>CM048747.1:221261770-223761770 GCA_026315105.1 Locusta migratoria | reverse complement strand
TTGGGCTAGTATTTATTTTTGAAACCGGTGTGACAAATGTTACTTTTGCTCAAATAAGAAGAAAAAAATTCTTGTAGATATCAAAAAGCGCAAGAATATTTTTGTTTTATTTTTAAAATAATGTGGGACGTAAGGGGCTAAAGAAAGCTACTCGACTTTCACTTTCCCCCTAGAATTTTACCTTCGTAATCTGTTTCAAAAAAAAAAAAAAAAAAAAAAAAAAAAAAAAAAAAAAAAAAAAAAAAAAAAAAAAAAAAAAAAAAAAAAAAAAAAGTTTGTAAAGCTTATAGGACTTAACTGCGGGGCCATCAGTCCCTAAACTTACAAACTACTTATGAAATATCTTATACTAAAGACAGCAGAAACATCCTAGCCCGTTGGAGGATTCGAACCTCTTACGCGGGAGGCTGCGCGATCCCCAACGTGGCGCTCCAAACCGCTCGGCTACTATTTCTTGTACAGTATTTTAATGAGTCATTTAAAAGTATGTGTCATTACATTCTGTTAAAATAAGCACAGCTCATTTGTTGACGTATATTTATAGACGAGCACCACACTGGTATTTGCTTAAAGACGAAAAAGAGATTAATTGCATTCCCATGCCGACACCTGCGCGAGTGCATGCTGCCTGGGGGCTTCCAACCTGTTGTTAGCGCGTGTAATGAGAGGGCATTACATGTAAATGAGCGCATAAGTTGCTGTCAGAGTGATTCATCTCTGCCCACCGACAAGAAGGAAGCGTGCCACTGCTCTGTTCACATGGCCGCGTCCACAGCAGACATCTAGGCGGCCTTGTGTTTCAGTGCCTCGTATAAGCTTCAGGAATCTGCGCCATCTTCAAAGAGATTGTCATAATTTTATGTATGCAGAAATTTCATTTATCACCGCTGATAGTTTACTATAATCTTTGTTTTATCTTCTGCAGAGTTGGCGACTAGAACTTCAGTCTGATGCAGTGTAATAATGTTTCCAAAACTTATTAAGTCCGCACGTTGTAACTGTCTTTGTTCATTGACGAATATAGTGCAGTTTCCTGCACTTTAATCACCGCGTTTGTATGGTTAATATCTACATTATATACGCTCCTGGAAAATGAAAAAAGAACACAATGAGTTCATCGATACAGCAGTGGTAAATTTTATTGACATATTCTTCAGGATGTATACAACACACGATCACACAGGTAGAATCATACCCACGTGAGTACAGTCACCAGAGCGTGCGCAACGTCGGCGTTAGTATCGTGTTTACCCTTCTTTCGCAAAAAAATTCAAGCTGTATTTCTTCCACGGAGACGATTGTAGAGGTGCCGAATGTAGTCCTGTGGAATGGCCTACCTGCCCCTGGCGCTGCAGTTGGGCCAGATTTCGTGCTGCTCATGCAGACACCCAACATGACGTTTCATGCAGTTCCAAACACGCTCAATGGGTGATAGATGTGAGGATCGTGCTGGCTAGAGTAGCTGACGTTCGCCTTGAAGAGCACGTCGAGTGGTACGAGATACATTTGGACGTGTATTGTCCTGATGGAAAAACATATCGCCTTGTTGGTGCATGAGTAATAGCAAGACGGGTTGAATGATGGTTTCACTCTACCATGCACTGTTCAATGTTCTCTAGACGATCACCAGAGGAGAACGGCCAGTGTAGGATATGGCACCCCACATGATGATGCACGATCATGAATGCCGTTAGGGTATCCTCCGCTTGCGTCCCAACATCGTTGAGCCCGCCTCCAATGGTGTCACGGTAGGCGCTTATGAAGGGACGAATGGACATATGTCGTCTTCAGTGATGTCGGTGCCAATGGTGTTCGTACGCGTGTGTGGTGTCGTACAGGGAAGCGTGAAACTCTGGATTGTACGTGATAGAGGCAAAAGGGACCGACACCTGGCATCCTGGTGTGGGAAACCAATCCTACAATAGCCGTCCTCCTCCGGTGATCGTCGAGGGCAAATTGAAAAGTGCACGGCACAGTGAAACCAACATTCAATCCGTTTTGCCACCGTTCATGCACCAACAAGGCGATGTGCTTTTCCAACAGGGCAATGCACGTCCACACATATTCCGTACAACTCAACGTACTCGTCTAGGTATATGTCAACTACCCTGCCATTAATTATCTGCAGATCTGTCCCTCACGGATGGAACTTAATGTTTGGCTGTCTGCATGAGCGGCACGAAATCTGGCCCAACTGAGACACCAGGTGGAAACTGCAAGGCATGTCATTCCGCAAAACTACGATCGTCTCTATGGAAGAGTTACAGCTTGTATTAATGCAAAAGTACAATAGAAATGGTACTAGCGACATTGCACACACATTGGTGGCTGTACTCACGTGCATATAAATCTGCCTTGGCGATCGTGTGTTGTACACATCCTCAAGAATGCGTCAATAAAATTTCCCTCTGCTGGGTCGACTAACTCATGATGTTGCTTTTATCATTTTCCAGGAGTGTAAATTTGCCATTGTATATACCTTTGAAATTATATCATTGTATGACACGTGGTTGACGAGATATTAAGTCATAAACAGTAAGATTCATGGAAAACCGCCCCATGACGTATGACATTTCGATTTATTACGCCGTTATTAGTAACTCTAGTTACGAGATCTTTAGCGTGCAGTGTGCACAATAGCAGTAAATATAACTACAAAATTATATCATAATATGCCATATAGTTTAGGGTATACTACATTACAGACAATGAATTGCATATAAACTGTACCATCATGCATAATGTAATTAATTACGTCCTTACTATCCGCAACGCATTTCTCGGACAGTTTTCTAATTGTCCAGTCTACGTACCTGGGTAATTATATTACTGTACGACCTCTTATTCAGGAGTCGTGACGTCATAAGAATTGAGCTGCATATAAACGGGACTGAAACAGACAGAGTGCGAGAGAATGGTACGGACAAAACGAGGAAATAGAGGAAATATATACCCCAGCAAGACCGGGAACTAACGTCAGTAATCTAGAAATTTACGGCGCAAGTATCCTGCAGCCTTTTCTTTGTTGTGTGGTGCGCCTAATTCAAGCGATAAGTTGCAGAATGTTCCCCGTCTGCTAATAAGAAACAGCCGGGAAGGTAGGAGTGATATTTATAGCTTTCTCCAATAGGTCTTCATTAGGCTGTAATCTTGTGCCGGAGAGTTATCTCTACAAGGTCTCATTACGGTGTATGAAACAGCTGACCTCGGCGGCTACTGGCGGTGACTCAGCCAGACCTAATATGGCGCCACAATGGCAAGAGTCGCCAGCAGTTACAGGATCAATTGGGATCAATAATCTGTTTCCTAACATGCAGCGGCCAAGCGCTGGAGTTTAAATTTTGCTGCTGTTCCTCTTGCTTGGTCAAAGAAAGCAACTCTTATTTATCAATCAGAAACGTTTGGCACTTTAAAAAATGTTCACTGGTTTTCCTGTTTCAAAGTACATAATAACTATGTAGGGCCGAAGTAGATAACTTCCCAAACTTGAAAGTCAAAACCTGTATTCTTTTGCACTGCAAGAGAACATATTCGAGGAAAATGAGAGGAAACTACAAATAGTCTTGATAATTTCCACGCAACAAGCGATTCGGATCTAGAACTGCTAGAATTTATTTGCTTTTCTTAAATCTAACTTCGTTTTAACTTTGCGGATACTTAAAAAGAAAAGACAACATTATGTGCCTAAACGATTGCCTGACAATCACTAGAACCTATTACTTCCAGAAAATATCTGTTAGTATACATAAGAAGCGATTCAGAGTATAGCACATCACATTCTTACTTTCATGATTTCCGAGAAGTGGGATGGGGTTGACCCCCTGCCCCTGACCCTCAACCCCCCCTCCTCTTATATACCCCCCTGGAGCGATTTGAAATGGAATAACAACAGACGATTAATAGTGTTTCATGCCAGACGTGGTCTTCAGCCCGCAGACTGGTTTGATGCAACTCTCCACGCTACCCTGTCCTAAGCGAGTCTTTTTATCTGACAATACGTACGGCGTCCTACATCCATTGAATCTGCTTACTGTATTCGTCCCTCGGTGTCCCTCTACGATTTCTATCCCACACACTTCCTTCTAATGCTAAGTTGACGATTCCTTGAAGTCTCAGAATGTGTCCCACAAACCTATCCCTTCCATTAGTCAGGATATGCCAGAAACTTTTTTCTCCCCAATTCTGTTGAGCACCTTCTTAATAGTTACGTGATCTACCAATCTAATTTTTATCATTCGTCTGTAGCACCACATTCCGAAAGTTTCTATCATCTTTTCGTCTGATCTTCTTATTGTCCACGTTCCACTCCCATACAATGTTACACTCCACACAAATGCTTTCAGAAAGGACTTCCTAGCAGTTCAACTAATATTGGATGTCAACAAATTGCACTTGTTCAGAAACGCTTTTCTTCCCATAGCCATTTTGCATTTTATATCTTCTTTACTTCGGCCAGCAGAAGTTATCTTGCTACCTAAGTAACAAAACGCTGCCACGGTGGAGTAGCCGAGCGGTCTAAAGCGTCTCGCTGCGGAGCGCGCGGTTGCTCGCCGTGGAGGTTCGAGTCCTCCATGGGGCATGGATGTGTGTGTTGTCCTTAGGTTAGTTTACCTAGGTTTAGGTAGTTTGTAAGCTACGGACTGATGACCACGCAGTTTGGTCCGATAGATTTACAAACATTTGAACAAAACGCATCAACTACTTTCATTGAATAATTACCTAATCTAATTCCTTCAGCATTTTCTGACACTTCATACCTTTGTTTCACTCTTGTTAATGTACATCTTATACCTTCATTTCAAGACACTGTCAATTCCGTTTAATTGCTCTTCCAGGTCTTCTGCTGTCTCTGGCAGAATTACTATGTCGTCAGCAAACCGCAAAGTTTTTATTTTGTTGACCTGGACTTGAATTCCCTCTCCAAATTTCTCCTTGCATTCCTCCACAGCTTGCTCAATGAATAGAAAGAAGAACATTGGGGAAAGGCTGCAACCCTGTCTTACTCCCTTCCCAACCACTGCGACCCTTTCATGACCTTCGACTCTAATAATTGCTGTCTGGGTTTTGTACAATATGAATATAACATCTCTCTCTCCCTATATTTTATCCCTGCTACTGAAAAAGTGTATTCCAGTCAAAATTGCCAACAGCTTTCTCGAGATCCACAAATGCTAAAAACGTAGGTTTCACTTTCCTTAGCCTAACTTCTAAGATAAGTCGTAATGTGAGTATTGCCTCCCGTGTTCCTACATTCCTCTAAAATCCAAATTGATCTTCCCCAAGGTCGGATTCCACCAGAGTTTCCATTCGTCTATAAATAATTCGTGTTAGTATTTTGCAACCATGACTTATTAAACTGATAGTTTTGTAATTTTCACATTTGTCTGCACTTGCTTTCTTCGGAATTGGAATCACTACATTCTTCTTGGAGTGTGAGAGTGTTTCCCCTGTCTCATACCTCTTGCATACCAGGTAGAACAATCCATCACTAACTCTCCTAACGATAATAGCAGTTCAGATAGGACATCATCTACTCTAGAGGCCTTGTTTCTACTTAAATCTTTTAGTGCTCTGTCAAATTCTTCTCGCAGTATAATACATCCTATCTCCCACTTCTCAAGTTTATTTCCTTTGTACAGGTCTTCTATATATTACTTCCATCAAGTTAATAGCTTGAAAAACATTGGTTTTACCAACACTTAAGTCATCCTTTTGAATGTGTGTTCCATATTAGGACGCTGATCTAAACAGAGGACGACGGGTGATTACGGAAGGACAGGCGGCTCTTTCCAGCTCGCCAAATCCCATTTAGTTTCTTTCCGACACTAGTACGAGCTTATTTACCTCACACAAAATTGATTCCTCACGTTGTGAATACTGCGTCTACTTTTTATGTGGGAATATACGATAATTTGTATCATATTTCTGTTCATCCTTGGTGTAAACTTTCTTTAAGTACACCATTACGCAAATAGCATTTTATGAACAACGACAAAGTTGTACGTCTCTGCCCATTTTTCTTGTCATCTACTATTCTAAGTATTTTCTTTCTTTTTTTTTTCCTCCCTATGTGAATTTTCGTTGCATTTATAACTATCATAGAACGTTGAGCAACGAGTATTCAAACTGTTATTTAAGAAAACTACATAATGTGTGTTATTCAAGTCCAAAGCAATAAGGTGGAAAAGCTATCTCTTGATAGTGCTCTGATACGTCAGCCGAAAATCCACACTTCGCCTGAAGTTAGCTCAGTTGCGGAGTTTGATCTTTAGATCCTTTCACGATTTGTTGTAGTGGCTCTAAGACATTTTCTGCAGCCCAACTCGGTATTCTATCCTGGCTATTCCTATCAAACTAGTGCTACATACATCATTTTGAATCAATTTACTGTACTCATATCTCGGTCTAGCTCAATAGTTTCTATCCCCCTCCACTCCCAGTCCCCATCAAAAATTAAATGTCGATCGCTTAATGCCTCTGAATGTGACCTTCACCAATCACTTCATTCAGTGAAGTTATGACACAGTTTTTTTTTCTCTCGCATTATTTTCAGCATCCCCAGATTGGCTGCGTTATCTACTGATCTAAACTTCAAAATTATTTGGTAGAACCACATTTCAAGCTTCAATTGTTTGTAAGTCTGCACTGTTTATCGGTCAGATCTCACTTCGATATAAGGCTTCACTACAAACCACTACTTTAAGAAATATTTAATAACACATAAATCTATATTTCATGTCAGCTAATTTTCTTCTAAAAAAATTTTCTTGCCATTCCCAGTCTTCTCTGCTGCGGCAATCGTAATTTTTAAAACCGTGAGAGACAGCTTTGGTCGCATTGTAACCTTTATTTGAACTACAAATCGATTTCAGTCAGTGTTTGACATCTTCAGTGCTGTAATAAATAAGAAATACAAAATCAGTATTATGAACGTAAGATACTATAAGCAGACGTATAAGTCTTGACAATATAAAGAAAAAAAAATTGTAATAAGAACGTAAGATACTATAAGCAGACGTATAAGTCTTAACAATATAAAGAAAAAAATTGGAAAATATAGTTTCATTCCTAGAATCTAAGCCCTGTGGGCCCACAAATATTAGCGGTGTGCATGTTAACAAACAAGAACTGAGTACAATATATTTACATGCACACCGCTAGCATTTGTAGACCAACAGAGTTTCGATTCTCGGTATGATACTGTTTTATTTCTTTATATTGTAAAGACTTATACGTCTGTATATAGTTCCTTACGATCTTAATATTGTAATTACATTACGTCTAATGAGGTTGATTTTGTATTTTTGATTTATTAATGCACTGAAGATGGTCAAACACCGGCAGAAATCGATTTGTAGGTCAAATAAAGGTTTCAGTGCGACCAAAGCTGTTTCTCCCTGTTTTAATAATGTTAATGAGGTCGCTCTGCACCAGACTCCAGATGGAGTCGTCTCCATATAAGAAAATACAAGAACCAACCTACTACTTTTATTATCTCATTTCGTAATCCCCCATCATCTACTTAATTCGATTACGTTTCATTTCAATAGTTTTACTTCTGTTAATGTTCATCTCATACCTTTCATTCAAGACACTGTCTATTTACATCTACTGCTTTTGCAAGTTCTTTGCTGTCTTTGCAACGTTATCATGTCAGGAAAATGAGAATGCGTTGTTTCCATTCTGTCAACTACAGCACGATTTTCCAGCTCCCGGTGAACGGCGACTATTGCCACGCGTGTCAGTTCGACTAACAATGAATGTGTGGTGGGCCGGGCCGATTTCCGACCCGCCACCATACCACCTTTCCAGATACGACACAGTTGCCGTGGTCCGGGAGACGTTAATTCGAGTTTCGTGACACGCTACTGCTCAAGGCAGTGACCGCATGTGGCAGGAAGCTAAATTTATGCTGGCGACTCGGTCTGCACGTCACTCCTGGCTGTGCGGAATGATTACGCTGCTAGAGCCTTACATCACTTTTCTCCCACAGATGATACGAGCAACCATTGACATCAAATACTGTCATGGCTTTGTGCTGTATTTGGTCTACAACGCGTCTTAATTTGATAATAAATGAGCCCTTGTAGATATCATCTGCAAATACGTATCTCTTAATTCCCGTAAACACTGTGTCTTGTGTAGTTCGCGAACGAAATAGTTCGGAAGAGCGCTCCCACAGGCGAACTACGCGAACTAGTTCGCAGATCCCTCGCCTCTTAGATCGTCCTCTCCTTTCGAAGACTGACGGGAAACAGCGAGAGGACGCGAGAGCACCAGAATCGCGCGATTCCCTTCTGCCAGTTACCGTCATTTCGAGCTGAGACGCACCAAAGCTGTAGTTTCATAGTTCACTGCCGCAAATTATATTTTCTAAGGTATTCACTGAATGCTCTTTTAGTAGCGGTAGCAACAGCCAAAAAGAGTGGACGAACTAAAAAGAGCGACCTAGTTTGCGGCCGAGCTGCGAACTAAATGGAGAATTACCGGCCGCGAACTAAAATATGCGCAATTGGTCGCGTACTAAAATATGTGCGATCGGTCGCGAACTAAAATATGTGCAAATGTTCGCGAACTAAAACATGTGTTACCGGTCGCGATCTATTATGACAAACGTATCTCGCTTCTTAGTTCGTTGGATTCTTTTCCGAAGACCGGCGGGCAATAGCGAGAGGGCGCGCAGCAGAATTAAAAATCACGTGTTTGCCTTTTACTGATGAGAGCCATTTCGAGGTGAGCGTCTGCCTTCTAGATTACATAGTTCAGTGCTACAAAATTTCTGTTTTGAAGTATTCTGCACTCTGCAAAATCTGACTAATAAATTCCATAATGCCAAGAGATACAGATTAAACTTAAACGCGAGAAATTATTCACAAACTGTTTATTTGCGTTTTCGTGATATCGTTAGCGGCTCAAGCAGCAAGCGCATGACGCAGCTACCTGGGGGAACTTCTCCCTCCACTTCCATGTGCAGGCCACGCCGCTCAGCCGTCACTGGTAGCGGAGGAACTAAAGGAAAGAAATAGTTCGCGGCAGAGCCGCGAACAAATGTGAACGCTCCCGATCGCGAACTATTATGCGCAAGTCTAGTGGACAAGGTCTGACGCCACGATCAATCACTTCCCAGATCAATCGGGTTGAAATATGGTGTGTTGAAGGAGAGAGGTTGAACATCAATTGCCGCTCGCAATTATGTTTCTAGATTTAGTATGTCTTACACCGGTTTCGTGACCTGGTTCATCGTATTGCTGAAAAATATCACTGCCATGAAGGGATGTACGTGAGTTGCAACCACTGTTCGATATTTCTTGGCATTCATTGTGCCTTGCAGATGCTCCACTGGATCCGTAAGTTCCCGTGTGAATTTTCCCCACAGAATATATAAACCACCGCCGTCTGCGTCCCGTAGTAGAGGTTCAAAGAATATGTTCCCCTGGAACAAAATGGCTTAGGAACTTCTTATCGGCATTATGATGATGATGATGGTGATGATTTTTTGTGGCATTTTTTGGACGTTACACCCAAGGTGGCATCGCTTTCGGCCTGTCTGGTGCAAGTCCTTAGTTGATGCTACATTGGCGACGTACGTGTCGATGATGATGAAACTATGATAAGAACGTCACAACACCCATTAACCGAGTCGAGAAAATCTCAAACCCGAACGGTAATCGAACTCGGGCCCCCCTGCGTTGTAATCTATCACGTTGTCCACTGAACTACAATGGCTGAAATCGTCATGATGAAGAAATGATTCATTAGACTACGCTGAGCTACACAACGTCTGTTCAATGACGGTGGCCACGTTCCAATTTCAGCCGTAGTTGCAGATTTCATGGTGTTAACATTGGTGAGCCGTGGCGACTGGCTTCGAAATTCGACCCGATTAACTGGAATCTTATTACATACCAGCTAATATGCCCGTGCCTCGCAACAGTTTTTAAAGAAGAGCCTGTGCGTATCATAGCTTTTAAGGGTTCCGGACCTCAGTCAGTTTTAAACATAAATGAAACGTGCAGAAAGAAGCAAAGAAATGTCCTTAAGTATGTAGTACATAAGCGAAATCAGTAACACTATGTTCAATGTTTGTTGGTATTCCTAAGATTGCGTCGCTTTCTGTCACAGACGTACGCTTCCTAGCTGTACTATGCTATACTTATTACGCAGCAGCGGCGTCTATTAGATATTTGGTGCACTAAAGAGTCTCTCTAGTCTTAATTTACCCGCGAAACCCCATGAAAGCTCTTTTAGTGATTTTGGAGATTAGCCTATGCAGATTGACGCTGATTGCTTTTGGACAAATGTTTAAATTGTGATATCTTTATTTTCTATGATCCGATTTTGATGAAATAAAGCGTGTATCCAACCGCACGATATGCTCAAGTTCCGGCTGAAAACCCTAGAAAATAGGTCAAGTAGTTTTGGGTATAAACGTGTTCATAGAGACATACTGATATGACGGTTGTATATGAACTAAAACATAGTTATGAGCATGAAAAAAAAGCAACATTGCCTTCTGTTAGTTATTTAAAGCACTACGTAAGTAACAGGGCCTCTATTTGTTCTTGCCGTTTTATAGGCATTTCTAAACAGAAGGAACAGAAGATCTAATACATACGCACCGAAATTAGAACGGAAACTACATAAATAAATTCGATATTCCTTGCAAAGAATTCTTATTAATTGAAAACATCAATAGACGCAATGGAATGTCGTTACTTCATAAATTCAAATTATACTCATCGAAAGATGCACTTCTTTTCCTTCCATGACATTGAAAAGTATATGGGATACAGCTAGGAAAAAATATTTTTAAATTTTGGGTTAAATTGTACTTGCAGTGCAGCTGTTTAGTTTGCTATCGTTGGCAACGAAATATTTGCTTTCGGAGAGTGATTAATTTACTGGCCAGAATAGCATAAATTATTTATTTCATCGTGAACATAAAGAATTATTCCCACCATTCTAGGTCACTGGTTTTTGAAAAACATTCAACAGCCGTTGCCAAAATCAGAACACAGCGCCGCCGCCATAAGTACAATTGTACACCATCTTGTAGTGTTCTACACCATAGTTATGAAAAGAAAAGTAAAGATGCAGCAACGCCATAATTAGTTATTTGGTGTACTATGTAACTAACGTCGTAACGTCGCTTCAGTTTGTCCTTTCCTGTATTATGGCGTTTTCGAGGAATTCCTAAACAGAACACACTCAACATGTAATGAGGATACACCGAAATCAGAAAGGGAAGAACATAAATTCTATTTTCCTTGCAAATAATTCGTAGGTAAATTAGAGCATATATAGACTTGATGGAAAGTTGTTGTTTTAAATCAAATGTTCTCTGCCAAAAGAAGCAAAGAAATGACGTTAAGCTGTGAATATACAAAATGTAATCAGCAACTCGCTGTTGAATGTTAGTTTATATTTACAGAGATATGATTGCGGCTCTTAATTCAAAATACTTCTGTTACTGATGGAATATGCACAACACGATTATGTATTGTTTCTTTGCAGCACTACAAAACCAACAGCAGCTTTAGTGGTTCGTTGCTGTTCTATGCCATATGCATCGAAATAAATAATAATTTAAAAAATGCACCAGCGCCAACTATTAGTTCCTTGGTGCACTGTGTAACCAATAGGGCCTCTATTTGTTGTGTACTGTACTGTACTACACCGTTTTCTAGAATGGACTCGAGATGTAATAAGTACGCACACAAATCCAAAACTAAATAAAGTCGTCTTTCCTAGCAAAGAATTCTTAGTAAATGAAAACATAAATAGACGCAAAGGAATTTTAAATTCAAATGATACCCGCGGAAGAAGCACTTTTCCTTTTTACATGACATTGCAACGCATGCGGGATACAGCTAGTAACCTTTTTTTTATTTTTTTATTTTTTTTAAATTTTTTTTATTTTATTTATTTATTTATTTTATTTATTTATTTATTTATTTATTTTTTTTTTTTTTTGTCGTGCTTGCGTTAAATTTTACTTGCAGTGTAACTTGCAGTTAACGTTGGCAACGAAATATTCGGCTTATGGGGATCATTAATTTACTGATCGAAACAACATTAATTATTTATTTCATTGTCAACACAAAGAATTATTCCCATCATTGTCCGTGATTTTTCAAAAAGGATACAGCGGCTGTTGCCCACATCAATACACTACACAGCTGCCATAAGGAAAATCGTAGCCATTTGGTATATATACTATCTAAGTAACAGCGCCTCTATCGGATCTTTGCTATACTACGCTGAAATTCAAGCATAGCATACACCAGAAACTACAAATTGCGATATCATTTCTTCCCCTGATCCGATTTTGATGAAATGAAGTCTATATGCTGTCCAGAGTTACGCTGAAGTTACCTGTGAAATCCCATGCAAATTCGTGAAATAGTTTTGGAGATAGGAGGTTTGAAGTAGTTGAACAAACACACACGACGGTTACTGAAAACACTTAAAATTACGATACCTTTTTTTTTTAATTTTTATCCAATTTTGATAAAATTATGCCTATATGTTGACCCAAACATTTTTCATGTTTTCTGTGAAAACCGCCTGAGGATTCGTCCAGTAGTTTTGAAGATTGAAGTGAACAGCGACAGGCCTACTTTTACAGATTTATTATTAGTATAAATTGGTGAAGTGTCTGTTTTTCGGGCGTGTCCGAGGAACAGACACGACAACACACTAAATAATTATTTACACAAACATGTTTGTATAGCTTATGGGACTTAACTACGGGGTCATCAGTCCCTAAACTTACAAACTACTTATGAACTAATATTCATAGAATATATGACATCAACTGCGATTGGGCAAAGCTGAAAATGTGTACCCAGCCGGGATTCGAACCCGGGTCTCCTGCTTTCTAGGCAGTTGCGCTGACCCCTACACCACGCGCTGACTCCTACACCAGCCGTGCAGACCGTGACTGGAGCGCCTCAATCCCCTCGGCCACCACGGCCGGCAATTATTTACACGCGAAGATGACATTTGCTTCATTTACTTCACCGTAGAGGTGGCGGGTCTAAGAAGACATGAACGATGGGAGCCCTATAGCCGTAGCATTAGACTTGTGGAAGTTTCAAACGGAATGGAGGCGAACGCGCGTAGCCTAGTGGTTAAGGGCAGCAATAGGCCAAAATGTATATTGACATTTAAAATTATATCTCTCCTACAATGTTATAGCTGTAAATTTAAAACTTGGCACTATTGTGTAGTATATAACGCACAATATTGTGCGCAAGTTTTGTTTGATCGTGTTCATGGAATACCATTGTATATGGATTTGGAGTTTTAATTATTGGTGTAATTGTACCTTTCCTCATAAACTATTCAAGCGTGAAAGCCTAAACTTTACAGTATATTTCTGGATTAAAGGCTATTAAAAAAAGTGCAACAGATTTTTTTAAGGTCATGGTTACTTTCAATTTAATTTTTCAGTTTTATGTTCTGCTCTACTTTCCTCGTGCAGGAAAGAATAACTAATTTCAGGCACAAAATAAAGAGAAAGCGCTGCACAGAATTGTTCAGTAGGTAATTTTGAGAACTGTGTCAATTTTCAGGAGGTCAGCTTTTATAGTTCCTGAGAAAAGGTACATTATATCTAAAAAATCTCATTTAAAGTTTTTTTTTTAAATTTTATTTCAATAATGCCATGTCTTTACACACTAATTCTGTCAATATCCATAATCTTTGTGTTTTTGAAGTATTCTCTTTCCCTGTCTCCTTTGCGTAGCCATCTTTTGGATATTTTCCGCTGCTGCCTGTGCTCTGTCAAACCGCATTTCATCGATGCTTCGGAGTATCATCAGTGTGAATGCAACTGGATTGAATAAAAATCTCTGCTGGCACTTAATCCTACCTACATTTCCACTGTTTAACACCAAACAGGCTTCACATGCAGCTATCTTCACAACATTTAAGGACACAAACACTGTTTTTGTACAACGCATCCATATCAGGTGATTGTAGCTCTCATTTGTATTTCATATTGTCCAATGCATACATTATTTTAAGTTCAGAGTTGGGTAGATATCTGAAAGTTGGCTTTATAGCATTTAAAACAGCAAGTGGAAAACCGTGCTTATGGGTGTATGGCTTTCCACTGGCTCTTGCTTGCAGATATTGGCACGATGATATGTGACGGAGGGGGGTGTTTAAGAGTCTCATCCGTGGAAAGTTGTGGAAGGATATTGCCCACACTGCTTGCTGCATTACTTTCACACTGTGTACATTGTTCCTGATGGATTTCAAATGTTTGTAGAGCTTATGGGACTCAACTACGGGGTTCAAATTAAATGTTCAAATGTTTGTATAGTCTATGGGACTTAACTACGGAATGGTTTAGTAGTCAGGGACTGTTATTGTTAGTCAATAAACAGATTTCAATAATACAAAGAAAGTTTAAAAACTCAAATTCAAATGTTTGTTAAGGATATGGGGATTAACTGCGGGGTCATCAGTCCCTAAACTTACAAACTACTTATGAACTAGCTTATTTTTAAGACGGCACAAATATCGATGTCCGAGGGGGGATTCGAACCCCCGACCGCAGCGGCCGTGCAGACCATGACTGACACGCCGCAGACCACTCGACCACTGCGGCCGGCCCTGATGGCTTCCCATAATATATTTGTTTGTCTGTCAATTTCTTAACACCTCCCCAGTGACTCCCCAACTTGTTTCTTTGCTCTTCATTTCTATCTTCAGTCTTAGAAGTCTGCCACCTATTCGCTTCTGAACATGTCCCACACATTCAAGTTTTCCAGTTTTTACTTCTGAACCATAAGGATTTCGAGAGGAGAGAGAGAGAGAGAGAGAGAGAGAGAGAGAGAGAGAGAGAGAGAGAGAGAAGTCCAGTTGGAGGTGAGACGTACTTGGCTATTTCATCAAAAATTGTTCTTCATACTTAGAAAGAACGTTTATAATATTCTTATTTGCACTTGAAAAGCGACACTTTCTCACTTTTTTGAATACACGGCCAATGTTGCGACCCACTGCAAGCAAAACAAACCAATAAACTGCAAAATAACAAACCGTACTATGCACTATTAAAAACAAATCGTGTTATAAAGAAAGAAACACGCTTGTATAATCTTTGTTACAACCTTATAAACGCGTCTGCTGCTCGTTTGGATTGTATGACCGAAAGTTAACACAAAAATATATCTAGTGTAAACAAGGAGTGGAGCACAGCACAGATAAAACGAACGGCCTATGCGCAGACAGTATAAGAAATATCGTTCGTAAAAATATTTCGAAGCATATTTCGATAACGAAACTTTGAGATGTCATTATTAAAATATGAACCTAATAAATTACGCAATAAAAAAATTCGAATTTTTAAACTATTTTTCCTACGTCTTCCCTTAAGACGACCGCTGGCCCGAAGCGGGAGACCCAGGTTCGAATCCCGGCTTCACTCAGATTTTCACTTGTCGCCAATGTATGATTTCAATGCCCCAATGCCCCTAGTCCTTCTTCCTTCTCCTCTTTAATAAATAATTCGTAAGTGGAATTTCTCGCGATCATGTACCGAGACGGAAAGCGAACACCTCATGCCAGGGTCGAGGGAAAGAGCGCGGATTCGTGGCCTGCAGCTGAAGGGAGTCACGACTAGGACGGCGAGCGAGCAACAGCGTTCGACGCGGGCGCCGTTGGTCCGATCCGGTCCTGCCTGTTGGACGTGCGTATACGTCGGCTTTTTGCATTTCGGCCCAACTCTGGAAATCGGGACTCGAAGTGACTCTTGCAGCGTGGTATTCAATCATTTCTACCACTTACGTGGAGAGAACATGGGTATCGGATTTTCGAATTTTGTTACACATATGGTACGTGAAGTTCAGAATTTAAATAACAACCAGCCAAAGCCATTCGAAGTAACTCTCAAAAGTAATCGAGAAAAATCGAATATCAAATTTTGTAATTAAATCGAAGTAGCAGTAATTAAAGCAATTGTAGCGTTTGGCTGTGTAGTTCAGGTGGTAGCGTTGTGGAGCCATAACCATTGGGTCGGTGGTTCGAATACAGAAGTAGCATATTTTTTTCGTTGTTTTTTAAATACTTACATCATTTTAATACCAAATGGTATTGTTTTGAACAATGCGCGTAATTTCGTTCATCTCTAATCCCACGTCTTGTGTCAGTTTTTGTTTATGTGTACCAAACATTGGTTGAGTAATAAAACTCTTCTGGGTATTGGACCGCATCGTCAATATATCAAGTATTTCACCAACGTTTCGGCCGCTATTGCAAGCGGTCATCTTCTGGGTGTTATAATAACGTTGATATATTGACGATGCGGTCCCATACCCAGAGGAGTTTTATTAACAACGGCCGCGGAAGCCTTCGTTTACATTCGTTTACATTGGTTGAGTAGGTTAGCTGCTTGGAAAGTCATTAGTAGCTGTGGAGATGACTTTCCAAGGACAGCGTCAAATCAAACAAACTGTACAATCAAAGGCAACAGTTGTCAAGTAATAGTCAAGCAAATAATGTAACAAAGTGTATCTTTTTATGTTTTTTCTTTCATTGGAACCACCATTATTAATAACTTTTTATAAAATAATAAAAGATTACGAATAAACAAAAAATCGTGCATTTTTGTAAAAAAAAAAAAAAAATCCCATTAGACATAAAAATTGTATCAAACGTATTCGACCACAACGGTTAAAAAAAACCGGTCATGGAGGGATTCGAACAATGGACGCCAGAGAAGTAAGTTAATGACGCTACCATCTAAGCTACAGCGACAGATGCTGCCGCTGTTTTAATTACTGGTACTTACATGTACCGGGAGATCAAAAGGTCAGTATAAATTTGAAAACTTAATAAATCACGGAATAATGTAGATACAGAGGTAAAAATTGATACACATGCTTGGAATGAGATGAGGTTTGATTAGAAAAAAAAAAGTTCAAAAAATGTCCGACAGATGGTGCTGGACAGCAAAACGTCAGTGACTGCGTATGAAAATCGTGTATAAAAGGAGCTGTAATGAGAGAGAGAGAATCAGATGCATCATCAGTCGCAGCATGATGACGTCACTTGAAAAGGCGCTTTTAGTGAAGCAGTATTAACAGAATTTCTTGCGTGCATCGTTTGGTGATGATCGTGTGCTCAGCCGCCACTTTCGTCACGCTTGGCCTCCCGGGTCCCCAGACCTCTGTCCGTGCAGTTATTGGATTTGGGGTTACTTGAAGTCGCAAGTGTACCGTGATCGACCGACATCTCTAGGGATGCTGAACATCATGTTTCCTTTGTCTTAATTTATTATGCTAATTATTTGCTAATTATTGCTTTTCTGATCAGATGAAGCGCCATCTGTCGGACATTTTTTGAACTTTGTGTGTGTGTTTTTTTTCTTGTTTTTAATAAAACCCCATGTCATTCCAAGCATGTGTGTCAATTTTTACCTCTCTATCTTCATTACTCCGTGATTTATTAAGATTTCAAATTTATACTGACTTTTTGATCGCCCGGTACTTGCAAAACTTCAAAGTCGATTTTCTCAAGAATTTTTTAAAGCTGCGTCGAATGGCTTTGACTGATTGCTATTTAAGTTCTGAAATTTAAGTACCATAAATATAAAAAAATTCGAAAATACGATATGATGGTCACTGTGTTGACATACAGAAAGGTGTTTGACTTTACGTTGGAGAATCGGCTAAGTTGTCTCCCACCTGTCACGTGGACTATTGGACGCTGACTTGTACCTTGTTCGACCGGTTCCCGGGATTCGACTTCGGTAGACTTTATTCGGTAGGGAAACTTGAAAGACGTTATCTACGAAGGGGTACCAAATATGACCATGACACGCAACGACGTATTACTACAGCCTGATCGGACATCAGCACTGAAATACTTACACATGTGCAGCAGGCATCCCATACCATACTGGAAGTGTGTATTGCCTCTGCCGCTGGTAACTTGAACGCAATCTCTGACAGTGAGGTGTCTCTTTATTGGTCAGAATCTACATCACTAGCATATGGATTGGTGTTGTTCTTTAGTGTTTTCTGCCACAGGTAATGTACAACTGTTATCGTGTATTCACAATACGATATCTCGTAAACAATTTGAACTACAGATGTGGAAAAAAATCACTGTCATTTTAATTAATTGGAGTCAATAGAAATGGTTCCATTAAAAAGAAGTATATGTTTTCACATAAATAAACTTTCTATGCCACGGCGAAGTGGCCGTGCGCACTGAGGAGCTATGCTCCGACGCGTGAGGCCGTTCCCCGTCGGAGGTTCGAATCCTCCCTTGGGCATGGATGCTTATGATGTCTTTAGTGTAACTTAGTTTATAAGAAGTTTGCAAGTTTAGGTACTGATGACCCCGCAGTTAAGCCCCATATCCTTAACAAACATTTGAATTTGAGTTTTTAAACTTTCTTTGTATTATTGAAATCTGTTTATTGACTAACAATAACAGTCCCTGACTACCAAACCATTCTGCGAAAATTACATGTAAATAGCACTTTACATTTTCTCAATACTATTTGTACAAGTTACAGATGATTTCCCTGTACATCCGCATCGGTGTCGATACACTGCCCACTGCAACAATATCATGAAACGCAAATTTTTGATCATACCTTGTGTATTACCAAGTATGAAACCAATGATCGGCGAATGTTTATTAGATTATTATGCAAAGATTTGATTAATTGGGTCAGTAACGTGTGAAAAGTGAAGGAGAAATACGAGGCATCTGGGACCACATACGACATGGATCTGCCTTTAAGATCTGAACAGATTAAGCACACATTAAAGAAGGGATTTGTGTTAAATATTCTGTAATACACAGTGGTTTCTCCTAAAACTGAGGATTCAGTAGAGACTGCAAGTTATGCAGGGACACAAATACTTACCACAGTCAAATGTGGAAATTCAATGCAGCAGTAAGAAAGAGACTGGTGGAAACCAGCGAATAGGAAGGAGTTGGCTTCCTTAATTAAGCTACAAATGACGAGAAGAGCTGCGGTGAGCCCGTATCGTTTTATTGCTTCGATTACGGCTGAGGCAACACCGGAAGCAGTCGGACGATCGGTAACTGAAATGGCCGCCCGTTTTAAAGCGGAAAACGGGACGCTGGAAATATAAATACACTCCGGACTAAAAGATAACGAGAACATCGGCTTTTACAGCATAGAGCATTTTAATTTGCTTTCTTGCTTATTTACTCTACGTGCAAATATTTTCCCTTCACTATTCCAGTTGGCGCTGCAGCTGACTGCTCACACAAGAATAATTTTTAACAATTAAATCCTTCGCTGGAGCAAAATTTATCTACATAATTACATTTCTTTTGTGCTTCTGGCAGATTCAAATTTAATTTTAAAGTTAATTGAAATACAGTCGGTTAAATTGTGTTTATCGAATTAGCTCTAATATAGAAGAAATAACAAATAGCAAATTCATAGACTAGTCATACGCCAGCGATTCGCAACGCAAGATAAATACTTTTTCATAATGTCAGTTTTTACAGTTGTGTACCTAATTCTGTTAAAACGAAAACCTTGTGGCTTCCGTTAGTCAATACATTCATTTTTTGTAACCCAGACATTAAATATAAATAAAAAAAAAACTATAGAAAGAAGCAAAGAAATTTTAGCAACTTTTAATGCACCAAGCGTAATCAGTAAACCCATATAACCAAGTAAATTCAATTTTAGTTCGTATTCGTAAAGGTAAAGATTTACACATCGACTTGGTCCTTGAGAATCGACATTGGACAGTTGATGACTGAAAATATGTTGTCTGGTCTGACAAAACTCGTTTTCAGTAGTATCGTGGAGATGAACATTTTCGGGTACGGAGACAACCTCATGAATCCGTGAACCCTTAATCTCAGCAGATTACTGTTAAAGTTGGAGGAGGCTCTGTAACGGTGTGTGACGTGTGCAGTTGGAGTGATCTGGGATGATACATCTAGATACGACTCTGACAGGTGACACGAACGTACGCATCCCGGCATATCACCTCCTTGAGCAATCCAACAGATTTCGGAACTTCCAGCATGACAATGCCACATCTCACATGCCCATAATTGCTTCAGAGCTGCTCCAGAGACACTCATCTGAATTGAAACACCTTCTCTGGCCACCAAACTCCACATACAATACCGATATTGATCATATATGGGATTATTTGCAATGTTCTGTTCAGAAGAAATCTCTCTTCCCCGCCCTCCCGGCTACGCCTCGTATTATTACGGATTTATCGACAGCTCTGCGTGGTGCATGGTATCAGTTATGTCCAGCACTACTACAGACTTTAGTCGAGTCTCTACCACGTCGTATTGAGGTTTTTATGTGTGATCTCGGGGGACCTACTCGATATCAAGAGGGTAAAAAAAAAAAAAAAAAAAAAAAAAAAAAATTAAAAAAAAAAAATCTTCAAATGTTTCTTACGTTTAAGGGAATTAACTGCGGGGTCATCAGTCCCTAAACTTACAAAATACTTATGAACTACCTTATACTACAGACGACGCAAACATCCATGCCCGAAGGGAGATTCGAACCCCCGACCGTAGCGCCGCAGACCGCTCGACCACTGCGGCCGGCCAGGGCAAAAAATTATGCATTTATACACATGTCCAAAAGGCATACAGCTACTGCCCGCCATGCAGCGACACCTCATCTGTTGTACAGTAAGTAAGACATTTACGAAATTTTGTTTTGCATAGACCTGTTCGAAAAACACACAGTTGTTTACCCACTATTGCGGTGCGCTGTATATAGCTTAGATTTTCGGAAGCCACAAAATTGACAATAATCACACGTCTTTAACGATTTACACAATACGATTAATGTGAGGCTGAAGCAATGTTCTCTATATAGGGTAGATTTCTTGGCCCACAAGTAATCCATGGATCATAGCCACATTCCTAACCATTTACATAACACTACTGCTACCCTATAGCAGTTCTATGACCATTACATAATTCTTCAGCCACACAAATAATACATTTCCCGGAATCACGCGCATTTAGACAGTTCAAAAGACACACACAGTACATGCTTGATAATAGTAACAACTAGGCTAGACACAACCGTGATGACGTTCAAATTCAAATGTTTGTAAGGCTTATGAGACTTAACTGCTGGGTCTCAGTCCCTGAACATTCAAAATACATATGAACTAACTAATACTAAAGACGACGCAACCATCAATGCCCAAGGGGCGGCCTCGCGCATCGTAACATTGCGTCTCAATGCGCTCTGCCGCTCCGACGCGGCGCAGCGATGGCGCACAGGAGCCGTAGCGTTAACCAAAGTTTCAAGTTGCGATTTGTTACATATAAGAAAATTGCGCCAGGTATTAAGCAGGAAAGCGAACTGGCAGCCAGGCGCCGTGGTCTTGACCAAGTCTACTTCAGATGCAGAAAGACGCACTCGAAGCGGCCGCAGTAGTTGGAAGAAAGTCTCTCATTACCAACAAGTCCTCGAAGTTCCGGCTGCCCTCTTTTCCTTTCAGCGCCTCTCTTGGCCGTCCAAATGATCCAATTTCTACACGTCAACAAACCCGGCAAAGCACGAGCGGGCCCGCCAACCAGCGGTCAGAGTGCGCTCATAACTGCGGGAGGGGGGGGGGGGGTTAGGAAAATAAACTAAAATGGTTCGACATCTCTCTGTCGGGTCTACAGAATGGAGACAACAATACGGGATCCAAGATAGTGGTAACATTAAATAGTTGCTGCAGAGGGTATTTGTGTTAACTGCGTTTACTCGAACAAACGAATTACACAAGCAGGTGGGTTCGAATTATTTAGTGGGCAGGTACTGCAATTCAACAACAACGTCACTTATCCTAAACTATGGCACAGATAGCCACAGGGAGGTGGTAAGTGGGACAGACACAGACGGAGGTGCTGTAGCTATTGAAATGTCTCCAAGTGTAATATCCAGGACTTGGACTGTTTGTTTGTATAGCTTATGGGAATTAACTACGGGGTCATCAGTCCCTAAACTGTCAAACTACTTATGAACTAACTAAGGACGGCAGAAATATCTATGCCGGAGGGGGGATTCGAACCCCCGACCGTAGTGGCCGTACAGATAGTGACTGGAGCGCCTCAGTCCCCTCGGCCACCGCGGCCGGCAGAACTTGGACTGTATTTCAGACAACCGTTATAGATGCCTACCATGATACATTCATTATTGTAAAATGTAAACTTTCACGTCCGGAAAGGTCAAAATTACTAAAGATTTCCGGGCTCTTATGCCATGGTCGTATGGATTTATTATTCAAAGGCACGTTTAATCCCTAACTGCGAAAGGCATTTTCAAGGGAGATCGTGGCACTTTTGTATGCCCGATGCACACCCTGGCTCGCTACTGACTGAAGCCAAACTCCGATTACGAGGGCTCGAGCGCGGAGGGGTGACGTCAGATGTTTTTAATATGCGTGCGCAATTCGTCGTTGCCCGTTGCCGTCATTTGTTAACATCGTCCCACGGTGGAAGACTGTTACAGTTCTTCTTCAACATCGGAATCTAGATTTCATGTAGTTTTTCATCCTCCTCCATCTTACTGAAATTATTGGAGTGTTTGTGATACATTCAGACACGTATTTGCATTGACGTCCGAGGAGTGATGCAGGTGATAAGTGCAGTAGAACGTAAGAAAACTTTATTTCCCAAATTCAATTTTTATTTTCCGTTAGCAGTACGGCAATCTACAAGAGTCATGTTTGTCTCCTGCTAACCTGATCGAAGAAATAAAATGAGGTCGATAAGAGGAGTCGCTTGTCTCGTTCTGTCTCCGATAATTACTCTCCCTGTAATACATCCCAACTACAGTTAGGCAGAGTTCAGAAAACAAGTGGTCTGCCTGCAACATCTGGCGAAACGACTAACAATGCTTGAGAAACACCTATTTCTTTTCTTTTCTACAGCGATCATATGCAATGTGCAAGATCGAGTAAAAATGTTATGATGTTTGTAAGCTTAAGGGACTTAACGGCGTGATCAGCAGTCCCTAAACTTACAAACTACTTATGGACTAACTTGTACTAAAGACAGCACAAACATCCATGCCCGAGGGGGGACTCGAACCCCCGACGGGGAGCGACCTCGCGCATCGCAGCATAGCGCCTCACTTCGCTTGGCCACTCCGCCGCGGCGCAAAATTGGATAAAGGTAAAAATGATCACAAAGACAAGATAAATTGGGTCTTATAATTAGGCACATAGACATTCTTTTTTTTCCCTCGATCTATTTGGGACTGGAATAAGAAAGGATATTCCTAGTAGTGGTACAGTGTACTCTCCGCCAGGCACTGGATTGCAGGGTATATATGTAGATGTCTTAGGCCGATAACTCAATCTTTTGCTATCTTAAAATTACACCTCATTAACCAATATTGTATTTCAGTAAATCAATTAAAGAACCAGAATTGCTTCAACAGAGGTAACAGCAAAAATATATTTGAGAAAACACTTACATACAACTTTCGGAAAAAATGTAACACTGAAATAATCATGAAAACCTTACAACTACACCTTAAGTGAACTTTAAAAACACTTACATTTATTCAGATACAAATGCGTTATTATTTTAACATCACAGATATTATGAGCCTTAAATGATTAAATTTTATTAACTTTAAAGCGAGACTTCCTTTTAAATGCTCAAATAACTTCTGATTAACATCACGATTTCAAAGAAAATTATCTCTCTTCCAACAACTTGTCATTGACAACAACAGACCCTTCACATTTAAATGTGTAGATTCTGCCCAAATGCCAGCGTGCCATCAAAGGCACAAAAAAAAAAAAAAAAAAAAAAAAAAAAAAAAAAAAAAAAAAAAAAAGACAAGCAAACATTAAAATGAGAAACGAATCAAACTCACAAATTTTGAGACGAATTAAAATAACAGTCACGTAATCACATTAGCTTAATTTGCCCTCAAACCGTTACAATGGGCACATCCCTGGAAAACTGAATAATATTAATAACAACAAGATCAGAAGTTGAATAATGGTTCGGTTCCCAGTGATCTACTCGGTGGCGCCAAATAGCAAAGTAACGGCCTCTGGAATGCGTGCGTCCTATTGGTTAAGATAGAGACAAACACAATATTCAGGGGGCTTGCTTTGCCCGGGCTAAAACACCGGAAGTGATACGACCTGAATAGACGGAAAAAGGTAACGAAGTTCACATACAATAGTAGGTATCAGCGGCGAGCAAATGATAACAACTTGGAAATACCAGGTTCCTATGTAAGTAACGGACGCCACGAACACACCGACCCAAACCAACTAGCCAAAACACATACCACAGAAGAACGATGTACAGCACGTATCGGCCCACCGGTAACATGGTCCACACGCCAGCCCGCTACCCAAACGCGGAAATGCGTAGGGAAAACAGCACTAGCTGAAATTTCGAATGTTCATATTTTTGTTAAGCTTATGGAACTTATCTGCGGGGTCATCAGTCCCTAAACTTACAAACTACTTATCAACTACCTTATACTAAATAGACGGTCGCAGTGGCCGAGCGGTCTGCGGCGCGGCAGTCACAGTCTGCACGGTCGCTACAGTCGGAGGTTCGAATCCCACCTCGGGCTTGGATATTTGTGTCGTCTTTAGTACAAAATACCTCATAAGGCTCCGTAGCACAGTGATAGAGTGCCAGACTACAAATCCACAGGTCGCGGGTTCGATCCCCGCCAGGTCCTAGGATTTTTATCTGTTACTTTCCACTTCTTTCACCTCTTGCAGTATTGCTCATGTGAAAAATACCGAGGAGCACCGTGGTTCGGAACCCACGTTAAACTGTAGGTCCCCCTATAACTGGCTGGGTAAGTCAGTTCGAAGGTCGGAGGAAGGCAACGGCATACCACCTCCGAACAGGACCATGCCTAGTAAAGCAATGTGGTGTTCAAACCAATCTTCGGGTTGTTGACTGCTTTACTTTTTTAAGTAGTTTGTAAGTTTAGGGACTGATGACCCCGCAGTTGGGTCCTTTAAGCATAACAAACATTTGAACATATACTAAGTGCAGCACAAAAATTCATGCCCGAGGGCTCGGGGAGGGGGGGCGGGGATTCGAACTCCTGACGGAGAATGGCCTCGCGCATTTGCGCATGGCGCCTCAATGCATTCGGCTGATCCGCCGCGGCTGAAATTACAGACGTGCATCCGGACAGGCAACGGAAACGCGAACGGATACAAACCACAAAAGCCAACTGTTAAACTGAGAAAATCTTTTTACAGTTGGAAAATGTCAGATAGAACGACACATACACTTTACCCAAAAGAACAACAACACTACCTTAAATTACTGACCCACTCCTGGCAAGCAAAAAAAAAAAATAAACCAAAAAAATAATGAAATAAAAAACACGCTGGGAAAATTTTCTCAACTTGAATATGTAACTCAGTGATTAAAATGAAAAAAAAATAATTTAAAAAGTACCCAAAGGGATAGTGACCGAATGACTGTGACACGTGCATATTGCTAGAAGGCCAATTTCAGCCAAGTATGAGTTTGCTGTATGCCCGTTTTCGTGATGAAATTTCCTAAAGCGCGTTATATCTGATTGTCAACAACCAAGATGTGGAGGGCTATTATTTTCATTGTTTCTTGATAGCGCTCAGCCCTGATACGACGCCATGCTGGTGTTTAAAATCAAAAGCACCTGAGTGATATCAAAGGAAAAATCACAGACAATATAACTGTATATATGCCCCCAACAGGCAATTGACAGTTGTCCTGAAGCTGGAAATCCGGGTTCGAATCCCGATCCAGCACAACTTTTTAACTTCGCCGCTATATTTAGTTCAACTCTCAGAAACGGTCGAAATGTTTCAATATTTCGATTTCATCTACATCTACATGGGATACTCTGCAAATCACATTTAAGTGCCTGGCAGAGGGTTCATCGAACCACAATTATACTATTTATCTCCCATTCCATTCTCGAATAGCGCGCGGAAAGAAAGAACACCTGAATCTCTCTGTTCGAGCTCTGATTTCTCTTATTTTATTCTGATGATCATTTCTACCTATGTAAGTGGGAGTCAACAATATATTTTCACATTCGGAGGAGAATGTTGGCGATTGGAGTTTCGCAAGTAACCCACGCCTCAGCGATAAGCGCCGTTGTTGTAATGATTCCCATCCCAGATCCTGTATCATTTCCGTAACGCTGTCTCCCCTGTATCGTGACAATACGAAACGAGCTGCCCTTCTTTGGACTCTTTCGATGTCCTCCGTCAAACAAACCTGATAAGGATCCCACACTGGGCTGCAATACTCCAAAAATGGACGGACAAGCGCAGTGTATGCAGTTTCTTTAGTAGTTCTGTTGCATCTTTTAAGGGTTCTGCCAATAAAACGAAGTCTCTGGTTCGCCTTTCCCACGATATTATCTACGTGTTCTTTCCAGTTTAAGTCTGATGTAATAGTGATTCCTAGGTATTTTGTGGAGTTTACGGCCTTCACAATTGATTGATTTATGTTGTAAACAAAGTTTAACGGATTTCTTTTCGTACTCATGTGGACGACTTCACACTTCTCATTATTTAGAGTCAATTGCCAATTTTTACACCTTACTGATATCTTATTCAGATCGTTCTGCAGTTGGTTTTGATCTTCAGATGATTTTACTAGACGGCGTCATCTGCAAACAACCTAAGAGAGCTACTTAGATTTTCTCCTAAATCGTTTATGTAAATAAGGAATAGCAGAGGACCAATAACACTACCCTGTGGAACGCCCGATATCACCTCTGTTTTAGTCGATGCCTTACCATCGATTACTACGAACTGTGTCCTCTCTGACAAGAAATCCCATAGCCAATTGCAAATTTGGGGCGATATACCATAACCACGCAATTTGATTAAAAGCCGTTTGTGAGGTACGGTGTCAAAAGCTTTCTTGAAATCAAGAAATACGGAATCGATTTGCGAACCTTTGTCGATAGCACCCATCACTTCGTGTGAATATAGAGCTAGTTGTGTTTCGCATGAACGATATTTTCTAAGTCCGTGTTGACCTTGGGTCAATAGATCGTTCTGTTCGAGATAATTCATAATATTTGAATACAGGATATGTTCCAAAACCCTGCTGCAAATTGACGTCAATGAAATAGGCCTGTAGTTTAGTGGGTTACTCCTACTGCCTTTCTTGAATATAGGTGTGACCTGTGCAACTTTCCAATCTTTTGGTACAGATCCTTCTATGAGAGAGCGGTTGTATATGACTGTTAAGTAAGGAGCTATCGCTTCAGCATAATCAGATAGAAAATCATTATGAAGAAAATCTTCTTGTGACCATCCTTCGTAGAGCTCATGAACAGTTTTAACGGAATATGCACCGAGCACATAGACGTCCAGCCTCATTGTCAGGGGGCGGGACGTCTACGTGCTCGGCGAATATTTCGACAGTAAGCCAGTCGCAGTGACCCCTGAGACACGTCCACTGAATGTGTGGCCGTGTTCCATTTATTCATTAAGCAAAGTGTTTCTGCTCCATTAATGTTATCTATATGTGTGTTAATTATTTTATTCTTTTTACTAATGATCAATGTCCCATGTTTATATATGTTTACCCAATATTTAATTATGTTTCCACCCATGTGATTGAACTTGTGTGTTGTGTGAATGTGAATGTGTGCTCTTAATATTGACTGACTGCCGCGCAATGGCTTACAGTCGCCATCTCCCGCTTTAGGACTCGTTTTGCTGTAGTTAGGAACGCATGGCTTCGTTTGTCGACTGCTGGCTGGCCAGATACAAGCTTACTTGACAAGAAGATGGCGGGGTGGCCGTGTTTCTAGTGTCGTAAAAACCTAATCTTGGACGAAAGAGGTGGAATTGCCTTGGCCAGGTAGCAAGGTTTGGTAAACACTACTCTCAGAAGGCACTCTACGTCGCTTTTAACGCGCTCTACATCCGATGTAAGGCAGGGGGAGGTTTTCGTCGTGGCCCTAGAGATTCACTCTTGATTCTCGCTCCGACGACTGTGGAAGTAAGTACTCAAATGTTCAAATGCCTGTAAATCTATCGGACCAACCTACATGGACATCAGTCTGTAGCTTACAAACTACTTAAACCTACGGACAAACACACACACCCATGCCCCAGGGACGACTCGAACCTCCACGGCGAGCAACCGCACGCTCCGCAGCGAGGTGCTTTAGACCACTTGGCTACTCCTCCATGGCAAGTAAGTACTCTGCCAAATCATGCTAAGGGGATGGCATGCTGTTAGGACTTTGCTTTCTTTTTTATCAGGCAGTCTTGGTTTTCACTGATAGTTTTCTTGAATAATTATTTTGCTATGCCAGGCGAAGTGTTTCCTAATTTACAGAACTCGTGTAATTCAGTGTAAATTTATTATCTGCGTTTTCATTCCAGTGATGATTTTGTGTCCAGTTTGGCTCAAGTTAGAATACACGTGTTTGGCCTTCATCCTTTGTGTCAATTTAGTGTTTTTGTATTTCCTTGCAGTTTTTAATTAACTTCATATCACATCTATATCCGCGAGTATGCTATATATTTCTTAGATTTTCTTGTTTGATTCCATCTATCCTATCTTGTATGACCAATTGCACCACATACTTTCATAATGGTCGTTACTTTGGCCTTCAGCCATGTTTTTATTAATACTAGCTTCCTACTATACAAATTCTCGCCTGTGCTCTATTCGCTTATTCTGAATTAATTTCCTTTGTAAACTCTACCTAATTCACTACACACCGCTGCCTTCCCACACATGAGTTCGTTTAGTGTACCGTGTACTTAAAATTTGTGATCAAACACCTGCCATCTCGTCAAGATGCTGCCAACACCCCGTTTTGCCACTGCTTTCAAGTGTTCCCGGAGAGTAATGTACCGCCTTGCATTATGCGCATGTCTGTGAATGAATGAATGTGTTTTCAGCTACCCATTGTGTGTTTGCAAATTTCCTCCCACGTTACCTCCATATTCATAAAGGGCAGAAACAATTTTACTATGGGCAGTAATTTTATGATTTAATTCACTTTTGTACAAGGTGTATGCTTAATTTGGTTTCCCCAAATTTAGTTGCTTGTTCATATTTCTGAATAGATTGTGATTTTAAAGTATCAAACCTCTGATTTATGATTTCATGCTCCCTGGCCCATGTTTAATTATTCATTTATCTTATAGCATTGGTTTTGTGTTTGTTAAAACGTTGGCTGCTCCCTTAAGGAGTGAGAAGTTAGATAAATTTCTGTTGCACATGTACTGTGGCCACTCATAAAGTAATTTGGAGCAGCAGTGAACGTTTTAACATACCTTTGCAGATCTTAATTGCCCGAGATCTTGCTTATGTTAATAACAGGCTACTTTCACCATGCCTGCGTCTTTGGCAAGAGCGTCAACCACAAGGTTCCGGAGTAATCGTTGGTGTTGCAGTTGATGCTCTTGCCAAAGAAGCAGGGATGGCGACTGTGACTAGCGTACTGGCGCCTTATCTAAACACTATGAGCTATCTGGGTGTGCTCAGTCCCACCCAGTTGATATTTAGACCCCGAGGAACCATTGTCAGAAGTCTCTACTACAGGTAGCCAGGTAGACGTGAAGTTGATCGATCTTCTCTTTCCTACCCAAAGTTAGGAGTCAGCACCCTCAGATACCTGGTTTTGAACAAGAATGGGGCCCTAAAGGTCCTGCTATCCACTTCCGCATTGAGATTAGAGAGTGTAAAACACCGTGATGCTTTTGTCGACGCTGCATTGTAGAAGCTGAACCACATTCTCCGTCAGTGAGCAGTAAGAGACAACGGCATCTGCCCTATCGACTAGAGTCCAGTATCTCCAAGGCAGTTACACTACTCTGTGCTAGGTCATAGAATCGAGTGAGAGTACATTCACCTGCATTGATCTTCATGACCACGTGTTCAAACGCTACCAGAACTGGAGTATTTAAAGAAACAAGCAAAGAGGTTCTGACGTGAGAATTGGTTTGTAATGACCGAATCTGTGCTAGTTAACCTTGCTAAAACATCTTGGTTGTTTACTGCTGAATTCAGTTTCTTCTGCGTGTTCTTGTGTGTAAGAGTTACGTGGTGTTAAAAATGATCGCCGGCCGCGGTGGCCGAGGGGACTAAGGCGCTCCAGTCACGGTCTGCACGGCCACTACAGTCGGGGGTTCGAATCCCCCCTCGGGCATGGATATTTGTGCCGTCCTTATTGTTAGCTAGTTCATAAGTAGTTTGTAAGTTTAGGGCTGATGACCCCGTAGTTAAGTCCCATAAGCTATACAAACATTTGAACATTTTTGAAATTCGTGCTACAAAAGAATGCTAAACATTATAAACGTAGAGCGTGTAACTAATAAGAAAGTGATAAGAATAGGTGGAAAGAGAAGTTTATGGCATAAGTTGACTAAATGAAGCAATCGATTACTAAGAAAATGCTGAGACATCAAGGAATCGTTAATGTAATAATGGAGCGAAGGTGTGGGGTGTGAGGTGTATGGGAGAGAACAAACGGATGAGTAAAGTAGGATAATAAAGATTTAAGTTTCTGTTCTTATGAAAAGGTGAAGGGAGTTGCACGTGACACATCAGCGCGGAGAGTTACAACAACAACCGCAACAACAACAACAACGAATCAGAAGATTAGGAATATTATTATGTTGTAGAAACTGTCTTTCAAACCATTTTACAAAGTATGTTTGTCAGAATTACTAAGGACACTCAGTATTGTGTAAATTATCGGCTCTCGCCAACACTGCAGGTATACCAAGGTGTCTCAGTAACTGCTATTTTTTCCTTCTCCTCACAGTGCCAGCATCGCTTCAAATAGCCGCTGGTATCATTTCAGAGAGTTGGCCCGCGGCGTGGCCGCTTCGGAAGCGGTCAGTTCGTGGAAAGAAGTGCTTTGTGAGCGGAAGTGATGTCAGAGGGGGCCGGTGTTTACCAAACAGTGGGCGCTCCGTCACGACCGAGCCGCGTGGGGAGGGTTAGGCCGCGTCTGGCCGCCTGACGGACGCACTGCGTCTGTAAGGAAGGCAGCCAGGCCGCCAACCTGCGAGCCAAAGGGGTCAGGTCGTATACTGATGTCTGCTCTCCACACATTTTCATTTTCCTATTAAGGCTAGTTTACACGACGACACTACGTTTCATGAAACTGCGCTACTGGCCAATGCGCCTGCGCGGCAGGCGTTCGCGCAACTGTTTTAGTTTCGGCTCCTCCCAACTTTGGCGAAACTGGTTGCGCGAGTTTTTAGGTTAGGTTATGACCAATACAGAACAAAATACAACAAAAAGGGGGGAACGGGAGAAATAATTCGGTTTTTGAACATATATGCGTTGCGTAAGTGTTTGTGCGATTTTAAGTGCGTGTTAGTGCTCTTCTGGCAATTATTTGTGAAATTAAATATTGATGTATATGTGGCGTCTGTTCCGAAAGAACAGAAGACACTTCTGATCCTGCAGCTGTTATTATTTAATATTCACAGAATATATGACATCAACTGCGATTGGGCAGAGCTGAAAATGTGTACCCAGCCCGGATTCGAACCCGGGTCTCCTGCTTTCTAGGCAGTTGCGCTGACCCCTACACCACTGGAGACACAGTGATCATCGCACCTACAAGGACTACCCATGCACGCCCTCCGTCAGATACAAATTCCCAGCTTCGCCTTGCCCATAGTACTCAAACTCGTAGTTATAACTAATTCCCGTAAGAGTAAGGGCTTCAAACTTGCCCACCCCTCCCCACTAACGATAGGATCATTGCCCGTCACCGGCATATTATATATACATGTGGCGTCTGTTCCGAAATAACAGACGACACTTCTGATCCTGCAGCTGTTGTTCTTTCGGAACAGACGCCACATGTATATATAATATGCCGGTGACGGGCAATGATCCTATCGTTAGTGGGGAGGGGTGGGCAAGTTTGAAGCCCTTACTCTTACGGGAATTAGTTTTAACTACGAGTTTGAGTACTGTGGGCAGGGCGGAGCTGGGAATTTGTATCTGACGGAGGGCGTGCATGGGTAGTCCTTGTAGGTGCTATGATCAGTGTCCCGAGTGGTGTAGGGGTCAGCGCAACTGCCTAGAAAGCAGGAGACCCGGGTTCGAATCCCGGCTGGGTACACATTTTCAGCTTTGCCCAATCGCAGTGGATGTCATATATTATGTGAATATTAAATATTGATGGGTTGACGATTAGTGAATTGCAGACTAAAATACATCCAATTGGAAATACCTATACAAATGAACTATGGCAATTGTGGATTTCGGAACACGGTACAAGTACTGCAGAGACGAATATCTACTTGACAAGAAACGTAATGCAATTTGTAATTTCAGTTCTGGTAACTATGCTTCACACATAACGATAATAGTTTCTTTATTGCATTACTAACTCTGTTTAAAAGGAACGTGAACTGCTCAGGTGCCATTCCAAGTTGATTAAAATAACTTCTAGGGTCTTCAATCACAATGTCTTTCAACATGTCGCTGAGCAACAGAGCTGACGCCTTGTTTTAATCCATTCACGAACCCAAACACGTTTCTCATTCTTTTCATGTTTAGTCTTATGCGGCGATTTCAGACAGACAAGCAATAGATTCGCCACAACTCGTACAGGTACCAAAACTTTCATTTTACGGCGACTGCGGCACTCACATAACAACGAAACTGAAGTGTATGGTATTGGCACAGTGTCTACAGACATACACTAAAGGTTGCGCGCAATTCATTTCATGCAACGAGTTTCGCAACCTAGTGTCGTCGTGTAGACTAGCCTTTAAGATATGTTCGCAAGAAAAATCTTTGGGGACCGTGTTGTTGCATCGCAGGAGCCAAGGAACGCGCCCGTGCTGTCGAGTGGAAGAGTTGCGCTGAGAGAACGAGCTCGGTAATGGAAAAGAGCGAGAGATAGGATAAGCTGCGACTGCAGTGAGTGCATTTTTGTTTGCGGAATAATGGATATAGGAACAGAACTGAATTACAACATTTGCATTTTTAAGTATATGGAAACAATGCTTAAAATTGATTACATGCACGACTTCTCATTAGCATATCAACATGGTTTTGAGCAATCCCCCTTTTTTATAGGTTATTGAATTCCCTACGTCGTATACAGACATAGATGGATTTGAGATCAATTTATTTTTGCATCATTAATATTTTTCTTCCTCTTTGCTGGTAGAATGAAGATTAATGCTTTTCACGGGTTTGACAATCTTACACCCTTACAATGCCAGGTAAGATAATTTAGAATATATTTAAATATATTGTAAGTAATTTGACGATCCTTTTTTTTTTAATGTAGCATATTTTCACACCTCACTGCAGTTTTGATTGTAGTAATTTTACAGCGCAGCATTGCAGTTCGGTACTGCTTGATATGTCTTGATATTTCCAGCAGAGCACATGCAAATCTTATCTATAGTTGAATTTAATTTGTCGATTTTTGTTGCAACTCATACCTGTTCTTATATGCCATGACTTATTTTCCTTGGTGCCTCCGTGCTACAAAGGTTCGGTTTTTATTTGCATATACTGTCTTGTACATGGCCAAATTTTAAAGAAAACGTTTCACAAAAAAAAAAAAAAAAAAATAAATAAAAAAAAATAAATAAATAAATAAATAAATAAATAAAATAAAATTAAAAAATAAATAGATACATAATTTAAAAAAATGGACAATAATGCCAAGTGGGAAACAACGGAGTGAATCAGCGGTTCTAGATGTCATGTCAGGGAAAGCGACGCCGCTCCCGAAGAAGTTTCCCTTCCTCCGTTGGACTGAGTTTTGTGTGTGTGTGTGTGTGTACGTTGCCCTTAGGTTAAATGTTCAAATGTCTGTAAGTCTATCGGACCAAACTGCGTGGTCATCAGTTCGTAGCTTACAAACTACTTAAACCTAGGTAAACTAACCTAAGGACAAACACACACACCCATGCCCCAGAGAGGACTCGAACCTCCACGGCGCTCCGCAGCGAGGTGCTTTAGACCGTTCGGCTACTCCACCACGGCTATACTAGGGCTCCAAGAAGGGAGCAAGGGAGCCGCCTATTAACGTCATATATATCGTATGAATAACACTTTATTCTCGCACCCTTTTCTACGTAATTCACGATACGAATGTTTTATTTTAGATACAAAGGTTTTAGTCTAATATCAGACGAAACTGATGATGCATAAATAAAACAGATAAATGAAACGATAAAGACTAAAACCTTCTCACGCAGAAAAATATGCCTCCGAATATTTTTGTAACTTTTGTAGCTTACAAACTACTTAAACCTAGGTAAACTAACCTACGGACAAATACACACACCCGTGCCCCAGGGAGGATTCGAACCTCCACGGCGAGCAACCGCGCGCTCCGCAGCGAGGTGCCTTAGACAGCTCGGCTACTCCACCGTGGCGCTCTTAGGTTAGTGTCAGTTAGTTTGATATCATAGATTTACCAAATATTGTACATTTATTTTTTGAAAACAACTAGGATTTTCACTGTGATCGCGAGATATTGGATATTTTACTCGTGTGTGTCAGGCAGACCTCCTTTCTTGAATATAACACATATTCAATAAGTATTATTTGATGGTGAAATTGTATGTACGATTAACTGTATCAGTTCTTCAAATGGTAGGTAATTTACACGCCCGTTCCTGCACAAATTGGCGCAGTAAAATCACTTTTGGAATTATAAACGTCTATGGAGATAGCATGCCTCAGTAATCCAGTGGTTTGTTGAGTCAATGTCACATCGAAGTGTTATGCTTCTTCCGAAGGAATGAGGTGCGTCACGGTATTAGAAGGTATACTGTGAGATGTAGAAACGGAAATGGACCGTCGACATCGGGGGAATTCCACATTAGAAACGAAGGTAAAGGATGGAGAAGGAAATCGGCCGTTCTTTTCGAATGGAACGACCCCGGAATTTGCCTGAAGTGGTTTAGAAAAATTACGGAAAATCTAAATTTGGATGGAAAAAGGTGATTTTGAGCTGCTGTCCTCCCGAATGTGGTTACACTTACCTCGGTCCCACAAAGCTATGAACTCGAGTCGTTAACCATGCACTTTGCATGGTGGTCAAATTGATAGCGGTTCGTTAATGGTGTGGGTTGTTTATAACCTACATTGAATGGAGAGGGTCCTATAGTCAGACTGAACAGATCATAGGCTAGAAATGGTTGGGTTCGGCTTCTTGGGAACCATTTCACCTATTCATGGACTTGATCTTCACTAATTTAAAACATAAAAAAAGAAACTAGTAATAAAGCAATGGAATTTTTATGAATGACAATTCGACACTTACCAAGCCACAGTTGTTAGCGACTGGTTTCGTAGAACAATTTGGCTAATCGATTCGGTTGACATGAATCTCGTCGAAGATTTTTGAGAGGCAATGCAGTCGTCCACTCGAACACAAACTTCCACGTCGAAATCACTTTTGAAGTTATATATATCTATAGAGGCAGCATGACTTAATATTCAGTTACTTGATGAGTCAATGCAACTTGAAGTCAAACCTTAAGGTCGTAGATTCTACCAAATACCTAGGAGTTACAATTACGAACAACTTTCACTGGAGAGAACACATAGAAAATATTGTGGGGAAGGCGAACCAAAGGTTACGTTTCATCGGCAGAACGCTTCGAAGATGCACCAGCTCCACCAAAGAGACTGCCTACATCACACTTGTGCGTCCTCTCCTGGAGTACTGTTGCCCCTTATGGGACCCTCACCAGGTGGGACTGACGGAAGACATTGAGAAGGTTCAGAGAAGGGCATCTCGTTTTGTTCTATCACGTTACGGGGGGGGGGGGGGCGGAAGCGTCACGGAAATGTTGCAAGAATTGGGGTGGAAATCATTAAAAGAAAGACGTTATTCATTGCGGCGTGATCTGTTTGCGAAGTTTCAATCACCGACTTTTAATTCTGAATGTGAAAATATTTTGCTAGCACCCACCTACTTAGGGAGACATGACCATCCCAATAAAATAAGAGAAATGAGATCGAAAACGGAACGATTTAGGTGTTCTTTCTTCCCGCGCGCTATTAGAGAATGGAACGGTAGAGAAAAGTTATGAAAGTGGTTAATGAACCCTCTGCCAGGCACTTTAATGTGATTTGCAGAGTATCTATGTAGATGTAGAAGTGCTGCACTTCCGGTAAAAAAAAAAAAGATCCGGCAGGATATTAAAATGTATGCGACGAGCTTTATTAACTTAGAGGATAATATCTTCCACAGGTCAGCTAACTCTAGTTACAGAGACGCCAGACAGTTTTTGTTCCAACTGCCACTTCACGATGACCTTTACTGCTTTTGCTCCTCCCATCCAAGCTTTAATTAACGTTCTCGGATCCTAATACTAATAAAATTGCAATAAGCCCTCGTCATTGAGTGCGACTGGAATAATTTATAAAATATTTCCTTTATCATTAAAGCAAAAGCAACAGTCACTATGTTTATTACCAGAACATGACTAGTTTCGACAGTCTAAGCTGTCATTTTCGAACTCTGCTTTTGTATTACAGTGAAAAAGAAATCGCGAACACGAAAATGGTTTGAATATTTTGTTACCGGGGCTAATCATGTACACACCTCTACAATGAAAATCAGTCTTCACATTATCTTGGAACATGTGATGCCCTTTACTTGGACGTCATATTTTGAACGCGAAGGACCTTTCTTGTATCACTTTGAAAAAGAACTCGGTATTATCTAAAAATGAGTCATTCTATAAAAAAAATAAGAATAAAACCAAATAACAAATTAAACCTGTGCTCCTGTGTGCATCGTTACTTGTGTGAGCGTTATGCTTACTTTCCTTAAAATCAATTGACCATTTCATTCACACCAATATGTGTATGTAAAAAATTATTGAATAACATTTAATATCAGGCATCATCCAATGTTATGTATGAGCGGATTATAACGCAGTTTACCAGCCTGTTAATAAATAGGATTAATTGACTTTGAGGAAACAAAGCATTAATGCTCAAAAATTCCCACACACGTAACGATGTATACAGGTATAATTTGTTATTTGGTTTTATTCTGTGACTACTTTGTTTGTTAGTATGTTTTATTTTTTAATTGACATAACCCATACATAGCTGTTCTTTCGAGTATGAAATATGACGTTTAAGTAAATGGCATCCTATGTTCCAAGATAATGTAAAGATTGATTTTCATTGTAAACAATTGCTCGTGATTAGCCACTGCAACGAAATAATCAAACTATTTTGGTGTATATCAAGTTTTTCTGTTTTTGATTATTATACAAATGCAAGATTTGGAAATTACAGCTTAGAAAGTCGAAAATAATCATGTTTAGGTAATAAAAATAGTAACTGTGGTTTTTGCTCCATAAATGGAGTAAATATTTCATAAACCAATAAATTTGTTCCTCAGATGGCACCTAGCAATCACGGAACCGCTTGATCGAATATCAGTACCTTCGCATGGCTGGGCTACAGAGGCAACAGCTGCGCTAACAGTCCTTCCCCCGACGCAGTAATCGTGCGCCGTCTATTTTCGCAGCAGGTGCGAACGCAGTGACGCATAGCTGGCAGCACAGGTGCTGGCAGTCAGCTCGTCGTTTAATGAGCCATCACACATCGCAGAGCGTGGGGGGCCGTGTCCCCTGGTAGGCCGGCAACCCGGAACACGCGCGCGTCGCGAGGAATGCCGCCGCTGTGCCAATTACCGGCGCACTTCATTACCACGGAATGAGGCATCACACACCTGTCCCACTCTTCTGTTGGACAGTGTTACCCTGCATAGCAGTGTCTTCTTACCACTGTGTCGCTTTCCCTGGTATGCCTTTCGCTGGACAGGAAATCTACGTGTCGCGTTACACGATCACATTTATACTTACCTTTTCCCTTTTCAAGCATGATGGAGTGTTCATTGACTACCTCAGAGGTGGGCACAAATCGGCTCAATGAGCTGCGCAGACGGTAGGCCTGTGCGCTGCCTTCGAAAGGCATGCTGGGTATACCAAGAGTAGTCATAACAACAGGAAGCGAGTTGTGTTGTGTAGCGTGTGAAGAGTTTGAAAAGACGTGAATGTTAAACATTGTGACTGATTTCTACTTTTATAACGTTATTTTTGTGGCTTGTTGGGTGTTATACGCATAGCATTTTGTTAGTAGCAGTCAAAATGCCCTACAGATGTTGTGTGACCGGCTGTAAAGGAAACTATCCGACAGGGCCAAAAGTGCAAGTTTTTTCTTTTCCAAAAGAAGAACAGTTACTAGAAAAATGGAGACGAGCTATCCCACGGGAAAACTTGATCATCAACAAAACAACAAAAGTAAGTCAGTGAAATATCTTTTACAGTTACATAGTAGTATTAAGATTAAAACGTGAAACATAACGCAGCATGTGATATTTTTGCAGTATTCGGTTACTATTATCGTCACTAACGTATATTGAATTTTGTAATGGGAGATCGAAACTAAACACGGCGAATGAAGTGTGAACAATCCTCTTCGCAGTTTTGTTCTTTTTAACGACTGTGTTTGTTGCCGAGTTCACGGACGTTTCGGAACATTAAACAGCCATTTCTTGCTTGACTCTGTGCCGGCGACTTTTTATTTACTGCATATTATTTCTACCTGCCCATAGTTACTTATTTGCGTGCCATGAAACTGAAGTCTGTTAAATTGTACGACGCTTCTCGCCGGACTCCAGTGGTTATGTTGGCACCAATGGTTAATGGCGGCAACTGAGATGACCAATAAATTTCAATTAAAACGAAATTTTTTTCTGAACGGACAAGGGTACATACAAGAACCTATCAACCATAGATCAGGTACAGTATTAAATTTACTCCGTAGCTCGTAAAAAATATTAACGCAATTGTACGCTTCATCGTTCATCTGTTGCCAACATAAGCACTGGAGCCGGCGAGAAGCGTCGTAAACTTTTACCCTGAGGTCTTCTAAGGAATAACAGAACAAAACGTAGCTTTCTTAGGAAGACCGTTTTATTGATGAGTAACAGCACTATCCATGAGGGTGTTATTATCTCAACTGAGCTGCTCGTAGTAATTTAAGAAGGAATTTTGTTCAGCAAATTTAAATGTTTAATTAGGATTGTTGTGTGTTTAAAACTGGATGAGTGGTAAAAATGCATAGGCCGAAGTGAGTGTCTTCCAGTACCACAAATTGTAATACATTTTTGCCTTGATAAAGTTAATTTTGTGATTCCAGACCTGGACCTGTGGATAGTTAGATTTGGTTTGTCTGTACAGTTTTCTTAGACTTCCTAAAATCTTTTATGAACATGCATTGACTTGCCATCATGTTTTTTTAATGAATATGAAATCATTTTTGTTAGTTACATCTTCATTAAAACAACATGATGGCAAGTCAATGCATCTTCATAAAAGATACAGTACATATATATACAGTTTTTATATATAAGTACCCAGCAAACCTGTGGATAGGGAAATCAATACTAGAACTTTTTTAATATGATATTTCCCTTTGAAAATAAGACACTAGGCCTAAATGATGCAACTTACATATTTAGTTTTTTGTCTTGCCTTGTTTACTACATTTTTAAAATAATTTGCAGAAGTTTGCTTAATTGGTACACAATTTTGTATCAACTTTTGGCCCACTTTATTTCTTTATTAACTAACCTGAATAGTTGTGATATTTCACTTTGGAATAGCATGGTGAAATTTTGCATACACAATCATATATAATTTTCAAAAAAGGAGCATTTTTTATGAATATAGTTAAGCGGCAATTTTAAAGCTGAATAAGTAAGTCAGACAGTTTTAGAAATTTGGGTTTTTTTCTTTGGTTTTTAATAAGTTTAAAAACGTGACAAATTGCAGAATTTTGGTAACTTTGAAAAGTGCAAGTTTTAGATGTTCGTTATTGCGAAGGTGCAAAACAATGAAAAAAAAAAGAGAGAGAGAGAAAGAGAACCGAAAAATTCTAAAGCTTATGGCTCGAATTAAAGTATTTGGTTGATTTCTCATACGAATGACCCTAATGTTTTCATTTTTATGTGCCAATTTGTTTTATCAAAACGTTTACCACCTGTCTCATCGAAAGTTCTGGACTTTATGTACCAAAACAGGTAGGTTCAGGGTATTAGCATATAAAATAACTGAAAAAAGAGTGGATTTATTTAAAAACAATAGAAGTAAATTGTTCAGTCAGAATAAGGCGTTTGTAGGAATGCTTTGCAGTAGAAACCGCTCTTGGGTGGGGAAGACTTGTTATGACTACTCTTAGCAGGGGCGCTGCTCAGCGCACAGGCCTTCCGTCTAGGTGGCGTTGTCCGGCTCAGGCTGGAGAAAGAGCAGCGTTCGTGCTCGGCCAGTAGTTATCCTAGTTGCCGCTAGAGGTCGGCATGCTTGCTCGCGCACGTAGTTCCGGAGAGTCCGGTATTAAAACACTGTGATTATCTCGTAAGTAGGTACAGCATTATAATACATACATCTACTTTACTTCCTTCCTCGCGTAGATTATTAAGAAGATTAAGTCGCATTTCACCCTCTACACTTCCATACTGGTTGAAGTGATGTGTTCTATAGAGGTGTTCTTTTTTATGCCTAGTATTTTACCACATACCAAACATTTTGCTCCTCCTTCAGTTTCAGTGAACAAGTAATCACACTCCAACCTAGAGTTGAACTGGAAAATAGAACGCCGCTTTACCACGCCGATTTGACTAGCCATTTCTTTTGTGTCCCAGCCTCATCGCCGCTTTTGTGTCTCGTTTCCGTTCGTAGGTGTCGGTGGCCGAGTGGAATGAGACCGACACAGGAATAAAGATAGCACGCTGGTGCAGGTACGGAGGGGAGCCGCCAGAAACTAGAAACACTAGAGTAAATTAGAACGAGATATATATTGCACAGAATTTATACAATACTTAACTTTCTCATAAATCAGTACTGCAGAATGCTGATACATAGTTGAGCTAGAGTCCTGCCTAGTGCCTGTCCGATAGCCAAGTCTTCACTGGTGTCTATCTGATTACGAAGGTCCTAACTGGTTGCTATCTCAGTCCCAAGTGAACGATGTCGTTCAGTGGTGGCCACGAGCGGAGTTGTAGCAGAGGGCGCTCGTGGCTGTCGTCGTAAGAACGCCGCGCCGTGCGTGCATGGCGGCGCGCGGCGAAAGTAGGTGGCGCGCACTTTGGACTTGTGCGACACCACAATTTCAACTCCACAGCGTACTGTGCCATAACTTAATATCATAGATTATAACGAAAACCATGAAGTACAAAATTTGAACTAACAGATGGCACTGTTAGCGGTGTCTTCTGAAACAAAAAAAAGTCGCTCTTATCTTTATATTTGCCGGTTCGACTGCACGTGCTGGACGTTTTAGACAAGAGTTTCCAGTATTATGTTTACAAGTTACTTACTTATAAACATAATAGCATTTTCAGGAAATACCCCTAGCAGTGGAATCTGTTCATTCGAGTTGGATACTAAAGAGTTTGCACTATCATCTTTATAAGTTATTATATAATGCACACAGCCAGATGCATTTCTCACACAGTTCTGCTGAACAGCGAAGAGTGTTCACGTGTTATTTATTACAGTTGTGTCTGCAGTATACGCCAACTTTGTTTTGTTTAGCGCTTCGCGATGATATAGGGCGCTTATTAGGCGAGGTACTCCGGAATAGTACCGCGAGTAGGCACCACTACTAGCCACTGGACTGCTACGGATGACGACATGGCTCACGTCACGGACTTCGGCATGGACAGCGCTACAAAGGACCTACATCTACATCAACAACAACAAGGTGACACCAACAAACAAGGCGTTAAAGCCTTGACGCTACCAGACGCGAAACTTAAACATCGTGAAGAAAATCTGGCCGAACGTAGCAGACGTCGGAAACAGGCACTAGACGGAAATAGAAAAATAAACAGAAATATTTACACGACTCCGACGATGAGTACGACGACACACTGACATCAGACTTCAACGAAGACACCTTGACCAATACGGGAGGAGACACCATGGAGTGCCAAACTGCTGATGGCGTCAGAGACGAGGAAGGGTTCCGACAAGTCAAAAGTAAGAAGTCGTCGCGGCGCCGGACAACGAAGAAGGTTACAACAACAGCGCCACAACCCCTGCAAACGTCAAACAAGTTCGACGTTTTAGCAGGACCATACAATCAGGACACACCACCGGCAGCTGACATACCGTCAAAGACACCACAACGGAGACCACCTAAGATATCACCAATAGTCATCTACGACAGCACAAACTGTGCCGAGAACTAAAGGCTGGCGGGCTCAGGGCAGCGTATACGGGAGATGGCGTCAAGTTTTTCGTAGACACCATAGATGACTACAACAAACTTTTCGCCTATTGTAAAAAGAGGGAAATACCATTTCATACATACCAGGACAGCAACACCAGAGATTCAGAGATTTAAAAGTGGTAGTAAAAGACCTACCACCTACGGTCACTGAGGAAGAGGTCAAGCTTGACTTAGAAGATCAAGGTTTCACTATTAGACAGGCACGAGAAGAAAAAGCAAGGGAATTTGTACCCACTACCTGTATATGCAGTTACTCTACCGCAGAATGACAAGACGAACGAAATATATGGAGTGAAGTACGTACTATCGACAAAGGTGCGAGTCGAGGATTATCGCTCGCGGAACGAGCCCACACAATGTAAAAAAATGCCAGAGATGGACGCATACCACCAACTATTGCTGGTTGCCTGCTCGTTGTGTTAAATGTTGGGATATGCACCCCAGCAAAGAGTGCGCGCTTACACAGACCTCGGACCCTAACTGTGCAAATTGCAACGAACAAAATGCAGCTTCATGGAAAGGGTGCCCAGAATATCAAAAGACTTTGAAGAGGTTCCGCGCTCCAATTACGACACCTGGCAAACAACGAAAGGAAACACCGGAGAACGACACAACCGTCAAGCTGGTTGTGGCAGACACCGCAGGAGCAGCATCACCAACTCAGACGATTCAATGGGAACAGGACACAGTACACCGACTGCACGAAGAGCAGACCTACGCATCTGCACTACAAGGACGCAGAAGAGACACCAGCCGAACCAGGGCGCTAAGAGACAGAGACGCAGATGCGGCGCTTACGAAGTCACCACGGTCTTGAAGTTCCTCAGTGGCCAGAATTTTCTTACTAAGCTTGTCAAACTGGCAGGAGAATGCTGGCAGCTAAGGACAAACTATCAAAAATTGTGATACTGGTTGAAACGTTAGCGTTACTGGAAGGAGCCGAGTAACACCATGGAGGCCAATACGACAGATCTGAGTCTATGTATCTGGAACGCCACTGGGGTTCAGAACAAAAATAAAACGAATTACATGATTTCATCTTCAGGCACAAGATTGACATTGTGATATTATCTGAAACCCACTTACGACCGCACCAAACCTTCAAATTAAGAAATATTGTGGGATTCCGCACGGACAGGCCAGGAAGAGGTGGCGGAACTGCAATTTTCCTCCGTCAATCGATCACCCACAGACCTATCGATCTACCACAACTTCAAGAACTAGAAGCAACGGCAGTCTCAATCCGGACAGAACTGGGAGAGGTCACTCTAGTAGCTACGTATCTTCGTCCTCGAGCGCGGCTGATTCCACAAGACCTGAAAAACATCCTTGCGCCTCATGGGAAGACATTTATCGCAGGAGATTGGAATGCAAAACATCCCACTTGGAATTCCCGAGTAACAAATCCAAGAGGCATCTAACTCCACCAGCTGGAACAAGAACTGGAGCTTGAAGTGTGGGGACCAACCGAACCCACACACACACCAAATCTACCGAACCAACGGCCGGACGTATTAGACATCGCTATCACTCAAGGACGCGGGATCGACCCCCGGCTGATTACGGTCAATGACATGTAATCAAACCACGACCCGGTCCTTGCAGTACTACCACGGACGGGGACCATACGCCGGCGCAGGACATATCAGGAGAACAACTGTATACAATTTAAAAGATACTTAAATAACAACATCGACCTAACTATAGCAATACAAACACCACAGCAGATAGTCTCTGCTGTAGACGTCTTAACGAAGAAGGTCTGCAAAGCCCATAACTTGTCACTCCTTACGATTTCGGAAGAGGCGCACCACATGGAAACATTACCACCGCTGCTAGAAGAACTTCGGCATCAGAAGAACAGGTACAGGAAACTGGCTACACACAAGAAATCCAATGTACCGCAGACAATCCCACCGACTTCAGCGACAACTACGTAGACGACTACAGGAATGGAAAATAGAGAGGTGGGAGGGTAAAATGTCGATCTTCCTGCTCCAGACGAAAGATGAGTGGCGACTGGTGAAGAACATCAGGGAAGAGCCCACGCCAAAAAGACCGTTGCAAACTCCACAGGGGTTAACGGAAGACCCATTAACCAAAGCTGAAACATTCGTCACCACCTACGAACAACAAACAATCCTGCTACAAGAACAACTAAACCCTGCCCACCGGGAGCATGAGGCCGCTACAGTGCAGATAGTCAATCAGTTCATCACGTCAGAAGATCAATCTCCTCCAATACTGGCAACACCTAGCGAAGTGCGGAGTATCATCAGGAAATTACATCCCAATAAGACACCAGGGGCGGACAAAATCAGCAACCAACACCTCAAAAACCTTCCGAGGAAGCCGCTGATACTGTTGACTAGAATATTCAACGGTTGCATGCTGACAAGTTACTTTCCTGTGGCATGGAAGCTAGCTAAGGTAGTGCCAATACCCAAACCGAGGAAAGACACGACGCAACCAGCCAACCATCGCCTCATGAGCCTACTCAGTGGTATGGGTAACACCTTTGAGAGGGTAATACAAAAGCGGATACTGGAACCACTAGTAGAGGACGGAACTATAAGAGCGGAACAATACGCTTTCCAGAGAAAACTGTCGGCGGAACTCCAATTACTACGTTTGGCAGAGCACATCACCAGGAACATGAACGTAACCAAAGCAACGGCCGCCGTATTTTTGGATATAGAGAAAGCTTACGACAGGGTGTGGAGGGAACTCCTCATTCGGAAGTTACACGAGCAAACACCCATACAGGATTGTTACATCAAGCTCATCGCGAGTTATCTTCAAGACAGAACTATGATGGTGACGGTGGAGGGGAAGACATCATCAAGCAGACCCGCAGCAGCTGGGCTACCCCAAGGTTCGGTGTTATCGCCGGTCCTGTTTAATATTTACGCTAACGACGTTCCAACGGTGGAAGGAGTGCAAATTGCACAATTCGCCGATGACAGGGCTTTTATAACTAGCGGAAGGCATGTTCAAGCTAACATAACACGGCTCCAACGACAACTAGACAGAACTGCTGAATGGTGTAGGCTGAATAAAGTACAACTCAATGCAGCAAAAACCACGGCGATCTATTTCTCCAGGAAACGACCACAGATGCCAACTAACTTACGACTTAATGGACAGGTCATCCCATGGGGAGCGGCGGTCACTTACCTGGGAGTTACCCTCCACAAACATATTGATAATTTGCGACCTAAGGTCTATGCAATGGCCAAAAACTTAATGCCGTTCTTTCTCAGCGCAGAGTTGAATACCAGTACCAAACTGCGACTATACAAAGCAACAGTGCTATCCAAAATGTTATATGGCAGCTCAGTCTGGGGCCTAGACAGTGCGACCCAAATGTCAAGACTGCAAGTTATCCAGAATAAGACGTTACGATGGATCCTCAGAGCTGGCCGTTACACGAGAAACGTGGACATCCACTAGGAACTCCATGTGGACACTCTCATGGAGGCAATTAAGAAGAGAACGACGAAGATACACAATAAAATAGATCAACTTAAGGCAACTGTACATAACATCCAAACCTTAAGAATGACAGCTCCACGCCCGTGGCATAGGTACAAGGTGCCACGATCGTTAGTTACCTGAATAAAACGTGTTAGTAAGAAGATGTGCTAACGTAATTTACATTGGAACCTTCATGTGAAATACTCGACATTGGAACTACGTTTTCGGTCGGGGGTTCAAATCCCCCCTCGGGCATGGGTATTTGTGCTGTCCTTAGTTGTAGGTAGTTCATAAGTAGTTTTAAGTTTAGGGACTGATGACCCCACAGTTAAGTCCCATAAGCTTTACAAATATTTGAAAATTTTTATTTGGAACTACGTACTAAAATCAAGTGGGGTACCTTACGGACCGACATACTGGCCCTTAGAAGCCTACCCCCAAAGTTTATTGTAAATGAAGTTATCATTAACCAACATACCTCTGTAATCCCAGGAAGTGTAAGTCGCCAGTTGGCGATGGGACTTCATCTACCTTTTTTTTTTTTTTTTTTTTTTTTTTTTTTTTTTTTTTTTTTTTTTTTTTTTTCTTTCTTTTAAGTGCATTTCTGCGGCTATGTTAGCGCGTTGAATACACATAACGCCATCTAGTGTTTTCAGCAGAAACTAAGTGATGGACGCCAGCTGTTCGCGGCTCTGCTCCCACTCAGGCAGGCGGCTCCGAGAGCGCGGCTCACTCATGGCCCATCTCTGGACTACCTGTTCAGTGTCACTCATCACCTGAAACGGGTGCACAGAATACTAGTATAGAGTGCCATACAATCCCAGTTTTCAAAATATTTACTTGTTACCGATGAGACGCTATTTACAAGGAAAGATCTGTTCAACAACCACAATCAACATACATTTGGGTTGGCTTGGTAGATGTTAATCTGAATGGTCCACACATGCTCTCCCGGCGAATGATCTCAATTTTTACGCAAATTTCTGCATAGATATTGGAACATGTTCCACTCAACCTGCAACAGATAATGTGCATGTTGGTCATACATTGTCGAATCATATGTATAAAACCTGCGCTAAGAACGGGATAGGGCACCCGGATGAAGAGCGAATGTGCGCTAATCATGGCAGTCTCTGATGCAATTCCCACTACGCCGCGAATTTTTCAAAAAGTCCGGTGTTCACTCAAGGGTCATAGCACGGCGTGCATTAAGGAGGAAAGCGTAATTTCCAGCCAGTTTTAACTGTTCTTAAATAAAGATAAAGGCAAGAAATATCAAACCGACTTCTCTTTTATCTTTCTATCACCTATACATTGGTAACGCTGCCCTACAGACTTGCTGCCAAGACGACTAAAGTGATATGCTGTGTGCCTACCTTCTCGGCGATATGCGACGCTGCTCAGCGACGCCCAGTGCCTTATGCTAAGGGACGCGATCATGCATTGGTGCTTATAATTTAGGTGTTATGACGTACTCTATGAACCCTTTCATTTTCTGCGTTCACTTCAGATAAACCCTGAACGGTTTTAAAGTAGTAAATCAATCTGTTTTTGTGTGATGGAAAGCAAAAATGTTCAAATGTTTGTACAGTCTATGGGACTTAACTACGGGGTCATCAGTCCCTAAACTTACAAACTACTTATGAACTACTTACGAACTAGGACGGCACAAATATCCATGCCTGAGGGGGGATTCGAACCCCCGACCGCAGTGGCTGTGCAGACCGTGACTGGAGCGCCTCAGTCTCCTCGGCCACCGCGGCCGGCGATGGAAAGTAAAGAGAAATATGTGGTAAAGTTCAGGAAGAAGAAATAAAAATTCTACAGTTCGCCGATGACATCGTAATTCTATCACACACACCAACATACAGGAAGAGCAATTGAACGGAATGTCAGCGGTCTTGTAAAGAGGGTGGATGCTGAACATTAAAAAGAGCAAAACAAGCGTAATGGAATGTAATCGAAGAAAATAAGGCTACGTTGAAGGAATGAGATTACGTAAGGAGGCAATAAAAGCATGAGCTGTGTTTCCTTATTTGGTTAGGAAATAAGTTATGATACCCGAAGTAGAGAAATAAAATGCAGAATGACTATAGGACGTATTTTATTTTTCCTTAGTAAAAATATATGAACATGATTTCCTCGAAGCATCTGTAGTTTGTGGACAACTCGATTTATTTGTGTTTGTTATTCTTACCTATTGTGCTGTATTTATTTGCAAATTTTCTCCAGCACTGTCTACAGAAATCCATATTTCGCAATAAAAAAACATGCTGATACTTGATGAAATCTGTGATTTACACCAAAAGAACTCTTTCTATGTGAGTAAAAAAGTCTTAAAAATCTGTTGATCAATGCTGAAATGGATGACTTGTCTTATATTACGCCTGCTACTTCAAAACCATTCTTAACCGACCGAATCCAAATACCTTGTGCTTGGTCTACCACGACTCGTCCTACCCTCTACAGCCGAACCCATGAGTGTCTTCGGTAATCTTCCTTCTCCTATGCGTGTAACGGAACCCTACCATCTAAGCCTTTAGCTCTAACTGCTTGATTTATAATGCTGATTCCTATTTCTTCTTTGATTTCCTCATTATGGGCACTCTTCTGCGATTGTTATCTGTTAGGATCCGCACTCATTCGTTCTAGTTTCATATCATTAACTTGAACATCATTGATAAGCAAACAAGTATCGACTCAGTTTTTACTCTGTAACGATAGATATTTAAATTAATTTTTTATCGATCCACGACGCTTGTCACCGTGTTTCCCTCCTTCTCGAAATATTTTATCTGTGAAAAGTTTTATTCGTTCGTCTTTCGTTTCTTCCGGCTTGTCGAGAGGACGGAACCGCGATCAGACACTCTCTTCTTTGAGGCTATTAAGAGTGGACTTGTATGCAGACTGCTTTGTGATGTAAATGTGAGTGCTGTTACATTTACTTTAAAACATTCCCTTTTTTGTTAAGTGCAATGTATCCATCCTATTTTCATTTAATAATGTCCTGTCCTTTCCTAATTATTAATTATATTTGAGTTTTTCAGCTCCTCGACATTCCGTCGTAACATGATCAGACGCCATCACTTACGCTTCGTGTATTGCCTTATTAAATCCCGATCAGTTACTTTAAATCATTACTTTTTTTCCTTTTAGAACCTACATTCGTATTAATTTTTCTGTTTGTTATTTGCCTTACGAAACTTTAGTACACGGTCCGTCAACAATGACTTGCGAGGTGAACAATCTGAACATTAATTTAGTACGGAAAGTATCATAAAGTTTATGTAAAGCATTCAACAGCTTAACAGTTTCAGCTGCTGTGATCAATATTTGCAGAAAGAAACTACAATGGTTACTTTCCGTAAGTTTTCTATATAACGTTATTTTTGTGTGATAGCTCAACCCCAATCTGAATTCCGCCACTTCATTCTGTTCATCATTTCGTGTATTAATTCCATCCACCCTTGTCTAAAGTATTTAATCGGATTTTTATGCAATATTTCCATGATCGAAATTTTAAAAAAAATCCTTAATTTTTTTTAATCGCGTACATTAATGCGTACAGGCAGCAACGCAAAAGTAATATTACAACTCCCATACCAATAAAGGTGGCCGAAAGATTAAACGATGCGCTATTAATTTAGGCTTGGTACTGACTTCCTTCTTGCGTATCAAAGTTGAGTACTCGCAGTATTAGTCACTATTTAATTAATAATATGGGTGAAATACCAAGAGGTTGGAAAGACAATACAGGCATTCTACGGGTCGGAGCGTGAAATGTTAGATCACTTAATCGAGTAGGAAAATTAGAAAGTTTAAAAAGGGAAATGGATAGGTTGAAGTTAGATATAGTAGGGATTAGTGAAGTTCGGTGGCAGGATGAACAGGATTTCTGGTCAGGTGAGTACAGGATTATAAATACAAAATCAATTGGGGGTATCACAGGAGTAGGATTGATAATGAATAAGAAGATAGAAATGCGAGTAAACTACTATGACCAGCACAGTGATCGCATTATCATTGTCAAGATAGATACGAAGCCAACACCGACAACAGTAGTACAGGTTTATATGCCAACTAGCTCTGTCGATGATAAGGAAATCGAAGAAATATATGAGGAGCTAAAGGAAATAATTCAGACAATTAAGGGAGAGGAAAACTTAATTGTTATGGGAGACTGGAATTCGGTAGTAGGAAAAGGAAGGAAAGGTAAGATAGTAGGTGAATATGGTCTGGGCAAAAGGAATGAAAGAGGAAGCCGCCTGGTAGAATTTTGCACAGAACATAATTTAGTTATAACAAACACGTGGTTCAAGAATCACAAAAGAAGGAAGAGACCAGGAGACACCGGAAGATACCAGATAGATTTTATAATGGTAAGACATAGATTTCGAAACCAGGTTCTACAGTGTAAGACATACCCAGGGGCAGATACAGACTCTGACCATAACTTGTTGGTTATGAACTGTAGGCTGAAACTAAAGAAACTACAAAAAGGTAGGAAAATAAGGAAATGGGACCTGGATAAATTGAAGGAACCTGAGGTTCTTAAGAATTTCAGAGGGAGCTTTAGGCAACAATTGACACAAACAGGGGAAAATAAAACAGTAGAGGAGGAATGGGTAAAATTGAGGGATGAAATAGTGAAGGTAGCAGAGGACAAAATAGGTAGGAAGGAAAGATCTACAAAAAATCCTTGGATATCACAGGAGTTACTAAATTTAATCGATGAATGTAGAAAATATAAAAATGCAATAAATGAAACAGGCAAAATTGCGTACAGACGACTAAGAAATGAGATTGACAGGAAGTGCAAAATGGCTAAGCAGGAGTGGCTAGAAGGCAAATGCAAGGTTGTAGAAGAATGTATAAATGGGGGAAAATAGATACAGCCTACAGGAAAATAAAAGAAACATTTGGAGATAAGCTCTATGAATATCAAGTACACTGATGGAAAACCAGTTCTCAGCAAAGAAGGGAAAGCTGAAAGGTGGAAAGAGTATATAGAGGGGCTCTACAAAGGAAATGAACTTAGCGACAATATTGTAGGAAGGGAAGAGGATGTAGATGAAGATGAAATAGGAGATACTGTATTGAGAGAAGAATTTGACAGAGCCCTGAAAGACCTAGGTTGGAACAAGGCCCCTGGAGTAGATGATATTCCCTCAGAGCTACTGAAGTCTCTGGGAGAACAAGCCATGACAAAATTGTTTCACCTGGTGTGTAAGATGTATGAGACAGGTGAAATACCCTCAGATTTTAAGAAAAATGTTATAATCCCCATCCCTAAGAAAGCAGGTGCAGACAGGTGTGAAAACTACAGAACCATCAGTTTAATAAGTCATGGTTGCAAAATATTAACGCGAATTATATACAGAAGGATGGAAAAGCTGGTAGAATCCGATCTCGGGGAAGATCAGTTTGGGTTCAGGAGAAATGTAGGAACACGGGAGGCAATACTCACTTTACGGCTTATCCTAGAAGATAGATTAAGAAAAGGCAAACCTACATTTCTAGCTTTTGTAGATTTGGAGAAGGCTTTTGACAATGTTGATTGGAATAAACTCTTTCAAGTTCTGAAGCAAGCAGGAGTAAAATATAGGGATCGTAAGTTTATTTACAACTTGTACAAAAACCAGACAGCGGTTGTCAGAGTTGAAGGGCATGAAAGGGATGCAGTGGTTGGAAAGGGAGTAAGACAGGGTTGTAGCCTTTCCCCAATGTTGTTCAATTTGTACATTGAGCAAGCTATAAAGGAAAGCAAGGAGAAATTTGGAGAAGGAATTAAAGTTCAGGGTGAAGAATTAAAAACATTGCGTTTTGCCGACGACATAGTAATTTTGTCAGATACAGCAAAGGACCTGGAAGAGCAATTTAATGGATTGGACAGTGTGCTGAAAGGTGCATATAAGATGAACATTAACAAGAGCAAAACTAGGGTAATGGAGTGCAGTGTAAGAAAATCAGGTGATGCTGAAGGAATTAGATTGGGAAACGAAACAATAAAGGAGGTAGATGAGTTTTGTTGCTTGGGCAGTAAAATAACAAATGATGGTCGCAGTACAGAAGATATAAAATGCAGAATGGCAATGGGTAGAAAAGCGTTCTTGAAAAAGAGAAATTTGTTAATATCAAATATTGATTGAAGCCTAAGGAAGTCCTTTCTGAAGGCATTTGTATGGCGTGTTGCCTTGTATGGGAGTGAGACATGGACGATAAACAGTGCGGACAGGAAGAGGATTGAGGCTTTTGAAATATGGTGCTACAGAAGAATTCTGAAGATTAGGTGGGTGGATCGCGTAACTAATGAGGAGGTACTGAATAGAATTGGGGAGAAAAGGAACTTCTGGCATACCTTGACTAAAAGAAGGGATAGATTAGTAGGGCACATTCTTAGACGTCAAGGAATTGTGAATTTAGCGTTGGAGGGAAGCGTGTGGGGAAAAATCGCAGGAGAAGACCAAGAGATGGATACTGTAAGCAGATTCAGACAGATGTAGGTTGTCGTTCTTATGTGGAGGTGAAGAGGCTTGCTCAGGATAGGGTATTGTGGAGAGCTGCATCAAACCAGTCTTCGGACTGAAGACCACAACAACAACCAAGAGGTTAAAAGTTTCCAGAATGAAACTTTCACTCTGCAGCGGAGTGTGCGCTGATATGAAACTGACTGGCAGATTAAAATTGTGTGCCGGAACCGGAACTCAAACCTGGGACCTTTGCTTTTCGCGGGCAAGCGCACTACCGACTCTGCTATCCCGAAACGACTCACGATGCCGCCTCACAACTTTACTTCCGCCAGAAGTTTCGAACGTAGGAGGCGAGGTACTGGCGGAAGTAAAGTTGTGAGGCAGCATCGTGAGTCGTGTCGGGATAGCACAGTCGGTAGTGCGCTTGCCCGCGAAAGGCAAAGGTCCCAGGTTCGAGCGCCGGTTCCGCCACACAATTTTAATTTGCCAGGAAGTTTCAGATTAAAAGTTATTTAATTAACATTTAAAATCTGTTCTTACTATCACTAACGAATGAGTTATATTTTTTCATTGTACTGTTTACGACGGACCTACGTAACGTTTCTCCAGAAAATATTATCTTTAATATTACATTTTCATAACATTCAAATTTCGCTTAAATTGGACCGCTGTGTATTTTGGCACTACAGGAATGTTACTAATATGTTCACAAAAGACGGAAGTGCACTGTTGAATGCAACGTGATTTAACTTTTTTTTTTTTCAATCGCCACTGTAATTGTTTAGAGCGTGAGATAACGCAGCTCAGACAAACAAAGCCGCCAATTGCCCTGAATTTCTTCATCGCCACAGATTTAAAAGAGCCTCCGCTTAAAAATAACGACCTTGCATTGAAACCGATGCCAACTTGCCACACGCTCCAGAAACTCTTTTATATGAGGCGTCGCGGAACATTTCATATTTCATCACGCACGTCGTCTGTATAGAATCAAATGTCCACAGTGAGCCACGTCCCATTTCTGTAGTGACATAGAAACCCAACAGAATGTTTCCCTTTCATGATACTAATTGTTTATGTTGATGTTGCAACGGCAGTTCCCACTGAGAGAGTCCGGAAAGGTATCAAGCATTCGTTCTCCATCTCCACGAATAACCACGAATAACTACGACAACCCAATTTATATAAAGAGTTAAACCGTGTAGCCTATTACATATCAGAATTATTACTAGCTATTTTAGTCTCTTTCCTGGTTTTTCCTAGGTTCTAGCGTACATACATTAAAATACATATAAAATTTTATCACTGAAAAGAATTGAATGTAAGCAAATTAGGTCCATCTTCTGTGACCAAATATTAGCAGTTTTGTCCTTGTTCTGTAACTGATCTGTTGATTTTCCGTGTGCACCCTACTGTGGTTGTTGCTCCTATCTTCTTACAAGGGAACCTCCCCATCGCACCTCCCTCAGATTTAGTTATAACTTGGCGCAGTGGATAGACCTTGAAAAATTGAATACAGATCAATGAAGAGAACTGGAAGGAGTTGTGTAGAACTATGAGAAAATAAGCAGAAATATATTAACTTAGCAGTCCATGCAAAACATAGGCAACTTCGAGCAAGTTTTGAGCACAGGAGCGCTGTAGTCCCACGGTTAGCATGGGCAAAGTTTTTAATTTTTATTTTCGTAAATTTATGATCTGTCCGTCCGTTTATTGACGTCTCTGTTCGCTGTAATCAGTTTAGTGTCTGTGTTTTGCGACCACACCACAAAACCGTGTGATTAGCAGACGAAAGGAAGAGCCTCTCCAATGGGAATGCTTGGACATATGCAGGTTTTGACAGTGGACACACACAAAAATTCGAAAAGTTAAAAACATATGTTTTGAAAGAGCACAGGAAGAACTGTGCGACTGTGAAACTGTTGCATTCATTTGTTGCAGTTTATGTGACAAACTCTTTCTTTTCATCACTTTTTGGGAGTGATTAAGACATCCACAAGAAAACCTAAATCGGGCAAGGTAGAATCTCTTTACCCATTCACAAAGTGTACAAGTTAGGTGAGTCGGCAAGAGATTCCTGTCATATGACGGACTTACTGTCACCAGTGTCGTATAGTATACGTCAGATGTGTTTTCATGTGAAGGAATTGGTTGATCAATACCTTGCGATCAAATACTTTAGGTTCCCATTAGAGAGGCCACTTTCTTTTGACTGTTAATCGCACGGTTTTGTGGTGCGGTCGCAAAACACAGACACTAAACATTTTACAGCGAACAGAGACGTCAATGAACGGACGGACAGATCATAATTTTGCGAAAATAAAAAATTAAAAATTTCATTCAATGGAAGGCTCGAAACAAGGACCTCTCGCTCCGCAGCTCCTTTCGCATGGGATAACTCAGTTTTTTATATTTTGCTTATTTTTTTCATAGTTCTACACAATTTCTCCCAGTTTTCTCGATTGACCTGTGTTCAATTTTTCACGGCCTATCCACTGCGCCAACTTATAACTAAATCTGAGGGGGGGGGGGGGGGTGCGTTGGGGATGTTCCCTTGTAACAAAGAAAATAGATGAGCAACATTTTTAACAGCACAATTCTTTTTTATAGTTTATTTTTCTGAAATGTAAATTAAATGACATTGTATTTTCAAATTATCACCTATCCATGGAATTGTTATAAACCGCCTTTCACGAAAATGAATTTAGTTTCTCTGCTTTGCCTATCTCCAGTTTCTTTTTGTATTAAAATCACACCTCATTTAACTACCTTAGCTGAAACAGAGTTATCGAAGTCATAAGAATGTCGTCCGAAGCTTTGAAGTGCAATTCTTGGTGAAATTCCTAATGTCATCGATTATTACCTAATCATCAGCAAATGAAACAGTAATTATGAATTTAATTTTTCGTAATGTATGCGTCAGCCTTAATTAACGTAACACCTTATGGTGACTATATTTTTCACCCTGCAATACTCGTAATCCATGCAGTTCACCTCACTCTGTTTACGTTAACCATGTTTCGAAAGGCATAGAACAATGTTATTGTAGAGCTGGAGAATGACTGACATCGTCATACTAATAATGAAGCTTTAAGAGCATGCTGGGTGGTTGGATGTTTGTAGCAAAACTATCAATCCTCAGTGGACACTTAGGAACGTGGTTTCACCGTAAAACAGCGGTGAGGACATAAGGTACCACAACGTGGCCATAGGCAATCGTCAAAGACAGGATTCGAGAAAAGCGGGTCTATGGAGGACTGATAGAGGTAGATAGTCGTCCTGGACTAAATAATATTGGAAGAATCAGAATCATAGTGAAACGAGAACACTCACTGACGTCAAGTGAAGAACCGGTGAGACTGTAAAAAATTATTAATAATAATAACTAAATAAATGAAATAAAGATCGACGGAAACCTCCTGTAGCTATCTTGCTGACACGTAGGTGGGGGGGGGGGGGGGTGCGTATGTTTCATAAATCAGAAAGTGCAGCTAGGAGAAGAAATTTCTTCTGGAAGATTCCACGGAAAAATCGGGGTCTGTAGCTGGCTCAAACAAGTTTAAGCGAACCGAATGCTACTATTAACATGTCCTATGGCTTGCTGTTCGTATAAGGACGATTCTGCACTCCGCCTTACATGCTGAGAGTTCTCGTCCTTCTCCTGGCAAACAAACAGTCTCCTGGGGAGCTAGTTCTCTGTGATATACTTCCATGTGGTACTTCATGTCTGAATTTTGGGGCAAACGGTGAAATAATAGGCAGCTTTTGATTAGTAGTATATAGACAGTGAGCTACTGTCTACCAGTTAGAAGTGATTTAGTAGACGTTGCACGAGCGCCGACAAATCTTCAGAGAGATGTCGTTGCACTACGCCAGCACACTGTCGATATGGAATTAACAGTACATAGAGTAAATTATACGCTAGTAAACGTTTGTCAACTGAGGTTACACGGCAGTCGATTAGAGTCCTATAATTTCCGGTACGAAAGGAAATTAGTTATTCGAGGTAGCTTATTAGACCGCAATATCCACCACTCAGCAGAATTAGACGTACGAGAGCAACCGTCAATTTATTTAAGAATTACGTGATTCTTTTCGTGTCCTTGGAAAGTGTTGTAATTGATTTATTGTGCATTTGGTTTAGTTGAGTTTTATATTTTCAAATAAATTGTATGGTGAAAATTTGCATTTGAGTGGTTAACATATTTTGTGGCTCTTAATGTTACGAGGAAGCATCAAGAGGGATAAGCATATGCTTGAGTCCATATTAACAGGAATAATTCACTAAATCAGTTCCTATAAGATACTTAAACATTTTTAATCGATTGATAGACTTTATTTGTGGACCAACCTCTTTTACAGAGGGGTATTAGGCGTTTTTTTTATTTCATTTGGTAGTTAATACCGATAGGTAGTTTACCCAAATTTGCTTATCTCCAAGCTATAAAGTTGAGAGGTGAGTAAATAAAAATTGTAACTAGCATTGGACTGGATGATCCTAGACATCTACATCAAACATAGTACTAATTTAGTACACTGCGCTGAAGAAGGGTGAGTGAAAGGAGATATTTCTGTCATCAAATGAAGAACGGTTTTGTCATCTAATGAATAACCCTACCACTTTGCTAAATATTTAACTCTTAACAACAACTGCAAATGCATTACCCTATTGTCAGGATGGCAAGCTTTAATTAAAATTAACATTTTATTGTCAGGATAGTGGCTTTAATTACAAATTAACATTTTACTGTCAGGATAGAATTTTACAATGAATCCTATAAATATGTGGGATGTGGGATATTTTACTTGGCTCCGGTATGAGGCATAAATGAAACAGCACTTACACAAAATACATTTATTAAACAGATAAACCATACATTATTCTTACTGTGAACTAGGTGGCTCAGCGAGAGCCAGTGGTGGGTAGTCGCGCGGCTGCGAGGAGGCGTTTCGCAACGTCGGCCGTCGGTCTGGTTGCGCTGGCGGCGTATCTCCTCGCTGGCCAGTAAAGCAGCGCTTGCCGCCGAAACTACTACTGTGCATTTAACAGGCCGTGAATTCTGCGGAATTACCTCGTGGCGGCACTGTATGATTTTTCCACCTTCTACAAGTATTGTGTTATGCTACCAGAGGTAGCGACGCGGAGTGGAGGTTTTGCGCCCTTGCCCTGGAGTCGAACCGTCGGGCTTCAGGCTCCACGTCTTCGATTGGCAGAACCTTGGACTGAAATCACAGGTGACTATCTCGACCAGACCGCATCCTATCGTTCTGGCCAGTCATCCTGGGTGAGTAACTCTGTTATTGCTGATCTTCCAGAACGCTGTACTGGGGACCAGATTCTTCTATGTTCTTTCTTCAAACTCGAGCTGTAACTGCCATTGGCATAGTACTTGCGTTCAGGGGGGGGGGGGGGGATATGTAGGAATACAATCTCCCGTCACAGAACCAGGTCTAGTGATTTAAGCCATTTAAGTACTGCTTCATTTATGTCGTGAAGACCAGCCAACCCCAAAGCGAAAGAACTCAGGGGGCAGTCTATTCCTATATGGTCAATTGTTTGGATGTCTGCTCCGCAATCGCATGATGATCTAGTGTCATTTCCCATTTATACTTCCAATAATTGCATCTACACACTACTGTGCGAAAACGATTCAGCAGTCCACTCCCTGAGAGGAAGGTTCATGCCAACGACATTAGTGGAAGGGCTGGGAAAGAGGTGTTTCACCCTTCAGAGATGTCCCATGAGAAAATGTTGGGAGAGATATGCTCTGCTATCAACTGGGAAAGTAAGCGTAGAGGTAGCTTTCTGCACTTAAGTAGGCTGAAGTTTTGTGGGAATATTACGTGATGGGAAGTTGTGGGGTAAATATTATTTTTCTATAATCTACGACGAGTGCTTCTTGGCGAAGAACCTCTAGGGCTATATGTTGCACAGATCTGGGAGCCACGGAAGAGGTGTACCAACAGGGTACCACTAATTATCGTCATAGCTCTATTAGGCTGGACGTCAACCTCTCGCACTTCGGCACTGTTCAGCCACACAGGAGCATAATACTCAGCCGATGAATAAACCAGGGACAGAGTAGCAGTACGCAGGTTCAAATGTTCAAATGTTTGTAAATCTATCGGACCAAACTGCGTGGTCATCAGTCCGTAGCTTGCAAACTACTTAAACCTAGGTAAACTGACCTAAATGCAACACACACACCCATGCCCCAGGGAGGACTCGAACCTCCACGGCGAGCAACCGCGCGCTCCGCAGCGAGACGCTTTAGACCGCTCGGCTACTCCACCGCGGCCCAGTACGCAGGACTTGTGCGTTTGCTTCACAGGATTTACCAGCTTTTTGTTGTGAAATGTTAGTGCTCGTTTTAACTTTGGCAGCTGATGTTTGAAGATACCTTTTAAAAGAGAGCTATCCAGTATTACTCCCAGATATTTTGGGTGGTTACATTTGAGCTTCACACTGTCGGGATATATGTTAAGTTTCTGTTTGGCTAGTATATTATTAAATAGAAGGAGGATACCTCTGTTTTGTTTGGATTTGGCTTTAATTTCCAGGTTCTGAATATTCTTAGAGGGATACAAGACTATTCGCGAATGTTGCTTCTGTGGGGGACTGGTTAGTATGCTGGGTGCTAAAGCGATGTCATCGAGTAAGTGAACTTCTTAGCAGTGTTGTCATCAATGTATACATTTAACAACAGAGGAGCAAGAACGGACTAATGGAGTAAGCCATCATTAAGCTGCCTAAAAGCACTTTCCTTGTGACCCAGGTAAACTTTAATGTTATTGAGGGTGGAATTAAAAAAAAAAGCAAGCGGTCACGGTAAAATACTGTAAAATTTCAGTAACAGTCCTTTTCTCCGCACCGTGTGGTAAGCGGTGGAGAGGTCAATAAACGCTGCTGATGTTTCCTTTTTCATTTCGTAAATAGTCAATGAACGATGCCAGAGAAAGGACCTGATCACAGCAATTTCGACCTAGCCTGAAACCGGGTTGTTCGACGGGGATGCTGGCATCAAGAATCTGTCATATTCGGTTATAAATTAACCTGTCCAGCAGCTTATACCAGACTCTTAGTAGCGCTATGGGGCGATACCTCTTAGCTTGCTCTGGTCTTTTACCTGGTTTTAAAATGGCAATTATTTTTGATCTTTTGAATGAATTTTGGAGACTTCCAGTGGCTAGTATCGCCTTATAAACTGTTAATAGCCAGAATTTTATTTTAGGGCCAAAGTGTGTAAGGAACTCGGGAAGGATTTTATCTAGTCCTGCAGCTTTCCCAGTTTGCAGGGTGGTGACTGCAGCTTCTAGCACCTCTTCATGAAGGATCTTGAAACTTCCAATGATGTATACTGGCTCCTCAGTATTTTGTTAAGTTTGTATGCAACACGTTAGAGGGTAGACGGGCTGACTGATGAGCTAACAATCCTCTTAGCTATGTCACAGGGGTTTTGGTGTGTCACTGAGCAATTATCAGCTGTCTTGCCGAAGGAAAGTTTCTTGAATAAAGATAGGGCTCTCTGGCTGCTGTGCGTGAAGTTTACGTTTTCCACAGTTTTTATCCACTTCTCTTTTCTGCCAGTGTCAAGAGACTGCAGCAAATTGTCGGATGTGTCAGGGCTATCGGTGTCTTGAAACTCCTTGTAAAGGTCATCGCAATCTCGACTCCATCCTGGTACGTATTCATTCCTAAAGCTCCTGGCTGTACACTGTTTAGCAATAGCCGGGATAAGATTCGCGAAACGGTCATAATTATTATGGGATTGATAAACTTGATGCTCTGTTCTACCTTTTATGTAAAGGTCTCCCAGTCGGCTTTGCTGAAATTCCATCTTGGACTCGTAAATTGGCATTTGGTTTCACAGAAATTATAACGGGCCTATGCTGGGAGAGGCGGAAAGCGCCAAGGACGCTTCTCCTAGCTGCCGTGGGCTTTGAATGTCGTTCACATGAGCAGAAGCATACGTCTGGAGAATAACCACGTCGCCATCGATCTGGCTAAAATATGCTGTTGTCCTTAGTATCAAAGATGAGGTGAAAGTGGTTATTTTCAGCCCAACTAGTTAGTCTCCTCCCGTTCTCGTCATCCGCAGGGATTGGCTGTACGAAGAAGTCAGGATGTTCAAAACCTGGAAGTATTGAGTCTGTCCATTGAATATTAGGAGGTCGATAGATATTTACTATGGTGAATTCAACTTTAACTGCCAGAATGAAAGTATAGTAATTAGAGCTGTTGTGTTTTACTGTTAAGTCATCCTGGCCCTGTAACCGATAGTCGCCACTAGTGTATACTCAGGGATATTATCTCCTTCATTGTTTAGAGGGTCTTCAAGATGGGTTTCCTAAAATGCAAGGATATCAAGACTGTTTTGATGCAAGAGCTTATTTAAACACTTACATTTTGATTTGCTCAAACCCTCGGCGTTAAAATCACAAAAACTGAAAATTGGACCTATATTGTTAAAATTATTTTGGTCCTGAGAAGGTCCATTTGCATTTCGGTGGGTAGCTGACATATTTGGTAGATGACAGGTGTGAAGGCGTGACAGTCCAGCTACCAGAATTGTTATTCGTTTGCACCAACCAGGGGATACGTGCAACTTGAGAAATGTTGCAGACGTGAATAACACCATCCCCCATACTATAACCACTTGCCTTGAAATTGGAAACTGATGATTTTGACAGTAATTTAAAAAAATCTGACCCTGCAGGTAAACTTCCCCGCTGAGTCTCCCTCCGATAAGGTTGGCTATCTTGCACCTGACCACCTACCTACGGCACACACATGCCTACTTCATACACACACATTAAAGTGCACCTAAGCTACCTCACAAGGAAAGAGAGAAAAGGTTCTGTGGCCAGTGGACCCTGCACTCCTGTATCCACTGGTCACTTTCCCTGTCGTGATAAAACTATGATTGATAGCTCAATAGGGTTACCCATCAAGTTATTCGAAAATACAAACATTTGTAAAATTCTTACAAATGACAACCTTTCGCTCTCCAACTTAACACTCTGAAGCTAACCCAGACTCCTAGCTGAAGAACATCGGCAATTATTGAATACTTAACCGACCTAGATAAAACATTTATCTACATGAAAGACAATATTCACTTTATTAATCGATATGAAAATTATCCTCGTTAAGTTATATCAAATCATACACAGTTAATTTCGTTAAGATCAGTTGAACAGTTTCGGAGTCTGTCGCGACAAACATACACACACATATGTGTATATATGTATATAGTGGCCATTCCGTACAGAGTTTAAAAACGTGATTCGTAAGTTCTAATGAATTGGAGAACCGTGAATTGTTCCTGCAAAAGACATACGGCAAAACGCTCCTCAAGATGTAGAAGGAAATTTGTGGAATCGTGGTTGAGAATTCTTGAGCCAACGGATCACTAACAGAAGATGACGACAGTGAGGGAGGTTGCAAACTTCCTTCCTGAGATGCTTCGGAGAGGTATCGGGCTGTCGCGGATGAAGACGGTCGTCACCTTGAGCAACGTTTGTAGTCTGTAACATAAACAAGTGTAGTATTAACGATTAATTCCTCTTACTGAGGAAATTAAAATTTGTTTATTGGGATGGTTTGTTTGTTATTTCTTGTTGTCTGTATAAGACTTTGGTAAGACGTAATGGCCATTTGGATACAGTTGGAAATAATTTGTCGTCACCACACATAAAACTCTATTACAGCCTTACACGTTTCGACATCCCTCAGTGTCAAACATTAAGATATTTTTTTTAAATATCCGATTAAACCAATTTGTGTTACAGACGTACGTCGTTTGAGAAGTCTGAGCAAAGTCCGAGAGGTGGCACCACCGGTGCGTATCGAGGTCATTTTTAGTTAGTAGCATCTAGCACACCAAGTTTCAGCCATATTGGTCTGTTTCTTTGTGTTTGGAATTCGTTGAATCAAGAAAATGGAGTGATTGTCAAAGAACTGACATAAAATAATATCGTGTGGTGATTAAACATTACTTCCTGAAAGACAAAACGCCTCAGTATACTAAAGTTAAGCTTGATAAACATTATGGTGACGCTGCACCTTCGATTAGAACAGTTTATAAGTGGTTCCAAAATTTTAGGAGTGGCCATATGGGCCGCTGAACGTTATGCATAGCCTATGGACATTACGCCTCCAGAAATCATTGGTAAAATCCATAATATGGTGATGGATGACAGAAGACTTAAGGTGAGTGAGATTGCCAGTGCTGTCGGCATCTCGAATGAACGGCTACATAGTATTTTGCATAAACATTTGGACATGAGAAAGCTGTCCGCAAGATGGGTGCCGCGATTGCACACGCTTCATCATAAACAGAATCGTGTGAGGTGTAGCAATGAAGGTTTGCAGCATTTCAGGAAGAATACACAGGACTTTAAGCGTCGTTTCGCCACTGTCGATAAAACTTGGATACATTACTACACTCCTGAGACCAAAGAACAATCTAAGCAACGGGTTACCAAGAGAGAATCTGCACCAAAAAAGGCGAAGACCGGTCCTTCGGTCGGAAAGATTATGGCGACGGTCTTTTGGGATTCGCAAGGGATAATCCTCATCGATTATCTGGAACAGGGTAAAATATTACAGGTGCACATTATTATCGTTATTCAACCGTTTGAAAACCGATCTGTAAGGAAAACGCCGGGGATTGGGTCACAAAAAAGTCCTTTTCCATCACGACATTACATCAGCACACCCCTTAGCAGTTGTGGTAGCAAAATTATTGGAAATAGGATTCCAACTAACTTAACATCGCCCCTACTCTCCAGACGTCACACTTTCAGACTACTATTAGTCAATTTCAGGAAATGGTTGGCAGGATGAAGATTTCATTCAAACGAGGAGGTGATTGCAGAAACTAATGACTATTTTGCAGGCTTGGAGAATTCCTGATATTCGGAAGGGATCAACAAATTATAACAGCATTGGACGAAGTATATAAGTCTAAAAGGAATCTATGTCGAAATATAAAGATATGGTTTTCCAAAACATATTAGCAGTTTTTATTTTTGAACGGACTTTTCAAACGCCCCTCGTATTTAAAACAGACCTTTAAAATTCATTCCGAGACCATCTCCCTGCAGAAAGGTCAAATTTAAAGATCAGTATTACATATGACGTGTGTCTGTGACATGACGGAATGTCTAAATGAGCGAGACCTTAATAAAGTTCTAAGTGTGGTCAATACAGTTAAATTAATTGTATTGTTTGCTATTTCTCTTTTGCTCGCTCTCAGAAATGTTTCCATAAACCTCCAGTGTCCTGCGATCACTCGTTCGCGATGGGGACCCCTCAGGTGGTGACAATTTAATTACAGCACAGCGCCGCTGCTGTACCTGTCGCCGGTGATCCGTCATCCATCAGGCTGTTAAGCTCCTGACGGAGTCTGTGCGCCTTCGGCTGCACTTCATAAGACTTGGCGGGGAGAAGACTTCTAGGTGAAGAGCAAGTTACTTGAGGTAGTTCAAACAAAGTTGGGCAGCGAACTTTTCCATTAAGGGAAATGGTGATTTTTTTTTTTTTTTTTTTTTTTTTTGGCGGTGTTGGGATGAGGTGGAAGGGGGTTTATGGAGAGAGGTGTCAGGGACGGGGAAGGAGAGAGAAGGAGGGCGCGGTCTAGCCGTGCTCGAAGAGAATAACATGATAAATGGCTGCCTGCAGTTTTGCTGCAGGTGTTGTTCTCCCTAGAGGAAGACTGCTATTTTCCGAAGGGACAACGTTACATTATTGACAGCGATTGGGGATTTCCTGTCAGAGAGGACACAGTTCGTACTAATCGATGGTAAGGCATCGACTAAAACAGAGGTGATATCAGGCTTTCCACAAGGTAGTCTTATTGGTTCTCTGCTATTCCTTGTTTACACAAACGATTTGGGAGAAAATTTAAGCAGCTGTGTTAGGTTGTTTGCAAATGACGACGTCATTTACAGTCTAGTAAAATTATCTGAAGATCAGAACCAACTGCGGAACGATCGGAATAAGATATCACTATGCTGTAGATAAATCAATCAAGACCGTCGACTCCACTAAATACCTACGAATTACTATTACTTCAGACTTAAGCTGGCAAAAACACGTAGATAATGTCGTGGGAAAAGCGAACCAGAGACTGCGTTTTATTGGCAGAAATGAAAATCGGACTAAGTCGGGTCTGCACGGAGGATGCTCGATGACAGTGAACCGAACGTGTCACGTTGTAAGCGTGTGTGGTGACAAGGTTATGCTTAAGGAGAGGTTGCTCCGTGTGCAGAGCAACTCCTCCAGTTGAAGCTTTCGGTTATCTCCTTGTTTCTTACGTACCGATCTAGTTGCGTCACACACCGCCATCTTACACACTAAAATTCCATGTACTCTGGCGGCAGAGGGTTACAACTTAAGTCAGTAATATGGGAAACTGGAACTAGTAATATCCTTCACATTAAATATCTCAACCGATGTTCAGAATAGTATAAACAATCCTGAGGCACTAGGTTTTAGCAAGAACTCGTAGTTAGCCTCTATAAAATTGTTACATAGCTTTATTAACCGTTTGCATTTGTTTCTGACACTTATTTACCACTCATATTTCTGCTAACGTTTTCCGAATCAAATGTTGTACAAAACGTTTCACGCTTGATTATACATGGTATTTCTGTAATACCGTGCAAAAATTTAATAGGACATTGAATATCCTCCTGTGAGGCACCATGAGGCTACCGTAATAGTGAAAAAGTCATTCTCGTAGCCCTTTAATATGGTGTGTGATCACCTCGGACGGACAGCACAGTCGCTCACCTACGTGGTGTAGACAGTATGAGGTAATCAATCAGCTCTTGAGGGATATTTGGCCATTCTTCTTTGAGTGCAATATCCAGCTCTGCAACCTATGTAGGAGGTGCTGATCTGGCTGCAATGCGTCTGCCAAGTGAATCGCAGACATGCTGGCAACTCCATTCGTTTCTTCAGCTTCAAGCAGGTCATCCCCCGGTGCAGCACTGTGGAGACGAGCGTTGTCGCCCATCTGAAGGAACCCACCTCCTGTGGCACCAGCATAGGACACAAAGAAAGATCGAAGGATCTCGTCTCCATACTTTTGAACAGCCAAAGTGTCATTATGAACGACATAGAGATCCATACGTCTCATTACCGACTCCTGCCCATACCACTCATCCACGACCATGATATTTTGATGTTTCCTGCACATTCACGTGATTGTTCTCAGTTTCACGTTCTCTCCAAATGAGGGAACGACCAGTTCGGCCGAACACAAAATGACTCCTCTTTGAACAGAACCCGGCTTCATTCGCTACGACTCCTATCATAATATTTATCTGCCCAGGTTCTGCGGTCTCAATCGTGACGTGATGGGACACACACACCACACGCCTTCGTGCGTAGAGGCCATATTCTGGCAGTTGGGATTCTTTGTGTTAATATTGTGCGTACTGTTTCTACTGTAGTGTACGTTATACATCAGTATGTTCTCGGCTCAAACACCATTTTCTCAAAACGTAAATTGTTTTAGTTTTTAAATGTCTTAAACATTAGAAAAATCCAAAGAAATCAATATAATGTAAATATATGAATAATTGTAATAAACAGAAACAATTGTAAGACCCTTGGCTGATACAGGAAAAAAATAAGATGAGCCCTGGAACAGCCCGCTCTCCCCCATCAAAGGAGAGTATAAAAAATACAGAAAAAATTATATTAAAAAAAAGATGGTGCATTGTAGTTGAGTTGCATTCTGCCTCCTGTCCTGTCTCGGTAGGTTGTTAAGCTGTTAATCGGAAATGACGATCTCCACTTGCCAGTGATGTTACCCGTGGACGACTATGGCCTCGCCTTTTTTTAACGGTTCCTACTGTCGGAAATCGCGTCCAGTTTCTGTAACTGACACTTTGGGACACTCCAATAGGTGCAGCCACTACCCTCTCTTTGTCTCGCTTCCAACCTTTCCTATGGGTCACATGTCATAGCTTGGAGTAAGTCACATTGCTGTTTCGTTGCTCATGACACTGTCTGAACCCAACTGCTTCCGTAATTCTTTGGTAGAGTCAACACCAAACCCCTCTGCATAACTTTCTGCAAACTTTTCGTTTGCCATACTGTTTGGCGTTTCCATCCATAGAGCCGACATAAAGACGTTGAACTATTTTAGTTTATTATGCCGAGGATAGTTCATTCGAAACCAGATATCTCAACTGATAGTCTAATGGTTTTGACCAGGATATTTTGCACTGCTGGGAAAAATTGTATCGCAGCGTTAGACATTCATTCACGGACGGGTTCGATTAAAAATTTTCGTCATTAACTGAATGAATATCAGTGTTAGCAATTTACAACATTCCATATTCGACGTCGTTTTTTTCCCTTAGAGTGTACATAACGGACCAGGAAGAAAGGTTTATTTGTTGAAGGCTTAAACGTTGCACAGAAAAACGGATTTATGTTTCCGAACTTCGTTAATTAACAATTTACTTTCCTCTGTACTCAAATTTTTCGCAATTACTTCATTGGAACGCAGCGACAACGCATGAGACTCGTTTTGAATTAAGTGGGCTGACGGAAAAAGACTAAATACTGCGCTCCGTCAGAAAACACCATCACAATTTTGTCGCTATTTAGGGTACGACATAATACGTCAGTTATGAGGTATGACGTTATAGATACACTTTCCATGGAACACAAATGAAAAACTAGTTATTTTTGTAACCATTTCCACTAATATACTTATTTCCATTATTTATTTTCAAATCAAATGTTCAAATGTTTGTAGAGCTTATGGGACTTAACTACGAGGTCATCAGTCCCTAAGCTTACAAACTACTTATGAACTAGCTAATACTAAGGACGGCACAAATATCCATGCCCGATGGGGATTCGAAGCCCCGACCGTAGTGGCCGCGCAGACTGTGACTAGCGCGCCGCAGACGGCACGGCCACCGCGGCCGGCCATTATTTATGGATATATAAGTACAGTATATTACTATTTATTTTTCTGTTTCCGTCCCTTTTCATAGGAAAGTATGATTTTCCTATTTGTTACAGAACTATGTGAAATACGAATTATAGGCTATTATTGCTTCTTCATTCCATTTACATTTCCTCTGTTCACGGAGAAGCCTACTCCGGTGTGATATTTCTTTATAAAAGGTACACATTACCTCGTATATAATAGTATTACATGGGAAGCATTTCCTAATTCCATATTCATAAAATCTGTTCGGTTATTTTATTGGAAAAGGTTAGCAAAGTTTATGTCAATGTTAGCATCAATAACCAATCTTAAGATCTACAAGAGGAGGGAAAATAGGAGTATAAGTCATTTTGCTTGTCCCTCCTATCTGAACTACGATCGAGTTTCGCTGTCTAAGCAGGGCCGGCGCAAGGCCAAGTGCCGCCCCGTGCGAGTTGTTAAACTGCCGCCCCCACCCCCGTTTTTTATTTTATTTATTTTTACAAAATGGTTGTGGAATTTTATGTAAAAAAATCTGTAGGAAATGTCAGCAATCAATCGCAATTTTTGTTTTTACTTATCAGATCTACCTAGGTTTTGGCCACTGAGTGGCCAGACTCAAAGTTTTTAATATGTCCTTACGTCTAAACCGCCATGTTCCCAGTTACGTTCAGCATGACGGTATGGATGTAAACGTAACTCAAATAATTGAGAATAGCCACACTGTGCCCGAAATCTATATAGATCTGGAAAATAACAACAAAAATAGCGACTGATTGGTGACATTCTCTACAGATTTGTACAAAACAGTCGCTGGGCACCAGCTCAAAAATGGAGTCAAACCTGATTGAAAAAATCTAGCTAATTATAATAAGCCTTGTGAATTTACAAACAAGTTTAAATGTGTATTAAATCTTATGGAACTCAGCTGCTAAGGTCATCAGTCCCTAAGCGTAAACACAACTCAACCTAAATTATCCTAGGGACACACACACACACACACACACACACACACACACACACACACACACACAGAAGGAGGACTCGAACCTCCGCCGGGACCAGCAACACAGTCCTTGACTGCAGCGCCTTAGACCGTTCGGATAATCCCGCGCGCCGCGGTGGCGTAGCCGAGCGGTGTAAAGCACCTCGCTGCGGAGTGCTCGGTTGCTCGCCGTGGAGGTTCGATTCCTCCCTGGGGCATCCTCCCTGGGGCATGGGTGTGTGTGTGCTTGTCCGTAGGTTAGTTTACGTAGGTTTAAGTAGTTTGTAAGCTACGGACTGATGACCACGCAGTTTGGTCCGATAGATTTACGAACATTTGAATCCCGCGCGGCATGAACTTAGAGTTAACGTAAATGTTGTTGTTATGGTCTTCAGTCCGGAGACTGGTTTGATGCAGCTCTCCATAATACCCTATCCTGAGCAAGCCTTTTCATCTCCTCATAAGAACGGCAACCCACATCCACTTGAATCTGCTTACTATACGCGTCTCTTGGTCTCCCTCTGCGATTTTTACCCCACACACTTCCTTCCAATGCTAAATTTACGATTCCCCGATGTCTAAGAATGTGTCCTACCAAGCGATCCCTTCTTTTAGTCAGGGTACGCCAAAAATTCCTTTTCTCACCAATTCTGTCCAGTACCTCTTCATTAGTTATGCGATCTACCCACCTAATCTTCAGCATTCTTCTGTAGCACCACATTTCAAAAGCCTCTATTCTTTTCCTGTCCGCGTTGCTTATCGTCCATGTTTCACTCCCGTACAAGGCAACACTCCACACAATTTTCTTCCCATTGCCATTCTGCATTTTATATCCTCTGTACTGCGACCATCGCCTGTTATTTTACTACCCAAGTAACAAAACTCATCTACCACCTTCATTGTTTCGTTACCTAATCTAATTCCTTCAGCATCGCCTGACTTTCTAAGACCGCATTCCATTATTTTTGTTTTGCTCTTGTTAATGTTCATTTTAAACGCTCTCTTCAACACGCTGTCCATTCCATTCAACTGCTCTTCCAGGTCCTTTGCTGTCTCTAACAGAATTACAATGTCGTCAGCAAAACGCAATGTTTTTATTTCTTCCCCCTGAACTTTAATCCCTATTCCAAATTTTTCCTTGCTTTCCTTCATCGCCTGCTCTATGTACAAATTGAATAGCATCGGAGAAAGGCTACAGCCCTGTCTTACTCCCTTCCCAACTGATGCTTCCCTTTCATGCCCTTCGAGTCTAAAAACTGCGGTCTGGCTTTTGTACAAGTTGTAAATAACTCTCCTTTCCCTGTATTTTACCCCTGCCAACTTCAGATTTTGAAATAGTGTATTCCAGTCAACATTGTCAAACGCTTTCTCCACATCTACACAAGCTAAAAATGTAGGTTTGCCTTTCCTTAATCTATCTTCTAAGATAAGACGTAAAGTGAGTATTGCCTCCCGGGTTCCTACGTTCCTCCTGAATCCAAACTGATCTTCCCCGAGGTCAGCTTCTACCAGTTTTTCCATTCTCCTGTGGATAATTCGTGTTAAAATTTTGCAACCATGACTTATCAAACTGATGGTTCTGTAAATTTCACACCTGTCTGCGCCTGATTTCTTTGGAATGGGGATTATTACATTTTTCTTAAAGTCTGAGGGCATTTCGCCTGTCTCATACATCCTACTCACCAGTTCAAATAGTCTTGTCATGGCTGGCTCTCCCGGAGACTTTAGTAGTTCTGAGGGTATGTCATCTACTCCTGGGGCCTTGTTCCGACCTAGGTCTTTCAAGGCTCTGTCAAATTCATCTCTCAGTATAGTATCTCCTATTTCATCTTGATCTACTTCCTCTTCCCTTCCTACAACATCGTCTCTAAGTTCATTTCCTTTGTAGAATTGCTCTATGTATTCTTTCCACCTTTCAGCTTTCCCTTCTTTGCTGAGAACTGGTTTCCCATCTGAGTTCTTGATATTCGTAGAATTGCTTTTCTTGTCCCAAAATGTTTCTTTTATTTTCCTGTAGGCGGTATTTACTTTTCCCCTTCTTATACATTCTTCTACAGATTTGCATTTGGCTTCTAGCCACTCCTGCTTAGCCATTTTGCATTTCCTGTCAATCTTATTTCTTAGTCGTCTGTACACCATTTTGCCTGTTTCATTACTGCATTTTTATATTTTCTCCTTTCATCAATTAAATTTAGTATTTCCTGTGATATCCAAGGATTTTTTGTAGGTCTTGCCTTTCTACCTATTTTGTCCTCTGCTGCCTTCACTACTTCATCTCTCAATGCTACCCATTCCTCTTCTACTGTTTTATTTCCCCCTGTTTCTGTCAATTGTTGCCTAAATCTCCCTCTGAAATTCTCCAGAACTTCACTTTCCTTCAATTTATCTAAGTCCCATCTCCTTATTTTCCTACCTTTCTGCAGTTTTTTCAGCTTCAGCCTACAGTTCATGACTAACAAGTTATGGTCAGAGTCTATATCTGCCCCTGGGTATGTCCTGCAGTTTATAACCTGGTTCCGGTACCTATGTCTTACCATTATAAAATCTATCTGATACCTTCCGGTGTCTCCTGGTCTCTTCCACGTATACAACCTTCTTTTGTGATTCTTAAACCACGTGTTGGTTACGATTAAATCATGTTCCGTGCAAAATTCTACCAGGCGACTTCCTCTTTCATTCCTCCTGCCCAGTCCATATTCACCTATTATTTTTCCTTCTCTTCCTTTTCCTACTACCGAATTCCAGTCTCCCATAACAATTAAGTTTTCCTCTCCCTTAATTGTCTGAATAATTTCCTTTAACTCCTCATACATTTCTTCAACCTCCTCATCATCGGCAGAGCTAGTAGGCATATAAACCTGTACTACTGTTGTCGATGTTGGCTTCGTATCTATCTTGACAATGATAATGCGATCACTGTGCTGCTCATAGTAGTTTACCCGCATTCCTATTTTCTTATTCATTATCAGTCCTACTCCTGTGATACCCCCAACTGATTTTGTATTTATAATCCTGTACTCACCTGACCAGAAATCCTGTTCATCCTGCCACCGAACTTCACTAATCCCCACTATATCTAACTTCAACCTATCCATTTCCCGTTTTAAATTTTCTAATTTTCCTACCCGATTAAGGGATCTAACATTCCACGCTCCGATCCGTAGAATGCCAGTATTGTCTTTCCTGATGACAACATCCTCCTGAGTAGTCCCCGCCCGGAGATCCGAATGGGGGACTATTTTACCTCCGGAATGTTTTACCCGGGAGGATGCCATCATCATATGTTCATACAGTAGAGCTGCATGTCCTCGGGAAGGGTAACGGCTGTAGTTTCCCCTTGCTTTCAGCCGTTCGCAGTAACTGTGCGGCAAAGCCACGTTAGCTGACGTTACAAGGCCAGCTCAGTCAATCATCCAGACTGTTGCCCCTGTAACTACTGAAAAGGCTGCTGCCCCTCTTCAGGAACCACAAGTTTGTCTGGCGTCTCCACAGATACCCCTCCGCTGTGGTTGCCCCTACGGTACGGCTATCTGCATCGTTGAGGCACGCAAGCCACCCCACCTCGGCAATGTCTGTGGTTCATGGGGGTGGTAACGTAAATAAATATAATAAATGTAGGCAAAATGATAGTGTGCGAGTAGTATTTCAAACAAAAATGCCGGTCAGAGATTAATTGTTGTGTTTCATCGCTCAAAATCAAAACGTCCGACTATCAATCAGAAACGGATAGCAAACATTTTGTAAATTACGTCGAAACCCGACTTATACCAGGCTTACTACCAATGTCTTTATCCCTTGTAATTACTTGCAGCGTATTGACCCATTCGGAATACTTCTAGCCGTTGTAAGTGTTGGACATGTTTGACAGTAGTAATGTTGCATTCAAATTTCCAAATTAGATTTTGTCTTCTGCAAAACTAGTTGTGAGTAAACGCACAGCGCGTAACAGGCTGGCAGCGTTCCACTCATAAGAATACTGGCGTATACAACGGTGCTGCCACAGTGGCGAGGAAGAAATTACTCCTCCTCCCTCCCCTTGTTCAGCAGGGGCGGCCAGCAGGTAGTCGAGGCGCCATGCCACATTCCCCGAAGCCGCTCCCTCCAAGGTTTGGTTTCGAATTCCCTCTTAGGCTTGAATGCTGAGTTTGTCCAAAAAAAAAAAAAAAAAAAAAAAAAAAAAAAAAAAAAAAAAAAAAAAAAAAAAAAAAAAAAAAAAATCTGCCGCCCCTCGGAAAGTGCCGCCCCGTGCGGCCGCACGTGCCTTGCGCCGGCCCTGTGTCTAAGTTTATAATTTTTCCTGCCTCTATATGAAATAAAAATAATAAACTTTTTTGAAAAGATTAACTTTTCTTCCTTGCATTTGTCGTTTAAACCATTTTTAAGATTGTTTATTCAAAAAAAATTTCAAATGTTTGTAAATATAATGGACTTAACGGCTGCGGTTATCAGTCCCTAGATACATAAATTACGTAAACTAGATTAAACTAACGTAAGAACATTCACACCCACTCATGCCCGAGCGAGGACTGGAACCTCCGACGGCGAGCAACCGCACGCTCCGCGGGAAGGTGCCTTAGAGCGCTCGGCCACTCCAACGTGACGATAATTTATTCAGTGGAAGAGTGAAGACGAGAACGGATTGTCTCGAGACCTCCGGACAGCACACAAATCGTGTCTCTGTATATCTTAATCTAAATACATCCACAGTTAGGTGATCAAATGAAGGAATTTCAAATTCTTCAAATGTTTGTTAAGCTTATGGGACTTAACTACGGGGTCATCAGTCCCTAAACTTACAAGCTACTTATCAACTACCTTATACTAAGGACGGCACAAATATCCATGCCCGAGGGGGGTTTCGAACCCCCGACCGTAGTGGCCGTGCAGACCGTGACTGGAGCGCCTCAGTCCCCTCGGCCACCGCGGCCGGCTGAAGGAATTTTTTACGGTTCTCCTGCGTGAATGATTTCTTAAATGTTATATTTAACACTACCTTAATTTATTAATTTGTTTTCGAATCAAGCATGAAGTGATCCTCATACTTGAAACCGGCCATTTAATGTAGCTTGCAGTAAAATTTATGCCTTCTCAAGTAAGAATATTTTAACATTTGTCTCTGAACAGTCAAGATGTCAGCCACCAAAGTTTGACACCAGACCCGGCACCGTGAAGCAATCGAGATCAGTATACACCCCTACAAAGTGAACAAAGTAGACGGGCACAGACTCACCGTCTTGGCTTCTGGTGTTGACAACACAGCAACGATTTGCGGCGAGCGGTACAACGGGCCCTCAGGTCGCAGACGGGCGTTCCCATAGAAAAGCTGAATACTGCTGGTGTATATAAAATAAACTGCGGGTGTAGAACAGTATACATAGGAGAAACAGGAAGGCTTATCCATGTACGAATGGTAGAGCATGAAAGGTACATACGTTTAAAACAGCACAGCAAATCAGCGGTTGCAAAACAAGAGGAAGAGTGTAACCATAATCTAAACATCAAGGACGTACAAGCGCTCTCTAAAGAGCCATTTAAATCGAAGAGAAAAATTAGTGAAGTAATCGAGATCAGTAAACACCCCTACAACAAGAACAAGAAGACGGGCACAAACTGTCACCGTCTTGGCTTCCGGTGTAGTCAACACGGAGACGCTTCGCGGTGAGCGGTACAACGGGCCCTCAGGCCGCAGACGGGCGTTGCTGACAGCGTGGCAACTTCGTCACTACCCAGAAGAACTAAGCCGACCGTTCGGTTGCCGCCGTTGGTGGCCAAGAGCGCGCATGCGTACAACTTCCTGTTTTCCACCAATAGGAATCACCGATGCAAACACCAATAAAGCGCACCTTCATTTCCTATTTCCACCTATCAGAAACACCATTGCAAACACCAATCACAACCAAACTGTGAGGACTGTACACGCTTTATAAGACCAGCACTAGGGGGAAACAAGTCAGTATTCCCCGAGGAAGGCTCCTGCAACAGAAAAGATTTTATTATCATGACGCGGAAAATAGCTCAGAAGAATTTTAATGTTAACAATAGTGACCGCGACAGCCTACGTCCATTTTAGCTATGTTCACTAAGTTTCTCCCAATTGAACCATGGGACAGTATCTTTGTATTCTGTCTTTGTATTTGTATTGCAGAAACGATCTAAGTTTGTCATTCTGTATGTAATTTTAACGGTGACTTTTAGACAAAATAGTAAGGAAGTGTAACAGAAAAACCCTTATTGCATCAGATATACTCCAAACTATGAAACAAGAAGCATATTTTTTTCCTAATAATGTTGAAATCATTCTGCCACAGTCTAAATGCTAAGACTGAAGATAAACCAGAAAATGGTTCCAGAATGCGATTATTAGGCAAAATATTGTCATTCATAAACTAAAACACATATTTCAGTAAATTTCCTGTTACAGCTTGAGTTAATGTCATTCATTGTTAGTACAAAATCGCAACTACCTCCGCATTATAGTACAAGACTACTCCCATGAACCACAGACATTGCCGAGGTGGGGTGGTTTGCATGCCACAACGATACAGATAGCCGTACCGTACGTGCAACCACAGCGGAGGGGTATCTGTGGAGAGGCCAGACAAACGTGTGGTTCCTGAAGAGGGGCAGCAGCTTTTCAGTAGTTACAGGGGCAACAGTCGGGATGATTGGCTGAGCTGGCCTTGTAACATCAGCTAATGAAGCTTTGCCACAAAGTTACTGCGAACGGGTGACAGCAAGGGGAAACTACAGCCGTTATTTTTCCCGAGGACATGCAGCTCTACTGTATGAACATATGATGATAGCATCCTCCCGGGTAAAATATTTCGGAGGTAAAATAGTCCCCCATTCGGATCTCCGGGCGGGGACTAAAAAATGTTCAAATGTTTGTTAAGCTTATGGGACTTAACTACGGGGTCATCAGTCCCTAAACTTACAAACTACTTATGAACTACCTTATACTAAAGACGGCACAAATATCCATGCCCGAGGGGGGATTCGAACCCCCGACCGTAGTGGCCGTGCAGGCTGTGACTGAAGCGCCTCAGCCTCCTCGGCCACCGCAGCCGGCGGGCGGGGACTGCTCAGGAGGATGTGATCATCAGGAAAGACAGCACTGGCATTCTACGGAGTTATTCAATTTGTACATTGAGCAAGCTATAAAGGAAAGCAAGGAGAAATTTGGAGAAGGAATTAAAGTTCAGGGTGAAGAATTAAAAATAATGCGTTTTGTAGACAACATAGTAGTTCTGTCAGAGACAGCAAAGAACCTGGAAGAGCAGTTGAACGGAATGTACAGTGTACCGGAAGGTGCATATAAGATTAACAAGAGCAAAACTAGGGTAATGGAGTGCAGTCTAAGAAAATCAGGTGATGCTGAAGGAATTAGGTTAGGTAACGAAGCAATAAAGGACGTAGACGAGTTTTGTTACTTGGGCAGTAAAATAGCAAATGATGGTCGCAGTACAGAGGATATAAAATGCAGAATGGCAATGGGTAGAAAAGCGTTCTTCAAAAAAAGAAATTTGTTAACAGCGGATATTGATTTAAGCCTAAGGAAGTCCTTTCTGAAACATGGACGATAAACAGTGCGGACAGGAAGAGGCTTCAGAAATGTGCTAAAGAAGGCTGCTGAAGAATAGGTGGGTGGATCCTGAAACTAAAGAGGAAGTACTGAATAGAATTGGGGAGAAAAGGAATTTCTGGCATACCTTTCTAAAAGAAGGGATCGATTGGTAGGATACATTCTCAGTCCTCAAGGGATCGTGAATTTAGCGTTGGAGGGAAGTGTGTGGGGTAAAAACCGCAGAGGACGACCAAGAGATAGATACAGTAAGCAGATTCAGACAGATGTAGATTGCCGTTCTTATGTGGAGTTGAAGAGGCTTGCTCAGAATAGGGTATTGCGGAGAGCTGCATCAATCCAGTCTCCGGACTGAAGACCACAACAACAACAACAACATAGTAAAGGAGTAATATGCACCGAAAGCAAAGTATGAAAATGCAGTCTGTTCACATCCAGAACCCTTTAAAGCTTGATCTCAATATGGACGTCGGGAGTATAGCTGCATGTCATGCGGTCTATTACATACGGTTTGTATCGAAACATGACTTCCTGTGAAAATCGTGATTTGACGTGGTGGGTTCAAAGATTGTAATTGTTAGGGAGCAAACTGCAGAAGTCATGGTTCTCTATGCTTTACACCTACTGAAACTAATACACAGCCATATGTCCGAGGAAAAAAAACATTCGACACGCACGGCCATTCCCACGCGGCCTTCTCACGGTTTCACCGAGCTGAAATCCATAAGTAGTGGTGATCAGCTAATTTGTAGTTTTTCGGCGAGGCAAGGCATCGACAGGTTCTGTATCTCTGTACCTCCTCCAAGCACAAAAAATATTCACTTTAGTTCATTCCGAGACGTCTGGAAATTTCCCTTGATGAGAATCCCTCGCAAGGCAATGTATATACAATCTAACTACGAAATTGACGTTTAAATCATGGCAGAACTACAGTCAACAGAAGCAGTGAACTTCTTTCCTGGGGTTATGACTCGAACTGAATGAGTCGTGTGACGGGTTGTGTGACATCTAAGGACAATCGAAGGAAGTGTTACATATTACGCACATTCAGCGTTAGTGTTTAGGAGACCTCGGGCCCAAGGTGACGCAGCACTTTTTTTATGTGTGCACAATCTCTCATTCTCAACAAATGAAATGTTGGTGAAAATCTGCGATCGCCAATGGAGAAATATTTCCATGTGTGTCATTTAGTGTGGCTCTCAAAAAGCATTTTTTTAATTACTTCAGAGAGAAAAAAACTGGCGAACTTCATCGGTCAACAAGGTCCATCCAAGAAGAATTCTGTCAACTTTCTCTGTATCCTTGTCGCTGTAGGTCTCCTGCCTACAGTTTGTTTTGGAACTCTTATTTATTCTGTACGCTCTTATGTGTGTCTATTTAGATATAATTTCTTGTGTACTGAATCTTTGTATAAGTCAGTCCTAACGCTTTCATTCTGCAGTGTAAGCCTCCGGCACACCAAGCTAACCCTAAGCATAAATCTCGCTTCTAATATTCCTCTGTGCAGAGATGAATGTAACATACTGTATACTGCGATGAGTTTATAAAACATGTTATGTATCTTCTTTTTATCGCTAGAAATAGTCATGTTATGCTTAGAAGCAAGAATTTAAAATGATAAACGCCTTTTCGAAGGTTATTTGATTGTTTATAATTTTACATCTTTGAATAAGCATTCTCTTTCTATTCTCATAACAATTTTTACAGCCACTTATTATTCATACCTATCAGTTCCTATTTTTATCTGCAACCGATTATCGAGTATGCAACATTTATATTTCTACGTCGTTTTTATTCAACGCTGACTACATCTAGTGTTCAAAATGTTTTCGATTTTTTTTTCAAATAATCTGCGCCAGCCATTAAATTCTCTCTATGCTGCTGCATCCAGTCCCAAGATCAATGTTTCTGGATGGCTAAGCACAGGTAATCCATACTTTTTTTTTTTTTCAGTGAGGCATTTCTGCGCATTTTTAAACTCGTCATATCTTTCTAGTATCTACATATTTTCGTTTATATCTGATCGTTGCTTTCAACAGTTTCTTTTTTGAAACAATTCTAGCTTAATCTGGTATTCTGATAGTATATTTGTTGTATTTTCTTCCGATGATGTTTCTCAGATATGCAGTTTGAGAAATGTCTTCCTCATCATTGAACTTATACTCATTTCTTCACATGTCATATTATGTTCTTCGTTGTTACCTTTTGCTGATCTTGTTTCCTGTTTGGCAGAGTTCTTTCTGTCGAACATGCATAATTTTAAACGCATCTCGTTATCGACATGTTCGTCAGTTTATTCTCCACTGTCCTTTGTAAGCTGTCCTTGTCAGTTAATTTTGCCCAATGTTTGCATACCACATCAACAGTGCAATAAAACAATTAGGAACAGAGAATGGACTCAGCTCAGTCAACCATTCCGGGATTGGTTGGGTGCACCGGCGACAGAGGTCCCGACGTTGGGGGTTACACTGGCGCCGCCAATAGGACTGACTGCAATGCAAACAACGACCGCCAGCGCAGCTCAGTGGATTTAGGCCGGTCACTGGAAGCAATTCCCAGGGCAAACCAAAGTCTCGAATGTCTATGTAATTGAACGGGGAAGCCTTCGTTCGCGTGATTACAGTCGTGTAACAGCCAGGGCACTTGACACCTTGAGCAGCACACAAAAAGATAATCACATCTGTAGTTTATTTAAAATTGGCACAAGATAGTGATATACCGTCTTAACGCTCACTATAACCAATGCGTCCACCAATAGCAACCTGAATGATATAAGTTCCACTAAGGAGTTTTATTGGTTCAGTTGCATTTTTATATGAGTAGTAAATTGCCTAATTCTTTTGGCTCATAAGTAAAAAGGGTTATAATAATATTAAGACACGTTTACCTAGGAATAGCTGTTTAGGTAACTAAAGTAGAATAATGCTTAGATCTCATGAAGACTGCCGTTCCTTTGCAAGATGCATTGCAAAATAAATGATCTTACAGGTGATTATTCAGACAGTTATGGCAATGAAAATTGGGTGATCCGAAAGAGTAGCGGTCAATGTAGTATCCAAAGAGAAGGAAGCAATAAGAACAAGTAGATAATTGAAACTTCCTGACAGATACAAATTGTGTGTCGGAACCAGGACTCGAACCTGGTACCTTCGCCTTTCGCGGTCAAGCGCTCTACCACTGAGCTATCCTGACACGACTCACGGTCCGTCCTCACAACTTTAATTCTGCCGGTACCTCACCTCCTACTCTCCAAACTTCACTCCTGGAAGAAAGGATATGATGGAGACATGTCTTAGCCTAAGCCTAAGCGATGTTTCTAGTGCACACTCCACTGCAAAGTGAATGTTTCTTTCTGGAAACACGTAAATAATTATTTCCTTCATGGTAAAGATCAGGAAAACTCATAAAAAGGAAATTCTCGTTAGCGTGATAAAAAGGAGACATGGAAGAAAATGTGGACGAATTATGCAGTTGAGCCTTAGCTATAAGAACGTAAAGCGAGGTAATACAATTGAGAGAGACTGGATAATTGAATAAGCGCTGAGGAAGAATGAGGACAGAAGGAAGTCGAAAAATTAGCACCAGGTAAGTGACAAAAATGTACAATGGAATAAATAGATAGGTAGAGAAAGCGAAACAGATATCGGTGAAAGAGAAGTCTCAAACAATAAAGAAAATAAACAGACAGGGGAAGGTTGACGTTATCGTATAGGCAAGCAGGAGAGATAGGCTTTGAAGACAAGTGAAATTAAAGCAATTTTTAGTACTAAGGGCGCAATTAGTAGCAACCAAAAGTGCTGAACAGATTACAAGAGTACACATCGGATTGTCATTTGAATGTCGATCTTTGACATGCAAACACCAAGTCATTGTCTTAGCATGTTACTCTATGTTAGTCGCCTTTGAAGATAGGGATTCAGAAGCAACGTATGAGTTAACTCACGAACATATGGATGGCTTTGCAATTAAAATTTCATATTTAACATGTAATGCTAGTGTTTTCATTAAAATTCAAATAATAATGAGAGATGGGGACTGTAATTAGTCTATTTTTCATACTAACCTTGTGTTACTGTATCTTTCTCTTTACGCTAATTATTGAAATATGTAATATTTGTAGATCTTTTTTTATTTTGATTTCTGTGCCCTTGAGGACACATCAGGGGTGATGGGCTCCTACGATTGTAGTACATTCTATGTTTATATAAAATTTCGGAAATTTAATGTTTATTGGCTCAGCTTGCCTGCTAAAAAGTGGTTTTCCGTGTTGGGTACGGTCAGACCGCGCAGAGCAGAGAAGCTCTTGAAGGTCTCCCCCTCCCACCAACTTTTTCTCGCTTTCGGGGAAGGACGAGAGGGGCTGGCTTGACCTGCTCGGCGCCAACGCTACGTCCGGCAGGCGGAGTATAGCTGGCAGAATTTTTTAGAGTGTGTGGGATGCTTTACACAATGCTGGACCGCGGTTTACGATGGGCGATAGCGGGGACTGCCTTTTTAGTCATTCGGCCGTTTCTCAAGAGGGGAATTTGCCGGATACAAACAATAGCAGAGTTCTCTGGACCCCGGGCTGTTTATGGAGACGTACTGCCCTTAGGTGTTATCTAAAAAACTTCCTTGAAGGCAGCAGAGTTTGAACATAGTTAGTATGACGAATGGTTAGGTTGAGAGGAAAGCCTTCTGCCCGTCTGGCACCCAAGGGGTTTGGCTCCAGCGGCTGTCTATATAGCAAAACGTAACATTTTTAGGCCTTGTGACCGTAGCTAGGAGCAAGCTGAAATTTCTTGCAGGGCACTCACCCTGGGAACGGTGAAATCCGCGGGAAGCTTTGGTAGCGTGGGCGGAGCCTCTTGGCAGCCGCAGAGAACGCGTCCTGATTCGGCAAATTATTTTAGTATGACAGCTAAACAATTTGTCAACGGCGCTACGCCATCCGATTGGTTTGAATATTAGCTGTTAGCTGAGATTGGTGCGTCTTTTACGCGTGTGTGTGGCTCCCCGTCACCTGCTGTGAGCTGCGGCAGAGCGCGAGGAGGCGCGAGGACTCCTGTTTGAGCGTCTGCAGTGTATGGACCTCGGGAGACATGCAATACTCCGGTTAGATTCGCGGACATCGTCTTAAACGGTTCTCTGGTTAGACTTGTGTTTGATTCCGAAGATTCGGACCTTGTTCAAATGTTTGTAGAGTTTATGGGACTTAACTACGGGGTCATCAGTCCCTAAACTTACAAACTACTTATGAACTAGCTAATAATAAGAACGACACAAATATCCATGCCCAAGGGGGAATTCTAACCCCCGACCGTAGTGGCCGAGCAGACCGTGACTAGCGCGCCTCGGTCCCCTCGGCCACCGCGGCCGGCTCGGACGTTGTAGAACTTGTGTTTGCTTGACGGACGTTAAATTGCCCAGTGGCTACGCTGTGAGCAGTCACAGTTTAGTTTCAGTTTCGCTAGAAGTCTCTATTTGAGCATTCTCGCCTTTGCGAATCGGGCACTGTTTTCACAGATCATATTACGAAAGTGACTAACCGATTTGTGCCAAGTGTCACCTTTGCAAAATATTGATTAGTCTACTAGCGTGATAGAATCGCACAGCAACTGCCTAGCGATGCCGACGCTAGTGACGCTGTGTTACGTTACATGTCGATCCTGCTTAAGAGGTCGCAGCAATTACGTACGGATAAAAATTCCAGCTCATCCGCTCCCACCGCCTGCTGCCTCCTAGCCCGAGACGCTGCCGCCAAGAATCATCTCTGTGGGTAAGGTGACGCACTTGATGGGGGGTTATATGAATCAGACTTGTTGGATTCTGTCCCTTATTTTTATTCTTTTGAGATCTGCCTATTTACTCTGGGGAGCTTACGGCTAACGATAATTTCAAGCCCCTGTGTAGCCAATCTAATAGCATTCTGTTTTGCAAAACCTGCGACCTTTGACTCAGCCAGTCATTTTTGTGTCTCACTATTTTGACATTTGTAAAAGATTGCTTGAATACCATTATCTGTTTTATATGATAGGAAATGCCATTTTGTGTCAAGATAGGATTTTTCATGTTTAATTATAATGAATTAATTTTGAGCTGATCGTCTTTCATTTAAGAACATTCCTTTTTCACTGTTTTGGAGGGGAAACAGAATAGTTAAATTCCACAATGTACCAGTAATTTCTCAAGTACATTTTTTTTGTACAACTGATACATTGCAAGAGAGTAGGAATATTTATCATATGTTTGAAAATGTCTATGATCACATCATAGCTGATCAGTAACATTTTAATTTTCCATATTTTGGAGAAATATGGTGGCGACCCAAGATAATTAATTGCTGTCCTAATATATATATATATATATATATATATATATATATATATATATATATATATATATATTAATTTGTAACAAATGACATAGTTCACACTAACAGTAATTGTTTTTGCATGTTCTTCTATGTTTTTGTAATTGAAGTAAGGGATTCAGAAGCAACGTATTAGTTATGATTTTGTATGTGTAAGTACTTACACATCAATTTTATTTTTGTTATTGAGAAACATATTGACGGCTTTACAATTTAAATGCCATGTTTAACATGAAATATTTGTGTTTTCATATTTATTTCGACCTATTATGCAAAGACTAAGGTTCAATTCATGTAAAAACAAAGTTGTAATATTTGAACGATATACTGCAGATATAATAAACCATCATTTCAGCCAGAAATAACAAAAAAAATTCTGAAATCTCTAGCTTAAGAGGAACTTTTTTTATGTTTACAGTTAGTTACTTTTATCACAGTACATCAGTGTAGTGGAGTAACATTTGAAATATTGACACTTTTGAAGAACGCTTCAAGATACATTATGTCTCTTTCCCCTTTAATTCTGTGCTTGTACTTCAACCTTTCCTGTAAAAATATTCATTTATATTATTCTATAACTATTCCCTGTACAGATACCTGAAGAAGGTCAAGAAATGCCTGAAACCGTTATTTTTAATAGATCTACAACTATGAAGCTAGTGACTGTTTCCTTTTTTAACGTATAAAACACAGTTGCTGAAATGGATAAAATATTCATTTGAAACTAGAAGTTGTCGACAAGATGGTGATTTTAAGTTTTCAAACTTTCTTAACAGTGTGTATGGCAGTGTCAAAAATTGTTGAAATGTAAGAGATTTCTAGCGTAGGAGTGACAATTGACCATCAAAATAAAGAAATTTATAAAATAAAAGATCATTTATTATACGATTGTAGAACACTTACTGGAATCAGTTACGATGCTTACGGTACGATTTGAAGTGGTACGTCTACATAAAATTGCCGTCAGCGACTGTGGTGCAAGAACAAAGGCAGTAGTGTACAAAACACTCGTTCGACACTCATATGAATATTGCTTATCAGTAGAAGAGAGACAGCATAATAGAAGAGCAATGCACCTCATTATGGGTTCATGTACTGAGCACGGCAGCGTTACAGTGATCATCGACAAACTGCAGTGGCAGACACTACAAAAGAGAGGCTTTCTGCATCCGGACATGGGACACTGACAAAGTTCCGACAGCACATTTTCTAGTAAACTCAAACAATGTACTGGTTCCTTCAGTTGCAATAAGAACGTAAAGACAAAATTATGAAGAGGCGACAAGGTGTTTTTTCCCGCGAACCGTACGAGAGAGAGAGAGACATCAGGGAAGCCAAGGCAAGAGTGCAATCCGATGGGCGACGAATAAATTCATGAATACTGCGTGCCACATGGGGGTCTCACATTCTGCCGTGGCTATACAGCCGTCGTTAGGTATAAAGCTGACTGATTAGGGTACCATTAGAAACCATAATACCGGAATCAGAAACAGTATGCCGATACATCGGGCAACAAATAAAAATCTTCTCACCACTGTCACCAGACTCGTATGCGGCCATCTTAGTGGTGTAGGTAGAATGCAGATTCGTGGGTGAAACCTATGTCTACCAATCTAAATTCTTCCTGCACTAGCAAGATGGTCGGATTAGGGTCTGTAATTATCGTGGTGATAGACAGTTTCCTCATACTGGTGCGGCACTGGTTGTTATTGATTTAAATGATATTGGATTCCGCTCTTACATCGCCTAATATACACTGCCTGCACACTAATCAGTAGATCACTGATCTTTTAACTTACAATTTGCATGTACGTTGGTATTTATGCGTTTCATGACTAATTAACTCAATGCCGTTGCTTCTATAGGACCTAAAATTGCCTATTTCGTCGTTAGCGCTTATTTTTCGTATTTCGGCAACAAAATCCTAAAAAGTACCTCTTTCGTTAATTTGACTTTTTCAAAGATTAGAGTTACACATGAGAGTCGAATGTGGGACTACTAAACACTAAATTTGAAAATCTTTTGCTCACAGAATTCTGGCCGGCTCTGTATTTGCACTAAGAAACAGATTCATAGGCCTTCAGCTGACCACGGATTAAAAATATTACAATGTTAATCGAAGACGCCTCTGTGGTCAAATTACTGCACTTCGCGCATTTTCTCGTTAATGTCTACAGCCAAACCTAGAAAACTGTTTTGTGAGAAGTATTGTACGCGAGCTTTCCAATATGAAATATAATTTTTCAGGATAGGATGTTTTAGGCGCACAACAGCAAGGTTTTTAGCGCCCTGACAAAAAAATTAGACAACAGTAACTTAAGTAGGTCTTGGCAACAACACGAACACATATTGCCAATCAGCGATGGAAGTTGGCAGACTGAAGTACCCAACCTTACAAGTCCTTAACCGAAAATGTTAATCGAAGACGCCTCTGTGGTCAAATTACTGCACTTCGCGCATTTTCTCGTTAATGTCTACAGCCAAACCTAGAACACTGTTTTGTGAGAAGTATTGTACGCGAGCTTTCCAATATGAAATATAATTTTTCAGGATAGGATGTTTTAGGCGCACAACAGCAAGGTTTTTAGCGCGCTGACAAAAAAATTAGACAACAGTAACTTAAGTAGGTCTTGGCAACAACACGAACACATATTGCCAATCAGCGATGGAAGTTGGCAGACTGAAGTACCCAACCTTACAAGTCCTTAACCGAAAATGTCCGAATATAGAGGGACGCTGATCCCTTATGTTAGAGGCATCAGCGAGTCTTCCTGTAACACACTAAAACCTCCGGCCTAAGAGCGTAGGCCAGAGTCGGGAACGTTCACAAAATTGTAAAAGTTCTTCACACTCGACTCGTTGTCAGCTAAAACAGTGGGTAGGGCACGACCAAGATTAGCCGCTGCCCTGTCAGCACGATATAAAATACACTCAATTACAATGTGGCGTATAGTGATTTGCACGCCACAAGCATCACAAATCGGTGGATTCTCCCGACGGAATATAAAGCTGTGGGTCAAAGGGCTGTGTCCAATGTGAAGGCGCGTCAGTGTCACTTCGAAAAAATGTGGAACGCTTCACGATTTTGCGTGTCATCCTTGCGCAGGGGCCATGCTAATCTTCTCTGTATCGTTCCAATTTTTGTGTATGTACCGCCGAAGCGAGTACTATAATTTTTCAGTAGTGAGGTGCTTTCATCCGAAGAACTGGGCGATTCCATTCAGTTGTCCAGAAGGAGCGGCTATCTGTAAAAGGAAGTACGACAGTAGGAAAAATAATTTTCTGTCAAGCATGCAACATGGTTAGTTGATATGTCTCTATACTTCTTATTTTTTTAATCACTATGCTTTAGCAATAGGAAATACTCTTTATATGCAATTTTATACTGCATATCATTTCTCTCTCGTATTAAAATTCGAGTGTTAATAAATCTCACTTTACATACAGATGAGATAGCACATAAGGCAAATGTTGAATAAAAGTCAAAATCGAAGCAAAATATTTTAACCAGTTCATCTGATGAATTCTCCAAAAAGAATAAATTCTAGGCAGACTTGTGTCATGCATTTCGGGCAGCAAACATCCATATTCGGAAACTTGAAAACATCATTTTCAGAGGTTTTCTTGAGAAGTACCGTCTTCTGACTGCAGTCAAATTTGCGTAAAAATTATGTGGATTCAGCTTAAACTCCTGCATTCCACAGAATCCGACAAGATACTGGAGAGTCTTGTATATGGATTTCTGTGGATGAAACTACAGACAGTCTTGGTCCTTACATTTCAAACCTGATTATTGGCAAGCGAGATCCACATGTACCATCTAGGACTTATTTGATTTACTCAAAACGGCTCCCAAATACTGATCAATAAACAATAGCAGACTATGTGAACAATGGACTTAAGGTGCTATACACAAACGGCGCGGATGAGAACAATGTGCTTTTGGACGTCACTGATGCCACTGTCTATAGCAGCGTTTCAATTGTTATAACTATTCTACTCATTGATGGTGCACGAACTTGTGTAGTGCATGGTATCAGCCGCTTAGCAGAGCAAGTACGGAAAGCTAAAATTTTCTAAAGAAGAAATTTTTGTTAAGGCACCATCAAGAATACAAGCTTTCAAAGAAAACCTTCCAGATGTCCCGCCGCGGTGAAGTAGCCGAACGGTCTAAAGCGCCTCGCTGCGGAGCTCGCGTTTGCTCACCCTGGAGGTTCGAGTCCTCCCTGTGTTATCCTTAGGTTAGTTTACCTTAGTGTAAGTAGTTTGTAAGCTACGGACTGATGACTACGCAGTTTGGTCCGATAGATTTACAACCATTTGAACATTTGAACCATATGTCCCCTTGTCGCTAGAGCCTGTTGTTACTTGCTGGGGAACGTCCTATAGCGGCGGAATGCTATAGTACTCATCTCTCGGTTATCAAGAGGGTTGTTCAAAACACACCAGAGGATGCCGCATTCGTAATTTCAGCAATAGAGTTACTCAAAGATTCTTCTATAAAATGGGACCTTATATTATCATTTTCATTATTTTTAGTTACTAATAAGATGTTCATATGTCAACACTGCGTATTTTAATTTATTGTTACTTATTCTAAATCATATTTATTGGAGCCTATTTTAAGTTTGATATAGCTTAAACGAAGTATTGAAGGAGCCTGCTTTAGGTGCCTGAAACGCATTTTTTAAGTCCTAAAGATCCGTAGTCTGCTAATCAGCTAGCTTGACATGTTTGATGTGACAGTGCATTTAGTCATCCTGTACTTTCTGAGCTTTCTACGGTGGCTATCAACAGAATAAAGAACGGCTACACGTAACTGGCAGCGTTCAAAACTTCTTCGTCGCCCATCGGATGTTATTGCGGCCAACGCCTCCCTCCCCCCCCCCCCCCCCCCGCCACCAATATTCACCTGACGGAAACGTATGGAAGGAAGGAAGATTAGTGTTTAACGTCTCGTCGACAGCGTGGTCATTAGAGGCGGAGCTTATGCTCGGGTTGTTTGGGTAAGGATGGGGAAGGAAATCGGCCGTGCCCTTTCAAAGGAACCATCCCGGCATTCACCTAGAGTGATTTAGGGAAATCACAGAAAACCTAAATCTGGATGGCCGGAGGTGGATTTGAACCACCATCCTCCCGAATGCGAGTCCATTGTGTTACCACTGCGCAACCTCGCTCGGTAGGAAACGTATTGCCAATGAATGCGAACTAATTAGTCGCGGCTACGGCACCCGCTACTACACTAGATGAACTTTGTCAACATGTTGAGACAGCATGGACTCCTATACCCCCACCAGAGACTCTCTGACCCAATTCAAGGGCGTCCAGCTGTGCTGATAGCCAGCAAGTGTGGGTAAATTCAGTCCTGTTTTCATCGTTTTTCTTATTTTATATGGGACTGCACTATCAATCTATGTATAATGTCTTATATTCCAAATGAGAGTGGCTCTCTTGTTGTACTTTGAATAGCCAGCAATTGTCATCTACTTTCACTATTTCGCCCTCAGCAGATGATGTAACGTGCCTGGCCCCATGCCCTGTACCACGCACCCGCATGACTCGCCAGGTGACAGTCCCGCCATGACCAGCGTGAGTCGGCGATTCTCCAATACGGGACCGCGAATCGCTCCCACCTGCCAAGTGTCAAAAGCGACGCGATCCGCCATGCGGGATTCGCAACACGATTTGCGTTTGGTGGCTCTGTCACGCGCCTGGTACACGATGACGCTGTACTTTTGTGGAATAATGAGCTCATCACATAATCCTCTGAACCCAGTGGCACACATTGGCGCCAAACCTCTCAAGGCTAGCCAAAACACGTAAGTTCCGGATGTTTGTGAACCCTCTGGTTAACTGCGTGGTTAAAGCACAATTTCCCGGGAAGGTGTGCTCGTTCCTGTTCGAATCCAGTGGGTGGATTAACGCTGTAGGTGTGTGTGCCACCCAGTCTGATTGTGGTTTTTAGGCGGTTTCCTAAATCCCACTATGTGAATACCGTGCTGATCCCCAAGATCCGCCTCTTATACACGATTCGCAAATATTAAAAAAAATCGTACCTTTACATTTGTTTACGTACTTAATAAACATACAGCTGGGTATACACAAAATCCCTCCCGGGAAAATTATGTGGCGGCATGAACGGAATCCCTTAGATAGTAACCATGGCAAAAAACCTTCGAATGCATGACTTTTTATTTGAACCTATAAAAACACCACGATTAATATATAGTGCGTAAATACTGAGAAAAATATTGAAAAAATCTTTAAAGTTATTATGCACTACTAGCAACGAAAAGTTCATAGCTGGTCAGCTATTTAGTGCTTCCATGATGTACCCGGGGTAATAAATGTCACCATCATGCTTCTCGTTTTTCCAGAAAGTAACTCAACACGCAACGGTAGTATGTGACTGACGACTTTTACATGGCAAAGGTGGAATACTAATGTAAACAAACGCTCATGTTGGGAGTAACTGAATGCAGCTAACTGTCGAAATGATTGCGTAGCACTCTGCAATTTATAAATTCTAGGACCAGCTACTAGCATATGTAACATTATGTATACAAGCAGCTACAAGTGAATTGTGGTAAAATTTTGATCAGTTTGAGGGACAATGGGAAAAATAAGCTATGTAGCTGATCAGCTATACTATTCGTTAAGGGTTAACACGCTAATCATGCGAAAGCAGGAGAGAGGCAGAGGCAGAGGAAAATGAAGAACAAATTCCAGGAATTAGACTGGGAGAGGTCGACCTATCGCGAAGGAATAATAACTAGCAGTGATTTATTTAAGGGGACGCAAACTGTGCAAACTAGTTGCAGTTACAAGTAAGTATACTACTCTCCGCTGTGCCTCAATTTGATAGGAACTGAAAAAATCAATTTGATAGGAACTGAATAAATCATAAAATCAGAGATAAAACCAATGCACTGCTTTGGGTTGCTGTCTGGAATGAACGGAAAGTTACAAAATATTCTTTATTGTTTGTTCGTTCTGCACAAAGAAATATCAAAATCACGCTGGATAAAAGCCCGGATGGTTCCTTCGAAAGGACATGGCCCATTTCCCTCCCAATCCTAATCCAAACAAATCGAGCGTGAGCTCCGTCTCTAATGCTCACACTGTCGAGAGGATGCTAAACTCTAATCTTCCTTCTTTCCTTCTTCTTTCAGACATCAGTTCTCGATGTGTTAGTGCTAGTTGTGCTTCCTATGGGCACCAGTCGTCGTGTAGTTAAAGAACTGAGCCAAATATTCAACGAACAACCAGAACGAACTACACCAACGACCGCAATGAACAGATCTAACCGAAACATGCGGTAAGAGATCGGATTCGTATTGAGGAGGTCGCGGGTTCAACTCCACCCGCCGAATATTTTTTTCTGCTCCTTGGCAATGCCTACACCTACATATTGTTTCCATAGGGACCGTAAGAACAAGATTAGATTAATTACAGCACGCGGAGGCATTTAAACAATCATTCTTCCCACGCTCAATTCGTGAATGGAATGGGAGGAAATCCCTAATAACTGGTACAATGGGACGTACCCTCTGCCATGCACTTCACAGTGGTTTGCAGATTATTGATGTAGATGTAGACTGACGTCAAATTTTATTTTATTAATTTATAGAAGTAAAAAAAGAAAGGCATTAGATGAAATTCGGGACTACAAATATTTAAAAAGGGACTGTAGTTAACGCGTACTTGTGGATGTCGTGTATCGATACTTCTATTTTTCTGCGATTGATCAATTACATGTACCGCGGTGATATTCATCGAACAAACAGGGAAAGCAATAATTTTGACCGCATCTTGCGCACGTTATGAACGCCGCCCTTTTGCAGTTATATGGTTTTTTTTATATGTTTCCATAGAAAAACAAACTTGATTGACATTCTGAAAACTGCTTCTTTCATCGCACAGTCCAGTACCGAACCACACATAAAGCAGCATTTCGCTGAATACTTCCGAGGACAGCTAGTGATGTACAATTGAATGTAGTTTGATGCAAGCTTCTCGGGATGTGATTTATTCTTCTTTTTCGCTTACGTAAATGCAGTTTTGAACCTTTTTCATTAAATTTTTTGATCTGACGATCAAAATATTCATCGCATGATTGAACTAGTGGCGTAAATTTGGGGGGAATTACTTTGATACTGCATGTTGGCAATCCGTCTGCATCATGGAACAGTTCGTCATATATTTGTGGATTTATCTGTTTTCCCCACGACTCAATCAACGGAAGACGTTTATTCTCTTGCACGTAGGGCTTCATCATATCAGTTAAATATTGTTGTGCACATATAAATACAAAATAACGTATATGATGTTGCGGTTAATTGTGAAGTCATTAGTGTACGCATTGCCAAGGAACAAAAAACTATTTGCCACCGGGTGGAGTTGAACCCGCGAACTTCTCTAGACGAATCTGATCATTTACCGCTTTTTTTTGGGGGGGGGGGAGGTGGGGAGAGAAGAAACTTAAACAGGAAAAAAAATTACTTGCCACAACTACTTTAACCCTAGAAAATAAAATAAAGTAAATGACAAAATACAACACTACAGGCGTTGACCCTATCTTATCCTAGGCCCAGTGCAACTAACCTAATAGGGGGCACAAAAAAAGGAAAAAAATTGGAAGGGCGTTCAGTGTAGCTACAAAACTGAAGTTTATTACTTTATTTGAATTTCATTTATTTTTATTTTATTTTTTTTCCTCGTACGCTCATGGTAGGAACACCGGAACTTCGGAGTGTATTACGAAAAACACTATAAAGTAAATGTGAGAAATATAGCCCGTGTTTTGGATTGCGGACAGTTGTGCGATGTCTTTCGTTCAGAAAGTTCGAAAAATCAAATTCGTTTTTCTCTCCATTTACAAATAAGTAGTGAACCGCACGTCCACAAATCCATTTCACAGCGTTTGTCTTTGTTTGCGGGTAATGTCCCGAGTCTGGAAAGAGGATCAGATGGGGAAGTATCTGATGAGGGGTCGTACGGCAATCAAAGCCAGCATCTGTCGCACCAACACCGAGACGCCTTCCACTGATCCGCATACCAATCGATGCTCGTCCATTACATCACAGATGACAGACAATGGTGAGTCTGCGAGGTGAATTCTGTGAAATCGTGACTGGATACTTGTTTCCTATTGACCGTAAGGCCTCCTGTAGACTGGGAGTCAGTGGCAAGATAAGGAGCACCCACCGATAGCCAGACGACACTGCAGTTGACGCTGAGGTGCTTCCCTTCAATCACATTTGGTGGTGTGTTCTTCTGAAGAAAGACGTAGATGGCCATCGGAGACCTCAAGCGGGTGTCGGCAGTATCGTAGTGTGGACATAGCTCAGTTCGAGTAAAAGGCTACGGAAGTAAAAGAATGGAGCCGGAACATCTGAAAGTTTGATAGGAGCCGAGAGAGAGCTCGGTGCGCGGGCCTCCAGCTACGGGCTGGTAAGGCATGTTGGATTACGGCACCACAGCATCATGCGAGAGCTGAGGAAAAGGGCTGTCGCTCTGTCAGGTCAGGCACATGGTACAGGCCTAGTCCGCCTCTGTTTTACCGCTGAGTCAAACACCGATTCCTAAACACGTCGTCACAGGGACAGTTGATAAGATGCATATGGCGATAGATCCGTATCAAACATCCTTTTATATTTCCTTAACGCTTAAACATCTGGATTTCCCACTTGGTGCTTTTTCATATCTCACCACACCCTACATGCACCATACATTTGTACGAATTCGGTGATGACGGGTAGGCATCCTCTCCTTGTGAGGTATGATTTCTTGGTACACAACGCTTTAATTCGGCAGTGTTGGTGGGTGCTCTACGCCCACTACTACGAAGATACCTGGACGTTATTTCGCAGAATCTTCATCTACCTGAGTAGAATTAAGAAATTTTTTTACGCCTGACCATTTCTTTCCTCACCTGCTGGAGGGCGAACAGAAACAAAATTGCATAGCCATCAATCCTAAGATTCATTAAACTGCAAATGACAGTGAAAACGCTATAACAGCACACGGGAGTTAGTTCATCGTTTCAAAGTTTAATTGAAAATGTTGTCGTCACTTCAGAGAATAAAATAAAAGTGTTCACAGGTTTTAAAACCTAAGGATCCAAAATGCTAGGGTGATCGGTATGTAGGGTAAAAACTACTGAAACTAACTTACGCTAAGGACAACACACATACCTAAGCTCGAGGAATGAATCGAGTGGGAGTGGCCACGAAATCAGTGCCATAGTACGTTAGACAACGCGGCCATTCCCAAGCGGATCACTTCAGGAAAATCCTACTAACACAAAAAAGTACCAATATGCTCACTTTTTTTATCATTTGTGGTGGCAACTCAAGAACATCATATAGAGGGCTATTTAAGGAACTTGGGATACTTCTAATGAAATTTGTCGTTAAAAATATGTCTTCTTTTCATACCAATAGCTCAGTCCATGGGGTCAATACTAGAAACAAGAATAACTTGCATAAAGATTTAAAGTCATTTACTTTGGCTCAGAAAGGTGTCCAATATTCAGCAGTACACATTTGCAATAACATGCCAACAGCCATAAAAAATTTAACTCACAATAAAGTACAGTTTGAAAAGAGTCTAAAGGATTTTTTGGTGGCCAACTCCTTATACTACACTGATGTACTTCTTACCAGAATTGATTGATGTAAGTTATTGTATATAATATTCACAAATATGAATACTGTCTTCAGTTTGACTTCAATACAAGTTTTGTGCAGTGATGTGATCATTGTAAATCAGTGTTGTAAAAAGAAATACCAACCCATTATATTAGTATGTGGTAATAAGTTTTATGTCCTATAAAATAAAAGTATTCCTGAGATAATTGTTTTTCCTGACCAATTCCACATCCACAAGGGCAAATTACATTTGAGATCCGTGGAAAGTACATGAACACAAATGCTGTCTTTCTGTAAGTATATATTGTGTATTTTGTTCTGACATGTTCTAGATCCAAGAGGATTTCCTCAATTCGGATCTACTGAAACGAGAAGTACATCTAATCTAATCTAATCAGTATGATGACAGTATACCATTGTGATCTAACAGATGTTACTCATTGACCGAACTAGAAAGTAATGCTCTATTTGGCTACATTGCGACTTTCACCTATATCTGACATGACTTGCAAGCAACTGATGATCGTGTACAGGTAGGAGATGTTTAATACAGTAAGTTATCTCCTTACTCTATTTCTAAATGATAGCATTTACTTTTTACGCACGCTAGTCCTATCTGAATCACTGAAACTGTCCCAGTAAACTAACTTGTCATGTTCCAAGATAGAAAATGGTCATATACCTAATAAAAAAAGATTCTATCGAAATTTAAAAGTATTGCAGTCATGAAATTCTTCTCAATAGTGTATTCAATCGCCAATCTGGTAGATTATTATTATAGTACACACCAATAAAAGTAAGTGAAGGAAAGTGTAAATGCGAATACAGCTACAACTTAAATACATTTTGAAACAGTAATTGTTAGAAGTAGATTCCAAATTTTATTTCCGTGAGAGGAAAAATTGTTCGGGTATTAAAGGAACTCATCATCTGTTCTGTGGTAGGCGACCGTTCTCTGTTTGTAGGTACGCGACAAAATATTGATGACTGAAACACCGAACAGGAAACATCATATAATTAAATACCTTAAATACCCTTGTAAATAGTAAAAACATTGTTTTGACACTGGGTCCCAAGTGTTCGAGTAGCTCGTAGAATCGTCCATATAAACTGCGATATTTCACAAGATTTATAAAATAAAGAGTTGAGCAGCTGCTTTTTAGGAATTAGCCTACAGTTTCCAAACGTGTTCTAAAACTTCGGAAATATTTGGTAACGAAGTGTATGAGTCTAAATACCTAACAGACAATTTTTAAAGCAGCGTTATTCAACTGTGTTGGTATAGCTTACCAAACAAGGGAGGAAGCGGTTCGGGAGCATGGAGATTAAAATTCAGCGTCAAGACAAAGAGTCAAAACTCAGGTTCTGTATGGAGAAAAAAGTCGTCAGAAATAGGCTATGATCTTCTAATAGACACCAATTTCTCATTCGCCTTTAGTAAATGAAGAAAAGTATTTCTGCACGAAGATTTCTGTCTTGGTTCTCCTGTGTGTAAGCTTTCTCTTTCTCAAAACCTCCATCAACAAAGGTGATATACAAATTTAACTTTTGAAAAAGTTAAGTAGCGTGTGCAATTTGTATAGTTATATTTTGTCAGTGCAAATACCTAACGAAGTGGAACTCTTTTCTTAGATCACAATGCATTTTGTGTCACTCTGTTCAGGGACCAGTTCATATTAGTAAATAATCATTTCCAAGCCTTGTTCGCTTTGACCACGAATCTCATCTGTGCCTGTGGTAAACCTTTCGCGTCGTCGAAGTTCGGTGATCCGTAAATAACTTCCAGGGGGGCTCTTCCGTGTTTATAGTTCGACAGTGTTTGGTCTGAAGAGCGTATTCTTGAATCTGGAAGCTGTCTGGCCGGTGGAAATTTATTAGCACCTCTTTCCTGAACCCGCTGCCAAGTCTGAAAGACTATCAATTTTTCAGAGATAACTTGGATCCAATAATAACAGTCAGCTGCAATCAGCAATGTTACGTGCGATCCTTCTAACTTGGAACGTCTTGCTACTTGATTTATAGTTTCCATCTGTCAGCCCAGCAAAGAGGGGAAAAAAGTTATTTGTGTCTACACATAAGTTCCCCTTTGTATTGTCTAAAAGGAGACAGTCATGAAGTGTTTCTAAGAAAAGAACAGTGTAGCGCGAGAGGAAAAATAAAGCACCAGCACTTTTACCGCTCAGATGAGCCACTGTTACGTTACTAGCACCACATTTCTAAAACAATTCTATGTCTGTCATGCCTACTTGATAAGTCTCCAAAAGATAGTACAATTACTTGATCGATAAATTCGGAATTATACATACTATAGGAATGGGAAAGACGTTTTTAAACTATTACACGTTTTGAAACCTCGTCGTCAGACTACCTATCTAACAACGTAGATTTTCTGAGAAACGTCTACACATTTAACAAATTAGGGCACACTATCGAAACGAATCACAGACTACCATCACTGTCATAATTTCAATCTATCTATACCTACATGAATATTTTGCAAATCACCTTGAAGTGCATTTCAGAGGCTTCATCAAACAGATTTTATGCTATATCTCAACTTTCACATTCTCCAATAGCAAAAGAAATACCTAATATTTACCTTTTCGATCCGATTTCTCTTATTTTATCACTACAATTACGTCTTCCTATGAAGGTGGATGCTAAAAAGATACGTCCGCATTCGGAAATTGGGTGGAAGAAATTTCTCAAATCAACCTCTCCGCAAACAATAACACCTAACTTTCAATAATTTCCTCCCCAAATCGTTCATTATTTCCGTCACACTGTGTCCCTTGTATCGCAATAAATCAAAACGAGCTGCCCTTCTCCGAACATTCTCTATATCATCCGTCAGTCCCCCATAGTGCACAGAATACTCCAAAACACGATGCACAAGTGTAGTGTAGGCAGTTTCTGTAGTAGTACTGTTGAATCGTCTTTCTGCCAATGAAACACAGCCTTTGGCCCGTCTTTTCTATAATACTTTCTGTGTGTTATTTCCGATTTAAGATGTTCCCAATTATTACTCATAGGTACTGAGAACAGTTTACGGCTAGTAGATTTGACTGATTCATAGTGTAAATGAAGTTTAACGATTTTAGTTTTTATATAGATGACTTCACCTATCATTATTTAGGGTCAATTGGCAACTTTTGCACCTTGCAGGTATCTTATCTAAATCATTTTGCAGTTGGTTTTGATCTTTTGGTGACTTTCCTAACCAAAAAATGACAGTGTCAGCCGAGAACAGTCTAAGAGAGCTGTTCACGTTGTCTCCTAAACCGTTTATAAGACAAGGAACAGAAGGGGCCCTATAACAATTCCATGGGGAACGCCAGATATCACTTCTGTTTTTTCGACAAATTTCCGTTAGTTACAACGTAGTCTATCCTTTCTGACAGGAAGTAGTGAAACCAACTGCATAACTGTGGCTATATTCCATAAACACGCAATTTGAATAGGAGGCACTTGAGTGGGGCAGTGACAAAAGTCTTCCAGAAGTCTAGAAATATGGAATACATTTGAGATAAATTCTCGGTAGCATTCGTCACTACATACGAGTAAAGAACTAGCTGTGTTACACAAGAAGGATACGTTTTGAATCGGTGTTGACTATGGGTTGATTGGTCGTTTTGGTAGTGGACAGTACAGTTCACATTTAACATAAAATGTACATACATCGCTGACACAAACATGCATCCAAATCAGATGAAATGTGCACGTTCGTGGGAATGATAGCTGGCATATTTCGACCCATATCGGTCTGTTGCACAAGACATTCCCGCGAATACCATTCCACGTCGTCTGCAACAGAATAGACTGTCCGCAAGGTCTCCTTTGGTGTGTCTACCACTAGATGTGGGGTGGCAGCTGCTCTAAACTTGTTGAATTGAGAGGACCAACTTCCGTATTTTTCGAAATTTATTTGGATACCAGTTTTGGCCTTATTAGAATAAGCATCTAAAGGCTCCTATTCGTAAATCATATAGAGGTTTTATACTCCTTGGCGCAATGTATTCTGTACCTTGCATGTAAAACTGGTGCCACGAGGTGTCAACTCTAGCCCGTAATATTTCACTTGGCAACCCTGCCAGGACTTCTCAGACAGTTATTCAAGGCTACAACACACACTGTATCACAAGTCCAGGAATTAGGACCACCATTTTTATATAGGACGCTCCTAATATATTGTGCCGAGGGACACGACACCTCTATTTGGTTTATGTATATCAGCTTGATGATGCTTTAATTGTAATGCCAAAAATGGTAGCTGAGTAAAATAAATTTTTTAGGTCTGATAGTTCGTCTCAATGCAACAAATTTTAACTTGCAGTTCATAATAAGTTTGCAACTCAAAGAACCAAAAGTTTAGCGAAAGATGAAAATGGTCGTTGTTATCTGATGACTAAATTCATAAATAATACGCACAGGTTGCATTCAAAGAAATTCGTTAAAACCGCCTAATGCAGGGAAACTGACCAAGCGAAGTGGTTCCATTTTTCCTAAATCTTGGGGCAAAACCAATTTATTCATATGCCTCAACGCCTATGACACCACATTTAGTGAAATGTGTAACGTATTATAATATGTAGATTCAGTGATATATACAAATGATTCTGAATAGCGCCTTCGTCTTAGAAAAAATAAATTAAAATGTCATTTCTGATGCTGAAGCTTCACTGTATGAATAGCGAAAAAGTAGTAAGCGATATTTTATTTCCTTTCATAATTTTTTGGATGGTATCAACGAGAAAAAAATTGTGAAAGTTAGAAATTATGTGTAAACTTTGATGAAATGCGCTAAGTGCTCTGATTCTGAAATTTAGGAGCAATAAATTAATTGTATTTTTTCGCCGTGAGTCTGCCGTGTCAAGAAAGAAGTGCACAGTTTTAACTGAAATACTTGTGTTGAACTTTTAATGTAACTTGAATTATTAAAGATCATAATTTTACTCCTTCTCTAAGCCGTTAGGTAGGTGTCGGCGTCCAAGAGGTTAAATTCCTGATTCGTGTTCCATGTTCTCGTACAGCACTTTCAGTAATACAGATTAATCATAAAGCGCTGGACATGGATACTTCCCCAAGTTCGGCGTGGCAGTAATCATTGAAACCATGTGGCGAAGGCGGCAGGGCCTTTCTCCATTGTTTAAATGTTCAATACCGTGCAAGCATTTGACGTTTGGTGACTAAGGTGAATGGAAGTTCCACTCTGAGCAGAATGTCTTTAGAAAAGTACTTCTACAGTAGACCTAACGACATCGATAGCGAATCGTTAAGAAAATGTGAAGCAAAAAGCTTTGCTGACAGTGCGGAAATGATTCGGGAACATCTGGTCAATGCGAACCGAGCCGCTGAAAACGATACCAGCTATCCTAATGAATACCCTGCCGGCCTGCACTTAGTAGTCGTTCTTTGCCACTGACAGCGATCATACCAATAGTGCTCAATGCAATGATCATTACTTGACTATGGCATTGTAGGCTTATCGTTGCAGTACATCTCGTGGGTTACTATGGTCAACGTCAACAGTATCACTGACTTTTGACCTGGTGGACAAACAACGACGTTGCAGTGCCTGTCGCACTGACTGCTATAAAACAGAGTCTGACAACCCTGTTTGGTTCAGCAATAAACCCAATTTATGCCCTATACTCTTGCTGGTAGGTCACTGTGCAAGGTCACACAGATTACACTTTGTCATGGTGTACCAACTGGCGCGATTGTGCCAACGGCATTCGCAGGAGAAACAGGACGTCCGGTTGATTCTGCATAACTGACGTCAGCAGAACTCTACACTTGGGATGCTTTGACCGAAGTATCGACCACGGCAAGAGGATTCTAGTGAACTTGGTAGTTGTTGTTATTGTTGTTATGGTCTTCAGTCCGGAGACTGGTTTGATGCAGCTCGCCACCCTACTCTATCCTGAGCAAGCCTTTTCATCTCCTCATAAGAACGGCAACCCACATCCACTTGAATCTGCTTACTATACGCGTCTCTTGGTCTCCCTCTGCGATTTTTACCCCACACACTTCCCTCCAATGCTAAATTTACGATTCCTCGATGTCTAAGAATGTGTCCTACCAAGCGATCCCTCCTTTTAGCCAGGGTATGCCAAAAATTCCTTTTCTCACCAATTCTGTTCAGTACTTCTTCATTGGTTATGCGATCTACCCACCTAATCTTCAGCATTCTTCTGTAGCACCACATTTCAAAAGCCTCTATTCTCTTCCTGTCCGCACTGCTTATCGTCCATGTTTCACTCCCGTACAAGGCAACACTCCACACAAATGCCTTCAGAAAAGACTTCCTCACACTTAAATTAATGTTCGATGTTAGCAAATTTCTCTTTTTCAAAAATGCTTTTCTTCCCATTTCCATTCTGCATTTTATATCCTCTGTACTGCAACCATCACATGTTATTTTACTACCCAAGTAACAAAACTCTCTACCACCTTCATTGTTTCGTTACCTAATCTAATTCCTTCAGCATCGCCCGATTTTCTAAGACCGCATTCCATTATTTTTGTTTTGCTCTTGTTAATGTTCATTTTATATGCTCTCTTCAACACACTGTCCATTCCATTCAACTGCTCTTCCAGGTCCTTTGCTGTCTCTGACAGAATTACAATGTCATCAGCAAAACGCAATGTTTTTATTTCTTCCCCCTGAACTTTAATCCCTATTTCAAATTTTTCCTTGCTTTCCTTCACCGCCTGCTCGATGTACAAATTGAATAACATCGGAGAAAGGCTACAACCCTGTCTTACTCCCTTCCCAACTGATGCTTCCCTTTCATGCCCTTCGAGTCTAATAACTGCGGTCTGGCTTTTGTACAAGTTATAAATAACTCTCCTTTCCCTATATTTTACCCCTGCTGACTTCAGAATTTGAAACAGTGTATTCCAGTCAACATTGTCAAATGCTTTCTCCAAATCTACAAAAGCTAAAAATGTAGGTTTGCCTTTCCTTAATCTATCTTCTAAGATAAGACGTAAAGTGAGTATTGCCTCCCTGGTTCCTACGTTCCTCCTGAATCCAAACTGATCTTCCCCAAGGTCAGCTTCTACCAGCTTTTCCATTCTCCTGTAGATAATTCGTGTTAAAATTTTGCAACCATGACTTATCAAACTAATGGTTCTGTAATTTTCACACCTGTCTGCGCCTGATTTCTTTGGAATGGGGATTATTACATTTTTCTTAAAGTCTGAGGGTATTTCGCCTGTCTCATAAATCCTACACACCAGTTCAAATAGTCTTGTCGTGGCTGGCTCTCCCAGAGACTTTAGTAGCTCTGAGGGTATGTCATCTACTCCTGGGGCCTTGTTCCGACCTAGGTCTTTCAAGGCTCTATCAAATTCATCTCTCAGTATAGCATCTCCTATTTCATCTTGATCTACGTCCTCTTCCCTTCCTACCACATTGTCTGTAAGTTCATTTCCTTTGTAGAGCTGCTCTATGTACTCTTTCCACCTTTCAGCTTTCCCTTCTTTGCTGAGAACTGGTTTCCCATCTGAGTTCTTGATATTCGTAGAGTTGCTTTTCTTGTCCCCAAATGTCTCTTTTATTTTCCTGTAGGCGGTATCTACTTTTCCCCTTCTTATACATTCTTCTACAGATTTGCATTTGGCTTCTAGCCACTCCTGCTTAGCCATTTTGCACTTCCTGTCAATCTCATTTTTTAATCGTCTGTACTCCATTTTGCCTGTTTCATTTACTGCATTTTTATATTTTCTCCTTTCATCGATTAAATCTAGTATCTCCTGTGATATCCAAGGATTTTATGTAGGTCTTGCCTTTCTACCTATTTTGTCCTCTGCTGCCTTCACTATTTCATCTCTCAGTGCTACCCATTCCTCTTCTACTGTTTTATTTCCCCCTGTTTCTGTCAATTGTTGCCTAAATCTCCCTCTGAAATTCTCCAGAACTTCACTTTCCTTCAATTTATCTAAGTCCCATCTCTGTATTTTCCTACGTTTCTGCAATTTTTTCAGTTTCAGCCTACAGTTCATGACTAGCAAGTTATGGTCAGAGTCTATATCTGCCCCTGGGTACGTCTTGCAGTTTATAACCTGGTTCCGGAATCTATGTCTTACCATTATAAAATCTATCTGATACCTTCCGGTGTCTCCTGGTCTCTTCCATGTATACAACCTTCTTTTGTGATTCTTAAACCAGGTGTTTGTTACGATTAAATCATGTTCCGCGCAAAATTCTACCAGGCGACTTCCTCTTTCATTCCTCCTGCCCAGTCCATATTCACCTACTATTTTCCCTTCTCTTCCTTTTCCTACAACCGAATTCCAGTCTCCCATCACAATTAAGCTTTCCTCTCCCTTAACTGAATAATTTCCTTTAGCTCGTCATATATTTCTTCGATCTCCTCATCATCAGCAGAGCTAGTTGGCATATAAACCTGTACTACTGTTGTCGGTGTTGGCTTCGTATCTATCTTGACAATGATAATACGATCACTGTGCTGCTCATAGTAGTTTACCCGCATTCCTATTTTCTTATTCATTATCAGTCCTACTCCTGTGATACCCCCAACTGATTTTGTATTTATAATCCTGTACTCACCTGACCAGAAATCCTGTTCATCCTGCCACCGAACTTCACTAATCCCCACTATATCTAACCTCAACCTATCCATTTCCCTTTTTAAATTTTCTAATTTTCCTACCCGATTAAGGGATCTAACATTCCACGCTCCGATCCGTAGAATGCCAGTATTGTCTTTCCTGATGATCACATCCTCCTGAGTAGTCCCCGCCCGGAGATCCGAATGGGGGACTATTTTACCTCCGGAATATTTTACCCGAGAGGATGCCATCATCATATGTTCATACAGTAGAGCTGCATGTCCTCGGGAAAAGTAACGGCTGTAGTTTCCCCTTGCTTTCAGCCGTTCGCAGTAGCTGTGTGGCAAAGCCACATGAGCTAATGTTACAAGGCCAGCTCAGTCAATCATCCAGACTGTTGCCCCTGTAACTACTGAAAAGGCTGCTGCCCCTCTTCAGGAACCACACGTTTGTCTGGCCTCTCCACAGATACCCCTCCGCTGTGGTTGCACCTACGGTACGGCTATCTGTATCGTTGAGGCACGCAAGCCACCCCACCTCGGCAATGTCTGTGGTTCATGGGGGTGGAACTTGGTAGTATCAATGAGCAATCTTCCATGATGCTTCACACTACGTCGAGAGATGCTCACAATTCGCAAGAACCCAATCCTTACACAATAGCGGCACTTGGGCTCTGTGCAGCTATTCAAAATATAATTACGTTCTTGTAATACTATAATAACTGAAGGCATGAACTCCATGCACATTTAAACCTTGTAATGGAATTGCACTGATGCACTGTCACTGTGACTAAATATGCACAATTGAAGAAAAACATGCAATATGAGAACTCCAAGTTTTGTTTCGGTGCGATGTGGTGTACAACAACTAATGTACCCAAATTCTTCACCGAAAAGGTGAACTGAAGTATCCATACCTGGATATGGTTCGAATCTGACTGTCGGCAATCATGAATATCGTTCTTTTTCTCCTGCATTTCCTTAATTAAATACGCATGTATTATTTTTTGCAGTGTAGACAGATCATTCTGTGCAAATATAATTTTACAGTCTTTGGCCTGACAAGATTGAGAAAGATCCCTCTGTACTAGTTCTCAAGAAGCATAACGGTGAAATTCTTTGTGGGGAAAGGAAATCTGAACTAGGCTTCTGCATCTACTTCTGCATGATTACTATACAAACCACCTTTAGAGCATAGCCGAGTGTTTACCGCACCACATTCATACAACTACTATCCCTCTACCGTTCCATTCCACAATGGTGCGGCGGAAAATGAGCACACAAATATTTCCGTTTTCGATCAATATTATTATTATGACCGTGGTTCCTTCGTAGGTGGATACCAACAACCTATGTTCTCCTTCTGGGGAGATGGTTGTTGACAGAAATTTCGCCAAGAGATCTCACCGTTACGAATAACACCTTTCTTTTAATGATTTCCACCCCAACTCGTGCGTTATTGCCTTTACTATCTCTCCTCTGAATTGCAATAGTAGAACAAGAGCTAGCCCTCTTGGAACTTTCTTTCTAGCCTCCTTCATCTCCCTCTGGTGAGGAACCCACAATACGAAACGACACTCAAAAGAGGAGGCGAGGGGGTGGGCAAGTTGTGTAGTCAGTTTTCTTGCTCGAACTATTGCTTCTACGAAGTATTCTGCCAATGAAACGTAGACTTCGATTCGCCTACAATATTTTCTGCGTGTTCCTTCAAGATAAAATTGTTCGTAATTCTGATTCCTAGGTATTTACTTTAAGCTGATCCTTTTCTTTTTGGATACGACATCAACAAAACTGCGATTTATCGTTCGATTTCCTCATACGTCCTTGTGTACATGTGTCAACTTAAGAAGTATCGCAAAACAGAGTGGCGAGTGAATATTTACGACCGCTGCCATCCGTTATCGAACAGCAGCGTAAACGGAAAATAAAATGAAGCTTTTTCTGATTTTTCACTGTAATTTGAATAATTTATTTGTACTCTACAAACATTAGATATAAACTACCTATATGCAATGATTATTGCTCATAACACCTGTTCCGTAGCCTGTTAGACTTTTTATGCTTGGTCTCACTTTGGCAATTTATTTGTACACCTCTAAGGAGTGAGATACACCACAAACACAGCCACAGCCACAGAACAAAAAAAAATTCAGCAAGCCGTGAGTGGAACCCTAGTCATCGCAATCTGGAGTATGCGACATTAAGCATTGCATCAAGAGCTACAGACCCAATCATTACATCACGATTTAAAATTTGATTCCTTTTTGTAATTGTGCCAGGGAAAGTTAGAGGAACTGATGCAGAATTTAATAATTTGTAGTAATTATTTTACATGTTTAACATATTATTTTCGAAAGTTTTTACAACGTTTTTTGAGACATAAGAAACGTACTGTGTGTCTTTGAGCACATAATTACCACTCTCGGCGATAATACGAACAGTAGTGTAAACAACATCAGTAGTGCAGAACTAATCGTTCATTCAATAGTGGGGTGAGAGCTTTTATGAGAGGAGGCAACCGGACCGGCTTGTCAACAGTAGAAGTAAATATCGCGAATCAAATTCAGAGAACAACATTAGGTAAGGTATAGCTAAGGCGATATAAATTTCACGATAGTTGGATGAAGGCCTAAATTTTACGTGTTGCGTATTGAATTGGCATTTGGAATAGCACCTCATGGTAGTTATACAAGTACCTTGTCATGTAAGTAATATGATTAACTTGTAAACAATGTCTGCAAATTATGGGTGTATATTTGTGTGAGTGATTCAATATTTATCTGAGGGTGGATGATGTGGCACTAATAGATAAATAATGAAGAAGAAATACGCTTGATATAAACGTTGACCATCTTAGTACATACTCTGATGCATCGTTGACACTCATTGCTGGTACACATCGTCGAATAGTGTTTGTGGCAGACTTTTTCGCCATGCAAATAATTATATCCATATCTAAATTTCATTCACGAAGTCAGAAAGTAGATAGCTGAAAGTTTAGCCATCTTAAAGAATTTACTGAATGTAAACGAAGAATAATTGCTTAAGTTACTTAAGATGTTTCTCGGAAAATGTTTTAGTTGTAATATAAACATATTTATCATTATACTCTCATGAAAGATGGGTTATCTTACCTTAAATTCTCATACTTACGATAATCCAGAACTGAGTACCTCAGTGCCCATTTCCCAAGAAATTTTAAGACTGAGAACGAAGATTATAAATCTGAGGGAACCAGAACCAGGAAGTCTAAAACAGTCTTCGCATTTAGAAGTGCATAGAAAGATTTTGAAAACTTGTGTATTTACCCGCAAAAAATTTCTGAATGTTATTCTTGTTGTTTTGCCTATATTCTCTAAACGTTTAGTCTCCTTCTAGTCCGTGATATAATTTGAAAGTTTTCAAACAAATATCTTTCCCCCACCACGCGAAGAATCGCGTTCACATCTGTCTGTGTCACAAAGATAACAGAAATCTGAAAGTCGAGCCATCTGTTGCGCTGCTGCAAAACTTTCTTAATATAAACGAAGTAAAGAAGCATCCCGCACTGAGTCGGATTATCGGAAAACATTTTCCTCTATTCATAAGGAATTGAAAACCACACATAGTGGATCGGCATGTATTTTTCTATGTAGTTGTTCTGTAACAATTGCAATCCACTGGATGACACTTAGCGACTTGCATATCCCTACCCAGTTATCTAACCTGGGAAACACAGCAGAATCCGAGCCACATGAATCTGAACTTCAGTGATACTTGGATGGCAGTTTCATATATGTAAGGGGCGTTTATTTTTAAAACCGGACAAGTACACAGATTGTAAAAATGAAGATAAATATGGTTTCCTAAGCTTCTCGGTCAGCTGCTTCCATTCCAATTACGTGTGGAGCACAAAACCGGACAGAAGCCCTCCAAATTGAATATGGAATGTATAGTTCGTTGTCAGAACCGGACTAGTCCTCTACGAAAGCGTTTCAGAAGCGGACTAGTCCGCCAACACCAATCAGAATTGTAGTCGCTCATCATGTGACAATAACAGGGGTAATGGCGGCTGTTTTCGTGTGGCACACTGTTCTCATCGAACGTTTGTCAATTGTGTGTAGCAAAACGTATTTAATTTGATGTAATTATTGTAAGGAAATGAGTGGTTTAACATCAAAGACGGTTGTGGAAGTAGTTGAGAGCAAATGGTGCGGAAGAAACGACGGAATCCAGAGAAATGGAAACGCACAGAAAAGAAAGAAAAACGGTATGTAATGGGTTTCTGATTTCAGGAATTACTGCTTGTCAGTTAGGATTTACTACAAATGAATGACACGCTGACATAGCGTACTGTAACGATACACGGAAATTTTTATTTATTTTTTGTTTATCTTTGATCAGCGATACTTATCGCCTCCGGTTCTCTCTGACTCGCAATGCAACTAATTTAATTTCGTTCGTCATTTTTTACTCCCAAACAAGCGAGAAGACGGAACCGAGATAGTAGTTTTACTCACTCTCTTGTCTATGTTCGATCTGTACGGACGTCTTCCATTCATGTATCCATTTAATGTAAGTGATGCAAGTTATTATAAAAATATATTACTTAAATTTAAAATCATCCTCTCTCTTTGGCTTTTATTTAAATGAATCCCTCCATGTCAAATGCTTATTTTCTATTGTTTTCAGCTCCTTCGCCTCCGTAATAGTTTAATGTTCAGACGCCATTACCATCGCTTCGCATTGTCTGCAAAATTTCTATCAATCAATCATCCTTATACAATACTTTGCTTGATTTTAGAACCTGCAGTCATTTCTTTTGTAATTTCACGAAGTCCGATCATTTTTTAAATTATTTTATCATTACCAGTAACTTCATGTTCCACCCACGGTCACACAACAATGAAAAGCGAAGTGAACAGTCTGAACATTGACCTCCTACGGAAAGTATCTCGAACATTCACTTATTAAATAAGACATAAAAGTTATAATTTCCAGCTTCTACAATACGAAGTGCAGGATCCAGCTAGATGCTTTCAGTAAGTCTTATAACGTGCTGTTGCTTGTATGGTGCCCAACTTTAATATGCAACCCGCGGTTTATTTGCTTTAATGTTCATTTTGTGATGTACTTTAACTTATTTCAAATTCAAACATACGGTACCATCAATTCCTTGTACAACAAATATAATCGCGGAATCTACTTTAACAATTATGGCATCATACGAAGCAAGGGCAACGTTATAGTACTGTTCATTTATAGACGTGGTGTTTGTAATATTAGCTTCTAATAATGTATGGCTAATAATCAGAAATCAATAGTATGTGCTTTATCGTACAATGTGTCGCACAGAAAACACTAGTGGGTTTTCTTGTGGTGTCCCGTATGCAGTTTAATGGTACAGTATTGTTGTGGGTGGTGTCATTTTGTTCATTATAAGGTAGAGATTGAGAAAAGTGATGGTTGACATCTCAGACTGGGAGGGTGGAGGGGGTGGGGAAAGACGGGCAGTCATCGCGCGCTTAAACCCTTGTAACTTCGCTCCTAATCATTCGATTTTTATTTATTTTTTTTTTTTTTTAAGAAAGATTTAACTGTGTGCTATACATTATGTTATTAGAAATTTTTACATAAATGAAGCCGTTTTGGTTAAAATTAAAAAAAATCTTCCATAGAAATAAGTATTACATTTGACAAAATAATCATGTTATGTTAATTGTCTATACCAGATTAGTAAATTAAAATATAAAAGGAGCATGAAATAAGAAAAAAATGTAATTTGAAAATAGTTTTTATATAACACTTAGAAACAATGACTATTCATCACATATAGTTGAGACGGTAATATATTATTACCACATCTGACATGACTCATATTCTGTCATCTCTATATATAAAAGGAAGTGTCCCGATTGACTGACTGACTGACTGACTCATCATCGCCCAGCCCAAACCATTGAAGATAGAAACTTGAAATTTGTGGAGGGTGTTGATCTTACTCTGTAGGCGCCAATTAAGAAGCGATTTTTCGATATTCCGTCCGTAAGGGGGTGAAATAGGGGATGAAACGTTTTTTTGAAAATACGTTGCTATTTAGGTAATTTTGAAGCTGGAACATTTCGGATTTTAATTCAGGGTTCGAATTTAAAAGACACGTGTTTCGGCATTTTTTGAAATTCGACTAATAAGGAGGTAAAATAGGTGACGCAAAAAATTGATTTTCAAAAATATGTTGTTCTTAACTCTAATTTTCAGCTGCAACTACGAAACTTCGGATATGGAATCTTGATCATGATTAGAAATCCATGATTTTAAGTATTTTTGGAAATTCAACAAGTAAGAAGGTTAAATAGCGGATCAAAAATTCTTTTCGAAAAAACTTTGTTGTCAAGACAATGTTGAAGCTATAGCTGCAAAAATTGGTATTTGTATTCTTCGTTATGATTTAAAAAATACGTGTTTCCGTATTTTTGGAAATTCAACCATCAAAGGGGATAAATTGGAGAGGTGATGTTTTTCGAAGGTCTGTTGATATTTAGGCAATTTTGAAGGTAGAACTACAAATTTTCGGATTTGTATTCGGCGTTCAAATATAAAAGACACGTGTTTCGGTATTTTTGAAAATTCGACCAATAAGTGGTGAAATACGAAATGCAAAAATTGATTTTCAAAAATATGGTGCTGTTAACTCAAATTTCAAGCTATAACTAGGAAACTTAAGATATGGATTCTTCATCAGGATTAAAAAGAAACAACTGGTGCCGACCAACCAGGCTACCCATCGAAGCAGCGGGGGTTCAGCTAGTTAATGTACATTATGACAGTTGCAAAGGCTACAAAAAGAGGACAGAGGCGTCAGTAACCGGAGGGCAGTTCATAATTTTGTGGAAAATGTAAAATAAAAATGCAATATGAGGCAGGTTAGATCATAGATCTCCTGTGTCGCATTCCAATATGACGAACACATTTTCTTATTTTTAAATTCAAAATTAAGAAACAGTGTACAGAATATAAAATTGCATTCAAGAGATACAGTCAGTATTATTTCTGTAGATGTTCATTATTATTGTAGAAATATATTTTAACTGCCACGAAATAATTAAACCCGTCTTGTATTTTATTATTAGGTACATTTACTTCTGGAGTGAATCCATAAGTTAGTCTCCTTCTTACTTTATTCTTCGTATTTCATAACCATAACTGAAGTTCAACGCCATCATCATTAACGTCACAATCATCACAGAAGTCTGTTCCATTCGATAGTTTATAATTATCTTCTTCTTCGCTCGTATTACAGTATTTTTGAGGATCTGCAGAACAGGAACAAATGTCTGTGCAAGGATGTTTATTTAGTGCACATTTGCATGGCAAAGCACATTTTGATGGACCAAATGAACATTTGACGACTGAGAGAAGTTCTTCAGGTCCACGAGGAATATCGTTTCGTATTTCCATTTCTCATTAACAGTACAACCCCACTCAGTAACTGTAGGTAGTTCAGGATTGGCAATATGCACTTTCCGCCATTTTAGGGCTTGAAGATGTGCTCTTTTATAGCCGGACGCAGAGTATCTTGTGTTGAAGGCATGAATGATCCATAGACTTGCTTTTTGGTATCCCAGTTCATTCAGAGATATTATCTTCGGGTTTCTTAAACTTACAGAGCATATAAAAGCTTCCAGAACTCGGATAGTTTCTTCTTTTCGCAGTGATGATAAAGCGTCAAGAACTGTCCCATCAGCTTCTATAAATGCATTAAAGAAGTTTTCGTTTGACCATAAAATGATCCGGCGGAATCGTTCTCTGAGAGTGAATGTAACCCAATTAAAGCATCAACTCGCTTGTGACCTATCGCTTGATATACCATATGACAGAAATCTCACGTGTCTTACCTCCCGAGACAACAAATCACGTATCCTGTGAGAGTTGAGGGTAGAAGTTAATAGCTAGCACTAGAACATCAATATCGGGAGAAAATAGTTTTAGAGTTTCTGCTCCATTCACACTTGCAAGGAGATCAGGAAGTATTATTATTTTCGAATCTGCTTCTTCTTGTTTCTAGAGCTTCGACACATCGGTTGCTACCAAGAGTCTGATTCCGATAGGATACTACAAAGTGAATATTGCTGCAATCATCTTCATTTATGAAACAGAAAATATAAGATAATTTTGAGTTTTTGAGTTTATTATTTGAAGAAGATTATTTACCAAATTTTCCCGAAAGGAAAAGCAAAAGAGGATTGTACATTCATGGGCCCCAGCTGTTGTTGTTTGGGTGGACAAGATAGCTGGGATATATGTGTGTGCCTGTCTGTGTGTGTGTGTGTCTGGTATTGCGTACATGTCCAAAATTACGGACACCATTTTTGATCCTGCAGTTGTTATATATTCATTTTCACAGAATGTATGACATTAACAGATGTGTACCCAGCGGGATTTCGAACCAGGATCTGTTTTCTAGGCAGTTGCCCTGACATCTATACTACTGGGAATACAGCGATTACCACAACTGCACGGACTATTTAAGCACGCGGACTGTGGGATACAAATTCTCAACGTTACCCTACCCACGTGTCGAAATAACAGACACTACGCACACGCACGCACACACACACACAAACACTCTCTCTCTCTCTCTCTCTCTCTCTCTCTCTCTCTCTCTCTCTCTCTCTCACACACACACACACACACACACACACACACACACACACACACATAAAACTTTTACAATATGCCGATATGCCGATGACTGGCAATAACCCTTTCTTCCGTGCGGAAGAACTCCTAGGCCCTTACTCTTAAGAGAATCAGTTTGAAAAAACCGCGTGCTTGAATAATAATGAGTAGGGTAAAGCTGAGAATATGCACCTGACTTAGAGCGTGCTTCAGTAATCCCTGCAGGTGTGGTGACCGCTGTGACCGAAATAGCGTAAGGGGTCAGCGTAACTGCCTAGAAAGCAGGAGACCCAGTTTGAATCCCGGCTGCGTAAACATTTTCAACTTTACCCATTCGCATTTAATGTCATACATTCCATGAATATGAATGTCCAAAATACCAGAATATGCAGTTAAGGAGAGATTTGAATTTTTCCTGTCAAAAGCGGGCTTGCTGAATAATCTGCGGATTGTGTTTGATTTGTAAAGTGAATTATGAAAAATAATTTCTATATACTTATTTTATGCAGTGCATTCGAATATCCTCCTCCGGTGAGGAAGTCGAATCGTTTTATATAACACTTAGAAACAATAACTATTCATCACATATAGTTGAGACGGTAATATATTATTACCACATCTGACATGACTCATATTCTGTCATTAATGTATAGTATGTCAGTTGGAAAGGCTACAAAAAGAGAACAGAGGCGTCAGTAACCGGAGGGCAGTTCATAATTTTGTGGAAATTGTAAAATAAAAATGTAATATGAGGCAGGTTTGATCATAGATCTCCTGTGTCGCATTCCAATATGACGAACACATTTTCTTATTTTTAAATTCAAAATTAAGAAACAGTGTACAGAATATAAAATTGCATTCAAGAGATACAGTCAGTATTATTATTTCTGCAGATGTTCATTATTATTGTAGAAATATATTTTAACTGCCACGAAATAATTAAACCCGTCTTGTATTTTATTATTACATACATTTACTTCATACATACATTAACTTCAAGAGCATCTTATTACAATAAGACCGTTTTAGTTTATGGAAAGTTTTCAAAATGATAATTATAAAGTGAATTATAAATGCAATGAAGGGGTCAAACTACTTGATGAGCTTTACTTAAACAAATCTCAGCGTGACGTAAAAAGGAATGGTGATACGCCACTGAATTAGAATAAAACCAAGCAAAAGTGGGACATGACACTGCACCATTTTCCCTACTACTCTGATGACGTCATCTCTTAATGTCATCATTCAAACTGTATCCTCCGGCTTAACTTTCTACTCATTTATTAATACCATCATATGAGCTTGCAGTGCAGCATGCACTACTACCGCCATTGTCAACACTACAACCACCACAGTTACTAAATCTTGGACCAAATACAGATGCACCAACCACACTTCCTGCAGGAAACAGCCAACCGCCAACAGCCAACATCAACCTTATATGCCACACTTGCAACCCCATCCTCAAACGATCTCTGTAAACGATCACATACTCTCACACTATCCTAAAGCACCACAAGCTCAGATCACAATTCCGTTCCATGATCCACATCACCAGTAAAATACCTTTCTTCATCTCTTATCCATATATTAAATACTAAAGCAGTATCCTTCGAAATCAAAAAGGACCTTAAAACTTCATCAGAACTCAAAAGCATAGAAAGATTCCACAATAAAGTCCTCTGATACTGTTTTACAAACCCACATGCTGCATAGTCTCCGCATAATATTTGGACCACATTACTGCTGGTGCCATTCCTCAGACCACCAATAAACGTTCCCAATGTTCACAGCACCCACCAACTCTCATTGCTGAGATAAAATGGGTTGATCCCGATTAGACCTTCACCTACATTACAAACTCTTTGTAGAACATTACAACGCCCACACTTATCGGTGCCACAAACACTTACAATGTCCATCTCACTTAGGACTGCAACAAATCCCGTACCAGGTCCCACAGCAGAGCTAAACATTGCCTTAACTTTCACTCTCTACACTTCTGTAAGAGCTGCAGTCAGTTCCAGCCCAATTCATGTTACAAATTAATCACAGACACCGTTCAACCAAACGTGAAGTGTCCACACCATCGACAATCCTTTCCGGGAAAACAATTCCCTATGTCCCTGTAGCACTACGCAAGACATCTTTTTCGTCTCCATTGTCCTTCAAAACATGCATCCATTATTGCTCACACACATCCTGTATAAGTCACCGTGGCTGTCCTTTCAGCTTTCCATCCGCATACCTCTGCCACATACTATCAAAACCACGCCAATTTCCTACTCTTGCAAGTAGATGTCATCCTGTGATACTTCCCCAATCTCCATTCGGTAGCCTCTCCAACCCACAGCATCCAACCCCATGCTACATCATAGTTAGCTCCGTCCCCTTCTCTTACCTCTCCCAACCATATAACAACATATTGTGATTTTTCACGACTTCATTGCCAATCCTATATCCAATCTGCACCGTAATCTTATTCATCTGTGCACTGCCAGCATCTGGTCATAAAGGAGAGATCAACATCATTCTCGGAAACTCATAGTCTTCCAGAAGACCACCGTACAATGCCAACACCACTATGTTGTTGATGTTGTCTTGTAAGATCCCTGGAAATTTCTCTCATACTTAATTATTGCTTTGTCAGTAATTAAATTAGTTTGTTATTTTAGTTGTTGTCTTCAGTGGTTTGATGCAGCTCTCCACTTTATCCTAAGGAAGCCTCTTCATCTCCTCATAACAACGGCAACCCACATCCATTTGAACCAGTTAACTGTATTCCTCTCTTGGTCTCCCTTTGAGATTTTTACCCAACAAACCTCCCTCCAATGATAAAATCACGATTCCTTCGTGTCTACGAACTACCAATCGATACCTTCTTTTAGTCAAGGTATGCCAAAGATTCCTTTTCTCTCTAATTCTTCTAGTACCTCCTCATTAGTTACACGATCTACCTTCAGTATTTTTCTGTAGCACCACATTTCAAAAGCCTCTATCCTCTTCCTGTCTGAACTATTTATTGTCGATGTTTCAATTCCGTAAAACGCAACAATCCACACAAATGTTTTCAGAGAAGACTTTCTTAGGCCTAAATTAATCTTCGATATTAACAAATAACTTTTTTTAAAAAACGTTTTTCTGCATTTCATATCTTCTTTATTGTTACCAATATATTTTATTTTACTCCCCAAGTATCAGAACTCATCTACAACCTTTACGGTGTCGTTATCTAATCCAATTCCTTCAGCATCACCTTACACTGCATTCCAAAATCATTGTTTTGCTCTTGTTGTGTTCATCTTATACACTCGTTTCAACACAATATCAATTCCGTTCAGTTAGTTTCATGTCCTTTGCTGTCTCTGACAGAATTACAGAATCGCTTCACTATATCACCTCGAAATTTGCAAATAGTGTACTATTATACATTCGTATATATGATAATTATTATTATGCCTTTAAATTATGCTCTTAAAAATGTAAGGTAAAGTGGAGCTACACCGCTTCTGTCAGACTGCCACTGACGGAAAGTTAAATATGTTGAAGGGTGCTGCTGGGTAGTTTATGATGCGGAGTAAATGTCAACAAAAATGTTAATACACCGCGCTGTTTTAATAAGTATTGAAATTAGTCAATAACGTCATTGCATTCGCCTGAAGCGCGCGAGGTGGCTGAGCCGTTCCCTCGGGTTCAAAAATTGCTGCTTTCCAATGTCTATTTTTGTAATGCTTTTTTGTCTGGTTCGTGGAAACCAAATTAAAAATATATTTGCTAATAATTTCACTCGTAAGTCAATTAAATATGCGCGCAATGACCTGATTGGCTAATTAAATCATCAGTTGCTCAATGCAACGAATTTTCTCCTTTCTTCTCAGAACAATATCATTCTTACCACCCCGTACAGAGATTTGAAACTTTGCAGGGTCTCCACGTACGTTACTCATACACAACTGCCTTCCCTGACACTAAAACAAAGTGTTTATTCTGCGTGAAATAATTCTACCAGCCAGCTTCCTGTTTCATTCATCTCCTCTGTCCATATTCTCGTGCTCCTTTTGATTCTCTTCCTCTTCTAGCTACTGAAATTCAGCCAACTATGACAGTCAACGTTACATTTTCCTTAATTATCTATTTTCTTTCACCTGATTCTATTTTCTTTCAAACGTTTACTATCTTGGGAAGTCCACATAACATTCTCTTATTCTTATCAGACATGATGATGAAGCATTTATGGCTTTCTAACTGATATATACAGATTGTTTTAATTAATGCCATATTCAGTAACGAACGCCTGGTAAAAATATCTAAGTGGAGGGTTTATTTCTATATATATATAGACATACGTTTTTGAATATCATACATTAATTTTACATCTGTTGTAAGACGCTGTCTTCAATGTTTACAAATTTGTCACCAAAGACAATAGAATTAGTAATATAGAATTAGAACTCAGAGATCTTTATTAAACATTCATCTACCCTGTTAATTAAGACAGGTAATCTTTTAAATTTTGTTATGATCTACGAGATGTAAGTATATTCACTAATGACAATCAGTTACAAATTGAGAAAATTCCAACGCTGTTAACTGTAGTCGTAGATTTGCCAGTACTTTTGAAATGGACATTTTCCATTGAATAGTCACAATTATAAATGTTCAAATGTTTGTAGAGCTTATGGGACGTAACTGAGGGGTCATCAGTCCCTAAACTTACAAACTACTTACGAACTAGCTAATACTAAGGACTCCACAAATATCCATGCCCAAGGGGGGATTAGAATCCCCGATCGTAGTTGCCGTGCAGACCGTGATTGGCGTGCCGCAGAGCGCTCGGCCACCGCGGCCGGCCAGTTATAAATATAATTTTGATGTTGACTAATTAGGCAGAAAAGAATTTTTGTATTAATTTATTTGCTACATATAAGTACTATTTTTTAACCCTTAACGTTCCAGGTCAGGTCTCACAGACCGCAAGCGCTTATTGTTGGTCAATTATTGTTGGACAGGGGTTGGGAAGGATAATACAGCGTTGTGTAATCGTTGCTTTCAACACCTGCACTGTTTTCCATTGTCAGTAGCAACGTTAAAGCGAGACGGAGAAATATTATTACATCTTCTTTTGTGCTAGCCGTCTCTGAGACCGCACCTGGGCCTTTCCGTTATGGGTTCAGCACCGAGCTCTTTTCTCTACTGTGCATGTTACAGACCGTCATTTTGAGGGTACTGCTTTGAAATGGTTTGAAGACCCTTTAGAAACTGATGTACGATGGGACAGTTGCTATGAGTTTCAAAGTGAACATAATTCAGACTCAGAACAGTGTGAAACTGAAGAAGAAATTGTATTGCCACCTTTGTATTCATCGAGTGAAACAAGTAATCGAAATCATGAAGACAGACGTATGTAAGAATTCTGCAAGAAATATTTTTCGTCGAAACAATTACCGTTGGTCTTCGAAGCCACTTATGGTCAACTCTCGTGTGTGCCAGCACAATATCATTCGTTTGCCGACTGTATTTTCTTATGTTTTTACCATTACATGTAGAGAAAACAAAAATATGGCACAAAGTAAAACTGAAAGGCCAGAGGCTTTTACTTTTTACAGTGTTAATAAAATAATGTAATGTTAAGTCCGTTTTCTGCAGTTTTACGTTTGAATATATATATTTCATAAAATTAATTTTAAAATGTATTCCTTTTACAAAATTTATGTAGATATAAGTAGCCTTTTGCATAATAAAATGGATTAGTCGACTTAGATAACAATCAGAACTATTTATGATTATTTAAAATTTTCGGGCTGTCAGACCGCACCTGCGACAGAGTGTGACAGAAAACTGACCTGGGAAACTAAGGGCTAAAGTTGTATATCTCTATCCATGTTGTGAGATTGTATACTACCACAAAACGGTTTTTTTTTTTTTTTTTTTTTTTTTTTTTGTACCTTTTCAATTTTCTATTATTGGCAGACATTTCAGAAACCGGTAGGGCGTAAATATACTAAAATATTGTACGGCTGTTGGACAATTTTTTCTATATAAAATGCGACTGTAGATCATCATTTGAACACGAAATGAAAGTTCACTTTGCAGTGGAGTGTGCGTTGATATGAAACTTCCTGGAAGATTAAAACCGTGTGCCTGAGCGGTGGAATGCAGAAGGCCAGGGTTCGAATCTCGATGTAGCTTACAGTTTTTATCTGCCAAGAAGTTTCAGTGAGGTTAAAGTTCAACGAGACATTCGTGCGTCAGCTCAGCTTCTCTGACTGAGAGCATCGCCCTCCCTGGGTATTCCAGCATATTGCCACGTACGCTGAGTAGCGGTGACGGCGCCCCCGCACCATCTGTGAAGCGGCGTCTGCGACCTGCCGCACACACAGCACAGTGCAGCTGCAGAGGTCCTTCACCGGCGCGACGGGCGCTGAGCCCCGTCACCCCGCGACCAGACGCCATAGCGGTGATCCACGGCGGCGTCGCGCAGAATGCTGAGGCGGCGGGCGCGGACGTCTGGCCGCGGCAGGAGAATGGCAATGCGGCGCCGGGGGCGGCATGTTTGTAACATGGCTGACCCGGCCGAGGGCGCAAGACGTGACGCGACTGGCCACGAGGCGACAGCTGCGGACAAAAGCGGACGAGCTGGACAGCGGGAGCGCGACTGTCTTCACGTTTGCACCATCAGCTGCCTTATAAGGACCTTCCATTTGTATTGACCAGCAGCTGAAGACGCGGCATTAGTACACTGCTCAAAACGATTAGGGGTGTCATGTGACATACAGAGAATAACTTTAATATTCGGACACGCTGCGTTATAACTGTATTCGCAACAAACAAAAATATAATATAACCTAATATTATATGAAGGTACATGTCTTTTAAGTAACACTATGAGTGTTTACAGGTAAAATTTTCGGGCTAATGAACCGTGGCCCAGGTGTAAAACTTCCTCCCGATGTTTCATCTCCAACTGCGGGAGACATCTTCAAGGGTCTTCAGGCTACTGCCACTGGGGGGCCCAGGGGCTCTCGCATTTATAGAGGGCATAGAGGGCGCCACCATACGTCACGTGATGTTGACTTTGTAGCTATCTCTGGATGACATCGTCATTCTCGATTAAAAATAATCGATTGTCGTTTTCTTGGTGCAGTGTCGACATCCATATTTTATCTAACTTCAGACCTTCTTCTTTCCTATTAAAATTATTCTGGTGTTTGTGGATCTCTATTGCTTCTCTATACATGCGTGCATGGTACTGATATGTCCTAGCTAAAACGCTAGTCTCGTTAAATTTTATTTCATGATTTCCTTTTTGAAAAAGATGTTCAGCCACTGCAGATTTTTCCGTGTGGCCCAGACGACTGTTCCTTTTTTATGCTCAAATATGTGACTGTTGACGCTTCTTTTTGTTGTACCAATATATACTTTACCACAGCAGCAAGGAATTTTATAATCCCCGGGTGTTGCTAGGGGGTGGTGCGTCTTTTGCTGATCTCAAATAGCCGGCCGCGGTGGCCGAGGGGACTGAGGCGCTACAGTCACGGTCTGCACGGCCACTACGGTCGGGGGTTCGATGAGGCGCTACAGTCACGGTCTGCACGGCCACTACGGTCGGGGGTTCGAATCCCCCCTCGGGCATGGATATTTGTGCCGTCCTTAGTTGTAGCTAGTTCATAAGTAGTTTGTAAGTTTAGGGACTGATGACCCCGTAGTTAAGTCCCATAAGCTTTACAAACATTTGAACATTTTTTTATCTCAAATATTCTTTGATCTTCTTAGTGGGTCTGTAGATGTTTCCGACGCCATGCTTGGACAATACTTTCCCGATTCGTTCAGTAATTGTGATAATGTACGGCAGGAAAAATTTTCCAGATTGTTGTCGTTGTTTCTCAGAACTTCTGGATTCTTCTCTTCTTTGATGGAGAGCTCGGTCAATTTCCTTGGCAACAAATTCATTTTTTTAAGGCCGACCGCAAGTGATTTAGTTTATCCTCCAAGTAAACTGGCTCACAGATTTTGTTTGCTTTATCAAAACGTTCAAACGTTTGTTAAGCTTATGGGACTTAACTACGGGGTCATCAGTCCCTAAACTTACAAACTACTTATGAACTACTTACGAACTAGGACGGCCAAATATCCATGCCCGAGGGGGGATTCGAACCCCCGACCGTAGTGGCCGTGCTGACCGTGAGTTTGCTTTATCCACCAAGGTTTTGATGATACCTCTATTTTGCCTCGGGTGATGGTTTGACTCCTTGTGGAGGTATCGATCTATATGTGTGTTCCTTCTGTATACCTTATGGCCCAGAGTTCCGTCCTCTCGTTGTATTACCGATACATCCAGGAAATTAGGTTGGCCATTGCTCTCTTTCTCCATTGTGAACTGTATATTTTGATTAATGCTATTGAGATGCAATAAGAAGACATCCAGCTCCTCTTCACCATGGCGCCACACTACAAAGGTGTCGTCAACATATCGGTACCAATTAGCTGGCTTCTTTCTGGCAGTCTGTAGCGCCTGCTGTTCGGAAAACTCCATAAATAAGTTGGCAACAGCTGGACTAAGAGGGCTCATCGTTGTACTGGAAATAAGTTGTGGTAAGGCAGTGTCTGAACAAGGCAGATGGAAACATACCTCCTATGTATGAAATAGCTTCGTTTACAGGAACCACAGTAAACAAGGACACTACATCTAAACTCACCAGAATATCACTCTGGCTGACGTTAATCTCCTTTAGTTTCTCAATAAAATGCAAAGAGTTTTTAATGTGGCTGTCAGTTTTTCCAATGTAAGGCTGCATCAGAAAAGCGAGATGTCTGGGCACCTCATGGGTAGGAGCTCCTATGGCGCTCACAATCGGTCTTAACGGGACCATGGGCTTATGCACCTTTCGTAGGCCATATAGTCTGGGTGGATAAGCTTCTGTTTTGCACAGTTATTTTTTATAAAATAAAATTTAACGAGACGAGTGTTTTAGCTAGGATATCTCAGTACCATGCACGCATGTATAGAGAAGCAGTAGAGATCCAAAAGCACCAGAATAATTTTAATAGAAAAGAAGAAGGTCTCAAGTTAGATAAAATATGGATGTCGACACTGCACCAACAAAACAACAATCGATTATTTTTAGTCGAGAATGACGACGTCATCCAGAGATAGCTACAAAGTCAGCATCACGAGACGTATGATGGTGCCCTCTAGGCTCTCTATAAATACGAGAGCCCCTCGTCCCACAGTGGCAGTAGCAGGAAGACCCTTGAAGATGCCTCCCGCAGTTGGAGACGAAACGTCGGGAGGAAGTTTTACATCTGAGCCACGGCCCATCAGCAACAAATTTTACCTGAAGACAACGCCGGCCGTGAAAGTTTACATTGTATGACTATGAACGTTGTTTACATAACGTAAAACAGTTGTTAAAGAATGCGATTAAAATAAACCTCTTTTCGATGGTCACGTTACTTTAATATCCGGACAGATGGCAGTGTCGCACTTGTCACCGTTCACGCCGGGGTGAGTAGGCCTGCTTCTAGTCAAAAGGCAGGTGTGTGTTTACAAGCGCGGTCGACTGTCCAGACGGTACGATGCCACGCAAAGCTAATACCAGCTTTGAGGTACAACTTGTGATTTTTCACAATGCGAAAGGAAAATCATATCGACAAATTGCTGCCATGCTCAACATAAGTAAGAGTGTTGTGGCAGATATTGTCAGGCGTTTCAAAAACGAGGACCGTATAGACTCCATACCACAAATGGGCCAGCTACAGAATTTGGATGCTCGTGACAAGAGGAAGGTAATACGAAAAATAAAGAAGGATCCTACACTCAGTGCACCGAGATTAGCACGTGAGCTTCTAAACGAGACTGTCAAGAAAGTACGTCCTCAAACGATTCGCAGAGCATTGAAAGAAAGTGTATACAATGGAAGACTGGCTATAAAGAAACCGTATGTGAATCAAGAGAATCGAAAGAAAAGATTGGACTTTGTTTGGGAGTTTATTACGATGGATGCAATTTGGTGGAATGACGTCATTTATTCCGACGAAAGTAAATTTAACGTTTGTGGTTCAGATGGACGAAGCATGGTGTTACGGAAGAAGAATGAGGAATTTACTGTCACAAATATTAAACCAACTGTAAAGAATGGAGGTGGCAGCGTGCTTGTCTGGGGCTGCACATCGACATTTGGACCGGGCGAATTAGTGTTCATCGACAATACTATGGACAAATATGTCTATTTGAACATATTAAAGAACATTTTACGAAAAAGTGCTGAAACTATGGGGATATCAAACACCTTCAAATTTTACCAGGACAATGACCTGAAACATAGGGCACGCATTGTGCAGGAATATTTGTTGTGCAACTGCCCCAAAGTCCTATAACCACCGCATTAACCAGATCTCAACCCGATTGAGAATGTGTGGGGGGAACTAAAGCGACGAATTAGAAGTACACCAATATCTTCCAAAGAAAGTCTGAAGCGTCGACTGAAAGAAGAATGGGACGGCCTACGTGCGGACTATTTAAAAGTATCATTAGCAGTATGCCGCAGCGTTTGAAAGAAGTGATAAAACAGAATGGCTACACAAGAAGATATTGAAACATTTATTTTCCATAAAATTTTGTCTTGAAATACTTAGTTCTGCAAAGGGTCCGAATATTAAAGTAACGTGAATATATGACCGAGCTGTATTTAAATTGTATCATTAAGGAAGTTATGTAAGTTATCTTAATAAAATTTATATTATTATTTACAGGACGCAACAGGTAACGTTGTAATTGGTTATATGTTTTGTTTGTTTTGTTATAAATAAAGTTATGATGTTCCAAGATTGAAATATCACAGTGTCCGAATATTAAAGTTATTCACTTAACATATACAGTATACATATGGTAACGTATTTTATTCAGGTATAGGTTAAAATTGCAATTCGTGCGTAATGCACGATATTTTTTCCGCCTCAAGTCTTTACTTCTTGTTTACATGTCGTTTACTTACAAGGAGACCACATGGGTATCGGATTTTAGAATTTATTTTTATTTATGGTACCTGAAGTTCAGAACTTATATAACAATCAGCCTGAGCCATTCGCCGCAACTCTCAAAAACTCTTGAGAAAATCGACTTTGAAACTTTCCAAAGTGCACATAAGTAACAGTAATTAGAATGATTACTGCATTTGTCGGTTTAGCTCTGGTGCGGGCACCGAGGCTTAGCGCGCCTGGTCAGGGGGCTGAACGCCCCCTGTAATAAAAAAGCTGAGCCAAATATCCAACTAACAACCAAAAACGATAAGATTACCGGACATAGTCGGGTTTGGAGGCGATCTGATCGTTTAATAATTTTTTTAATGTTTTTAACTTGTTTTTTTTTTATATAGACAGAGCCCTCACATCTACGTCATCTCAGACGCCGTCGCAATCGGTTCCACTACGCGACCGCGGCGCGTGACGCGGACCACGGAGGGGTCGCTTCGCGGGCCGAGGGTATTTAAATCGCCCGCTACCGGGCTAGAACCCAGTTCCCTTCCAGCCGCCGTAGCGTGAGGATCTCCGTGCCGGCGCGTTTCCAAGAGCTCAGTCCGTCAGTATAACCTGATGATGGCGACATGTATGAGCACCGAAATATTGTGCCCGTTGAACACTATAGACCGGCAGTACATCCGTGGATATTTTAAATACTTAACTTGTTGTTGATGGCTGATAAAGTCCGGAATTCGAAGTTCTTTAGGTTCTAAACCTTTGCTGCAGTACAAACTGGAAGCACACTCTCGAAGAATACCTTGCAGTCTCTATGATCTATGGCACATTCTCTATGAAAACAAGTTCTCTCTTCCAGGCCGTAATGCGGACTATGTAATTATATTTCTGCCAATCGGGTTTCATGCACTTTATATCGTTCGTACTGCGCGGTCTCTTGCGAAAATGTATGAATTTGTAGTGACAATTGCTTTCGCATATTTATCGATATCGTGTAATTTTTGGTGCCTCCCACTATGCATTATACTACACCTCTGAATCTTTATTGTGGTGCCAAATCGTTGACCTTCGTCCTTCACTTTCGAGAAGAGCGGAAGTCACGAAAGGCTAGCTTAGACGCGTAGGTTGGGGACAACCATTGTGTTCAAATGTTCAAATGTTTGTACTGCTTATGGGACTTAACCACAGGGTCATCTGTCCCTAAACTACTTATGAACTAGCTAATACTAAGGAAAACACAAATATCCATGCCCGAGGGGGGATTCGAACCCCCGACCGTACCCATTATGTTCACTTCTAGCAGGAGTACCAGGTGAGTGCAGCTAAGCCTTAATAGTGAAGCAGCCAGCCTTTCTCCACTCCGCCTCGCAGTTTACGCGTCTAATATCTTCCAAAAATGTTGAAACGTTTATAACTACATGAGACCAAACTACTGTGGTAGTCCGTCCCCGTACTTATGAATTACTTAAGCTAAGTTAAACTAACATGTGAACAACATATACACACACACACACACACACACACACACACACACACACACACACACACACACACATGCCCGTGGGAGGATTCGAACCTCCGATAGGAAGCAAACGCACACCCCGCAGCAAGGCGCCTTAGAGCTCACGGAGTGGCCGAGTGCATTGAGGCGCTTTGTTCCCCATCCGGGATTCGTATCCTCCCTTGGGCATGGATGTTTGTGTTCTCATTAGTATAAGGTAGTTTATAACTATAATTACGTAGTTTATAAGTAGTTTAGGGACTGATGACCTCGAAGTTAAGTCCCATAAGCTTAACAAACGTTTTATTTAGAGAGCACGGCCACTCCGGCGCTGCTAATATCTTCCGTCACTCTCTTCAAAACACCATAGCCGACGTTATCTGGAATTTTATGAACGCGTAGATTATATTCCTTAGCAAGACACTGTCGGTCAAAACTAAATTTATGAATTAATAAAACAATATTAATTGAACGTGGAAATAAATAATAGTAACTAACGGTGACAAAATAATTCAGAAAATTTGCCGATCTTTGTGCGCTTTGTAGACCCGGAGAAGGAAAGGTTCCTTTTACTTGGACGAGTGGATAATCGGAAAACAGAAAATTTTGATCATCTCGAGGTGTTGTTTGCAGATTAATTTGCTTTCTAAACGCTAGGAAGGGCCTTCGCTGCAAATCGCATCACTTTCATTCCGTCAGACAGAACGCACTGACATGTCCGTTATCAACACGATAGTTTCGTCTCTCTGACAGTGTTGAACAACTATGGACGAAGTACAACTGCACCGTTAGATAAGTGATAACCTTTATTGTGGGCTTACATGATTTCGAAAGGGATAGTCCAAAATAACGAAACATCTTTCACTGTTCTCCCTGTATTTATATGAGCATTCAAAGGCAACAAATTACTTCAAACACATTCAACAGGAATAACTGAATAACCGCAATACAAGCTTTAATAAGAATTCAAGGTGTAATTATGCGGGTGCAATGTTATAAAGTACCGCTAAACAGGGCTAAAGTTCTGTCATTAACTGACAGCATACATTAAACTATTAAGATTTTTAATGGAAAAATGATAAAATGATTTAATAAATAAAAAAGGTCCAAGCCTCACCAATAGTGTAAGAGAAAAGTCAGATACCGACGCTGGAGCCCCAACAATAATAGAAAGAACAACAAAACAATTTACCTTTGAATAATACACAAAACTACGAATTTTCCATTCAAACAAAACGGTAATAAATGGCTTCCTAATCGAACCTGTTGCAAAAGTTTTTAAACAATTGAACCCAAACGTTGCTTGGAATTCTTAAAGGTCGAGACAGATTTCAGATATTTCTAGATAAACGCAAGAGAACAAGTCATAAAATCCAACAAATAACAGGGCGCAGACCTCACCAATAGTTTAAAGCGTAAATCTTTCGTATACTCCAGCAGTGAGCAAATAAATAATGCGCAAGGTCTGGACAAACGGGACTTTTGCAAAATATTAGACAAGCTAATAATTCAATAGCGTCGGGGCACTGCCAAGACGCAACGTAAACATCAGAGGCGTAGACCAACGATCAGATTACAAGTACCAGAAAACAATTACTTCACAATAGTCAGATATTACATACAGAGAGTGAATTTCATAAATTACAAGAAACGTGCGTTACCGCATTTTACAAGGCCTCAATGCGCAAACATATGGTCTCTAACATAATAAACGCACAAGCAGTTATATGCTACGCAACACTGTCAGAGCACAGCACAAACACAATAACTATGCTCCGTCAGTTCCATAAGTTTTAGGCCTCTAAAATCTTAGATTCAGCCAAACTCATGCAGATTTACACATGTCCAAAAGCCATAACGACAATGCTCGCACTGCAGCGGCACCTCGTCGGTTGTATGGTCAGTAATAAATTTACAAAACATTATATTCATTGTACATGTCCGGAGATCACACTTTTAATAACCCGTTTTGAGGTAGTATAAATTTTGAGACGCCACAAATAAAAAATTGACAATAATTATACGTCTTTAACTATTTCCATCCACCCCAATGAACCACAGACATTGCCGAGGTGGGGTGGCTTACGTGGAGGGCACAATGGAGGGGAATCTGTAAAGAGGTCAGACAAACGCGTGATTTCTGAAGAGGGACAGCAGCCTTTTCAGTAGTTGCAGTAGCATCAACCTTGTCACTGGAGTGTGTGTTACATGCAAAATTAACAGTAAAATAAGTCGAGTGAACCAAATGTGAATCTTTTTTAATATGACATTTCAAATAAAAACTTTAATTTTGTGAAGTATAAGATGTACGCTTTCGTTTTGGAACACACGGTCTACTGGATTTCAAAAAAGTTCAAATGTTTGTTAACCTTATGGGACTTAACTACGGGGTTATCAGTCCCTAAACTTACAAACTACTTATCAACTAGCTTATCCTAAGGACGGCACAAATATCTACGCCCGAGGGGGATTCGAATCCCCGACCGTAGTGGTCGTGCAGACCGTGACTGGAGCGCCTCATTCCCCTCGGCCACAGCGGCCGGCCTACTGGATTTAGTAGTGAGGCGTACTCCCTACGTAAGGTCGATTCATACTCCAGAGTTAATTAACCCAGAAAGAGCAGTAAAGAAACTTCTCTACTGTCAATATAATACTGACCACTTCAAAATATTTGTAAATCTATTGGACTCAACTGCGAGGTTATTAGTCCGTAGCTTACAAACTTCATAAACTAACTTAAACTAACCTAAGGACAACACACACATCAATGCCCGCGGGAGGATTCGAACCTCCGATAGGGGAGGCCTTGCGATCCGCAACGTGGCGCTACAGACCGTCCGGCTACTCCCATGAGGCTACACAGTGATATCCGTATGCGTTTAATCGGATTATGTATGCCGAGACTTAGGGCCGATCACACAATTTTGTGATCAGGAAAATTACGGAAATGGCAACACAGTCTTTGGATTGAATACACGCAGCCGAGCAGAATGGCCGCGTGGTATTAGGCGTCATTCTACAGACTAGGCGGCCGTTTGCACGGAGGTGCAGTCTTCCATCGGGCAAAGGTGTGTATCATTAGCGTAAATTAGTTTAAGTAGTTGGTAGGTTTAGGGGCTGATGACCAAATCAGTTTGGTCAATTAGGTTTGCAAACATTTGAACATTTGGTGTCTGAATAGACACAGGGGAGGCAGAGGCGTAAATGTTGAGTGTCCACTGCTTTTGCTGCATTATGCAATGCGCCTCACCTTACGTGTGTGAAAAGGCTGCTCTCTAATCCCTCTTCTTAAACAGCTGAACATATCACTAACCTTCTAAAGCGTAACCTATATAGATAAAACAGCAAAACGTCTTTAGGAACTTAAAATACAAAAGTCAGTGATGGTTCTACAATTTGATATATACGCGGGAAGACGGCGAAAATAATTACAGCTTCCAACCGGTCGCGAACCATCTTCCTCTGACTCTACAATGCCTTCAACGATACGCCTGTTCTCATTCTACAATTTTATTGTTCATTTTTTGATCTTCTGACGGCTTTTACAGCTGATCCATTTCAGTTGACATTTGGTTGTACGAAACTTCACCACGTTTGTTGAAAGACGACCGTCTGTCATCTTCCATATATTTTTGTATATTTCTATAAAGTTATAATTTATTTAATGTTGCTAGATGTCCGCTAATGTCCGGTGGCCACTCGGACTAATCATTCTGGGCTGGTCATCTAGTGAGGTAAGGCTGGTTCTGATCTTTCTGGAGATGGTAGCGTTTCATTGACTATCACGTTTAACTTAGATTCTTGAACTTAGAATCTTTTTTAATACTTTCTCCGATCGTGTGCGGAAATGTGTCAAGTTTTTCAGTTCAGCGATTTCCAATAGATATACGCGGCGTGTGTGATTCTAGTTGCAGTTTGATAACGGCCTGGTATGTTAAAACCTTTTGTGATCATGTGGCGGTGTATAAATTCTGTGTAAATACTTTCTAGTTTTTGTGGAAACCGGTTTCTAATAGGCGATATTTTCATTTTTGTACAGTGTATCTAAAAATCTTCTCATCGTTTCCTTCCGTGAGTGATGTGTTCCACATGGTTGGTTCATAGAACAAAGCCTTCAGCTTCCACTCTTGTTTGTTCCATGCCCATCAGGCAAGTAACTATGCGAGTATCCTGATTTCCACTAATATTTCGCGATCTTCTCTCCCCTCCTATTTTAATGTTGCTGTTTCTTCTCCGACTTGTAGTACGAACTTTGTCTTTGTCAGTAATTCTCTCTGAGCCTTGTACAACCTCCTTCACTAGCTTCCTTATGTAATTCTAAACATTTCTATGGGTTGCATGCTGTAATTCTTAATTTTATTTTTCCGACTTTGTGATTATTCACTTTTACGGGTTTTTTGAGACTGGACTACGCCCGTCTCTGTAATCGCTCCCTATCGCGTATAGCTGCGTTTCTTCCGCTTCTTCATGTAAATCTAAACATTTCTATGGGTTGCATGCCGTAATTCTTATTTTTATCTCTCCGTCTTTGTAATTATTTCATTTTTGTGGTTTTTCTGAGACAGGACCTCATCCATCTCTGTAATCACCCCCTATCGCGTGTAACTGCATTTCATTCGCTTCCATATATAATTCTAAGTATTTCTATGAGTTGCATGCTGTAGTTAATTTTCTTTATTTTTCGGAAACGGAATTTATTCAATTTTATCGGTTTTCGGAACAAAGTGAGTCCGACTTTCGACTTACCGGGTTTGCAGCTAGTCGCCTGAATTCACGCCACTTGTCATATAAAACCAGTACCTAGATCGATTTCTAACAGACTGCAACTTACGAATCCACCGTGATTTTGTATAATGAATCCAATTTTCAACCACTTCACCTTCATGTAACGTAGCCGTGCGTCTCCGTTAGCGTGTTTGCTCGCAGTCCAATTCAGATGTAATTTAACTTGGTTATACACGCGCACCAACTGGAAACAAGCACGACAGATTAGAGCCAGCTTCAGAGTGTTTTTGTATATTGTGTTTTGTGCTACCTCCGACTTGCTGAATTTCGCCTTCGATAGCGGCGCCTGCTTCCGCCTCGTCTCGGCACGCTGTTTTTGGTGAGTTTCGCTGTGGCAGGGCGTGTGTGTGAGAGAATGAGTGTTGTTTATGAGTCCTTCCCCCCAGTAGCATTAAATCATGTATAATTTACGCTGGGCACCGTCCGCATTAATCCATGTGAGAGATGCATTTTTTATTGTATTAACAAAATTGGTTCCCAATTTTGCTTGTTTTCTGTCTGAATAAACAAGTCTAAGTTCAGCATAATCCGTAAGTTGCCTATAAATTGTAGTTTTAGAGACCTTCCCTCTTTTATTTTAATATTGTTATTCACAAGTGCTGAGAACAAGTTCAGATGCAATAATTTTTTATGTATAAAATTCCGTTGCGCCATAAATGTTTTCTTAGCCACCTTTCTAAGATAACTTTAATTGTGGTGGCTTGCTTATTAATGTCTGTGTGTAATAACGTGTGAGCTGCTATGTATATTGACCACTGTAGTATTCCTGTTATTGGAGTAATTTAAAACGAGTCAGTTCTCACTTGGGGCCAGGGAACGAGGCTTTATAGCAGGGAGTAATCGGTAGTTGACACGGGCCTTATTTGCTAATTTTAGTGATAAAAAAAGGCTCTGGTTACGTACAGTGGTCGACTTTTAATGTCGTGTTTTGATAAATCTTTAATGCGCCAGGAGCAACTCTGAGGCGCGATGTTGCGTTCAGGGAAGCTTTTCGCATGTGCATAGTGAGGTTCTGGAACTAGCAACAGTATCTAGAGTTCGCACTGATTCGTACTATTCCGTCCGAGTAGCATTCGAGCTGGTGAGTTTACCAGCCCAAACGTGGGTGTTAGTACCGACTCTTCCATGCACCTTGCTGCAGAGCGATCGGACACTTTAGGGTGATCAGTCCCATATTTTACGGGATCGTCCCTTATTTTGCGTAAGTATGGCGTTGTCCCGACAATTTAAATACGGGACGAATATTGTCCCATATTTTAATAATCGTCCCATATATTTTGAATAAATACTTTTTAAAGTAATGTTAGCGTAACCAAGCGGAGAACAAGTGTAGTCTTCATGAATGGACTTCAAATCAAAGGTGATGAGTAATGATTTTTGACGTATTTTTTTGTATAATTCTAATATTTCCACATTTGGGGGCGATCTTTTTTTATTTTAAATGCAAAAAAGGATAGGTTGCCCAAAATGTCTAAAAACGTTTTAAAGTATTCTTGTGCGAACTATGAATTTTTATAATAAAAAAATGCTTTCAGACGAAATTTGCAAGTCTTCAAACTATACAAATTCAGTGATTAATTAAGAACACAGCGTGCTGGAAGAGTCCAATTTCATAGTCATCTAAGTTCGTTTCACGAGACGTTAACTGATTATATCGCGAAATGGTCTTACGAATTCCATGTTATAAACGCATTTAATTAGTCTCAACTCAAATATGGAAGTCTTTTCAGTTAAGAATTACAAATGTAGCTGATTTTAGTGATAATATTTCGCGAGAAAGATGTGAAGATCAGCTTAGATCACCTTATTGATATTCAAGATATTTATTAATTGAGAAATGTGTAGCGAATTGGTAAAAAGTAGTCTCTCATTTTCAAATTATTTGCATCGGAAGATATGTGTAGTAAATGATGGTGTGGAAACAGTATTCTTATATATTTCACTGCGAAAACTACATATTTATTGCGACAACTATGAAGGAAGTAATTTCAATAAGAACTCATTTTCTTTGCCTAATATTTGGTTTGTCGAGTCCCAAAAACCCGAAATTCCGATGCAACTCCCGTTGGTTTCGTGTTTTTGAAGCAATTAAATACTATTCCTCTGGTGGTAATAGTTTTCTAAAATATAAATTATACAAATATTAATTTGCAGTTTGCGAGAATTTCCGACTTTTTAATGTTATTATTTAGTTGATCTATGCTTTTGCAACACATGAAAATTTGTGCGGACCGGGACTCGAACCCGGATCTCCCGCTTATCGCGAGTGGTAGCCTTAACCACGTGGCCACCCGAACACGCTCATCGGCCAGACCCAAACTTCCATATGTTGCACTTGCCTACTTCCCCTGGTGCTCGCACTCATTTAGCGTGATTCCCGCGACGGGGAGAGACAACTTACACCATCTTTACCCAGTCTAGGATCTGATATATATATACAATGATACTTCTGTTCTAAAGGAACAGAATTGCCGATGGTCCACAGCTACAAATGTTCGGGTGGCAAAGTGGTTAAGGCGACCGCTCGCGATAAGCGGGAGCCCGGGTTCGAGTCCCGGTCCGGCACAAATGTTCATGTGTTGCGCAAGCATAGTCCAACTAAAGAATAACAGCTAACAGACGGAAATTCTCGCAAACTGAGAATTAGTTTTTGTATAATTAACATTTATAGCTGCGGACCATCGGCAATTCTCTTCCTTTGGAACAGAAGTATAATTTTGTAAAATAAGTGATTTCGTGAAAAGCAAATGTAAAGTAAATACGAGAACCACCGAATACGCCACGTCAGCTTGGGGAGAAGGAGGGGCGGTGGTGGGGGAGGGGGGAGGGGGGAAAAACACTGTGTGTGCATCAATTTGTGTGTTTACATATGCTTTAATGCTATGGGTGAAGGCAAAATTTAGTGTCAATTTAGTGTCACACGCTTTAGTACCCACATGTGTCCCATATTTTTATTTCCGAAATCTGGTCACCCTAGGTTACTACCCCTGAAAGTTGGGGTCGTCCCTCGGGCATGAGTGTGCATGTTGTCCTTAGGTAAGTTTAATTTAAATAACTGAACACTTGTTATTGCCTTGTTTCAGAAAACTTTATTTTTACGACCTAGATTTCGGGTTATGAGCCCATTTTCAAGTACTTTACTAATTTCAAAGTTGTTACACAGTGAAGACAAACCATTATGATACTACAGGTCTCTGTTTATCGATTTTAACATTGGAAGCAAATACTTTTACCTTGCAATTTAGGAACTGTTACACTTGCATTACCTTATTAGAATAACCTTAATTATGTATTGTACTAACATTGTGTTTAATGATTTTATCTATTAATTAAATTACTGATCATTATTGTACCTCGAAAAATTTAATAGTTTCTATTACAAGACCTGCTTCTTGCCTATTGTTAGTGATATTGTTATTATCAACTATGTATAAGTTCAAATGTTCAAATGTTTGTAGAACTTATGGGACTTAATTACGGGGTCATCAGTCCCTAAGCTTACAAACTACTTATGAACTACCTAAGACTAAGGACGGCACAAATATCCATGCCCGAGGGGGGGATTCGAACCCCCGACCGTAGTGGCCGTGCAGACCGTGACTGGAGCGCCTCAGTCGCCTCGGCCACCGCGGCCGGCTATATATAAGTTACTCATAGTCTAAAAGAGGTGAATAATTGAATTCTGTCTGTTCATTCAGTATCAAATTTGGCGCTGTGCGCATCTGTTTTTTAATCTCCAAAATTTCTAGTTGTGTCCGGTTTGGGCCTTTACCTTCAACATGTAAAACTTACATCCATGGCGTATTTGTGTTCTTGTTCTAAGCAGTGTAGGGCAAAGGCCGAATCTGGGTTTCTTAACCTCCAGTTCCTGTGGTGTTCCCTAAGCCTGGTACAAATTGACCGACCTGTCTGTCCTAAATAGCAGGACTGGCACTCTTTACAACTGATTTTATATACACCACTGTTCATAAAGTCTGTCTGTCTGTCCTTTGAATTGAACAGAGTTTTACCTAAGTTACGTGGGACACAGAAATGTACTGAAAAGTCCTTTGCTTTCAAAACGTTACCTAGGCTATTGGAAATTTTACCTATGAAAGGTAGCCTACACCATTTACTTTTTCAGTGGAGCTTACTGGGTAGAGTAGGGATCTTGCTACTTTCTTCTTTTTCTTGTCAATAATTTTGTCAATTATGGAGGAGTGAAAGTAATTATTTGTTGCTATGGTTTTTTCGTATGTCTAGTTCTTGGTCACGGTCTTCTTGGGACACGGGAATGGACAAGAGTCGGTTTATCATATGGTGGAATGCTGCATGTTTGTACGTTGTTGGTTGCTGAGAGGAAGCTGAAGGTGTCAGTAAGGGTGTCTTTCATGAAGATCTTAAATTTATAGCTTCAATTTTCAATTAGTATGCTGATGTCAAGAAAATTAATGGTGGGACTTCCTAACTCCATGCTAACCTTAATGTTTGAATGCCACTGGTTCATAGTTTCCAAGAATTTTCCAAGTTGTCTGGTGGAACCTTTCCATAGGCAAAGGATATCATAAACATATCTGCACCAATATACTGCATGTTGTGCCAGTGGTTCACTGTCTCCCACTTCTCCATGAACATAAGGTTTTGTGAAACAAGGCAATAACAAGTGTTCAGTTATTTAATTTGAAATGTATCACCAAGAACCGACAGTAGAATCAATCAATAAGTTTAGTTTGTTTGTAAGGCTAGGGACTGATAACCAATGTAATCTGCCCTGTTGATAATAATGATGTGATGCTGTGCAACGGCGATGTTGGCAGCAGGCACGGAGTCCCGCACGGCGCTCGCTGCTGCCGAGCAGCCGTAAATCCGCGACAGACGATCCACGCACCGCTAACGGCGGCCGCTGAGCCCCGCCAGCAGGCGTAATTGGGATCCGTCAGGGCTGGGTGGTGGGGGGCGGCGTGGGCGTCAGAGGGCGCAGGGGTAATTGCAGCGGCTGCCAACGCCGGCTCGTGCCTGCGCCCTAGGGCAGCGAGGTTGGCAGCCGTGGTAGCTGCCACTGTGGGGGCACAAGTCTGCCACAGTTGTAGCTGAAAATGACGTCCTAACGGGGTAGTACAAAAACTTATGTAAATCTGGGCGGTACAACTTTTACGTGGACTATCATTTTTATCTCTCTCAGGAGAAATCCATACTGGTGGCATCGACTTTCTGAAAAGATTTATATCGTGGTGATAATATTTCTGTAACCTCTTCCTTTATCAATTAATCAAATTCCCAAATCTCGTCAAACACGTAGAACACTAAAGACTCCTGTCTATCCCATAGGATTTACGCCCCCCCCCCCCCCGCCCTTCCGTCTCTCCAGTCTTGGAAAATCGTGGCCAACTGCTGAGCCTCTATCAATGTGGGCCTCCTTGCGATCTCTACGCTCTCAAAATCCTTTTTCAAAGGAATTTCAACCACCTTCCCCGAAATTCAATCCTGAAATATAATTATCAATGGCCGGTTTGACTCTTTAAACGGCCTGGTCCCAGCTACCAAATAAACTTTATTTTCTTCAGAATTTATTTACATGACAATGTCATTTAATACTATTATTTTCTTCAAAATTTATTTACATGACACTGTCATTTAATACTAATTATTTTACAATTTGTAATTTTTCTTATTCATACTTTTGATAATAGTGACAGTATGTAATGAAACTAATTACGTTAACCCTTTAGTGACCATATTATTCCCAGAAGTTGTAGATTTTATGTGAATACTTTATTGGGCTAAGTAGCCACATATGAAATCATAGTTTAAATCTTGGTCGTGAAAGTTTAGCCTGTGGGTATAAAAAAATTAGAACTATTGTTCTCACCAAACTTAGGAGTAACTGGACTTGAATTTAAAACAAAAATATATATCCTTTATTTTTTTGGTACATAAACCATATTAAACATCTGATTTACTTTTGCATTAGGTCATCTTGCATTGAGTTGACTAAGGTGACGTACTATGGAACTTAGAGAAACATGGTTCTACACACAAAAGTACACTACGGCTGCTACACATTATTTTTGCCCTCTTTTCTTTGCTTTTGGTGCTACATTGGCGGCACCTTCTATTTGTAGTACCTTTTGTGGCAAATGAGTTCCAGCTTTCGCCAGACGAAATTCATCTGGAACTCCAGCTTCTTTTTGGTGTCTTCGCTTAAGACTTGAGAAGCCGGATATGATCTTCTGTAACTTCCTCATAATGTATGCATTGACAACTGCCAAATCTACCAGAAAAAAAAATAGTCTGTGCCACCACTACCGTGAACGACGACCTACACCATACCGTTCGTACACCATACCGTTAGAAGTTAGAAGTGGGAACACGATGTATCACTGAACTTATAGCGAAGACAAATAAGTGGGTAGTTCCCACTGGTCACTAAAGGGTTAATATGAATAAAGTATATGGGTGACTATGGCTTAACCACTATATATGTGGTATAAAATAAAAATATTACGTAGTGACACTCCTTGACAATAACGTCATATCAAAAAACATCAAAAATGAGACTACTCTGGCTGTAATAATCTTTACCTGACACAGAACGTCCGGCTTCGCGACTTAATGAATTATTTTCAAGTAATAAAATACAAGATGGATGTGAAACGTTCAGTAAATGGTCCCTTATTTTACAAACCACGATGACGAGGATGAGATGCCGGCGCATAAGCATTGAGTCCCATGTCAACAAGAGCCACCTATCGTGCAAAACACTGCAGTGTAGTGTAGGTACACTCCCAAAATTTAGTACGCGTTAACATCAAGTTTGGTTTGAAATTAGGCAAAACGGCAACGGAGACCCATGGGATATTAGTGCAAGTGTATGGTGTTGAAGCAGTGAATAAAAAGCGCTTTAGAGACGGAAAGGAAGATGTCGAGGATCAGCCACGTTCGGGTCGGCCGTCCAAATCACAAAGTGTAATCACTATTATTTGGAAAGGTTTGTAGATGGTTGCGGAGATCCAACAACGCGTGACCTCAGTATTTCGAGCGATTCCACAAGAAGCATTTGCTGGCAGTTTACATTAGCTGTACAAACAATGTCAGAAGAGTGACCAATGACGATTACTGTGAAGGCCAGAAAGGTATTTTGTTTGATTTCGAGAATTTGTTGCTTCGTGAAGTTTGAGAGAGGATGGAGGAGAACCGGGATTGAAGGGAAGGGTGACCACCTAGGCCATCAGGTACAGATGGAGTTACGGGTAATCTTATATTTATTTTTAATAGGAAACTATCTGGTGAAATAGTATTAACTTTCGAACCTCTTATTTTTATCGTCACCCGATAAATGGCCGCGTTTCTTCGCGTTATTCGTTACATCCTATAAATAAACGTAACGAATTACATAAACATAGAGTTTTGAATAAGTAGCATTCCCTGCTGCAGCATGGAAAATGGAAAGTAAGTGAAATACGCTCTTGTCAGAGCAAATAAAACCCGTATAGATTCCCATTATTATATCAAACGACATCAAACATCGCCAATTCCTTTTTATTTTAATTACCTATTCTGGCAGGTATATTGTAACCATCGGTTCTGTCTTCAACATACAACTCTTATAGAAACTTAATAAAAGCAATTTTGCTCTACAATATTATTGCCACGTCATAACATAGGTAAAATGTACCGCACATCTTGGTACTATATGATGGATCTTTTCTCAAGCCAAAACATTTACTCTTATACAGTGTACTTATACATTTATGTTTCAACACGAGTAAAGCCTCATAATGCAATTACACGATGTAGGAAACATTTTAAGTGTATTAAGACGTACTGCTGGTAGTGTTGGCCCAAAACTCACTAAGTTCTCAGTAGGGTGAGTGTTGTATGTTAAACGGAGATCAACAAAGGCTTATAGCCTGTCCAATCCGTAATAAAAATTAACAGACGTGATAACACCAGCCGCGGTGGCCGAGCAGTCTGCGGCGCGCCAGTCACGGTCTGCACGGCCACTACGGTCGGGGGTTCGAATCCCGCCCCCCTCGGGCATAGATATTTGTACCATCGTTAGTATTAACTAGTTCATAAGTAGTTTGTAGGTTTAGGGACTGATGACCCCGTAGTTAAGTACCATAAGTTCTATAAACATTTCAAAATTCAGATGTGATAACGATCTGAAATTTTCCTTTAAATAATAATTCTATTGATCATATCATCATAAAAATAACAAACAGCTAAAACTGGTTTTAAACAGGTTTTAAAACTGACATAAGAGTGTGGAACCGGCTGCCTCAGTTCTCATTTACATCTTCGTCACCATTATGTCAGTGTCCAAACATATTCGTGCTTGTCTGTATCGAAACAGTATAGCAGAGTGATGGTGGCGGTGGAAGAAAGATATGGAAGGCACATTGGATTTTAGCGTCCTGACGACACAGTGGTCATTAGAAACGGAGCATGCGCTGCGTAGTCTTCTGTCAGGGATGAGGAACCAAATCGGCTGTGTCCTTTGAAAGGAACCACATCGGCATATCGGCATATGACATGAAAAAATGAGAAACCTAAATCAGCATGGGCGGAGGCAGGTTTGAGCCGCCGCCTTCAAAAGGTTGAAATGTTTGCAGTCCTAAGGGAGCAAACTGCTGAGTTCATCGGCCCCTAGACTTACCAACTACTTAAATTAACATATGATAAGGACAACACACACACACAAAACATCCCCGAGGGAGGACTGGAACCTCCTACGGTGAACGACCGCGCACTCCGCTCTGTGGCGCCTTAGATCACGCGACCGTTTTCCCGTTCTGCCGTCTCCGGAACGATAAACAAGTGTGATGATAGCACCACCTCGCTCGGTCGGGCAGAAGAGAAAGTCAGTGGAAGAGAAAGAGTCATGGTGGGAGAGAGACAGCAGCAGTAAGAGAAAGATCGTTGGAGGTAATAGTAGTGGTGATTGAAGAGACAAATATCATAATATGAGGAAGAAAAAGATAGTGGCAATAGAACAGGAAAAGAATGGTAGGGAAGCAGTTAAAGTGTCAGGCAGTGGGAAAGCAAACGGAAAGAACGGGATGAAGATGGTGACAATAGGAGACACAGAAACCAAAAAGTGAGTATGGGCGAAATGGGAGACAGTGGAAGAGAAAGAAAGAGAGAGAGAGACGTTTAGACAGTGACAGTGAGATGGAGCTGCTGTGTATGGAAACTTTAATACGAAGGGAGACTAGATAAATGCTGAAGTACGCTCAGTACTGATAGAGAGTACATATTTTTACATTTCCATAGTTTTCTGTCAGAATATTTTAAACAGGGAAATATTCGCCTCTTTTTGTACTTCCAATTACTTTCCAGTTAATAATACTGGTATTGACGATTTTGGCCGCGGTGGCCAAGTGGTCTGCGGCGCTCCAGTCACGGTCTGCACGGCCACTACGGTCGGCGCTTCCAATCCCACCTCGAGCACGGATATTTGTACCGTCCTTAGTATTAGCTATATCATAAGTAGTTTGTAATTTTAGGGACTGATAACCTCTTAGTTACGTACCCTAAGCTCTACAAACGTTTGAACGTTTTGTTAACGATTTTGTGCTAGTAGGGTACTAATTGTCTTATATGAATTGGTGCAAAGGTGGTGTATCTGTTTACATTTTTCAGGACCTTAGTTGTTCAGAAGATTTTGTTCTAAAAAACGTTTGTTATCACACGCATGATGAATGACAGTTTCTGAAGAGTAATAATTACGTATGTGTTCCGCTTTGAAATGTCTTCATAAATTACCTGGAGCATGAGATACAACTTTTCTCTCCACATATAGTATATTCGTGGTTATCCCAGTAACTGAAAGAATAATGTCTAATAGTTTCATTTCAGAAAAATGCACAAGAATTCAGCATATTTTAATAGGAACAGGAACATCACGGAAGTTATGGTGATATTCCCAAATAAATATCACACATCTTGGGCGCTTCGAGAGCGCTATTCGATATATTGCTTTTGGGTTCTATAGAAAGTTATGTGTATTTGCCTCCTGCTTTCTTGTATATTAATATGTAGATGTTTTAAAAGTATGTACAAGAAGAGCTGTGTGTTGTGTACTGCTGTTTTATGTGGTCGAGGATTCAGAATCAACGATGGCGGACCGCAGAAACAAGGTTAGACAGCTGCGGAATTTGGACACGTCCTTAGCTGACAACCACGCCACGCCAGAAGACAAGGAAGTTCTTGAATGTTGACATTGTAGTAACAGACCTTTATGAAATAACGTTTTTTCTGAGTTGATGTAAACTGATTGCCACTTCTTGACCGCAGTATATTGGACTGTACATGTGAATTTATCATTAGGAAACTGTTACGAAGAATTTAGAATAAGAGAACGAAAAGAATATTTGGTCTCAAAATAGTGTTGGAAAAATCGTTTATCTTGAAGGAACTTGCGATTGATTAGTGCTCTTCTTAAGTGATTCACTATTTTTTATAAATCGGGAAAGAAAGCTAAGCATAAATTATAAATTGATAAAACAAAGAAGAGTAGTAGACAACCATGTCAATTGATAATGTTCCGTAAAGAAGTGATTGTTTCATTTTCATGTTTGAAATCGCATTATTTAGTGCTATAAACTCCGAAGCCTCGTAGAAAGTTCTAACCAAGTATAAAACTGTAATAGAGTAATATTCGGTATTTTCGTTACACTACGCAGAGATATAATTCACGTAACTACGTACGTAACTACTTAAGACTACTATACCAACAAAACCGTGCTTCTGGTGGAAAACTCTTCTAAGATATGTAACATCAGTTATCAGAATAAGGTTAGGACATGAATACTTCCCTGCGCATCACTACAGAATGGAGTGACAAAATCCCTCATGTGCGGTGTTCATCCAGAAGAAGACAGAGATCTTCACCACATCATCCTTCGATGTTCTAGATATGAAAAAAATGTTCAAATGTTTGTAGAGGTTATGGGACTTACCTGCGGGGTCATCAGTCCCTAAACTTACAAACTACTTATGAACGACCTAATACTAAAGACAGCACAAACATCCAAGCCCGATGGGGAATTCGAACCTCCGACTGGGAACGTCCTCGCGCATCGCAGCATAGCGCCTCAATGCACTCGGCCGTTCCGCCGCGGCTTCCAGATATGCCCCAAAACAAAATAAACTATGGAAAAAGTTGGCAAAAATGAAAATTCCATTTCCTACATATATAAAACTTTTTATGAGTGAGCACAAGTCAAAACGTCGTGATGTCTTAGTTCAATTTTTACAAGAAGCAGTATTCAGCATTGACATCAAGCACGGAATTTATAATTTTGAAATTTGTAATATCATAATTTAAATTTTAAGATTTGTATTTTTATAATCATTTTCAAAACAGAAGTATGCACAAAAAGTAAGATAATGTAATGGATTTATTGTCTCATGCAAAAATCCAATAATAAAATATAAAAAAGATTGAATGAGCTTACATTTCATACAGTGGCTAACACAAGAGTTACAGCGGTTGTGGCAACCCATGTAAGCTCAACCGCCATACTGACGGTGTATAGTACACTTGAGAGGATTCGGTCTATCACTTCTTGTTGTTGAAATTGAAGTGCTGTATTTAGTATGCATTTTCGATACAATTTTTGCTTCTGAAATATGCCGAAAGAATGTTCAGCATTAAATTCTTTAAATCGCACTACAAATGTTTTGTGCAAGAAAACAAAACGTTTTGTCTTGTTCGATCTCACTCTGTGTACACACAAACAAAATTCCATACTAACGGAAGTTGGCTGCCCCAAGAGTGATGCTTCACATGATCTATCCTGCAATTCCCTTGAAATACAGACAAAAAAAAAATGCTGCATTTCCTACCTAGTGTCTGTGAGTGTTTGAGATGTTTATTCTTCTGTCGATATTGTGGTTGATGAAAGATCATCTTACCTGTTCAATAATAAAATAAGAATACCCTTTTGTGTGTCTACAACATCTTTAAAATTATTTTCATTTGTTGTGTACAATACTTGATAGAGCATGGTTGACATGTACTGTAATCTGTGCAAAGTGTGGAAGCAATAGTAACAGCCAGAAGTTTTCACTTGTTAAAACTCTGTGTTCTTTGCAAGAAATATTTACTTATTCGAGGGTGGAATGCTTTTATGGCAGCTAATCCACGAGTATTTAAATTGCAGTATTTTGTTGTCACTTTCGTCTTTGTACTCGAATTTCACCCACCAAACTTTACAACCAAACCCTTTGACAACAACTTCACAAGTATGTGGACTTTATCGCTTAACAAACACCAGATAAATGTGTAGAAGATTTTATGAAAGTAGTACAACACATTAATAATAGATTCAAATTCATGATCATGGTTGTTCGTCATTGTTTACTGTAAAATTTTCGCAGCAAGTTTAATCCATGTACTTGTATTACAAACACAAATATCTTCATAGCAGCAATTTCATTGTTGTTGAAACCATCTATTAAATGCTATACTTCGAAGTGCAGCTGTATTACTGACAGGTTCGTGAGATTTCATTGCCACATTTTTAGGAAATACACTATCAGGCTCTTCCATTCGCAGCTACGATAAAATCTTCAGACACCTACGGATCTGATGCACATCCGTATTCAATAGCCAATCTTTATTTAAAACGTGAAACTGTGTAAATAAGTAAAATTCTCTAGTGCGCGTGGCACACCAGCTGTCAGCCGATACCCCAAATAACATGGCGAACGCCAGGTCAATTTGCCTCAAACATGGCGGTCCTATCGCCCATCTATGAAATGTTTGATCTTTGGACTGAATAGTTGCATGCGCGAATATCTCTTGCCTCAGCTACAGAAATCAACAGCCAGTAATACCGTTATGAATTGTATTACAAGTTAACAACATTAATAACGAGGCTTTACTACGATACTACAGTCAGTGCCCGTTTGTCCTCTTAAGTCAACAACCTGCTGAAATAGAACAATTATTCGAAAGGGGCGAGGTAAGTTATCAGCGTTTCCACATAAGGAGGTTGGGTAATGAGGTTATCCGCTATGTCATTAATGTGGACGGTGTTAAGGAGTTGAAAGCTTACGGGGGCAGTAGCTCTGCGATAGGGGAGGGGGGGGCTAATACGGCTGAAGCCCCCCCTCCCCCAGCATCTTCCAAACATTTAATAATTTTTTTCATTTTTATTCTTTTAGACAGGTCGGTACCGGAAATTTGAAATAGTACACTTGTAATAAATCACAACGTAACTATAATATGCCAAGCACGAGTGAACGTGATGCCGCCACTGAGAACGTGTGCTGATGTTAGTGTGAGCGGTTTTAATGCCGCTGCGACCAGCTTTGATGCTGCCACTATTGTTACTGCTTTGCCGAAGTTACGAGCCTATTGTTCATATGCGGCGACCCGCTCCTTAGCAGGTCAGCGGCGCCACCGAGTGAAATCTTATGAACAACAATAGGGTTAATTTAGATCAGTTTTTACACATAGAGTCTCACGTTAATTAAACTGTAAAGATCCTTCCCTTTGTCTAGTAACATATAAGCTGCTTAATTATTTTACGAGCTGATGTATACACTCCATTTCCGCTCCTCTTCCACTTTCAAATTAATGCTTGCCTACTCATTTTATTTCTTGTGCAATTATTTTTGTGGTATAATGGGTTCAATTATAAAAAGTGTAAAAACAAGTCATAGAGTAATAAATTCAATAGGTTTTATTTTAAAAAAATTACCCCCCACAACCAAATCCTGGCTGCGCCAATGTACAAGGAATTAGAAAAATAGCGTAAAACCGTTTGTTCAAATGTTTGTAAATCTATCGGACCAAACTGCGTGGTCATCAGTCCGTAGCTTACAAACTACTTAAACCCAGGTAAACTAACCTACGGACAACACACATACCCATGCCCCAGGGAGGACTCAAACCTACACGGCGAGCAATCACGCGCTCCGCAGCGAGATGCTTTAGACCGCTCGGCTACTCGACCGCGGCAAACCGTTTGTTAACTATGTTCTCTCTTACGTGATCGCCTGGTCGTGTGAATAGGAGTTTTGTTGTGACGCGGTACTTATTCGTTCTAGGTTAACGTAGATTTCAGCCTTTCAAATGGAGTAGATTTTAATCTAACCTGGCCTGACCTCCTTCATCCGATACTTACTTACTTTCCGTGCCCAGATCAAACAGCAAATCAGCGACAGTTATCAAATTGTCATAGGCCAGTATTAGATCTGCCTGAGAGCACAGAAAAATCGGATAAATCTGATCAAATAATTTAGACAAGGGTGGATGAAATTCATGCATTAAATGACTGAATAGAATGAAATGGCACAATAAAATTTGGGGTTGAGACAACACACACAAAAAATGACGTTACGGAGAAAACTTACCGAAAGTACCCATTGAAGCTTCATTCTGGAAATGTTGATCACAGCAGCTGAAACTGTTAAGCTGTTGAATGATTTAGATAAACTTTATGATACATTCCGCAATAAATTAATGCTCAGACTGTTCACCTCGCAAGTCATTGTTGCCGGACCGTGTAAAGTTTGGTAAAGCAACAAACAGAAAAAATCTATAGGACTTCGAAATACTGTTAATACGAATGCAGGTTCTAAGAACAAAAAATGATTTACAGTAACTGATCGGGATTTAATCTAGGAAATACGCGAACATCATATTACGCCGGAATATCGAGGAGCTGAAACCTAAAAAATAAATAAATAAATAAAAATAAATAAAAAATAATTAAGACAGGTAGGGACATTATTAAAAGAAAACAGGATGAAGACATCGCTCTTAACAAAAGAAGATGCATTTTAAAATAAAATGTAACAGCACTTACATCACAAAGCAGACTGCATACAAGTCCACACTTAATAGCCTCAAACAAAAGAGAGAGAGAGAGAGAGAGAGATCGCGGTTCCGTCGCCTCGACACGCCACAAGAAACGAAAGACACAGACAAAATATTACGAGAAGGTGGGAAACACGGCGACAAGCGCGTCTGATCGATAAAAAAAATATTAATTTGATTACATATTGTTACAGCTTGAGGCATCCGATAACAATGCGGGCAGTCTCATTGAGAGCTGTATCAATCTTCCTTGAATGGGCAGACGAGTACCAAACCGGTGCTGCGTATTCTGCGCTGAGAAGTGTAGGAGAAGTGCAGACGTTCTGAGTGTAGAAGGTTACGCTCCCCATTTTGTGTTTGTTAACTTCCTGATGAGGTTGCTTCTGCATAGGCTTTACCTTTCATCTTTGTACAGTGTTTTTAAGTCAGAGAGCGGTCTAAATTTATTGCCAAGATATTTGGACTCAGAACAGTATTCAAGTTTTTTTTTTTTTTTTCTGTATTGCCTGGTTATGTTTAAGACTTGCTATTTCGGAGGTGTAAATCACATATTTGTTTAAGGTGGTTCCTGCAGCCACGAAATCAGGAGACGCTTGTTGCTCGGAATAAAGGCGATGTCAAACCTTGAAAACATTATAAGGTCCAGAGACGTAACTTTAACAACAAAGATACGTACTGCTAAGCCTATGTTCTTCCCAGTTGTGATGTATGGATGAGAGACCTGGGCCGTTAGAAAGGCTGAACTGCGAACAATTGTGGTGCTGGAGGACAATTCTGAGGATTCCATGACGGCAAAACTGACCAACAGAATTAAATTAGAGTAAATAAAACCAGATTGCTCTCTGTAAGGTCTAATATTAAACAAAAGCTGACGTACTTTGGACACATAACACGAAGACTGAAAAAAAAAACAACAACATTAATACTGGAGGATATTGAAGGCACTAGAAGAAGAGGCCGGCAGAGTATGAGGTGGATGGATGGCATCACAGAAGCAATGTGTTCCAACCTGGAAGGTCTGCTGGAGAAAGTGCAGGACAGAGGAGAGTGGCGTGCTAAACTGATAGAGAGAGGTTCCTCTCGTAGTTCACTGGTAGGTCTTCCAAAACTCTGGAGATTTTGTTTCAAAAAATGTTCAAATGTTTGTATAGTCTATGGGACTTAACTACGGGGTCATCAGTCCCTAAACTTACAAACTACTTATGAACTACTTACGAACTAGGACGGCACAAATATCCATGCCCGAGGGGGGATTCGAACCCCCGACCGTAGTGGCCGTGCAGACCTTGACTTGAGCGCCTGGAGATTTTTCTTCCACTTCATAGAAAGTGAAGAAAGACGCTCTATGAGAAAGTTGTTATAAGCAATATCTGGTGATATCTGTGAGACTGTGAAGGCAGGAAGGGAGACTAGCCGGCCGCAGCGGCTGAGCGGTCTGCGGTGCGCCAGTCACAGTCTGCACGGCCGCTATGGTCGGGGGTTCGAATGCCCCCTCGAGCATGGATGTTTGCGTCGTCTTTATTATAAGGTAGTTGATAAGTAGTTTGTAAGTTTCGGAACTGATGACCCCGCAGTTAAGTGCCTTATGTTTAACAAACATTCGAACACTTGAAGGCAGCCTAACGACAGTTTCACGGTGGTATACGTTCAACCTCTGGAACTTGGGAACCTCGCCAAACCGTGGGTGGCCGACAACCTGTGCGCTGTTAGCCCACACGTGACGGGCAGTTTCGGCCGACGCGACGGCCGGTGTGTCGCTGGTTGGTTTGGGGCGATAGCCGGCCAGCTGGCAGATAGCGGTCGCGCCGGCAGGGCCGCCACTTGCGCAGATAACACGCCGCAGGCTAATGCGGCGCCACGCCAGGGGAAAGTGCCGGCGCGATAGCCGCGCCCGAGTGGCGCCGACAGGTCAAGTGGCCCGTCAGCCACTGCGCATTACAGCCTGCCCACGTTCGAGAACCGATCACCACGCCCGATCTGCCCGCATATCAACGCCCTTTCTCACATTAATTGGGACAGCATCGCCCTAGGAGTAAACAGCGATCTTCCTTGATGATATTTATTTTGTAAAAACAGTCTGCACCGCAGAAAGTAAAAGTTTCAACCTGTTGCAGGTCATCCTCAGAAATAATGCTGGTGCTGAGCTCTGCCGTGGCTACTATCTGGCTGCACGTTTGTAACTGCTCACCAATTTCAGTCACCAACGTGCAGATAGTAGCCACGGCAGCGCTGCAGAGCTCAATACTAGCCACATTAGTTGTGTCATTATTTCTGAGCATGACCTGCAACAGGTAAAACCGGTCAAATAAAAAACTTTTACCTTCTGCGGTCCAGACTGTTTTTACAAAATAAATACCATTTCTGACCTCAGCTAGTGACAAATCCGTCCTATGCACGATTAGCAATAACAGATCGTCACAGTGGAGTAGCCGAGCGGTCTAAAGCGTCTCGCTGCGGAGCGCGCGGTTGCTCGCCGTGGAAGTTCGAGTCCTCCCTGGGGCATGTGTGTGTGTGTGCGTTTGTCCTTAGGTTAGTTTAGGTTTAAATAGTTTGTAAGCTACGGATTGATGACCACGATAGATTTACAAACATAAAAATAACCTAGATCGCTCGGAATGAAAAGTCACACTCGGTCAAAAAATCTACGGTGCTCTTTGTAATTTCTAAGCAAAACATTGCATTTTAAGCAAATTATCACGTGACACTTTAGATTTTATAGCCGGCCACGGTGGCCGAGGGGACTGAGGCACTCCAGTCACGGTCTGCACGGCCACTACGGTCGAGTGTTCGAATCCCCCATCGGGCATGGATATTTGTGCTGTCCTTAGTATTAGCTAGATCGTAAGTAGTTTGTAAGTTTAGGGACTGATGACCCCGTAGTTAAGTCCCATAAGCTATACAAACATTTGAACATTTGAATTTAGATTTTATACACTGGTCAAAACAATTAGGAGATCAGTTGAGATACGTAGGTTCTGAAGTATTGTCATCGGCAAAATGAACTAAATTCGTACGACGTCTTTCTGTCGGTTCTACGGAATGGACGCAACAACATTACGCCACCGAGATAGTGGTAATAAGGCCGATATTACACAGTCAAATTTTTGATCAAATCTTTGACATAAAAATATCATCGAAAGTTCGTAATATTTTTTCATGTAAATCTTTGACGTGACGCTAAAAAGAGGTATTACAATGTCGTCATATTTTTGATCATATTTCAAGAAGGCTGACAGTAAACACATGTTATCAAGCGCTGTCATTACTACTACGAAAACTGCATTTTGAAGAAAAAAGAGGGGCTTACTTGGGTGAAACTGTGGAAATCATTTCATGTTGCGGGAGCTGCAAGCGGAGGATACAAACGACTTTTTATGATCAAATCTACTGCGAGGCACTAGATATGATCATATTTTTTGACTAAAGTAGATATATGTCAAAGTTACGTATTACAATATCAAATTTTTGTGATGTAAATATATGATGTAAATTTTTGATAAAGAAATATGACGGTGTAATACCGGCCTAAAAGAGTTGCTCCAGATGGGGGTTGGTACATATACTCTACCAAACGAATTACACAAGCAGTTCGGTTCAGATAGTGTAATGAGCAGGCAGTGCAGTGCAACAAAACGTTACTTATGTGAAGCTATGGCAATGAGAGATATAAAACGTTGTAATCGGGGCAAACAAGGACGTGGATGCAGCTATTGGAGTGTCTCAATTTGTAATTTCCAGGACCTGGGCGCGATTTCAGACAACGGAAACCGTTCAAACAAGGCCACGGTCTTCCACATTAGCAACATGTGATCGTTATCTCCGGTTAACAGCTCGTCAACACCTGAGCCTGAATGCAACTAAGGTGCAATGCACACTCCAGGCAGCAGTAGGACGCGAAAGATCAACACAATTCGACTTCGGGAATGAGGGGATGTGGCATCTACACACGGTGGCCTGTGGTGTGTGCCATATTAAAACTACGAGAGCGTGTAGCCCGCAGAAACGGAGGAACATGAAGATTCGAGTCGTAACGAATGGCGCCGTGTTCTGTTCGCAGGCAGGTGAGTCAAGATTTTGTGTTCATCCGGACAATCGTCGTTTCCTTATCTGAATAGAACGTGGAACTCGTAAAAAAATCCCCTCTTATGTGTAGAAAACATCACCATATCATGGTGGTGGTGGAATGATGTCGAAAGGAGTCTGCATTGGCGCCCTTAGGAATCTCTGTGTCATTCAGAAAGGCGCTTTGACTACTCATAGGTATAGAGACGAGATCATTCGACTGTTATGCCCTCGCTGGTGTCTTAGGAGATGAGTTCACTCTGGTGGACAATAACGCTTGTCTCCCAGAGCTAAACTGCTAGACAATAAGCTTGAAGCTGAGGAAACTGAACGAATTGAGTTGCCAGGTTTACCAGACTTAAAACCGATTGAGCATGCCTGGGATGTACTTGGCAGACGCATTCTAGCCAGACCAGTACCTTCCACAAAGGTCCCTGAGCTGGATGATGCACTCATGGAAGAATGGCCAAATATCCCCCAAGAGCTCATACTGTTCGTGTCACGCAGGTGTCCAACTGTACTGGCCGTCTTTGGTGATCATATAGCATATAGACGGCAACTCTAAAGTTCTTTCCACTACTGTGGTAGCCCCATGGTGCCTCGCTCTAAACCGAGCGAGGTGGCGCAGTGGTAACGCACTGGACTCGTATTCGGGAGGGCGGTGGTTCAAATCCACCCCCGGCCATCCAGATTTAGGTTTTCCGTGATTTCCCTAAATCACTCCAGGCAAATGCCGGGATGGTTCCTTTCAAAGGGCACGGCCGATTTCCTTCCCCATCCTTACCCAAAGCTCCGAGCGTTAGCTCCGTCTCTAATGACCAAGCTGTCGACGGGACGTTAAACCCTAAGCTTCCTTCCTTCCTGCCTTCCTTTCTTCCTCGCTCTAAGGAAACACCATATAAACTTGAAGTAAAGAGATGAGACAGCAAAATATCGTACAGTATCACACAAACATATTACAATTATAGCCAATCTCTGAATAAAATACGTTACCATATGTTCATTGTATATGATGTCTCACTTGATCCCTCAATTGTTTTGTGCAGTTCATTTATACCGAGTGGTTCAAATGTTTGTAAAGCTTATGGGACTTAACCGGGGAGTTATCAGTCCCTAAAATTACAAACTACTTATGAACTAACTTATACTATAGACAGCACAAACATCCATGCCCGAGGGGGAATTCGAACACCCCGACGGAGAACGGTCTCGCGCATCACAGCAAAGCACCTCAACGCACTCGGCCGATCAGCCGCGGCTACAGAATTGTCCTAAAATGGTCAAAAATGAAACCGCCGGTAGGCGTGTACGAAATAAGCTGTCATGCGTGGTGGGCAATGAAACCTTGAGGCTGTAGAGAGTGCTGAAAAGTGCACTGTTTACAAGACCTTCGCCAGCTGGATTCATTATTTATATCAAAATTCCTACTTGAGACCTTAACTGAGCTTCTCGTCGGGCCCGGTGGTCTTGGGAAACCGAAGTTTAAGGGTTCGAAACCAATTGAAAGACTTGCACTAGGCTAATGAGAGCCACACGAAATTATTATTATACCTCGAAGATGTTCCACTAGCTGTTTGCAGGCGAATGTGGTTCCAGCACGATGGAACCCCAGTGTACTTCAGTCGACACGTTAGGGATCTTCTGGACGCCGTCCATAGCCATGGCCATGTCCACCACGTTCACCTTGTTTAACCTGCGTGAATTTACTTTTGGGTCATATCATACGGCTGGTGTATGAGAATCCCGTCACATCTGAAGAAGATCTAGTTGCCCACGTCTCTGTTGCTGCCGGAAAAAAATGTTTGTAGAACTTATGGGACTTAAATACGGGGTCATCAGTCCCTAACCTTAAAAACTACTTATGAACTAGCTAAGACTAAGGACGGCACAAATATCCATGCCCGAAGGGGGATTCGAACCCCCGAACGTAGTGGCCGTGCAGACCGTGACTGGAGCGCCTCAGTCCCCTCGGCCACCGCGGCCGGCTTGTTGCTGGACATGTGGTCAACATGCCTGACGTGTTTTCTAATTTACACCAATCCATGCATCATCACTTTGAATCATGTATCGCTGTTGGGGACCTCTCATTCTAGCACCTTTTATAAAAAAAAATTCTTATTTTCCTTTTCAGTTTCCTTTATTTCATACTTCTGTACATGCTGACGCTTTAAATTTCATCGCCGACCACACATTGCTATATTAAATCTGCTTAGCTTGGTCCCCTCTACCTGCCATTTTATTTTTGACATGCGTTTTTAGAGCATTCTGGACAATGCATCATTACATTTTCAATCGACACAGCCAAATAGGCTCCGCTTAAAGCTAAATATAACAATGCAAAAACGTATCTCCTACATACTTGGTAGTGTTTATATTACTACTCAAAGTGCCGATGCAGTATTTCGGTAAAGTGGTTGAAACAAAGTGGAAGGACTACAGGACAGTAGCTGTATTAACCAACTTGTTTTCCAACATGCTTGGCGAAAGGCAGATTATGATGTTGACATACCCATCTGATTAATTAGAAACGTAATTAGTGAGCATTTTCATATTCATTTGGTTGAATGCATAAATGATTTTTAAGGAAAATGTTACTTTAGTGAGGTGGGCACGTTATTCTCCTCAACTTTATTTTAACCACTTCATCGAAATTTCGCACAGACAATTATAGGTACTATCTCGTGGGTGACCTATGTTTTCAGCCGGCCGCGGTGGACGAGGGGACTGTGGCGCTCCAGTCACGGTCTGCACGGCCACTACGGTCGGGGGTTAGAATCCCCCCTCGGGCATGGATATTTGTGCCGCCCTTAGTATAAGGTAGTTGATAAGTAGTTTGTAAGTTTAGGGACTGATGACCCCGTAGTTAAGTCCCATAAGCTTAACAAACATTTCCTATGTTTTCAGCTACTGTGGTTTTTCGCATTGATAATTCAAAATCTAATGATACATCGGTCACCGAATTACGAGTACTTTATCTTCTACTGTTAATGATATTTTGTTACTATGTTTCTTGCTATTAAATGTCACAGGTGCTAGAAGAAACGTTTTGCATGGAAATGCTGTATTTCTGTTCCAATGTTATACTCAGCATTCCTAAGTGTGGTTCCTAGTTGTTGAGGTCAAATGTGTGACGTTAGTTTATAATATGTATGTAATAAAAATCTTCGATATTTAATTAATCCAACGGCCATATTGTATACAATCTTGTATAGAAAGTCCACTATTACTGAAATTCGTACATTTAATACACTTCTAAAAGCAAATATAACTGTTTATTACTGAATTTATAAACCTTATGACCCATTTCGAGAAAGTAACTTGCAATCATCGTATCTCTTGTCTGTACATCGCAATATCAATCCACCATCTGAATAAAATGTAGCCTCAAGTCGTAACTATTGAATCTACGACCATGAAGTACGTAACACATCAGATCGTCAAAAATTACAGTTACATGAGCTGTCACCCAAGTTGCATTGTGCACCAGTGAGTCCTGCTTCCAGAAAAATTTCTTTAAGCCGGAAATTGGAAGTGGGTGTTACCGACTGTAGTCAAACGTATTACGGAGGTGGCTGTGTGAAGAATGAAGCGGAAATTTAATTTCAACTCCGTATATTATACATTTATTCGCGAGGGGATTGAGGAGAATTGCTCTTCAAAGAAGTAACGATATTTAAATACTGTAAAAGCAACACTATTGTGGTGTCAACCATCGTATTTATGTCAAGATAAAAGAAATACGGGAGCTGAAGTAAATCAGCGAGGAAACATGAGACCTTATGCCTTGTTTGCATCCGAAGCTGTGACCTTCTGGTTTTTTTTTTTTTTTCCGGGCCTAAGTTCGCGTTTGTTTTATATTGATCATTGAGTTCTTCAGTGAATTCGTTTATTAGATAAAGCCTACAATTCTCTCATTGACTTGGATTTTTGTGTTCTTCGGTTTGATCGGACCGTTGCGGACGTTCGTTGGTTTTGTATTTTGTTATTAGGTGCGTCATTCACTCACAGGTGAACAGCCCTCTGACCGAGCGCGCTTAGTTACTACGCCAGCAATTCGTTGCATCACAGCACCAGCTACTATGCAGTCGATCTGACTGCTACGTCATCGGGACATCAGTCACAAAGGCCACGAGGGGTACCCTAGAACGCCTGCTGTCAGACGCAACCACTGACGAACTGCAATAATTATTCGCGGCATTCCCCCGATTCCCGTAACAGTTCATGTCTGGCGTACATCCGTACTGAGGAAAATATCACTGGCCATTTGCGTAATTCATTAATGGTAAAACTCTGATCTTTCATTAATCCAACGAAGATAAACTGGAGTCAGAAATGAAGTCACTTTCCCAGGTTAAAATTCAGTTTGAGGCAAGTAGTACTACTAAATATTGTGAATACCTTAAAATAATTTTCAAAAATATTAGTGAAAGAATTGTTAGGACCTAAAGACTAGAAACAGCAAAAGAAAACTGTGGAGAACAGAGTAAATAGAGAGGAAGGAGGCAAGAAAGAAGTGCAAAATGGGATCATGTAACAACGACGATTAATGTACAAAATTTTAATAAATTAAGAAAGGAGACAAATAGTACAAACAGAAGTAGGTGAAATAAATCGCAATTTGCGATCAGTTATGGCATCACTGTAATAGGTTTAGATGGAATACCAAAGTGCGGCGAATGCAAATTTGTGCCCGACCGGGATACGAACCAGGTATCTCCTGCTTACTAGACAGACACGTTGACCACTCCGCCACCGAGGGCACAGTGACCAACCCGACTGCAGAGGACTCTTCCCTGCGCGTCTCCCGCCACACCCAAATTTGCATTCGCCATGCTGTGTCTTTCCTATTACTATAGCCGGGTTCGAATCCCGGCCGGGCACAAATTTGCATTCGCCACACTTTGGTATTCCATCTCAACCTAGTACAGTGAAGCCATAACTGATAGCAAATTGCGATTTATTTCATTAATTTGAACGCTGTAATGTCGTCAAAGATATAAACAGAAGTAGATCTAGAAGAAATACAAAGAATACGTAGTATAGCTATCCCAAGGAGAGTAAGACAAGAGACAGAACAACTCGAATTGCTAGGGAAAGTATAGAAACTGAAAAAGAGAAAGGATACAAAATTCTATAGAGTCAATTTGAAGGCAGCTCTTAATGAAATATAAGGGCCACATGGATAAATTAACTACTAAGAACTATTACAATATCGCGATTTTGCTATAGGCAGTGTCTAATAAAACTGACTATAAGTGGTCCTCCTGGAATTGTTTTTCTGAGCATCTAACAGAGAAACTAAATAAGAAAATGCGAGAACCATAAAATTATAATCGTAATACCACACAAAAAGGTTTTTCTTTTGACGAGCGAAGTCTTCAGACATGGCACATGTTTAGTTAGTTGCTTACGTAACGAAGCAGTCTAGGATATTTGAGTCGTTCACTATTGCGTCTCCTCATTCCCCCCCTCCCCCCTCCCCCCTGCCCCCTCCCTCCTCCCCTTCCCCCCTCCGCGGTCAACAGAAGGGACAAGACATTACCAATGAAATAGCGGTTTCAAAATATATAGAGTTGCTGGAGTAGAATAGAGAGAACAATAATAGCAGGAGTAATCGCAGTTACCATAGATGAGCGAGATGAATCTATGTAGGACGAGGGTGGAGTGTATTCGTTCTGCTGACGACATGGCAGAGTTGTCGAAAATCAATCGCCTAAAAAGCATACATTGAGTACAACTACAGCACACTGTAAACTTCAAATACTCGGGAAATACAATGAACCTAAACCCTGACACAGAAATATGATAGAGAACAGCGACAATCATGCGAGTGAAATTACTATTTTGGTCATTGAATTAAATCTAAGAATTCTATATTGTGGGACATGCAGTAAAGTTTTATAAGGTTCAGAGGTCAGAACGTAGCGAAAGGTCGAGAAAATACTGGAAATGTATGTAAGGAGCGAACTATAGTATTCCGTTGACAGGACTTAGTGTGGATGAGGGGTTATCTTCTAGATCCACGTGGAAATGAATGAAAATTAGCTATTTAACGTCTTGAGATGTCAGTGCTTCTTTCAACCGAAAACTTTAAGGGGAATGGTACAATGAGGATGACAATTACGTATAGTTTCACAGAGTATAACAATGGCAACGGAAATAAACGAGAAATGCAGACGCCAGAAGTATACGCCATACCATGGATTTGTAGAACGAGTTGGTTTTTAGACTTGGTTACGCCTTTATATCCACGAAGAAGTAATAGGACGACTCTCGAAAATTACATACGTGATGCGGATGATTACAGCAGCCTCAAACACCCCTGCGACGTGCCTCTCATGTCCAGTTCTTACACACTTGCCGCTTTCTCGCTGCTGCTTTCTGATTATTGTATTCCCGACTTATAACAGCTTGGCGAACTACACTTATTCCGGCGTAACATACGTTTCTATAACAGTTTTTCCTCGTGTATTAATTCGCAATGTAGACCATTCATGGTGGAAAAAGGAACCATGTCCACAATACTTGATGTACGAATATATGGGGACAACATTCCGCCGACCCCAATGTCTTCATATCCCAATGGTCATTCGAATGATGACACGCAGGTACACGAATGCTACGGACCACAGTCACCCAGAAATGTAGGTTAGGAGGAAAGTGTCTTGTAAACATTGCTGTGGATATTAGAAGCGTTGAGAGCGCGGACTGCTACCCTGGAGCTCGAGACCACCGCAAACCCCGCATTTAATTTTCCTGGACTCATGAGTATGGAACGGCGCTCCCTCCCCTGAACGCATTCTCTCGTGGCTCGTGAGTTCACATTCCGCACTCTCATCCGCGAGGAGAATTTTCATATGACTCTGCTGTCCTCTCTACCATTTCTTTGTCTCTCCTCTGCCTCTGAGCGATGTGCGGGAATGGCAAACAAACAGAAAAATGCCAAAGAAATATATTCCTTGGCGAAGTACTAGATATAACACAGTAGTTTTAATATATCCGCCAGTAGTTGCAGAAGATATTTGCCGCAGGAAGATGGAAGAGTTATATCGACATAACAACTGCGCTACCTTTAGTAGATTATAACAGTGGCTGAATATTTCCGAGACATTACTACATTTCATGGGCTACCCTCACATTCTCTGAATTGCCCAGGCACGTGTCAATACTTGATTGAAAGTAAAACGCTATCAGAACCTCTCTCGTATTTCCTACACTCTGCAAACTAAAGATAATATTGTCATCAACAGAGACATTACGAAGCTGTATACTGACTGATCTAAAGCAACTTCTTCTGTAAAGCCCAAAATAATGCAGAAAGTATCTTCATCTTCATTACATTTAAAGTCGGTGCGATCTTCCGTCCGAAAACTGGTCTGTGTGGGAGTCTGCGTTACATTATCTGTGCAAACCTCATCAATTCTGAATATGTACCACAACATACATACTTTGCATACTCTTATTATACTCATATTTTGGTGTCTTCCCTCCAGAACTAAACAGGTGAACCACAGAAGTCTTGTAACGTGTCCCATCAATCTAACCCTTTTTTAGTCAAGTTACGTAAAAATATTATTTTCTCCTCAATTCTATTGATCAGCTCCTCATTCGTTATATCATCCACATATTCAATATTCAATGTTCCATGTCTCCCTTGTAGACAAACACCGTTCAAAAATGTTCCAAAAACTATATTTGATGTCAGTCGTGGTGACTGAAATGCTAATCATTTTCCAGAACAGACTAATGAACATGTCCTTGCGAATACTAACTTCATATCCTTAAATAACAAGCATCTTTAAAACAATCGGCTTTTTATTAAAAACCTTATAAACCGACCAGTTTCGGTCAATAAACCATCTTCACAGATAAAAAGGTATTAAAACTGAATGGTAAAATGCATCAAATAAAATACATCTACTTGAGACAAACAGTAGTCAGTGTAACTAAAAATATTGAAAATACAATGGTCATCTTAGATATAACGTATCAGTCAACACAACATAAAACCAGCAAATCAGAGGGACTCAGAATGAAAGATCTCAGCCGCTGAATAAAAACTGTGGAATTGGAAATATGATGTTCACATTTACCGACGTGAGGACTGAGAATTGACGTCAGATACTTGGCCAGGTTGTAAGTGGGAGCGCCCAAATTACAATCGGTCTCAGTGGGATTCCAGTCTTGTGTACCTTAGATAGACCGTACAATCTAGGTGGAACGGCGGCACCAGGACGAAGTTTTTGAGCTCGTCCCCAGGTAAGGAACTCTTCTTCAACAGTGAAAGCGTCTTTCTTTCGATCCCCTCGGTTGAGTCATTCTGCAACCCACGGTATGCTGTGTCCTCAAGTAAGATCCATTTTCCGCAGGTAATCATCACGTGACAGAACCACCGTGGAATGACCTTTGTCTGCTGGTATAGTTATTAAATCCTGATCTTCTCTTAAGAACCGGAAGTCAGCTCGTTCATGTGAGGTTACTCCGTGGAGGCGGCGCCAACACCGATCACTGTAATACAGGTATATATGCCAACTTGCTATGCTGATGATGAAGAGATCGAAGGAAAGTACGAGGAGATAAAGGATATTATTCAGACAATTAATGGAGAGGAGAGCTTTTTTGTAATGGGAGACTAGAATTCTGTTGTAAGAAAAGGAAGATAAGGGAAAATTGTGAATATTAACTGGGGAATAGGAATGGAAGAGGAAGTCATCTGGTAGAATTTTGCACAGAACATAATTTAATCGTAACCAACACTTGTTTCAAGAATGGTGAATAAAGGTTTAATACATGTAAGGGGCCAGAAGACACTGGAAGGTATCAGATAGATTCTATAATGGTAACACATAGATTTCGGATCGAGGTTTTAAACTGTAAAACATAACAAGAGGCAGATATAGACCGTCCATATCCTACTGGACATGAAGTGTAGTCTGAAACTGAAAAAACTGCAGACAGGTAAGAAAATATGAGGATGGGACCTGTAAATTGAAGCAATCGGAAGTTCTTGAGACTTTCAAATGGAGCATTAGGTAAAATTTGACAGAAACGGTGGGAAATAAAAGAGGAATGGGTAGCCTTGAGAGATAAAACAGCGAAAGCAGCGGATAACCAAATACGCAGGTTTGCAAGACCTACAAAATAATACTTGGATAACACAGGAAATATTAAATTTAATTGGTGAAAGGAGAAAATATAAAATTTTGGTACAGACGACTAAGAAAACAGATTGACAGGAAATGCAAAATATACATACTGAGTTGGCAACTCTAAAATTATTAATTTTGTCATTGTTTGTTCTCTTTAATATAATAGCCTTTTTTTCAGTCGATGTTGCAATGTTGCAGCAACTGTTTCGTCATAATCTCTATTACATTTATCGGATTACTTCTTCCTAGATGATGACTTCCTCAGACAATCAGGAACTTACGAGTCATTTAATTGCTCTAATGTTCGGTAACTGCAGGGGTCGGAGGTTATAATATCGAGGATGCAAACAGAAGGGGGTGTACTGGACTGTGAAAAAAGAAGCAGAACAGAATCAGTGAAAGTTCCAAGCTCAAGATATGGAACATCTTGCTTATGAGGTCACGGTGTTCTGCTGCGAAGTGAGTGATTTGTGTTCAAATAATTCTCGTGTTTCGCTTTCTTTCAGAAATTTGTGAACTTTTCGACCCAGAATGTGCCAGTTTCCTGAATTCAGATTTTTGTCTGTGTCATGGTAGACGGAGACGTAAACGGCCTCATTCTTCACAGCTACTAATTAGTAAACGAAAGGTAGTGGCTAGCTAATGAGATTACGAACTTTTTTTTTCTTTGAATAATTCCTTTGCAAGTGATCACATTCACATTCGTTAGAACACCAAATCTTACTCCAAGAGCGGATTTAGGGGGTGGAGCACAGGGGCACGTGCCCCCCGCCCTCCCCAGATTGCCTGAAAAAAAATGAGAGAGAAAAAAGAGAAAAACAGGGGGAGAGAGAAAGAGGGGGGAGAGAGAGGAATGGAGGGATGAAGAATATATCAGCATATGAGTGATGAACTCTTACATACAGACAGGATGTAACTATGAGTTTAGAAAGGTAAAATCCCTGTAAGTAAAATAACGTAAATAATTTTTGTGTTATGCTTTCTTTTAACTGCTTCTTGCTCCTTTTTGTCAGTATTTTACGATAAAACTAAATAAAAGTCGTTTATTGGTTTTTGATTACTTGGAGATAAACGACGTACTGTGTACATTTTTTCATACATAAAGTTAAAGGATTTAACTATATGAAAGAAATCGAGAATTTCTAGGGCTGCGTTCAGGCTGGCGCATTCAGGTGTTTTCGGTAATCAGTTTACCACTCCGGATTCTTTTCCTAGACACTGAGAAATACTACTACCACGCATAATAAACAGTTTTATTTGAAACTATAAGTTTCGATTTTCCAGTTATTTGAGCTAATTAGAAATTTTAAATGGAATTTTTCCGCACATCACAAACAGGATTTTCATGCTAGTAGAAATTCTTCTACATACACAATGAAGTGTAATTTAATTGATCGGGAAAGCTTTCTTGAAAACTCAACATGTTTTGCATAGTAACTTTACAAAGCGACACACGAAATCTGTTTTTAGGTTTTGAGGGAATATCAAACTTCGCGCAACATGTTTACTGGTTGTTTGATTGTTGTTCGATGCATTGTTTAATAATGAAACAGCCACGCCGGATACAGTGTTGTTTGTCGACGATAAGTTGACGATTGGTGCGCTGGCTGTTGGCAGCGGCAGGAGACGTGTACCATGGCTGCCGGGAGGCGAACAGTGAGCGGAAGGCAGCGTCGAGTGTTGGAAACGTTACTCGTAACAAGGTGGCCAGTAATATTTCGTGCCTAGGGGCAGCGTAACGTTGACAGCGCTCCGAAATAAATGAATGTCCTGGAACTAGTGCAGATGTTTTCTGCTCCTGGCATCGGCAGGTAAAATCGTATTCACATGTCGAATTAATTTACTTCCATCTAACTAGGAATGCACTACTAGTTTCGGCGCACTATGGAATCACGTCAAGAGCCTATGATTACAGAAAATATTACAATGATTCCATCACGTTAAACAGTGAAAACTCTACAAATTTACCCCAAAATGAAAAAAGAGTATTGGGAGAATGGAACTCTACATTTATCAAAATGACAAACCATCAGCGCCGGGCGGGAATGGTCATGTGATCTGGGGCACAACGTAGCGGAGTACGCTGGCGCTCCCACCAGGAGTTCGAGTCCTCCCTCAGGAATGGGTGCTTGTGTTGTCCTTAGAATGAGTTTAAGTAGTTTTTAAGACTTGGGGGTCGAAATCGTAGCAGTTTCATTGCTTGTCATTATAAGCATTTGAACTTTTGATGTTTGCTTTTTTTTTTTTTTTTTTTTTTTACAGTCACCATTAATTCATTTGGCACATCTATTAATCATAATCTTGTGGACATCATTGTACAAAACTTATTTCTCGACCGTATTGTAAAATTTGAGTTTTCAAGTGGTCAGTCTTATTCAATCTTTTAGTCCAATTATTAGAAATTTGTAAATTTGTGGAGAAACCAATGCCAATTTCGCATAGCTTCCTCTGTATAGGGATTCGCATATGCCCATCTGGTCAAGCTCAGAAACAGTTACAAATCGAATTAAATTCACAGACTGAATGCCCTGTGTTCAACTGTGGTAAAGTGTTTCATCCTTTATGATAATACGGGATAAAACAACTGTGTCCACAGCTCAACACAGGGCATTCAGTCTCTGAATAGTCTTTTTTTTTTTTTTTTTTTTTTTGGAAATTTTGTAACTTGTCACTATTTAATGCGGTTTAATCATTGTAATATTTTTGTAAGCATGGTCACTTGAAAATGACGCTATAAAGTACAGAATCTAATAGTACTAATAGTTAGATGGAAGTATACTAAAATATATTTTTCTAATAAGAGACTGTGGGTTTGTAGTATGTTTTGTGTGTTTCCTATATCAGTTATATGTGGTAATTACTATAATATACTTTATTTCTAATATTATGTGTGTGTGTGTATTTTTAAATTAATTTCACAACGCCATTAAGGGCATGTTCACCCTCCTCTCAGCCTTGTAGCCTTGTGCTCCCCCCCCCCCCCCCCCCCCCGTCTATAAAGAAAATTGTGTATCCGCCACTGTCTGACTCACTCACTAGGCTCACAAATTAAGTACGTCGATAAGGTATTCCTAACATATAAGGTGACTTATAAAGATACGGAGGTATTGAATATTTTATTCCACAAGTAAAACTAAATTAAAAAGTTCATATAAACTTACGCCAGCCAATGTTTAGTTCGTTCGGAGTTCCGCGTAATAAAAAAAAGTGGCCTGAAATTTAGCAACCTCGCTAATATGAAGCCATCTCAAAACTGTACGAGGTTACAGTAAAGCAAGACTTCCATTTATTTTGTTGCTATAGATATGGTGAATCTAATATAACTCGTCACAGATGTGTATCAGCTGTAGCTTTCCAGAACTCGCAATACATCTGCCTTCACTTATTAACCGCAGCAGGACCTGATCATAAGAATCAGCCAGAACATTCAGCACCTTTCTATCGATCGTCCTTCCAACAACATTACCTAGCAGCATGATCTCCGTTATAATGGAACAAATCAGGGCCGGCGCAAGGCACGTGCGAAACGTGCGGCCGCACGGGGCGGCATTTTCCGAGGGGCGGCAAATCTGCCGCCCTCCTTCCTTTTTTTTTTTTTTTTTTTTTTTTTTTTTTTCCTTGACAAACTCAACATTCATGCGCAAGGGGGGATCCGAAACCAAACCTCGGAGGGAGCGGCTTCGGGAACTGTGGCATGGCATGACGCCTCCACTACGTGCCGACCGCCCCTGTTGAACAACGGGACGGAGGAGGAATAATTTCTTCCTGGCCACTGTGGAAGCACCGTCGTGTTTACGCCGGAGGAACAGAGAGGGGGGAGCAGTCTGTCGTACACGCGAGTATTCTTACGAGTGGAGCGCTGCCAGCCTGTTACGCGCCGTGCGTTTACTCCCAACTATTTTGCAGAAGACGAAATGTAATTTGGAAATTAGAATGCAATGTTCGATACTGGTGCTACATGTTAAGCCTGAAGAAATTTTGCTAAGCCCTTCAATGACAGTTTCCGAGTGTTTTATTCTTCCTGCATTATGGAAATATATGGTTGAACATTACTACAGTCAAAAATGTACAACACCTACAATGGTTAGAAGTATTCCGAATGGGTAAATACGCTGCGAGTAATTACAAGGGATAAAGACATTGGTAGTAAGCCTAGCATAAGTTGGGTCTCGACGTATTTTTGAAAATTTTTGCTATCCGTTTCTGAATGATAGTCGGATGTTTTGGTTTTTGAACCATGAAACTCTTGTCTCCGCCTGCTTGAACAACAATTAAACTCTGACCGGACCTTTTTCTGACAATACTACTAGCACACTATCACTTTGCCAACATTATTTACTGTGTAATGCGCGTGAATCCATGTTTCATCTAAGTAGACTACTAGTCGCTTTGATTCTGATGAAAACCTGAGAAAGTATGGTCTTTTAGCAACAATGCCCTCTCGTCCGCACAAAACAAATCGTTAATTTTGACACCTAAAACGTAATCCATAGACAACATTTGAACGTTTTTGTAAATTCCCAAGGCTTATTAAAATTAACTAGATTTCTTCTATCAGGTTTGACTCCATTTTTGAGCTGCTGCCCAGCGACTGTTTTGTACAAATCTGTAGAGAATGTCACCAATCAGTCGCAATTTTTGTTTTTATTTTCCGGATCTACATGGATTTCGGACACAGTTTGGCTATTCTCAATGCTTTGAGTTATACCGTCATGCTGAACGTAACAGTCGACATGACGGTTTAAATGTAAGTACATATTAAAAGCTTTGAGATTGGCCACTCAGTGGCCAAGAGCTAGGTAGTTCTGAAAAGTAGAAACAAAAATTGTCATTGATTGCTGACACTTCCTACAGATTTGTTTAAATAAAATTCCACAAACTTTGTGTTAAAACGTGGGAGGGGGCGGCAATTTAGCAGCTCGCACGGGGCGGCACTTGAGCTTGTGCCGGCCCTGGAACAAATAATAATCTTGGAAAAATACACCAAATTCTAATACACACTATTAATCCACGTACTAAACAAGTTCAGATTAAGATTGATTCGCTGAACATAAATGAACATCTCGATATACAGTATAGTTTGTAATCGGAATTAACTGTCTCATTAAATACGAAAGAATCTGAAGTTTTGGAATCTGAAGTTCTGGATATACCTTGTAACCAAAAACAGAGAACCGAAGATTAAGTGGGTCTTCAAGCATGTGTGGATATGAAAACTGGATATACACTACAGCTAAAGGTGTACCGAGCAAGTTCCGGTTAACCAACCCATATAGCAACAACGGATACGAAACTCTAGACACAAGTAGTGTAGTATACTGAAAAGGTTTAAATTACTTGGCCTATATAGCTGGATGGATGTGAAAACTTCGGTACGCAGCACAATAAAAAAAACTCAATGAGTGTAAATTAAATGTCTCTTCAAGCATGAACAAAAGGGAAAATTGAGAAACCCTTCAGGCAGTACAATGTCTCATGCAGCGTTAAATTAATTCGACAACATCACCTGAAACTTAGAACGACCGATAGTCACAGCCACTAACTTCACTTTAAGTAATCTCATGTCACCGCTTCAATGATCACGCACAAATAATTATCGTTAGATTGTTATTAGGATTTAGTCGAGTTACCAAACCGACCAGCTATTGTTCTACAAAACAGCTCGGTACGTAAGCGTGGATCACACTAGGCAGTCGTAATAGAAGAGCTTTAACAAAGTTTGCGCCTCAGGCAGATCGTTGAGAAAGCAAGTTTCGCATTAGTCGGAACACAGTGTCCATACATGTTGGTGCACTTATCCCGGGCAGTAAATAGGCGGTGAGCAGAACAGTCATCAAATCGCAAGCGTTTCCCTTACTACGAAACGGCCGACAGCAACTCTTCCGGCACGCGGCGATACTCGCTGCCAAACACACTCTCGCGGCACACTCGCTCTCCGTCACAGTATACAGTCGCGAAACTCAGTAGGGAAAAAAACTGCAACCATTTGACAGCTGAAGCGATACTAGCGCTCCAAGCGGCTGGATAGCAAGCTCAGTCGCAGAAAATGGCATGACCGAAACGAAGAATTTATTATTTCAAATTCAAATGTTTGTAAATCTATCAGACCAAACTGCGTGGTCATCAGTCCGTAGCTTACAACCTACTTAAACCTAGGTAAACTAACCTAAGGACAACACACACACACCCAATGCCCCAGGGAGGAGTCGGACCTCCACGGCGAGCAACCGCGCGCTCCGCAGCGAGACGCTTTAGACAGCTCGGCTACTCCACCGCGGCAATTTATTATTTATTATTGCTGTTGTTTATATATTTCCTAGTCATTAAACATGATACAGTATTTCGTGGCAAAAATACGAAAACATTATTAAACGAAAATCCCGTTTCCTGTTGATGTCAGTTTGTAATTATAACATGCCAGTGCATTGTAATACATACGCCTCACGCTAGCACGGTCTTAGTCATAACATCCAAAAACGATTTAAGACAAGAAGTGAATTGTAGCCTGGTGTGTTTAAGTTAAAAAGCAACTGATTTACAGTTGTATAATGTACTGGTACGTAGTTACACGTTCCACATGTATTTTTTCTGCAGATTTTGAACATCTTAATACATTTGATACTGGTACTAGACACGATTTTTACATTCTTAGAGACTAAGTGTTACGTCTTTAAAAAGACCTTTTCGCTTTATTCTTGCTCATATGGCTTGCATGTGCTATTCCTGTCATGTTTTCATCGTACCTACTCCCCAGGAATGTAAAGGTACTGTAAATCCTTAAGAATCTTTTCCTGGTAAAATCTCAGTTTGTCTCTACACGTTAACTACAGTTAGTTACGTTTTATTTTACAATTTATACAAACAAATCCCAGTTAACTTTCGACTATCATTGCTGCATCACCAATAGTAAACTACTGTGTTCAAATGTTTGTATAGCTTATGGGACTTAACTACGGGGTCTTCAGTCCCTAAACTTACAAACTACTAATGAACTAGTTAAGACTAAGAACGTCACAAATATCCATGCCCGAGGGAGGATTCGAACCCCGACCGTAGTGGCCGTGCGGACCGTGACTGGCGCGCCGCAGAGAGTTCGGCCACCGCGGCCGGCTAGACTACTGTGCAAAAATTTGTTTTTACCTCCACAAACCTATCAGTAGACTATCAAAAATACCTTTGAAGAAAAATGATGGGTTAGTTACCTCTCTCTCTCTATTAGTGACACAATACACCCTTAAGATGTAACAAACTTTATTTTATCTTACACTGTAAGAGCTTTTCATATTTGAGAAACTGTACATTTTCTTCGTTTTCCTCTAACTCGCGCCGCAATAAGCTCCGAAATGCAGCCGCATTTTAAACGTGTAGTTCGACTCCATATCTAATCCACAATGGTTTCTCGCCTCTCGGTCTTACGACCCAGCCGCTTGGCAGCGCTGTAGTCACCAGGTTGCAGAAAACTACCAGGAGTTTCGTGACTATGCTCTCCGTGACCACCACCGCTGCGCGCGCGTCCCTCCAAAGTTCCTAATGGCAAGGCACTGCGTGTATATCGATACTCATGATCAACGATATACTAGCAGCGCGAGACATCATTCTTAATAGAAAGTAAACAAATTTACGTAATCTCTGGAATTTACTTGCATATTCTCTGGAATTTCTGAAAAACTACTACAGATACACGTCTGGGACATATTTTATTTGAGTCACCAGATCAATAACAACAAAATAAAAGGAAATCATACTTTAATGCTGTACAGTTTCGCAATGGCTTCATATTAGTGATGTTGCTAAATTTCAGGCAATATCTTTTATTAACCGTAGCTCTGTAACTAAACATTCGTGGGCCTGTGTTTATATGTTTTCTTTATTTTTACTTGTAGAATAACATATTACGTTATTTGTATATATTCGTGACTGTATAATGTACATGATATAACCAATCTCGCGTATCACATTATGACGATTTTTTTTTCGGTTGACTTGTCTTCTTGTCATGAAACATATGCGGTTCCCATTCGAGATCCGAGCTACTTACTTTTGGCTACTATAAGACGTTGCTGTTGGGAATAAACTTCCATTTCGCGTCCCTCCTTTACACTCCTCTGCTGGAAACGGACTTTACACCATGACACGGACACACAATTTGATATACACCTGTCACACAGTTATATAAATGCACGCAATACGTTTGAAGATGGATATACCGCTTGACAGTCGAACAGCGTGGCTACGTAGGCATAGCCTCATAACTCTGCTATCTAGCTCGATGTTACATGTCATTACCTTTCACCGTTCACTGTTACTACATTCCTTTTTTTAAGTTAATTACAACTTCTTCCTCTTTTATACATTTCATTCCATTCCATGATGGTGGTTGTGGCGGCTGGTGCAGCAACAGTGGTGAATAAATAATTCGCAGTCTCTGCTGCAATGGAGTAATAAAGAATATTGCAATACAGACTGCGAATTATTTAATCTTCATCTCTACATACATTATGTTAGTTCAAGTTTTGACGGGACTCCCCAATAGGCCATCTTACCACCAAAACTGAGAAGGATGCATTTGTAGCTTTCCCTTGTTAGACTGCTATTAGAGAGTAACATTACGAAAGTAGTGACCAGTCTACCAAGTCAGAACAAGGGGCAGTTATACACAGCGGAAAACTTTAGGTGGGTACAGACGCTACGTGTTACGTTGTCCCTGTAGTTGCGTGTTTATCGCTCTCAGAGCTGGCACGTAGCATCACCACGAGAGGCATAAAATATTATTACGGAGTTCTCGGGCTGTTTATGGACCTGTTCCCTCATAAATACGCAACGGGGCGCCTTGTTCACGAGATGTTCCTCTGCGCTTGCCTTGCACACCAGCTAGTTCTGTAGAATACGTCACGCCTCTAAATAAGACTTCATCTGACTCCGATAAAGTCGGCAGACGTATGCCTTGTTTTGTTCTCGGACCTAGTCTCCCACACTCCATTGAGTAGCTTCGTAATATTACTATCATCGCTCCGTCAAAACATCCTATTGTGACAGCACTACGAATAGACGGCCACTAATATTAGCTGCTGACCTCATTAACGGTGACGGAGACACAACTGGCGAGCGGGTCAATAATCAAGCACAAGAAAGGAATTAACTTGTTTGTGTCAGCCTGCTGGCCTTCAGGCATTTGATGCTGACAAGTCTCCATCAGCGCCCAGTGTACGCCATTTCCTTTCAATTTTAGGTACGCATTATAATCTGTACAAGCGTGTCGCATGAACGCTAACCCACCCAACTAAAATATGATAGGTAACTGGATTTAGGATAATATAAATGCAAAATATCAAAAAGATTAAAACAGACAGGTGCATACATGAAATATCATAGAATTTAAATGTGTAATTGTGAAGTGTACGATGGCGACTGGTCGTCGAGTTACACAAATAATATATCAACTGTTTATTAAGCTTTTAATTTCAAAATCTTCGAGGCGTCATTTCTGGGTCCTTTATCATGACCAACAAACTGCATCTAGGCGTACTTATATGTTTATTACAAATCACCAACACTTGCATTGGTTTCCGTACCATTCACGAACATAGTATACTCTCGACATGTATGATATAAAGTATCAAGCGAAACACTCAGTTTGACAATTGTATACTTAAATAACACAGTTTACTCGTGAAGTCTACGTATACCAACGCCAATGTTGCTTTCTTATAACAATTGTTTATGGCTGCATGTGTTAGTTCTTCATAGAAAGGTTCAAGATTGAGGCGCTGATAGTGATAGCCTTAATGAAGTGCTAGAAAAACAACTGCTGTTGGTGTATTGGTTTTATAACTTATGAAATTTCCTGATGGGTTAAAACTGTATGTCAGGTCGAGATTCTAACTCGGACCGCGTCAAGTGGTTTGAAATTTGAGAACTTTAGGCCAAGGTGTGTATCGAATTATACCTGCAGCCATCGTTAAATAACTGCGCTGATTTCTGTGACATCACTGGTGCTCTCGATGTCGTCGTAGCTAATGGTATCTGTCACGTGCCTGCCGCATCGGCTTCAACCTTCCGATGGCTAGGTCCCAAACTGTGGATATCTGCAAGCCGCAATTTTTATTCGGTGTTTTGTCAGATATTTTAAACTCGATCACATCTTTTACTACGCTATCCACAAGAATGCCCAGGTTGTGAAGTAGTCATTCAAATAAAGCATGTTATCCTGAACAGCATGTTGTGTCAAGTAGTGGCCATTATTGCATGTAGAGAAGGTTTGGCTGTGACCATTTTTTTCTGATGAACACTCGGTTAGTTGTCACACCAGAGATTGCAGCACAGTTGGTGGATAACTTGGGTGCTTTCACAGGTGACCTAACCGTCGATGGGTAGGTCTAGCCTGTGACAGAATAGGAACTGGAGGTGCTACGTGGGTGGATTCTGTAGATGATATAACGAGAACTTCCGTATTTTCAACCACTGACTAACTCTCCACCGTCCCCACCCCTTTATCCATGAATCCTTCGTAGTTTTAGTTGACACCAACATCCGTCAGGCGCATGGACTTGCCGCACCCGAACGTTACCTATTCCAACGTTCTTGATGTTATAAAACTGATACTTTATTCATCAAAACCACCGCCGCATTTATCCTCACTCATAACTACTTTTCCTTTGAGGGGGAGATACACAATAAAAGCAGTAGCACAGTCATGAGCATCCACATACCATCCTGTTTATGGGTCAATGGCCTCTAAGTTATGTTGACGTTTACGTCTGGCACACGCCATCTCAAACCTACGACGCTGAGCGATTGCTGCAAAGAATGAAACGTAGCAGGGTTACTGTAACTATTTGGGCAGACATATCATGGTCGCACATGGGTCCAAAGGATACTTTCCAAGGCCGCAGTAGAAACCTCTGTCGAATCTGGCTGTTAGCAGTAGTTGAAAGTGCTACATATAGCCAACAGACATAGGAAACTAAACCTGTTGAAAGCACTAGTTCCACTACTTCCACTAACGTACGGTAAGTACATTCATTCTCAATGGAGTATTCCAACCTCCGGTTGGAGTGGCCGCACAATCCTTCACATGGTGCCTTAGGCCATGCGGCCATTACCCTATTGGTTTATAGCTTGCAAATCAGAACAAATCGTGACGTGATACATTCCATACGTTACTCTGTAGCATTATTCAATTTTATCAGGATGATGCAAGGAATAATGAAAGGCGTGGACGTAATGAATAGTTCATAATCACTGCAAGATAGAGACATACCAAATCTAACAGGAGCATTCCTAGTGCTGTTCGAAAAATTTCAAATGCTTGTAAACCTATGAGACCAAACTTCTGTAGTCCCTGGCATGGCGCCTAGAGCCGAGCGGCCATTCCCAAAGTGCTATCTGAACCATGTTCTGGATATTGACTTACGGTTTTAGCTTACAGGTACGTGAACAGGAATAGCGGAGTCTCCGACCGGAGGGAAGGTGAGGATTTTGGTAGCTTGTCACAGGGACATTTTGAACACGGGGGGGGGGGACTTTGGATCCCAGGCAGTTGCACGGCGCACAGTGGATCAGAATCCCAAAAAGCTGGTCAAAATATAGGGAGTTGTTAAATTTGTTCCAAACTTAGTATGTAAGGGTTAACGAAGTTTCTGATTAAGACTATGATATCAAAAAGTGGAAAAAACTAAATGGCGGATCCAAGATGGCGGGCTGTATGTACACCACTGTCTTTTCATTCATATTAAAGTAATATTTAAGGAATTATCTAGGTTGTTTATGAAGAATGAATTCGAAAAGTGAAAAAAAGGATAAAATAAAATAAAGTGCCGGTGCCAATATGGCGGTCTCTATATACACTACAATCACTTTATTCATTTAAAAGTAATTTTTAGAGTTGGTTTACGTTCTAGGAGGCGATCCAATTATGATATTGTAGAAAGATATAAAAAAGGCCAAGATCGCTGATCATCAATTTTTATTTACGACGACCGGTTTCGAAGAACTATGTCAGCATCATCTGGCCAAATAAAATATTTTACAAGGCCATAAACTTGTAATGTCAATCAGTTGTTATATAACAATTTACAGTGCATATGTGCACTATGTCATTATAATAAAACATAATTATCACATTGAGTGACAATAACAAACTCATTGAGTTTGATGCTGACATAGTTCAACGAAACCGGTCGTCGTAAATAAAAATTGATGATCAGCAATCTTGGACTTTTTTATATCTTTCTATAATTTTTAGAGATTAGTCGATGTTGATGATATAGACTTCTGTTCAAAAAGAAAAAAGTGGTGGAATTAAATTGGCAATCAACTATTGGTAAGTCTTTTAGTTATTTAAATTTTTATTTATTTATATTTGTGTAATACATATACAAGTCAATATTTAGGAAATGTTGTAGTTAATCGTTAAAATATATACCAAAAAAGGAGAAACTTCCAAGTAAGGGTCAGAGAATAGAAAATGGTGTAAAAATATTAAAAATAATTATTTAATTTCAAATACAATTATTTATTTTGTACATTTTAGAAAAACATTTTTCGTTGAAAATCCGATTCTGGAATAGATCAGATGAAACTGAAAATTCAAGAGAAAAGTCTGTGTTACACATTCAGTCATTTTTCTAATTATTTCATTCTTTACAATGCTTCTTTCGTCGATTATAATTTAAATTGTAGAAATGCAACTCATATGTAATTAATTAGTAATAAAAGGTTTTCAGCTAAGATCGCTTTCCTCTTTTAATTATATGACCGGTTTCGGCGTGCTGGACGCCATCTTCAGACCTGTCGTAATTTTTTACACCACTGCTATAACAACAATTGCTAATATATCACATTTCAATTGTTGTTATAGCAGCGATGTAAAAAAATTACTACAGGTCTGAAGATGGCGTCTAGCACGCCGAAACCGGTCATATAATTAAAAGAAGAAAGCGATCTTGGCTGGAAACCTTTTATTAAACAATTCTGTATCGCCCCAACAATGCGTTCCTTATTAATTAGTTCTATTGTCATTTTTGAATATGACTCCATAATGACATTTTGCTGAAAAGTGGATCGAAGCCGCAGTAGCAACTAGTAGCAGAATTTGAAGCTTAATATACTTGCGGACACGGCCGAAAAGAAAGCGGAATGTCGAGAAATTCGTAATGTATATTTTTACAGGCATTTTACAGTTTCTCGTCCAATTTACCACAGTACGTTAATTGAAAAGAAAAAGACATGCATATGTGATGTTTTACTAGTGATATAAGTGTTTTCATTAGTACATACCTTCTGGAATACCTTCCATATTGAAAGTACTGGCTTAATTTGTACAAAACACAAATAGTTATCTTCAACGACAAGTTTTTGTAGCCTGACTGGCTGCACGCACGCTAGCACTGAATGGCCGCATTTGACCTGAGATACAACTGAACAAATGAACATCTGGTCGTCCACACAGCCGGCATTCAATGGCCCCGCCATTGCTGTAGTCATCGTGAAGGTTCGAAATTTCCGTCTACAACTTTTTTTCGCTCTTTGGCCACGTTTTCAAAATTCTGGTTCCCCTTTGCGGCGTGGTGACAGATCGAGCAGTTGTGGAGGTGACCGTGCTGCGATTGGAGTCGACGCCGCAAGCAGACGTCTGCTGCACACAGCCGCAAGAGCAGCCCACACGGCAGCTGGGACCCTGCAGTTAGGCGCTGTCGTGCAAACGTCTAGAGCCGTCGGCATACGGAGTGTGTATCTGAACTATTACGATTAGCGTTCCGAGTTTCTGACGTCACAATGTGCAAAGCGGAAGTTCATGAGGCTTTCCGCGCGTGAAGATGTATTTCAGGCAAGATAACTTAAGTATTATGAATATCCATGTCATTTAAAAGCAAGTCAGAGCAACAAACTAACAATCTCTGGAAAACTAGTTGTTATAGGTACTGTAGGTTCCAATAAAATGACTGGAAATGTCTAATTGGCTGATAAATAATTTTTGTATTATGAAAATTTGGCGGTTCAAGGCAATTGATATTGATACCGTGTTTGTAGCAATCACAAGTCAGTTAACGATATATCTAGGATTAGTTTATTCATTAGAAACTAAGAAAAAATGGTGAACGGTTTCGCGAACGATTATCGTAGCGCAGTGAGCAAAGTCGTTAACCACGAATTAAGGGAGAGGTACCTCATTCGCTCCTCAGTGTTTGTAAATAAGTTTTTCCTTCATCTTGGCCTTTTCTTTTACGTTCCAGACTTCCTTATTAATTTGATAGAAGTATACTGTATAATATACGATGTTTTCCATTATGTCTTGTCAAAAATTAAATACTGCGCAACATTAATTAAACCAGAAGCAGTTAAGGATCTGAATGCCTAACACTGAATAAATAAAGGGAACAAGAAGAACTACAAATCAATTAAAGGAAAATAGCCAGAAAATTATTAGAACCAAAAAATAACAAGGAAAACAACTAGATGAAAAGAAGAGATGAAGATTTATACATATAGATAGAAACCATCACAGACACAATAAGGAAGAGGCTATTTAAGTTTCAAGGACATTTATGGAATGAATGACAATAGGTTGACAAAAGAATCTCACTTCGAAATTGAAGAACACCACGGGGTGGCTGAAAAAGACAAAATGGAATTTGAAAGAAACGTGACGGAAGACACCATACACACAACGGATCAATTCTGCAAAATTTCGCATCTAACAACAAAAACTACAACCTAGGAGGGTGGTGTCATTTGAACAAAGGAAGGCCATTAGCCAAAGCATGTAGTTCTGGGAAGCTTGGGTTGCATGTTCCGTCTGCCAACTGATTAGAACCGACTCGTCTCAATGGTTTGTAGGAAGTGTACACAGACCACGGTGCGAGGAACGCACCTACTTCGCCTTGGGGCTGATAGTACCCTTCCACCCTTTCTTGTTACAAAATGCAACGGCAACCATAGCATTAAAAACAAATAAATGTGTACCTACAAAACATGTTGCCTTTAAAAGAAGTGACATAAGGATCTCTCAATTGCCAAGCGATTCGAAATTACTCACCCTTTTTTATACCCAAAAGGAGACTGACATGGGGCACTTCTGCAACAGATAAAGACCGAACGAGCGATGAGGTGATATCATTCTACGAAACGTATCATACTAAATAGTAATATAAAAACTAAATTGATGTATCGTGAAATGATGAAACAAAATGCAACGGTGTTAGGAGATAAAGGCAAGCTGGAAGGATTTCCTACTGAATTCGCCATATTTTGCATAAACATGACGTAAAACGTGTTTTCGACCACAATCTAAGTTAAAATAGCTGTTAGGATGCGTGAAGAATGAGCTTCTTTAACGTAAAGCGTGTGATTGTGAAGTATCATATATGTCAGATTGTTAGGAAAATGAACACACGTTTATAACAACCTAGAAAATCCGGTATTGCAGAACATTGCCTAGACACAGAATATACACTACTGGCCATTAGCATCGCTACACCAAGAAGAAATGCAGATGATAAACGGATGTTCATTGGACAAATATATTATACTAGAACTGACATGTGATTACATTCTCACGCAATTTGGATGCATAGATCCCTAAAAATCAGTACCCAGAACAACCAACTCTAGCCATAACAACGGCCTTGATACGCCTGGCCATAGACTCAAACAAAGCTTGGATGGCGTGTACAGGTACAGATGACCACGCAGCTTCAACATCATACCACAGTTCATTAAGAGTAGTGATTGGCGTATTGTGGCGTGCCAGTTGCTCCGCCACCATTGACCAAACGTTTTCAATTGGTGAGAGAACTAGAGCATGTGCTGGCTAGGGCAGAAGTCGAACATTTTCCGTATCCAGAAAGGCCCGCACAGGACCTGCAACATGCGATCGTGCATTATCCTGTTGAAATGTAGGGTTTCGCAGGGATCGAATGAAGGGTAGAACCACGGGTCGTAACACATCTGAAACGTTACGGCCACTGTTCAAAATGCCGTCGATGCGAACAAGAGGTGACCGAGACGTGTAACCAATGGCACCCCATACCATCACGCCGGATAATACGCCAGTATGGCGATGACGTAAACGCGCCTCCAATGCGCGTTCAGCGCGATGTCGCCAAACACGGATGCAATCATCGTGATGCTGTAAACAGAACCTGGATTCATCCGAAAACATGATTTTTGCCATTCGTGCACCCAGGTTCATCGTTGGGTACACCATCGCAGGCGCTCCAGTCTGGAACCGCAACCATGGTCTCCGAGCTGATAGTCCCTGCTGCTGCAAATGTTGTCAAACTGTTCGTGCAGATGGTTGTTGTCTTACAAACGTCCCCATCTGTTACTCATGGATCGAGACGTGGTTGCACGATCCGTTACAGCCATGCCGATAAGATGCCTGTCATCTCGACTGCTAGTAATACGAGTCCGTTTGGATCCAGCACGGCGTTCCGTATTGCCCTCCTGAACCCACCGATTCCATATGCAGCTGTCATTGGATCGCAACCAACGCAAGCAGCAATGTCGCAATACGATAAACCGCAATTGCGATAGGCTAAATCCGACATATATCAAAGTCGGAAACGTGATGGTACGCATTTCTCCTCCTTACACGAAGCATCACATCAACGTTTCACCAGGCAACGCTGGTCAACTGCTGTTTGTGTATGAGAAATCGGTTGGAAACTTTCCTCATGTCAGCAAGTTGTAGGTGTCGCCACCAGCGCCAACATTGTGTGAATGCTCTGAAAAGCTAATCATTTGCATATCGCAGCATCTTTTTCCTGTCTGTTAAATTTCGCGTCTGTAGCACGTCATATTCGTGGTGTAGTACTTTTAATGGCCAGGAGAGTATATACATATTAGGGCATGTGGCACTGTGGCATGTGTAGGATTACATCGGTCCAAAGAGCCCGCACTATTAAAAAAAGTTAAGACGACCACTCTCAGTGGAAAGCATCTATATGAAAGAACTGAAGTATCTTAACGCCATAAACGAACTAAAAGCGTTCAGAGCAACACGCTACGTTTGTCCCCTTCAGTACAAACGTAAATGAGAAGAATCTAATGCATAGTCAGGAATTTGCACATTGTCGTAGTAGGAAAATCTACCTCTGATGAATTGTATTAGGGTTAGAAACAGTCAAACTCTCAGGATCGTATGTCATACAAATGCAAATACAATGCAGCTGAGGAACCCATTGAACTTAGATATGTACGGTATTATTACGGCTATAAAACTGCTGGAAAATTTCGCCTTGTTCCGCCCTTTCTGAACAATTTTTCTTGCAACGTACACTGCTGTACACCGACGGTGTAGGCGTATTGATAATTTTCAAATCCATATGTACTAAATAAGTCTCAAAAGGACATAAATCATGTCTTCACTTGAAAAGGAAATAAGGATAATTATTCAGTAAGCAAAAACCTGTGTTGTTGTAATGCGATGGAACATAAATGAAGAAGACCAACATTGTACAACTGGAACATACGGAGCCGCAGCTTACATCATGAGAAAACACAGGATGAAAGACTTGGATGTGTCGGGAAGTGCTAATGGAAAGACATCAAGTAGGTAAAATACGAGATGGCACATTCTCATATTCATGATATATCTTACATTACGGTGCAAGCAGTTGTGCTACTGGCAGGACAAAACTACTTGCAGAGATCAAAGAGCTGCAGCTAAATCTTGCTGATTTTGGCTTTCCGTGTGTTACTTCAATAAATTTACCTACGTTCCAAATCTTTTTTCTCGTAATTTCACGCCCGTTACGTCCACTTCCCTCCGATTACCCGTTGGTTTTCTGAGGTAAACAAAAGCTTCCGTCTTCGTAAAACATTTTAGTGAAATCTTTCGTAACAGGATACTTACCTCTTCTCGGGTCTTACCCGCATTTCCTGCAGAATCTTATTGAAACAACAACTCTATACCCCCGTAAAACCGAGTCTACCTGCACAGTATCTTTTTTCCTCTCTTTTTCCGCTACGCCGCTCCCCCGCAAAGCGCTATTTCCCAGCTCTAATGCGGCTCTATTATATCGGATTTCGGTTCGTTGCTCTCTTATTGCTTTGCTGGAGATAGAGCGTGAGCAAAGGCGATAAGACTGTAAAAGCGGATAATAGCGGACAGTAGGGCTTTCAATTTGTCATAACTCCGCACAAGCTTCAATAAGCACTCATTTCACCTGTCGTCATTTTTAAAACGTGCGCTGCAAATCCAATCACCGAACATTACGCGTGAAGTTTTTTACGCTGACTGAAAGTAACGTCGATAATATTTAATACCGATCGCAACTATATTTGTGTGTGACTTTAATATAAAAACCTATATTAATAATTTCAGCTATTGAGTCGACGCTGTGATCTTCAGTTGGAAGATTGGGTTGATACAGCTCTAACCTGGGCAATCATATTCATCTCCGAATAGCAACAGCAAGCCACACCCATTTAAGCCTGTTGTCCATATTCAACTCTTGGTCTCCCTCTGACTTTACCTCTGGCCCCTTAAAGACGTCCGTCTGTTGTCTTCCATATATTTTGTATATTTCTGTAAAGTTATAATTTATTTACTGTCGCTAGACTATCATTTTCTGGTGCTCGGCCACTACGGTCGGGGGTTCGAATCCCCCTTCGGGCATGGATGTTTGTGCCGTCCTAGTTATTAGTTCGTAAGTTTAGGGACTGATGACCCCGTAGTTAAGTCCCATAAGCTATACAAACATTTGAACATTTGAAAATTCGAACCCCACTCTTTTCAAGGCTTGAGGAATAGCATTTTATTTCATATGTTAAAATAGTAGTTAATATTGCTAGATTTTTCTTATTTTGTTATGTTAGTAATTTATTATTTTATTAATTTATGTGGCATAAGTACGGCTTCTCCACCACGCCACTGTCCCTGTGTGAATGTGCAGTAGTTGTACTTTTAAGTGTGTGCAAGAATCTATGGCTGTTTAAATGTGGGGAGTGATAGCTCGCTTTGCATCGTTCTCTCTGGCTCAGAGTCGATAGCTGCTGAGGTGACCAAAGAGGTTTCCACACCCTTTGGTTGAGAGCTAGTTAGCGAACCTACTCCAGCGCAAGTGTACTAGCTCTCCGTTCCCACCACCGCCTTTCCTTGGATTTTCCTGCTTCCGGTCGCTTCCTGCGCCCCAGTGGCCACTCGGATTCATTCTGGGCTGGTCGTCTGGTGAGGTAAGGTAGGTTCTGCTTTTTTCTGGAGATGATAGGGCTTCATTGACTAGCACCTTTAACTTAGATTCGTGAACTTAGATTTTATTTTATTTTATTTTATTTTTTTAATATATTCTCCGATCGTGTGCGGAAATGTGTTCTCGTTTTTCAATTAACTGATTTACAATAGATAAACGTGGTGTGTGTGATTCTAGTTCCAGTTTGATAATGGCTTGGTATGTTAAAACCTTTTGTGATCATCTGCATGAACTCGTTCTAGCTTTGTGGGTCCCGATTTCTAATAGGTGATATGTTAATTTTTTGTACAGTGCATGTACAAATCTTCTCATCGTTTCCTTCCATGAGTGATATGTGTACCACATGGTTGGTTCATAGAACAAAGCCTTCAGCTTCCACTCTTGTTTGTTTCGTGCCCATCAGGCAAGTAACTATGCGGGGAATCCCTCTGATTTCCACTAATATTTCGCTATCTTCTCTGCCCGCCTATTTTAATATTGCTGTTTCTTCTCCGACTTGTAGTACGAACTCTGTCTGTGTCTGTAATTCTCTCTGAGCCTTGTACAACCTCCTTCAATAGCTTCCTTATGTAATTCTAAACATTTCTATGGGTTGCATTCCGTAATTCTTATTTTATTTTTCCGACTGTGTAATTATTTCATTTTTGTGGTTTTTTGAGACTGGACTTCATCCGTCTTTTCTCATCGCTCCCTATCGCGTGTAGCTGCATTTCATTAGCTTCCTTATATAATTCTAAGCATTTCTATGGGTTGCATGCTGTAGTTAATTTTCTTTATTTTTCGAAATCTGAATTTATTCAATTTCATCGGTTTTCGGAACCACGTGGGTCCGAGTTCTAACTTCCCGGGTTTGCAGCTAGTCGCCTGAGTTCATGCCACTTCTCTTATAAAACCATTACCTATATCGATTGCTGACAGACTGCAACTTAAGAATCCACCGTGATTTTGTGTTACAAATCCGATTATCAACCACTTCACCTTCAGTGGAATGCGTTCATGTAACGTAGCTGTGCGTGCCGTTAGCGTGTTTGCTCGCGGTCCAATTCAGATGTAATTTAACTTGACTATACACACGCACCATTCAATGTCTTTGTATATTTTGTTTTGGGCTACCTCCGACTTGCTGCATTTCGCCTGCGATAGCGGCGCCTTCTTCCGCCTCGTCCCAGCACGCTGATTTCGCTGTGGCATTGCGTGTGTGTGTGAGCTAATGAGTGTTATTTGTGAATCCTTCCTCCCAGTAGCGTTAAATCATGTGTAATTTAGGCTGGGCACCGTACGCTTTAATCCATGTAAGAGATGCATTTTTATTGTATTAACAAAATTGGTTCTCCATTTTGGTTGTTTTCTATGTGAATAAACAAGTTTAAGTTCAGCGTAATCCGTAAGTTGCCTATAAATTGTAGTTTTAGAGCACCTTTCCTCTTTTATTTAATATTGTTCTTCACAAGTGCTGTGGACTTCCGTTGCGCCATAAATGTTTTCATAGCCACCTTTCTGAGATAACTTTAATTGTGGTGGCTTGCTAATTAATGTCTGTGTGTAATAACTTATGAGCAGCTATGTGTATGACCACTGTAGTATATACTTCATGTTATTGAAGTAATTTGAAACGAGTCAGTTCTCAGTTTGGGCCAGGAAACAAGGCTTTGTATCAGGGAGTAACCAGTAGTTCACACGGACCTCATTTGCTAATTTTAGTGATGAAACAATGCTCTTGTATCGTACAGTGGTCGACTTTTAGCCCCCACCCACATAAAATCTTCACTCCAATACTAAACTGACTTCTCCTTGGTGTATCAGAATGTACCCCCCAAAAAGATCCCTTCTTTATGCCAAAAACGTAGTTTCTTCCCAGTTCTGCTGGTACCTCCTCTTTAATTACTCCATCTTACCTTATAACCTTTAGTATTCCTTTGTAGCAGCGAATTTTAAATCTACATCTACATCTACATACATACTCCGCAGTTCACCGTAAGGTGCGTGGCGGAGGGTACACTGTACCACTACTTGGCATTTCCTTTCCTATTCCACTCCCAAATTGAACGAGGAAAGAAAGAATGACTATATGCCTCCCTACGAGCCCTAATTTCTCTTATCTTGTCTTTGTGATCTTTACGCGAAATGTAAGTAGGCGGCAGCAAGATCGTACTACACTCACTCAGCTTCAAATTCCCACCCTCTAAATTTACTTCACAGAAATTCACGAAAAGAACGTCGTCTTTCTTCCAGCGATCCCCAATTGAGTTGCCGAAGCATTTCCGTGACAATCGCGCATTGGTCGAACCTACCGGTAACAAATCTAGCTGCTCGCCTCTGAACCGCCTCTATGTCTTCCTTTAAACTGATCTGCTGCGGGTCCTAAACACTTGAGCAATACTCAAGACGTGGTCGTACAAGCGTTTTATACGCGGTCTCCTTTACAGGTGAAGCAAATCTTCCCAAAATTCTCCCAATAAACCGAATATTTCGTCCTCTTCGTTCTTCAAATGTTTTAATGTTATGGGACCTAACTACAGTGGTCATCGGTCCCTAAACTTACAAACTACTTAAATTAACATATCCCAAGAACTACACAAACACCCGTGTCCGAGGGAGGACTCGAACCGCCGACGTGGAACGGCCGCGTACACCGTAGCAGGGCGCCTCAATGCGCACGGCTATTCCGCTGCGGCTCTTAGTTCTTCCTGTCTGAAATACTTATCACACCAGTTCACTCCATTACAATGGTGCTCCCATAGGCAAATCAATTCGGAACTGAATCGTAACAATGAAATTTATACTCGAGGGATTTAGACATCACTTTAAATTGAAAGAATTCAATGGTAAAAGTTGAAAACTTGTCCCGAGGCGGAAGTTCGCTACGCGATTGGGGACACAGCAATATTCGGGACCACGCGGGCCTCACATGCACACACCCGTCAGCGTATCTACACACTGCTAACGTCGTGTCTCTACCGTTTATCGCTACTCCCGACATGTAGCAAATGCCCGTAAGAAAGAAATCATAGGCCATAATCGCCTGGTTATATTAGGTTCATATTCTGTGGTGTCTCTTATGCCGCTAAGAGCCTCTTGGATACAATGTCAATGTGGTTTGTAGCCAAATTATCGGCAACACACAAACTTTTTCTTTCATATGCGGCTTTATTATCAGTCATATGGTCTATAAAGTACTATATCACAAATACATTCTCCGCTTCTTCTTGTACTTTGGATTCCCAGTAGTATAATTTCCTCTGAAGAACGAGATGAACTGAACTTTTATCCTTTCTATTGCAGCTTATTTTCATCGATATACATATGTGAGGTCTGGACAAAGCTTCTTTCTATGTGGGTAGGCCAAATGTATCTGAGAACTATCTCTGCTTTTAGTTCATTTTAAATTACCACCGCTATTAGTTTCTGTCGTATGTTGAAACATAGCTGATTATGCAGTTTCCTTTCCGCTCTAGGACGTATATAAATATGGAGGTGGTGTATCCGGTTATTTTTATATGTGCTTCGTAAGCTGATCAGACAAAAATATAGTCTCAAACCTGTACATTCCTTGCAGAGAACGAGTCACGTGGTGGAATATGTGTGCACTGCCTCTACGTGAGTGTAAGGCAGTTGACATTTATGTTTCAAGTGGATATTTTAAGTGGCTCAATATAGGTAGATTTAAAAGGGGCTGGTATTTGCGGATAGTCAGAAATATAATTGGTGACCGGTGAGGCGTTTCATGGCTTGCGTACAAAATTCTTACAAACACGACAGGAATGGACTCAGGCAGCGAATGGCAAGTTCTTTCGCAACTTGTAAGTGAGAGAAAATGCGTTTGGATCTCCATGGAACGAATGTTTGGAATCGTCACTTCGCAAGAGACCATTATGGCACAGGTATACAAAGCATTATGTAGTGGTCTCAAATCATGCAGAATGGACTATGGCTGACTGGCGAAACCTTATGCGGTCTGAAGGTTAACTGGTTTTGTTGTCTTTATATGCAACACTTCGACGAGTGCCCTGAAGTCCAAATGAACCATTTAAATGTATCCCAGGCCAAGAGCAATCCGAAGATTGGTCTGTGATGTTCAAAATAAAATGTTTGTAAATCTATGGGACCAAACTACTGTGTTCATCAGTCCCTAAGATTACAAACTAACTTAAATCATCGCACCCACGAACTGGATTCATCGTGCTGAAAACATGTTCTGGTAGTCTTCAGTCCGCAGACTAGATGCCGCTATTCAGGCTACCCTGTTCTGTGCAAGTCTTTCATTTGAAACTAAGAACGGTAACCTACAACCGTTCTGAATTTGCTTACTGCATTCGTCTCTCGGTATCCCTTTACTATATTTACCCCACACACTTCCTTCTAATGCTATGTTGACGATTCCTTGATGTCTCAGAATGTGTCCCATCAACCTAAACCTTCTCTTATTCAGGATATGCCAGAAACTCCTTATCTCACCAATTCTATTGAGCACCTCCTAATTACTTATGTGATCTACCCATCAAATCTTCATCATTCATCTTTAACACCTCATTTCAAAAGTTTCTATCATCTTTTTGTCTGAAGTCCGTATGTCCATGTTTCATACACACACACAATGCTCCACTCCAGATAAATGCTTTCAAAAAGAATTTCCTAACATTTAAACTAATTTAGGATGTCAACTAATTTCACTGCTTCAGAAACGTCTTTCTTCCCATAGCCATTCTGCATTTTATATCTTCATCACTTCGTCCTTCAGAAGTTATTTTGCTACCCAAATACCAAAACTTATCTACTACTTTTAGTGTCTCATTACCAAATTTAATTACTTTAGCATCGCCTGATTTTCTGACATTACGTTCCATCACTCTTGTTTTACACTTGTTAATGTTAATTTTATACCTTCCTTTCATGACACTGTCCAATTCGTTTAACTGCTCTTTCAAGTCCTTTGCTGTCTCTGATAGAATTACTATGTCGTCAGATAATTGCGAGGTTTTTATTTCTTCTCCCTGAATTTTTAATCCTTCTCGAAATTTCTCCTTGCGTTAATCCACAGCTTGTTCAATGTACAGATTGAATAAAGTTGGGGAATGTCTACAACCCTATCTTACTTACTTCCCAGCCATTGCGATCTTTTCATGCCCTTCGACTCTAACAACTGCTGTCTGGTTTTTGTACAAGTTGAATATAACTCTTCGCTGTCTATATTTTACCCCTGCTACCTTCAGAAATAGAAAGAGTGTATTCCAGTTAACATTGTCAGAAGCTATCTACAAATGAAAAAACGTAATTTGCATATCCTTTACCTATTAAGATAAGTCGTAATGCGTCGCGTGTTCCTGCCTTTTCCTTAAGTCGAAACTGATCTACCCCAAGATAGAAATCCACCAGTTTTTCCATTCGTCTGTAGAAACATATGCGATTGCTTTTCTGAACACTCCACCTATTACACTTCGACTGGCCTGCAACATAATCACCGAGCTTGGCGCCGTGGCTAGCATACTAGAATCACTTTCGGGAGTTCAGATTTCAGTTTTCCGTGATTTCCCTAAATCGCTCCATGTAAATTCCAGGATGGTGCATTTGAAAAGGCACGGCAAATTACTTTCCAATTCAAAAAGAGCATGGGCTCCGTCAGCAATGGCCATTCAGTTGGTGGGTCGTAAAACCCTAATCTTCCAAATATTCAAATGTTCTTACAGCTTATGGGACTTAACTACGTGGTCATCAGTCCCTAAACTTACAAACTACTTACGAACTAGCTAATACTAAGGACGGCACAAATATCCATGCCCGAGGGGGGATTCGAACCCCCGACCGTAATGGCCGTGCAGACCGGAGCTGGAGACTGGAGACTGGAGCCCCTCAGTCCCCTCGGCCACCGCGGCCGGCTCCTAATCTTCCGTTCTTTTCCTTGCCAAAAATGTCAATTCCATGGTAAATCTGTCTACATGTTAGAACATGGTCAAACTAATCACATCAAGAATACCAGAATCTGTCGGAATCATGAGGCACTGGTAAACCTCAATGGAACTTAACCTGCATAAAATTTTGGACTCGCGTCCTAACTAAATCCCAGGGGCAGAATTTCGCGGCTTTAGGAGATGATTTCTCTTTGTATGACTAACTAATCTTATGGTGAACTTAAAGGGCACTAAACTTACTGTGTTGCTAAACTGCATTCTGAAAAAGTAATATTTAAAACGGAAAAACCTCTGATTTTACTTCGTGGGGAAAATAGCATTTCTGCTTTTTTTCAGTTATTCCAGAAATATTCGGAGTCGCAATGTATACGTATTTTGTTTCTCGTCCTCCACGCTCCAGCAACATTTAACTAACGGAGAGGATTTCCGCCATGAAAGGAACATGCACTTCCACGTGAAAAGCATTTCAACGAATGCGCAAAATACAGAGTCGTCCTTGTAGCGAGGTGAACCCAGGCGAGATATCGGATGCAGAAAACTATCGGTGCGGAAATTGTGCGGCATAAAGTAGAGAGAAGCCGTTAACCTCTCGGAGGCGCCGTGCTGCGAAATCCGCCGTAATCGCCGCGGCCACATCGACACCCCGTTTGAATTACAGCTCGGCCACCGCCACCGGTTCGCATTCGGTTGCGCTCTCCTGCGCTCGAACTGATGAAAATAACGACGCGGCCAGCCGTGGTCGCTACAGAGTCGGCAGCCTCTCATTGCGTTCTGTTGTTTACAAATCTGTGTTCCACAGAGGAAGCACTCACGATGCTCCCATCGTCACTACACAGTGCCGCCAGATACATGGTACAAACACAGTCTGACACATACAGTCGCGGCTGAGCACCTACTACGCCGTAGCAAAGAAGTGTTGCAATTGTTTCCGCATTAAAGGTCGCCATTTTCAGGGATGAATATAACATTAATAACGACCATTTTAAGGAATGTGACAGACAGCAAAAGGATGGCTAAGAACATACAAAGGATTTTTACTTTGCAATTCTTACTGAGTAACCAATTCTGTCTTAACCCTTTGATTGGTAACGTTACTCTCAAGCAAATTGTGCAAGATTTTCTGTAATATTTTTCGAGATTAAAATAATGTCAGGCGTACAGATGGATGTCACTGCTTAGTCCGCACAATATTTCGGGCAATAACTCCTTGGCCATCTTCAGGTGCTGTCTACCGAAGACAAGCGATGCCCGCGTCTGACGGTCAGTTATATATCGCACTATTAGGCGGTAGCGCATGCGCGCAAAGTACACAACATTTTTCAAGTTTCGTCCTCCGATGGGCATTGGTGCTTGAAAACAAAATTTTAGCTCTCTTACACATTCTCATACATTTATTTCCTTTACCGAAATGTTTGACAATGGTCTAAATCTTTATGAGACACAGCAAGCACAAGTTACCGTGGTCCATCTACATGGGATTCTCAGCAAATCACGTTTAATTGCCTGGCAGACAGTTCATCGAACTACCTTTATACTATTCATCCCCCATTCCATTTTCGAATAGCGCGCGGGAAGAAAGAACATCTGAATCTCTCCGTTCGAGATCTGATTTCTCGTATTTTATTCTGATGATCATTTCTACCTATGTAGGTGGGAGTCAACAATATATTTTCGAGTTGGTTTACGTTTTAGGAGGCGATCACTTATAATACTGTAAAAAATATAAAATAGCCAAGATCGCTTATCATCAATTTTTATTAACGACGACCGGTTTCGCTGAACTATGTCAGCATCATCTGGTCAAATAAAATATTTTACAAGGCCATAATCTTGTAATCTCAAACAGGTGCACTATGTCATTATAATGACATAGCACTGTAAATTGTTATGTAACAACTGTTTTACATTACAAGATTATGGCCTTGTAAAATATTTTGTTTGACCAGATGATGCTGACATAGTTCAGCGAAACCGGTCGTCGTTAATAAAAATTGATGATAAGCGATCTTGGCTATTTTATATTTTTTTACAATACATTTTCGCATTCGGGTGAATGTTGGTGATTGGAGTTTCGTAAGTAGACCAGGCCACAGCGATAAGCGCCGTTGTTGTAACGATTCCCATCCCAGGTCCAGTATCATTTCCGTGACGCTGTCTCCTCTGTATCGTGACAATAAAAAACCAGCTGCCTTTCTTTGAACTTTTTCGATGTCCTTCGTCAAACCCACCTGATAAGGATCCCACAATGGGCAGCAATACTCCAAAAAAGGACGGACAAGCGTAGTGTATGCAGTCTCTTAGTAGTTCTGTTGCATCTTTTAAGGTTTCTGCCAATAAAACGCAGTCTCTTGTTCCCTTTCCCAAGACATTATCTACATGTTCTTTCCTGTTTAAGTCTGTGGTACTTGTTGTTTTTCCAATTTGTACGAATTGTTTCCTAATACAATGAGAAATGCTTACAGATGGAAATAGGAAGCCTTCGAGGTGACTTATAATGCAAAATTCTATGAAAACACTTATCTGGAATACTGCAAATGAATTCATGTATATTGGGAAGAGGAGACTTGGCAGACCACTACTGACTATACAGTCGATCCAGAATAGAAAGAAAACAGCATCTCATGTGCCAGTGACAGATGTGACACATGTCTGTTTTCGTCCTTTGCCAGGTTATCGGCATAAAAGAAAATGTAGGCTTTGTTTTCATGGGTGCTTGACCATAATAAGGCGAAATTGTGGGATTGTTCTGGATTTCGTACCAAAAGTACTTGTTTTCAGAGCTACCAATTGCTCACATGGTTATGCATGTCTAATTTACCTAAATATTTATTCTTTAGGCGATCTCAGAATGTGCATCCATAAGGAGACGAGAAGTATGTACGATTCACCACACGTAGAAGCGAAAATTCGTCACATTATCGACTAACTGCAGTTGTTGGAAGTTACAAAAGAGCATTTAATTATTTTATCAATCAGTAATACATCTTCACTCCATGATTAATACTTCCTGGCTTTCTTTGCATCCTCTTTTGCGCTTATATTTCACATTTTAATTTTTTGGGATTATTTTATCTGCATTCTCTGCATACAGTAATTTTGATGCATTTTTTCTTCATTTGAATGTAAGGTATGGCCACGCATTCTGAGGTGACTTTTCACGGATTGCGAAGCCGCTCCATCTGACATGTGTGCCCTTTAATATAAGTTAGTTTAAGTAGTATGTAGCTGTCGATTGATTTTAAGAGTTTTAAACGAGGAGCATCCATGTGTTCCCGGAAGCTTATGTTGAAGTTCTACCTGTTTTGCCACTGTACATTTTTGGACACGGATTGCAGTTAAGTCTGCATATTTCTGTTGCATAGCTTATTGTTAATTCTGTCTTTTAGTTTCGTATTTGTATAGTACTTGATTTTAATATATATTTTTTTTCTAAAAGGTTTGCTAATTTGTAGGGCAATTTTGCTATATATGGTAAGCTCATGCATTTTGCTGTTAGGTATGTTGTGGTTCGTTTTGTATTGTTTCTCATTATGGTAGCTAATACGGAAATTTACTCGACCTTTCAGTTCATATATTAATTTTGAAATGTAGCCATTGCTGTGATCAGTTGCTTTGATGGTGTTTAGTTCCTCTGTTTGGTCGGCGTCTCTCACGGTAAATAGGATTACAAATATCATTCGAATAAACAGAATACATGGCATGGTACAAAACAAAACAAAATTGAACAAGAAACATGGAAAAAAGAAAGGGTATCGTAATTTAAATGACTGGGTAAATCGTAAGTGCAAATGGTCCGGAAAAGCTGCAAACAAAGTTCTCTGTCAACAAATGGCAACACAAAATATTTTTAATAAAGGATCACTTTCTAAATTCAGTAAACGTAGGCCTGAATTTATTTATGGAGCAGAATCTTTAATTTTAAATATCAAAAGATGTACTGAAGAAATTTATAAAAAAAGAAAGAATGATTATTAGGAAAAGATTAGGCACAAAAATTTCTGATGGGCTGAGAGGTAAAAATGAAATAGAAGAATACACAGACATACATGGTAAGATGACGAAACGAAGACTGAAATTTTATGGGCACATTCCTTTAAACAGATAAACAGATTCGTTTCGTGTTGTAGAGTTTACAGTTCACTGCTAAGAAGATTTACGTCCAGTTTCAGTTCCGGCTAACCACATGATATTTTCCACTGGTGCAAGGGTCCAGGAAGCGAAGGGCTGAACGTTTGAAGCTGTTTGGTAAAATAAAAAGAAGCGAATAAAATAATTAATCGTAAATTTGAAAGAATTATTGTTGTTGTAGTCTTTAGTCCGGGGACTGTTTTGATGCAGCTCTCCACCTTACTCTATCCTGAGCAAGTCTTCGTCTCCCCATAAGAACGGCATCCTACATCCATTTGAATCTGCCTACTGTATTCATCTCTGGGTTTCCCTCTGCGTTTTGTACCCCACAGACTTCCCTCCAACGCTAATTTCACGAATCCTTAGTGTCTAATAATGTGTCCTACTAATCGATCCCTACTTTTAGTCAAGTTATGCCAAAAATTCTTTCCCCCCCCCCCAAGTCTATTTAGTTCCTCCTCATTAGTTACGTCCACCCACCTAATCTTCAACATTCTTCTCTAGCACCACGTTTCACCTCTTTCTGTCCGCACTGTTTATCGTCCCTGTTCACTCCCATACAAGGCAACACTCCACAAAAATTCCTACAGAAACGACTTCCTTACGCTTAAAATAATATTAGATGTAAACAAATTTCTCTTTTTCAAAAACGCTTTTCTTCCCATTGCCATTCAGCATTTTATATCCCCTGTACTGCGACCATCATATGTTACTTTACTGCCCAAGTAACAAAACTCTTCTAGCAACTTTATTGTTTCGCTACCTATTCTAATTCCTTCAGCATCGCATGATTTTCTTAGACTGCACTCCATTACCGTTGATTTGCTCTTGCTAAATTTCTGCTTATCGTTCATTCCGTTCATCTGCTATTCCAGGTCCTTTGCTGCCGGGTCCTTTGCTATCGCTATATGTCTTACAGTTCAAAACCTGGACTCGAAATATATGTCTTACCATAATAAAATCTAGCTAGTAACTTCCGGTGTCTCCTGGTCTCTTCCAAGTATACAACCTCCTGTCGTGATTCGTAAACCAGGTGTTTGTTATGATTAAATTATGTTCCGTGCAAAATTCTACCAGGCCGCTTCCTCTTTCATTCCTTTTGCTCAGTCCACATAATTTCATTTCCTCCTCATACATTTCTTGGATCTCCTCATATCGCTAGAGCTAGTTGGCATATCAACTTGTACTATTGTGTTCGAAGTTGGCTTCGTGTCAGTCTTGACGTCGATAATGTACTGCTCATAGTAGTTTACCCGCATTCCCATTTTCTTATTCATTATCAGACCTATTCCTGTAACTACCCCAATTGATTCTGTATTTATAATCCTGTACTCACATGACCAGAAATCCTGTTCCTCTTTCCACCGAACTTCGCTATTCGCCACTACATCTAACGACAATCTATCAATTTATCTATCACTACCCAATTAAAGGATCTAACATTCCACGTACCTATCCTTATAATGCCAGTATTGTCTTTCCTGATGACTAAATCAAATGTTCAAATAAATCAAATATTCAAATGTTAGTAAAGTTTATGGAACGTAACTGCGGGGTCATCAGTCCATAAACTTACAAACTACTTATGAACAAACTTATAATAAAGACAACACAAACATCAATGCCCGAGGGAGGATTCGAACCTTCGACGCGGGGATGACCACATCCTCTCGAGTAGTCCCCGCCCGGAGATCCGGAATATTTTACCCGAGAGGATGTCATAATCATATATTCATACAATACAGCTGAATAATCTCAGAAAAAAAGTAACGGCTGTATTACCCCCCTTGCATTCAGCCGTTCGCAATAGCTGCGTGGTAAAGCCACATTAGTTGTTGCTTCAGGGCCAGCTCAGTCAATCATCCAGATTGTTGCCCCCGCAACTACTGAAAAGACTGTTGCTGCTTTTCAGGAACCACAAGTTTGTCTGGTCTCTCGACAGGTACGCCTCTGCTGTGGTTGCATCTACGGTTCGTCTATTTGTATCGTTAAGGCACACACGTCACCCCACCTGGGCAATGTCTGTGGTTCATGGGGAGGCGGTGCAAATAATTAAGAACGTGGATTTTAAGAAGATAAAAGAGCTGATGTTTTATTCCATATTGAATCCATGTGCTCAGCGACTGTTACATGTATGATCAACAGCAATCAGTAGCAAATATTTGTTTACTTATTGCCACAAATCTAGTTTTCGATCACTGTGTGACTATTTTATATTACTGATACTTGTCTTCATATGTTTCGTTCCACTGGTAGGTGTAAATAGTATATTGAACTTGCTGTAGAAAATTTCACGGTTTTTTAAATAATCATTTGGAATATGTGAAAAAGTACTCATCGTTTGAGATTCTATTAGCTATTTTCTGAACCAAAGTACGCGGTACAAAGTTCCACGGTACTGACAACTCGCACAGAACAATTACATTGACAATGACTTTCTCACAATAACTCTCTCCCACAGCCTTGCTGACGGAATATGTTATATCCTGCCAAACAGTTTGCTTCTTTGGTAATAAGAACATACATATAATTGCATAGGCAATTATGTCAAAGAACATACATGTTTTGTACTGCAAGTTACAATCAAAGACTGAGGAAATAAATAATTTTACGATTTATAGCTTCAATATCCTTACATGTAAATAATTTACATACAACGAAAGTGTAGAAATTTAAAATACAAAGTTCTGAAAATGCAAAAAATGTGATTTACTAACAATATATGTGTACAATTTGAATTAGTTTTAATGCCTGAAAGATGTGAGATGCCAGCATTATCACAGAATTGTAATGAAGAAAGCAGTATTTCAGTGAAAATGACATTTTATGAAAATGACTTGTTTATCCAAAACGTGGTAAGTTGCTTTATTGTATAAAATTTAATATTTTCGCATTAATTAGTAAATATTGCAATCTAAAGTGCTTTGAGATGATTTCTTACTTCAATAATTACAATTTATGATTGTTAGATGCTTTCAAAACGTAGTAGAATAGTTATTTTATGGTTTGCAATAATGTAGAAACATATAGAATGAACAAGACTTGAACAATACAGTTTTTACCTCATTATTTAAATACGCAAACTAAGTTAACGAGATGAAGATAAAAGTCCTATTAGTATTAAAGGTACATGAAAAGCTGTATATAAAACATTAAATTCGTGTCTACAGCTGGAGGAGGCTATTCCGAGATTACAAACTGGACCTAGTCTGTCCTATTCTATATTCAGACCCTGAAACCGTACATGTTTCACGATTTCTTCTTCAAGTAATAACGAGTACGAATATACCTTTTATCCAGTTTCTAGATTCGCGAAATCAACGAAGAATGGGGACGTTGTGGCGACATTTCTCGATGTCTACGTCACCATAAATTTCCGTGTACGTCGCGTGCTCTGCAGTTGAAGTTCAATTCCAGCGTTCGATGCATACCCGAGTTTCGAAATGCGAAAGCAGTTTGTCATCCATTTCCACTCTCCATGGCCATAAATCCACATTCCGATTGCCGAGAAGTGGTTTTATGACACAGCAATCATTTAGCTTTGAAACACAACTTCCTTTATATTGCAGTCACACATGTGAAGTTGGAGCAACCGTTCATTGGCATATCCTGTCCCCAACAGACTAGATGTAAATAGAGTAATCCTTATAAGTTATTTAATATATCATCCAAAATGTGTAGAAAGTTAAAGCCCACTTGAACGTCAAATAAAAAATTAAAACTGAAGCACTATTTCCACAGTTACGTAAAATACGAACGAGATTAAAAATGCTTTTGCCAGAGCAAGAAAGGAAAATATGTCGAGTTTGTGACAGTTGTATGGAGTGACATTTGTCATGAGAGGAAATTTGTTGACACTTGCCTGAAGCCCCGGACACTGCAGGTAGTTGACAGTCTGTTTCACAAGTTGGGACACTGGCCTGTCCACCACAGGTAGTTTTGGGCTCGCTCGCCGTATGTGCTACGAGAGTTCACGGTAAAATGGAACGGTCCGACGTCGTTACGTAGCACAGCACGGCCGAGTGGAAGCACAGGAGAAGTGAAAAACAATGTGCCGCCCTCAGGCGTGCGAATTAAGTTCGTCGTAGACTTATATACAGTATATACGGAGAAGAGGTTAAAGGGAAACTCCCAAAATTTAACTCTTCTTCTACTTTGCCAATACCGATGAACTTTTAAAACAGCGTCTATTATGTACATATGTAGTAATACCCAAAGTTTAAAGACCATAACTTCACTGTTTTTCGAGCTCTGATTTTTAATATGTTCTTAATGGTATTCCAACTTTTGATTCTCACGCTACAATTTTCACATGTAAAATTTTATAGGTATATTCACAAGACAGTTCAACGGTTCTGTGCTTTCATCTTACGAGGAATTTTAATCTCTTGCTTTTTGTGTTTATTTCAAATTTCAACCTTAAATTTTCTTCAATTATTGGTATTTAAAAGTATCGATAAAATAAACGAATAACATGTTCAATAGCTTTAATGCATAGCGTTATGCAAACACATCAAAACTACTTCCTGCAAGGATAAACGGTCATAGAACTATTCTGTAGTTACATCAAGTTACTAAACGGCTTTTCAGCTTGTTAAAGTTTGTGGCGTTTAGGTGATTTTTGAGTTATGTTCACAGGGTGGAAACTTGCCTACAACTAGAAGTTATATACCTACAGCGTGAATTTTGCGCAATTAATTTAATTGCAAAATTAATTTCGTAGACTTGAGTTTTTCTATGTGAATTTACAGCTACGATTATGTCGATGTTTAGATTTGCATGTACGTGCTACTTTTTCTAACGCAAAGTAATAAATTCACATATAGAAGCCCACTGGCCGATTTCAACTTGAGAGCTTATCTTCGAATTAGCATTTGTGGAAAAATGGTATAATATATTTATCCTTTAGAGAAAGGAAAACAATGTGAATTCATAATATGTGTGTTTTTAAGTATAATATTTAAATAAAATTATAATGAAATATGTATTTGTCAGTTGAAATTTCGTCCTGTCACCTGATCTCAGCACTATCATAATATTAGAACAAATGATGAAATTCATTATCAGTTGTCATTATGCTGAATTTCATTGTAATTTCTGATTACCACAACAGTCGTGACAAATAAATTTGCTACAGAACGCATTAATAAGCCACGTTGTAGGGATGCACGCTTGCTTACTGCTGTGGTCTGAGCGCCAGCCAGCTCGCAGGATGTGTGACTGTGCCGATAAAAAGCCGGTTAGCACGGCAAGGGACCTGGTCTCCGTGCAAGTGTCAGTCCGTGCAAATGTCACTCTGTGCAAGAGTTCCTACCCCAATATGGCCCTGTTTAAACAACACTGACAGAAAAGTGGAGAACCACCTGCCTCAGTCCTTATTCGGCCCTACTCGCCAAAAATTTTGGCATACAAAAATATTCGGCAATTTTAGCAAAGAACTTGCTAAATCCTTTTACCCAGTCTCTAATATTAAAGAAATTTTCATAAGCAACCTCTTCAGTGCAACTGTCTAGATGTAGGTATCTCCCACTTTCTGGCTTACTTCCATTTGCACTTTCTTTTGTCTATGCCTGTCACTATCTATTACTTTATCTCCATTTTGGCTGCCTTCTTCTGCCATTTTATATGTCCCATTATTTTTCTCTTACATCGCCATTTCCTCTTTCTTTCTCACAATCTGCTCGCGGTCTGTTCAGTCACAATTATCTCCTCTTTACACCTATCTTAATGCCTTGCTCGGGCTTCTAACTCCCTGGTCGAGAAGCTAAGACCACGTGTGGCAGATGGGGCTGCGTGGCAATGGCCGTAGGAAATAAGGCGCCTTACTGTTGCTCTCCGTCGGAGGTTCGAGTCCTCCCTCGAGCATTTTGTGTGTGTGTGTGTGTGTGTGTGTGTGTGTGTGTGTGTGTGTGTGTGTGTGTGTGTGTTGTCCTTAAGCTAGTTTTAGTAGTTTGTAACCCTACGGACTGCTAAACGTAGAAGTTAAGTCTCACAAATTTGCTAACACTTGAATTTGAACCACTGCATTTTGGTGCCATAGCATTACTAACATTTGAATAGTTTTTGGGACAAGGGGGAAAGTGGAGAAAATTTTTGTTGTTGAAGTTCTCCAATTTGGGGATCGAGAGCCTCAGAGCTCATATATATATATATATATATATATATATATATATATATATATGGCACTGATATGTTTTTTAGGTTCTGTGTCTCCTCTCTCTTTAGCTACTGCTTCCGTCCATTTATCTTTATGTCACTGCATCTCTCCCACAATGGTTGCCTGTCCCCTCAACTCTCCTACTCACAATGTTTATTCTTTCTTCCACCACCACTATGGTAATTTCTTTCGGCATGTGAAAATGCAAGTATGTTCACATGCCGTAATTTTTGGTGAGGAAGCTGGAATGACAGCTGCATTTTTTCAGCTGCTTCCCAGCTTTTCTTTGCAACAGCAGTGTGTGCTGATTATATACAACAAATTCTGTGAATCAGTAATAATGTAAGAATTTTTTTCTGTGCCTTGATATATTTTTATGTAGTATACGACAAATGACAAAATAAAATCAGTCGCTTATCGAGAGAAGGTATCAGACCGTACGGTGGCAAAATAAAATTTCTTAGAGTATAGTTTCCTTGTAGTGTACCGATAGCTATTTCACATTAGACCACACATATTCGTCCGCCGGATATGAAACCGATATGCTTTATATGCTTTCAGCTAAAAAATAAAAAATTAAAGAAAGCTCTTTTCCGAATTTAAATTTTTACAACCATATGTAAAGCGTACGCATTGTTTTATTACCGCTGGAAACTTCTTAAAATATGTTGCAGTACGTATTTTGATGTTACACAGTATGTGTGAAGTAGAACGAAACAGAGCAACGGCATCAAGCTGTAAATTGTGCATAAATCAATTTTTTTCGGCAAGTAGATATCTTAAAATCGCCTTACATCTTTCATAACGGCGGAATGTCATCTCTTAGCACAACTGAGTCATTTGGCGTTCATGCATCTTCGTTTTTAGGTGTATAAAAATAAAATATAAAGAGTTTCTAATAGGAGAAAATGGCATATCTAGGTAAGTGTCTGTTTCTTCTAATGACATACTGGGGTTGAAGTGATTTTGTGAGCCACGTTATTCATCATTATCGTGCAAATTCGTTCCTGATGAGGCGCTTTAAATTATCAAGGTAAACGATATTAAAAAATAAAGTGAATGCATCAGAAACATGTATTTTTAGAAGTAAAGGATTATCTAAAATTGCACTGTTCTATTGTATCAACTTGACGAAATTTTCAGTGCTACGATAATATCTTACTTTTCTGTGATTGGTAGTGCCATTTTCAATAATTTCTTGAACAACGGGCAGTTTGCAAAATATTGGCCGAAGAGGGAAACGGACAAGTTATTTGTGATCAGCGACATTGTTAATAACCTTTTCAGTCAGGGCAGGTACCAATGTTCACCCTGTCTTCTGGAGAAACAAATTCTTATTTATATCTGCATTTAACAGGAGGAGTTGTGGATTTGGAGGGTCGCTCATCGCAAGGAGTTTTCTGTTTGACACCATTTGCAATGATAAGTTATGGACGCACTGATAATAGAAACTGCAATTTTGTTTCAAAACATCCGCGATGAACGTCAATATGTAAAGCGGTTATCCGTAAAAATTCAAAATTTAAGTCCCGGGCGCGATCTGTGACGAACACCAGAAAAGATCGATGCAAAATTAGAGATTAAATGGAGAATTAAATTGTATCGTGACCTCAGAACCCATAGCACCTGCCTTCATTCACTACTTCAGTTAAATCTACAAATTATTACACTACAGACAGAATAATGCGTCCATATTTTATTTGCATATGTATGATAACAACGAACATGTGGAGAATGTTATTGGAAAAACTTCCAATCTTCCCGGTATCATAATTCCAAGTACATATCTTAAAAATTTCGTTGATTTCTCATGGAAAGTAACTATAGATTTCCATAACCACACAATAACTTTTGATACCTAGAAATGATGATTACTTTTTTTCGTATCAAGATAACGAATATAGATTTTCGAAAATTTCAAACGGAGTTTCTATATAAACATCTAAGGTAAAGATAACATATGACTCATTTCCTAGTCGCCAAGGTACGACTTTTTGAAATATTTCATTATTGTATGCGGCATTTTCAAACAAATCGCTATCGCGCTATATCGTGAAAGGTCCTATATATCGACAAATAAAAAGATATCACTCTACTGTCAACTTAAAAAAAATTTCCACGCGTTAACTACATTTCATAGGCAACTACGTATGGTCTAAGTTTGCTATTCAAACATCTTGGATTTCTGTTCTATCTTGATAACGTTTATGTGATTTGTCATGCTATAGATTGCTGATTAAATAATATAGAGTGTCCATTTTAGAACATATAATTTTGTGTTAAAAAACACATACGATTTCGTTTCAGAATGTTTCAAACTATTTATATACATGGGCTTGTGCCTTACATTGAAAGTCGTTTTACAATAGTTATTTTTCTTCCATAGATATTTTTGCGGTCAAGATTATTAGGACAACATGTATATTACACTGCGCATTGTCATGTGCGATGTGATTACGCGTCCATTAAGACAAAATTACATTCTCCAGGCAGGCTTATCAGCTGTACAATAAGGAAAGGAATAACCGCACTATCAACAATAGTTACTAGGGACACAACCAGAGCATACGTTCTGGAACTGTCGTAGAGGTACAGAAAGTTGCTCAAACAGTAAATTAATCATTTGGGACAAATATTCTGATCAGTAAATTTTTTACTTCTAAATCACCAGTTTGCTCAAGAACGAAATGCAGTCGTAACTGAAGTAATTATTATCACAATCGTATTCTCCCACTCCCATAAGTAATTTTTGAGGCTAACTTCAGAAAAAAATCGAATGGCCGTGGATTATTATTGCTCCGTACTGTGATATTGTATTTTAGCATTATGACTAGCGCTACGTGAAATTAAGAAATAAACTTTGAAATTTTAGGATTTTGAAATTCAAATTTTCATTTATTTAGTGTTTATATTTTTAAACGTGTTTAAACATTTAACTGAGCTACGATTTTTAATTCTTTGATACATTAGTGACTAGCACTTTAAATGTATTTTTCTAAATGGTCGTCTTCCCAGTTGAGTGTCACACTGCAAAAGTGACACCGAGGAATTTCAGCCATGAACATAAAAGCTATCTCATTTCAGATAGACATTGCATCACTCCTAAAACTCATTTCATGCGTAGCCATTCTAACACACTTTATTCTAACTAAGCATAAGCTTCTGCGGGCTTTATCACTATCAATACAATTTTTCAGGCTGTGACAGCATTTTAAATTTATGTTTTGGCCACTATTGCAAATAGCCTACCTCAAGATGAGTAGGAAAGCAACTTGCATAATAGTTGAAATGCAGTGCAATTTTATAAATTGAGAAACAGGAAAAATAGCAGCCATTCCGAAATTTAAGTAACTGGTATATTTATACCGCTTTCCTAACAAATATTTCTGTGTTTAGTGGAAAGGTTTTGTATTGTTATCTGTGCAGTTAAGGAAGCAAATAAACAAGAAGGAAAACATAGATTAAAATGAAATTCAAAGTTCTTCATTATACAATATTATTTACAAACAACAAAGCAAACCGTTCGACGTCTTCTAGTTAAGATTTTTATGCTGAAGAGTGGTTGGTGTTTGTTTTTTGTTTCCTTCTTTTTTATACCTCCAAAAATAAATGAAATATCTTTGCCCTTTCAGTGGTGTTGAATACCACAACAATGTATCTGATGTACTTTGTGATAGCTCGGTAGTGCGCAAATGTGTCTTGGAAAGTTTAACAGAACATTGTAGTTACACAATAAGTATTCATTACGAATCTTAATTTTCGCTCTTTTGGTATCTTTATCTGGTGCTTTCACATATAATAATCGATATATATTATAATCAGTAAGAGGCTGCTCTCTGTATATTAAAATCTTTTATTACTTGAGCATTAACTTTTGTAAATGTCATCGACTTTTACTTATTTAGCATTTATAGCACTTATGTAACATTTACAAAATTTATTTAGCATTATAGCAGTTACAAATTTCACTTAGCTCTAATTATGACTTCATTTTGTGTTATCTTCAGATTATTATGACCATCTCGGTACAACACATTTTACATGTGTGTGTACTGTCGATACGGCTGCAGTTTTAGAGATTCTAGAGAGTGTTTTAAACCTACATTAGCATTTATTTTCCATAATGGACCTCACTACCTTCTCCTATTCCAGTAGCTTATGATCGGGCAAACAACGACTTCTAGGCCTGCATGTTGCCTCTAATATCTCCGATATTATCCTGGTCTCCTTTTTGTGAGATAAACATAATAAGAAGCAATATATTAATTGATTCTTCGACAAACGTACGTTCTTAAAACTATGAAAGCAGCATCTGCAACTTGAGCTGGTCTAACTCGTCCGTGCCTTTTTCGCACTTCCTACCTGAGCCTGTAACCAAGCGTGTTGTTCTTCTTTGTACCTTCTTTATCAATCCTGTCTTATACTGACGCAAATTCGGTGATCAATATGCAAGTATTGGTGAAACGAGTTTTTTGTAAGCTTCTTCCTTTGTTTCCAGAATTAAATTTTCAGTTTGCAACGGAGTGTTCGCTGATATGAATTTCCTTGCAGATTGTGTGCCGGAAACGGGATTTGAATTTGGGACCTTCGCCTCTTGCGGACAAGTACTCTAACGTCTGAGATATCCCGGTACGCATCACGGTACGTCCTCACAACTTCTGCCAGTAACTCCCCACCTACTTTCCAAACATCACAGAAGTTCTCCTGCGAACCTAGTGCGAGTCCTGCAAGTTTCGCAGGAGAACTTCTATGATGTTTGGAAAGTAGGTCCTACATTTATTTTAGTACGTTGGTATTGTTACTTGTGTGTGAAAGGAGCAACTTAAAACAGATTCGTTGTCTGACGTACTGAATTTGGCGATCGAACAGAACACTTCCTTCATTCCATCAGCAAACAGTCAGGGTATGAACATCGTAATGAACATACTGAGAAAGGAAATGTCTATTTTCAAACTACTGGATCTCTAAAGATTGCGTATCTCAGCTTACTGAACGTCCGTCCTACAAGCGCGGAATCAGGAAGAACGTACTCTGCAGCTGGTTTATTTTGTACAATACTCTCTCGTTTAAACGATAAATCATTGTATTGTTACCTGAGAGAATTTTACAAAACTGCAGATTCTAAAGCAAAATGCCCTACAGTTGGTGTTTTAATGATATTCCAACTATAATAACTGCTAATTAATTTATATTTTTCTAACTAAAACAGTAACATTTTATTTGTCTAAAACTATTGACTTTTCTACACTTTCCCTTACGAGAAAAAAATTTCGATATTATTGATGTTTGCTTAAGTTTGTCACGCGAAAAGACAACCATTCTTATTGTAGACTAGCTTAAACCCGCGACTCCGCTCGCGTGTTGGTTGATTATGATCGATAAGTTATCTTTCAGTAGTGTGTTATTTATTTATTCTTATATTTCCTTATTTCGTATGCTTATCCTTACAGAGAAAGAACTGAAGACATTGTAGGACGCATACACCAAAGATATGGTCTGTGACATCATGTTTCGCTGTATGTAAACTCCTTGCGATAGATTCGCAAACGTCATTGTTAGCCTTTTTAATAATTTGACGACTTTCAACCACCATATCTTGCACCCTCTTATAGCTATAGGCATGGAACTGATATGGTGTAACCGGGAGACGTCGGACGACAATTATACACTGACCATTCGTTTGCGTTCTGTGCTGCAGAGCGAAATATTAACACACACACACACACGTAGAATTTTATATACACCGATGACTTTCCATCCCAATATACTCCACCCTTTTATCATTATCAACCCTTAACCAACAATGCAACCAATAAAACCATTTTCAAAGAGTAAATATAATTTTCAAAGAGTAATTATTGTTCCGCATTTCGCGTTATATTCTTCAAATTACTAAATATCTATCAGATCGCTATAAAACCGTGCCTAAAACCTTCCTCAGGTATAAATTAGAAAGAGTAAAAATTTTTAAGTCTCTGCGTCTTGTCGTTCGGACTTGATAAGCGTTCACCGAACAGACATTCACATTAATATATATCGATAAATAGCTATCCCGTCGCCATGAAACCGTGCCTAAAGCCTTCCCCGGGTGGACATTAGTAACTGTAGAAATTTTTAGCTCTTTATGTCTTGTGTTTCAGACGTGATAAACGTACACCGAACAGACATTCACATTTATAGATAAAGCTTTGTGTTACTTAATTTCATCAAAAATGTAAGAAATTTTATTTTTAAATTTTAGTAAACATTTAAATGCATACTTATTGCTTCTCAAATGTTCAAATGTTTGTATAGCTTTTGGGACTTAACTACGGAGTCATCAGTCCCTAAACTTACAAACTACTTATGAACTACTTACGAACTAGGACGGCACAAATATCCATGCCCGAGAGGGAATTCGAACCCCCGACCGTAGTGGCCGTGCAGACCGTGACTGAAGCGCCTCAGTCCCCGCGGCCACCGCGGCCGGCTATTGCTTCTCTTCTCTGCGTTCTAATTATTTTTCTCTCTCCTGCATAACCATTTTTCGTCAGTCCATGCCTCACATATAAAACCTGTTGTGTAATACACGGCGGTAAAAGCGAAAGAAGAGACAGAGAAATAAATTATACCTAGCTAGAAAGATCGATTACACGATCACGAGATTGGGCAACCCAGTCCCGAAAGACCCGGGATTGTAAAATCCGTGCTGCATTACTTTCCCTAAAACAAGGCGCCAGGAAAGCCGCCGCCGGCTCAGAGTAACAAATTGTGTGGGGGAGGGGGCGCGTTTAGACGAGGCGGGGGGGGGGGGAGTTCCGCCTTGCAGACGCTCGCCTCGCGTGGCGACCTCGTCTGCCTGCCATTGGTGCCTCCCCATCTGACCGCTAAGTTAACGTCTTACAAGCTCAGCGGTTATGTCTGTGATGTAGCTAAGTGGAGTTTACATGATGGGCTTGTGGTTTGGATGTGTTTGCTGACCAGACATCAACATGTCTCAACAGTCAGGAGACACTATGATTCTGCAGTGTGCAGCGGAACTGTGTCTATCCTTTTTTTTTTTTTTTTTTTTTTTTTTTTGGGCAACTTTAGGTTAGTAGTAACACTAAAAGTGGGCCTTTGCGATCGTCTTTTGACAGCTTGAAATTTAAATGAAAATAACGGGTTAACTATTCATCTGACACGAAAATTGAATAACCGAATTTGTAGAGGAGAAAATTGTCTACAACTTTGCTCTCATATGTTTCTTTCATATCTCGTAGCGTTTCAAAGATATTTGCAAAAATAACGGCGATTTTGGGATGTATGTCTGTCTGTCCGTAACGTGTTCCCTGTTTTTAAGACGAACCGTTCAACCGATCAGCACCAAATTTTACAGACATGATTGTAGGCCACCAGAGACCAGAACCCCCCTTTGTCATGTTTTTCGGACAAAAAACACGGTTGTAATACCAACAAAAAATCGGTTTGTAATATAATTGTAATTGCAAACGAACCGTTTATCTGCCAAGAAAATTGAATAATCTAATTGTTAGAGGAGAAAGTTCTCTACAACTTAGCTCCCTTATGTTTTTTTCATATCTCGTATCGTTTGAGACATATTGACAAAAATAACGGAGATTTGACACCCTCCATTGAATTAACGAAAACCACCCGTTCCGCCATGTCACGTGACATTCCTCGCCCAGAACTCTCTCTGGCATACTCCATCTTGCGTTGCGTATTTGATGATTTTCTTATTGTAACTTACATGTTGTCGTTTAAAAGCAATGGCGCACTGAAGAATTAACAAAAACGCATCGTTCTTCGTACGATAAATGATAATCTAGTGTCTACAAATGCCATATTAGCATCATTTAGCAACGGCAATCAATAGTATAAGATTAAAGGACTCATCTTTCGATTGATAGCTGTAGCGTAGGGGGCAAGCCATTGCACTATGACGCTGAAGGTAGGGGGTTCGGAACCCACCACTACCTAAATTTACTTTTCCTAAAAGGGTTTCAGACACTCTTATTAATGAATTTTTTATTCTTTTGTTCCAAAATGTTTGCAAAAAGTAGTAAAACTATAAATCTAAAGTGGGCCGTAAAACACGTCAGTGCTTTTTTTCCCACTTCTTTACAAAACAATAGTCTATCCTCCTTTTCTTTTGGACTCTGAACCAGCGATCTTGCACAATCTAAATCTTCCATTATAATGACATTTTTAAATTTAAATCTATGGAAATTCATATTGAAAGAAAAGGTCTGAGCAGACTGTACAGTCTACGCGAGCGAAGCATCGGACACTCTACATCTACAACTACACAGATAAACTGCAAATCAGATTTAAGTTTCATAAAATGCATTAAAAAAACCATCAGCTGTTAATTCAAAACCTTATACATCTACCAGTTTCGTTCATAGACCATCTTCATGGATAAAAAGGTGTTAAAACAGAATGGTAAAATGCATCAAATAAAATACATCTAGCTGAGACAAACAGGAGTCAGTATAACTAATAGTGTTAAAATTACAGTGGTCATCTTATATAAAACCTATCAGTCAAACATAACATAAAAGGTATAAATAACAGCTGATGGTGTTTAAAAATGCATTTTATGAAATATATTACGGCTGTTGACACTCGCCTCACCAAAGCATTCAGATTTAATTGCCTGGCAGAGAGTTCATTAACTACTTTAATTTTTCTCTATCGTTTCATTATCTAATACTACGCGGGAAGAAAGGACACCTAAATCGTTCCGTTTTCGATCTGATTTCTCTTATTCTATTGGGTTGGTTGTGTCTCCCTAAGTAGGTGGGCACTAGCAAAATATTTTCATATTCAGAAGTCGGTGATTGAAACTTCGCTAACAGATCACGCCGCAATGAATAATGTTTTTCTTTCAATGATTTCCACCCCAATTCATGCAACATTTCCGTGACGCTCCCCCCCTCCTGTAACTTGATAAAACAGAACGAGCTGCCCTTCTCTGAACCTTCTCAATATCTTACGTCAGTCCCACCTGGTGAGGATCCCACAAAGGGCAACAGTACTGAAGGAGAGGACGCGCAAGTGTGATTTAGGCAGTCTCTTTTGTGGAGCTGGTGAATCTTCGAAGCGTTCTGCCAATATAACGTAATCTTTGGATCGCCTTCCCATAATATTTTCTGTGTTCTCTCCAGTCTAAATTGTTCGTAATTGTAACGCTTACGTTTTTAGTAGAATTTACGACCTTAAGGTTTGACTGATTTATCGCGTAATTGAAGTTCAGTGGATTTCTTTTAGTGGTCATGTGTATTACTTCACACTTTTCTTTATTTAGTGTCAATTGCCAATTTTCGCACCATGTAGAAATTTTGTCTAAATAGCTTTGCAGTTGTTTTTGATCCTCTGTTGACTTCACTAATCGATAAACTACAGCATCATCCGCGAACATTAAGCTAGTTACAGATATGAGAGGTGTTCAAATGAAAAGTTACGAAACGTCTTAGCAACCAAACCGTTTGAAATTTCAATATGCTGCTTTTTGATAACGTAGTGCGACATCTAGGGACCCTAAGCATGCGTCGTCGTCTCCCCCTAAAAAAATTGAAGGCCGTGGCCTCAGCAGGAGAGGTGATGCTCGCCGACGTTTCCGCCGTCCGAGATCCGACACTCATTGAATTCCTCAAGCACGGAAAAACCATTAAAAGTGACGTCTACTGCGAGACACAGCTTAGCCTACTCAAACGGCCTGAGCTGCTCACGGAGGAAGTGATTCTGCTCAATGATAACGGTCGTCAACACGTCTGCAGGGACACACGAAGTATACTGTCCAAGTTGGAGTAGCTTAAGCATCCATCCTACAGGCCGCACACGTCGCCCTGTGACTTCCATTTATTTGTAAAATGTAAACTTTCACGGCCGGAAAAGTCAAAATTACTAAAAATTTCCGGGCTATTATGCCGTGGTCTTATCGATTTATTATGCAAACCAAACGTTTTGCCCCCGACTTCGGAGGACATTTTCAAGGGGGATCGCGGCACTTTTGAATGCCAGTAGCGAGCCAGGGTGTGCATCGGACATTCAAAAGTGCCACGATCCCCCTTAAGAATATCCTCCGCAGTCGGGGACGAAACGTTGGGTTTCCATAATAAATCCAAAAAACCACGGCATAATAGCCCGGAAATTTTTGGTAATTTGCATCTATTTGATCCGATAAAAGAAAAAAAATCTCAAAGAGAAGCGTTTGAAATCGGAAGACGAATTGAAAGACACAATAGAGGCCCGGCTCTTTGTCACAACCACAGGAATTCTGTGAACAGGGAACCTTTCAGCTCTTTAAACAGCGATTATTATTGTGCTCAGGCCTCTGCTGATTACTTTTGAATAACACTTCAGTTATACCCACAGAATAGTTTCGTAACTTGTCATTTGGACTTTCGTTCTACACTTTCTCAATACGATGTATTACTCAATATGCTCTTGCTGGAACATGTGCTGATACGATGTATTTCTCACATGCGGAAAGAAAAGTGTTCTAATGTTCTAATGTTTGTTAAGCTTAAGGGACTTAGCTGCGGGCTGATCAGCCCCTAAACTTACAAACTACTTATGAACTACTTACGAACTAGGACGGCACAAATATCCATGCCCGAGGGGGGATTCGAACACCCGACCGTAGTGGCCGTGCAGACCGTGACTGGAGCGCCTCAGTCCCTTCGGCCACCGCGGCCGGCTATGACTTTGGAGAGCGAGATGCTCTTCCGCCACTATAGAGGAAGCCAAATTTCAAATTTTTATGACCTAATGGTCCAAAATTATGAGGTTTTCGAAAAAGTGTTCCTCTAGTTCTGTTTTAGAGTTTGTTTTTGTGTGTTTATGGGTAGGAAAAATCACTTCTTACAAGTTTCTGAATGTTAGATAATTTCTGTTCCGTTGGTGGTTGTTAGACAAATAAGGCTGAGGACTACGGACTCTGGTCTAAGCTTTCGGCGACCTCCAGTTTTTCCCTATCAATAGCATTTGTCGCCCACACGATGTACAGCTGGACTACTCTTTCACATTTATCCGAGCATCATTTTTGCGCGTATGCGGAAACGGCGCCTTTGATGTACCCGACGAGTACTGCGTGGCGAGGTGCCCCGCCGGACGTAGTGTTGTGAATGATGCGCGTCGACGAACGAGGTCGGCCGGCAAATTTCTGGAAGTACAGAGTTCCGTTTTTACGCCACCGCGCTCTCGAACTTCTGATGAAAGTTTTACGTTCGGCAGAGACGAAAATGAAGCGCAGCGGTTCCATTTAAAAGTTGCCGGTGATAAAACGAAAGACTCTTTGTCACATCTCCTATAGAATCGGCTGACCTTTTTCTTTATAGAGGCAGACGTAAAACAATATAATCTGAAGGTTTCGAGATAGGACAGCGACGTGAAGCAACTATATTTCTGACAAATTAACGAACTTGATATTTCAAAAGGATTTTAGGTCACGGTCGCGTATGTGGTAGAATAAATAGTTTTATTGGTGATGGACGGGATTAAATAATCATGAGAGTGACTAGGGAGGGCGGGGGGGTGGGGAGCAGAGTGGTGAACTCTTTTCAGACTGTTGCCTCTTTTCAGAGCTGTAATAAAATTATAATATAATTTCTGTATCCATTTTGAAATGTTAGCATCCTTTCGTATAACTGTAGTCGTTTTATGAATTTCCAAAAATTATTCTGGAAAACAAAAGTTGCTACCAAATGTGACGAATAAAATAAATATGTGGCTATGACAAATTTTTCTACTCGAATTTAAAAGTATTCCATCCACTAAAAACTTGTCAATTCTGTATTGAACTGTTTTCAGAACAGCTTCAGTGTATTACACACCTCTTAAATATGTCGAACTCTTAAAATATACATCCGGTAAACAAACACACCTACATGTTTCACAGCATTGAAGGATTATTAAGTATAGTAAATGTTTACGAGGATCTACGGTGCACGTTCCTTCATATAATTCTAAAGTAAATCACTAGATTGAATTACCGATCCTGGTTACCTACACCATTCACCAAGTACACCACTCCCCCTGCAAATAAATCTAGAGAAGTACAGTCAAGTTACGTCCTATAGTTCGGCTGGTGAATACCGTATTAACACACAGTGTTTTGTCATTCTCTTTGCGTCTTGAAAATTGTGTAGAGTTTCCGAACTGAACTATCGGAAGTTAAGCAGGACGCATCTTTCTCTTACTTTACTGGAATATTCGACTTACGGAAAGACAGCTAGTTTCTAACGGAGGGTACTGAATTAAAATGATGAAACGACAGAATATAAAAATGAAGCAGGTAAAAATGAACGGATTGGGATAAGCAGGAGTGGTCAGAGGACAAATCCAAGTCCCTAGAAGAATGAATAAGTTGGGGAGAGATAAATACCTCCTTCATGAAAGTAAAAAGGACATTTTGAGATAAGAAAAGCAGCTAAAAGAATATTAAGATCTAAGATGAAAAAGCAGTACCAAGAAAAGAAGGGTAAACTGAAAAGTGTAAGGAATATATTTTAGATTTGTTTAATGCATAAATGTGTAGGATTAATCTCTGAATAATGACGGTTTCCTTTGTGCAATGTGATCAGGGTGTACATTGTGCCACGTGGTGGCCAGTACATAGTAAGTCTGGTAACAGAGGGTCTGTTGCAATTGCTTACCCTGCTCATACAATAGTGTTATAGTAATTATTCAGCATGGTGGTAATTATTTTAAATTAAACTTCCGTAACTTGGTTTTTGAGTGGGGGCCACACTGATCACGTATGTTCACCTCTTCGACGGGCATTGTAATGTTTTGTGATCCCCTGTCATGTTCTAGCAATGATCATAAGGTCGGTAATGGAAATCCCATTCACGGGTAATATTTTGTGTCCGTTCACACCACTTTGCTGTCCCTGGCGCGCAACGGCCGCAACGGCTCACGCAGTAATTCTTCTTTGCATGCTTTGTGTGAATGTGGTAAATCATAGCGGGGAAACAGAGGAAACTCCTTGCTTCCATATCCTTGCGAGTGACGAAAGCCGGCCGCGGTGGCCGCGGGGACTGAGGCGCTCCAGTCACGGTCTGCACGGACACTACGGTAGGGGGTTCGAATCCCCCCTCGGGCATGGATATTTGTGCCGTCCTTAGTATAAGGTAGTTCGTAAGTAGTTTGTAAGTTTAGGGACTGATGACCTCGTAGTTAAGTCCCATAAGCTTAACAAACATTTGAACATTTTGAGTGACGAAATTAACCTGTCTTTTTTTGGAAACTTACTAGGAGGCCCATTCAGATGATATCAACAAAAGGTTGCACTTAAATTCTCTTTCATACTAAAAATTAACGTCACGTAGTGTTTATCTTAAAGAATTAGTGATTAAATAAATAACGATTTTATCCCACATGCGTGTGAAAGCAATTTCTAAATGTTCATATGACCCTATTCAGCACTAATAATTCTATTCTTAACGTCTTTGCTGTGGCCTGCGATAGTGCACTGAAGCATAAATAACAAAGTAACGTATCCGTCCCATTTGAGTACGTATATTGGTTCCGATTAATTAGGTCAGATGCGTTTGTAATGTTATCCGTTGCACGGGCCAATCTTTTGACTCTTCAATTTCATTAAAGTTGTTGGTCGTGCTTCTTTCGCACGTGGCGGGAAACCATATATGTACTGCGTAGGCAAGTCATTCCACATACAAACGTGTGGGAGCCATATTGCATCGCAATAGCTTGCAGTAGGCACCTTCAGTGTACAAGTTATCGGGCACAGTGTAAGACAGAATGGTAAAATACACAGTCCCGACAAGAGGATATATAAAATAAAATTAAAAACAGCGACGGGTACGTTACAAGGTATCACCTGAAAGGGGACATGAGATATCAAGCATACGTCGGTGTAGTATGGGAGAGATATGTGGAGAGAAAAACCGCAGATGGAGGCCAAGAAAATACTAGCCAGTTGGTGAAAATGAATATGAGTTGGTTTTGTTGTGATCTTCTGTTCAAATACTGGTTCGATGACTCTACTCTAAACTGCCAAAGCTTTGAATAGGAATACCAACCTACATTATTTCGATACTGCAGACTGGATTCATCTCTCGGTCTCCCTCTATGTTTTTTATTCCCCTAACTTACCTCTAATGCCAGAATGACGATTCCTTGATGTCTGAGTATGTCAATTATCAAGCGATTGCTTGTTTTAGTCTAGGTGAGCCAGTAATTTAATTTTTCCCCAATTCTGTTCACTTCATCATTATTTACGTGATCTACCCATAAAACATTCCACATTCTGCTGTGACACCAAATTCCAAAAGCTTCTGTGATAACAGGTATAAAGGAAGTAAAGTTAATAGTTAAGTGTTTCTCCCCCCCTCCCCTCCCTCAGTGCTACTGCAGCAGTTTTAGAGGTGTGGGGACACGACAAATTACTATTTGTATTTTCTGAGCTGTATTAAGCTAATTGGTATTCTGTGTTATTATCTTTGATTGTAAACGAAAAAGAGTACAAAAAACTGTTCTTCACTTGTCACTGTATTACGCTTCCATGATGTGTGATGTGCAAGATAGAAGTAAATAAATGTGTGGAAAAATAAGTGTTAAATGTAATGTTTAATGAACCGTGTGCTACAAAATTGGTGACCCCGACGTGATCGACAAGACGACAGTTGCGACGAAATTTTTCGGCGTAATTTTCGACGAGATTTCCGTAACTTGAGTTCGACGTATTCTGTGTCCAACAATACGCAAGATGTCGACAGGAGAAGCAAACGGTAATCAAGGGAATCGTTCTGAATGTAGCAGTAAAGTGGAAATTGATAAGGTAAGCGTTAAGCTACCGCCATTTTGGACGGAAAAGCCGGACATCTGGTTTTGCAAGCCGAAGCGTAATTTACGATCGCTGGTATTGTTACGGAGGCGACTAAATTTAACTATTTACTCGCTCAGCTGGAGCCAAAATTTGTTGAAAATATATGGGATCTAGTTACGAGTAACGATAACAACAAATATTCTCTCACAAAAGAACGTCTACTGAACATATTCAGAGAAAGTGAAGAGCGCCAAATTAAAAAACTTTTGAGTGGCTTAGAACTTGGCGACATGAAACCTACCCAATTATTACGAAAAATGAGGAGCTATGCAGGTACAAATGTATCAGAAAAGATCCTAAAAACACTTTGGCTTGACAAACTTCCAGCTAGTATCCGAAGCATTTTACTTATATCTGACGAAACAGTGGATAAGATTGCTCAAATGGCAGATCGTATGATCGAATTAAACGCTGTTGACGAGGTTCAAATTGCTTCCACCCATTCCATTCCGTCAACATCGTCTTTGTCAGTTCAAGATCTTCTCGTGAGAATTGATGAATTGGAAAATGAGATTAAAATGCTTCGAAACACACGCAACCACAGGCAAAGATCGCGCAGTAGAAGTAGAAGCAGAGCAAGATACGATAAAAACGGCAAATACTGCTATTACCATTTCAGATTCGGCACACGATGTAAGCCTGAAAAATGTGTTCAGCCTTGCCAATGGCAAAATAAGGAAAACTAGAAGTGGTAGACACAATAGCGGCTGAGTGTTCTACCCCTGTGCACACATTAGGCCGCCAATATCGCCTATTTGTCAAAGATCGAAATTGTGGAAAATATTTTCTGGTAGATAGCGGTGCAGATTTGTCCGTTATACCAGTTGCAAAAAGCCAAAAAGGTCAACCCTCTGACTTCAATCTTTATGCTACAAATGGGTCACAGATAAAAACTTACGGTTCAAAACTGTTAAACATTGATTTAGGACTCAAACGCAATTTTGAATGGCCATTCATAGTAGCAGACGTATCAAAAGGCATATTGGGAGCCGATTTTCTTCATCATTATGGGCTACTGGTTGACCTCAAAAATAAAAAGTTGATAGACAACACCACAAAATTAAAAATTGTAGCAGAAGTAACCACTGTGGATGCTAATGAATCAGTAAGCTCACTCTATGCAACATGCCAGTTTTCAAAACTTTTAGAGAATTTTCCTGATCTAACTAAACCATCTATAGTACCAAAAATATTAAAGCATAATGTGCAGCATTATATCACTGCATCTCCTGGTCCACCAGTATACTGTAAAGCTCGTAGATTGGACCCACATAAATTGAAAATTGCTAAACAAGAATTTCAATTTCTGTTAAATAATGGTATTATACGTCCATCAAAATCACAATGGGCTAGTCCACTACACCTTGCTAAGAAGCCAAGTGGTCAATGGCGAGTCTGTGGAGATTATCGCCGTTTGAATGACAGGACTCTCCCAGACCGGTATCCAATACCACGAATTGATGATGTAAATTTTATGCTTCAAAATAAAAATATATTCTCAAAGGTAGACCTACTCAAAGCCTATTACCAGATTCCACTAGCCGAATAAGATAAGCCAAAATCAGCCGTTATAACACCATTTGGTCTCTATGAATTTAATTATATGCCATTTGGACTTCGCAATGCACCTAGCACATTCCAAAGGTTTATACATGAAGTTGTGAGAGAACTAGAATTTTGTTTTCCATATTTGGATGACATTCTAATAGCATCTGAATCACCAGAACAACATGTTGAGCATCTAAATTTACTTTTTGAGCAGTTGAATAAATATTGTCTTGTCATAAATGTTTCCAAATCAGTATTTGGTGTACAACAGCTAACATTTTTAGGAAATTTAATTACACCTGCTGGAACAAAGCCAGATCCAGAGAGAGTTGCAGCAATAATGAACTACAAACGACCCAAAACAGTCCGTGAACTTAGAAAATTCTTAGGGATCATCAACTTTTATCGTCGACATTTGGAACATGCTGCTGAAAACCAAGCATTGCTGAATGATTTCCTAAAAGGAACAACAAAAAAGGACCGACGACATATTAACTGGACAGAAGAAGCAATTGCTCAATTCGAAAAATGCAAAGAAGATCTAGCAAATGCTGCACTTTTGACATTTCCTGGTTTGGACAATCAACTTGCATTATTTGTGGATGCATCAGATTTTGCAGCAGGTGCTGCATTGCAACAATGGCAAGATGAACAGTGGAGACCAATTGGATTATATTCAAAAAAGTTTACAACAGCACAGAAGAAGTATTCCACGTATGATAGAGAGCTGCTTAGCATCTATATGGCTGTCAAATATTTCAAATATCTGTTGGAAGGAAGATATTTTATTATTTATACTGACCATGCGCCTCTAACATATGCATTTAAACAAAAGACTGAAAAAGCAACACCAATTCAATTACGTTACCTCCAGTACATTTCGCAATTTACCACTGACCTACGTCATATATCTGGTAAAGAAAATGTTGTTGCTGATGGTCTATCAAGGCTTGAAGAACTAGTTCCAGTTAACTATGATGAGATAGCCCAAGCACAAGAAGGTGATGAAGAGCTTCGTCAACTACAGACCAGCCCTCATACATCACTGAAGATAAAACACCATCTGACACATGGAGGAAAACAGCTATGGTGTGATGTGTTAACACAAATCATTCGTCATTATATTCCTAAACCATTTAGATTATTTTCCAACACTTTCATAATCTGGCTCATCCAGGCATTAAGACAACAGTAAAAATGATCTCATCAAGATTTGTCTGCATCAGTTTAAAAAAGGATGTCCAAAACTGGGCAAAAACATGTATGGCATGCCAGAAAAACAAAATATCACGGTACATTCAAACACCAGTAGGACACTTTCCTAGTAACGATGAACGTTTCAAAATTGTTCACCTTGATTTGATAGGACCAATGCCTCCATCTGAAGAATATATTTATTGTTTAACATGCATTGACAGAGTTACAAACTGGACAGAAGTAGTACCTCTTCGGGACATACAAGCAGAGGCAGTAGCACAAGCATTTTTCAATTGTTGGATCACTAGGTTTGGAACACCATATCAGATAGTGACTGATCAAGGCAGGCAGTTTAACTCTGAGCTATTCCGAGCACTGTCAAAACTGTGTGGTTGTAACCAAACACAAACTACAGCATACCATCCTCAATCAAATGGAAAAATTGAAAGATTTCATCGCACACTTAAAGCAGCTATCCGTACCCATGCAACTGCCAAATGGACTCAAGTAATACCTGTAATCCTCCTTGGCCTTCGATGCTCCATCAGAGAGAACAGTAATGCTACAATTGCAGAAATGGTTTATGGCTCACCCATCAGAATACCAGGTGATTTTTTTCAAGAGTATGCAACAAAATTGGATGCAGACTTACCTCAATTCGTTTCACAACTGAAGCAGTGCATGAATCGTCTGAAGCCTGTACAATACTCCCACAAAGCAAAAGAAAGACCTTTCATACACAGGGATCTCAATGAGTCAACACATGTATTTATGCGAGTTGACCGAGTCAAAAAAGCATTAGAACCTCCATATGAAGGCCCATATGAAGTAATAGAAAGAACCCCAAAATTTTTTGGTGTTAAAATAAAAGACCAAGTCAAGAATATCTCCATTGATCGACTGAAACCTGCGTTCCTCTTTAATCATAATGAGAAGCAGCCTGAAGACACTTCAACTGAACGGTCAGCCCGGGTCTAAAAACCAGACGCAACCGACAGTGGAAAACCAAGAAGAACAAGATCTGGTCGTGAAGTTCGATTTCCTGCAAGATTAGTTGAAGAACTGCAGTGTTAAGTGACTATATGACTGAGAAGGGGGTGATGTGGGGACACGACAAATTACTATTTGTATTTTCTGAGCTGTATTAAGCTAATTGGTATTCTGTGTTATTATCTTTGATTGTAAACAAAAAAGAGTACAAAAAACTGTTCTTCACTTGTCACTGTATTACGCTTCCATGATGTGTGATGTGCAAGATAGAAGTAAATAAATGTGTGGAAAAATAAGTGTTAAATGTAATGTTTAATGAACCGTGTGCTACAGAGTCATTCAAAGAAAGTGTACACCAGGTAGTGTGTAGGTATCCGGGCCATGCAATATTAGACGGGAAAGACTTCAACCTTAATAGTATAGATTGGGAACTCTCTAGTGACATTTCAGGCGGTACAGACAGACTTGCGAGCTACTTTTGGGCACATTCTACGAAAACTGTCTTAAGCAGTTAAACCGGCAGCCAACTCGCAATGGAAATATTTTACACCTTACTAACGGTGTCTATGTAGAGACAGGAAATAGTAATCATGATATTGTCATATCGTCGATGGTGACCAAAGTTCATAAATTAATCAAGACAGCTAGGAACGTGTTTTTCTTGGGAAGAGCTGATAAACAATTGTTTGGATTGCATTTAGGAAATGAATGGGCATCGTTTAGTTCCGGTACAATGGATGTAGAGGAATTGTGGACTAAATTTAAATGCAGTGCACATTAAGGGTTAGAGAAATATGTGCCTGTAAAGTCGATTACGGATGGGAAAGATCCGCCGTGGTATAATAATTATGCTAGACAGCTACTGAGAAAACAAAGACTGCTGCACTCTCGGTTCAAAAAAGAACACGCAATTGATGACAGGCAGAAGTTAGTAGAAATTCATGCGTCTATAAATAGATCGATGCGTGCAGATACAATAATTACCACAGCCATACCTTAGCAAAAGATCTTTCCGAGAACACGAAAATATTCAGGTCATATGTAAAATCGATAAGCGGGTCAAAGCCCACTATTCAGTCACTCGTTGATCATTTAGGATCAGTAATTGAAGAATGCAAACGAAAAACTGAAATTCTAAATTTAATTTTCACGCAGGAGGAACGCACAAATGTACCATCATTTGACCAACGTACTACGTCAGAAATTGAGGACATAGTAATAGGTATTTCCGATGTAGATAAGCAGCTGAGAGAGGTAAATACGAATAAGTCTTCTGGTCCGGATGGAATACCAGTGTTGTTTTAGAAAGAGTATTCTGCGGCATTGGACCCTTACTTAGCTTGTATTCAGCGCAAAGTTTCTAGAGATTGGAAAAAGAGCGGGTGATTCCCGTTTATAAGAAAGGAAAGATAACTGTCCCACATAATTACAGCCAATATCGTTTACATCAGTTTCCTATTGAATTTTTGAGCATATTCTCAGTTTGAATATAGTAAATAGTAAATTTCCTTGAGATGGAAAAGCTTCTTTCTAGGAAACAGCACGGGTTTAGGAAACATCGTTCATGTGAAACTCAGCTTGCCCTTCCTTACATGACATCTTGCGAGACATGGATGAAGGGCAACAGGCGGATTGTGTTTTTCTCGACTTCAAAAAGGCGTTTGACACGGTGCCACACTGCAGACTGCTAACGAAGATACGAGCTTATGGAATAGGTTCACAGATTTGTGACTGGCTGGAAGACTTCATAAGTAACAGAATGCAGTACGTTGTTCTCGACAGCGAGTGTTCATCAGAGACGAGTGTATCGTGAGGGGTACCCCAGGGGAGTGTGATAGGACCGCTATTATTTTATAGCTGTATAAATGATATGATGAGCAGAGTAACTTGTAATTTGCGGCTGTTTGCTGATGATGCTGTGGTGTGGTACAGTCTTTAATTGACTGTAATGGCATACAGAATGACTTAGACAAAATTTCTAGTTGGTGCGGAGAATGGCAGCTAGCTCTAAATGTAGAAAAATGTAATGTGATGCGCATGAGTAGGAAAAACAATCCCATAATGTTCGAATACAGCATTAGTAGTGAACTTCTTAATGCAGTCTCGTCGTTCAAATATTTAGGCGTAACATTTCAGAGCGATATGTACCTTGTCTGTAGAATCACAAACGATTTTAGATTCCACAAATTCACACCAATATTCTTCAGAATTTAATTGTGTTCACGAATATTCGCTTAAGATTACATTTTTCCTTAGCAGATCCTACATCTCCTAAACTACGTCTGAAATTCTGCAATAGTCCAAAGTGTCCTGTGAAGTCCTTTTGAAATTTTATATGATGAAGATAGTTTGTGTTGTTGACTAGTTTAATTGCGTTCGTGTAGTGGGTGGAATGGTACTACTTCCAGACATCTGATTCATTTTCTTCACCCAGAATTTTTCATTAAATTTATTGGTGGTAAACTGCTCATTTTTGATATTTCTGTTGTTATATTTTCTTCTTGTGGTATTTTAAAATTTAAATGGAATTTCGAACTGTTGTAATTTCTTTTTCATTGGAGTATGGTCTCTTTATGGGAGCTCTTACGGTTTATAACGAAGATATATTCCATATTTAATTTCGAATTTATATAATTAACTAAATTTCTTTATTAGATTATGAAAATAGCCACGACTGCGTTTAATTGAAAGTCTATCTGCATGTGGTTGTTGTACCGGCCGCTATGTTAGAGAGTAGCCTTTATATGAAATACATGGTTTTCACGTTTCTGATTTTATAATAGAAACACAACGCATTATCACATTTTAGTGTATTTAAGGGCATGAGAAGCACTTTTATTCATATGACACAAACTCAGGAGGAGCATCCACTAATTGTGCATGAAATTACATCTAAACACAACAGAAATAATGATAATGTGGGCCTAATTATCATACTTGAATTCAACTCCACCGACAGTCTGCAGGAATAGATAAAGTTGATAAAATAGCATTTGTTTGTTAAAGATGAGGTATATACTACCGAAAAACCTGTCACTTTTTCGTAACATTTATTACCGCAACGTATTTTGACATCATTTCTCCCATCAGCAGTATTTTTACATCGACATGAATCCTTGCCAAATGTTTGGGGTCAATTATGACCTAGCTTTAGTAATGCTATTTGTACAGTCTTCGGTTTCACATATGCCCTTTTGGAAACATTTTATATCCTGGTGGTGCATAAGCACATTCAAACAACTGCAAATTTTAATGTTTCATTTCTAATGTACGTTTATGGGAACCACGATATTTTTATTTCGTAGTGTGGCTTACTTTATCGATTGTACTATTAATGTTGTTGGCAATACGGTTTTACCCAAGTTTCTAAACTAGAAACAAAATTTTTTTCAATTGTATTCACGCATATTTTCTCCTTACAGAAGTTAGTATTATAAACGCTGAAAGTAATAATGCGAACAACTTGTAAAAGCTTACTGAGGATAAGATATAAATTTTTAGGGGGTGACAGCAATTATGCACAGGAAGAAGTTTCTAATGTTAGTTCCGCTGAACATCTGTGATTTTCAGATTTTTTGAAATAGGGTTGCAAGCTATTGGAAATAACACTAGTTTGAAAAGGTGTCACTGTTTTCATAGTATTTATTATATAATTGCGTTTTATAATTTATTTCAATGTGGGGTAGTATTTACATTAAATATTTTCTTATGTTATCATGATTCGTATAAGTGCGAGAATACAATATTTAGACTGTGTGTGATAACTGAGAACTTTAATATATCTAGTTCTGAATTATTTGAGAACGATAAACGCAGGAAGCAATAATAAAATAAAGAAAAACGAATTAATCAGTCATCATTACAATCTTCTGATTCTTGTCATCACACATTATACTTTGCCCTAGCGTCATGCAGCTAGTAGGTCTTTCACATTTTTTCAGGACTTCCAATGCATCTTTTACTTGAGGAACACATCTCCAAAACTGTAGCGGTAATATAGACTATTTCATTCGCAACATATGACATATCTACTTTTCTCTATTTTCTTCAACTTTACTACTTGTATCACATATTTTAAATTCCTTCGTAATGTCTGTGCTTCTTTGTAATCTAACTTGTGTATCCCGTTAGGTTCATGAAGAATTTTATTTCATTTATATTTTATATTTCATTGTCATTATGCAAGACTGACCTACATACAGCAATATTGGTACCAACATAACGGTATATAATTTAGGAACATAAGAGGCAACGAGTTTGCTGTGGACCACACGTAACCTTATACAGAGATTACGATATTCTGCAAGAAACAGGATACAATAATTGTCAGGTATGACGACGATTAATGTACACGTAACTCTAAAACTGTACATATTGGCTCTTCCTGCAAAAAAGAATTCATTTTCTATGTCTTAGGAATTTCAAAAGATTCGATACAACATGTATAAACTTTTGGATAAGGCAGCTCGTTTTCCCGACGAACAGATTTTGGGCTTTTCCTTGATTAGGTTATACTACTTTCCGAGCGAGAAGCACCGTCGTGTAGTTCCATTAAATGCAGTGAGATATTTCATTGGACTTCTATATTCCGTAGGCAATTCGTTCTCGATCAATATCAAATTCTCGTGGTGGGTAACGAGAACTTCGAAGAGTTTCTCCCCCTGGACCTTTGTGCATTACAGTTGTGATCGGAATTTAAATGTCATAGCCAGTGTGATGTTCGAGTTGGGAACAGCCACAGACGCAAAGTACTGCCAGTGAGAAGAGACTCAGTTCTATGCCGAGAGCAGCGCTAGGTCCCCGGTGACTACGACTACCTCCCTCCCTTAACCCCCCCACCCCCTCCCCTTACAATTCCTCACCCAACCACTGGCGCACCCGTACCACAGCGAGACCGTAAATCCCCCAGGATGAGCTGAAAAGCGTTAAGCGCGACCGAAGTGTGGAAATGAATAGAGATTACATCCAGCGGTGCTGCAGGCGACCAGAAAAAGATGGGAAAAGTTGTCAGCGCGAAACTCTTAAAACAAATGCAAATCTAGCGCCGGAGAATGGGTCGTCGTATAGGATAGAAGTTGCGTCGACTACGAACAAAATTACTCCGGGATGTGAAACTTGGCGAATAACACACCGTCTACACCGAGAAGAGCATCCACATTCTTAAAATGTGAGTGCACAGAAATCCCAAAGTAAGTCAGATATACTGCTCAGTAAATGAGTTTAAAACAATGATATCAAATTGCTTAACGGTAATTACAATAAATAGGAAAACTCTCAGTATCAGATATTCCTGAAAGGAAGAGAAAAAGAGTGCTGGTGGAAGGGATGAATGTTATACCAAAGTAGCATCCACCACGCAGCGTAGTCTACACTGCGAGCAACAAATGTCCTAAAGAAACACATTTCTAGGAGCTTCGAAGTTGCTATTACACTTTCTTTGTTTACTTTACTAGTTTATAATTTTTGTTTTGAATGTTATTAGTCTCAAGGTCAAGTGCAACGATGTTATCTTGTACCTAATATCAGTTACGTTGGTAACCGTGGTTTGTCTGTGGGCTTTCATGTGAATTAACTAGTGAGATTGCTGTCCATCATTTTAAGATGGCTCGGCTTGAAATTTTTGCATACTTCTACCAACGGAAAAAAATTCCCCTGTTGCAGCACAGAGAAGGTAAATAAGTTCCTCTTTTGAATACTTAGAAAAGTGGGAAACTAGCTGCCTCAATAATTAATCCGCTCTTCTAAACCAAAAAGTTTTGATTGCTAATATTTTCACGCAATGCAAAATTGAATCGATTTGTCTTCCTAGTGGACAGCTTTTTCCTTTCACTGCCTCTGCCTATATATGTCTTTCTTCATTTCCTCCAATTGACTCTTTATCCCCACTGTCCCTCACACGTCACTGTCTTCATCACCTGCTCTCGATCTTCCTTGCCACTGTTACCTTCTGTGTCACTTTTACTGTCTCTCTGATAATATCTTTGTCCCTTTCTTCTTCTACCATATTTCCACGGGACCTTTTTCATAATCTGCTGTCAGTCTATTCAATGCCTCTCCTCTGCACAAGACTGTATGGATGGTTCGTTTGGAAATGTAACCTCTGGACCGGGAATGTATGGAATGTGGACAGTTGTTGTATAAGGTCGTAGTGAAAAAATAGCAGGAGATGCTAAATGAATTAGAGTAGGTAATCTAATATATGAAGCAGAGTGTCCGTATGTTTGTGTGTATGTGTTGCATGCAAATCTACAGTTTTGTTCCAATATTTGTGAAATTTTGCAAGCATAAGCTTCAATCCACGAGGACGGTCGCCGTAAGTGTAAATCACGTACCACACATAGTCCACGAAATATGGTGTCATAAACTATGAGATGTGCGGAAAACTGTTGCATTTAGCGGCAATGCTGCTTATTTTCGCCGAGCGTATTGAGGCACTGTGCTACGATGCGCGAGGTCATTCCCCGTCGGGGGTTCGAATCCCTTTCGGGGATGGATGTTTGTGCTGTCTTTAGGATAATCTAGCTCGTAAGTAGTTTGTAAGTTCAGGGACTGATGACCCCGTAGTTAAGTCCCATAAGCTCTATAAAACATTTGAACAATTGTATATTTTTGCTCATTTTTTCCTAACCCACTGTACCGATTTCAGCCAAATTTGGTACACACATTCCTTATCGTGGTGTAACAATAGCTGCAGGGTGTACAATCACGTCCGACACATGGTTCAGAAGATAATTATGATGTCATAAACAAGAGGAATCGCAAAAAACTGTCTCATAATGCGGTGAGACTTCATAAATACTCTATGTGAGAATAGAGTACTTAGCAACTTGCAACAAACTTTAAACATAATTTCAAACCTCTATTAAACTTCTTCTCGCTGACAACCATAGCAAAGTGATGAAAGGAAAAAATTTTCTCGCTTACTATTTCTCCGCTGTTTATAGAGTAAAACTACGGCGTTCAGTATAACATTACAATTTATAATTTCTACACTACAAGCTGTAGCCGCAGGAAATTTTACAGACAGTATACACGCATATAGTTTAGTGTACTTTCTAAATTGTATCTCAGTACGACACATAGTTCATGAGATATGAGCACATAAAAAGTAACGTTCATGGAAAACCGCCCCGTCACGCACTAAGATTTAATTTATTGCTTCTTTACTACTATTTGTATTCCCAAGAGATTTTACAGATACAGGCCTTATACAAACAAATATATAACTGAAAATGGCAGAAATAAATAAATAAATACCCGTGCAACACCGGGTTTTCAGCTAGTGAGACAATAAAAGTAGTGGATGAGTTTTGTTATTTGCGTAGCAAAATAACTTCCGATTAGCTAAGTAAAGAAGATATAAAATACAGAATGGCTACGGAAACAAGCGAAATTTGTTGATATCCAATATTAATTTAAATGTTAGTAAGTCATTTCTAAAAGCATTTGTCTGTAGTGCAGCATTTTATGGGAATGAAATGTTGACGATAAGTTCAGACAATAAGATGATAGACGCTTTTGAGATGTGGTGCAACAGGCGAATGATGAAGATTAGATGGGTAGGTCACATAAATAATGAGGAGTTGCTCAACAGAATTACGGAGAACTGACGTTTCTGGCATATCTTCATTAAGAGAAGGGATAGACTGGTGGGACACATTCTGAGACATCAAGGAATCATCAACTTAGGATTAGAAGGAAGTGCGTGGGGTAAAAAATCGTAGATGGAGGCCGAGGGACGAATACAGTAAGCAGATTCAATAGGATGTAGGTTGTCGTTCTTATTTGCGGATGAAGAGGCTTGCACAGGGCAAGGTAGCTGACTGAACAACAATGTCGCTGGTTGGGGCATCCAGACTTCCAAATCTTAGGTACAGTCTTAATACCTCTTTCTTTATCTTTGCCATTAAGTAATTCTTGCCTCCACTGCTAATACTTCCATTCATTTAACTTTTATCCCTCCAACCTTCCTTGACTGTCTGCTCGCTCCTGTTTATCACTGCCACTGGTGCATAGTGTGCCAAGGTTTTCGGAGTTACTTCATGGGAAGCCGCCTTTGATGACTTCAAGAGTGCTTTGTTGATCCTACGATACAATGCATTAGCGAATCATTTAGTATGTTACGCTAGTTGTTTCCTTTGTCGCTATGTGATTTCACCACCTAAAGCACTACCATGTGAGGAACTTAGCCATGTTTTTGTTCAAACTGTTCAAGTGTTTGTAAAGCTACAATGGTCATTAATCACTAGACTTACAAACTACTTAAACTAACTTACGCTAAGAACAACTCCCTCGCCCGTGCCCGAGGGAGAACTCGGACGTCCGACGTGGAGCAGACACGCTGAAATGTTGCTCTTTTTCTATAAAATATTATTCTGCTAATGACATTAATAGAGAAATAGTTTTTTTATTAATGTTACTGACTGATTTTTACGGCCAGAGGTGAGTCAAGAATTTGCTTTATCTGCGCTATTAAACATAATGGCCGTTCGAAACTGAGCAACAGTTAGATGATGTGAAGTGGTGTAGTTTACCAATAATACTGCGATTAACCGTTTTGTCTGCCTGCACTGCTGATGAAACGTTTCCGCCACAGACGGTTTTCACAACGCTGGCGAAAGTCGGAGTCGTGATTGTTGGTAGCGTAACAGATTTTCGATAAAACCGCGGCTAGCATGAAAAGTGGAAACATTCACAAAAAATCGGTTATTAATCTCAGGGACATTAAAGAGCTTGATTCAAAATACAGCATTTAAATAGAATACATTACTGACACACCTGTGAGCACTGAAGGGGGGGGACACACACGAAACAATTGGGATTTAGCGTGTAGCGACTTCCACACCATACAACAAAAACACAAGCATACCCCGCACGACACAGCACACAAAACGACAACAAAATCATGTTGTTAGTAGCAGAGAACATGGAACATAGTACCAGGGCACTGTAAATGTAGTGGCATATAAGGACCCATTTTGTAAAAGGTAATGGGTTATTGTATAAGTAAAAGAAAACAATAGAATACAGTTGGCCATTACGTCCGCCAACAATCACTTCCGTCCCCGCAACCGTTGCAAAAGCAATGTGCTCAAATATTTCTGCAAACATCAAAATAATTCAATCTGGGTGAAGAAATTCGACTTCTACTAAAGAAAAAATCTGTAAATGAAACTTCATTAAGTAAATTTGAGCATAACAAAACCAGAGCACTTAATGGACATCCTTTAACATTGGAAGGAGAAGACAGGGAGTCATGTTAACTTACAGTTTGACAAAAGAATGCCATTTTAACATTGCATTGATACGTTGGCACTCAGAGACATAGTTTCAGTTACTTTAATTTTTGAAGTTTTTTTAACAAGGTTCGGAATATAACACTACAACGCAATCCGCAGCAAGGAGCCTTAAAGCGCACGGCCACTCTCGAGCGGTACGTTTTCATTCTTGAGCCCCTGAAGTTACTAAATAGACACTTTTGGTAAAAGTTTGATGAAATATAACCTCTTAAGGCTCAAATATGATATGTTACTTACAAAGGGACAATTTGTGACATTAAATCCGCAGTAAAAATTGATATTTTTCCTGGATAACAGTTCTTACATTAATACTTCTCGGCTTCTAATGAAATTGCGTGCTTATGGAATATCTCTCCAATTGTGAGATTGGATTCACGATTTCTATCAGAAAGGACACAGTTCGTTGTAATTGACGGTAACTCATCGAGTAAAACAGAAGTCCTCAGGGAAGCTTTATAGGTCCCCTACTCTTCCTTGTGTTTATCTAGGAGACAATCTGAATAGCTCTCTTAGACTGTTCGCGGATGATGCTGTCATTTATCGGTTAGTGAAATCAACAGAGGATCAGAAGCAACTGCAAAGCGATTTAGACAAAATTTCTATATGGTGCGAAAATTGGCAATTGACACTAAATAAAGAAAAGTGTGAAGTAATACACATGACCACTAAAAGAAATCGCTGTACTTCAATTACGCAATAAATCAGTCAAACCTTAAGGTCGTAAATTCTACTAAATACCTAGGAGTTACAATTACGAACAACTTAGACTCGAGGGAACACTCACAAAATACTGTGGGGAAGGCGAACCAAAGATTACGTTTCATTAGCAGAACGCTTCGAAAATGCACCATTTCCACCAAAGAGACTGCCTACGTCACACTTGTACTCCTCTCCTGGAGTACTGTTGCCCATTGTGGGACCCTCACCAAGTGGGACTGACGAAAGGTATTGAGAAGGTTCAGAGAAGGGCAGCTCGTTTTGTTTTATAACGTTACGAGGGGGTGGGGGGGGGGTTGGGCGTCACGGAAATGTTGCACGAATTGGGGTGGAAATCATTAAAAGAAAGACGTTATTCATTGCGGCGTGATCTGTTTGCGAAGTTTCAATCACCGACTTTTACTTCTGAATGTGAAAATATTTTGCTAGCACGCACCTACTTAAGAAGACATGACCATCCCAATAAAATAAGAAAAATCAGATCGAAAACGGAACGGTAGAGAAAAGTTATGAAAGTGGTTAATGAACCCGCTGCCAGGTACTTAAATGTTATTTGCTGAGTATCTATGTAGATGTAGATCCAAACATAGATTGTAAAAATGCACCATGAAGTTCACGAAAAAAAAATGACTTTTCACAGAAATTCGGGCCCTACATTTCAGATTCATCAAATTCAGTCTATAATTTTCTTTGTAAATTATTGGGTCTTAAAGCGTCCTCCACTTTTTTAGAATATGAGACGATATTCGGCACTGCTGCTCGGTTCGCATTGTTCCTGTGTGGTCCGGGTGAACGTATCATTCAGCACTGCCCTTTGATCTCGTCCGACTCGTTAACTGTCTCCGCTGGAATGCAATAATGGGGGCGGAACACGTGAGCAGGCGGAATATCTGGACGTTCAGCAGGTATTGGCTCTGGAATGGCGGGCGCTTCCAGCGACCCCGCCCTCTGAAGTACATGAGCGAAGGCAACATCAAAGTCACTGCCCGCCCGTACGTTCTGTATTCTGGAATAAAAAATTGTTGTGTAGGGATGACTTTAATACAGAATTGAGTTACTGTACCACTACAGATGCAGTGCCGATTTTACGCATTTCGTTTCATCTCATCTATTCGAGTAGTCCTGCGTCAGTCACGACACAGACACGCCCTCCACTGAAACTATCTGGCAGCCAAATGGCATCCACCTATTCGTACAGTAAGGTACGGAACGAATTTTGATAAACGGGTATAAAACTCTACAACACGTTGCCTGACGTTATCAGCCTGGAAATAAAAATCAATTACTCTTAAAGCAAATTAACAGGGTATACCATTAGACACTCTTACAACTTCGTAGGAGTATTACAGATGAAAATTCAGCACAATTCTAATATTTTTGTCAAGCAGATGTTGACTTTGCTAGTACACACACAACTGCTGACTGTGAAACCTTGAATAAATCCGTTGTCTAAAGTATTAAATTATTCGTACATACGCCGGAAGGTCAACTATCATTACCTTTTCTATGGTGCACAGTGTACGAATGAATGAATTCAGTCTCGAGCAAGACTAGGCACTGATACGTACTGCTTACGGAACAATGGGCATGTAGAACACAACTGCGATTATAGACACTTCATTTCCTTGAAATCTTTTTTCAGGTGAAAGAGAAGAATTGCGACGAAGTTTAATGTAAATGCACCTTTTTAAAACAAGGGAGTGCTAACTTCTCTTATACCGTCCAGTACAATGATTGCCATAACTTACTCGTGCAAATCATTTTACTGTAGTAGTCATTATGTTATTTTCACGGTCTTGGAGTGATTTTATTTATTTATTTATTGCTTTTTTATTCACTTCTGCACTCAAGGCACGACATATCACAATGAATAGTTCTAATTATAATCTTAAATCAGATGAATTCCGTGTTTTAATGTACGCATGAGGGTACCTAAAGTTCTTACCATCTACTAGTCCAGTCAAATTTGGGTTTCACCTCGGAATGAGAGGTAACAAGCTGAATATTTGCATGAGCCTTTGTTTTGGCATTCTAAATGATGTGTCAAAAGTCTCATGAAATCTCGTGTCCGCGTCTTAAGATATTAAAGGTCAAAGGTCACGAAAATCAGTTTTTCGCAAATATCTTGCTTCCTATGCGTTAAATGGTATTTGCATCTCCGATAAAACTTGTAGAGCATGAAATTCTCTGCAAGTTTTGTTTTAAACTTTTTTTTTTTTTTTTTTTTTTTTTTTTTTTTTTTTTTTTTTTTTTTTTTTTTTGCAATTCATCGTTTTCTAGATAGAGCGCGGAGAGCGCACAGGTCACAGAGCTCAGACATATAAGACGTAATACGAAATCAGCTGCGAATCACAGTAAATGGTAGGTTGAATAAAAAAATTATAATTGTTAATAAAATTTCATTATTTACGAATTAAGATCCAATTTTAATAATACTTACTTATTTCAAGCAATTACAATGTCATGAATTCCATACTTTAAGTATATTTTAATTCTGTTCCAATGTATCGTAACTATATTTATGTAGAAAATAATGATGTCAGTAAACTAGTTGATTGGTTGACGCTTCATAACCCCTTTCCAAATACGAAACAATTGATATCTCTAGCTAGTGGAATCGTTGGAAATGACCAAATTAATTGTCACAGAGACTATAAAATTTGATTAAAATCAATGGTTAAGATAACTGGTTTGAACTTTAACGAGATAAAATTTAAACGTGCTGATAAGGTTTTACAGCTTTCAGTTGTTAACAAATCTGTCCCGATTAACAATTGTAAATTTACTGTAGACCCATTATTACTCTTCCAGAGAATAGCTGCAGGCAAAAAGTTTGAAAGTAATCTTCAAGAATATCTTAAATACGAACTAAGTTCGTATCCAACATCTTTATTTGATAATAATGGCATGAGGAAAACCACGAAAGCGACATTATATGACAAAATGAGATCTATCGATATCGATCTTGATGAAAGTAATGTAACATATATTATCGATGGTGGATTTCTTCTGCATCGCTTCATATGGTGCAAAGACGGCACTTTCACCGTTGTTTTATATATATATATATATATATATATATATATATATATATATATATATATATATAGATATATATATATATATATATATATATATATAAAGTATTTACAAACACATTATGGCTCAAGAATGGTTGTTACATTTGACGGATACTCGGACTACTGTAGAAATAGTAAAGCAATGGAACAACTAAGAAATCTTGGAAGGTTTAGAGACGACGATCGTCGATTACGAGGATGATGATAATGAAATGGACGTTTCCGAGCGCCCGGTAGAGGACGACTATGATGATCAAGAAGATGAAAATTGAGACTTATGTATGATTAATAATTAAAGTGAATAAAAATCCTCCTCACGGTTGAACTTCTAATTGTAATAAATGAATCATGCATGACTACTAAATAAAGATGTACATAAAACGTATTTCCTCGTTGTTATATTTAATATATTTTTGCTTCAAATATAATTAAGTCTTAATTATAGTTAATTTTATTCTTTTCTACATGAAACATAATTAAGATACATTCCACCCCCATGAACCACAGACATTGCCGAGGTGGGGTGGCTTGCGTGCCTCAACGATGCAGATAGCCGTACCGTAGGTGCAACCACAGCGGAGGGGTATCTGTGGAGAGGCCAGACAAACGTGTGGTTCCTGAAGAAGGGCAGCAGCCTTTTCAGTAGTTCCAGGGGCAACAGTCTGGATGATTGACTGAGCTGGCCTTGTAACATCAGCTAATGTGGCTTTGCCACACAGCTACTGCGAACGGCTGAAAGCAAGGGGAAACTACAGCCGTTACTTTTCCCGAGGACATGCAGCTCTACTGTATGAACATATGATGATGGCATCCTCTCGGGTAAAATATTCCGGAGGTAAAATAGTCCCCCATTCGGATCTCCGGGCGGGGACTACCCAGGAGGATGTGATCATCAGGAAAGACAATACTGGCATTCTACGGGTCGGAGCGTGGAATGTTAGATCGCTTAATCGAGTAGGAAAATTAGAAAATTTAAAAAGGGAAATGGATAGGTTGAAGTTAGATATAGTGGGGATTAGTGAAGTTCGGTGGCAGGATGAACAGGATTTCTGGTCAGGTGAGTACAGGATTATAAATACAAAATCAGTTGGGGGTATCACAGGAGTAGGACTGATAATGAATAAGAAAATAGGAATGCGGGTAAACTACTATGATCAGCACAGTGATCGCATTATCATTGTCAAGATAGATACGAAGCCAACACCGACAACAGTAGTACAGGTTTATATGCCAACTAGCTCTGCCGATGATGAGGAGATCGAAGAAATATATGAGGAGCTAAAGGGAATTATTCAGACAGTTAAGGGAGAGGAAAACTTAATTGTGATGGGAGACTGGAATTCGGTAGTAGGAAAAGGAAGAGAAGGAAAAATAGTAGGTGAATATGGACTGGGCAGGAGGAATGAAAGTGGAAGTCGCCTGGTAGAATTTTGCACGGAACATGATTTAATCGTAACAAACACGTGGTTTAAGAATCACAAAAGAAGGTAGTATACGTGGAAGAGACCAGGAGACACCGGAAGGTATCAGATAGATTTTATAATGGTACGACATAGGTACCGGAACCAGGTTATAAACAGCAGGACATACCCAGGGGCAGATATAGACTCCGACCATAACTTGTTAGTCATGAGCTGTAGGCTGAAGCTGAAAAAACTGCAGAAAGGTAGGAAAATAAGGAGATGGGACTTAGATAGATTGAAGGAAAGTGAAGTTCTGGAGAATTTCAGAGGGAGATTTAGGCAACAATTGACAGAAACAGGGGGAAATAAAACAGTAGAAGAGGAATGGGTAGCATTGAGAGATGAAATAATGAAGGCAGCGGAGGACAAAATAGGTAGAAAGGCAAGACCTACAAAAAATCCATGGATATCACAGGAAATAGTACAGTTAATTGATGAAAGGAGAAAATATAAAAATGCAGTAAATGAAACAGGCAAAATGGAGTACAGACGACTAAAAAATGAGATTGACAGGAAGTGCAAAACGGCTAAGCAGGAGTGGCTAGAAGCCAAATGTAAATCTGTAGAAGAATGTATAGCAAGGGGAAAAGTAGATACCGCCTACAGGAAAATAAAAGAAACATTTGGAGATAAGAAAAACAGCTCTACGAATATCAAGAACTCAGATGGGAAACCAGTTCTCAGCAAAGAAGGGAAAGCTGAAAGGTGGAAAGAGTACATAGAGCAGCTCTTCAAAGGAAATGAACTTAGAGACGATGTTGTAGGAACGGAAGAGGAAGTCGATCAAGATGAAATAGGAGATACTATACTGAGAGATGAATTTGACAGAGCCTTGAAAGACCTAGGTCGGGACAAGGCCCCAGGAGTAGATGACATACCCTCAGAGCTACTAAAGTATCTGGGAGAGCCAGCCATGACAAGACTATTTGAACTGGTGTGTAGGATGTATGAGACCGGCGAAATGCCCTCAGACTTTAAGAAAAATGTAATAATCCCCATTCCAAAGAAATCAGGCGCAGACAGGTGTGAAAACTACAGAACCATCAGTTTAATAAGTCATGGTTGGAAAATATTAACACGAATTATATACAGAAGGATGGAAAAACTGGTAGAAGCCGACCTCGGGGAAGATCAGTTTGGGTTCAGGAGAAATGTAGGAACTCGGAAGGCAATACTCACTTTACGTCTTATCTTAGAAGATAGATTAAGAAAAGGCAAACCTACATTTTTAGCTTTTGTAGATTTGGAGAAAGCATTTGACAATGTTGACTGGAATACACTCTTTCAAATTCTGAAGTCATCAGGGATAAAATACAGGGAAAGGAGAGTTATTTACAACTTGTACAAAAGCCAGACCGCAGTTATTAGACTCGAAGGACATGAAAGGGAAGCATCAGTTGGGAAGGGAGTAAGACAGGGTTGTAGCCTTTCTCCAATGTTATTCAATTTGTACATCGAGCAGGCGGTGAAGGAAAGCAAGGAAAAATTTGGAATAGGGATTAAAGTTCAGGGGGAAGAAATAAAAACATTGCGTTTTGCTGATGACATTGTAATTCTGTCAGAGACAGCAAAGGACCTGGAAGAGCAGTTGAACGGAATGGACAGCGTGTTGAAGAGAGCGTATAAAATGAACATTAACAAGAGCAAAACAAAAATAATGGAATGCGGTCTTAGAAAATCAGGCGATGCTGAAGGAATTAGATTAGGTAACGAAACAATGTAGGTGGTAGATGAGTTTTGTTACTTGGGTAGTAAAATAACATGCGATGGTCGCAGTACAGAGGATATAAAATGCAGAATGGCAATGGGAAGAAAAGCATTTTTGAAAAAGAGAAATTTGCTAACATCGAATATTAATTTAAGGGTAAGGAAGTCTTTTCTGAAGGCATTTGTGTGGAGTGTTGCCTTGTACGGGAGTGAAACATGGACGATAAGCAGTGCGGACAGGAAGAGAATAGAGGCTTTTGAAACGTGGTGCTACAGAAGAATGCTGAAGATTAGGTGGGTAGATCGCATAACTAATGAAGAGGTACTGAACAGAATTGGTGAGAAAAGGAATTTTTGGCATACCCTGACTAAAAGAAGGGATCGCTTGGTAGGACACATTCTTAGACATCGGGGAATCGTAAATTTAGCATTGGAGGGAAGTGTGTGGGGTAAAAATCGCAGAGGGAGACCAAGAGACGCGTATAGTCAGCAGATTAAGGTGGATGTGCGTTGCTGTTCTTATGAGGAAATGAAAAGGCTTGCTCAGGATAGAGTAGGGTGGAGAGCTGCATCAAACCAGTCTCGGGACTGAAGACCATAACAACATAACAACAACAGAATATAATTAAAATATACTTGAACTATTTGGCTTCATAACTTTATAATTTCATGAAATAAGTCAATATTATTAAACAAATCTTTTTGATTTATGAATAATATTATGAAATATTGAACATAATTCATAAAGAATGAAGGTTTGTTATTGTAATTGTTGCAATGCTTTATTAACTTTAAACAACCTACCATTGACTGTTATTCGCAGCTGACCTCGTATTACGTCTTATATCTCTGAACGCTGTGACCTGTGCGCTCTCCGCGCTCTATCTAAAAAACGATGAATTGCACAAAAAATGTTTAAAACAAAATTGTAGAGAATTTCATGCTCTACAACTTTTATCTGAGATGCAAATACCATTTAACGCAAAGGAAGCGAGATATTTGCGAAAAACTGATTTTCGTGACCTTTTACCTTTAATATCTTAAGACGCGGACACGAGATTTTATGATACTTTTGACACATCATTTAGAATGCCAAAAGAAAGGTGTATGCAAATATTTAGCTTGTTACCTCTCATTCCGAGGTTGACGCCTTTTTTCGGCTTATTTGACTGGACTATACATACGTCCACACAGGAAAAATCTCTTCCGTAATTACCTATTATCTGTGTGTATCGTAATAATGAAACAGTAATGACTGTGTTGGGTCATCAGGCTCAATGAATGGAGTACTTTCACATTATCCGTGAAATGCAACAAGCAATTTTCTCCTCATGTATTAATTATGAAAACTGATCACCAAAAGAAGCCTCTCTACACGAATGGAAGAATGACTCACGGTAAGGATTAATGTTTATTAAAATACAACTAGAAATGTAAGTAAATTGTAAACAAGCATTCATTAACAAAAAAATCTTCTGATGAAGTTGTCCCTAGTGGCAACGAAACCTAGGTCAAGCACCTAAAAATTACGCAACCGGTTGTCTGATATAAAAAATTGTTAAAAAAAATTGGATTACGGTTGCTGTTACTCAGCCATGTTCAAAGTTGTAAATTAAATATGAAAGTACGGTTGCAAATAAAGGTAACGGTGGGAAGTTTACTAAATCTTTCCCCTTGATAAAATTGATGTATAACACAATCTAATAAAAAATAGAGACTTGGTTCTGTTTGTATCCTAATTTCACAAGCATTCATTTTTCCGTCATTCAATATGGGTGTAGAACAGGAAAGCAAGTAACTAGTAGTGGTACTAAGTTCCCTTCGCTTCGCACCTTTGGATGAATTGAGGAACATGTATGTAGACGTAGATCTAGTTCTTAGCTCTGAACTTTCAAGCGATATTTTCAATTTTACTTAGTAGAGTGTATAATTTATTCACATTAATATTTTCAAATTATTATCATATTGATCCACCATATTTCGGGCATGTAGCCGGATCATGTTGACGTCTTCCAACGATATTTCGGTTGACAGACATGCAGCCATCTTCAGATGAGCACGAAACTGAAGATTACGGTTGTGCGTCGTTCTATATATACCGAAGATTGGCGCGGTGGCGCCTGCGCAGTGAGGAGGAACTAGCTGCCACCACTCTGCATAAACCACAGGTGTGCTACGTACTCTGGTGCACCGGGCACATGTGGTATCTGATAAGGACAGACTTTCTAAAGAGATGGAACATTTTCAGTCAGTTTTCAGGGAAAATGGATATTCTTCAAGCCAGATCCGCACAGCTGTAACGAGTAATAAATGTAAACAACAACAAAAAGAGGAAGATACTGACGTAACAGATCCAGGGCGTTCCTTCCGTATGTGGCAACCTCTCTTCTAAAATAGGAAGAATTCTAAAAAAGCATTGTTTGAAAGTGATAGTCCGACCACCTGCGAAGATCTCGGCTTTGCTTGGCTCTCTGATGGATGATTTGGGATTAAGGAAGGCGGGAATTTACAAGACCCCTTGTCAATGTGGTCAATCTTACATTGGCAAAAATTCTCGCACAGTACGGGAAAGATGCGTGGAGCATGAGCGCCACACACGTCTACTTCAGCCAAAAAAACCAGCTATAGCAGAACACTCCATGGATTATTCTGCAACAAAAATTTTGGCAACGACAAGATCCTTTTGGAATTCGATTATTAAGGAGTCCGTTGAAATACGGTTGACAGAAGACCTGATTAATCGGGATGGCGGCTTTCAAATGGATAAAGCGTGGGACCCTGTAATTTCTTTAATTGCTTCACAGAGACATAGATCTACATCTAGTGCAAACTCTGAAGAAAAGTGATTTCCTTCGACCACGGCGCTTAAGATGCACGAAAGCGCATTCCGACAGATGGCGCGAATGTAAGTACACCATTACGCAGACGCGGCCCGCTTCTAACGCAGAGCGCGCCTAATTCGACAGGGGGCGCGCTAGTACCTCCTCACTGCGCACGCGCCGCCGCGACAATCTTCGGTATATATTGAACGACGCACACCGTCAATCTTCCATCATTCCCGCCTGGTAGCAGGCACCACCGTGACGTTGTTTATAACGTTCATCCGATCTGCTTCCAGGTCTGCCGTCGTCCCTGCTACTGGTCCTGCTGCTCGTCGCCGTTCCGGTGTCAGGAGGCCCTGCTGCTTGCCGCCGCCTGCCGCTGCCGCTGCCGCTGTCGCCGCCCAGCCCTGCCTGGAGGCGCCGCCGCCAGGAGGCCCTGCCGGACTTTGCCCCCGTCACCACCATGTCCGTTGTTCTCACCACGACCACGTGGAGCCCCTCATCCCTTCCTCGCACCACCATCCCCTTAAATGTCATCCTCTCCGCCACTTCCCCCACTCCTGATGCTCCACTGCCTTCCCCGACTCCCCCAGTTATCATAGTCACTGCCCTTCATGAGTTCCCGGTTTTGTCTGCCCCCCCCACTCCCATCCCGCCGTGCCAAGGTGGCAGAGTCCTCAGCTCCGCGCAGCCCCGAACATCATGTATTGCCCTTCAGTTCCACGCCATGTTCCAATCCTACCCATTCCCCAGTATATCCCCACGTCCACAGTTCAGAAAAAGCAAGTCAAACGTACCAGCGCGGATCCCCTTCCCAGCACTTCCAAAAAAGCCCCCTCCACCACGGCCTCTGCTCCCCCCAGTCTGACAGTGGACACCTCCCCCATTCCCCTCATCTCAACCTTCTGTCACCTCAGCACCCCAGCTTTTTACCTACGTCCTTTCCCGCCCTTCCCCTCAGTTTTTAGACAACCGCCACCTGTCCCGCGAAATATACAAATATTTCCCCTCGGCACCTCCATACCAACTCATCCCTCGGAAGGACTCCATCCTCATAAAAAAAACCTCTCCCACCTTCCACACAGATCTTCTCCGGCACGCTCCCCGGATTACGTTCGCGGAGCCTGCTCACCTCATACCTCATATCACCTCCGCCACTCCATCCCAGTCTCAGCCCACCCTCACCAGCCAAGCTTAGCCAGGTGATCACGGAGGGTGAGGTGTTGGCCCACCTCCAAGCCATCCCTGACTTCCACATCCGATCTGCCAAGCGGATCCACAATGACCACGGCCCCACCTACCTCATGAGGGTATTCTCAGAAGACCCCGCCTCCATCGACCGCCTCTTCACCAAGGGGGCGCTAATCTACAACCGCTGCTACAAGGTGGATCCTTCCCGCTCCCCTCCCCAGTCTTATAGGTGTGGCAAATGCCTCACCTATAATGACCACCTCACTGAAAAATGTCCTAACCCACCCACCTGTCCCTGCTGCAAGCAGTCCCACTTCCTTAAGCAATGCCCCAATTTGTCCTCTCCCCTCACCTGCAACACCTGTGGCAGCCCCCACCCAACCTACTCCTATAAATGTCAGGCTCTCCCTCAACCCACCTCCCCTGCGCTGACAGTTCCTGCCCATCCCATTGACCCTCCTTTGCACCCCAACCATTCCCTGCTCCCCCCTCCCACAGTGGAGGACGTCATCCGCTTCATCACCACCATCATTCAGAATATCCACCCATTCCATCGTCCTCACTCCCTCCAACAGATCGTCCTCACCACCCGCTCCATGTGGCAATTAGAAACAATTGCCACACTCTCCCGCAACAACTCCCACTTCACCTTCTCCCGTGGCGCCAACCTCATTTAACTTCCCTTAACCTCTTTCCCATCGCCCCCTCCCCACTGCCCCCCACTAAGTAGTACCTATTATGGCAGGCTCGCCCCATTGTATCCTTTACCACAATATCCGCTCCCTCCCCACCAACAACCCCTCTTTATGCATACCCTCTCCCAACATCGCGTGGATGCCTTCCTCCTAAACAAAACCTTCCTCTAACCCTTTCATTCTTTCTCTACCACTCCTTACACCCTTCACCACACAGATGGTCCTCCCCCTGGCTTGAGGCGGAGTGGAAATTGGCCACCTCCGCCACCAGCCTGACAGGCCACAACCCCCTGTCAATAATCCTGCCGAACACCTCATCTTAACCCTCACCGTTACCCTAGCCACCATCTACATTCACTCCCGTGTTCCCATCCCATACGATTTCATTACCCACATAGACAACCCCTTCACGACCTATGTGATTGTCGCCGACCTTAAACTTCATTCCCGCTCTGCAGCTGAACTCTAGTGGTGGCATCAGTTCCTACCCACACTTCGGGGCGACCTTGTTCCCCTCCCGAGTCATTCGCGCCCCGAAAGCAATACCACTCCTGATACTGTCCTTGTCTCTCCTACCCTCCTGGGACACCTGCAGGCGGAAGTCCTTGACCTCATTGGCAGTGACCACACCCCCGTACTACTAACCTTCAACCCTCGCGGCCGTCCCGGCCACGCCACCCGTTCCATGCCCCCTCCTTGGCTAGTACATGATTACTCCCACGCTGACTGGGATGCCTACAGTCATTCCATTAACACCTCGGTCGCTAGCCATCCCCTCTCCCTCCATACCCCTAATGATATTGTCCATGTGTCCTCTTTCCTGCACCAGACTGTTGCTGTTGCTGCTGCAACCCATATCCCCACCAAAGCCATCCATCCTCACCGTCCCCCCCTTCCCCCCAAAAGCCGTCCTCCTGCTCCGAGAATCCCTTCGTCTGTACCATTCCTTCCTGTGGACCTGTGATCAAGACACACTCCTACGCCATCGGCAACTCCAACGACACTTGAATGTGAAGAAACGCCGGGATTGGCGACAGACATGCTTCTTAATGCTACACTCCCCATCAACTCCTCCAAATATTGGAAGCCCTTCCACCATCTTACTGGCAGTCACTCAGTCCCCGCATGCCCTCTTCTCCATAATAACCTTCCTCTTCCTGACAATGCCAGCAAGGCACAGCATTTTGCTGACCACCTTTCCAATATATTCTACCTGCCCGACAATCCAAGTTCGACTAATCCCATTTCCCTGACGTCCATGAGCGCACTGATACCTCAGTCCCTCCGCTCGCCCCTGGCTTTCAGTATTTGGACCACATTCCCCCCTCAGACTTAAACACACCTATTACAGCACAAGACATCGTACACACACTTCGCACAAAACGTAACACTGCTCCCAGTCACGACCGCATTACCTACAGGCACCTCTGTGCCTGTCTTCCCTCCTTCCATTCCGCCCTCGCTTCACTGTACAATGTCATCCTCTTCACCGGTTTCTACCCAGACCTCTGGAAAACCTCCCGTATCCTAATGTTCCTTAAACCTGACAAACCGCCCTCCGAAGCTGCCTCCTCCTACCGTCCCATCTGTCTCACCTTGGTGTTCAGAAAGTCCTCGAATCCATCCTCTCATGCCGTATCCACGAACACCTCCATCTACACCAACTCCTTCCCCTTTCCCAATGTGGTTTCCAGCCGTCCTTCTCCGTCGATGACCAGCTCCTTCGCTTTGTTCATCTTCTCTCCGTCCAGGTTAATTCCAGTCGCACCGCCATCCTCGTCTCCCTCGACATTGAGAAGGCCTACGACCGTGTCTGGCATTCCGGTCTGCTTTTCAAGCTCCAAACCTAAGCCCTTCCTATTAATTACGTCGGTCTCATTGCTTCCTTCCTCTCCAAACGCCCATCCTATGTCACTGTCAATAACCAAAATTCCCGATTGTTCTACCCCTCCACCGGGGTGACCCAGGGCTCCGTCCTGTCGTCCCTCCTCTATCCATATATTCAACAGATATTCCGCGACCTTAGCCTCCTGTCCATCTTCTTCAGTATCCTGATGACACCGCCTTCCTTGCCCTTGCTCTGTCCCTCACTCACTCCCAACATCTCCTTCAGTCCCATCTCTCCGAATTTTCCTCCTGGTGTAACCAGTGGCTCCTTACTGTAAACCCTACAAAATCCCAGGCAATCATCATAGGTCACACCACCCATTCCTTTCGCCACTGAGACCTTTACCTCACACTCCATGGCCGCCCCATTCCGTAAACGAAGACCCTCCACTACCTCGGATTAACCCTAGATAGAGACCTTTCCTGGAATCCTCACCTCAAAACCGTCCAACAAAAAGCCCTCTCCCGCCTTAACCTCTTGAAATGCCTCTCTGGCTGAACATGGGGACTAAATCCTTCCACCATTCTGTATACCTACCGTTCCCTCATGCGTCCCGTCCTTTCCTGCTTCCATCCCGCCTGGATATCCGCTCCTCCCGCCTATTATGAATCCCTCAAAATCCTCGAACGCCACGCCCTTCGCCTCGCCTACTGCATCCGCCTCCCCTCCCCCACACGGATCCTTTATGACCTCATCCTATTCCCACACCTGGTCCAATTCCTTCGACACATCCGCCTCAAGTACATCCACCGAAAGATAGAGTCCCATAACCCAATAGTATCTCCTCTCCTCCTGGATCCCGGGCCCCTGCCACGCCTTTACCGCCACATCCCTCCCTCCCTTCACCTCTACACCCTCTACGTCCTCTCCGAGGGTGGCTTAGGCCACCTACCTCTCCCAGATGACGTTCTCCACAACCGTCCTGACATCTATCCCTCCTTCCAACTTTGACTTCTCTCTGTAGACTGCCGCCCCCTCCTCCGTCCCCCACCCCTCCCACTCCCGTCCCCCGCTTGGCTCACCCCCTCCTTTCTCCACCTCCCTGGGAGCTCCTTCCAGTTTCCCCCATTCTCCCCTCCCCCACCTCCTTTCCCCTTCCCCCGCGCCCCTTCCATCCTCCCCCCCTCCCCCTGCAGGGCTAGTACAGTGCTAGTGTTTTTAAGTGTTCAGTGCCTCGTGTGTATAGTGTTTCGTCGCCCAGTGGTTTATAATGTGTTTTTTTACCTTAATGTCGCCGTCATGTTATGTATCGTCGTCTGCAGTGAGTGTTTTTTTGGCCACCTTGGCAATGTCTTGTTTTAACAACCATGCATGCTCTGTCCACTGTCATGTTGTCTTTTAACTTTCTCCCATATTTTCATCTTGTAATTATAAAACGCCATTTTATCACCTTTAATTTTATATTCTGTTTGTCCATTTTTTCCATTCCCTCGGCTGTAGAGCAGCATCATCGGCTGCTGCCAGCCTGCCTGTATTAGGGCATTAAAATTCAATAAGGAAAAAAAACCGGTAATCTTCAGTATCGTGCTCACCTGAAGATGGCTGCATGTTTGTCAGCCAAATATCGTTGGAAGACGTCAACATGATCCGGCTGCAAGCCCGAAATATGATGGATCAATCAATATGCCGGGAAAACTTCAAAATAGTATAATATTTTTCTAAATATAACGTATTTTGAGGACTACACAGGGATAGTATGAAGGTACTGTCAATACATATTATAGAACAAAGTCCTCTTGCCTCTTCTTTCTGTCTGTACTCAAAAACTGCTCAGCGGATCTCCATACGGTTTTCACCATTGGGCGATGCGATTCATGACGAAGGTTAAGACGTGTAATTTATTAAGGTGCTTAGCCGTGGGCCAGTGTGGGAGCAAAAGTCAGCGAAACATGTAGCTTAAATACTCCCAGGAAAAGCTATATATTCTATGACATACAAACTTTGCCATACATATGAAAATGCATTGATTGTTTCATAATGCGATGTTCACACGATCTAGACATAACGTTGAGTAATATTGACCACAAATGTATCAGTTTTTAATCTTTCAGCCCATGTTCTCAATTAATCCTTTACTCGTGATCAACACAGGAAAGCGTCTGGACGTGACCTGAACCGTGTACGCCACCTACCGGGTCAGCCGATAGACGCGTCTACAGTTACGCTAGCGTGAGCTTTTACAAATCCAGGGTGCACCTTTCTGCTGTTTTTTATATAGCATTTGAAGGCAGAGTCACATTCAGTTATCGTAGCAACCAATATATCTCGCTAATTGAATTGAAAAGTAGTCTCTGTTGCAAATTGGGGTTAATTTTCAATTCAAATATGGATTCACTGTTGCTACACCAGGCCAACGAACTTTGGAGTAACGTATATATCTCGATACGGTCACGCTACCGTGATTATTTGCAAATCCAGGGCGCCCATTTCTCTTGTTTATTTATTTAGCTTTTGGGTACTCGATATGAACGTATTCTTAGTTTAAGTAATAGGACGAGTTAACAACAAATTATTTATTCCTTCAAATATAGATAAAAATACAAAAAATATACAAAATGGAAAAAACTTCAGGATCTATGGCGGTGCTGGCAAAGATAATAATTTAACCCTATCGGAAGAAAACAATCAATTGTGGTGTACTATATGTTTAAATGCCGCCACATCAGCCCCGCATTTTTTTAATGCCGGTTGCTTCTGGGACCAGTCCTTGTAAAAACACAAAGAGCATCTTGTCCAGCAGCTGACATTTCCATTTGAGCATCTTTTGTCGCCTGACCCACGTTACTACCCGTGTTTGAATGAAAATTAGCGACCCGGGGTTAGAGATCCGTGAAAATTGAAAAATGTCTTCTTTATACTGCTGTCAGTAAATGTCGAACTGTCATATATATTGCAGAAATTCTTCATCTGTAGCACTCCAATTTGTGGTTCTTGCGTCAAATTATTGGAAAAACAGCATGACGCTGACGTTTTCTATGTGTTTAGTTTTTGTTGCAATGCTGCTCCTGCCCCTATCTGGCTTATGTCCACCATAAAGGCTACAGGAATGTCTGGTTTAAGATGCGCTAGTAACACTGCTTGTGACAGGTGTTCCTTGAGGCCTTGGAACGCTGCTTCCGCATCCGGACTCCACGGAATCTTTCAGTTGCCTGTAGTATTTGGTCCAATAAGTAACGCATTGAGTGGTTGCTAAACTAATGCCAGTTTGAACAGATGACACCTGTAATAATTCAGCATGCCCACCAGCCGAGACGTTTACACTTCCTGGGAAGAGGTATTTGCATCACAGTTTCTATTCACCAAGATGCAACACCTGTCGCTGAAAATAAATATCCTAAGAAGCGACCTCCACTTTTTAACCATGACACTTATTGTTTCATTCATAATTACACCACAGTCGGTTATAATGCTGGCGCAGATGGTTAACATGCTGATGTACCGAACAATGTCGTCCATGTAACGGAACACAAATGGCAAATCCCGTTGTACTCCATGTAGGAATTTCTTGAAAATCTGTGCAGCATTCCTAAGACCAAACGGCATAAAATGATAATCGAAAAGTCCAAATGGTGTAGTAACCGATACTTTTGGTATATCTACTGTGGCCATAGGAATTTGCGAGTACGCGTTTGTACAATCTATCACACTAAACATTGCTTCATCATTAATGGTCATGTTAAAATCAATCACAGTTGAAATTGGATGCCGATCTCGAATTGTTCGTGCATTCAGTGCTCTGTAAACGCCACAAATCCTCCAAGATTTTTCTTTCTTTGGAACCATATGCATTGGTGATGCCCATGCACTGTTAGAACTGGTTACAGTCCCTGATTCTAGCAGCTTGTAAAATTCCGTTTGTGCTGCACGTGGCTTTTCTGGGAGCCAGACGTCGTGGACGGCAGACGACAGTTTGCCCTACAGTTGTGCTTACGTAACGCCCTGTGTGATGCTTGCATCACATCATGCTGGAAAATCGTACAGTAATTTGTGAAACGGGCAGCCCGTAATGAAACCCAGAACGTTGCCTGCTGTAGCGAAATTGCACCGCTTTCTGGAATTCTTTTGTGTGCGCTCCGCGCTGATGCGGAAACGGAAACGCATAATTTAATCCTAACGCGGCTGAAGCGGAAGAAATATCGAAGACCTTCGTACTGCAAGTTAGGTTCCCGAAATGGAAGGCGTTGTTGTGTATCTTTCTTATATACGTATCGTCACCATTGAATAGCTGTCTAAATCCAGTATGCGATAATACTAGCACACTAAATCTACACCTACGGTAGGACCAGGCACATATGCAATTATTGATGTCCACGATAAGTGGAAATTTTGGTTCAGGCGTAATTCTAATCCCCCCCCCTCTCTCTCTCTCTCTCCCTCCCTCCCTCTCTCTCCCTCTCCATAGTAACAGATTTTCAAATTGTTGATGATGCGTTGTTCTCATTGTGCTTGTGACTGTTTCGGAAACAAACTAACTTCTCACGCTTTGTCCACAAGAAACATCTCAGCAGAAGCATAGTTGTACACAAATAATCGTTGTAAAATATTGTTTTCAGTTATCGTTGCGTTCGTACATACAGGGCCGGCTTTACCCTTCCAGGCGCCCCGGGCGACTCATCCACTTGGAGCCCTTAGGGACCGTCTATTAATTACGTGAAGAGTTGTTTTTTTTTTTTTTTTTTTTTTTTTTTTTTTTTTTTTTTTTTTTTTTTTTTTTTTTTTTTTGAGGGAGGGAGGGTGTCTAACCGGATTCACCACATTTTACGTAGTGGAGAGGGGGTCTCGGTAAATCTAACGTTATTTTTTTCCCGCAAGAAACAGTGCAAAACTGGGTTAAATGGACTATGACATATTTAACGTCAGCACGATAGCCACGGTGAAGTAGCCGAGCGGTCTAAAGCACCTCGTTGCGGAGCGCGCGGTTGCTCGCCGTGGAGGTTCGAGTCCTCCCTGGGGCATGGGTGTGTGTGTGTGTTCTCCTTAGATTAGTTTACCTAGGTTTAAGTACTTTACGGACTGATGACCACGCAGTTTGGTCCGATAGATTTACAGACATTTCCTACTCGATACTACTTATCGCGGCTTTGCAAACATCACAGTAACAAAGTAGCCCCTCGATTATTCATCTAAGGATACAGGACTTTTTTTCCAAGCGTGTTTTTGTCGGAATATTGGATCGCAACACTCGCGGCAGCAACAGTGCAGCCCACCCGGGCACATCTCTAACGTGAAACTGCGTGAAGCCCAGGCCAGTCCGCCCGGCTACAGTCACACGAGCGTTCATTTCAGGCGGGTATTTTTAGTTTTATTAATACTTTTTTTTACTGTAGCACTACTTCAAGGATTGAAGACATGCCATTGTTCACTTGTGTTCACATCAGCAAATAATAGTTACTACGTTCTGTCAATGGAATACATGTGCTTTTTAGTTCCTTCAAGAACTTTTTCAGCTTTCATTTACCGATTTTCTGAACCAGAAATCTTTTTCTTAATCGTTTCCCTCTCTTCTGACGTGATTTAAGAATTTGGCAAATTGTGGTGTAGACACTGCTCTACTTCGCAACCACAATACTAGATTTATAACAAAGAAATGAAATCACCTATGGCCATACATAAAAAGAAAAGAAAACGAACTAAACGATAAAAATGTTTTAAACATACCAGAAAACTGACATGTTGTCCCCGTCATAGCACTATGATTTACCATCAAAACATGAACCCTGTACCGCCTCGTACTAACACTTTCTAAGATGTGGTTGTAAATCGTAGAGCTGCGAACACATGCAGTTCAACACACATTGAGTGGCGCTGTATTATTTCAGTACGTTAGGGGAGTATTCTCCATAAATGCAGTGCATGAGCTATGGATTGCTATAGATGAGTCATAAAGTCACAAATGTTGTTGTGATCTTCAGTGCGGAGACTGGTTTGATGCAGCTCTCCACAATACCCTATCCTGAGTCTCTTCAGTTCCGCATAAGAAGGGTAACTGCTTATTGTATCCATCTCTTGGTCTTACTCTGCGGTTTTTACCCCACACACTTCCCTCCAACGCTAAATTCACAATTCCTTGATGTCTAAGACTGTGTCGTACCAATCGATCCCTTCTTTTAGTCAAGGTATGCCAGAAATTCCTTTTCTCCCCAATTCTGTCCTCATTGGTTACGCGATCCAACCACCTAATCTTCAGCATTCTTCTGTAGCACCGCATATCATCTCTTCCTGCCCACACTGTTTATAGTCCATGTTTCACTCCCATAGCAGGCAACACTGCGAGCATCATTTGTTTTCTTGCTGCCCAAGTAACATGACACATCTACCTCCTTTATTGTTTCGTTACCTAATTTCTTCAGCATCACCTGATTTCCTTAGACAGCACTCCATTACCGTAGTTTTGCTCTTGTTAATGTTCATGTTATATGCTCCTTTCAGCACCCTTTCCATTCCCTTCAGCTGCTCTTCCAGGTCCTTTGATGTCTCTGACAGAATTACTATGTCGTCGGCCAAACGCAATTTTTCTAATTCTTCACCCTGAACTTCAATTCCTTCTCCAAATTTCTCCTTGCTTTATAGCTTGACGAATGTACAAATTGAATAACACTGGAGAAGGGTACAACCCTGTCTTACTCCCTTCCCAACCACTGCATACCTTTCATGCTCTTCCTGACTACCGCTGTCTAATTTCACAGTTTTCGATTTTAGATATAAATCTATTCAAATATAATGACTATCTCAAAGTCCGTCTTTTCCTTTATTAGGACTGGCAGCTACTAGCAGTTTCTATGGTGCACGAGAGATGGTGTGGCAACATGGGCGCTACCTTTTTGCAGTTCCTGAAACAAATAACAGAGGCGCTGTCTCCCAGACGTCAGACAAAGCTCGCGTGAAACATGGATAGATGCAGCCAATAAGAAGATTGCAACCAGCGCGTTTTCTCTTCCGATATCCTGAATTCAGCGGGCATTTGTGCGATTAACGACGTATGTTGAAAGTGAATAACATTTTATTTTCGCGAGACGGATGATTGTAAATTGTAATATTGATGGTATGTACAGCACCGGCGTTTTTCTGGCCATACGTTGGCGTACGAGGCGGACGCTCCTGGGCCTCGGCGCCCCGGTCGACCGCCCGGGTCGCCCCACCCTAAAGCCGGCGCAGCGTACATAACGCGAATTTTTTGCTGTTCGGGCTTCTGTGTAATATATGATGAGCATTTGCGCCATGCAGCGCTCATCTCTGTCGGTAATGTAACTGGAGGGTGGGGTGCACTGGCGAATAAGTTTCCCGAAACGTTTGTAGCACCAGCAGATTCGCTCCGTAAATGTTTGTGATCTACTGTGTCTTTTAATCAATTTGCGTGGTTATGGTTTATCGCTCCAAATTTGCGAATGGATAGGGGATTTCCTGTCAGAGAGGACACAGTTCGTAGTAATCGATGGTAAGGCATCGACTAAAGCAGAGGTGATATCGGGCGTTCCACAGGGTAGTGTAATTGTCCCTGCTGTTCCTTATTTGCATAAACGATTTAGGGGAAAATCTAAGTAGCTCTCTTAGGTTGTTTGCAGTAGACGCCGTCATTTACCGTCTAGTAAAATCATCTGAAGATCAAAACTGACTGCAGAACGATTTGAATAGATATCACTATGTGTAAAAATTGGCAAATGACTTTAAATAATGAGAAGTGTGAAGTCGAAGTGTGAGTACGAAAAGAACTCAGTTAAACTTTGTTTACAAGATAAATCAGTCAAAAGTGAAGGCCGTAAACTCCACAAAATATGTAGGAATTACTAATACTTCAGACTTAAACTGCAAAGAACACGTAGATAATGTCGTGGGAAAGGCGTTTTATTGGCAGAACCCTTAAAAGATGCAACAGAACTACTAAATAAACTGCATACACTACGCTTGTCCGTCTTTTTTTTTCTGAAGTATTGTTTTCCAGTGGGTTTTCCAGGTGGGTTTGACGGAGAATATCGAAAGAGTCCAAAGAAGGGCAGCTCGTTTCGTATTGCCACGATACAGGGGAAACAGCGTTACGGAGATAACACAGGATCTGGGATGGGAATCATTACCGCATCGGCGCTTATCGCTGCGGCGTGGGCTACTTACGAAACTGCAGTCGCCAACATTCTCCTCCGAATGCGAAATATATTGCTGTCTCCCACTTATATAGGTAGAAATGATCATTAGAATAAAATACGAGAAATCAGAGCTCGAACGGAGAGATTCAGGTGTTCTTTCTTCCCACGCTATTCGAGAATGGAATGGGAGATAAATAGTATAACGGTGTTTCGATGAACCCTCTGTCAGGCACTTAAATGTGATTTGCAGAGTATACCATGTAGCCTGTAGCTACTGTTGTTGGTAAGCTACTAGCATATTGAGCTTAGCTGCTTCTTGTGCCAAATGCTCCCCAGTGTACCTTACCGGCGTAATTTGTAAGAGTAAATCATTGTTTATTACCAGGTTCCTACTATTCTCGACTGTTTCTTTGTGTGCTTCAATTAGTTCTTCTAAGCCAAGTGTTAGTTGCTGCAATGTAGAAGCTTGTCCTACACTATTTTCAACTATGTCTGCCGTGTTGTCGAAGTCCTGTAACGGTGTATTCATCAGTGCCGCAGTAACGGTACTGATGTTAACAGGAAACATTTGTGTCCATAGCACCTGCAAGGATTGTTCAAGAAGTTTCGGTCCCGTCAACACGCGGGAGTTTTGAGTATTTGCGACGATGTCTTCCCCCAGTGCCGTCTACTGGAATATATATATATATATATATATATATATATATATATATATATATATCGTGGATACATCTTGTGATAAGTCATACCGTTGTATGAGTTCTTCTTTCAGTATAGGGTAATTTTGTTACTCCAAGGCTTCTTCTACTTTGTTTTTATAATTTCAAAATTCAAACGTGCATCCATTGTATTACATGTATCACCTTTCGTGAATGTGTTGCTGAAAAGTACACTCCGGCTGCTTGAACCAAAGTTGCGGTCTCGTAATCTACATCTACTTCTACATGGGATACTCTGCAAATCACACTTAAGTGCCTTGCAGGGGGTTGATCGAACCACCGATATACTATTTATTTCCCATTCCATTCTCGAATCGCGCGCGGGAAGAAAGAACACATGAATCTCTCCGTTCGAGCTCTGATTTCTCGTATTTTATTCTGATGATCATTTCTATCTATGTAAGTGGGAGTCAACAACATATTTTCGCATTCGGAGGAGAATGTTGGCGATTGGAGTTTCGTAAGTAGCCCACGCCGCAGCGATAAGCGTCGTTGTTGTAATGCTTCCAATCCCAGATCCTGTATAATTTCCGTAACGCTGTCTCCCTTGTATCGTGACAATACTAAACGAGCTGCCCTTCTTTGGACTCTTTTGATGTCCTCCGTCAAATGAGCTCTATAACGACGGAAGCTTGACGTTCCCTTACGAACGTTTGCGCTCGCTATTTGTAGTTCCTGTACGTTGCGGTCACACCGTCGAGTATCCTGTGTCCGGCGGAAACAAGGTTTCGTAGTAAGTCTCTTCGCCGATGTTTGTGTCGACAAATCCATTTCTTCTGGCATATTATCCGTTTCGTTTCTTCTTTGTCGCAGTCATCACCTTGAGAACTCGATATGACCGTATTCGTAGTTTCATGAATACATCGACTTATTCCCCGTCGGAGGTTCTAATCCTCCCTCTAGCATGAATTTTTGTGTTGTCTGTAGTGTAAGTTAGTTTATAAGATGTTAGTAAATTTAGCGACCGATGACACCGCAGTTAGTCCCATAAGCTTAACAAATATTTGAATATTTGCTACACGTGCTGACAAAAAGACAAGGCAATGTGGAATAATCATCACTAACTACGCCGACGCCAACAAAGATAATTATTAAAAGAAAACAGTTGAATCTAAAGGACGTTACATTCATTTCTCGCAAAAAACGTCACTCTTTGCACTAATTTCTAAACATGTTGTAAAAATTAATATTAAAAAACAAAGACCTCCGTTCGCGTCTTTATGTCTATCAAAACTCGATAACCTCAAAAACTACTAAATGGATTTTCATATGGTTTTCACCATTGGATGGTGTGGTTCATGTGGAGGTTTAGGTGTGTAATTGAATAAGGTGATGGACTATGAACGTTACTGGCTTTCCGCCCTCTTTCCGTCTATCTGCTAAATCAATACCTCCGCATTTTAATTAGCTGCCCTAAAATTTTCAGCTCGAAGTCTTTCATGTAGGCAGAAAGTGGATGACAGGCAATTGTCACCTTCTTTACCACGTATAGGTAACATGTTGACTAGCCGGCCGCGGTGGCCGAGGGGACTGAGGCGCTCCAGTCACGGTCTGCACGGCCACTATGGTCGGGGGTTCGATCCCCCCTCGGACATGGATATTTGTGCAGTCCTCAGTCTTAGTTAGTTCATAAGTAGTTTGTAAGTTTAGGGACTGATGACCCCTTAGTTAAGTCCTATAAGCTAAAAAAGAAAGAAAGAAGAAGAATATGTTGACTATCAGTTGGTTTGTGTGTTAAGTTGATATATTAAATGAAATGAGAGGAAACGGAAAAGAGAAGACACAGTAGGGAAAGTTATAGAAAAAAAACGAATGTTCCTTGAACACTGCAGGGACAAGTTGAGCTATTTAAAGTCATTGGCCGATTTCACCTAGTTAAATATTGGAAGAAAAATTTAATAAACATCTTCTCATTAAAGCCATAGGGAAAATTTTCTTTCCAGTAGAAGTTATTTGTGAGGTGGCACTTCAGCAGTCATGACACAAGTAAAAAAGTAAAAATAAAAGATTTCTTAAACTTTTCATGTTATTTAAGAAATCAACAAGATTCCGTGAAAATATATGATTCTTGTCATTAGGCGGAAACCAACTGTAGCAGCAGCAAAGTTGAGGGATATTAAAAGCCGCGGCGGAGTGGCCGAGCGGATTGAGGCGCCGTGCTCCGATGCTCGAGGCCGCTCCCCGTCGGGCGTTCGAATCCAACCTTGGGCGTGGATGTTTGTGCTGTCTTTAGTAAAAGGTACTTCGTAAGTACTTTGTAAGTTTAGAGACTGATGACCCCGCAGTTATGTCCCATAATCTTTACAAAAATTTGAACATTTTTTGAATATTTGGACATTAAAAACCTCTAGCACTTCCTTACAGTAAAAGGCTGGTATGAAGAATTTCTAGAGTGAGAGTAAACATTGAAAAAGCAACTGAAACTGAACAGGAATATAAAGTGTGTGAACATATGTTAATATACATTTTAAATGGATAATTAAAATAATACAAATCAAAATTTAAACGCAATTATCGTGATATATCGATAGAAAAAGGGCGTAAACGTCTCATTACATTTTAGATAATATATCAAAAACAGAAGGAATATCTTCATTTACAATGAGTGATTCTGTATGTTAAAAGCATGGTCTAAAACAGAATTATTACACTATTTAAATATCATGGTTTTTCAATAAAATATACACACGCAAAATTTCATTTCACTTTTACCGGGCCGCGCGGAGTGGCTGCATGGTCTAAGACCTCATTTTACAGACTGGGCTGCTGTTCAAAAAAATATTCAAATGTTTGTACATCTAGCGGCGGCTGTTGTTACCACCGAAGGTTGTCTAAGTTAATTTAAGTAGTTTCTAAATCTAGGGACAGATGACAATATCAGTTTGGTCCAACTTCTCTTCTAACGGCTTTTAATCAAATTGCGTGGTTATGGTATATCGCCCCAAATTTGTGACTGGATAGGGGATTTCCTCTCAAAGAGGACACAGTTCGTAGTAATCGATAGTAAGGCATCAACTAAAACATAGGTGATATCGGGCGTTCCACAGGGTAGTGTTATTGGTCCTCTGATGTTCCTTGTTTACATAAAAGATTTAGGGGAAAATCTAAGTAGCTCTCTTAGGTTGTTTGCAAATGACGCCGTCATTTACCGTCTAGTAAATTCATCTGAACAAAACCAATTGCAGAACGATTTGAATAAGATATCAGTATGGTGTAGAAATTGGCAATTGACTCTAAATGTGAAGTCTTTCACATGAGTACCAAAAGAAATCCGTTAAACTTTGTTTACAAGATAAATCAAAAGTGCAGGCCGTAAACTCCACAAAATACCTAGGAATTACTATTACTTCAGGCTTAAATTGGAAAGAACACGTAAATAATGTAGTGGGAAAGGCGAACCAGAGACTGTGTTTTATTGGCAGAACCTTTAGGAGATGCAACAAAACTACTAAAGAGGCTGCATACACTACGCTTGTCCGTCCTTTCTTGGAGTATTGCTGCCCAGTGTGGTAGCCTTATGAGGCGGGTTTGACGGAGGACATCGAAAGAATCCAAAGAAGGACAGCTCGTTTCGTATTGTCACGATGCAGGGGAGACACTCTTACGGAAATGATACAGGATCTGGGTCGGGAATCATTACAACAACGGCGCTCATCGCTGCGGCGTGGGCTACTTACGAAACTCAAATCGCCAACATTCTCCTCCGAATGCGAAAATATATTGTTGACTCCCACTTACATAGGTAGAAATGATCATCAGAATAAAATACGAGAAATCAGAGCTCGAACGGAGAGATTCAGGTGTTCTTTCTTCCCGCGCGCTATTCGAGAATGGAATGGGAGATAAATAGTATAAAGGTGGTTCGATGAACCCTCTGCCAGGCACTTAAATGTGATTTGCAGAGTATCCCATGTAGATGTAGATAAAACATTTGAAAATTTACCCGATATGCGCATAGTCCATCAAACATCATTAAAATGCGTGGCAGTAATTGAGGTGGCGAGAAAATATAACATTAATTCATAGGGAAAACTATTTATTCTCTGACTTACGGACGTTACAGTAATGTGACAATGCGGTTATTGTTTCATAACACTTAGGATGAACATGACATAGGCTGTAATCTTATAAATATGCTCGATGCATCAGGCTGATACGATACTACGACATAAAAAGTGTTGGCTTATATATGGACTGCTACCTTTGAAAACCCGGGTGAGTTGCTAGTTTTAGTGTATAAGGATAACGCCACCAGATACGCAATCAAATAATATGGTAATAGCAATTAACTGTAATAAATAATTGCTCTACCCTAAAGTCGGGAGAAGGATTGTCAGTGGTGTAATATTGCCAGCTTCAGACATGTGACTCATTGTAATTGTGCGGCAAACTCAGGCTAAAATTCGAAGAGGTTACGGATAGTTAAAAAAGATACACGAGCTTGAATTCTGATATAGTTAACAATCATAAACGCAATATTAATAATGTTGTTCAGATGAATCGATGAAAAATAAAAACGCAAATAATGAGACTTGTGAAAGTGCGGTACTATCATTGTAACTATGATGTAATTGCACTGAGAGAAACGGCTTCGGGAGTGGCGAATGTGTTCAGTGCGTAATGGGAAGGGGTGCGGACTTGGATGAAAAAAAAAAGATATCTGGGAGAATTATAAATATAAAGGTAATTGTAAGGTATGCAGAATGGAAGCAGGTAGAAGCAGATGATGAGGATGGTGTTGTTTGCAATCATGGCAGCAAAAGAATGGGTGAGGTGGAATGGGAGGAAGTATGCGGGATAGGAAACTTGATGTTAGGTTATACTGGTGATAATAAGGTGGATAAATATCGGAACACATTTCAGGGTCAGGAAAGATTCGTTGGTCTAGAATATGGTGTGTTCGTATTTGTGTATGTGTGTGTGTGTGTGTGTGTGTGTGCGTGCGTATGTGTGTGTGTAGGCGGAGGGGCGGTAGGATATAATTGTAAATATGTGGCAGCCAAACTGGCTTACGGATTATTGGGAAGAAAATGTGTTTGTAGGTTTACAGTTGTCGAATAGGAGATGCGAAGATGTCTATATTGCTGAGTGTGGAAGTGACATTGAAGACATGCTAGCGGAAAGCTAATGTGCAAAGCGAGGCGGAGTACATCACTTTCTAGAAGTTGGACTTGTAATCTTTGGTGCGACGGATGCCCAAGCACGTTAGGTAATTGATCATGTTTTTTTTATATTGTCATTTATTTTTATTTATGTTTCTTTTTATTTATTTATTTATTTTTGTATGGAAGATTGTGGAAGAATGTAAACTTAACTTCGGCCAGTTGTAAAATTAAAATGAGTGATTAGGTGCGGTTTTACAGCTGCTAGATAACTGTGAAACGTCATTGTGGTTGACCACCATCTCGTTATTATTTAAGCGCAATGCTACCGGTTGCAGTCTTAGACCAATTCCAAGCGTCATCAGAGCATAAACAAATGTTTACAGTAACACACATCTCAACGTGGAAAATACAATAACAGAAAAATAAGTGCAGCTTACATTTTCACAAAGTTAAACAGCATGTTCTTTAAGTGGCTGCGCATTACTGCAATGTACATTTTCCTCTGTTGTTGTATTTTCAACATTGTGAAATGTTACTACAACCATAATTCTATGCTCTGCTGGCGCGACGCGTTGAAGTGGCCGAGGATTCTAATCGTGCTTTGCTGCGGAGCGCACAGTTGCTCGTTGTCGGAGGTTCAAGTCCTCCCTCGAGCATGAGTGTTTCTGCTGTTCTTACATTATTTAATTTAAGTATTTGTAAGCCTAGGAACAAATAACCAGAGAAATTGAGTACCATATAGTTACTTTTTGAATTGTGCTGGCGCTTGAGAATGTTGTAAGACCGAAACCTACAGCATTGGACTAAATTAATAAACAGCTTATAGTCAACCACAATTAATTTTGTAAATTTAAAAGTTATTGTGTAATTTTGACTTTCTATTATATGGTTATTAGGTGAGATTTCTAAGTTATTTACTGGCCGCTGATCAGTCCAAGATATTTTAAACATGTAATCATAACAATTTACGGTTTCTATAAGCGAAAAATATGCAAAGTGTGCTTTGGAATTAACGCCGATATACGAAGAATAATAGAAACAGTGACATTGAAATAGCCATTTTCAGCCTGCCTGTAATTAGAAACTGTACTTGAGATTAATAATCTCACAGGCAATCATTTACAGTTTGTTTTATTCATCTTCTTTCGACACCACTATTGTATCTTATGCAGAAGAAAAAAAATTATCTAAAAGATTTGGTTAAATATGAACTACTCGAACAAGACGTCCTATCTCACTTTGCCTGGCACTCCTGCAGATACCCTTAGAAGAATACTCGATGTCGAAAACAACGTATTTGTCTTCGAGCCCTTCACATATCTGTGAATATCTTCCATATGGTCGTACTTTCGTTAACAGTCTGCAGTGCGGCAACGTGTCTGACGCCTTTCCTTTATAAAGGACTTTTCAGTCTGCCTGTTGTCCTTCGTTTATGGCTCGCAAGATATATGTCTATGTTTGGCACTTTGCTGAGAAGAAGAGAAAGGCGGCAGTCTCTTTGCCACACTGCCGTCTTACCTTCGAAAACCTGGGACAACGCGACGTAACGGAATTTCAGATAAACCGTAGAACGATGTCACTGTACATACCCTAGTAACTGCGAATAGCCTCACAGCTTCACAGAGTTTTATCCGACAGTTCATTTTCATGCAAGTGCACACCGTGAAAAGGAACGGCCCTATCCCACTTCAGACGCATCACTCCAATACAATATCTGTGTCTATGTTGCTTTCATGCGCAGCGTTATACAGAAGTTTTCCTACCTTTTTGTCATATTTGAAAAGGCACTAGTGGACCATAACAGGTTATATTTAGATAGGAACTAGTCGTAGGAAACGCACATTTTACATTTTATACGCTGTATATCAAAGACTTTCTCTGTCAGAACACGTTTAAGCTACAATGATTGAAGTAACTGCCTACAATACTCCTTTTCCTTTCTTTAACGAATATGTATCATGTTCCAGAGGACCCAAATGATGGTCTCCATGGTCGTGGTACGGGTCAATAGATGAATTTATAGAAGAGGAGAATTAGATAAAATGAAACACGAAGTAATCCTATGTGCCCCGAAGGGCTAAGCCTAAGTAAACACAATTGACAAATTGTATCACGAATCCAAAATGCCACTTGGAATATATATCGCACAGATGACAGATTTATTTATTTATTTTAACAGTGAAAATTTATTTATGCGGTGAATATGACTCCTCTGGGTTTCAAACTGCACCGAAGCTGTTCATTCAATGAAGGAAATCGATATGTGATATCTTTAGATAAACATTTTACATACCATCATGCGGAAAATTTTTATTATTATGACGTAAGACAAAAAATTTCTTTCTTTATTAAAAATTTTCCAGGACTTCGTTTACAGAAAAAAAATAATGAGCCATGAGAAAACTATTCCATTTAGACTTAAAAGTGCTACTAAAATTTTGAATTCTTGTGAGAACTTATTGAAAATGGACGCAGCAGAATACTGCAGGCGTTTATGCACAAAATGAAATGTGACTCAAATGGAGATTTTATTTCCGTCTAATATTAACTGAATGAAGGCTGATAACTCTTGGTATGAAGGCGGTATTTTTAACAACAAACGGCATTAAAGAAAAATGTCACAATTGTCAACCTGCACGGTTTGGGATCCTCATCCCAGAAGATTGACAGATTACTTAGAAAGAGTACAAAGAACGATTTGTATCATCGCGATATATGGGAGACACTCACGGAAATTACAGTTTTCGTTGAGCCGCAACCTATTTATGGAACTTCCATAATCAAGTTTCTACCAGGAGTACAAAAATATATTGTTGAATCTCACCAACAAAGGAATACAGAGGCATCAAAATAAAATGACAAAATAAGCGGTCAAACTATGAGATTTAGATGTTCCTCCTTCCTGCGCTGTATTAGTAATTGAAATACAAGATAAATATTTTAAAAATGAATCCTCTGCGACGCTTCAGTGTGATTTGCTTAATACCCATGTAGCTGTAACTGTAGGTGTAGTGTGATTGTAGATACCGCATAATACTTTCCATAGTAATTGTAGAATGCGAAGACAGTCTCAGTGCATGTATCACATTACCTGCGTGGAGTGAGGACAATCCTCACGCCACACACGTCGGTGGCCACCGTATCGATTCACTGCCAACGAGAATGCAGGCATTGTTCTAGATCACCTGTTAAGAACTTACTTGCTGCCTCCCCTTCTGACTGGTCCACATTATCTGGTGTCCTTATGAGATGTATTACCACAGATTTTAGACGGTGAGGCCCGCGAAAGGATATGGTTTCAACACAACGGTGCAATTGTTCACTTCTTTGTTAATGTCCACGATCATCCGATCAACGGGTACCCTTACCATTGTATTTGATGGGGCGTCCTGGACCATGGCATGTGCGATCACCGGATCGGTCAACTTAGGACGTTCACTGCTTCATTTTCGTTAAGTCCTTGGTGTATGAAAGCTTTGGAGAAACGGATGAAGAACTCAGTTGCTTATCTCCTGGCATATCACACAAAAAATATCATCGACAGAGTGTGACAAAATGTGCTGTTTCCATGCACACATTGATACTTATAGTCGTCACGTTAAACAATTCCTATGAACAAAACTAATTCAATTCAGCACTGACATTTTTTGCAGCAACGAGTCATGGTTTTACCTGAAAAAATAATCTTGACAAAATGCTTTTCATAATTTATGACGCATTTCGACATTTGGGGTATCATAATATTATACAAAAAAGGTGTTGTTAACTATAAAATGATAAAGCGCATAAAGAGCGAAACGCGTCATAAATAATGAAAGCACTTTCACAAACGTGACTGCATTCTTTCAGCAATTAACAATATCTCCGCTTTTGTGTTGTAGTTACGCGGTGTATTTTGTTTGTACACGTAACACAAAAAGTACGTATTTACGACCGTTGGCACCTTATCTTAAAATAATCCGGTGTGGACCCAGATATAGAAAGTGAACACTGCAACCGGGATTTCACAAAACAAGTATTTAAGCGTCTATTTTGTTCACCAGCTGCAGTACAGTGCGACATGGTTTCTAAAAGAGAAGAAACGAGTCATTCTTCCGAGAGTCATTAGTTAAATGCTAATAACCTCATGGTCGAACATATCCTGATGCGATTCACACGATTTCCGGTGCAAGGGTTCAGGTTAGTTCTCGCAGAAGTGGTTTTCATTCTTTGAGAAGATCACATTAATGTACCGTAAGAAGTGTTCTACAGTTCTACAATCTATTGACAACAGTGATACTTGTCTAAGGTTATGTGCATCTCTGTGGAGGATGCGCTCAGAAACAGGCGTGTCAATTTTCACTTTTCCCATTAGCCATAGATGAAGGGTATCAGGTGGATTGTGTTTTTCTCGACTTCAAAAAAGCGTTCGACGTGGTGCCACACTGCAGACTGCTAACGAAGATACGAGCCTATGGAATAGGATCACAGATTTGTGACTGGCTGGAAGACTTCCTAATAGAACGCAGTACGTTGTTCCTCGACGGCGAAGTGTTCATCAGAAACGAGTGTATCGTCAGGCGTGCCCAGGGGAGTGTGATAGGACCACTATTGTTTTCTGTCTATATAAATGATCTGACGGACAGAGTAATTTGTAATTTGCGGCTGTTTGCCGATGATGCTGTGGTGTATGGGACTGACTGAATAACATACAGGATGACTTAGACAAAATTTCTAGTTGGTTTGCAGAATGGCTCTCTATGTAGAAAAATGTAAGGTGATGCGCATGAGTACGAAAAACAATCTCATAATGTTCGAATACAGCATTACTAGTGAGCTTCTTGATGCTGTCGCGTCATACAAATATCTAGGCGTAACATTGCAGAGCGATATGAAATGGAACGAACATCTAAGGACACTTGTGAGTAAGGCGGACAGCCGACTTCCGTTTATTTGGAGATTTTTGGGAAGATGTACTTCATCTGTAAAGGTGACCGCGTATAAAACGCTTGCACGACCGCGTCTTGAGTGTTGCTCAAGTGCTTGGGACCCGCTGCATATTAGTTTAAAGGAAAACGTAGAAGCAGTTGAGAGGCGAGCAGCTAGGTTTGTTACTCGTAGGTTCGACCAATGCGCGAGTGTCACGGAAATGCTCCGGCAACTCAAATGGGGATTGCTGGAGGAAAGACGACGTTATTTTCGTGGATTTCTGTTGAGGAAATTTAGAGGGCTGGAATTTGAAACTGAGTGTAGCACGATCTTGCTGCCTCCTACTTACATTTCGCTTAGTGATCACAAAGGCAAGATAAGAGAAATTTGGGATCGTACGGAGGCATATAGGCATTCTTTTTTTCTCGTTCTGTTTGCGAGTGGAATAGGAAAGGAAATGCCTAGTAGTGGTACAGTGTACCCTCTGCCCCGCGCCTTACGGTGGATTGCGAAGTATGTATGTAGATGCAGATGTAGATCACATTACTGTCGCAGCCGATAAATTGATGGTAGAATATGATGATTGCGGTATCTTCCTCGTTTATCTCACAGGTATCTTGTCGGTGACAGATGTTCGACTGTAGATCACTTACTATTCCACTATCATTTATGTAATTGCACTGCTGAAAACAGGTATAGTTGACATATGCAGGTTCTGAAGTATTGTCGTCGGCAGAATGAACTAAACCTGTCCGGTGTCTTTCTGTCGGTTTTCCGGAGTGGAGACAACAAAATCGCGGCAACTGTCATAGTGGTAGTAACAGGAATTTGCTGGACGGGGGTCTGTGTTGACTTGTGTTTACTCTGCCAAACGAATTACACAAGCATTTGGTTTGAAATAGTGTAGTGAGCAGGTAGTGCAACGCAAGAACGTGACTTACCGGAAGCTGTGGCATGGACAACCATAGGAAGGTTTGAAGCGAGAAAGACAAAGAGACGAAGAGGGAGCTGGCTGTGACCCAGAGGTAATTCTCAGGACCCGGACGCGATTTCATACAACAGGAACTTTTTAAAGAAGGCAAAGCCAAGGTCGTCCACGGGTAACACAGCAAGAGATGGCCGTTATTTCCGGTTAACAAAACGTCGAGATAGTATGCTGAATGCAACTAAGCGGTAACGCATCGTCCAGGCAGCAACAGGGCGCGCAATATGAAGACAAACAATCATAAATCGCCTTCCGATATGAAGCATCTACGCACAGAGGCCTGTGGTGTGTGTCCCATTAAAACCACCACACCGTTTAACCTGCAGACACTGGGCGGAAGAACATCTAAACTGGAGTCGTAAGAATGCCGCCTGTTCATAAATGAGTCAGGATTTTGCGTGCAGTCGGGCAATCATCGTTACCTCATATCGAATGAACGTGCTACTCGGAAGAATCCAGCTTATGTGCAGGAAACAACACGATATCATAATGGTGATCGAATGGTATGGGAGGAGTCAGTATTGCCAAACGTTCGGAACTCTATGTCATTCAGAATGGAACTTGACTGCTCAGATGCAATGTTTGGATATCTATGGGACATAACTAATCTGGTTTTCAGTCCCCAGGCTTACCAATTACTTAAACTAACCTAAGGAAATACACAAACCCAAGCCCGAGGAAAGAGTCGAACCTACGGAGTAGGGGAGTAACGCGCGCTCCATAGCAAGGCTACTTAGAGCACTCGGTCGTTCCACCGCGGCTAACTGCTCAGAGTACAGAGACGCACTGGTGCACTGGTGGACATCATGGTGGAACGTGAGGGAACTGAGGGAATGGAATAGCGAACTTGTTCATCAGACTTAAACTCGATTGAGCATGTCTGGAATGCACTTGGCCGACTATATCAGCTAGACCATCACTTCTCTCTACGGTTGCAGAGCCGAATATTGCACTCATAGAAGAATGGCCAACTCCATGTCATGCAGTTGTGCAACTCCACTCCACCTGAGGTGATTACACACCATATTAGACGCCAAAGAGAATACCTTTTTCAGTATTATGGTAGCCCCTTGGTACCTCGATCTACGTGAACGCCATGTAAACCTCAAGTAAAAAGCTGAGACAGCAAACTGTCGTACTGTATAACACAAAAATTACAGTTCTTACCAATATAATACGTTAGCATATTTATGAGGTTGGAACTGAAAAAGTGGCAACTATTTATTCAATATCGATACACACGCGTTACATGTTTGCACCTGCTACTGTCCAGCGATGTGGAAGGCGCAGTAAGCGTAGTATACCGTTGTCAGAGCCTGTTCTGTTGATGGTGCGAATGAAGCGGTCTCCTGCCTGTCGAATATCTGGAACAGTTCTGAAGCGAATGCTACGCAGTGGTTCCTTCATCTTCAGAATCAAATCAAAGTCACAAGGACTTCAGTCGATGGAATATGGTGGATGTACAATACTTCCTGAACAGAACAGCCACAGCTTGCGCTGTATGAGCCCGAGCATAGTGGGTAGCACAGAAAGTGTAGGCGCTTATTTCGGAAATCTTAAGTCCTTGTGGCATTGATGTGATACCCGAAGATGAAGGAACCAATCCGTGGCATTCGCTTTAGAATGTTACAGAGATTCGACAGGCACTAGACCGCTCCATTCGCACAATCAACAGAATAGGCTCCGCTAATGATAGGCTACGTCTTCAAAAAAAAAAAAAAAAAATGTTCAAATGTTTGTAGAACTTATGGGACTTAACTACGGGGTCATCAGTCCCTAAGCTGACAAACTACTTATGAACTAGTAAGACTAAGGACGGCACAAATATCCATGCCCGAGGGGGATTCGAACCACCGACCGTAATGGCCGTGCAGACCGTGACCGAAGCGCCTCAATCCCCTCGGCCACAGCGGCCGGTGCTACGTCTTCCACATCACTGGCAACGGGTTCTAGATAACGCTGGTGACTACACTGAAGGATAGTAATAGGTGCAAACAAGTAGCGCTTTTATATCGGTTGTGAATAAATAGCTGCCACTATTTAAGTTCCAACCCTCGAATACTGTGTATGATATCTCACCTCATTCCCTAATTGTTTTGTGCAGTCTATTTACAATTTCAGTAATTTATTCAATAAGTCTGTAACAGATAGCGGTTCCCGTTTTATTACATTAATTAATGCCAGCCCTGAAAGCCGGCAAGTAGGAAAACGGAAATTAAAGAAGAAGAGTCAGCTGAGAGATGACCGCTGCGCTACACTTGAGTAACGAGTTCCCGAGATGGCTCCTCCCCTATGCGTCGGTTATTATTCCGCCACGTGATGAAACGTCTGAAATGAATCACAGTGGTCTCGCAGACAGACGTGTACACCCGACGAGTGTGAAGAACGCAAACAGAGCAAAAACAGAAAAAAGTAAAGTAAAAGGGAAGGTGTACCAGATGCTCTTCGCCTAATTACGAAGGTTAATTGTCCAATTAGCAAGTCGGCGTCAGTGTCAACATGAGAGTTCCGTTAACGAGAGAGAGAGAGAGAGAGAGAGAGACAGGGACAGGTGCGGCCTGGCGGCTTGTCCAGCGGCCGGCGTGCAGTTAATTACGGCAGACAATGGCCGGCACGACGCGGACGTCGACGGCGCCCGACCACACCACACCACTGCCCCCTGTCATCCAATTAATGGCGCAGCCACTGCAGCTCCGTAACTCATCGCCAGAGTGGTTCGAGCGGTTCGGCGGCGCCTCCTTGTTTCCTTGTTTAAGCCGCTAGCTCACTGATCACGCGCTCGAATGTCACCACTTACCACGTCCACGTGCAACACATCTTCCGGTAGACGAAAACCGAATTTCGTAAACCGTTTTTCGCTGTCGTGTTTACATGTTACAGTCTGAATCGGATTTCCTAGCCCACTTAATATGGCGGCTGAAAAACAGCTGATTCAGTTCCTGATTTTTAGTCAGCACAATCGCTATATTTCTTTACTTAAATACACAGATTCACGCTCACTCTAACATTTATACTTTTATTTAGCGATAGAAAATGTCCCTACATCCGCATGTGCCAAAAATTCTACAAGAAAACACAATCTCAATGCCAAGAACGCTTCAGAAACGGTTGCGTTTACGTTGGCACGAAAGTCGATTGTGGAACTGGTAAACCGCTTTACGGAATTGGAATTCCAGAATCGATTTTGAAGTATTAAACATAAGAAGAGGCATTGAATTAAAATTTATGCTGTGCTGATTCGAACCCGGGACCTCCTACTTACTAGGTAGGCGCTTTAAACCACGTGTTAGCTGAGTGTTTTAAAGCGCCTTCCTAGTAAGTAGGAGGTCCCGGGTTCGAATCTCGGCCACACCATAAATTTTAATTCAATGTCTCTCCTTATGTTTAATACTTTTGGTATAACGAGACAATGTTGTGTCAAGGAACTGTATTATTTGCCGATTTAGGAGGGTTTACACGACCAATCAAAAGCGGAATTGGGAAATCGGTTTACGAAATCCGGTTTTGGGCGGCCATGTAAACATGGTGACTGAGCATGTCAACTTCACTCTGCTGCCGAACGCTCAGAAACGATGCCGCTTGTGCATACGATATGTATGTCCTAATGTGTTCTACTAAAGCTCTGTCTATGGAAAGTATGGCCATCTTTTCCGTGCTGTCTGCATCTTGTCATTAGCTTGTCATTAGCTGAGTCACATGTTTCTTTCTGGCTTGTTGGTCATATACATTGCTTGTGTGCCATAAGAAATGTTGTGAATATTCTTATATTTGGGTTTGAATAATGTCTCAGTGTTATACTTTCGGGTGTCCTTTACAAGCCTATAATGAGGTAAAACTATTATAAAATTAAAAGAAAATTATATTTATTCAAAACATCTGATAAAAATTCGTTAATGATTTCCAGTCCTTCGAAAATAAGAATGTGAGTTTAGATCAGGTATGGCTTACATGCAAAGAAATAATATCGACGATCATTTACAGATTTATACCAAACAAATTAACAACAGAGGGGGCTTACCCGCCGTGATAAACATAACAGGTTAGATCACTGTTACAAAAGCAAATATAACGCACAAAAGTCCCCTAGACTGGCAATCTTTTACAGAAACTAGAAATTTAGCTCGAACCTCAATGCAAGAAGCTTACAATAGTTACCACAAATAAAACCCTGTCATGTAATTTCGTAGAAAATCCTAAGAAATTATTGTCGTATCTAAAGAACGCAAGCGCAAAACATAATGAATACATTCATTTCACGATAGCAATGGGGATGCTACAGATGACAGTTCTGCTAAGGCAGAATCGATTAACACAGCTTTCCGGAATTCCTTCACTAATAAAATCGAAGCAAATACTCAAGAATTCGTATAACGAACAGCTGACAGCATGCGTAACTTAGAAGTAGATACACCAGTAGTACTGATTCCATTTCAATTACTTAAAAGTATACCAGTTAGGTTCCTTTCAGAGTATGCTGATGCAACAGTCCCATACCTATCATATACACCGCTCGCTCAGCGAACGTCCCGTACCCAAAGACCGGAAAGTTGCAGAGGTCACTCCAATATACAAGAAAGGCAGTAGGAGCGATCCCCAGTATTACAAGCCTATATCACAGACGTCAGTTTTCAGTAGGATTTTAGAGCACATACTTTCCTCAAATACGATGAACTACCTGGAAGAGAACGACGTATATTCCCATTGTCAACACGAATTCAGAAAGTATAGTTCTCGTGAAATGCAGCTAACGCTTTACTTACATGATGTAATGAGTGGCACGACAAGGGATGTCAAATAGATTCCGTTGCCGGCCGCGGTGGCCGAGGGGACTGAGGGGCTCCAGTCACGGTCTGCACGGCCACTACGGCCGGGGGTTCGAATCCCCCCACGGGCATGGATATTTGTGCCGTCCTTTGTATTAGCTCGGTCATAAGTAGTTTGTAATAGGGACTGATGACCCCGTAGTTAAGTCCCATAAGCTATACAAACATTTGAACTGTTTTTTGATTCCGTTTATCTAATTTTTCGGAAGGCTTTTGACAACGTAACTCTCATGCGCCTTCTAATCAAATTGCGTGCTTAAGGAAATCGTCACAGCTGTGCGACTGGATTCGTGATTTCCTGTGAGAAAGGACATATACGTTGTAGTTGACGGTAACTCATCGAGTAGAACTGAAATGATGTTCCTTATTTTTATAAAAGATTTAGGAGACAAATTGTGAAGCTCTTTTAGACTGTTCGCAATGATGCTGACATTTAGGTAAGATATCTACATGGTGCACAATTTGAATGTTGACCCTTATTAATCATAAGTGTAAGCTCATGCATATGACAACTAAAAGAAATCCGTTAAACTTCCGTTAAACGAAAAATCAGTCAGTTAATCGAAATTCCTGTGTGAGCAAAGATTAGTTAATTTTAAGCGTCGCAGTACTAATATAAAGAAATAATGTCTCCCACAATTTGTTACATTTCCTACATAATGGCACTGCATTTATCATGAAATGTAAAATTTGTACCAGCGCAAATTTAATTAAGTAGTTGACTTCAAAAGTTTAATGCTGATACCAAACGATAACAAGCAGTGCACAATAATTTAAAGATCGGTAGTTGTTTGCTTTTTTGCGGACGAATCCAACTGTTGGAATTCAGAATGCCAATTTCTTTAACTTAACCCACGGCCACTTCAAAATCATAAATCTGATAAAATTTAAATAAATCGGGAAATCTCAGGGACGTAATAAATGATTGATAGTTATTTTTCTTTTATATTCCGTGAACGGAATCTATTTTAGCACCGTACCCATCTCCTAAAGTTGTATCCGTTCCGCGCCAAGATGGAGGTCCGCGTATCGCTGAAATAGATGATGACACAATATTATAATTTTGTAAAATTATGAAAAAAAAAAAGATCGAGGTTGTTTAAATCATCACAGCGCATTCACAATTCTCTGTTAGTAAATTATTATTGCAAAATTATCTTTTACAAACAGGCACTCTTACATACAAGACAGAATGTTCTCGACATGAAAATCAGTTAGAGATAAGTAAACTAATACGTCCTGTCAGTAGAAGGTCCTAAACGAGAGAGAGTAATATTTCTGGCCACACTCCTGGCGCTACCTCAAGACAATTTACAACTCAAAATATTCATTTTTTATCGCCTCTGCTGCCTGGTTAGTTAAAATATTTCTTTGGCTTTGGCGTCGTCTAATTAATTAAATAAAAAAATCATTTACTGTTAATCTGCCATAGTTTTTGCATTTATCGTTAAATGTAATTCTCACTAAATCATTTCTTAATCCCCGTAATATTATACTATTATAGAACAGAACTATAGAGAAATATCATAAAAGTGGTTCGATAAACTCTCTGCTTCAATGTGACTTTCGAAGTATCTATGTAGATATACATAAATTTCCTTCTGAATTCAGAAAGGCAGGGAGATGACTAGTCTGGCTGATGAAAATCAGCAGAGAAAACTGGGTGCATAGAACCGACCCTCGGTCATATGCTGTGGAAATTTTAATTTGTAGTGTAATAGATCACGCTGCAAATATCTTCATATTTTTTTTTTTAACTTAAACAAATTTGAGAACGAAATATCTGCATAATGAAGTGAGGTTAAATTATACACACATCATTGGTTTTATTTGCAGGTAGCTGCTGAAAACACGCAAAAATTTTGACATATAAATGAATAAACTGAACATATTCCCGTTTACATATGAAGTTAATACAAAGTTACTGAAGCAATCTTTTCTCATTGCTTTGCATGTCTAGTGTATTATTACAGGAAGGAATGAATTGAAACAGGAAATATTATACTTGTAAATGTAACTGGCATTTTATAGGCACTTCTCTGTTTTTGCTATTACTCATGTAGTGGGTATCGCCTTGTATTTTTCGTAGTTCACGTAAGGAGGCGTGAGAACTTAGCTGTTTGACGTCCCGTTGCCTTCTTATGGGTGGCCTCACATTGCTTCGTGAGAGAGTGCATTTCACCGGCCGTAGTCTTGAGTTCGTCTCTCTGGAACTATTCCATCTGCATTTGCAACTGGCTAGTCACTTCACGTCTTTTTACTGGGATTGGATTGATGGTGTTACTTCGGTTGCAGCCGATTCCGCCCATAAGAAGGCAACGGGACGTCAAACAGCTAAGTTCTCACACCTCCTTGACAAGCCATCTCTGCAGGTGCCGTGCAAGACCGTCATCAATCTGAGTGGCATGGAGTTGAGTGATGATGCGGTCTCAGTTTTAGAGAAAGGACTCAACTTTGCTCCAACCCCCAAGTTCACACCGGTCGCAGAAATTATTAGTGCTGTTGAACAGGTTGCAGCTCGACTTCCGCCTGATTCAGCTGAGGAAATACGTCGTGAAACTTGTCGTGCATTGACGAAATCGAAGCCCATGAAGTCGAACATCACTAGTAAAGAGAGGGCGGCCATTCGTGACCTGAGGGAGCGCCCTGATATTGTTGTCTTACCGGCTGACAAAGGCAATGCTACGGTTGTTGTCTTCCATAAGGACTACACTGAAAAGATGCAGAGCCTGCTAAATGACGATTCCTACCGGAAGATCAGCGTTGACCCCACAAAGAAGGTGGAAAACAAGACGAGGGCGCTTCTCAAGGATGCGGATTTACCGGAGGGTGTCGCCAAGAAACTGCTACCTCAAGGTCCGGTACCGCCAAGGCTTTATGGACTCCCTAAGGTTCACAAAGATGGGGTGCCGTTACGTCCCTTTGTCAGTAACATCAGAGCACCTACATATTTGTTGGCCAAATACTTGACGAGAATATTAAGACCTTATGTGGGTAAATGCCCTCATCACATCCGTAATTCCGTGGATTTTGTGAAACGCCTTAACAACTTCAGGCTGGATGAGTCAGATATCATGGTGAGTTTTGACGTCGTTTCGTTGTTTACGAGGGTGACCCTTCGAGAGTCACTAGATCTGATTGGTCAGGAATTTGACGAGAAGACCACCGAACTTTTTAGGCATGTCTTGACCTCCACGTATTTTCTTTTCAATGGCGAATACTACGAACAAACGGAGGGAGTCGCCATGGGTAGCCCACTCTCCCCTGTGGTCGCAAATTTGTTCATGGAGAATTTCGAGGAGGAAGCCCTGGCATCATCTGAATGGAAACCCACTTACTTTTTCCGTTATGTGGACGACACTTTCGTCATCTGTCCACATGGTATGGATAAACTCCTTGACTTCCTTACACATCTGAACTCCATACACCCCAACATCAAATTCACTATGGAGACTGAAACGGAGGGTAAATTGCCGTTCCTTGACGTCTTGGTCAAGAGAAGAGCTGATGGCACCCTGGGTCATAGTGTATATCGGAAGACAACGCACACTGATCTGTATTTACACGCAGACAGCTGTCACCACCCTTCACAGAGGAATGGGGTACTTAAAACTCTAGTACATAGGGCGCGCACTATCTCCGACGCAGAGAGTCTACCCCAGGAATTGGAACACCTGAGAACTGTATTTCGAAAAAAATGGGTACTCAGAGTGGCAGATTCAGCGGGCTCTCCGCCCAACCACTACAACACAACCTGTGGAAACGGATGAAAACGCAAGGGAGGATGTTGGCACTGCGTTCGTTCCATATACCGGCGCACTCTCAGGGAAGATCGCCCGCATTTTGAGAAAACACCAGGTTAGAACTGTTTTTTGTCCGCCGAATAAAATTCGTGCACTGGTGGGGAGCGCTAAAGATGATCTCGGTTTGAGGAACGCGGGCGTGTACCAGATTCCGTGTCAGTGTGGAAAGTCATATATTGGACAGACGATGCGTACCGTCGAGGATCGATGCGTTGAACACCAGAGGCACACACGATTGATGTATCCGAGCAAGTCGGCGGTCGCTGAACATTGTTTGTCTGAGAATCACGCCATGGAGTATGAACACACTAGGATTCTGGTACAGACGTCGAGATACTGGGACTGCGTCGTTAGAGAGGCCATTGAAATTCGCACAAGTGACGACCTCATAAACCGTGACTCTGGCTATAATCTTAGCAAAGCTTGGGAACCAGCGATTAGGTTAATTAAAAGTAAATCTAGCAAACGTACGAAGTGACGACCACGGCGGACAGAGCCCTCACACCGACGTCTTCTCAGACGCCGGCGCAATCGGTTCCACTGCGCGGCCGCGGCGCGGGGCGCGGACCGCGGAGGGGTCGCTCCGCGGGCCGAGGGTATTTAAATGGCCCGCTACCGGGCTAGAACCCAGTTCCCTTCGAGCAGCCGTAGCGTGCGGATCTCCGTGCCGGCGCGTTTCCAGGAGCTCAGTCCGTCAGTTCACCTGATGATGGTGACATGTATGATCGCCTAAATATTGTGCCCGTTGGACACTATAGACCGGCAGTACACCCGTGGATATTTTGATCAGTTATAATTATGTTCTCAATCGTAAATAAAATTTAGAAATATTGCCTACATTTATGCACAGGTTTGTATATGCTAAAATCAACCGTAAGCATAGTCTACCCAATGTGTGTTCTTATCTGCGAACTCTTTAAAATGGTGTGCGATAGTTTCTTCCATTCGAAGTAGCACCGGAAGTCTAAAGGATAACGAATAGGGAGTCTGATCATTATCAAGCGTACATTTCACTCCATAATTTTTCATTGATACAAATGTATACGACTAGCATTATGATTGTAATTTTAATATTGGTCCACTTTAGGTTACGGTAGTATCACTAAAAGTGGGCCTTTGCGATCGTCTTTTGACAGCTCGAAATTTAAATAAAAATAACGGCTTAACTATTCATCCGACACGAAAATTGAATAACCTAATTTGTAGAGGAGAAAATTCTCTACAACTTTGCTCTGTTATGTTCTTTTCATATCTCGTAGCGTTTCAAAGATATTTGCAAAAATAACGGCGATTTTGGGATGTATGTCTGTCCGTCTGTCTGTCCGTAACGTTTTCCCCGTTTTTAAGACGAACCGTTCAACCGATCAGCACCACATTTTACAGAAATGATTGAAGGCCGCCAGAGACCAGAACCTCCCTTTTTCAAATTTTTCGGACAAAAAATACGGTAGTAAAACCAAAAAAAGCCGTTTGTAATATAGTTGTATTTGCTAACGAACAGTTCATCTGACACGAAAATTGAATAACCTAATTGGTAGAGGAGAAAATTCTATACAACTTAGCTTCCTTGTGTTTTTTCCATATCTCGTATAGTTTGAGAGATATTTGCAAAAATAACGGAGATTTGACACCCTTCATTGAATTAACGACAACCAGCCGTTCGGAGATGTCACGTGACATTCCGCGCGTATTTGATGATTTTCTTATTGTAACTTATACGTTGTCATTTCAAAGCAACGGCACACTGAGGAATTAACAAAAACACATCGTTCTTCGTACGATATAATGATAATCTAATATCTACAAATGCCATATTAACATCAGTTAACAACGGCAATGAATAGTATGAGATTAAAGCACGCATATTTTGATTTATAGCCGTAGCGTAGTGGGCAAGGTGCTGGACTGCGACGTGGAAACTCGTTGATTCGAAACCCGCCACAACCTAATTTATTTATTTATTTATTTATTGCCTAAAAGGGTTTCAGACACTCTTATCAATTAATTAATTTTTTTAGATTGTTATTTTGGTCCAAAAACGTATAAAACTACAAATCTAAAGTGGACTGTAAAACACGTCAGTGCGATTTTTTTGTTGTTGCTCGAATCATATAAGCTATGAAATTTAATGAAGAATTTAAGAAGCGATTGATATTACAATGAGAGTTCTAGACTTGTACATTTGGTGGTTGTAATGAACATTTCGTCACTGTCACTGTTCTTGCTATTTCACATTCTACATAATGATGTATTGCCTGCATCCGTTTCGTATGAGCAGTACAATGTAAGTCACATTATCCACATGCATAAGTGTAACACGCCAATAGTTGATAACATCACACAATTGCAAAATTAAATGTCGAATAATGCAACAGTTAGTATATTTGTTGACATTAATCTGTGGCTGACACTGTAGAGCAAACAATACTTCCATTGCTATGCAAATGTAAAGAATTTCAGTTGAAGTTTCTGACGGATATTTCTCTACATAAAAACATATTGGCTCTATAGTCCGTGTCACGTAGGAAGGCGGCAAAGTTTTCAGCCGTTCTGGCAGCCAATAAAATTCATTCTGCAGATGAGTGGCTGGCAGTGAGATAAACAACGTTTCTCCGCAGACTCCACTGTTGGCGCTCTGCAGTAGCTCCTCCCATCAATTCTTCCCCTATCGCTTCGCCCCAATGCGCGGAAGCGCCTTCCTACATGACACCAACTATAGTAACATGAAATTTTCGTACAGTTACCTGGCTGCAGACACTCGGCAGAGAATGAGGCGCAAGTCGCGGCTTGCCCTTTCGCCCCCAAGGCACTTTATTAACTCGGTCACTGCGCTGCGCCCTTCCGTACGCTGCCGAACGCCATCTTTCCGTTACACTTTACGGCGACGCAGTACGCTCTCCGGCGGAAGGGGGAGATTTCGCTCTGCACGGCGAACGTCTATGCTGCGCGAGTAAATTCTGGAGCCCCTTTTCAGCCTCAAAAGCGGTGTAACGGAGAAACCGCGATGCAATCGCCAAGAATAATGGAGCGAGTGTTTGCTGCGAAATGGAATTTTAAACTTGACTTTGGGTTACTGCGTAGCCGTTACGTTTTAAATAGGCTGTAGCTAAATTACCCAGCTGAGTTATAACGGCTCAAGCGCACAGATGGTAATTATTTTCGTGAAAATTTAGCTATAAATCTTTGCTTGTATTTCAGAAAATGAGAGTGTTCGTCAGCCAACTCAAGAGATTATTCACTGTTGTTCACGAGTTTCAACGAAATTAAGTTTCTCGAAACGCGGGGGTAGAATTGCCCACTAGTTGCCAAATGAAATTGTACGTTCTGTGCATATGATAAAGTGATTTACATTCATTTCTTCTGCCCAGCTTGAAAATAATCCTCATGGAATGTGAGTATAGTTCCTCTCATCACTAGAAAGGAACGAAAATAAGGAAGTCATTGTTATTTTCGACAAACTTTTAATTTTACTATTAATTCGACATTTAGTTCTCATGGAATGCTTCTCATGCTATTACCAAAATTAGTGATAAAAAGTATTTTGCCAAGATTTTATACGTTATGTAGTTATAAATGTATATTTCATATGGAATTAACGAAATAATAGTCTGTGTTTGTATAGTGCATATGTGTTTAAATACTGCATCTGCCACAACTGTGTCAAGATTTCGCAGTAGAATTTTTAATGTAACATCTGGTGTCAGATTAAAATAAATAAACGTGATTAGGTTCAGCAAATACTTCTTTCTCTCTCCAGACTACAAACATTCAAACGAGCCCTAAACACTAAGGAATTCTTGAATATGAGTTTATCCGCTTACGCCCTGTTTTGTTCCACTCGTATCTATTTTCCTATTTACTTCTCAATACTCAGAACCGTTTGATCCTACTCCAGTTTTTGCAATCCAAAAATTGAAGTTCAATTTAAATATGTGCTCAGGCGTAGAATTTTTGTAACTTCAAAATAATATGTGGCAACATTCGACGAAACTATATTTACTTGAAAGGAGCAGTAGGTAGACATTGTTTATAACAAGGGAAATGAACACAATAGGTGATGAATGGGCACCTTTGAGTGATGACATAGTGAAGATAGCAGAAAATCAACAAGGTCTAGTAGAAATAGATACTGATTGTACTGTAATAAAGGAGGAAATACACATCTAATGAAGTAAGCGAAAAGGAGTACAAACGGCTAAAGCACGGAATCACCAGAAAGTGAAAAGTGGCTAAGCAAGAGAGGATAGAGAAAAAATGTCTCATGTAGCATGTGTAGCAGACAGAATGATAGACACTGCCTACAGCAATTTGTTACCAAAAAATTAAGTGAGCTTTGTGAATACTACTCAGCTCTATGCACTCAGCGAGGAAGAGAAAGTTGAAAGGTGGAAGAACACTATAGAGGGCTATAAAAGTGAATTAAGGAAGAAGGAAATATTATAGAAACAGAAGACGCGGTAGATATACATCAGACAGGAGTCACTGCAAATATAATTTTGCATAGAACTGAAAGTCCTATTTGAAACAGGTTCTTTCGATACATCGAAATTCTCTCAGAACTGCTGATAGCTTGCGGAGAGGCACCCATAGCATACCGCCCTACTTTGCGTCATGATATTATTGTAATAATGAGAATAGCATCAGGTTTTAAGGAGAATGTAGGAATGCAAGTGTTTCCAAGAGCTTGAAAGCAAGTCGGCAATGGACATCCAGTATGAAGCACTTCTTTAGCAATGATACAGATTATTTGGTCGTAGTAATGGATGTATAAAATATTTCACTTTGTTCTATTAGTACTAAATTTGTACTCCACAAGAAACTAATATATATTTTAAGCATTCCATTTCTCTGGTCCGAAAGTTTGATTTCTAGACAGAAACTTTGTTTAGGCTTCAGTAACATGACAATTAATAACACCATCAATGTCTAATAAGTAATGTCTTCTGTTTCTACAATCAGAGTCTCCTTCTTCCACAACAAAAGCCCACCGTATTCATCAGTTACAAGAAAGGCGTCTTAGCAAAATCATACTTTCATATATAACGATACACTAAAGGTACATATCTGTATCTTTGGAGAGAAATAATTATCCTCAATGTCTTATAGAGATTTCATCTAATTTGTATTTACGCAATAGTTAGTTTCATTCTGTTATTTTTACTTAAATAACTGAAAGACATTGGTTTATTTTTAATTAGCTAGCCTAAATTATTTCAAGACGACTACGTTTCTGGAGTTTACATACTCTAGCTGAAGAGGCGCACTGAATGTTGTCACAACACTTAAGATGAATAAATATCAAAACGGATAAATATAATGCAAAATTCTCTTTCGAGCAAAACGATTATGTTCAAAACATCGATAGAGAATATCTATCCTTAAGAAATAATTAAAACGAATCTTATGCAGTCTAGACTGTATACACATGGTCATCGGAATTCACTGTTTCCTGCTCCAGCCATAGACCTGAAGATGACCTTTCAAAGATCGAATCAGGTCAGCATTCAACAATCATATAAAGAATCTATACTGTTTTCAGAATAATTGAAAATAAGTATCAGACGATACGTGAATACAGGGATCGGCATAATAAGATTCAAATTTTGAAAAGAATATCAGAGGATAATTGTTACAAAGTATAACTTTAATTTCCCACGCCTCGACATATTCAAATATAAACGTGAAACATACAAAGATACACTCACAACAATGTTGCTTACTGGGTATGAAGCGATAAAGATGAAGTTGTGTGCGTTTAGCAATTAAATGGACTTGCTATTCAACCAACAGCACACCATTAGTGAATTATTCTGAGTAAACTTGAGAAAGCGAATAGAAGAACTATGTCATGTTATTTGCTGAACCTCTTCTATATGAATCCCTCAATAAACCGTATTTATGTACTTACTAGACTGTCTATCGATATGAAGGACCATACAGCCACCGTAAGGCTGCGTTTGTAGACAGCGGTGCCTCCGCGGCGGGGCAACCGCTGTGATTTGGCGGAGACACCGCTCGAACTTTCCTGGTGGGGGTAAACAGTGGTGCCACCTGTTTTTTCAGTCACTGAGAGCTCACCCTCCGCGATGGACCCTGCGGTGCTGTACTACGTTTAACTTGTTGGTAAAGCGAAGAAACGTAAAACGAGGAGATGGAACGTGCACCTTATCAACAGCTCTAGACACATTGATGGTGTGTTCCGAAATTTATACGGAAAATTGAGGGAGGATAATGATAAATTCTGTAATTTTCATCGAATGTCAACCAAATCCTTTGATGAGCCGTCGCACAGTAAGAATTATTCAGGCTAGGGGGTTGGCAAATTGCGCCCGCTGAGGCATTTTGAAAGGTCTAAACTGTTTTTCCCTTTATATTCCGAATAAATTATTATAGGATTTACTTGTAAATCCGCAATGCTCGCGGAACTGTGACTGAACAATTACATCGAAAATTTAAGAATATATTTTATTAACAAGAAAGCTGTTATCCTAATAAATCAGGAAATGCGTACATCGCGGTTGTTTATGTCTTTATTTACAATAGTCGACCGGTTTCGATGTTCATTAACTTCATCTCCTGGTCTCTGCACAAAGTTACAACATTATTGAATATTGTAGCGAGTTGACGACCCACCAATAGTACCCAAGTCGCTACAGTCTGCAATAATGTTGTAACTTTGTGCAGAGACCAGAAGATGATGTCAATGAACATCGAAACCGGTCGTCTATTGTAAATAAAGACATAAAAACACCACGATGTTGGCAATTCCTGATTTACTAAAATATAAGATCGCTCCCTGCCATGAGCGAACTATCTGTTATCCTAAGTTACCGTGAAAAACGCAAACTAGCTCATCGTAGATTTCATTGTCCAAATTAAACCATCGCTTTTTCATTCAATGCTATTTTCTGCAGGACTTAAATACAAAACATTTACAATATTGTATTTTAACTTAAAATTGTGATGTAAAAGGTTTAAGGTAATTTTCAATAAGATAATTTTAATAGCATGGTCAACATACCTATAAAATTATTAGACAATAACTACTCTTCGGGTGGTTTAGACAGAAAGCTTGAAAAACTATTTTGCAAATTTGTGCGGACCACATGCTATTAAAACTTTGTCTATGCATTCAGCGAGTTATTGAAGCTAGTACTATCAGCCAGATGGGTGTAATAATATTTATGACCCCTAATTTAGGCCATTATATGAAACAATAACTTGGGATACATTTTATGTCTGCAAAAATATTTAATTATTCCTTACTGAATTTAAGTTGGGATATAACGGCATGTGTTAGCTTAAAAGACAAAAAAAAAGAAAAATGAAGAGTAATTCCGTCCTCTTTGCCAGACATCTCTCGTGTTTTTATTACCCAACATGTTTCGGTACTTATTGTGCCATCTTGCGTGGTGTTTTGCGTTTTACATTTACACTCTTTTTTTATTGTATAGGCGTTTGGCTAAAATATTTACGGCTCATGCTGATAAAACAAGGACACACATTGGTAGAAATAAGGGCACAGAACTATGAAATTGTTCTTTTTATCTAGGAATAAATAATTTATAAAAGTGCGGTACAAATGAGAAAGAGTTTGATAACTATGCCTTGAACACTTTGATCATCTTGTAAAATATACTGGAAAAACAACGATCACTAATGTTTTATAAAATGTTTTTCAAACAGTCAAGATTCGTAAATCCACGTGTAACTACACCGTCAACTGCTGTGTCCTTACACAAGCTGCACCCACAGCCCATGGAGAAAGTCTGAAGGTGATCTACATGATCGAAACTGAACAAAATAAATATAGGATAATTGTTATGCAATCTTGACTGTTAAAAAATATTCTACTTAATATGACTTAGGGTGACCACTTACACTAATAGTAAAACAATGATGTAGTACATAGGTGTACGTATAACTAATATTTGGTACCAAAAACATAATGAGTCACTCACACATTTCATCTTTCTGTTTTGGAGTCAGTACCGGCGGAAGGGCCGGGAAAACCGGGCGACCGCCCGGGGCGCCAAATGTTAGGGTTGTTTTGGGGGGCGCCAAAATCCTTGCTAAATTTATATTATTGCAAACAGTGAACTAAAAATTAACTTTTTCATAAATTGTGTAGCAACGTTGGTTACTACCACATACCATAGACCTCACTCTTTAAAACACCCCCGGTTTCTTCTTGAATCTTCTATAAAGGAAATCCCTTCACAACTTCACCTTATTTGTCTATAAAAAAATCTCCACTGACAAAGCTAAAGGCTGCTGTTGAGAGTTTGGAGTTATGAGCAACAATAACACGCTCTGACAATTACAACCGCCGCGGTGAAGACAATTGCACTCCTCGCGTCAAAGCTATGTCGGCCGCTCTAAGAATACACACAAATAATATTGAGTTATCGGCAACCAAAAAGAAATTAGTCCTGTTTGTACTGTCAAATGTCTCGTGAAAGAAAATTATAAACCAGAAGTCGTGTACATGTAATGCAGGCTTCCTGGTGTGCGTGTTCTTCTTTCGTCTCCTGAATTTCGACTCTTAGTAGAAGAATCGTTGAGTTAATTTGTTCTTTATCAACATGTCGGAAAGAAAGAAGCCTTCTGGAAATGTATATAGAAAGAGAAGAGCACAATTAGAGACTGAAAATCAGAAACAGGCAGCACCATTAAACAAATTATTTCGTCCTCCTGAAATAGACAATAATGGAAATGGCCGGCCGCGGTGGCCGAGGTGACTGAGGCGCTCCAGTCACGGTCAGCACGGCCACTACGGTCGGGGGTTCGAATCCCCCCCCCCTCGGGCATGGATATTTGTGCCGTCCTAGTTCGTAAGTAGTTCATAAGTAGTTTGTAAGTTTAGGGACTGATGACCCCGCAGTTAAGTCCCATAAGCTTTACACACATTTGAACATTTTGAATAATGGAAATGAAAACGTAGAACCAGAGACTGAGGAAAGCAGCAAGAAATCAACAAATATTCCAGAAGATAACAACACAGTACAGGTAAGTACGCCTACATTACGTAACGTATTTTCGTTTTATTACGTTTAATAGAGAAGAGATGTTTACACACGTAGCGTCTTAGCAGGCTGGGGTGGGGTAGGGTGGCGGACTCTCAGATAGGCGGCGAACTTCAGGCTCAAAGAAAGTTCTTTCCCCATTGATATAAGTAGCAATAATTACATTCTATACCAACACTGATGCTTGATACATGTACCAAAGCGATAAGACTTTTACTCGTTAGATGTGTATTAACCAACTTTACTTAGCATTGTAAACAACTCAAAGGATAATTTGCATTAAAACTGTAAAAAGATATAAAATTATATTACTGGTTGTATTATTTGTATTACGAAATCCCTGTACAATGCTGTTACGAAATATATTTGTATATTCTTTTGTTCATATATGTGTTCTCTTTCGCAGTTAATAAGGTTGTTTATGTATTTATGTGTAAATAAGTGCTGTATCGCATCATCAATCTTAATTTTACATAAATCGTTGTTTCTTGAATCGTTCTGTAAATTTCTAATCAGTGACGTAGAATAATCTGCATGCTCATGTGTAAATAATTGTTTCATATATCGTTACCCAAAACTTGCTCTGTGTATTTAGCTGACAAAGTCTAAGATCTTACTCAGTTTATAATTGATTCTTATAGTTTTAGAGTTCAAGGAGTTGTCCTTTAAAAGGAGCTATCTGTAAGGTAGCATAGCAAATTTAAAGTCAATAATACCAATGGGTTGTAGGGGGCGCCATATGGATTCTTTGCCCGGATGATATTTTCCCCTCCCGCCGGCCCTGTTTGGAGTTGAGTCGTCGAATTCAGGATGGAACATATTGCATAGTTCAATCCAATTCCTCTTCTTCATATGTCTGTCTTTAAACGTTTCAGATTCCGAATCGCAAATACATGGTCGTAATTTGATTTCGTCGATGAATAGTTCTGTATTGAACATTTTGCCCACAGTGTGCAGTAGCAAAGTGCACTCGAGCACGAACAGCTCTCTCACTACCGGAGCAGCTGTGCTACATGTGGCAGGGCGGCACAGTTGTCGGCACTGCCGTTTGGCGCGCGGTTCCGCCACGCGCACCGAACAGCCCCATTAGCCGCCGTGTAAAGAGAAGGTTTGTAAGTGCAGCCGCTGGTGTTTCGACTCCGCGGCGGACGAGCGGAGGGGCCGCTACCGCAGCCGCGCCTATAAACGGCTCCCACGCTGCCTTATGAGAAACCGCGCACTGCCAAACCACCGAGATTCCGCCGCCGCGGTGCAACCGCGGGCTATAAACTCGGCCTAAAAGATGACGCACCGCAAAATCCAACTGTAACCCATAAGCTCTCTGGCTTCTAATGGAAGTAATGTCCGTGTGTATAAGCTCTGCGTGTGTGTGTGTTTTTGTTTTTTTTTTTTTTTTTTTTTTTTTATCTGTTGCTTGTGCTAATGCATAGGAATAAAACTGATGTAGTGCTGTAGAAGTATTACTGTACTTGACGTGTACCTGCTCAAACATAAATTCATAAAGGTCTACAGTATTTCATTAAACTATTTTGACTTAAAAGCGCCGGCCCCGATGGCCGAGGGGACTGAGGCGCTCCAGTCACGATCTGCACGGCCACTACGGTCGGGGGTTCGAATCCCTCCCTCGAGCATGGATATTTGTGCCGTCCTTCGTATTCCCTAGTTTATAAGTAGTTTGTAAGTTTAGGGACTGATGACGCCTTAACTCTTACAAACATTTGAACATTTTTTGAACTTAAAAGCAGTTCAGCGAATGACCACTGATAGTTAACTGTGACATGTAACTAAAAATTCACCACCAAAATCAAATTTAAACAGTGTTCATGGAATATGGAGATTAAATTCACATAATAAATATCTGGATTTTTTCCTTTCAAAGGCTAAGTGTGGAGAAATATACTCATTGTTTCTCATGCTCATTTGTGAATTGAAGAGGTAATGATGAAGCAAATAAGTGAAGGCGATAATTCTATTCACTATGAAATCCCAAATATACATGCATTCAATCATCAAATTACAAAGCATGCACATTCGTGTGAAGATAAAAAAAAACTTTTCAATATGTCCAATCATGTTTGTTCACAATCTATTAATTCAAGTGAATTGTGTGCAGTTGTGATTTCTCCTGTGAGTTTTATTCAGTTATCAGTTAAAAACAATTTTATGCTCAAAATACCCTCATAAGAAGTTATAGGCACAAATTTGAAGATATATTTATGAATGCTACAGATGATGTTCTTCATTCCTTACTTCACTAGATAAATATCTCCTGCATTAACGAGAAGGATCTGTAGTCTGGGTTGCTGTTTGAGTCTGTCACATTTGTTCGTTGCATCTAGTATAGCGAATGACTGAAGTTTTAAAGCAACCTAAATATCTTGTAGAGTTTGTTCAAATTTCACAAAATAGTACTGTATCTGTGTCATTGTCATGTCAGCTGCGATTCCTACCAAAAAAGGCTAAATTTCAGTTTTCGCGAAAACAAAGACTTGATGTGGTAGTTCTGGATAAATTTTATGATGCACTCTGCAGAGGGCTATCACTACATAACTGGCATAATCATACTACTGTGAGAGTCTTTCATATTTCTGTTATCCTCTTTCCATTTTCAATATCTTTAATCCTGATTTATTTAAAAAGAAAACAAAAGAAGTCACTTCTTTTGTATTCAAACAGACTCTTACTTTTCTTTAGATAAAGTCAATGTGTAGTAACTTCATTCGATAAAGTGTTGCAGCCCACCGAAATGTTAAGCACTACCAGCCTAATTTATCCCCTTCCTCAATGGTAATCGATCTAAAATCACAAAGATTTCGTGTTAGTTCAGGATGTATTCGCACAGCGCTTTTCAGGGTATCCCGTGTATGTTCATTTGGAGTCATATTTAGAATGTAAGTAGGCTCCTTCATTTGCACAATTCCGACTCGATTAAGGACATCGTTGACGATGCCTGCAAGATGGTCTGGGAGTTGCGTCCAGTGACGTTGTACTCTTTCTCAAAATGATCATGAAATGGTTCGGCGATAGACTGGAGGATGTAATCTCTGTATTGCGGAGCCTTGAGCTTGCCCTTGATGTGATACGATGACGTCCGAAACCACCTTGTGATACTCGCTCAAAACATCATACATCTACATCTACATCTACATACATACTCCGCAATTCACCGTAAGGTGCGTGGCGATGGGTACACTGTACCACTACTAGGCATTTCCTTTCCTATTCCACTCCCAAATTGAACGAGGTAAAAAAGAATGCCTATATGCCTCCGTACAAGCCCTAATTTCTCTTATCTTGTCTTTGTGATCACTACGCGAAATGTAAGTAGGCGGCAGCAAGATCGTACTACACTCAGCTTCAAATTCCGGCCCTCTAAATTTACTTAACAGAAATTCACGAAAAGAACGTCGTCTTTCTTCCAGCGTTCCCCAATCGTGTTGCCGTAGCATTTCCGTGACACTCGCGCATTGGTCGAACCTACCGGTAACAAATCTAGCTGCTCGCCTCTGAACTGACTCTATGTCTTCCTTCAAACCGATCAGCTGCGGGTCCCAAATACTTGAGCAATACTCAAGACGTGGTCGTACAAGGGTTTTATACGCGGTCTCCTTTACAGGTGAAGTACATCTTCCCAAAATTCTCCCAATAAACCGAAGTCGGCTGTCCGCCTTACTCACAACTCACCTTATATGTTCGTTCCATTTCATATCGCTCTATAATGTTACACCTAGATATTTGAACGACGCGACAGCATCAAGAAGCTCACTACTAATGCTGTATTCGAACATTATGGGATTGCTTTTTCTACTCATGCGCATCACCTTACATTTTTCTACATTGAGAGCTAGCTGCCATTCTTCGCACCAACTAGAAATTTTGTCTAAGTCAACCTGTATGCTATTACAGTCAGTTACAGACGACACCCTCCCATACACAACAGCATCATCAGCAAACAGCAGCAAATTACAACTTACTCTGTCCATCACATCATTTATATACATAGAAAATAATAGCGGTCCTATCACACTCCTCTGGGGCACGCCTGACGATACACTCGTCTCTGATGAACACTCGCCGTCGAGAACAACGTACTGCGTTCTGAGTCTTCCAGCCAGTCACATATCTGTGAACCTATTCCATAAGCTCGTATCTTCGTTAGCAGTCTGCAGTGTGGCACCGCGTCGAACGCCTTTTTGAAGTCGAGAAAAACACAATCCGCCTGTTGCTCTTCGTCCATGGCTCGCAAGATGTCATGTGAGAAAAGGGCAAGCTGAGTTTCACATGAACGATGTTTCCTAAACCCGTGCTGATTCATGGAAAGAAGCTTTTCCGTTTCAAGGAATTTTACTATATTCGAACTGAGAATATGCTCCAAAATTCTACATGAAATTGATGTCAACGATATTGGGCTGTAATTGTATGGCTCAGTTCTCTTCCCTTTCTTATACACGGGAGTCACCTGCGCTTTTTTCCAATCACTAGGAACTTTGCGCTGAATTAAAGATTCGCGATAAATGCAAGCTAAGTAGGGAGCTAACGCCGCAGAATAGTCTTTGTAAAACCGAACTGGTAATCCATCCCGACCAGCAGAATTTTTCGTATTTAGCTCTCTCAGCTGCTTCTCTACACCGGAAATACCTATTGCTATGTCCCCCATTTCGGAATTAGTACGTTGATCAAATGATGGTACATTTGTGCGGTCCTCCTGCGTGAAAGATTTCTTAAAGTTTAAATTTAGAACTTCAGCTTTCCGTTTGCTTTCTTCTATTACTGACCCGGAATGATCAACGAGTGACTGGACAGTGGGCTTTGACCCGCTTATCGATTTTACATAGGACCAGAATTTTTTCGGGTTCTCGGAAAGATCTTTTGCTAAGGTATGGCTGTGATAATTATTGTATGCTTATCGCATCGATCTTTTTATAGACGAACGAATATCTACTAACTTTTGCCTGTCATCATTTGCGTGTTCTTTTTTGAATCGAGAGTGCAACAGCCTTTGCTTTCTCAGCAGCTTTCTAACATTATTATTATACCACGGTGGATCCTTTCCATCCTTAATCGTCTTTACTGGCACATATTTCTCTAACCCTTTATTAACAATGCACTTAAATTTAGTCCACAATTCCTCTACATCCATAGTCCCGGAATTAAACGATGCCCATTCATTTTCTAAGTGCGATCGTAACATTTGCTTGTCGGCTCTTCCACCTTTTAATATTTCGTTGACTGTATACCTTCAGCATGCAGTATTACCGGGTTACCTCTACAAATGTTGTCAACTGTCATCTGGTATTAGACATATGTGGCATTTATGTATTCAGAGAAATTTGAGTTAGTTTCTTACAGTCTGGTTTGACACTTGCTGGTAGTTACTGATCAAATTTTGAAATCTTTGTAAAGCTAAGGAACCAAACCTTTGAGGTCATTGATCCCTAGGCTTACAAAGTACTAAAACTAACTTATGATAACGACAACACACATCCACACACATGCCAGAGGGAGGTCTCGACACTCCGACGGTAAGTGGTCACGCAATCTGTTCCAAGACATAATAGACCACGTAATTATTACCGCGTGACGGTGGGCGGTGTCTGATCGTGCTTCCTTGAGAAGGGAAGTGACTGATACCAGTAGTCTGCCGTAGTTATATACTGACCATTATATCGGTAGTTATGAACACACCCTGTAATTTGTAAATGAAACCAGGTCGTTACCACGTCATTCTGACTCGTGGCTTACAACCGTAGTGTACTGAAATGTTTCTGGTCTTATTACTGGCATGGAAAACGTCTAAATTGTGTTTACACACACACCATTCTATTTCTACGCTGTGTATTGAATGAAGGTACAAATGTCAGTTTATCAGCTACATTCACCAAAATGGGTGTGCTTTCGATACATGGTACTGCAGGAAATTTTTATTATTATTATTTACGTTTTATGGCAATTCAATAGAGCAAGGTTTTCGAATCATACCAAAGAATAAAAATAAATATTTGTAAATCAATGGGACTTTTTTGCTTGCGCGTGAAAGTTTCAGTGTCGCAATATCAACCTACATTTGTATACAATTCTTTTTTTTCTTCTCGAACTTTCCATTCTCTAATAGGGTGCGGGATAAAAGAAATACTACATGTTTCAAATTTCCATATTTCTATATTAATTTATATAACGACAGGTCTGAAAATGGAGCCGAGCACGCCGAAACCGGTAACATAATAAATGAAAAATGCGATCTTGTATGCAAAATCATTATTAAACAATTATTAAAAAATTATTATAGATCGCCCCATCGACCAATGAGTTCCTTATATAATTTACCTTTTACTCTTCTGTCAACTTTTTCTAGGCCGTCAGTCCCACCAGATGAGTATCCCACACTGGACAACAGTAGTCCAAAATAGGACTGACAGTTATAATGTAGGCAGTTTCTTTAGTAGAACTGTTGCATTTTCTACGTGTTCTGATAGTGAAACACAGTTTTTGGTTCGTCTTCCCCGCGATATTTTCTGTGTGTTCTTCAGAATTTAAGTTTTTCGAAATTGTAATTCCCTGATATTTTGGTTCAATTTTAGGCCTTTAGAAACCACTACTTTGTCTCGTAAATGAAATTTAACGGATTTTTCTGTTGATCATAGGGATGACTTCACACCTTTCATTATTTAGGGTCAGTTGCCAATTTTTACAGTATGCATTATCATAATTTAAATCGTTTCATATTTGCTTTTGATTTTCCGGTGATTTAGCTAACAACAAACGACAGCATAATCTACGAACTGTCTGAGAGAGCCGCTTAGATTTCCTCGTAAACTGTTTATAAAGAGAAGGAACAGCAGAGGCCCTATGACACCTCCCTGGGGAAGCCAGATATGACTTCCGTTTCACTCGATATCTTTCCGTCAATTACCATTAACTGTACCTTTTGTTACTGGAAATCACGAATCCAATCGCAAAACTGACACGAAAATTATATCAACGGTGAAACAGTAGTAATTATTAGTTGAAAAAATTATTTTCCACAATATTTGTCCATTAGAAACTAAACAGGACATGAAAGCAGGCGTAATTAGGCGCTCTTAACTGCATTTTTTTACACTGTGTGATGTTTTTGCAAATATAACTTGTCTTCAGCAAATAAATGTAAAAGTTTTGAAATATATGGACATTTTTTTTAGATTATCAGGTGTACACAGTGGCGCAGCCATAGGAGGGGAGGGGCTAATGGGGCTGAAGACCCTCCCCCCCCCTTCCCGGCCCTTCCCAAAGTTTTTTTTTTAATTTTATTGTTTTCATTTTTTTTAAACAGGTCAGCACCGGAAATTTGAAATAGTACACGTAATAAATAACAACGTACCTGTAATTTGCCAGGCACAAGTGAACGTGACAGTGGGTCGCCAACGTGATGTCGTCACTGAGATCGTGTGCTGCTGTTACTGTTAGCGGTAATAATGCCACCGAAACCAGCTTTGATGCTGCTGCTGTTGTCACTCCTATGCTGAATTTACGATCCAATTGTTCATACGCTGCGACCCACTGCTTAGCAGGTCAGCGGCACCACAGAGTAGAATCTTATGAACAACAATGTTAAAAAATGTTCAAATGTTTGTAAAGTTTATGGGACTTAACCATGGGGTCATTAGTCCCTAAACTTACAAACTACTTATGAACTACTTACGAACTAGTACGGCACAAATATCCATGCCCGAGGGGGGATTCGAACCCCCGACCGTAGTGGCCGTGCTGACCGTGACTGGAGCGCCTCAGTCACCTCGGCCACCGCGGCCGGCCAACAATGTTATTTTAGTTCAATTTTTACACATAGAGTCTCATGATAATTAAACTGTAAAGACCTTTCTCTTTGGTCAGTAATGTATAAGCTGCTTAATTATTTTACGAGCTGATTATACAGGGTGTTACAAAAAGGTACGGCCAAACTTTCAGGAAACATTCCTCACACACAAAGAAAGAAAAATATGTTATGTGGACATGTGACCGGAAACGGTTAATTTCCATATTAGAGCTCATTTTAGTACGGATGAGGCTTCATTCCAACGTGATCAAATTGTAAATGTTCACAATCAGCATGTATGGGCTGACGATAATCCGCACGCAATTGTGCAATCACGTCATCAACACAGATTTTGTGTAAACGTTTGGGCAGGAATTGTTGGTGACGTCTTGATTGGGCCTCATGTTCTTCCACCTACGCTCACTGGAGCACGTTATCATGATTTCATACGGGATTCTCTACCTGTGCTGCTAGAACATGTGCCTTTACAAGTACGACACAACATGTGGTTCATGCACGATTGAGCTCCTGCACATTTCAGTCGACGTGTTCGTACGCTTCTCAACAACAGATTCGGTGACCGATGGATTGGTAGAGACGGACCAATTCCATGGCCTCGACGCTCTCCTGACCTTAACCCTCTTGACTTTCATTTATGGGGGCATTTGAAAGCTCTTCTCTACGCAACCCCGGTACTAAATGTAGAGACTCTTCATGCTCGAATTGTGGACGGCTGTGATACACTACGCCATTATCCAGAGCTGCATCAGCGCATCAGGGATTCCATGCGACTGAGTGTGGATGCACGTATCCTTGCTAACGGAGGACATTTTGAACATTTCCTGTAACAAAGTGGTACGTTCTGTTGCTGTGTGTTTCCATTCCGTGATTTGAAGAGAAGTAATAAAATGAGCTCTAACGTGGAAATTAAGCGTTTCCGGACACATATCCTCATATATTTTCTTTCTTTGTTTGTGAGGAATGTTTCCTGAAAGTTTGGCCGTACCTTTTTGTAAGAACCTGTATACACTCCATTTCCACCACGTTGCTCCTCTTGCAGTTTCTAATTAATGCGAGCCTACTCATTTTATTTCTTGTGCAATTGTTTTCATAGTATAAGTGGTTAAAATATAAATAAGTCATACAGTAATAAATTCAAGAGGCTTTATTTTAAAAAATGAGCCCCCACCCCTCCACACACAGAACAGAACCAAAGCCTTGCTGCGCCACTGTAGACGATCATTGTTATAATGATAATGATATTACATACCTACGAAAACTTGCATTCAAAACCTTACAATACCGCAGACAGTCCGGTACCAATTGGCCAACTGTACCTGTTGTTGTTATGGTCTTCAGTCCAGAGACTGATTTGACGCAGCTCTGCTCCCTACTCTATCCTGAGCAAGCCTTTTCATGTCCTCATAAGAACGACAACCCACATCCACTTGAATCTGCTTACTATACGCGTCTCTTGGTCTCCCTCTGCGATTTTTACCCCACACACTTCCCTCCAATGCTAAATTTACGATTCCTCTATGTCTAAGAAAGTGTCCTACCAAGCGATCCCTTCTTTTAGTCAGGGTATGCCAAAAATTCCTTTTCTCACCAAGTCTGTTCAGTATCTCTTCAGTAGTTATACGATCTACCAACCTAATCTTCAGCATTCATCTGAAGCACCACATTTCAAAAGCCTCTATCCTCTTCCTGTCCGCACTGCTTATCGTCCATGTTTCACTCCCGAACAAATGCCTTCAGAAAAGACTTTCTTACACTTAAATTAATATTCGATGTTAGCAAATTTCTCTTTTTCAAAAATGCTTTTCTTCCCATTGCCATTCTGCATTTTATATCCTCTTTACTGCGACCATGGCATGTTATTTTACTACCCAAGTAACAAAACTCATCTACCACCTTCATTGTTTCGTTACCTAATCTAATTCCTTCAGCATCACCTGATTTTCTAACACCGCATTCCATTATTTTTGTTTTGCTCTTGTTAATGTTCATTTTATACGCTCCCTTCAACACACTGTCCATTCCATTCAACTGCTCTTCCAGCTCCTTTGCTGTCTTTGGCAGAATTACAATGTCATCAGAAAAACGCAATGTTTTTATTTCTTCCCCCTGAACTGTGCCTAGCAGCATGAGAAACAATCACTTCCAGACAGACATTCAATACTTAATACTAGTTTCAAAGCAACTAGGATTAAGTGAAGCATCGCGAAAAACTCTTCAGAATAATGTCGTCCACTGAAAGAAATACACACGAAACGCAAATGGCTTCAGAAAACTTTAATGGGAAGGCGAGAAGTAAGCGTTGTAGCTAACCAGCTGGTCCTGCCCTCGGGGCGGCGGTATTCAAGTAAACGCTTTGTGACATTACCGCCGGCTAATCTGCACCTCGCAGCGCCGCATTTACAGGGCCGGCCGGCACATTAGCCGCCAACTTTGAAATGGGTCAGAAACGCGCAAAACCCATCAGGGGCGGCGCAACTCATTAATTCCGATACCCCGTGAATAGCGCTGCAGCCGCCATTGAGATGCAAATGGCTGCCCGTCCCTGCTTATCCGCCGGCCGGTGGGCTGCAACAATGCGCGCCGCTGCCGCTGCCGGGGAATCCCTGGCCGGCGGTGGGGGCTTCCCCGCACAGGGCGGACGCTCTCCTCTTGCTCGTTCCTAATTGGCGGCCACCTACTTTGAAGTCGCCGCTGCCGCTGCAACTGCCGGCCTCGGAAGGTCTCGAAGCGATGGGCAGTCTTGCTAATTACACCTGCACCAGCTGCTGAAAGTAATTGGACGTAAGTCTCAGCCATATTAACGAGCCGGCTGCACAGGTCTTAAAGGAGGCACAGAACTGTCTGCTCTGCTCAGCAGCAGATGGGGACTTGCAACGGGCCAAGTGGGAAAATGTTTTTACAGAACTAATTTCCCATAGAGGAAGGTCGTACAACTGCAACGATTGCGTACAAATGTTATTGTAACTGGATATATATTGGGGAAAGAAATAATTTTAAATATGATACGTGTTCTTGGATTTTTAATGCATAAGTTGAAAACAGTAGACTGGCAGGGCGGGATTAAAGCAGGTGAAAATAAAATAAGCAGTCTCGCATATGCGGATGACTTAGTTGTAATGACCGATTCGATAGAAAGGTTGCAAACTAATATTGTCGCGTTGAAATGGAAGCAGGCTTGACTTCGAAAGCAACTAAACACAGCACTTATACTGAAAGCACGTTTATTACGAACTCAACATACACGCAGCACTGACTGCCTCTCAGGCAGAGTGCTCTGCTATTTATATACAGACAGAATTTGCCAGAAATTAGAAGAACAGTTAACATAAGAAACAAGTAGAATTTACAAGTGAACATAAGAAAGATGTAGAACATTTTGGAATTATTAATTACAAGGAAATAAATTTTTGCCGGTGGGCGGGATTGAATCGGAGACCTTCAGCACCGCAGTCCGTGATGCTATCCCCTGCGCCACGCCAGCAGTCGGTGTTCGTCGTCTCAGGTGGCAATATTTCAGATCTCGAACAGAAGTGCAAGGATTATGATATGAAGATCAGCATCTCCAAAACGAAAGTAATGTCTGTGGTAAAGAGATTTAAACAAATTGAATGCCAAATAGGAGGAACAAAGAACAGGTAGACAGTTTCAACTATCTGGGATGTATTTTCTCACAGGATGGCACCATATTGAAAGAACTGGAATCGAGGTGCAGCAAAGCTAATGCAGCGAGTGCTCAGTTAAGATATACTCTCTTCGGCAAGAAGGAAGTAAGTACCACGACTAAGTTAGCAGTGCACCGCTCTATCTTTCGACTAACTTTGTTGTATGGGAGTGAAAGTTGGGTGGATACAGGTTATCTTATTCACAAGGTAGAGGTTACAGATATGAATATAGCAAGAATAATTGCAGGTACTAATAGTTGGGAACAATGTCAGGAGGGTGTCCATAATGAGGTAATCAAAGAAAAACCATGAATCAACACCATAGATGAAGCAGTTAGAGTGAACAGAGATGGTGGGGTCATGTTACACTCATGGGAGAAGCAAGGTTACCTAAGAAACTCATGAGCTCAGCAGCGGAGGGAAGCAGAGTCGAGGTAGACCCAGAAGGAAGTACTTAGATTTGGTGCAGAATGATTTTGAAGTAAAAGGCATAACATCAGACGAGGCATCAATGTAAGCATTGAGTAGGGGATCATGGAAGAATTTTATTAGAGGAACTATGTTTCATCCTGAACGCTGAAAGGCATAATCTGTCTCTAATGATGATGTTGATCATTATATAACGGAAATATTAGACAGTTACAAATGTTGGTGTAAACTTGGTGCTCCGCTAAAGAACTACAGGTGCTCCGCGAAAAGGTAAGGATATTTTAATATATGTATTTTTTTAAATAATTAAATGAGAGAAATATTTCAAACCAGCCATTCTTTTGCACCTGTGGCCTGTAGAGAAGTATCGACTAAAGTAGATAATAATATTTAACACCTTCCATGTGTCCGCGTGCATACATCTTCATCTACGTCTACATAGATACTCTGCAAATCACATTAAAGTGTCTGGCAGAGGGTTCCTTAACCACTTTCATAACTTTTCTCTACCTTTCCATTCTCTAATAGCGCGCGGGAAGAAAGAACACCTAAATCGTTCCGTTTTCGATCTAATTTCTCTTATTTTATTGGGATGGTCGTGTCTCCCTAAGTAGGAGGGCGCTAGCAAAATACAAATCGGTGATTGAAACTTCGCAATGATAACGTCTTTCTTTTAATGATTTCCACCTAAATTCCTGCAACATTTTCGTGACGCTTTCCCCCTGGTAACGTGATAAAACAAAACGAGCTGCCCTTCTCTCTACCATCTCAATATCTTCCGTCAGTCCCACCTGGTGAGGGTCCAGGAGTACTCCAGGAGAGGACGCACAAGTGTGATGTAGGCAGTCTCTTTGGTGAAGCTGGTGCATCTTCGAAGTGTTGTGACAATGAAACGTAATCTTTGGTTCGCCTTCCCCACAATATTATCTGTGTGTTCTCTCTAGCCTAAGTTGTTCGTAATTGTAACTCCTAGGTATTTAGTACAATTTGCGACCTTAAGGCTTGTCTGATTTATCGCGTAATTGGAGTTCAGCGGATTTCTTCACACTTCACACTTTTCTTGGTCAATTGCCGATTTTCACACCATGTAGAAATTTTGTCTAAATCGCTTTGAAGTTGCTTTTGATCCTCTGTTGACTTTACTAGCCGATAAACGACATCATCATCCACGAACAGTCTAAGGGAGCTATTCTGATTGTCTCCTAAACCGTTTATAAACACAAGGAATAGGGGATCTATAACGCTACCCTGGGGAGCGCCAGTATCACTTCTGTTTTACTCGATGACTTACCGTCAGTTACAACGAACTGTGTCCTTTCTGATAGGAAATCCTGAATATCCCATAAGCACGCAAATACTTTGCCCAAGTGTGCATTAGCTGCTGTGTTTAAGTGTGTTTATTGTACTTGTTTAGAAATGAATACAATACATTGATACCGCAATCTACGAGAAAAAATTTCCTGAAATTTACGTTCGACCGTAACCTTGTCCGTCCTCAGTCATTTGAGGTTGAACAATGGTTAATTAGAAAAACAAGTAAAGATAGGATTTGAAGGTATTATCGGGATCCACCTTCGAATTATCAGCACCATTAATTAGTAAAACTTGAAAAAACTTAAAAAATAGTTGAATGTAGTGGTGGAACAATGAAGTTCAAGCACTGTGTTGTAATTGTTGGAGATGTGTCCATTTTCATGTCGATCTTTGCTTGCAAACTGTCAAAATATTTGAACACTGATTCGAAATCACAAGGGATCAGAGTAATGCTGTTCTATCTTCGCGTGGAAAAACTCAGCAACACTGCAAAAAGATGGTCCAGTGTGCATACATTTCACGTATTAGACGGGATGCGCTAATTGAAAATTGAATTGCAGAAGCACATTCCGTCGTCTATTACCGTTTGCGGGTATCGTGCATAAGCAATGTGTAAGGACCAGCCAAGAGCGTGTGCGGCTTGTAACCCAACAGGTGTTCAGTAGCGCCTGGGGCAGCTGTTTGTTGGATAGTTCGCTAGGCCCGCCGTAATGTATCTAGTGCCTTTGACGTACAGTACGTCGCCGCGGCGTTTGTATAGTACCCGTGACTCGGCGTTAGTCACAGTGTGGTGTTATACTCCGTTGAAAACTACTTTCGTTTTCGTGAGCCTAGTGGCAAGGGCTGGGCGTCAGCCAATCTTATTTGTTTCTCGGGCTCCACGCTCTCTCTGTGTTGTTTGCCCTGCTGACACTTGCTCTCTCTCTCTCTCTCTCTCTCTCTCTCTCTCTCTCTCTCTCTCTCTTACCGAGGAGCACGAGAACAGCCCGCAAAGAGGAAAGGGGAGGGAAAGGAGCGCCAAGTACACAGTGAGTTCTGCTTTCTTTGTTGTGCCATCACAAAATGTATTTCTATGGAAATAAGGCAGAACTACGTGTGCTGCTGATATTTGTCCGTGGTTAACTTTCCATTTCTGCACATATATATTGCAAGGAACAAGGTCAGATCTGTAGTCTTTATCAACCAACTGTAAGAACTTTACTCTTTTTACATCAGTTTTGGAATTAAGACACCTACAATACTTAATTCGGAGTGATTGTAGCGAAAAATGTTGTCACCGGATAGACTTACTTTACGTCCAGTGGACTTACGGACAAGTGTTACGGTACACATAATGCAGGAATTAGATTCAAACTAGCGTGGAATAGGGGTCTCATATCATTACAGAGTGCTGCTGTAACTTACATAGCGGCGGGGCGGCATAGCGCATTGAGGCGCTACGCTACGATGCGCGAGGCCGATCCCAGTCGGAGGTTCGAATCTCCCCCCCCCCCGGGCATGGATTTTTGTGCCGTCTTTCATATAAGCAAGTTCATCAGTAGCTTGTAAGTTTACGGACTGATGACCCCGCAGTTAAGTCCCATAAGCTTTACAAAGATTTTGAAGTTTTAATTTCCATGACCCATTATCAAGTGGCAACAGCAAAAAAGAAAAATATTCCCTTAATAGACCATTATTGAAGTTCTGAATTACTTATTCTCAGGTTTAAGAAAAAACACGTTTAAAAGTACATGTTTTAAATTAACTGGCATAAACGTATGGCGATAAGGTCGTCATATTGCCGTCACATTACGAGCATTTCAGCAAACAGCATTAAAAATGGGCAGTGGTAGAAGGACTGGTAAACATTGCTGTAAACCAAACTTCGTCGTATTGGCATGACGTCGACGTACGAGGAACCTAATAATGAAATTATGACTGCAATTCTAGTGACCACACAGACGATATTCAAAGTCATTCAGATATAACTGAATTGCACCCGTTTTTAGTACAGTTGTGTTACAAAAAATCTGTTGTTTTCGCCACTCAAATTGCTCCACATATTTAGATAATTGGTTACATACGGTTACTACAAGTTTCCCAAAGTGAAATTCCTTGACAGTTTCCTGATTTCCAGACAGAATTTTAACATTTTATCTTTGGTGAAGTTTGAGGTAAGAGTAAGAAAATGGTTGGATCGACTAACACGTAAGAAGTTTCCTTTTCTGATCGTGTTATTAACTCTTATTTTGAATGAACAGCAAGTAGTCTCCTTTACAGGATTTATTATCTGAAGGTTAAGTTTATTTTTATACCGAGAATGTTCCATGCTTTGAGCCAAATTCGAAATTTTTCAGGTTTTTTTCGAATTTTCCATAAATTTCCCTGATTCGTTTGAAACTGGCAGATTTCCATAACTTTGTGTCAATCGTTTTACAATGCGGTATGCTTGTGTCTTGACACCCGTCCAATGGGAGTTATTTGCCCATAACGTGATATCTCGGTGTCTTCGCTTCACCATACCTAAAGAGTACAGAACAGTCCCAACCACTGTGTCTTTCCAGAAAAGTTTCAATCAGTCTCGGAATTTTGGTCTACCCTAAAGGACGAGTTTGAATTCTTATCAGATAAAGTTAATCTTATTCTTCTGCCTTTCTCAACCACATATTTATGAGAATCGGAGGTTTTCCACATATGTTTCAACTAAAACAAAATATAGATCCCGTCTCAATGAAGAGCAAGATATCCCGATGCAACTATCCAATATTTAACCAGATATAGTCTCATTGTGTAAATTAAAACAATCTCATCCGTCTCATTGACATCCTTGTTGTTTTCCTACATCAAAGAAAGTTTGTAACTCTTTTTAAAATACCTGTTTATCTGTGTGTGTAAAAAATTGTATATCTACAATTCTTGTTCTGCTGAATTTTTTTTCGAATGTTTTGTTACTGTATTTTCTATGTGGGTGAAGTTCCATGTAATGTGAAATTATGGATAAAATAAACATTTACAGTGGTTAATCTTAATATCTCGTGTGCTTAAATTGTGAAATTATCTTGCTTCGTCAATAACACTGCCAATGAATTTACCAAATGCAGTACACATCTGCGTCGTAAAACTTATTGCTCCGCCCGTAGTTCACTTTTTAAAGTTGCTCCGCGAATCAAAAAGTTTGAGAACCCCTGGTATAAACACGCAAAAGATTACAGAAATCAGAAAAATCGATCGAAAATGTACCACATTAGGTACAATTCACTTCCTCGAATCGCAATGGTACAGTCAAGGTAGGGGGAGGGGGGGAGAGGGAGGAATGGGCTAGCGGCCGTCAAGCACAAGTGAACGTGATAATGATTCGCAAACATAATTCCGCCGCTGAGAACGTGTGCTGATTGCTCAGAGCAGTTTTAATTACGCCGCGACCAGCTTGATGTTGCCGCTATTGTTACTGCTATGCTGTTCTTATGCCGCGACCCGCTGCTTAGCACGTCATCGGCGCCACCGAGTGGAATCTTATGAACAATAATAGTGATATTTTAGTTTAATTTTTACACATACAGTCACGACTTAATTAAATTGTAAAGACCATTGGCTAGTAACAGAGGCTTCTTAACTATTTTAGGCAGCCTGCGGCCGTTCTCTGTCGGGGGTTCGAGTCCTCCCTTGGGCATGGGTATTTGTGTCGTCCTTAGCATAAGTTACTTTAATTTAATGTAAGTAGTTTTTAAGCTTAGGGACTAATCACAACTGAAGTCCCTTAAACTTACAAGTATTTGAACATTGTAATTATTTTACGAGCTGAACATATGCACTCCTTTTCCACCACGTTGCTTCTCTTCCACTTTCAAATTAATTCGAGCCTACTAATTTTATTTTTTGTGCAATTGTTTTCGTAGTATAAGTGGTTAAATTATAAAAATTGTAAAAATAAGTCATACATTAATAAGTTAAATAGGTTTTATTTTTTAAAAAATTAGCTCCACCCCCCAGAACTGCTTCCTTGTACAATTTTTATCACTGTCATCTTCCACATAAAAAGTACTGGCACCAACGCACACTTCGTGGTACCAAACATTGCATTTTGTATGGCAGCGAATCCAGTCAACTATAATGTTTATAAGAGCACATTAAAGTAGCTTCACGTATCTCTTAAAAACAAAAGATTTATATCTCCGTAGCACAATGTGGTGTATACTTAGAAAAGACAGGATGAGCTGTAGAAACCTGCTACACCACAACGCCACACGAAGGCAAGAGAGAGACTGAAAAATGGTGCGAAACCTTATGTTGATCGGAATTGTACCTATATCGAATTTGTACCACCTTACGCTATGGAATTTACTTTTGAAAACATAGGAACAAAGTCTCTCTTATTTCAGGTAAACTGCAACAGTGGGAAAGTTTGTATCTTTAGTTGAACACAGAGTGAATCTTGTAATGAACCGGTAGGTAATGGGAACGCCATTAGGCCATAGTACACATGATACAACATGGGAAATTTCCAAAATTACACATGCAAAGGAAGTATACTATATGTTTCTGACCAACGGTTTCTAAAACATTTTGCAGCTGTTGCTGGGCAACCAGTAGTATACAATGCAACCGGTAGTATAAATTAATAAAAAAAATATGGGGAAAAAAAGAACACAACCTTCTTTGCAGAATTTTAATTTTATTTACTCATTATTAATTTTGTTTCAAATCAACAGCTCAATAAAAATAACTTTCACAAAGATTTGATCCATAAACGCGTTCATTTTTCAGCAGTACATACTTTCAATAGTATGTCAATAGCCGTAATGTGTTTAACTCATAGTTAAGTAATTATGTGAGAAGATTCTTAATGACTTCACTGCTGAATTTTATAAGAAGTTACTGTGTGTTCTTGTATTCTAACCGACAGTGAAGAGGATTTACTCACTATGGATCAATAGGAACGAAAAGTACATGTAATCTGATGAAATTAGCAATGACGCATTTCGCCTTATTCAGTCGTCATCAAGTTGGCTGATTCTCAGCAAAGTCCACCTGGTTGTGAGTGGGCTGAACACAGTAAAAAAAACCACGAACTGTACAGATGGCCTTTCGAAGGACCGCAAAGAATAGCCTTTTTAAGAGGGAATGGTCTGTAGTTAACCGGTTCCATACTGGGGATGGTCGGTGCAATGGCTGGAAATTTCTGATTGCGAACGGTAAATCATCTATACAGTGATGGTGGGGAGCATACTCAATCAATGAATCACATTCCATCCGAGTGTCCATTGTGGTATCTTGCAGATGAAAGATGGAAGCTAAATTTAATTACAGAGGCAGGTCTTCAGTGGCCCAAGGAGACGAAGAAAATACTCCAGAATTCGTATCAAGAACAACTGCCAGGATGCGTACTTACGAAGTACGTACCCCTTGAGTATTAAAGCCCCTTAAATCACTTTAGAATACTCTCATGTCTCTATTATATGCTAGCTACGTTCCTTTGAGAGTATGCTGATGCAATAACTTTATACCTGGCTGTCATGTACAATCATTCGCTCAACGAACGTACCGTACCCAAAGACTGCAAAGTTGCATAGGTCTCTCCAATATTCAGGAACGGCACTAGGAGAGATCCGCAAAATTACAGGCCTATATCATTAACCTCGGTTTGCAGCAAGATTTTGGAACATATACTTTCCTCAAATATTATGAACTACCTCAAAGAGAACGTCTTATTGCCCTATAGTCAACATGGATTCAGAAAGTATCGTTCTTATGAAAAAGGCTAGTGCTATCAACAACGGATGTCAATTCAATTCCATATTTCTAGATTTCCGGAAGGCATTTGACACTGTACCTCACAAGCATCTTCTAATCAAATTGCGTTCTTATGGAATATTGGCCCAGTGGTGCGATTGGATACATGATTTCTTGTTAGAAAGGACAGGGTACGTTGTAATTGACGGAAAGATATCGAGTAGAACAGAGATGAAATCTCGCGTATCTCATGGAAGTGTTATACGGCCTAGTGTTCAATAAACGATTTAGAGGACAATCAGGATAGCTCTCTTCGAATATTCCTGGATGTTGCTCTCATTTATCTGTTAGTAATGTCACCAAAAGCAACTGCAAAATTATTTAAATATCTGCAAAGTGCAAAAACTGCTAGTTGACTTTTAATATTTGTAAGTGTGATATCATCCATATGACCACTAAAACCAATCCGTAAAACTTCAGTTACCCGATAAATCAGTCAAATCTACAGACATTCAACTAAAAGCCTAGGAATAAGAGTTACGAACAGCTTAAATTGGAAAGAACAAAAATTATTGTAGGGAAGGCGAACCAAAGGCTACGTATCACTGGCAGAACACGTAGAAGATGCAACAGTTCCACGGAAGAAACTGCTTTCACTACACTCGTGCGTAATATTTTGGAGTATTGCCGCTCATTGTGGGATTTACACCACGTGGCACTGACGGACGATTTAGAGAAAATTGAGAGAAGGGAAGCTCTTTTTCTATTATCGCGACATAGGGGAGAGAGTGTCACGGAAACACAGAAGTTGGGGTGGAAATTATTAAAAGGAAGATTTCATTCACTGCTGCGAGACCTATTTACGAAATTTCTTTCACCATCTTTCTCTTCGGAATGAGAAATGTTTTGTTAGCACCCACCTACATAGGGAGAGATGATAGCATAATAAATCAGATCGAAAACAAATTTAGGTTTTCCTTTTTCCCGCGAGCTTTTAGAGAATGGAACTGTAGAGAAATGTTCCATGAACAGCAGTACACGGGAGCACAGTAATGGAAAAAAGAAAGGTCTGCACCGATTTTGATATCAAATTGATTGATTGATTGATTGATTTGTACTTAGTATAACCTCCTCCCCTTCTGCCCACCTAAGGACACCCCAGATGCAATTCCTGTCTCTTCCATCTCAATGAAAGCCCCTCCTCCTACCCTTCTTAATTCCATTCCCCCATCCCTCCTTGAAGCCTCACCACTAAACTGCTGTCGATACTATGTCTGTAAATTTAAGCCACATCTGGTCAACACATTTCTAATTTAGAGGGAGTGTAGACTGTTTCTCAGGAGGGAACTAGCGGAGTTTTTCCTGTTTTTCTGATTAATTTTATTCTTTCGTTCATCTCAGGTGAATTGCGGCATTCGATTTTAAGGATCCCTGCGACAACGCTTTACTAATCCTGTATCTGTTTTAATGCTGGTTACGAGCTGAGGATTATTTATTGTAGGCGGTCAACAACCATTTACTACCAGAGCAGGTTCTTGAACTATTTGCTCTAAATAGATTTCAGAGAATGTTTCATACGTACTCCAGGATTTAATCATATATTTTCGCCGACCGTTCGGGGATAAACTAAAATCACCACCTACAATAATAATACGAGTACGTGCTTCAAATCAGAATCACGCTCTCTTTGAACCTTTTTGCTTTGTATCGTCAGTGAGGAGGATGGTAAGAGGAACTAATTAGTAACTCACCACGGTTCTGAGGTGCTACCTCTGGTAGGACGACATATCATTGTGACATAAGGAAGTACGCCACAGGAAGAATGGCTTTTCTTGTAAAGAAGAAGCATGGATCACCAGTTTACAGAAGATGCATGGACACTTTATTTAGTGAAAAACTATGGCTGGGTAAAGAAAATTTAGTAAATACAGTAGTGACAATCTGTACATTACTGTGGAAGGATAATACAGAGCGAAACACATGTGATTAACTAAGAAAAACCAGACTTTCTTTCTAAGGGAGAAGTTACTTTAGCTGCCAAAGAATAATTTTACCTAAAACCTCTTTGTGTGAAAGTGAACTTGTGAAGATTTGTAGCAGTGGCGTATCTAGGACTTGACTTTTTGGGGGGGGGGGGGGGAGATCTGCTTGACGAGCAAAATTTTAGTCAGTTTCCAGACAGACTACCATCTACCATTTCCGTTGAAGAAACTAATTCACTCCCATCCAATGAAAGCTTATGGTAAAACACACACCGAAATTTTCCAATATTTACCTTTAACAGATTCCTGTTATACGATTTTTTTTTCAGATTTCGTGGGGGGTTTCTATCCCCCTCATCTTCCCACCCCTATAGTTACGCCACTGATTAGTACATAGGAAACCGTAATGTGTGATGTATATGTGCATGCCATTTCATGTTTTCCTTCCTTTCAGGAAATATTTTATGCCTAGATTAAGATGTATTCATGCATTAAGACTTTTCAGTAGGCTCGTCAATAACATAGAATTATCTTAGTCATGTAAGTCTGCATGAAAATTGGAACGTTTGATTCCCCTTCTCTCTCCCCCTCCCCCCGCCCTATTGATGGCCGACACCTTTTCTGTTTAATCTATACTTTCTGATCACCATTAATCGTTTGGAAAAATTTATGCTGAACAAGCCAGCTCTCACTACCTGTAACGATTTGTGATTCAGTGTTTTCTATTAACGGTTGAAGTTCTTTTATATTCCGAACACAGCTACCACAATTTATAACGGTTACACCGATAGTTCCTAGACATGTGTTTGACCTGTATTTTCCTGTAATCCATTAATTTCTCTATGTACAAAGTCAAATAATCTGCCGATTACAAAATCACAGTACCATCTGAGTCGCTAAATCAGATGCTCCACTCGACTCGTTCCAGAGAACCACAAATAGTACTGCAGTTGATCATCTCTGCAAGTCAACTGTCAAGCAAGACCCACATCCTTTACCATTTCTGATAAGCATTGGAAAAAATCTGGAAGAACCCATTACACATCCCCCCGCTTTATACACTTAGAGAACATAGTGGATTTCTTTCCCCCCTGATGAGCACTATTTCTAAGGGCCCCATATTTCATCACTAGCTTTGGCATTCCCAACTATAAGCAATATCATCCTCTGTGACTGTCGGAGAATTGCAAGCTGAGAGGTGAACCCAAAATAAATACAATTTGGCTCCGGATAATTGCCATCAGATAATTCATAGAGCCCATTGGTACGACGAATTGAGGAAGCAATAATCGATCTCCCTAGAAGCCTTTCACTGTCTGCCATACACTGATGGGACGTGTCACTCGATTATAGGTGAGGTGGCAACGTCAATGCAAGCAACAACCAGACTGACGACATCCTCAGGCTGATCGTTGGACACATCGAACTTGATAGATGTCTACTAGACTCCCAAGGCCTGCCCACAACAGCGTTACTGCAACCTCAAGCAATGTAACTTGTGCTAACACCGCATGAGCTGGGAGCGAAGTGTCATCAACTCAGCTTGCATCCGCACACAGAACAGTCCATATTCATACTAAGACGATAGAAAGCTACATTTCACAGATAAACAAACGCCTACTGCACTGTACAGTATAAGCTGAAAATATGACGTCCTGTAATATAAGATGACAGAAGCGAGACTAACGTGTGTCTGAAACTACTATAGCTCTCTACATCTACATAACTATTCCGATAATACCATTCGGGCGCTGATTACCGCGATGTTGAGCGCCCTAAAGCTCCAATAACAACAACAGCAACAACAGATAACACCAATTAAGTGGATGACACAGCGTTCATCGAAGCGATTTAATGATATTTCTCTACGTTTCTGTTTCTAATAGTGCGCGAGGAAAAAGAAACATCTTCTTCCCGTTTTCGATCTGATTTGTCTTAAAAATGTTCAAATGTTTGTAAAGCTTATGGGACTTAACTGCGGGGTCATCACCCCCGAAACTTACAAACTATTTATGAACTACCTTTCACTAAAGACAACCCAAACATCCATGCCCGACGGGGGATTCGAAACCCTCTGCCAATGAAACGTAGCCCTTGGCTCGCCTCCCCTACATTTTTTTTCTATGTGTTCAAATCGATTTATAATGTAAATGCAGTTTAACGGATTTCTTTTAGTGTTCATATGGATAAATTCACACTTTTCATTGATTACGGTCAATTGACAATTTTTGCATCAGTCAGATATATTATCTATCTGACCTCAGTGAAGGATGCATGCAAAAACTTGTGGCACGCTATGACAAGTGCCTACAAAATATCGGCAGTTATGTGGAAAAGTAGTTTAAGAGTTGTAGAATTTTGCGCAATAAAAATTTCTTCTATATCTGTGTACAATTTCATTTTATTAGCAAACGGAACTTACTTTCTGGACGCGCCTCGTAATCCAGATATTTATTACGTGAATTTAATCTCCATATTCCATGAACAGTGTTTAAATTGGATTTTGGTGGTCAATTTTTAGTTACGGTTGTAAACGTGGACCTGCCGCGACAGCGACTCCTCTGCTGCTATGGTGAGTTTTATCATATAAAGCGTTTTATTAATTTCCATACCACACCCCTTTAGTCCCTAATTATTATAGCTCAAATAACCCTTACGCACTTTGTACGTTTACCTCTTTGCAGGCGCCCAATAACACAAATTGTTAAGATACCTCCTAGACAGCAATAGATACTTCTGCGACTCCATCTCCGCCCAAGTAAGTCCGAATTTCCAAATTTACTCACCTTAGCCACATTAGGTTCGCTGCGCACCAGGTACACGGACGGTAATAAAATATTTGTCTTTTTCCAGTCTGACGATGCGCTAACAGCGCGAAACGCGTAATTGGTAAATAAAATACTGCAACAGAGACTGAGCATTTTTTAATATTCAACACTGTTGCTGCACCAGCCACCATCACCACCATCATGGAATGGAGTGAAATGTTTTTAAAGCGAAATGTTTTGACCTCAGTCGATAGAGCAGTCTCCAATTAGTATAGTATGATATTCGGTTTATCGAAATGTATTAACAAAGACAATAAAACATGGCAATTGATCAGTATTCCGGAAGTGGCTGTGTAACGCTTCCAAGGCAGTAGGAGGCGTGTCGGCATACGCGACAGGGCAAGGAAGACGGTGCAAACGCATGTTTACCGACACAAGTACGACAGTGTAGCTGGCAGCGGACGAATCTCTGTTTTGTTTCTGCACTGCACAATACAACATGTACTCACCTTCAGAAGTAACGGAAATGATTTTGGCAATGGGTAAGTGCTGCTAACGTTAACTTGTACAAGCACACTGTTTAATTGTTGTTACTGTAATATACAGTATTTTTCTGTCAAGATTCCGTACTACGGATTGTAGGGATGTGTAATGAAGTCACCTAGAGGCAGCTCGGATGTACGCTGCTTTGCTCTGATAGCGACTAAGTAATGTATTAACTGTCCAGTTGCTTAGGAATTGCTTCGTTAATGTACATTATGGTCCTGTCACTAATAAGTGCAGTTGTTGTTGTTGTTGTGGTCTTCAGTCCGGAGACTGGTTTGATGCAGCTCTCCACAATACCCTATCCTGAGCAAGCCTCTTCATCTCCACATAAGAACGACAACCTACATCTGTCTGAATCTGCTTACTGTATCCATCTCTTGGTCTTCCCCTGCGATTTTTTCCCCACACACTTCCCTCCAACGCTAAATTAACAATTCCTTGATGTCTAAGAATGTGTCCTACCAATCTATCCCTTCTTCTAGTCAAGGTATGCCAGAAATTCCTTTTCTCCCCAATTCTGTTCAGTACCTCCTCATTAGTTACGCGATCCACCCACCTAATCTTCAGCATTCTTCTGTAGCACCATATTTCAAAAGCCTCAATCCTCTTCCTGTCCGCACTGTTTATCGTCCATGTCTCACTACCATACAAGGCAACACTCCATACAAATGCCCTCAGAAAGGACTTCCTTAGGCCTAAATCAATATTCGATGTTAACAAATTTCTCTTTTTCAAAAACGCTTTTCTACCCATTGCCATTCTGCATTTTATATCCTCTGTACTGCGCCCATCATTTGTTATTTTACTGCCCAAGTAACAAAACTCATCTACCTCCTTTATTGCTTCGTTTCCCAATCTAATTCCTTCAGCATCATCTGATTTTCTTACACTGCACTCCATTACCCTAGTTTTTCTCTTGTTAATGTTCATCTTATATGCACCTTTCAGCACACTGTCCATTCCATTCAATTGCTCTTCCAGGTCCTTTGCTGTATCTGACAGAATTACTATGTCATCGGCAAAACGCAATGTTTTTAATTCTTCCCCCTGAACTTTTATTCCTTCACCAAATTTCTCCTTGCTTTCCTTTATAGCTTGTTCAATGTACAAATTGAATAACATTGGAGAAAGGCTACAACCCTGTCTCACTGTCTCACTCCCTTCCCAACCACTGCATCCCTTTCATGCCCTTCAACTCTGACAACCGCTGGCTGGTTTTTGTACAAGTTGTAAATAACCTTACGCTCCCTATAATTTACTCCTACTTTTTTCAGAACTTTAAAGAGTTTATTCCAATCAACATTGTCAAAAGCCTTCTCCAAATCTATAAAAGCTAGAAATGTAGATTTGCCTTTTCTTAATCTATCTTCTAGGATAATCCGTAAAGTGAGTATTGCTTCCCGTGTTCCTACATTTCTCCTGAACCCAAACTGATCTTCCCCGAGGTCGGCTTCTACCAGCTTTTCCATCCTTCTGTATATAATTCGCGTTAATATTTTGCAGCCATGACTTATTAAACTGATGGTTCTGTAGTTTTCACACCTGTCTGCACCTGCTTTCTTAGGGATGGGGATTATAACATTTTTCTTAAAGTCTGAGGGTACTTCACCTGTCTCATACATCTTACACACCAGGTGAAACAATTTTGTCATGGCTGGCTCTCCCACAGACTTTAGTAGCTCTGAGGGTATGTCATCTACTCCTGGGGCCTTGTTCCGACCTAGGTCTTTCAGGGCTCGGTCAAATTCTTCTCTCAATACAGTACCTCCTATTTCATCTTCATCTACATCCTCTTCACTTCCTACAATATTGTCTCGAAGTTCATTTCCTTTGTAGAGCCCCTCTATATATTCTTTCCACCTTTCAGCTTTCCCTTCTTTGCTGAGAACTGGTTTTCCATCAGTGTCCTTGATATTCATAGAGCTGTTTTTCTTATCTCCAAATGTTTCTTTTATTTTCCTGTAGGCTGTATCTATTTTTCCCCTATTTATACATTCTTCTACATTCTTGCATTTGCCTTCTAGCCACTCCTGCTTAGCCATTTTGCACTTCCTGACAGTCTCATTTCTTAGTCGTCTGTACTCCATTTTGCCTGTTTCATTTACTGCATTTTTATATTTTCTCCTTTCATCGATTAAATTTAGTATCTCCTGTGATATCCAAGGATTTTTTGTAGGTCTTTCCTTCCTACCTATTTTGTCCTCTGCTACCTTCACTATTTCATCTCTCAATTTTACCCATTCCTCCTCTACTGTTTTATTTCCCCCCGTTTCTGTCATTTGTTGCCTAAAGCTCCCTCTGAAATTTTTAAGAACCTCAGGTTCCTTGAATTTATCCAGGTCCCATGTCCTTATTTTCCTACCTTTTTGTAGTTTCTTCAGTTTCAACCTACAGTTCATAACCAACAAGTTACGGTCTGAGTCTATATCTGCCCCTGGGTATGTCTTACACTGTAGAACCTGATTCCGAAATCTATGTCTTACCATTATAAAATCTATCTGATATCTTCCGGTGTCTCCCGGTCTCTTCCACGTATACAACCTTCTTTTGTGATTCTTGAACCAGGTGTTTGTTATAACTAAATTATGTTCTGTGCAAAATTCTACCAGGCGGCTTCCTCTTTCATTCCTTTTGCCCAGACCATATTCACCTACTATCTTCCCTTCACTTCCTTGTCCTACTACCGAATTCCAGTCTCCCATAACAATTAAATTTTCCTCTCCCTTAATTGTCTGAATAATTTCCTTTAGCTCCTCATATATTTCTTCGATCTCCTCATCATCGGCAGAGCTAGTTGGCATATAAACCTGTACTACTGTTGTCGGTGTTGGCTTCGTATCTATCTTGACAATGATAATGCGATCGCTGTGCTGGTCATAGTAGTTTACCCGCATTCCTATTTTCTTATTCATTATCAATCCTACTCCTGTGATACCCCCAACTGATTTTGTATTTATAATCCTGTACTCACCTGACCAGAAATCCTGTTCATCCTGCCACCGAACTTCACTAATCCCCACTATATCTAACTTCAACGTATCCATTTCCCTTTTTAAATTTTCCAATTTTCCTACTCGATTAAGGGATCTAACATTCCACGCTCCGACCCGTAGAATGCCAGTATTGTCTTTCCTGATGATCACATCCTCCTGAGTAGTCCCCGCCCGGAGATCCGAATGGGGGACTATTTTACCTCTGGAATATTTTACCCGAGAGGATGCCATCATCATATTTTCATACAGTAGAGCTGCATGTCCTCGGGAAAGGTAACGGCTGTAGTTTCCCCTTGCTTTCAGCCGTTCGCAGTAGCTGTGTGGCAAAGCCACATTAGCTGATTTAAAAGGCCAGCTCAGTCAATCATCCAGACTGTTGCCCCTGTAACTACTGAAGAGGCTGCTGCCCCTCTTCAGGAACCACACGTTTGTCTGGCCTCTCCACAGATACCCCTCCGCTGTGGTTGCACCTAAGGTACGGCTATCTGTATCATTGAGGCACGCAAGCCACCCCACCTCGGCAATGTCTGTGGTTCATGGGAGTGGAATATGTGCAGTAACTAAGCTAAATTGAAACAAATTTTTATACTTTGTTCTGTGTTTTATTAATTTCAGACCTTTGTAAAAATTGATAGGTATTATGTTGTTAGGTATACAGAAGCTGAAACGCGTGGCCGTAGCGTAAAATCGTCTTGAAAATGATACTGCATTGTGATGCATTACTGCTGTTGCTACTAGCATTGCTCTCAAACGGTGTTCAACGCATCTGATGCCCAGGACAGATACCAACGTATTGGTAAACATGTGCTCGCCCCTTCGTCCTCGCCCGACGTGCCCCATGTCACGTTTGCCGCCTCGCCTCGTGCCATCTGCTGCTGCCTTATGAAAGCGCTACACAGCCGCTTCCGGAGAATTGGTTAATTGTCGTGTTTAACTGTCTCTGTTAATGTATTTCGATAAATGGAATATCACATTACACTAATTAGGGAGTGTTCTATCAATTGAGCTCAAAAAATTTCGCTTTAAAAATATTTTTGTTTGTGACGGGAAACAAGCCGACGCTTTACATCTACACTGGGCGTCGCAGGAACGGCGTCATGATAATTCGTTTGGCCTGAGTTCAGCTACACATTGCAAAAACAAGATTGCAAATATCTGCTCAAACACCCGAGAAAATGCACCTGACGACTCGTGAGACACCATCACAGAAAAATGTCAATTTACCGCTGCTTCTGAGAGCCAGCTACATTTACAAATGGATATGTGCTCTCTGTTGTAGGCCTCTTACTAGGGCGGTCTCCCAGCGACTCTCTGCAGCTCTCTGCAGCTGCTACGTTTTGATAATACGTACATAATTTACTCATGTTTGAGACTGGTGATTCCTTTAGCATTCATATTAATAGTATGCCAAGATCGCAATTTTGTATTTAGTTGTCTTGGCGACTGGCTTCGGCACACTGAGGTAGCATCTACTGGTCCGGTCGAGCACTTCTGTAAAGGCACAAATGCTGTAAGTAACCCTACTAGAAGATCATATCTCAGTGTGTCGAAAACGGCCGGCAAGAAAATAAATTTTAAAAATTGCGATCTTGGCATAATATTAATTCGAGAATATATACGGTTCTGTCTGGTTGTGGTATGTCAGGAATGTCCAAAGTTTGCCTAACACTTTGAGCGCCGTGCTGCAATCAGTTATTGGGTCTGTGGGACCGCAAACTTTTTTCCCTTAAACCTGTTTATATGGGCGATATACCTTTTCATTTTGATCGTGGCTTTCTATATTTTATGTATTTCTTTAAGTGCCCACTGGCGGACGTCTGGTCCCAGTAAGCAGTAGTGTATCACATACAGCCTGCCACTTAGGCAGCCAACTGCGTACCTCAGCTTCTCGGGCAGCAAAATGGCGAGGCGGCCACACATGTATTACTCCAGAGAAATACAACCGTCAGGGGTCCATCTCTCAAGTCGGCACCCTCTCTCGCTCCTCATATGGAGCGTACATAAGAAGAACTTTGCATGGTACAAGAGGCTTGTCTCCCATTTCATAACTTGTACATGTGTTGTAAATGACCTGCATTTATACAGTAAAATAAATGGCAAGAAAATGGGAAACTGTGATTCCAAATATCTCTTGTGTAAGCACTCGTCCATCCTGCGATGGATCCCAACCAATTCAAGACCTTCCAGCTGTAAACCAAAATATTTAATGAAGGAATATGAGCTACAGAATAGGATTACAAGGAAACGTTGCAGCCAATGCTACAAACATATGACACAACGATAGAATGCTGTTAATGCTCGCAGAGGTTCGAATGATTAACACTTTTGCGGAACATGCTACATACAAATGTGCCTTGAATGTTTCCAAACACATCAATGAATTTACGTGTGACAATTTTTATTTTCATATTTCACCCAGTTTCGTGTGGATCCGTATTTCAATTTCGTTTATACATCTACATGGGATACTCTGCAAATCATATTTAAGTGCCTAGCAGAGGGTCCATCGAACCACCATTATACTATTTATCTCCCATTCCATTCTAGAATAGCGCGCGGGAAGAAAGAACACCTGAATCTCTCCGTTCGACCTCTGATTTGTCGTATTTTATCCAAATGTTCAAATGTTTGTAGAGATTATGGGACTTAACTACGGGGTCATCAGTCCCTAAACTTACGAACTACTTATGAACTAGCTAATACAAAGGACGGCACAAATATCCATGCCCGACGGGGGAATTCGAACCCCTGACCGTAGTGGTCGTGCAGACCGTGACTGGAGCGCCTCAGTCCCCTCGGCCACCGCGGCCGGCAGGAATCTTTGCCTTTCGCGGACAAGCGCACTACCGACACGCCGATCAACCAGCCACTCACCTAAGGTTCAGTGCGATCGGTCCCATAAGACCACAGCTGTTTCTTTAGCAGAGTGAGTCACCTAGAGAGTCGCGAGGTATCTAGGCGCCAATCGACGCACGTCTTGTGTGGCCTTAGCCAATGTTAAAAGGAATCTAAAATAACATCTACTACAGACGCCACTACAGTTGTGTGTAAACGGAGGTTTACTCGTTGCCACTAAGTTGTTGCACGGAATGGCAAATCACATAACTATTCTTTTACCATAGTGGATATTAAATATGCATGATGGACATACAGCAGTATAGATAGTAATCCAAACGTAAGTTTTGAGTTGGTCTCTTTGTAATAATTCGTTGAACTGTTAACACGTAATATATGTGGAACATATAAAAAAGTTTATTATTTATCAGCCATTAAGTTCAGGTCTGTAACTAAGATTGATTTTCTTTTATTATTTGAAAATACAGTGACATAAAAATAGTATGCATTTAATTCAAGTATTCAGAGTTAATCCCACATTTTGAGCATTTTCAGGATGTTCGGTGACACTGTTTAAAATCCATTGTTGGCAGGAGGCTGCTGTCATTATTATTCGAACCAACAGCGGACAAAACTAACTGTTCTGACTATGATTACACTAAATCGGAGAAATGAGAAACAAAAACCGATATGAAAATTATTTCCTATAGCAATTTCAAGTTATTACTGCATTGATCGTTTGCGTAAGTATTGGTATGTTGATAAGATCTCCAGTGAGTAGTGAAATTGCCTATATGACAGAAAGTGTCAAAATTTCAAAAGAAATTGCTTCTCATATTTATGACAGACCTGTGCTAATGCTTGAAACTTTCTGTGGTGTTCGAACAAGTTTTGTGTAGGTCGAAGACTGTATAATTACTAAAGAGTCTCGAAGCCCTGATTATATTTTTTCAGAGCCAGCCATTGAAAGCAAATACGACGCGCGTCCAGAAAGTAAGTTCCGTTTGGTTATATAAAACGAACGGGTACAGATACAGAAAAAAATATTGATTGCACAAAAATCTACAACTGTTAAACTACTTTTCAACATAGCTTCCGAAATTTTGTAGGCAATTGTCATAGCATGGCACAAGGTTTTGTGTGCCTTTTTCATATAATGTTGCCGTCTGTGTATTCAACCATGTCGTAACATATTCTTTCAGCTCGTCATCATCGTTGAAGTGTTGTCCACCAAGGACAGATTTTAGGTGTTCAAAATGTTCAAATGTTTGTAAAGCTTATGGGACTCAACTACGGGGTCATCAGTCCCTAAACTTACAAACTACTTATGAACTACTTACGAACTAGGACGGCACAAATATCCATGCCCGAGGGGGGATTCGAACCCCTGACCGTAGTGGCTGTGCAGACCGTGACTGAAGCGCCTCAGTCCCCTCGGCCACCGCGGCCGGCATTTTAGGTGTAAGAAGAGGGTTACTGTCAACAGTTTTTTTTTTTTTTTTTTACGATAATGCCTGACCTCACACACCGAATGTGACCAATTCTTACGGATATTTCAATGGCACCTGTTTGATTATCCTCCATACAGCTCGGACCTCTCTCCTAGCGACGTTCATCTCTTCTTACACCTAAAATCTGTCGTTGGCGGTCAACACTTCAACGATGATAAAGAGCTGTTACCACATGGTTGAATACACAGGCGGCAACCTTCAGTGAAGGATGCATGCAAAAACTTGTGGCACGCTATGACAAGTGCCTACAAAATATCGGCAGTTATGTGGAAAAGTAGTTTAAGAGTTGTAGAATTTTGTGCAATAAAAATTTCTTCTATATCTGTGTACAATTTCATTTTATTAGCAAACGGAACTTACTTTCTGGACGCGCCTCGTAATCCAGATATTTATTACGTGAATTTAATCTCCGTATTCCCTGAACAGGGTTTAAATTGGATTTTGGTGGTCAATTTTTAGTTACAAGTCACAGTTAACTATCAGTGATCATTCGATGAACTGCTTTCAAATCAAAATAGTTTAATTAAATACTATAGACCTTTATGACTTTATGTTTGAGCAGGTACACGTCAAGTACAGTAGTACTTCTATACCACTACATCAGTTTTATTCTTATGAGCCGGCCGCGGTGGCCGAGGTGACTGAGGCGCTCCAGTCACGGTCAGCACGGCCACTACGGTCGGAGGTTCGAATCCCCCCTCGGGCATGGATATATGTGCCGTCTTTAGTCTTAGCTAGTTCATAAGTAGTTTGTAAGCTTAGGGACTGATGAGCCCGCAGTTAAGTCCCATAAGTTGTACAAACATTTGAACATTTATGCACTAACACAAGCAACAGATAAAAACCACACACACACACACGCTCAGCTTATACACACGGACATTACCTCCATTAGAAGCCAGAGAGCTTACGGGTTACAGTTAGATTTTGCGGTGCGTCAACTTTTAGGCCGTATTTATAGCCCGCGGTTGCACCGCGGCGGTGGAATCTCGGCGGTTTGGTAGTGCGCGGTTTCTCATAACGCAGCGTGGGAGCCATTTATAGGCGTGGCTGCGGTAGCGGCCCCTCCGCTCGTCCGCCGCGGAGTCAAAACACCAGCGGCTGCACTTACAAACCTTCTCTTTACACGGCGGCTAATGGGGCTGTTCGGTGCGCGTGGCGGAACCGCGCGCCATGCGGCAGTGCCGACAACTGTGCCGCCCTGCCACATGTAGCACAGCTGCTCCGGTAGTGAGAGTGCTGTTCGTGCTTGAGTTCACATTGCTAATGAGCGGGCTGATTACTTGAAAAAGTGATCTGTGGGCAAAATGTTCAATAATTATAGGATTTACATGTAAATCAGCAATGCTCAAGGAACTGTGAATGAACATTTACATCGAAAATTTAAGAATATATCTTATTAACAAGAAAGCTGTATCCTAATAAATCAGGAAATGCCGAGATCGCGGTGTTTTTATGTCTTTATTTACAATAGAAGACCGGTTTCGATGTTCATTGACATCATCTTCTGGATTCTGCACAAAGTTACAACATTATTGAATACTGTAGCGAGTTGGGTACTATTGGTGGGTCGTCAACTCGCTACAATATGCAATAATGTTGTAACTTTGTGCAGAGACCAGAAGATGATTTCAATGAACATCGAAAAAAATGTGCAAATGTTTCTAGAGTCTATGGGACTTAACTACGGGGTCATCAGTCCCTAAACGTACAAACTACTTAGGAACTACTTACAACTAAGGACGGCACAAATATCCATGCCTGAGGGGGGATTCGAAACCCCGACCGTAGTGGCCGTGCAGACCGTGACTGGAGCGCCTCAGTCCCCTCGGCCACCACGTCCGGCGAACATCGAAAACGGCCGTCTACTGTAAATAAATACATAAAAAAACCGCGATGTTGGCATTTCCTGATTAATTAGGATAACAGCTTTCTTGTTAATAAGATATATTCTTAAATTTTCGATGTAGTTGTTCATTCACAGTTCCGTGAGCAATGCAGATTTACATGTAAATCCTATAATAATTTATTCAGAATATTAAGGGAAAAGCAGTTTAGACCCTTCAAAATGCCTCAGCGGGCGCAGTTTGCCAACCCCCTAACCTGAATAATTCTTACTGTCTTACCTGAGAGTTAAAGATAGCATCTCCTCTGTAGAAAAGCACAGACCCTGAAATAATTCTTGGTTCACAGATATACAACTGCGAACTTTCAGCGACAGCTCATCAAAGGATTTGGTTGACATTCGATAAAATTAAAGAATTTATTATTAACCTTCCTCAATTTTCCGTATAAATTTCGGAACACACCATCAATGTGTGTAGAGCTGTTGATAGGGTGCACGTTCCATCTCCTCGTTTTACGTTTCTTCGCTTTTCCGACAAGGTAAACGTAGTACAGCACTGCAGGGTCCATCGCGGAAGGCGAGCTCTCAGTGACTGACAATACAGGTGGCACCACTGTTTACCCCCATCAGGCAGGAACAGGGCACCGCGGGCAGCTGCGGCTGCCCCTCGTGCTGTTAAAAGTTCGAGCGGAGCCTCCGCCAAATCACAGTGGTTGCCCCGCCAAGGAGGCACCACTGTCTGCAAACGCAGCGTAAGTTTAGTCTCGACTCGGTGTGGCGTGGAGCAGCTCTCAGCCACGCTGGCGCCTCTGCTCCTGTAATTAATTACCCTCCAGTTGAGGCGGTACGGCCGTCGCTGTGGGGGGAGGTGGTGAAGTAGCGTAGGCTGTTCTAGGGCAGACAGGGGTGCAGCGCTGCTGCCGGCGCCGCCCCGCCTGCGATCACGGCGGCTGTTAGCGCAGCGCCTCAAGGGCTGGTAACGAGCCCTCTGGCGCCACAAACACTGGCGCCAGCCAGGCGCCGGCCGGCAACCCGCACACCACCGCGCTCCACGCGGCGCCACCTAAGGTCCTACGGTTTGTTTACTTCCTCCTGACATCGCCCGCTAGCATAATCTCAGCCTGCGCGTGTACTAACATTCGCCACTGGAGCGCTGTGAGCATTCCGTAGCCTGAGCGGCACTAGACACGCTCTTCTCACAGCTGTTGCGCTCGGATTTCTTTTTCTCGGCTTTTCATTTTAATACTTCACGCGTTCAGAACGTTCAGTCGCATCGTCGCAATTATTGGCCCACTTGGGGTTACGATAGTAACACTAAAATTGGGCCTTTGCGAACGTCTTTTGACAGCTAGAAACTTAAATGATAATAACGGCTTAACCATTTATCTGACTCGATAATTGAATAACCGAAGTTCTAGAGGAGAAAATTCTCTACAACTTTGCTCTCTTATGTTTTCTATCATATCTCGTATCGTTTCAGAGATATTTGCAAAAATAACGGCGATTTTGGGATGTCTGTCTGTCTGTCCGTAACGTGTTCAATGTTTTTAAGACGAACCGTTCAACCGATCAGCACCAAATTTTACAGACATAATTGTAGGCCACCAGAACCACTCTTTTCAAATTTTTCGGACAAAAAATACGGTAGTTATACAAGAAAGCCGTTTGTAATATAATTGTAATTGCGAACGAACCGTTCATCTGACGCGGAGATTGAATAACCTAATTGTTAGAGGGGAAAATTCTTTACAACTTCGCTATATTAAGTTTTTTTATATCTTTCATCGTTGCAGAGATATTTGCAAAAATAACGGCGATTTGACTATGTCTGTCTGGCTGTAACGTGTTCCCACTTTTTAGGTCGAACCGCTCAACCGATCAGCACCAAATTTTACAGAGATAATTTTAGGCCGCCAGAGACCAGAACCTCTCTTTTCAAAATTTTCGGACAAAAAATACGGTAGTTATACAAAAAAAAAGCCGTTTGTAATATAAGTGTAATTGTAAACGAACCGTTCATCTGACACGAATATTGTATAACCTAATTGGTAGAGGGGAAAATTCTCTACAACTTCGCTTTATTATGTTTTTTTCATACCTTGCATCGTTGCAGAGATATTTGCAAAAATAACGGCGATTTGACGATGTCTGTCTGGCTGTAACGCGTTCCCACTTTTTGGGTCGAACCGTTCAACCGACGGCACCAAATTTTACAGACATAATTGTTGGCTGCCAGAGACTAGAACCTCGCTTTTTCAAATATTTCGGACAATAAATACGTTAGTAATACCAAAAAAGCCGTTGATAATGTAATTTTAATTGCACATAAACCGTTCATCTGACGCGAAAACTGAATAAACTAATTTGTAAAGGAGAAAGTTCTCGACAACTTTGTTCCCTTATGTAGTTTTTTTTTTTTTTTTTCCATACCTCGTATCGTTTGAAAGATATTTGCAAAAATAACGGAGTTTTGACACCCTCCATTAAATTAACGGAAACCAGCCGATCGCAAATGTCACGTGACATTCGTCGCCCAGAACTCTCTCTGGCATACACCATCTTGCGTTGCGTATTTGATGATTTTCTTATTGTAACTTACACATTGTCATTTCAAAGCAATGGCGCACTGAATAATTAAAAAAAAACGTCGTTCTTCATACGATAAATTATAATCTAGTGTCTACAAATGCCATATTAGCATCAGTTAACAACGGCCATCAATAGTATGAGATTAAAGAAGGAAACGCCTGTCAGCCGTAGCGTAGTGGGCAACGCGTTGGACTGTAGCGCCGAAGGTCAGTGGTTCGGAAACCCCCACTACCAATTTTTTTTCCTAAAGTGGTTTCAGACGCTCTTATTAATTAATTTTTTATTATTTAGATTATTATTTTGGTCCAAAATGTTTGCAAAAACTTATAAAACTACAAATCTAAAGTGGGCCGTAATACACGTCAGTGAGTTTTTTTTAACATGACTGGTATTACTGTTTTGCATAGTATCTCGTCCAATTTTTCAGTATCTTATAAAGTTTCTCTTGAATTGGTCTATAAAACATTCAAAGTGTTCCAAACAACACAGTCTGCTGTAAAAAGACGTTTCTTAACATTATATTTTTCAAGACGCGGTAGTGATCTAGTGCAAGAAATAATGGTCGACTGGGTTCACCTTTTGAGCCTTTCAAATCTGAGGTCCATCATTGGAAAGGTGGTCCTTCATGTTTCCATTGGTCTTGCAATTGTCACACACCAGATGCATTATAAGATATCCATAACCCTCGATCTCTCCAATAATAGACATTGTCAAATTGTGTAATTCATTTTCCTGACGTTGCTAAACCAGAATTCGCTAACATTCTTGTCCATAATTTGTAATTTAGATAGTATTCTGATAGCATTTAAGCAAATCTAGTATTATGAGCAAAGAGAGCATCTAGCTTTATATCATACTGCGATTGTTTGATCCTTTCTTCATCCATTATTTAAGAACAAAATATTTTAGCCTTATTGAACCGTTTGCTTCAAAGTTTAATCTCTCTTTCACGAGGTTTCTATCACCTGTTTAGCACGAGGTGTCTCCCAATCAGTGGGAGAAGGTATCTGTACGATATTTTTACTAGCACACTTGTACGATTTGGATGATATTGCGTTCCTAAACTATACTATATTTTATACTACCATCTCTCCATCAATGGACAGGAACTTCTTTGAAATTTAAATTGGGACATATATTTTATTGCATTATTTATTATGAGTCCCCAAGTCATCAGTGGTTTAAATGCGTTTCTTTACAAAAATAAACTTTTACATATATATCTCAACAGTTTTCGAAGCAATTTAGTTAGCTCTGTTATAATATCATTTTCATCTAGAATGTAATCGGATGTGAATGGAAGATATACTGTTGCTATTGGCATGATTTTCGAACAGTGGGACAGCAGAAGTAATGCTTTAATAATGAGATTCCTCGGTATTCCCATATTTTAGTTTTTGTGAGTCTCACTCGATGTACATTTTTTTTTTTTAATTCCCTCACTTTATAAGCGGAACAAAAGGGAAAAACACAGTCAACAGCAGAATTCTCCTGTTTCTTAAATTATAACCAAGGTCCCCACTCCCATGAACCACAGACATTGCCGAGGTGGGGTGGCTTGCGTGCCTCAACGATACAGATACCCGTACCGTAGGTGCAACCACAACGGAGGGGTATCTGTGGAGAGGCCAGACAAACGTATGGTTCCTGAAGAGGGGCAGCAGCCTTTTCAGTAGTTACAGGGGCAACAGTCTGGATGATTGACTGAGCTGGCCTTGTAACATCAGCTAATGTGGCTTTGCCACACAGCTACTGCGAACGGCTGAAAGCAAGGGGAAACTACAGCCGTTACCTTTCCCGAGGACATGCAGCTCTACTGTATGAACATATGATGGTGGCATCCTCTCGGGTAAAATATTCCGGAGGTAAAATAGTCCCCCATTCGGATCTCCGGGCGGGGACTACTCAGGAGGATGTGATCATCAGGAAAGACAATACTGGCATTCTACGGATCGGAGCGTGGAATGTTAGATCCCTTAATCGAGTAGGAAAATTAGAAAATTTAAAAAGGGAAATGCATAGGTTGAAGTTAGATATAGTGGGGATTAGTGAAGTTCGGTGGCAGGATGAACAGGATTTCTGGTCAGGTGAGTACAGGATTATAAATACAAAATCAATTGGGGGTATCACAGGAGTAGGATTGATAATGAATAAGAAAATAGGAATGCGGGTAAACTACTATGACCAGCACAGTGATCGCATTATCATTGTCAAGATAGATACGAAGCCAACACCGACAACAGTAGTACAGGTTTATATGCCAACTAGCTCTGCCGATGATGAGGAAATCGAAGAAATATATGAGGAGCTAAAGGAAATTATTCAGACAATTAAGGGAGAGGAAAACTTAATTGTTATGGGAGACTGTAATTCGGTAGTAGGACAAGGAAGGGAAGGGAAGATAGTAGGTGAATATGGTCTGGGCAAAAGGAATGAAAGAGGAAGCCGCCTGGTAGAATTTTGCACAGAACATAATTTAGTTATAACAGACACCTGGTTCAAGAATCACAAAAGAAGGTTGTATACTTGGAAGAGACCAGGAGACACCGGAAGGTATCAGATAGATTTTATAATGGTAAGACATAGATTCCGGAATCAGGTTTTAAACTGTAAAACATACCCAGGGGCAGATATAGACTCTGACCATAACTTGTTGGTTATGAAATGTAGGCTGAAACTAAAGAAACTACAAAAATGTAGGAAAATAAGGAGATGGGACCTGGATAAATTGAAGGAACATGAGGTTCTTAAGAATTTCAGAGGGAGCTTTAGGCAACAATTGGACGAAACAGGGGAAAATGAAACAGTAGACGAGGAATGGGTAAAATTGTGAGATGAAATAGTGAAGGCAGCAGAGGACAAAATAGGTAAGAAGTCAAGCCCTACAAAAAATCCTTGGATATCACAGGAGATACTAAATTTAATCGATGAAAGGAGAAAATATAAAAATGCAGTAAATGAAACGGGCAAAATGGAGTACAGACGACTTAGAAATGAGATCGACAGGAAGTGCAAAATGGCTAAGAAGGAGTGGCTAGAAGGGAAATGCAAGGATGTAGAAGAATGTATAAATAGGGGAAAAATAGATACAGCCTACAGGAAAATAAAAGAAACATTTGGAGATAAGAAAAACAGCTCTATGAATATCAAGGACACTGATGGAAAACCGGTTCTCAGCAAAGAAGGGAAAGCTGAAAGGTGGAAAGAGTATATAGAGGGGCTCTACAAAGGAAATGAACTCCGAGACAATATTGTAGGAAGGGAGGAGGATGTAGATGAAGATGAAATAGGAGATATTGTATTGAGAGAAGAATTTGACAGAGCCCTGAAAGACCTAAGTCGAAACAAGGCCCCTGGAGTAGATGATATTCCCTCAGAGCTACTGAAGTCTTTCACCTGGTGCGTAAGATGTATGAGACAGGAGAAGTACTCTCAGACTTTAAGAAAAAATGTTATAATCCCCATTCAAAAGAAAGTAGGTGCAGACAGGTGTGAAAACTACAGAACCATCAGTCTAATAAGTCATGGTTGCAAAATATTAACACGAATTATATACAGAAGGATAGAAAAGGTGGTAGAAGCCGACCTCGGGGAAGATCAGTTTGGGTTCAGGAGAAATGTAGGAACACGGGAAGCAATACTCACGTTATGGCTTATCCTAGAAGATAGATTAAGAAAAGGCAAACCTACATTTCTAGCTTTTGTAGATTTGGAGGAGGCTTTTGACAATGTTGATTGGAATAAACTCAAGTTCTGAAGCAAGCAGGAGTGAAATATAGGGAACGTAAGGTTATTTATAACTTGTACAAAAACCAGACAGTGGTTATCAGAGTTGAAGGGCATGAAAGGGATGAAGTGGTTGGAAAGGGAGTAAGACAGGGTTCTAGTCTTTCTCCATTGTTATTCAATTTGTACATTGAGCAAGCTATAAAGGAAAGCAAGGAGAAATTTGGAGAAGGAATTAAAGTTCAGGGTGAAGAATTAAAAACATTGCGTTTTGCCGACGACATTGTAATAATCTGAGAGACAGCAAAAACCTGGAAGAGCAGTTGAACGGAATGGACAGTGTGCTGAAAGGTGCATATAAGATGAACATTAACAAGAGCAAAACTAGGGTAATGGAGTGCAGTGTAAGATATCAGGTGATGCTGAAGGAATTAGATTGGGAAACGAAGCAATAAAGGAGGTAGATAAGTTTTGTTATTTGGGCAGTAAAATGACAAATGATTGTCGCAGTACAGAGGATATAAACTGCAGAATGGCAATGGGTAGAAAAGCGTTCTTGAAAAAGAGAAATTTGGTAACATCGAATATTGATTTAAGCCTAAGGAAGTCTTTTCTGAAGGCATTTGTATGGAGTGAGACATGGACGATAAACAGTGCGGACAGGAAGAGGATTGAGGCTTTTGAAATATGGTGCGACAGAAGAATGCTGAAGATTAGGTGGGTGGATCGCGTAACTAATGAGGAGGTATTGAACAGAATTGGAGAGAAAAGAAATTTCTGGCATACCTTGACTAAAAGAAGGGATTGGTAGGACACATTCTTAGACATCAAGGAATTGTGAATTTAGCATTGGAGGGAAGTGTGTGGGATAAAAATCGCAGAGGAAGACCAAGAGATGGATACAGTAAGCAGATTCAGACAGATGCCGTTCTTATGTGGAGATGAAGAGGCTTGCTCAGGATAGGGTATTGTGGAGAGCTGCATCAAACCAGTCTCCGGACTGAAGACCACAACAACAATAACCAAGGTCCAACGCCAGACTCTCTCAAAAGAAAGATGTGTATGGTATCAAGATCTGGAAACTAGCTGTGAAATCTGCTCTTGATATTGCATTCAGTCACTGTCCTGTAACACCTTTTTGTTTGACAAATTCCTTAAATAAAACTCCTTTCTCTTTAGCAATTTGGCAATTTGGCAAAAAAGGCACGCAGCAATACACTATTTCTGTAGGCAAATAAAACATTGTTATGAGAAGTTACTGTGTTAACGTCAGAGCAGATGTGCCGACGGGGTAGAAAATTAGAGATCATATGAAACACGAAATTTAAATCAGATTTATGCAAGCCCTTTAACCGTTTCCCGTGATATATTACTATGATTACTTCCTATTACAACTTAAATCCAAAATAAATCACAATTCAGTATATTCAGGCAAATTTAGATGTATAAACGACAATAAAGCACACTTTACTCAGTTTGTAATATTCATTCTAATTTTCGCACACTACTATCTCCACAATGGCAAAGTTGTTCGGTTATATTACACGCATGTCGAGCGAAGTGGGAAGGCCGGAAGAATTGTAAAGGGCGATGCTCTTGGGCTTCAGAAAGGTGACGTGGAAAAAGAGAACCTTTTTCCGTTACTAGTAGTAAAGGGCATTCGTCATGATATTTTTTCGTAACGCTACGTCTAATACCTCTTAACCCATTACACACGTTAAAGAAAATTTAATACTCATTGCACATATAATTTTACGCAAATCACATGAAATTGCATATATATATCTTCCATTATTAACAACCGATGATATTTCATGTCAATGAAATGAAAGCTCCAGCTCCATGGCACAGATATTTACCTGGAGGGATCTGTGGCTGAAGGTTACAAATAGCTGGATTTTAGGTCTAATCAGGCCAAGCAAAATCAGTAATTCCTGAAGATGGGAAGCAGCCTATTGAGTAGGTGCAATGGTAACATTTTAGATGACTGACCTGGCTTTTTAACATCAGCTAATTTAGCACTGACATACAGTTACTGTGAAAGGCTGAAAGAAAGCAGAAATAAAGTTGTTACTTTTATAGAGGTTCTGCAGATCTACTCAAAAGAGACCCCGAACACTTTGAACCGCACAAAACCATACCTAGAATAACAAATAAAACAGTAGTATGCGTCATTTCGATGCAAAACACCAGAGCATAGTGTACCCTATTTTGTGATTTCTGGGCGGGTCATACTTCTCGTATCATTCTAGATTCAAGTCTTCCAAACAGAGATATTACGCTGAAGATCTTACCACAGAAAACAACAAAATATTGGCAACCCCTTGATGTTTCTTTCAGCAATATAAGCTCTTTACCAGAACGATTACTGATAATGTATAGATCTACAAGGTGCCAAAGCACAAGTGAAGGTACATGATCGTTATTTCATCGTGAAACTACACTCTGTGATTTACAATCAATTTACTGCACCCACCTATAAGTCTATGTTGCAATATGCTTGACGAAAGTCAGGGAATGACATTGATATACCATCATCATTTAATAATGTAATTAGTGAAGTTTTTAATATTGGACTGCGCGAATGAGAAAGTGATTAGGAATTTGATAATGAGGCTTTAGTGTCGTGTGCACATTGTTCTCTAACGCATTCTTTTGAGCACATTATCTAAATCCCGCATATGCACTTTGAGGACTAATATAACCACATTCAGGTGTGTCTTTTGCACTATTATAAGTATTTTAAGCACAGCGCTGCTGATTGAATATGTAATGATACACTGACCTCACTAAATTACTGTAATATCTTTCCTAAGGTACTTATATATTGTTACTTTGTTTCTTACTTGAGCTACAATGCAACGTTTTGCATGAAAATGTCTCAAATCACTGTCCTGTTTATATTGCCTGTTTTTCCAAACTTGGTTTCCTGTGGTACCGAGTGTTTTTGGTCAAAAGTGTTCCTTGTCAGTATATGATAAAGGCGTCCTCTATTCCGGATGTAAAATAGTCGCCTTTTAAGATCTGTGGGTGACGACTTCTCAGGAGGATGTCGTCATTACGAAAGAACTGTCAATCCACAGATCGCAAAGAGGAGCGTTAGATTCCTTAACCGGGTAGGTTAGGAACTCTAGAAAGGGAAATGGAAAGGTTCAAGGAATACACATTGGGGATTAGGGAAGTTCAGTGGAAAGATAAACAGCTGGCGTGGTCTAAGGTGGAATGCTACAAATTACGCAGCAACTGCCCATCAATGGTTCCAGTGCTCCCACTGCCATGTGTGTATATATATATATATATATAGTGTGTGTGTGTGTGTGTGTGCGTTGTTTTTTGCTTAGTTTAATTTAAATAGTTTGTAAATGCAGGGAACAATGACCTCAGTAGTTACGTCGCTTACACTTATAAACATCTGAATATTTTGAAAGATGAACAGGTTGTCTGGTCAGATAAACAAGGTTATAAATACGATATCAGTTGGGGGAATTTGCTAAAGAAAGTCACAAAGTTAACATCCACAAGAGTAGTTCCAAACTGTATGGAGGAGATGTATAATGTAAACGGACATAAAACTAATTTTTGTAACAGTTAACAGAGACTAAAACATGATTGTAGTGGACGACGGGATTTTAGTATTAGGAAAAGAAGAAAAACGAAAAATTGTAGGTGAATATGTCCTGCGGAAAATGAATGGTACAGGAAGCCCCTGACTAGAATTTTGCACGGAGCATAATTTAACCATAAAAACAATTGGTTTGAGATTCATGAAAGACGGTTTATACTGCGAGGCGAATTTCACAGAGAAATGAGATGCATATGTCGAAATAAGGTCCCTGGAGTAGACATTTCCTCAGAGCTATAAAAGTGCCGGCCGAGGTGGCCGAGCGTTCTGCGACGCGTCAGTCACAGTCTGCACGGCCACTACGGTCGGGGGTTCGAAACCCCTCTCTGGCTTGGATATTTGTGCCGTCCTTAATATTAGCTAGTTCATAAGTAGTTTGTAAGTTTAGGGACTGATGACCCCGTAGTTAAGTCCCATAAGCTCTACAAATATTTGTATTTGAAGCTATAAAAGTATCTTGGACACCCAGCCATGACAATGCCTCCTGGTGTGCAAGATGTACAAGAATTGTAAAATACCTTCAGACTTCAAGGAGAGTGTTATAATCGTAATTCCATATCAAGTAGGCGACGAAAGTTGTGTATATTACGGAGCCATCAGTTTGATGGAATCAGTATTCTAATATGGATTATTTATAGAAGACTAGAACAACTTAGAAGCCGACCATGGGTAAGATCAGTTTTAATTTAGGAGCAATTTAGGAATATGAAAGGCAATATTGACTCCACTTGAAAGACAGATGGATACATAGTGATGCAAGTTCGTCACAGTGATTTGATTTGATAATGAATAGGACACTTCGTAATGGTGTGGAACAAGACATTACATTATTCAAAATATATCATGTTTTTTAGGTAATGTCTATGGGAAAGAGATTTAAACAGATTTAGTGCCAAATAGGAGGAATAACGTTAGAACATGTAAACAGTTTCAAGTACCTGGGATGTATTTTCTCACAGGATGGCAACATAGTGAAAGAACTGGAATCGAGGTGTAGCGAAGCTAATGCAGTGAGTGCTCAGTTAAGATGTACTCTCTCTCCTGCAAGAAGGAAGTAAGTACCAAGACTAAGCCAGCAGTACACCGCTCTATCTTTCGACCAACTTTGTTGTATGTGAGTGAAAGTTGGGTGGATACAGGTTACCTTATTCACACGGTAGACGTTACAGATATGAAAGTAGCAAGAATAATTGCAGGTACTAATAAATGAGAACAATGGCAGGAGGGTGTCCATAATGAGGAAATCAAAGAAAAACTGGGAATGAGTACCATAGATGAAGCAAACAGACTGAGATGGTGGAGTCGTGTTACACTCATGGGAGAAACAAGGTTACCTAAGAGACTCATGAGCTCGGCAGCGGAGGGTAAGAGGAGTCGAGGTAGACCAAGAAGAAAGTACTTAGATTCCGTGAAGAATGATTTTGAAGTAAAAGGCATAATATCAGAGGCATCAATGTTAGCATTGAATAGGGGATCATGGAGGAATTTTATTAAAGGTACTATTCTTCAGACTGAACGCTGAAAGGCATAATCAGTCTCTAATGATGATGATGATGACTAATTTATATCTAAAAACTCATCCATTGATTAGGAGCTGTCATTCGTAAATTCATTTAATTTATTTTTAAATGTTAGTTGGCTATCTGTCGGGCTTCTGATGCTGCTTGGTAGGTGACCAAAGACTTTTGTGGCAGCATAATTTATCCCTCTCTGTGCCAAACTCTGATTCAAAAATGTTCAAATGTTTGTTAAGCTTATGGGACTTAACTACGGGATCATCAGTCCCTAAATTTACAAACTACTTATGAACTACCTTTCACTAATGACGGCACAAATATCCATTCCCCAGGGGGGATTCGAACCTCCGACCGTAGAGGCCGTGCAGACCGTGACTGGAGTGCCTCAGTCCCCGCGGCCACCGCGGCCGGCCCAAACTCTGATTTAGCCATACGTAGTGAATATCATCCTTTTTCACTACTCACTGTGTAGATTTTTTTCTTGTATATTAAATTTCTGCCGTATCCTTTTTAAGCTCCTTTCGGTGCGCAAGCTGCGGCCTTGAGATCCAGGCTGCTGCAAAGAAGTGCTATCCCAGTGGCAATAGCAGTCGAATGTCTGTCGCTGAATTCTCGTGCGGCCCCTCACGTCTCTCAGTAATATGGCGGCGGGCGGCATCAGTCGATGTCGAGCCTAGGGGTGAGCAGCCGGCTGTTCAGGGCTGTGGCGGCAATTTCTGGGGAGCTTCCGTCTCGAATCACCGCCATTTCTCACGCCGTGAAATTCTGACAGCTTACCCGAGAACTCCGGCACGCTGTTCCGCTGCTCCAATACGTGTATGCAAGACATGACTGCAAAGATACGGCGCCAATATATTACAAGGCTGTCTGTGAATGAACAGCAGACTCGGTAACAATACACGCTCACTGTTACATGTAACCGAGTCAGCTTCCGTGGTCAGAGCCAGAGTTATTTCTTATTGCTCCACTAGAGCAGATACATCGCTGCATAAGAGACCTGATTAGTGACAACTTTTCCATATGGGACTACTTTTATAGGCCCAAAAACAAGATTGAATATTCTTTTGTCACCTCACGGGTGAAGAACAAGTCATATTATTCAATAGACATTTCACGAAAAAGCAAGTGAATTGATGAATATAATTTAGTTGTGAGAAGGGGGTTGCAATTAGTTTATTTTTCATGGTAACCTTGTGTTACTGTATCTTTCTCTTTGTGCTAATTATTGAAATATGTAACTTTTTCTCTGTAGATTTTTCTTCATTTTGATTTCTGTGCCTTTGGGGACACATCAGGCGTGATGACCCCTGGGATTGTAGTACATTCTATGTTTATATGAAAATTTCGGGATTTTAATGTTTCTTGGCGCAGATTGGCTGCTAAAAAGTGGTTTTCCGTGTTGGGTATGGTCAGGTCGCGCAGAGCAGAGAAGCTCTTGGAGGTCTCCCCCTCCCACCAACTTTCTCTTGCCTTTCGGGAAGGACGAGAGGGGCTGGCTTGACCTGCTCGGCGCCACGCTACGTCCCGGGGGCAGAATTTTTAGAGTGTGTGGGACGCTTTACACAATGCTGGACTGCGGTTTACCGTGGGTGATAGAGAGGACTGCCTTTTTAGTCATTCGGCCGTTTCGTAAGAGAGGAATTTGCCGGATACAAACAACAGCAGAGTGCTCTGGGCCCCGGTCTGTTTATGCAGACGTATTGTCCTTAGGCGTTATCTGAAAAAACTTCCTTGAAGGCAGCAGAGTTTGAACATAGTTAGTGTGACGAATGGTTAGGTTGAGAGGAAAGCTTTCTGCCCGTCTGGTACCCAAGGGGTTTGGCTCCAGAGGCTGTATATATAGCACAACGTCAACATTTTTAGGCCGTGTGACCGTAGCTAGGAGCAAGCTGAAGTTCCTTGCAGGGCACTCACCCTGAGAACGGTAAAATACGTGGGAAGCTTTGGTGGCGTGGGCGGAGCCTCTTGGCTGCCGCAGAGAACGCTTCCTGATTCGGCAAATTATTTTAGTATGACAGCTAAACAATTTGTCAACGGCGCTACGCCATTAGCCGTTATCCGTTAGCAGAGATTGGTGCGTCTATTGCATGTGGGTCTGGCCGCCCGTCATTTGCCGTGCACTGCGGCAGAGCGCGAGGAGGCACAAGGACTCCTGTTTGAGCGTCCGGAGTCTACAGAGCTCGAGAGACTCCTGTGTGAGAGCCTGAAGTGTACGGATCTCGGGAGACTTCTGTTTGAGCATCAGAAGTGTACGGACCTCGGGAGACACGCAATATTCCGTTTAGATTCCTCTGGTTAGACTTGTGTTTGATTCTGAAGATTCGGAACTTGTAGAACTTGTGTTTACTTCACGGACGTTACATTGTCTGGTGGTTACGCTGTGAGCGGCCACGGTTTAGTTTTCGTTTTTCTAGAAGTCTCTATTTGAGCATTCACGCCTTTGCGAATAGGGCACTGCTTTTACAGATCTTATTACGCAAGTGACTGATCGATTTGTGCCAAGTGGCCTTTGTGTCACCTATGCAAAATATTGATTAGTCTCCTAGCGTGATAGAATCGCACTGCAACTGCCTAGCGACGCCGACGCTAGTGACGCTGTGTTAAGTTACATGTCGATCCTGCTTAACAGGTCGCAGCAATTACGGCCGAATAAAAATTACAGCTCATCCGCTCCCACCGCCTGCTGCCTGCGAGCCTGAGACGCTGCCGTCAATGATCATCTGTGTGGGTAAGGTGATGCACTTGCTGGGGGGTTATATGAATCAGACTTGTTGGATTCAGTCCTTTATTTTATTCTTTTGAGATCTGCCTATTTACTCTGGGGAACTTAGGACTAACGATAATTTCAAGCCCCTGTGTAGCCAATGTAATAGCAGTCTGTTTTGCAAAACCTTTGACTCAGTCAGTCATTTTTGTGTCTCAATATTTTAACATTTATAAAAAAAAATTGTTTGAATACCATATCTATTTTACATGATAGGAAATGTCATCTGATTTATTTTTCATGTTTAATTATAATAAATTGATTTTGAGCACATCGTCTTTCATTTAAGAACATTCCTTTTTTTACTATTTTGGAGGGGAAACAGAATAGTTAAATTCCAGAGTTTACCAATAATTTTTCAAGTACATTTTTTTGGTACACGTGATACATTGCAATAGAGTAGGAATATTTATTATATGTTTGAAAATATGATCACATCATAGCTGATCAGTAACATTTTAATTTTCCATATTTTGCAGAAATATGGTGGCGACCTAAGATAATTAATTGCTTTCATTATATATATATATATTCATAACAAACGACATAGTTCACCCTAGGCGACTCCTGCCATAGGATTAACGACATAGTTCACACAGTGCCAAGCAGGAAGCAACACGTCGGTTACACAGTTACCAAACGTATTCTGCTTTGTTGCCAAGATTCAGTTAAGCTTCCTGTAGGAAGCCTCTTATAATGCCGAGAGACACTGCTCACGTAATGGATGAATTAGACACTATGATAACGGTGATGTGCGACCTGTTGTTACTTCATATTAAACAGACACTGTTATTAATTATTGATTGTTGAATCATGTAAGACAATTGCGAAAGATTCTAACCAGAAGCCAGCTTTAGTTATTTATTTGAAGACTCAGATTAGAGTTGGTTTTACAACAACAGATAGTAGAACAACTTACTGTGCACCGTTGGACACTGATAACATACAATTTGTTGAACGGTTGAATCTTCAGTGCGATGACGTTCTGCTTTAGCTCGGCAGTAAAGTTAGGATTGCAGGTATATTCCACAGCTTCTGGAAACAATTGATCATATACTCTGTCTTTCCTACACATTTAGTTACTATGACAACTACTGAAGTTACTCCATTAACTAAAGATTAAATTTTGTTGTTTCCACGAGATAAATGGCTAAAACAGAGCCTTCTTCAACTGCAGTTCCACATGTGTCAATATGCTGAACTTGCCGAGCTATTGGTTATAGGGAAATGCGTGATGGCAGGAGCCAATTATATACAAAAACACAATAAGTTGATAGGTGGTTGTATCACGTCATCTGGAGAAAACAGCGTTTCGATCACATTTATAGTAGTCTCCTTCTGGGGGTATTAGTGCATCTATTTTCATCCAGTGTCCGATGATTTTTGTCATAACTACTTACTGAAAATTACATTAGATCAACAAATTTTATTCGAAAATTATTACGTAATTAGTTTCTTAAATTGTGGAAATTAGTAGATTATTGCATTTGAGGACATGAGGATCTCCTGCCATCCGTTCCGTCTTTAATTGTTTAATAATTCTTTAATGTTTGTAAACCTATTGGACTCGCATACAGGAGGACGGTGGTTTAAACCTGTTCCGATTTAGGTTTCTCATCATTTCTCAGAATTCTCCAGCAAAATGCTGGGATGGGACCTCTGAAAGGGAACGGCTGGTATCTTCTCCGTCATTATGAAAACAGCCTGAGCTTGTGCTCCGTCTAAAGAACCACACTGTTGACATGTTAAACCCCAATTTTTGTTCCATTCATCCATTGTGTTGTCAGGTATGGCTGGTAAACTGATTTCTGGCAGCTATCGTGGGGCAAGCTCAGTCGATGACTTTATTTGGGTGTTTTAGTGTATCATGGCTCTTACCAGATTGCATTTCTCTATAACCAATAGTTCGCAGTCGAAGAAGGCTGTATTTTAGCCATATATCTCATGGAAGCAAAAAAAAGTTAAATCTCCAGTGAATGGAGTAACCTCCCCATGACTGTGTGGGAAAGACATTGGAGTGTATGATTAATTGTTTCCAGGAGCTGGAAAATTCACCTGCCATCCAGACTTTACTACTGAGCTAAATCAGGACGTCCTCGCACTGCAAATTCGACCAAATCAAATGTTTGCACAGCTTATGAGACTTAACTACGGAGTCATCAGTCCTTACTAAACTTACTAACTATTTACGAACTAGCTTATTCTAAAGACGGCACAAACATCCATGCCCGAGGGGGGATTCGAACCCCCCACCGCAGCGGCCGTGCAGACCGTGACTGACACGCCGCAGACCGCTCGGCCACTGCGGCCGGTCAGATTCAGCCGTTCAAAATGTTGTATGTCATCAGTTTGCAGCGGCGCATAGTATCACGAAGCAGAATAGAACTCTCTGAAGAAAAAAAGATGGTTGTATTACTCAACGTTGGTGTAAATAGAAGCCAATAAAGACGTAAAGTTGGTGTATGGCTAGTGTCTGTCTTAATCTTTATCCATATAAAAGCGAAAGGACACTCACACACACACACACACACACACACACACACACACACTAACTCACTCACTGTCTAAACACGAAATCTCAAAAACTACTTCACCTACAAAGATGAAATTTGGCAGGAAGGTAGTTTATAGGCAGAAGACATCAGCTAAGAAAGGATTTTTTTGATAGGGCCGATAGTTCAGGAGATATGACGCAATAAACAAAGAAAACGTCCCATAGTGTGAGTTTATCAGTCCCTTATTTGAGAAGGAGAGCACTTAGATATTTGCAACAAACTTTAAAAATAATTTCATACCTTTAGGAAACATTTTATTGCTCTCAATTCCAGCAAAATGATGAAAGAAAAAAAGTTCGTCACTTACTACTTTTTCGGCGTTCATTCGGTAAAATTACGGCATTTGGCATGACGTTACGATTGTATAATATTAATTGTATTCGCGAGAAATGTTACAGACAGTATACACACATACCACATTTCATCATAGTATGACACACAGTTCACGAGATATGACAATGAGATGCAAGTAAAACTGATCACGCGACAATATTGCACATTTTCTCCTAAACCAGTGGACCTATTTCAAGCAAATTTGATAGACATATTTCTTACCGTGAGGTAACAGTTCCTGCAGGGTTAAGAATCGTACACAACACATGATTCAGGAGATATGACATCATAAACAACAGGAATCGCAAAAAAAAAGGCTGCATAGTGCGACGAGACTTTATTTATACACTGTATAGAATAACCGTACTTAGCGACTTGCAACAAACTTTATAAACATAATTTCAAACATTTATTACACATTTTCTCGCTGACAACCACAGCAAAATGATGAAAGGGAAAATGTTTCTCGCTTACTACTTTTCTGCTGTGTATAAGATGAAACTACGGCATTCGGTATAACGTTAAAATTTATAATTTCTACACTACAAATTTTAGCCGTAGGAAATTTTGCAGGCAGTATGAACACATGGAGCTGATGGTACTTTTGAAATAGTATCAAAGTACGACACGTAGTTGACGAGATATGAGCACATAAACAGTAGAGGTCATGGAAAATCGACCCATCATGCACCAAGTTTTAATCTGTTACGTCTTTACTATTAATTGTATTCGCAACAGATTTTACAGCCATATACAAATGAATATGTACCTGAAAAATCACACATATATGGAACATATAACTCAGTAAATATGAGATCCTACGAATTTTATGTCATTTGAATTTTCATTACTATATTTTTTCTTTGGACACTGCACTTATAATTTTTTACATTATGCAAGACAGCCTTAATTCATAAAATGTTCTCCCATCAATATAAAATGCTTTCAAAAGAAAAAAGAGATTGAGAAAGAGAGAGAGAGAGGGAGGGAGGGTGGACAGGAGAAGTACTAACTAAAGACTGAAATAAATAAATAAATACCTGTGCAACACTTGGTTTTCAGCTACTTGTCTTATATGGTTCGATAGTTATTAATTAATAAAAGGTTCTGTCGCACATCTCACCGACCATATTGTCTAAATTATTCAGCCACTGCGTGAGCAGTGTCTCTCGGCAATGATAGGAGACATTCCCGTTCTTATCCCGCTGCTATTGCAGGTCGTCAGTTATAACAGAACTACTCCTTATGAAAGGTCAGCTTCATGTGTGCCCGATGTGTAGGCCATGTCTTGGCTCTACTTGGACCGTTCCGGAAATGCCCTGTTATTTTAAGTGTACATTTTGTTATTACCTGGGTAGTATTAATTAAGGTCTTTAAACGCAAAGAATTTGGAGGTAATTCACTCCATTCAGAGAAATCTATCTCATGATTGATAGTACACGATTTACTTTACTTCATTTATTTGTTTGTATATCTTCGTTATCAGAAAATCTTTTTGGAGTATTAATTTTCTTGTTTTTTTAACTTAAATTTTATTTCAGTGGGATATTTATTGCAATTCTATCTGTTGCGTTTTTCATGAGCTCTACGGTCAAATAATCATTTCCTGACTTCGGTTTCCCAACTAACAAGTGGCTTTATATTCACAAGAAAATGTAGAACTTGCGTGACTGTGACCGGCATGAAATCTCTTCTCTTCTAGCTGGTATTTTCGATTTTTCGATTTTCAATAAATGTATAAAAATGACATCAGGGAAAGACTAAAGATCAGAATTCTGATGGACTCATTAAAAAAACGGTATGTGTATTCTGAAATTAACACGTCGAAAGGCTAGGTCGAATGTTACAGTGTAAATTATTAGATAAAACACACATGGTAAAAGAACAACTTAATTCTCAAAACACCTTCCTGCCTAACAAACCAACAAGAATATTGGCGAATAAATAATGTTTACACGTCTTTACGTGTAATGTGTTGAATGAAAGAAACAATCCTAAGATGGCAGTTCAATGAGCCGAAAACGGTAATCGAAATAAAAATTATAAGCGATCTTGGCTGTTATCCATACTAAACTGATTGAACGGACCGCCCCCCCTCCCTCCACCCCCCCGCTGTGACAAACATTCATGGAATTTCTTTATTTTAATTGGGTTTAGCTTTGTAACTTTGCACTGAAATGGCAACTTACAATTCCAAAGAAAACAGAACTTGCTTATGAATAATTGAAAAGACCATAGAGGAAAGAGAGATGAAGGAATTTGAGACTGGGATAAATAAGCACCCGAGCGACGCAGGGTTTTCAGGTATTATGTTTAAAAACAGACTGAGGCCAAAATATTAGCAAACAGTGTCCAAAACGTTTTAAAATACATGCAATTTAAATTACTTCTTGGTGAAGACAGAGGTAAAGTCCTTTTTACCTTTGTACGAAAGTTTGACAGAAAAAAAAGTGAAAAAAATTTGAAATTAATTCACATCGAAAGTCATCATAGGAATTATTTCAACGCCAAGGTTAACCAATAATTAACGGTGAATAGTCTTTGACGATACAGCAGTACAACTCATCATCAATAAATAGTAACAAGAAATTCATTAACGCTAAATTTTCTCAGAAAGGCAGCTCAAATTTCATTATAAGCAATACTTACTACTAAAATGTCGTGATGGAACACTTGAGCAAGGAACAGAAAACCTCTTCCTTCAAATCACCATAAGAGGAAAACATTACAGATTACTCTTATCATGCACCTGACTGAAAAGTGAGCCATTTTAGATAGCACGAGAAAATAAAACTCATATTCCCAACCACAAATAAACACAGTAATAAAATTTGTAAATAGGTGAAACATTGGTGGATCTTAAATTTTTTTAACTGTAAGTTAAACAAAACTGAGCAGTACTGAGAGGCATCAATGTAAGTTTAATGACCAGCACGAAGGGAACAGTGAATTACGACCAACTAGGTAACTTCGGTGGTCCGAACCGCATGCAGAAGTTAGTGCTCGTTACAAACTGTAGGCAGCCTGCGGTTACTAGCTTCAGATGCCTCTCAAAGGGCGCTGTCTACTGCGTGTAGTACACAATCGACCGGTATAACTACCCCAGGCAGCGTAACCAAATACTAACAGAGACTAGGATCATCTGAAGCACATTAGGGATACGTTATACCAATCAACACACTCAGCTTAGCGCAGAAAATGAGTAGGTCACTACAACTCTTTCACATGGGTGTTAATAAGCAACTGTTTGGAGCTACAACTGTAGGAACAAAAGGCCATACTTCTACTACTTTCATAATACTAACAAGTGAACACAGAAATAGAAGTGCCGATTTGTAATTTTGTTTTACTCATATTTAAAGAAGAGTGTCCATTTGTGTGTTAGTTTATTTGCAGTTCATACACGTCCACAGTTTTATTCCGATCTCGATAAAATTTTGTGCATTTGATTTTCGAAACAGGACGAACGGTCTAACGTGAAACCTATACTGTTGAGCTTTTTATTCTACTCTTCCAATTATTTATAGTGCGCAATTGACTAATCCGACCTATTGTACCGGAGAGGCTCCTGAAAGGAAGACATCAACAGCATGTCACGTAGAAGGCAGAAAGATGCTCCTTGCCTACCTACTATTGGTGAAACTTTATCACTTACCTAAAGATAGACGTAGGTGAAATCTCCAGTAAGAAAAACTCTTAAAATTAACAAAGTTTAACTAGTGAGGATCAGTTCGGTTACTAAAGTTATGTCGCTACTTACTGAAATAAAAAGTTGATAGCAAACTATTTGTGTTTATTATTTAACCTTTTTTAGAAAACAATTAATTAGATATTTTAATTTCCAAGTGCCGGATACTTTAGAAGAATAAATGAAACGTATAAGTAATTTCAAAATAAAATAAAGTTGTCAAAATGGCTGAAGAACCATGCCTTGACTTTAAAATTAATTCAATTTCGACAGTTTACGTTCAAGGCTGTCGCAAAGTCCGAAATGTTACGCGATGTTAAAAAATGTATTTGTTATTGCTATTTGGGGGTGGGTGGACTTCGCCTAAAGCGTTCGTCTCACTCTAACCCACTCCGTTGCCACTCAAAAATGCGCTCGCAAGTTTTAACTAATGCACTCTATGTTCACACCAGATATGAAGTATCTCGGCCAACACTATGAACAACGCGCAGTCATAAGTACTATCCACCGGAGATTCACCAACAAGGGGAGGCCGTCAATTGTGAAATTTAGATTCAATTCATACTGCGCATAATGAAAACTCATGGCCAGAGGTGTAATTTGGCAAAGCACCAAGATGCACTTCTCAACAGTTGTCGAGAAAATCGACAATTAAAAAAAAAAGCCGTTGCGGTGAAATAGTCTCTACGAACTCTACGATTATTGACATTGTACAGAGGCGTGGCGTAGCGGTAAGCGCTCGGGTTGGTAACCCGAAGGTCGCCGGATCGAATCTCGCGGCATGGAATTTTTTTATTGTTTTCTTATAATTCAAATATATATATATATATATATATACATATATATATCGCACGAACCAGAGTGATAGTTATCATAGAAATATGGAAAGCAGAAAACAGCAGGACGCCGAGCACATCTGATAAACGATGCGTTTTTAAAAGAACCATTTGTTTTTAAATTATCTGTTGGGAAACACACCTGATTGACATTCTGAAAAATTGTTCTATCGTTCGTCAGGTTTGAGTGACAATGTACATATTCGTTTCGGGATATCGTTTACACTTCTTCTGTTAACTATACGAGGTAAACATTATGAAGACAATTAATAACTTTTGTGAAATACAACTTTGTTTGTTGGAAGTCGCCAGTTGCATATAAGTTGTTTGAAAGTCGTTTGTCGTGGAAAAACTGGCGACTTCGAACATCAAATGTTTATATATATATATATATATATATATATATATATATATATATATATATATATATATATATATATATGTGTGTGTGTGTGTTGTGTATACATTTGAATTACAGATAATAATAAAAAGTTGCATGCCGCGAGATTCGATCCGGCGACCTTCGGATTACGATCCCGAGCGCTTACCGCAACGCCACGCCTCCCTGCAATATTACTAATCGTAGAGAGTATTTCACCGCAAAGCCTTTTTTTTAATTGTCGATTTTCTCGACAACGGCTGAGAAGTGCATCTTGGTGCTTTGCCAAATTACACCTCTGGCCATGAGCTTTCATTATGCGCAGTATGAATCGAATCTGAATTTCACAATTGGCGGCCTCCCCTTGCAGGATCCGCTCCACGACAGAGGTGCTGCGTACAGTGCAATACTGCGCCCGAGTCTTGATCGCCTCTTCACTCAAGAAGCTGTGAGACCGTCGCACAGCTCACGCATGACGACACACAGCCGGCGCTAGTCTGCCTTAATTTTTGTGTATTTGTTCCTGGGACGATGGCGCTTCCCCGCCAGTGGCCCGCCTACCAATGGTATCGTGAGTTTTAACAAACACTATGGCTCGCTGGCCCATAGTAAGTCGCCTAATGTCTCGTTTAGGTATTCCTGTCAAAGTAAACAGCACCGTCTGGAATTCACTTTTCCCTTGCGTCTTAACAACTTGCAAGTAAACATGCTTTTTATAGAAAAACGCTATTTACTGGTTCTTTATAAACGGCTTTCAAAGAGTTTCGAAAGTATCGTGTTTCCCCAAAGTGGAAGGAGGATTTTTAAGTTGCTTTTGTCCGTAAGACCGCCCGGGGTGGCCTGCGCTTTCTCACAATCCGTTGCCGCACGGCCGCCTCGCCTCCGCTTTACAAAAACTCTGGTGTTTGTTCACTAGTACATATCAGCCCTGATTAGATTGTCGCACTTGCGACATGACCTCGTAATTTGCATATCAAACTGTAATTATTATCATTGAAAATGCCTGAACCCATCTAGTTTCTATTCAAAAGATTCGTCTTGACGAGTAGAATGTGATTGTGAGGTCGGAATATGCAGGAAATGACAGTGAGGAAAACTTTACTCCTTACAAAATGAAATGTTCAAATGTTTGTTAAGCTTATGGGACTTAACTACGGGGTCATCAGTTCCTAAACTTACAAACTACTTATGAACTATTTACGAACTAGGACGGCACAAATATCCATGCCCGAGGGGGCAGTCGAACCCCCGACCGTAGTGGCCGTGCTGACCGTGACTGGAGCGCCTCAGTCACCTCGGTCACCGCGGCCGTCGCTTCGCCATTCCCGCGCGGCGTACCCACTGTCTCGATTCGCCGAATGTAGGCACCTGTCCTTATACTTTGCATTGGTATAGGACCTAGAACTCACACATCTCTAAGCCATCTAGATCTGAAAGTCCCTAGGGTGAGATTACCGTACCCCTTCTGTCTCCCTCCTCCCGTCTATTATTCCACCACTAGCTACGTCGCCTTACCGACAACACCCCAACAACAGGCATTGTTCACTCTGATGACACAAATACGTGAACTTAAAGAGAATTAAAGTGTTCGTTTTAGTAGCACCAAAACTTTGTCATTTGGTATTTCCTTGTCTGTTGAAATATGTTTATTGCGTACGACAATGAAGTGAGAGAAAGTGCAAATCAAATTGACAAAATATTACGTCAGAAATTCAGGTCATTATGTACTTTGCGTAGAGCTGGACGTGGTATAAAATGTCAGGAGAATCCTTAAGAATCCCGAGCAGCCAGAAACCGTGGCGCAGTCGCAAGGCTCCTGCGAGATGTCTGTCTGTTGGCAATTGGTGTGCGGTCAGCAGAGCGGCAGTATCGGCGGCTGCCAGGGCTGGCGCGCCTCTTCCGGCAGCTGAGCGCGCCAGATAGGCCCCAGGGGGTGGGAGAGGGTGTGTCGGCCGCCACCCCTCCACAACACCCCCACTGAACGGTTATTGCCCCGGCTGGAGGTTCCGGCACGTGTCGGCAGGCGCGGCTTTCGCCTCTGTCAGCTCCACAACAACATTCTTGCTACTTTAATCCACCGCCCTGTTATATGCAAATGTGCCATCAGCGGCCAATACAATAGTAGGCAGGTGCTGATGTGCGGGTGTTACGGATCATCTAATTTAACTTGTAACTACATCCATGGCCGCCGAAAATGGCTTACCTAGTTGGTCCATGTAACGATACACATTTTATTTATTTATTTATATATTTACTAGGTGCTCCCCGCGGTGTTACCCGCGGTTCAATAGTCAGACATTAAAGTAGAAAGTAGAAAGTAGAAGTAGAAAGAAAAGTAACGAAATAAAAAAGAAATGTAACGGAGAAACGAAATGTTGAGATCCTACAAATGCAAAGCGAACCAACAAAAGAAACAACAAATGTAACGAATAAAGAAACTATCCTGCTCCTATAAATACGAACTAAACGAATGAAAGAAACAATAAATATAACAGGGAAACAAACCAACGAAGTCTTACAAACAAACGAATTCAATAGTGAAAGATTGAATCAGTGAAATCTAACCAACAAAGTCACGTCAATGCACTAAAAGCAAACGTTCGAATGGTATAAATAATCGAAATCACCAAAGGAACTATTATTCATTGAAATCCAAAGAGAATACAATTTTAAAGAATTACGATAACATCACAAATGTTCGAACATCTATAGTTGAAGGTGACAGTCCAATACACGTCATCGAAAACCAAGGAGAAAACAATATTGAAGAACCTGGATAATATCACAATTGAATATACATTATACGTCCTGAGAAATATTTTCATGAGTGTTATATTGCCTGCCATCTGTTGAGTGCATTTGCTACTACTTTCGTTGCAGTTGGCCGGAACACACAACGTTTCATATGTTAACTGCAGCGTACCGCCTGCCATCTGTTGATTTCATTTGCTACTTTCGTTGCAGTTTACGTACGCTATTTATACATGGCAGTTCGCGCTTTGTACACAAAATAGGGCTTGGTATCTAGATCCCATTCTACACAAAACGTCAATGTTTTTTCTTGCCATAGTACATAGAGCATATTTTATTTAAAGTCTTCAGTTTATATACATACTTTCTTCATTTGTTACAACAAATGAAAATGAATGCGGCATAAACGCCAACATTCAGATTTGTTGTGTATGTAATTATGTGTCAGTTAAGCCGTTTTGGCAGTATCCCAGAATATTTTTGTATAATCGAAAGTAAAAAAGATAACAATGAGAGAAAAAAAATTCACTATAGCAGGACACGAACCATTGCCGAAAATAACCCTCGCGGCTAAACACTACATACAGTAGGTGGCACCTCTGCTGTTGTATCAGAAGCTTGTAACAACCGTTACTTATTTCTTCTTATGGATATATATTTCAAATAAATAACTTGTATTAAACATTTTGAAAAGTAGCCTATGTCCTAATCCAAGACATAAGAAATCTCTATATGAAATTTCACCTAAACCAGTGCTGCAGTTTTAGCGTGATGCGGTAACAAACATACAAACTTTCGCATTTATAATATGTAATAAGATAGGATTTTTTTGTTTTGTTTTTTGTTTATCTTTGATCAGCGATGCTTATCGCCTCCGGTTCCCCCTGACTCGTAATGCAACTAATTTAATTTCGTTCGTCATTTTTTACTTCCGAACAAGCGAGGAAACGCAGCCGCGATAGTAGTTTTACTCACTCTCCTGTATCCGATGTGTCAAGACGTCTTTCATACCTGTATCCACTCATGTAAGTAAGAATAATGCAAGCTGTTGCTGAAAATATATTATTTAAGTTTAAAAGCATTCCCTCTCCTTGGTTTTCATTTATATCAAACTCCTCCACGACAAATATTTAATTTCTTAATGGTTTCAGCTCCTCGACGTAATAGTTTAATGTTCAGACGCCATTACAATCGCTTCGTATTGTCTGCAAAATTTCAATCACAATCAATCATCCTTATACAATACTTTGCTTGATTTTAGAACCTGCAGTCATTTCTTTTGTAATTTCATGAAGTCCGATCTTTTTTTATTATTATTATTCTATCATTACCAGTAACTTCATGTTCCACCGACGGTTACACAACAATGAAAAACGAAGTGAACAGTCTGAACATTGATCTCCTACGGAAAGTATCTCGAACTTCCAAGTATTAAATAAGTAAAAGTTATCATTTCCAGCTTCTACAATACGAAGCGCAGGATCCAGCTATATGCTTTCCGTAACTCTTATAACTTGCTGTTGCTTGTGTGGTGCCCGACTTTAATATGAAACCCGCGGTTTATTTGCTTTAAAGTTCATTTTGTGCTGTACTTTAACTAAATTATTTCAAATTCAAAAATTCGGTACTATCAATTCCTTGTCCAAAATATAATCGCGGAATCTACTTTAACAATTATGGCATCATTCGAAACAAGGGCAACGTTATATCCAGAGTATTCACAGACAAAGTAATTTGTTAGGTAACGCGTTGTACAAACATTACATGCAATGTGAGGTGGATGATGTACTGCCGGCCGCGGTGGCCGCGGGGACTGAGGCGCTTCAGTCACGGTCTGCACGGCCACTACGGTCGGGGGCTCGAATCCCCCCTCAGGCATGGATATTTGTGCCGTCCTTAGTATAAGGTAGTCCGTAAGTAGTTTGCAAGTTTAGGGACTGGTGACCCCGTAGTTAAGTCCCATAAGCTTAACAAACATTTGAACATTTTTTTGAACCCGGCCAACATAGATATAAATAAAATATTTAATCCAATCTTGACTATATTATCGAACTCAGAACTGCCGAACGCTTCTGCAGTCAAAAAAAGCCGTCGGCACAGGGAGCATGTATCTGAACGAGTGTGGCCAACGTCGCGAGTTTATGACGTCACAACGCGCGAACCGCACGTTGCCGAGGCTTTCCCAACATGTCGGGCAGTATCAAGCATGACTAATATTTTCAACGTGCGTCTTAACGATCACCAATTAGATGGGAGAACGCTACCGACGTCACACAACGTGGCTATTCTGGGAGGCGGGAAACTCTTTTCAGTAGAGAGATGAAGACGCCATATTGGCTGCCGTATTTATTTATACAACCTTGGACTTCTGAATGTGTGACATTTCAAAGAAAGTAAAAGTAAGTAAGTAATTTGAGAACCTCTCGAAAACCGGTCATTAGAGGTACTATTTGTTGGAATAAATGTCTGGAGCCGCGGTGGAGTAACCGAGTGGTCTAAAGCGTCTCGCTGCCGAGCGCGCGGTTGCTCGCCGTGGAGGTTCGAGTCCTCCCTGGGGCATGGGTGTGTGTGTTTGTCCTTAGGTTAGTTTACCTAAGTTTAAGTAGTTTCTAAGTTACGGACTGATGACCACGCAGTTTGGTCCGATAGAATTACAAACATTTGAACATTTGAAATGTCTGGAAACGTCTTATATGTAGTTAAAAATTGTCCGTTTTACATAAATCTACTGTTTCATGGCAAGGCGGACTGAAGATCTATCAAAACGAATTGTTCTTTATATCATTTGTTGTAATTACGTAGCAGCAATCAACATGTCTAGTGTGTACAACATGTCTAATACTTCGTAGATGATATTCAGATACATTAGTGGCGGTAGGGCAGGCGGCAAAGCCATACCCTCTGAAATACAAGACCTCGCACAGCGCTTTAACAAGGCTCCTCGAAATCAAATATTTCATCTTCTTTTTATTCGAGTTTTTTGGTAGACCCAAAGACTTTCCTGTCAATTTCATATAGGTATACTGTAAACATCAGTGCGCATCCTCTGAGGAATAAGTTTGTTGTATTCATTATATGAACAGGACAGTTTACTTCTTACTTGGAGTAAAATACGCACTTTATTGCTTCAAGCACTGCATTTTACACGTCCTTAATATTATTATTCTGAACAATAGCATTGACCGTGGAAGAATGACCTTTAAATTTTACTAAAAAGCGAAACTTAGGAAGCTTAGGGTTTTACGTCCCGTCGACAGCGTGGTCATTAGAGACGGAGCTAACGCTCGGATTTTCGGGGAAGGATGGGGGAGGAAATCGGCCGTGCCCTTTGAAAGGAACCATCCCGGCATTTGTCTGGATGGCCGGAGGTGGATTTGAACCACCATCCTTCCGAATGCGAGTCCAGTGTGTTACCACTGCGCCACCTCGAAGGCGAAACTGTTGCAGTAATGTTTGCCTCATGTGAAGGCCTTTCCTAGTTTTATATCGCACGGTTTATCATGAAACCTTTATCATTCGCTGCACTTATTGACATAACATGTAACGCTGAACGATCTAAGGCGCCTCACTGTGGAGAGCCCGGATGCTCGCCGTCGGAGGTTCTAATCCTCCATAGGGCACCGGTGTGTGTGTGTGTGTGTGTGTGTGTGTGTGTGTTGTCCTTAGGTTAGTTTAACTTACTTTAGGTAGTTTGTGAGCCTAAGGACTAATGACCAAAGCAGCTAAGTCCCACTGGAGACCACTATCTCTGTCATATACAACAATGAGCAACGGCCGTCTTTATGGCGACACACTTCGATTTGCCATTCCAGCCGACTGATGAGGGACCTTGCCCCAAGCTCGCTTGTAGCACCAGTGTAACTGACATACGTCCCAACGCCCTTTTTCTACTTGAGATACGTCTTCCTCGTATACAGTTATGTTCGTTGCAATCTCGACTTCCGCTGAATGCGATGGAACACAAACATCCGCGTGTTCGCTGTAAATCAGTGTGGCGAGCAGTGCATGATCCTACGCTTACATGAGATGTCCAGTCCAGCTGGTATCTCACGGTTAGTGGGAATCAGATCTGCCAGACGTACCTCCACAGGATCCACCTAGGAGCGTCGCCATTACGTACCACGTGTGCCAGTCGGCGATGGCCATCGACTTGTCTGCGGCGAGGCAGACAATGTTTGGCTTTTGGTCGGCCAGATGTTGGCCCTCTTTACACGCACAACCCCTCAAAATATAACTGCTGAAATGCTCCTCTTTCCCGATAAGGACTATTTCTCTTAAGCGAAGACGTACGCATTGACATGGATGAAAATGCGTGAAAATTGTGATAAATCGGTTCTCGATTTCTGGCAATACATCAATGAACGACACTGCGCAGTTGTCAAGAAATCGAACTACCAGCAATACTTTTCGTACTTTCGAAATAAAAAGAATGTCAAGTTCATTGCTCAATACCCATGGGATATGACGAGTTAAATCTTGGATTTAAATCTTGTACTACACTACAAAGAATGTTAAAAAAAAAAAAAAAAAAAACAGGAGCAAGCAATGTCTCAATTTTAGATTCTTGGGGCATGATGGGTTCTGGAATTGACTGTCTCAAATCAGGTACAATGAAAATCGCTTGATCAGATTAGATCGAGTTGAATTTTTACTTCCGCCCTACCTGCAATCATTACTGTACTACCTTGAATTTGGCGACGGCTCTGGATCTTTTCTCTTAATGAAGAGACAACTAGTTACGCAATCTGCTCATCTAATCTTCAGCATTCATCTGTATCACCAAATTTCCAAGTTTTCAAACTACTTCTTGTCTCAGTTATTTATCGTCACTTCAAATAAATGCCTTAGGACTTACTACAGTAAAGCTGAAACTAATTTTCGATATTAACAAGTTTCACATTAACAGATATACCTCCCTAACTGTTGCGTTTAATTCTTAAGAACTCTGAGAATCGTAAGTCATACTACTGCCCATGTAACAAAACTCATCTAACACCCTTGTTGTTTCGTTTCCTAATCTAATTCACTCAGAATCACGTATTGTATATGAATACCATTCCTTTACACTTGTTTACCTCTTTCGTCTTGTGCCCTCCTTTCCGTTCCATTCAGCTGATATTTCAGTCCCTTTGCTGTCCTTGCGGGAAACAGCAAAGTTTTTATTTCTTCTCCCTAAACTATGACTCCCATTACAAATATCTTCTTCCTTTCCTTCACAGCTAGGTCAACCGTACCGACTGAATAACATTGGGAAAATGCTACAAACTTGTGTTACTTACTTTCCAAACAATGCTTATCTTTCATACCTTTCAACTCTTACAACTGCAGTTTACTTTCTGTAAAAAGTCGTATATAACTTTCCGGTCCCTATATTTTAACCTTGGTGACTTCAGACTTCTGAGAAGAGAACTACAGTTAACATTGTCAAACGCTTCTCTAAATTTACAACAGCTATTAATGTATGATTGGCCTCTTCCACATATTTTTCAATATAAGTCGTAGGATGAGTATTTCCTCACGTGTTTTAGCATTTTTCCTAAATCCAAACTGATCTTTCCCGAGGGCGGCTTCTACCAGTCACGTGGAGACTATTCCATGGCAGCTTCCGTGAGAGGTTCGAATCCTCACGCGGGCATGTGTGTGTGTGTGTGTGTGTGTGTTGCCCTTAGCATAAGTTAAAATAGTTTGGAAGAGTCTAGAGGCTGGTGATCTAAAACGTTTTGTCTCTTGGGTTTCCAGACACTTCAGAATTATTATTATTATTATTATTATTATTATTATTGCTTATACGAAGTTTTCTTTCGTGGTTCATGGTGTGGATTCCTGTAGTCATGTCCTAGTTCATGAACCACGGGCAACGTATGAGTGGTCAAGTAAGTGGTCCTGACAGTTGGGATACCAGTTACTTTGGAATAAGGTTGGGCATCTCAGACATATTCTGTGGCCAGCTTTTTGCTCAGACTGCGAAGACTACCAAATCCACCGGTTAGTCCCTCAACCGTTAGGGGTAAAACCCAGTGGGGCCCTGGGCAAGTAAAGCTAGCAACCTGATTCCCAGATACTTCAATATCATGCTGGCAACAATCAGAGCAAAATACCTCGGACCTTTGGAGGTGATGGAGACCCACCTTTAATTGACAGACCAGGGATTCCTCCGATACGACTTGGCAAACGATCTGGAATGAGATGGGGAGCTATTAATATCAATGGGGATTACACTGGGAAGAAGGTAGAGCTGGCGGAGGCTTCAAGTAAGATAGGGTTAGATGTTGTAGCTGTTAGTGACGTTAGAGTAAGGGGAGAGAAAGAGGACGAAGTCGGAGAATACAAGGTCTACCTGTCAGGAGTCAAGTTGGAAGAGCACAGATGGGTGTAGGGTTTTACATCAGGAAAGCAATTGAACCCAGCATAATTTCAATAAGGTATGTAAGTGAACTACTGATGTGGATAGATTTCTCCAGAAAGAAAATTAGGATTGTGGCAGTGTATTCACCCTGTGAAGGGACAGATCAAGATGAGATGGACAGATTTTACAAAGCACTTAGTGATGTAGTTGTTAGAGTGAAGAATAAGGATAGTGTTTTACTCATGGGTGATTTCAACGCTAGGATAGGAAATCGAACAGAAGGTTATGTAAAGGTTATGGGTGCGTTTGGAGAGGATATGGAGGCCAACAGGAACGGAAAACAGCTCTTGGATTTCTGTTTCAGTATCGGCTTCGTTACCACAAACTCCTTCTTTCCGCATAAGGACATTCACCGCTATACTTGGGAAGGAAGGGGAACCAGATCTGTCATTGACTATATAATAACAGACCAGGAATTCAGGAAGACAGTCAAGGACACACGTGTTTTCAGGGGGTTCTTTGATGATACTGATCATTATTAAACTGCAGTGAAATTGGTTTTGTGAGGCCAAAAGAGCAGAAAGTCAAGTCCATGTGTAGAAGGATAAGAGTGGAGAAGTTTCAAGACAAGGAAATTAGGTACAAATACATAACAGTGATCTCGGAAAGGTACCAGTTAGTTGAATGTAATGATTTACAGTCACTGGAAGAGGAATGGTCAAGGTAGAGGGACACACTACTGGACGCAGCTAGGAAATGTCTTGGAGCAGTAGTGTGTAAAGGTAGGAAGAACAAGCAGCTTGGTGGAATGACACAGTCAAGGCAGCCTGTAAAAAGAAGGCATTTCAAAAATGGCTCCATACTAGAAATCAGGTAGACAGAGAAAAATATGTTGAAGCAGAAATCATGGGAGGACTTTGGAAATGAGGTAGAAACTCTTCGTCAAGCCGCGGGAAAACCATGCTTGAGCGCAATTAGCAATTTTCGAAAGGGAGGGAATTGACAAGTGTTTCGGACATGTCAGGAAAGCTGCTAGTCAAACGATGCCTTGAGCAGATGGAGGGAATGTTTTAAGGAATTGCTCAATGTAGGAGAAACGTTCAATGATGCGTCAGATTTTCAGGTAGAATGGGATAGGAACGACGATGGAAACAGGATCTCATTTGAGGAAGTGGAGAGAATTGTCAGTAGATTAAAGTGCAATAAAGCGGCTGGGGTGCATGAAATTAAGCCGGAATTCGTCAAATACAGTGGAATATGAGGTCTCAAATGGTTACATAGGATAATTGAGAAGGCATGGGAATCGGGACAGGTTCCGTCTGACTGGACGAAAGCGGTAATCACGCCAAATTTCAAACATGGAAAGAGAAAAGATTGTAACAACTATCGAGGTATCTCTTTAATTAGCGTTGTAGGCAAAATATTCTCAGGTATTGTTGAAAGGAGAGTGCGAGTATTAATTGAGGAAAAGTTAGACGAAAATCAGTGTGGGTTTAGGCATCTTAGAGGCTGTCAGGAACAGATCTTTAGCTTTCGGCAGGTAATGGAAAAGTGCTATGAGTGGAACAGGGAATTCTATCTATGTTTCATAGATCTAGAAAAGGCTTATGACCATGTTCCTAGGGGAGAGCTACTGTCAGTTCTACAAGATTATGGTATAGGAGGCAAACTTCTGCAGGCAATTAAAGGGCAGCAGTTAGAGTAGATGGCAAATTAAGCTCATGGTTCAGGGTAGTTTCATGGGTAAGACAAGCTGTAACCTGTCACCACTGTTGTACCTACTATTTATGGATCATATGTTGAAAATAGTAGTATAGCAGGGCGAGATTAAAATAGATCAGAACAAAATAAGCAGTCTCGCATATGCGGATGACTTAGTTGTAATAGCAGATTCGATTGAAAGGTTGCAACTTAACATTTCAGAGATCGATCAGAGGTGCAAGGATTATAATATGAAGATCAGCATCTCCAAAACGAAATTAATGTCTGTGGGAAATAGTTTTAACAGATTGAGTGACAAATAGGAGGAACAAAGTTAGAACAGGTACACAGTTTCAAATACCTGGGATGTATTTTCTCACAGGATGGCAACATAGAGAAAGAACTGGAATCGAGCTGCAGCAAAGCTAATGCAGTGAGTACTCAGCAAAGATCTACTCTCTTCTACGAGAAGGAAGTCAGTACCAAGAGTAAGTTAGCAGTACACCGCTCTATCTTTCGACTAACTTTGTTGTATGGGAGTGAAAGTTGGGTGGATACAGGTTACATTATTCATAAGGTAGAGGTTACAGATATGAATGTAGCAAGAATGATTGCAGGTACTAATAGATGGGAACAGTGGCAGGAGGGCAATCAAAGAAATACTTGGAATGACCACCATAGATGAAGCAGTTAGAGCAAACAGACTGAGATGGTGGGGGTCATGTTACACGCATGGAAGAAGCAAGGTTACCTAAGAGACTTATGAGCTCGTCAGTGGAGGTTAAGAGGTATCGAGGTAGACCAAGAAGAAAGTACTTAGATTCGGTGCAGAATTATTTTGAAGTAAAAGGCATAACATCAGACGAGGCATCAATGTTAGCATTGAATAGGAGATCATGGAGGAATTATATTAGAGGTACTATGCTTCAAACTGAACGCTGAAAGGCATAATCAGTCTTTAATGATGATTACATACGAGTTTTTCTTCGTTACCTAACAAGTTTCATTATTTTGTAACCATGTCTTATAAATTGAAGGTGTTTTAATTTTCACACCAAACTGCTATTGATTCCTTTGAATCTGGGACTATTACGATCCGCTAGACGTCTGAGGATATTATGCCTTCTTACAGACCTGGTGGAACAGTTTTGTCAGGGAAGGCTATCCTGCAGTAGCTCTGAGGGAATGTCGTATACTTTATTTCAGTCCCATGTCACATTCTTCCTCCAGTATAGCATCTCCTATCTCATGTTTATCTACTGCTTGTATAACACTGCCTTTATTTCCCTTGTAGAGCCCCTCTCCTTAGTCATACAATCTTCTGCAAACATACATTTGTCCTCTAGCCACTCTTGCTCAGTAGTTTTGCACTTCCTATCAATCTCGATTATTAGTCGCCTGTATTTCATTTTATCTAGCCTTTCTTCCTATTCACTCCAGTGCTGCCTTCAATATTTCATCTCTCAAAACTACCCATTCATCTTCTACTGCTTTATTCTCCCTCTTCTCCATCAATTGTTAGCTAAAGCTCTCTCTTAAAAACACTATCCAGGTCCCACCTTCTTATTTTTTAATATGTCTGCATTTTCTTCCATTTTAAACTACAAGGCATAACCAGTAAGTTTGTATCTTCCCATGATGTGTCTTACTATTTGAAACTTGGTTTCGCAATCTCTCTAACAGAAAACGATAATCCCGTGCCTCCTGGTCTCTTCCATGCGTTCAGACTTGTTTCATAATTCTTAAACCAAGTGTACCTGATGATTAAATAAATTATGCTTTGTGCAAAATTGTACCATGTGTCCTTATTCACCCACTAATTTTGCTTCTTTCTTTTCCGTACTACCGACTTCCTATCCCCCATCCTCTCCCTAACTTTTATGAATAACGTTTCACCTCAAAATAATTTTTTTTTCAATCTCTTCATCATCGGCAGGGATAGTGGACATATAAACTAGGGCTACTTTATGGAAATTTGCTTCTTGTGTGTTTGACCACGAAACTGAGAACACTGTGTTGATCATAGTAGCTAACCGGGATTCCTGTTTTATTTTTATTTTTTGTTTATTTTTTGTTCATTATTAGAATTACTGCTAACTGATTTTTTTTATTTATAACCCTGTAATCACATAACCATAAGTCCTGTTCATCTTTGTAAAGAATTTCGTATCTAATTAAATAATCAATTATACTATTTGTTTTGGGCCCGTCATGACTTATATGTCATTTAGATATGCTATGATGTATTAATTCCCAAGAAGCTGCTTTTCTATAAATTATTTAATTCGACAGGACTGTTTCGGCGTGAATGCCATCGCCAGGTTTGCTGTTAAATACGCAGGTGGGTATGCCATTAAATTTAACTAGATAATTGTAACTTAGAAATACATACTTTATACTACAGTAATGGCTCTTCTTATCCTTGGTAAGATCACTGTTTATCTGATCTGTTTGGTTCTTATTTAACATACTGCGAGAGTGAAGGTCGGGGTGAGAGTTTAAAATAGGGAAAGATTAAGTTTTTAAAAACTCACAACCACCAACTGCGAACCATATTCCTAAACATGCAAAAACACTGGAACTGTGATTGCTGGTTTGACTCGCTTTCTAGGGGATGATATCACAATTTCGCAGCTTTCCTTCCCTGCATATGATTAACAAAAAAAATTCATAATAAAGTCAAGTTCATGAGAGAAAAGGGTGTACTAACTACTATTTTTGAAAACACGTGAAAGTTCACTTTATGTTGTTTATTTCGCAATATTAGAACCCTGTAGCTGATACGTCTGTACGTCGACACATTTATCAAAAAAATTATAGCTCGTGAGCCTCCAGACAAAATGAATATTTGTCGCAAATTGTTTTCACACCATGTGCCTGTCTCAAACACCGTTTATGTTCATGCCTATGCAACGACACGTGTTACATTAACCTTTAGTGCGATGCACACCTTGTTCCACCGGCTAATTATTCACAACACACACTAGCACTCGATACAACTTGGTGCAGACTACCACGAGCAATCACACTTGGCAATTGCCACCCAAAAATCTATAGTCTCCGTCTCGAGATCCACATGCCGACTGCTGCAGAGAGACCCGCCCGGCCATCTACCCCACTTGCTCCCGACTCGTCACTTCCTGCCCACGCGCACGCGCACGCGCGCGCCAAAAGCTCAACTACTGGGTTTTTTCCCTACGTCATCAACTTCCCCATGTGAGCTGTTCTAACCGATTTGCCAACGTACAGCGCTCAGCCAATACATTTCTAAAACTTTACTGAAAATCAAAATAATTACACTAATTAAATAAATGTCTTCTTAGTTTTTATATTGGTATAAACATCCTTTGTACTATTTATCATAATTGTGCAATTTCTTATATCACAGATAAGTGATTTAAGTGAATATTTCAAGATAAAATACACAAGATTAATTGAAAATAAAATGAGAAATATTTAATATATTATTTTTATAAACAAACATTGCCATGCTAGTTGTGTAACTGTCTTGTCTTCGTTGGTAATTTATTACTTTTCATTGTCAAACATATTACGCCAGATGTGACTGTATCAGCTAATGTATTGTTTATTTATCAACATGCTATTTTGTAATGAGGGCCTTAAAGGTTCCTAACTGCATCGTATTACTTCAAATGCGAGTAGTATTAGAATATTTTATTTAACGCTGTGCCCTGCACTGTGCCTGGAACTCGCCATTGTCCCTCTCTCCCCTCACCGGAAACGAAAACTGGAAAATCCTAAGCTGGAACAAGCCACCAACGTCGGCCTGCTCGCTGGCCTCCCGTCAGCTACAAGCACACAGCAAATCTCAACGTGGAGAATTTCTACCTATGGCCTAACTATAAATGTTGTCACCCAACTGTGTACATACATTGCTACCATAATTAATAAGATTAAAATTGTGTAACATTTAGTGCATTGGCATGGTCAATGTTTGCAGTGAACTTCATACTGTTTAATTATCAAATGCTATTAATTACCAATATTTCTATTGGGCGGTAATCTCACAATATTTAATATATCTGTGTTTGTTGTTGCTCTTTATGTAGCTATAGACACACACACACACACACACACACACACACACACACACATACACACACACACAATTCATACGTTTCTGTTGCTTGACAGTTATTTCGACAGATACGTCAGCTTTACAAATCAATTATTCCTTTGCTATTATCTAGATCATGTTTGGTCTTCGTTGTTTAGTCGAAAGTACGTTTATGTGCTTTTATGTAACTGATGGTCATATATTAGTTTGTGGAATTAATTCTATTGTAATTTTGTGGCATTGGAGGATTGTAATGAGTTATGATGGGTTTGTCGTAATTATATGCTTTCCAGTGACTACTTGTAATTTCGTGACAATAAAATCTCTGTCGTATTTCGTCTACCTGTTTAGTAGGATGGTACTAACAAAACGCTTGTGGTTTCTCTCGATTTGTTCATTTAGTCGCTGGGAATGATCAGGTCGACCGCGTTGACTACTCTACCACGCCTCCAGTCAGACGCAAATTCGCAAATTATCCACTCACTAATGACACAGAGCTCCTGCCCATTATGACTGCCCTTGTTTATGATGACCATAAGTTTGGTTCAATACGTTTGCAAACATTTTATTTATATTTGTATCATACACCTTTTGACCAAATCGCTAAACACGAGACAATAAAATTAGTTGTTATCCTTACTACAACGTCAACCTCAATTTCACTTAAAATAAGTGACATACTGATGTCAACCGGTACATCAGCGATTTACGAAGTGCAGTGTTCTTGAAACTTTAAATAGTATCCCAAGCATAGGACCTGTTACTAATGAAATGCAATTTCCTAAAAACTGTAGAAATATTCTTAACTTCCCTTCAAAATTCAGATTCTACAATAATGGTACTGTTAAAGGTAATGTCTCGTAAATGTTTGAAGTTAGATTTTACAAATATGAATGAAATGACAGCCTTATGATGGATGTAATCACAGTTCTATCAGAAAAATAGTTATTAGTTATTTCAATATTGCACATTGTAACTGATACTGTAATATTGCGTTTACATAAATTTATTAGTATACGTAAAATTTCCTCTTCTTTGCGTTCAACGAGGCCACAATTACACTTTTGAATGGGAAATACTTCCAAAAAATGTCTTATTGGCTTAGCATTACGTACTCACAAGCGAAACTAATTATTACAGTCAAAACACGATTACCTACTTCCACACTGTAACTGAAAAGCTAGGTGTCAGAGCCATTTCGGAAACTTCGTACGGTAATTAAAAATATCAACACATGGTTTACTTTTTTTTTTTTTTTTTTTTTTTTTTACAACTTGAAATTCCAAGACCGATTTCGTATTAACAAAATTTTTATGACAGAGAAATTACTTGAAAAATTGTGCCATTATTAGGATGCAAATTTATGGTACAATCTACGAATAAATACGAGGTACGTCCAGAAAGTAAGTTCCGGTTGGTTATATAAAACAAACTTGTACAGATACAGAAGAAATATTTATTGTACAAAAATCTACAACTGTTAAACTACTTTTCTACATAGCTGCCGAAATTTTGTTGGCACTTGTCATAGCGTGGCACAAGTTTCTGTATGCCTTCTTCATAGAAGGTTGCCGCCTGTGTATTCAGCCATGTGGTAGCATGTGATAGCTCGTTATCATCGTTGAAATGTTGACCACCAAGGACAGATTTTTAGGTGTAAGAAGAGGTGAAAGTGCCTAAGAGCGAGGCTCGGGCCGTACGGATGATGATCAAACACGTCCCAGTGAAATTCCCGTAAGAGTTGTTTGGTCACATTCGCCACCTGAGGTCGGGCACTATCGTGGAAACAAACACCACCTTTTCATGGAAATCCTCTTCTTACACCTAAAATTTGTTCTGTCAACACTTCAACCATGACGAGCTGAAAGAACATGCTACCACATGGCTGAATACACAGGCGGCAACTTTCTATGAAGAAGGCATACAGAAATTTGTCCCACGCTATGGCAAGTGCCTAAGAAATTTCGGCAGCTATGTAGAAAAGTAGTTTAACAGTTGTAGATGTTTGTACAATAAATATTGTTTCTGTATCTGTACACGTTTATTTTATATAACTAAACGGAACTTACTTTCTGTACGTACTTCGTACATTCTTAACGGCAAATAGTGAAGTGTTCAATTGCGGGTGATTGCTTTTCATAAATATCTTATTTTGAAACTTCTTCGGTAGCTTACGAATATTCTTCTTCCGGTTTACTTAGACTAGGTAGCAACTAGAGCATAATACATTTATTTTATATTCGTTTTATGGTAGTAACACGTACAGGACTAGAATCTGAACGGAAAAACTTTTACAGCTCGCGTTGCGAAGGATGTCATTCCTAGCGGCGGAGAGCTACAGAAGATCCAGAAGCCATAGAGGAGACTGTGAAAGTTAGAGCGCTGCTGCTTGCAGAGTTGAAGTTTGTGCCCCCTTTGTGCCCTCATCCCCCCCTCTCCTCACAAATACGGAACGCGAAGTCTCTATTAGAGTTCGGAATTGGCAAGCTGTGTATTCAAGTGTCCGTCCCTGGCAGGTCAAAAGTCTCAGACTGAGTTTCAGGTGCTGACTGGCAGGTAAAGTTTCCGTACCTCATAGGAGGAGGGGTATTTTACTTGTGCCGAACTCTTCCAACCTTAAGAGAGGTAGTTGATTTGCTACGAGGGCTGCAAGTATAGTACTGAGGTAAAATATTTATATTCCGTTTTAAATTTACGGTTCCTCTAAGCTTTAGAACAATTAATATATGACGTTATTATATGTATATAAGGACGAAGGTGAAACTTCCTGGCAGATTAAAATTTTAATCTGCCAGGAAGTTTCATATCAGCGCACACTCGGCTGCAGAGTGAAAGTTTCATTAAGGACGAAGGTGTTTGTTCTTTATGTATTTGAAGTTAACAGACCGATTCTAAGAACTTTATCGTCGTCAGTGGCCTTATGCTTAAAGCCTTCATGAACGTTATACAAATTTTTTTTTAATTTGTGTGTTCTGCCATGTTTCTTATATTATTGTATACGACGCTAGTCGTCGTTGTTTGCCTTATATCTTTTCCAAAATTATTTTCGTGTTTTCCGGATCAGATAAGATATGTTACAGTCCAAAACGCGGTGAGTAGCACCGTCGCCACTTGGGTAATATTAGCTTAAAATCCGATTTTGTCATGATGGAAATTTTTAAATATAATCATACTGACATACAAAATGAAAATATGTACTATAATGTAGCAATTTTTGTATTAAAATGATTAATTACACTCATGATTTAGTCATTTAAGTAACCAGATCGTACGTAGTAAGATCAAAAGCTATGGATGTTTCCTCAGTATGAAATTGCTAATATATTTTCTAACAAAAACCATCTTGGAAAAAAAGATACCGAGGGAAGCACGGTCATCCTCGTCTCTCACATAGGCTATATTTCGTGCAACTCGGAAATAGTTCTAACGATTTCCATCAAATTTGGCGGCTACACTAACGGCAATTGTAGCCAACCTGTGCACTTCGAAATATCTAGGAAATTTTGAACAAAAATATTTACTGTGACACTTGTAAGGTCCCTATGGTCCCGACATAAGTCGGTTTTCTGTAAACTGGCCAAGGACGTATATTGTGAGTGACAGTAAGCTTTGGAAGTTCGATTGTAGAGTAAGCGCTCTGGCTGTGAGAGAAAGCAGGCGGTAGCAAGTCTTTTGCGAGCTGTGTTGGGAGTCAGTTGCGGAGAATTGCATGTTGGGTGAGGAAGCGCGAGGACGCTGTTGGAGAAAGCAGTCGTTAAGTATCTGTTGCAGCACGCTGTTATTGTAATGCATGATGTTAATTTAATTTTCTGTAATAGTTTCTACTTCATATTTTTGTAATAATACATAATTTCTAATATTCAATTTGAATTCTGCGTCCTCATTTGGTAGTTAATTTCCCTTCCTTTCATTTTCTTCATTTATGATTCAAATATTCAAATGTTTGTAGAACTTATGGGACGTAACTACGGGGTCATCAGTTCCTAAGCTTACAAACTCCTTATGAACTAGCTAAGACTAAGGGCGGCACAAATACCCATGCCCGAGGGGGGATTCGAACCCCCGACCGTAGTGGCCGTTCAGACCGTGACTGGAGTGCCTCAGTCCCCTCAGCAACCACGGTCGGCCATTTATGATTATTGTTGGACATAATTACTACCCATCTATCATTTCTGAAAATTTTAATACTGAAATACTGCATGACGCGAGCTGCATGCTGTTTCCTGTTTCCAGTTTTCTAAAAAGAAGATACGAGGTAAGTCAATTTTTTATTTTATCTGTGTCGCAGCCAGATTGTTTCCCCCGGTTCATTATTCAAGTTCATCAGTTTCGTTGTGCCTGTTGGGAGTACTTTATACAGGGCCATAAATTCTAGTGTTTGAGTTTCCCCATTTCCCGGGCGAGTCTGTTGCGCATATTAATGTTTTCTAAGGCTTACCTCGGTGGTCGTAGTCACCACATTGTTCGGTTTTTAATACTTTCGTTTTTCTTTCACGTACTATTGATCAATTTCCATTAAACAATAATCTATTCCAGATACCTTGCAAATTTCAATTAAAAATTTTATTTATTTAATTTATTCGAGATACCTTGCACACTGAACTAGGTACATTTATGATTATTTTCGTTTGCCGTACCAATTCTTCCGCAGGTAGTTTTGCATAGTATTTGTATAAAAATGCCACTATGTAACAGAAAAAAAATTCCCGACTAACCTTTGGTCATCCGATATTTTTGGTCATGTGAGAGGGATGATTACGCTCCCTAATTTAAAGAAAAAATTAGACAAGACCTTCACGATCAACGTAGCACAGGCACGATACGCCGTACGCAAGGAAGCGATGCAGCCGAGGAACTACATAATAGAAACAATAATAATAATAATAATAATCAGTGGTATAATTGCTCATGTGGCTGCCTATTAAGCAGAACACCCGCGTTTGAATCCCGGCTAGGCACAAGTTTCAATTCTCACCATTTTTTCAATGTTCACTGGAAGGTAAAGTGTTTAAATCTTCGTGTGCGGTTTCCGGTAGTTCACACCATCATCTGGTATCATTCTGTCGTTTTGTTATACATACGTTTCACGATATGTGGTGCAGGGTAATTTGAGCACCATTATCGCTTCCTCCTTTTTCTGTTTAGTAGCGTATAGTTCGAAGAAAAAATAATCATGGGAAGCCCCCTTGAGGGTTGTGGTGACTATATTTGGATCTTCATGGTTTTTCGCGTAATAGCAGATTAGTTGACTCAACTACCTCGAAAGTTTCACCATAATGCATACCACGATGTAGGAAGCCTCTCTTGCGGCGTCTAGCCACTGGAGTTACTAAATGACCCTGTAAGGAAATGTGGCGGTCTTCTGCTCTCTCTGGTATGAATCCCAAAATGAGGAGCGATACGCAAGTTTTAATTAGAGAAGTGTTTTGTACGCTACTTCCTTTGTTGACGGGTTATACTTCCCAAGAATTCTTTCAGTGACTCCGGCATTTTCTTTTTCCACCTGGTATCATTCTGTCGTTTTGTTATACATACGTTTCACGATATGCGGTGCAGGGTAATTTGAGCACCATTATCGCTTCCTCCTTTTTCTGTTTAGTAGCGTATAGTTCGAAGAAAAAATAATCATGGGAAGCCCCCTTGAGGGTTGTGGTGACTATATTTGGATCTTCATGGTTTTTCGCGTAATAGCAGATTAGTTGACTCAACTACCTCGAAAGTTTCACCATAATGCATACCACGATGTAGGAAGCCTCTCTTGCGGCGTCTAGCCACTGGAGTTACTAAATGACCCTGTAAGGAAATGTGGCGGTCTTCTGCTCTCTCTGGTATGAATCCCAAAATGAGGAGCGATACGCAAGTTTTAATTAGAGAAGTGTTTTGTACGCTACTTCCTTTGTTGACGGGTTATACTTCCCAAGAATTCTTTCAGTGACTCCGGCATTTTCTTTTTCCACCTGGTATCATTCTGTCGTTTTGTTATACATACGTTTCACGATATGTGGTGCAGGGTAATTTGAGCACCATTATCGCTTCCTCCTTTTTCTGTTTAGTAGCGTATAGTTCGAAGAAAAAATAATCATGGGAAGCCCCCTTGAGGGTTGTGGTGACTATATTTGGATCTTCATGGTTTTTCGCGTAATAGCAGATTAGTTGACTCAACTACCTCGAAAGTTTCACCATAATGCATACCACGATGTAGGAAGCCTCTCTTGCGGCGTCTAGCCACTGGAGTTACTAAATGACCCTGTAAGGAAATGTGGCGGTCTTCTGCTCTCTCTGGTATGAATCCCAAAATGAGGAGCGATACGCAAGTTTTAATTAGAGAAGTGTTTTGTACGCTACTTCCTTTGTTGACGGGTTATACTTCCCAAGAATTCTTTCAGTGACTCCGGCATTTTCTTTTTCCACCTGGTATCATTCTGTCGTTTTGTTATACATACGTTTCACGATATGTGGTGCAGGGTAATTTGAGCACCATTATCGCTTCCTCCTTTTTCTGTTTAGTAGCGTATAGTTCGAAGAAAAAATAATCATGGGAAGCCCCCTTGAGGGTTGTGGTGACTATATTTGGATCTTCATGGTTTTTCGCGTAATAGCAGATTAGTTGACTCAACTACCTCGAAAGTTTCACCATAATGCATACCACGATGTAGGAAGCCTCTCTTGCGGCGTCTAGCCACTGGAGTTACTAAATGACCCTGTAAGGAAATGTGACGGTCTTCTGCTCTCTCTGGTATGAATCCCAAAATGAGGAGCGATACGCAAGTTTTAATTAGAGAAGTGTTTTGTACGCTACTTCCCTTGTTGACGGGTTATACTTCCCAAGAATTCTTTCAGTGACTCCGGCATTTTCTTTTTCCACCTTTAATTTCTTATCGTACTTCCACTTCAAATAACTCCATATGAGAACTGCAGGATATTTTATGTCAGTGGCTGCTTCCTACCTCGTACTTTCTTTGTATTTGTAAAACAATACATTTGATTCTGAAGAGCAGCAATTGCCATTCCTTACATCAAGCCTAGATCTGCTTCAGATCCTTCTCCATTCGCCGCAATTTTAAAGCGTTGCTACTTCTCTTAAACTACAGCTTCATCCGAAAAAAGGATCATAGGGCTTTGTGGTTATCTGTTAGGTCATTTATATTCACGCAAGTTCACAAATATCAAGACACATTGCAACAAAAGAGATACGAAGTTCATATTCTCAGGAGACTGTCTCCTGCTGAGTATTCGGTTGTGGGAATATCATGTCATCATGTTGTGTAGTAGTAGCCATGAAGAATGACGATTTCAGCGTATTTTCATAGCACCATTGTTAAGAAAGGTTATGCGTTATTGATCATGAGCGTAAAGATAAAAGTGGTATAGACAATACGTAAAGATAAGAAGAACATACGAGAATGCAGCCGGTTCACAGGATCGACGACCGTTGATATTGAATGAACTGGATATGTTCTAAAAGCAGAGTGTAAGATGAACATTAAACAAGGCTAATGAAATGCATGTAATATTTTATGGGATATTGTTCCACAGGAAAAACATCTATGTTTATAAATGACTAATATGATAATACAGTCAAGAACGCATTAATTATTTTATTTTTATCTATGTTGGCAGGGTTCGATCATACAAAATCATCTTCAGATGATAATCCTCGGGGATCTGGAATGTCGTGGTGCTGGCTCATCCGTCTTGTTGAATAACACAAGACAGATAGACAGCCTCCACGCCATTCCAGGATACCAACGATAATGATCTAAAGATCATCTTATACGATCGACCACGGCGAACATAGATAAAAATAAATAATTAATGCGATATTGACTATTTGTATTATGATGTTAATGTAATACAGCAGCATTAACGCTGGCGATGCTGCGAGAATTAGAATGGAAAACGAGATAGTATAAGTAGTAGATGATTTTTTGTTATTGGGCAGTAAAACAGGTCGTGATAGCTGAAGTAGAGAAAATAAAAAATAAATTGTAGATTGGATTATCGTCTTTAAAATTCTGATAGCGGTGGTTAAATACAGGGAATGATGATGGGTATACAATTTATACGGAATGCAGATAGCAGTTATAAGAGTCAAAGGGTATGAAAGGGAGCGCATTGGTTCGAAAGTAAGACAGAACTGTAGCCTTTCCAAATGTTATTTAGTATGTACACTGAGCAAGCAAGGAGAAATTGGTAAATGGAATTAAACCTCAGGACGAAATATAAAATATTTGTGATATAGAGACACCAAAGGACCTTGAAGATTAATTGAACTCAATGGACCGTGTCTTGAGTGGAGGGTAAAAGATGAACACTAGGAAAAGCAAGAAAATGATATTGCAATGCTGCCTATGAATATCTGACGATGTTGAAGGAATTAAATTAGGAAATGTGACAATAGATAAGTTGTGATGAATTTTAATATTTCGGTAGTACAATAACTTATGATATAAAAAAAGATATAAAATCCAGAAAGGCAACAGGAAGAAAATGGCTAAAGTAGTAAAGGAAAAAAAGTGTAGAATGACAGTGGGAAGGAAAGCATTTCTGAAGACGAGTAAATTTATGTTGCCAAATATAATTTGTCGGGAAGTCCTTTCTGAAGGTATATACCTGAATTGTGTCGTTGCGCGGAAATAAATGATAGTTAAAAGGCAAATAGAATAGAAGCTTTAGAATTTTGCTGTTCCAGGATAATGCCGAAGATTAAGTGGGTAGATGGTGTAACTAATGAGGAGGTACTCAGCAGATAAGTCTTTTTTATATTGACCAAAATAAGAATGTGTTCGTAGGACATATTCGGAGATAAGGAAATCTTCAGTTTAGTTTTAGAGGGAAGTATGAGAGGGAGACTAAAAGACGAATACGGTAAGTAGGATCTATCAATTTTGGCTGCAGTTGTTATTCAAAGATGAAGATGCTTGTACGGGATAGAGTAGCGTGTAGAGCTACACCAAACCAGTCGTCCGACTGCAACAAGCCAGGATATGAAAAACCAGTCACTACAGTTGGCCGGCCGCGGTGGCCGAGGGGACTGAGGCACTCCAGTCACGGTCTGCACGGCCACTACGGTCGGGGGTTCGAATCCCCCCTCGGGCATGGATATTCGTGCCGTCCTTAGTATTAGCTAGTTCATAAGTAGTTTGTAAGCTTAGGGACTGATGACCCCGTAGTTAAGTCCCATAAGTTCTACAAACATTTGAACATTTGAACTACAGTTGTGGCACAGCTAACTGTAGTAGGGGAGGATAAGATTTTAGATACTTTTTTCCGAACGTATCAATCCACCCAAGAGGAAAGTCAGTTTCATAGTGATAAGTTGGATCGCATTGCAATTTTTCTTCTTTAAGTTGACATTCCCAATACTATAGTAACATCACATTCTCGTGCAGTTAAATTTCGTTCGCTCATCCTATTTGACTGCTGTTTGGCAGAATTTTTCCATCATCATCAGAGACTGATTATACCTTTCAGCATACAGTGTGGAGTATAGTACCTCTAATAAAATTCCTCCATGATCCCCTACTCAATGCTAACATTGATGCCTTGTCTGATGTTATGCCTTTCACTTCAAAATCATTCTGCACCGAATCTAAGTACTTTCTTCCTGGTCTACCTCGACTCCTCTTACCCTTCACTGACGAGCTCATGCTTCTCCCATGCGTGTAACATGACCGCACCATCTCAGCCTGTACGCTCTAACTGCTTCGCCTATGGTGTTCATTCCCAGCTTTTCTTTGATTTCTTTATTATGGACACCCTCCTGCCATTGTTCCCATCTATTGGTACCTGCAATCATTCTTGCTACTTTCATATCTGTAAACTCTACCTTATGAATGAGGTAACCTGTATCCACCCCACTTTCACTCCCATACAACAAAGTTGGTCGAAAGATAGAGCGGTGCATTGCTAGCTTAGTCTTGGTACTTACTTACTTCTTGCAGGAGAGAAAGTAGATCTTAGCTGAGCACTCACTGCATTAGCTTTGCTGCACCTCGATTCCAGTTCTTACGCTATGTTGCCATCCTGTGACAAAATACATCCGAGGTACTTGAAACTGTCTACGTGTTCTTTGTTCCTCCTATTTGGCACTCGATCTGTTTGAATCTCTTTCCCACAGACATTACTTTCGTTTTGGAGATGCTGATCTTCATAAACGGAATTTTTTCGTGGCAGAAAATATACAGGACCTACGCCACCCACCAGCAAATTAAAAATAATCATCCACGAGTTTTGCTAAGGCTCTCTGAATGTTGGCTTCTCGCGAGAGCTCCAACTCCACCCCCTCCCCCACTCCCGCTAGGCTCGGCCATCGCCGCAGAGTTCACCACCTGAGCTCCAGCACAGCTCCCCCGAGTGTCAGCGCGCTGAGAGCGGCTCCCCCGCAAAGTATACTTTAAACAGACGGTCGCAGGAGACCAATTCGACCATCCCTTCCTCCCACATGCATTTTACCGAAACACAGCGGCAAAACATCCTGCGGCAGCTGCTACAGACCTGTACTTTTTCCCCCCTCATACACAAAAAATTCTTCCGTTGCCATCCTCAAGCTGTGGGAATTATCAATATGGAACGGTCACTGAAACTACTACACTAAATCGTGTGTAGTAATTATAAGACTGTTGACGGATCATCAAATTATCGGTAACATTTCAGCCACGAAATTTTGGAGATACAAGGGCAGATAAGTGTGAGGGTTATCGGACATGCAAACGAACTACGGACAAGGTGAATGACAGAAGAATGGAAACTTTTATTTATTAATTTTTTTATTTTTTATTTTTTTTTTTTTAGATTTGTTAGGTAACGATCAGTGTAGCATAGATTAATTTAGTGCGTCTTCTACGGAACGTGTCAGTTTAATAAAGGTATCTTTACAGAATATTTGAAGACAAGTATTATTTATTTTTGATTTTTCTTTCTGCCTTCCATTTTTTTAGTAATTTATATCTAAACTTTCAGCTACTGCGTAGGACTCGCCGGCCGCGGTGGCCGAGGGGACTGAGGCGCTCCAGTCACGGTCTGCACGGGCACTACGGTCAGGGGTTCGAATCCCTCTCAGGTATGGATATTTGTGCCGTCCTTAGATTAGCTCGTTCATAAGTAATTTGTAAGTTTAGGGACTGATGACCCCGTAGTTAAGTCCGATAAGCTATACGAACATTTGAATATTTTTTAGTAGGAGTCGCAATTAAAAAAGTCAAGTGACCAAAAACTTTTGTGGCAGCATAATTTTCCCCTCCCCTTTCTGAGCTAACTTTTCCTCAATAAAATCTATTGCCTGAAGGACAGAGCGAGGTAGTGCGGTGGTAACACACTGGAATCGCATTCTGGAAGACGCTGGTTCAAATCCGCCTCCGAGCATCTAGGTTTAGGTTTCCGTGATTGAATAACTCTACGGTTCCTTTGAAACGGCAAGGCCAATATTGCCTTTCCTATCCTTACCGAGACAATCCGAGCGTGAGATTCGTCTCTAATGACAACGTTGTTCCTGAATGAAACTTTCACTCTGCAGCGGAGTGTGCGCTGATTAGAATCTTCCTGACAGATTAAAATTGTGTGCCGAAACCGGGACTCAAACCTGGGACCTTTGCCTTTCGCGGGCAAGTGCTTTACCGACTGAGCTATCCCGACACGACTCATGATCCCGCCTCACAACTCTACTATTCTTCCTGCCTTCGTTCCTTTGGCCTAAAGTACGAAAAAAGGTTGCGAATTTTACTAACTATTGCAAGAGCGACCAAAAATTTCGACACTTTCGGACAATTGAAATACAGTTACGTGCATTCGGGAAATACTTAAATATTCGTTGCCCTTCCGATGGTGTTAGTTACTCCAGTACCCCATTATTTATGGGAGACTGATACGAGAACTAAGAGGACACACACATTTATGATTATAGACCCAATAATCTCGGCTTTAACGCCCAGATACCAGACCTGTAACTCGTGAAGTCCTTACTGCCACTATCAGGCTATCAGTGGCAACATCTGAACTCTTACATAGAGTCACCACCCGAAGGATGTTAGCGCTGCCGTTCAACACAGATGTGAAATAGCTAACAGACCGTTCCGCCATCTCATCTCTGATCTTTACTGCACCAGACACTACACGTATTCTTCCGCCTGTAAGAGTGCCAAGCAATTGTTTGACTACGCGAGGGAACTTATTTTCGCCACTTGTCCGTAATAACAGCACGCTGGTAGATAATTTGCGCACGCGAATGCAATTGAAACCTATATATGGGAGCGGGACAGCGATTCACTCCGTGCAGAGCTCCGCCATTTGCATGTATCGTGTTCCAGCCGACTGCCCTCTGGGGCATTCAAACGCCCCCGCACCGCAAGGCAAGGCTCTGCAAAAGGCATTGAGGGGTCAGGCGACACTAAGAGTGACCAGCGCTTTCTCCATACGTCTAAGTGGCAGCTCTATTCATACCAGCCGGTAATGAAATGTTGTAAAAGAAGTCGGGTCGCAGGATAGAAGGAGTATTATAACCTTCTTCCCTTACTGACTTATCCATGCGAAATTATGACCCCCATTCGCGTGCATCTAATATGAACAGTAACTTTTGTTAAAGCAATCGTTTATAACTAAAAATACTACCATTTAGATAAGAGAAGTATATACACCGAGTTAGTCTAATGAACGACTTATTCCACTTCCTCTAATTTCCGTTTTTCATTTCGAAAAAAAAAAGTTCATGTACCTGAAACCAAAATTCAATCACCCACATACAAGTTATGGATACTAAAGCTTATGTAAGGTAGAATTTTTTGTTGTGTAGTTTTCTTCTTCAAAATTGTGACATGCGATTGGAATGAAATAGAATATTTAAATATCGTGTTTGTAAAATAGTTATGAAAATTAATTAGAAAAATCTGTTAAAGTAAAATCACGCTGGTGAACTTTATTTTCGTAAAGATTGTGGGATTAACAGCGTTTTGGCTGTCAATTATAATAAGAAAACAGTCTATAGTGTACCATTGAAATTTATTGACTAGCAGTTTCCATCCTGATATGAATTATCCTCAGATGTACTCAAATGCTGACATGGAGGTTTCCACAAACCTTGATGTTCTGCATGTCAATATTGGAGTACATCAGAGGAGGATCCACACCAGGATGGAAACTGGCAATCAGTAAATTTAAATGGTGTAATCTAAATTGTTTACTTATTATCAAAGCTTATGTGGTTGTGAATGTCTAACGATGAACCACTGCATTAGGAGGAAAAATTGGAGGTATTTGATAAAAGGGTGACTGGAAAAGTAGTGGCTATAAATATAAAGTATAGATCGTTAGAAAACGGTAAATGCTAAGAAGGTAGGTGGTGCCAATTGGTCAGTGCGAAGGAAAAGAGAAAGGATGAAAAAACTATTCATCGACACGGTATATGATTAGTGCAACTGAGTTTACTTCCCACATTTTATGGGATTACTATTCTGACTAGATTGGTGTAACACGATTTCTTTCCTTTGCCAATTTCTTTATATCAGATTACCTATACGTCATCAATTTCTTTTACATAGTACAATCTCTTACACCCTACACTTTCTCTAAAACCATGGAACCAAGTATGTTACCCTGTGTCTTCTTATAGGCAGTATTTTCACGTTTGTAATCTTCTCGGGTCTGCAGCCGGATACTAAAGTCAACTTGACACAATATTTCAGCGGCGCTACTGCCCGCCATCCTCAGGTGAGCTTGCTGATAGACAATCTCGCCGGAACTGAGTTACCAGTGCAATCGGCGCCTCCTTTATACATCGAGGAAGGTCCATAGCGCGTGCGCAAGAAGTGACAGTGACTGCCCTCTGGCGCACAAGACGTACAGCGCTCCGGTGGTAGAGTCCGGCGAAATCGATAATCGATGATAAAATAATTATTCAGATTTATGAAGTACCAACCGTTGTTTTTTAACATCTGATAACACCGGGTTCCAGGATTTACTAAGAAGGTAACCTTTGTCTCTGTTAATCAGATTGTCAGATAATCGAATTTCTATGGATTCCTTTAAAACACAGTCCCAGTAACGAGATGCTGAAGCAACCATGTGAGTTTCGTTATATAACATTCTATGTCCCTCATCGAGACAGTGCTCAGCTACCGCCAACTTCTCGGGCTGGAGCAAACGTGTGTGCCGTTGATGTTCAATACATCTGTCCTGAATGGTGCGGATAGTCTGACCAATATATGTTTTCCCACATTGACAGGGAATCTTATATACCCCGGGCTTCCTCAGACCCAAATCATCCTTCACAGATCCAAGAAGTGCTCTCGTCTTTACTGGCGGACGAAAAACACTCTTAATGTCATACTTTTTTAAAATTCTTCCTATCTTTGATGAAATACTCCCGGCAAAAGGTAGGAAAGCAACTGATTTATGGGTCTCATTTAATGGTTCAGGTGAAGGACCAAACTGTAAAGCACAGCGGATCTGCTTATCTGTGTAGCCATTCTGTTGAAACACAACTTTTAGATGATCTAGTTCTTGCGTCAAACTTTCTGCATCCGAAATGGCGTAAGCTCTCCTCGCTAATGTCCGAAGAACGCCAGTACGTTGGGCCGGGGGATGACAACTCGAGGCATGCAGATAGCGGTCCGTGTGCGTAGGTTTTCGATAAACGCTATGTCCCAGTTTCCCATCATCCCTTCTGTAAACCAGAACATCAAGAAACGGAAGCTTCCCCTCCTTCTCAACTTCCATTGTGAACCTGATGTTGGGATGCATGCAATTAAAATGGTCCAAAAGGCGGTTGAGAGATTCTTCCCCATGAGGCCACACCATAAAAGTATCATCGACGTACCTCCAAAAACAAGTTGGCTTAAGAGCCGCCGTCTTCAAAGCCATATCTTCGAAATCCTCCATAAAAATATTGGCTACTATGGGGGATAATGGACTCCCCATAGCAACACCGTCAGTTTGTTCATAAAATTTGTCATTAAATAAAAAGTACGTCGATGTAAGTACATGACGACAAAGCTCAGCTGTTTCTTTGTCCACCTTTTTACCAATCAATTGCAAAGATTCTTCCAGAGGAACCCGGGTAAACAACGACACTACATCAAAACTCACGAGCAAATCAGAAGGACTAAGGCGTAATGATTTTAAACGTTGTATAAAATCCATAGAGTTCAGAATGTGATGTTCACATTTCCCCACGTGTGGGCTAAGAACAGATGCTAAATGTTTCGCCAAGTTATAAGTAGGAGCGCCCAAATTACTTACAATCGGACGAAGAGGGACCTCTTGCTTGTGTATCTTGGGTAAACCATATAACGTGGGAGGAATAGCCGCACCAGGATGAAGTTTCTTTTGAACGTCGTCAGATAAAGAGCTCTTCTTCAAAAGTGAAAGCGTCATACGATTTATCCGTTCAATTGCATCCTTTTGCAGTCTGCGATAAGCTGAATCGTCAAGTAAACAGTCCATTTTTTGTAGATAATCATCCCGGGAAAAAAGAACTGTGGCATTGCCTTTATCTGCTGGTAAAATAATCAGATCTTGATCTTCTCTAAGGGACCGAATTGCTGCCCTTTCAAGATGAGAGATGTTACTCCGTGGAGGCGGCGCCCGACGCAACGTATGAGCAACCTCTTGCCTAATTTCCTCCGCCTGGTCCCCAGGTAGTTTGGACACTGCTTGTTCGACTGAACAAATAAAATCAGTAAGTGGAACATTCTTGGGTGTGGGGGCAAAGTTCAACCCTTTTTCCAATACCGATAGCATGGCGTCGTCCATACTTTGTGGTCACATCAGTATTTTCACGTGTCATTTCAAATCGACTCTGCGGAGAAACTCCTGAAATCTAATTTATCAGTTTGTTCAATGTTAAGTATACAGTTAACCCCCACCCCCGTGTGTAATTCATTTCATACACTGCTCTTATTCAGATTGACATTCTTATTAATTTCAATTTAAAATAAAGACTTTGATACCAATGAATTATTTTGGGAAATGTCTTCTAGTGTTCTTTTCGTATCCTCCTAGTTTCATCCTCCAAGCATTTTTTTTTCTAAGGTTGTGATAATCCTCAACATCTTCTATTAGGATGCCGACTATCGTTCTGTAGAGTTGCGGATAACGTCATTGCTACTCCTCAATATTCTAGTCTTTCTATGGTTTAGTGATAATCCATGTTCCGTTCTCAGTATACTATTCATTTCATTGAACAGCTCATGTAATAACTATTCCACGAGAGAGAACAGCAATATCATCAGTGACTCATTTATACCCATTTCTTGAGCCAACTTTATTTTCTTCATTCCTTCTCCGATAAACAAGTTGAATAATGCGGAAAAAATTACAGCCCGCTTTGCGTCAGCTTTATTCTGAGAACTTGTCTGTTCGTCTTCTACTTTAGTTGTTCCCTCGCAGGTATTGTGTATATATACATACATTAATTTGCAGTTTCCGAGAATTTCCGACTTTAGCTGCTCTTCTTAAGTTGGTCTATCATTTTTGTAACATATGAAAATGATAGGTCAACTTAAAAAGAAAAGCTAAAGTCGGAAATTCTCGCAAATTGCTAATTAATATTTAATGTTTATAGCTGCAGGCCATCAGCAATGTCTTTTCCCTAAGAACAGACGTATCAGGGTAAATTCTTGTGTTTATGTAGTTAGTATTTATTTAAGCGCCTGCGTCTCCTAGTGCAGTCAGTGTTCACCGATAGCCCTCCACGGACGCCTGGACGTAGGTTTGGTCTTCAGTTGCTCCAGTCATTCATGTGCTTTCTATAATGTCAATCGACTTTTTCCTTCCTTTTCCCCTACTTTTCTGATTTTATGTTTTTTTCGTAACACAAAATTATCTTCAGCAATCTTCTGGATTCTCAAATTAACTTCATCTGCTGTATATTGACCTCAAATTAGTTTTCTTTTTGTCGAGTGTTTCTGACAGTCTCGGTGGTGCGATTTTCTTTGTTCGATCAGAAGTGTTTCACTATGACATGTGTTGTTATTCAACTCTTACGAGTATCATTTACTTAATAGGAGACCAGACAAATTAGTAATCTATGACTTACCTTTGAAAGACTGGTTTCCTGGCTCATGAATTCTCTTCTGTCTTTCAACCGCAATTCGGCGAATAAAATAGTATGTACAAAAAAATAAAAATGGGGTTTGAATTTCACACACTGCCTTTTCTCTAAATTTTTTATTTTTATTCAGGCATTACCACATTTAGAACAATAAATCTTGTGAATATTAAACTCAATACAGACTCTTTCACCTTACATGATAGATGAGACTAATAGCGACACGTTTCGCAGTCAGTATTAACCTTTGACGCTAAATGCATCTGTTGTTGCACATGTGTCATGTGATGTGACGTCATAAGCATTGAGTGCTTGAAAACGAGACTACGAGACGAATTTCGATATTCGCCCACACGCCTAAATTTATTGAACATTGCTTTGCAGTCGTATGATGTAAATCAGCACAGAGAGTCAGATATGTGTGGGCAGTGTTAATTAACAACACATATGTTCATCATCTCCTTGTCCGCTTACGTAGCTCAGCGGTGGCGTCACTGACTACCACGCAGGAGGCCCGTATTCGACTCCCGGCAGGGGACTGGGTGTTGTGTGTTGTCCTAATCATCACCATCATCATTGGCACGTAAGTCGGCCACGCGACGTCAAATAAAAAGACTCACACTAAGGCAGCCAAACAAACCAGCAAAGGGTTCTCCCGGCCAAGAAAGCCATATGCTCATTTCCATTTTTACCATCTCCTTCTAAACACCTAGATTGATATTCACATTATTCAGTATCTGCAAAGAAATACTGCGAAGGTGGTGTGTGGCTGGTAACGGGCTGATGGACAGAGCAGGGGTAATGAGGAGTACAGACATACAGAATATGGACCAATAGAAAATAAATAAAGAAATACCCTATGCAAGACCCGGATTTCATTTTAGTGTCTACTAAAGTATAAGAGAAATCAAAGATTGAACTTATTTTAATTTTGTCGTTCGTTACTTTTCCTTTCACTTCACCAACTTCCGAAATTTAATGCCAATAGCTTCTCTACGTTGTACTCTTCTTCTTATTAGCTTAATGGTGCAGCTGTTTTGCTATAGTATGTTCTACAAACACACGTTTGTCGACATCCTAAATCGTTCTTCTATCTGTTACTGCATTACTCTTCATTCCTATTGCCAGAATATTTATTTTCTCCAAATTAATCTTAGTCCAACTGTCTCTTTTCGTATTATGTCGAGCATACAGTTAATGTCCTTTACCATGCCTCATTATTGTGTCATCCAGTTATTTAAGTTGTTGATGAAATGAACTTTACCCCAACTTCATTGTTGCTTGGACATTTGTACTGATTTTCTTCATGTTCTGTAAGTTTCTACACCTTATTCCTACAGTGATGCTGTTACTTCTTGGTTTTGAACAGATTACTTCAGTTGCTCTGGTATTACTAAAAAGCCTATTACTGTCTATACGTTTAATGATTTACAAATTCAAATGCTTTCTTGTACTCAGTGAAGCACACGAGTCGTGATGATATTCTCTGGATTTCCCGAAAATCTGTCTCCCGTTTGTTATTTGGCCATTAACTCCTCTACCCTCTCTGAAACCAAGTTGTTCCCTTACGAACTCTGCGTTGTTTGATTTCTTGTTGGTTTCCTATCTCATCTGGAGGCCAGATATGTGTAGACAATTTTTTTGGCTTATTATTGTTATTAAATGAATTGCTTCAGTTTCCGCATTTTGTAGAGGCCTTTGGTGGTTATCGAGCCCGTTATACTAGCAAACCCGCCAACGCTTCGCAGTAACTAATGTGTATGAGATATATACCATAATCTCTTCTCGCAATGTCTGTCCCTTCCTCCCTCCTCTATTTCCTCATCGCATTCTCCCCCTTCATTTGTCCATGTCCTCCTCTTCCCTACCTTTGTTCATTACCTTATCCCACATCATATCCATCTCCACCCACTCCAAATGTTCAAATGTTTGTATAGCTTATGGGACTTAACTACGGGGTCATCAGTCCCTAAACTTACAAACTACTTATGAACTACTTACGAACTAGGACGGCACAAATATCCATGCCCGGGGGGGGTTCGAACCCCCGACCGTAGTGGCCACCCACTCCTCTCGCTGCTCTCTGCGTCTATATCATCCCCTCTTTTGTAATCCATTATCTATCTCCTCCTCTCCCTCTCTCTGTTCATATTTATTGTTATTGCAATCGGGAGCCTGATTGGGAATATGGATTAGTAAATGGATAAGTAAATCGATTGGAAACCTTTCGAGCTGCTCTATCCGTCAGGTTAGTAACTTTAATGTCCGTACATTTATGGATTTTATTGTACGAAGATACATATCAACGGCGAAATGATAAACAATCTGCGATATTTCAGTATGTGATAGTCCTTGAATCGTAAAACGGTAGGCATAAAAATTTATACAGCCTACCTTCTTGTTAGTTTCTTGACCCATAAGTGAATAATGAACTCTTATTAGAAATGTAAATGGAACACGATCAACAACATTGCCACATACAGGTAAAAATTTACAATCAGCGACACAGGCGGATATAGCTATGTTGGCAAAAGCTGTTGCATCCCTGAAATGAAGTCGACCAATCGTGGCAAAGATTAAGATAGCAAATGAAATTTTAGATGGCGGTAGTTGTTTTCTCTTCATAGTAAACAATATTATTTTGATAATCTGCATAATAATTTAGTTTCATGTATATTAAACGTATTGAGGAAAATGATGTTTTTCATGGATAAGAGTGAATGGATTCTCTTATGGAAATCGTCTTACAAATGCTATCGACTTATGACCACGAGAACAATCAATCGTGTTTCCATGAACGAAAGGCGTAGTACTGGTAAGAAATCGGCATATCTCATTGCATATTGTATACTATCATCCGATGGCTGAGAGCGACGTCACGCAATTTCCGGGAATCAACGGCTCTTGCCAACATTGCCTTCTAAGTCTGCGTCGCGGATTTAAAATTAAAGCCTACCTACCACTGAATCCCAGGCTTTAAGCAATGCCTGTTCTTAGCACAGATAACTCCATCTCCCTTTATTCTAACCTCCTTGACGTATTTGTTCGCTCCGTTACAGGGTATTTGATCGCTAGGCGAGTAGCGAATGAATAAGCAGATTGTTGGGTAATCTAGAAAACGATCCGAGAGGAAGCGTACATTTAGTTTTTCCTTAATTCTGATATTATCCGGTAGATTTTCCAAACTTTTTCTTTCATACAAACCTTGTGCTGAGATTTACGAACGGAACAAAGAAAAGACCAGCCAAATTGTTGAAGTCTTTCTAAGTGATGCGCTTTCATACATGTTGCAATTTTTATTTATATAGATTAGATGTACTTTACGTTCCATTTGATACAAACTGAGAGATCCTATTGGATGCTGAGTATGTCCAATAAATACTAACAAAACGAGATCGTATGTATTAGTGTACCTTCTACAGACCCGAAATGCCTTTGCCGTTATGTACGTGGATCGGTCAAAAGAAGCACTTAAAAGGAATAAAACTTGTTATTACACTATAAATACAGAATGTACTGGGTACATATGATAGGCTTTCCAGGTGTTTAATTGATCAGTGACTGCGGGTTCCATATCATATCGCCTTGTATCTGTGGTGTGTGTGATTTATTATTCTCCCTTTTCTAATAACTACATAATAAAAAAACTGCTATCGGTACCAGCGCCAGCTCTAGGCGAGGAGCATCTCGTAGACAGCGAATAAGACGGCGCGATCTCCACTGTGGGGTTCTGAGAACCACAGAGCAGGTTGAAGGAGACACCGGAGCCGGGTTAATGAAGATGACGTGAAGCCTACGGCAGCGATAAAGCAGCGCTGCCAACTTTACGAGGAAACACTACGCCAACCACTAAATCAAGCGCGTGGGCGCTCCCGCCTTACTGGCGCAAAAACGGTAATCCTGCAAACCGTCCTTAGGGTATTGTCAGTATTATTACAGTATATAATATTTTGTTACACTTTGCATTACCTGGTTACGAGACAGCATCTTACGTTTACTTTCTTCTTCGTTAAACCAATTATATATTGGGCTGGTTCATACACTCCTGGCCATTAAAATTACTACACCACGAAGATGACGTGCAACAAACGCGAAATTTAACCGACAGGAAGAAGATGCTTTGGTATACAATTGATTATCTTTTCAGATCATTCACGCAAGGTTGGCGCCGGTGGCGCCTCCTACAACGTGCTGACATGAGGAAAGTTTCTGACCGATTTCTCATACAGCAGTTGACCGGACTGCCTGGTAAAACGTTGTTGTGATGCCTCGTGTAAGGAGGAGAAATGCGTACCATCACGTTTCCGACTTTGATAAAGGTTGGATTGTAGCCTATCGCGATTGTGGTTTATCGTATCGTGACATTGCTGCTCACGTTGGTCGCGATCCTATGACTGTTAGCAGAATATGGAATCGGTGGGTTTATGAAGGCAGTACGGAACGCCGAGCTGGATCGCAGCGGCCTCGTATCACAAGCAGTCGAGATGACAGGCATCTTACCCGCATGGCTGTAACGGATCGTGCAGCCACGTCTCGATCCCTGAGGCGGGGCCGTTTGCAAGACGACCACCATCTGCACGAACAGTTCGACGACGTTTGCAGCAGCATGGACTATCAGTTCGGAGACCATGGCTGCGGTTACCCTTGACGCTGCATCACAAACAGGAGCGCCTGCGATGATGTACGCAACTACGAACCTGGGAGCACGAATGGCAAAACGTTAATTTTTCGGATAACTCCAGGTTCTGTTTAGAGCATCATGATGGTCGTATTGGTTACACGTCTCGCTCACCTCTTGTTCGCATCGACGGCACTTTGAATAGTGGCTGTAACATTTCAGATGTGTTACGACCTGTGGCTCCACCCTTCATTCGACCACTGCGGAACTCTACATTTCAGCAGGATAATTCACGACCGCATGTTGCATGTCCTGTACGGGCCTTTCTGGATACGGAAAATGTTCGAATGCTGCCCTGGCCAGCACATTCTCCAGATCTCTCACCAACTGAAAACGCTTAATCCATGGTGGCCGAGAAACTGGCTCGCACAATACGCCAGTCACTACTCTTGATGAACTGCGGTTCGTGGTGAAGCTGCATGGGCATCTGTACCTGTACACGCCATCCAAGCTCTGTTTGACTTAATGGCCAGGTGTATCAAGGCCGTTATTATGGAACAGGTGGTTTTTCTGAGTACTGATTTGTCAGGATCTATTCACCCAAATTGCGTAAAAATGTAATCACATGTCAGTTCCCCTGTAATATATTTGTCCAATGAATACCCATCTGCATTTCTTCTAGGTTTAGCAGTTTTAAAGGCCAGTAGTGTATTATAAAAAGGTGGGTCAATTTCTTCCTCACAGTTTCTGACAACATAACATCCGAAACTACCGGAATTCAGAGTACGTGGATGATGGATCGTTCTCAACTATCATGACCACGAGAATCGAGACGGGCGGGCGGAGCAAACAAAAAACGCCCTTCATCCAATACAGTGACGCTGGCAAAGTTCAATGGAGCTGAACACAGTCCTCGGGGGTAGTCGTGATTTCAAAAAAGTTCAAATGTTTGTAAAGGTTATGGGACTTAACTGCGTGGTCATCAGTCCGTAAACTTACAAACTACTTATGAACTAACATACTAACTCGCGCATCGGAGCACAGCGCAACCAAAAGTTGGATGCCTAAGTTACTCTTGTAAACTCGCAGAGATCATCTTGAACAAATTGCAAATGACGAGCGTCTCCCTTGAGAAACTGCAAATCAGTACTAATAAATTCCACAATCATGCGCTGGCATCTACGACAAAATTAGTTGGGCTATATCCATGGTATTATATGGCGACTTCAGTGCATAAGGTGCAGATTCACAGTCCGCAAATAACAGCCAATGCACTGTTACCAATCGGAAAAAAATGGAAAACGTTTTGAAGTGGCTTCTGGTAACTTCCGGTCCAAATACATCCAGTACTATAAAACTGTTACAAAAAGATATGAAAAGTTGTCAAGGGAGATTCTAATGACACTATGACCGACCATGGAAGATTCCAGTGTGGATTCTCACTCTGAGGACTATAGGACCGATACTGATTCTGATTTCTATATATCAAACAATTCAAATCATTCTGTATACAGCAGAACAATATCTTCAATCAAATTAATTTATGAATGTTAAGAACAATTGTCTTCAGTAGCTATATTTACAATAATAATATATTCTGCTACCGGCTTTTAAGATTCTTTCATTAGGCGTATGTTACTAAATAGCAATTTGCGTGGAATCTAACAATTGTAATTCTTCAATATATTTTCTAGGAATGTTCTTTTTTTTTGGTTTAATAAGCAAACCATGTTGTCATTGTGTCAACTCCTGTAATTATCCGTCTCCAAATACTCTAAGCTGTTAATAATAAATTGTATGACGCATTTTCATGGATCACGTTGCTATATTGCTCCACCTTCAAATTAATCAACCACCCAAAGAAACAACAGTGTGATGAGTTTATCAAAATTAAATGCTTTTATGGGGTTTTGACCATGTTTTCGGGATTTGGTCTCACTGTGCGCCGATACAAAGTAAGCCAGACGACCATGTGGAAAGTTCTCCAAGAAAATTGTTTGTACTCTTATTACTCACCACAGATAATACAGGGATTTCTAGCGTCAAAGTTTTAACATCAAGAGCAGATTTATCATTGGTTTATTCATCAGACAACCAGGATTCCCGGATATGTGTCATCCGTAATGATCACAGTTGAGGCCATATTTATGCTGAGTCCTATCTTTGACTTCATAACTGTCATCTGCCATCTCCTTTCCAAGCACCTACCAGGCTAATGTTATCTGCGTTTCTTGTCTCCACTGCTGTAAGACGTTCCACCGATGATTTGACGGGTTGTGGATGCTACATGTGGTGCTCCAACCTACTAAAACGTTAACGTCTGGACGCTTTCGATGGATCGGACAAGAGCGTCTAGTTGCATGGTTTGCTCATTCACTGGATAAAAATCCGTACGATTACTGGTTCAGGCGGTAAGTTGCCAGAGATTGGTTGGGAATCGGTAAGGTGTTGGTGCCAAAATAATAATAAACTGATTTTCAGTGTCGACTTACTAATAAATCATCTCAGAGAGGCAAATTACAGTCTCCGTGCTTCACAGGGTTTATTAATGTATTTAGTAAAAAAAAAAAATAAAAAATAAAAAATAAATAAATAAATAAATAGATTTTAAAAATATATTTTCTTAATCTACGAGGTAAATCTATGTTATGTTTGAATTTTGGCGTAACAGCAGTATTAGAAATGCCTCTATAATATTATTCTTTTGAATTCCGGACCACCATCCACTCTCAGATTTTCCGACTTTGGGTGACTTCCTGCTACAGTGCAATTTTTGTGAGAATACAGGCCGTTGTCTTTCGATATCATAGTTAAAAAAACAAAAACAAAAAAAACAAAAAAAAAAAAAAAAAAAAAAAAACAGTAGCACAGTTGGAATGTGTTGGCAACATTCAAAAGAGGCGTAATGGTAGGCTTCGTTGCTTGCTGAAAAATAAAAGTACTTGAAGAAATTAATTCTCTTTAGTTATATTATGGGAGAGCTGTCAGGAAAAACACAAAAAATTAGAGGCAGTGAGGCGTGTTGTTTATTTCCACAAACTGTCCACTGATCAGAGTACTTAATCTGTGTCTAAAAGACGATTGGTATAAGTATAATACAAGTAATAAGACGTATTCATATGTACACTCATATGAATGAAATAAAGACCGCATTCTGGTTCCTTGAAAACGCTGATTTATTGAGGAAGTGTCTTCACGGCAAGGCGTAGAATACAAGTGAAAACTTCAATAATTTTAATTTGGTTTAGATGTGCAAAACTTATATTCTGTGGACTTGAAGTTCCCAAAATAAGTGTCTACTTTCATCTGTACAACTGCATCATAATGGCAGAAGTCCTGATGAGTGCTGGTGTAGATGCAGGTTTACTTACAACAAAACCATTTTGCATCATTGATGAAAGCAATCACGAAAGCTGACCACAGTCTTACCTGCAAAAAGAACGCAGGAAAATTTTAAGAGTAGAGGACAGACGCCTGGAGGATGTGTGGTGTCGCACAAGTCTAAAGTGCGCGCCACGTACTTTCGCCGTGCGCCGCCATGCACGCACGGCGCGGCGTTCTTACGACGTCAGCCACGAGCGCCCTCTGCTACAACTCCGCTCGTGGCCACCACTGAACGGCATCGTTCATTTGGGACTGAGATAGGAACCAGTTAACACTTCGGAATAAGATAGGCACCATTGAAGACTTGGCTATCGGATAGGCACTAGGCAGGCCTCTAGCTCAACTATGTATCAGCATTCTGCAGTGTTGAGCTATGTAAAAGTTAAGTATTACTAAGTCTCTAAGAAATTTATATCTCGTTCTAATTTACTCTAGTGTTTCTAGTTTCTGCTGTCCCACTGGCTGCTCACCTTCGTACCTGCACAAGCGTGCATCCTTTATTCCTGTTTCGGTCTCATTCTACTCGGCCACCGACACCTACGACGGAAACGAGACACAAAAGCGGCGACGAGGCTGGGACACAAAAGGATATTATTAGTGTAAATAAATCTGAGGGTCTCCTATTACATGTCTGAGTAAAAATAAATAAATAAATAAATAAATTGAGTCATATTTTCGCGGTTGTACTTTTTTTGAGTAATTTCAAAAAGTATATGCGCTAATGCTATGAAACTTTCAGAACTATATGAAAGTGTTGTTATCTCACTGAAACTAAAAAATACGGGATTCATCAATACACCTGAATTTTTTACTATTGTATGAAGAAAAAACTTAATTTCGGAGGAGTAAAATTAAGAATTCTTAATAATACAATTTGTGCAAAAATTTAAAACTGTTAATAATAAATAATTGTAGTTCTGTGGTCTTGTGACTTTTTTAGGACACTACGGTAAAATTTTCGAATTCATTACATGTTTACAAATTCAGTTATGGCATTTTATAAAAAAAAGTCACAGAAAAAATTGAAAATTGAAATTTCTGTAAAATATTATTCCTGCATCTTTCAATGTTTTCATTAAAACTTAACTCTTTCTTTACACATCCAAAACTTGAGATTTCTAAATAAATATGGCTGTAATGAATTTTATTTAGATGCTTTCATTCTCCTTTAGTTGACTTACGTCAGAATTTAAAAAAGGCAACTATATGCATTATTCACAGAAATATTTAACATTTAAAAAATGCAACTATATGCATTATTCACAGATTTTTATTTATTTTTACTGCTGAAGTTAACAGTCACAGTAGCATTTGCTTCAGGTGAAATTAAAAAATTATAATCTAATATTTTCCCAAGAAAAGGTATTAAGACAAATTGCAATAGACTAATAGTTACAACTGTTATGTATGCCACAATGATTACGAAAAGAATATGAAAGGAAATATAGGGGATGGAATGACTCAACCGCCACTGACTTGTAACGACCCACATAGTAAAGTCAATTTCACGTTCAAGTTACCTTCACCTGTTAACTGAAAAATAGTCCATGATCACTCATTGAAGCTATTATTGCATGTGCACTTCGTTAAGCATAAATGTGATCTGCTTTTTACATGAATCAGTCCCACAGTGAAATCTCTTTGGTTGTTGGCACCAAACATACTTCCTACGGAATTGAAAATGTCAGTTACGTGTAAAATGCCACAAACTGAAATCAGTACGCAAGGTAGAAACTGTTTTAAATCATGAATAACTCCTTTCAAAAATAAAGAGAATTCCAAGCACTCCCAGCAACGTAATTACGTGTGAACTTCAATTTACTTAAATCAGCTGGCCGCGGTGGCCGAGAGGACTGAGGCGCTCCAGTCACGGTCTGCACGGCCACTACGGTCGGGGGTTCGAATCCCCCCTCGGGCATGGATATTTGTGCCGTCCTTAGGATTAGGTAGTTCATAAGTAGTTTGTAAGTTAAGGGACTGAAGACCCGTAGTTAAGTTCCATAAGCTATACAAACATTTGAACTTAAATCAGAACACACAGTATACATGACGGCCCATACTTAAAAATGCACTTCGTCTTACACACCTTCGCACAAACAAAACTCGACCCGAGTACATCAGCGACGATCACTAAAAATTTCTTCAAACGATTCGTATCTTTGATTCTCACCATGGAATACTGTCGGAGGTATAATCAGCGAAATAATCCTTAATCGCCAGGTATACAACTTCAAACGACTGTCCAAGGTGACAGCTACGGTACCAGGCCAGTCAGCTGCCGCCAGGCTATGAGTATGCTCGGCCGATATCAACAGTATGCCAGCACAGTCCAACACACTCCATAGGCTGCCTCGCCGTATCTATCTGTAAGCACCTCTAACTTCCCTTTCTGTGCGAGGCTTTATATACATTTTCTGCACAGTGCACTGCCTTTTCAGCGTGTTACCTCGGCGACCGAGGAAGCAATATAGATAGACGTATCGCGACCGCCTCGCCAGAAAACCGGCGTGCACGGCACAGCTTCCCTCCCTGCCTCTTAAAGTGGATCGTGGAGAGGTGGGGTTGGCCGCCATACAGTGTGGTCCATTGATAGTGACCGGGCAAAATATTTAACGAAATAAGCATCAAACGAAAAAACTACAAAGAACAAAAGCTTTCTAGCTTGAAGGAAGAAAACAGATGGCGCTATGGTTGGCTCGCTAGATGGCGCTGCCAGAGGTCAAACGGATACCAACTTCATTTTTTTTAAATAGGTACCCCCATTTTTATTACATAATCGTTTAGTACGTAAATGAATATGAATGTTTTATTTGGAACATTTCTGTCGCTTCCTGATAGATGGTGCTGTAATATTCACAAATATAGTGCTCACAAGTTTAGGCGAACATTGGGTAACAGGTAGGTTTTTTAAATTAAAACGCAGAAAGTAGGTACGTTTCAACTTTAATTCGGTTGTTCCAATGTGATACATGTACTTTTGTGAAATTATCGTACATTATGAGAACGCATGCTGTTACTGCGTGATTACCTGTAATTGCATCATGACTTCAATAAATACTGAAAATGATGTCCTTCAACTTCAATACATTTGGCAATACGCGTAACGAAATTCCTCTCAACAGCGAGTAGTTTGCCTTCAGTAATGGTCTCAAAATCATTGACAATGCGCTGACGCATGTTTTCAGTCGTTGTCGGTGAATCACGATAGCAAATATCCTTCAATATTCCCCACAGCAAGATATCCTAGGATGTAAGATCCGATGAACGTGCGACCAAACCATCTGTCATTAAATATTCCATTTAAGACCGCTTCAACTTCACGCGAGCCATGTGCCAGACATCCATCAAGTTGAAAGTTCATCGCCATTCTGTCATGCAGTGAAACGTCTTGTAGTCAAATCGGTAGAACATTACGTAAGAAATCATCATACATTGCACCATTTAGATTACCATCGATAAAATAGTGGGCAATTTTCATTCCTCCCATAATGCCGCACCATAGCAGCCATCGTGGATTTTCCGTTGCCCAATAGTGCATACTATGTCAGTTTACGTTAGCTCTGTTTGTGAATGACGTTTCGTCACTAAACAAAACGCGCGAAAAAAAAAAAATCTGTTATCGTCCCATAATTTATTTTGTGCCCATTGGCAGAACTGTACACCACGTTCAAAGTCTTCTCCATGCAAATCCTGGTTAATAGAAATATGGTACGAGTGAAATTTATGTTGATGTAAAATTCTCAACACCGAGGTTTTGGAGATTCCCGATTCTCGCTCAATTTGTCTGCTACTGGTGTGCGGATTAGCTGCAACAGCAGTTAAAACACTTACTTGGGCAATCATCATTTGTTGCTGGTCGTGGTTGACGTTTCACTTGTGGCTGAACACTTCCTGCCTCTATAAATAACGTAACTATCCGACGAAACGTCCGGACACTTGGATGATGTCTTCCAGGATAACAATCAACATACATAGCACAGGCCTGTTGGATATTTTGATCACAATAGCCATACATAACTACCATATCGACGTTTCCTGCAATTGCTAATTGTCCATTTTAACTCGAGTAATGCATCATGAAGCAAATACCGTCCGCACAGGCGATACGTTACGCGATACTGCGTACTAATACGTTTGTGACTATTACAGCGCCATCAATCACAAAGCGAAAAAAGTGTTCCAAATAAAACATTCATATTTATTTACGTACCTGACGTATATTTAATAAAATTATGGTACCTATTTATGAAAATGCAGGTGATATCCGGATGACTTATGGCAGCGCCATCTAGCGGACCAAGCATAGCGCCATCTGTTTTCCCCCTTCAAGCTAGAAAAGTTTTGTTCCTTGTAGTTTTTCGTTTGATGCTTATTTCGTGAGATATTGGGCCCGGTCACTATCAATGGACCACCCTGTATATTCTGACAGTGCTCCCAGCATCAGAGTCACTACCGACGTACTGAGTTAATCTATATGCGCCCGCACTACCTCCCGGAGGAAGGATCCTTAATAATTCCTTTCACCTGAGATGTCACCCGAACCGCCCTAGATACTCTAAAATACCTTGGGAATATCTGTGCTCCAGAAACGTCTTTAGAGAAATCCAGCTTCCAACTCGAAAAGAGACTTTGGCCCTTGTTATAAGATGAAGCCACCCTCTGGCGTGCCAACCGAATATTGTTACATACAGCCTGTGTTATACCCAATAGTTTCAACATTATCCTTAGCTGGAATCAGGTAATTTATGGACTATACATAGTGGTGAATTTACTGCAAAGGAAAACATGAGTTTAGACTGAGTGCTGCGGTAGCCTTCAAGCACAGCCGTATTAAAGGCAAAGCTTACCTATCCTAGAGAGTCATCCCATGCAGTTTTGACCTGACGATTGGGGCAGCCTCGAGATTGTGATTTATCCATTACGAAAATGAGGCTGTGAATAGTATGAGCTAGAAGTGATATGCTTAATGCCTTTTCCGAAAAGGAAGTTTCTAAATTCACAAGGCCTAAATACTAGGTGTCTGTCACTCACTAGAATCTTACGAGCTCCAAATTACGAAAATATTTGACTGAGTAGTTTCATCATCGTACTAAAGTTATAACCCCTACTAGGTAGAATACGTAAAAACGAGTAAAACGAACATTAAATATAGTTGCGTTCTTGGCGCATGTTTTTATAGAGATTATTCATGATCACTAACATTATGAAGTAGTTGAAAGTGAAAAATTTCGAGATTTTAATGTTATCTGTTGAGTTTCGTGAATTAATGTATTCAGCTGTCCACTCATACTACATTCACTAACACTACTTCTTAGGATTATCTAAAGACCGTTCGGATTATCTAAGGACCACACACCAATCTTAGTGCTTGTTGCTTTGTTCATTCTTTTTTCTCCAGTACTCTTTCATTTTATCGCTATTTATCCTGTTTCTTTCTTCAGACCATTTAGACCCCACTTTTGCCTTTTGCCTTGAAAACACTTTCCTCTTAAAAAGCTCTCTTTCTGCTGCATCTTTTCCACTTAAGATGTTTCTTTCCTAATTTCTTGAATCTAGGCTGTTGTTGACATCTTGTTCGAAACATATTTGATTAACCTGTTGTAGTTCAGTCTGTATAAATGTCCGAAAAATAGAAATCGCTTCTTTCGCAGTGTTTCCATTATGTTTCTTGCGATGAACTTCTTCCTTACATCTCAATTTCATAGCTCGATTACGCGCTGTAGTCTTGTCCTAAATTTTCCATTCGGTCTTATTGAGAAAACTTATCGGGATCATTCAAGGTGAAGTCTTTGTACTCATTCTGTAGGTATGGCAAAAATCTTTTCCCTCCGGCCCCTTGATAATTTCGCAGATATGCTTCATAGCGCGGCTATATCGCGGCTTCGACCTGCAAACGATATATATCGAATCGATACGTTTCGAAACGATAGGTATGGAGCAAGCGAATGTCGTAGTACAATAGTGAATTAAATTGGCGGGACATTTGAATAGTGACATTCGGTTGTTTCGTGTTGAACGTTATGGCTAGTGGAAGTACAGAGGAATGTATGGTGTCGTCATTGACATGGAATGAACTGATTCCGAAACTGTACAGAGTTTGGCCGTTTTTTAAATTATTACCGGGCGATGAGTTTAAGAAATGTATTGACTATCGTAGTCAACGTAGTGTGAAAGTTATCCGTAAAAGTGCTGACAAACTCTTTCTTTTCCTATTATTTTGCGTTAATTGCAATAAAAGAACGGCTTTCAGAGTAAATGCGTGGTTTGAACACTGAAGATCTGCAGTAGCACCAAGTACTATATTAATTTCATGTTGGGTAAGGAACTGTTAGTTAGAAATTGCTGCCTCAGAAACTGGTCTCGCACTGAACACTGTATGCGAATATTATGGGTTTTGTAGGAAATATGTTATTGTAAGAATAGTAGGGAGCCTATCGGAGGAGTGGCGAAGATCGTTGAAATTGACGAAACTCATAGCAGTAAAAGAAAATATAATAGAGGATGTGTACTGAAAAACGAGGTGGAACACATTTGGGTGCTTGGGGGCATTGAGAAAGAGAGAGAGTAAAAATTGTTTTATGGTAAAGGTGCATTCAAGGGAAAGGGAAACTTTAGTGCCTCTTATCAAACACTTCATACTAACTGGGACGAAAATGCTAACGGACGGATGGGCTTCGTATCGAACATTAAAAAATGAAGGCTTCCAACACGTGTTCGTGAATCATAGTGTCGAATTTGTATCATCAGACGACTCATCTGTGCACACGCAGAACGTGGAAAGACTGTGTAAAAGTGTGAAGAGCAATATAAAACGGGTCGGCTAGGTGGACACGACGAGATGTGCTTCCTCCGACATATTTAATTCCATAATTTACGTCTTAAGGGAAAAAATTTCCTTGCGATATACTGCTACTGTTCCTCAGAGACATTTCTCGTGTTTACCCAGGATACGGCCAACAAGGACTCAAACCACTAGCTAACACAAGAAAAGAACTGGAGGAAGACTTTAGCGATACCGATTAAGAAAGGTATATAAAGTACATATGTAATTAATATATTATATACATATTTTTTATGTTTCCTTTTTAGCACGTAAGGGCTCGTAGCGGACAAATCTCCACTTCACAAAGCGGTAATTTACAAGAAAGCTTACACTGGAAGTAGTTCGGCCTGAAATGATGTATAAGGAATGTTCGAATCTCCGGTTCAGAAACACTCAGTGGATTTACGGTTGTATGTTCGAATCTCCGGTTCAGGCTCAATGGATTTACAGTTGTACGTTCGATGTAAATCATTTCAGGACGACCTGTTTCGAGTGTAAGCTTTCCTGTAAATCACCCAGAAACTGTACTCTTAGGTTCCTGCCTAACCTCATTCTTTGAAATCATGACATATTCGTAGAAATCATAACATTCGCCTGTTCGATACCTATCGTTTCCATACTCTACCGCTTCGATATATATCGTTTGGAGGTGAAAGCCTCGCTATAGCCGCGCTATGCAGGATATCTGTGAAATTACCGAAATGGCTAAAAAGTTGTCATGGGCTAGGATGGTGTGGGAGGGTGGAGGTGGGAAGGAATTCTATCTTTGCGGTCTGATTTTCTTCCACCTTCCATTCTTCTTTTCAGTTCTTACTGCTCCATAGGATACCTGTTCCATTCTCCTATTTCTATTGCTAAAACCCTTCTTAGCCGTTCTTTTTTCCCCTTTGTTATGACAAAACATGCGACACATGTATTTCAGCGGAAGTCTCTCAGACAAATATGGGTAAGTGTACGTGTCTATGTATCGATAAGAAAAGGAAAGAAATCGAAGTAGATACGAATTACAATGAATGAATCTTGAAATACATTATATCCTAAGAGAAGAATAAACTAGTAATATATTACATGTAGTCGATGGACAATAGTGTATCGAGATGTTAAAAAGTGTATTTTTTAGAGTTACGAAAGTAATTATCGATCCTAGCAAAGAAGAAAACTAAAATCTTTACTGGATTATATTTGATCGTGTAATAAACATCAATAAGAAGAACACATTACAATTTGTGTAATGATTGCTGTAAGTAATAAGTAATATTTAAGAGAGTTATATGATACTGAGACATCAGTTATGGCAAGATCAGTACTAATTTTTTACAGATGTTTTTTTTTTATTACATTTGCAAAACATGGCAACGAAGAGTTGTAGAACCCGGTAATTAACTAAAAAAATCTAGCATAAGTGATGTCTCAGTAACTTAGATTGTTCCCTAGCCTTGTACTGTGTGGAGCATACATTAAATAGAATGTAGTTTATATAGGTGGTTAATGTATAAGGACCACATCTAAAACTAACGTTGAGGACTCGTAAAAATAAATATGTAGAGTGTGTGTTGTAAAAAATTTTCACTCCTGAAAAATGAAAAAAGAACACGAGGTTGTCGATCCACAAAAAGTTTGTTGGTACATTCTTGAGGATGTATACGACACACGATCACACAGACAGACTGTAAGCACGGGAATAAAGCCAACATAGCGTGAGCAATGTCGTCGCTAGTACCGTCTACATCTTCCTTTTGTAGGAATACAATATCTAATTCTCCAATGGAAACGATATTAGAAGTGCCGAATGTAGTAATCTTGCGGAATGGCTGCCATTCAGTTTCCACCTGGTGCCTCAGTGGTGCTCATGCTGACCACGCAACATGACGTTTCACCCGGTCCCAAACATGCTCGTTGGAGGACAGATCTGATGACAGGCACGGTTGTTGAAGTACCCTAGAAGAGCACGGTGCGGTGTACGGAATACATATGGACGTGCAGTGTCCTGTTGGAAAAGCATATCGGCTTGTTGATGCATGAACGGTGGTAAGATGGGTTTTACGATGGTTTCAGTGTACCGTGCATTGTTTAATTTTCTCTCGGCGATCACCAGAGGAGAAAGACTAGCGTAGGATATGGCTCCCCACACCATGATGCTAGGTGTCGGCCCCGTTTGCCTCTGTCCCGTAGACTCCAGATATTTGCGCTCCCCTGCACAACACCACACAAGTGTACGACCATCACTGGTAACGAGGCAGTAGCGACTCATCCATTCGTTCCTTGAGAAGCACCTATCGTAACACCACAGGATGCGGGCTGAACGATTGCGCGTGAGCGGAAAACACCCTTAACGGCATGTATGATCGTGCATCACTGTGTGGAGAGCCATATCCTACACAGGGCGTTCTCCTCTAGTTATCGTATAGAAAACACTGAACAGTGCATGGTACACTGAAACCATCATTCAACCTTTATAATTATACATTTTTGACGACGTTACAGCTTTCATTGAATGAAATAAATCACAATTTGCAATCAGTTCTGGCTTCACTGTAATAGGTTTAGATGGAATACCAAACAGCGGCGAATAAAAATTTGTACTCCGCAGGGATTCAAACCAGGGATCTCCTGCTTATCTCCTGCTTACTATGCAGACGCGTTGAAAAATTCCGCCACCGAGGACACAGTGACCAGCCAGACTGCAGAGGACTCTTCCCTGCACGTCTCCCGCCACACTCAAATATCCATTCGGGAATACAGGTTCCAGGCTGCGAGCACTGCAGAGCAAATAGGCTGGTAATAGGAAAGAGCGTGGCGAATGGAGATTTGGGTGTGGCGGGAGACGTGCAGGGAAGAGTCCTCTGCAGTCGGGCTGGTCACTGTGTCCTCGGTGGCGGAGTGGTCAACGCGTCTGCCTAGTAAGCAGGAGATCCCGGGTTCGAATCCCGGCAGAGCACAAATTTTCATTCGCCGCACTTTGGTATTCCATCTAAACCTAGTACAGTGAAGCCAAAACTGATAGCAAATTGCGATTTATTTCATTCAATGAACGCTATAACGTCGTACTGTGAAGCTATAACTGATCGCAAATTGCGATTTATTTCATCATTCAATTGTCTTGCTATCATTCACGCACCAACAGGACAATGCACGTCCACATGTATCCTGTAACACCCAACGTGTTCTTCAAGAGCCGGCCGCGGTGGCCGAGGAGACTGAGGCGCTCCAGTCACGGTCTGCACGGCCACTATGGTCGGGGGTTCAAATCCCCCCTCGGGCATGGATATTTGTGCCGTCCTAGTTCGTAAGTAGTTCATAAGTAGTTTGTAAGTTTAGGGACTGATGACCCCGTATTTAAGTCCCATAAGCTGTACAAACATTTGAACATTTTTTTGTTCTTCAAGATGTACGTTAACTACCTTGGCCAGCGTGATCCCCAGAAATGTCCCCCATTGATCATGTCTGCGACCGCATGTTGGGCGGTCTGCATGCGCAGCACGAAATGTGGCCCAACTGAGGTAGACGGTGGAAATTGCACGGCAGGCCGTTCCACACATTAGGCACCTCTACGATCGTTTCCATGGAAGAATTACAGCTTGCATTGCTGCAAAAGGATGGTATACACGGTACTAATGCCAACATTACGTATGCTTTGGTGGCTGTACTCACGTGCTTATGGCTGTGCTTGTGTGGTCGTAAGTTTTATACATCCTCAAGAATGTGTCAATAAAATTTACCTCTTCTAGGTCGACGATTCCTTTTTTCATTTCCCTTTATAATAGGACAAAAATCTTCAGACCATGATCGCGTCCTCGCAAGGGATTAGTAATGTCATTTTGGACGATACTGTGAGATAGTACACCGAACTTGCTCGTACTCACGTGCGTCCCATAGATAGTAATACAGACTTCGTATCCCACAAGAATACATGAGTGGCGATACTGTGAGATAGTACGCCGAACTTGCGCATCTCATAGATAGTAATACAGCCTTCGTATCCCACGAGAATACATGAGTGGCAGTAACCAAAACGAGTTTTCTCAGATATAGGTGCAGTACAGTCGTCTTCTGATATCGCGAGCTATTCAAATTCACATAGTAACAATATGAATGGGGATGAGAATTTTTTCGTTAAATGGAAAAAAGTTTTTTTTTCTTCGATGTAATGACTGATTTGGGAATTAATGGAATGGAAATCTGCTTATGAATGCTCAGAAACAACATTTTGTTTTTGGTACATCAGTCTCTATTCTTATATAAGAAATTGCTAAGAGTTTGGACGTAAGGAGATAACGGAGTTCGCTGTTTGCATTTCGTCCTCTCATAATACAAGTGAAGAGTGACAATTTGAGGATAATTAATTTACTCTAAACGAGATCGAAACGTCATCTGTGTTAGTGGTCTTAGGTACCCAAGAAAATTTTTTAATAAATAACAATTCATAGTAATTACATTTGGGTAATTATTAAAGAGTACAGGACTATTCACTGTATTTGTACTCAAGTACTGGTAGTATTTAAATGCACGTGGGGAGATCACAATATTATTCTTTATTATGGAAAAGAAACTTATGATATTAAGCTAATAAGGGCAGTATAGTTTACTGTGTGAGCTGGTGATTGATGATGCTGGTATTAATTATCGAATGTCAAAAGTCTGTTTAAAAAAATGGTCAAAGGATTCAAGTTTTCAAACAATAATATGTAATAGGCAATCAATCTTTATGAACAACTTACATAAAATGTATTAATTGTCTTAATCACTGGTAGAAACACTTTCCGGAATATCTATCAGCCGAATAAAATCCTTTATAGTTGTTGGCAAACAACATTGTCACTTTCGAGAAACTCTCGAGGGACGCCTCTTATGCGCATTAACACGGAGATACAGCGGGTTATGGGTTTGATGCCCTCTGTATCAGAAAATTAGAGGCTGCCAGGAAGCAGGGAGAGGTACATTAATCAACTCATTCAGGACGAGGAGGCAGCAGGCTGTGTGAATGGCTTGACTAAGCCCTGACCCCATCGATTACTGAAGCAATGAACCTCATTTACATATGAACACCACACATCTGTTGTACGCATGTGTTAAGACCGTAATGACTCATTGCGTCTATAGGCTATGCCTCAGAATAAACAGCAAACAAGAAATTTGTAATGTATTTATATCCTCTTACAAGCCTCCTAGAAACGTAAAAGAATAAATTTTGCTCTTGCGCCGCTTTTTGAAGTAGCTGTTAGCTCATCACACATAAATATTGTATAATATCCACAAAATTCTTCACTGTGGGGGCCCCTACTAGGTAGTGATTTCATTATTGATGCAGAACTTTACTTTGTAACTTCTGAGATTTTTAGATCTGATGATTGCAGATGCCGATACCGAAATAAATATAATTTTAGCAATCTTGACAGTTTTTCCATTCTCATTAAAGAAAGTGTAGATCGCAGACTCGCACAGGAAATTCATTTCCTTTATAGAAATGTAACGTCATTCTGGTGCACTATCAAATTTCAGCACTCAGATGCAGAAACAGCTAAACTGTAAACCTGGATGATGGGTCTATGTTTCCGAAGTGTCATGGAAACTGCAGACCAACTTAATGGGAGAACTAAAGGTGGTTTGGAGTAAAAATGACGATTTTTATTTATTATTTTTATGGAAAATTGTTGTTTGGAGTTTTCTGTATAATTTGACGTATTTTTCGTTGATTTTGGATGTATGTAAGTATTTTTAAATAGCTTACTGCACAAGTAATTTTTACGGGTCCAACAGCACTTGCTCAGTTACAACAAGATATCTGGGGAACTATTTGCAGTAGAAGGCTGTGATTTGAGTTATAGTAAACATTCTGCTGCACATCCAGATTTTCTGAAGAAATGCCTCACAGTAAAACTCAAAATGTAAATTAGTCTTTCAACAATGTTGTAATGGGCAGGATACACAAGAACGTATTGTGGGCTTGAAAACACTGGGGTCATATGATGCTGTGATCGCCTTCAGTGATGGAAATTCAGGCATAATAAAGGTTTCGAAGCAACTTTGAGTTCATAAGGCTGGCTATATTACGGAAGCAATCCTACAAGAACTGTACAGACAGGGAGTTTCCAAGGCAGAAATTATGGTCAAAATTACAACAGAAGCTCCACGATCCATCAGAACCTAACTGAACCTCAAGAAGATAAAGATTACAAAGCTGGAGAGTTTTAGGTTGTGTCTTCATTCAATAGTGAGATTACCTTTACTTAAAATTTAAAATGCGATTTCTGAATAACTACTTTTTTTGGCCAATGTTTCCCATTATCTCAGAAAGTACTTATGCTAAAGTTCTGAAATTTTTACCTCTTATTCACAGTGGTGTTATGTTTATGTAGATGTACAATGGTAGAGATAACCCTCTTAGTTTGATAAGAAAAATATTTTCTTTTAAAATTTCATAATCTTTATTAAACCTTTATTAAAAATTTTGTATCTTGACTCCTGACAAAACTGGATTCTTGATTGTAGATCAGTGAATGTATAAGATATGACTCTGTAACTTGGAAAAGTTTTGTTTTGTTACCTTGGATAGTTCCTGAGAAAACGGGATGTAAAAATATTAAATTTAACATTGTCAGGACAGGGCGTTGATACCTCCCCTTAAGGAACTATAGTGGCGGGCAGGAAAAGGCACATAGCGGTCACGCTCGCTGTGTGTAGCTAACGGCCACTGGACACAGATTCGTCAGCCTCGAAGCTTTGTCGCCACATAGGCTCCGTTAGTAATGTGGTATATTAGGGGTGGCTAAAGCTTCGTTGTTTGCAAGAGGTATTGAGTGATGTATGAAAGTGCACAGATGTGTGTTTGGCCAAAAACTAAATGCTGGAAAAAGGGCCTTCAAGTAGTACTTCTGCAATCGGTGTGTCTAAAGGGAAAAAATTTCATTGCGTTTCAGCATCTGCCATCATCAGATCTAAAAACCTCTGCACATACAAAGTGAAGTTCAAATCAAATGTTCAAATATTTGTAAATCTATCGGACCAAACTGCGTGGTCATCAGTCCGTAGCCTACAAACTACTTAAACCTAGGTAAATTAACCTAAGGACAACACACACACCCATGCCCTAGGGAGGACTCGAACCTCCACGGCGAGCAACCGCGCGCTCCGCAGCGAGACGCGTTAGACCGCTCGGCTACTCCACCGCGGCAGTGAAGTTCAGCGTCAATAATCAAATCTCTATCTAGTAAGGGGCCCTACTAGGTATAGACTTTCTACTGTAAGAGCTCACAGTGCCGAATTCTGTGGCTAGTATATGATATTTATGTGTGATGAGCTAACAGGTACTTCAAAAGTGGTATAAGAGAAAAATTTATTCTTTTACACTTCTAGGAGGCTTGTAAGAGGATATGGATTCATTACAAATTTCCTGTTTGCTGTTTATTGTGGAACATAGACTATAAAGCGACGCGATTCGTCACGCCAAATGTAGGTAGGTGGCAGTAGAATATTTCTGCAGTCCACTTCAAATTCCGGCAACGTACAATGTCTGTCGAAAAGAACGTCGCCTTTCCTCCAGCGACTCCCATTTGAGTTCCCGGAGAATTTCAGTAACCCTCGCACATTGATCTAACATACCAGTAACAAACTAACTACCTGCTTCTGAATTGCTACTATGTCTTCCTTTAAACGTATCTGCTGGAGTCCCAAACACTTGATCTACTTTCAAGACGGAGTCGTACCAGCGTTTAATATGCGGTTTCCTTTACGGACGAAACACATCTTTCCAAACTTCTCCCAACACACCGAAGTCGGCCATCTGCCTTCCACATGGCTATCCTAAAATTCTCATTACATCGCTGTGCAGCGTTGTGTCTAGATATTTAATTGGCGCAACTCTATTAAGCAGTACACAGCTAATGTTGTATTCAAATATTACGGGATTGTTCCTCCGACTCATTTACATCACCTTACACTTTTCTACATTTAGATCTAGTTGCCATCCTCACACCACCTACAAATTTGGTCGCAGTCATTCTGTGGTCCTTTCACAACTCCCTGGGGCACTCAAGGTATAATGTGCGCGAAAACTGGCGAATGTGCACCTATAGACTGCATGCTCATCAAGACTGTATCGTGTTCATTCAGAACCTGATACGCGTTCATCCGGTGCATTGTACTCATCCGCACTGTGCATTGTGTTCATCCACACTGTGCATTCTGTTCATGAATTGTGTGTTACAAGTCAGTTGTGTTACGATTCAGCAGGTAGAGTCTGCGTTTTAGAAGAAAGTTTCACGCTACGCGGAACCTTGTTTCAAGATGTCTGTCATTACTGACAAATATTGCGGGCAACAAAGGAAATTCCATATATATAAAAAAAAAATTCCATATAACAGGTGTCCAATTGTTGTGTACAGAGATGCAGTTCTTAGTATTTAAACTAAATCAACTTCAAGAAAAGGAGATTGACATATCTCTGCGGTTCTTGTTTGAAAATCATCTTAATTTATAAAAAGGAATTTTTTTATGTTTCACATGTGGTATTGCACATGAACTGTGTGTAACACGTCAGTCAAACATTGTCAATAGCGGTGTGCGTTGTCGGGGCGATGCGACACAGTTTTTATCGAGTCATTAAGAGACACACAATACATCGTGCAAGTGATGTATTTTCACGATAGTTAATAATGACTTTTGGAGAGGATATCCACAGTTCTGAGGATCAGTCAAAACCGATTAACAAGTGGAAATTTTTATACGAAATCCTGGAAGAATACTAACAGGTGTAAATAAAATCATATTGATATGACTGTATTTGTCGGTTTTCAGATGCGAATTCTTTATTACCTGCCTTTTGTAGCGTCAGGCTTATTCACGTGCCCCGGAGAAGAGAATCGCTCACCATTGTCGATATGCGATAGTCGCGCTGACCTTTGGCAGGAGGCAGCAGGTGCGAGTAACGGGACCTGACCTACCGCACGGCCTGGGGCAACCTGAGAGGCGGCATCGCTTTCTGCGGTAATGGCTCCCAGGGGGCCAACACCTGCCGGCACTGCGGAAGTGCCGTCTCTGGTTGCCCGGAGCTCTTATACCTGAGTCTCGTGTAACTGTGAGGAAGGGGTGGGGGTGAAAGGCGTGATTGCGCGCTCGTTTCCTAAACGTTACGTCATTTTGACATATTCATTCTGTATCGAAGACAATGATTGTGTATCGACTTTCTATATTGTTCGAAACATGTAACTCCTAAACGAATTCTTCCGGTGAATTAAGGAGGCTGATCATTACATTTTCAATATTTTAAACTTGACTGCGTCTCAGCAACGGTTATAGGATAGCAAATTAATAAGCAGCCAACCAGTTGCAATAATCGTTGTTTAATAAACTTGACCACGGTTTCGACAGATATAAACCCGTCTTCTTCAGAAATACATGTATACCTATAGACAATGTGACATCATAAATAAAAAATTCATAATAGTTATGCGTGAAATATGTGTCATGCAAAGCCTATTGTCTAAAACATTGTGAAATACAAATCAGAATAAACTGTTACTTACTATATTTGCATATCACAGGAATTTGACATCCCTATGATCTAGGGAATGTGGTTTAGATTGAAAGATGCGTTAGCGCATCTGCAGACATTCACACTTATTGAATTGAAGCAAGGATCGTGCATATCAGGACCGGCGGCGCATGCGCCGTGGAGGTTCAAGTGGGTTACGTAGCTATTGGCAGAATGTACATTAAATTTATAACGATTTCAATAAATGGAATATTTGGAGAAAAAGAGAGTGAGAAGTTTGAGGGAAGCTGTGGAAACTAATATTACAAAGGTCAATTGTAAAAATATGCTGACTAACAAATACTGTTGAAATACATTGCGTAAACGAACAATAATAATAGAAAAGTGTGCCTATCAGATGAATAAAATGAACTGTATTAGTACGTGGCTTATACTATGTTATACTACACATACTACAGTGATGGCTATCACGAAAGCCTTAATGACAGAATTAAGTCACTGCAACGTCCAAGTTTTTCAAATTGAAACTGTATTACTTTCACCATGTTTGAATTTAATTTAAAAGGAAGTAAAAATTACAGTGAGGTTCAGCAGTGCAGCTCTGTCATTTTTCGTTAATTCATTAATCATTTTTGCATTGTAAGTGCAGCATTCGTGGCTCAAAGCATTTGTCAAAAGAGCTTTTTTTCTCACAAATCACTTTCAAGTGGTTATACTTAGCCGTAAACATTTGCTTATGGCTCTTGATATCGTTAATATGCAGATCATATGACATTTTGTTACCATACATTTTAAAATTTGGACAATACTCTCATTGCTGCGCTCAGATGACGAATACTGGGTTGCAGCATCCTATAAATGTAGACTTTTGTGTAAAATGAGATGAATATATTAAACTACCGATACTAGGGCATGTTAAGCCTTTTTACAAACAACAGTACCGATAAGCTAAGATGTCCACGTGTCATGTGCATTGTCATTGTTCATACCCTACATTTTGTAGGCTTATGATCAACATCTGTACTGCCTATATAATGCCGAAATGGGTAATAATGTAATGACGAAAACTGACGTTTTCAATGCAGGGCATTTCTAAAACTGACTACTCTTTATCTAATTTTGAATGAAATTGAAACAAAATGATTAAAAACTATATTAAAAAGACTTTATTTAAAAGAACTTCTATGTTACTGTAAGTTAAAAAAATGTTCAAATGTTTGTTAAGCTGATGGAATTTAAGTGTGGGGGTCATCAGTCCCTAAATTTAGAAACTATCTATAAACTACCTTATACAAAAGAGAACACAAAGAGCCATGCCCGAGGGAGGATTCGAACACCCGATGGGGAACGGTCTCGCGCTTCGGAGCATAGCGTCTCAATGTGCTCGGCCACTCAGTAGCGGCGTAAGTTCAACCTGTCTGTAAATAAGTCTTTATTCCACAAAATATGTTTTCAGTCGTGTTTACAAACTTTATTAAGATCCAGCATGTTTTGTTTCTAAGCTTTTGGCTAAAACAGGAGAAATCGCACGACTTGATTCAGGTTCTTGTACATTAATCGGTAGTATCTTCATACGATTGTTTCTAGGCTTGCCAATCTATTTTCGCGAAGATGGAAAGCTGGTACTTTTTGCTGAACGTACATTATTACCACAACTGAAAATCAAGAATTAGCTGATGAAATTGTAAATATCAGTCAGAAAATGAGCTCTAGTTAAATATCAATAAACAATATACAAAGTTCTGTACAGTATATGGCATGACGCATTTAATAAACTTCGGTCGGACGTCTGTAGCTAAGCTAGAATGTTAATAAATTTTTAGGTGTATACATTGATAACATGTTGAACTGGAAGATACACAGCGATGAACTGATGAAACGTTCAAGTTCAGCAATTTATTAGGGATAAGACAAATTTTGGTGCTAGACAGCTCAGTAAATTAGCATAAAATTCGATTTTCATTCGTTTCCTTCACATGGCATCATATTTTGCGGTAATTCATCACTGAGTAAATAGTATTCATTTCACAAAAGCATGCATTCACAATAATTTGCTGAAGCTCACACAAGTTAGGCCTGCAGACATTTATTTAAGAAACCGAGAAATTGTCGATCTTCACAATAACCTCACTAACATACTAGAAGAAAAATGGCTTTCACTATTCAAGGTTAAATATAAGGTTGTTCAGAAAAGGGTGAATTCTGCTGCCAAAAAATTGTTTGGTCACTGAGTGATATCTACCATTTAAAAATAAGACTTTTGAATGGTAACTTTCATTGCTCAATGGACGAACTTTTATATACAAATTAGTAATTTTGAAAAAGAAATAAAAAATAGAAGAAAATACATATTCAAAAATCAACTACAGATAACTTTTATTAATCTAACAAGTTGTTTATAATTATGAAATGTCGTATTCATAATCTTTGGAACAACCACTAATCTAATCTGAGGCCTTCTGAAGCTGATACTGTCTTGAAACACTGTAAATTGCTTATGTACCTGGCAGATATAATCTAGGAGTGAAGTCGTTCACTCGAGACTGTGTCTTTTGCACCTTCGCAATGGTCAGCACACTGGACTTTTTTCATGACGGTCGCTGAACCTGCCTCTAGCCATCGAGATTAATGTTTTCCGTTATTTCCCACAATTCCTCGAGGCAAATGTCGGAATTTATTTCCTGTTAAAGAACGTGACCGATTTCCTTCATCATCCTTATAATAAATAAGAGATTGGCTTAGTCTCAGTTAACCACAGTGTCGACGGTTCGTGAAACACTAATCTTCCTTGGTTTGCCTTTCGTGGCCGAGGCTCTGACACGTCCTAGATCTTCCCTCACAGCTCTGTTACTGCCACAATCCCCCTCCCACATTCCAAACTTTACTCAAGTTCTCCCGCATAACTTGTAACCTAAGCCGGTTACCGCTCAGTACCTTCCCTTATCGTCGTGCCAGTTACGCAAGCAGTGCAGGAAAACTTCTCTAATGGTGTGTACCGTACCGCACCTCCAATGTTTGCATTTTAACGATCAGAATCTGCGAATGTTATAATTGTCTAATATATCGATCTCTGGCTTGGTCGTTCGGGAATAAAGAATGACATGAACACTCACCTCTAGTTCTATGTCTATGGGATAAATTAAAAAAATCGCAATGACGTGTTTTACGGCCCACGTTAGATTTGTAGTTTTATACGTTTTTGCAAACATTTTGGACCAAAATAATAATCTAAATAATAAAAAATTAATTAATAAGAGTGTCTGAAACCCTATTAGGAAAATTTTCGTACTGGCGGGTTGCGAACCACTGACCTTCAGCGTCACAGTCCAACGCATTGTCCACTACTCTACACCTAACAGCCGGCCGCGGTGGCCGAGGTGACTGAGGCGCTCCAGTCACGGTCAGCACGGCCACTACGGTCGGGGGTTCGAATCCCCCCTCGGGCATGGATATTTGTGCCGTCCTAGTTCGTAAGTAGTTCATAAGTAGTTTGTAAGTTTAGGGACTGATGACCCCGTAGTTAAGTCCCATAAGCTTAACAAACATTTGAACATTTGAACATTTCTACACCTAACACTTTGGAGTGACGTTCTTTAATTTCATACTATTGATGGCCGTTGTTAACTGATGCTAATACTGCATTTGTAGACACTAGATTATCATTTATCGTACGAAGAACGGCGAGTTTTTCTTAATTATTCAGTGCGCCATTGCTTTGAAAGTAACAATAAAAAAATCATTAAATACGCAACGCAAGATGGTGTATGCCAGTTCTGGGCGAGGAATGTAACGTGACATCTGCGAACGGCTGGTTTTCATTAATTCAATGGAGGGTGTCAAAACTCCGTTATTTTTGCAAATATCTCTCGAACGATACGAGATATGAAAAAGACATAAGGGAACAAAGTTGTAGAGAATTTTTGCCTCTACAAATTCGTTTATTCAATTTTCGCGTCAGATGAACGGTTTATTTGCAATTAAAATTATATTACAAACGGCTTTTTTGGTATTACTAACGGATTTCTTGTCCGAAATATTTCAAAAAGCGAGGTTCTGGTAGCCAACAATTATTTCTGTAAAATGTGGTGCCGATCGGTTGAACGTTTTGACCTAAAAATTGGAAACACGTTACAACCAGACAGACCTCGTCAAATCGCTGTTATTTTTGCAAATATCTCTGCAACGATGCAAGATATGAAAAAAAAACATAATAGAGAGAAGTTGTAGAGAATTTTCTTGTCTACCAATTGGGTTATTCAATTTTCGTGTGAGATGAACGGTTCGTTTGCAATTACAAATACATTACAAACGGCTTTTTTTTTTGGTATTACTACGGTATTTTTTGTCCGAAAAATTTTTAAAAAAAAGGAGGTTCTCGTCTCTGGAAGCCTACAATTATGTCTATAAAATTTGGTGCTGATCGGTTGAACGGTTCATCTTAAAAACAAGGAACACGTTACGGACAGACAGACATCCCAAAATCGCCGTTATTTTTGCTAATATCTCTGAAACGATAAGAGATATGAAAAAAACACAAGAGAACAAAGATGTAGAGAATTTTCTCCTCTACAAACTCGGTTATTTAATTTTCGTGTTAGATGTATGGTTAAGCCGTTATTTTCATTTAAATTTCGAGCTGTCAAAAGACGATCGCAAAGGACCACTTTTAGTGTTACTACCGTAACCTAAGGTGGGCCAAAAGACTTACAAGGGAGTGCTGACGACAGCGGAGGACGTCAAATGCTAAGAAGATCACAGCCGAAAAGAAGTTTACCAGTTCTACGTAAAAAGTTCCTGAATCTGAGAGAATTGTTAAATAATTTCTGCAAAACGACTTGGTGTCGTTTGAAAATGAAGGTCAAAGGGCGCAAAGTTTGAGGCATATATCAGTCACGGAAAAAACGAAATTAATGTATTATCTTCGGGTATACAAAATTAACTGTTCTACATTTGAGAAATATTATATAGAACAGATCTGGTGCAATTCTGAAATACAGTACAAAGAACTTGTAACTGTTATGGGACAGTTTTTTGAGAGCATGTAAATGACAGTAAACAAGGTCCGATACATAGGGCTCTGATACAGTTCTTCAAGAATTTCAGATATACGCACAGCGACGAAGAAGAAAACCCGAACAATTTTCTGAATGAACAAAATGTTAAGCAACAGAATTTTTATGAAATATTTAAAGGCGATTTATAGCCTTAATCTGCATAGGACGCCCTGCCAAACACCAGCTGCGGCGACCGTACTAGCAGCGGTGAATAGATCACGGCGGACGAAAACTCAGCGTTATGGTTGTGGCGGCTTCACACAGGAAAGTTCCACCCAAAATCAATATAAGGCGCAGTTCCCAAAAATTTTGTTCCAATATTTTAAGAGAATTTTTGAATATTCTTTTATTTTTAAGGACTGAAGTAGGAAGTTAATAAAAATATTAAGGCAAATGTTTTCTAAAACCCTATGTTAGAAAACAGTTATATTTATTTCTTAAGTCTCTTTAAGTTAATTGATTTAGATTATATGCATCAATTTTATATGTTGACCTTACAATTTCGATAATTTGTTTCTTATAGCAGGTATTTTTAAACACTCAATCGCTCATCGATCAGATGAATCTGAACTGTAGTGTAAACGTTGTGAATGCCACTGTATTTTAGTTACATCAGCGAACTTTAATTCAGAAAGTTACAGGTTATTGTCAAAGTATGAAAATTGGAATGTCATTTATATATTTACACTTTTAACTTTCGTGATAGTAGCTTACAACGTATAGTAATCTAACGCTTGTTAAGACTCTTGAAGATAGGCAGTTGGACCGAACACGGTCACATCTGTTTTGTACGTTTGAACGTAATGCAATGCTGAACCGTTCATGTGATAACGATGAAACTTGGTGAACCTATTGTTTGTACTTGCGCGAATATTATACTCATAATTACATCACTATACCACAATAAGTGCAATATATGGTGTCATAAAACTGAGAACTGCCGCATTATAAATGACGTTTAAATTTATTACAGCTTTATTACTTAATTGTAATAGAAATATTTTGCAAGCAGTATCCATTTATGCTAATGAATGTACTTACAAACTTACTTCATTGTACGACGTACGATTTAGGAGATGTCATAAAGAATGAGGGGCGTGGGAAAAAGCTGCATCATGTTTATTCGTATTATATGCTCTACCGTGGAATTTATTCTATTGCTATGAAACCTTGTACACTTGATCATCGAAGCAAGAGGAAAGTCACTGTCTACGTAAAATTCTGCATGGGACATATCAGAGCCTATGCTATATCTACGAACTTCAATAAAATCTACAGTTTTATTCCGATTTTGATGAAATATTGCATACTTAACCTTCAAACCAAGAGAAATATCACCGTCTACATAATATTTCATAAGTGCATGGCGTAGGGTACTACGCAATCAACTCAGACACTACTGATCGCCATGAATGTTAACAGTAATAAAATTTATCACTCATAGAGAAGGCAATCGACTGAGAACGTGGATGAGTTCTATAGAGAGACAAGGAGATGTAAAGGAGATGAACAGAATGAGAGAGGGGAAAAAGTTATTGTCGGAGAGCGAAGGAAAGATACTGTAGACAGAGAAAGGAACGGAAAGGCTAGATGGACTAACTTAAGACTGGAATAAATAAGTATTCATTGACGCACAGTTTTCAGATTGTAGAAAATATGAGATGTACAAACTGACATTCAAGATTTTCAAAAAATAAATCCTTGCTTATTAGTAGCGTCTGCAAGTAAGATGAATTAGTTCTATCACCACTAGAGAAAAACCAGCACAATTTTTAATCGTATTGTCCGTTTTCATATCAACATGATGAACAAATTTTGACAAATTAGTTTTAATACTCTTCTTCCGGCATCTCAGCAGAAACGCAAGGGCACTCAACAACTTCCTCTTCATTTTATGAAGTTTATCAAACTTACAAGTTCAACCATGTTATATTCAAAGATGCTGTGTATGAGATCGTGAAGACTTTTCCAATGTAATGATGTTCTTCTCGGGTTACTAGTCAGTTATCAATTCCCTTCGCCTTCATTGCCGTCACATTGTGTAGACTTCATGGTTCGGATGAAAATCCGAGACGAATATTGTTGGGAGCGTGTTTAATGGTAGCAATCCGAAGATTGGTTTGAACACCACAGTGCTTTACTAGGCATGGTCCTGTTTGGAGGTGGTATGCCGTTGCCTTCCTCCGACCTTCGAACTGACTTACCCAGCCAGTTATAGGGGGACCTACAGTTTAACGTGGGTTCCGAACCACGGTGCTATTCGGTATTTTTCACATGAGCAATATTGCCAGAGGTGAAAGAAGTGGAAAGTGACAGATAAAAATCTTAGGACCTGGCGGGGATCGAACCCGCGACCTTTGGATTTGTAGTCTGTCACTCTACCACTGTGCAACCGAGGCGCACACTGCAGGGAGTACGTACGCGTCTGTAGCACGTCATCTTTGTGGTGTAGCAATTTTATTGGCCAGGAGTGCACTTGCTGCCACTCCGCGAACCCACTGTGGGGCCTCCCCAGAGCTCGCAGTTTTAATCGTGTGCTACGTCTTGTGCTCTCTGTCGTGCTGTGCTATTTCCGTTTTTAAAGTTCACAAACGCCGAACAGGCAGAACATGTGTTGTGTTCATGTATTTAAACAGTGTCTCCGCTTGTACCGTCGTCAAGATTTTAAAGACTCATCAGTGTATTTTAGCCACTGTGGCACCGTTTTAATCTCAATATGTTGGATATTTTTACCTCCATGTGCTTTTTAATTAATTCTGCACTTTACTTCATGTCAACATTTTAATTCGCCATTTTATATCACCTTGTAACATCACCTTTCTATAATGTAAACCTCTCGGGTGGAGAGGCCCAACTGGGCTCAAAATTCAATTTAAAATTCTTTTAAAAAACTCCGCGAGCAGTCAACACCAGAGATAACGGTACGACTTTGAAACAATACACAAGCGCTACTCGTGGAGGAGAAGAGAAACGTAATCGAAGTCGCCACTAGACTTACGCCATAGGAAAGCTAGAAACGAGTCGGTGCGGCTCAAAACCATATGTGCTCAAAATTCACATATATTAACACATATAATACGCTTTCTGAAAACGTTTATTATACAATTAAACAAATGAAATGCGCTCAAACAGGACTAAGCAGATTACCTGACCTTCAGCGCACCAAATTAGTGTGTTCAATACCTCAAATTGTAAAACCATCCTAAATGATACACTTAAATAACCCATAGGAAATCCCTGCGAAATCTTATTACACGTAACACCAACTGAAGTAAAATTTAGAGAATTGTATATAAGCCATATACAAACACACCCAGTTCAGAAAACAGACCTAGATGCAATTCTCCAGTTTCTCCAGGCACGATCTTTTAGTCACTTTCATCGAATGAACAACGGTAACTTACAAGCATATCCACATCAGTCGCTTTTCTAAAACTTTCCCCCAGGTGAACGAAATTTTAAATCTAATTCGCTTTCTCGTCCTAAAATAGGCTCAGTGGTGAGAGGACTTTTTTGCTGTTAAACAAACAAGAGAACGACTGCACTACTTCTTTGTGAGAAACTTATGTATTCGTTGTTAGGGACTTCTCTTTTTCATGCATGACGACTCTGCATGCAGTTAGTGTGTTATTTTCTATTCGTTTTCATTCCAGTTCAATCTGCATATATTGCAATGTTTTGTTCCTACTGTTGAGCTTCGGTATAACGCGGAATTTGCAGAGCAGTATTCTGTCAGGTAATTTCAATGTTTTACACTTCACAGAACCATCACTGGCGTTTTATTGCGGTACTTTATATACAATAGAGCAGGATTCCCAACTTTTAATATTCATTATAAATCAAAATTCTGACGGGTACCAATTAAACTGATGTTCGTTTTACTTTGTTTACAATCATAAAATCATCAATCAGAATTCTGAATCATGAAAATGCATTTGTCAGCGCTGGTAAAACTGAACGTGGAGCTTTTGTCATAACAGGAAATCGGCTTTTGTAGAACATCGGCAGGCCTTACAATGAAACATGGTAATGACATAGACCATACTATTAAAGAATATAAAGAATCTAAGAGTTTGTCTCAAAATATCGAAAGAATTTTGTCTCTACAACAACTTTTATGTTAAGCATCCGGCAGTAGTTCTTACGCCAATAATGAAATTAAAAAATGCAATTAAAATGTTTAGTGATATCCTTAAATTTTATTCTGCTATTTCAATGTAGGCGTTATTTCAACGCCAAGAATCTTCATTAACAGGTATGCTAAGGCATACAGACTATACTTACTACCAGAGGATTATTTCTACTTCATGTAATCGAAATTGTCTAAAACTTTCAATAAACCCTCGTTTAGAACGTATCCGTACATCTCATAAAGACTCAAGTTGTACTATAATAAAGCGTGGTACGTTCACTAATTGACTATGACACCATGCTTTCTAAAAATACCTGTCTTAAGTGAAATTATCTTTCATTTTGAAGCGGAGATGTCAACGAGGGAATAGGTTGCGTCTTTCCCTTGGTCTTCAGTTTATATATGCGAGAAGAAACCTAACGGGAATTGCAGTAAAAGTGGCAAACACGTAGTTGTCTGGGCAGTGCAAAGGCTAAAGGCAGATAAAAACATCCAAAACCCGCATCACCGATTCAGAATAATCCCAAACTGTTAGAAAACGAAGCCGTAAGATATTTTTAGAACCTTATGCATTGTGTTATCAATAATGTGCTGTATCTGGAACGAATTATGAACTTGAATTTTTGGTGTAAATCCAATGACTCTACTACTAAGAAAACGAAATGAACTGTTTGCCATTTGGTTCATTTGTGAGACTTCAATTACACCCAACTAATGATACTGTTTTTCTTAGACATGTTAATGACAAGGCTTTTCACTTTAGAAGCCGTTTTTTCGTCTTTGAGATGTTTCTAGTGCATAGAGATAAATCATTTTAACAGATTGTTTGTAAAAGATTCTGAAAGTCTTTCTTATTTTTTTGTAATGTTACTCTCAAACAAACCAGATTTTTTTTATTTGACACCATTAAATTTTTAGTCAGTAGTTTCATAATACAGGCTGTAAAAAAAAGTATCGAATAACTTCAGTGGCGGTAGTACTCATCGAAACAAGAAACAGGGATCCAGTAAACATGAGCCCGTAAAATCATAATTTCTAGGATAAACACATGGTATAGGACGTGTTCCACGTCGATTCATGGTGTTGCATCGCTCTACCCTTCGTTGTAAGGAATGGCACTCCTTTTGAAATTTTGCCCGCATTGTGACGAAAGTGTTCTGGTGCTCGATTATGCATGAACCACTTCTGTAATCATAGCTTACATGGCACCTCCTCCGCCAAGGTTGGAAATAAATCATTGGTAAATTGCATATAATGCGCTATTACCAAGTACGCTAATAGCTACAAGCAAGCGTCGAGCATCTCTTCCTAGAAACGCGTCAAAGCATGCGTTTCAAAATTCAAAATCTTAAATATAAAACAAAGCGATGAACCACGTGGAGGCTAGTGGAGGATAGTCCATACTTACGTAGACAGCTAGCACTGAAATAAAGTATGGCAAAAATTTCTAGTCACCCACAACTTCCTATCCGTCGAGACCCCATCTCACAATCACGATTAAGGTCTCGTAAACCATCATGGAAGGTGGACGAGAGTTTAGTAAGAGACAGTTTTAACACAGATGACGCTTGGCGGTAACAACGGTCTACCTCCAACCCAGGCGCAAATAATGTAATCCTAGATCGGACACGACGCCCTGTCGGATTCGAGCTACCAAGGAGATACCGGACATCACTTAACCGCTTCCGAAGAGGGCATGGAAATTGTCACTGCTAGAGTATAAATGGGCCGAGGTTGATACCCCTGACAGAGACTGTGGACACAGCAAACAGACACTACAGCACATCGCCACTGAATGCACTTTAAGGATATTCCAAGGCACCTTCTACGACTTCCATTCGCATACAGGAAAATCTATCACCTGGCTGAAACGACTGGACATCTATCTCTGAGCAGTACAGTGATGCCAACTACATGGTCACCTTACGGGATCATCTCATTATTCTATATACATACAGAGTGTTTCACTGTGTTTGCCTCTGTAACTTATAAAATAATAGGTGACGGGAAATTTTAATGCGGTAGGTCAACACAAGAAATGTTACACTTTCTGCGGAGCTATGAAAATAGTTTATTGTATCATTTTCCAAGAAGTTACAGCACAAATATATAATTTTTTAAATAGAACAATAGCTCTTTCTATCGTGCATTGGATCCGTTGAAACCAGCTACGTCCAAATCAGTTTAAACTACATTCCTATCACTGTTAGTTTGGGAGCTACAACCCTTCAAAGTTTCAGAGGCAGATACCAAAAACGCTGCGCATAATGCAATGCGCCTTCTAAATGTGGTGCGGCCGAGCTGTAACGTTGCCGGTGTCACGGAGCGAGAAGCTTCCTTAATGTGCTTTTAGACTGCCGACTGTCGCCGCACACGGCCATATACCCGACCGTTGGAGCCACACAAACAACCGGTGCTCAATATACCACTGTTACTGACATCGGATGACGATGGCATACACGAACAACGAGTACGTTGACATGTTGCTCATGCTCGGCGAGTGCCGACACGATGCCACTGAAGCAGCCACGGCGTATGCCGTGAGATATCCTAGGCGAAGAGCCCCGGCAGCCATTACGTTCTTACGTGCCGAACAACGACTTCGGGAAACAGGCAGCTTGGTAATGCGCCGCAGTAACAGACGAGACCTGCAAAAAGTGAGGAGACGGAGGTGTTTGTTTTAGCTGCACTACACCACAATCCTCATGTCAGCTTACGAATCGTTGCTGCAGTCGCTGGTGTCAGTCTCACATTTGTGTGGCGTATAGTACACGGCCACAGGTTTCACCCGTACCGCCTGCATGGGACCGATTTCCGTGCAAGAGTGACATTTTGTGAGTGGGCCATGCGTAATTTCACGCTGGAGTCTTTACAAAGTGTTATGTTCTCTGATGAGTCCACGTTCACAAATTATGGTGCAGTGAATCGCCACAACATGCACTACTGGGCCGCAGACAATCCTCGGTGGGTACGACCTGTCGACCGTCAACGTACGTGGTCTATTAACGTGTGATGTGGAATCCTTGGGGATGAAATCATCGGTCCACACTACTTCCCAGGTACACTGACAGGTGTGTTATATCGCGCTTTTATAGCCAACAGTTTGGGTGGTCTCCTTGAACATGTGTGTCTACACACGAGAGTCCATAGTTGGATACAGCACGATGGTCACCCAGCCCATTCTGCGGGTGCTGTTGTGGAAGAACTAAACAACAGGTTTGCAGGAAGATGGTTGGGGAGCCACGGTCCTCATTCATGGCCCGCAAGGTCGCCCGATTTAACACCAGTAGATTTCTTTTTGTGGGGATATCTAAAGGATCGTGTTTATATCACTGAGCCTACATCCAAAGATGATCTAAAACGGCGCATCGAGGATGCATGTCGCTCCGTCACATCGGCGATGTTACATTTCGTCCGCATATTCTTTCGACGGCGCATTGCATTATGCATTGAGGAACATGGACACACATTTGAACAACTCATGTAAATCAACTTCCCACCGCCATAACATCCAGCCGGCCGCGGTGGCCGAGGCGACTGAGGCGCTTCAGTCACGGTCAGCACGGCCACTACGGTCGGGGGTTCGAATACCCCCTCGGGCATGGATATTTGTGCCGTCTCTAGTCTTAGGTAGTTCATAAGTAGTTTGTAAGCTTAGGGACTGATGACCCCGTAGTTAAGTCCCATACGTTGTACAAACATTATCTTATCATAACATCCATCACCCACCACAGAGCCATGTATTCTGTACAGCGTGTGGTATCTGCCTCTGAAAAACCTATTATTTTATAAGTTCTACATCTACATCTACATAGATACTCTGCAAATCACATTTAAGTGCCTGGCAGAGGGTTCATTAACCACCTTCATAACTTTTCTCTACCGTTCCATTCTCTAATACCGCGCGGGAAGAAAGAACACCTAAATCGTTCCGTTTTCGATCTGATTTCTCTTATTTTATTGGGATGGTCATGTCTCCCTAAGTAGGTGGGTGCTAGCAAAATATTTTCACATTCAGAACTAAAAGTCGGTGATTGAAACTTCGCAAACACATCACGCCGCAATGAATAACGTCTTTCTTTTAATGATTTCCACCCCAATTCGTGCAACATATCCGTGACGCTTTCCCCCCCGTAACGTGATAAAACAAAACGAGCTGCCCTTCTCTGAACCTTCTCAATATCTTCCGTTAGTCCCACCTGGTGAGGGTCCCACAAGGGGCAACAGTACTCGAAGAGAGGACGCACAAGTGTGATGTAGGCAGTCTCTTTGGTGGAGCTGGTGCATCTTCTAAGCGTTCTGCCAATGAAACATAACCTTTCGTTCGCCTTCCCCACAATATTTTCTATGTGTTCTCTCCAGTCAAAGTTGTTACAGAGGCAAACACACTTAGTGAAGCACCCTATATATATTGTATAAGATGTAATCTGATGCTGTATTAGAAGCAATACCAAATTAATAAATAATCGGTCACTAAACTTACAACTATATAGTAGTGCTACGGCAACATACACACCCATGCCCAAGGGAGAACTCGAATCTCCGACGACAGCGGCAACGCAATCCATAACATAACGCCCCATATGCATTGAGGAACCCACGCCCATTGGACTTATTTTTCTTGTTTCGGTATTTTTTTAACACTCTGTATATTTTTTGAATGACCGATAAATTCATGTAACACAATTGTATCGCCTACTTTTTTTATTTTTTGTTTTATTTTTTATTTGTAAGTACTTAAAAATATTACGGAAGTAATATTTTTTCTATAACATTGGATCATATAGCAAGCGAAATAAATTGCGATTTTAAGCGTGGAAAGAAATCAATGCATTTAGAAACACTGATTAAACATTGCTTTTTTGCGCATATGCACTAAGTTGATTGGTCTGGCCATGTTGCTGCAGTTGTTGCGTCTTCGAAGAAAATGTCTTCTTCTCCTCCTTGGGGATATGACAGTACTTACTGGATGTCCGCTACTTTCTTAATTTTAACGGATACACTTTTCTGGATATACTAAGGTTTCAAGGAAAGATACAACACACGTTGTATTAGGCTGTACACGCTGAAGCATACAAACATTTAGGGGTTCTTGCGTAAGATGAAGTTTCTAATGATCCTTTTAGATCGGAAGTGTAGTTAAATAGTGTCACAACTTAATTCCCACTTACAGTACACGGAAGCACAAGGTATTACCACTAAGAGCCAGACTAAGTGGCTGAAAAGAGAAATAAGAATATCGTGTCAAATAAAGCGGGAATTATATCAGAATGTTAGACGAAGTCAGAATCACGCTACAGTAGCCCATTACAAGAAGTATTCTAAGGTCCCGAATGATGTCATTAAGAAGGCAAAAAGTGTCTGGTATGCAAACAGAATAGTTAAATCTCAAGATATAATTTAAGCCACATATTCAGTCGTGAAGGAAGTTCCTGGTCAGCAGCACAGACTTAAGGATATAAAGTCACTGTTAATGGAATTTTTTCTGTTATTGATATGTCAGAATGTTCAAATGTTTGTATAGTCTATGGGACTCAACTATGGGGTCATCAGTCCCTAAATTTACAAACCACCGATGAACTAACTAAGACTAAGGACGGCACAAATATCCATGCCCGAGGGGGGATTCTAACCCCCGACCGTAGTGGCCGTGCAGACCGTGACTGAAGCGCCTCTGTCTCCTCGGCCACCGCGGCCGGCGATATGTCCGATATATGCATAGTATTTCATAATCTCTTTCCGAATATAGCGGCTGAATTAAATGGAAACTTAGTCATCTGTGATACTAACAAGGAAAAGATTGATTCAATAATTAAATTGCTAAAGACTAAGGACTATTATCAGTATGATGGTGCAGCTAGTTGACTCTGTTAGCCCAGTACTTAGCCATATTTGAAATTTTTCTTTTTGGGAATGATAAGTTTTCTGACTAACTGAAGTACTCAATAGTGAAACCACTTAATAAAAATAGAAAAAAAAACTTTAGTTTTTGCTAAAGTTATTGAAAAGGCAGTTTATTCAATGCTAACTGCTCATTTCACTTCCCTAAATTTGCTGTCTAATTTTATGGATTTAAAAAAAAAACCTGTTAATGCTACGCATATTCTTTAATTTAACGAAAGCATTTGATTGTGTTGAAGATATTGTTGCAGAGGCTGGAACTTTGTGGAGTATGGGCAGTAGCTCACAATTTGTTCACTTCTTACTTCACAGAAGGTGTTCCTCCGCAGTGTTTGAAATGGGTGTGATATGCACTCACAATGAGGCACAGGTAAGTAGGGGGTGCCCTAGGGTTCCGTTCTGGGGCCACTGTTATTTCTCACTTACATAAATGATATACCTTCTAGCATAGCAGGTAATTCTAAGATATTTCTGTTTGCAGATGACACTAGCTTGGTGGTGAAAGATGTTGTTGTCAATACTGATGCAGTATAAAATAATTCAGTTAAGAAGTTAAGTTAACGGCTTGTGAAAATTAAATTATTCCAAATCACTTTTTACAGTTTCTAACACACAATCCAACAAAAACTGACATTTCATTTACGCAGAATGGGCACATGATAAATTAGACTGAACAGTTCGAATTTCTAGGCGTTCAGATCATCGGTAGGGGAAAGCCCACATTCAGGATCATGTTCAAAAATTAAATGCTGCGTAGTTCACCTTTCGAAAAGATTCTGGCCGCCGTGCTGCGGTGCACGCGGCCATTCGCCGTCGGGGGTTCGAGTCTCCCTTCGGGCATGGCTGTGTGTGTTGCCCTTATGTTAGTTTACGTTAGTTTAAGTAGTATGTAAGCTACAGACTAATAACCACGCAGTTGAGTCCGATAGATTTGTAAATATTAGTACATTTTGAACAGTTTGTGAAATAAGTATTAGTTCAACATGAACTAATTCTCTCTTTATGTATTTTATGGGGTAATTCCTCTGGTTGGCAAAGGATACTTATTGCACAGAAATGAACGATTCGTCTAATATTTTGGTACATTTTTTGAACCGCTGTTTAGTAGCCTGGGAATTCTGTCATTGGTATCTCAGTACGTATTTTCTTGAATGTCGTTTGCTGTTAATAGTATCAATTTATTCCCAAGAGTTAAGAGTTTGAAAGTGTCAACAATTTTGGTATCATGTTCACGTCAAGATTTAACTCTTTGGTATATCAGGACAGCATGACAAATTAATATAGCCCGCTGTTATAAATCATTCCCGTCAATTATGAATGAAAAAGTGTGCTAATCCTACGTTCAGCTTTATAATAAAAAAAAAATAGCTCCTGTTTTCGGTAGTAAATTTAATGGTTGTTTTCATTATTTTTCTTTCAAAAAGAAAAGTTCAAATGTTTGTAGATCTATCGGACCAAACTGCGTGGTCATCAGTCTGTAGCTTACAAATTACTTAAACCTAAGGACAAACACACACAGCCATGCCCCAGGGAGGACTCGAACCTCCACGGCGAGCAACCGCGCGCTCCGCAGCGAGACGCTTTAGACCGCTCGGCTACTTCACCGCGGCTTATTTTTCTTTCCTCTAACTCATTGGCATCATTAGGTAGTTGCATGATGGAAAAACCTGTAGCATGTTGGTTCTGAGGCTGGGTATTCCTTTTCAGCTGAATACTGAGCAGCAGTTTGGTAGGTCTACGTACTGACGCAGCAAGCCAAGGCAGAGCTGACGGCTGTAGACATCAAAGGAAGAATTCTCTGCACCGGCGAGGGGCGCATAACCTGCACAGGTACATCCTCAGCCGGGTCTCCGGAGACGGCCCTTCATGCACAAATGCGTATTCTCTTCCGCGACTTCCTGGCGCCAACGCTCCAGACGAACATTGACCCGCGCTTTGCGCGCGAAGCCATGACCGTACATTGGCTGGGGCTCCCTGACGTAGTCTGCAGCAGAGTCTACATCTTGCAACTGTCTCTTGCTATAATGGTGTCCACAATTGTGCGGGTTTTTTTTATTTTTATTTATTTATTTATTTATTTATTTATTTATTTTAATTATTTTGCATGGGGAACGGTCATCTGACTTCGAGAAGTAGTCGTAGAACATCTTGGAGCAAATTCGTAAAATATTTCCCGTAGATTTACCTGTCGGTTTATAGTTTTAGGTGGAAATATTAACTTACCGGAGACACGTGTTTAACACTTTCGGGGCGATTGACTGGTGATTTATTTTCACTTGGGCCTGATTCCTTTTGTGACGTAAACTGAATCTTACGTAGTCAACAATGCGAAATATACCAAGAAAAAAATTTATACCACGATACCAGTAAAATTTTGACGCCACAGTGGCGTCCTCAGGCGCTAAGTTAGATAGTAGCGTTATGGTAGGCAAACCCGCATAACAAACAACCAGCAACGAAGCTGTATCTATATCACAAATTGTCGTTTCCAGTTTAAATCTTTATTTTAACGGTATATTTCATATTCTGACCTATTTTGGAATGTTACTAATTTTTATTTTTACTTTTCATGGGATACTTCCCGTTCAAATTTAGGCACATTAGTTTCCGAAAACTTGGGACAAGTAATAATCGATGTAAAGAATCTATTTATTAGACAGGAAAATAGTTATATATAAAGCAATTGTAAGTACACGAAGAAAAAAAACAGTAATTCAAAGAAAATCACTTCCTCTTATGTATATACCTCTGTATTCAGAGAGGCGTTTCGACCCCCTCCCCAATTTCGTCTAACAGCCCAGGCCCAGGGTACCTTGAAAAAACTTCTTTGATATGTCCCTTGGAAATTGGTCGTATTTGTTAACTAATCTTTCAGAACGAAATATATCCATGTGGAGTAATGAAGATGAATATTCGAAGAGCTGGATAAAATCAAGTGACACTCACTCACTGACGAACCAGCCTCAATGACAGCAAACTCTCTTCTGAGAGCCTGGCGAGAGTGTTCATTTTAACCTGCAAGCCGTAACGAGCCTATGGTCACGTGAGAGATTGGTGACGTCATACAGGCGTGCGCCGTCCGGAAGGCAAGGGGTTGGAACACTTGCGCGGAGTGACACTTCTCGGAGTGACACTTGCGCGGAACCCGGGGCCCTTGGGGCGGCTTATGGCTTTTCCTGGGTACAGGCACACCAAGAAGTCTAGCACTGCTGTGGTCAAGTTTCCACACTGTCAACATAACACGAAAATCAGTGAAATTGCACAACCCTTTCAAAGCTGAAGAGCAATATCGTAACTTGTTCTAACTACATATTAATCCGTTGAGTGTTCCTCCTGTAAACAAAAAGGTATTTTAATAGTGATAATGTTATTAAGATAGAGTTATTAAGACAGTCTCTGCTACTACAAGACGATGACTTTTCAGTCATACCTCCTAAAAGCATATTATTCAGAACACTAAGCATATCAAGACACCTGCGCAAGCAATAAATATATAAGGCATCCTGCACAGATACGTTGATGTAATTGACCGCTATGTAGTTAACCCCACTATCACGCAACTTCCATCTCTTTAAAAATAGCTACTATGCTTTTTAATAGGAGACGCAACCTTAAACCTTCAATTAAAAAACGTTAATAATAAGTCAATGAGTATTTTACATACTTGAAGCGTTTATTCGTAGACCCCAAATGTGCTGAAGATAAATTCTATTTTCCATCACCGTCATATAGAACCATTTTTACTCCGAACTCGGCATAAACCAACAGGGAGAAACAAATTGCAAGACTGCCAGCAAAAATGAAGCGAAATTGGCAGCCAATAGTTGGTTATAAATTACATTGCCTGTTAACTGTATAAATATAAATTACGGAATACGCGGAATTACTGTTCAGTACAGTCAAAATGGTTTAAGGTAATAGGCAGTGGTTTACAATCAGATATCCGTATCACTCTCCTCCTCAAGAAGTCTGTGTGAAGATTTATATTCAGAACATTCAAGAAAAAGGTGTTGAAACTACAAGAAGCAGCTCATTTACTCAGGAAGGGAAAACGTTCTGGTGGCCGTAAATTTGAATGGCTGTATCTCTTGTAGTAAAAAAAAAAAGTAACATTCATTTTTTGATAAAATGTTGAAATCCAATATACCAGAATTTTGTTTTTCTAAACTCAGTGCCAACTTTTTTTGTCAAAATCTTTGCAGGAAGTAGTCTTGACGTGATTTCATACTTCTATGCATTAATATTATCAAACATGTAATTTGTGTCACAAATTGCGCGGCCGGTCCGGTCGGAGGTTCGAGTCCTTCCTCGGACGTGGGTATGTTTGTTTGTACTTTGCCTAAGTCATTTTAAGTAAGATTAAGTAGTGTGTAACTCTAGCGACCAATGACCTAAGTAGTTTGGCCGCATAAGACTACACATATACACGTAATTTATTTATTTCATAACCACATTTAAGTACTAATAATTAAAGAAACTTAAATGTAGAAATTTGAAATAAACACTGAAAACAAATGATTGATATTTCTCATAAGATGAATGCACACAACCGTTGAATTATGTCTTGTGAATGTACCTACAAAATCTGCCATATGAAAATTTTAGTGTGAGTCCCAAATTTGTTTTTTCTATAATAACATTAAAAACATATTAAAAATTCAGAACTCGAAAACCAGTGAAGTTATGGACTTGAAGCGTTTTGTGTTGCTAAATCTTTACATAGTAGACACGATTCTAAAATTTGGTTGCTATCGCCAAAGTAGACGAAAAGTTAAATTTTTTGGTGTAATCTTCGCCGTGTAGACTGTATGTTGTAGAAGTCTACGCCGAACCCAATTATAATCATACCTCTGAGGAGAGAACGTTGTTTGCACTTCTCCTGCCTTTCTAGTCGTCCGTGCTGTGGTACGTAACGACATCATACCGTTCCATTTCACCGAGAGCTATATATGTATTGGTGTGATGTCTGTTCTTTCGAAATAAGACATCACACCAATATATGTATCATTTAGACGCAAAGATTCTGGGTTCTCTTTTCATCGCTAACGCGATTAACAACGTTAGACCTTGTGTGTAAACAGTTAAAGGTTATGAGTGCCACTGGAAAAATGCATAAGTAACACCTGTTGTTTGAGACTTGAAGATGACCTCAAATTAGCCGAAATCGATATCTCATAATAAACATAAGGTGTAGCTGTCTATATTTCATAATGCAATTTCTAACATATTTAAAAGCTGCTCAAAACCACCTACAAAAAACCTTTATAATGAGATTGTATATAATTCCACGATCAAATTGTGTTTTAATTATTTGTAGAAATACACCTAAAGATCTGCCCTTGATTTTAGTGCCTTGATCAGTTGTTTATTTTTAGAGGTAATTCTAGGGACAGGAAAAATTCGTATTTGCGATAAATTCGAATATAGATGCGAATTCTGACTCAAAATGCAGTAAATCCGAAATTGTCATAAATGGTATTTTGGAGTGAAACACTATTTAATCAGAAATATTGGGAGATAACTTTATTTTCTGCCCTTAAATATTTAGAAAGTAAACAGTAGGTACCGGAAAAATTCGCATTTTTCAATGAATGCGAAATATAGGCCCATGCTAATTTTGGGCCGGAATGCGAGAGACGTGAATCTTGTAATATACCCTATTTTTGGCGAACGTCCCGTTACTACTGCTCCACCTCGCTCGGTGGGCCTTTCCTTGAATACGGCACAGGTAGCGGCTGGAGGGCGTGGAGTAGGGGTGGTGTATCGCTACTTCTGGAACACCCTGTTCACTACCTGCAGCGTCCGGGTCTCCGCGCAAGTGTCTACACATTCCCTTTCCGCGCATGTGTCACTCCTCGCAAGTGTCACAAACTCGAAGGCAAGGAGTCCCTCACGCCCCAGTGACGTGAGCCGTCACGGACGCGTTAAGACGGATATTAGGAACAGAGAATCGAGTAATATAGTCGCAGTCGATTCATCCGAAATCTACTTCGTGTACTTAGAGAACCGACTCATAACAAACTCTGATAACAAATGTATAAGACGTTTTCGACACAGACCACAACAGGCAATCAGTGATCAATTGGTCATTACAACATTCATGAATTCACCTGTATACATCAATATCAAAACATCGGAAAACATTCCTGCTTAGGAAAGGTAAAAAATAACATCTTTCATAATACCTGACAGCTCTAGACGAAATGTCGTCTCTAGCACTGACAGTGTGAGCATCTGTGGACGGAATTCAAGGGCACCATAAAATTTGCGTTAGTTAAATTCCACAAAGGCTGCGCATAATGCAATGCGCCTTATAAAGTGGTGCGGCCGAGTTGTAACGTCGCCGGTGTCACGGAGCGAGAAGCTTCCTCGATGCACTGTTAGATTGCCGAGTGTCGCCGCACACGGTCGTATATCCGACAGTTGGAGCCACACAAACAACCGGGGCTCAATATACCACAGTTACTGACATCGGATGACGATGGCATACACCAACGAGTACGTTGACATGTTGCTGATGCTCGGCGAGTGCCGACACGATGCCACTGAAGCAGCCATGGCGTATGCCGTGAGATATCCTAGGCGAAGATCCCCGGCAGCCATTACGTTCTTACGTGCCGAACAACGACTTCGGGAAACAGGCAGCTTGGTAATGCGCCGCAGTAACAGACGAAGACCTGCAAGAAGTGAGGAGACGGAGGTGTTTGTTTTAGCCGCACTACACGAAGATCCTCATGTCAGCTTACGATCCGTTGCTGCAGTCGCTGGTCTCAGTCTCACATTTGTGTGGCGTATAGTACACGGCTATAGGTTTCACCCGTACCGCCTGTCACTGACCCAGGAGCTGCATGGGAACGATTTCCGTGCAAGAGTGACATTTTGTGAGTGGGCTATGCGTAATTTCACGCTGGAGTCTTTACAAAGTGTTATGTTCTCTGATAAGTCCACGTTCACAAATTATGGTGCAGTGCATCGCCATAATATGCACTACTGGGCCGCAGACAATCCTCGTTGGGTACGACCTGTCGACCGTCAACGTACGTGGTCTATTAACGTGTGGTGTGGAATCCTTGGGGATGAAATCGTCGGTCCACACTACTTCCAGGTACACTGACAGGTGTGTTATATCGCGCTTTTATAGCCGACAGTTTGGGTGGTCTCCTTGAACATGTGTGTCTACACACAAGAGTCCATACGTTGATGCAGCACGATGGTCACCCAGCCCATTCTGCGCGTGCTGTTGTGGAAGAACTAAACAATAGGTTTGCAGGAAGATGGTTGGGGCGCCATGGTCCTCATTCATGGCCCGCAAGGTCGCCCGATTTAACACCAGTAGATTTCTTTTTGTGGGGATATCTAACGGATCGTGTTTATATCACTGAGCCTACATCCACAGATGCTCTAAAATGGCGCATCGAGGATGCATGTCGCTCCGTCACACCGGCGATGTTACATCTCGTCCGCAGATTCTTTCGACGGCGCATTGCATTATGCCTTGAGGAACATGGACACACATTTGAACATCTCATGTAAATCAACTTCCCACCGCCATAACATCCATCACCCACCACACAGCCATGTATTATGTACAGCGTGTGGTATCTGCCCCTGAAACTTTGAAGGGTTGTAGCTCCCAAACTAACAGTGACAGGAATGTAGTTTAAATTTATTTGTACGCAACTGGTTTCAACGATTCCAATGCACGATAGAAAAAACTATTGTTCCATTTCAAAAATTATATCTTTGTGCTGTAACTCTTTGGAAAATGATACAATAAACTATGTTCATAGCTCCGCAGAAAGTGTAACATTTCTTGTGTTGATCTATCGCATTAAAATTTCCCGTCACCTATTGTTTTATACGTTACAGAGGCAAACACACTTAGTGAAACACGCTGTATATCGCGATACAACCACAAGGGTAAAATTAGAGAGATTAAAGCCTACAAGGTGGCATATAGGCATTTTTTTTTCTCTGCGAACCATGCGAGACTGATATATCAGTGATATCAAACTGAAGAAGTTCAAATTTGTACCATGACCAGGATTTGATCTCTGAACCGCCTACACACTGGACAGCCACTATGAACGCTAAGCCACTATGACTTCATGGTTTCCGCGACTTGAACTCTGCCTATGTTCTCACATGTAAATACTTATTGAAGAGGTTCTCCAATAGCGGAATAGGAACCCAGCAATGAACGTTAATGGGAACGATCCTGTCTTGTCTTAAGACACAGGTAATATATGTAAATATCAAATAATAAATTTTTGTCGAGAGACATGTTTGTCTTGATATATATCAATGAAATTGATGGCGAGGCTTTGAATTAAAATATGTGCCATGGTTATAGAACCCGGCTAGTAAGCAGGAGGTCGCGGGTTCGAATCCCAGCCATTGCGAACATTTTATTCAATGCCTATCCTTCAGTTTGATATCTCTGTGAATATATTGAGACAAAATATGTCACTCGACAATAATTTATTATTTGAGCTTCAATAGGTCGCACGTGTGTAGCCGCGTGGCCAAAGGCATAATGTTAAGTGATGGGCGGCCGCTCTCGCTTGAGGTTCGAGCCCTCCCTCGGGCACGGCCATATGTGTTGTCCTTAGTTTAAGTAGTCTGTAAGTGTAGGCACTGATGGCCATAGCAGTTTGGTCCAGTAGGTTTACAAACATTTGAAGCATCCTCCGCCACACAAGCTTGAGGTCGCCTACGCAGTATGGATGTAGACGTAGATTAGATGCATGGTTGATGCATGTAGAATTCTCACGAGGAGATATTCAATAATACCTACGAGAAACAGTTACATGTGGTATGCTAGGTATTCTACTCTTGTGCTTTTAATTTGCGTTGAAGACAATGAGGCATAATCTGCAAAACAACGCGTAAACTTCTCTGTTGATTTTTTTTACTTGTATTGCGAAACTGTGCATCTCTGCAAATTTAATAATCCTAGGTCAACTGAAGTACCACAACGGTTCCCGTAAGCGAAGGAAGTTGTCCCAACAATCTGACAGACAAAGTTATGTATTCCGTATTTCGCATTTGATGCCGGGAAGCAACAAGAGAATACAATGCAGGGATATCTAAACCTATCAGGACTAAATCTTTAGCATTACTTACAATGTTTTCCAGCAAAACAATGGTGATATGTTAATATATTGTTGATAGCTGCAGATTTGGTAAAAAAACTATTGAGGCGCTTACTAAATGTAACTTCATTAGATACGACATATTTTCACGAAAATGGCATCAGAAAGTCTGGTACAGTTGTAGGTGCCCGCAGAAATATTTCAATGTCTTATGCGTCACTGCGTGGAATGAAATCCTCTCTCCGCCGTGCTTCATACTTGCAGCCGAAGCTGATCGATAGATTGGAGAATGCAAACAAAAGAGAGAGAGAGAGAGAGAGAGAGAGAGAGAAAGGGAGGGAGTCTGTGTAGTAGCCACTATGTTAGTCTAGCGGCTTTGCATCGATGAGTTTAGTTACGACCGAACTAACGCTATTTGTACTGCAAGCTTCCGCTGACAGGATTAATTAAATCGAACAAAATTCATTACGAACGACGTGGGTTTTAAAACTGTGACATGCAAGTGCCGTAACATAGTTATCAGAGCAACGTAAAAGAATGAGTCAGTCGTAATGTGTAAATATCACAGCCAGTTGGGAAGACAAATGGAAGGAACGATGAAATAAAGAAATAACTGTCAGCCCTGACAGGATTTTTCACTGTAGTTAGCAAAAAAAAAAAAAAAAAAAGTTACATTTTGTATGCTCACAGTAAAGGCCACCTCATAATGGACGCAGGTGCAGCACTGCACAAGTTCGGTCAGTATACTGACGACGTTCATTGATGTTAGCTTCGCACACAATATGCTGTCGGATAGTATTGTAATACGCTCCAAGAAAAAGAAAGGTGCTTCAGGAATGAATTTTTTAAATACGACAGGCTTCGGCTTATGTCCACTTACAAATTACTGTAACTAGAGAAAAACTATTTATTCGACAGAATTAGGTTCATAAATAGAACAAAACTAATACGTTGGTCCGCTTAAGGCCGTTATACAAGGTCTTATTTGGATTAACATTGATTGGTGGACGCGCTGAATGTTTTTGATGGTCGATCCAAATTTTGTACAATAGGCACGTTAGAGCGTCAATATTCCGAACCATAACGATTCAAACGTTCTCAAATGGCGAGAGATCCATCGACGAGGCAGGGTCTGGAAAGATAAGCAATATAAATTCTCGAAATTTGTGAGTGGGCATTATCTTACAGAAATCTAAGCGCAGGATTGTTTTACAATGAAGGGCAAAGAAACTGGGTGCAGAGAACAGACATCTACCTACATACTCTACAAGGTGCGTGGCGGAGGGTATCTCTTTACCACTACTAACATTTTCCGTTTTCTCTTTCACTTCCAAATAGAGCCGCCGAGTGCATTGAGACGCTATGCTACAATGCGCGAGGCCGTTCTCCGTAGGGGGTTTGAATCTCCCCTCGGGCATGGATGTTTGTGTCGTCTTTATTATAAGCTAGTTAATAAGTAGTTTGTAAATTTAGGGACTGATGAACCCGTAGTTAAGTCCCATGAGCTTTAGAAACACACATTTGAACATTTCAGTTCCAAATAGAAACGGGGAGAATTTGCCAGGATGCCTCTGTAGCCCTTAATTTCACTAGTCTCTGTGGTCTTTATGAGAAATGTAAGTTGGCGGCAGCAGAATCATTTTGTAGTCAACTAAATTTCATCAACAAAACGCCGTCTCTAATGACAATGATGGCGCTGTAGTAAATCTTCCTTCTTTGTTTTAAATGTAGCCAATGGAGTGGATACTTCGGTTCCAGTGAGATCACCGAATTTAAGCACTATTGGTTTTAGGTTGATGCTTTGGGCAGACCAGTCCATTTCAGGAATTGTATGTCCTCAAACCCCTGACTCAAACCTGCGTCTAGCTAGACAGGTTAAACTGTCATGCCGCTAGTAACAACGATTGTCTGCAGGCTGGGTTGTAGTACACAATGCTCTAAAATAAAGTGACAAACTACATAGCCGCGATGGACTGGCTGAGAACTCTAAGAGCCTCGCCGTCGGAGATTCGAATCCTCCCTCGGGCAAAGGTGTGTGTGTGAATGTGTGTTTTGTCCTTAGCGTAAATTGTTTTAAGTAGTTTCAAGCCTAGCGTTGTTACGTCGAATAGATTTACAAACATATGAACATTTTTTTTCTTCCAAAAATACCTTGCTGTCCTCCACCTATACGGACAGCAAAAATTGAAGCACATATAACTAATGAAAACACCCCATACTATAACGGCAACTCCTCGATGTTTCACTAGCTTTCTACAATCCAATCGCTTTATCCAGTAAGCAGGAGATCCGGGTTCAAATCGCATGGGAATGCAGCATACACTGCAACTCTTCAAATCCCTGTTTAGTAGCTCTTCATATTACCCCAAGCGTTGCTTATCACTGGAAGGAAGGAAGCTTAGGATTTAACGTCCCATCGACAGCGTGGTCATTAGAGACGGAGCTCACGTTCGGCTTTTCGGGGAAGGATGTGGAAGGAAATCGGCCGTGCCCTTTGAAAGGAACCATCCCGACATTTGCCTGGAGTGATTTAGGGAAATCACGGAAAACCTAAAGTTGGATGGCTGGAGGTGGATTTGAACCATCATCCTTCCGAATGCGAGTCCAGTGTCTTACCACTGCGCCACCTCGCTCGGTTTGCTTATCACTGGCTGCAGAACTCAGTGACTCATGAGGAGATCTTTCATTTCATCTCCCTGTGCACTATGCACCCTTCTAACAGCTTGTAATCCTGGAGTGATTTCGTCGGCTGATTGCATGCGATTTCTTGAAACAAATCTTGAAATGCTGGGCAGTGACAGTCTATCAATATTTGAGTTCTGCGTACAGCTCTTGCTACAGCCGGGGAAATTACTTCGCCTTTCTACTTCACAGACTAGCGCAGTCAACTAAAACATCTTTAGCAGGGTTGGTTTGTCTACGGTGAGCTACTCACCCCACCACATTTGAAGTCACTAAGTCTTTCTGCGGCCGGCGCACAGCACTGTGCTGTTTCTGCTTTTGTACTAACAATGCCGCTTTTCAGATTGACATGTCCACCTCTCGTCTTACCTTGCGGTCAATACCGCATTACACAAGGGTGTCCAGGTAGATTTTGATCAGATAATGTATATTGAATTAGTTTCCCGCCTAGCAGTTTTAACTTTCTTCCATGTAATCAACATAAACTTTAGAAAATAAGACAAAAATTATGAATAGCTCCATATTTTGCCTAAGAGGTATCTGTTCTTTCGGGCATATCTAAAGAATAGGCACCGCCGCGATAGACTGGCCGAGCGCTGTAAGGCGTCTTGGAGCGGAGCCCACGATAGCTCAGTCGGACGTTGGAGTCCTCCCTCGTGCATGAGTGTGTGTGTTTGTCCTTGCGTCAGTTAAAGCTGCATCTAAATATAAGGAATATAGTGAATGTAGTACGCAGCATTGTATTTTTATTGTTTTAGCAGATAGATTTCGATCATATAATGATCATCTTCAATGCACAATTCATAGAAATATCAACTAAGCATATAATATACCATATTACCTGAATTAAACATAGAGTTTTTGAACATTTCCTTATAGTGATTAGTGTATAGTTTTTCATGGTTAGATACTATAAGGAAATTTTCAAAAAATCTATGTTCAATTCAGCTAATATGGCAGATGATATGCTTAGTTGATATTACTATGACTGTTGCATTGAAGATGATCATTATATGACCGAAATTGACCTGCTAAAACAATAAAAATGCGACAAATGCTGCATACTACAAGTTAGTTCCTTCGTTATTGATAGCAATTCTGAATATGTTTCTAAAAACATTTTAATGCAAATAATATTTCGGGACAGGCATATTTCCACCGCACTCTCGAAAGAAAAATTCGAGGAAGAAATAAATTTCATTAAAACCATAGCAGTTAATAACGAATACGATCCTGACATAGTTACCAACAGCCTTAAAAAGAAAAGTGTTAAAAGAGTAACAACACTTGGCATTCCCATCGAATCTGACCAAAAGAAAAAATATTTCTCCATTCCAATTCTGAGGCCCATATTTTATCAGATTCAACGACTTCTTCGTAATAACTGCAACGTTACCTTCTCGACCACTAATAATTTGAAAAAAAATTCTATCACAATTTAAAATCAACCAGTTCTTCCTTAAATAATTCTGGCGTTTACAAAATTATTTGTGATACTTGCTGTTCCTAATACATAGGTCAAACGGGACGTGCTTTTAAAATCAGGTTTAATGAACATCTTTTGATAAAGAATGGCACTAGCCCCGAGAATTCGTCTTTCGCTGACCATCTGCAATTACAGGTCACGCACCTAAAGCCATTCATGACCTCACCATTTTCCACACCAAAACGAAAGGCCACAGATTAGACGTGCTCGATAAATTGCAAATATTTAAACATCTTTCTCGCAATGATGGGCTTATTCTAAACAAACAGTTACAACTCCGTAATAGAAGCTTTTTTAACGGTATTAAGCCGTTACTCGGTTGATGATGTTGTACTTCGTGCAGTGTCCGAAATATTTCTTCCGACTTGATTCAAAATTTTGTTTTCCAAAAGCCAATATTAAACTGTTTTACGTATTACAATTTTGTTACTCATTAATTCCCTCAACTAATATTGTATTGCCAAAATGACACCTCAAGGCGTCTGTCATGTTAAACATAGCTTCTTGTAACAATTGTTTTCTCAATACTTTAATCTGTACAGTAGCCTAGTTGTAATTGCGGCTACTAGATGGCACTAATGAGGTAATGCCTACCTGTTTACAACTCCATTCTGGTGCTTCCGAGCAGGCGTGCAGCCCATAGTGGCTATAGTTGGCGTCATATAAGAAGGCGCTTCCGTGCATACAGGCGGAGCGGTAGGGGAAGCGTGGAGGGGAGGAGCTACGGCCGAGGGTAAACAACTGCGCCAGCGAGAGAAACACTGCGTAACTCGCGGGCAGCCACCTGCCTACAGAATGAACGCTATTGGCTGTCATTGCGGTACTGGAGGGGGATGCGCAGATCGGATGAAAACTGGGCCGCCTTCATAAGTGACGCCGACTATAGCTGTTTCTAAAAAAAGGTTTTAAATTTTGTGATGTAAGCTTTACGCCTGAGTTGTAACTTTTATTATGTGACTTCTTTTAATTTATAATTTCTGATTAAGGCAATCATAGTTATTGCCAATACCAGTTTAAAGAAGTTTATTTTTGCGACTGAAAGCTGCATTTTTATCCTTTGACGTTGTAACTGTCGCTGACAATAGCAGCTACTTTCAAAATGTTCAGTTTTAGTTATTTTAAATAGTTTGTAATCATGGGAACTGGTAACCAGGTAAGTTAAGTTCCATAGATTTACAAACATTCAAAAATTTTGAACAATCATTCTAGGCTATATACATGGCTTCCCACACCACCTGTCCATCCCTTCTGAAATGGAGGGAATCTAATATAATGTAAAATGCAGATTTTGGTAAAAGACATTTTTTTATAAACCGGCATTCTCCACTCCAAAGTGCCTTCTGTAGTGTGATGGCCCATCTGTAAAGTGGCATGCACCTAAAGATGTTACATACTAAAACGAAATATGTTACACACATCTAGTATGTTATTAACCCTTCCATTCCCACATTATGAATTCCGCTTCCTTAAAATTAAAATTCAGTATTTCCTGTATTAATAAAGTGCACTAAGCATCAAAATGTGTTTTAAAATTTTTGATCGAACAATCGTCTTTTTTTTATGTCATATATTTCCTGAACAACACACACATTTCTATCGAGGTATATTATTGCTCGGAACGTTATTTTACTGATAGTGAAGTTTGTCATATCAATAATGCCTGCAGAATCTTCACCATCGCACCAAAGGTAAAATAGCATCCACCAGTCTCACGCTCTCATTCACAGCCACGTACAGGCAGCAATGTAGCACAACTTTCAAATCGGATTGTTCAATGCCTCTGACTGAAGTGGCTACACGCATTGCCCAAAGCCAAATGTCATACTCTAAGCATGTTGTTGTTCAACAACAATGCGACTTTAAGGAGTGATACATATAAATTAGCTTTTCATACGTTGTTGTCGAGCGACAACACTGGGAATGAAATGGTTAAGAACCATACTAGTATTCAGTAGTACCTTGAAACTCAAGGTAATCGACTGTGTAGTGATATGCGCCCACACGGATTCTGAGTGATCTACGGAACATAAACACACACTCAAGCTTGTAAAATAAACTGTTATCAGCTCATCAGTTGATATAAGACTGTGAAACATTTGCATTGGACGTCTTAAGTGAACTTCCGCAGGTTAGTATTTCTTAATGTAATACAAAATTATTCCTCTCTCTACGAGTACTAATACATTACTAGTTCTGATACTGTCTTTCATTCCCAATTCCACTCATGATTAATTGCAACCAAGAAACTATTTAAATGATTAAAATACTAGGAGACTGCCAGAATGTTGCTGCTGCAACCGAATATGTCGAGAACGTTTCCCACAAAGATTTATTCTCCAACGTTCGTAATTATGGTTGTTTACAGCCACAACATTATAAAGGCAGATACAAAAGTACATAGATCGTGATACGAGACCTGTCGATATCTTTGTCTCAGCTCATTTTACTCCCAACGACAGTTTCAGATCCAGAGAACTCTGGTATCTCCAAAATCATGAGTCACAGAATTTTGCGCGAATTTTGTATTAAATTAAGTAGTCCTTACCTGAGGAAATTCACCTCAAAAGTCCAGTGCAGATGTTTTAGGGACTTTTATCAACTGGTGAACTTACAGTTCCCTTTGGAAGCTCAAATGTGTGTTTATGTGGCCATACCCAACAGAATCCAGCGGAACATCACCACACGGTCGATTGCCTTTGTTTTCAAGGTACAGTTGCATACTCATAATAACATATTATGATATTAGATGTGTGTAACGTATTTGGCTTTAGTATCTAATCACACTAAGAAATCTGTACAAGCTACTTTACAGAAGGGTCATCACCCTACAGAAGGCACTTTTGAGTGGAGAATGAAGATTTACAAAAAATGTCTTTTTACAAAATCTTCACAATTTTTGACATAGTATCAAAATCAGGAAAAAAATGTATGCCATTCAATTGAAAAAAATCACTTTCGGTCAAAATAACCCACTTCCTGTGGGAATCGCAAGTTACAAATGTCATAATTCTATCCAGAACAGAATACTTGTGACATTACGGATAAAGGGGGAAGCTGAATGTTTCCATGTGAAAATAAAGTTTTGGCAAGCTGTTGAATTCCCCAATCAGCCGGCTAACAGTTTCGACCGAGTGAATGGAATACAGGTCGTTAGGAAAACCCTAATCTGCTCGGAAACAAGAAACGGCGGTCTTGGCTGAGCGAGGGCGGCTATCCCAGATTGTAATTGAAATACAATAGAGCCGCTTACATTATTCTAAACAACCATAAAAATAAGGGAATGACCACACGGCAATTATATGAATGGATTCAGGAAACTTGTGAGAATCAAACGCCGTAATTACAATTTCAATATCCCTTACAGATAAAAAGCCGACAAATTTCAGTACTATAATAATAGTATTATAAGACTTAAATTTACAATTATTGATGCGTAGTGTTTATTAGTAACAGTTTAAGAAGCAAATGTGGAGCATTTCACCACGCTACCTATCTTAAAAGACTCACCACATTATTTCCGTATTCTTCAAGTAATCTTTGTTTTACTCACTTATTCTGCTTTTCCTTGAGGTAGTAATATTCCTGTGTCATAAAATAGATTCCACCACAAAAACAGAAAACATGAACCCAGCAAAGCGCATTACGTCCATATATGTATTTTATTATATTTAGTATTATTATTATTAACGTTCGGTTTATGTTGTAGACTACCTCTTAAATATTTCATGGCCGGCTAAAAATAGTAGATATGAAGCAGAGAATTTATACATAAACAATTATATGTATTTGTGGACAGAACTGAACATATTTGCATAAAAATCCAAGATAAATTAAATATTAACTGTGTAACTATATTTCGACGGCGGCGGCGGCGACAGTGAAATGCCACGCTTAATAGCTACCTTAGTAAAGAGCTTCAGTCTCAACCGATTTTAGTATTGTAAATATATATTTATTTGTTAAATGTAAAAAACATTTGTAGGGAAGTTGTCAAAGTAATTAATTCTGTGATATTCAAATGTATAATATTTTGGAAGGGAAATGGTATTTTAAAGATGAGGAATTAGGATGAGCGAAAGGATACAGTTTTGGTAGCAGGTACAGCACGCTAACGAACGCTTGGCAGGGAACTCGTAACTAGGACGCGGTGGTGAAACGTTGTCACTGGGCGGTCTGAAGCCGAGTTAAGAACTTGTGTTTTGAAGAGATAGGCATGTGTGGAATTAGAAAATTTACGGGACTGTAACTGCTGAACTTAGTTTCTGGTTGAAAAGTGATAAACTATAGACGGTAGTAGGTCTGTGGAGCTGTGATGATTCAGGAATCGTATACTTGTGTGATGACAAAGTGTGTCTTAAACAGCCGCGGTGGAGAAGCCGAGCGGTCTAAAGCGTCTCGCTGCGGAGCGCGCGGTTGCTCGCCGTGGAGGTTCGAGTCGTCCCTGGGGCATGGGTGTTGTCCTTAGGTTAGTTTATCTAGGTTTAAGTATTTTTTAAGATACGGACTGATGACCATGTAGTTTGGTCCGATAGGTCTACAAACATTTGAACATTTGTCTTAAACAAATACTGTAATTAATCTCGGATTTATTCGGCACTGCAATGTTCGATGGACTTCATTAATTTAGGAGTGATAATTTGGAATTTTTACTCTCGATGGCGTGTGATACTTATTGTGCGTCTCATGAACAATAGTTGGGGAAATATTCAGTTATTTATCGATGTGTAAAGTAGGACCACCTCCGCATTTTCATGTCCAAAAAGAGTAATAAACTACATTTATAAAAAAAATTCTTCTGATATTATCTTACAATCCTTTTTGTTAGTTATTCAGAGCATCAATTTAAGTTTGTTTAAATATATTTGTCGCGTCATCATCTGCAAATTGATAGACTGGGTAAACTACTGTTTAATTATTGATCTTATTTAAACAGTTTGGGTAGCTGTTTAGAGCACAGAAGCTGACATACATAACTCTTATTCGTTAATACCGATAGGAAGATCACATACTTACTACTGGGATGTAGCGTATTTTACAAGACACCCCTATTTCAGAAGGGGTGGACGGGTGGTCTGGGACATCCTGTATATTACTCAAACAGGAGAATGATATTTTCAGTGTTGCTGTACAATTGGATCCCATCACTTGCAGGAATGCAGGTAAAAATAAAAGCAAGTGGAATAATGGACAGGTGGAAATACAATGGTAGTGTGAGTTAAGTTTGGTAATTTAAACATGTAGAGAGGCATGTCAGTATTGCCTAAAGGTTGATGCGTCCACTGGCCCGATGTGGGAAACAGCGCGGTTGCTCACCGTGGAGGTTCGAGTCCTCCCTGGGGCATGGGTGTGTGTGATGTCCTTAGGTTAATTTACCTAGGTTTAAGTTGTTTGTAAGCTACGGACTGATGACCACGCAGTTTGGTCCAATAGATTTACAAACATTTGAACACTTTTCGAAAGTAAATTAAAGCGGACCATCCGCAAAGCTCTATCAGTGATGTAGCCAGATACAAAAGTCAAACTCAGTCTTAATGAAGAGTAACCTACTAGGAGGTAGTTTGCAATACCAACATTCGATAAAATCTTGAGTATTTTTCATTGCTATGGAATGAAAATGTTTAAATGTTTGTTAAGCCTAAGGGACTTAACTGCGAGGTCATCAGTCCCTAAACTTACAAACTACTTATGAATTATCTTATACTAAAGGCGACAGAAACATTCATACCCGAGGGGGGATTCGAACCCCCGACCGTAGCGGCCGTGCAGATTGTGACTGGCGCGCCACAGACCACTAGGCCACTGCGGCCGGTCAGAATGGAATCCTTCGCTAACGTATCCTACCCATATACGTTAAATAGATGAAAAAGGTATATTTAAAGCCGCGCGGGGTGGCCGTGTGGTCGAAGGCATCAAGATGCGAAATGGGCGGTCGTTTCCGCCGGGGGTTCGAGTCCTCTCTCGGACATGGTAGGATGTAAATTATTTTAAGTAGTTTGAATGTCTATGGACTGATGAACATAGCAGTTTATTCCATTTGGTTTACAAACAATTTGAAGGAAAACTATGAGCCATGTGGGCTAGATCTCTGTGGTCTGAAGTGGTTTGTCTTTGGTCGGGCCATGCCATCCCCTGATGACCTGCGGCACAGACAAATATATATGTTACTCTGTGTTACTCTGTGCCTGCGGGCATACGAAGGAAGAGGCGCCGCGGGGAACAAATGGACCTTTGGCGCGCCAAGCGAGCACAAAAAGCGTCTTCCCGCGGCAGTGGAAATGGGGGTCCGAAACGTGCTGGCGACACGGCGACAGCTGGACTGGGGCCTGCGTTAAAGCTTCTGGCAGGTGGTTTCGCTGCTGGTTCAAGACATTTCAAAATATTCAAATGTTTGTATAGCTTATGGGACTTAACTACGGGGTCATCAGTCCCTACACTTACAAGCTACTTAGGAACAAGCTAACACTACGGACGGCACAAATATCCATGCCTGAGGGGGATTCGAACCCCCGACCGTAGTGGCCGTGCATACCGTGACTGGCACGCCTCAGTCCCCTCGGTCACCGCGGCCGGCGTTGAAGACCTTTCCTTCCTTCTCCAAACTGAGCTCTAACTTGTGGCTGGTTCCTTCTGGATTTGGCATAAATTTGTCCCTTGGAAATGATAGTGTCCTGCTGTTGAGAAAAGTGCTAATAATCCTAAAACTGAAAACATTTTGTTATTTGTGTTACAGAAAGCCGAGTCTAATTCTATATGGTTAGCACCATAGAACTGCATAAGTGTTTACGGTTTGGTGCTATAATTATAGCTATCCGTTGTTCTGGTGATCCGAGTTTCGACGGCTCACTTATTGCTAAAGTGTGGTGGTCACGTGTTGTATGTTGAAAACCTTTACTTCTGTTATCGAAGCATTCCTTTTCTTGTCTCGTGGCAATAAACTAACCTCGTTGGGTTGACAACTGCATACGAATCATGTTTGTCAAGTGTGTATTATGCATTCAACCACCCTAATTCGAATAGTAATTTAAACGTCAAAGTGCCACTTCTTATACCAATTAAAATTTTGAAACTTCCATTATATACTAATACGTCTTTACGGCATTTTGCCAACGGCACGATTTATTTTGGGTTTTATGTAGTCGGAGTAAACTCCACTAAGAGACTTTATAAGAAATGTGTTGAGATCGTGTATGACAAAAATATCATATTAAACAGATACTATTAAAGAGAAAGAAAATGATATGGAAATCTCGTTTCTATGGGCCGCAGAACTGCTTTTAAGTCACTAACTTGACAACCTGACAAAGTATGTTAGTATTTCTGGCCCTGGAATGCAGTGTACCATCTTCTCATTTCACGGCATGAATGCAGAAATTGGGCGAGAAATAACGGGCAGAAGATTGGCACGTATAAGTCAGCGCTACAGATCAGTATTAAACTGCAGTTAAACATGTCTTCCGAACTCCCCTAGGCTTGATAACAGTCTTCGTACGATTTCGTACCAACCACGGTTCACTTCCTTGACACTTCGAACTGAGATTTGTAATTGTCGTAGGGAGTGAGGTGTGTGTAACCTGAGGGCACAATTCTTGGAATTTAATCCAAACCCTTGTGAAAATTAACATTACGATTAGAAAGTTTTACATGTACTGTTTTTATAAACATCTCCAAATAAACAAAAAATACCTATTTCATAAAATTTTTTAGGTATCCATAACACGCAGGTAATACCATTTAAAGAACATTAAGGAGATGGAAGCTGGATGTAAGACTGCTTGTTGAAATGAAGTATATGTCTAAGATATGAAGTATTGCATGTATAGTGAGGAGCTCTTATTGTCTGGAATAAGGCTGAGCATTCTCAAAGAATCTCGTACCAGCGTCGAATCATACATTGCAGTGCTTACTATGGAGGGAAAACAGATGAATACCTAAAATATTACCCTCCTGTCTTCATATCATTCTATTATGCTTTGATTGGTCATTAATACACACGTAACATTAACATTTCGATTGTACTATAGTCTTTTTTTTTAATTACTGCCATTAGTAATTCTAGCCACTGTACTAAAGGCATACAACGTATGCAGATATATCGCTATAATAAACAACTCTAGGACAAGATAAGTCGAAACGAACCCTCTGAAGGAAACGACTTCCCCTCTGAAGTTAGGCGACTTTGCCACAAGAAAATGGTAATAATTCCAATTACAAAGAAACATATGTTTTCTAAATAATAATACGAAATAGCTGTTTGTTATAATTGCTAAATAGACTACCGAAAAAATTAGTACTCCCTATTAGAGTTTTCCAATTCACTCAAAATTGACTGTTGAGAAAATGCATATGGAATACATGTTATGCTTACTTTCAAGGATCAATAACTGAAGCAGTACCGAGGTACCAGGTGTGGATCTCTCCTGAAACATCCATGTATCTGTGGCAGGGCAGACAACGAGAAAAATTAAACACTTATTGTGGTATATTACACTGATTAATTATAAGTTCGTCTTCAGGATTTAACATCTTGAAGACCAACTTATAATTAGTGTAACATACCTCAATTAGTGTTTAATTTTTCTCGTTTTCTGCCCTGTCACAGATACAAATGTAATTTGCACTAAATGTATATACCGTCTGATGATGAGCTACTAGGCAGCTTGAAACCAGTCATGGTTTAATAAATCTTCATTGAGAAGAAAAAAGGCGACTGGTTGCAGTAATTTCTGAAACCTATTGCAAGATACAGTCGCAGGTTCCAACACATAATGGATTAAAGTGATAATATAATGTAGTTACAATGATTGTTATTTTTGCACTAGGTGTCAGCCAAGAAAAGACTACAATATAACTAGCAAAAATAATACGAGAATATTGAGACCGAAGTCGGATCGGATGTTTCCTTGGCTGACACCGACTCCAAAAATAGCAATAATTGTTACTACATTATATTATAGTAATAACTTAAGTGACCTGTAAGTAGTCAAATGTTTTTCACTTCATTTTACTTAGGAGAACTCTAAAAAATATTTTAGGAGAATATTTAGGAGAACTCTAAAAAATATTTTGATCATTGTTATTCATAGGAATGTGTTGAGTTAGATTTAAAGTGGGTATTTATACTGTCTCATTCAGTAGGTGGAACAGTTTTTTTTATTACTAGCCCTTCCAACAAAGTCAACCGATCGGTAGGAACATAATCTACTCCAGGGGCCTTATTCTGACTCAAATCTTTCAGTCTCGTAGTATCGTATTTTCTATCTCGTCTTCATATACTTCCTCTTCCCCTTCTACAATACTGCCTTCAAGCTGATTTGCCTAATATAGGCTCTCAATATATTATTTCCGCCTTTCTGTTTTCCCTTTTGTGCTTAGCACTGTTTTTCCGAGCCCTTGATATTCATGTTGCTTCTTTTCTTATTTCCAAACATTTATTTTCCTGTGGGCGGTATCTATATATCCCCTAATTCTTCTATGGACTTCCATTTGTACTCTAGCTATCCTGCTTAGCCAGTCATACTTCCTCTCAACCTCAATTTTCAGGTGTCTGTACTCTCTTTTGCCTGTTTAACTTCCTGCGTTTTTATATTGTCTCATTTCATCAATTAAGTTGAGTATCTCCAGTGTTATCCAAAGATTTTCCTTCTAGCTTGTTCTTCTACCTATATGATCCTCTGTAGTCTTCATTACTGCGACTGTCAGTGCTACCCACTCTTTTTCTACTATATTACTTCCACCTGCTTCGGTCAAATCTTGCCTAATTATGCCTCTGAAACGCTCAACAATCTGTTTCCTTCAATTCAGTCATGATCCATCTCCTTATTCTTCTACCTTTTCCCCGTTTCTTAAGTTTTAAACTACATAACCAGTGAGTGTTCTCATATGCCCCTGAATATGTGTCACAGTTTGAAAGCTATTTGGTACCTAACCGGACTCCTGGTCTCTTCCATGTCTACAACATTCCTGTATGTTGCTTAAACCAAACCTCGTGATGTTTAAATTGTGCCCAGCACTCTACTAGGCGACGTCCTCTTTCATTCCTTTTCAAAAATGTTTCAAATGTTTGTATAGCTTATGGGACTCAACTAATCAACTAACTTACACTAAGGACGGCACAAATATCCATTCCCGAGGGGGGATTCGAACACCCGACCGTAGTGGCCGTGCAGACCGCGCCGTAGTCCCCCCGGCCAACGCGGCCGGTTCATATTCGCCTGCTATTTTTTTCTTCATTTTCTTTTCCCACTCCTGAGTTCCAGTCCCCCATGACAATCAAGTTTCCTCTCCCCTGACTGTCTGAATAACTTATTTTAGCTTACAATACATTTTCCCAATCTTCTCACCATCGGCAGAACAAATGGCAAATAAACTTTTACTACTATTCTTCTTGTTGGCTTCATGACTCTTTGTTACGATAATGCATTCAGTATGCAGCGCAAAGAACTGTCTTCTATTCTCTTATCCATTATTAGATATACTCTTGCAGCCTTGCGTACCACCTAATTTTGTACTAATAAACCTATACTGAATTCACCAGAAATCCTGTGCATCCCGCCAATAATCCCCTCCATCTCTAACTTCAAATTATCCATTTCTCTTTTCAAATTTTCTATCAGATTAAGGTATGCAACATTTCACTCTAAGATCCGTAGAAAACCTGTTTTGTTTTCTACATTTACATCTACATCTACATGGGATACTCTGCAAATCACATTTAAGTGCCTGGCAGAGGGTTCATCGAACCACCGTTATACTATTTTATCTCCCATTCCATTCTCGAATAGCGCGCGAAAAGAATGAACACCTGAATCTCTCCGTTCGTGCTCTGATTTCTCGTATTTTATTCTGATGATCATTTCTACCTATGTAAGTGGGAGGCAACAATGTATTTTCGCATTCGGAGGAGAATGTTGGCGATTGGAGTTTCGTAAGCAGCCCACGCCGCAGCGATAAGCGTCGTTGTTGTAATGATTCCCATCCCAGATCCTGTATCACTTCCGTAACGCTGTCTCCCGTGTATCGCGACAATACGAAACGAGCTGCCCTTCTTTGGACTGTTTCGATGTCCTCCATCAAACCCACCCGATAAGGATCCCACACTGGGCAGCAATATTCCATAAAAGGACGGACAAGAGTAGTGTACGCAGTTTCTTTAGTAGTTCTGTTGCATCTTTTAAGGGTTCTGCCAATAAAACACAGTCTCCGGTTCGCCTTTCCCACGACGCTATCTACGTGTTCTTTCCAATTTAAGTCAGAAGCAATTGTAATTCCTAGGTATTTTGTGGAGTTCACGGCATTTACATTTGATGGATCTATCATGTAAACAAAGTTTAACGGATTTCTTTTGGTACTCATGTGGACGACTTCACATTTCTCATTATTTAGAGTCAATTGCCAATTCTTACACCATACAGATATCTTATTCAAATCTTCCTGCAGTTGTTTTTGATCTTCAGATGATTTTACTAGACGGTAAATGACGGCGTCATCTGCAAACAACCTAAGAGAGCTACTTAGGTTTTCCCCTAAATCGTTTATGTAAATAAGGAACAGCAGAGGACCAATGACACTACCTTGTGGAACGCCCGATATCACCTCGGTTTTCGTCGATGCCTTACTATCGATTACTACGAACTGTGTCCTCTCTGAGAGGAAATCCCCTATCCAGTCGCAAATTTAGGGCGATATACCATAACCACGCAATTTGATTAAACGCCGTTTGTGAGGTATGGTGTCAAAAGCCTTTCGGAAATCAAGGAATACGGAATCAATTTGCGAACCCTTGTCGATAGCACCCATCACTTCGTGTGAATAAAGAGCTAGTTGTGTTTCACAAGAACGATATTTTCTAAATCCATGTTGACCTTGGGTCAATAGATCATTCTGTTCGAGATAATTCATATTATTTGAATACAGGATATGTTCCAAAACCCTGCTGCAAATTGAAGTCAATGAAATAGGCCTGTAGTTTAATGGGTTACTCCTACTGCATTTCTTGAATATCGGTGTGACCCGTGCAACTTTCCAATCTTTTGTTACAGATCCGTCTTTGAGAGAGCGGTTGTATATTGCTGTTAAGTAAGGAGCTATCGCTTCAGCATAGTCAGATAGAAATCTAATGGGTATACAATCCGGACCTGAATACTTGTTCTTGTTAAGTGATTTCAGTTGCTTCACTACTCCGATGATATCTACTTCTACGTTACCCATTACGGCATCTGTTCGTAATTCGAAATCTGGAATATTGGCTTCGTCTTCTTTGGTGAATGAGTTTTGCTTTGTGGTATAACGCAATAAAGGAATATTAGAAGAAAAATAAATAAAATGAGTGCGGATTAAAGGTTGATATGATGAAGTAAATAACCGCATGTTCTTGAGTACAGAAATGTTGATCAGGCGCTTTTCTATGTCAGAAGATTACTGGAACAACAAAAGGAAGTCATGATTCATGAAGCGTGAATGGTTTTTGGAAACTTTCAAGTCATAAAAAGGTCGGTAACCGCAGGATTAAAAGGTCTGTGCGAATCAGAGTTCCTCGCACAGAAGTTCAGCCTTTCATCCCGAACAGTTTGAGAAGTTGAGCGGAGAGACTGCCCTTCCCCGCCCCCTCTCGCACCCTTCGCATTACTGCCGCCTAGAGCCGTCCAGTGAGAGCTGCTCTACAACCACTTACCATTACATGCTGTTGCTTCTCGTAATGTGGCTTGATTCTATTTAATACGCTACAGCTTGGAATAAATATTTGAAACATGAAACAGATATATAATTTTTAAGAGTTTGAACAACGATTAAATCAGATGCTATATATTTCACTGTAATGTTTTTAAAGAAAACGTCTTTTGCTAGTGCAAATGAAGGGTTTTATTTTTATAATTTACCCATACGCGTTCGCCTTTGTCACAAGGCATCATCAATGGATGTTCTGAAATATTTACATGTTCCTGTTTACACATAAAGATTAGCTTTCTTACATAAGTACAAAACATTTCGTTTCTGGTTTAAAACAAAAATTTTTAAGAGTTTGAACAACGATTAAATCAGATGCTATATATTTCACTGTAATGTTTTTAAAGAAAACGTCTTTTGCTAGTGCAAATGAAGGGTTTTATTTTTATAATTTACCCATACGCGTTCGCCTTTGTCACAAGGCATCATCAATGGATGTTCTGAAATATTTACATGTTCCTGTTTACACATAAAGATTAGCTTTCTTACATAAGTACAAAACATTTCGTTTCTGGTTTAAAACAGTTCGTTGTTTGCTATAAAATGGTGTACGTACAGCACTTGCTACTCCATATCAGTCTCTTTCTGGCAACCAGGTCGAAAGGTTCCACTGTTTTCTGAAAAACATCTCATTTTCCTGGTTCCACTGTCATCTGCTGCCATACTGTGCCCATCGTAGTTTGTTTTGTAGCGTCGCCAACCTTCTCAGCTTATTTGAAATACAACTATTTCATTGAAAATGTGTTGACGGTATCTTTGTGTGTGTGAGTGTTTGTATTAATTTTTTGTATCTCTCTTTGTGTGTGTGGGGGGGAGGGGGGTTGGGTTTGTGATTATGTGTTGGTATTTGTGTCATATGGTCAATCAGTGAGAACAGAGATTGATTGTTCAGGTTTATTTGGTCATTTCGTAGCAACGTTTTCTCAGCTTTTGTTTTATGTATGTGATAATTTTCTTGTAATGTTAGGAGATGTTTTTCATTATTTATTCTAATTACCTTCATTTCTTTTTCTATTGTGGTGGGTTTATATTCTTTCAGATGTTCTGCAAAAGTGGAGTGGTTTTTCCCGTATTTCCATGCCCTGATGTGTTCCTTGTATCGGGTATCAAATGTTCTGCTGGTTTGTCCTACATACCTTCCATTACATGAGTTGCATTGCAGTTGGAATATTCCAGCTCTTTGGTACTTTGGTAGATATCTTTGTCTTTTTTTGATTTTTGGATTGGGTTATCTGTTTTTTTTTTTTTTTTTTTTTTTTTTTTTTTTTTTTTTTTTTTTTTTTTTTATAACGCATATGGGTGAATTATAAAAATAAAACCCTTAATTTGCAGTAGCAGATTGTGTTTTCTTTAAAAACATTACAGTGAAATACATAGTATTCATCTGCTGCTTAAATGGTCACTACAAGCAACGTATTAAAATCAGATACAACCGTCGGTTGCCATGTAGGGATAGGCTGCCAGTCTATTACAATGTGGTTAATTACTCGACTATCGGAGGGTCTAATGAGTTTTTCATGCTCATCAGTTACTTCTTCAAAATAGTATTTGTGACACTTGTACTAATACACACTTTTCAAAAACAGTCGCACCTGAGTCGTAGCGTCAGCAGAAACTGTCTTGAACAACGAATTAAAAAAAATTAAAAAAATAAAATAAAATAAAATAAAATGAAAAATAAAAAATACGCTATTAGAATACAAGAAACATGTTAACAACTAATGACAGTCGTTCCTTAGCATTTTTTAATTTAATTAATTAATTAATTTATTTATTTATTTTATCCTTCTGCTGGACAAACGTTTCCATTTTTAATAGCTTCTGTATTCTACGTCCTTTTGTACTTCCTTCTAGGCTCCCTGTGCGGTTCCTCCCAACACGCCTCCCTCGTTGCACGCACATTTCTCACCATTATAAATTAATTATTCCTTGATACCTCAAAATGTGCGCTATCAATAGATCCCTTATTATAGTCAACTTACTCCACAATTTTCTTTTATCAGTAATTCTATTCAAAACTCTTCATTGGTTTTATGATCTACCGATATAATCTTCAGCATTTTTCTATGTCACCACTTTCAAAGGTTGCTAATGACTTTCTTTCTGAACTCTGTAGCTTCCATATCTAATTTCCTTAAAAGGTTATACTCCAGGTTGCTTCAGAAAAGATTTACTAACACTTTATATTCGATATTACCGCATTTCTCTTCTTCGTAAATTTTTGCCTTGACATTGAAATCCTACGGCGATTACAAAACGCATAAACTACATCTTCATCTTATATGTTCCTTTCAAGACACTGTCAAATCTGTTCAGCTGCTCTTACAGGTCCTTTGTTGTATCCAACAGAACCGCGTCCCCGCGGACACAACGTTTCGACTCGGTTCTTGCCCAACTAATTCTTTCTTAGTGAGTTGCAGAGATTCGGCGTATAACTTTTAATCAACTACCAACGTATGTCAGAATGCCCATTGACTTGTGTGCCGCATCTGAGCTGGCATCTTTAGGCCGTCGCGCATTTGGTCGATAGCGCAAGGCTCATTTTATCTGCTCTATAAGCATTCCGGTGAAAAGTGTCTCTGAAGTTTCGAAATGTCAGGTTGTTACATTTTCAAATTCCCGTTCAGCTTGTGACTAGGAAGCACCGTACAGTCTGTCCCAAGAAAATTCAAAAATTTCGCTTGCAATATTTAAATGAAGCCTAAATAATTCCTTAGAATCTTACGTCTTATAAAATAGGCTATATGTGTGTATGTATGTATGTGTGTTCCACATCTCCTTCTAAACTACTAGAACGATTTCAACCTAACTTGATAAACATGTTCCTTAATATCGGGCAACAATCGCTGTCGGGGTAAGAATCGTCTACGACAGATACGTAAGGAGATATGACGTCATAAACAATTAGATGCGCGGAAAGCTTCTGTGTCAAACAACAATGCTGCACATTTCCTCCTAAACCACTGGACCGATTTCAACCAGATTCGGTACACATATTCCTTACGTGAGGTAACAATTGCTGTAGGGGTAAGAACTACATGCAACACATGGTGGGGAGCAGTAGCATATGGCACAGTAGGTGCTGGTTCCCATGGGAAAGCGCGCCTATGTTACTGGTACTCTCCTCGCATTGGCTGCTGCATTTCACGTCACGTGATTTCTTTTGAAGTCAGTTTTGTTTATTATATACGAAATATTAATTATTCAGAGCTGAGAATTTGTGATAAATATCTCTCAAGGACAGGCTAGGTTTTGACAGTGTAAAAAATTTAAGGTGCCTTCTCTTATTGTAACAAGATAAGAGCGATTTTGCAGAAGGCGCGCGACGGCCATGTTTTGGCGCTAAATAGAGCGTCAGGTGCCCTCTCGCAACGCGCCGCTGTTTCAGTCTCGAGCTGACCACTATACGCGCCGGACCGTGCCGGTAATGAGTAAAGTTGTATAATTGTGATAACAGTCGATGTCTCAACATGAACTACGGGCAGCATAGGCCGTGTCGTATTAACAATAGTTGTTCATATTTTATTATTTATTTAATAAATGGCATCCCTGACAATTAAGAATCTCGCGAGTCGCTTCTTATGCTTCCATCCTACAGAACTTATTTTAGCCTCACTTGTATGCTGTAGAAGAACCAACGATCTGTGTGTATCTTCTGCGCTGGGGACACAACCATAGAAGACAACAGGTTAGTCAGAGCTCTAAGCTTCGTGCCTGCTGTAGGTCGGTACAAACGCACACTGCTATGCAACAGCATACACAAGGATGTGGAGGTTAAAGGGGACTTTTGGGAGGAAGCAGTACTAACTTCTCCGTCCACAAATAAAAAACCCTAGGAAGCTTGTAAGCTCCGTAAGCTCAAATAATAGCTGTCGACGGGATATTAAACCTTAATCTTCAAAATGTTCAAATGTTTGTTAAGCTTAAGGGACTTAACTACGGGGTCATCAGTCCCTAAACTTACAAACTACTTATGAACTACTTACAACTAAGGACGGCACAAATATCCATGTCCGAGGGGGGATTCGAACCCCCAACCGTAGTGGCCGTGCAGACCGTGACTGAAGCGCCTCAGTCCCCTCGGCCACCGCGGCCGGCCCTTAATCTTCTTTCGCCTCCCGGAGGCCCTCAGAAAGTTATAATTTTTCTTGATGCCACTGTGGTCGGAGTTCCTTCAGGTGAGACATCGCAGATACCATTCATTTGCAGCAGTTGTTTCCGTCGGAGACCTACCCTCATACTATGATGGGCCCCTTACTTCTTCTGCCTCCAATACGTTGCATCATTTTACTGTTCTTATCTGACAACGTTGCTGTGTATAACGTCGTATAATTTAGAGCAGACAGTACTCAGCGATAATGCATGGCGAGCAGTTCTTTCTAAAGGTTTTTTTCTCTAATTAAAAGTCCGCTCACGACCGACAGTGGTTACTTTTCCTTTGAGTGTAATCTGTGTCTCTTTTTTCAACTGTCTGATACACTTTTACGTTAGGATGAACAAAGCATGTTACCATAGTCTCTTTGCCCTTGGTAGTACTACTGTATCCGGTGATAAATTCTGTAATTGGCAGCTCGTGATGGGATTGAATTTTTTACTGTTTAATTAACCCTGTCAAATGGGGGCTGCGAAACAAACATCGTCAGTTGCCCTTAGCTTAACTCACCGACGCAAAGCTGCTGGACAAATAGGCATCGCCTCTCTCGATCTCTCTCTCTCTCTCTCTCCCTCTCTCTTTATGTTCTTTGTACTTGTCCAATTATCGACCAGCTGCGGGTGCTAAATGTGAGGCAAAGTGTTATCTCCGCACTTCAGCGAATCAACTGACTGAAGGGACTGAGTTTTTCAAACAACATTATGACTAACTGTTGTGATAGATGTGGTGCAACATTTTTTTTTTTTTTTTTTTTTTTTTTTTTTTTTTTTTTTTTTTTTTTTAATCTAATGTCTGCAAAGTGAGTTGAAATTTTGTGACCGCGTGTTGTATTCGTCCTAACTGAGGCGATTTCAACGTTTTGGTATTAGTAAAGATTTCTCAAAAGTACCTGCCATCTAGTAGAATCCGGTGTAGTGCCCATTCAAAATGTTCAAATGTTTGTATAGCTTATGGGACTTATGAACTACTTACGAACTAGGACGGCACAAATATCCATGCCCGAGGGGGGATTCGAACCCCCGACCGTAGTGGCCGTGCAGATCGTGACTGGAGCGCCTCAGTCCCCTCGGCCACCGCGGCCGGCTGTAGTACCCATTGTCCGCGTCTTCTCAGTCCTCTCCACCACCTTGGCCGGCGGGGCACCGACGTGGCGTGTGCGAATGCTTCCATCAGCAAAGTCCCCGAACAAAATCGTCCCTGGCCGAAATATTACACAGCTCTCGGCATGACTCTTAAGCTTTTTGCACGAATGGTTGAGGTTCGTGGCACAGTGCTCCACTTATGATCACTAGGCTCGTTGCACATACACTGACGAAGTAAGTAAGCCGGCCGAGGTGGCCGAGGGGACTGAGGCGCTCCAGTCACGGTCTGCACGGCCACTACGGTCGGGGGTTCGAATCCCTCCTCGGGCATGGATATTTGTGCCGTCCTTAGGATAAGCTAGTTTATAAGTAGTTTGTAAGTTTAGGGACTGATGACCCCGTAGTTAAGTCCCATAAACTATACAAACATTTGAACATTTTTGAAGTAAGTAAAACAAAAATCAGTCACTGAATATGATCCATCACATTTCACATTTCCCTGCACTTATTGACATACGGTTTTAAACTGTGAGGGGAGGAATAGCAATTTCAGTGGTGTCTTAATGTATCATACCCAGTCTAACATTTACATACATGGTTGCACTTAAACTTTTGCATGTAGTTAACTTTTATAAATTATGTTATTAATTGCTTATCTGTAAAAATCATTGGTATGTTATAGGTAACTCAAATGTAAAAAAATTCTGTATGTGTAAAACCCTGGTCCGATGTAAGAGAGGGCCTGATGGCCCTAATCTGATCAGGCTAAATAAACAAATAAATAAATAAATAAATAAAAAATTAACGTTACAATAAATTCACAAACAAAGATAGAAAAAACTAAACATCACATAATGAACACAAAAATTAAGACGTTGGATATGTGAATAAAACACGTGCAAAATAGGCACAAAAACACTTGAAAATGATGAAACATGGACAACATTCCTGTGTACCTCTGAGATCTAAATTACAATTGGGAATTATGGAAGACATTTGACACTTGGTTGCCTGAAGCAAACATAACGCGTACAGTAATAAACAAAATACAATTCCACAGACAAATACACATAACATAGACAGCTGAGAAATATGAGACACAAGTAAACTGTTTTTGTGATGATACGAACATAAAACAAGAAATGAAAGACACTTATAAATTAAACATGTGCAAGAAATCTATGTCAGCCAAAATTTATGTCAGTCGAAACACACACAAAAAATAATTTGCAATTTAGATATTGTTTGACCATAACCGCCTCAGGAAGAGATGGAGAGGGTTATATAGGAGAGGATTGAATAAAAATACATCTGTTAGCAGAGTATCACCTTCCTCCTCAATGCACACTGTTTTTGAGACTGACACACTCTTTTGCATTAAACGTACAGTGTCGTTACCCATAACGAGCATATCAAATTTGTGAGGCCTCACTTCTGTATCAAAATAGAATGCATGAAGTCAGTTTTGCGAAACGGTGTAACGGGCTCGATTATTAGCAATAAGTAAATAAAACTTTCGTTTATTTTGTGTATAATAGTGATCTTAATTCTAACATGCAAACTAATCAAAAGCTACATGGATCCACGACCTACCTCGTGCAAGCAAAACAGCTTCTCCTCAGACTGCAGAATACTTCTGGCACATGTGCAGACTGCAACAGTCACCACCCACACTAGCGACAAGCGCATCAGTTCCATAATTCAATTATAGAGCGCTCAGCATACGCATGTCATATTCCAAATTGTATACAGAAAGTGTATGAATAAAAACGGACTTGTAACATCGCGCGCTGCTTCACAACCCCGCAAAACAGCTGTTTCTTGCCGTGCTCTGCGCGGTGTGACGCTGCACGGTAGGGATGGCGGTTATCGCTGAAACAACCGGTTTTCGGTTATACCGGTTCTTTTCATCTTCAGTTTAACCGCACTGTAAAAATTAAATACCAGTAGAATTCGGCGGTAATCGAATTTTCGGTTCTTCAAGTTTCGGCCGAAACGGAAACTTAAGAAATTTAGTTAACTTTCAGGTAAATTAATGTTATTCGACAAATCACTAGTATTTCCATATTTTCCAAGATCCCTTCCCAATACCACGCCTTCTCCAGTGTGTGTAAGCCTAGACAGGAGTCCATAGAAGACGATGTACAAAGCATACAGATTTACTGGCCTAGTATTCCCAACCGGCAGTTGCGAATATTGAGCCAACCACTCCGTAAGTTGGACTTGTGAGCCAGCGCATACGAATATCTCGTTATATACACAATATATAAAAGTTACAGTCAGTAAATGAACTTCAATCAGTGCTACAGAAGTATTTAGAAAAATAAAGTCACCGTTCCGACTAACAGTATGATTGTTGTCAGTGTAAATTTACGCAAATTGAACTAGGAAAGCTGTGTACCACTTGATCAAAGAATGTTCGAAGGGGTGTGAGTTCTTATGAAACCTAACTGCTTAGGTCATCGGTCCCTAGACTTACAAACTACTTAATCTAACTTAAACTAACTTACGCTAAGGACAACATAGACACCCATGACCGAGGGAGGTCTCGAACGTCCGACTGGAGCAGCCGCTCAGTCCGTGACATCGAGCCTCAGACCGCACGGCTACCTCGCGAGGCACCACATAATCAATGTTACCTAAACCCATTTGGATTATTAAAAAAGCCCCTCGTTTTCAAGGAATCACATGAATTAAACTTGTTAGCATAACAATATGATAATACATTAAAAGTTATTATTCCAAGCTTACATAATAGGTATATGAATGGAATTTACCTTCTCTTCCAAGAAACATTTTGGTTGCTTTCTCCTTAAATGACACAGCATGTTTGTAGTACCCCCACCCGTTTTCAGCTATTTAAAGCAAATGGAGCATTGTACCTCACTGCTCTCGTACTTCGTGAAGTACTTCTACACTCGGGATGGTGCCATTTAAGACACAACCGATGTCTGGCGACGACAGCAAGGAACTTCTAACGTCCATCACCTCTTTTCGGAATGACTCAAACTGAGCCCTAACGTTTTCCTGAATTACGGAAAGTTTTGTTAGTTCACAGTCTAAAACAAAGTCATTCCACTGTAGGTGAAGTTGAACTTATATGCTGGCTGAAGTCCATTGCGTTGTGAGTTGTCTTCGGCATTCACTAAAGAAATTGATTCTACAGGATCTTCTTTTAAATTAAAACAATCTCAGTTGATATGGAAACGATTTTATTTCCACTTAAACATTGCACAATAAAAAAAATGCAGCAGCAAGCCAACAGAGCTGCTTACAGGTTTCTCGCCACTCAACCACTCTATCCATTGAAGACTAAACAAACAATGGTTTCTCTCAAACATCTTTCTACATGACTGCGTAATAAGATTGATGACAAAGTTTTGTAATTCACAATTAAACAGTATTCTTTTACATTAAATATGCCAAAATACAGAAATTAAAATATTACATTTAAGCTTTGACTATTTATGTCAATGTATGTACTTGTTTCATGAAATTTGTATTTAAATGTAGTACACAAATTTAAAGTCATCCTTTTGACTAGTGTTTACAGTCGTCAAATTATTTACATTATGTGTGTTTTCGAAATGCACATATATTTGTTTTGCCAATAGTGTGTAGGCGTAATATTATTTTGACATGGAATTTTAGTGAGTTTCAGTTTGCGGTCAAATTATTTATTAATACGGATTTGTATATGGTTGTCGTAGTTTTGTTAATTTCGAAGATAGTTTCTTAGTACCAAACGGATTATTAATTTTAGTGCATGAAAAATTATCAGTATTTAATTTAGGATCTAGTGATATATAAAACATGGTCTGCCCTAATTTATTTAAACAAAAGGTATATATGAAATCATGTTGTGCAATAGTTTATAACATGTAGCATTGGTGTTTTTATGCAAATTTGTATCTATATAGGTTCAGCAATTTCCGAAACTAAGTGTAATGCATTTTTAGTGTTTGCAGTTATTATTTACGAAAGTATTAAAAACTGAAAATTACGTAAAAGGTTAGCCAAAGTTATATTTAAATCAGTGTACTATTTCTTAAAGGTATTTTACTAATAGTGTTAATAGAATTTCAAACAGAAGGCGAAAATGTAAATATCACATGTCCGGTAATGAAGTTTTACTTTAGGTGTCAGATATTTCGTGTTTCAATGTTGGCAACTGATTTTTAAGAGTTCGCAACATAGCAGAAACGTTACAAACTGCCGCATGACCAGACGGAGGCAAGTCTTATACACGCGCGTCGTCTAATAGGCCACGCCACACGGCAACAGGTGCATCGATGCCTCAATAGCTGCACCAGTCTTTAAGTTCTTATGCCACGCGTTTGTTGCGCGTTTCTGACTGCCGGGATTCTTCTTACATTATCACTGATCGCTTTTCTTAGTTTCTGCGATGACCTAATATTTCACAGCACTGGAAATTTTAGGAATAGCCCTAAATATTAGGGTCTACTAGTTTTAATTTTTTTAACTTATTTACAAAAAACACCTTTTGAACCACTACTTCAGGAAGTAGTCGTACCGGTTTTTTTACCCGGTTCTTGGCAATAACTAAATAAACCGATTACAACCGACACCAAATAAACACCAAAAAACCGGTTATTCAAAACTAAAATAACGATATCGGTTTTAACCGGTCGGTTTATCCCATCCCTACTGCACGGACGTCATTCTCACACACACTGAATCCTCACGTCATCTTTCCACATTCACACTCAGAGCCCACATTTTACACATTTACTAAACGACTAATTACCATCAATTTATGCTAACTACAAAAAATGCTACTAAACACAAAGTATTTTTAACAGTAATTTACAATGGAGTTTCCAACTAATGTATTGTACACTATCCAGACACATATGCTTCCAAATCCCGACTTCGTGTTCATCGTCACGTCCCTCGTTTCTCAGTGGGAGAGACGTGATAAATTTTTCCCGCCATTTTGACGCATGTAAGCATCTGCGGTCCTTCGTCTGGCGTTTGTAAATTTTTCGACCGCGGAAGGAACAAAATTGCATTCCCGGACTGGCGAAAACCGTCAGGCGTTTGTAAATTTTTCGACCGTGGAAGGAACAAAATTGCATTCTCGGACTGGCGAGTTGGCGCTCATATTACTTTCTTGGCGAATGTTACAAAGCTTCACAGACGCTTGGAGATCTATTTCGCCATCTCTGTTCCGCATGAACTTCGCAGTTGTTGTGGGTGCTACGTTTGCAATGTCTTTTCTGGTCTTGGTGCGTTAGTTGTCATCGCATGTATCGGTGCTCTCTTGCGGCATACTGTACAAGCTTCCTAGGGTTTTATTTGCGGACGGAGAAGTTAGTACTGCTTCCTCCTACAAGTCCCCTAAAACCTCCACATCCTTGCGGATGCTGTTGCGTAGCACTGTGCGTTTGTACCGCCCTACAGTACGCACGAGGTGCCGTAGTTGCTTTCCAAGACTTTATGGAAAGCATAGAGTTCTGACTAACCTGTTGTCTTCTATAGTTGTGTCCCCAGCGCAGAAGACAGCACACAGGTCGTTGATTCTTCTACAGTATACAAGTGAGGCTAAAATAAGTTCTGTATGATGGAAGCATAAGAAACGACTCGCTAGATTTTTAATTGTCAGGGATGCCATTTATTAACTAAATAATAAAAAAATGAGCAACTATTGTTAATATGATACGGCCTATGCTGCCCATAGTTCATGTTGAGACCTCGACTGTTATCACAATTATAAAAATCTTAACTCATGACCGGCGCGGTCCGGTGCATATAGTGGTCAGCTCGAGACTGAAACTGCGGCGCGTTGCGAGAGGGCACCTGACGCTCTATTTCGCGCCAAAAGAGGGCCTTCGCGCGCCTTCTGCAAAAGAGAAGGCACCTTAAACTTTTTAAATTGCCAAAACCTAGCCTGTCCTTGAGAGATATTTATTACAATTTCTCAGCTCTGAATAATTAATATTTAGTATATAATAAACAAAACTAATTTCATAAGAAATCACGTGACGTGAAATGCAGCAACCAATGCGAGGAGAGTACCAGTAACATAGGCGGGCTTTCCCACGGTAACCAGCACCTACTGTGTCATATGCTACTGCTCCTCACCCCACATTTCAACATATGCTGCACTGCTGTCTTTTTTCCTCGTTTAAGACACGTACGATGTTAGCAAAGAAACGGCCAGCGGCCAGAAATATGAAGTGGCCACAGGCCAGGAATATCACAACTGCTCTGTTCACTTTTACATTTTCTTCCGTATTCGCCTGGTCAGCTTCGTGCAGTCCGCCTCCGTAGTCCAGTGGACAGCGTGGTGGGTGCCACGCAGGGGGCCCGGGTTCGATTCCCGGTCGGGTTGGAAATTTTCTCCACTCGGGGACTGGGTGTTGTGTCGTCCTCATCATCATTCCATCATCATTGACACGCAAGTCGCCGAAGTGGCGTCAGATAAAAAGACTTGCACCAGGCAGGCCGAACACGACCCCAGTTGGGGTCTAACGGTCGTGAATGCCACACGATCATCATCAGCTTCGTGTGACACGGGAGCATACTCTGGACCTGTAAATCCTAAAAGGACATGTGCGAGGGTTTCCAGTCCATGAACCGTCGCATCCTGTCTTACAGTCTGTTTCGTCGGCTAAGTGCGTTGAATTTTCATCACGTTTTGCGGACGGCAAACTGACATCAGCCACGACATTTAGAATCTCTCTATCACCCAGGAAAATACTATTTTGCTCCCGTGGCCCACCTATGAAAATTTTCTTGTCCTCCTCACACCTTACTAAATTAACAGTATCCCTTTTACCATCTGCACCCCCATGCGGTCGGATCTTTGAGTACATTGCCACAGTTTTAGTGGTCCAGTCCATAACAACAGCTATGCTCGAGAGAACGTCATTACCAATTATGAAATCAAGCTACAAACCACCGATGATAAGACCATTAACTTGGAAACTTCTTCTTCCGTCACTGAGCGTGACCAAGACCAGCTTTTCTATCCGTTTCCTTTTTGCCCCACATGCTGGAATTAGCGATATCACTGTTACGGGTATCTCTGCTAATTTGCTACAACTCTCCGCCAGTTTCGTGTAGAAAGATGTCGAAAGTGCTGTCACCTCGTAACCAGAATCGAGACACGCTATCGTCTTTTTCCACTGCCGCCCTTTCCGGCAACTCAGGATCATCACAGTTCTGTCAATGTCATCTCGCACTTGAGACTGCCAGTACCGCTCATTGCGGATGTCATTTCCCTGATCTACTGAAGAGGCCCCTGCGTTGGGCAACCTCACGTACTTCTGTCCGATGCACGCAATTCATGCGGCGTCCTTGATAGGGCGCTTCATTCCTACGTTTTTCTTCCTGGTTTTGACCATGTTTTTCATTTCGCTCTCGCCTTTTCCTTTCATCTTTCTTTCGTCAGCCGTTATACCAATTCGTATTTTCATTGCGCCTGACAAAATCTTGAGGTAGCGTATTTTCTGCCACTACGCTAGCTTTTACTGACCCACGTTTCTCCTGCTACTCAGTATCATCTAATGATCTCAGTGTGCCGAGGAACTAATGATACTCAAGTGCTCCGATGAGTGCACGTTGTACATGAGCAGGAAAGTGTGAGCGCACTGCACTGCACCACTCCTCGTCTGACATTTTGTCATCCAGGTATCCCGCCAAAACGACAAAGTGGGCCGCGACTTTGGCGCGTACTGTCCCGTATACTCATCTTTGTACTTTCCTGTGTAGCAGCGTTCCATTATGTTGTCAAAAACTTCGTGCAAAACTCTTTGTAATTACTATTCTCGTCAGATGTTACGTCAAACCACGCGGCTGCTTAGTGGTCTAGTGTATGCCGTACAACATGTAAAATATGGCACTCTGTGACTCCTTTAAGACACAGATACGTGTCTAAATTCTTTAGGCAAGCTTTTGGATTAATACTACGAGTTCTACCGTATCTAGGCAACAATAAATCCATCCCGTGAATCGGGAATGCAGCTTGAAATTGAAATGGATTAGCCTGCCCTCCATTCGCTTGTTGTATTACTAACACCTCTTTTTCTGGATCTGACACTCTCACTTGCGTCTCTTTGGACGATTTCGATTTATAATCGAGACTCACAGAGATGTCTGTCATCTTTTCATTCATCCGCGTTTCTAAATCCTGAACCTTCTTTCCACACGCTTTGATTACCTCATCCACACTTTTCGTTATCTCAACACGCATGTTACTCGTTTCGGTTCCCAATTCCCGTCTAACTTTCGCAATCTACCCATCAAGCTTCTGATTGCAAAATTTAACTTCTGCTTTCAGGTTCTCGAATCTATTATTTTTCTCCTCCCTCATAACACTCAACTGAGTAGTGTGGATTTCTAGAATCGCGGGGAATACGATCTAGTGTTTTCTGGGTTTGCATATCACATACTGACTTGCCTTGGGCTTACTCAATCAAAACTTAAATTTCCTGAACTGACTTGTCAGATTCCATATTGACTAAGCTTCTAAATGGCAAGATACTCTTGAACGCTACTCAAGACAACACACTACAGACATAACTGAACAAACGAAACAACGCTGGTGAGAACAAACAAGAAACGTAACCTAAACGACGCTGATGTCAACGCTGGTAGCAGCATTCTGAATAATGTCATAAACACAGCAATACAGAGTTCACAAAAACATGCTACAGGTTCTACAACTACTTCAAACTACAGAGAAGCTAAGGGAACCAAAAACAACATACACTTGCTACAGGTATATCACATTTCATACTGCTCATATACAAACTCACGGCACACTCAAACACACAACTGTGCGACTGATACACATGAAACGGTTAACATTCTTCTAGAGTAGGTGTGGGATACTGTTGTAACCAAAAATTGCCGGTAGCAAAATGTGGTAAATTCAAACCTCTGCCTGAATAACTCCCACACTGCAGCAAAATTGGTGGGTTGGTTTTGCAATTCCATCCAATAGCTGATCGCCGTTTTCACGACCACACCTCTCAGTCTCCGGTGGAATTTTTTCTGTGGGCGGAGATGTGACTTGCAAACAGGCGTCTTTCCCACGTTCAAGTGTCTTGTATTTATCTGCTGCTTGGTTCTGAAAAACATTTCTGTCTGTGTTAGGCCTGTCTGGTACGCCATTTATCGGGGTCTTTCTCCATGGCCAGAAACACAGTTTTGGTGGAACCACTTTATCTATGCTGCAAGCCAGTCCTTCTCCCACTCATGCATGTGTGCACTGCAGGGGTTTGCTTGTCTTCTTGCCGTCTGCAGGGTTCCACGCTTTATCTGCGATGCTGTCACTGTTTTTGGAAACGATTCCTCTGGTATCTACAGATCAGGGCTTTCTCTGCACACGAACTATTGTGTCTATTTAGTAAGGGCCTCTCCTCCATGCATCCGTTGTCGCCATTTATCTGCACGCCCCTAAAGTCAGGCTGGTTTCGCCCTGTACGTCCTCACGAGAAAGCCACAGCAGTTCGCCAGGCTGCCCCCTGGTGGGAGGATGCGGGGCGGCGGCCGGTGCTGAAGGTGAAAGTTGGGTCGCTTCCTGCTGGCTCCCTCAGGCCGGTCCCTCTCCACTCCTTGGGCCGACAGACTGGCGGGATGCTGGCGTGGCGTGGCGTGCGCGAATGCTTCCCTCGACAAAGTCCCCGAACAAATACATCCATGGCCGAAATATTACTGTATCAAAGAATCAAGAACACAGTCCTCTTGTAAAAGGTCCATACTCCTCAACCACTACTAGTTGTACAAGTTTCAGCCTACCCTTACTACCAGTCACTACCAGTCTGCCGGGTACTTTGTCCTGTCTGCTGCCTCCTTCATGCCGTCAAAACCTCAGATGTTCTTCATCGAAAGGCTAGTCACTTAAATGTTATTGTTAATATTGTTGTTATGGACTTTGATAATTGCACAATACGAATGTAACTGTTTTGATTATATTTGTAACAACAGAAAATCCGATTGGGATATCAATAATGGAGGATAGATAACAACTCACTGTAACGAGGCTCGCTGAGCTGCTGACAGACACGAAAAATAGTGTCATCTCACCTGAATTACAAATAACTGCTTTTTATTTTCATTTATTCTTTCCCACTTCTTTCCTGTTTTTCCTATTTTTCCTATGTTTATTTTTCCGTGTTATTTTTATCCTTTCAAATCCCCCACTCCCTCCTCACATTTTCTACACCTCCATTTTATCCTTTCTCGCCCCTCCCCTTCAATGCATTCATTGCGTTAGTTGAAATGCCCGCCTAGCATAGTCTTTGCATTATCATGCAACGCCGAACTTTCTATCCCTACCCTTAACTGACATCCAGCCCCCTCCATTCCCCACCTCATTCACAGTCTAGATGTTTGTGGCGCTGGTGTGGCCGAATATGGCGGCTGTGTGTGTTAGTTGCCTGGATGATTGTGTGAATGGATGTTCTTTTTTTATTAAGGCCTTGGCCGAAACTTTGTGTGAATATGTCAGCAGCTCAGCGAGCCTCGTAATGGTGAGTTGTTTTGATTGTATTATACTCAATAATCCTTCTTTAGTTATAAGCCCCTATCTGGGCAAAAATTATTACATCACATGGACCTTTGTAAAGAGGAAAGAGTGTACGACGAATATTTATTGTTATTACTTCCGCAACGGGCGTGATAATTTCAAGCCGTTTTTCACTGCCAGAGGACTGAAGCGAGGCCCACGTGCCGTTCCGCCGGTGCTGACGCTGCCAAGTCAGCGCTGATGTTGCAGCGCGACCCACGCGAACAATGAGCTTTTTTTTCGAATCTTTAATAATGGCGAACAATGATCTTTTTTCTCGAATCTTTAATACCGGTAGCGGAGCCACGAGCAGCGCTCTCTGTTACTTGCCACGGGTCACGTCGGAGTAGTCTTGAAGAGATGCAAGACTGCCGCACTTTCTCTCCCTATGCATGTCTCTATATTCCTTTCCCTAAATAAATCGCTTCATTGTCAATCATAATATGAATAGCTATTTGTTAAAAGGGCGTAACTCACTTTTTTTCCCCAAAATCCACTTTTTTTACGATTTGCGTTCCCCTACCACAGACACACCGTTTTATGTTAACAGGGCTTTGAAAATCCCATTGCAAATGGTTAAATTCTTCTATAAAATTTGAGCGTCTATGTTAAAAGGTCAACCCTACAATATACAATGTCAAAGATTGGTGGCAGAAATATTGCCAAAAAAAAAAAAAATCTTACATCGGTTGAAAGTGTTCTTGAGAAGGACTCTGCTAAGAGAGTACACTTTCGGATTAGTAACTTCTACCATTTTGCGCACGATAATCAGCATCCAGGGACTGTTCTGACAAGACACTTCATTAATGGATTAATTGTCAACACGTTCATTCTTCATGCAAGTCCCATATCACGATTCAGCTCCCAGATATAGTGGCCTACCCTGAAGGAAAACTGCCACTGGAGAAATAAAAAGTAAAAGACATGAAGAAAATTTTACCATACATTGAAGACACATACAATAACTTTTATGAAGAATTAATCAATTAGTATTCTCAGTTTGGGAAAAATAAAATTACATCTGGACACATGCTATATTAAAATTTACCGCACAGTGTGTGTTGTATGTACTATTATTTTCTTATGAATAAAAAAATGTAGTTTACAAATTATATTAACAATAACTATCAGTGTTGTCACTCTGTAATATGTTACTCATTATTCATTAAGTTTTTAGCAATAAAATGTGGTTTATGTCAGTTTCCATGAATACATATTTTCTTAAACTCCATTATTTGTTGAAAGAACGTAAATCAAATAGCTAATTAAAGTTCTATTTCGTATTTATAATAATGAAAAGTGTTTAAAAATGTTTCAACGACAAACTGTAGGCAAAAACAAATTTTAAGACCAAAAACAGAAGTCCAGTATCCAAGGAGTTACCCCCATTTATCAAACATCGTTTCTCTTTAAAACTCCAATTTATCATCGTTACATTCACCGTCTATACCGGAGCCCATAGTCCTAGCTTGGCCATTCTGCACAGTGGTTTGTACGCTGATACATGTTGATGGACAAGCATTGAAATCCGCAGAAATATGCGGAGGGGTTGGCACTTTTGTCAAGTTGGACGATTCTCTTCAACATTGGTCCCATTCTTATAAGATCTTTTTCCGGCAACATCGATGTCAGAAACTTGGTGTTTCCAGATGCTGTATGCCATCTTATTGTGCGCCGACAATCATACCACGCTGAAACTCACTTAACTCGTGATGACCTGTTACTGTAACAACAATAACCGATGTAACGCCTACATCCTCTGAGTGTTTACATATATCTGCGTTTGCATGCGGATTGACAACATCAGCGTCTTTGACTATTCAATGCAATAGCTGTGAACTTTATTTGAAATGCCATCAGCGTAAACGAAGCATTACTGAACAGTCTTAACAGTACTTTACGAAATAGAGGATCATTACAAAAATTACAAACACTTAAAAGAACAGTATTTGCAATAGAAACCATAAAATGAGTTTCAAATATAATCGTAGTTAATTTCATAGCACTGATATCATTCTTTCTACAATTTTAATAAAGGGATTAAGACAAAGTAGTTGCGTATCACCACTGTTATTCAATCTTAACATTGAGCAAGCAGTTAAGGAAAGCAAGGAGATATCTGGAAAGGGAATTAAAGCTCAGGGACATTTAATAAAAACTTTGCTTCTGCTAAAAGCATTTTCATTCTTACGTAGACAGAAGGTCCTGGAAGAGAAATTAAACGAAATTGTCAGTGTCTTTAAAGGAGGGGATAAGATGAACATTAACAAGAGCAAAACAAGCGTAGTGCGATGTTGTCTAAGATTATCAGGCGAGGCTGAAGGAATAAGACTACCAAATGAGGCAAGAAAACTCACGCGAGTTTCTTCCTTTGGGTGGGAAAAACGAAAACTTATGATGGTCGAAGTAGAGAAGATAATAAGTAGATTGTCTTTGGGAAGAAATGCATTTCCGAAGAAGAGAAAATTATAATTACCTTGTATGCTTTGGAGAGTGATCTAACAGTTTTTTTATTCTAAATACCTTATTTATCGATTTTACATTATAAATTGAAATTCTTTGACACCTGAGGCAGAAAAAATTTCAACCTGAAGGTGACCATGTATAACTTTGAAACTAGTTCAAATTGTGTTCAAATGTTTGTATAGTCTATGGGACTTAACTACGGGGTCATCAGTCCCTAAACTTACAAACTACTTATGAACTACTTACGAACTAGGACGGCACAAATATCCATGCCCGAGGGGGGATTCGAACCCCCAACCGTAGTGGCCGTGCAGACCGTGACTGGAGCGCCTTAGTCCCCTCGGCCACCGCGATCGGCTTGAAACTAGTCATTTCAATAAATAAGAAAGTGCTAGCATGACTTTAAATCCTTAAAAATATGTTACATACAATAAAGAGAAATTTGTTGACAGGATGTATTAATTTACATGTTATGAAGTCTTTTCTTAAGGCATATTTCTGGAGTGTAGCATAGTACACAAGTGAAATATGACAGATATGAACATCAGACAACAAGATGTCAAAAGCTTTTGAAATTTGGTGTTACTGTATAATACTGAATGTTAGATGAATAGATCTTGTTACTGCACACAAATTGGGGGAAAGGAATTTTTGGAATATCTTGACTAAAAGATGCAATCGATTGATAGCACTCAATCTGAGAATCTGAGAGATCAAGGAAACGTTAATTTAGCATTGAAGGGAAAGTGTAGTCTGTAAGTTGTAGTCCTTATTCATAAATGAAGAGACTTGCGCAGGATGGGGTAGCGTGGAGGCAGCATCAGACGAGACTGAAAATCACATCAATAACAATAAAGAAGTCGTAGTGCAATCCGGGCAATATCGTAGACTACGTAAGCCTCCACCGTTTCACTCGCGTAGATTGTACGGTTTTCACAGATTTCTCGTTCTATCGTTTACAATCAAATTTGTAACTCGTCACGAAAATTGCCCACCTAAAAGTCTGATCACTGCGTAAAACTTGTATGTAGTACGTTGCTTGTAGTGGCCATTTGAGCAGAAGCTGAATACTATGTATTTTCACAATAGTGTTTGTAAAGAGAACCCCTTTTGCTACTGCAAATGAAGGGTTTTTATTTTTATAATTCAGTGGACACAGTTATGGCAGCAGACGACAGTAGAACTAGAAAAATGCGAAGTTTTTCAGAAAATAGTGAAACCTTTCGACCTGGTTGCCGGAAAGAGACTGATATGGAGTAGCAAGTGCTGACACCCACTGATGATGCCTTGTGACAAAGGCGAAACGAGTATCGGTGAATTATAAAAATAAAAAACCCTTCATTTGCTGTAGAAAAAGGCGTTTTCTTTACAAACAGTATTGTGAAAATAGTTGAATGTAGTCTTTGATCTGTTTTCATTTTAACACTCCTTTCGCTGTACATATATGCGGGGAGGTAGTAAACTATGCATCAAAAGTAGAAAGGCCGGTAGGAGTAGATTTTCGTTAGAAATGTGCTTGCGGTAATGATCCGTTACAGCGCTACCTTGTATCATGGCATGTAAAAACAGATTAATTAATACAATGTAAGCTTTCACGGGCGGCGTTAATTTTATTTAAAATTTCTGTGTTCGTAGGTCGTGGTCGAATTGTAAAACTTTCCCCTAATGTTTCATCTTCGGCTGCAAAACAAATCCTCTCAAAGTAAAGAGGCGAACTGCAATCAAAACGTGAAGGAGCGCCGTATATACAGGCGATGTAGAGGGCACCACAAGCCAACACGTGACGTCGTCTACGAGACTGTCTCTGGCATTGCCAACATTTTTGACAGAAGAATCTATTGTCATTTCGCTGGTATAACGTTGAAGTCCAAATTCTGTCTAATTTACCAGCTTACTCTTTCCTGTTAAAATTATTGCGGAGTTTGCAGATCTCGATTGCTTCTTTATACGTGCGCGCAAAGTAGTGTGAAGTTTTAGAGATAACACTAGCCTCATTAAATTTAGTTTCGTAGTTGTCCCTTCGGTAAACTTGTTTCGCTACGATCGATTTCTCCGTATGTCCTAGGTGGCAATTGCTCTCATGTTCGCTTAGACATTGACACTCCTTTTTGTAGCTCCAATGTCTAGTAAATCACAGCTGCAGAGAATCGCGTACCCAACCGGTGTATTCAAAGTTTCTCGTACATCTTTTATAGAACTTACACACTCGCTTTCTTCCTGGTTGGTCTGAAAATTGTTTCCACCCATACTTGCTCAGCTATGTTCCCATGCGGCCAGTAACTTAATGAACGGAAGGAAAATAGTCCCCTTGGGCGTTCGATGTTCCTTGTTGGTTTTGACTCTCTCCCTAGGACGAAGGGCTCGGTGCATTTATTTGATGAATACCATTCTTCATGAAGGTTAAGTAAAGTATCCCACCTCATCTTTTAAATAAATCAGTGCATAAATTTTGTTCTCCCAGTCGACTATACTTTTAACCACACCTGGTTTTTTTGTATGGAATGGTGGTTTCAGTTTTCGTGTAGATAAGGATCGTTATGAATAGCCTTACTGTAAACCCTGTGGTGCAACGTACCGTCCACTTGCTTGATTACAGATGCAGACAGAACGTCTGTCCATTGATCTCTGTTTCCAATGTAAACTGGTTCTGGTGTTGATACTGTTAAGATGTATCAAGAAAGCATCTGATTCTTCTACACCGTGCTTCCATACCATAGAAGTGTAATCGACGTAACTATACTAGCTGGCTGGTCTATCAGTGTGCAACGCATGTTATTCAAAAAACTCCATAAATAAATTTGCCACCGCTGTACTCAGTGAACGGCCCATAGCCACTTTGTCAATCTGTTCATAGAATTGGTTATTACACTGAAATTAAGCAGTGATAAGACAGTGTCTAAACAACGACACTATGCCCCCTTAAAGGCAGATTTTTCAGATAAAGCTGAAAGACGCCTATTTTAAATTCTAACCAAGAATCCGTATACCAATTTATGTACGTCTAGGATCATAATTGACTGGATAACAGCCGGCTGCGGTGGCCGAGGAGACTGAGGCGCTCCAGTCACGGTCTGCACGGCCACTACGTCAGGGGTTCGAATCCCTCCTCGGTCATGGATATTTGTGCCGTCCTTAGTATTAGTTAGTTCATAAGTAGTATGTAAGTTTAGGGACTGATGATCCCGTAGATAAGTCCCATAAGCTATACAAACATTTGCACATTTTTTGACTGGATAACAGCGTATTTTCAAAAAAAATTTCATCCCCTAATTCACCCATTTAGGAACGGAATATCGAAAATCGTTTCGTTTCTTAAACGTCGCCAGCTGCGTAAGATTAACACCCTCTGCAAATTTCAAGTATTTATCATCAGTGGTTTTGGCTGGGCGATGATGAGTCACTCATTTAATCTGTCAGTCAGTCATTCGGAACATTGCATTTTAGTTATAGATATTATTCCTTGCAAGCTGTTGTGATCTCTGTCGAAAGTACTCTAAGCAGTGTTCCCTGTTACATATTCAGTTCTAGTTTAAGCCCGCGGCTCCGCTCGCGTGTTGGTTGATTATGATAGATAAGCTATCTTTCAGTAGTGTGCTTTGAAGGATGAAATGAAATACAATACCTTCTTTAGAAACAAACATTTTTAATCACTTGATGTAATGCGCGAAACGTGAAATCGATTTCTTTAAAGAGATGAATTAAAATAAATTTCTTTTTTACTGCTTTATTTATTTGTTCTTACATTTCCTTATTCGTATGCTTATCCTTATAGAGAAAGAGCTGAAGACATTGTAGCACGCATAGACCAAAGATATGGTCTGTGGCATCACGTTTCGCTGTATGTAACCACCTTGCTACAGAGTCGCAAACTTCAATCCTGGCCTTTAGCCCGAATTTTTTTAATAATTTGACGACTTACAACAACCATATCTTCCACCCCCTCATAACTATCGGCATGGAACTGCTAAGGTGTACAACGGGAGACTTCGGACAACACACAGAACATTCGTTTGCGTTCTGTAGTTTTCGCTGCCGAGCGAATTATTAACACACACACACACGTAGAATTTTATATACACCGATAACTTTCCATCCCAATATACTCCACCCTTTTATCATTATCAACACTCAAGCAACAATGCAACCAATAAAACTTTTTTGAAAGAGTAAATATAATTTTCGAAGAGTAATTATTGTTCCGCATTTCTCGTTATATTCTTCAAATTACTAAATATCAATCAGATCGCTATAAAACCTGCCTAAAACCTTCCTCAGGTATAAATTAGTAACTGTACAAATATTTACGTCTCTGCGTCTTGTCGTTCAGACGTGATAAGCATACATCCAACAGACATTCACATTAATATATATATATATATATATATATATATATATATATATATATATATATATATATATATATATATATATATATATAAATAGCTATCTGATCGCCATAAAACCGTGCCTAAAGCCTTCCCCGGGTAGTCATTAGTAGCTGCACAAAATTTTAGCTCTTTATGTCTTGTGGTTCAGTCGTGATAAACGTACACCGAACAGACATTCACATTTATAGATATTATCAAGTGGAGCGCAGCGGAGTCGCATACATGACGGACGACTGGGAAGACGATCCTGCCGCTTACCGAATTGCTGTACAGTGAACATATGGACTCCCTGAGTGCGAAATAATAGTCCACCATAGTGCAAAAAATCATTGGTAATAATGGATAACATAAACGTCAGGGACATGGACACAGAGATAATTGCGTCAATACAGTATCGAGGCAATGAATAAATTATCCCAAGGCAGCCTGCCAATGTTGGCAACGGTATGTTCGCTTCTTGTGGACAATTCCTTTTCTCACAGGACAACCTTTTAACCAGAGCGCAAGCACACTCAGTTATCTGTTAAATTTTAAGCACAAAAGCATGTTCCTCTCAGTCTCTGTAATTGGCTGCGCGGCTAAATTTTACTTACGGTGTCAGCAGCGGAGAGTAGTTATGTTGGCAATGAAATATTCAGTTAAAAAGTATAATTGATTTTGTTGGCAGTGGTTCGTACGGAAACGTTTTAACGACAGAACACAATTGAATTAAATGGTTATTTTATGGTAAAAAAACGATTCATTCAAAATATTAATTCTGATAAGGATCTCCGAATTACCACTGCATTATAAACAACAACATTCCCGAGTAACTCCCGGGAACCAGATGCTTTATAATAATGATTGCAATTTAAGTAGCCGGGCCTCTAACGATGTTATTATATCTAATGTGATCTTCTAAATCCTTGCCGACAAAAAATGGACATTTACTATCGTAGAATTAATTGGAAATGAAGGCGTTATTTTACTTACGGCAGCTGCGGCATTCCGTGTTAATGTAATATTTCACGGTAAACGCGGAACATTATTAGCCTCATTGTGTGTAACTGAGTTTTCAAAGAGCAGTCAAGAGACTTTGGCAACATCAGCCGCTGCTACAAGTGAAATGTTTCTGAAATTATACAGATACATCAACATTAAAAATGACGTATCGATTTTCGATTATTATTTTACAAGGAGGCCAATAAAACTTACACGATTTCAAAAGGCGCTTTGGCATAGATGCGTGCCAGATGAAAATCATGTGTATACGTAGCCATTAAGAGAGGCAAAAGGAATCAGATGTTTTCACATGTATATCTTTGATCACGCTTTAAACTCTCCAGCTGCCAAATACGTGAGCGTCAAAAATTGAGAAGTTACCAACTTATGCCTTGCGTAGTAATCAGGTGCTATGGTAAAAATGCGACACTAAAATAACAACTTTTCGTGGAAACGTATTATATATACACTCATCTTTAATGGTTAATTTGCAGTAAGATTGTTCATAATATTAGCAGTGGAAATCAAAAAACCATAGAATAGAATTCTGAACAAATCGTTATTGATGTGTCTTGTTATTTCATTTTATTTTATGTAACAGTAACTTTGTGATAGTTGCCAGCAGATAATACACAATTTCAAGGAATTCCCTAATTTTTAATTTCTTCATTTTATGTAGGTACGACGAGCGAAAGACGAGACGTGCATACAGATAGCTGGAGGGGGAGATAGAACATGCATGGAAGAAAAGTGATGAAGAGAGACCGGGGATTAGATAGAGGGAGGATGAAGAGATAGATAGTGGAGAAGCAGGAAACTGACATAATTTATGGGATATAGATGGAAAGAATGTAGAAAACAATAGCTCTTTACTAAGATGGTCCAGAGTCGGTAAACTGATCTGTATGTTTGTGGAGAAAACGAACAACAAAAAAGATAATCTTTCTTAAGGGTTTAAAATAATGTGTATCTGTGAAGCTAACCTTTCGTTTTACATACTATACTTTCGTTTTACACAGCCACTGGAGCCTAACGAACGAACGATATTGGTATGATTGAAGTATTCTCTCGGTGATTATATGTTCAAATGAGTATTTCCTTTTCTATTTATTTCATATGAGAATGACTCACAGCGGAGCGTGGCCGGGTTTAGCTAGTGGTAAATAAAGAGACAACGTCAAACATTACCAGAGCATCAGTACGGGAAATATTCACTTATCATAGTTTGTCTATAAAATGAGAAAAAATTTAATATTACAGTCTGTACCGCCAACAATGAGGCCATATATACCGCTAACACATGAGTGGGAAACACTGTAGCTCTCACAGTCGTCCTAAGCACAGCCTCTTATTATTCTACGATAATATTATTTCCACGGTTTCGTGCAGGACCACCGAAAACATTAAATTTTTCATTCCTTTCTCTTTCTCAGTCACGTTTTAGGCGTATTTTAAGAATTGTTCTACAGAATCGTCTGTTCGAATATTACTCGTTCGAGCAATTTGCGTTAGATCTGGAAAAGGCTTATGGCCGTGTTCCTAGGAGGAAGCTACTGTCAGTTCTTCATGATTATGGTATAGGAGGCAAACTTTTGCAGGCAATTAAAGGGCTCTACGTAGACTGTCAGGTAGCAGTTAGAGTAGATGGCAAATTTAGCTCATGGTTCAGGGTAGTTTCAGGGGTAATACAAGACTGTAACCTGTCACCACTGTTGTTCATACTATTCATGGATCATATGTTGAAAACAGTAGACTGGCAGGGCGGGATTAAAATAGGTCAAAACAAAATAAGCAGTCTCGCATATGCGGATGACTTAGTTGTAATGACAGATTCGATTGAAAGGTTGCAAACTAATAGTTCAGAGCTCGATCAGAGGTGCAAGGATTATGATATGAAGATCAGCATCTCCAAAACGAAAGTAATGTCTGTGGGAAAGAGATTCAAACAGATTGACTGTCAAATAAAAGGAACAAAGTTAGAACAGGAAGACAGTTTCAAGTACCTGGGATGTATTTTCTCACAGGATGGCAACATAGCGAAAGAACTGGAATCGGTGCACCAAGCTAATGCAATGAGTGCTCAGCTAAGATCTACTCTCTTCTGCAAGAAGGAAGTAAGTACCAAGACTAAGTTAGCAGTGCACCGCTATAGCTATCGACCACCTTTGTTGTATGGGAGTGAAGGGTGGATACAGGTTACCTTATTCATAAGATAGAGGTTACAGATATGAAAGTAGCAAGAATGATTGCAGGTACCAATAGATGGGAACAATGGCAGGAGGGTGTCCATAATAGGGAAATCAAAGAAAAGCTGGGAATGAACACCACAGATGAAGCAGTTAGAGCGAACAGACTGAGATGGTGGGGTCATGTTACACGCATGGGAGAAGCAAGGTTACCTAAGAGACTCATGAGCTCGTCAGTGGATGGTAAGAGGAGTCGAGGTAGACCAAGAAGAGAGTACTTAGATTCGGTGCAGAATGATTTTGAGGTAAAAGGCATAACATCAGACGAGGCATCATGGAGGAATTTTAGTAGAGGTACTATGCTCCAGACTGAATGCTGAAAGGCATAATCAGTCTCTAATGATGATGAATGTGTCTATCTGAGTTAATTTTTCAGTCGGTGTTTGAAAATGATTTGGTTATCGTTAATTTTTTTTCGCAGAATTCTTTCATAGTGCCGTCTGCTTCCCTATAACTTGGTCCACTCTGGAATTTGCTTTAAATTCTGTGTTTGACCAGAATTTAGATAAGAAAAATGTTTCAAACTTTTCTAAGGACATTTCATTGGCATCAATCTGATTGGCTCACGTAAGTGCTTTGCCATCTAGTAATTTGTTTAACTAGATTTTTAGTCAATTAGTCACGTCATCAGTGAAACTTTCTTCACAATGAAACAGAAAATTTTTATGGTTTAGTTTCCCATCGCCTGGGTGGATTTATTCATTAAATTTCCCCGTGACGCATGACAATTTCCATACAAAGTCTTTTGTACAATGTTTTCATGCATTCGAATAAATTTTTCAGAAATGTTCAAATGTTTATAAAGCTTATGGGACTTAACTGCGGGGTCATCAGTCCCTAAACTTACAAGCTGCTTATAAATTGACTTATACTAAATACAACACAAACATCCATGCTCCAGGGAGTATACCAATCTCCGTCACGGGAGGCCGCGCGATCCGCAACGTGGCGCTCCAGACCGCTCGGCAATAATATTTTCGTTTACAATTTTAACTTGGCTACCAATTTCCGAAATACTCCTCTCAGTGTCTGCCTTATACGAGTCTATCTTCAAAAAAAAATTTGTCTTATTAACTTGTCAACTGACAATATTCGTTTATTATGAACTCACCAAGCTGTTTGAAAATGTGCAAATATTTGTAAACCAGTTGGATCAAACTGCTGTGGTAATTGAATTTCGCTTTATAACTGGATCTTCGTGTAGTCAGGTTAGTTTCAAAGTTTTTCAATTTTGACTTCTACAGAATCAACTCTTGTATCAAGTTCAGTCTGTTTTGTATCAGACTCTGCAGTTCACTGCACTAGGACTTACGTTCTTATTGATCGGCCTGTGTAAACTTTTGTGCACTGACAGGTTATTTTGTAGACACGGGGATTACTCAATTCTAAATCATCCTTTACCGAGCCTAAGAGCGCTCTAACCGTTCTTGGCGGTCGAAAAAGACATGTAATCTATATCTTTTCAAAAAACCTATTTTTGAAGTATGATTCCACTAAAAAGGAAGGAAAGCCAGTGATTTGCAGGTTTCTTCAAAGGTCCATACTGGAAGTCACGACAGATCTTTTTATCGGAATATCCATTCTGCTAGAACATGGCTTCCGTTTTAGCTACCATAGAGTACAGAAAGAAAGATGGGAAACCGGGACATAGTGTTTATAGGAAGCCTACACACACGAAGCACTATCTGCATACAACACGCTGTTCTGCGAACATGGCGAGAAGAACTTTTGCCATTTCAGTTGCAAGTAGCTTGACAAAAGAACAGGACATCCTTAAAGCAGTTTTCAAGCAGAATGGGTATGGTGACAAGCAGATCTAGCGTGCCTTCCAGTATGGAGCTTCGCGGGAACCATGAGATGACACCTGCAAATCGCTGGCTTTCCTTCCTCTTCTTCCTCTTGCTGAAAGGCAGACTTTTAAAAAGATATGAAATTAAACTTGGTTTTCGACCGCTAAGTAGTGTTAGAGCGCTCTTGGGCTCAGTAAAGGATGGTTTAGGATTGACGAATCCCGGTGTGTACAAAACACCCTGCCAGTGCGAGAAAGTTGACATAGCTCAAACAATAAGGACCGGTGCACTGAACACCATCGACACACACGATTGCTTCGACCAGAGAAATCTGCGGTGGTCGAGCACTTTCTTACCGAGGGACATAGAATGGTGTACGATGGGACAAAAACAGTAGCCTCTGCATCTCGCTATTGGGATTGTGTTTCAAAAGAAGCCATCGAAATTCGTCTTTCTGGCGATATTAAAAATGAAGGCAAGGGTTTTCCGTTAAATAAAATTTAGAAGTCTGTGTTATTTGACTTAAAAAATGGTCTTCAGCCCGCAGGTAAAAGCACTGAAAGCGACTATGCCGACTTACACCACTGGAGAGCTATATCGAAGAGGACGGAAACGTCAACTTTTCTCGCAAGCGTTTGTGTCTTTTTGCTGAATATATACCGGTTGCATATCCTTATTGTGATTATCCTACATTAATGTTAGGAACACTTCGGTGGGATGGGAAATATTTCGTTGACGTTTGTTATCTTTGTGGCGAAATCGATAGCTGACGAACAAAACAGTAAACCAAGATTGCTCCTAAATATTTTTATTTCCAGACCGGTTACAATGGTCTATTCCATCATCTTCTGGTCTAAAAAGTGTTTTATCACCGGTCATCTTGTGATGTCAACCATTATTGTATAAAATAAAAAGTATACACGAGTGATTTTGGGTTTATCCTGTTTGGAACCTATCATAATATCGGATCGCCTCCGTACAATAAAAACAGTCAACACATTAGAAAAACCTTCCTAGGCACCAAAAAACTTAAACGCAGAGATCTTTACAACATATACCACTCTACATCCCGAAGACGACAGCATAGAAGATGTAGAGGCACATAACCAAAACATCATTAAGGCAGCAGTGGGTATCTGGGGTGGCAGTTTTATTTGAGACTAGCTTAAATGCCCGTGCTTCGCAACGGTTGTTAAAAAAGGGCCTGTGCGATAATGGCTTTTTTTTTCGGTTCCGGACCTCAGCCAGTAAAAATATAATCGTTGTTGCATCGCTCTGTCAATAAACTGTTGTTCTAGCGAAGATGTAAAATGTAAGTAAAAGTCATTGTCCGAAATGATGGTTGTTCATAAAGTTTTTGATATAAAAAGTGAATTTAATTCTGTCACAGACTTACGCTACCTTGCTGAACTACGCCATACTTATTATTTATCATCGGCGTTTATTAGTTCTTTGGTGCACTTCGGTACTTTTATCACTCGTTTGCTGTACTACGCCATCCATTCTTAAAGCATAGCCTACGTCTAAAACATTTTCCATGTTCCCACTTTTCTGAAATGAAGTTGCTCCATGAAAATCCGTGAAGTAGTTTAGAAGATTAGCGATTTCTAATAGATGAACAGACAGACAGTTAATGAAAACATTTGCCAGCCGTGGTGGCCGAGCGGTCTGCGGCGTGCCAGTCGAGGTCTGCACGGCCCCCGCGGTCGGGGGTTCGAATCCCCCCCCCCCTCGGGCATGGATGTTTGTGCAGTCTTTTAGTGTCAGCTAGTTCATAAGAAGTTTGTAAGTAGGAACAGATGACCCCGTAGTTAAGTCCCATAAGCTCTACAAACATTTCTAAATATTTAAGATTACGATATTTCTCCCGCGATCTGATACTGATGAAATCGTGCCTATACGTTGCCCCAATCTTAGCTCAAGTTTTCTGTGAAACGCATGAAAATGTCTCAGCAGTTTATTTGTTATTATTATTTTTAACACGTTTGCGAAACATGTTAGAAATAAGCATATCTTCATGAATATGATGTAGCTTACATCGCACATCATTGATATTCGCCATTTTAAACATTTATTTCACATATCTTGACAATGTACTGATACATGGAAAACTAAAATATAATAACTAATAACTATTTCCTAAATGAAGTAGAAAACTGTCACTATTCTTACGGTTGGCTCCTTCTTATAAAGGCGCTATTGTCGCTCCAAGCGTAAGGCTTAAACTTCCATAGCAGTTGTACGTATACGTTAGATTGTCATATCAATATGGAAATATGGATAAAACATGGCGAGGATTGTATCAGTTTTATATTCATTGCGTAAAATCATATTGCGTAGAACATAGTAACCAAGCAAACGATTTTCAGAAATATGATTAATTTGAAACTAAAACATTAAAAAGCATTTTCAAAGCGTAATAATCCTATCGCTAGCACACTTCACACGAACACCCTCAGCGTTATCTATTAGATTTCTGGAGCACTACGAAACAAACAGCGCATCTATTGGCTCTTTGCTGCATTACGTCGTTCTTCCCAGTCGTGAAATACACGTAAAATTTCAAATTTCGATATATTTTATTTTCCTGATCTGATTTTGATAAAATGAAGCGTGTACCCAACCACACGATATGATCAACTGAAGTCTGAAAATCCTCTAAAAATTCGTCAAGATGTTTTGGAGATAAACGTGTTCAAAGAGACAGACAGTCATGACTATCGTAGATACAAAACTTTTTTTTCCGTGACCTCACTTTTATGAGACGAAGTTGCCCCATGTAAATCCGTGAAGGAATTTAGGAGATAGAGATTTGTACACCCGTGCTTGGCAACGGATATTAAATAAAAGATACCATCACATGCTGTAGAGAACTACACCGTAATTATGAGCATGAAAATGCAGCATTGCCTTCTATTATTATTTGGCGTAAAAAGTAACTAACAGGGCCTTTATTTGTTCTTTACTATACTAAACCGTTTGCTAGGCATTTCTAACCAGAAGGGACTTAAGATGTAATAAGTACGCGCCCAAATCAAAAAAGAATCTACATAAATTAGATTGTCCTTGCAAATAATTATTATTAAATGAAAAAAAAACGATAGACGCGTAGGAACGTCGTCACTTCTTAAATTCAAAATATACCCATCGAATGAGGCACTTCTTTTCTTTTCATGACATTGCAAAATATATGGGATACAGCTAGGGAAAAAATATTTTTGTGTGTCTTACCTGGGTTGAATTTCACTTTCAGTGGTAGCGGTGTAGTTTGCTATCGTTTGCAACGAACTATTCGCTTTGGGAGGATGATCAATTTACTGACAAGAACAGCATAAATTATTTATTTCATTGTGAAAATATTTGTAATTCCATAGCATTTAACTGCTTGGTTATTAGTCCATAGTTTACGAACTACTTAAACTAAGTTAAACTAACCTAAGGACAACACACACATCCATGCCCGAGGGAGGATTCGAACCTCCGACGCGGGACGCCTCCCGATCCGCAACGTGGCTCTCCAGACCGCTCGGCTACTCCCGCGCGGCTTTCATCGTGAACATAAAGTGTTATTCCCCTCAATCTATATGATCTATCGTGAACATAAAGTGTTATTCCCCTCAATCTATGTGATTTTTGGAAAGGCATTCAACGGCCGATGCCAACACCAGCACACAACGCCGCATTCGTAAGTAAAATTGTACCCCTTCTGGTAGTGTATTACACCATTGTTGGAACTGATGACCTTGTAGTTTAGTCCCCTATAAACAACAACACCAACACCATTGCTATGAGAATAAAAAAAACGCATCAACGTCATAATTAGTTACTTGGTGTACTGTGTAACTAATGTTGCCTCAGTTTGTCCTTTCCTGCACTATGGCGTTTTCAAGGCATTCCTAAACAGTATGCACTCAAAATGTAATAAGGATACACCGTAATCAGAAAGGGAACTAAGAACTTTCTAGAAAGGGAACTACATAAATTCGATTTTCCTTGCAAAGAATTCTTATGTCAATTAGCGCAATTTGTAGAGATAAGATCGCGGTTCTTGATTCAAAATACTTCTGTTACTGAGGGAATACGCACAACACGATCATGTATTGTTTCTCCGCAGCACTATAACCCAACAGCACCTTTAGTGGTTCGTTGCTGTAGTAGGGAATAACCATCGAAAAGAGAAAGGAAAAGTAAATTAAAAAATGAAGCAGTGTTCTGTACTGTACTACACAGAATGGACTGAAGATGTAATAAGTAAACACCGAAATCAGAAAGGAAACTACATACATTCGGGTTTCTTTGCAAAGAATTCTTAGTTAATGAAAATATCGATAGACGTTAAGGAACGTCGTAATGTTTTAAATTCAAATGATACCCGCGGAAAGAAGATTTTTTTTTCTTTCCATTGCATTGCAAGGTATGCGGAATACAGCAAGTAAACACTTATTATTTTGTGTCGTACCTGGGATAATTTTATTTGCAGTGGTAGTGATTTAGTATGTTAACGTTGGCAACGAATCATTAATTTACTGATCAGAACAACATTAATTATTTATTTCATTATCAACACATAGAATTATTGCCCTCATTGTGCGTGACTGATTTATCAAAAAGGATTCAAGTGCCGTTGTCAACATCTATACACTACACCGCTACGGTACGGAAAATCTTAGCCCTTGTTTCAGTGTATTGCACCTTAGTTATGAAAATAAAAAACACAGCATCGCCATCTATCAGTTATTTGATATCTTACATCTTATAAAATAGGCTGTATGTGTATATGTATGTATGTATGTTCCACATCTCCTCCTAAACTACTGGATCGTTTTCAACCAAACTTGATACACTTGTTATTTAATATCAGGCAACAATTGCTGTCGGGGTAAGAATCACCTGTGACACATACGTAAGGAGATATGACGTCATAAACAATGAGATGCGAAAAAAACTGCTGCGTCAATCGACAATGCTGCACATTTCCTCCTAAACCACTGGACCGATTTCAATCAAATTTGGTACACATATTCCTTATGTGAGGTAACAATTACTGTAGGAGTACGAACAACATACGATATACAGTTCGGGAGATATAACATCATAAACAATACGAGTTGCAAGAAATTGCCACATAATGCGACGAGACTTTATGAATACACTATATGAGAATGAGAGTACTTAGCGACTAGCAACAAACTTTAAACATAATTTCAAACCTTTATTAAACTTTTTTTCGCTGACAAACACAGCAAAATGATGAAAGGAGAAAAGTTTCTCGCTTAATACTTTTCCGATGTTTATGGAGTAAACTGTGGCATTCGGTATTACGTTACAATTTATACTTTGTACACTACAAATTATAGCTGCAGTAAATTTAACAGACAGTATACACATATACAAATGAATGTACCTTCGAAATTGTATCACAGTACGACACGTAGTTCGTGAGATATGAGGACGTAAATAGTAACGTTCATGGAAAACGGCCCCATCGAACACAAAAAAAAAAGAAAAAAAAAAAAACAAAACAAAAAAAACAAAAAACAAAAAAAAAAAAGTTTGTTAAGCTTATGGGACTTAACTACAGGGTCATCAGTCCCTAAACTTACAAACTACTGATAAACTACCTTATACTAAAGACGGCACAAATATCCATGCCCGAGGGGGGATTCGAACCCCCGACCGTAGTGGCCGTGCAGACCGTAACTGAAGCGCCTCAGTCCCCTCGGCCACCGCGGCCGGCCATCAAACATCACGTTTTAATCTATTACTTCATTACTACTAACCGTATTCGCTACAGATTTTACCGACATACAGAATTTATACAAATCAATATATTACTGCATATTTTACAATTGTAGAACGTATCTACACTAATAATAATAAATCTGTAGATGTAGGCCTGTCGCTGTTCACTTCAGTCTTCAAAACTACTGGGCAAATTTTCATGCGGTTTTCACAGGAAACATGAGAGAAGATTGGTTCGGGATCTAGGCATAATTTCATCGAAATATTATCACGAAGTGTTTTCATAGACCGTCGTGTGTGTTGATCTATTAGAAACCACTTCTCCAAAACTACTTCACGAATTAGCTTGGGGTTTTCATAGGTAACTTCAGCGTACCTTGGGACAACATATAGACTTAGTTTCATAAAAATCGGATCACAGCAAGTAGAACATCAGAATTTAACGTTTTTCGTCGACAGCCGTCATGTCTATCTTTCTCTTTCATCTCCAGAACTAAGAGACGAATTTTCAGGGGTGTTTTCAGAGGAAACGTGAGGATCTCTTGCGGTTATAGAAACGCTTCAATTCACAAAATCGGATGAGAAAAAGTAAGATATCACAATTTATACACTTCTCTTAAAGCAATCGCATCTATTTGTAGAGAGTAATCGCCAAAAGTACCAAATTAACATTCCTGGGAGTATCACAGATAAATAGAGAATATACTGGGGCAACATATAGGCTTCATTTCATCAAAATCAGATCAGGAAAGTAAAAGTATCGTAACTTGAAGTTTCAGGCTTGGAAAGAACGGCATAATGCAGCAAAGAACTAATAGATAGCGCTGCGGGTGTTCGTGTGAAGTTCGGGACAGCGATCGGAATATTACCCTTCGAAAATACTACTTACTCTTTTGACTTTTCAAATTTAGCATATTTTTGAAAATCGTTTTCTTGGTTTCAGTGTTCTACGAAATATGATTCAACGCAATGAATATAAAACTGATACAATCCTCGCCGTCTTTAATCTATATAGTTACATACTGATGTCACAATCTAACGTATATGTACAACTGCTATGGAAGGTTAAGTTTCACGCTTGGAGCGACAATAGCGCGTCTAATGGGAAGAGAACCAACCGTAAGAATAATAGTTATAGTCAGTGATATTTCTACTTAATTAAGGAAATACTTATTATATTCAGCTTTCCATGCCTCAGCCCATTATCCAGAGATATGAATGATCATGAAATATGTTTTAAATAGCGAATATAACTGACGTATGATGTAAGGTACATCATATTCATGAAGATATGCCTATTTCTAACACGTTTCGAACTATGACTTTTACTTACATTTTACATCTTGGCAAGGACAACTGATTTTATTGACAGAGAGATCCAACGAGGATTCTGTTTTTACTGACTGAGGTCCGGAACCCTAAAAAACCATGATACACACAGGCTGTCTTTCAACAACCATTGCGAAGCACGGGCATATAACCTAGTACTTAATATGTAACAGCGCCTTTATCGGATCTATTTAACAGCCCCCTATCGGATCTTTGTAATTCAAGGATAGCATACACCAGAAACTACAAATTACGATATCTTTTCTTCCCCTGAACCAATTTTAATGAAATGAAGCCTATGTTACTCTCCAAACTCTTCTCAATTTACCTGTGGAAACCCATGAAAGTTAGTGTAGTACTTTTGGAGATTATCCTCAACAAATAGACATACACGCTTTTAAACAGATGATTAAATTATGATACCTTTATTTTCTCTGATCCGATTTTAATTATTGAAGCCTTTATGCTTAAGTTACGTGTGAAAACCCATGAAAATTCGTCGCATAGTTTTGGAGATCTACGTATTCAAAGAGACAGACAGACATGACGGTCGTAGATAAAAAATTTCAAATTATGATTTTTTTTTTTCCGTGATCCGATTTTTATGAAACGAAATCCATATTTTGTCCAGAGTTACGATCAAGTTACCTGTGAAAACCCAATGCAAATTCGTGAAGTAGTTCTGTAGATAGGAGGTTTTTAATAGTTGAACAAACAGACATGACGGATACTGAAAACACTCAAAATTACGTTATATTTTCTTTCCGTAATCCAATTTTCATAAAATTATGCCTATATGTTGACCCAAACTTTTCTCATCTTTCCTATGAAAACCGCATGAAGATTCGTCCAGTAGTTTTGAAGATTGAAGTGAACAGCGATAGGCCTACATTTACAGATCTATTATTAGTATAGAAGATTGTTGTAATACGTGAATAATTTGTTTCTTCCTTTTTTCCTCATTTACTAGAATTTTATTGTGTTGAAAGACATTTAAGTGTTTAAAAAAAATAAAGTGATAAAAAACGATGTACCTCCAGGACGAGCCTCCTCCATTAAGCAGAAATGTACGTCCTGGGTACAAACCTGGGAAGCATTATTTGGTTTATACCAGTCTATGTTTCGGTTAAACTGAAGAAGAAGAAGAAATAAATAAAGAAAAAAGGCGGTTTCTCCACGAGACAAAAAGTAAACGATAAAAAGAAAGGCAATCCAATCGCCATCTATGAAAGGGCACCGCGCAAAACCATCTTCGTTAACAAAGAAATACCTTCCGCCAATATCCTAAGCCTCATAAAGGAAAAACTAAAACTCTAGCGACAAATAAAGCGACAACCCAATGAAAGGGCGAAAGGTGAATGGGACCACCTAAACCAAACAGTCCGAAAAGAAGTAAAACAATTCCGAACTGACAGATGGGAGGAAGAATCTTGCCGACTCGACCCGCACAATCCTACTTTCTTCTGGAATAAATTCAGAAAAATTATGAATCAAACAACGCAGAAGAGCCGGTATAACGTTGCCCTTGCTTCGTACGATGCCATAATTGTTAGATTCCGCGATTATATTTTTTGGACAAGGAATTGATGGTACCGAATGTTTGAATCTGAAATAAGTTAGTTAAAGTACAGCACAAAATGAACATTATAGCAAATAAACAGCGGGTTGCATCTTAAAGTTGGGCACCATACAAGCAACAACACGTTATAAGACTTACGGAAAGCATCTAGCTGGATCCTGCATTTCGTAGAAGCTGAAAATGATAACGTTAAATATTTAATACGTGAATGTTAGAGATACTTTCCCTAGGAGATCAATGTTCAGACTGTTCACTTCGCTTTTCATTGTTGTGTGACCGTGGGTGGAACATGAAGTTACTGGTAATGTTAGAATAATTTAAAAAAAAGGATCGGACTTCGTGAAATTACGACTGCAGGTTCTAAATTCAAGCAATGTATAAGGATGATTGATTGATTGAAATTTTACAGGCAATGCGAAGCGATTGTAATGGCGTCTGAACATTAAACTATTACATTTGACGAGGAGCTGAAAAACATCAAGAAATTAAATATTTGACGTGGAGGAGTTTGATTTAAATGAAACCCAAGGAGAGGGAATGCTTTTAAATTTAAATAATATATTTTCAGCAACAACTTGCATCATTCTTCCTACTTACATAAGTGGATACAGGTATGAAAGACGTCTTGTCACATCAGATACAGACCAGAGAGTGAGTAAAACTACTATCACGTTTCCGTCTTCTCGCTTGTTTTTAAGTAAAAAACATGACGAACGAAATTAAATTAGTTGCATTGCGAGTCAGAGGGAACCGGAGGCGATAAGCATCGCTTATCAAAGATAAACAAAAAAAATGAAGTGTATCGTTACACCGGCACTTCAAGTAGGCGACCATATCGCTGCGAATTAGTTCAAGTAGGCCGAGATCTTTCGCGAAATACTCGAAAATATTCATAATCATCTCCAGGACCCGAACTATGACCACTTAGAATTGTTCTCACGAGAACTGCCAACCCTACTTCGAACATCTGCACCCACACCCGCAGAACACCCACTACTCGCTGAAAAATCAGAAGAACAAATAACTCTGGCTATATATAACAGGTGGCAAAAACACGGGCCCAGGACAAGACGTAATTAGCACCCATCACCTAAAGCTACTCCTCCCTCAATGCCTTTCACATATGCTCAAACCACACTACAACGCAGTTCTTCCTCCAAACCGGACCCAAAAAGTGGAAACAAGCTACCATAACGATGATCCTTACAGAAGGGAAACGTAAAAAAAAAAAAAAAAAAAAAAAAAAAAAAAAAAAAAAAACGAAATCATACAGGGCCATCATTTTATTACCGGTTATTAGCAAAACTGTCGAGCCCATCATCAATCACAGATTACAGTAATTCGCTGAAGATAAAAACATAATCCCTAATGAGCAGGCAGAGAAACCATAGTACGACCGACCCTTTAGTAAGGCTAACCAGTAAAGTATCAGAAGCCTGCAACCTAACAGATGTCATGGCAGTGCTCTTCCTAGACATTGTGAGAGCTTTTGGCATGTTGTGGCACGATGATCTGTTATTCAATATATTAAAACTGAAATTCCCGCCAGAGACAGTACAGCAAATATCCAGTATCATCCGATATAGAGAAGTTCGAGTAGGCGACCAAAAGTCTACCCTTTCAACGCCAATGGCAGTTGTACCAAAAGGAGCTGTCATCTCTCCGCTGCCTTATTCGATTTTACACGGCTGACATTCCTAATCCCTGTAGGTGGAAAGAGGAAATAGCTTTGTACACAGACGAAACCACCTGCTGGTACCATGCCCCTAACTGTGAACGTAGAAATGGCCAATCCAGACAGTACATTGACAAGTTAGAAGCTACTCCAAAAAAGGTAAAATATCAGGTACTTCTTTTCCGCCACAGGACCGTTACCCAACTACAATCCCAAAACCCACGCAGTCCAAACTTACAGCTCTGTGGGCAGTAGATCATCACCTAGCATGAAATACCTGGGTTGCCAAATGGATGAACTGCTGAACTGAAGCACTAATATGGAAGAAAGAATCAACCAGGCCAACAACAGACTCCACTCAGTAACCATACATACTTACGTCCAATCTTACAATGTCGATCACCTGCATGCGTTATGGTGCAAACTCAGCCAACTCGATATTTATCCGCTGATCGGAGGTAGCTACGGATAGCTGCAGCTACGCCTTGACTTCCCCAAAGACTTGCTGGATGACATACTCAAAGTCCAAAAATTAGAAGACAAAAGAACAATGTGCCAGGTTCGGGCTCAACAAACTAAAATATGAAGGGCACATCAAATCTCTCCTACAGCACGATCCAACCAGTTTCAACTATCCATTATGTAAATATTCCTACCCAATATACATAATCTTGGTAGACATAGCAGAATCACCATGTGCAGCATCAATAGCACATTCTGAACTTCAAAAAATAATAAACAGATAAAAAACGCATACAAGTATATGGGACACAGAAGATATGTAACTAAATAAAACAACAGAAGGAACAGAAGAGTATCAACGAAGAAGAAACTAGGAAAACCAGCAAATAACAAGAGTAAAGACTACCAATACATGACTAATGCAAGGTTTATTTAACATCTGCAAAGATATAAGAAAAACAAATAAAATCGCCGGCCGCGGTGGCCGAGGGGACTGAGGCGCTCCAGTCACGGTCTGCACGGCCACTACGGTCGGGGATTCGAATCGCTCTCGGGCATGGATATTTGTGCCGTCCTAGTTCGTAAGTAGTTTATAAGTAGTTTGTAAGTTTAGGGACTGATGACCCCGTAGTTAAGTCCCATAAGCTGCACAAACATTTGAACAAATAAAATCAGCACCCTACTACCAAAATAAAGAGTGCCCCAACATAATAACCTATTTATTGGCTAAAAAGGGCGAGTGCCCTCCTGCAGCCCCGACAGCTCCATCAGAGGGGGAATAAAACACACTCCTGGCCATTAAAATTTCTACACCACGAAGATGGCGTGCTACAGACGCGAAATTTAACCGACAGGAAGAAGATGCTGTGATATGCAAATGATTAGCTTTTCAGAGCATTCACACAAGGTTGGCGCCGGTGGCGACACCTACAAAATGTTGTTATAAGGTACGTTTACAACCGATTTCTCGTACACAAACAGCTGTTGACCGCCATTTCCTGTTGAAAGGTTGTTGTGATTGCGGCTTATCGTATCACAACATTGCAGCTCGCGTCGGTCGCGATCCAATGACTGTTAGTAGAATATGGAATTGGTGGGTTCAGGAGGGCATAACGGAACGCCATGCTGGATCCAAAAAAAAAAAAAAAAAAATGTTCAAATGTTTGTATACCTTACGGGACTTAACTACGGGGTAATCAGTCCCTAAACTTACTAACTACTTGTGGACTAGCTAATACTAAGGACGGCACAATTATCCATGCCCGAGGGGGGATTCGAATCCCCGACCGTAGTGGCCGTGCAGACCGTGACTGGAGCGCCTCAGTCCCCTCGGCCACCGCGGCCGGCCGTGCTAGATCCCAATGGCCTCATATCACTAACAGTCGAGGTGACAGGCATCTCATCCGCATGCCTGTAACGGATCGTGCAGCCACATCTCGATCCCTGAATCAAGAGATGGGGACGTTTTCAAGACAACAACCATCTGCACGAACAATTGGACGACGTTTGCAGCAGCATGGATTATCAGCTCCGAGACATTGGCAGTGGTTACCCTTGACGCTGCATCACTGACAGGAGTGCCTGCGATGGTGTACGCAACGACGAAACCTTGCTAGACCAATGGAAAAACGTCATTTTTCGGAAGAATCCTGATTCTGTTTACAGCATCATTATGGTCGCGTCCGTATTTGGCGACATCGCAGTGAACGCACATTGGAAGCATGTATTTGTCATCGCCATACTGGCGTATCACCCGGGGTGATGGTGTGGGGTGTAATTGGTTACACGTATCGGTTACCTCTTGTTCGCATCGACGGCACTTTGAACAGTGGCCGTAAAATTTCAGATGTGTTACGACCCTACATTTCAGCGGGATAATGCACGACCGTATGTTGCAGGTCCTGTACGGGCCTTTTTGGATATGGAATATGTTCGACTACTTCCCTGGGCACCACATTCTCTAGATCCCTCACCAATTGAAAACGTTTGGTGAATGGTGGCCGAGCAACTGGCTCGTCACAATACGCTTTACTACTCTTGATGAACTGTGGTATCATGTTGAAGCTGCATGGGCATCTGTACGTGTACACGCCATCCAAGCTCTGTTTGACTCAATGCCCAGGCGTATCAAGGCCGTTACTGATTTCTCAGGATCTATGCACACAAATTGCGTGAAAATGTAATCACATGTCAGTTCTAGTATAATATATTTTTCTAATGAATACCCGTTTGGTCAATCAGCAAACTCAACTAAATATAGCGGCCAGATGGTCTGCCGAAATATTGTCAAGACGTCATTATGCAGTATATAGAACTAGATATACTGAGCTGAACAATCCGCCATTTTTAATTCCAATCCGGCGACAGTGAATCAACGAATATTTTGTGATTTTATTGTTTGACGGTGTCAAATGGTTTCTTGTGCAGCTCCAAACCGCGAAAATTATAGCAGGCATGGTGCTATAAATTTATCGGTTTCCTTCAAACATAGATCGATGTAAAAAGTGGCTTGTAAATTCCATACGCTAAGTATGGACGCCAAAATCGAGTAACTATCTGTGTAACGTTAACAACAAGCCCTTTTTTTATTAGTAATAGTTATGCTCACAGAGAGGTAGTAACGAAAATACAGACCTACACATGTAGGGAATGGTTTATTTTAATTTTGCTTCAGATTGGCAACATGACACAATATTACAGCGTGTTTAAAGTAAGCACTTCTCTTGATTTTATTTAGATCAACTAAGGAATTATTATAAGGGCTGTTAATAGTATTTTAAGTGATGCATGAGTGCAGCTGGTTTTGCCCAGTAAGTGGTTTTTAAATTACATCATTTCGTATTAGTTCTGGATTTAATTTAAATGTTACTCCCAATACGGAAATATGAAGGCCTAAGCCAAGTTGTGAACAAGATGTATGAAAAAAAAAAAAAAAAAAAAAAGAATCGGGACAGGAAAGAAGTCATACATGAAAAGCATTAAATTCAAAACTTATCATGCAACACTTTATTTCAAAGTGCATGCTAACAGAGACTTTATTTATACGTTATCTAACGAGACCAGACGTTCAAAGTTATTAAACACATTTTTGACGAATATCGTGTCTGAAATATGGTATGTGTAAATCATGCGCGACATTATAGGGGAGGCGGTACGGGAAGTACAATATGGCAATTTAGATTATTCCGTAACTGTTTTCGAATGCAACTCTTAGTTACCGTAAACGTATGCTGACTTACCATTTATAAACCAGAAAATACGATAAATGTATTTTAACTGTATTTGGTCAATATTTAGAATGGCAACATATGCCTTAATATGGAATGTAAGTGAATGTTTCGTATCCCTCAATATCCATTTAATCACTAAATTTAAGTTACTTGCCTCTTATAGTAAAATGTAAGCTAATAAATTTACTATATTGTAATATTTTCTGCTTTAGGAAAATATATTTATTGGTCTTAAGAATATATTAATAAGCGTAAGTATTCCATAGTCTTTAAATGCGCGCCTTCGAATTGGGATTAAAAATGGCGGATTGTCCTGCTTGTACTATGCAAAATAATGTTCAAATGTTTGTTAAGCTTATGGCACTTAACTGCGGGGTCATCAGTTCCTAAACTTACAAACTAATTATCAACTACCTTATACTAAGGACGGCACAAATATCCATGCCCGAGGGGGGATTCGAACCCCCAACCGTAGTGGCCGTGCAGACCGTAACTGGAGCGCCTCAGTCCCCTCGGCCACCGAGGTCGGCTTGTACTATGCAGTGCTCTAATCCGGCAGGAAACCCGTAACGAGTATCAGCTTTGGAATTGTCAGTTCATGTGTTTAATTCTGCATGTGATCTTTCGATACAAGCGTTTTATTTCTGTCAGCAAGCTTTAAAAACGAGTTCGTTTCTGCTTGTGAACTTTCGATTTTTGTAGATACATTCTTTAACATAGTATGAAGCAATTCCTTGCGTATCAAAGCTAACTTCAGAGACACGAGATGTGGACGAAAGTGTAATCCCTTCTATATTTTTTGTTGCGCTACTCGAAACTACAGTTAAATTAGCCGCATGGAAACTACGCAACCACAACGATACATAATGAGACGCCGGCCGCGGTGGCCGAGGTGACTGAGGCGCTCCAGTCACGGTCAGCACGGCCACTACGGTCGGGGGTTCGAATCCCCCGTCGGGCATGGATATATGTGCCGTCCTAGTTCGTAAGTAGTTCATAAGTAGTTTGTAAGTTTAGGGACTGATGACCCCGCAGTTAAGTCCCATAAGCTTTACAAACATTTGACATAATGAGACACTTGCGGTGTAAGCGCGATCATAGAACTGACTGGCGGTGTTTATTTTTCCCTTTATTTATAAGTTCGACTCACCCCTACTGGAGCATGGGCTGTCAGCAGCGTGCAGGCTGCTCTTCAGCCAAGCGCTATGCACACAGTATGGATTTGTAAACATATATAATGGGTTGGCTGGGTTCTTTGGTTGGGATAGGGGGACTAAACTAATGAGGCTATGTCCCCTGGTGGGGAGGGGAGGAGTGAGGATAGGAAAGGAGGGGAGGGGGGAAAGGAAATGCAGTCCGGGAAGCACAGAAGGAAGGAAGAATACATTAGCTCGGGGCCCCGTGCTCGCCATGCACGAACTCACGAAAGAACCGTGAGCCCCCTGGGGGTATATAATAAATACAAGGAGATAATAGGGGGAAAAGTAGAGATAAAAACGGCGATTGTAAATTGAAGTTTAAAATCATATAAATTTGGACATATAATGGCAATCACAAAAAGGCACATGGTATATACATGTTGGGATATACAATGGAGCGCAGGAGTAGCCGTGTGGTCTAAGGCATCATGCTACGGACTGGGCTGCCGCTCACGCCGGAGGTTCGAATCCTCCCTCGGGGCCGGCCGCGGTGGCCGAGGGGACTGAGGCGCTCCAGTCACGGTCTGCACGGCCACTACGGTCGGGGATTCGAATCCCCCCTCGGGTATGGATATTTGTGCCGTCCTTAGTCATAGGTAGTTCATAAGCTTAGGGACTGATGACCCCGTAGTTCCCATAAGTTCTACAAACATTTGATCATTTCAATCTCTCTCGGGTTCGGGTCTTTGTGTTGTCCTTACTGTAAATTAGTTTAAGTACCGTGAAAGTGTAGGGACTGATGACCGTAGCAGTTTGATCCAACAGGCTTACAAACTTTTGAAGATTTGTTTTGGATATCCCGTGTGATCAAGAAGTCTGTAAAAAATTGAAAACTTAATAAATCACGGAATAATGTAGATAGAGAGGTAAAAACTACTGACACACATGCTTGGAATGACATGGGGTTTTATTAGAGCAAAAAAAAAAAAAAAAAAATAAAGTGGGCAAAAATAGTCGGAGTAAACACATTAATGAGAGTCGCAGCAGATGGCAAGCTCTCACTACTAAAATCCTTTCAGGTCATTGGTTTCACCCTAGATTAATCTGGTGCTGAATGTTTCGGTAACAGTGTATGCACCGGTGCTGTAATACATTTGTTTAAACAAGACGGGCATTCAAGTGAATCTTTCGATCGGAAGTGATGGCGCCTCACCATAACTCCGGACATTCTTTACAGTGCTGTTCACAACATTATTCCGTGACTACAGCTATTGTTGAGGAATGATGGCGAAAATATTGAGCATTTCCTGTAAAGGACATGATCTTTGCTTTGTCTTAATTTGTCATGCTGATTATTGCTTTTCTCATCAGATGAAACGCCATCTGTCGGACATATTTCATTTTTTCTTTGTTCTAATAAAACCACATGTCATTCCAAGCATGTGTGTAAATTTTTACCTCCCTTATTTACATTATTCCATGATTTATTAAGTTTTCAAATGTATACTGATTTTTTAATCACACGGTACAATGAATACAAGAAGACAATGGGAGAAAAGATGTACATGAAAAGGAGGCCGGCTGCGGTGGCCGAGGGGACTGAGGCGCTCCAGTCACGGTCTGCATGGCCACTACGGTCGGGGGTTCGAATCCCCCCTCGGGCATGGATATTTGTGCCGTCCTTAGTATAAGGTAGTTGATAAGTAGTTTGTAAGTTTAGGGTCTGATGACCCAGTAGTTAAGTCCCATAAGCTTAACAAACATTTTTTTGAACATGAAAAGGAGACTGTACAAGGAGGTTCAAAACATAATTTTGAAGCTTTATACTCTTAGAAAGACTGGCGGTGTGCCGTGCTTTCGCCTAAATATCGAGCAGGTGAAGCGGCATTGGTTGCCACCAAGGAACAAGGCGCGATACTGACGATCCCCACTTAGGTAGCGCCTCCCAGTCCCCAGTTGCGAGGCCCGCTATAGGAAACCTTGGTCCATTGACTGGCGGCATTCAACGTCTGCGGCGCCCGATACCAGGACTTTTTTCAGACGCTTTTTATTAATCCATACAATGCAAACGGAAAAAAACTTTTAATTTTCATGTCTGATTAGCCAAGGAATCTCGGGTAAATAAGAGGAACGCCAATCAAAGAAATCAGTCACAGCCCTTTACATAGAAATCCGCCATAACCAGTGGCATATCACATACCCTCCTCCCCCAGACTTTGCTGCAGCCTCCCCTAGAGAGACAGAGATCGAGAGAGAGAGAGAGAGAGTGAGAGAGAGGACCTCCAGGACCCACCATCCTGGATACGCCACTGGCCACAAGCTGAACATTTCATATTGCGAAAGGTATTCGTTGATGGGTAACCCTTTGACCATGCAGCACACTGTCAAAAATACCTAGTGTTCCCAACATTATTAATATTGCCGCAGTAGCGAGGAGACTGTGAAGTATCGAAATCTATATTACTGTCGCTGTTTTGGGCGCCTCCTCGTAATAGTTTTCTACATATACAACCTCATTCCACAAGCAAACTCAAGTATTGGCAAAGGGTACTATGGATACCGTTGTCACTTCCTTCTTTTCCAGTCGCGTATGGTACTCAGGAGAAAGGCTTGTCTGTATGCCTTCCTGTGCGCCCTAATCTCGCTGATCCTATCCTTGTGGTCGTTTCCGCGAGATATACGTAGAAGGAAGCTATATTTTGGTTGACTGTTCATGAAACGTACGCTCTTGGAACTTTGTCAGAAGCCCGCAAAATCGCGATCCAGAGCGTTTTTCTTCTAGCTTCTGCCACTGGAGTTTCCTAATCGTCTCTGTGACGCTTTCACATTTACTAAACGAGCTCATTGCGAATTGTACTGCTCTACGTTGTATATTATCTATGTTTTCTATTAACCCTACCTGGTACTGACTCCACACGGATGAACAATACTATAGTGTTGTCCGAACGAGAGTTTTGTAACCTTGAAAGAAGAGTGCAGTTCTCTAAACAAAATTCTGGCTCAGATAGCCAACTGAAAGAAGAGTGTATTTACTATTTTTCTTACTGGAACTGCACTAAATTATTTGACGAATCCCATTTACGGATCTTAAATATATTAAATGGTGGCAACGGAAACGCGGGCTATTTTCTTCTCCTCCAGAAGGGAGCAAGAGACAAGATATTTGCTTTAACTACACAACAGTTATAAAATATATAGTGTGGGAGAATTTATGGGACAGAGGGCTAACGTTTAACAAAATGATTTATTGTCCGTGACATAAACAACTAAAGGGAAGAGATCGATTGAAATATAATAAACACACACCTTTCAAAAGAATCCAGATTTACATAAGATTATATGGCCATAATACTGCGCACCTGCAATTGTAGTACTAACGTAATTAACAATGATTATTCTTTTTAGAGGGGAGAAGGGAGGAATTGATACGCATTCTCTACAAGCCATGCAGGTACTCTCCAGCACCGAACGCAAGAAAACAGCATCGCCAGCAGCAGCACTCTGTACAGAACAGCAGGTTCTCTCGCGCACCAATAAAAGATAAAAATTAGTTCCGTAGGGTATGGTCTTGTGGCTTAGGCTCAGGGTAGCATCAGCAGGAACAAACGCACGTGATGGAAGACCAGGTGGCGTGCGATACAAGTATAGATTTCCAGAGAAATTCAAGATATAGATTAAATAGGAAAATTCACTAAATAATAATTCAAACCGGGCGTTCTGGTGTTCATTTTGTATAGGCGGAAGAGAACTACTGAATGGTAAAGGCTTCAGGTCAAAACAGCACTCTACAGGGTCAGATCTTAGAATCCCAAAAGTTGAAAAAAATACTTTTAGCAGAAGCAAAACCGCAAGATAGAACGTGCAACCATTCGTCCTACCCAAGGGAATGATATCTAGCTAATAAGCAATGTTGCAGAAATATAGGATATGCTACGGGATCAGATCGCGAAACTTGAACAATTTGAAAAAACTTCAATTTCGTAAGAAATAAGAACGCGAGATACGTCGTGTAACCATTAGATCTACTCAGGATGATGATATCTAGCTAATAAGGAAAGTTATACAATCCTACATAACTTCGTGGCGTGGATCAAAAAAACAGTAGAAAAAGGAAAAATTGCAATTAATAAAAACGCGAGATATGTCGTGTAACGATTCATTCTACTCAGGAGAAGAACTATCTAATAGGAATGACTACGGTATAGAGCACACTATTTTCCATACACGTGGGGCAGCTGGTACGGAAATTAAAAGTTTAGAAGTAACAAAAATTCGGGGAAATTTACCACGTTACCTGTACTAGAAATCATAACATCTAAACAAGGTTATAGTTAACAACTCGTGCGCATAGGGTGATGGAGTAAGCTGAGGGTTTTGTCTCATACCGTCCAGGTGTTCTATGGACAAAGGGCAGACACCGGAAGTATCGAAAAGTTCCTCAAAAACACCTACAGAATGAACACGTATAAACGTAGGAATGATGGACTCTACAGTCAGGGAGTGCACGGATTCTAACGACCACCAGTGAGGCCGCGGAATCAAAATTCGACAAAAATCACCAAGAAATTAGCAATCCAAGAGAAAATTAAATAAAATCTCACCGCTACGCATTGCGGTGATATTATAGCGGGAACTATAGACGCGAATGAGCATTTTGAACTTACCATCGAATCCGAACAAAGTTTAGCCACGTGCTCAGATCAGAGCCTACACCAAGAAGGAACATACCGCGCCACAGGCCAGCCAACGACTCCTGGTCGCCATCGTGGTTGCTACTCTCCAGCTACCTAAAATGGAGGGGGAACCTCTCCAAAGGGTTTATCCGGCTCAGGTAGGCAAAATTAACGTGCATGCCGGACAAGGGGAGCGAATGGAAACCTTCGCTAAGCATCTTTGCTAAAGATTTGCCACTGGCTGTGAGTTGGCAGAACTTGACCAGAACTTGATAAGTCAGTGGGGAGATATCAAAGCATATGATATCACATATGGGGCCTCATACACAAAAATAGACATTTTAAATTATGAAACACATCAAAATTAGTCAATATTTTGGACAAAAAATATCTTGTACATCTGGTATCTTGCATAGTGCGAATGGAGTGTCTCGTTACACTCAACAAATGTCTGAATCCCATCAACATTTATTTACTGGGGATACATTAAATGGAACCCGCTATATGGAAGTGTTTCAACCTTCTTCAATTTTTGTTGGACCACACTTTCTGATGATTCATCAAATGAATCTGTCTGGCATCTGCCTTACCCACGACTGATTTTATATTGTAGTTCGATTTCACATCTCTCTTTATGTCTACTCCCAGATACTTTATGGAAGTAATGGTTCCAGGGTTTGTCCTGCTATTGCATAGTTACTCACTACTTATCCTGTAAAATGAAACCAAACTTTTCGCATTTGATGGGTACACTTGTAACTTCCAATATTCATTTTTTCCTAATAACAAAACTGGCTTTTCTTCAGTGTGAAACATGAAGAAGCTAATTCCGAATAGGCGCGTGGAGATTTGGATCTCCATCGAGGCGAGTATCAGTCCAGCAGGCCAACCACAGCATTAGTTGCTAGTCTAGGTTCTTACCCAGAAGCCAAGAGAAGAACCTTGCAGCCCATTGTCAGACTACAGCCTGGTAGTTTTCAGTCGAATACTGTCGTTTAAAGCTATTGCTTCTCCAGTTTCTATTGAATTTGACTTCTACTACAGATAATGTTTTCATGTTTGCTTTTTTTCGCTCTGTAAGATATTCAATATTTAATTTCAGTTTCACTTCTGCTACTAGTTTTTTCCCCTCTGTTTAAGAATTTCGTAACTAAATTGTTCGCTTCAACTACCGTTTTCAGTTCCAATTATTTTGGAATTTTCAAGAATTTTGCAGATCTATAACTTCATAAATGATTTAGAACACGTAAATGTGTCTTTCACATATTACGACGAAGTGTACGATATTACTTCCAACAAGCAACACGTCACCTCAGTATTTTTTGTGTGGCCAGCTTTCCTCATACCTGTTAATTTTTCTTCGCCCATAAAAGAATGACGCAGGACGATAATATTTCATAATTTATAGCCACAGTTACAGGACCATAAATTTTGAGCCATTGACCTACGTTAGAGAACGCCTCGAGACGGCATTATTGCCCCATCGAATTCCACAAAGCGAGACCAGTTTTCTGAATTCTTGCTTGGTCGTTTATATTTTAGTGCCCCACCTGTACAGTATAAACTCAAAGCAGAAGACAAGTTCCCTGAAAAGAGCAGAAAAATCATTACGACTTTTTAGACCAAAGCTGAAACTTCCAGTGGGACCAAGTAAGATGTACAACGAAGGAATATCGTCATTCCTTATTCTTAATTCCACTTAATTTGCTCATGTTTGGGATTGGCGATCTTTTTTTTTAATCGAAATTAATAATCAAGATCACAAACAAAAATTATTTATCTGCCTTAACTACCAGGTTCAGCACTGAAGTACTATCTTTTGCGCTGAAAACTACTACATCGAGCACTTCTATTAAGGCATAAAAGACCTAAGATACCACAAGATGTTACCACAGAGTGACACTAAAAAAATTGCGCTCTTGGCATATTATTCATTTGACTTCATTCCGATCCTGTGTCGACAATGGTTCTTACTACAGTTCTTATCACCGAATGTTCACCAGCGGTCGTTAATTCAAGCAATGGCGTTAGTCCGGAGATTCAGTATGTAATATCCATCAGTTTCCGTCGTAGTGCCCTCTCACTGACAGGTTGGTAGCATTTCCTGTGAGATTTGGAAGCGCTTTTCATTCACAAGCCGTGAAACAGGTCTTCTCCCCCCGTAAAATATTTCTCCATGCAGAATTCTGACGTCGTGTAACATTGCCTCACATGTTCCACTACGTCTTGCAGAAACGCTGAACAATCCGCCACAACAACAAATTCATTTACAGAATGACAGTTAAGTGAAGTTCCACAAGTTCATTTACTTCGCACATCACATATCACATTTACCCATGTTATGTACAATGTTGTAAGAGACCTGCTTTTGGCCTAGGTTTAAAAGATTGATTTTGAATATGTGTTAGAGAATATCGGGGAGAAGTAGAGTATCTTTGCTTGGAAGCTTCAGTATCGCTGGCGAAATAGGAAAATGCAGTAGCGGGGGACGCAGGTCGGTGCCCGTTTCAACTGCGAGGGAGTTGTGCCTGCGGCGGAATTTGTAATCGGATGTTAATCTACTGAAGAGATAAGGTAATTAATGACTGTAAGTAGAGCGGTTGCTAGTGCGATAATTTGCAGAAACTTTTAGTAAATTTCCTTTTCCTTGGAAAGATTCTCTTTATTTGCCCTGAGGTGTTGTTCGAAGACGAATACTGTGAATGACGGTTAATATTTTTCACATAGTATTAATAAGAACATTAACGTATTAATATGCATAAAAGACAAGTAATGTATGATGAAAAAATTCTCACGTTTATTAACTATTTCTGAGTATCAAAGTCATTTTTGTTAGTTGTGTAGAAACAAATATTGTTCAAATAAAAATGAGTTATAGATAAGCAGAGTTTTCTTGGTTATTTCATTGTAAACCGAAGTAAAACAAGTTTTCTTTTACAGTTAATGATTCTCATTTATTCTGTAAAACGATTTAGGAATTTGGCTGTGTCTGAAACGTATATTGCACTGTGTACGTTTCAAGATTTCAGGAGCAGACAGCGGCGGCGCCTAACATGACATTGGCATTGCACCACTCTAACTTCACATGCAGAAATTTCTTTCCTTTCGCCGTCGGAGATTCGAGTCCTCCTTCGTGTGTGTGTGTATCTGTGTGTGAGTGTGTGTGTATTTGTGTGTGTTGTCCTTAGCATAAGTTACTTTAAGATAGTTTGAGCAGTTTGTCAGCCTAGGTACTGATAATCGCACCAGTGAAGTCCATTATATTTACAAACATGTGAACAAAAATGTTCAAATGTTTGTTACCGTGACTGGAGCGCCTCAGTCCCCTCGGCCACCGCGGCCGGCAAACAAGTGAACATTTTGAGGAAATAGGGTATTTTTCTGTGTTACAAATATGGTTCGAATTGTTGTTGTTCTGAAGGATTATAACATGCAAATAGCGTTTTCGCTCATTATTCTTACAAAAGATGTTACTTTTACGTAATTGAAGCGTAAAAATCATTAAATTTCACGATTATATCACGTGATCGGAAACGCTCTGTTATTGGCTGAAGTATTGGTGACGTCACAGTCCACTAGAACGCGCCAACTAGAAGATGGAGTTGTATCGTTGTTAGCGTTTCCTTAATTTCTCACCGTAAAGTTTAATTTGTTCGTGATGTAGAGGCGTTTACAACTTTTATGCCACAATGGAAAACAATTATGTGAAGGCTGACGGCAGAAACCTCGCTGAAGTTGATGCGTTTATGGTATCTTTATTCTTAAAAAACAATTCAAATTTTTACCTGTCAGAAATAAGAAACGTCAAAACTGCATTGCAAGTAATGCATACCTACGTTTTAAAGCTAATTATTGCTAAAGATATTTTATGACATTGGAAAAAGTACCCTGCATATTGGTGTCAGCATATTATCCAGTAAAGGGTAAAATTTTACCTTTCATCCAGGCGGCCTCGAGTGATTATGTTGGCAACAACAACAACACGATATAAAATCTTTGTCAAGTTGTTCGGAACTTACAGAATGACTCGATTAGTGTATCGCACAGACCATGAAGTAAAATTAATGTTGTTTCTGCTCGATGATTGAAGGTTCTTTCATGTACCCTTGTCGTCAGTAAAAGTAATTGCCCTCGTAAAGCCAAGGTTTCATGACAAAACATTTGCGTTGTCACGCGATTGGCTAACGGCGACGTCACATGATTCTAGCTATTCGGCTCTGTTGTCAACAGGAGGCCGCCGAATGGTTGGTAAAATTTAACCCAGTAAAGCACACAGTTAAGAGAGTAATTTGAATTTTAACTGTTTCATTACTCGTTTGCAAGGTGTAACATTATAACCTCTAAAATACAGCAAAATGTCTTGGGTATTACACAATATCTCTAAATACATTATATTTCGTTTCACTAGTATACAGGATGAAGCGAAGTTCTTGCATAATCACACCAACAGATTTCTAGAGGATGAAGAAAGCACCTTGAGGAAAAAAATGAGAACGAAAACCCATGCTCAGAAACGTCATCCAGCGACTCTAGAGAGCGTCGAAATTGCTATAGGGGATGTTTAGAGGCAGGCGCCGGTACCTGTAGCTTGGACTCTCCGTAGCGTCGTTGAATGGCGTTTCTGAACATGGGTTCCTATTCTTATTTTGTTCCTCAAGGTCCATCTGCATTTAACAAGTTTGTTGGTGAAAATGTGTAATTATGAAATACACTGACGTATGTAACACATACCCCTTTCAGATTTCGATGTCCATTTACTGTCGGAAGTATGCGCTAGACGAGATTTTGTGACAGAATTTTTTTCTTTTATTTGTGGGATGTGATGAATGACGGTGTGAAGCCCCAGTGCACGAAAAAAAATGTTCAAATGTTTGTATAGTCTATGGGACTTAACTACGGGGTCATCAGTCCCTAAACTTACAAATTACTTATGAACTACTTACGAACTAGGACGGCACAAATATCCATGCCCGAGGGGGGATTCGAACCCCCGACCGTAGTGGCCGTGCAGACCGTGACTGGAGCGCCTCAGTCCCATCGGCCACCGCGGCCGGCCCCAGTGCACGAATTTTGCTTCCCCCTGTGTAGAGCGCTATGAAGAAATGAGTTAACGACTGATTTGTAATGTAGCTATTCACGCGATAATGGCAGCATGGCATATGGCTATAGCTGATAAAGTTAATTTCATAAATTGTACAGAGCATGACTAACAACATTACCAACTTTCGTGGTGACTCTTTTGGCCCAATTTAGTGTGCCTTTGAGATCGGCTTTAGCTAGCTTGAAGTTTAAATGATAATTAAGGCCTGATCGTTCATCTGGCACGAAAATTGAATAAAAGAATTTGTAGAGGAGAAAATTTTGTACAATTTTACTCTCTTATGTTTCTTTTCATATGCCTCAAAGTTTCACAGATATTTTCATATCATAATAGTCTAAACAGCTAAAAGGTAAACAAAGAGTACTTTTGTCAAACTAAAATCAAATATCAATTATTTTTCTCTGTTTGTTAAAATACGCTCAGAGAGAGTATTACGTGTTTAGTGCATAGATACGAGAGTTGGGAAAAAAGTCATGGACACTATTGTTTCCCTTGGAGATTCCAGTCGGGTTAGAAAATGTCACATATACAGACGAAAGAACGAGTTGTTAACTACATGTGTGGACAATGAATAACAATGAAATATAGTAACTCTCATTTATTACGGTAGTATACATGGCAATAAGGGCTTCATGGAGTAAAAGAATGACAACACAGTACACATACAGTCGACCTGGGCCTACAGACCCTCAAAGTAGTCCCCTGCTACCGTCACCACATGCTTCCAACGATGTGGTAGGCGGTATGCAACACGAGAGGATGTTGCTAATACTGCGCTGTAACAGGACACAGTGCGGTAAATGCTGAGGCGGATGGTATTCATCGTCTCCCACATCGTTGGCAGCGTATGGTGACAGTAGTAGGAGGCTACTTCGCGGGGCTGTAGGCCCAGGATGCCTTTTTTTATTTTTTTTAAGGTACGAGACCTAACTGTAGTGGTCATCGGTCACTAAACTAACTACTTTAACTTATACTAAGAACAACATACACACCCATGCCCGAGGGAGGACTCGAACCTCCGACGTGGAACGGCCCCGTACACCGTAGCAAGGCGCCTTACTGCGCACGGCTATTCCGCCGCGGCCCAGGTTTGTCATGTCAACAATATGTGTACTATGTTCTCATTCGTTTGCACCATGAAGGCCATATGCCATTTTGCCCTGTATACTATCGTTAGGCCGGCCGCGATGGCAGAGGTGACTGAGGCGCTCCAGTCACGGTCTGCACGGTCACTACCGTCGGGGTTCGAATCCCCCTCGGGCACGGATATTTGTGCCGTCCTTAGTCTTAGTTAGTTCATAAGTAGTTTGTAAGTTTATGGACTGATGACACATTAGTTAAGTCCCATAAGCTATACAAACATTTGAACATTTTACTATCGTTGGTGTGTTACGATATTTCAGTCCTATTCATTGTCCACACATTTAGTCAACCCCTGTCCTTTCGTCTGTATATGTCACATTTTCCACCCGGAATGGATTCTGCAATAAAAAAGAATATTTGTCATTACTTTTGCCGCAAAACGTATTGCTCCAATTGCAGTAGTTAAGGGTCATGGTCTATAATCTACTATATGAAATGGGTGATTACTATTATTCGTTAACATAGGTTTAATAAGCTTCTCTCGAATATAATGTTCCTAGGATTGAGAATTCATGTGCTTTAATTACAGCTACTGCTGATTCTAGAATTAATAGTGTTATTTGTACAATGATTGAAATTAATGTAATTCTTGTTAATTATGGTTCTGTGTTTCCTAATAGTGTTAATAATAAATGTCCTGCAATTATATTTGCTGCTAATCGTATAGATAGTGTACCTGTTAACAGAATAATCCATAATATTCTTTTTTCTTTTTTTTTTTTTTTTTTTTTTTTTTTTTTTTTTTTTTTTTTTTTGCAGGTAGCTGTGATAATCTGATGACTGCCACAGATACGTTCATGTTTGGTGTGGAGAAATTTGACGCCGAGAAGCAACTGGTACCTGTTGCTGGCTGCCTGGGTGGCGTGCGGCGGGTCGGACCGCCCGTCGATACGTCAGCTGTGAGGAGGAGCAATAAACCAGCCCCGCAGTGCCCCTCAGCTGACCTGGCGCGGCTCGTTAGCTGCGCTTGAGCTGGGCGGCCGCTGATTAAAGGCAGAGCCGCCTGGAGCCTACTGGAGCCTGCTGGAGCCTGCTGGAGAGCGGCCGCTGCCCTGCTCATAACGCCTGGAAGCCGCCCCTCCGGAACCCGGAAGCGGATCCGCCGTCTTGTGTTTATGAGGAACGGGTCGTCCGGCGGCTTTTGATGAAGGACGAAGTCCGGCGAACCGGCCTCTGGAAGACTGCGTTCCTAACACACTCAACAGCACTTCTGAAATGCTCCTTCCGTCCTTTGTCGGTATTCCTGCAGTGTTCTGCCAAGTGACAGTAGCAACTGGAGGTCTGCACCTGGCGTCTATGTTCGCTCTGCATCTACATCTACAACCATACTCCGCAAGCCACCCGACGGTGTCTGGTGGAGGGTACCTTGAGTACCACTATCGATTTTCCCTCCTATTCCAGTCACGTATTGTTCGCGAAAAGGAGGATTGTCGGTATGCCTCTGTATGGGCTCTAATCTCTCTGATTTTATCCTCACGATCTCTTCGCGAGATATACTGCTAGACTCCTCAGTAAAGGCAAGTTCTCGAAACTTCGACAAAAGCCCGTACCGAGCGACAGAGCGTCTCTCCTGCAGAGTCTTCCGCTGGAGTTTAGCGATCATCTCCGTAACGCTTTCACGATTACTAAATGATCCTGTAACGAAGCGCGCTGCTCTCCGTTGGATCTTCTCCACTTCCTCTATCAATCCCACCTGGTACGGATCCCACACCGTTTAGCGATCATCTCCGTAACGCTTTCACGATTACCAAATGATCCTGTAACGAAGCGCGCTGCTCTCCGTTGGATCTTCTCCACTTCCTCTATCAATCCCACCTGGTACGGATCCCACACCGGTGAGCAGTATTCAAGCTGAGGGCGAACAAGTGTACTGTAACCTACTTCCTTTGTTTTCTGACTGCATTTCCTTAGAATTCTCCCAATGAATCTGGCATCTGCTTTACCGACGATTGATTTTATATGGTGAATAAGAACGTAGTTCGCTCACATTCAGGCAGATGTCACTGTAGACGCTTTGCATGTTTTGTGATAAATATTCGCATGCAAAAAACGTTTTGGCAGGGAAGGCGGGATGAAGATTGTGTTAGCTAGTTCCCATACTCTTACCAATTATTTTAAAGAGAAACTTATTTATCTTTTTTGTGCTCCAACAAAGCATTTTTCAGCTGGTAAGAATATGCATAAAACTCAAAGAAACGTTTCTAGCAGGACGGGTAGCGATCTCAATGGTTAATTCACACAGTAGCCCTAAACATACATTCCGTAGGCATCACAGACAACCTATGGATACCGAAATAACCCATATCAGGTATAGAATAACATCTTTGCTGTTAACCCTATGATTATTAAAGTGCAAAACAATTAACAATTGTAATCTAGTAACGTGAAAAACGAAAGTTTCAATGTGATAGCAGCTTGGAAGCTCCTAGAAATGGTGTTTAGGCAACAGTTTCTGCGCAACCCACCCAAAATTTTGCACGATAAAGCGCGGGTAGACTGCAGTGTATTGTGGATGCTACGTTCGGTATGACTTTCATCCCTTCCGTCACTCACCTTTTACTCTTCTATTCACGAATATCTAATACCGACAAGGGGCACCTTTGACCTTGAATGCTCAGAATCGCACGAAACCATGCATGACAGTGATGTGCGTCATTTCCATGAAAACGTTGTATTGTACCTCAAGTAACATTTCAACAGACAGAAACAAAGCAAAAAGATTGCAATACCATAGAAAGGAAATAATATGTAATTTATTGGCGTCAGTGTATCATTACATATTTAATCAACAGCGCACTTTTATAGCACAAGAGATTTGTCATCCCAGGGTGATGGCGCAGATGAATCGTTAACCTTTTACAGATGGCGTAGCGATCGAGTCACAAGTCCAATCGTGCACGAACGGCTTCTCCTTGAGCGTAAGACAGAAGTGATCATTGAGACATTTATGTTTCAACTAGACATTGAAAGTGGTACGTGGAAGAGGTCTCAAAAAAAAAAAAACGTTCAAACGTTTGTAAAGCTTATGGGACTTAACTACGGGGTCATCAGTCCCTAAACTTACAAACTACTTATGAACTACTTACGAACTAGGACGGCACAAATATCCATGCCCGAGGGAGGATTCGAACCCCCGACCGTAGTGACCGTGCAGACCGTGACTGAAGCGCCTCAGTCTCCTCGGCCACCGCGGCGAAGAGGTCTGTATAAGCGAAATTGAACGTGTGTGTTAGAAAACTTCACTCACAGTGATAATCGTTATAGTAATTGAATAAAAGTTCCTTAGTTTAACTATATTGCATGTTGCGCGACGCCACTGCGAATTAGCCGTCCATACTGGTGCGCCGTGCTGCAGTGCGCGCAGCCGTTCGCCGTCGGGGGTTCGAGTCCCCCCTCGGGCATGGGTGTTTGTGTCGTTCTTAGGTTAGTTCACCTTAGTTTAAGTAGTTTGAAAGCTACGGACTAATAACCTCGCAGTTAAGTCCGAAAGATTTAAACACATTTGAACATTTTTTTGTTGCACGACAGTAGATGTGTTTATAATGAAACATGAGACGAGGTTCATCACTGTTGTACTCACAGTGTTGTTTGTACGTAGTTCTGCTGTAAATCTATTAATTGAATCATTTTGCGAAAGGGTTACGCATTTCCAGAAGTATTTTTCTGAGTGCTGAATTCTTTTCTAACGGCAAAATACTCTTCCGGTAAAAAATAAATAAAACCTGGAAAAGTGACGGCAGATGTCACCTAGGGAATAGTATAGACGTTGATAATTGTTTCAACGTCGTCCACCAAAAGAAACTAGTGACAGTGGTGTCACAGCACCATTTTTGTACCCTTTAATAGGGAATGTTTAGAGTGTAAAGAAAACAGGCTTTCATGTTCCTGGTCGTATGTATTTCAGCATCAGTGCCTTCAACGCTGCCTGTGGAGGCTACAACCACTTACTATTATGAGTCTTTGAGCACACATTGACACTTCGTACCTCAGTACCACTTTAGCTATTGATGTGTAAATATTATCATTTCAAGTATTCCATATGCACTGTTTACGCAATAAATCTTGATTGAATTGGAAAACTAAATGGGTGCACTAATTTATTTCCGGCAGAGTAATTCTTTTAGCACGCAACAGCGTCGCTTTGCAGAATGTATTGTAACCAGTACAAGTTAATTTCAGCTTAATAAAGTTCGAAAACCTGAGCTCGCATTAAAAAAGCAAGTGCATGTAAGAATTATTACGAAATATGATTACGCAAATAAAATATTGTAATCCTCATTTCACGATTTCTAAAACTACACCCATCCGACTTGAATATAAACTGATTTGCAACAATACTGCAATGGCCCTACTACTGTAACACTTTACTGCGATAGTATAAAAGAATAAAATCTCTCAAAAATTAAATCTTCCCTTCGTCTTCCTTTCTTAACTTTACTGCATTTGTCAAAACTATCCAACAATCTGTATTTGTGGCATGATAAACTCCCTCACCTTATAATAGGGTATTTGACTGTTTTCTAGAAACAGTTTTAAATTGTTAATGATGTCATATTATGCTCCGAACATGCCTTTTTACCTCGTGAATTTCAGTATTTTAAACAAGAAAACTAAATGAAATTCGAATCATTGGAAAGCCCGCTATATGCTACATTTGAGTGACGTGATGTGTGTGACGTCACCAACCACGTTGCTGATGCTGCTCTCGTAAGATACGAAAAGTGTTATATTATTTGGGCATTTACGTTCGCAAAATGACCTTCGTGCGTAGTTCCGCACTGTAGCAATACATCTATAAATACACCAGAAAATGGTTTTTGCAAGTTAGAAAAGTGATAAGGTGCGCAAAATGAGGTTGACACTCGCTGGAAGAAGTCCACATGAAATTGAGGCCACTTCGTGTGTCTATTTCTGTGAGAATCATTTTGACGTAAGTAAAAGGTAAAGCAGTCAACAATCCGAAGATAGGTTTGAACACCACAGTGCTTCACTAGGCATGGTCCTGTTTAGAGGTGGTATGCCGTTGCCTTCCTCCGACCTGACTTCCCCAGCCAGTTATAGGGGGACCTGCAGTCTAACGTGGATTCCGAACCACGGTGCTATTCGGTATTTTTCACAACATTGCGAGAGGTTAAAGAAGTGGAAAGTGACAGATAAAAATCGTAGGACCTGGCGGAGATCGAACCCGTGCTCTTTGGATGCAGGGTTTGGCACTCTACCTCTGTGCTACCAAGCCACACGTAATGTAAGTAAATACTTAATACTATCCCGCTGTTAAGTATCATTCTCTTCTACTGCTAAGGTGTAAAGTAATATTATGTGCAGGTTAATGAGCTGATGTTTACATTTACGAAAAGTAAAACTTTGTAATGTTACAGGCCTACGATTTATTTTTAATTAAATCCGTTTCTTAATATATTTGGTGAAAGTACAACACGAATATTGTTTAGCACTTATTATCTCCAGTAAGAGCACTTATCGCCAGCAGATCTTATTCAAACAACCGTTTCAATAATGGGTAATTGTTTTTTAGATCAACAACGCCCTTCTTGTCGTAAAGTACTTGTCTTTAATGCGCCGATTCATTTAGCGTTTAAACTTTCTTAATATTCAAGAGTAAATACGTTTAAAAGTGTTACCCAAAAATGTGTTATATTTTTAGTGAAAACAATTTGCATTGGCTTTTGACTCACTAGGCCAAAGAATTTTGCAACACGATTTATGTATTTTCCAAAATATAATAAAACAATAAACGGTCTGTCACAATTCTAGCACGCCGCACCTGTAAGTTATAACATCTAGCAGTTCAGCATTTATTTATTTATTTATTTACTTTCCTACTGCTACTTCACTACGAAACGTATTACTGTTGATACTGTCCAGTGGCAGACGACATACATCAATACTCCTTCACTCAATCATAAAGGAATTTTTGCAAAACAGGTTTGCCATTAATCACATACAAATGAACTTCACACAATGGTCAAACTCTTTGTTCCCTTCAACTGTAGCAAATTGCGTCGATATTGATCACCCTCTACTCGTGTCAACGGCCGTGTGGAGGTGGATACAGCAGTTTTCTCCATATCACCGAAGTTACGCACACTCGGCGGAGCCAGTACTTGGGTGCGTCACCGTGACAATTTCCTCGTCTCCTAGCGGCAGAGTCCTTATCGACAGTCTTTGCACCAATGTCGTGATTTAAATTCCAAACATCTCCACAGTGTCTCATGGAGTGAGAGCATGGGACACTGTTGTTGGTGATCCGTCCGTCGGATGAGGACGTTAAGCTCGACGGCTCCCATGGTGCTTTTCGTGAGGAGCAGGCTATGTGGAGGCCCCGGGTTTCACCCTCACCCTTCATTCACCATCTCGAATACGAACACGACACTACACTACATACGCACCCATTACAGTCACCTATACATCAGAACATAGTTATACTTCGCGATGGATAGCTGCCTGCGGTCGCGAAGGATAGGAAAAGCCTTTCCAATTTGAAACTGCACTTCGGGGTTTTCCAGCCCTGCGCTTTTTCTTTTACACCTGTAAGTTAGATTCAACACGGCCGAATCGGAGGCATACCACTAGTCGTTTCTTTTCTGCTCACAATTTACGAACGTGACCATGGTACACAAAGCCTCTGACACACCGTGATGTGGCTTGCGGAGCTATGGCTGCAGAAGTAGATTTAGATCTGCTTGTGAAAAAGGTCAGGAACGCTTTCAGATGAGTGAGGGAGTTTTGATGTAGATTGTGTACCATTAAACAGCACGAGTGAAAGAGCACCATAATTGTAAGAAACCGCTGAACTGTTGGATCTTGTTGTATCTTACATGCGTGTTGTGCCAAATTATTATTTCTAATATTTTGCAAAATACTTTTCTTGAATTCTCTTGGAATCTTGGTCTTGTAAACTCCAAAGCCAATTATGGGGCGACAGGTCGTTCTATTCTTGGCTGCGGCATTGCCTCTGTAAATATTGATGAACTAGCTAAACCCGGCCACGAGTCGCTGTGGCTCATTCTCATATGCAATAAATAGAAAAGGAAATACTGTAACTTATGTCAACATAGAATCACCGTCAGAATGCTTCAATCAAATCAATATCGTTCGTTACACTACTGTGGCTATGTGAAACGAAAGTTATAAAAAATATAGCTCCGCAAATACTCATTATTTGAAACCCATAAGATAGATTACATTTTTTGTCGTTCGTTTTCTCCACAAACATACAGATCAGTTTACCGACTCTAGACCATGTGACGTATAATTTACCTTAGTAAAAAGCTATTGTTTTCTACATTCTTTCCATCTATTTCCCATCCGCTATGTTTTTCTCCTGCTTCCCCACTACCTACCTCTTCATCCTATATCTAATCCCCGGCCTCTGTTCATCACTACCTTTCCTTCCATCTTCTCCACTCGGGGAGCCGATATGTTCATTGTGCAGCAATTCGTCCGACTTAGTAAGCGACTTTTTAAGAGACTCCGCTGCGCTCCGCTTGGTAATACTAAGTATACAACAGGGCACACTCCATAGACCCTTAATATCTGTACATGAAAGACAATTTTCCGAGTGACTCACTGACTGATTCAATGAATGACTCATCATCGCCCAGTCAAGATGATACAAACTTGAAATTTGTAGCGTTGGCGTCGTTTAAGAAGCGATTTTTCGATATTTCGTCCCTAAGGGAGTGAAATTGGTGATGAAGGGATTTTTAAAAAATGCTGCTATTAAGGAAGGTTTGAAGCCTGAACTACAGAAGTCGGTATTTGGAGTCTTGGTTACAATTGAAAAGTAAGTGAATATTTCCCCTCACCCTCTTGGTCATTGCCTACCCTTCCTGTATCTCGTCTTAGAAATCTTTAGTCTTATGTTTATGTTTAGTCTTACGTTCAAAATCTTATATCTCCGAAAGTTCATGACCAAATGATTGATGCAACATACTACTGGATTACGTGCATCATACATCTATTGTTAAATGATATGTCATATACGAATTTATATAAATTTTACAATATGGAAAAGTTGTTGCGAAAATCGCAAAAGTGTCTTATATATGGGTTATGTGTAATATATTAAATAAATAGGTTTCTAAAGACCCTCCTGTGAAAGTAGCTTGTTAAATTTTTTATGAATGATCTGGGGCACTAGACATCTGCAAATGCAACTTAAAACGCTCACTGCTGCTCTAAATTACTTTGCGAGTGCCCATAGTACTTGCGCAGCGGAAATTTATCTAAATGCTCACTCCTTAAGGGAGCAGCCAACGTTTTAACAAACACAAAATTAATGTTAAAAAAGGAATAGATAATTAAACATGGGACGGGCAGCACGAAAATATAGAAGTTTCATTAAATCATCATCTATTCAATAAAATGAACAAGCAAATAAATGTGGGGTGACCAAATTAAGCACAATAAAGCACACATATTGTACAAAAGTGAATTAAATCATAAAGTTACTGCCCGTAATAAAATTGTTCCTGCCCTTTATGAATATGGAGGTAACATGGGAGGAAATTTGCAAATACATAGTGGATAATGAAAAGCATATTCATTCACTCACAGACACGCGCATAATGCTTGTGACACATTACTCATGCGGCAACACTTCTTAGAATCGTCAAAACGAAGTGTCGGCAGCATTTTGATGAGATGGCGGGTGTCTTCAAGCACAATTAAAATCATACTATGCACCAAACGAACTCATGTGTGGGGAGGCAGCGGCATACTATCCTTAAGTACCATATGGTGTGTGACCATCGTGAATTACATAGAATTTACAAAAAGAATTTAATTTCGAATAAGCAAGTAAAGCACACGCAATAATTCATATAGAAGAAAACTAGTATCAATAAAAGTGTGGCTGAAGGCCGAAGTAATGACCGTATCGAAAGCACATTGTGCAGTCGGTCATACTAAGACAGGAAAGACGGAATCAATCCAAAAAATCTGAGAAAAATTTAGCATAGGCAGGGATACAGATACAATGCAAAAACGTTAGTTGAAAACAACAAGGAATTCAAACATACTAGGTTTATATAAAAGCTGAAGGCCACATACTAGTATTCTAACTTGAGAAGACCAGACACAAAAATCATAGCTGGATTGGAAATAAAAATACTAAATTTACACTGAATTACTCGATTTCTGTAAATTAAGAAACATTTTGCCTCGCATAGTGAAAGAATTACTCAAGAAAAACTATCAGTGATAAACCAAGACTGCCTGATCACAAAGAAAGTTAAGTTCTGACAACATGCCATCCCCTCAGCATGACTCGACGATATACTCACTTCGGCAGTTGCGGCAAGTGTAGAGCCTCAGGCCATGCGCAAAGCCTTCCCCTCCTGCGCTGGATGTAGGACGCGCTCAAAGCGATCCAGAGTGCGTTCAGAGTCTACTGTCTACCAACTCTCGCTACTTGAAAAAGATAACACCCTCTACTAGAGCTCCAGAGAGGTTTTTGTCACCTCTTTCGTCCATGATTATGTTGGTATTACACTAAGAACAGGCCACCTCGCCATCTTGCTAAGTAAGCTTGTCGCTGGCCACCCAGCAGACGACAGTGCAGACGACATACAAAGCCATGCGCTCTTAACTAAAGTGAACACACAAGTTGAGTCACATAGGTGGAAACATATATAAACAAGGGGCATTGATCATTAATAAGAGAATAAAATAATTGACATACAAATAGACAGTGTTAATGGCGGAGAAACACTTAAGAGTAATGAATAACAAAATGGAACACGATCACACATTCAGTGGACGTGTTTCAACACAAACCATCACAACATTTTTTTATGCTTGACTCTTGTCTTCCGCTGCATTTCCTAGAGCCTGAAAATTAATGTTAAGGGCAGCTATAAAATAGTGCATAACATACTAATCTAGTTCCTAAAGACCTATTTCATTCAGAGAACTGGAAAACTATGAGGAAAATAACTTTCCCTCGATAATACTCAAAACCGTTCACTGCCCCTATTACTGTCAAGCAGCTAAAATCAATAATGCTCGCCTATTAGTGGCAAAGATATCTCACCAGTCGTCATGCGGATATTTAGAAATTAGAAGATTCGACTACCGATCGAAAATAACTCACGCCAGCTGTCGTTAACGGACATCTGGATCTAGACAAGAACTGAAAATTTTCAAAGCACTGCACATTTCAATTCTTCTCTTGACTAATGTGGACTGCACGCGATCTCATTTTGAACTGTCGTCTACACTCACCGATTCCTTGTATAGATAGGCTGGTGCAGAAGGGCAAGAGAACACCATCTTATTGGCCACTTACGATGCTTTAGCAGTGTCCTAATTAGCTCGTTTTTTTATCCTAAATTTTCTTATTGTGACTTACGCGTTTTCGTTTGAAACCAATGGCGTACTGAGGAATTAATAAAGACTCGTCTTTTAAGTACGATAAATTGTAATCTAGTGTCTAATAACGCCATATTAACAGTTACCAGTGCCGTCAGGAGTACGAGAATTAAGGAACAGTTTTATAATTTTCGCCGCAGTGCAGTGCGCAGCGCGTTACGTCGTGATGCATATGGTTGATAGTTCGAAACCCGAGGTAAAAGATTTTTTCCCCTTGGCACCTAAAAGGTTTTCGAGCAGTCTTATTAATTAAATAGACCTACGTGCTACAACATTTAGAGGTGTGCATATGTAAGAGTACTTCCTCTAAAATGTTCGTTTATTCTATATTTGCAATTCGCTGGTATGTATTTTATTGCATGTTCACAAAATAGAACAAATGCACTTTTCAGAGAAAGCACTGTTATCTTTGAATAATTCGGAATCTTGCAGAATATAGTTGTCTTCAATTAAGAGTATGTGAAAACCTTTTAGGAAACAAGATGAATTGCCAGCGGTGGTTTTTTATTTATTTATTTATTTATTTATTTATATGTTTTGTTCTTCATGTAAATCAATGCTTTGCGGTCGTTTGTTCATGTGCGTTCTGGGTTGTCGTTGAGAATTTTGCTCAGATTTTTATTACAGATGGCGTGAAGTCCAGTTTATTTTTCTTTTTTCATTGGTTCTTCAGTTATATCGGTCCTTTGCCGAGTTTGTTTCGTTTTCTTTTATTTATAACGTTTCGGTGTTCACTCAGAATTTTCGTTACAGAAGGCGTCGAACCCTCTGGCCGAGCACGCTAAGCTACCACATCAGCAACCCTCTGACCAAGAAAGCTGAGCTACCGCGCCCGGCAAGTTTCGAACCACCGGCTAACAGGTTCGTACATAAAAACTAATTCGCGGTCCATTACGCTATGGCGAACAGCTGCGAGAGTAATCCGTAATTCTCGTACCATGGATGGCAGTTGTTAATTGATAACATTGCATTTTTAGACATTAGATTATAATTCCTTGTCCTAAGAAGAACGTGTTTTTGATAATTTTCAGTAGGCCATAGCTTTGCAATGACAACGCTGGAATTATAATAAGACAACCATCAAATACAGAGAGCAAGATGGCGAATGCAAAAGAAAGTTTCGGAGATGGTTTCGGGCAAGGGATGTCTCGTGACTGATTTCCAAACGCTGTGTTCCTTTCAGACTATAGTCACTCGTCCGAACGCCAAATGTACGTTACATTCCTTCAGACTATAGTCTTTCGTAACCAGTACAAGCAAAGAAAATAAATTTAGAACAAACTTCCTCGGCAAAACAGGTGATAATATTATAACGGAAAATGATAATGAAAATGTGGGAAAGATATTAAAATAATAATTTAAAGAGGTAAATGTTAAAAAATAGTATGTTTGTCAAAGCTAAGCTCAAATCTCAAATACTTTTAGCTGTTTGTTAGAAAGGGTGTTACATGCAGGGAGCATAGATATTATCACAATAGTAGAGTCGTAATCGTATCCTCCACAATTTTTTATTATTTATATCTTTAATATTTTTGTCCGAAATACTCACAAAAAGTTATAAAACTACAGGCAAATCTGAAGTGGGCCGTAAAACATGCCAGTGCGATTTTATCGAAGAAATATCGTGGAAATTTTGATTGGAGAATTTTTTAAACTGCAATCCCAAATGGATTATGAGTGCTGAACGGTGCCTATTCTAAATATCCTTATCTTTTCTATTAAAATTATCATTCGGAAATCTGGAAACCATGACTGCATTTCGGCAAGCGGTTGCCGCCCAGAGGTAATTAATCCTCACCATGGTCACCCATGTACACGCAGTGCCCGCCTTTCAACTTCATGAATACTTATTTCTGAAATGTACCGACCGTGGGCTGGGTTAAGGGTCATCTGTAATGTCTAGACAAACATTCTGGATTATTCAATCTAACCCCATGGCTGGGATCGTGAAAATTTACATTGTTCATAATATTGTGTCCGGGGCTGATGAATATATCGACCACTTGTCACGTGGAAGGAATAAAATTAGATATCCGACAAATTCTTTTAATTTTTTCTCAAAATAGGAAGTATATTTGAACCGAAGGGTTAATGGGCTAAGATAATAATAGATGCGATACTATGAAAGCTATAGACTCTGATAATAATACATACTAAGTAAAATGGGCAAAACAACTTCCACATTGTCTTGAAATGATTTTGTCTGGCTAAAGGCCAGTGTTCCCTTATCTTCTTTCTATATTAAAAATCATGAATTCACTCATGTATGAAAGCGCTTCACGTGAGAACGCCTTCGCCGATTTGGCTGATCTTCTCTTTGTTCTGTTCGTAATTCCCAGGACGAGGTTTCTATTACAGAAAATTTTTGTAAAATCTTCCACAAAACTGAAAGTACGCTTCCAGCTCGGATCATTTTCTAGATTATCCAACAATCAGCTTATTCATTCGCTACTCGCCTAGCGACCAAATACGCTGTAACGGAGCGAACAAATACGCCAAGGAGGTTCGTATATAGAGAGATGGTGTTATGCATACAAGGTTAAAACAGACAGATCTAACATTTGTTGTTTAGAAGCCCCTCCCTATTATTCTTAGCTCCATGATGTTATCGGTGGTGATCATATCTTTGGTACGTTGCAAAGATAGAACTGATGTCAGTTCTAGCTATTTTTGAGTGATACAAACAAATTGAGTACAGTTTGTGTTGCCGGCCGCAGTGGCCGAGCGGTCTGCCAGTCAGAGTCAGCACGGCTGCTACGGTCGGGGTTCGAATCCCCCCTCGGGAATGGATGTTTGTGTCGTCTTTAGTATAAGTTAGTTCATAAGTAGTTTGTAAGATTAGGGATTGATGACCCCGCAGTTAAGTCCCTTAAGCTTAACAAACATTTGAACATTTTAACATATCGTGGTTGCCTTCATTGCGGTGATTCACAATGACGATTAATAAAGTGCAAGGCCAGTCGTTGGAAGTTTTTGGAATAAATCTTGAATCAACGTGTTTTTCCCATGGTTAGTTGTATGTGGCGTTTTCGAGAGTTGGTAAACCATCTTGCACTGATCGTTTCCTCTTCGGACGGAAGGACAAAAACTATTTTTCATCAGAAAGCTTGAAAATGAATGCAACACAAAGACTTTCGATTACGATGTATTTCCTTTCCAACTACTGAATTTCAATTTTTTTTTTTTTTTTGTTTTTTTTTTTTTTTTGTTTCGTATAGAATTTCTGTCAGTATTATCCTGCTACTATTATTTTGTTGTCAATTCAAAAACTCTCAAGAAGATATAAACATGGTATAAAAAGCATTTCTATTCTGCTCGCTGCGAGAAAAACATGCTAAGCTGTGCTGTAAAAATGTACGGTTTTGTTTTCCTTTTCCCTGTCATTTTAACGTATAACAGGAAAGTTGTTTTTATGCATAAATTTATAATCATACCTGTTTGTAGAATACAACAAGTATGGCCATTAAAGCTACTAACTCAGAGACAGATCAGCTCGATAGGTCTCTCTAAATACCCGTTACCAATTGGTTTAACCATCCATTTTGACTATTCCCAGTCAAGGCCCCGATTGCAATAACAGTAAATAAGATCAGAGAGGGGGGGAATGAACGTTATTTAAAAAGAGGCGGAAGTAATATAGGAGCAGAGGTGAGGCTGGGGTAGGAGATGCATATGGCGTGGGATAAGAGAGTGGTGTGAAGGTGGTGGAAAAAGATATGGGGAGGAGGATATGGACAGAAGAAGGGAGATTAGTTGATGGTGAAATAGGGGAGGGAGGAAGCGATAGACATAGAGCGAAGAAGAGAAGAGTTTAGGCTATATATCCCATCCACAGCCGGCCGCGTTGTCCAGCGTTCTGCGGCGCGTGAGTCACAGTCTGCACGCCCACTACGGTCGGGAGTTCGAATCCCCCCTCGGGCATGGATATTTGTGCCGTCCTTAGTATTAGCTAGTTCGTAAGTAGTTTGTTAGTTTAGGGACTGATGACCCCGTAGTTAAGTCCCATAAGCTCTACAAACATTTGAACATTTGAATTCCCATACACTTTAGCTACTGCGAAGCGTTGCCGCATTTGCTAGTTTTTAATATTTAAAAAGCAGTATTGTAAATCTCCCGAATGAGTGTAAATAAAGTTCATGCATGTAAGAAAGTGCATGTGGCATTAGTATTTAGGTGAATATGCAGGGTGGTCCACGTGACCGGGGCAAATATCTCACGAAATAAACAAATAACGAAAAAACTACAAAGAACAAAAGTTTTATAGCTTGAAGGGGGAAACCAGATGGCGCTATAGTTGGCCCGCTAGATGGCGCTGCCAGAGGTCAAACAGATATCAACTGTATTTTTTTTTTTAAATAGGTACCCCCATTTTTACTACATATTCGTCTAGTACGTCAAACAATGTTCAAGTTCAAATGTTTGTAGAACTTATGGGACTTAACTACGGGGTCATCAGTCCCTAAGCTTACAAACTACTTACGAACTAGCTAAGACTAAGGACGGCACAAATATCCATGCCCGAGGGGGGATTCGAACCCCCGACCGTATTGGCCGTGCGGACCGTGACTGGAGCGCCTCAGTTCACTCGGCCACCGCGGCCGGCAGTACGTCAAAAATATGAATGTTTTATTTGGAACACTTTTGTCGCTTTGTGATACATGGCGCAGTAATATTCACAAACATATTGCTCACAATTATTGCTGAACAGCGGGTAAAAGGTAGGTGTTTTCAATTAAAACACAAAGCGTAGGTACGTTTGAAGTTTATTTCGGTTGTTCCAGTGTGACACACATACTTTTGTGAAATTATCATACATTATGAGAAAGCGTGCTGTTACTGCCTGATTATCTGTAATTACCTCATGTCTTCAATAAATACTGAAAATGATGTCCTTCAACTTCAGTACATTTGGCAATACTCGTAACGAAATTCCTCTCAACAGCGAGTAGTTCGCCTTCAGTAATGTTCTCACATGCACTGACAATGCGCTGGCGCATGTTTTCAGGCGTTGTCGGTGAATCACGATAACAAACATCCATCAATTTTTCCCATAGACAGATATCCGGGGATGTAAGATCCGGCGAACGTGCGAGCCATGTTACGATGCTTCTACGACCAATCCACCTGTCATTAAATACATTACTTTATTTAATATCGTTTTAACTGCAAGCCATGTGCCGGTCATCCATCATGCTGAAAGTACATCGCCATTCTGTCATGCAGTGAAACATCTTGTAGTAAAATTGGTAGAACATTACGTAAGAAATCAGCATACATTGCACCATTTAGATTGCCATCGATAAAATAGGGAGCAATTATCCTTCCTCCCATAATGCCGAACCATACATTAACCCGCCAAGGTCTCTGATGATCCACTTGTCGCAGGCATCTTGGATTTACCGTTGCCCAATAGTACATACTATGGCTCTGTAATATTCACATACATTACAGAGGTAACGTAAACCTCTGTTTGTGAATGACGCACCGTCACTAAACAGAACTCGTGAAAAACTCTGTTATCGTCCCGTAATTTATTTTGTGTGCAGTGGCAAAACAATACATGACGTTCAAAGTCTTCTCCATGCAAATTCTGGTGCATGAAATATGGTAGGGCTGAAATTTATGTTGATGTAGAATTCACAACACAGACGTTTTTAAGATTCCTGTTTCTTGCTCAATTTGTCTGCTACTGATGTGCAGATTAGCCGCAACTGCAGCTAAAACACTTACTTGGGCATCATCATTTGTTGCAGGTTATGGTTGACATTCCACTAGCGGCTGAACACTTCCTGTCTCTTTAAATAACGTAACTATACGACGAAAAGTTCCAGACACTTGTCTTCCAGGATGATCAACATACATAGCGCAGGCCCGTTGGCATTTTGATAACAATGGCCATACATAAATACCATATCGACCTTTTCTGCTATTGGTACACGGTCCATTTGAGCACGAGTTATGTATCACGAAGCAAATACCGTCCGCACTGGGGAAATGTTACACGATACAACGTACTTATAGTTTGTGACTATTACAGCGCCATCTATCACAAAACGAAAAATATGTTCCAAATAGAACGTTCATATTTATTAAAGATCTGATGCATTGAACTAAAATTTGCGATAAGCCATCGGGAATCGAACCCGAACGACCATGCTTAGTAGGCAGACGTCTTACCGTTTTTATCTGGTAGCTCTTTGGTTTGCGGTCGTTCGTTCAGTTCCTTCGTGGTTGTTCGTTGAATGGTTGGCTCAGCTTTTTATTTTTTATTTTTTTTATATTATTACAGACGGCGTTCAGCCCCCTGACCGGGCGCGCTGAGCCACAGCGCCTGGCACCTCTAGACCACCGCATCACTAGCGATTAAGGCGCTTCGGAATAGTCTAAGCACGACTTCCTTCACATTACACACTTTGATTCAGCTTCCGTGTTCCATAGAATTTTGTCACTACTGCCAAGGCTCTCCGTGCACAGAAGCTGAATTAAAGTTTGTAATGTGAAGGAAATCGTGGTTACACTATTCTGAGGCACGTTGCTTGCTAGTAATGCGGTGGTCTAGCGGTAGGACGTCTGCCTAGTAAGCATGGAGGTCCGGGCTCGATTCCCGGTCCCATTACAAATTTTAATTCAATGCTTCAGATTTATCTTTAATGTCTTTGACATATTCGAGACGAAAAACCGTCTCAGTGACTGCATATTTATATTTACATTGTTAATTATTCATATTTATTTTCGTACTTAACGAATATGTAAAAAAATAAAAAAATAAAAAAGGTGGGGTGGGGGGTAGCTATTTAAAAATATGCAGTTGATATCCGTTTGACCTATGGCAGCGGTCTAGCCGACCAACCATAGCGCCATCTGTTTTCCCCCTTCAAACTAGAAAAGTTTTGTTTTTTGCAGTTTTTTTCGTTTGATACCTATTTCGTGAGATATTTGGGCTGGTCACTATCAATGGACCGCCCTGCAGAATCAGTCAGATTTCGTGTTAGGCGGTCTATTTCTTCGGTGGCTAAGCAGAATTCCTGGTGGGCTGCTTTTCTCGAGCCCGGGAAACTGCAGAGAAAACCGAGCCTGCCAGAGACAGGCAGTCCCCGGCCGGTCTTGAACTTGAGGCCGCGCACTGGGGTTCTGGGAGGCCGCTGCAGTGCAGTCTCAGGACAGCGCGGCGTCGCCTCGTCTCTGCTCTCGCGTTGCCAGAGAAGAAAATAAAATTGCGCGGAGCGCTGCGTCGCGGGCTGTCAAGTGGAGCGACAGGAAGTCGATGCGAGAAACAGGCACTCTCTGTTTCAGAATTATAAGTTTATTTTTTCCCCAATGACACATTTCGTCTCATTCTGGAATCTTCATATTACCCCATTCAGTCAAACTTGATTACCTCGAACAACGAAGAAAATTAGCTATTTACATGAGTTTAAATATGGTTCAAAATGTTATCACTCTGAATGATTATAAACATTTAAATATAATTTTCTTTGACTATTAATACAAAACATTTTCTACATTTATGTAATTAAATTTTAAAAATCAGTAAATTTCAATACGTGTTATTTTCTCTGTTATTTGGTGACGTCAGGTTACCCCCAACCACCAATAACCACAAATAGACTTTACGAAAAATAAATTATAAGTAACATAAACGTTTCTGTATGTATAAAAAGCACCTGATGATGAGTAAAACTTGCTAGAAACGCGTTGTGCTATGCTAGATGAAACATTAGCAATTAAAGTGACTGGTATCAGAAATATGAATATTTATTTATAGAATTACATATTTTTTACGACGTTACAGCGTTCATTTTTAATGAAATAAATCGTAATTTGCGATCAGTTGTGGCTTCGCAGTACTAGGTTGAATGAAAATTTGTGCCCGGCCGGGATTCAAACTCGGGATCTCCTGCTTACTAGGCAGACGCGTTGACCACTCTGCCACCGATACTACAGAGAATTATCCCCTGCACGTCTCCCGCCACACCCAAATCTCCATTCGCCAAGCTATTACCACAGCCTATTTGTTCTGTAATGCTCGCAGCCTGAAAACTGTATTCCCGCATCAGGGAGGACTATGTGGTATTCCGTCTAAGCCTAGTACGGCGAAGTCATAACTGATCGCAAATTGCGATTTATTTCAGTCATTGAACGCTGTAACGTCGTTAAAAATATATAACTGTATACAAGTCGAGGCTGGGCTCATACGACAATTAATTGTGTCTCGATACCTCATGGTCTGTTCTCCCTGATGCGGGAATACAGGTTTCAGGCTGCGAGCATTACAGAACAAATAAGCTGGGTAATAGGAAAGAGACAGCGTGGCGAATGGAGATTTGGGTTGGCTGGAGACGTGCAGTGAAGACTCCTCTGCAGTCGAGCTGGTAACTGTGTCCTCGCTGGCAGAGTGGTCAACGCGTCTGCCTAGTAAGCAGGAGATCCCGGGTTCGAATCTCGTCCGTATACTAATTTTCATTCGCTGCTCGTTGGTATTCCATCTAAACCTAATAAAGCGAAGCCATAACTGATCGCAAATTGCGATTTATTTATAGGGTCCAATTGATATAGTCTCGAGCCTAGGAGAGGCATTGCAAGTGGTTTTGCTATAAACAGAGGCAGCCGACTTTGGCGGTCTGCTGCCGTAGTGCTTTTACACCGCACTGTCCCAGTGGACATGAACTTTGTAAGTCCCATGGTTCCCTTCTCTGCTGGTCTTTTAGCACTGACATCAAGGCAAACGCCGCCGCTCTCGGGCATAAACTGAAAAAATGTTTATATAGTCTATGGAACTTAACTACGGGGTCATCAGTCCCTAAACTTACAAACTACTTACGAACTAGGATGGCACAAATATCCATGCCCGAGGGGGGATTCGAACCCCCGACCGTAGTGGCCGTGCAAACCGTGACTGGAGCGCCTTAGTCCCCGCGGCCGCCGCCCATAGCGATGTTCGTGGTGAGACGTAACGCCACACTGAATTCTCTAAGGATTTCCCAAACGGAACGTATAAAACGTCTAACTGCAGCCACCATTCCGCATTCAAAGTCTAACACCGTTAGAAAATTTTTCGCATGAAACACCTTGAGTACATTGCCACCATCTTGTCTTGCATCAGTTATAGTATCAATGCCATGTTGTGTCCTTTTCTGTGAAGAGATTTTCCTGAATTTTTGTTGTTTATTTATACTTTCTAAATGTGCATTGTATTTGTGCTTTTAACGTAGGTGTTTCACTGTGCACTGTATCAGTGCTGTTAATTTAAATGTTTCACACGACACCATGCAAGATTTTATCGTAATGAGCACTATAATCAATTACAAAACGTGTCCCAGCTGCACATATGAGACATACACATTGTTTACTTATTATGTCCGGTATGTGTAGCAGGTTTTGTACATGATTATAGCGCGCATTACGATAAATTCTAGCATGGTATCGTGTGAAACACATTCAGAACACTGATACAGTGAACAGTGTCGTGTTAAACACCTGCGTTAAAAGCGCAAATGCATCGCACATTCAGAAAGTGCAAAATATACAAGAAAAATACAGGAAATCTCATCACAGAACGGCACACAACATGTCAGCGATACTATAACTGATGCAAGAAAAGGCCTAGCACAAAAGCATGAAAAACCATGTGAAGATAGACTTATCAATCCAAAAGCGGTTATGGATTAAGAAAATAAACATTTCTACCATACATATTCACGGAATGTATGACATTAACTGCGAATGGGATTCGAACCAGGGTCTCTTGCTTTCTAAGCAGTTGCGCTGACCCCTACACCAACCTTTTTGTTGTTCATCTGGTAGATCTTTGGTTCGCGGTCGTTCGTTCAGCTTGTTCGTGGTTGATCGTTCAATGGTTGGCTCAGCTTTTTTATTACAGAGGGCATTCAGCCCCCTGACCGGGCGTGCTGAGCCACGGCGCCCGGTTAGCTGGGGACACAGCGACCATCACAACTGCACGCAATTACTCAAGTACGCCTCACGTCAAACACAAATTTGCAACTTTACCCTGCCTACTAGAACTCAAACTCGTAGTCACTGTGTACTAATTTCCGTAAAAGTATGGACCTAGGAGTGCCTCCGCACTGAAGAAAGGATGATTGTTCGTCATCGGCAATGTCCGAAAGAACAGACACGGTTTCCATTAAATATTTAAATCTCGATTGCGATGACACCAAGATCCTTTGTTACATTGGTACATTGTCTCACAGACACGATCCAGAGGCGTGGATATCATATTTTTTTTGGAGGAGGGACAGAGGTTAGTTGCCAAGGTAAGTGTATGGAGGGGCCGGGGGCGGGGGGGAGTTGTTTTCCGTGGGAGGGGGTCAACCTTACTAATATGTCCATCCGAATCCAAATTAATAATGGTAAAAATGTCTCAATGGATGTAGCGCTGGCGAGGTGGTTATTGGACATACTATCCCCCTCCCCCTCGTTACCTATGCAGCTGACACTGCGGTATAAGTATGATCTGTGCATTCCCACGTGCCCAGTTGTTCCCCGCGGCAGCCCCGTTCGCCTGCTGTGCAGCCTCCCGCGGCAGGTGACGCCAGCTGTGCGGTGAGCAGAGATAAAGCGTCTGCTGTAAACCAGCCAGTGGGACACATACTGTCCAGAGCTGACGCTGGCCAGCCCCCGCACCACAGTAAATCTTGGGCCACACTTAGCGAGGCGGTGGCGGTAAACCCACAACTCATTCCTGCTGTTAACAGGTCCGGCTCTGGGGTAAACATACCACTTGGCGCTACAGGGACAAACAATCAGCTTAATGGGTACGGCGTCGTTCGCGGTTAGAATAGTACCAGACACACACACAGCGGCTGTTTACTGCCATTTCCTGCGCGTCTTCGTCTTACTTTCCACCAGGAAACACTCCAGGTGGTATCGAAAGTTTCTACTTCTTCTTCTACCACCACCACCACCACCACCACCACCACCACCTCTACTACTACTAGTAGTAGTAGTAATAGTAATACTAATACTACAAATTCCAGAATTTAACCTGAAATTCAGCAAGACCAAGACTGTTGAGATGACAATAAACAGAGAGGAAACAAGTTCAAACATCTACCTGGATGGAACAAATATTGAATCAGTTTCCCACTTCCAGTACCTCACAAGTATTTTCTCCAACGACAACACCAACCAGCAAGAAATCCTAAACAGGACACAAACAGCATCAAACAGCAAGTACGGAATCTATTTTGGGACAAAAAAGTACCCAAAGCAAAAAAGTTGATTTTGTATCACAAATACTTTGCTCCAATCCTTATGTATGGCATGGAAACATGAACATTGTTAAAAAAGGATTACAGTAGAATCCAAGTAACAGAAATGAGATACACAGAGAAACAACTGGTATCAGGGTTCCTATTTCCAACATCCTGGGGAAACGAAGACCTGCAGTGGTACGGTTATGGATAGCACAAAGACAGCTAATGGAGGAGGAAGACCAAAAGGAAGGCCAAGGAGACTATGAATTAAGGCAGTACAATCAGACGTAGAGAAGAGCGGTTTTAACTGGGATTATGTCCAAGACCAAATGCTATATCAAGATCGGAAAAAATGTACAAAAATATTCAAATGTTTGCAGAACTTATGGGACTTCGGGGTCTTCAGTCCCTAAGCTTACAAACTACTTATGAACTACCTAAGACTAAGGACGGCACAAATATCCATGTCCGAGGGGGGATTCGAACCCCCGACCGTAGTGGCCGTGCAGACCGTCACTGGAGAGCCTCAGTCCCCTCGGCCACCGCGGCCGGCGGAAAAGATGGACAGCGCTTGTTAGCCACACCCGGCAACCTGGAGATGGAAAATTATGATGATTATGATTATGACTACTACTTCCCGGCGATCGTAGTGAAACATTTCAATTTCAGGTCGCTGGATGTGAGGGCTGCAAGCCCTCTGAAAAAAAAAAAAAAAAAAAATAAAATAAAATAAAATAAAATAAAATAAAATAAAATAAATAAATAAAAAGTCACCCTCCGTCAACAACGAAACTATCAACACACAACAAAAACGAACCAATCTCCGCAAAGGACCGACCGAACAATAGAACAAACAGATAAAGAAAAGTTGGACTTGGACGATAAACAGTGAAGACAGAGGATATAGGCTTTTGAAACGTGGTGCTACAGAAGAATGCTGAAGATTAGGTGGGTGGATCGTGTAGCTAATGAGGTGGTACTGAACAGAATTGGGGAACTTCAGTAAAAGAACGGATCGATTGGTAGGACACATTCTTAGACATCAAGGAATCGTGAATTCCGCATTGGAGGGAAGTGTTTGGTCTAAAAATCTCAGAGGAAGACCAAGAGATAAATACAGTATTCAGATTAAAATGGATGTAGGTTGCCGTTCTTATGAGGAGATTAAGAGGCTTGCTCAGGACAGAGTAGGGTGGAGAGCTGCATCAAACCTGTTTCCGGACTGAAGATTACAACACCACCTTCTACTTGCATTGAATAATAATGTTCGAGAAGTTTCTGTTACCTTATATACATTTTGTAAACTCCGGATGGATTTAAACGATTATTTGTTCTTATAAGTGTGTGAAAAATGCTAAATAAGGTATCGTTGGATTCAAACTAGTGTTATTCAATCTTCTAGCTACGTCCTACGACACTGCTACTGGGCACTATTCTAGTGGGTACCACTAGCTTGTTACCGTATGCATCCTCGACAGCACAGTAACTCCACAGGCTATGACAGATACGTTATTTACACGGTGAGAAGCCAGAGTTCGAAGCGTACTGCACTGAGCGGAAGTCGTCGCAGACTGAAGAAGGGACGACGGCTAACGCGACGCCAGCATCTGCCAACATGTGAGACACGATGTAGCGTACTCTGACGATAAAGGTCACGACCCAAACCAGTGGTTAAAGGGATACGAAAGTATCTCAAAATTCGGCAAATAGGAGATCAACAAGCAATGATACGGAAAAAATAAATCTGACTAACTGGTCGTCATTCCAGGCAGAATGGAGACGATATTTGAAAATACATGTCGACGGTGAGGAAAACTGAAAAGAAGAGTGCAGAATGAACACTTACCTGCCCTGCACGTAGAGGTGCAGCTCTCTGGCACCGTTTTGCTGCAGTGACGGTGCCAACGACCGCATTTCTTGTGGCGTGTCCGCGCTCGACTTTGCAACTGCACGCTATAGGGCTCCAAACCGGGGACCACTACCGAATGCGACGACACCTCCAACCCGGGTAGCCTACCTTCGTATACCGGTTCACAGCCATTGATGGTACTTTAGCGCTGGGCCACGGCGCTCCGAACCAGAAAAATTATATATCACTACGGGGTCGAAATTAGCAACTGACTGTAATTAATGAGAAGTGTGAAATCGTCCACATGAGTCGAAAAGAAATCCGTTACACTTTGTTTATAAGATAAATCAATCAAAAGTGAAGGCCGAAAGCTCCACGAAATACCTAGGAATTACAATTTCTTCAGACGTCAACTGGAAAGAACGCGTAGATAATGTCGTGGGAAAGGCGAATCAGAGACTGCGTTTTATTGCGAGAATCCATAAAAGATGCAACAGAACTGCTGAAGAGACTGCACACACAATGCTTGTCCGACCGTTATTGGAGTATTGCTGTCCAGTGTGGGATCCTTATTAGGTGGGTTTGACGAAGGACATCGAAAGAGTCCAAACGAGGGCAGCTCGTTTTGTATTGTCTCGATACAGGGGAGGCAGCGTTACGTAAATGATACAGGAACTGGGATGGGAATCATTACAACAACAGCGTTTATCGCTGCAGCGTGGACTACTTATGAAACTCCAATCGCCAACATTCTCTTCCGAATGCGAAAATATATTTTTGACTCCAACTTACATTGGTAGAAAAGATCATCAGAATGAAATACGAGAAATCAGAGCTAGAACGGAGAGATTCACGTGTGCTTTCTTCCCGTGCGCTATTCAAGAATGGAATGGGAGATAAATAGTATAAAGGTGGTTCGATTAACCCTCTGTCAGGCACTTAAATGTGATTTGTAAAGTACTCCATGTAGATGTATATGTAGAATAATCTCAAAAAGTGCGTCTGTTGTTGTGGCTGCTGCCAATGACAAAAATCCCTCTATATCTGTGCGTGCTAGCGAGTAACCTGTCACGACAGATATCCACCTCCCTCTACTAAAACATTTGGGGTACAGAGAACACTAACGTGACGCCCCAAGCCACTGGCCAGTTCTGCCTGTTTCTTTTAGCCTCGTGGCAGGCGGCTGTTTATACAATACACGATCCTACCAGGCTGGTCAGGTTTCATCATCGTCCTTTCTCTGTAAATCATTCAGAAAACACGTAGCGACCTATAATGTACCCGCAAAATCGTAATTATTTATGCTAAAATTGATTAAATTAGCTTTATTGATGAAATTACTTCAAGTAACTATCATTCTGAACCTTACTGGTATATTAAAATTGTGTGATGGAGCCAGGATTCGAAACCTGAGACCTCTGCCTTTCGCGGGCAAGCGCTCTACCGTCTGAGCTATCCCTGAATGCTTAATGGTCCGTCCTCACAACTTTACTTCTGCCAGTAGCTCGCCTCCTGTGAAGTTTGGAAAGTAGGAGGCGAGGTACTGACAGAAGTAAAGTTGTGAGGATGGACCGTCAAGCGTACCGGGATAGCTCAGACGGTAGAGTGTTTGTCTGTATAAGGCAAAGATCCTGTGTTTGATACCCGGTTCCATCACACAATTTCAATTTGCCAGGAAGTTTCTTATCAGCGCACACTCCGCTGCAGACTAAAGGTTTCATTCTGGAACTATCATTCTGTTCATAACAATGTTTGTCAAGAGCTAAACCGCCGCCACAATAACATTAGTTCACCGAGTTATAGAATTATTATTCTCCATGTGACGACTTCTAGGGGAGCAAGAAACGATAGGTTAGCTACGAAGTTATTGTTACTCATCCATATTTGGATGTGTACGATTTGAAGAGGTTAGTCATTGTTTAGAAGGACATGGAATGCGTTATGTATATGAAGATAATAATAATAATCAGCAATTCAGAAGTAAGTTGACCAAATACAACATTTAATTAACGTCCTTGATTTAACAAAAGTGGATCTGAAATGGTATAAAGGAACTAGATATCGAAACTCCAACTCAAGGTTATTGCGTATACAAAATTGTATCGTAATTTTATTCAGCAATTGCACACACGGTTCCATAGGCATTTCCTAGATTGGTAGTAATCATTACCAGTTCTCTGATGGGAGAAATGATCTCTACGATTACTCTGTGCACGAAACGAAATTAATGATTTCAGTGCACCAGCCCTCCAGTGCACATTGCAGCCTACGTTTGTTCTCAGCCTTACCACCACAGTCAGGATCAGTATCTCCGTAAGATAAAAACAACCTGTTTTCTTACAGATTTCGACGACTACATTGGAAGAGACTTTAACGACTTGAAAAATATTGACCGCTTAAAAGAGAGAGAGTATTCAATATCGAGATTTCAGCTTAGCATTTTCAACAAATTAAATAACTATACACTATATATTTGTTCCACAATAATATTTATTTTGTTGTGAACTAGCTTTCGGCTTCTTAGGCCATCTTGAGACGACTTAACACTGCAGATTATCCACATCATACCAGCTGCTGTGTTTCGAGTACAAAGATTTTACCAAGATAACTGTCAGTCATGGACTACGCAGTCTTTACGTATTTTATGAACAGAGATGCCCAAACAATTAAAACAAAACTGCAACAAAGACATAACACGTAGGTTGAAACAAGCATTGGTCCAGTGAATACCAGTAAGTAGAATTGTATATTACATTAACATATATATACGAACAAAAGTAGGAGGGGGAAAAGGTGAGTGAGGAAGACATAAAAATGGAATGTTGGTGAGGAATAATGACATAAGTTTGGTGTATGTGTTGAAATTGTGTAATGTCACTCACCCACGTTCCAATGTTTTTCCTTTTATGTGTTACTCACACCATTCTCGTGAAAATCAGCGAATTTTAATATGGGCTATATACTTCAGTATGCTCCTTTATTGCATATTCACATACTCCCAACTTATGTAATTGTTCCCCACCAACATTTCATTTTTTATGTCTTCCTCACTCACCTGTTCCGCTTCTGCTTTCGCGTATATATAAGTTAATTTAATATACAATTGTACTTACTGGTATTCACTAGGCCATTGTTTGTTTCAACCTATTGTTTGAAAATTAATGTATAGTTATGTCTTAGTTACAGTTTTGTTTTAAGTGATTGGGCGTCTCTGTTTATAAAATACGTGAAGACTACATAGTCTATGACTGACAGTTATCTTTGTAAAATATTTGTACTCGAAACACAGCAGCTGGTGTTATGTGGTAAATCCGCAGTATTAAGTTGTCTGAAGATGACCTAAGAAGCCGAAAGCAAGTTCACAACAAAATAAATATTATGGAACAAATATATGGTGTATACAGATATTTAATATGTCTATGTTCCATCAAGAACCGACGGAAGAGTCCACAAATATTTTCAACAAAATTTACGGAATCAGTTCAAGCTTTCAGTTGACAAACCAACTTTTAGTGTTAAGTTTGTTTTTCCACTATTAAGGAGATAAACTGGTGTCCGTGATAGGACGCGATGAACTGTGTGTAATCTGTGTATGTGTTTTCTGTTACATGTCAAAACCTACAATCTCGAGACGCGTGCAAGCAGATCCCTGGATCAGATCGACTGCGAGACTGCCTTCATTATTTGTTTTCCTGCCCTTTGACAATACCTGTCATGAATTGGTGTTTCTCTGATAAAATCAACAGATAAACTTTCTTGGTCGATCCTAAAATATATCTTTCCTTCTGAGAAGTCGATACATACTTTCTTTCCTCTGTCTTAATGCCGACGATGCACTTCACTAACACCTTACCTACTTCCAGGAATGTGCTTTCTATCGCTACATTTTCAAAACCTACAACAACTTGCATCTTGACCCTTTGTGACCGAGTCCCAACTGCTACGAGGATTTTGCAGGTTTTGACAGAGAATACGGGTACTTTTATTGTCCTTATTCATTTCTTGTTCAAATTATAGGATATTACACGTGCTGAAGCAGAATTACCGTAGCTGGTATTTTCCAATGGTGGCTAATAATTCAGTCATGGGTACAGTACGTTCATTTCGTACGTTTACGTTTTTTCATTGCTCACCTTGCAATAAATACCCATCATTATATCTGAACTATGTTAAGTTCGCCCCTTGATGATCCCATGACAGCCCCTCAGGAGCAGAATGCGGTTGGAATTAATTTGACGACAGCGTTCAACGGTTGCGAGCTGCGATGTCTGTTACCAACCCAATTATCGAGGGCTGCTGACGCCATTCGTTATGTTGGTAGTATTGAGACTTCATTTGTTGTGATTGGCTGATCCAGGCACTTGTCGCGTGCTATATCAAAAAATGTTCAAATGTTTGTAAATCTTATGGGACTTAACTACGGGGTCATCAGTCCCTAAACGTACAAACTACCTATGAACTACTTACGAACTAGGACGGCACAAATATCCATGCCCGAGGGGGGATTCGAACCCCCGACCGCAGTGGCCGTGCGGACCGTGACTGAAGCGCCTCAGTCCCCTCGGCCACCGCGGCCGGCTTGCTATATCTACGCCGCGTGTTGCTTCTGTTGGCGACAGTTACTATTCCAAACATAATTATTATCATTCACTGTGTTGGGTTGTATGGGATTGAATCGCGGTGCTGGCCTATTATTTCTCATTTTATTACTTCGGGCATTACCGTATTGTTGGTTGTTATTTCTGTCAAAGCCGCATGATCCTTCGTCATCATTGTTTCTAAATTTCCGTCCGTTAATTTTGTTTGTAGAAGGCCGTGAGATGTCACCGCAATAATGATTGTTAAATTGTGAATTTCCATTGGAAAATTCTCTTCTATCATCCGGTAGATATCTCAAATTTCTGCGCTTGGCTTCTTCATTAATCAGATCAATTCTATCCATCGTAGCCAAAATGTCTTCAATAGGAAACGATGAGCTGGTCTTGTACACGGAAAGGCAGTGCAGAAATTGTCGTCATGATGCCATTCTTTGCAATCGGCTCATCCAGGTATCGACATTTACTGAGATATTTTTCAAAGAAACGTCTCATAGTACCTTTCGAGAAAGAAAATGGCTCCGGGTATAAGACTTCCCTGCGGAGATTTTTGTTCTCCAGTAGAACATTACTTGTCTAGGAAAGCATTTTAACTCCTCGTAAGATCTACAATTATTTTGCATTTCGTTAGCCCAGAGTGCATCGTCTCCCTGAATAAATCCAGTGATAAATATAAATTTTTTCTCTCTCCGTCCAAGAACTAGGTAAAACGTCTTCAAAACTTGAAACGAAGGCAACAGGTTTTTTCGAATCTTTAGCCGGATTGAATATTTGGAATTGTTGCTGTATTATCATCTTCTACTCAACATACGCTCTTGTAGACACACCCAGATTTTTATTGTATTGTATTGAATTGAAATGACGGTATACCTGATCGGATCCAAAAGAATCACTGTCAGACGGATTTGGAGGTGGAAATGTGGTATACGGTCTTGCATTAAACGTTGCCTTTGTTAGGCTGGCTATATCCTGGCCAGGAGGGGTGATTCTTCCATCGGTCGCTTCGAGTTGTTCTCCTACTTCATCTAGACCACGATTATCATCAGCATCTGTTGTCACGGTCTAACAGTAGATTTGACTTCATCGTTAATTGCTTTTATTACTTCTAGCAGTTTAGAAGCTGTCTATTCATTCAATTCTTGAATTTTTCTTCATTCCCTTCTGAAATTTCTTATCTGAGTTTTGATAGCATGCATTTTTTTCTTGCTTACGGCTCCTAGATTTTCCTTGAGATATGGAAGTTTAAAGTGTCTAGTTGCTCCGGAAAAGTTTCTTAATTTTGTTAAATAACGGTAGCCTGTTGCGACTCAGTAAGTTCGCAAACCTGCATTCGCAGTTCATTCTGTCATAAGGTCGGAATAATTTCGATTTGTTTCCTGATTTCTTCTTGTGCCTGCTCGATGTGCGGCGCGAGATCTATTTGTGACTAAATTATTTACTTTAGCTTAGAGTTCGTGTTTAGTTTGCTGATTTTCCGGAGAGGCTGCTCAGTTTTTAAGGATAAATGTAATATCAGGTTCACCATCTTATTCATTTTAATGGTAAGAATGTCTACTGGTGAGTCTATGTTTGCTCGATAAGTGGTTTGTTGCTGTGTTTCATCAGCGTTCGCATAGACAGCTGATTCTAGTGCCATAGTTATATTTACACGTGAAACATCAGACGGCTGCTCTACGTTATTACGTAGCAGTGAAATTTTATATGCAGCTCTGTCAGTGTCAAGGCATTCAAAAACGCACAATTAAAAATTAAAATCACAATCAATGTAGACAAAAATATTCACTGTTTCTTCCAGTAACACTTCGCTACCTACTTGTAAAGTTTTCTAGTAATAGAGATACAGCGAAATGGTAACGTATATTGCTACACAGAATAGGTTAAAGATTATTTACTGTCTATAACAATTAACAGATAGTATTTAGCGCGCTGCGACGTGTAGTTTTCGAAGTAAAGGCATTTCAATCGTGTGTGACTGGAGTATAGTGATTACTGTAGTGAGTCATCTCTTTTTAATTGGACCATATGAGTTCTATCCATAGTGAGTTAGTATTATGTGTACCATTTTTTTCTGCCAAAGTGAGTTGGCAGTAAGTGTACTACATTAATTATTTCCTTGTGAGCTACATTTAGTTTGATGTTTTTAAGCTTAGTGAGTCTAGGTTAAGAGAAGAAGTTTACTGTATTTTCTCAAATTGAAATTCTTCATTCTAATTGCGAATGGACACGCAGCAACGCTAGTGTGTTATATTAACTGTGATTACTCGCAGTGAGCATGTTCTAATTATTTAGCAACGGACACGTTTACTGCAGTATGTGACATAAATCAAAGTGCTGATATGCCGGCAGTAGCCGGACACGTGTACTTCGAAAACAGTCAGCCGAATCAACTAATCGCCTGCTATACGCTTGCTACAGCGTTTAATGTGCGCGACACAGCCCATAATACAATAAAATTTATTCATTTATTTTTATTTCCGTACACTCAATGATAGAGCTGTGTTTTCTTTTACAAGATACATTTATTATGAACATTAAACTTCCTTACAAAATCATTCTCAGAATTTGAACAAATTGTATCCGGTTCTTAAGTGAATACAAAGTTCGGATTTGATTCATAACTACTTTGAGCTTCATGAGAATTTTAATCTTTTCATAATGGAAACAGTAACTTCACAATTTATTCGGACCCGCGATTTTGGACGTAAAGGACAATGCTTGATGACAAATTTCCATATACATTTCCAATGCGCATCATTTATTATATGACTGGGAAGTATATGGCTGATAATTTTCAAATTATTTAATATCAAAGGAATGCTTTCATCAAATGCTGTCGAAATCAGCGAAACAGAAACTGAATCGTTTCCGAACGTTTGAATGTGTGATGGATAACGAACCAGCATGTTAATCCGTTCCATTGCAATATATATAGGTCTCTCACTAAAGTCCCGTACGATTATTTTTGCATGTTCACCATTCCGGGCATTTCGAGTACATAACTTCCACCTTCACATTCCATTCCACCTCAGTAGCAGTATTTCCTTCCGTGTGTGAAATAGCCGTCGCGTCTGTGCCCCAACGCCGACGACAGTCGACGACTGTGCTTAGTAACCGCTAAACTGAACTACTGTGTTAAGGGGAGTCGTAATGCCCTGTCTCGCCAATGTTAACTTTGCCAACTTTAAATTCCTTTCCTCTAGAACTATTATATACAGAACTTACAATTTTGGCAGCTACTTTCAGCAAATATTCTTAGCTCACTAATCTAGAACTAATCTTTTCTTTTTGCTGGTATAATATTTATGAATTTTTTACGATTAAGCCATTTTATTGGAAAAAGATTTACCATAATTTTCCCTGGTTCAGAGAATAAGCCAGATATTATCTTGATTGTAATTAAGAGGCCTCTTTTAATTGTTATACAGAATTTCTTAAAATTCGAATTTTATTGGTTTAGTGGTTTGTGAGATAAAAGTACATGCAACACTATAAACATCAAATGCCAGAAAATGTGATTAAGGGAATGTATTACGAAAATTCACAAATACCCGTTATTCTGTTATCAAAAATTATCCAGCAGAGTTATCAGGGTCATCTGCTTCTTCATCTAGAAGCTTTCTTCTCCTTGCCGCCCTTCCTTTTTATTGTTATTATTATTATTATAAAATTCAGGTGCATTCTGAGCCTTCCTTACTCTCATGTTGCCCAGAAGCCGTAACCTCTGACGGTGTTGTCAATTTTAAACAGAAATGTTGTAAACATTCAGTCACCTTACGAATATTTAGGTCACGGTGAAGTAGCCGAGCTGTCTAAAGGCGCCTCGCTGCGAAGCGCGCGATTGCTCCCCGTCGGAGGTTTGAGTCCTCCCTCGGGCGTGGCTGAGTGTGTGTGTATGTGTGTGTGTGTGTGTGTGTGTGTGTGTGTGTGTGTGTGTGTGTGTGTGTGTGAGTGTGTTGTCCTTAGGTCAGTTTACCTACGGAGTGATGACCAAGCAGTTTGGTCCGAAAGATTTACAGACATTTGAACATTTGAGAAATATTTATCACCATTAGATATAAGGCATGAAATAAATATACAAGCCAGCTTTCATGAGCTTCACTGCTCATACTACACAGTATTTACTTGCATGGATATCTAATAAACTTAGTACACATATAATTACTATCCGAAAGGAATACTGTGGAGAAAGGAAGACCAACCTCGTATTTAGGTGGGAGTAAGGACAGAGAAGTATTGTGAAGAAAGAGTGTGTGTGTGTGTGTGTGTGTGTGTGTGTGTGTGTGTGTGCGTGAGAGAGAGAGGGGGGGGGGCGGAGGTGATAAACAGAGTGGTAAGATAAGTAGAAAGGTAAAGATGCGCAAAGAGAGTTTTAAAATAGTAGTAACCAACTGCACTCAAACTGGTTATACTGACCGGTTTCAGGCACTTAGTGCCTTTCTTCAGACATATATTTGCACCGTTACTCGACAATAAAACCAACGTTCCCAGACGGAAATGTAACCGAGATAGCTTTTTATGGTCGTTTTATCTTCTGACTACTGGTTTGGATTAACTCATATTCTTCAGATCAGCATTGTCGCTTACCAGCGAACGATCAATATTTGTAGAGAATACTTAACTGAAGATGATGGTTTATTTAATCGAAAGAAAGTAATGGCCAGACTACATGACATCAACTGCGAATGGGGAAAACTGAAAACGTGTACCCAGCCGGGATTCGAACCCAGGTCTGCTGCTTTCTGGGCAGTTGACCACTACACTATTGGGGACACAGTGATCGACGCCCCCTGCAAGGACTACCTAAGCACGCCTCCTGTCAGACAAAATTCCAGCTTTACCCTATACAGTTTGAATACTATGGGCAGGGTAAAGCTGGGAATTTGTGTCTGAGGGGAGGCGTACTTAGATGGTCCTTGCAGGTGCGGTGATCACTGTGTCCCCAGTGGTGTAGTGGTCGGCGCAAGTGCCTAGAAAGAGGGAGACCCGTGTTCGTATCCCGGCTGGGTGCACATTTTCAGCTTTGCCCATTCGCACTTGATGTCATGTATTCTGTAAATATGAAAGAATAACAACTGCAGGATCAGAAGTGGTCTGTTTTTCGAAATAGACGCCACATGTATATATAGAAAATAATGGACGTACAAAAACTATATTGGCTACATTTCCGTTTCGAAGTTGTTGTTTAACTCAATTAGATCACCCATTCCTGCAATTTGATGTACTAATTTTAAAAACCAAGTGAATAAGACATGCTACTATGGACAAAAGAATTAAACGAATCTTCACCTTGTTCAATCATAATAGATGCAATTTTTGCTTTCCACCAAAGCGTTTATGAATCACAGACATGTCCTCCCGAAATTTTGTGGGATGCTGCGAACGTTTGTTGTGGCCCCATCTTATAAGAAGTGTTTCACAGTCGTCGACATCGAAGCACTCGCAGCTTATTGGTTGCCGCAATGTGAACGAATGGTCATCGCGTATATGTTGCATTCTGACAAAGAAACTAGTTAAATTAAAAAAAACAACGATTAGATATTTTAAAATTGAAACTGATCGGAAAAGGTGGAGAAAAAGTGTTATTGTGCTACAGTTGAGGATATACGAACCTCCACATCATTTTACATTTACGTAGAAAAATGAGGCTAAAGATATCTTCAACAAGAAAAAAACGAAGTGTATACCTCTGCAACTGAGACCGCAGGGAATGCTTTTAGTAAGCTCTTCTGTAAAAGAACCGCTTCGCTACATTTTCGTTCATCGTCTCCTGCAGTTGCTTTCAGAAACAGCTAAGACTCGGCACTAAATCGATCTAAATCTGACAACAGAAGATACGATCCCGAAGACGAGATGGGTTTGCCGAGTATCGGCCCACGACGTTTCTACCGCGGGCAGCGAGGGACTTATTGGTTCGATTACCGGATTGGCCCCGTTTCTGTCGCCTCCCCTTCGCTCCCCCCGCCCCCAATCTCCCCACCGGATCGGACTCAGCCGTGGTGCGCCATGGGAGCCCAAAGTAGCTGGCACACCCTCTGCCTAGAAAGAGCCCCAGGGGCGGTCCAGATGGCGACCGATGCCAGGAGATGCGTAAAACCGTATATAGCAGACCTATGTGACTGTTTGACGGTGGCAGTCATCGAGTAGCGCATTTATGTAGCGGGTCGGTATCTCAGTAATTAAAAAAATCGTTACGAGATCAGTCTGTTTTCTACATCTACATCTGCATAGTCACTCTGCAAATCACATTTAAGTGCCTGGCAGAGGGTTCATTAACCGCTTTCATAACTTTTTCCTACCGCCCATTCTCTAATAGCACGCGGAAAGAAAGAACGCCTAAATCGTTCCATTTTCGATCTGATTTCTCTAATTTTATTGGGATGGTCAATCCCCTAGGTAGGTGGGTGCTAGCAAAATATTTTCACATTCAGAAGTAAAAGTCAGTGATTGAAACTTCGCAGACAGATCACGCCGCAATGAATAACGTCTTTCTTTTAATGATTTCCACCCCAATTCGTGCAACATTTCCGTGACGCTCCCCCTCCCTTCGTAACGTGACAAAACAGGAGCTGCCCTTTTCTGAATCTTCTCAATATCTTCCGTTAGTCCCACCTGGTGAGGGTCCCACAATGGGCAACAGTATTCCAGGAGAGGACGCACAAGTGTGATGTACGCAGTCTCTTTGGTGGAGCTGGTGCATCTTCGAAGCGTTCTGCCAATGAAATGTAATCTTTGGTTCGCCTTCCCCACAATACTTTCTGTGTATTCTCTTCAGCCTAAATTGTTCGTAATTGTAACTCCTAGGTATTTGGTAGAATTTACGACCTTACGGTTTGACTGATTTACCGCGTAATTGAAGTTCAGCGGATTTCTTTTAGTGGTCATGTGTATTACTTTATTTAGTGTCAATTGCCAATTTTCGCACCACGTATAAGTTTTGTCTAAATCGCTTTGCAGTTGCTTTTGATCCTCTGTTGACTTCACTAACCGATAAACGACAGCATCATCCGCGAACAGTCTAAGGGATCTATTCAGATTGTCTCCTAAATCGTTTATAAACACAAGGAAGAGTATGGGACCTATAATGCTTTCCTGGGGAACGCCAAAAGTCACTTCTGTTTTACTCGATGACTTACCGTCAATTACAACTAACTGTGTCCTTTATGATAGGAAATCGTGAATCCAATCGCACAATTGGGGAGATATTCCAGAAGCACGCAATTTCATTAGAAGCCACTTGTGGGGTACAGTGTCAAAAGCCTTCCGGAAATCCAGAAATATGGAATCGATTTTCCGTCTCTTTTTCTATGTGATTATTATAGCCCACATTTATCCGGGACGAAATTAACATCCCGTATTAATGGCCTAACAGCCTTGCCGGAGCAAAATATTTAAGCTTCTACTTCAATGTAATCCGACGATACGGCCATTTATGTAGTTGTACAAAAATATAACAGTAGAACCACCGTAACTGTCACTAATTTATTCGAACACACTTATCTCAAAAACTACTCAACAAATTTCCGCGACGTTTTCACAGTTCACAGGCAACGTCAGCGATATCTGGGCAAAATAATGGTATTATTTAATCGAAATCGTGTAATGGAATAATATGTTATTACGATTTCAAAGTCCTATCTCTAAACGACGTGCTTATCTATCAATAAAATTCTTCCGTGTATGAGACCACGTCGTCATTTTATAAACTACCGACGTTTCGGCTGCTGTTGCAAACGGCCTTCCTCAGGGTCAGTGTCTTGACTGCTGATTGTACGATAGCTTGGGGTTTATATGGCAGCGGATGAGGGAGAGGAAGGGGGACTTTGGTTTTCCTTTATTGGTGGTTACATTATTGCACGCCATTGGTGGAAAGGCGTGCAATAATGTAACCACCAATAAAGGAAAACCAACATCCCCCTTCCTCTCCCTCAGCCGCTGCTATATGAATTCCAAGCTATCGTACATTCAGCAGTCAGACACAGACCCTGATGAAGACCGTTTGCAACAGCAGCCGAAACGTCGGTAGTTTATAAAATGACGACGTGGTCTCATACACGGAAGAATTTTATTGATAATGACAACAGCCGCGGAAACCTACGTTTCCATTCAATCGACGTGCTTATCTGTTTGAACACGCTAAGCTCCAAAATTTCTGGACGATTCGTATGCTGTTTTCACAGACAATTTGATCGCAGCTTGGGGCAACGTGAAAGTCTTACTTAATCAAAATCGGACCACGGAAGCAAAATATAACGTAATTTTTTCATCTAAATCCATAGCGTCCATTTCTTTGTCTGATGGACTGCATTACAACGTTTTGAATAATATTCGTGGGTATTCCACAGGTTAATTGACCAACATAGAGTTTTTTCATAACAATCGCATTAGGGAAGTAAAAGATTTCATAATATGAATATTCATCCTTAACCGTCGAGTTTGCCTGCGTGTGAACACTACCAGCTGTTTTACGACGTTTACACAGGCACAGGCAGAATGGAGCAAGATACAAGCTTTATGTCATCAAAAATCCCATCTTGAAAATGACAGTTGGCTAAAGAAAATTACAAAAACAATCCTGCTGGATGAAATGATCTTATCGTAAAATACTCATCGCTCCATCGGAGCCGTTTAGTACAGCAATCAACACAAATTCACTTCTAGTAAATTTCTTGGTTGCAAATATCGTATTTGTTAACGCGTTCAACATAAATCTTAAATTCTGCGTTAACATATTTCACGCTGATTGGCTACGGCACGGAGACTTTAATGAAAGCTGACTGATGTGAATGCAATATTCTAAAATTTGTGTTGTTGCCCCACAATGGAGAAACGTGTGTATAGATAGGTCACTAAAACGGTATTTTATTAGAATCCTATTACGTTAAGTTCTACGGATCCTCAACACGTACACAAAAGGGACCACTTTCAAAGCGGACCGTGTGCCCTTACATAAAGTTTTCACATAAACCTGTTAAGTTGACTCACAACGTACATGAATTGAAGCAGAATAAGCATTTACCGTAGCCTAAATGAAGAGGACACAGGAGAGAGAAATTCGGTAAGACGTCTAAGATTGCACCAAATAACGAAATTAGCATTGGATTTATCCAAATTTTCAGTTTTAATTTAAGACAGATTGGTTAAATTGCAGTTCATGCGTACTTAACTTGGTGATTTTGGCAACGGCACGGTAAAAGGAAGAAGGATTAGCTTAATTTAGTATGCTCTATAAATAAATCGGCGTGGTGGACGTACCGATTTCTCCACATGATTGTATAATTTCTTTGGGAACAGAAATTGCTACCAGGTTGCGAACATTCTTTTTTCCTTTGGGAAACAGAGCCCTTATAATTTTCTTATATAAAAACATTTTATACCGCAATTTTGTTGTTTATTGTCAACTAGTTTCGACCTAAAGCCACGCCACCTTCAGGATGTCGCTGTATGATGTACAGTTGTTACAGAAGAGGATTTCTAAAAAAGGAACTAAATATGTAATTAAATTAAATTAAGATGAAAAGAAAAGAGAATAAAATGTTATTCCGAAGATGGTGTGGAGCAGGAGCTGTGAGTTCCTCCAGGTGCTGAATGGAGCATGGTGTGCTGTACCTCCTAAAGATGGCCCACGATTGGATCGAAATCAGTTGATAATAAACAACAAATATGCGCTCTAGAGGATAGTTTACAACTCACCGCAAATACGTAACGACGAGCTGTGACAGGCACATAAAACAGACACACATACATCACTTAAGCCATTGGCCAATGGCTTTCTTCAGAGTAAATAATATTCACAAAATCTCACACGCACACTTCAGTCACGCAACTTAAACTGGAAAGAACACGTAGATAATGTCGTGGAATAGGCGAACCATAGACTGCGTTTTATTGGCAGAACCCTTACAATATGCAACAGAACTACTAAAGAACCTGCATACACTACGCTTGACCGTCATTTTTTGGAGTATTGCTGCCCAGTGTGGAAACTTTATCAGATGGGTTTGACGGAAGACAACGAGAGTGCCCAAAGAAGGGCAGCTCGTTTTGTACTTTGACGATACAGGGGAGACAGCGTTTCGGAAATGATACGAGATCTGGGATGGGAGTCATTACAACAACGGCGCTTGTCGCTGCGGCGTGGGCTACTTACGAAACTCCAATCGCCAACATTCTCCTGCGAATGCGAAAATATATAATACTTACATAGATAGAAATGATCATCAAAATAAAATACGAGAAATCAGAGCTCGAACAGAGAGATTCAGAGAGATTATGACAACTCTTCCCGCGCGCTATTCGAGAAAGGAATGGGAGATAAATGGTATAAAGTTGGTTCGATGAACCCTCTGCCAGGCCCTTAAATGTGATTTGCAGAGTATCCCATATAGATGTAGATCTCCGGCTGCCGCACTTTGTATCGGAAAGAAGGCGATTGGCCAATACCGTAAGTGTTGTATGTATGCGGCTGTCGCAGCTAGTCGTTATGTTTTTCCGGTCAGTTGTAAACTGTCCTTATTATATTGTTGAATTTCAACCTGGATTGCTGGCTGGTCACACAGTGTCAAAGAATATTACAGTTAACCTCAGTCATATACCAAACGGTGGTTTCCGAAGAATACGATGCTTCTCCATGAAAACATAGAAACATGTGACAACTCTTATGATAGATGAAACGAAGTCTAATATCAGGTTCCCTCTACCGTGCAAAATGTTTTATCTTGAGGAGCATAAAAACATCTCCATAAAAATGCAGATATTTGCCAAATATAATAACGGTCATTATATTATTCCTGTAGTCAGTCATGATAAAGCTCAAAATCGACGGTATCAAACGCTTATTGACAGGCAGCAGTGACAAACAGTTGGTACGCGTTTCGTCGTTGATCGTTTGGGATCGATAATGTGGTGAATGAAGTTCTTATTCTTTAGAGCTTACGAAAATGCTTGCTACTTGCCTGGGAGCTCTATAAGTTACGTTCGTGTATAATTTGCTTATACTTCACTGATCTGTGGCTCGCGAAGCGGCACAACAGAGCCAGACTCACTCACGTGAGAGGAAAATTTAATAAAGCAACTCAATTGCCTGGATTGTAATTAAATACGCAAAAATAGTGGATAACGATTTTAAAAACTGAATTAATTATGTAACTGCCGTAGTCTAATCACCTGAGTGGCCAGACACAAACTGTATCCACATAATAAATAATATGTGTGGGCTCTGAATAATAACAGAAACAGGGGTTTAGGTAAAACTATACACGATTTATTTATGCAAAAGAGACACGCAAACATGAAATGAAGTTGCGTAATAAAAAGTAAACAAACAGACGTCAATGAGAACAAACCAAGAAAGGAGATAAAACGGAGTTGATGGGAATTGTTGAGTGACGGCATCAGGATAAAATAAAATGCGGATACGAGATTGAATCGCAAGACCTACGCTGACGCCGGAAAGCACTGGTGGCGTGCTTACCAATATTACTGTAGCTGAGTAATTGATGCGTCTCCCAACTAATTGTGTACTTGTCTAATACCTCTGATTAGAATTTTCGTACAAGTTCCTTCTCACACCCGCTCCTGGAGCTCATGGGTTCGGATGTCTTATCTAAAACGTCACTTTTTCAAAAACTTACGTCTTCTCCAATACTCAGATATCATTCTGTCTATACAAAAGCTACCAGTATTTTATCAGCCAATGGTATTGTGTGAGTACGAAGTCTTTTACGGCGACTCTTCTGTATAAAATCTTTCTCGGACATCTTGCCGCGTCAATTCTTGATAAAATTTCAAGCCTTCGAAGATATCGTCCATCTTCTTCGTCAGGAGCGGCTGACAGCGCTGGTGCTGTGGTGGCCTTAAATAGCCACAAGGACGGCTTCTGCATGGTCGGCGGCTACGTCACTCTGTCACAGATTCAGTCTACGTATCGAATAAGAACGTGTGAGAACAACTTCAACCGTGATAGCTGGTATAATCTTAGCGGTGCTTGGAAACGAGCGCTCGATACAGAAATGCAACAGAGACATGTCGCGCAACGTCTTCCATACTACAGGAGGGGTGGCGCCACCAGCGCAGTCGTAGACTGACACTGTGACAGCGTGACGTAGCGGCCGACCAATCATAAGCCGTCCATGGGCTATTTAAGGCCACCGCAGTACCAGCACTGTCAGTCAGCGGCTTCTGATGAAGAAGATGGAGGATATCTTAGAAAGTTTGAAATTTTATCGAGAATTGACGCGGCTAGAAGTCCGAGAAAGTTTTATACACAATGGTAGTGTGTATTGTAAAACGTTAAAAGGTGGAAAGAAAGCTCACTTCTCACTGGCCGTTTCTGATCGCCTACAAAAAAGAATTCTAGGCGGCAAAGTTAACAAATCGGGATGCTTCGCGCCTAAAACGGCGGGCTTTTGCAGACTGCCAACGTACTGTCCCACGGTCCCCGTGTGGCGGCCAACATCTTAAGGATTCCTCACTTAAAACACGCGCCCCCTGCCACTCCTCCGCTGTGGTGGTGCTTTTTCCGAACCATAAAGCGTGCGGTGTACCGGTGCCAGCCGGATCTACGGTTGCCTCCAAGGCTTTCTCCGCCGTTTTACGACCCTCCGCCCCCGGCTGGATGCACTGTCGAACAGCGAGGGAAGGCGCAGGCAGGGAAACCCCTGTACCGAGTCAGCTGCCTGATCCCTGGAGTAGCGAACGGCCGCCCGCTCGCCTACCTCAACATGTTTCTACTGTACACCAGTCTGCCAGTCTAAGTCTTCCCATATTACACCAGAAAAATTGTAATTACATGATGCAATGCTTGTTGGTGTGGTTGCAATATACGTAAAGAAAGGGAGGCGGAAAACTGCTGGGGAACAGGCGGAGAATTTAAAGCACCATGTACCACTTCATTACCTCAAATATAATTATAATATTAATTTACGAGGAGTCTTGGGCATACTAAACAGTACATTTAACAATTGCTGGTGAGCTTTACACTATAAAATACACCAGCTTTAAAACTTAACAAGGTCTGAGAAAATTTATAAAACAATCAAATACTCTAACTTCTGTGCCAATCAACTTAAACAGTCTTAGAAAAGTGACCTTCGGAACAATCAAAATTGAACCTGAATATAGTTAAGTACAAACATAGTTTGTACAATCAATTTTAACAATCTTAAAAAAGTGACCATTGGAACAATCAAAATTGAACTTGAAAATAGTTAACCACATAGTCCACCTCCATGCATGCTAGACGCAACCACTTAGAAGACTTGAAGGAACTGCGTGCCCCCCTTTTAAACAACCGGTACTATCAACCACCGTTGAGGAAAGGCTAAAACACACAGTTCAGCCCTTGGCGATATATCAACATAGACCCCTTTGGGCCGGCCGCGGTGGCCGAGGGGACTGAGGCGCTTCAGTCACGGTCTGCACGGCCACTACGGTCGGGGGTTAGAATCACCCCTCGGGCATGGATATTTGTGTCCTCCTTAGTCTTAGCTAGTTCATAAGTAATTTGTAAGCTTGGGGACTGATGACCCCGTAGTTAAGTCCCATAAGTTCTACAAACATTTGAACATTTGAAGACCCCTTTGGACAATGGGGGTAGAAGAAAAACACACGAAAGGAACAGGGCAGTACGAATACGTAAACCATACGCTGGGTGGCTACATAAAACAGGATGCCACGAGACGGGAAAGGCACACGCTACGCTGCAAGAAACCTTTTAAAGTTGCGCACGAGTAACTGTACTGAAGGCGTAGTAAGAGCCAGGAGAATTCCAACATGCAGCTTCAGAAGCACTCGAGCTCAATTAACACGGCTCTGTCCACTTGCCTTATCATCCGCACAGTGGAGCACGGCGGGTTCCATCCGACAGCTATCTCTGCGCTAACCCGAGACACTCCAAGCAGCGCTGGCGTGCCCCAGCGTCCTCGCGGCGACAACCACACATACACACACACACACACACACACAGCCCGAGCCTAGCGAAATCTGCTTCCCCGACCGGTGCGCCGCCGTCCCTGCTCTCAGACCAACTGTCTCTCTCATGTGTCATACCCGATGGGGAAGGAAAGATAGGACTAACGCAGTCACTAACAGCGCCTTCAACGGATGAAAGAGACAACAAGGTCGATAAGGGGAACAGCAGAACTTACGCGCAAGGAAGCGAGGAGGTGACCTCCCAAAATGTTAGCCCGACACGGCTCATATGAATTATGGATGCTCACCTACTGAATAACATAATATCACAATAAACATGCCACGCCATGACTCGTGTAAACGATATTTACTACTGATTAAAGAGATCCCAAGGGACGCGAACTCCGACGCGTCTTATGCACTGCATTGCATTACGAATCTCAAACGAACTGGAACATCTACTGCAAAATTTTATATACTGCACGCGACATGTGGCTCGGACTGTAAGTATATTCCATAATCGTCCTTGGTTGCAGATAGATTTGAGCTTTTCTACTAACAATCCGAATGATAACTAAAGCTGGAGAGAGTATCTGAGGGCCGGCCGCGATAGCCGAGGGGACTGAGGCGCTTCTGTCACGCTCTGCACGGCCACTACAGTCGGGGGTTCGAATCCCCCTCGGGCATGGTTATTTGTGCCGTCCTTAGTTGTAGGTAGTTCATAAGTAGTTTGTAAGTTTAGGGACTGATGACCCCGTAGTTAAGTCCCTTAAGCTTAACAAACGTTTGAAGTATCTGAGGATGCACGGCTCGTTCCGGTAAAGGCGAAAGGGTCAGAGGGAGTGACCACTACGGACAGCCCTCTCCCCTCTTTCCACCTGCTACCATCCTTACGGTATTAATAACAGCCCTCTCCCCTCTTTCCACCTGCTACCATCCTTACGGTATTAATAACAATAAACTACAGCATACAATTTCTGACTACCAAGCAGGCTTTCGACCTAATAGATCATGCCCTGAACAGATCTTTAACCTTAAAGCAATCCGGTCTAAACCAATAGTGTGCACATTCGTTGATTTTAAGAAAGCATATGTTTCTATAGGCAGACAGTCTCTATTTGACATTATCGAAGAACGTGGACTAGACACCAAAACCCGAAACCTAATTGAACAAACACTGACAGAAACCAAATCAAAAATTAAATTCATAGATGAAATTTCGGAACCATTGTTAATTAAAACAGTAATAAGACAAGGAGATGGGATCTCGCCACTATTATTCGACATAGTTTTAGTCAAAGTAATGAAAGGATGGGAAATCGAAATAAGAAAAGAAAACTTCTGGAAGCCGATTGCACTAGGAAGAGGTATAGGAAAATTGAACATCCCTTATTTAGCGTTTGCAGATGACCTAGCATTTATAACTGACTGTGAAGAAACCGCAATAAAACAAACTGAGATCCTCAAAGAATGTGCAGAGAAGGTTGGCCTGCAAATCTCCTTTGAGAAGACTGAGCCGGCCGCGGTGGCCGAGGTGACTGAGGCGCTCCAGTCACGGTCAGCACGGCCACTACGGTCGGGGGTTCGAATCCCCCCTCGGGCATGGATATTTGTGCCGTCCTAGTTCGTAAGTAGTTCATAAGTAGTTTGTAAGTTTAGGGACTGATGACCCCGTAGTTAAGTCCCATAAGCTTAACAAACATTTGAACATTTTAGAAGACTGAATTTATTTGCTACAAATTAGATATTCCGAAATTCAAAACAAATTACGGTGAAATCAACATAGTCAAACACTTTAAACATCTCGGCGAAGTTATTGAACCAACGGGACTCGAGAAAATAGCACAAAACAACCGATTACAGAAAATCAAGAAAGCATTCGGACTTGTTCAAAACATATATATAACAAAAAAGCTCATCAAAAGGAACTAAAATCAGACACAACACAGTTATCAAACCTACAGTCACATATGCAAGTGAAATGCTCTCACTGAATAGAAAACTAGATTTACAAGAAATTAAGAAAGTAGAGAGAAAAATTATTAGGAAAATTCTGGGACCACGATATACACAAGATGGATACAGACCATCAAGACAACCGAAAAACTATCAAATATCAAAACAGACATAAGAAAAAGACGAATGAAATTTTATTGAAACCTACACAGATTACCTGGAAACAGGTTAACTAAACCTCTACTGAACTATGTGACATCGCTTAAGGCAACAATACTCTGGGTAACTGAAGTTAAGAAGGATTTGACAAAAGCAAAAATTGACATAACAACCAAATCAGACAGGGATACATTCAGAAGAAAAATTGACAAGTGGAAGTTTACTTCAGAGACGGCACCAAACCATACCGACCAAAGTGGGCCGAAGAAAGAAAGAAGGCCTTTGGGGAGAAAATGAAGAAATATTGGGAAAATCAGAAGAAACTTAATAAATATTGATAAATCACCTGCTTATCGTTCTCCCATGGGAATATTCGCTACTAATAACAATAAACGTGTATAAAATGCTGAAATAACATCTGCAGACATACTCTGCAAGCTATTATCAGGTGCATGGTGCAAGGTGCCCCCTACACTATTATTCCTTTCCTCTTCTCAATGAGTGATGTGGCGAAGTGTTAACACATTGGACTCGCATTCTGGAGGCAGCAGTTCAAACCCTCAAACCCTCTGTCTTTTCCGTTTCCTTAAATCCAGGAAAATCCCTGGTAGAACTTTTCTAAGGGCACGGCCGATTTCTTTCCCTATCCTTACGGAAAAGGACAATCGAAGCATGTGCTTCGTTTCTTATAACCTTCTGAATTACTTCTACGCACCCCTTTAAACAGACCTGTTACAAACCTCAATGGCGTGAGCAATACTCAAGAATGTGTCGCGCTGTTGTTCACTATGTTGTCTCCTTTTTCAGGTGAACCACATGTTTCCCATATTCCCCCAATAAACCGAAGTCGATCATATGCCTTACCTACAACTCTCCTTTCATGTTTCTGAAACTTAAGAAATTTGACATTATTATTTTAAACGTGTCATATCTATTATGAATAAAACATCAAAAATAATGTACGTGGTACATCGTACAAGGTAGATAGATGAAAATTGTCTACAATAGTTCTCGATTGGATGTAGCAATAGCCAAACTTCAGGTTTTCAAATCTCACGTTATTTTATGAGATACTAGCTTATACCCGCGGCTCCGCTCGCGTGTTGGTTGATTATGATAGATAAGCTATCTTTCAGTAGTGTGCTATCAGACTGGTTTTGAAGGATGAAATGAAATACAATACCTTCTTTAGAAACAAACATTTTTAATCAGCATTATCAGGAAAGTAAGTAGTGTAGATCAAATCACCCGTAAAAATGCACTCGTTTCGAAGAATCCAATCACGAAATTTAACAATAGTGATTGTAATAATATCACAGATCGATCACTTGATGTAATGCGCGAAACGTCAAATCGTTTTTTTTTTTTTAATATATGTATTAAAAGAAATTTCTTTTATACTGCTTTATTTATTCATTCTTATATGCTTATCCTTACAGAGAAAAAGCTGAAGACATTGTAGCACGCATACACCTAAGATATGGTCTGTGGCATCACGTTTCGCTACATGTAACCTCCTTGCTATAGAGTCGCAAATGTCATCGCTGACCTTCAGTCCGAATTTTTTTATAATTTGACGACTTTCAACCAGCATATCTTCCACCTACCTTGTCTCCCACCCCCTTATAGCTATCGCCATGGAACAGCTATGGTGTACAACGGGAGACTTCGGACAACAATTACACATAGACCATTCGTTTGCGTTCTGTAGTTTTCGCTGCAAAGCGAAATATTAACACACACATACACACGTAGAATTTTTTATACACCGATAACTTTCCATCCCAATACACTCCACCCTTTTATCATTATCAACCCTCAAGCAACAATGCAACCAATAAAACCATTTTCAAAGAGTAATTATTGTTCCGCATTTCGCGTTATATTCTTCAAATTACGAAATATCTATCAGGTCGCTATAAAACCGTGCCTAAAACCTTCCTCAGGTATAAATTAGTAATTGTACAAATATTTAAGTCTCTGCGTCTTGTCATTCGGGCGTTATAAGCATACACCGAACACCGAACAGACATTCTCATTTATAGATATAGGTGGACATGCTCACACTACGTGAGATATAACAGGGAATGCTGAACTAAAGTTTTACGTCTTTTTTCCCAGATCTTTCGTTCGTTTCGCAGGTGTTGTACAGAATGATATTGCAGCCCTCGTAATTTTGTCAGTTATCTGGGCTGCAGTCTCCTCTGGCATACATGTGTTAACTTATGTTATAACAAAACGTTTATTGGTACTTGGAGTTATCATTCTGCTAAATTTATTCACTAAAATGTTTAAATGTAGTTTCTGGTAGTATCTGATGCTATATTTTCAATCAGGATCACCTGAGTGATGTGAAGCCCTACACGTTGCAACGATTTGAAATGTCAAATTGATATTAACAAAAATTTAAATATTACAAGTAACTTGTTGACTTTTCTTGGATTGTTATAATAACTGCATCCAGTTGAGTTTATAACAAATTTCACATGTTAAATAATAGTCTGAGCAACTGCTTAAATATATTATAATTTCATTCATTTGAGTCTATCAGATGTCACGAATTAAATAATTTCATCATTACAGTCTAGTTAAATATAGTGTGTTTATCTTTTCTGGGTAGCAGGTTACGTTTCCGAGCTTCTCCCATGCTGCCGTTATCGGAATTTGTAGGTTTATATAGAAAAACATAAAAGCTTTTATGATATGTCGATTGGAAAGAGAAGGAGATCACTACTTCTCTGGGACACTCTCTTGAGTGTGAGCGACTCAATAGTACCCATCACCTACGCAGACTTAAAAATTTCCCTTTTACTGAATTCAGCGTGGCGACATGGTCTCTGTTTTTTTAAATATTTAATGTAGCTGCGGCCTCAGTCTACAGTCGACAATTACGACTCACTTTATGAGCCCGGAACTTGAGTATTTAGATAAGGAACAATTAGCTACCGCCAAGATGGCGTTTCCGGTTTAATAAGATCACATTAGCGCGACAAACAACAAGTGCATTAATTTCCAGCAGAGAGCTCTCAGAGGCACAAAGCCCTCTTAAAGGGAAGCAGCGGGTCTCGCCTCTCTGAGTCTTCGGTCTCGCTATTTCATTATTACTCTCGACTCTTACAGGCCTGTCACTAATTTAAACGTCCGTCATAATATTAAGAGTACCTTGTCTCTGTCCAGAAAGTTTGGCTCGATAAAACGAATACTAAAACTGATCTGCAGCGAGACTACCTAATGTTCCTAATGTGGTCGTTTCTCAGGCTAAATAAAATTACGGTGAAGGGATATTTATTATGGTCTGATTACTTGCAATATTACTGTATATATATGTAGTGAAATATTTACAGGCTACAGTACAAATTTCTTTTTCTAACTCACTAAATAAATATAAGTACCGTATCTAGATGGAAAAGAATACAGTATAATGAAAGTTCAGGTGGGAACTTAATCACAAGAAAAATCAGAAAACAAGTTGAGTTGTTGAAAATCATTTCATTAACGGAATGAAAAACACTAAATACAATGAAATCAGAACAGTTATACTAATCTGGGTGCATATAAGTATCGGGTAATATTGGTTGAAAGCCACTTCTTTAATAACAGCCAACCCGTTGTGCCTCTCACTAATCCATACCCCCGCGACTCTGAATAACAGGTCCAGATTAGGGATAATGCCCAGTTTCCTGTTTATAACAGCCCTGCATTACACTTCTGCATACATTCTGATCTACATGATGGCAATGTGGTAGTTTATTTTCGAATTGCTCCGTCACATATCTTAATGATTTTGGTCCCAGTTTTACAAACTTTCAATCATAATTAGTTCATAATTATGTTTTGGATATTCTCCATCGTTAAAAATGGAATTAGTTTGTTATCGGCTGTACATGTATGAACTCAGCATTATATATATATACATATGTGACGAAAAATATTTCGTGCAACTTGTCACACACTGAGCTATAAACATAAATTCGTTTTCCACATGACCATACGTCAATAAATGAGAATGCAATTGAATGGTAAAAATCTGGAAATATGAAGTGGACTTTTGGGTGCGCAGACATTGCCCAAGGGGACATATTGGCAACCAGGCATAACATGCAAGTCGCACTAACACACAAGTGTTGTAGGTGGTCTTGCCACTCACGGGAAGGCGAGCGTCAAGCAACGACCTGCATGACAGTGCAAGCAATGACAGCAATCTATCTCGTACCGTTTTCGCTGGACGGTATTATCTATCGTGAGCGGCTAGACTACCTACAACACTCGCATGTTGTGCCTTGTTGCCGATCTGACCCTTTGGCCAATGTCGGTGCACAGTAACACCCAAAGGTCCACTTCATATTTCCAGATTTTTACCATTCATTTGCATTATTTATTGACATAGGAACATGCGGAAAACGAATTTATGTTTGTAGCTCAGTGTGTGACAAGTTGCACGAAATATTTTTCCTCATTTATGACTGACCCTATATACAGGGTGAGTCACCTAAGATTACCGCTGGATATATTTCGTAAACCACATCAAATACTGGGAACCGATTCCACAGACCGAACGTGAGGAGAGGGGCTAGCGTAATTGGTTAATACAAACCATAAAAAAATGCACGGAAGTGTGTTTTTTAACACAAACCTACGTTGTTTTAAATGTAACCCTGTTAGTTTTGTTAGCACATCTGAACATATACACAAATACGTAATCAGTGCCGTTTGTTGCATTGTAAAATGTTAATTACATCCGGAGACATTGTAACCTAAAGTTGACGCTTGAAACCTCCGACGTTCAGTTGCGTGTTGTAACAAACATGGGCCAGGTCGGCGAGCAGCATCTGCAGGGACATGTTTACGATGACGTCCGTGTTTACGAGTGTGGCTGTAGTGCACTGTTGCGGTATGGTCTAGCTGTCGCAGTGTCCGCATGAAGCGCTTGCTGCTATTGTTATTCTGCATTCCGTGTTACCAGACGTCTGTGATAGTGTAGCGTTGTAGGAACTGTGACCATGGTGTATTCGATCTCTGAAAAGGCGGAGATGATACTCATCTATGGCGAGTGTCGACAAAATGCAGCTGAAGCCTGCACGGTGTATGCAGAACGGTACACGGACAGAGAGCATCCAGTGTGCCGCACATTTCAAAAGATCTACCGCCAACTGTATGCAACAGGTATGGTATTAGCACGCAAACGGGTCCGTAACAGGCCTGTCACAGGAGAAGGGGGTGCAGTTGGTGTGTTAGCTGCTGTTGCCGTGAACCCACACTGGAGTACACGGGACATTGCGAGAGCCAGTGGACTGAGTCAAAGTAGTGTCATGCGCATACTGCATCGTCACCGCTTTCACCCGTTTCATGTGTCGCTCCATCAGCAATTACATGTTGATGACTTTAATCATAGAGTGTAAATCCGTCAATGGGCATTAACAGAGAATGCGTTGCAGTTCTACCTGTTTACCGATGAAGCGGGTTTCACAAACCACAAACTACGGAACATGCATTACTGGTCCATGGACAATCGTATCTGGCTTCGACAGGTAGAGTGACAGTGACTGTGAACTGTAAATGTATGGTGCGGAATCATTGACGACCACCTCATTTGTCCTCACTTCATTGCAGCGGACAAATAGCTGCAACATACATCGCGTTTCTATAGAATGACCTGCCAACGTTGCTCGAAAATGTCGCACTGGAAACGCGTCGACGTATGTAGTATCAGCATGATGGTGCACCTGCACATGCCGCAGCTAACACTATGCTGACCCTTGACAGGATGTTCGACGGGCTTTTCATAGAACGTGGAGGACGCATAAATTGGCCAGCCCGTTCTCATCTTACACCTCTGGACTTCTTTCTTTGGGATACGTTAAAGGAGAATGTGTACCATGATGTGCCTACAACCCCAGAGGATATGAAACAATGTATTGTGGCAGCCTGCGGCGACATTACACCAGATGTACTGCGGCGTGTACGACATTCATTACGACATAGATTGCAATTGTGTGTAGTAAATGATGGCAACCACTTTGAACATCTATTGGTCTGACAAGTCGGGACGCACTCTAGTCCACTCCGTAATTGAAAACGGAAACCACGTGTGTACGTGTACCTTACCCCTCATGGTAATGTACATGTGCGTCAGTGAAAAAGACCAATAAAGGTGTTAGCATGTGGACGTAATGTGCTGTTCTAGTCTCTTCTGTACCTAAGGTACATCACCGTTCCCTTTGGATCCCTACTTAATTCGGTGCTCTCCGATACACACGATATCTAACAGCGGAGGAGTGGTACTCAAGCGTCAACTTTAGGTTACAAAATCTCCGGATGTAATTAATATTTTACAATGCAACAAACAGCACTGATTACGTATTTGTTTATATGTTCAGATGTGGTAACAAAACTAACAGGGTTCCATTTAAAAAAAGTATGTTTGTGTTAAAAAAAGCATACTTCCGTGCATTTTTTTATGGTTTGTATTAACCAATTACACTAGCCCCTCTCCTCACGTTCTGTCTCTGGAATCAGTTCGTCAGTATTTGATGTGGTTTACGAAACATATCCAACGGTAATTTTAGGTGACTCACCCTGTGTGTGTGTGTGTGTGTGTGTGTGTGTGTAATATTGTAGTCTATATGGCTCACCTGATAATCTGAATGTGATGTAATAAGCAAAATGGTATAAATGTGAGAGGTAGCACGCGACTTCTTCCCGTTCAGAATAAATCAGGAAACAAACTAGGGACCCTCGGTGCAAAGGAAAAACTCTGCTTAAGTCCATAGCAACCAGTTGTTTCATGTGTAGTTCGTCAAACCTAGACCGTAGCTAAACTCCGTCCTAACAAGTTAACATACCCATATGGACCCACTAGAACCACGCGAAGTTCAGTGTCGCTTTTGATAACCGGCCTCCCTCTGTGCCCAAAGTTGTATCATCCTTTCAGAATGAAGTGTCAAAATTTTTGTATCTATAATGTATGCCTGAGTTATACTGGCTAGTTTAAATTCTTCTTATAGCAGCGATCGATTTTATTAGCTCAGTTTTGACTTCTGTTTTCATAGAATTCTACTATTTGTTTTTTCAATACGATGTATGCCATTAATGTAATGTGCCCATAACATTTTGGTCTCCATCGTCTGATGTCACTATTTATGTCTGTATATTCTTCTATTTTCTTGTTGCTTCTCAGGCTACAAGTTTTTCCATCAGTGATTGTATATCCTAATATTGTCCTAATTTTCTTTTTGTCTTCTGAATTTCTTCAATATCCTCTTTCTACTTAAAATTTCTGCTCGAGAAAGCCATTCAATTTTACAGTAAGTTTACTGAATTTAGAAAGTGATCCATTATTATAAATATTTTGTATTAATCTCAATGCAGTTGCCATATTTTGACAACAAATAGGTTACACAAACAGTAATTGTGCATACCTATTCTCCTAACTGGCAAACGTATCAATTCCTCTGTTGTTGAAGTTCATAACGTCACTTCTTTTCTGCTTCTTATTAATCCTGAGACAGATTTTAATTTTCTGTTGAAACAGGTGTATTTAGTACAATTTACAATGTTTTCTGCAATTCAGTAAACAATCCTACAAAGAAATGTTTCACCAGGAATGTGAATAGCTCACAAATAGTATAAGTTTTCGTAGCAAATAAGGAGACAGAAATTTTCTTCATTTGTGTGGTCACGATGCCCGCAACTTTTTCACGGGCATGAAGGTTATGGTGATTTTTTTCCCTTTATTTATTTATTTATTTATTTTTATTTTATTTTATTATTATTACTTTTTTTTTTTTTTTTTTTTTTTTTTTTTTTTTTTTTTTACGCCTATGCCACTACAAGAAGGTGAGATCATTTTCACCCTACGGACTTCGTTTTATTGCATATAAAACCGCCTGTCTACAATGACAGATACGTCGAACTTATTTTGTCTTTTGTGTTCTTGGATCCAGAAACTATTCTTTATAAAATACGTAAAATGTTGGCTTTTTACTTACGGAGATTTCATCTTCGATTTTTGCCTCACATCATGAAGCGCCTACGTCTTGCGCATTACAAGGACATTTTTTTCTTTCAGCACCAATGTTTTTCCCCTATCTTGCACTTTTCTTTTAAGCATTTTAACAACGAATGCAGCACTATCAGAGCATCTATCTGTGTTTTGAGGACACTCTGAGGAGAACTGGAGATAAATTAAGCTTTCGAAAGCGCTGTATTAAGGCATTATATATACAATAAAGGGGTCTTTTTTTGTACTAACTTATTGCTATGTAAATTATTCAATTTCAATGCAAATAGCATTGATTATGACTATAGTTCCCACTTATTTCAAAACGCTGTGAAAATAAAACCACCCGGCAGTATGCTGTCAAACTGCAACATAATGTTATTGTCGAAGGGGGGAAATGTATGGCCGCGGTGGAGCAGCCGAGCGCATTGAGGCGCTATGCTACGATACCCGAGGCCGTTCCCCGTCTTTAGTATAAGGTAGTTCATAAGTAGTTTGTAAGTTTAGGGACTGATGACTCCGCAGTTAAGTCCCTTACGTTTGACAAACATTTGAACATTGGTAAACGCATGGCAGAACAAAAATAAATAGTAGCAATAGATGGCGCTTTAAGAACCACAATTTAATCCTTTCATGCCCGAATTATAAATACTGTAGTAAGTAAATCAACTGTTAAATCTCTTGTATTACATAACACGTTTTAAAAATTATCCGTATTGGTACAACGTATGTTTTGATCTTAACAGGCCCAGGTCTTAAAACATTTATAATAAACAACAGAAGAACCTGATGACAGCCCCCAGGGCTCGAATTGCATTGTGTGAAATAAAACACAATTTTTGATTGAAGGCGAGTTCATTTTATTTTACTTAAGTGCAACAGTCACTTCAATGGCAGTAGTGGACAAAATTAAAATAAATAGTCTTAGAATTGACACCTGGAAGATAGGTAACAATCGCTGCCCCAAATCGCCGCTGGTTATCGACTCACGCACACTAACACGTAGGAAAGTCTACAAGTAGCTAAACAGCCGGGCAGCGGGGCAACGGTGGTTGCTATCCTCCAGGCGTCAGGACGCAGAACAGTACCTATATTCATCATTAACTACATCTTCACCAATATTAAGCACTTTACCGTCCCCTCTAGCTGTTGAGAGTCTTTCCCATGTCACAAAAAGCTTTTAAATATACCCTGTGCTTCGTTCCAGTTGCCGATGTTACACGATAAAGAAATGAGTGCTTTCTTCTGCTCAAACCTACGTTTTGTAGGAGTCTTTATGTTCAATAAGAAGATTGAGATATGTGTTCTGAACATTGTAGTCCTGCAGCTTGTAAAACAAAATAATGAGGTTTTAAATTCTTCATCTATCTGAATAGTTGCACCACTTGAGCGTAGACCTGTCTGATATGTTTTTGCAGTCACGTCCAGGACCTTGACGTTTTTCAGCTACTTGCCAGTTTCATCACTCACGTATTCAAATTCACTGTTTCTTTTCCACCTTTCATCTTATCTCTTCCATTTCTTTGGATTACGATTGCGTTTTTTACCACATCTTTCAACATTCTCTGATACACAATGATCAATGTTTCACGTACTATTATACAACAGGGCTACCAACCAATCAGTAGTACAACAACTTAAATACACAGAACAATGACATAACACGTTTATTAGTGACATAATGCAAATTATGTATAGAAATTATAAAAGAAGATGGATGTAGGAGCAACAAGTACTTTTTTTTTAACAATATATTCTTTCATTATAACTGATAAAGCGATCTGTAACACTTCTATGTTGGTACGTATGCAACTGAAAAAGCGGCCAACATCGGTAAGTGACATAGTTCCTCCTCTCACTCAAAATGATCGCAAGGGCGCATTCAAAAACTTACAACAGCTGCTCCAGGAAGAGCGGGACCCATGTCACGTGATTATAGTTAACAGGATAGACGCGAGATGGCACGATAATACCGAAAATGGACAAAGCTCAATATTTAATGTAATGTGGCATAGCCCCGTCTCTCACTAGACCCCTCAGTTGTTGCCAACACTACACTTTTCTTACTTTATGATTATTATACACAATAACATAATTGAAAATATCATCTGATAGTGCTGCAGTTGTTGTTATAAAGCTTAAAAGATGTATTGTGCTACAGTAATGAAGCATTATCATTTTGGAATATAGCACTGTTTATTAGCAATACGTTAGTCATAGTAATCATTTTGTTGTAGAGGATGATGAGATATTGATTCACGAAATCCATGAAATGATAGTAATGACAGAAACACTTGAATACCACGATATAGAGGTCTACATTATGAAGGAACGTTCCCCTTGCTTGACTGAAGGAACCAGGTTTGCAGTATAGTTTCTTTTGGTGTTTTCGATGCATAAATCCGGTTATTTGTAGGAAGCAATGTAAACTAAGATTCATCGGACGATTCCACATACTTTCAGTCATCAATTGTCGAGTTTATGATCGTGGAACCACTTCATTCTGAATTTTGCGCTATTAAGAGCTTAGAAAAGGCAGCCTTTCCATGGATAGAACACACAGAAAATATTGTGGGGAAGGCGAACCAAAGGTTATGTTTCATTGGCAGAACGCTTCGAAGATGCACCAGCTCCACCAAAGAGACTGCCTACATCACACTTGTGCGTCCTCTCCTGGAGTACTGTTCACCCTTGTGGGACCCTCACCAGGTGGGACTGACGGAAGATATTGTGAAGGTTCAGAGAAGGGCAGCTCGTTTTGTTTTATCACGTGACGGGAGGGAAAGCGTCACGGAAATGTTGCACGAATTGGAGTGGAAATCATTAAAAGAAAGACGTTATTCGTTGCGGCGTGGTCTGTTTGCGAAGTTTCAATCACCGACTTTTACTTCTGAATGTGAAAATATTTTGCTACCACCCACCTACTTAGGGAGACATGACCATCCCAATGAAATAAGAGAAATCAGATCGAAAACGGAACAATTTAGGTGTTCTTTCTTCCCGCGCGCTATTAGTGAATGGAACGGTAGAGAAAAGTTATGAAAGTGGTTAATGAACCCTCTGCCAGGCACTTAAATGTGATTTGCAGAGTATCGCATGTAGATATAGATGTAACGCTCCAGCCACACTGTTTTATCTAAACAGTATTACCAAACCGGGTGTTTTGCACTCGCTTTTCTCGCAGTAGTTTTTTGTTCCGACAACAGTCGTTTGTAATGCTTATCGATCGTTGTTAACTTCGGAGTTTTACCCACTATTCCTCTTCGCCAATGATGTTTTAACTGTTTGTTGGAAATTCTGTCAATATTGAGGATACCGTCGCTATTTAAGCGATGAACAGTGTAGTCCTTTTCATCACAGATACTACCACAAACTGCGCAGCATCGAGTTGGGCTCTTTAAAAGTCAGAGAGATCACAAATTTTAAAGATCATTTTCGTTGAACATCGTAGAACAAACGTATAACATACTGAAAGGTAACGTGCACTGTGAATTGTGCACTGACGACGCATCTCTGTGTTGTCACATACGAAGTGCTGTCAAAGTGCAACGTCATGTAGTCTACAGCACAGTGATCACATTATTTTGCCCTGTAGGTGCAGGAAATACATTGTAATTCACAGACTGAAGTTGACTGACGAAAACAGTCATGTGTCTCCTTCACTTTGTTTTAACCACTTCATCGAAATCCTACATCTGCACTATGATATGTGATAAGATTCTTAAAATGAATGGTGCTAAGCCAAAAACAAAAAACGCAGTACTAAGCCAAAATCTTTTTCTATCTTTATTAAAAACAAACATCAGTTGTCAAATAATTTTTAAACTGACATATACAATATAGGCAGTGCGTTTAGGTAATTAAGTTCCTTACTGACACCTTTGAAGTGATAACAAAATTATTCCAGTTACTCAAAATTTAAGACCGCACATCTTTTAAAATAAGACTTAGTACAGGCAACGAATTTAAGTAAAATATCCATAGGGCAAATAATTTTTACACAAGAAATAAACCTTACAATCTCACAATCACTTCGTATCAACATCAATACACAACATAGTACAAAAACTAAATAAATAAAAAATAAAAGAACCATAGCAGGCGAACCAATTAAAGGGGCCCACTATGGAAATACAGAGGAACTTAATGTCTCCAAAGAACCATTACAACAGAGAAGACTCCTGTAAGGAAGAAACGCTAACGGTAATGATAGATACAATTACATATTACACTGAATCAATTCGATATAAGATCGTTAAACAGGCCGCAGCCCAGTTACAAGAGAAATGGAAAATTTACTTAATTTAAAGACACATTGCACGAAAGGTCCTCAGTGCAATTTATAAGATTTCAACTGCAGGCTCTTTCCACTTCTCACAATTTGTGCGGGGCCTAGGTATCAGTTAATTTCCTTGCAACGACTTGTGAACTCCACAACATAGGCCATTATTTGTTTAGAGCAACTCATGAACTCAGCAATGCTCGTCCGAGGAACAACAACAACTCGAAAACATTTTACACGATTTCCGACAATAGGCCCTTATACGGAACCTGAAACACACTGTGATTAAGACTATGCAGCACATCACATGAAATATATTTCATACTCCAAGAAGCGAGTATGATGTAGCCATAGAGTCTTATATACAAAACGTAACACGATAACTGGCCATGATCAAGATGGAAAGATGCGCCGTGACCCGTGCCACCGCGAACGGTCAGCAGTAACATACCATCAAGAAGGCACAGTCCAGGCACCAGGAAGTAGCACATCCACTTAGTCAAAATTCGGAGACGTGTGCACACAGCATCTCAAGATTTTCCAGAAGCTCCACACGAGACCCTTCAACTCCGTACGTGATAACGACACCAATAGGCAGCGCACCACCTAGAGACAAGGCCTTACAACAGGCCGCGCTACGTCACACTGACCAGGCCGTGGCTTACTGGCTGCCCGCTACAAGGCAGTGGGCGTGCTCTAGCGGCCAGCCATTAAGATGGCGGCCGCAGCCTGGTAAGTGTGACGTAGCACGGCCAGTTGTAAGGCCGTGTCTCTAGGTGCTGTCGACGAAGCCCACTCCGCCGTCTCCAGCTGTCAACATCACACTTCCTGCTCTCTCCTCTGTCACGTGACGCTTCAGGCTCGGCCGCCAGAGGTCCGAACTTAACTAAGCGATAGTGTTTCGATTTCCAGAGTGAGACAAACGCAATCGCTGGAAATCGAAAATGATTCCCTGCGCCACGCACGGCACAAAAGCACACTGCTGGCGTTCGATTGCCTAGAATCAGGCACTAGATGAGAAATCGAAAGCTACTCAGCTGCCTGAAACGGAGTGCAAATTCGCCAGTTTGTATTCATCCACTATTTGATAAAGACGGCATTCAGCGAATTCCATCATACTTTAAGCATAATTTCAAAACATTTCTGAAACTTTTAGTCAATAATTTATGAGAATTCAGCCCAACCAGCTGCTTTAAAATGATTGAACTTTATCCAGATTTCGACTACTACCTTCATCAGAAATGAAACTAAATGTTCAAATGTTTGTTAAGCTTAAGGGACTTAAGGGTCATCAGTCCCTAAACTTACAAACTACTTATCAACTACCTTATACTAAATACGGCACAAATATCCATGCCCGATGGGGGATTCGAACCCCCGACCGTAGTGGCCGTGCAGACCGTGACTAAAGTGCCTCAGTCCCCTCGGCCACCGCGGCCGGCAGAAATGAAACTAACGTGCTCACTTTGTAAAAAGTAAAGTGAGAGCCAGTCTGATGCTGTTTTGACCTGCGGACACATCGGCAGACCATAGTGGCCAGCCACTATGTAGATATTATTGTTCAGACTGTTAATCTTAACTATAAAAATGTTTTACTACTTTATAAAACAAGAGCGCAATTAGTTCTTTGTGCAAACGTCTCATGTTTTAAATTTATTTCCGATGAAGCCACACTTAGAGAGGCAGTCGAAATCTGGATAAAAGTTCGATTTCTTTTAAGTAACTCATGGTACTTGTGATAGTACCGCCCAACGGTAGCACTCAATCATTATGTTTGGGGAGATCTAACTTAATAAATTTCTCACCGCAAACACTGACCTTGCCAGTGCACAAAATTGTTACACTTTTTTTTCTCTCTTTTATTAATTTTAGTAACATTATAATCTACGTAGACAGGTGATATTGCCGGCCGCGGTGGCCGAGGAGACTAAGGCGCTCCAGTCACGGTCTGCACGGCCACTATGGTCGGGGGTTCGATTCCCCCCTCGGGCATTGATATTTGTGCCGTCCTAGTTCGTAAGTAGTTCATAAGTAGTTTGTAAGTTTAGGGACTGATGACCCCGTAGTTAAGTCCCATAGACTATACAAACATTTGAACATTTTTTTGAACAGGTGATATTGATGGGAGTGCATTATACCTATAAATCTGTAATTTGGAAGTATCATGTTAAACATCCGTGAAGCTTGGGCTCATAGTGGGCTTGGTAGCGGAGAGCAGGTGTGTGTGTGTGTGTGTATGTGTGTGTGTGTGTGTGTGTGTGTAGGGCGGAAGCGGCCGGCCGGGGTGAAGTGAGCTTAGCGCTCGCCTGGAAATGCCGTGACGTCAGAGGAAATCCAGCCTGCAGCGAGTGAGGCGCAGTGCATTGTGTATGATAAAGTTAAATTTAAAAAATAAAACACAATTAAGATAGACGTGAGACACAGTTTCCGAAAGGGTTTCATATGACACGTCTAGTACCGCACAGACGTCCCTCCTATCAAGTATGTACATATAAAAAGTTTTAGTGAAATGGAAAGACGGCAATTTAGTGTTTAGTTAAAAATTCATAACTCGTAAACCATTTAAGATTCAGAGGTGAGCGAGGGCTCACATAAAAGGTCTAAACAACATGCGTCACCTGATATGCTTACAGTCGACGTAAGATAATATTGATCACAGAAGACCTAATTTACTAATACCATTGTATAAATTTCTTAATAGCATAAAGTACAAGACAGATACACGACCAGCATGGCAGTGTTTGTTCACAGGTGCCGTATTATAAAATAGTTATACCATAAAATCACACTGATCAAATCTACTTACGCATGTTTTATTTCTTTAAATAATTAATTTGTATTTAATTGCTGTATAAGAGAAATGAAATGTAATGAAATGAAATATCAATTACGATGATCAATTCCATGTTTATTTGCGATTAGTGTAAGTGTTTAAAGATGTATTTCTATTAAATGTGTGGTATACCTGGCAAAAGCGTTGTACGTTGGGTGGAAATGGGGAAGTTCGTGACGTATAGGTTTCTCCGAGGGACATGTATAAAGGCTGGCCGGTGGGCCCAAGTAAGTAGTCTGTGTTTGGCTAGCGCTTGCGACGGCGAAGATATGCCGGTCTGTGCCGCGATCTTTGGAAGAGTGAAACTTTAAAAGTTTTCAGAGTGTAAAAGTGCGGTCGAACTTACAAAGATTTATCGAGCGTGGCGAGTGCTGTTAAACTTGCAAGATTTCTTCTCGAGTTGCCGTGTGCTACGTAAAAACTTTGAAGACTGCAGCGTGTGAAATTTAGGTACTGTGACTTCAATACATTTCCGTTGTAGACTGATTGTAAAAGTGCACCTTATCAGGAAGTTTTAACCGAGATATCAAAAACATTCATTCATTCGATGTCTGTTGTTGGACATTGTTTTTGTCCAATAAACTGTGTATACAAAGTATTCGCGGTCAGCCACAGACTAATGGAACGTTTTATTCATTTTTTATGCAGTGAACAGTAGCCTGGTAGGCTAATTAGAATATTTTCGGCAAAGCAAATTTTGTCTGGGGGCTTACGAGCTTTATTAGATACGCCAACGTACAGTGCACAACCGGTAACAGTGTTTTTTTGATCCGATAAATAAACCGACTACTTAATAATTTTAAACAAAATATTGTGACAGTTATTTATAAGAAATGCATCCTTCTTCTCAATTTTAGTTGTGTTTTAAATTTATCATATGCAGCTGGGGACTGTGGACGAAATTATATCATCCCCTAGACAGAGCTGAACTTAGTACAGTGAATTTGTTAGAGTAAATATAAGTTTCTCCATAGACAACCCTAAAAAATAGCCTCGCATGCTGAATTCTCAATACAGGACATTACGTAAAAACATTTGCTGCTGCAGACAGGCCATGTTTAAGATCATTTTTCTCGAGAGCATACTTCAGGTGAAACAAATTAACTTTTTCAAAATAGACATTTGATGTTTTAATATACATAGGAGATAAATTAATTATTTAAGCAACCAAATCTATGTCTATAGAAACAGATGTTTGTAGGTATGTTCCCTATGGAGTCCAAGACAACTGAAGCAATGTTGATGGAATATTCAGATAAGCACAGTGGATGATCAAATGAAGTTTGGTGGCGATCGGATCAAGGAATTGATTTGAAGTATATGAGAAATATGCAACAGAAGAATGGCGTCGGTGCATATTCAAAGTCGAAGTCGTAGCCTTACCGATGATTACCACGAATTTACAAATCGAATTCAAGGGGTTCAATTTCCCTTTGAATCTTGGCCTTTTCCGTTACCATCAACAAAGCACAATACTAATCGTTGAATATTGTTAGCTTATACTTGGAACATTCATGCTTTGCACACGGTCAGTTGTATGTGACTTGCTCCCGAGTTGGTACACAAAAACATTTATATGTTCTTACTCCAAATAGAAAAACAAAGACGTTGCCTATCCGCTTGCCTCGGACCGAATTAATAAAAGAAATATATCAATGAAATTCTTCCGGGTATGAGACCGCGTCGTCATTTTATAAACTCTATCGACGTTTCGCTCACTGTTGCAGGCGGCCTTCATCAGGGTCTGTATCTGACTGCTGAATATACGATAGCTTGGGGTTTATACAGCAGTGGATGAGGGACAGGAAGGGGGACATTGGTTTCCTTTATTGGTGGTTATATTATTGCACGCCATTGGTGGAAAGCGGCAATGATGATTGGTGTTTTAAAGGCTTGTTTTTCATACGATTGGTGGTTGCATTCTTCCCCCTTATTGGTCAAAATGGACGTTTCCGATTGGATTTTGCATTACAAGTTGCTGTTGTCGGAATGGACCTGAGAGACACGGACGGCGGTTGTGGCGTGCCGCTGTTGACTTGTCGCCTGGCACAGACGGCGGCGGGCCGGTGCTCTGCGTGTGCACCACGCGGCCGCTGTGGTCTCCGGGGCGCCTGCGCGAGTCCTTCCGCGCGCGGTGCCGTCACGTAGCGTTGCAACTGCTGGCAGCCGCTGACTTTGTGTGCTGTCCAAGCCGTATGTACCTTTCATGTTCAGAAAGCCTCGTGGATTGCTCGTTCGGTCTCTCCTATATAAACCAGCCCACGCTCGCAGCCTATTTCATAAACGCCGGCATTACTCAGTTTGTCAAATGCGTCCTTAGTTGAACCTAGGACATCCTCAGTCTTATTGGTGGTGCGGAAGACTGGCTTGATGCCTGCCCGACGTAGAACCTTGCCCAGACACTCAGTGACGCCCTGCACGTAAGGTAATATGGCAATGCTTTGTGCTTCCTCCTGCTCCCCTCTATTGCTTTCATTCCTCCTGGACATTGTTTTATATACCTCTCCCATTCCATAACCATTAGCCGCAAAGGTGTCGTAGTTCCGCCTGTAGCTGATCGTCATAGCTGATCCTGTGGGCCCTCCTTGTTAGTGTTTGTAGGACGGATTTCTTCTGCATGGGGCGGTGGAGAGAGTAGGCGTGGAGGTACCTTCCAGTGCTGGTAGCCTTTCTGTACACCCTGTGGCCGTCATACTTTCGGCAGATTTCGACGTCGAGGAAAGGTAGCACCCCATTCTTTTCTACTTCTATTGTGAAACGTATTATGCTGTGCTGCCGATTGATAAGTTCATGAAAGTTCTTTAGCTCCTCTTCCCCATGTGGCCACTTGACGAAAGTGTCATCAACGTAACGCAGCCAGCATGCTGGGCGTAGTGGCGCTGACTGGAGAGCCGTTTCTTCAAATGCTTGCATGAAGATGTCAGCCGCAATCGGAGAAAGTAAGGAGCCCATAGCTACACGGTCTGTTTGTTCGTAAAATTCTTCTTTCCATTTGAAGTAAGTGGTCGTCAGGTAGTGGCGAACTAGTTCACAGGTGTCAGGTGCTAAGCGTTTTTCTAATATGTTCATTGTGTCGGACACTGGTACGTTAGTGAATAACAATGTCACATCAAAACTAACCATCAGATCCGTTGCTGATACACTCTTCTCTTTTAAAAGTGCCACGAAATGGGTCGAATCTTTAACATATGTCTCTGTGTGGCTCACTAGATGTCGGAGGTTTGGTACCAGCTCTTTGGACAGCTTGTACGTGGCTGAATTAATGCTGACCACTATAGGTCGCAAAGGAAAATCCTTTTTATGGATCTTCGGCACCCCATACATCCTCGGTGCCTCGTTTGCAAAAGAAATATAATTTTCTGTCTTAAATACAAGTGGTTTGTTTCCTTGCATTTAGCAAGTCACTGTTCCTGTGGATATATCTGATAAAACTTTGTCACACGATCTACTCCGCCCATCAACCAGAAATTATCAGGCTGCAGTAATTAATTACACCCATCCTTGCAAAGGCGGGATGGGACTCTAGTGTGGAAATAAAGAACGAACAACGGAACAGAAATGGATTGTTTCAACTAAAATGGATTTAGTAGATATCCTCCATCGATGCATAAAATACTATATGAACAATTATTTTGTTCGTGATTACAACTTCTTTCAGTTATAGCGATGAAGCACGCGGTACCCGTCACGAATGACAGCACCGGGCTATAGTATGGCGCATGTCGTGTCTTCATGCATTTCGTGACCTGCCAACCCCGTTGGACCCACAAGTTTCGGACACGAACAGAAATATCTGAGCCGTAGCGAGCTGCTGTAGTGAACTTTCATAAGCACGCGGAAGAAGTTAAAATGGGCAGTGTTTAGACCCGCGAAACAGAAACACGCCACGACCGGCGCAGTCCACGTGGAAACGCCGTCGGGTCACGAATGACTGCCATCAGCAATTTTCACCATCGCGTGCGCCTCGCATCAGAGAAAAGGGACAGGGTGATAACAGCCCCAGCCAGCCGGCGATTACGGCGACAAATTGCCGGACCGTTTCAGAGCACGACACGCCGTTGACATGGCGCACTGTTGCGGGAATGACGGAGGAGTCAGTGGCGAACATGCGGCACGTTTTCGTCCCACTAGTTGCAGAAAGGGAGTGGGTAGAAAAGCGTTTTTGAAAAAGAGAAATTTACTAATATCGAATATTACTTTAAGTGTAAGGAAGTCCTTCTGTGTAGGCTTTTGTGTGGAGTGTTGCCTTGTACGGGAGTGAAAACTGGACGATAAACATTGCGGACAGGAAGAAAATAGAGGCTTTCGAAACGTGGTGCTACAGAAGAATGATGAAGATTAGATGGGTGGATCGCGAAACTAAAGAAGAAGTACTGAACAGAATTGGGGAGAAAAGGAATTTCTGGTATACCTTATTAAAAGAAGGGATAGATTGGTACGACACATTCTTAGACCTCAAGGATACGTGAATTCAGCGTTGGAGTGAAGTGTTTGAGGTAAAAATTTCAGAGGGAGACCAAGAGATGAATACAGTAAGCAGATTCAAATAGATGTAGGTTGCCGGTCTTATGAGGAGATGAAGAGACTTGCTCAGGGTAGAAAAGGGTGGAGAGCTGCAATAAACCCGTCTCTGGACTGAGGACCACAATTACCAAAACAAAAGTTTCATGAAGAGTTACAAATTCTTGTATATAATCGATACAGAGGACTTCAAAATGCAATGTCGTGTTGGAAGAAAAGCAACAAATGAGAAAATGCCAGTAAATATGCTCGTATTAAACTCATTATGGATCTCTAGGGAGACACAATGAGAAATGATATGATATTTGAAATTCTGTTACAGAAGATATTCTGACACATGTAACTAATTTACAACAGTCCAACTATATAGCTAGTGAGAACAACAAAATAAAGACAAAGAAAGCTCACCCAAAGGTGGAGCTGTTAAGGTTTTCCGTCTGACGACTGGTGTGACGCAGCTCTCCACATTATCCTGAGCAAGCCTCTTCAATCTGCAAATAAGAACGCCAACCTGCATCCTTTAGAACCTGCCCACTATATTCGTCTCTCTGTCTGGCTATTCGATTTTTAGCCCACACACTTCCCACCAATGCTAAACTGAAGATCCCTGATGTCTCAACATGCGCCCTAACAAATGTACTCTTCCCTTAGTCAAGATATGCCAGACATTTCTTTTCTCCCAATTCTATTCAGTGTCTTTTGTCAGTTAAGCGATCTACCAGTCTAATATTCAGCATTCTTTTGCGCACCACTTTTAATTACTAACTGGTTGTAAAGGCAGCCCAGGACGCAAAGATAAAGTCTATTTGTCCTAGGTTTCGGCGTCTACCAGAGTACCTTCATAAGAAAATTTCTAAAATTGCCTATAAGGCAAATTATTGTTGTTATGGTCTTCAGTCCGCAGATGCAGCTCTTCAAGCTACCCTGTCCTGTGCCACCACTATACATCTGAGATTAAGAACAGCAGTCGACGTCATTTTGAATCTGCTTACTGTTTTCATCCCTCGGTCTCCCTCTACGATTTTTACCCCACACACTTCCATCTAATGCTAAGTTGACGATTCCTTGATGACTTAGAATGCGACACACCAACCTATCCCTTCTCTTAGGATATGCCAGAAACTTCTGATTTTTCTTCGCCATACTGTTGAGTACCTCCTCATTCCTTACGTGATCTACCGATCTAATCTTCACCATTCTTCTGTAGCACCATATTTCAAAAGCTTCTATCATCTTGTTGTCTGAACTCCGTATCGTCCACGTTTCACTCCCAAACAATACTACACTCCAGACAAATGCTTTCAGAAAGGACGTCCTAACATTTAAACTAATATTGGATGTCAACAAATTTCGCTTTATCACAAAAGCTTTTCTTTTCATAAAATTTCTGCATTTTATATCTTCTTTACTTCGTCCATCAGAATTTATTCTGCTGCCCAAATAGCAAAACTCATCTACTTTAATTGTTTCATTACCTAACCTAATTCCTTCACCATCGCCTGATTTTCGTACACTGCATTCCATTACCCTTGTTTTACTCTTGCCAATTTTCATCTTATACCTTCCTTTCAAGACACTGTATATTCCGTTTAATAGCTCTTGCACGTCCTTTGCTGTCTATGACGGAATCACTATGTTATCCGCAAAAGGCAAAGTTTTTATTTCTTCTCCTTGATCTTTAACAGCTGTGTGGTTTTTGTACAAGTTGAATATAACGCTCCACTCCCTTTTAGTCCTGCTACCTTCAGAATTTGAGAGGGTATTCCAGTCAACATTGACAAAAGCTTTCTCCAGAGCTTCAAATGTTAAAACGTAGGTTCCCCTTTCCGTAATATATCAAATAGCCTTTCCTTAATATATCAAAAGTCTTACGGAACTTAACTGCGGGGTCATCAGTCGCTAAACTTACAAACTACTTATGAACTAGCTTATGAACTAGCTTATACTAAAGACGGCACAAACATCCATGCCCGAGGGGGGATCCGAACCCCCGACCCTAGCGGCCGTGCAGACCGTGACTGGCGCGCCGCAGACCGCTCGGCCACTGCGGCCGGCCTTTAACATATATTCTAAGCTAAGTCAAAATGTATTGCTTCCCGTGTTCATACATTAGACCTAAATCCAAATTCATCTTCCCCCTAGATCGGATTCCACCTGTTTTTCCATTCGTCCGTAATTAATTCGTTTAGTAATTTGCATCCATGAGTTATTAAACTGATATTTTTGTAATTCAAAGAGAAACACTTTTTAAAAATGTATGTACCTGTTTGAAGTCCATCATGGAAGCGGTACTTACATGTCACGTGATAAAATTAAGCGCTAAAGCTTAACTCATAATTTGTAATAGATTAATCTAGCAGGCTTGCCACTAAGGGCTGCTCACATGTGTGAAGAAAGCATCAGGCTGTCTTGTCTGTGGTAGAATTGCGGACAAGTGAATATTACGTCAGTGGTGCCACGTAGTAACCGCACTTATAAACAGGCTACTTTAGAATTAAAGTTTGACAGATTAATATCACGAAGAACAGTATTTTACATAACTAAATAAGACAAATGGATGAATCGTTTGGAGGTACAATAATACCTGTGTGAATCAGCGACCAAATAAAAATCATAAATATGTAATATACGTAACATGGCCTTTTGGAAAAAAATAAAAAGTCTGTGTGTGTCTCGTCCTTAGGTTAGTTTACGTTAGTTTAAGTAGTAAGCTACGGACTGATGACCACGCAGTTTGGTCCGATAGAATTACAAACATTTGAACAGCAGGACAAGCCAGTGAATTCTGTCCGTTTCTAAAGCGCTTCTGGGTGGCACCAGAAATATTTCGGAAACTGCATGAGAGAAAGAAAAAAAAAGGCGAGTAACGGCTTAATACCGTTGAAGAAGCATCCATTACGAGGTTGTAACTTCTCGTTCAGAAGAAGACCATCATTACGAGAAAAATGTTGATTTGCAATTCTTCGAGAACGTCTAATTGTGGCCTTCCTTCTCAGTGTGGACATGCTCAGCAAAAGATGTATCAGCAGTTATCATAAATAGACGCCAGAATTATTCAGTGGAGAACAGGCTGATTTTAAATCGTTTTTTTTTTTTTTTTTTTTTTTTTTTTTTTTTTTTTTTTTTTTTTTTGCACCGATAGCAAATACAAAGTTGCAGCTGTATTTGTTACGAAGCAGCGGTTAAATGGGCACCACCCAAGAAATGGAGACATTTTTTCTTCTTTTGGTCAGACTCGTTGTTGGTAATGCTGTAAGACGTCGAGAACTGCTCAACAATTTTTACGGGTTACACGGTGGTGTAGCCGAGCGGTCTAAAGCGTCTCGCTGCGGAGCGCGCGGTTGCTCGCCGTGGAGGTTCGAGTCCTCCCTGGGGCATGTCTGTGTGTGTCTCGTCCTTAGGTTAGTTTACGTTAGTTTAAGTAGTAAGCTACGGACTGATGACCACGCAGTTTGGTCCGATAGAATTACAAACATTTGAACAGCTGTACAAGCCAGTGAATTCTGTCCGTTTCTAAAGCGCTTCTGGGTGGCACCAGAGGAAGAGAGAGGTGCCGAGTACATGTGAGACAGAGAATGAGCCTTTGGGGAAGGCACCCATCTATAATACAGTCAGAGGGCCGCTCGGTGGCGGTCTGCAGACCCCTTTGCTTTAGTACGTGGGCCTAGACCCTCGGCCGGGGAGCATGTCGCCGGTGACGCACGCACCAAGGGGCGTCGAAATTTCCGTCGAGATAGTCCTGGGAACGGCAGAGCCACACCAAGACGTACCATTAGGTTCAGGTCAGTGGATGATCCGCGGAGGAATACTTACCGTGCAAACGACTATGTTGATATTATGGGCGGGAACGGTTGTAATTGGACTGCGCGGAGCGGGAGGACAGTTTTTCGAAGCTATCTTGGCGCCGTGTCCGCGCAGTGGCACCTAGAGAGCTATTGGCTCTTGCTTTCTAGTGAGGGGTAGCCTCGCGTTTTGCGAGCAGAGTGCGGAGCATCGCTCCAGAATTCATTCCGTCTTAAAACGAGTACGGTCGACTTGACTTAGGCGCTTACTTGTTTATGTTTTGAGATTTCGGTTATTTTTCCACCTATTGCGCTTTATGGACTTGGAGTCTCAGATTCAATTTTCAGACACCGTCTGAATCTTGTGTCTTCATCGACCTGAGTATCATAGAGGTGGGAATAGGCTCAGCCAATTTAAACCAACAGCACCGACGCGCTGGGCTCGTGTTATTTGCGCACTCGACAATCTTTTGACTAGTACACATAGTTTGAGTTGGCGAGACAAAGCCGAGGCTGTGGTTTCGTTAGGCACTGTGTTTACCGTCGACACAGAGACTGAGAGTAGGTCATTCACGCTTCTGACTTTTCTTTCTATCGGACCGCGATTTGCAGCACTCCAACGCACTGCCAGCGACGCCGGCTCCAGCAGCATTTGGTTGAGTATTGCTTGCAACTGCTTATCTGGGCGAAAGTGATGATTCTTCCTTTTGGTGGTTTTCCTAAACACGTGGTAAGCGCTTTTAATTATAACACGCTCCCGTGATCACCTTAGTGTCGTGAGTTATTTGCCTGTGTTCGAAACTACAGTTATATTATAAACATGCCAGTTATTTATTAGTGTAATTTTTGTATTTATTCATGTATACATTTTTAACTTAACCTGTATCTTATTCAGTAGTTAGGTTTCCCATTTTTTCATTATATTTTGGTGGATATTGGTTTGTCAAGAGGCCAGATATCTTTAGGGCACATTTTAGTAATTGTGAGGATGGGTGTGCCAATCCACCCTGCCCTTTGGTTTCCCATCATCCAACCCAACCTAACTCAAATGTTCAAATGTTTGTAGAACTTATGGGACTTAACTACGGGGTCATCAGTCCCTAAGCTTACAAACTACTTATGAACTAACTAAGACTAAGGACGGCACAAATATCCATGCCCGAGGGGGGATTCGAACCCCCGACCGTAATGGCCGTGCAGACCGTGACTGGAGCGCCTCAGTCCCCTCGACCACCGCAGCCGGCTCCAACCTAACTTTAGAATGCCAAGTGTAGTTCTCTTTTTTATGATGTTAACTATGATAGGTTCGTATTCTTTACACCTATTGGTTGCTATAGCAGTTAATAACGAATGCGAAACCGCCGTAGTTGACGACATCCTTAAAAAGAAAATTTTAAAAGAGCTACTACACTTGGCATTTCTTTATCAAAGAATCTCACCAAAAGAGAAAAATTTTTCTTCATTCCTATTCTAATGCCCATCAATCAGATTCAACGACTTCTTCGTAACAAATACAATTGCAACATTGCTTTTTTATCAATAATAGTCTGGAAAAAAATATTCATATTTAAAATTCCTTTGAATAATTATGTCATCTATAAGATTATTTCTGATACTTGCTCTTCTTACTATAGGGTAAGGTGGTACAATTTCGATCATTTCGGACAAATGTTATTGTAACTGGAAATATATTGAGAAAAGAAATAATTTTAACTATGGCACCTGTTCTTGGATGTTTAACGAATATGTAACAAAAATATTAGACAGTTGGAAATGTTGGTATTAACATCAAAAAAGGTTACAGAATTGAGAAAAATCGATCGAAAAGTACCAAACTAGGTACAATTGTGATCACTTCCTGGTAAAATTTTGATCACTGGCATCTTCCACATGAAAAGCACTTTTTCCCTCGGGCACCAACACATACTTCGTGGTACCAAACGTTGCATTTTTTGCAGCGCATCCAGTCACGTTTAACTACAAAATTTATAAGATTGCGTTAGACTAAGTAGCTTCATATGCCTTTTAACAGGAAAAAAATTATATCTCCGTATCACAAAGTGGCGTATTCTTGGAAAAGACAGGAGGAGCTGTAGAAACCTGCAACACTACACCACCACACAAAGGCAAGTGCTACCAACACTACGAGACCGACAAATTATATTGATCAGAATTGTACCTATATCGAATTTGTACCACCTTACCCTATACGAAAAACAGAATGTGCATTTTAAGTCTTCAGCTACAAGTATTCAAATCACTGAACTACTTTACCGCGCGGGAGTAGCCGAGTGGTCTGGAGCGCCACGTTACATATCGCGAGGTCTCCCGCGCCGGAGGTTCGAATCCTCACTCGGGCATGGATGTGTGTTTGTCCTTAGGTTAGTTTAACTTAATTTAAGTAGTTTGTAAGACTAGGGACTGATGACCAACGTAGTTTGGTCCCATAGGATTACAAACATTGGATCAATTTTTTTAACTAGTTTCCCTTCAAGCAAGTATGACCGTAAGATTAAAAGCTACGTGTGAAGGAGTCGAAACGATGTTATTATCACGTTTGACAGTACCGTCTGTCTCATATGCCGAAATATTACGAAGTGCAACATTCAATAAGCTTCAAACACAGCTATAATATGTGTGTGAATGAAACATATTGCTTGTTACACATCATTATAAAATTTTAGAACATATACAGTCATGTCAAAGTTAACTGCAATTTGTGTTGGCTCTAACGTATATTATGTACTAGCTGAAAACCCGGCGTTGCTCTGGTATTTATTTATTCGAACCTTGAGTTAGTACTTTTCCTATCCACTCTCTCTCTCTCTCTCTCTCTCTCTGTCCATCTCCTTTTTTCTAAAAACACGTTACATTCATCAGAGAATATATAAGAAATCACAGGTAAAAATGCACTCGTTTCGAAGAATCCAATCACGAAATTCAACAATAATGATTGTAATAATATTACAGATGGATCACTTGATGTAATGCCCGAAACGTCAAATCGATTTTTTTTAAAGAAATTTCTTTTTCACTGCTTCATTTATTTATTCTTATATTTCCTTATTCGTATGCTTATTCTTACAGAGAAAGAGCTGAAGACATTGTAGCACGCATAGACCAAAGATATGGTCTGTGGCATTACGTTTCGTTTTGCTATAGAGTTGCAATCGTCATCACTGGCCTTCAATCCGAATTTTTTTATAATTTGACGACTTTCAAACACCATATCATCCACCCCCTTATAGCTCTCGGCATGGAACTGCTATGATGTACAACGGGAGACTTCGGACAACAATTACACACACACCATTCGTTAGCGTTCTGTAGTTTTCGCTGCAGAGCGAAATATTAACACACACACGTAGAATTTTATATACACCGATAACTTTCCATCCCAATATACTCCACCCTTTATCATTATCAACCGTCAAGCAACATTGCAACCAATAAAACCATTTCAAAGAGTAAATACAATTTTTAAAGAATCATTATTGTTCCGCATTCGCGTTATATTCTTCAAATTACTAAATGTCTATCAGGTCGCTATAAAACCGTGCCTAAAACCTTCCTGAGGTATAAATTAGTAACTGTACAAATATTTAAGTCTTTTCGTCTTGTCGTTTGGACGTTATAAGTGTACACCGAACATTCACATTTATAGATATAGATCAATAATGTCTGTTCCGATGGTTGCCAGAAGCGTAGATAGTTGAGAAATAAAGTTGAAACCATATGGATAAAGGCTCAGTGTGATTTATTTCAAATAAACCACAGACGGCGAGCATCAGCGCGCTCCGCAGCAAGGCGTCTTAGAGCGCTCGGTCGCTCCACCGCGGCGATTGGAAGTTACTGTACGTCTTGCCGAGCACTTTGAGTTTCGTTCACTGTAGTCTGTTGGAACAACACCATCCTGTCGAGAGATTGGCAACTGAACGTTTCTTACTACATTCTGCACGTACCGAGCGCTGGTCAGCTTTCCCTCCACAATCACTAAACGAGAACTAAAGCTGTACCTTGTGGCATACAGACCGTAAGGACTGGTTTGGGGACAGTATGTGTCTTGGGCGAATGCACCCAGAGACAGCTCTCGCCACGTCTACTGCCATCGCTGAAGGCCACGGTTCGCCGTTCCATTCTTCAAGTAGTCCTCTGACGTGCACCAGTCGAGCCGAGCACGTCGATTCTGCGGCTTGAGAGGAAGACGGGCTAGAGGTGTGCCCATAAATCCAATGGTAGTAGATTAGATTAAATACTTGTTCCATAGATCATATATACGACCATTTCGTAATGATGTGGAACGTGTCAGTTTAGCAAATGTTGTCTATACTTGACAATCAATATTTTACGGATTTTTATTTTTATTCATTTTTTTAAGTTTTTTCTAAAAATTCATCTACATTATAGAAGGAGTTGCCATTCAGAAATTCCTTTAATTTCTTTTTAAATACTAGATGGCTATCTGTCAGACTTTTGATGCTACTTGGTAAGTGACCAAAGACTTTTGTAGCAGCATAATTCACCCCTTTCTGAGCCAAAGTTAGATTTAACCTTGAATAGTGAATATCATCCTTTCTCCTATTGTTGTAGCTATGCACACTGCTATTACTTTTGAATTGGGTCGGATTGTTAATAACAAATTTCATGGATATATATATATATATATATATATATATATATATATATATATATATATATATATATATATTGTGAAGCTGCAGTGAGTATCCCTAGATCCCTAAATAAATGTCTGCAGGATGCTCTTCGGTGGGCTCCAGCAATTATTCGGATTACACGCTTTTGTGCAATGAACACTTTTTTACTCAATGTTGAATTGCCCCAGAATATGATCCCATATGAAAGCAGTGAATGAAAATAGGCGTAGTAAGCTAATTTACTGAGATGTATATCACCAAATTTTGCAATGACCCTGATAGCCTAAGTAGCTGAACTCTGACGTTTCAGGAAATCTTCAATATGTTTCTTCCAATTCAGTCCCTCGTCAATGCAAACACCTAAAAATTTTGAATATTCTACCTTAGCTACAGATTTATGTTCAAAGTATAAATTTATTAATGGTGTCATGCCATTTACTGTATGAAACTGTATATACTGGGTTTCATAAAAGTTTAATGAGAGTCCATTTGTAGAAACCACTTAATAACTTTCTGGAAGATATCATTTACAATTTCATCAGTTAATTCTTGTTTGTCAGGTGTGATAGCTATACTTGTATCATCAGCAGAAAGTACTAGCTTAGCATCTTCGTGTATATAGAATGACAAGTCATTAATATATATTAAGAACAGCAAAGGACCCAACACCGAACCTTGTGGGACCCCATTTTTGATAACTCCCCAGTTAATCGCTTGCCAACACTTCGTGTTGAAAGTCCAGGTCTGACAAACCTTCTTCTCTGTGCTATGGTAACTGTAGGGCTTACCACTGCAGCCCTTACAATACCTCGATGTTGCCGGAAGTCTGTACTACGTTAAAGACCAGAACCATATCTACTGGTGTAGTGAATCGTTGCACAATTGACACAGCATTCTGTGTTGTAACGGTTGGAGCAGGCGACTACTGTAGTATACGATTCTATAACCCGATACCACATCTTTATTCTTTCATTCGACACCGTTTATCTCTTTTACTATCAATTTTCTTACAGCAATATATTTATAGCGTGACCTAGCATATATCATGTATCCAGTTTACTATGGTTGTTTTCATTACTTTTCATACATCAGACTATACTAAATTAACGTATCTGTCGGAACCCTTGACCTACAGAAAAACCATGTCAATTAGTCAGAAATAGAATTTGTCATGCTGGAACATTCTAGAAATGTGTTTATTAAGGCATTGTTGTGAACTACGCAATTATCTGTAAATGATCATATATGTCAATGAATCTAATTAATTTTCAGTTTTAAAGGATATGAAACCTTTATTTCCGACTGTCTGGAACTGTCAGTTTTATCCGATCTGTTATATTTCTATAAAAAATACAATAATTACGAAGTTCATTGTTAGCAGTCAATGAGATCATATTTACATAACTGCCGATGTATGTAATTAGAGAAATTAACATCCATAATATCAAAACTTATTAAATTGAGTAATAATTATATTGTACGATACATACTTTAGTTGTTTATAAAATTGCATCAAATTAATGACTATGTGTCAATGATGAGATGTATTGTCATAATGCTATGAATGGAGTCTTATGGCGCCAATTGAGTGAGACTTGCTTTGTTAGTCTCGGATTAATAGTCTTAAATTGTGTATCAGTTCGTTCAACAGTAAATGAAGAAGTATGAATGCATTTGGGTGTTATTTGTTACTTAAGCTATTAGGGTAATTGCAAATTTTAGTGATGTACATCTCAGTAAATTAGCTTACTATGCCTATCTTCATTCTTTGCTTTCGTATAGTATCATTTTCTGCGGTAATTCGTCATTGAGTAAAAAAGTATTCATAGCATAAAAGCTTGTAATAAGTATAATTGCTGGAGCCCATACAAGATCATCCTGCAGACACTTATTTCAAGAGCCAGGGATATTCACAGTAGCTTCACAGTATATACCTGGTGATCAAAAAGTCAGTATAAGCTAGAAAACTTAATAAATCAAGGAATAATGTAGATGTAAAAATTGGCATACATGCTTGGAATGACATGGGGTTTCATTAGAACAAAAGAAAATTTAAAATATGTCCGACACATGGCGCTTCATCTGATCAGAAAAGCAATAATTAACATAACAAATTAAGAAAAGCAAAGATGATGTTCTTTGCAGGAAATTCTCAATGTGTTCACCATCATTCTTCAACAATAGCTGTAGTCGAGGAATAATGTTGTGAACAGCACTATGAAGCATGTCCGGAGGTATGGTAAGGAATTGGCGTCGGATGTTGTCTTTCAGCATCCCTAGAGATGTCGGTCGATCACAACACACTTGGGACTTCGGGTAACCCCAAAGCAAATAATCGCAAGGACTGGGGATCTGGGAGGCCAAGCACGACGAAAGTAGTGGCTGAGCACACGATCATCACCAAACGAGACGCGCAAGAGATCTTTCACGCGTCTAGCAATACTTTCTTCTTTTTTTTCTTCTTCTTCTTCTTTTTGTTCTAATAAAACCCCATGTCATTCCCTCATGTGTATCAATATGCATTGTGGGATCCACACCAGGTGGGATAGATAAATGATTTAGAGAAATTTCAGCGAAGGGCACCTCGTTTTGTATTATAATGATATAGCAGAGACAGTGTCACGGAAATGCACGAGCTATGTGGAAATCACTAAAAGTTATGGGTTACGACGAGATTTCTCATCAAATTGCTGTTCCGAATGCGAACATATTTTGTTAACACCGACCTAAATGATCACCATAATAAAATAAGAGAAATCAGAATGGAGATATATAGGTGTTTCTTTAACCCACGAGCTATCAGAGAACGGAGCTGTAGAGAAATATCATAAAAGCGGTTCGATGAATAGTCTGCCATGCACTTCATTGTGACTTGCAGGTGTAGATGTACGCATCATTTCTAACCTTCGTGGGACTATCTCGCCGTCACCTACCCTAAGAGGTAAAAGGAAAGGAAATGTCCCAACACATTCACACAATAAAAATCAGCATCATAATTAATTTATTTATTCTTCAGTACTTTCACAACTTGATTTGAACACAGTATCCAACTATGTAAGTGAAAATACGAGCAAATGTATGTCATTATACTGCACATATTTAAGCGGATATAATGTCTCACCACGAACATGCGCGAGAAACCAATTTTTGATACCAATCTATTAATTTTTTCTTGGCGAGAGCCCTTGCCGACTTCCAACCAAATTTAAAAATAACTTCAAATCTCTTTAAAAACGTTTCTCACAAATATTAAATACACCTTAAACTTCATGCCCACCGGGTAACGTTGCAGCAATTTTTATCAACTTCGTCATTGTCAGTTATTCCTAAATGATATGGTCTACTCTGTCTCCTTTCCCTCATCTTGTAACGGCTTCCCGAAGCATACCTGCTGGTATTATTCGAATCTACCGGTTAACAAACCTAGTCGCCCGCCTCTGAAATGCCTCTATGTTTTGCTTTAAACCGTTCTGGAGTGGATCCCAAATACTTGAACAATACTCGAGACGAGGTCGTACAAGCGTTTTATATGCGCTCTCCTTTACAGACGAATCACACCTTTCCCAATAAACCGATAAGCCTTCCCCACGATTGTTTTTACATACTAGTTCTATTTCATATCGCTGTGCAGCGTTACGCCTAGATGTTTGACGAGACTCTTTCAAGCAGCATGCTACTAATGCTGTATTCGAACATTACAGAATTGTTCTTCCTGTTCATCTGCATCGCCTTAAATTTTTCTACATTTAGCACTAGTTGCCATTCCTAACACCTCCTAAACTTTGGCCCACGTCATTCTGCATCGTACTACAGGCATTGAGTGACGACACCTTCCTGTACACCACAGACTGAAACTCTCTCTGTCCGTCAGATGATTTATATTGATAGAATATAACAGCGGTCCTATCACACTTCCCTGGGGAATTCCTGACGATACCTTAGTCTCTAATTAACACTCGCCATCGAGGACAATGTACTGGTTTCTAATACTTACGTAGTCTTCAGGTCACTCATATATCTGGGTATCTGGTCCATATGCTCGTACCTTCGTTATAAGTCTGTAGCTCGGTACCGTGTCAAACGCCTTCCGAAAATCGAGAAGTTCCCAGTGTGCCTGTTGCCCTTCGTACATAGTTCGAAACGTTTCGTGAGAAAAAGGACGGCATGCCGACCAAGACGTTTAGCGCCAGACCGTCTCGCCATCGCTAAGGCCGAATTCCACACCATGCTGCCAGAGGGTATTATCAGGCCGTCGAACAGTGCGTGGTCCTCCGCCTTACATCTAGTGCCAAAGAAAGGTAGAGCCTGGCGCCCCTGCATTGAACTCGAGAACAGTGCCGGACCGATATCCTGTACCATTATTAAGAGATTATAACTATGCTTTACATGGTGCAACGGTATTTAGTGTCTTAGACTGTGCGAAGGCTTACACTCAGATACCAGTGGCTAAAGAGGACATTCCTAAGACAGCAATAATAACACCTTTCGGCCTGTTTGAAAGTATGTATATGACCTTTGGATTGCGCAACGCAGCACAGACCTGGCAAAGATTTATTGACTCAGTCCTACAAGGGCTTCCGTTCTGTTTTGCTTATCTAGAAGATGTGCTCGTTTTCTCTTAGACAAAACAACAACACCGACAACATCTGCAGGAAGTGTTCAAACGCCTAGAACATTACGGAGTTGTGTTAAAAGTTGCAAAGTGCGATTTCGGACGATCCGAAGTGACCTTTCTGGGACATAAAATTTCAGCTGCGGATTCTTTACCTTTACTAGAGAAGGTTGAAGCTATTCTGCAATTACCTAGGCCAACCACAATCAAGGAACTGCGTCGATTCTTAGGAATGCTCAACTTCTACCGTCGACACCTACCTCGTGCAGCTGAATTACAAGAACCACTGAATTTCCTAAGAGGAAAGGCAGTTCGACTGTACACTGGTCTGAGACTATGTGTGCAGCGTTCGAAGCTGCTAAACAGAGCATGGCAGATGCAGTGCTTCTAGCTCACCCCAACCTCGAAGCACCGTTAGCAATAGTCGTGGACGCGTCACAGACAGCTATAGGCGCGGCGCTGCAACAATGGTCGGACAACGCCTGGCAGCCACTAGCATACTTCTCAAAGAAACTGTCACCATTACAGAGAAAGTGGAGTGCTTACGACCGTGAGCTCCTGCCTATGTATGAAGCAGTTAAATACTGCCGCCCTCAAGTCGAAGCGCGTGTGTTCACGATATATACGGACCACAAACCGATGACATTTTCATTCAAACGGAACAGTATCAACTGCTCTCCTCGGCAGTTCAACCATTTGCAGTTTATAGTCCAGTTCACGACAGACATAAAACATATTTCGGGTATCAACAATGTAGTGGCTAACTGTTTGTCTCGTGTCAACAGTGTAACGAGCCCTATCGACTTTCCTGCACTGGCCCGAGCACAGAAAGAGGATGCGGAACTCCGCACGTTCGTCGACAATGACGCGTCAGAACTACAGTTGCAGCTCGTCGACGTTCCTGGAGAAGACGCCAAGCTCCACTGCGACGTCTCACGCGGAAGACCCCGCCCATTTCTTCCTGTAGCGTTCAGAAGACAAGCTTTCGACAGTGTTCACAACTTGTGCCACCGAGGAATTCGTTCCACTTCTCGACTCGTGTCCCAACGTTTCGTGTGGCCAGGCATGCAAAAAGTTCATTTGGACGTTGTTGGACCACTTCCACCATCGAACGGTCAACACTACCTTTTAACTATGATCGATCGTTTTACTCGCTGGCCAGAGGCAGTTCCCATTAACAATACAACAGCTGAAACGTTAGCCTCTGCATTCGCGTCAGCCTGGTTAGCAAGGGTTGGATGCCCTCAACATATCACCACTGACCGTGGACTACAGTTTGAGTCTGATCTGTTCGCTCAGGTGGCCAAGTTTTGCGGATATGTACACCACAGAACCACTAGCTACCATGCCGCTAGTAATGGCATGAACGAACGCTGGCACCGTTCTTTAAAAGCAGCACTCATGTGCCATGACGACACATGGACTTCAGCTCTACCAATGGTGATACTGGGCCTACGAACAACTTATAAACCGGACATCGATTCATCGGCTGCGGAATTAGTATATGGAGAAACATTGCGTCTGCTTGGTGAATTCGTCGACGTCAGTACACAAGACCGGCCAGATTTCTTACGTCGCCTGCGAAACCATATCGCACAGATCCGTCCTCCAAAAGCTTCACGACATGGCACACCGCCTTGTTACGATCATCAGTACCTAGATCAGTGCTCCCATGTTATGCTTCGCACCGACGGCGTGAAACCACCACTACAACCTCCGTACACTGGCCCATACCGCGTGGTACGGAGAAGTTCGCAGACAATGGACGTATTGGTGAACAGCAAAGCAACAACCGTTTCTCTAAATAGAGTGAAGCCTGCGTACGTGTTTCAAGAGTCATCCCCGATCGCTAACCATCGGAGATATCAGAACCTGTCTGAACAAGATGCACAACCAACACCACCGCCGCCACCCACGGAACAGCCTCCGACACGGACAACTCGCTCTGGTCGACGGGTACACTTTCCAGCACGATTCATCGATACCAAGCTCCGCTTCCGACCGGGGGGCTGATGTGGCGCTCTGTTTTTCCAGCCGCCACGCTTCAGCGCCAAGTTCAGTGTTGAAAGTGCAGTGCAGTGTAGCGACTGAATCAAGTGAACCGCGTTTATAATTAGTTCCGTACCGGCCACCAGAGGTACGCTACTATCGCGGGTGTAGTAAATGAATTGCGACTTGTAATCATAGCTCAGCGTCCAGCCGCCAGGAGCGCTGTATATTTTTACGTGTTCTAGTATATTCCATAGGCGATGATTTTTTATGTTACTCTCACTGCAGTTTACTCTCTGACAGCTTTTGTTTTTTGAGTTAGTTCCTTCTGTTGTCTAATAAAGAGTTGTGTTACCAGTAAACCTCTCGCGTCGAATTTATTTATTTTATATAGTCGATCAGCTCAAATTACAAATGATCGTTTCTCCCTCACAAAGAGAGAAAGGTAAGTAATTTGTTATAGTCTGACCACTGTTACAGTGTTTCGCCTATTACCTGTCGCATCGACAGCGATCTGAAGTCGGTAGGTGCAGGGTTTATTTCACCGACAGGTCAGTGGCATTCTCTGAAAAGCGGCAGAATTTTTCACTGGTTTTCGAACTTATTACCAGTAAAATTGGAGTTTTCAGTAAATGTAATAGATACATGACAAATCGTATTTCTGGCCAGTATACGGTTTAGGATAGGGTCTGGAATCGGTAGGTCTAGGCTTTGAGTTATAGGCAGGTACAGTGGCTTGATGAGTCAGAATGAAGGGTGTAGTGCACAGCCACATTAGGATACTCGTCACTGATTGTTAGTATTTTATATTATAAACCATGTAAAATGGTTTGTATGTGTTACTTTAGTGTCGTTTTATTATTCACTTGAACCCTTGCATTAATAGTTGTCTATTTAAACAGGTTATCTGATGTTGGGTGAAGCCCGAAACTAGTAAGAAGGAAGTTCCATTAATTAAAATCTTAGCGTCCTATCAGTATTGTTTTATCACATTGCCTTAACGGAAAGCTGAGTTGTCCACCATTTTCCCCAAACTGAAGGAGCCACCTCCACGTTCCACGTGGAGTTCAAGTGAATCTTCCATTTCATTCAGCTCGCACAAATTCGCAAACCACTCTCTTTGTAAACATGGAACTGGCATCAATGCGTTCGTGAAGAGCTGCACTAAATTTTCATTTAGTTTTATTTGCGACGGTAATTTATTGAGAAGATATACCGACAGTTTACAGATATGTATTTTCTGACAACGTTCCGAAATTGTCGACATACGGGGAACGTTCTTGTTATTGAATTTAAGTGAACACATTAAGCGAATTAAATCGTAAAAATACGTCAAATTTTTATTCACTCCGAACACTAAGGCGGTGAGAACATAATGACTTATTATTTCAATTAAATGTGACGTACTAAGGTCATCACGGCCATCAAGTTCAAAATGGTCTCCCGAAAGAAGTTTTGCGTATTAACCACAAGATCAAATACTCTTCGCATAGCTTATTTTTTGTAAAATATTGTTTTGATATCTCTATTCGTTTATGAGATATGAGGATTTCCCTCTGGATTGATCGCTAGTGCAACATGAAATAAATTATCGAGAGATGGGTGATAGATCTCCTTCAACGTCTAAAATAATATTGAATATGTTATGAAAATTTCGTCCGCAGCAACATGTGGTGTAATATACACAAAACGAAATATCATTGCAACCCCAATTTTCATTGCTAAATTTTCCCAATTTATGGCAGTCTCTTATTTCGATGAAAGTATCACTATTCACTGTATGATAGGCACTCCAGCATGAAACTGTCATATAAAGCCATGAGTAACTTTTAAATGAAAATTTCCTTGCGAATATTTTGCGTGGGATCGTTTGCGAAAAACTGCAGGCATGCTCCTCTATACAGTTAGGGCAGTGCATTACCAACTGTAATTGCGAAAAACTGGCGAACGATTCGGCGTGGGTATTTATGAGCTCTAGCCTAAGTGCCACGCAGGAGTTATCGCTGCTGCTTGCAGTTGGAAATTACGTTACAAACACCTAGGCAGTCATAATTTTTTTTAATTTTAATGCAGATTATACAACAGATTACACAGGATATGCGGTAGTGGATGTAAAAATATAACCTCCTATACAGTATCAAAGTAACGAAAGGAAACATGCAGCCCCACACTTTATCTAGATTTCAACACCATCTACGGGTGCCTTCATCAGAAGAATAAAATTATGGCATGAGGTTTTAAAGCTTAGAGCACATTAGGCTCATGTCGTATAAAATGAAATTAAGTTTGTAAGTTACATGTATTGGCTTCACTATTAGATGACGACGGTAGTCTTCACTGTTCAGTTTGTGAAGAGCTACTACGCTGCTTTTGGAAAGTCATCTCCGTAGCTACGAATGGCTTTCCATCAGCTAACCTACTCAGCCATCGTTTTAGACAACGACAAGTGTTCTGCTCGTCTATCTATACGTGAACTGACACAACAAATATTTGCAGCGACAGCAGTATTGAAAACGTATTCAGTTAAATGAATGAACTTTGTTGTTGTTATTGTTCAATGTAGCCAAAAAACGTGCCGGGGGTCAGTTTTGCTGCACATTTACATTTACAGGTGGTATCAACAACACTGAAAGAAGTTGAAATAAATTACGACTAATTCTTGTATTGACTAAGTTATGTGACGCTACATTTGTTGGTGTTTTCATTACCTTAACAGTAAGACGTATGAGATTATCTGCATGTTTCTTTGATTGACTCACCATTATCGAAAAATATAGCACTCAGCATATGTGCCTGGATTTTGGCAGCAACTTCAATTTTTTCACGATATCCCCCTAAATACCCACATTTGTACGTACCTTTCGGCAACATATATATATGAAAGAATATAGTTTTCAAATTGGAATTTGATTACATTATATACAAAACCTCGTGCACTTTTAATATGAGCCGCGGCGGAATAGCCTTGCGTGCTAATGCGCCTTGCTGCGATGCGCGCGGCTGTTCGCCGTCGGGAATTTGAGTTCTCCCTCGGGAATGGGTGTTTGTGGTGTTCTTAAGACAAGTTAGTTTAAGTAGTTTGTACGTTTAGAGACCGATGATCACTTTAGTTAGGTCCCATAACTTTACAAACATTTAAACATTTCTTAATTTGACTCCACTTCTGCTGTCACCTGGAAGGTTTTTGAGATACGATTTACTGTAAGACGCAGGAATTCCTTATACGGCTGGCAACACCAAGGCAACCTTAAGGAATAGTCTTTGAGGAATGTAGTGCCCGATTACGTTAGTAACTATAACAAAATTTAAAAAATGTTCAAATGTTCGTAGATCTATGGAACTTAACTTTCTTGTTTATTAGTCCGTAGCTTACAAACTACTTAAACTAAGTTAAACTAACCTAAGGCTAAACACACCCACGCGCGAGAGAGGAATCGAGCTTCCGACGGCGAGCAGCCGCGCGCTTCGCAGCAAGGTTCAAGTTCCTGAAGGCATAAAATCCCACACCGAATGCCTGGGTTTACCCCGTGGCTCGGCACGGGGTACATGACAGCTGTCGCAGGCATTATAGTCAGAAGGCTATAGAGCTATGTTCAAGTTGCACGACAACGCTCGTACAAACAGCTAATATTAACAACAGTTCCTGAAAAAAAAAAGGGGGGGGGTGTTGCAACGTGATCATCCACCGTACTCGCCGAATCTCAATCCTCCAGACTTCTTCCCATTCCTTCGACTCAAACTCGCTTCGAAAGGAAAGAGATTTGACGATATTCCTGACATCCAACGAAGTGGCGAGGTTTTCGAACAGCACCCCAAAGGAAGACTTCGTGCAAAGATTCCAGGATGTGTATCGCAGGCCTTACGGGTACATAGTTATGGGAAATTACTATTTCGAAGGACAGTAAAGTAACTGTAGTGTTAATGTGACAGAACTATTCAGCGAACGTTATTGTCAGAGATTGTATATGTTTTATTACTAGCTTCAGAGTATAAATCCTCTATGTATTATTTTTAGGTTGTATTTGAGTGATGAAGTGTATATAAAGAAATCAAGAACAATTCCCAAATCCGTTGAAAAGTTCCTCATCTTTGCGCCAGTACTCATTGAGAAGTGTATTCCTCTAAACGACTAACTGTACTACTACATATTTTAATGTTCTTACTTCAATATCAATCGCTTCAGAGTACACGTTACAGGGCAAATGTCGATAGCAGGTAGCCGAAAAAGTTGTGCACTTGATAGTTGGGTAGTAAAATCGACACATCGATTACATAGCACTGAGTGATTCACCGGTATCAGAGTTTGATGGAGACCAATAGTAGTATATTAAACTATGTTCGTTGGTAAGTGATGCAGCTGAGAACGGCTAACCGGTTTGGATTTTTGTGTACAAGTATTAGGACTATTACGAATTATATGCTGTTGACAGTAAAATTGAAGAAATGTCAGTAAATCCGTGGTGCTGTGGTTATCACTCCATCGGCTTACAAAATAAGTAAACTAACCTAAGGACAATACATACAACCATGCCTGAGTAGAGAACTCGCACTTCCGACGGGAAGCAACCGCGCGCTCTGTAGCAAGGAGCCTTAGAGCGCTCGGTCGTTCCACAGCAGGAAAATTGTAGAACTTGGGAAAAACGGAAAGTGATCTTTCCCTGTGGGCGTTTTGTGTGAACTAAAAGCCTTGATTGACGATTAGAAAGGTGAATAAGCAATTCTTTTTTTTTTTCTTCCGTTGTTGTTAGTTATGATAAAGGAAAACATCGCAGGGAAGAAAAAGAGGACAATTACAAAGGTCAGTCGGAAAAGTCGTCATAACTGAAAAATCATAATTTTTTGTGTACCCTCGATCGTAACTGCCGATAGGAACAACATATTTGGTTTGGGCGTTGACCATGCAATTTGAAACATCTTTTCTCGTGGATTTTTTTATACTCCGCAAGCAATCATATAACGCATGGCAGAGGGTACCTTGCAATTGGCTTCCCCACCGTTTCAGCGTTATCACAAAAATTCTACGCATGTATCTTATAATGAAGGTTGATGTACTCTAGAAACGACTCAAACTCTGATACCGGTAAATTACTCACTGCTATGTAATTTATGTGTCGATTTTACTACCAACTATCAAGTGCTCAACATTTTCGGGTATCTGCCGTCGACATATGCGATGTAATTTTTACTCTGGAGCTACTGATACTGAAGTAAGAACGGTAAAGGTATGTAGTGTGTGACGTTAGAACAACGTGCAACACCGTTTGGAACGCAAAGCTCGCTGGTTTGACAGTGGAGAGCGTCGAAACTTGCGAAGAGTGAAGAAGCAGTCGGTCGCTCAAATGTTCAAATGTCTGTAAATCTATCGGACCAAACTGCCTGGTCATCAGCCCGAAGCTTACAAACTACTTAAACCTAGGTAAACTAACCTAAGAACGAACACACACCCATGCCCCAGGGAGGACTGGAACCTCTACGGCGAGCAACCGCGCACTCCGCAGCGAGGCGCTTTAGACCGCTCGGCTACTCCACCGCGGCGCAGTCGGTCGCTGCGAAGAGTTGGAACGGCGAGCTTCGCTTTGGCAGGCCGCGTGCAAATGGAAAGCCCGCTGGCGGACGTGACGTCATGTCCAAGTGCCAATTTTTCCCGTCGAAAAACGGTATTGCCTTTAATTTTAGATACTACGCTGACACTATTAGAGTTACACATTAGCACGTAGTGGCAAATGAAAGAGGAGAACAACACGATTCAGATGATGTATTGACATCATTTATATTAATTTATACCAAACGTCATCCAGAAAACTAATATTTATTCAGAGGCTAAATTACAGTAACGAGCGAGGGTTCAAATTAAAGGTCTCGTCAAGACACAAAGTTTGGTATAACCATATTATCTGCAACATTTATCTTGCGCAAAATAAAGCACTTTTAAGGAGGAACAATAGTTATTTGTTAATAACAGTTAATACAAGACAGATACGCAAACAGCGAGGAAGTGATACGTTGCAGGTGTCGTAAACACACATTATGACCTCTTTAGAATGTATTATTTTTGTTTATTTTAATATATTGTCTTTGTGTAAATTAATTTTTTTTTTATCGACCGTAATTTGTTTAAATTTATGAGCACAGTAATTCGAAGCAGCGCATTGGGAAGAAGCCTGGAAATTCTACCTGAAAAACACTTTACCTAAGTTTTATAGTTTTCAAAATGATTAGCCAAGATCGCAAACTAACAATTTATTAAGTATTTTGTAAGCTGTCATGTTTTAAAGTTATGTATTTTTTATGTAGTGACTAAGTGCAATGTTGCGCTTGTTATTTTATACCCAATTTTTAACAAGATGACAAGATTATAAACTTTATATGACCAGATGATGGTGACACAGTGCACCGAAACCGGTCGTCACTTAATAAATTGTTAGTTTGCGATCTTGGCTTATCATTTTGAAAACTATAAAACCAATTGATCGCCTCCAGACCAGATTATGTCAGGTAATCTTTACTTTACCTAAGTGATTACTTACTTATTCATTGTCCGACGACCGGAAGACGTATGTTTAATGCTGAAGGTACTCATTTGTTTAAACTTAAGATTTTGGGGTAGTAGTAGTGTTTGAAATTAAAGTACGTATTTGGATTACAATCTTAGCGAGCATTTAACGACGCTTTCATATTAACATTTCAAACATTATTTAAAAAGTTTTGTACACAACTCCACCGTGCTAGGTGGACGTATTACGGCAAAGACCCCGCAGATCGTATATAAGTGTGTGTCGCGAGAGACCCAGGATCAGTCGACGGCAGTTCAGTCTTGATGGCAGATGTGTGTTTAGTAAAATCGAGTGAGACGCGCTGGACTCTGAAATTTTTTCGGACGTATGTGGACTTGAAACAGTTATAGGAACACAGAATTTTTTCATCGCAATCTGACTTGGGTTTTTTGGATAGACCAACGAACTTTAATAGCAATCATTTTGGGAACATTGTTCAAATGATTAAACATTCATATAGCTATTTTGTTAGCAACATTGGGGGCTCGAGTTCATCATACCAGACGGAGTCTAACGGATTTAGATGTTCTCGCCAAACGTAATCATGCAGTGGGAAATAAACAATTTTAGTAAAAACGCAGAACTCAGGTTGTAGTCAGTTATTTAGCAGATGCCGACCTGGCTAAACATTCCCTGACTTAGAAGTTGCAAGTTAAGTTTTACAAATAAATGCATACGTGTATGGACAGCAACGAGCCAAACGTTCCAGGAATAAGTCATCCCCTAAGACGAAGTTAGTTGGCTTAAGGGTCCGTACCAAGTGGTAGAGTTCGGCGTTTCGAGGAACACACTTCTCAACGAGTACTGGCGTAAAGGTAATGAACTTTTCACGGATCTGGGAATTGTTCTGAAGTATGCTCACTCAAAAAAAAGTAACACATAACGTTTCACAGGGAGGCGTAGGCGAACAGAGATCGGCAGGAGATGAGCAGCGAGAAGAGGGAGAAGCAGGAGAAAAAATATGGGTAATGGAAATAAAATGATCGTTTGGCGCTATTGGCCAGGGGGCCAAATCTTTGGTTATTGGGATGCCTTTTGTCCGATTCAAATTAATAGCTAGTTGACAGTTCACGCTCTGTAGCTGCTTTCCTCCAATCAGACCGCTCAACGTCACGTCCGAACCGTTTGCCATTGTCAAAATGCCATAAGTTATCTGTTCACTTAAAATTCCTTGCTTGGCTTTCTTCCTTGGTGTGTTCTGATTGTAATTCATGGTCTGTCTCTTTTTATTTCACATTTCATTACAAAGCCACACCAAAAACACCAGACACACAACACTGCTAGTGAAAGACACACATTCATACACAGCACTAACCAAATACTACTGCACCTGGATCATTTCGCATAAGTTGCGCTATAGTGTCAAGTATACTGTTACTAGGCTATAATCAGAGAGATCACCCCCATTACCTAAGCTTCATATGGCTTACGCGAGACAGAAGTTTTTGAGAGCTAGAAGTCATACTTATCAGGAAAGAAGTATTCCAGAGTTATGGCGTAGAGTAACAGTTAAGTTTGCGGATGGTCAGAGGGAAAGTAATGGTTTCAAACATCGTCGTGGGTACTGTATTTTTTGTTTCTAAAAAATTGTTTACATTCAGTTGTTTTATATTTAATTCTTTATCACGTCAGTCTCATAATCGTATTTATTTTCATATTATCATTTTTCATCCTTTCTCTTATCGATTGGAATCTGCCAACGTCGTCTAGGGTAAGGTGGTACAATTTCGATCATTTCGGACAAATGTTGTTGTAACTGGAAATATATTGAGAGAAGAAGTAATTTTAATTATAGTACTTGTTATTGGATGTTTAACTAATATGTAACACAAATATTAGACAATTACAAATGTCGGTATAAACACAAAAAAAGTTACAGAATTGAGAAAAATCGATCGAAAATGTACCACACTAGGTACAATTGTGATCACTTCCTAGTAGAATTTTGACTACGGGCATCTTCCACATAAAAAGCACTCTTTCCGTCAGGCACCAACGCATACTTCGTTGTACCAAACATTTCATTTTGGGTAGAGAACCTAGTCACCCTTAAATAGAAAATTTATACGACCTCGTTAGACTAAGCAGCTTCACTTACCTCCTAACGTGAAAAAATTTATTTCTCCTTGGCACAAAGTGGTATATTCTTGGAAAAGACAGGAGGAGCTGTAGAAACCTGCTACGCTACAATGCCACACAACGAGACACTACGAGACTGACAAATGGCGTGAAAATTTATGTTGATCAGAATTGTACCTATATCGAATTTGTACCACCTTACCCTATAACATGTAACTGTAACAACCTGAGAGATTCATCCGCAATAACGCAGTCACTAGACAGTATGAGGATATTTTCAGGTAAACAATGATAGCGTGAAATTATTGTTTGCTTTTAGCGCTGCACTGAAAGTTTCTGTCTTGACTTTGCTCGTTGCCGATATCCTGAATCGACGTGAGCAAAGCGATCGTGATCATAGTTCCACCACGTACTGTTGACCACCGGATTGTCCGATACATTGCGAATCGCGAGGTTGTGGATAGGTCAAGACGTTAATTTGAATTCAGGACTGCCAAAATGGAATCATTCTTCACTTAAAATCAGTTTCCGTATTCCCAACGTATCCTGCTGCGATCGCTTGCAACGCTGGTCCGCGTTATAGAGTATATTGACATAATTTGTAAAGTTCCCCACCGTGTTCATATGTCGACTATAACCGAGAGGCAGTCGGCAGCCTTTGTGGCAAGATTGCAGCACCACGTGACAAACGTCAACCAGCAAGTAATTTTAATTAGGCTGTAGTGTAAGTGTGTGTTTGTTTAGGTGACTTGAGTGCTGATAATGTTGAAATAATGATAAGAACAAAAGCAAACCCTGTTCCATTCTGTAAATTGATCGCGGATCTCCAGTGTAGCAGTCAGCAACCCTGTGCATGGAGCTTATGAGGCTGACATGAACTATTCGTGAGCATTGGGACGCGCGGCCGTTCGCCCTCGGGAGTTCGAGATTCCCCCCTCGGGCATGGTTTACCTTAGATTAAGTAGTAGACCAATAACCCAACAGCTGAGTCTGATAGATTTACAAACATTTGAGCATTTTTGCAGACGAACTAACGGAAATAAATAAATAAATATATAATGTAGGAAACGTTACAGTGAATTATCCGTAATATTATTTTCATCAACAGAAGGAGATGGAGATGAACAGAAGTGTGATGGATGGACAGAGGACGTAGATACATAGGAGAGGAGGAGAGAGAGAGAGAGAGAGAGAGAGAGAGAGAGGGGGGGGGGAAGAAGATGGACAGATAAAGAGAAGACGAAATTGAGTAACAAAATAGTGGAATAAATAAATACCCGGTAAATGCCGGGCTTTCAACTAATACTAATAATAGCAACAAAAAGAATGTGGAAACAGGCAAGAGCACATAGGACTCGCCCTCTGAGAACCCCTTACGAACTTAAGATAGTTGATCTTGGGTTACGGTACCTTTTGTATGCATTGAGTCAGAAACTTAGTTTCCACTGCACCAATGAACTGTCTACCTTATAATGACCTTGATTTGATTCGATCTATTCCGTAGAAAAAAGGGTCTTAACAGTTGCACGACGGGTGACCCTAAGCCTATCACCTCTAGATAGCAAAGGCATCGTTTTCACGGCGACAACAAATTCACTTCACTGGATCTGGGCAAACCACCACGAAATATTAGTCAATCACATGCAGAATCCTTCCTTATGAATGAATCAAGCTGAAATCAAAATCCTGACTATTGAGGGATTTAGAATGCTGCGTAAGTTTGTGAGATAATGTTGAAGACTGGCCTAAGTGAACCTGGATGGGGAAGCCAGATTGCTGTTTTTAAAATATTTTTCGAAAATAACAGCTTTCCGTGAATGGACCCGTTGAGATTTTTATCTATCATAGAAAGTCTGATTATGAATTTTTTTTAATAAATGAAACCTACCATTGTTTTTACTAAATCATGGATGTAGCACACGAAATCTTGATCACCCATTCTTAACCGGAATCGTCTACTTCCTATTCCACGGCACTGAAAACGTAACTCTCATAGAAATTCGCAGTGTGCAGAATACACAAAGTGGGAACATTCGAACGTCAATTACACGGATATCAGCCTAAAACATTACTGGACGCAACATAGAGCGGTAAATTCAAAGCCCTTTTGATAAGTACAAAGAGATAATTAATCCACTATGTGGCACCACAATGGAGAGAACCTTTTGCTCTCAATTTACTTGGTCACTAACTGAGGACAGACAGCGCAATGGGAACTAAGTATTTGTATGCGCTGCACGAATCAGATTCCAACGCGGTCCACAATGTGTTAAATTAATAATTTTCTTAGGTTTAAGTCTACTTGTATTATAAAACCTCGTTTCTTGCTAAATTTCAAGGTTTTTAGGTCAGCTGGAATTATCCTACAGAATAGAGTTTGTTTCAAAGAATGACTATATCTGGGAATTAGTTATTTATAAGCTTCATTTTTTTATAGCCTCCGTCCTCGTATGTGACACAAATTTGTTTCTGGGAAGAAGCGATCATACCAGGAAAACGAACTAAGCGATTCTGTAATGGTTCCAGTTTTTTCGACTGGCCTGCAGAACCCTAAAAGTAAGCAACAGCAAGAGTCGCGCGTTCGTGTGACGTCACAACGCGAAGCGTGCCTGCGGGCTATCAGTTTGGCTGTCCTCTGCCTGACAGGCGACAAACAGCCTGTGCTGTAAATTTTAAACTTTGAGCAGCTCGTGACTTGCGCTTCTCATTTAATACATCCATAGTTTCCAACTAGGCTGTATAGATTCATTAAAGGGCAGTGTTGCAAACTTGTTTTTAGAAAAGTCTGACGTATGCAATTTGTGTCACGTTTTTCAACTTTTTAATGAATAGTTTCCAAACTCCTAGTATCAACAGTTCATCATACAAAGGCTCGATAAGAACGCGCACTAGTTTTCGAAGTGTAGTTGGAGTTCAGGAACTAATAATGTTCTCCCTGACAAGTACTCTGTCTTCCATTCTCTCTCTCTCTCTCTCTCTCTCTCTCTCTCTCTCTCTCTGCGTATCTGCGTATTTATCTTCAGAGCACCTTAATCAAATATGTCTATGAGAGGCGTGGTCAACTTCGCCAGTGTCGGTAATCTAACAAAAGAAGAAGTGAAGAAATAGAATATTTATCGCATGGAAAAGAACTTGCTGGGCCTTAATGAATATAATTCAGTCACGAAAATTGAAGAGATAATATAATAAGATCGGAATCCTATGGATCGGTTATAATTCTGGTGGTAACGTGTGTCTCAGATAAGTGGGCAATGTTAACATTAGGGATCTTGAGAAAATAGAAGGGTAAGGCATTAAGAAAGTGTTCGGAGCAGTGAATGAGAAGAGCTACTGTTGTACTTAGTGGCGGACTAAGGGAGGGAATCGCCCCGGGCCTCTTGACATCGAGGGCCTCCAAATACCTCGAAAGCACGTGGTTTTATTTATTTATTTATTTATTTATTTTTTATCGACCTTGGCCTCTATTTCTGGGGCCTCCAAATTTGGGAGGTTATTTTTCTTAGATTCTTCCCGTTCCCCTCGTCCTGGTGGGGCCTCCGGATGTCAAAAGTTACTTTTTTTATAGTAATACATGTATTTGCAAGTGGACAGTGGGCTACATTTTGTTCTGACGTCGCCTCCGACAGCCTTAGTCCGCCATTGGATCTACTCGTGGTTTTGGAAATCAAGTGCAACAGGTACGTACGAATTTGCCAAGTCACAGGTAATCTAGATAAAATAGGTGCGAATGGAGAGCGTGCAAACGGCGACATTATGCTGTGGAGACTGACTTCAAGATGATGGAGAAAAACGACAAGAATATTCTGAAGATTAAACTCTGCTATTGCAACGAACGTAGTCTCAAATTAAGCAGTCTTAACAATCAAGTTGATGACAAGATAGAGAAAACAGGAACGAACGAGTGACTAATGCGCAAAACTGGAAATGGAGAATGACAACCGCAATTAAACAATTTTTCACTCCTTATTTAAATAATATACTGTGTAACTATTGTCTATCAGATACAGTTAGAATGTATTCAGTAGACAATGGTCAGGGTGAAGAAATAAAAAATTCCGTTTTGCCGATGATCTAATTCTGTCAGAGACAGCAAAGGACATGGAAGAGCAGTTGAATGGAGTGGAAAGTGTGTTTAAAGGAGCGTATAAGATGAACATTAACAAGAACAAGAGATGTCAGACACAGCATTCTTCTAAGGCTCAGAGACTCATATAAAAGTGTTTAGCGATATACCTGTCATGTGCCCTGAACAACATAATGCCACATTTAAGCTAAACAAATTGTTTGGGGTGTTGGTTTAGCGACAAGCAGACACACAAATATTTGTATCAAAGGCGACGGTAGATCTAGCGTAGTCCTTAAAGGAAAGGCCTCACGGTAGACTAAGCGCAGCTCGCGAACCAGATGCGGACCCCGCAGCGTCATCAGAAACCCTGTCCATCAGATCGTTGATGTATCAGATTCAGTCAACGTAAAAAAATCTTATCTCGTATGTATTCATTAACTACGTATGGAGCTATTGCATTACTCTGAAAGGACCTAATTGGTACATAAAGTGGAGGACTTGCATTTGTAAAGTGATTTAAGTTTGTTTAATACTCCATGGATACCTGCTTTCAAAATGACACATGCTGCAAGCTGTTCTTGATTCGGATTCTCGAATATTTGCTTCGTCTTCTTTGGTGAAGGCAGTATCAACAGTAGCATCGCCATTGCTATGGCTCATGAAGGTATTGGTTGTCTCTTTCCGCTAGTATTCGTGTCATATGAACAAAATATTTTTGGAATTTTTACCAAATTACAAGACAGGGTGCTGTTCTGGAAACTATTATAAGCTTTTCGCAGTGAAGTTCGCGCAATATTTCAAGTTTCTGTAAAAGACTCCCCATCTTGGGTATTTTTATGTCTGTTTAAATTTGGCATGCTTTTTTGCTTTGCTATGGCAGTTATGATTTAACCTTTTTCGTGTACCACGGCGGGTCAGCCCCCTATTTTGTTAATTTGTAATAAATGTCTCAGTTGCTCTCACTATTACTCCTATGAATTTAAGCCGCATCTGATCTACACTTAATTTGTTAGTTTAGAAATATTGGAGAATAATTAAGGAAAAAAGGCGAATATTTGTCCCCTTTTTAAATATATATTTTTTTCGATTATTTTTCGTGGATTTGAGGATTTCGTTAGTCATTCTCACTACGGTAAGTCCAGCACCTCTTTGATACAATGCCGATCCGTGTAGCGGTTATAGCCGTCAATGGAGCAACAACAATACTGATGTCATCATATTTCTCACTTCACAAGGGACTGTATTTTCAATCTGTGATCTTTGTACAACGTGTTATCTCCGAAATTAATCTGGCTATGATCGGTTCTTCTTGGTGTTGCGTTATGGATAGACTGCACTGTATTTCAATATTTTATAACGAATTGATACCACGGGCATTGGACAGAAGTATTGTGAATCATTTCTGATATAGTTACTATATTATCTTATACAAAGTCCATGCTGATTTATAAATGGATTTTTTTGTTACAAGAGAATTATTAAATTAGAGCTTACAATAGTCTCAACAAATTCACAGGAAACTAACGTATGAAATGTTCTTTACAATTTCGCTGATGTATTCTTATAACATTCTTCTATAAGGGATTGAGGAACAGCTTTTAACAGCCCTTTAGGACTTTGTGCTAAGTAACAGATTCAAGGTAAATGCAAGGTTTCTAAAAGATAAACAATCCATGTTAAAAAAAACCATGTTAAAAAAAAACATGTCTCTTAAAAAAGCCTCCGACGCCGCGATGGAATGGCGGGGCGCTAGAAGGCGCCTCGCAGCGGAGCGCTCGGTAGCTCCCAGTTGGAGGTTCGAGTCCTCCTTCGGGCATGGAGGTCTGTGTTGTCCTTCTGTTGGTGCGTTTAAGTAGTTCGTAAGCCAAAGGACTGATAACCTGAGTAGTTAAGTCCCATAGATTTACAAACATTTGAATATCGGATTGACGTCTCAATGGTTTCCGACTTTCTCCGCTGCTTGTCGCCATCAGAACTGATTGTTTCGCTAACGCCCAAAAGGAAGTGTGTGCGGCAAATCAGTGGGTGGCGAATTTATACAATCAAAGCCCGTTAACTACTTACAGATTTAATGAGTTCATAAACGCCAGATTTAAAACTTAATCTTTCCTGTTGCTATGTTCTGATGACACACCAGATCCATCGACATGTGACACAAGGGGGAACATTCGACCCACTTACCAGTTTTACATGGCCAGGCTCGTTATTTGATTTGCGTGTTTTTTGTTTTTTTTTTTTTTTGTTTCTTTTTCTTGTTTTTTATTTGGTCTTGCTTTACTTTTTTTATTTCTTTAGTGTCTTTATTTCTCAACCCCAGAGCCCACGCCATCACCTTTACACATAAAAAGTAATAGCTGTGCGTTATTATTGCCAGAACGCAGAAGTGGCATGGCCGATGTCAGTACTTTTTTCTGTTCGCTTTAATATAGGATTGGCTTGGAGAAAAAAAGCAGTGAAACACCTTAAAAATCGAAAATATGAGGACTGTTATCCCTTCGAAAGGCAACCCGCGATACGAAACTGTTTGGAGACTGCTGTCGTAGAAAAAAACAAAAAGGGGGGGGGGGGTTGATGCGTTTCTCAGTTTTCCTGTATGTGTTTATTTGCAATTCATACAAATCTACAGCTTTATTGGGTTGTTTATAAAATTTTGCAGACTGCAGCTTGAAAACAAAAGCAAGGTCACTGTGACGTTAAATCCAGATGTGTTTCCTAAAATATTTCTCAATCTTAGATATTTCTTTGTTGTTAATATGGTTTTGTTATTGTGTAGATGTGTATAGTGACGTGTTTGTATATTTGAATACCTGAATGAAAAAACCATCCCAAGTCCAGTGAACAAATTTTGCAGCAGAAACAAAAAAAAAAAAAAAAAAAAAAAAAAAAAAAAAAAAAAAAAAAAAAAAAAAAACGTTATAACTGGAGATGTTTTCACTGTACTAACGTAATTATTAGTCCTCGCTTATGACTTGCTTACCTTTATATTCCCTGCACTCTTCAGACACTTGGAAGCAATACTTTAGGAGAAAATTATTAATATATAGTCATGACCTTGAGATGTTTTACAATGCATGGTAAAAAAATTAGACATTCGTGAAATAAAAATAAATAAATAAATAAATAAAATTAAATTGAAAAAAAATTATTTCTTCACTCTCGTGGTTTATGGGATAGAAAAGTTTCAACTTGTTCTCTCTCTCGGCTTGTAATACCTACGTCTGTAGCATGACTACCAAACCCCTAATTAAAATTGGCTATGTAGGATTTATGAAACCACCGGTATTTCACCTCCGCATTTACTTTCTCGGCTGAAGTACCACTTTTGATTTGTAAGTAACTTTCTGGCTGGTGTTTCTCCAGATAGAGTAAATTTTCATAATACTCAGATCTGATGACAAATATCGCTTCTTTTATTCCTCCCACAGTAGCTCGCTTTATAAGGAAGATATCGTGTGTATTCATTTAATAAAGAAAAAAAATAGATGCAGACCTGCACTAACTAAAATCTTCAAATGTTTGTTAAGCTTAAGGGACTTAACTGCGGAGTCATCAGTCCCTAAACTTACAAACTACTTATTAACTACCTTATACTAAAGACGGAACAAATATCCATGCCCGAGGGGGGATTCTAACCCCCGATCGTAGATGTGACTGGCGCGCCGCGAACAGCTCGGCCACTGCGGCCGGCCTGCACTAACTATATGATGAAATCACGAAAATTAATAACCCGGAGAAAAACGACTCATAACCTTACGTAAGGTTTCCGAAGACGGGGTCTGCTATTATAGACACCAGTAAGAGATTCCCACATTGCAATTACTGTTGCCAGGCGCTTCACTCTCCCTCCTCCGATTCCATGACGAGTGCAAAATGCCATGCGGCATACAAGATGATTAGTTGTTGCAATGGTTACCCAAGACAATACATAGTATTATATGCCTAATAATGATTAATTTTACAGACAAAATTCTGACTAAAGGTACAAGGGAGGGAGAAAGAGAAATAGATATATAGGGGAGAGGGAGAAAACAGAGCAGCAAAAAGGGGGGAGAGAGAAATTATTACTTTTTTTGTAAGATTTCAGAGATTCAGAAACAGAAAACCATGTCTGATCATGGGGGTAAATATTAAAAAGGACAAACATTTTACTGACCTTATATTTCATTGTAAAGCTTTACTGGGAAAGTTTGTTTGTGCGGGGTCTTCGGCGAGGAACAATTGTAAGAGACATCAGCCAACAGAGTTGAACATCTTGTTTATTTTTCTCAGCTAAACCATTAAAATTACGTAAAATAGATGACTTTTCTTCTTCAGTGGACAAATCACAACATTTTCTTCTGCACTGTTTTTCGACCCGATTGTATTTCTCCTGTATCTGATGTATATTCTTCTCCCGCATTGCGTTTTCGTTTCGCCACTTTTTTTCCCCACTTATCAGGTGTTTTACATTTTTACCACAAACTTGTGAAACGTCATCGCTTGAAAGCACTTCCATATAAAAAAAATGTTCAAATGAAACTGCGTGGTCATCAATTCTTAGCTTACAAATTACTTAACCCTAGGTAAACTAACCTAAGGACAAACACACACACCCATGCCCCAGGGAGGACTCTAACCTCCACGGCGAGCAACCGCGCGCTCCGCAGCGAGACGCTTTAGACCGCTCGGCTACTCCACTGCGCCGCACTGCCATATCAGACCGAAAAGTATCAACTTTCACATATGATGCATTCACTACTCAGGCTTCATGGAAACTGAGTGGGTAATACAATATTAACAATGCAGTAAGTAGTAAGCCTGTGCACTGTTGAGAAAAATAATTTTTATTGACTGTTGCAGCTGTCATAAAGTACCGAAAATTGAATGTGGCTTCCAAGGTTTTCCTGAACGGAATAAATGCCTAATTCTAAGGGTTTGGGTTTTATTTCATTCATCTGAAAATATATTGTGCCATTTAAGGGGGAAAGAACTGCTTTTCTTAGCAGGGACATGGCTCTAGGCGTGTATATTCAGTTTCACATTAAAAGTGAAAATTAACCAATGGTGGGCTTGGGATATTTTTCCATTCGGGTCTTCATTTGTGGTAATGTTTTTATTATACTGAATGGAAACCGATTCAGCTGTATTGTATTCTTTCATTCAGCCAATTAGTTTCGTGGCATACAGCAAATACCAGTAACAATCACGTTTATTTTAGCCGCGGTGGAGTGGCCAAGCGCACTGAGGCGCTATGCTCCGGTGTGCGAGGCCGTTCACCGTCGGGGGTTCGAATCCTCCCTCGGGCATGAATGTTTGTGCTGTCTTTAGCATAAGGTAGTTCGTAAGTAAGTAGTTAGTAAGTTTAGGGACTGATGACCTCACAGTTAAGGCTAAACCATTTTTACTATTCCTCCTGACATACCCCGTAGTTTATAACTTTTTATCTGCCCACCTGTAACTGGCGAATCCACACTTGTGGGCGTATAGAACCCGTATGCAAATAAATAATTACATTCTGTGAACAAGTGCTCAATATTTAGGCATGACGCTAATTGCTTAATTTGTTTACAGTGTTTTCCCTTCCGAGTTAAAAAGTTATAATTTCATGCAGTTATCGTGTATGTCAACTGTAAATCAATACCATGCAAATGATTACGTACGATGCAGCTACAGTAACGTTTTGTGGTTTCACTTTTTTCGTGTTGTTCTGCATCACGCACGCCGATTCTCAGCGACTGCGCTCACTTTGCGGGGCATTTTGAGAATGCGTCGTTGCCGCTTCAGGCACAGTCATCGGTTAATCCAGCTGCCTGCATACACCGTCTATTAGTAGTTCAGTGAGTACCGTACCTCTCCCAACTTTCCAAATGGAAGAAATGAAGAGTACAACAGCTGAACCGATCGTTTACGCTGTACAGGGTGACAGCTATTCTAGATACCGCAGTATAAAACTGTCCATCGTTGACGATCAAAGACGTGTTCTTTTTGGTGACAGATCCTCTGCAGAAGTGACATTTGATATTAGCTCGGTCGCCATGGGCTATTTCGTATCATATTTCCTAGACCTTTGTAACAGCTACTGTAACTGTATCAGACAGACAAATCATCTGTTGTAGAACGTGGTATCAAAAGGGGACACGTATCTCCTTTCCTAGGAAACATGGGCACAGCTGTTATATGGCTGCCGTGCGCTGTGACAAAACAAAGAAAGGAACGAAAATTTGGGTTCAGCATCTAATCGCCGAGGTCACTAGATGCGAAGCACAAACTTAGAGTAGCGAGAGACATGGAATCGACTGAGCCAGTTATACCCAATGAAATCACTCTCTGTATTAATCTAAGGAGCTATGAGAAAAATCCGCAAAAAACGTATTCTAGGTCGCCGGAAGAGTATTACAACATCTCATCCGACATTACGCAAATGTATGTTAACTACTCTGGCGGAAGATGCTAATTTGCATACAGTGAGAATAGGACAGTTACGAAAACAAATAAGTTTCTAACTTGAGAAAAAGCAAGCAGATGGCAACTGTGTCCTAAGCCATATTGTGGACACTTTATTAGGCACATGTATAGTATATGACCAGAATGTATCCGAGAAGTTACTCATAATCAGAAGAAAGCTTGAAAGAGATTGTTATTCACAGGACGTTTACGTTAGTACGTTCTGCAGAAACGACTACTATTTCAACCAAGTTTGCTCTCGGATTCAAGCTTAACATCGATATAGCGAACGGCCTATGCGTGAAATGGCTGCCCGTGTGGGACCTATTGTCTGGGCAGTGTAACGGGTGGGTGTAGAATGGTTAACAGAAGGCCATGGATCACTACGGGATGGGTCAGGTCCCTCCAGCCAGGCCACCTCTGAGAAGATCAGCAGCTCTCTGCTAATTATATCTAAAGGAAACAACATCAGAAAACTTACTTTCTCGATCGACTCGTACCACGTTGCAGAGTTACCAGGCCTACACAAGTGTCTTTTAAATAGGTCAGTAACACAGCAAAAAGGGTTTCTTCTATGTAGAAGTATGTGTATGGAACAAATTTTATCACATCCGTGGTCATGTACACAAGGAATCACGATAGAGCCGACCTAGAAAAACAACCGTAAACCTAATAATTAGAAGGCAATCCATGAAAGTCAGCAAGACAAATCAACGTCGACTGAGGCAGAATTATGGACATTCATATATCTATATCTGGTTCAGGATTTGATACCACATAGCCAATGTCGTAGCAGTGAAGATACAGTAGGTGCGATCCGCATCGGTTTTTACTTCCATGGGGGTGAAGAATATTTTTCGTTGTTTCACTCATGACACTTACGGACATGGGCAGACAAGTAGATAGATGATGGACGGGTCGTGACTTCCCTGAATGCACACATTTTACCGCTAAAACCATATTTCCTTCAATTACACACTTGTCTGAAATAATGTAACCGATATCTTTAGTAATATTGGTTCACGTTTACTAGACACTATTGTGCGTCTGACCCGAGGCGGATATTACTCCCACTTTTTATGTTCGAGCGGTCACTATCAATAACTTTTCCTTTTTTGTCACCTAAACAGTAAAACCAAACAAAAATATGCAGTCGTTAAGCCATATTACCTGGGATGAAAAACCCCGTATTAGTTATCTCACGTTAACGTGTAGGTAAGGTAACAAAAATTCTGAAATGTGTAAAAGCAATCAATAAAGCTAGTATGGCATAAAACAGAGCTGTAGCTTATAGTATAGTATTTTATCTGCTGCAGTGTAACATTGACATTGAAAATTGCAAGAAAATATAATAGCTGTACATTATTAAAAATGTATGTCACTTGGTATTTACATGACCAAAGAAATCTGGAATAAAACGTGGTTGCTTTACTAAATTACAGAAATTTTTATTTGAACCCATTTGAGGTGTATGCAGGAAGCAGTCTAATCGTTTATCAGACACTCTAATCATTTTTCACGTCTTTTTAAAAACATCTCGTTAATCATATAAAGGCCACGGAGGAAATGATAGGTATCTGTTGTTCTTGCAGAAACTTTCATCAACTTGACGCTATCTTTGGAACTAAAGTATTTTAATGCTACAAAGCGGTTTATACTATAATGCTGAAACACTGCCTACCAATTTAGATTTTCTTTATTTTACACATAATAACTTCAGTATCCGTAAGTGCTGAAAAGTAAATGGCGTTGATACTTATACAGTAAACAGTGTCTTAACTTTTTAGTTTTTATCAAAGGTAATTATCATTTAAATAAACATCTTTTCACATAAAATTTAATCCTTTAGCTGTCATATAACGTGAAATGTATAATGAAACGTGAAAGTCACTGTACAAGTGGGGTACAGCAAGTAAAAGAAATTGAGGGCCAAATTTCTGGAAGACCAGTCGCCGGCATAAGGTCAGTGCCGATATTTATTAAAACTTTTACCTCAGTATCAAAAAGCACTAGACAAAATGACCTAGAAGAAAATGTGGTAAAATAATCTCAATTCGAGAGTGTATATGTAGATATCGAAAAAGTTGACGGAAATAACAAAGTCATGAACCAGTTACAGAGGACATTCACAAACAAACTGAAGAGCTCAAAGGAAGTTTGGAAGATCTTGTAGACGATTTTAATGTAAATGAATATAATTTTGAGGACGTTCACCAGATAAATAGTGTGTGAATGAAGGAGAAACCACTAGAAGTAGTAGAAATATAATTTATTGCGTTACGCTGAACTACAACATTTGACAGCTGACTTAGGAACGAAGCACTTCAAATCTCTGTTTACGTAAAAGAATAAGACAAAATTTGATGGCTTACAGTTTCCTAATGATTCTATATTAGCTGATCGGTGAGAAAATTCTGTGTAACAAAAACGTTTACCCTCTTTAGAACAGACGCAAATTTGAATAATAAACCCAAATCTCTTGCGAGGTAACGGGAAACTGATCACGTTATCCAGAGAGCATCTAAAAATACTAAAACAAGATTTTTAAAAAGAATTAGAAATTTTCTAACTTCTCGTCTGTTACGGACATTGAAATAATATAAACGTAAAGGTTTATGCAACGATATATTAGTTACCATTCTCCAAAAAATCTTATTTTATTTTTTGTACAAAACTATTTTGTCAAAACAGTTGTGAGCAGCCGGTTTTTCGGTTTTATATTTTTACCTACAATACACTACCCCAATAAATGTTATTATTTGGTTATATATGTACTTCTTTGGTTATATGAGTATTGTCATTTATAGTACAAGAGGCCAATCAAAGGTATAAATAAAGAAATGTTAAGACAACATTTTATCAGAATACCCATGAGTTCCAATGTATGTGTAAAAAAGCTAAGATGTCGCATTCTTATAGTGAGAGACAAATATATAAAAAGTTACTACCTGAAAAAATACTTACGCAGGTTATTGATTTATATTTCATGTCTACGACGCTTCTTGTATTGGGTATTTTATGTTACACTTCACCAATTTGGACTCTATAGCTCTATAGTAGTATTCAGAAACGATTTACAATTGAAACAATTCGAATGAAACTTCAGGTAGTCACTAACTCGGCCTCCGCTGTATGGTCATAGCCTCGTGCGATGGGCAGTACAAAAGATTTCTTAAATTTGTGGTCTTGGGGTAAAGCGCCCGAATGGAAACAGAATAGTCGCGGGTTGGAATCCAGTCGGACCTATGATTTTTTTTTTTCAGTCTGCGTTTTAACCAATCCTTCACTTCTCAACGATGTGAGGAATCGCCAGGAACGACACGTAGTTCGGATTCCACGATAAGCTATAGGTCCCCTTTGTCCAGTTGTATAACTGGGGTAGGCCGGGACACGCAAGTCGCCAATGTGGCGTCCTATTGAAAGGCTTGCCCAAGTCCAATGACACACATGATATTATTATTTTTAGTTGCAAGTTGTATGTTTAGTTTGATAATGTAGCAAAAGAAAATGTATGTCAAATTCAATTTTTTATTCTGTACAGAATTTTACGGAAAGCTACTTATCTGTATATTCTCTATTTAGTCTGGAGTATGGACCGCGTATGAATTATCTGGAGAATTCAATCTCAACAATCTGGCAACCCTACCCTGAGTACAAGTGGTGTGCTTCGTCTTGGTTAAACTGTGATCGTTACTTAATTTTTACACTTAACAATCGTACAGGCAATATCGATTTGGGCGGAATTCAGAAGGTTTCATATGACCCTGATGGACGTGACTTAGGTAACATCCAGAGACTAGTCCACGTACCAAGCACTGAGCTCTCTGACCGACCCGTTGTGCTGTTACCGCTTCTTTGCTGACAACACTCGCTGCCTCCTTTCATACTGCACAATTCCTGCACTGCAAGCGGTATCGAAATATTTTCAGAAACGGCTGCCTAGGGTTCACGTACACGACATGTATAAATGAAATCTTCTCGGGCTACAAGCCGCGTCATTTGGTTTACTGCCCACGAGCTTTCGACATCGGCTTGTAACCTGAGAAGATTTCATTAATGGATATCGCCGCGAAAAAATGCACTCATATATAACGACACGTATAGTTAGTAGAATAGAACAATATAAATAACATAGCGGCCATAACAGCCGAAGTGAAACAATACATCTAGAACAGAATAGTTCTGATCCATTCAGAATATTCCCCACATACTTATAAGAATTATTTAAATGGTATCTGTTCTTCTTGGAAATGTCCGAAATAACAGACACCATTTATTAACATTAAAGGTCATAATTTTAGGAATTTGACATATTTAAACATTTCAACGTTTTCAGGGCATTGAAATTAATCAAATGTCAAAGATGAATATCTATGTTGGACCAGGATTCGAAGCCGAATTTCCCGCTGTGGACCAGCGGTCGCCTTAACCAATCAGGCTATCCATGCACGCTTTCCTTCCAATCTAAGTTATCACCTTGTAGCACACTACGATTGTAGTGCTCCCTGCCCATTTGATTCTACTTGCTAGCAAGTGATAGAGCGTATTAATGCGTCCGCAATGAAATTGTCAATTGCCTGTTAGGGGAAGTCCGAAAAGAACAAACACCACATAAATAATAGTTATCTGCCCAAATAAGCAATTGACAATTTCAATGCAGACGCATTAATACGCTCGATCCCTTGCGGGAATCCAGTATAGGCTGAGAGCAAGGGGAATCGAATGGGCATGCGGCACTACCATCGTAGTGTGCTACAAGGTGATAATTTAGATTGGAAGGGAAGCGTGCCTGTATAGCCTAATTGGTTAAGGCGACTGGTGGCTCAAAGCGGGAATTCCGGATTTGAATCCTGGTCCAGCACAAATTTTCATCTTTGCAATTACATTAATTTCAGTCCTCTGAAACGGTCGAAATATGTAAGTATTTCGAACTTACAAGAATGTTCGAGATATGTTTCAAAATCAATACGTGCAATCTTCAGGACGTAAAACGTCCCTCATGCGAGTTTAAATACACTTATTTTTTTATTTTTTTATTTTATTTATTTTTTTTTTTTTTTCACGTCGAGGTTTTTTTTTCTGTGGTTAACTCAATCAGTGAAAACATAGGACATGCCGTCACTGCTATAGACGCTGGGCTGTGGAGCAGTGGAGAATGTTTAGTCGAATGAGTCCTGCTTCACACTGATACTAACTTTTGGCTTGTTTACGAATAGCCTGCTTCATCCCAAGCCCACAATGCAAACAGCTTGCTGACAAGAGTGACACACGGTGATTCGGGCACTAATGTTTTAGTACACCATTAGCTCTATGCTTCCACTGCAAGGTAACGTTACGGCCAAGGATTATGTGAGAATTTTGACTACTACTCCTATCAATCCTACGGTACACTATTTGCTCATGAAGTTGTGCGCTGCGTTCCAAGATAATAGGGCTCTCTAATCTGCTGGCATCGTTCAGTAGTAGTTTCCTGAGCACCAGAATGAATTTTCCCACTTGCCATACCCAATTCAATCTCCGCGTCTGAATTGCGAACTTTCCAATAAGTCATGTCGAAATGAACCCTGAAATTTTTTACGCAGTAAGAAGACAACGATAGAAATCCACTGCCAAAATTTTAGCTGTTAAGACACACTGCAAGTATTTTTTTAAAATGTTGAAGTTACGTATTTATTTAGCGCGAAGCACAGCTTGTAACTGCGGTTTGTACAGCCCTGCCCGAGTAGCGCGCGACCCCGTGAATCACTCACGCAGCGCCGCGGAGCGTAATTATCCAGAGTTCACAGACACCAATTTCAAGCATCTAAAACCCGGTTCACAAATGAGTGAATGGAGGCGAACACGAGCGAATGAGAATTTGCAGGAAATTCACTCTATTCGCTTTTATGTGGTTAGAATCGTTTATATTACAGGGAACGGAAGAGATGACGAGGTAGTAGACAAAGCCTGTGAACGCTGTGTTATTAGTTTTGGAACTAATATTCGGCATACAGAAAACAATTGTATCCTGTTAGAGCTACAATGCTATCCGGAGAGGATTATTATGCATGGCGAGCACATTATTCTTCACGGATTATGGAAAATGGTGAAGGAAGAATTTGTCTCAATTTGTATGGAAGCGGGAAATGCGTGGAGATGGTGCACTTTACACGGAGTTGCATCTGCATTTTTCCTTAGCAGTGGTCCAAAATTTTCCTTGTATGTCGGCTGCCATTTTTTCTGGCTTATTATTAGCACTGATCGGAAATTTATAAGGAGAACACTATTTACCGACTCTAGCATCATCTAAAGAGATGACGCAGCTGGCGTTTCCACTACGCGTACAATTTCCAAAAATGTTCAAATGTTTGTAAATCTATCGGACCAAACCACGTGGCCATCAGTCCGTAGCTTACAAACTACTTAAACCTAGGTAAACTAACCTAAGGACAAACACACGCACCCATGCCCCAGGGAGGACTCCACGGCGAGCAACTGCGCGCTCCGCAGCGAGACGCTTTAGACCGTTCGGCTACTCCACCGCGGCGTACAATTTCCACTGATTTATTTGCAAAGCGCGCACTTCGTCAACTAGAAAGCGTTGGATCGAACCCCGTTCACACCAAGAAATTTATGATTTAACTGAGCATTCACTTCTCAAAGATGTTGGAGTGGCTACGAAACATATGTGGTTCGGATTCCATGTTAAACTGCAGGTTCCATTTTCCGATCGGGTAACTAGGAAAGGTTAGGGACACCAAAGTTGCTGCAGTGGCGTTCAGTTGAAAGACCTACAAGAGATCTACCAGGCATACCAGAAAAAATTCTCTTTTACTCATCCTTATTAGTCTGTTTGCTCCGGTGGATACGTGGCTTAAATTACACAAATATTTTTTGTATAACTTGATATCGACAGCTCAGTTCTTACACTTGTAATTCTCATAAAAGTGGCTAGCAACGAAACTAACATCATGACAGTGATATAATAGACGACTTCCGTCAATGAGGATTTGTAATTTGTTAAAACGTAATGTGTCTTGCAGTATCACATTTTATAATATTTCCTGTCTGCCGTTCCTTGGAATTACGAGGTACGTCCAGAAAGTACGTTCCGTTTGGTTATATAAAACAAACTTGTTCAGATACAGAAAAAATATTTATTGTACAAAAATCTACAACCTTTAAACTACTTTTCTACATAGCTGCCGAAATTTTGTAGGCACTTGTCATAGCGTGGCACAAGTTTCTGTATGCCTTTATCATAGAAGGTTGCCGCCTGTGTATTTAGCCATGTGGTAGCATGTTCTTTCAGCTCGTCATCGTTGAAGTGTTGACAGGACAAATGTTTGGTGTAAGAAGACGTTTTCCATCTAAAGGTGGTTGTTTCCACGATAGTGCCCGACCTCATGTGGCGAATGTGACCAAACAACTCTTACGGGAATTTCAGTGGGACGTGTTTGATCATCATCCGTACAGCCCGGGCGTCTCTCCTAGCCACTTTCACCTCTTCTTACACCTAAAAATCTGTCCTTGGTCGTCAACATTTCAACGATGGTGACGAGCTGAAAGAACATGCTACCACATGGCTGAATACACAGGTGGCAACCTTCTATGAAGAAGGCATACAGAAACTTGTGCCACGCTATGACAAGTGCCTACAAAATTTCGGCAGCTATGAAGAAAAGTAGTATAACAGTTGCAGATTTTTGTACAGTAAATACTTTTTCTGTATCTGTACACGTTTGTTTTATATAACCAAACGGAACTTACTTTCTGGACGTACCTCGTATTTTTGAATATGGTACATTTGATTATTAGTTTTTTGTATATTCCATGTAGTCGTCACAAAAATGCGAAGTGTACACTGAATGACAAATACATTTTTCTTGTACCAGATACACTGGACAAAAATTGTTGCATTCAGGTACTTTGCAGTAACTACTCGTTTTATTTAGAGCTGGGATGAAGTCACGAAGGGCCCCTGGCCGTTGTTCTGCATATTGCGCTGCATACCAGACATACTTGATAAAATTTGTAAAGTGTGGCAAAGAAAACTGGTAATGCACAAATGATTAGAGCTTAAGAACGCTGTTGCGCTGGTAAACCAGAAATGAGAGAGAGGTATCGGAAATTATATTGTTTCATATTTTCCTGAAAAATACTTCCCACTGTCGAAAAAATTCTTTATTGAGAAATAGAATTGCACTAGCAGTTTTGCTCTCGTTAATCTATACTAATAATAAATCTGTAAATGTAGGCCTGTCTCTGTTCCCTTCAATCTTCAAAACTACTGGACGAATCTTCATGCGGTTTTCACAGAAAACATGAGTAAAGTTTGGGTCAATATATAGGCATAATTTTATCAAAATCGGATCGCGGACAAAAAGGATATTGTAATTTCAACGTTTTTAGTCACCGTCGTGTCTGTTTTTTTTTTTTTTTTTTTTTTTTTTTTTCAACTATTAAAAACATTTTATCTCCAAAAGTACTTCACGTCTTAGCATGGGGTTTTCACAGGTAATTTGAGCGTAACTGGACAATCTATACACTTCGTTTCATAAAAGTCGGTACACGGAAAACAGGATATCGTAATTTCATTTTTTTTATCTACGACCGTTATGTCTGTCTGTCTCTTTGAACACGTATATCTCCAAAACACTGACGGATTTTCATGGGGTTTTCACACGTAACTTTAGAACATCGTGCAGTTATATAAAGGCTTTAATAATTAAAATCGGATCACAGAAAATAAAGATATCATAAGTTAATGATTTGCTTAAAAGCCATCGTGTATGACTATTTGTTGAGGGTAATCTCCAAAAGTACTACACGAATTTTCATGAGTTTCCACAGGTAAATTGAGAATAGATTAGAGAGTAACATAGGGTTAGCTTCATCAAAATCGGATCAGAGGAAGGAAAGATATCATAATTTGTAGTTTCTGGTGTATGCTGTGCTTGAATTGCAGCGTAGTATAACAAAGATCCGATAGAGGCGCTGTTACTGACATAGTATACCAAATAACTAACAGATGGCGATGCTGCGTTGTTTATTCTCACAAACAAAGGGAAATACACTGTGGGCTACGATTTTCCTTACGGCAGTGGTAGTGTATTGATGTTGGTAACGGCCGTTGAATCCTTTTTGAAAAATCAGTTATGTTCAATGACGAGAATCATTCTTAGTGTTCATAATGAAATAATGTTGTTCCGATCAGTAAATTAATGATCATCCTAAAGCGAAAATTTCGTCGTCAATGTAAACATACCTAACCGCTGCCACGGCAAGTAAAATTTAACCCAGGTACGGCACAAAATACTATATTTTACTAGCTGTATCCCGCATGCCTTGCAATGCCATGGAAAAAAAAGTGCATCTTTCCGCGGGTATCATTTGAATTAAAAACATAAAGACATTCCTTTGCGTCTATCGATGCTCTAATTTACATAAGAATTCTTTTCGAGGAAAATAGAATTTATGTAGTTGCCTTTCTGATTTCGGTATATCCTCATTACATTTTGAGTGCGTTCTGTTTGAATGACTCGAAAACGCCATAGTACTGGAATACACATCCGGTGCAGCCGATAGAAACTATAACTCTTAGATTAGCCACACAATAATAACACTGCAATCTCTAATCATTGACTGTGAAATGTTGCTTGAAACGTTGAAAAGAACCCAACATTTAAAATGTGAACCTGAATTCAAAGAAACTACTCGTCCACGTCCTCGGAAACGAATGGTGATTACAAAACTTCAGATGAGACCATATTAGAACAAAAAACTAAGTTTAAAATAAATTTGTTGACAGAAGACAACATCTTTTCTGCAAATCATTGAAAGCTGAAGGGAATTGGACAAAGAGTAAAGAAAAATACAATCTCTCAGGCTTGAACAAAAGTTAACACATGAAATAGATCGGATATTGATGAGAAAGAGCTGTATAGCCGGTAGCAGTGGCCCAGCGGTATGCATCGTGCCAGTCACGGTCTGCACGGTCGCTGCGATCGGGGGTTCGAATCCCCCCTCGGGCATGGATGTTTGTGCTGTCTTCATTATAAGCTAGTTCATAAGTAGTTTTTAAGGTTTAGGGACTGATGACCCCGTAGTCAAGTCCCACAAGCTCTACAATACATTTGAAGAGCTGCTTAATGAGTTGGAATAGTTTCCTTTATTTTTTGCGAATGAAAATAACAACTACGCTTGATGTGTTAAATTTTTGAATTCGAAAAATTTAGTGTCTGTGGCGAAAAATATTAACATCTCTGCGCATATGTTTAACACTTCCCGAGACACTAGCAGAAGGCGAAATGTCATTTTCCAAACTACTCGTAAAAATAATAAACTATTTACGATCAACCATGATCCAAGATAGACTGACAAATTTGGCCTTCATTAAGTATAGGGGATTTCTTGTCAGAGAGGACACAGTTCGTAGTAATCGATGGTAAGGCATCGAATAAAACAGAGGTGATATCGGGCGTTTCACAGGGTAGTGTTATTGTTTCTCTGCTGTTCCTTATTTACATAAACGATTTAGCGGAAAATCTAAGTAGCTCTCTTACGTTGTTTGCAGATGACGCCGTCATGTTCCGTCTAGTGAAATCATCTGAAGATCAAAACCAACTGCAGAACGATCTGAGTAAGATATCAGTATGGTGTAAAAATTGGCAATTGACTCTAAATAATGAGAAGTGTGAAGTCGTCCACATGAGTACGAAAAGAAATCCGTTAACCTCTGTTTACAAGACAAATCAATCACACGTGAAGGCTGTAAACTCCACAAAATACCTAGGAATTACTATTACTTCAGACTTAAATTGGAAAGAACACGTAGATAATGTCGTGGGAAAGGCGAACCAGTGACTGCGTTTTATTGGCAGAACCCTTAAAACATGCAACAGAACTACTAAAGAAACTGCATACACTACGCTAGTCCGTCCATTTTTGGAGTATTGCAACCCTGTGTGGGATCCTTTTAAGGTGGGTTTGACGGAGGACATCGAAAGAGTCCAAAGAAGGGCAGCTCGTTTCGTATTGTCACGATACAGGGGAGACAGCGTTACGGAAATGATACAGGATCTGGAATGGGAATCATTACAACAACGGCGCTTATCGCTGCGGCGTGGGCTACTTGCGAAACTCCAATCACCAACATTCTCCTCCTAATGCGAAAATATATTGACTCCCACTTACATAGTTAGAAATGATCATCAGAATAAAATACGAGAAATCAGAGCTCGAACAGAGAGATTCAGGTGTTCTTTCTTCCCGCGCGCTATTCGAGAAAGGAATCTCTCCGTTCAAGCTCTGATTTCTCGTATTTTAGATTAGCGTTTCTATGTAAGTGGAAGTCAACAATATATTTTCGCATTAGGAGGAGAATGTTGGCGATTGGAGTTTCGTAAGTAGCCCACACCTCAGCGATAAGTGCCGTTGTTGTAATGATTCCCATTCCAGATCCTGTATCAGTTCCATAACGCTGTCTCCCCTGTATTGTGACAATACGAAACGAGCTGCCCTTCTTTGGACTCTTTCGATGTCCTCCATCAAACCACCTTATAAGGATCCCACACTGGGCAGCAATACTCCAAAAATGGACGGACATGCGTAGTGTATGCAGTTTCTTTTGTAGTTCTGTTGCATCTTTTAAGGGTTCTGCCAATAAAACGCAGTCTCTGGTTCGCCTTTCCCACGACATTATCTACGTGTTCTTTCCAATTTAAGTCTGAAGTAATGGTAATTCCTAGGTATTTTGTGGAGTTTACGCCTTCACTTTTGATTGATTTATCTTGTAAACAAAGTTTAACGGATTTCTTTTCGTACTCATATGGATGACTTACACTTCTCATTATTTAGAGTCAATAGCCAATTTTTACACCATACTGATATCTTATTCAGATCGTTCTGCAGTTGGTTTTAATCTTCAGATGATTTTACTAGACGGTAAATGACGGCGTCATCTGGAAAGAACCTAAGAGAGCTACTTAGATTTTCCCTATATCGTTTACGTAAATAAGGAACAGCAGAGGACCAATAACACTACCCTGTGGAACGCCCGATATCATCTCTGTTTTAGCCGATGCCTTACCATCGATTATTACGAACTGTGTCCTCTCTGACAGGAAATCCCCTATCCAATCGCAAATTTGGGGCGATATACCATAACCACGTAATTTGATTAAAAGCCGTTTGTGAGGTACGGTAAAAAAATTGCAGAGGCATCGCCTAGAATTCCGTGTTGTTGTGTTGGTAGAGGAGGCCCATGTTGCCATGCCGCTTTCCTTGTCTGCCAGTGTTAGTGAAAACTGAATTTGGGAGAGAGAAGAAAGTGGCCGCTCAGCGGGAGTGGAGACGAGTAACTGGCGTCTGGGGAAGGCGAGTGTCCACTCTGCCCTCAGCGTGTGGTAACGCCGCCTCATCAGCGCAAAGTGTCCACCGCCCGCAGCGCCACCGGCGTCCGGCCTCTCCCAGATATCTGCCGGTTGACACGCCGCCTCCTGCCCAGAACACGGGATTCTACGGTATGCCTCCCCAATTTTTATATAAAGAGCACCACCAGTTTGCTTAGTTACTGCTTTCGTATTGCATCATATTCTGAGGTAATTCATTATTGAGTAAAAAAGTATTCATTGCACAAAAACATGTAATCAGAATAATTGCTGGAGCCCACTCAAGACATCTATTTTAGGATTTAGGTATCCTCACAGTAACTTCACAGTATATATATTCACTTATGAAATTTGTTACTAATAATCCAATCCAGTCCAAAAGCAACAGCGGAGTGCATTGCTAAAACAGCAGGAGAAAGGTTTATCTTCACTATGCAGGGTTAAATCCGACTTTGGCACAAAAAGGGGTGAATTATGCTGCCACATAAGTCTTCTGTCACCTACCAAACAGCATCAAAAGCCTGAAAGATAGCCAACTATCATTTAAAAATAAATTAAAGGAAACTATTTAAAATGTCTTCTGAATTACAACTCCTTCTACTCATTGGATGAATTTTTAGATCTGAATTAGTAAATCTGGAAAATAATAACAATAATTAATATCTTTGTGTCATGTAATGTTTTGTGTAATGTAATATCTTGTATAGACACTTTTATTAACCTGAAACGTTCCACATCATTACTAAGTGTCGTATTCATCATCTATGGAACAAGTATTAATCTGAAACTTCCTGGCAGATTAAAATTGTGTGCCGGAACCGGCACTCGAACCTGGGACCTTTGCCTTTCGCGGGCAAGCGCTCTACCACTGAGCTACCCCGACAAGAATTACACCGCCCCACAACTCAATGGTAGAGTGCTTGCCCGCGAAAGGCAAAGGTCCCAGATTCGATCCCCAGAATCTGCCAGGAAATTTCATATCAGCGCACACCCCGCTGCAGAGTGAAAGTTTCATTCAAGTATTAATCTAATCTAAACTGCACCAGTTTCGAAGGGCCACGCCGCCTTCATACCCTATACATAAATGAGTGCAACAAAAATCATTAAGTCGTATACGTATAAAGTGAAACACACGGGGATTTAAAAATATTTTACTTTACTCTGCAGGAAATGGGAAAGTTGAACATTCCAGTAAAGTGGTCTGTCTCATACGATATCTTGAAAGCGGCCACCTTGAAGTCATTTTTTGTGGAAAGGGAGTCGTATGATACATCAAATAACATCAGTATATTCTGATAAGTTCATCCTGTAAACAGTTTGCACGTAGCTGTTATGGTTCAAAACTTACAACACATTTTGTTTGGAGGTACAGACTAGGGTTGCTATCCATAAAGAATTGTATTCAACAAGCTGCCCATCTTGGTCAACGCGCATTTGAAGGGGCACTTGGAGAAGCAGTTCCAAATAACGCTTCAATGCGTTGCTCGAGAAGATGGTTTTTTTTTTTTTTTTTTTTTTTTTTTTTTTTTTTTTCTCAGCATAAACGATTTGCTTCAAACGACTTCACGGATAAGACAAGTGGTGTAAGGTAAGCTGATAAGTGACAGAACCACGTCGGCCAATCCAATGACCAAGACCATCTAACCACTGACTAACAACTGCACTGTATTGTTGCTGAGCCCCTTTCCTGTTGAAAGTAAGAGAGAAAACTGCCTTCTTCATTTGGAACTAAGGAAAAAACCACTTATTGCAGCATATCGAGATAACTTTCAGCATTTAGGTTCTGCTCAATGAAAATGGACCTGATTATACCTTTACGTCACCAATTACCTTTGAAGATTTCATCCAAAGTAGATTGCGGTCACTTCGGTATTTGTTATTGTGACGGTTGACTACACCGCTGACAATACTTTGTGCCAAAGAGGGATTACTTTCAGTATCTTTATTTACGTCGATGATCACAAAAAATTTTCCGTCGTTGTGACGACCGGATTCGGTCAGAAATGACAATTTTCTACAAGAAAGAAGTCCGGCAAATCAGGATCTTCGTTAATGGAAGCAAGGACTTTATCAATGGTAGGCAGCACATTGTGAAAGAAAAACTGCAATACTTTCCTCCTTAGGCGTTTCTATCGAAGTCGTCAACATTTAGACTTTTTTTTTTTTTTTTTTTTTTTTTTTTTTTTTTTTTTTTTTTGAGGGTGATCTTTCTTTCGTGATAGCAATGTGCGATTAGCTTTTTGTTCGTGAAGCACACAATGCACACACACACACACGCACACACACGAGCCACTGACATCAGTGTAATGTACAGTTTTAGCAACAATCCCTGATCTTAATGTTACTGGATGAAAATTACATTAGGTCTTGCACCCATGGTTAATTTTTTTCTACGAACTGCTTACTGCTCATCATTTCACTCGTTTCTTAAGTGGACTGAGAAGCCATCACATTCTTTAGATTCGGTAGAAAAAAATTATGCACCTGGTATATTAATATATAGTAATAAGTTTTATGTCATATAAAATGTAAATATTCTTAAGATAATGGTTTTTCCTGATCAATTCCACATTCACAAGGACAAATTACATTTAGGATCTTTGGAATGTACATTAACACATATGCTCTCTTTTGTAAGTATATATTGTGTATTTTGTTCTGACATGTTCTACATCCAAGAGGATTTCCTCAATTCGTATCTACTGGAACGAAAAGTACATCTAATCTAATCTAGAACTTGACAGTTTGATGTTTAACACCGGACGAAACAGAAAAGGTAATATCAGAAGAGAAGTGGAAAGCAAAAAGTATAAACAAAAGAACCTGTGTTAAACGAAGATTATTATCTGCTCGGTTATACTCTGAATTGTTTGCGCTGGGTCAATCCATCTTTCGTCAGCTTCAGCGCCAAGATACTTCGGCCAACGGAGTTGAAATCAAGAAACCACACATTTCTACAAAGCAAGCACATTCTGCAAATCAGGATATCGGTGATGGTGTTGAAAGTTACTACAAAGTGTCTGTGTTTATACCCTTTCAGTATTCCTCCATTAGTTTACTGCAGGATCGATTCTCAACACACTGTGAACTTTTTAACAGATGTAATTGTCTTCTATCACGAAACAATGAAGGTATAGATAACATTGATGGAGTTAGAAAACCCCATTCATTTTATGCTTCAAACTCTGGACCATAGAATATACAGGAAGGATAAACACAGTGCTCGATACCTCCTAGACAAAAAAAGAGGTGCAGTTGTGGTCAAGTAGGCCTATATGTTGGAACAACTAAAGGAAGTGTCAATACCCGCTTAGGCAAATACAAAAGAAACTGTCGTCTGCGACAAAACCGAAACAAAATCGGCCGTGGCAGAACATGCTTTTCGTGATGGAAACCATTAAATGAAATTTAGTGAGACAAGCGTTTTATGAAGGGCATCGCCTCATCATACCCGCATGTATGGAGATGCAGTAGAAATTCACAAACACCAGAATAATTTTAAGAGAAAAGAAGAATGTCTTAAACAAAACATGGATGTCGACTTTGCGAAAGCAAAAAGACAGTCGATTAGTTTTAATCAAGAAGGACGACGCTATCCAGAGATAGCCACACAGTCAGCATCAACTGACGAATGGTGGTGCCCTCTACGCACTCTATAAATTCGAAAGCCCCTCGAGCCACATTGGTAGTCACCTGTAGACGACAGAAGAGTCAGATGCATCCCGCAGGTGAAGGCTAGTCGTCAGGGTGAAGTTTTCTTCATCGACAACGGCCTCTCAGCCCCAAAGATTTACCTGAAGATAGCGTCGAGCGTTTACATTGTGTGACTTTATGTTACCTGATTTTTACGACGGTTCTTGGTAGAACAAATTCACTATGAATCTTAAAATACACAATTTTGTGTTTGTTTATTTTGTTCATCGATGGGCCTTTCTTTTTTCTTTTTTTTTTCGTCTGTACATTTGTAAAAAATTTGGCAAATGAGAAAGCTTCAGCCGTTATTTTGGGAATTTTAATTACATGTTTCTAGAATAACAAATTAATACATCGCTGTCGTCCCATCATCCGTCTAAGATGGATATACAGAAACTGTTAAAAAGTCTTTGAATAGGCGAGGAAAATACCGTAGCGAAGGAATTCCACAAGGAAGGAGGAAGGTGTCGGAGCAGTGGTTTTGCCTATGTGCGGAGCGGGTGTGAGCGAACGGAAAGCGAGCACGTGTGTAATCGCGCAGCTCCCGTCCGGTATGCATTATTCAGCGGTGGCTCTGATCCCGGCGGCTCTCCGCAGCAGTGGCAGCGGGGGACCACTGTCGACTGTCGGCTGTCGGCGCGGATGAGAGGGAGGCGCGGCGGTGAGGCGCATGCGCACTGGAGCTGCACTCGGCAAACAGGCTGAGCGCGGCCTTTGTGCGGGGAGCAGGCAGAGGCTGCGGAGGATCAGCGTGGGGGAACGAACTGCAGGGCCGCGAGGGTGAGCCACTGCGACTTTTTAAAACTGTAGAGAGGACGCAGGGGATGAGCTTCTGATGAACCCACGTCTGCAAGTGTACCCAACGGTGTCACGAGCACTTTTTCATCTTTGATAATGTGAGAAACACTCTGGAATTCTCAGGAACATTGTTTTCCGTATTTTGGAAACAGGTAGTACCTTATGTAACAGGTTTTATATTGACTAGCGGTATCTCACATTCCGTTACGCAATGGCGGACTAAGGCTGTTGGAAGCCCGAGGTGGCGGCGAAACGAAAGGAGCCCACCCCGCACCCTGTCATGTATTACTATAAAAAAGGTTTGGAGGCCCCTTCCAGGAGGAGAGGCATGGGCTTCCGATATTTGGAGGTCCCAGCAGAACTACATGCCAATGGCGCTCCACAAAAAGAAAAAAGAAAAAAAAAAAAAAAAAAAAAAAGAGAGAGAGAGAAAACTCAACTTTCAACATAATTGCATCTATCCATTCTTCTGCACGGCTTTAAAAAGCATCACTCAGACGAAACTCAGCTTGCCCTTTTCTCAAATGATATCTTGCGAGCCACGAATGAACGGCCACAGGCAAACTATAATATCTTCTTTAAAAGAATTGACCGCCACTTGACTGATAATTATATATTTATTGTCACAACCAGGTTTCAGCCTTAGCCCATTCTCAAGTGACAAAAGTTGTCAGACAGGTTTTCCTATGTCGTAGTCATGATAATAAATGCGGCGACAAATGTGTAATCCATTTTATGCTTCTGACATGGACTCAACTCCAAATGTTTTTATTGCTTTTATTATCATGACCACGTTTGTGGTTGTGACAATAAATATATAATAATCAGCCAAATGGGGGTCAATTCTTTTAAAAAAATTATATGACTGAGGCTCCAGACGCATATAAAATTATAATATATTACTTGATTTTCATAAGGGCGTTTGACTCGGCGCCGCAATGCAGACTCCGAACGATGGCAAGAGTGTATGAAATAGGTTCACAGACCTGTGAGTAACTGGAATACTTCTTAAGTAATCATGTAGTGCGTTGTCCTCGACAGCGACACAAGAGTATCGTCAGGAGGGCCTCAGGAAAATTGTGATGGAACCGTTATTATTTTGAACCTACATAAATTTTCTGATGTCCAGTGTGAATAGCAATCTAGACCTGCTTACTGATGATACTGTGACGTAGGGAAAGGTGTCGATGATAAGTGTCTATAGTAGGATACAATATTTGGTGTGATGAGTGGCAGTTCTAAATGTCGAAAAATTTAAAGTATGTAGATGAAAAGGAAAAATCATCTTACATTTGGCGAATACAGGTATAACAATGCAGAGTGAAATGAAATGGATAGAGGACGTAAGAACATTTTTGTAGATGCTGGATGGTAGAGTTCAAATGGAATAATTTTAGGAAGGTGTATTTCATCTGTATACGAGACTGCAGAACACTTTACTTTGCACTTCAGTGTAATTTGCAGAGTATATAGATGTTGATGTAGTGTGACCCATTCTAAAGTACATTCTAAGTACAGACAATAAGGATCCCATTATTGAGTAGTGCTCGAGTGTTGTGGTCCACACCAGGTTTGATTTAAGGAAGACATAGAAGCAATTCAGAAGTGAATTGCTATTAATAGGTCCGAACAACAGGAGATGTTTTAATAACTCAAATGGGAGTCCAAAGAGTGACGACTCTTTCCGAGAAAAATTACTGAGGAATTTAGGAAACCGGGAATTCAAGCTGACCTCAGAATTTTTCTATTGCCACCAAGTTAGATTTCTCGTAAAGGCCACAAATATGAAAGAAATTGGACTTTACTTATGCCTATAAGTAGCCATTCTGTCCAGATCGATTTGGGAGTGAAGCAAGAAATAATGATTAGTAATACGAGATACCTTCCGCAATATGTGTTAACTCACTGTTTATCGATGTAGATCTATATCTTATATCACATAGAGACTTATGTACATAACCTCATAAATGTAGCGTCTTTTCTGTTCAACTTTTTACGGTGTCGTCCATTATCTAAGTCCCACTGCCGGTAGCCGATATCGCAAGCCCGAAGCAGTTTAGCCGGCGAACTCGAGCACAATTATGAATACAGCAAGGTGCCGGATCAATTGTGTTCTGGGTGCCTATGACGTGGGGGTTTCGGATGGCATTATTGCACATCAAGTGAATCCCACAACTGCACAATACACGCATAACATCCTCCAACCTATCGTTAAACACTTTGATCGGCATTTCGGTAAAAAATTCCAGTTTATAGACGAAAATTCCCGCGTCCCATCGTGCAACATCAAACATTTCATTCATCGTGCCGGTATTGCACGATTGGATTGACCTGTATGCCTTCCCCAACTCCCGATGTGAATCTAACTTAACAGACTTGAGATGAACTGTAAAGATCTGTGCCAGCCTGTTCTAACCACGATATCCTCAGGAATGAAGCAGAATGCCAGTGAAGAATAATATAAATTCGACCAGCAGTAGTAAAATAAACTCTTGGGCAGCATGGCATGGCATGACATGGCATACAACTTGTTATAGGGCTTAGCTTAAGATGATTTTAAGCTCTGTCTGAATACAAAAGAAGTGATTTGTTGAGTTTCCCTTTTCAGTAAATTAGAAGATGTTTTACTTTATAAATACCTATTCACCATAGTATAGAATACCGTATAACTTTTATTTGTTGGGTGATGCAAAACTTTTTAATGAGTGTATTAAAATCTAACTAGAAAAACGAGTAGAATACTCTTATTTGTTAAACATCTTTTAGAGTAACATGTTTTTGCAACGCAGATGAAGGGCTCTCTAAGCAATCTAACAGGTCACATTTCGATTCCGTAGATAGCTGGTGAAGTGAGCTGTCCTCGAACTATAGACCGACGACTGCTCAGTTCCGTCCGGATTATCATTGCGCAAACCAAGCGGGCGCCTGTCTGAAGCCTTACCCCTTCAACAGCACCGCGCTGCTCAGCCGTGTTTTTGTACGGGGAGGAAGGTGTCTAACGCGAGATGACGTCAGTTTCTTCTGACGCTACACAGGTATTAATTTCGTCCCGGGCGGCTTTGTCGTCTACCTTTAATTAAAACGGACAAAAACCGCAGGACGCTTGCTACAGGTGAGAGCTGAGATGAACCCTAAGAGGTTTATTAACCGAATTACAGGGTGGGAAATGTGAGCAGTGGTAATGACGCGCCTTCCTACGCAGCAAAAACTTTGTTTTGTCAAAGAAATTTGTTCAGAAGCAGCCTAGCCGGCGAAAGCGAATCTTGCCGACACATTTACAAACTTTGCACACAGGGATGAATTTTAAATTTAATTGTTTCAGATTCCATAGTAATTTATTTTGTCATCAAAGCATACAGTCCTGTGATATTAAGTATAACAATCAACTATTTCTAATCTTGTTCAATTTTTCGATTAATAAGTAAATAAAAAAGGATAGGTAATCTGAAGATTGGTTTAACCACCACACTGCATTATACGCACGGTCTTGTTGTAGGTCGAATTCCATTGCCTTTTCCCGACCATCTAACTCACTTTGCCAGCTAGTTGAAGGAAGACCTAGAGTCAAACGCCATCTTTTCAGTGTGGCATTCGACTCTGACTTAATTGGAATGAACAAAATAATATGAACCCCGTGCAGTGTACTTACTACATTTTGTTGCAAGTTGGCACCACTGCCTAGACGTTTAACCCAGAGACGCAACCGAGGTGTTCAATTGACGTACCAAGTTTGAACGTTATGTTGCAATGCCTTATACGTTAAGTTATGAAACGGTCAACCATATGCACTGACTCTTCGGGACCAAAGGGGACCCGAGCCCGGATTTTATTTTATTTTATTTTATTTTTATGGGGGAGGGGGGAGGGAGAGCTGCCCAATAATTTAACAAAATTACGCCCGTAATTCTCTGTAGAAGGTGAAGTAATAAATAATATGCGGCGGTGAGAGACCAAATTCTTGCAAAATGATTGGATTATTCGTTGGGGTAAGTATGTTATTTAGGAGAGGGCCTTCTCTGAAACTGATAAAATAAATTTGGATGAATAGTATTTGTTTCGTGTTTCATTGACTAATTCCCCTTACTTTTGTGACATAGCTAATTTCAAAATTATTTTTTGTCTCACATTCCACATTAACAGATATATGATGGTGTAATAAAGTTATTTTTGGTTTCTGCTAAAATGGTGAATGTTATTGAAAAGAGAACTCCTGGGGGTCCGGTCCTGCGATTTGTGTCCTCTTCCCGACTCTCATTCGGGCGCCAATTATCTGTTACATTCATTTTAATCACTTCCTTTATTACTGAAGGTCGCTTTTACAAATACCATATATTGTTAGTGGGGCGCCGGCCGCGGTGGCGGAGCGGTCTGTGGTGCGCCAGTCACAGTCTGCAAGGCCACTACAGTCGGGGGTTCGAATTCCCCCTCGGGCATGGATGTTTGTGTCTTTAGTATAAGGTAGTTCATAAGTAGTTTCTAAGTTTAGGACCCGCAGTTAAGTCCCTTAAGCTTAACAAACGTTTGAACATTTTGTTAGTGGGGCACTAAAGCCTAAAATCAAATCTACTAAGAGCAGGACATTGGCGACGATGTTTACACGGGTCAGAGCATCTGATTCCTCAGTTAATCCCGGCACGAGGGAAAACACGGTGTACATAAAGTTCGGGAACACTTTCAGTTATTTATTGCGCAAGAACCAAACATATGTCATACATATCTCATTTTGAAGAGAAACCCATTTTTTTCCTTTTTTTCATGTATACCACCACAGTGTAATTTTGTAATTTGCCGATAGTCCCAATGTTGCCAAGTTAGTGGCTTTCCCACTAAATCTGAGTACCTGTCTAGTGGGCAGATTTAGCATCTAGTGGGTAGTAGATTTTAAAAATATTTCGGTGGTTTTTGTATGGAAACACTATTTATAAACATTTGATGAGGGCAGCATTATGTAACAGCACTATTCAATTTTCTTACGTCACGTAGCTCCTAAATTTATATCACCTAAACTTTTATAATATACGCCATTCTTTGTTTCCCATTTTAGTGCGCCCATATTGTTATGAGCGCTTTGTTATTTAATCGTGTCAGAATCATACAATATAACTTACAATATATAAAATACGACAGCAAATACAAAAAGAAATATTCCAAAAATAGTACTTATAAATATGAATTTGCATGCTTACTTCATATTATGTGGACACTTTTCGGGGCAATTTTAGACAAGCCTACCATTTTTACCCACTTGTTAAAGAGCCACTGATTCCTCTCCTTGAATCGTGTAATATTGACCCTATTACAATAACAAAAATCGTTTTTCAGTGGCAAAATTTCACTTGTCAAATGGTCCAAATGTTAGTGAAGTTAAGGGACCTAACTGCAGTGGCTATAGATCCCTAAACTTACAAACTACTTAAACTCATCCTAAGAACAGCACAAACACCCATGCCCGAGGGAGGAGTCGAACCTCCGACGTGGAACGGCCGCGCGCACCGTAATAGGGCGCCTCAGAGCGTACGGCTATTCCGCCGCGGCTTGTCAAATGTCCCGATACCATAGACACTGTTAATTTTTGGTGCGAAGTGAAATCCGAAATGATGAATTCACTATTGTAGTTTCGTGCAGGAATGAGAATGAAAAAATGTTGCCACAATAATGAACTGCCACCAGACGTGCTGAAGCAGATAGGATCTGTTACGACATATGAAACATCTGAATGTGCTTCATCCACATGCCCCGGCCGCTGGTATTAAACCTTCTGTCGAGGATGACGTTGATGATCCTGAACTCCTCATTGTCTTTCAGGTAAGTTCACCGACCTTCGACTGGTTGCTATTCATTTATGGTAAAAGAATAATCATTACAGTTGCTGAAGATGGAGAAAATATGGCACGAAAAATGAATAGCAACCAGTCAAAGGTCAAAATTTTATTTCCTTACCGATTTCGAGCAATTGTTGCTCTTTTTCAGAAATGACTGCACAGAAAAAATCGTCAGAGTAGTGAAATTCGTAGCTTGAAAAAAATTTTAAAAATTTAAAAAGTATAAAATTCAAAAACTATTTAAGATGATGTTATACATGCTGTTCATTACCACATGTAAAGCGAAATGTGATATTGACTTTCGCTTAACAGTATGTATAATCTCGCCTTTTAAGTATTTTTGGAATGTGCACTATATTAATTTTTTGTTTTATTTATTACAAGCTATGCACTTCACAACACACGATTTTTTCTTTACAGTTTCTTCTGAAGAAAAGGTAAAAAAAAGTAAGTGCTCAAAACAAAAACAAGTGTGCTACAGCTGTTCAACGAATGTTCAAGTACGGTAAGAAGCCACCAACAAGCAAGGCTATTTATCAGAGGCACAACAAATTCGTTTCTACGGGTAACGAGAAGCGGACGTCCCAGTGTGAGTGAAGTGAATGTTGAGTGCGTACGAGAAACATTCATAAGGAGTCCAAAGAAATCAGTGCTTCGTGTAGCTCGGTAACTCGAAACGGCTCCATTGACAGTGTGGAAAGTCCTGCGACAGAAGCTGTCTATGAAAACACACAGGCTGAACCCAGTGCAGAAGCTCAATGACGACGACAAAGAGGAGCGCTTTGAGTTTTGTTGCAACAACTGAATGAGGATGTGAATGGCATTGTTGATCGCTTAATTTTTAGCAACTAAGCCAAATTTTACACTAACAGGAAACTGAACAGACAGTTGTCGAGCCGGCCGCGGTGGCCGAGGAGACTGAGGCGCTCCAGTCACGGTCTGCACGGCCACTACGGTCGGGGGTTCGAATCCCCCCTCGGGCATGGATATTTGTGCCGTCCTTAGTATAAGTAGTTTGTAAGTTTAGGGACTGATGACCCCGTAGTTAAGTCCCATAAGCTTAACAAACATTTGAACATTTTTTGACAGTTGTCGAATCTGGTGTACAAAGCATCCACACGAATGTACTGAATTTGGACGTGATTCCCCACGTTAAGTGTTTATTTTGCCTTGTCACGTCGAAAACAGTGCGGGCCACTCTTCTTCACTGAGAACACTGTCATTGAAAGTAGTTTGGTCCCACAGAATTGCAAAAATTCCTACTTGAGCATGTTGCAGCCTCTTGAGTATGTTTACCGGTACACCACTGTGCCATCAGTTTTGCCTGTCGACAGGGACCTGAACTCACAATGCTTGCGACTAGCGCTGTCTATTGGCAAATAACGAAACTAGGCTGTGGCTGTATACATGAAAAAGGGAAAAAAATTTCAGGGTTCCTCTTCAAAATGACATATGTAAGATATCTAAACAAAGTTTGGTTCTTGTGCAATAAATAATTAAATGTGTTCCTGGACTTTATGTACTCCCTGTAGTGTAACTACCTAGTAGGACAACGTTCCGGCAAACGAGAAAATTGCAGTCATCAGGTTCTCTGACGAAGAGCTTTAAACCGCTCATGATTTAACATTATTTTATAAATCATGTAAGTGCTTAAGTCTTCATACTCCTTTCTCGGGCAGTCCTGGGGTTTTAATCTGTCACATCACTTCTGTCACCTCTGCCAATATTCGATGGCGTAAGAAATGCTGAATTTCAGCATAACAAGGCCGGCTAGAGTTCAGTGTTTGAAGATTTGGAAGATAGTACATTATGTCAACAGTATGCCTCCTGACACTGTATCTCACAAGCGTCTTCTAACAAATTTGCGTACTTACGTTATATCGTCTTAGCTAAGCGATTGGATTCATGACTTCCTGTAAGACACGAAGCAGTACGTAGAAAAGTCATCAAATAAAACAGAAGTGATATCTGGCGATCCCCAGGAAATTGTTCGAGGACCCCCTACTGTTGGGTGTTTATTTAGGAGACAATATGAACAGCTGTCTTTCGCGGTTGATGCTGCCGTTTATTGGTTAGTAAAGTCACCAAAAGAAAGAAAGCAACTGCACAACGGTTTAGATGAGATTCATCATCATCATCATCATTTATTGCAGTCATGAGCCTTTGGCGTACGACGCCAATTTATAGCCGGACTAGCATTTATAAGTCGTTCTTCAAGACGCAGGAAAAGTGCGATCGACAGTAGTCGATCAACACAGATAATATTTAGTTTCGGTTTCAACGAAGATGTAGCTAGCAGCCGTCGACACAGTTACGGTATTGGTAATACCTACAGCAGAATAAAAAACGGTACAACCACAGCTAGAGATGACAGCAGACTGCACTTTATAAGAAAGGTACACATTACAAAAAAAAAAAAAAAAAAAAAAAAAAAAAAAAAAAAAAAAAAAAAAAAAAAAAAAAACCAAAATTGAAATAAAACGTCAGTCAGTCGCAATCTCAATACAGGACATTTGTTGCAGATGGCGGTCCATCGTTGTCGGCTCGCAGCTTCATCTTCTACCGCTGTCGCCTCCACTTTTTTGAGGACTGCCAATATCCGATCCTTCTATCGCGTCTTCGGTCATACCTTTGGGCGTCTTCCAGCAGGCTGGGAACGGAGAACACGGTTTGGAAGGGATTCGTCGGCTCGGAATATGTGCCCAAACCATTGTAGCCTCAGATGAGGTATATGCATGATAAAAAAATTGGAAATCATGCTAAATAATTAAATGTGTGAAGTCACCCAAATAATCACTAAACAATTCCCTTAAACTTCATTCACATGATTAATTACAACTACTGTTACTAAGAATTACAATTACTAAAATCATAAAATGGAAAAAAACGGAAAATATCATTCTTTAGGCGAATCAGACTGCGTTTCATTGGCAGAACACTGAGAAGATAGAACTACTCTACATTTCGCCGTCCTATTTTAGAGGATTGCTGTGTATTTAAGGATCCCAGTCAGGTGTGACTGACGGAGGATAGAGAGAAGGTTCGGGTAAGTCAGAGAAGGGCAGCTCGTTTCTTACTATAGCGATATAGGAGCAGAGTAACACAGAAATGATGCAAGGGTTGGAGTGGAAAACAATAAAAGAAAAGTGATATTTACTACGGCGAGAACTGTTTGCGGCCGGCCGCGGTGGCCGAGGGGACTGAGGCGCTTCACTCACAGTCTGCACGGCCACTGCGGTCGGGGGGGTCGAATCCCCCCTCGGGCATGGATATTTGTGCCGTCCTAATTCGTAAGTAGTTCATAAGTAGTTTGTAAGTTTAGGGACTGATGACCCCGTAGTTAAGTCCCATAAGCTGTACAAATATTTGTACAAAACTGTTTGCGAAATTTCTTTCACCAGTTTCCTCCTCTTAATGTTAACATATTTTGTTAGCCCTCGCTTGCAGAGGGAGACATGACGATCAGTTATAAAACGAATATATTTAGGTTTTTCCGGTGCTCTGTTAGGGAGTGGAACGTTAGACAAACAATGTGAACGCGGTTAGACAAAATCTTGTGATCTGCAATGTACTAATAAATTTATAGACAACATCTCATCTTGTCCAGACTGGATATGACCGCAAAATGTTCATGTTTTGTACTCACCTCTAGATCTTCGTAATGCGTTGGGGAAACATATTGCAGTACTTCCACAGGCATCAAAGAGCGTCCAGCAACTGCCAACCGCGATGGTGCAGAAACGTAACGCCTTACACGAGAAATTCTCACCAATATTGTGGCCCACCAACATGGAGGTACCTTGCAGACCACTCATTGTCGTCTATGATAATCGCACACCCTATTAAGAACCGTGTCCCGCCTGCTTGAAGGTGGACGGCAGCATCGTAAATTACGGTGCCTTCAGCGTAATTATCTCGTTGTCTAACAAGATGGTCTGGATGGCCCTCTACCGCGGCAAGCGCCGAAATTCTTCGATTTTCAAGGTGAAACCAACTAAAATAGAAAAACTTCTTACAGACCATCAACAAGATACATAAAAATAATAAATTCACAATTCAAAAAGAACTGGATAAACAAATCAATTTTCTAGCCATAACAATCAACAAAGAACACAACAAGCAAATGTTTGACATTTACCGTAAACCAAAAGCATCTAAAATAATTATTCCCCAAACCTCCAACCACCCACACTCACAGAAACAGGCCGCACTCCAACACATTCAGTACCACTCAGCAAAGAAAACTATCAAAAAGAACTGGACATAATGCAGATAGCCAAAAACAATGGGTACAAGAATGACAGTCACCAAACTAAACAACAAAATAAAAACAATAGCACAAATAAAAAAATCACAGCCTACTAAAAACCAAACACAGTCACAAACAATGTCATAACAACTGCCAACAATAACCAAAGCAAAGTAAAAGAAGACACAAAATGGTACACAATGACATACAAACAGAAACTCACGTGTAAAATAACTAACCTTTTCAAGCAGCACCTGTGATGGTAGAAATATAAACTAAACAAGTAAAACCTGTGATGTCAGATATACAGAACACACGAGAGCTTGAAAATATGGTACAAATCATTTCACATTTGCCGAACATCTAAGACAACAGAATCACAGACCAACCTCCAAAGAAAATGAAAATAATTAGAATAAGTATTTAAAAGAAAAAAAAACACCTTCTTACACGTCAAGAAAATTATCACATACAGAAACCAAAAGGTAAAAAGAAAATTTTGCTGAATGATGAAGTAAACATATCAAACAATTCACTGTATACACTGCTAGATAAAATAGTTATGTAGCCCAACACCTCGGACTCTAATTAACCCCCTTTCAGAGATCATTTAAATTAAAACAAAAATCAACTAACCACCAAAATTTCTACCATCCTCATATAGATATTGCAATCATACACACACTAAATAAAACTATTCTCACTCATTCACTCACTCTCAGACACACATACTCACACTCTCTCTTATTCTCCTACTTCAAATAATATTTTTACTCTTTCATTTTGTTAACACACAAAGGTTAGAAACCAACATACATTTCGTTATGTTGGCAACAAATGAAACACGAAAATACAGAAAAAAATCATAGCTGCTAAACACCTCCAAAATGTGTTTAAATGTGCGAAATTGTGTTATAAAGTGTGCAAAATGTAGCCTTGACCAGATGGAGGAAACAGCAGAAGATCCCTGAAGAGACAACGAAAATGTAAGTAAAAAATACTTCCCCCTACGTAAAAAAAAAAAAAAAAAAAGAAGAAGAAGAAGAAGAAGAAGAAGAAAAAAATACTTGATCTTTTTGTAATCTGGAAACAATACATCTCACAAAAATTGTATTTGTAGATCCCACTGAAGATGCCTTTGAAATAAAATACGAAACGCGTCTGGGAGAAATAAAATCAATTGCAGCAAACGAAAGGCGTTTTTCCCCTTCAAAAACGAAGAATCTCTCTGCCTGTTCGTCTCACTGCGCAATTTATTTCAGTGAAGTTCTACGCTGTACTTCAGCAGTATTTCCTACACTGACAACAGCAGTCGTAGGATCCGCCCTGGTATCATGTCGACCTCCTTTTGCCCGACAAAGCTTGGCAACTCGACATAGAATGGACCCAAAAGGTCGAGGGAAACCACCTCAAGGAATACTGGGCCATGTTGTCTCTAATGGCCGTCCATAATGCCGAAAATATTGCCGGTAAAGGATTTTGTGCACGAACTGACCTCTCGATTATGTCCCAGTAACGTTCGATAATAAATGCGCTGGCGATGTGGTTGGTCAAAACATTCACGGGAATTAGACGCATCTATATATTTTAACTTGTAGCTCATCCGCAACAAATGGTCTGGGAGCACACTGCCGATCCTCTCACAGAGGTAAACGAGGAAGAACACTGATGTACTAGCACACTTATCACCAGAAAATTGAAAACTGAGTAAACACATATGTCACTGAATGTACCTTCAAAAGTACATCACAGTACGACTTACAGTTCATGATACATGAAGTCATAAACAATTAGGTTCATTAAACCACCCTATCACGCATGAGGTTCGATTTATTACTTTTTTACAACTAACTCTGGCATATTTTGCAGGCAGTAATCATATATACAACTGAATGAACCTTCTACTTTATATCGTAGTACGATACATCGTTCATGAGATACGGGGTCAGAAACAATGAAATGAATGTAAATCCGCCCCATCAGGCATGAGTTTGTAATTTACCAATTCGTTACTACCAATTTCATTCACAATACATTTCGCTGTCCATTTCCTAATATTCCACTCCTAAACCCTGGTAGATATACGAGTATTATTGTAGGACACATAGTTCAGGAGGTATGACATTATAGGATCGAGCTGCTTGGAAACGACACCGGACAGAGCGAAGGGTAAAAGATGATTGACAGAGAGGGAAGATCGAGATGCACACTGTAAACGCTGGGAACTAACGCTAGTTAATAAATAGATACTTTCGACAGTGCCTTTTCGCCCAGTGGCTTAATTTTTGAATGAGTTTTCCACACCACCAGACACATTGTACGAGAGACAGGGTCCATGTGAAACGAATTGTTTGAAACTAATGCCGTCAGTTGCGTGGAAAGACAAACAAGGAAATTAAGAAGAACTGCGAATAAAGAGGGAATGAGTAGCATGGGGCGAGGGCTTTTCTAGATAGATAAGTTGTTAGAAGCATTTTTTTTAATCCGCCAAGGTCCAAAGCTCTCACAACATATGTTTGAATATTTCTATACTGGTCTACAATGTACCTGATAACTATCGCAGAAACTGGTCATATGGAGCGAACTTTAAATTTCTGTTTATATTTGTGGGAACTGATGCCATGTATGGAAAGTGTTTGAAGTCTTTTTTGGCTTGGTGACTGGCCTATAGACTACAGGTCGACCTGTGAAAAAGAGAGAAACGAACTAAACATAGTGTTGGCTGGCAGAAGCTTGCAGCGTCGGATTAAATACGAGAGGGAGTGCGGTGAGAGGAACCCGGCCTCTGGTAGCTGTCAGCTGGGACTGGTTCCAAAGCGCCCTCGGACAGACGCCGACAGAGGCTGCCTCCAGCGACAAAAACAGAGCTGTCGATTGCGTCTGGACTTCTTGATAAAGCAGCCTATGTGTCGACATTATGACAGCTCAAATCTTACCTTCAATTTGCAAGACATTCAACATCGGTACACAGTCTCTCCAGATACAATCAGACAAGTGACTTCCCGGTCTGGAGAACCAGAACGGAATGGTGGCCGCGCCCACATACCACACCAGGTGTCTGAAAAATGTTCAAATGTTTGTTAAGCTTAAGGGACTTAACTGCGGGGGTCATCAGTCCCTAAACTTATAAACTACTTATGAACTAGCTTATACTAAAGACGACACAAACATCAATGCCCAAGGGGGGGGGGGATTCGAACCCCCCGACCGTAGCGGCCGTGTAGACTGTGACTGGCGCACAGCAGACCACTCGGCCACTGCGACCGGCCAGATGTCTATGCTGAGAAATTCACTGCAGACTTACCCGTTACTACTGACTTTGTGCGGCATCTTGTGACAGTGGCCGGAATCACAGAAAGAAAATCCGATGAACTCGGGCGGTTATTGAGCCTAGCACTACCCAGGCCGAAGATATGAGCTTGTACACTGGATTTGTAGACCGATCCTTATCGAAAAACGTCTCATGTTCTTATTACTGGTCTTTTGTTGATTAAGACTGAATACTTCGAAACATGGTATTGACCACAAATATTTTTCTGAGGAGAAAAATCAGGGAACTTTGTTAAGATGTATGCTGAAGTAACTGTTTTATTTAGAAGTAAATTGCCTTCACATTAATAAGATTTGTCAGTGACCGAGTATATAAGCAGAATGGATGGTGGAGACAACGATGCCTCACTTGACTGGTGGACGCATAACAATAGTCTTTTTCTGCAGCTATTCAATTTCAAATGCGACTAGCAAAAGAAATTCCAGTGGGGTGGGAAGCTTAAACCCGCAACGGAAAGAATTCTTCAGCCGAAGCAATTTGCAAATTAAATGCAAATACAGAGTAATTTTGAGAGAATTTTATTTGTTATTCTTCTACGAGGATTGAAACTATAGCGAAAACTATTTATTCACAACCGATACAAAAGCGTTAATGTTTGCACCAGTTACTATCCTTCAAAGTAGTCACCAGAGTTCTGCAGAAACCGTTACCAGCGATGTGGAAGACGTTGTAAGCTATACCGTTAGCAGAGCCTGTTCTGTTGATGGTGCGAATGGAGCGTTCTTCTGCCTGTCGAATCTCTGGAACAATTCTGAAGCGAGTGCCACGAAGTGGTTCCTTCATCTTCTGAGTCAAATCAAAGTCACGATGACTTAAGTCCGGAAAGTATGGTGGATGATACAGTACTTTCGAGTCCCATCGACCGAACGGAACAGCCACAGCTGTGCACTAAAGCAGCGGTGGTAGGTTTAATTTAGTCGAAACTTATCAAATACAGTGGAATGTCAGGTCTAAAATGATTATACAGGATAAATGAAATAGCGTAGGAGTCTGGACATGTTCCGTCTGACTGGACGAAAGCATGGAAATAGAAAAGATTATAACTACAAAGGTAACTTATTAATCATAATTGTGGGTAAAATCTTCTCATGTTATTATTGCAAGGAGAGTACGTCAATAGTTGAAGACAAGATGGATGGGAATCAGTGTGTGTTTCGGCTTCTTTTAGGCAGTCATGACAATATCTTAAGCTTGGCGAAATGCTATCAGTGGAACAGGGAATCGTATCTGTGTTTTATATGTATAGAAAAAGGCTTATGACCGTGTTCCTAGGAGGAAGCTACTTTCACCTTTGCAAGAATATGGAATCACGCATGAACAAACACTGCTTTAATAACCCTATACCATACGTAAGGTACATAAACCAACCGACTTGCTCAATTTTGCTGAGGCGCAAGAAGTGTGTAATGTTCAAATTTTACACTTGCACTGCAGAATAGCTCCAGTATGATAGTTCTTCTGCCAGGTAAACGGTATTCTAATCACTTTACCCTCATCTGTGTGAGCTGTAGAATCTGAGACATGTCAGCCTGAAAAGTGATAATTTCGCTCCTTGCATTTTCGAACATATTGCCGTGAGTCTTCCGACAGTACGCGTGATGCAGTGGTTAGCTCGCATATCGCTGTTCTTGCGGTCCCCAGTTCAAATCCCGCAATGTGCAGAAAAAATTTATTTCTTTGTATTTACTATTTATAGCATGTTCTACATGTTTCTTATGTTTGATGTACTTCTAAGTTCCAGAAAATTCTTTCTATCTATAAATAGTAGAGCACTCCCAGTAGCAGTCAGTCTTTACAGAGTGTACGTTTGTGTTGGCAATAAACGTGTTTCTTAGTGAAAGTGTTGTGCTCTTTTAACGTCAAACCATCGAATTCCGGACCACCTGAAGTTTGCAACGTGTCACTTTCTGGTCGAGGCTCCGGTTATCGTGCAATACATCTGCAACATCATGGCTCCGATTAGGCTGCGTAAGAGCCGTCGTAGAGAAGGACAAGAACCGGAATACAAAGGGTCCACTGACTACCTCCGTCCGAAAGCCTGTCATCAAAAGACCCACGGATGCCAAAACAGCGGTAAGCCAGTTGCACATCAGACGCCCGTCGGTGTTCTCTGAGGACGCTGGGCATGATCCAAACAAATGAATGAAAGCATTCGACCGAGTTGCCAAGTGTAATAGGTGGAATCACATTATGTGTTTGGCAAATGTATATTCCTACCTGTACGGGACGGCCCAGCAGTGCTTTGAAGCCGGCCGCAGTGGCCAAGCGGTCTGCCGCGCGCATTTACGGTCTGCACGGCCGCTACGGTCGGAGGATCGAATCCTCCCTCGGGCATGGGTGTTTGTGTTGGCCTTAGCGTAAGTTAGTTTAAATTAGTCAAGGGATTAGGGTGTACGTCTAGCGACTTATAACCACGAAGTTTCGTCGAATTAGACCTCACACACAGTAAACATTTTTGAGTGATTTCAAAATAACGAGGAGAAATTAGATAGCTGGGAAAAATCCCAGACTGAAGAAGACGTTTGGAGACCACCAGCGGCAAGTTCGTTTATGAGAAAAGCAACTCAAAAACAGGACCCAGCGACACAGTGAGTCAACACAATCGTATATACACAGTGTTTTGGCCCTATGACACGTAGTTAACCCGGATATGACAGAGGCCGACAAAGTTTCACAGCTGATGAAGGGCATTGCGGAAGACATGTATGAACCTCTTCTGTTAAAAGACGTTTCTACGTCACAAGAGTTTATCCAATGGTGCCATAAAATTGAAGAGATGCAACAGAGGAGGGCTGCACGAAAGAAGTACGACAGACTCCCGAATGTAGTCCCCATGGCGTTTTGGAAGACCAGCATGACTTTGCTTCTCTCATACGACAAATTGTGAGAGAATAATTCCAACAGATTATGGCAGCCGGGCGAGCAAATTTAAATGTTTACAAATGTTCGTTAAGCTTAAGGGACTTAACTGTGGGGTCATCAGTCCCTTAAATTACAAACTGCTTAAGAACTACCTTACACTAGAGACTACACAAACATCCCTGCCCGAGGGGGATTCGAACCCCCGGTGGGGAACGGCTTCGTCCATCGTAGCATAGCGCCTCAATGCGCTCGGCCGTCGACGCTGCTGAGGGAGAGGTATTTCAAACATCAGTTCCAGTCAGCCCCGTCAGTCGCACCCAACTTGAAGAATGACCTTGCCCCACTATGACTTACGCATCAGCCGCCAAACGATCCCAATGAACAAATAGAAAAGGACTCTTCTTCAAGGACTCTGAAGATCGTTATGGTAATGATGATGCCACGATAGGAGGGTATGGCGCCGATCATCGTCACCGCAAAGAAGGCGTTCAAGCAGAAGGGAAGTATTCTCCGGAACTGCCATACAAAGGATCTATGACCAGATCCAGGACACTGCAGCTGGCTGCAAAGGGAAGCTAACAGCGGGACGCTGTTCTTTCAGGAAGGAGAACAATGCCGCGAGTCTTCCGACAGCACGCATGGTGCAGTGGTTATCTCACAGATCGCTGATCTTGCGGTCCCCAGTTAAAATCCCACCAAAGGCAGAAAACATTTCTTTGTATTTACTATTTGTAGAATGTTCTACATGTATCTGTAAGTTCCAGAAAATTCTTTCTAAGTATAAATATTGGAGCACTCCAAGCAGCAGTCAGTCTGTATAGAGTGTACGCTTGTGTTCGCAATAAACGTCTTTCTTAGTGAAGGAGTTGTGCTCTATTAACGACCAGCTTTCGGATTCCGGACCACCTGCAGTTTGCAACGTGTCAAATTCCGTGAGCGCAATGGTAATTAATTTTGTACTAAGTCCTCAACCGTAAGTTCTACTCGAAATTGTTCCTATTTTTATGGGTGGTTTCTTTTTATATGATTTCCTTGGTCTGCTTCCACGAAAAAAAAAAATAGGAGATATCAGTTTACGAAAGACCGTTGTATACTTGCGCCACCTCCTTCGTATTGCGCACCTTGTGTAATATCCAAGTAAGCCGCACGGCTCTGTCACACGTACATAAGTAAACTGTACCAGTCGGTTGCAATATGATCTCTGTGTTCCGGCGTAACGTTATGACCCCTCTCTCCCACGGGACAGTTTCCTCAGATCGCATCGTCTCGCTCCACACCCTCCACTACCTGCGGCGGCCATCGCATCTCTGTTGCTCCTCTGTGGGCACCTTGCGCCTCGACTGCTGCCACCAACCGAAGCACCAATAAAGCAAGCGCATCCGTCCTGAGGTCACCTACCGCAATCTCTTCGGTGTGTCCCCCAGATATCCCATGTTCTCCAGGCGTTTGCTGAGTGTGTGGAGCAGAAATCGAAGCATATTGAACAGAGAGCGAAATATTCTAGATGCTCTCAAAAACAGTACGATACTGTTGGTGTTGGTAAACCAAATCTAAGTACCGAAGAGTCCCATTATAACTCGATTGTCGGGGGACACGCTTTACTGTCCGGTTATAGCTTACCCGCGGTATATTGAAAGTGAGCCGTCTAATGACAAATTAAGCACATAAAGTTAGGAAGAATATATATCATACATACTGTAATATTATGAATTTAAAACATTTCAGAAACTTAACCAAAAGGGTAAAGTAATCAAACAAATTTCTCTTAAATGTCTATCAAACAATTACAGTAGTTTCAATACGGTATATAATAAGTCGGTTTAGGCTACAATAAATGCAAATAAAGCCCCTGGAGTACACGACATTTCAGAAGAGATATTGAAGTGCTTGGGAGAGTCAGTCATTGCAAAACTATTACACGTGTTGTGCAAGACCTATACAAGACAGGCGAAATACCCCCAGACTTCAGTTAAAATGTAATAATTCCAACCCCAAAGAAAGCAAGTACAGTCAGACAGGAACATTACAGAACTATCAGTTTTATAAATCGTGATTGCATGATACTAACTCAAATTATTTACAGAGAAAATGGTAGACATCAAGGAAGATCAGTTTGGATTTAAGAGAAATGAGTTGATGCCGACTCTTTTTTATGCAAGAACTAATTTTTAATTTGTCATCCTTGTGACTGCAATACTTCGGCAACTGGATGAGCCTTACAGTGCTTAAGTATTAGCAGAGCTTACGTCGGGTTATATGCCCGTCGGTGCTCTCTCACTGAAGGAACAAACTCTTCCAGAAATCATATGGTGAAAATCTGACATGTCGCCTAAGCATGCTCTGAATGTCTACGTGAATCTTAATGATGGCACGTATACATCCTTGAAACATCCCGGGCGTTTTACTTTCACATTTACAAAATGATTTCAGGTTTTGGCAGCCCGATTTATTTGTCTTTAATAATTTTCATATACGGTTTATTCACTGATTTCTTTGTATCGAGATTTCTGATTGAAAGAAATCGATAATAAAGGTCCAGCTTATCACAATTTTCAACTAACATTACTTTGAGCAGAATTTCTGAAGACTTCGTTTTAATTCAATGGCCGTTTGGCAAATTCATAGCAATATTTCCATTTCAAACACCATCCGTGGGACGTTAAAAATTCTTTGTTGCAATATAATTCAAGTGAAATTCTACAGTTTTGTCTTTAATAATTTCTCCGAAAATTTGAACATGTTCTTTATAATGATGAGTAAACAAAACCATACTACAAAGCTTTTCAAAATATATTTTATAGACCTTGAAAAACCACAATTAATTGTAAAATTAATTCTATCTGAAGGGAGCCAGTTAAAAGCTTACTTTAAACATATGATTCTGGCCGTAAATAAAACCAGCTAAAGGATTCGCGTGAACTAGTAACTACTTCCTGCAACAGAATCTTGCTCCGTGGCCCAGAATTTAGAACTAATTCAAAAATTTACTTTAGCAGCATGAAGACCAAGAGACGGTGGCCAACACACATCGTAGATCACGAGAATTACACACAATCATTAATATACAAGCCACCCCTAACTAAACCATTTCATGAAGATGGCTGTGAGGACATTTATGGCGCAACGGAACTAAAAATATGATAATATGTATCTGAATTTGTTCTCAGGAGTGCTGAAAAACAGCATTAAATAAAAGGGGAAGGTATTCATTAACAAATATTGATAACCAGGATAACATATCACTGATAATAACTTATTTATTCCGTCCAAACATGAGCAAATGGAGGAACCAATTTTATTACACAATAAAAATGCATCCCATTGAATGTTAAAGTAATCTGAACTGAACAAAGTCGGTAGAAGGATTTACAATCAACAAGCATTCAGCCACTCACACGCGCGAAGCAAAGGGAAACTCACCCAACTGAGCGTGCTGATACGAAGCAGAAGCAGGCGCCGCTATCGTAGGCGAAAATTCAGTGAACCAGGATGTACCACACAACACAAGGAAAATAAACTTCGTAGGTAGCTCCGGTCTGTCTTTCTTTACTTGAGATGGTACGTGATAATGGCGAGATTAATTTCCATTTAAATCAAACCGTGAGCATGCAGACTTACTAAGACACACGGCACGTGTCTGCTACATTACATATTCGCACCCCACTGAAGGCGAAGTGCCTAAAGGTCGTATTCATTTCAACAAAAATCAACGGAATCATAGATTACGAAGAAAGAATACACGAGAGTAAGGCACTCGTATGTGAGCAGTGGCGAGAACTCAAGTGACTAGCTATAAACCCTTGAAGTTGGAGTTCGGAAGCACGTGGTTCCGCAAATCAGTAAAAATGCAAACTTCAATTTGCGAAAAATAAAGAAAAATAGCTACAGCGTGCAACCCTTAGAAATTCATAGGATATCATAAGGAAGCTAAAGAAATAAGCGTTTACACGATGGACGAAGTCCAATTTTCAAAAATCAGAATAAAATGGAATAAATTCAAGGTTGGAGTAAATCAACTAAGAAATACGGCATGCAGCCCCTAGAATTATGAAGTATTTCATAAGCAAGCTAATAAAGGGGGTCGTACAACGCTAGAAGAGAATTTACTGACGGAGTCGGAACGGAAAGTATAAGTTTGGCGCGAAACAGCAATTTAAAATAGACGGAGAGGATATCGCGATGTATTAATGGAAATCAGAAAGATACATGCATAATTTCTTGCCTGAAGGGCATAGAAACAGACATAGGGATAGCTGAAGGCTTTGTTCTAAGAACACACCACGTGGAGTACATATCGCTCGCGGAAGGAGAAAATGGAAAGGATTATTTCACATGCACTACACAGAATAAGAATATTCCCGTACATTATTCGCATCCGACTAAGCTAGAAAGAAATTAAACCTAGTTCGTACACCACCAGCTAGTCTCACAAAGGTTATCAAACCGAATTAAATACATATTCACCACCTTTACCTAAGCAAAGTCACCGAAATGAAATTGAATACACTTCCGTACATAATCGGAGAAACTTATTCAGAATAACGAACCTAAGTTTGGAGGTCTAACTTGAACACAAGACAAAACATCGCTACCATCTCAAGGGAGGGAAGAAAATCAGAAGCGCAACCACAGAGTGCCGAGTTGGCCAGCAAGCCCCCACCAGGGGCCGGAAATCGATAAAAACCCAAGAAAAAAGAGAGCTTAGACTCGCGTGTCCTGCCGAGGTTCGCTACCGGGCATTACCAACCCAACTTGTAACCAAAGGGTGGAGAAACATTTTTGGTAGCATCAAAAGTAGATGTTGGTAACGACAACCGATCGACACGAAGCCAGAGATGCAAAGCGCGCAGCCAGCAGCCCGTAACGAAAATTCTCATACATACACTCAGATTTCCATGCTAGAAGATGCTCATACATGCTCATACAGAATAAAACATGTACACATTCTCACAGGGACAGTGGCGTCACGGAGAAACTGTTCATCTTGCCACATTCATAGACACAATGATAAATTATTAGCATAATAAAATTACAACAATATTAACACAGTATTACAGAAACTAACATTTAAAAACATGAAATGAAATGCTATTTCTCATGCCTCCGAACGAAAGGGGTTCTTGTTTAGCATAAAGGGCCGTCTAGTGAACGTAGATAAATTACAAAGTAAAAAACCTAGGGAAGATGGCAGACAGCCGTCTTTCATCGCCCCCTCGTCGACTGAAAATTTTAATGGAGGATGCAATTTTATTGACTCATTGACAGCAAACTTTTCTCATCTAACTTCTGGTTTCCCTATGAGCAAATCAGAAAAGCTTGGGGATGTCACTCAAAATTTATATATTTTACACAAATGAGATCACATTAAAATACTAAGTCAATTGAGATGCAAATGTGGCTGGAGAGACCACAGGGTTGGGACAACATACATAAACAATCAAAAATTACAAAGAAACTTAGATAAACAAATCATAAATACAGAACATATACAACAGTAAAAATAACACACAACTGTGGGATTCATTGAAAATGAGAACACACATAAAATTCTACATAGAACAGTAACAGCAAGCGTGAAATAGGAATTTAGCATTGGAGGGAAGTGTGTGGGGTAAAAACCGCAGAGGAAGACCAAGATACAGTAAGCAGATTCAGACAGATGTAGGTTGCCGTTCTTATGTGGAGATGAAGAGCCTTGCTCAGGATAGGGTATTGTGGAGACCCGCATCAAACCAGTCTCCGGACTGAAGACCACAACAACAACAAAATATTCTCTTTGTGCAGATGTTTGTTAATGTTTAATGTTTGTTAAGCTTATGGGACTTAACTACGGGGTCATCAGTCCCTTAAATTACAAACTACTTATCAACTACCTTATACTAAGGACGGCACAAATATCCATGCCCGAGGGGGGACTCGAACCCCCGACCGTAGTGGCCGTGCAGACCGTGACTGGAGCGCCTCAGTCCCCTCGGCCACAGCGGCCGGCGCAGATGTTTGTAATCTCACGTTAAAACTGAAATAAACTTTGTCTTTCATCTGATGACTAGGAAACATTTCACAGGCACGACGCTAAGTGTGTATCTGAACCAGTGGCGCAGCATGATTTGGTTCTGGGGGTGACTAAGTTTTTTAAAAATAAATCCTATGGAATTAATTAATATATGACTTATTTTTACACTTTTTGTAACTTAACCAATCATACCACAAAGACAACTACACAAGAAATAAAATGAGTAGGCTCGCATTAATTTGAAAGTGGAAGAGGAGCAACGTGGTAGAAATGGAGTGTATATAATCAGCTCGTAAAATAATTAAGCTGCTTCTATGTTACTAGTTATAGAGAAAGATCTTTACAGTTTAATTAACATGAGAGGATGTGTAAAAATTGAATTAAAATATATCGTTGTTCATAAGATTCCACTCAGTGGCGCTGCTGACCTGCTAAGCAGCGGGTCGCTGCATATCAACAATCGTTTTGTAACTTCAGCATAGCAGTAGCAATAGCGGCAGCATCGATGCTGGTGGCGGCGGCATTAAATCCGCTCACAGTAACAGCAGCACACGTTCTCAGTGCTTGGCAAATTATAGTTACGAAGTGATTTATTACATGCGTACTATTTCAAATTTCCTGTGCCGACCGGTTCAAAAAATGAAAACAATAAAGAAATAATAAAATGAAAAAGTCTTCTGGAAGTGCTGGGTGTGGGGAGGAGGGTCAGCTCAATTAGCCCCCTCCCCTCCCGTGGCTGTGCCACTGATCTGAATATCAGTCGCTGTTTCTGCGGTAAAAGAGTTAACACTACCGCTCGTCCTGTTCGTTTTTAACGTCGCCTGGTTTTTGCGGACTACTTTTAATTGCGCACTAACAATATGGGCAGGCTGCTGCGACTTTTTTCCGTCCTGTTCCGCAATGTGCAATTTCCAGCAGACAGGGGTGCTTTAACTCCGGCCATCGATTTGCTTTCGGCGCGTCCACCGGACGGCCTCATTTCCTGCTGCGGCCGCAACAGCCGCGTGGCGCCACCGGCGACAGAGCCGTGATGGCGGCGCCGCGCCGCACTGTTCCGACCGTCGTTTGTTTGCGAGCCGCCATCAGCGTTATCTGGGACGCGGTGGGAGCGCAGCCGAGGATAATGACACCGTCGTTTTATTGAAAGCACAACAGTTTTTAATTACTCGTCGGCACGCCTGTAATGTGACTATTGCAGATCTGTTAAGTTACCGGTGAAATTGTCAAAGGACTATTGTATTTTGCGGTCTATCAAAGCGTCGCTCCTACCAAAATCGCGTTAGCTAAATGCAAGTGCGCGGCCAGTGTTCATAGTGCTGCTTTTAATCTCCTTACTCTAGTACTGCTTTTTCTGTGAGACGTAACAGAATTTCAATCGAGTTTTTTTCGTCGTAGTCGGAAAACAGTAATAGCCTTCTCTTCTGTTTTATTATACACCTATTTTAGTAACTAAAATTCCATACAGATTCCGAACCATGTGATCTCTAAAAAGGAATATTTTGTAATGCACAATCTTTAAAACATGTTCAGTAGTAAACGAAACCTTCTGAGTGCTTCAAACGAAAGAGTTAGATTGTATTTCGACCACGAGCCTAAGGTAACCTTTAACAGTGTTACCATAATCATTAGTTCGTAAGACCTAGATACTGAATACAAAGTTTTCCAATAATTACATTCTTTTCTTTGTAAACATTCTCACGTTCAAGTAAAAAAAAAAACTCGCAACACTTTCAAAGCCTAGAGGTAGAAAGTTCATATGCACAGAACATGTACAATGGGGGACAAAAAGTCCAAAAATAGAGCACTGCGCATGCCCAATCTCATAAGCGAGTGTTTCCAACTCCAGCGATCTGTGCAGCTTCAGCTTGCTGTTTACATCGTCAAATAGAAATAATACAATAGTTAAGATACAGTATATGTCGAGATTCATTGCTCTTTACCTCAACTATCATTTATTTTGGAAAACGTTATTTGAGCACGTAGAAACGGTCGAGGTATAAGAGTTCCACGTGAGTACATTTACTACAACATACCGCTTATCACATATGTTTCATTGGGTGACTGGATAGGACTACATTTCATGAACGCAATGGACGCGCGTTCAAATCCCACAGAAGTCTATTTACTATTAATTTTTAGACCTTTTGCAGGTAATATTTTAAACATTAATTCCTAAAAATTATGCTATTGTAGGCTTTCGTAGTTTTTATGAAGATTCTATTTTATAATAATCTAATCTTTAATCAAACAGACATGTGAAATTTGATAAGAAAAAGTGACTAAAGCAATAAACATTTACACCGTGATAAAAAAAGGAAACAAAAAAAAGTAAAATCTACGGTGGCATCCTATCTGATGCACACCACAGGAAGGGCAACACTATCAATGAGCTACCAGATCTTTCAAGTTAGCGTAACGGTCGGATAGTGCTACTGGAGTTGAAGAACGAATATTAAACTGCGAACAAGAGATAATTGAAGGCACAGCCACTCATTCGTGTAAACCGCGCGTAAGGACTTACAAAATTATTCGTATCTGTTGATACATTTATCTTTGCTTAACACTATTCATTCACCATGAGGCAGTCGAAGTAATTACAAATACATGCATCCATTTTCAACATTTTTACTATGACTCGTTGTAATATGTTTAAGAATGTGGAATTTAGAAAAGCCCATAATTGCACAGATCGTGGCGAATTAATGGTAAAAAATATTACCTGAACAGGTCCAAAAGAAAAGAAAAAAGTTGACTCCAGTGCTACGCGAGCTCGAGCCCCTTGTATTCTTAAACTGTCAACTTAAGCAAGGACACATTTAAGAAGCGATTCGTTGCAGTAAATCTACCCACGTGAAGTTCTTATACCTCAACCGCTTGTATGTGCTCGAATAACGTTCCAAAATGAATGATACGCGAGTTAAGCTGCTATGTATCTCTACATATACTGTATCCTATTATATTGCTTCTATTTGACGATGTAAAGACCAAGCAGACGCTCTAAAGACCGCACTTCAGAACTAGGGCAGGAGCAAAGCTCCGTTCTTTGACTTTAAATTATTCGGGTCGAGTAATATTTTTGTCCCCCCTCATATATTAGTATATACAGCAGAAATGATTAGTATTTCTAATTATTCAGGCAGGTAATCTTTATGTCTCCCGTTGTACATTAAAATTTACAGCGGAAATGACTTAACTAGTATTTCTAATTCTTTGGGGTGCGTAATCTTTTTGTCCCCCACAGCAGAAATGACTAGTATTTCTAATTATTTGGGACGAGTAATCTTTTTGTCCCCCATTGTAAATTAGTATAAACAGCAGAAATGACTAACTAGTTGCAGGCCGCAGTGGCCGAGCGGTCTGCAGCGCGCCAATCACTTTCTGCACGGCCACTATGATCGGGGGTTCGAATACCCCCTCGGGCATGGATATTTGTGCCATCTTTAGTATAAGTTACTTCATAAGTAGTTTTGAACCAACTAGTATTTTTTATTTTTGGAAACATTTTTGTTTCACTTTTTTGGGTAACAGCACTCTTATTTAAATATAAATATAAGTATAAATATATAAAATAAATATAAATATAATTAACAGTCTAGAGTGCAACAATTTTATTTTTTTCGACTAGTGTCGGTCTTTCTTTTAGACCATTCAGGGACACATTGGAAAGCTCCCAGTTACCTGCCAGCTCCATGACATCGATGGAGTTACAATTCCTGAAGATGGTCCAAAAGAAAGACCGAAACTAGTCGAATAAAATAAAATTGTTGCACTATAGACTGTTATTTATATAATAACTAGTATTTCTAATTATTTGAGCCGAGTAATATGTTTGTCTCTCATTTTACATTAGTATATACAGCAGAAATGAGTAGTGTTTCCAACATGTCAGCCTGCGGGATCAACGCCAGCAGCGATATTGAGGCCGCAGCGGAGTGGCCGAGCGCATTGAGGCACTATGCTCTGATGCGCGAGGAAATTCTCCATCGGTAGTTCGAATCCTCCCTCGGACATGGATTTCTGTGTTGTATTTAGCATAAATTAGTTTATAAGTAGTTTGCAAGTTTAGGATTTGATGACCCCACAGTTAAGTCTCTTAAGCTTAACAAACATATGAACGATATCGTGCTGGAAGACCACCTGCCGTTAAAATGTACCTACTTCTCACGTCGCTATAAACCGATGTGGTTTGAGCAGACAGCCAGGAGCCCTTGCGAACACATACGCTGACCGTATCCTCATATCGGTGAGTCTGAAAAGTGTATATTGGTATGACATGCATCATCCAGGAAACTGCTGCTGGTTGGGACGAAGTGCCGGCCGCGGTGGCCGAGGAGACTGAGGCGCTCCAGTCACGGTCTGCACGGCCACTACGGTCGGGGGTTCGAATCCCCCTCGGGCATGGATATTTGTGCCGTCCTTCGTCTTAGGTAGTTCATAAGTAGTTTGTAAGCTTAGGGACTGATGACCCCGTAGTTAAGTCCCATAATTTCTACAAACATTTGAACATTTGGGACGAAGTAGTTTGGCAGAGCAGCGGGTGCCTGTAGAATGGTTCAAAGAAGGCCGTAGAACACAATGAAATGGATCAGGCCGTACCGCCCAAACCATCCTCAGACAACACCGACACCTTATCCGAATGGCATTGCAGGACAGATAGACACCCTCCTTGGCTTTGGCGCTGCAATGAAATACATTCTCCACTAGCAGTGTTGACAGTCATTTGCCTTTTATTACAACATGGCTTACATGTGCGTCACCCACTTCTCTGCATACCTTTGACTATTACACAGAAACATGCTAGATGGCAATGGGTTGTGGAACGACGCCGCGGAAGACAGGGATGCATTGTATAATGTTTTCGGATGAATGTAGGTTCTGTTTCATACCATGTAGGCTTTCACGGACGGCGTTGTCATCAATTAAAACTTTCGGGCTAAATTGCCGTGGTCGATCGGTAAAACGTCTTCCTCCTGTTTGTTTAAAAATGATGGTCGCATTTTGTTTCGCCGCGGAGAGGGGTGAGCGGCATAAGACTGATGCAATCTGCTGCGTAACTAAGACAGCTCAATCCTCCACTAATTGCGCCGAAACCCAAGCCTAGCTCCTCTACAGAGTTCTGTATGGTGCGTATAAAGCGTCACCTTGTTATCTTGGAGTTTGGTACGACTTCCTGGAATTCAGCATCTGGATTCGCAGTCTAGCAGCAACATCTGGATTACGTTGAATACGGGCAGCTGAACTTAATTATTGTGTACGCTACTGATTTCAAAATTATGAAGAGTGACACCCGCTAAGTTTGAATCAAAAACTATAAATTAACTGCACGATAGTCGCTTTTAACAATGAAACGTCAACGTGTTGACGGGCATAGTGACTGCCTAAATATCTGGTTAAAAACTGTGCCCCCACGACCTCGGCAGCTGCCTTTATATACAACTAGCTGCTAAATCCGGTGTTATCCAGGTATATATGGATTTTTACAGACTTATATTACAAACGAAAATCAAAATTTGGAAAACCTTTCCTCTTCATGTAATCATAAAAACAGCTTATAAATTATGAAACAGTAAAAGAAAGAAATATGCATAATGTACAAAATTATAAATGCAGTCTCCAAAGAAAGGAACATATTAATAACATTCAAATGATGTATAATATTAATTTAATTCAAACGTCGGTGAAACATTTGATATATTGACGATGTTGTCCAATACCCAGAAGAGTTTCATCAACAATATTTAGTCAATCTCGTTGTCTAATGTTACAGTGTGCAAATCTGAAAAAATTATATTATTCAGGACACATAGTCAAGGGTATATGATGTCATAACTATTGAACTGCATATAAACGAAAATGGACAGATGATAAGGTAGCAGCCGATAGACAGAAAGGGAAGAACGAGATAAATATCGTTGATAAAACTCTTCTGAGTATTGGACCACATCGTCAGTGTATCAAATGTTTCTCCGACGTTTCGGCCACTATTACAAGCGACCTTTTTCTGGGTGTCACGTTTACACTTTCCTGACACCCAGAAGAAGACCGCTTGCAACGGTGGCCGAAACGTCGGTGAAACATTTGATACACTGACGATGTGGTCCAATACCCAGAAGAGTTTTATCAACAATGACAACAGCCGCGGAAGCCTTCGTTTACAGACTAGATATTGTTTATAGTCAAATTTTGAATTAAATTAATTTTATACATCATTTGAATTTTATTACTATTTTCCTTTCTTTGGAGACTGCATTTATAATTTTGTACATTATGCATATTTCTTTCTTTTACTGTTTCATAATTTATAAGCTGTTTTCATGATTACATGAAGAGGAAAGGTTTTCAGAATTTTTATTTTCGTTTGTAATATAAGTCTGGAAAAATCCATATATAGCTGGGTAACACCGGATTTAGCAGCTAGTTGTACATAAAGGCAGCCGCAGACGTCGTGGGGGCACAGTTTTTAACCAGATATTTAGGCAGTCACTATGCCCCTCAACATATTGACATTTAACTGTTAAAAGCGACTATCGTGCAGTTTCTTTATAGTTTTTGATTAAACTAGTGATTCAAGCTTACCAGGTGCCACTCTTCATAATTTTGAAATCAGTAGCATACACAATAATTACGTATTCAACGTAATCCAGGTGTTGCTGCAAGACTGCGAATCCAGATGAGCAAAACAAGGGTAATGGAAAGCAGTCTAAGAAAATCAGGCGATGCTGAAGGAATTAGATTAAGTAACGTACAATAAAGGTGGTTGATGAGCTTTGTTACTTGGGCAGTAAAATAACACATAATGGTCGCAGTACAGAGGACATAAAATGAAGAATGGCAATGGGATGAAAAGAGTTTTTAAAAAAGAGGAATTTTTTAACATCTAATTTTAATTTAAGCGCAAGGGAGTCCTTTCTGAGGGCATTTGTATAGAGTATGGGAGTGAAACATGGATGATAAACAATACGGGCAGGAAGGGGATAGTGGCTGTTGAAATGTGGTGCTATAGAAGAATGCTGAAGATTATGTGGGTGGATCGCGTAACTAATGAAGAGGTACTGACCATGATTGGAGAGAAAAGGAATTCTGGCATAACTTGACTAAACGAAGGGATCTATTGGTAGGACACGTTTTAGACATCGATGAATTGTTAATTTAACGTTGGAGGGAATCGTGTGTGGTAAAAATCGCAGAGGGACACCAAAGGATGAATGCAGTGAGCAGATTCAGATGGATGTAAGTTGCCGTTCTTATGAGAAGATGGAGAGGCTTGCTCAGGATAGAGTAGGGTGGAGAGCTGCATCTGGACTGAAGACCACAACAACAACGAGAATAAAATACAGAAGAATGGAAAATAAAACTGTGGATCTGTTAGACAGCGATCAGTTGGTCTTTAGGAAAGGTAAAGGCAACAAAGTCCTAACATTGAGATTGATTGTAGAAGAAAAGAAAATCAAACGTTCATAGGACTTGTCGTTCTTAAAAAAGCGTTTGAAACTACAAAATAGTAAAACATGTTAGAAATTTTGGGAATGATTTGAGTAAGCTATAGGTAAAGATGGATAATATACAATGTCTACAAGAACCAACAGGGAATAATTAGACTGCAAGACCAAAAACAAAGTGTTCGCATTAAAAAGGGTATAAGGTTTGGATGAAATTTTTCACCACTGCTATTCAGTACATTCATCGAAGAACCAAAGACGGAAATAAATGAAAGGCTTGGGAAAAAATTCAAAGTGAAAAGATATCACTACCAAGATAAGCTGATAATAGCGCTATTCCGAATGAAAGTGAAGGAGAATTACAGGATCTGTTGAAAGTATGTGTACAAAATATGGAATGAAATAAAATAGCATGATACTTATCTTCAAAAATGGCAACATCAGGTTCAGAAATTCTTCTTCTTTGGACGTAAAAGAACCGACGACGTACAGTGCAAGGACATAAAAAGTATAGTACAGGTAAAGAGAGAATTCATGGTTGGTTGGTTGGTTGGTTGTTTGGGGGGACCGAGGGGTTAAGGGACTGAAGGCAGCGTTGGAATGACCGTATGCTCTAAGACGCCTTGCTGGGGAGTGTTCGTCTGCTTCCCATCAGAGTCCTTTCTCAGACATGGGGCTGTGTGCGTGTTGTCCTGAGTGTAAGTTATTTTAATTAGTTTTTAAGTTTGGTCTCATATTTTATTTATTTATTTATTTTTAATAAAGAGCAAACTCACCAGTTTCAAAGAGAGCATTCATTGCATGAAATGTTGTCCTCAATTTGTGGAAGAGATTTCTTAGAATCTACGTTTGGAGCACAACTTTGTATGGAAGTTGAACACAGCAGAGGAAAAACCAAAAGAGGATCGAGGTGTTTGGGATGTTCTAAGGAGAATATCGATACATTCTGTGAAAGCAAACCTATCCATCACAACGCTGCTGATGTGGTAAGCTATACATTCCACACTCGCTCTGCTTACCACTGTCCATTCATGATTTTTTTTTAAATTCTCTGACTTCCACTTTAGGAACTTTTTGTCCCACCTCTTATAACACTTGATGATGCTTTTCATTAAACCCCCAGATTTTATTCAGTCCAAAATGCTGAGCATCGTGTGCTTTTACACCAACTAATACCATCCAGCTGTTTCTGGGGTATATTCACGCCCCCCAGTTCATTCTTTCCTGATATTGTAGTGGATGGGTCCGCGGTATGAAACTGATATATTTGTATAGTTTCCCGGTTGTATATTTTCAGTGTTCTGAAGATGCGCCAAAAGCGAGAGAAATAAATATAATAATTTGCAACAGAGACTACCTTTCAATTCAAATATGGTTTCACTGTTGCTACACCAGTCCAATGAATTTTGGAGTAACGTAAAAATAACTGTAAAGTTACTTGTAACTTACACAGTTACTTTCGGTGGATAGTAACTATAACTGTAAGCTACCTTTCAGGGAAGTAACTTTAACTGTAACTTAGTTACTTTAAAACAGTGACTTTCCCAACCCTGCTTCAGTCTATGAGGACGGTCGCCGTAAGCGTAAGACTTACGTACAGCACATAGTTCACGAGATATGACGTCATAAACAATGAGATGCGCGGAAGACTGCTGCATTAAGCGACAATGCTGCTCATTTTCTTCTAAAACACTGGACCGATTTCAACCAAATTCGGTACAAAAAAATTCTTATGTGAGATAACAATTGCTGTACGAGTACCTACCACATACAACACATGGTTCTGGATATATAACGTCATAAACAATAACAGTTGCAAGGAACTGCCGCCGGCCGCGGTGGCCGAGGAGACTGAGGCGCTCCAGTCACGGTCTGCACGGCCACTACGGTCGGGGGTTCGAATCTCCCTTCGGGCATGGATATTTGTGCCGTCCTAGTTCGTAAGTAGTTCATAAGTAGTTTGTAAGTTTAGGGACTGATGGCCCCGTAGTTAAGTTCCATAAACTATACAAACATTTTTTGAAGAAACTGCCACATAGTACGACAAAACTTTAGAAATACACTATATGAGAACTACAGTACTTAGCGACTTGCAACAAACTTTAAACATAATTTCAAACCTGTATTAAATTTTTCTCGCTGTCAACCACGTCAAAATAATGAAAGGAAAAAAGTTTCTCACTTACTACTTTTCCGATGTTCATGGACTAAAACTACGGTATGACGTTACAATTTAAAAGTTTGCTGCAGGCCGCAGGAAATTTTACAGACAGTATACACACATACAGCTGAATGTACCTTCGAAATTTTATCACAGTACGTCACGTAGTTCATGAGATATGAGCACATAAACAGTAACGTTTATGGAAAATCTCCCCATTACGCACCAAGTTTTAATCTATTCCTACGTTACTACTAATTGTACTGGAAACAGATTTTACAGATCTACAACACTTATAAAAAATGAATACATGCCTGAAAAATTATACAATTTTACAACATATAACTCAATAAAAATCAGATCGTACGCATTTTGTGTGTCATTTGTATGTTGATTACTATCTTTCTTTGTTGGGATACTGCACTTATAATTTTGTTCAAATGTTTGTAATTCTATGGGACCAAAGTACTTTGGTCATCAGTCCCTATACTTACAAACTACTTGAAGTAAGTTAAACTAACCTAAGGTCAACACACACATTCATGCCCGCGGGAGTATTCGTACCTCCGTCGCGGTAGGCCTCGCGATCCGTAACGTGGCGCTCCAGACCGCTCGGCTAGTCCCGCGCGGCTATAATTTTGTACATTATGCGAGACAGTGTTATTTCTTATTTATTCTCCGACACATACAGCATGTTTTTAGAAAAAAAGAGATGGACAGAGAGAGAAGGGATAGGAGAAGTACTAACTAAAGGCAGGAGTAAATAAATAAATACCCGAGCAAAGCCGTGTTTTCAGCTAGTAAGTAAATAAAACAAATAACGTTAATGTTATAAACAGACACTGTCCTCCCCTGTCGTGTCCTCCACTACCACAGCTTTCTCATCCAGGAGTCCATCACACGATAGTTACCCTCAAAAGAGTGATGGTGTACCCATGGCGATGGGTGACGACAAAGACGGCCGCGGTGGCCGAGGGGACTGCGGCGCGTCACTCACGGTCTGCACGGCCACTACGGTCGGGGGTTCGAATCCCCCCTCGAGCATGGATATTAGTGCCGTCCTTAGTGTTAGTTAGTTCATAAGTAGTTTGTAAGTTTAGGGACTGATGACCCCGTAGAGAAGTCCCATAAGCTATACAAACATTTGAACATTTTTGTCGGCGATAAAGTGGCATTAGTTGCTAGGGAAGGGGGAGTGTTAAGTTCTGCCGTGAGGGAGGAGGCGGCGTGGCAGTTTTGATTAAAAGTCATTCAGGTTTGATTAAAAGTCATTCAGTTTGATTAAACGCCAATCAATGCAATACAAATTACGCCACGACGAAATCTCCTCTGTCCTTCGTCGCACGCCATACAATCCATACGTGTCAGACATCTCTTCCTGTACGCCAATGACACATCAAGGAACATGAATTCCCACATTGTTCAGGAAATGCCGAACACACTCAGTCGGCTGAAGATTTGACTTCATTGACCAATAAACTGAAACACACATGGCCATTATGAAATTAGTTCCAGCAGATCTACTGCGTGTGTCAGAGGTACCGCCATTCGCCGAGGCAGCTAGGCGAAATGTCTGGGAGCGGTGCTAGACAGAATGCTGACAAGGCGAAAACATGTGGACGACGTCGCCATGGTCAGCAGTTCCATGACCACAGCCATGGTCCATCAGTAGCGGTACCTTCACCTTCAAACTCCGTTAGCTTCCATCTGTGGACAGAACCAATGTAATCCAAAGATATGTCACTGTTCGGACATGTTCAAATGTTTGTAAATCTATCGGACCAAACTGCGTGGTCATCAGTCCATAGCTTACAAACTACTTAAACCTAAGTAAACTAATCCACGGACAAACACACGCACACCCATGCCCCAGGGAGGACTCGAACCTCCACGGCGAGCACCCGCGCGCTCCGCAACGAGGTGCTTTAGAAAGCTCGGCTACTCCACCGCGGCAATATTCGGACATCATCATCATAAGCTTTATAATCGTCACACCACTACTTATACCTGCTTATGGGGTTTTTAGAACTCATCATAGCTATACGAACATGTACTTTGGTATTTCATTATATCATGGTTTCCATAGACCTGTTTTTATGACAGTCGCAGTGAAGCCGTTATTTGTGTGTTCAAAACCACGACTGTACTTACAAAGGAAACTTTCCATCCCACCCCTCCCATATTTAATATGAGGATAGCGCAATGGACAGCTCGTCAAAAACTTAATACATTTCAAGCACGAAGACAGGAATAACGAATACAGAACTGCGACAAATTGAAGCAAAATAAAAACTGAACACTCCAGCCGTATGATATGCCACATTAAGGAATCAGCTGCAGCAATCGAGTTGTGGTTCTATTGCCGTGGTGTTGGACTTTAAAACAGAAGGTCCTGTGTTCAAATGCTATTCCTTAAAAAAATCGTTTTTGTCACTAGATTATTAACTGCCCTTCATATCATGGCGTTTCTCTTCTCTTTTTCTAGCCCTGGTAACTTTCGTACTGAGTCATGTGATAAAAACGTATTACTGTCACAAGCAAATTGTGATTAATAGTGAATACAGGCGAAATACTCCATAGACCGCTCACCTATCAAAATATAAACAGATGGAAACTATGTCAAAATAAACGCTCTTCGCCTTGTAATTGTAATGTCCAGTACCGGTGAAAAAAGATGACTTCAGATACAGATCTACAGGTACTTCGGACACCACGGGAAGCAGTGGGTCCGATGCGAGGTGACCGCACCATAGTATGGGGATGCTACGCCTAGCCGGCAGCGGTGGCCGAGGGGACAGATGCGCTTCGGTCACGATCTGCACGGCTACTACGGTCGGGGATTCGAATCCCCTCTAGGGCATGGATATTTGTGCCGTTCTTAGTTTTAGCTAGTTCATAAGTAATTTGTAAGTTTAGGGACTGATGACCCCGTAGTTAAGTCCCATAAGCTTAACAAACATTTGAACATTTTTTGCTACGCCTAAACAAACACTTAAATGCAGAACGTCCGTTGACTACAGTCCGTGGACTTCACAGCATAACACACAGAAACCTTCTTACAGCAGACATGTCAATAAACGTGCGGACAATTCATAATTTTGTGGAAAAGAAGAAATCAAAAGTATTGCGTTTGGATTTAAACCAGGGACTTTGTTTCGCAGTTCACCACCATAACCATAAGACAACGACTCCTTCACTGCAGGTGTTTCTGTGTATGTTACACTTCTGATGTTCGCAGTTTCCATTTTGCAACTTCTTCCTAGTTTCACACACTTTCGTCCTGTTTCCATTCTCGATCTGTCGTCAGTTTTTGACGGACTATCCTGTGCGCCACAGTACTACTAAATGTAAGGAAGGAGGAAAGGGGTTGATGGGGGGGGGGGGGGGAGTTCCCTTGTTAGTAACTGCACATCAGAACAGAGAGCCAAATGTTTTAATTTCTTACTGAAAGTATTAAAAGCGGTCATTGAGCAATACAATGCAGAAAAGTGGGGTTCAAATACCGGTACTTCTAGGTATTTCTAATTGGTGGGAGGACTGGGGCTCACGTAGCATTGTGAAAGAAAGACAGGAACTTCCGTACTGTTCACTTGCGGCTTCTGTCATCAAAAACTTACAAACGCCGGGACAGAGATGAGCTGACCTCATGTTGCTTCATACCCCACCCGTGTGAAGGCATTGTGTGTGCTCGGCCAGACTAGTTAATAATTGCAGGAGACTGCCAACAGATATACCATCCACTTCTACATGAAATCTACTTTAGTAATGTGTGATAGCGGTGTGAACTATTATACACCAAAACGTATCCAGAGACTTTCATTCATAGCAATGCATATAGTCAGAAATGTTGGCAAGACATGATACTGATTTCATATTTCATGTCCCACACTTCACACGGGAATGTATTTTCGATCATATGATGTTTGTACAGCTCCCAATGTCCCAAATAATCATGGTTGACGATTCCCCTGGTCCTTCATGGTGTTGTATTTTGGATGGATAGAAATGTATACGGATGGTCGAGGGTGCATTTTGTGAGACTCACATTTATATTAGTAGTGTGCTGCATGTTAAGACATTGCTAATTCTGATTTATAACGTTTTTCTTTTTTATTACATTTTTGCGCTATTCTTATATCAATGATAATTGAGAATTGTTTATGCAATAATTGCATTTGTTTTTGTTTATATTACTACTAATTTATAACAACCTGATTCACTGCGTTTTTATAGTCAGTTACAAACGTAGGCGCAGTACTGTGATACAAAATCGCAGTGTAACCACAGTTGTAACCGAATCTAACACCTAGCCGACCGCGGTGGCCGAGGGGACTGAGGTGTTCCAGTCACGGTCTGCACGGTCACTACGGTCGGGGGGTTCGAATCCCCCCTCGGGCATGGATATTTGTGCCGTCCTTGGGATTAGCTAGTTAATAAGTAGTTTGTAAGTTTAGGGACTGATGCCTCGTAGTTAAGTCCCATAAGCTATACAAACATTTGAACATTTTGATCTAACACATACATGACGACACTCAGTTTTATTATACACTGCGACAGCAGTCTGGAAAGCTATATTTCTGACTAAGATATAGTTGTAACAGTTAAATATAGTTGTAACAGTTTTTAAATTAAGGACCGTATGTATTGTCATAAATTTCGGAAATAGCTCCAAAAACAACCCAATATTTGTCTTTCTTTAGATTTGTAACGATCCTGAAACATATGAAACGGTACTTTACAGGACGGATTACTGATTCTTGTAACTTATAAGTATTTACTAAACAGTGCTTTCTTCGTAGAACAATGATCGTTTCTAAATAATAAAGACTTGACCTTCTGCAGAAAGACGTCGTTATCTAGACAAGAACATTAAATTTTCATCTGAATAATTGCAGTCATTTAACTGTATGTGGAACGAAGTAAACATATATGCAATGAAATTATTTAACGTGGCAAATAATCCACCACAACTGTAGCCGAAAGTAAAAAACATAGACGTCAAGAGTAATAATGCTTCCTAGCAAAGAAGAATTATACAATTGAAACTTCCTTGCAGATTAAAATTGTGCACCGGAATCGGGACTCGAACCTGGAACCTTTGCCTTTCGCGTTGTGCGCTTGCCCACGAAAGGCAAAGGTCCCAGGTTCGAGTCCCGGTTCCGGCACACAATTTTAATCTGCCAGAAAGTTTCATATCAGCGCACACTCCGCTGCAGAGTGAAAGTTTCATTCTGAATTCTACAATTGTTGCTATATCTCGGCCACAAAACAGTAAGAACGTTCGGTATACTCGTTTTCGAAGCAAAAGCAATTACACCTACAAAAATATTTGTGTATAAGAAAGTCGAGTGAAGTGTAAGAATATACAAATCATTAGACTCCATAACGATTTCTTACGTTTCAAGGAAAGTGCTTGCCCACCGGTAGGGGCACTAGTGTCGTTACCAGATCTAGGTACGGAAACTGCCCGTGCGTTTCAAAATATGTTCAAATGTTTGTAAATCTATGGGACTCGACTGCGTGGTTATTAGTCCCTAGCTTACCAACTACTTAAACTAAGGTAAACTAACCTAAAGGCAACACACACATCCATGCCCAAGGGAGGATTCAAACCCGACACGGGAGGCCGCACGATCCGTAACGTGGCGCTCCAGACCGCTCGGCTACTCCCACGCGGCCCTTGTGTTTCAAAAGTGTCTTCTTTACGAGATCGCTGCCGATACCAGCAACGTAACACTTGTCATACTATAATCAATTTCTTACGACTAATTTTAGAGCACTAAAAATTAACTACAATTTTATTATTCACAACACGAATTTTATTTTTAACTCTGTGAAATCAAACCTGTAGCAACTGATCAGAATGAGATGCGCTAGGCAGAACTTTTCGGTCTTAATCAGTGCGATTACTGACGATATCTGACTATAAGAAATAGTGATGAAGCCTAAGCTTTCATCCACTTACATCCCTGACCAAGCAAACCACTGTAGTGCACGGTGCCAGGCTCAAGGATACTTCCACGCATAGATGTCGTTATTCTGCAGTGAGTAGTTTCGGCTACAAACTGTCACTTCCTCCCCCCGTTCCAGACGCGTGTGGTTCTCGATTAAAAAAAAACTATTGGCAGTAGGCCGTGTGGGTCCTAATCTATCCTTGTGGTCGTTTCGCTAGATATACGTTGGATGTAAAAATGCTCTCTGAATTGTGACCGAAACCCTTACCATGACTCAGATAGACTCTCTTGCAGTGTCCGCCATTGAAGTTTGATAATTACTGCTGTGGCACTTTCGCGCTAACTAAATGAGCCTGTGAACAAGCGTGTTGCTCGTTATAGTATAACTTTCAAACAGTTTAATACAGACTACGATACAAAAACAGGTTAAGTGGCATCTTACTGTTTTACTGTTGGCACTACAGACGCTGGCAAATGAATATCACCGGGCATTCGCCATACCCACACACCCTGCCATCGGATCGTCACATTGCGAAGATTGGTTTTAACGCCATAGTTCTTTACTAGGCATGGTCCTGTTTGGAGGTGGTACGCCGTTGCCTTCCTCCGACCTTCGAACTGACTTACCCAGCCAGTTATAGGGGGACCTACAGTTTAACGTGGGTTCCGAACCACGGTGCTATTCGGTATTTTTCATATGAGCAATACTGCCAGAGGTGAAAGAAGTGGAAAGTGACAGATAAAAATCCTAGGACCTGGCGGGGATCGAACCCGCGACCTTTGTAGTCTGGCATTCTACCACTGTGCAACCGAGGAGCAGGGAAGTTTAGAAGTGTGTAAATCTCGCGTACAGACTTCGGACACAAGTGATACCCAATCACCTGACCACGTCCGAAGTCCTTGAGTTCCGCGGAGCGCCCCATTCTACTCTCTCACAAAGACCAATGACTACAGAGGTCGCTGATATGGAGTACCTGGCAGTAGGTGGCAGCACAATACACCTAGTATGAAAAACATACTTTTTCGGGGTCTCCGGATACTTCTGATCACATAGTGTAACTTTTGTTGAAACTAGTTTGTTTGGTGACGTAACGACAGCACACCATCGGCATGCTGTCATTTCATTATTTCAACACATACTAAGGAAACACGCAGTGTTTATTCAAAGCGATGAGCAACTATCCTAATACGTACTATTGAGAATTTACGACAAGCTCGCTGCCTTTGAATTCCTACTTTTGCCCTTTGGCAAACTCACTCGCTCACTCACTCACTCGTTGATTCACAAAATTTGTATTAACTTTGTATAGTCCTAGGTGCCGGCCGCGGTGGCCGATGGGATTGAGGCGCTCCAGTCACGATCTGGACGACCACTACAGTCGGGGGTTCGAATCCTCCCTAGGGCATGGATATTTGTGCCGTCCTTAGTTGTAGCTAGTTCATAAGTAGTTTGTAAGTTTAGGGACTGATGACCCCGTAGTTAAGTACCATAAGCTCTACAAACAGTTGAACATTTTTTTTAGTCCTAGGTTCTAGCACATTGCTTTAGACAACAGGAAACAGATAATCAGTTAATGGTCGTTTGTTTTATTTTAATGATAATTGGTTCTTTTGTGCTTGCTAATATTGTAACATATAAATCTTGTTAAAGAAATTTTACCCTCGAATATAACTTTCAAAGATAATATCCGCACTGGAGGAGGTACCTCGTGAAACACCGAAATCTTCAAAGGAATCTAACGTTTGTTAACCTAAGGGACCAAACTGCTTAGGTCATTCGTCCCTAAAGAACTACTTAATCTAACTTATTTTTAGTACAACAGTCTTGCCCGATGGAAGTCCCGAACCTCCGGCAGGCGTGGCCACACAATTCATGACATGGCGCCTCAGAAAGCGTGACCACCTCAAAGTTATGCCAGTTCAGCTCCCGAATTGCGTACATATTTTGGACTCACCGGAACGCTAGTGGACGAATGAAAATCGTCTGTTCCTCTTCTTTGTTGTTACAGACTAACCTATAATTAGAGACTATAGGTACAGCAGACAGCACAAGAACAATACGCGACGGCACTTACATCAATGGCGCAGCCAGGATTTGGTTCTGAGGGGGGGGGGGGGGCTTCTATTTTTTTAAATAAAGCCATTGTATTTATTAATATATTACTTAGTTTTACACTTCTTATAATTTAACCAATTATACTACGAAAACAACTGCACAAGAAATAAAATGAATAGGCAATCGCGAATTTCACATTGCGTCATTGTATAAGGTATTGATGTCTTACCAAATGGTGACATATGAAAATTTGTACCGGGCCAGGATCCGAACCCGGGTTTCCCGCTTTTCACGAGCGGTCGTCTTAACCACTAGGCTACCCGAACACGACTCCAGGAACGTCTCAAACTTCCATACGCCACACTGACTGCAGTTATGAGTCAACTACATTCATTGTGAAATTCGCTATTGCGAAAAAATATTGATAAATATATCAACACTGTAAATCGTCACAAAATATTTAAATGTTTGTAGAACTTAAGGGACTTAACTACGGGGTCATCAGTCCCTAAGCTTACAAACTACTTATGAACTAGCTAATACTAAGGACGGCACAAATATCCATGCCCGAGGAGGGATTCGAACCCCCGACCGTAGTGGCCGTGCAGACCGTGACTGGAGCGCCTCAGTCCCCTCGGCCACCGCGGACGGCTAAAATTAGTAGGCCCGCAATAATGTAAAAGTGGAATAGGAGCAACGTGGTGGAAATTGAGTGTATAATAATCAGCTCGTAAAATAATTAAGTAGCTTCTATGTTACTAGCCAGAGAGAAAGCCATTACAGTTCAATTAACATGAGACTCTATTTGTCAGAACTGAACTAAAATAATACTATTGTTGTTTATAATATTCCACTCGGTGGCGCCGCTGACCTGCTAAGCAGTGGGTTGCCGGATATGAACAATCTGCTCGTAACTTCAGCATAGCAGTAACAATAGCGGCAGCATCAAAGCGGGTCGCAGCGGCATTAAAACCGTTCACAGTAACAGCAGCACACGTTCTCAGTGGCAGCATTACGTTGGCGACCCACTGACACGTTCATTTGTGCTTGGCAAGTTATAGTTACTTAGTCATTTATTACATGTGTACTATTTCGAATGTCCGGTGCCGATCAGTTTTAAAAAATAGAAAAAGGAAACAATAAAAATATAAAAAGTAAAATCTTTGCGACGTGCTTGGGGGGGGGGGGGGGGGCGGTGTTCAGCCCTATTAGTCTCCGCCCTCCCCACCATGGCTGCGCCACTGACTTACCTTAAATTAAACCGGAAGTAAGAAGTATACTGGTTAAAAAAATGTTCAAATGTTTGTTAAGCTTAAGGGACTTAACTATGGGGTCATCAGTCCCTAAACTTACAAACTACTTATGAACCACCTACATCTAAGGACGGCACAAATATCCATGCCCGAGGGGGATTCGAACCCCCGACCGTAGTGGCCGTGCAGACCGTGACTGAAGCGCCTCAGTCTCCTCGGCCACCGCGGCCGGCTATACTGGTTAATAAAGCAACAACGTACAGTAGTCTGGGGTAAATGAGAAAACTGGGGAGAGTCTGTAGTGTTATCTATGATACAAATATGTAGATGACTGTCTACTATCGATAATGCATATACATTTTGCGTCGTGTGGCTGCCAAGAATAAATATGTCAGTTTCATTAAATGGGACCTAGGTTACGTGTAATTCTATTTATGTTATGGGGGAGTCCGAAATCACCGGTAGTTACCTCTCCCACCCCCCACCCCCTTTGGATACGTCCTTGGGTCTATTCAACACAGCAAAACCGTAAAATAAATAGCGTTATTAACTTATCTAGCTTCCCCAAATGGAATGGCAGAACTTATTGTTAGCAGAGACCTCGCTAAAATAAATTGTTATTCATCCAGTCGAAGTACAAAAAGTAATAAAACCGGAACAGAACCGAGAGAGGGGCTTGCGAAAAACCTGTTAAGAGCAATGCGACCCGCCCAAGCAGCAGATCAGTATTCTCTGGGCGCAGCCACGCAAGACATGCAGCAATTAATTGCTACCAACGTTCCGGAGATTTATATCCCTCGTCACGAAGCGAAACGCACCGCAAGCAACTTTAATTAAAACTCTGCGACATTCAAGAGCCGCGATGCGAAAGTAGTAGCCGCAATTGCCAAGCACTCTCCCACTGTTTTATTATTTTTTTAAAAAAATTCACGAGAAGTTACATTTTGTTGTCAAGCTCATTCAAGAGCCGCGATGCGAAAGTAGAAGCCACAGTTGCCAAGCACTCTGCCATTATTTTTTTAAGTTAGATTTTGTTATCAAGGACATAAAATAAAAGGAAGGCAGTATACACTTTCAGACTTCTGCGTTGTACAACTTTCAGCTACTATGGCCAACTGTGTTTGTTAGCGTGCCGTGTGTCCGAATCACCGACCTGTTTGACGACCATGTCTGTACTAAAGCAGATAAAACAATGGAAATTAGCAAACCAATAGTTGTTATAGACTACTTTTTAAAATTTTGCACGTTTATAAAAGGCCTTCAACTTCATTTCGCAATCTTGACATTTAATTTCATACACTCCCGATTTACTCATCCAATTTTCTCCTGTGCCAGCCTTATGTATCACCCTCTGCGTCAGTTTATCTGTTCTAAAAGTGATTTGTATACCTTTCTTATTAAGTAATCGCGCAAGTTTATATGATATAGTTTCCCAGAGTGGCAGGACCCTATATATCTACGCGGTTCTCTCAGTATGTTTTATTGCCCTGTTTAATCTATCTATTAACCCTGCGTCATAGCCATTTTCTACCGCTATTTGCCGAAGCGTACTCAATTCTTCTTTCTTGTTTTCAGTGGTAAGGGCAATAGCGTTAACTCTGTGGAGCGCACTTTTACAAAACGCTAGTTTGTTTACTGGGCCGTCAAGACGTTTTATTAGTTACAGCACCTGTGAATGTGGAATTCCTGAAAATTCCTAACTCGAGTCTATTGTTTTTGAGTCCTCAAAGCAAGATAATTTAATAAGAAAGGTATACAAATCACTTTCAGAACAGATAACAAACTGGTGCAGAGGGAAATACATAAGATTGACACAGGGGAAAATTGGATGGGGAAAGCGACAGTGTATGAAATTAAATGTCAAGATTGCTAAATGAAGTGTGTTGGACAAACCTTAAAGTAAGATTCAAAGAGCATAGCAATAGGGAGAATGGCACATCGGCGGTGGCGAAGCACCTAAAGGCAGAAAAATCATTCATTGGGCAACATCAGTGACAGTATGAGATTAGTTCATTTTGAGGACAAAGGGCGAATGTTATCATTATTGAGAAAATTGACATATTCTGCGCTCTCAAGGAGGGTTGTGACACCGTGCTGAATGAAAAGACAGAATTGTCGAAAGAGCATTTTGGCCCCATTTTAGTAATGTCCCCCTTTCGAAATAATGACTTATCCGTTCGTTTACCATTATATAGGAACGTGTTTTTCTAATTTACACTGTTTATTTAAACCTCGCCTTACCCAGAGACCATTTACAACATAATCGTGACAGCCATGACTGTTTTCTGTTCCTTATATCTTTGACATGTAAGAGCAGTTGTCATGCTGCTTACGACCGAACAACATTATGGTTACTTTCCCTCACTAGTGTATTCTAAATTAATCTCTATGAAGGACATGCATGAAACTTCCGTACGTTTTAGAGTTTGACGTTGCTCATTGGCAGAATTGTTATTCAATTTATAAGGTGGGTGTCTTTGGTGTATTTTTAGTTCGGTATTTCCGGTTTTTAAAAAAGCATCGTATTTATATGTGATTAGTAGTTTTTAGCAGTTGAAAATAGGACAATGTGGTCTCGAAACATGTCGTGACGACTACAGTGTTATCATATTGACAATTGGTACGAGATCTTATGATAAAAATTGACAAAAAGTTGAACGATGGCGGCAATTCGGAAAATTAACGAAGATTTTCGGTTTAGAAGTGTGAATTCCTATCAAGAACAAATTTTAAACCATAAGCAAATATCTAATTACCTCAGAATATCAAATAAGAAGATAACATTAATATTCATAAACATTGGATTCCCTAGATAGCTAATCACTTGTTTTAAAAAATTACAAGAACTGCCAGCATGGTCGTCAATATTGTATTTCATTTATTTAATTATGTTTGTTTACTCGCACATTATTGATCTCTAAACCAGGAAACAAAAGTGTTCAAATGTTCGTAAATCTATCGGACTCAACTGTTAGGTTATTAGTCTGTAGCTTACAAACTACTTAAACTAAGGTAAACTAACCAAAGGATAACACAAACACCCTTGCCCGAGGTCATGCTTGTATCATACAGCCTGCATAGTTACTAGATACTATTAGATAGACCTACTGTTATGTTTGCTTACATTGTGCTTGTGTGTTCCTTGAGAGCACTGTAACTTGCTAGTCGCTGTGTGGAGTATAGGCAGAATTCATATCGTGCGTGTGCGATGTATGCGGAAACTAATCCCAATAAACGTCACCATCTTGGCAATTATTTATCAGCCTCTTCAGCCAGTTATGTCAATGACAACGTAACAGAAGAAAAAAGGGGACGACATAAGTGGTGGAAATTAATGATTTGACTGTCTTTGCAGTTGATCAGAATATTAGTTTCTCGCAATCGCATGAGGACGTGGTATGAGCGAGGCATTCTCGATCGCCACAAGTTCCATCCGTATTACATACATCTCTCTCCATCACCAACCACGGAGCGTAAATGTGTGTTGTGTGGAATAGATAACCAACAGCTTATAGACCCATTTTTTTTAGAAAGTACATTTAACAGGCACAAATATCGCAGCCTCGTAACATACCACGTGTCACCGTTGCTAGAAGACGTTCCTCTGTAGACTAGGAGAAACCTGTGGTACCAACACGATGGCTGTCAAACCCCTAGTGTACGGATTACTACAGCTTGTCTACACGAAGTGTTTCCAAATAGTTGGATCACGTGTGCATCAATCTTTTCATACGAGACTAGAAGTGTGTATTTCAGCTTTCGGTGGCCATTTTGAACGCACAATGTGATGGTAAATTCTCTCTCTTTACTGGTCAGAATCCACAACATTAGTGTATGCTCTAGTATTGTTCTTTACTGCGTGCTACCACAGCTATTGTACTGATATTCCTGTGAAAACTTTTCATGATAGACCTTGTAAATGACTTGCACTAAAGTCGTGCAACAAAATGCACTGACATTCTAATTTTTCATTCTTTCAGCTTGTCAGTGTAAACAGACGTTGTTCGATAAAAAAAAAAAAAAAAAAAAAAAAAAAAAAAAAAAAAAAAAACCGGATATATCTGCTCAATAGCCGGCCGCGGTGGCCACGGGAACTGAGGCGCTCCAGTCACTGTCTGCACGGCCACTAGGGTCGGGGGTTCGAATCCCCTCTCGGGTATGGATATTTGTGCCATCATTAGTATAAGGTAGTTCGTAAGTACCTAGTTTGTAAGTTTAGGGACTGATACCCCGTCGTTAAGTCCCATAAGCTTAACAAGCATTTGAACATTTGAATATCTGCTCAATAAATACACTTTAAATACATTAATAAACCTGATTGCTGGCTAACAATATGAGCTCTTGAGTTACAGTTCATCATGTGAAAACAGTACATCAATAGTACTTTTCGTTTTCGCAATATTTTCTGTGCAAATGTTACGTGATTCACCCTGTATACGCACGTGATCTTTCAGGCTTTCTCACAAGGGAACCTCCCCATCGCACCCCTCACAGATTTAGTTATAAGTTGGCACAGTGAAATTCTGAACACGGATGAATCGAGAAAACTGGAAGAAGTTGTGGGGATCTACGAAACAATAAGCAAGATATGAAAACTGAAGGGTCCATGCGAAAGATAGGCAACGTCGAGCACATTGTAAGCGTAGGTATGCTGTGGTCCTGTGCGTAGCTTGAGGAGATGTGAAGCGAGAGGTTGTTGGTTCAAGCCTTTCCTCAAACGGAATTTTTTTTTTTTTTCGCAAAATTACGATCTGTCCGCCCGTTCATTGACGTCTCTGTTCGCTGTAATTAGTTTAGTGTCTGTGTTTTACGACCGCACTGCAAAATCGTGCGATTAGCAGACGAAAGGTAGAGCCTCTCCAATGGCAACCTAAAACATTTCATCGCAACCGATTCCTCCGCAGGACAACACGTCTGATGTATTCTATACGACTCTGGTGACGGTAAGTGCGTCATATGACAGGAATCTCTTGTCGACCCACCTAACTTGTACACTCGGTGAATGGGTAAAGAGATTCTACCTTGCCCCATTTAGGTTTTCTTGTGGGTGTGATAATCACTCCGAAAAAAGTGATGAAACATTATTTTGTGTCTCGTTTCCGCCGGTTGTCCCGGGTGTCGGTGGCCGAGTAGAAAGAGACCGACACAGGGAAATAGGCTGCACGAGCGTGCGGGTACAGAGTTTGAGGAGACCAGCCAGTGGGACAGCAGAAACTGGTAACACTAAGCTAGATTACAACAAGCTGTGTATTTCGCAGAAAAATAATACTTAACTTTTACAAAGTTCAAGACTGCAGAATGTTGATACATAGTTGAACTAGATAGAGGCCTGCCTACTGATGAGTCCTAGTACCTTTCCTAAACCCAAGTGACCGAAGCAGGTCAGTGGTGGCCACGAGCGGGCGCCCGTGGCCGACGTCGTAAGAACGCCGCGCCGTGCGTGCATGGCGGCGCGCGGCGGAAGTACGTGGCGCGCACTTCAGACTTGTGCGACACCACACATTATGAGTTTGTCACATAAACTGCAACAAATGAATGCAACAGTTTCACAGTCTGAAAATGAAAAAATTAAAATTTTAGCTTGTGAGAAGGCCCTTTCGCTCTGTAGTTCCTCATGCTAGCCACAGGACTATGACGTTCCTGTGCTTACTTCATGCTCTACGTTACTTATCTTTTCCATGCATTGCTCAGTTTTTATATTTTCCTATTTTTTTTTCATAGTTCCACACAACTTCTTCCTGTTTGCTCCATTGATCTGTGTTCAATTTCTCAAGGTCTATCCACTGCGCTAACTTATAGCTAAATCGGAGGGGGGGGGGGGGTTTGCGATGGGGAGGTTCCCTTGTCAGAGAAACTGACGCAAATCACAGCACCCACGCATCGTCCTGCGTAGCCAATTAGCGCCACTCCTAGTTGTGTAAGCCTCTTACTCAGGTTTCGAGCTCAGATTTCGTTGCTTCCTGCTTCTAATCGAACGCCATAGTTATTTGGGGACCAAACAGCGTACAACGAAATCTGACGAATACAATTACGGCCGTTGTCGATATATCCTTTAACTAAAAATACCTGGACTGCAAACGAGAAAACAAGTAAACCATAAATTTCTCAGAGAAAGCCTGAAAGATCATTTACGTTTATATTTACAAACAGTATTGTTATTTTCACATCATGACCGCTAACGGATAATTTTCGATCAAAAACTGGTTAGTGTGTACAACTGGCAGTACGAGGTCTGTCGCCTTTGTTCCGTGTGCCACACAAACTGCCTCTAAGCACGAGACTCTCACACATACAGAGCAACGCCGGCTCCTTCCATAGCACTGAAATCTGTAGACGTTTGTGCGCTCAGTTTGTCTTCAGACGCTAAATTTGGTCCCGAAGCGTGGAGCGCGGCCTATAAGCTGATTACTTGCGCTAAGTCGTGAATGGCGGAGTGTAACGCCTACCGCCGTGTGGCCTCCTTTATAGACAATAGAAGACAGCGTCGCTCGTGTCTTTGTTTTCCTTGCTGTCGGTGGTGGGCGTACGACGCCTGCGAAGCAATGCTACTAACCGTGCTCTGTCACACAACACAGTTCGATGCATTGCGACCGATTTTGAAAGCGCAATTGAGAACGTGTCCTGACGGGTTGTAGTGTGACATGTGGCTCCATCAAATCCCAATAAAAAACTTTAGCACGTCAGTTACTCGAAGTTTACTCTGCTACGTCGAATATGAGGAAAAGAATTGGGAAAATGGTCGGACTTTATTATTATTCGATCTTGTACCCAACAAAGTAATTCTCTCATCTTATACAGCGTATACAATAGTTCGATAATGCCAGTGCGAGAAAGCAAGTGTTCAGGGACACACATCTTTGGTTGCATCGATCACAAAAATGAGGAGTGAAGCTGTCTGTATAGTCCTTGCACTAATAAAAAAAAGGTTGTAAATATATGGAACTTCTTTGGTTATTAGTGTCTTGGATTACAAACTATTTAAACTAATATCAAACAATACATCACTGTCCAGAGACATATTTTGTCTTGATATATATCAGAGCCTCTGCTTCAAATTTATATCTTTGTACTTATAGTAAGTTAAACTAAACTAAGGATATCACGCATATCCATGCCCGAAAGAAGACTCGACTCGAACCTGCGACGGTGACCAACCGCGCTGTCCGCGCAAGGCGCCATAGAACGCTCGCCCAGTCCACCGCGGCAAGGACTACTGATTTATTTCTATACCTATCATAACAATTATAATGTAAAGCGTCCTACTGTATAGAACAAAAATTAAAATATTAAACACTTCCTGCAGCCTAACCAAATTGAGGATATCAGTTGGTTTTTGTAGAATAGATGTGGTCTAGGATGGCCTTCATAAAGATTGTAAAAGCACCATTTGTTTCTGGAGCCTAGCCAAATTGAGGAAATCAATTGGTTTTTGTAGAATACGTGTAATCTAGGATGGCCTTCACACAGATTGTAAAAGCACCACTTGTTCGTGGGCAGTTACTGAGAAAACCAAGAAAAATGATATATTTTTAGTACCGAAACTATAAGATGTGGAAATAACAGTTTATCTTTTTTTTATTGATACTAGTTGTCAAAATTAATTGCATGAAGATGATATTCTCCAGCTACTTTTGAATTTTTCTCGATATCTTTACCCGTTATTGACATCCAGAGTTTAAGAGTTACCATACTTACATGATTTAAAAAACCTATTGTTAGTAGCTATTGGCCCATGGACAGCAAATATCTGCATAACAAAATATAAAAAAAGACTCAAATTCTTTCTGTAGACTTCTATCTCGAAGCGTCATTTTCCCGTTTTCGAAAATATGAAAACGTTATCAAGAGACACTCGGAAAACGATGATGTTTGGGTACAAACAACGATCAGTTCGCTGTTATGCTTATTATTTGATTTTAAGGAATCTGCTCGCCAATTTTTTTCTTCGCACATCTTTAATTATAATATATTCGCTTGATGACGGCAGGATTTTATGTTCGGTAATATTTACAGCTACACTACAGCATGAAATAAAGTATCGCAAAATATTTTAAAGAATTTAGAGGTAAAAACACAGATCGTATACCTTGTAAACGGTTGAATTTATCTCTTATATAGCAGTGCATGAAATTGAGAATATGTATCGAAATTATATGTAATATTGAGAACATTACAATATCTCATTGCCTTCTTGAGAGATTTGTTTCATATTCGTTGGACGAACCCGATCAGTGGTGGTGTTCAGCCAGCTTGATAGCTGTTGAGAAATATTTATCACTGAAACTGTTTCATGGAAAAAACTAATTTTGGCATCTTCTTTCGATCAGCGACATCTCTTCGGGGTGTGCGGGTCGTGTACCAATGTTTGAGTAAAACAAGGAAGTTATGATGTTATTCTTAATTAGTACAAAGTGCACTGTATCTATGATGTTTGATAATGCTCCACATCACGTAAGAAACCTCTCGTGTTTCTTGCATACGTAAAGACTACAGTTGGGCAGTGAAAAAATTGTGCAAAAACTACTGCACACTCCTTTTTCATTACTATATCTGCAACGAAGCAACAAATAATAAGTAATTGCTAATAATATCCTACCTAAACTATATTAACATACAATAAAGCGAAAATGTTGTCTACTGGATAGGAAATTATGAGGCATTTTCGCAAGGAGTAGCAGAGTTACCATACTGACTTTGTGTTGTGATATTTTGTTGTTGGATCTCTTTATTATTTGGTGCAAAGGAAAGTATTTGAAATAAGGAAGGGTATTGGGATTTAAATCTTCTTAATACTGAACTGAAGAAACATGTTTAGTGTGCAATTCACTTTTCTATTTTTTATTTATTTATTTCTTTTTAATTTTTAACTCACAGAAGATTTTTTGCGTGTTCTGCTAGAATGACATTGTTTTGAGTCCACAACGAACGGTAAAAATAGAAATGCATAAACAGAAAGTAAGAAAGAATTTGTAAGTATTGAACAGATTACATAATGCCATTTGCTTTGTACTATTTTTGAGTCCGAAATAGTGAAAATACAATCTCAGGAACTTACATGGAATTTCTGCTTGTTGACAGCGAAATAGATCTTCCTTTAAAAGAACATTTAATAGCGCCTATGATTTTTCCAATACATCAACAATCATTCAAAAAGATTTCTAAAACGAAGCTGCTGTTTTCAGAGATGAACTCTGTGATGAAATTAAGAACACGGATTTTGAGACTTCCCATAAAATCATTTTCTGTTTATTAATAATTTGTTGACTACCTTTCAATACTCATTTAACGCAGTAAAGAGGGGGCAGGGGGAGTTGTAAAATGTATCGATTTACGCAATATAATGTTTGTTGAATGAAATGAATTCATATCACTCACCCATCATATACAATTAATTTTCGCAGTCTTAGTCGCACCGTAGATATAAAGTTTGACAAGAATGGTAATCGTCTTTCCAGTGTTGTAACACTTCAGGATGTATTCAGGTTAAGTTGTTTATTTATGTATATACATGGTGAGACACTACGTATTGCCACCAAGAATAACTCCTAAAGTATGAGAGGTGTTACAAGTTTCCGTGACAAACGTTGCATGGAACAACGGGGGCCAGATTATGAGTTGTGTTCCTTCTTTTTCGCTAGGTAGGGTCGCATTAGAGATATGAAAGTTTAATTTTTTCCAGGATATCATAGTTTGGTACTTATTTTCTGATAGCGGCTATCGTAACGAATCCAATGATGTGTTGCAGTAAGGTCTTTGAATGTCAACGAAGGTCAAAAAGGTGGCAGCAATTATTGTGAAGCCACCCACCTGTTCTGTCGCGTTAGTATGGCGACAAGTGCTTGGCAAAGTGGGTAGCAGGAGGAATTCTGGGGAGAAAATTTCATTCTAATTGCCATGGTAGTGCATGCAATTGCCTAAGTGATATCACTCAATTCACGGTAAGAACATTGCAGCGCTGCACTGATACCAACGGTCATCACTTCCAATAACTTCTTTTAATGGACGTTCACCTTACTGACCTTTGTTGGCCTTCGAAGGTCTTAGTGTTAAACATCAGTGAATTCGTCTCGATAGGCGCTATCAAATAAGTACCAAACTATAGCATCCCATCGAATGAAAAAGAAAAAAAGATTGACCAACATATCTCTGAAGTGACCCACCTAGCTGGAAAAAAACGACGCCATATTTTGGCCCCCAATGTCTCACGCAACTTTTATCCCACAAACGTTTCAGCTCCTATCATACTATCGGAGTTTTTCTTGGTGGCAACTGTTAGTGACTCCCCCTGTATATTGAGACAGATACACGATACATATTATTCGATTATAATTTAGTAAATTATCCATCAGTCAGGTTCAACTGACGATCTGCGTTAATGATGGATTAAAAAGGGCTTGACACGCTTTTTTATTTTTATTTTTTTTTTTCCTTGATTAAACTCGTTTTTCTGTGTGTCCAAGTCTTGAACCTCCACATTTTTCATTTAATTTAGTTATAAATGTAGCCTTCCTTCCGTGTCCAGTTTGCGTCACAATTTTCAACTTCCACATGATCGCGACTCTGCTACAGGTTCTGCGCTTAACGCCACAGCCCCAGGAGCCTCTCAACGTTTAACGTCATTTAGCCCCACAAAAAGTATACTCTGATTTTTGTAAAGTTATGGCTAAAATTTAAAAGATAGCAGCATTTGTTTCAACTCCTTAAGATCCAAATCAGGAGACGTCACTGCTCTAGATACATGAATTTCCTTTCGTAAATCTTCATATCCGATACAAAATGTGTCTAATCTTTACTGATCTTCAGAAATATATATGATCTTCCTGTAGCAATTCGAAGGTAAATAACTGAAAACTGCTCTTATCTAAGCCCCAAAAAGGCAAATACGTTCCTGTTTGGAAGGACCTGATAGTAAATTGGGGGAGTAGCTTCCTTAGTTCTCATTTTGCTTTGCTCAGGAAAAATTTTGAAGGCAAGGAGAATGGTATAGAATGGCGGTGGAAGACTGGAGAGGTAGGACCAGTGGGAGAGAAAGAGGGAGCAAATAGTCATTGAGAGAAAGACAGAGTTTGTAAAAAGGGTAAATGGATGGAGTTAATAGCAGTGGCAGCAAAATAAAAAGGAGACTGCCCAAATCAGGTGTAGACAACATATAAACTATGATGCTCTGAATCGTCCAGACCGGAGAAATATGGTAAGAAAAATTTTGTCATTTTTCCTAATTCCCTATACGTAAGTGTTAGTTACTTGGTCGAGGAGTTAAAAGTCCAACCATAATGACCCCAAGGACATTTGTAGAAAGGGAAAAATTGAAGAGACAGAGAGTAGACAAAGAAGGCAAAATATGGAAGGAAAAGGAGACAAAGAGCATGGCAGAGAGTCAGTGGCAATGAAAAAGTCAGTGGTAAGGTAGATCGAGAGAAAGAGATGAAGGCAGTGATAGTGGGGAAGATAGACAGTAGAATATGCCGGTGGAAGAAAAAATGAGACAGTCGAAGAGATGCATTTGTAGACAGTGGCAATAACAGTGAAATGCTTTGTGTGAACACTTCATTACTATGAGGAACCGAGTAAAATGATTTAGCAAGTTCTATGTTAAAAGAGCGCGAATGTGTTCTCATACGAATATTTTGGTGAGGAAGGTGAAGTGAGGACTGGGGTACCTGTCAGTCTATTCAACTGGAACATATTTGCCTTTTTGTGTTCGGACAAAAGCCTTTTTTTCAGCTGGTGTATCCAGTACTCCAGTACGGCGTACTTTCAAAACTGATATTGATTTTGTAAATTAGGTAAAATCTCCAGTTTCCAGGTCTAGCTAGTAAGGAAGTTGCGTGAGGAATGTGAGGATAGTCATTTAATTTTTGACATGGAAGTGACGGACTGGCATAACCGTGAGTGAGGACAGGTTGTTGTGGTGCAAGTAACCTCGATTTTTCTCGACAGTGTACTGGTTCAAATGTTCATATGTTTTAGAATCTAAGGGACTTAATTGCTGCGGTTATCGGTCCCTAGGCTTACAAACTACTTAAACTAACGCATGCTATGGACAACACACACAACCAGGCCCGAGGGAGGACTCGAAACTCCGATGGTGAGCAAACGCGACCTCCGCTGCAAGGCATCTTAGAGCGCTCGGCCACTGTACTGGTCCCTTTTTCTCAAATACAGTGAAAGTACACTAAGATTATTCTTTTGAGGCAAGAATTTAAAGCACACAGTTCCATTAAAGTCGAAACGAAACATTTATCTTCACTTTGACGTTAAATCGAGAATGGAATAGTTTCTTGAGGGTGGAGGATTACTTTGCCATTCCATAGATGACTGACTTTTGCTTCAGTGATACAACCATAATCCAGAACGTTAACCGCCTTTGGCTTAAAGGAGTTATCGTTAAAACCGACTTCATTTTTTGTTGTTGTTCTATTACCAAACGAGGAACAAATTTTTCTGCAGTTAGAGGCTTGTTCCCATTTTCAATCAAAATTTTATGGCACGGCGCAGTCGAGGTGATCTTCTTTAATTACACTGAGAGTCAATCGGCGATTTGTGCACATGAGATCGATGGTTTTCTCAGATTGAGTGTTGCAAGTTGAAGTTGGTCGTCTTGGTAGTCGAGGATCAATTTCTTCAACTAAGAAAAATGTTCAAGTGGTTAAGCTTAAGGAACTTAACTGCGAGGTCATCAGTCCCTAAACTTACAAACTACTTATGAAATACTAAAGACAACACAAACATCCATGCCCGATGGAGGATTTGAACCTACGTCGCGGGAGGCCGCGCGATCCGCAACGTGGCGCTCCAGTTTCTATGGCTTTTCAGTGTATAATGAACTTTGGGATTTACTTGGGCTATGCCTTTAGTTTCATAATTAGCAAACGCCTCACACAAAATTACCACGATGGAAATCTTAAGAACGTCAGTTGTTGGAATTCAATGCCAGAGTTACCGTTTGCCGCGGCTGAACGGCCGAGCGCATTGAGGCGCTATGCTACGATGCGCGTGGCTGTTCCCCGTCGGGGGTTCGAATTCCCAGTTGGGGATGAATATTTGTGTCGTCTTTAGTATAAGGTAGTTCATAAGTAGTTTGTAAGTTTAGGGACTGATGACCCCGCAGTTAAGTCCCATAAGCATTACAAAAATTTGAAGCTACCCTTTTTTATTATTAGTGATAAATCTAATTCGTTGCGTAACTTTATTAAGCATTAGAGCTTCAAGGAGCAATCTGCCGTTCAGCACACCCACTTTTTGCCAATTGTTTAAGTTAACATTCAGCAATCCCCAAAGTAGCCAATGACTGGATATCCCTCCGCGGTGGCCGAGCGGTCTACGGCGCGCCAGTCACGTTCTGCACGGCCATTACGGTCGGGGGTTCGAATCCCTCCTTGAGCATGGATATTTGTGCCATCCTTAGTATTAGCTAGTTCATAAGTAGTTTGTAAGTTTACTGACTGATGACCCCGTAGTTAAGTCCCATGAGCTCTACAAACATTTGTACATTTGATTTACCAACTGACACTACTTGTGCATGATTCATAAAAAATATCGTTATTGGTGCTGAATTTATGGAAAAATGAAACAACATTAATTGAAAATAAAACTTGAATGAATGAAGAAAAATTGACAGTTTAATATGTGCGACAGTATGCTGCACAGTGCCTTTTGAAATTTAAATGCATCACATTTACATCCTCATTGTACTAAGTTACGTTTCATAAAATGGCGTAATCAGTGGAATAATATCGGATACGTTTTTTAAATTCATGATTACGAGTAAACTAGCAGTCTTTAAGCTATGTAAAATTAGCTCTAAATATCAAGTACTTTATTTAACACTTCTATGCCTGACCTATTAGTTTGCTGGTCCTGGTATAAATTTCACCACATTGTGAGCAGGCGTTTTATTTTGCACTGGGGGCCATTTACTCCATAGCATACCACTTGGAGCAATGCAAACGTTAGCACTTTCACTGCTTATTTGTCCTGAGATATTATTATCTAGATCATCATCATCATCATCACCACCACCACTTCGTAATTCTCGATCCAAAGAGTCGTATGACACTGCCTGAGGAACAGCTTCATGGTTTTCATCTTAAGCAGAACTTATATCTGAAAGGAAATCGTCATCTTCAACTACCCATTGTATAACAACTGATTCACAATTTGGGCTTGAAAAACGTATGCTATCCTCTTTCCTGCTCTTTTTTTAGATGCAGATCCTGACATTGTATGAAAAATAATAATGTGAACAAATAACCTCAGTACTCTCTTCTCTTACGGAATGTAGAAATATAGCGGCTCTTTATGTTATTTTTTAGTGTTACCAATAACCCTTACCTTTCTTCCGAATGAGTATCGAATGTCAAACAATACTGCTGTGTAGCAAACTCCTACAGTCTTTCTGTGTAGTGTCACACACTAATAACCACCCACTGCGATATTTTGCTTCTTACACAACACAGAAGTATGCTGTCTGACAAGTTATAACAATACGTTTTCAGCGATCACAACAATGCATATGTGTGGCAGTAAAGTATTCTCGGTGCTACAACAAAATGTAATTGATTACAACCCAATCTAATTTAACGACGCTTTAACATAAACCACAGTGTCCATCGGACCCAGGTTATGTAAATGTGTAGTATAAAGAAGAAAATTAAAGTGTGACTTAAACTAATGACACAATTCTAGTAGTGTCTGTAATATATTACTGAATATTGCCAGAGAGCATACCTGAACGCTTGAGACTCAATTTCAAGTCTTTAAAACACAAATTAAAATTGTTCCCGGGTCCATTGGACCCAGGGTATGCATACTAGGGTTAAAAAAGTCGCTACGTTTGCATAACTGTCCTCTATAATCATGCAGAGTTAACGCTTCTGTTGTCATTTAGTTTTCTCGCAGTGTCCCATTTTGTCAGTTCATGTGATTGTAATGTGCGATTTTTAAAGTGGATAAAAATATCGAACAAAGAATCTGCCTTAAATGTTGCATAGCAAGTGGAATTTCTCGAGCAGCGTGCTTATAATGGTACAAACACGTGTTTATGAGTGCTACAGCGCATTTGAAAACCGTCGAGATGAGACGCGAAATTTCTCTCTGGTCGACCATCGACATCTTCAAATGAAAATCACATCGCTAAAGTCAAGGAAATGGTGCACATCGTCGTGTGTGTGTGTGTGTGTGTGTGTACGCTCTGAAACTTCTGTCTGTCGGGAATCAATTAGTAACCATTCTAAACGATTGTTTCGGGTAGAATCGCGTTACCTCTCGACTAATGCATAATGATCTAAATTCTTGTACAAACAAAACTTCATAAAGATTTCTGAATACTTGACGCATCGAATCATTTCTGACTACTACATTCATCCATGTAGTCGCATTATCCGCAAGGCCACGACAGCTAGCCGCCGTCTGTAACAAAACAAATGCGCAAACAACACATTGAACGACAACGAACAAACACGATCAGCGACCGCAAGGAACTGAACTACACGTAGAGCAAAAAAGAAAAAAATGAGACATGGTTTTAAGAGTTGACATGCAATGCAGTTCAGTGAACAAGTCTCGGAATTGCGTCTTCCAACTGAGTCGAAACAGAAAAGAAATATGTCTGCCTACAAAGGAGAAAATGATTTTGACATTTTTTAGATTACCGCGGTGTTGTTCTCTTGGAAAATAAAGAATATTGACCCAGCGTTACGTAGCCTTTAGTAGAAAATTCATCAAAAGAGATCAGATTTGTAAAACTCACAACACATAATTTCAAAAGGCTGTCGTTCTGCACTTATTTCTAGCCAAACTCAACAAATCGTATCGCAAAGCCAACGCATTCCTTTAATATGGCTTTGGCTTTTCAAGACTCCAATTACCATTTCGAAACACCCGTTGTAAGTCTATAATGGCACAAAAGAGAATTCTCAGAAATTACTGAAGTCATTTCGAAAAAAAAGTCCTTTGAAAATGTTTTACTGATTGTGTTATTCGTCGGCGGGTGTATTACATCGGAAGCGTCCTACTTCGATGAATAATACATATTTTGTATTTAATTGTCTATTTCCCAACAGTTTCTTGAGATATTTGTACTACTACTAGGAAAAATAGTAATACCACCCTGTCAAAATATGTTCTACCTTTAGAAAACAGGGTTCCTAAGTCGGGTTTTTTGACATTTCGTGATTACAGGTCCAAAATAAACAGTAAAATTTAATGAATTACTAGTATAGCTTATATTCACATGGAAACTTTGTTTCAGAAATACGAAGTACTGTATAGCAAATAGAAAAAAATTGTTTATCTTAGCCACCTAACTCAAAATGGATACTGATTGTCAGAACGAAGTACAGTATGCGCCACCAGCCAAACGAGACGCACAGCTCACTGCATTAGGGCAACCGACTCAGAATGTAGCCACTTTACCCTATTATGCTTGTCTTTCGGCAGAGACTGGCAAAAAATTTGTCTGTATCACAAATAGGCGTACGAAACAGAATTAAAGTTAGTGTTGTGGAGGGAGATGTGAAGACAGTACATGTAGTTGCTTTATCCGTAAGACCACGATAGCTGAGTGGATAACCGGCGTGATAGCTCAGCGTGTCGGTCAGAGCTAGCCGCCCTCTGCACCAAGAAAACTGAGCGAAGAATACGTCCAACAACAGCGAACAAACACGACCAGCGACAGCAAGGAAAAGATCTATCCATAAAGAAAAAAAAAAAAAAAAAAAAAAAAAAAAAAAAAAAAAAGGGAAGGAAAAAAAGGGAAGGAAAAAAAAGCGTCTACCTATTTAGGTACCGGGTTCAAACAACTGCCGTAGTACAAGTTTTAATTCACCGTATCTCTCTATTCAAGTCGACTCTAGTTCCAATAAGACATGAATGTGCCGATTGTAGCAAGAGACTATTAGGGGAGAAGCCAAGCAGACATCCCTAATTGCTGAGAGCAGCTATTCCCTCTGTTCACGTAATGGAGAAGAGCATCACAGAAAGTTGTGCGAGGTCAGTGTGCTTCAATTTTCTGTATTTATAAAAGCTCTCTCTCAGTTCATATAATTCTATTGGTAACGAATGGATCTGGCATCTGAGCTTTGCCTTGTGGGGCTTTAATAACGCGCCGGCGGGTCTTTGGTGATACTAATAAGTCTCTAAAAAATATGTATTCGTTGAATCATCTCTCCTTTGTATGAAGGGATCTGTTTAATTGGCTGACGAAGAGCTCAAAGAAACTCTTCCCCGGCCATCTCCTCGCCGCGTGTGCGCACACACAAACACACACACACAGATAGAGATAGAAAGAGAGAGAGAGAGAGAGAGAGAGAGAGAGAGAGAGAGAGAGAGATGTTAGAAGGAAATGCAAAAGAGCAATACGTATCCCAAGAGCAGTTGCTGATATTGCCTGGGGGGCTGACCCCAATGACAGTCTAAGCATTTACCATTCACTTATGCATTCTTGTCTGGACTACACGTGCAAATGATACGGATGTAATAATTGATGGAAAGATATTGGGCCGGCCGCGGTGGCCGAGGGGACTGAGGCGCTTCAGTCACGGTCTGCACGGGCACCACGGTCGGGGGTTCGAATCCCCCCTCGGGCATGGATATTTGTGCCGTCCTAGTTCGTAAGTAGTTCATAAGTAGTTTGTAAGTTTAGGGACTGATGACCCCGTAGTTAAGTCCCATAAAATTTACAAACATTTGAACATTATTTTTTTTTTTTTTTTAAGATATTGGCTAACAGATACATGGTGTTTGGCGATCCCCACAGTAGTGTTGTTCTCTGCTTTCCTTATCTACATAAGCGAGCTGAGAGAAAGTCTGAGCAGTCCTATTTGGTTGTTAGTAGATGATGATATCATTTATAATCCAGTAAAGTCATAAAAACCAAATTTAGATAATATCTATGTACACTGATCAAAACTGGCAATTGACTCTAAATAATGAAACGAGTGAGGTGGTCAACATGAATACTAAAAGGAAACCGTTAAACCTCGTCCACAAGATCAATCAATCAAATATGAAAGCTGCAAATTCAACTAAATACCTAGGAAATACTATAACGACGTACTTTTTTTTCAAATGTTTGTATAGCTTATGGGACTTAACTACGGGGTCATCAGTCCCTAAACTTACAAACTACTTATGAACTACTTAAGACTAAGGACGGCACAAATATCCATGCCCGAGGAGGGATTCGAACCCCCGACCGTAGTGGCCGTGCAGACCGTGACTGAAGCGCCTCAGTCTCCTCGGCCACCGCGGCCGGCACGACGTAGTTTAATGGGGAAGAATACATAATGTCGTAGGGAAGGCGAACCAAAGAATACACTTTACTGACAGTAAAATTAGTATGTCGAATATAAAAATTAAAGCTTAAAAATCATTAAATCTCAAGAGTAGGTCACGTGATCGAATATCCTGTCATTGGCTGAAGCACTGGCGACGTTACATGAGACGAGGTAGACGAAGCTATATACACACATGTTACCAGCAGATTTAGCGGAAGTTACCAGATTTTTCCTTATTTTTCTGCTTATAATTGTTTTGTGATTTTCATAAATCATACAAGAATAACAATGAACTATGTGTGGTCTTGTAGTAATAAACTTTAGAGAGTTGGTGAGTTTATGGTATCTTAGGCATCGAAAAAACCTGTTTTTTACTTGCCTGAAATAAATGTGAAAACTGTGAAGTAAACTATAACTACATTTAAACCAAACTGTTGCTTATTTGTATCAACAGACTACATCTTGCCGGCCTCGGTGGCCGAGGGGACTGAGGCGCTCCAGTCACGGTCTGCACTACGGTTGGGGGCTCGAATCCCCCCTCGGGCATGGATATTTGTGCCGTCCTTAGTATAAGGTAGTTGATATATATATATATATATATATATATATATATATATATATATATATATATATATATATATTGTTCCTTTTAAGAAATTATATCTTTGTGCAGTAACTCTTTGGAAAATGATACAATAAACTATGTTCATAGCTCCGCAGAAAGTGTAACATTTCTTGTGTTGACCTACCGCATTAAAATTTCCCGTCACCTATTATTTTATGTTAGAGAGGCAAGCACACTTAGTGAAACAGCCTGTATATAGTTGTCGCGGAAGAATGTGATACTGTGTAACTGAATCGAATTATTGACGAAATTAGAAATCATTTCAAATTTTATAAAAAATATTGCATTCACCAGATGGCCTTAAATTACAGGGGTGGGCCATTGGCCCGCGGGCCATTCTTTCCCGCCTGAAGGTCCGCTGGCCCCACCTCGCCGCTCTACCGTCTGAGCGGGAACTTCTAAGAAATAAACCTCAGAGTCGCCACTTAGATGGCAGAACCGTCGCGCACGGAACACGAGACCGGTTTGCACGCGACTAAATGTTATATTTTGCCGTATTAACCAGAGTCTAACATAAAGAGTCACGAACCTCCCACTAGTTTTCTGCAACCTGGCGACTGCAGCGCTGCCAAGCGGCCGGGTCGTAAGAACATACCGAGACACGAGAAATCATTGTGGATTAGATATGGAATCGAACAACACGTTTAAAATGCGACTGCATTTCGGAGCTTATTGCGGCGCGATAAATTTTAGTTAGAGGAAAACTAAAAAAAATGTACATTTTCTCAAATATGAAAAGCTCTTACATTGTAGGATAGAATAAAGTGTGTTAAATTATAATGGTGTATGGAATCTGTAACAGAGAGAGAGAGACAGAGAGAGGTAACTAACTCAGCATTTTTTTTTTTTTCAAAGATATTTTTGATAGTCTACTGATAGGTTTGTGGAAGTCAAAACAAATTTTTGCAAAGTAGTCTACTATTGGTGATGCAGCAATGATAGTCGAAAGTTAATAGGGATTTGTTTGTACAAAATGTAAAATAAAACGTAACTAACTGTAGTTTAACATTTACAGACAGATTTTAGCAGGAAAAGATTCTTAACCCGCGAGGACTCGCGCGTGAGCATTTTGCTCACAGTAATTTTAAAACAATCGGCATTTTAACAATTTTAAATAGTCAAATATTTGTGTATTCTTATAAACGCAACTAGAAATACTTATTTACACATATTAACTACATTACAGACTTTTCTTTGACTGTTAGAAAAATGCTATACACGCGATCGATCGCGTAACTTTTAAAGGCGCGAGTTCTCGCGGGTTAAAGATTTACAGTACCTTTACATTTCTGGAGAGTAGGTATGATGAAAACATGACAGGAACGGCACATGCAAGCCATCTGAGAAAGAATAAAGCGAAAGGGCTTTTATAAGACGTAACATTTAGTCTCTAAGAATGTAAAAATCGTGTATTAAGATGTTCAAAATCTACAGAAAAAAATGTGGAACGTGAAAGTACGTACCAGTACATTATATAAGTATAAATCAGTTGCTTTTGAACTTAAAAACACCAGGTTACAATTCGCTTTTTGTCTTAAACCGTTTTTGGATGTTATGATTACGACCGTATGAGTGTGAGCCGTATGTATTACAATGCACTAGCATGTTATTACAAACTAACATCAACAGGAAACGGGATTTTCGTTTAATAATGTTTTCGTATTTGTCTCACGTAATATAGTACCACGTTTAATGCCTAGGAAATTTATAAACAACAGCAATAATAAATAATAAATTCTTTGTTTCGATAGTGCCATTTTCTGCTACTGAGCTTGCTACCCAGCCGCTTGGAGCGCTAGTATCGCTTAAGCTGTCAAATGGTTGCATTTTTTCCCCTACTGAGTTTCGCGACTGTCTGTTTTAGACTGTGTATTACGCCTCGAGCGGGCGCGCCGCATTGCCAAGTGTCGAATAGGCGCGCGGGGTATCTTATACCACAGAGCATAAATTTCATAATACGTTATTAGACTTTGGAAAAGTGGCGTTTACCCTGTGAATACTCACACTGAGCGTAATAATTGTAAACCTGAGTTTTTATTTGATGTTTTTAGGGTAAATTTTACATATTTCATGAAAAGGCAACAAAATTTGTTTCAGTAGAGGTTTACATACTTCATTTTTCAATTTATTTATTACGTGCTCTCTACATTTCAGGACTTTGCAAATACGCTATAATTGAACAAATACTTACTGGTTACAATTTTTGCACTTCTTTGTAACATGTTACTCACAAAGAAACTTATTGCATATATTATACACTAGCTTAAACCAGCGGCTGCGCTCGCATGTTGGTTGATTATGATAGATAAGCTATCCTTCAGTAGTGTGCTATGAGACTGGTTTTGAAGGATGAAATGAAATACTATACCTTCTTTAGAAACAAACATTTTAATCAACATTCAAATAAAAAAAATTATGTGAAGTAAGTAGTGTAGATCAAATCACGAAATTCAACAATAATGATTGTAATAATATCACCAATCACTTGATGTAATGCGTCAAACGTCAAATCGATTTTTTTAAAGATATGTATAAAAGAAATTTCTTTTTTACTGCTTTATTTATTTATTATTATGCTTATCCTTACAGAGAAAGAGCTGAAGACGTTGTAGCATGCATAGACCAAAGATATGATCTGTGGCATCACGTTTCGCTGTATGTAACCTCCTTTGCTCGCAAACGTCATCGCTGGCCTTCAGTCCGAATTTTTTTTATAATCTGACGACTTTCAACCACCATATCTTCCATCCCATTCTAGCTATCGGCATGGAACTGTTATGGTGTACAACGGGAGACTTCGGACAACTATTACACACAGACCATTCGTTAGTGTTCTGTAGTTTTCGATGCAGAGCTAAATATTAACATACACACACGTAGCATTTTATATACACCAATAGCTTTCCATGCCAATATACTCAACCTTTTTATCATTATCAACCCTCGAGCAACAATGCAACCAATAACACCATATTCAAAGAGTAATTATTGTTTCGCATTTCACTTTATATTCTTCAAATTACTATATAACTATTCGATCGCCATAAAACCCTGCCTAAAGCCTTCCCCGGGTAGACATTAGTAACTGTACAAATTCTTAGGTCTTTATGTCTTGTGGTTCAGACGTGATAAACGTACACCGAACAGACATTCACATTTATAGATATAGATAATGGTTGTTGATACATATTTTTCTCTGTCACACGTTACACACCTCCAACGTTTCTTAGTGGAGGACGAATGGCTGCTAGTTTGTCAATTTTTCTTCTTTCAACTCGTGTGTCCTTGTCATCAAATTGTAAAGATCGCAGTAAAAACAAAAATCTTTTGTAGCTCATACATACTCTCAGAACTTGCAGTCCTATTCCGTTTTAGTTCCATAGCTCGCGTGCGTTAGTGTGGTGTCCTTTCTTTGCTCCAATTAGATATAAACATCCCAGTACAGCCAGTATTTCACTCCGCGATGTCTTCTTTGCATCTCTATCAAGAGAGTATTGTATTGACTCACTTTTCTTCTGAATATACAAATTCTTATGGGTGACAATATTATCTACCATACTTTCGTCTATCATTTTATGAAATGCAGAAAGTTCGCTAATGAGGTCATCTGCACTGCTTCTAGGACCAGGAATGACATTCACTGTATTCTTACTTCTCACTTTAACACCGTTACACGTTTTCTCCACTTTGTGATGTTATCTCTGCATATAAAAAAACTCCACATTTCAGTACCAGACAGGACGTCTTGTTCCGAATCACTGCCATGCTCACTTTCCTGAATTACTTCCTCTTCCTGAGCACTGCCACTGATGCAGACTTCGTGATCAGATTCGTCTGAAAAATCTGACGACTCCTGCAGGCATCTGGCTATTTCCTCAGACGTCATTTCCTTGAATAAGTAAGACGCTAATCAGTTTTGCAAACTACTGTTCTGATGAAATTGCGTGCTTATGGAATATCTCCGCAATTGTGCGATTGGAGTCACGATTTCCTATCAGAAAGGACACAGTTCGTTGTAATTGACGGTAAGTCATCGAGTAAAACAGAAGTGATATCTGGCGTTCCACAGGGAAGCGTTATAGGTCCCCTACTCTTCCTCGTGTTTATAAACGATTTAGGAGACAATCTGAATACCTCCCTTAAACTGTTCGCGGATGATGCTGTCGTTTATCGGTTTGTGAAGTCAACAGAGGATCAATAGCAACTGCAAAGTGATTTAGACAAAATTTCTACATGTTGTGAAAATTGGCAATTGACACTAAATAAAGAAAATTGTGAAGTAATACACATGACCACTAAAAGAAATCCGCTGAACTTCAATTACGCGATAAATCAGTCAAACCTTAAGGTCGAAAATTCTACCAAATACCTAGGAGTTACAACTACGAACTACTTACAGACTGGAGAGAACACACAGAAAATATTGTGGGGAAGGCGACACAAAGGTTACGTTTCATTGGCAGAACGCTTAGAAGATGCACCAGCTCCACCAAAGAGACTGCCTACATCACACTTGTGCGTCTTCTCCTGGAGTACTGTTGCCAGCCTGCGGCGGTGGCCGAGGGGACTGATGCGCTTCAGTCACGGTCTGCACGGCCATTACGGTCGGGGGTTCGAATTCCCCCTCGGGCGTGGATATTTCTGCCGTCCTTAGGATTAGATAGTTTGTAAGTTTAGGGACGATGACCCCGTAGTTAAGTCCCATAAGCTATACAAACAGTTGAAACAGTTGAGTACTGTTGCCCTTTGTGGGACCCTCACCAGGTGGGACTGACGGAAGACATTGAGAAGGTTCAGAGAAGGGCAGCTCGTTTTGTTTTATCATGTTACGTCGGGGAAAGCGTCAAGGAAATGTTGCACTAATTCGGGTGGAAATCATTAAAAGACAGACGTTATTCATTGCAGCGTGATCTGTTTGCGAAGTTTCAATCACCGACTTTTACTTCTGAATGTGAAAATATTTTGCTAGCACCCACCTACTTAGGGAGACATGTCCATCCCAATAAAATAAGAGAAATCAGATCGAAAACGGAACGATTTAGATGTCCTTTCTTCCCGCGCGCTATCACAGAATGGAACGGTACAGAAAAGTTATGAAAGTGGTTTATGAACCCTCTACCAGGCACTTAAATGTGATTTGCAGAGTATCTATGTAGATGTAAATGTAGATATGAATAACGATGCCCGTTTGTGTGTATATAAGAAATATGTATTTAACTACACCAGCAGCCACATAAGGTACTTTATACCACTAGCAGCGTTCTGCGACAGAAACACATAGAAAGCTCCACAGTAAACTAATTGCAGCGGTAGGTAGCTGCGAAAACAGGAGAGTAATACGTAGCGTGCATGTAATCGCTAACGAGGGGCAACGTTGTCACTAGCGATAAACAAGACGTGGGATACTCTATACCCCAGCGCGCCCGCTCGAGGGTTAAAGAATGCGAAAATATGAAGCTATAAATCGCAAAGAGAGGCTAGCTGTTTGTAAGATAAATTAATTAATAAATAACATGTTTTGCAACTGCATTCTTCCAGTAATAGTGTGCGAGCCACGTTTTTTCTTGTAAAAGTCTCACATTTTAACGTAAGTATAGAAGCAGAGGCAAAAACAAAATGTAGCATCATTATAAAGATCTTAGAGAGGGAATATCTCATCACACCTAAATGCTAAAGAAAAACAGAAGTAGTACTTATGAATTCTCTGCCAACAGTGTCCCTACCGGTTCTAAACAGAATATGTCACAAACAGCAACGGAAACAATTAGCACAAGTACATGTTGACTGGAATACACTCTTTCAAATTCTGAAGTCAGAAGGGGTAAAATACAGGGAAAGGAGAGTTATTTATAACTTGTACAAAAGCCAGACCGCAGTTATTAGACTCGAAGGGCATGAAAGAGAAGCATCAATTGGGAAGGGAGTTCAAATGTTCAAATGTTTGTAAAGCTTATGGGACTTAACTTACAAACTACTTATGAACTACTTACGAACTAGGACGGCACAAATATCCATGCCCGAGGGGGGATTCGAACCCCCGACCGTAGTGGCCGTGCAGACCGTGACTGAAGCGCCTCAGTCCCCTCGGCCACCGCGGCCGGCGGGAAGGGAGTAAGACAGGGTTGTAGCCTTTCTCCGATGGTATTCAATTTGTACATCGAGCAGGTGGTGAAGGAAAGCAAGGAAAAATTTGGAATAGGGATTAAAGTTCATGGGGAAGAAATCAAAACATTGCGTTTTGCTGATAACATTGTAATTCTGTCAGAGACATCAAATGACCTGGAAGAGCTGTTGAATGGAATGGACAGTGTGTTGAAGAGAGCGTATAAAATGAACATTAACAAAAGCAAAACAAAAATAATGGAATGCGGTCTTAGAAAATCAGGCGATACTGAAGGAATTAGATTAGTTAACGAAACAATGAAGGTGGTAGATAAGTTTTGTTACTTGGGTAATAAAATAATATATGACGGTCGCAGTACAGAGGATATAAAATGCAGAATGGCAATGGGAAGAAAAGCATTTTTGAAAAAGAGAAATTTGCTAACATCGACTATTAATTTAAGTGTAAGGAAGTCTTTTCTGCAGGCATTTGTGTGGAGTGTTGCCTTGTACGGGAGTAAAACATGGACGATAAGCAGTGCAGACAGGAAGAGAATAGAGGCTTTTCAAATGTGGTGCTACAGAAGAATGCTGAAGATTAGGTGGGTAGATCACATGACTAATGAAGAGTTACTGACCAGAATTGGTGAGAAAAGGAATTTTGGCATACCCTGACTAAAAGAAGGGTATCGCTTGGTAGGACACATTCTTAGACATCGAGGACTCGTAAATTTAGCGTTGGAGGGAAGTGTGTGGGGTAAAAATCGCAGAGGGAGACCAAGAGACGCGTACAGTAAGCAGATTCAAGTGGATGTGGGTTGCCGTTCTTATGAGGAGATGAAAAGGCTTGCTCAGGATAGAGTAGGGTGGAGAGCTGCAGCAAACCAGTCTTCGGACTGAAGACCATAACAACAACAACATGTGAAGAGAAAAAACAAACGATTACGTAGCACCTCTCTACAGGCAGTGTCATGGCCAAATTCTTACCATAAATTTCACAAAAAAATTTGAATTGCGTTTTGATTCTTGAATATGTAATAAAATTGATATCTGGAACAAACTGTCGGCACACCGACAGGCAGAGGCAGCTTATGAGATTGTCGTCTCTCCGGCTGCCACGTAATCGTAACTTGTTTAATTTCATTACTGAAAAAAAAATCGTTCACGCACACTACGAGCTGATAGTCGATGCTGCTGCAAATGTCGTCGAACTGTTTGTGCAGATGGTTGTTGTGTTGCAAATGTCCCCATCTGTTGACTCAGGGATCGAGACGTGGCTGCACGACCCGTTACAAATGTTGAAATGTTTGAATAGCTTATGGGTCATCAGTCCCTAAACTTGCAAACTACTTATGAACTAGCTAATCCCAAGGACGGCACAAATATCCATGCCCGAGGGGGGATTCGAACCCCCGACCGTAGTGACCGTGCAGACCGTGACTGAAGCGCCTCAGTCCCCTCGGCCACCGCGGCCGGCGATCTGTTACCGCCATGCGGATAATCTACATCTACATCTGATACCCTGCAAATCACATTTAAGTGTCTGGCAGAGGGTTCATCGAACCACCGTAATACTATTTATCTCCCATTCTGGAACACCGCGCGCGAAGAAAGAACACCTGAATCTCTTGGTTCGGGCTCTGATTTCTCGCATTTCATTCTGATTGTCATTTCTACCTATGTAAGTGGGAGTCAACCATATATTTTCGTAAGTATCCCACGCCGCAGCGAATAGCGCCGTTGTTGTAATGATTCCTACCCCGGATCCTGTATCATTTCCGTAACGCTGTCTCCTCTGTATCGTGACAATACGAAACGAGCTGCCCTTCTCTGAACTCTTTAGATGTCCACCGTCAAACCCACCTGATAAGGATCCCACACTGGGTAGCAATACTCCAAAAATGGACGGATAAGCGTAGTGAATGCAGTTTCTTTTGTAGTTCTGTTGCATCTTTTAAGGGTTCTGCCAATAAATCGCAGTCTCTGGTTCGCCTTTCCCACGACATCATCTACGTGTTCTTTCCAGTCTGAAGGAATAGTAATTCCTAGGTATTTTGTGGAGTTTACGGCCTTCACTTTTGATTGATTTATCTTGTAAACAAAGTTTAACGGATTTCTTTTCCTACTCATGTGGACGACTTCACACTTCTCATTATTTAGAGTCAATTGCCAATTTTTACAACATATTGATATCTTATTCAGATCGTTCTGCAGTTTGTTTTGATCTTCAGATGATTTTACTAAACGGTAAATGACGGCGTCATCTGCAAACAACCTAAGATAGCTACTTATGTAGATAAGGAACAGCAGAGGACGCTGTGGAACCCCCGATGTCACCTCTATCGCCTGATATCTCGACTGCTAGTGATACGAGGCCCTTGGGATCCAGCACGGCGTTCCGTATTGCCCTCTTGAACCCACCGATTCCATATTACGCTGCCATTGGATCGTGACCAACGCGAGCAGCATGTCGGGATACGATAAACCGCAATCGCGATAGGCTACAATCCGACCTTTATCAAAGTCGGTACGTGATGGTACGCATTTCTCCTCCTTACGCGAGGTATCACAACAATGTTTCACCAGGCAACGCCGGGCAACTGCTGTTTGTGTATGAGAAATCGATTGGAAACTTTCCTCATCTCAGCACGTTGTAGGAGTCGCCACCGGCGCTAACGTTGTGTGAATGCTCTAAAATGGCATTTGCATATCACAGCATCTTCTTCCTGTCGGTTAAATTTCGCGTCTGTAGCACATCATCTTCGTGGTGTAACAATTTTAATGGCCATGATGATGCTCAATGACCGAAAATGGTAGATAATAAAGATTTAAATAAGACAGCTGATTGTATTTACAGACTGTTCCGTCGGTTCTTGACAGAATATTTGATTCATTTTGAGTGCAACACACGAGATAATTGTGCAATATTCTGCAAATTTTATTTGTTACTAACCGGCTTTCGGCAGTTACGCTATCGTTACCTGACGATGGCGTAACTGCCGAAAACCGGTTAGTAACAAATAAAATTTGCAGAATATTGCACAATTATCTCGTGTGTTGCACTCAAAATAAATCAGCTGATTGTTAAAATGCCTTTTATAAAAAAAATTCAACATCTGTTAATAATCACCTCTCTAAAGCAATTAAACTATAATATTCAGCCGCGGCGGAGTGGCCGAGCGCATTGAGGCGGTATGCTACGATGCGCGAGGATGTTCCCCGTGGGGGATTCGAGTCCTCCATCGGGCATGGATGTTTGTGTTGTCTTTAGTATAAGTTAGTTTATAAGTTTAGGGACTGATGACGCCGCAGTTAAATCCCTTAAGCTTAACAATCAACAACAACATCAATATAATCTTCATTCTTCTCCTTTTCGTAATCAGTCTGTCTATTTTTCCAAAGTGCCCGTCAGAAACGCTGCCTCTGGACGACGATTAACTATCGACAGGACGGTCGCTGCGTGGCACAGCTGCTCGGAATGGCGCGGTGCCTGCTAAGTGTCGCAGTTTGCTGGGATCAAGTTTTTGAGTTCTTTGAATGTGTAGTGGCAGCCAGACTTCACGAGGAGTTTGGTTGTCCGGCCCGTCGTTAAGGCTAAGCACATGCTTACGTCGGCCACAGCAGTTAGCTCTCTCTCTCTCCGTTGCTTACAGCCGGAGGACAACATTCTGCGTAATCGCTCCCACAGCGACCAAATTTTGGCTTAACGAGGTGCGCTAAACCGCTAACCTTAAACGAAATGAATATGCGTGCGCTGTTACAACCTCCAAGCTTCACAAGTCCGGCTTTGTTGTGTCAAATTCTCCATTGCTAGAACAGATGCAATGTACCTGACTTCAATTATTTGACGAAAAATCACATTACGTTTTAATTACAGTATCACGACTATTGTAAGTGCAGTACGTGCTACCTTTATGAGTAGATAAGAAATGTCCAAGTGTTTGTGAGGCTTATGGGACTTAACTTCGGCGTCATCAGTCCCTAAACTTACAAACTTCTTATGAACTACCTTATACTTAAGACAACACAAACATCCATGCACGAGGGACGATTCGAACCCCCGGCGGTTAACGGCCTCGCGTATCGCAGCATAGCGCCTCAATGCGCTCGGTCACTCCGCCGCGTCAGTAGATAAGATATGAGGTCGTTGACAATTCTGCGTGTGAGCTATCTATGTTAACTCTTTATGATCTGACGCTTCATAAAAATGAGCGTAAAACATTCTTCGTCATTTGAATTGCAGCGGAAATGTAGCGTGTCAGATATTCTTGCTTTGGTACATTGTTAATGCATCGCAGTTCTTTCACTGATATGATATCTGTGGCACCAAAGCAATTCGAATTTCAGCACTTAGACCTTTGGATATTTAGTTGTATGCGGGTGATTATTCAGATTGTATTCTGTAAATTTCCTGCAGGAAAGTTATTTTCATAATTTATGATAATGATTGGTTAGGAGCGGAACATATTATAAATCCAGTGATTAAATTTGTAAATATAATTTGGTACTTTTAAGTCTTGTTATGCCTATATAATATATTATTTGGTGTTTCTTTATACTAAACATATTTCCCAACAACTAAAATACCACAGAAAAATTTCGAAATATCAAAGTGAAAAGATAAAAATTCAGGCCACAAAGAGTTAAAATGTGCAGGTATGGCGGCAAAACTCGACAGGAATCAAACTACAAACACTCCTCGATACACACGGTCTCGCTAACTAAGATCGATAGACGAGCACAACGAAAGACGTGTTTATTATGACGATTTTAAGCATTTTATACAGAGGTTACACAAATTTCAAATTAGTTCGAAAAGTTTCTTACTGATAGCCCGCTGCAACTCTTCAGTATAAACGTGCAAAATTAAATTGGTCCTTTTGCAATCAAATCTCAATGTGAACTCACAGTACGGAAGGCGCGAACAATGAAATTTGGCATAATTCCTGTTGGATCTCATTGGAAACGGCTTCCGATATTACGCATATCGGCGGTTCGACGATTCATGTTCGTCCAGCGTGGTGGGTTGATCCGGTAGACAAATATTCAAATTACATATTATTTTGCTGTGGTGTCTGTTCTTTCGGACATGTCTGAAAGAACAGACACCACACCAAAATATTAAGCGTTTAGGCGCGAAGACGGTGTCAGCTTCAATTACTTCACCGCATATGCGGTTATACGTTTGACCTCGCACCGGAATCCGTAATGGACTGATGACCCCGCAGTTAAGTCCCTTAAGCTTAACAATCCGTAATGGCGAGTGTAAGAGGACATGAACGATAGGGGTGCTACTTCCATAGCGTGCGACTTGTGGAAACTTGAGACGGCCAGCACGCGAGCACGGGTGGCCAAGTGGTTAAGGCGACCGCTGACCGAAAGTGGGAGACCCGGGTTCGATTCCTGGTCCGGCTCACATTTTTCACTTGTTTCATCTCAATGCCCTAAAGCAGCCTCTGTCAATCCTTTCCTTCCTAATCCTTCTTCCTTCCTCTCCTTTATTATTCATTTGAAAATATTCAAATGTTTGTCAACCTATTGCATCGAAGTGCTATGGTCATCAGTCTTTAGAGTTACAAACAAACTAACTTACACTAAGGACAATACACATGCCCATGACTGAAGAAGATCTCGAACCTCCGGCGGGAACGACCGCCCAGTAGGCAGCATGGTGCCTTAGACCACTCGGCTATTCCGCGTATCTCCGGTAGATAGTATCTTTCTATGTGCCCTACAAAAAGTTGTCACAGAGTCCGATCGGGCGAAAAAGGAGATCCTTCCCTGCGTCAGTAAATTTACAGTAATCCAACGTTGTGACTATTTCCCAAGTACTCATTAAGAAAGCGAAACACCTGTTCGAAAGAAGGAAGGAATGAAGATTGGGTAAAGTGTCCCATCAGCAGCGTGGTCATTTGTGACGGAGCACACGATCGGATTGTTTTAATAAGGATGGAGAAAGAAATCGGCCGTACTCTTTCATAGGAACTATCTCGGAATTTCCCTGGAAAAGCTCAGGAAAATTTCGGAAAACCTAAATTTGGAATTGAACCGCCCTCCTCCAGAATGCGAGTCCAGTGTGCTAACCACTGCACCAGCTCGTTTGGTAAACACCTGTTCGGTGCGACGTGGTCCTGCTTGAACGATACTCCAGCGATAGACGTGTGGCGACAAATCGTTCCAAAATTGTAAATAAAGTTTACTAGTGAACGTTTCTCGCCTTAAAAAGGGCCATAATGACTCTGCTATATAAAGCCCACCAAAAAGTAACACTGCGACAATACAGTGGGTTTGCTTCTCAAAAACGGGAATCATCGAACCTCAAGTCGCCAGTTTGGATTGTTTACGACTCCGTTCAGGTGTAAGTATACTTCATCGATGAATCAAATGCAGTCAACATCTTTCATTATCAAGTATTGTGAAAATCTGCTTCAAATGGTCAGCTTTCTTTCCTTTTTCTGGAAGCATACCTGCAAAAATACAGACTTAAAAAGTTAAGAAGTTATATTTTGCGACTGCAAAGTACGGTTAGAGAGCTTCTGGGGCAACACCAACTAGAGACAAGGCCTCAAAAGAACCCGTGCCAGTTCACACTGACCAGCCGCAGCTGCCAGCTTACTGGCTGGCCGCTATGAGGCAGTGGGACATGCCCCAGCGGCCAGCCAGTAAGCTGCCGACCGCGGCCTGGTCAGTTTGACGTGGCACAGGCTATTGTGAGGCCTTGTCTCTAGGTGTTATTGCCGGGGCTCGGTAAGGGATGATTTAGGATTGAGGAAGCCCAGTGGAATACCCTGTCAATGCAGAAAAATTTACATTGGCCAAACATTAAGAACCCTTCAAGATCGATTGTACTGAACATCATCGGCACACACGATTGCTTCAGCCAGAGAAATCTGCGCTGGTCGAGGACTACCTTACCGAGGGACATAGAATGGTGTAAGATGAGACGAAAATGGTAGCCTCTGCATCTCGTTATTGGGATTGTGTTTTAAAAGAAGACATTGAAATACTTGTTTCTCACAATAGTATAAATAGATACAAGGGTTTTCCCTTAAATAAAATGTGGAACCCTGTGTTATTTGACTTTTAAAAAAACCGACGGTCTTTAATTAGGCCTGCAGATACAGTACGGAATAGCGATTCATCGTTCGCGCCGAATTACACCTCTGGAGCGCTGTGTGGCAGAGGGCCATGAGACCACACGGGTCTCAAATTAAATGGTAAGCAGTAAGGTTTCTTTTAACGATACACGAGTGCATTCGTGGTATCTATTGAGGCCTGGAACATATCCGGACCCGCGCCCCCGAGAGTACCCCGCGATTTAATACAAATCGGCGCTCGCGAGCAAACGTCCAAACAGTCCTCCCTCCCAACGGAATTCCCACTGTCGGCCTCCTTCCTGCTCCAGCAGGCACCTTATGGGTGGGATTTCTCCAGCTGCCTTTCTTCACCTTTCACTCAATTGTTGTTACACAACAGTTGGCTCCTTGGTTTCTGAGTTGTGCCGACATACAAAGTGACTAGTTGTCAGTGGCGGCCGGTGAGATTTTGTAAGGTGTTGCCACAAAAATCATAATAAAAAATTATTATTATTATTGTTAATGAAAATGAAAATTACTCTAAAATACACTGTTATGAACTTCATGCCACCACACACATTAAGATATTACAAAATGTTATCATTTATTTATATCTCTCACATTATCTGTACCAAACAAAAAGTATAGGGTATCAGAAATAAATAGCGCTCTTCTTAAATACTGCTTCAATTGCTAAGAGTGAAATGAGCAGCTGTTAGTTTCTGACAAAAGCAGTGCTTTAGCTGGGCTGGTACGGCGTACCGCCTAAAATTCAAACTCGCTATTAGCGTACAGGCTAAAATTCTGTCTTAAATCTGTAAAAACCTGTAAAATACAGCAAAAATGCCTTATGTATAGTTATACAATATATCTATAGTCTAGAACAGGGACAGCGGGTTGCGTCGGCGGTGTTTTCATATTGATCGTAGGTTGGAAACGCACATTTCGCGTAGCCAAAGGCATGTCACTTTCACGTAAACATTGCGAGCGAGACACGATGGAATAAATTTATAGCGCCGAAATTACAGCGCTTTTCCGGTTTGTTGTTTTTGTGAGTGAATGTCTGCGATTGTGTGTAAACTTTTTGCCATGGATATCAGTATTTTCCTTACATATTCAAGATTTGGTTTGATATGAATCTGTCACTACTTTTGACACTACAAATTAATCCATTTACGTTTACTCGTCCACATACGAAGCCCGATGCTTTAATTAAAAAAAAAAAAAAAAAAAGCTAATCTGTTTAAACGTTATTTACTTGCAATGAAAACTACTTGGTAGAGCCCTGTGCAGAAGAAAAGGCTTACGTTATTTTATTTGTCTTTAGTAAAACTTTTATATCCAATCATATTTTTCGTCGAAACACTGTGTGCTGCTGCCTTACTCAGTGGACATAGTCAACTAACTCGCACTGCTTTGTCCCAGCATGCCCCACTGAGACTGCTGACGTGACTGTACCCTATTCTAGACTTTTACTTAGATTTAGTTCCCCGCAAAATATGTTTTTGTGTACTTACATCAAAATGATCCTCACAGAAATACACACATGAAGTAGCCGATATTCCATTTGGATCTCTTCACGCCAGTATCAACCACTTTTTGCGTATCTTCTCATTTTTTGGTACTTGCAAGAACAATTTTTCTGGAGTCCTGACAGATGTATTGGTACAGTGCGGAACTAATCAATAGTTGTAGGTCATTATGCAAACGTTAAGCCTGCCGCGGTGGCCGAGGGGACTGAGGTGCTCCAGTCACGGTCTGCACGGCCACTACGGTCGGGGGTTCGAATCCCCCCTCGGGCATGGATATTTGTGCCGTCCTAGTTCGTAAGTAGTTCATAAGTATCAGTTCAGTTCATAAGTAGTTTGTAAGTTTAGGGACTGATGACCCCGTAGTTAAGTCCCATAAGCTATGCAAGCATTTGAACATTTTTTTTTTTTTTTATATATATAAGTACAGAAATCCACGAGGTAAAAAAGCATGTTCGGACCATAATATGACGTCATTAATAATTTAAAACGATTTCCAGAGAACAGTCAAATACCCTATTGTCGAATGGATTTCGGAAAGAAAAATTGGAAAGTTGTAGGTTCGTTCGAAATGCGATCATAACCATCGAAGCGTTTAAATTGCACTTACGCACAATCACAATGGAAACTGACTGGCGGTCAAATGTTCAAGTTAGCCCATGTTGCGTTCCGACTAGTCTGAACTTAGACAGAGGAAATGCTTCTTACCGACTCCAAAGTGTTTAAGAACGTTGCTCTAAAGAGATAAGCCACTACATTCGCAAAGTCTTATGTACGCAATATCATTGCCTATTCTTTGAAGAAATCAACTGCGAAATTCCTGCAATTCTTTTAAACATTTAAGGGGCAGTACATCGCAACATTTTGACTTAGTTTACATTGAATCACGAAACACTGCACGAGTTACGAACGTCTTCATGCTTAGCACGACGCGTTTTGAGAACGACTCACTGTCAAGATAAAATATTTACCGTAAGTATTATGTTTACTTAACCGTCTTTTCTGCTCTGTAGTCAGTTTAAGATCATAAAATAGTGTGTCGTAGCACTTGTAGGAACTAAAATAGAAGCGAATTGTAATCTCTTTGACCAATGCTTCTTCAATCGGCTAGATGTGTACAGGTTCAACTGTTGGTGACGCTGCTAGTTTTGCTTCTTGCGGCAGTAAACACTTGGTTCCGAAAAGTTCCACGCAGTTCCAATGTCCGAATTTTGTGATTTTGGTGTGATATAAGTCTGCATTTAATTCCCGGCAGCAACAGGCACTCATATTGTCTTCTGGAACGCCAGTCTTGATTAGTTACTATATGATGTCGTTGGCCAAAGCCGATGGGTGGTTTCCTCATCTACACTAAACCCGTGAATACAATAAAAATGAGTTTCAAATCTATAAATTATAGTTATTTTTGTTAGTGTACTCACATACATAAATCTTTACTTTCTTGATTTTCTAAGAATGTCCATTTGACTCATTTCATATGGAATGAGCAGAGTACTGCCTAAAATATTTTTTTCGCCGAGCAGAGTACCGCCTAATTTTTTTTTCCAACTAAAGCACTGGACAAAGGGGACTTATGGATACTGTCCTTATTACTACAGGCGAAACCAGACCACAATGCACATTTGTTTATGAATGTGAAACAAAAAAGCGCAACATCATTGGCTATGTGCAGCTGACTCATGATTGTCCGTCATGCACTGTTACCAATGTCTACATGGCAAGTAAAAATTATCGCCACTGCACTTTTGCCGCCTGAAGAATAGTAGGAAGCGACTGTCCAAAAGAAAGAGAGTAGGAAGGTTACTTTAGCTATCTCTTCCTCTTATCTGTTTGAAAAATACAATTAGCATACGAACTAACAGAGAGTGAATAAATTAAATTCACTTCCCAAAATCCACATTACAGATTTTAATCAAATTACCGACGTATAAATTAAAATCGTCGTACTCACCAAAAGCAGAAACCTTATGACTTTCGGAAGACAGCTTCAAAATAATGCGAACAGTATTGAAAATCAGTTCGTTTCTACATCTCATTTCAAAATTTCAATTCAAGGGCGATTGAATTATTTTCCATGCTGCATACAAGTAACTTATCATAGGATGTCGTCCCTAAGGTACTCAGTCTTTCTTCTTTCATGGTATATCTTAGGAAAGTTTTAATTTTCTTGTTCACTGGCAAATGCCGCTCAGCACCATCTGATGTCGAAACTGCCTATCACAATGCCTTTCTCGACATTTTCATACTTTCTTTGAAAGTTTCGAAAAGTTCGTCCTCTAGAATGAGCAAAAGATGGGAAAACTGAAACAAATACGAATTCAGGCTTAGCATAGAAAACATTAAGTACTCCCTCAGTGGCGGATTAAGGGGGGGGGGGGGGCTCTCGTCTGTTGGGGGGGGGGGGGGGGGTGGCTCCAATTACCTCTAAAGAATGTGTTTTATTTATTTATTTTTATTTCTTTGAGCGCACCTTTGGCCTCTCGTTCTTGGGCCTCCAAATCCCGAAAGCTATTCTTTTTACACTGCCTCGTGTCTCTTGTCCAGGGGGGCCTCCAAATCGTAAAAGTTACTGTTTTTATAGTAATTCATGTATTTCTAAGTGGACAAGGGGCCTCATTTTGTTTTGCCGCCGCCCCGGACCTACGCCAGCCTTAGTCCACCACTGTTCTCCCTTCAACTTTCTTTTCTTACAGAATGTACGTGTCAGTGATTTAAAGATCTGTATAAAAATAATGGAAAATTTGTCGAACCGGTTCACAACGAATAAATTGGTTGCAGTGAGGTGCCCAATGAACTGAAAACGTTATTTCACTAAGAATGGTATCGTACACTACCAAAGCATTTTTTAATTAATTTATTTATTTTTGATAGTCTTCAGTGATCCATTGTCTCTTGGTAGGCATCGTTACGTTACCTACACAATAAATCTGGTTAATCAATGTTTCGCAATACCGCTTCAAAGTTTGGACCAACCAAGGTCAAATAAGCGGGGATGCCAACTCGAAGTTGAAGAAATAAGCTAGTTCAACATAAAAATAAATAAATAAATAAATAAATAAAAAATAAGAAGGGTCACAAATGCTGCAGCCTTCGACACCTTCCTGTCCCATTCTCTCCATGCCTCCTCTGGTCCTCAGATGCTCTAAAGCGCGGTACCTGATGGAAGCATCTGTAAATGGAAACTGTCAACTCGATTGTGCGAACAATAGCGGACTACAGTTTGTGATTTCTACTAAATCTTGAAATTTCTGTTGTGTGCAGGCACCACCAGTTTTCAAAATGAAAGACATAGTACTTTCATGGATATTTATTAGAAAAGCAATGTCAAACATTTTTCTGGTTTTACTGCGCGTTTGATACAGCAAAATCACACGTTTAGGCTAGTTCCTGTAACTTTGTTTTTGTCTATACATTTTTAATTACCAAGAGAACTATATGTTGTGAAACAGTTGCTTTTGTACGGTAACATATTTCAGTATTTTTCCCCCTGTCTTATCAAGGACGTAGCCAAAGGAGGGTCTTGGGTGTCCGGACCCCTCCTATCACCTAAACGATAAAATCTACTCAAATTTATACTAAGGACAACACACACACACACACACACTCATGCCAGATGGTGGACTCGAACCTCCGAAGGGACTAAATGAAATAACACACGACCTACCGTGTAGTGGAACTGAATGATATTGTTATCCGTCATATAACGAAAAAGTGATACGCACTATCGACGTCAACAAAACCATCTATAGAGTTTAATTATCGATACATCGATAATAGCATCGGCTGTTGTCTAATTCTCCTTTAGCCGTTATTCATTGTTAACCGTACTCCATTATTGCTATGTTAAGCATTACAGTGAAATGCTGCGGCTGCCGTTAATTTCTTTTGTGCTGTTAAGATAGTTTCCAGTTATGAATAAGTTCATAACAAGAAAAAAGACAAAAACCGACTTTCATTCGTCCACTAGCGTTATGGCAAGTTAAAATACATACTACTATAATAGCTTATTTATCTATTTACAGCAATTTAATGTTAGCAGTGCAGTCGTTATTTGGAGTGGCGTTATTTCAATATATCATAAGGCACCTCACTCAGTACGTGATAGGTTTGAGAACAATATTTTATCTAGAGGATGGATTCGTTTCAATGCTAACAAGAGTAAAAGAACCAATAATCTTGGAAATAAAATTACAGACTTACGCTCCCTAAATCAATATGTAAGTATACGGATACAAAAATTAATGCAATTTTGCGAAACGCCAATCTAGAAGCTACACTCTACAGTCAGTGCTCGTGGCTGACTGACAGTGAGCTTGTGACATGCAACCGTGTCATTGCATGTTCAAATGCAAAGAAACACTTCTCATTCTGATAATCTGACTTCCTTTGGAATAACAACTTAAGGTTCTGCTGGCATATATTGAAACAATTTTTAAGAAATGTTTTCCTCGATTTTCTATATAAAATATTGCAGTATTTGTAAAAAGGTCTTACAAACGCAAATTATAAAAAAATATAAAAAAAAAGGTTGTTTGCTTTTAGAAGAAATGAGAAACATGAGCCTTTGTAAATTTCTCTTTAACAAGTCAGATCACCCCTTTGACAATATCCTGGCTATGTCACTGGTCTTATGTCGACAGCTGATGAAACCAGAATGATTTCTTCTCATCCTTGAAATTTCAATTGCGCACAGACATCTATTTTAAGTGTGCGGAGTTCACTTAAATAACATACTAGAACTTTGTTCTATGTTAAATTCTTGTTGTCTGTGTTGGTGTTTCTGCTAGTGGAAGGTTAGTTTATAATTAATAACCTATCAATAGATAAACAACACACCAACAATGCCTATATAGTTTTTTTGTAAACACAGCATACAGATTAAATGTTTGTTAAATAGTAAAGCAATAAATATTAAATACCTTCTTGTTGGGATCTATGGAATCTGATAAAAGAACAACTGTGTGTTATTTTACAGAGGCAAGTAATGTGATATTATGAAAAGCTATTTTTTTGGCATATATTCTGGTACTGGTTAGTCCTATAGCATGTTCCAAGGTTTAGGTTATGTTGAAATGAAATGCCTATGTCTGTGGTGTTGTAACTAACAATAAGTTTGGCTAGATTAGATTAATGCTTGTTTTATATATCATGATTATATAAAAGTTTTACTTCTCGTCACACTGGCTTCATATGATTATATCGGCAAATGAGGCTCAATGTCGACAATCACATGATGTCAACATTAGACAATTGCGTGACAATGGAAAAGTTTTGTCAGTAAATCTTCATTGTACAAGAATTACTTTTATTGGGTAGAAAAGAGTGCATACAAGCACCTTCATGCATAGAACAAGAGCAGCATTATTTAATCACATCACAGTATTGCAGAGTCCCTCTAATCCAAATCCCGGTAATCCAAACATCCACTTAATATGAATATGAAAAATATTAGTCAAAGTATGGAAAACTGTATGGTAAACTGCTGTACATATACACTATTTTCATTAACACAGCACACGAAACATGTATTAGAAAAAATGACAAGAAAACCTTAGCTTTAAACAACATATAACAATGAAATAAAAGCTGTCAAACTTACTGAAATACAGCGGACATTTTATCCCTACTTTTAGATGACAAAAACTCATTGTTTTTTAGCATAATGAAGAAAGTCTTTTATGACATAGTTGTGCCATTGTCTCATAAACATCATATCAGCAGGTGTGGCAGTAAGCTAAATAACATAGCCTGAGGTTATGGGCTTTTGCTGTGTCACTGTGTGGCAGCACCTCTCCTTGGTCACTTTCAGGCTCATTGTCACTTCCGTCACAGCAGTCCACTTCTTCCTGGTCTTGAGTCACAGAAGCAACTAAATCAATGTCAGTAAGGTTCTTCACACATGCCCCATCCGTTGCCATCCACTCATCTACATCTCCTTCATTAGCTTCTTCAAATACAAGGATTGTCTGTACCATTTGTAGTAGATTTTCCTGTTCCTTTCAACTACATTGTCCTAAAATTCAAGAGATGTCCAGTTTTCTCCACGATTTTCTCAGTATTTTCTGAAATATTCTACCACACGTCAGTAGCCCAGTAAACAACCTTCACATTGGTCTTTTTTTTATTTTGCTCACTTTTATAATCTTGGATCAGCATTCTTAAAAATTGTTTTCTGTAAATCTGTTTTAATGTTTGCAATACACCCTTGTCCATTGGCTGTAGAAGTGGTGTAACATTCGGCGGCAATAAGTTCGCCACAATTTCTCCATCATATAATTCCTCAGTGCTGGGGTGAGATGGCGCATTGTCAATCAAAAAGATTGCATGGGGAGACAAATGAATTTCCTCAGAAAAACATGAAACAGAGGGAACAAACTGGCTGAGAAACCATTCTTTGAACAGCTTACCATCCCTCCATTCTTTTTCTGGTTGTAACAATATACAGGCAATGACTTTATGTTGTAATTTTTAAAAGCTCTGGGCCTGTCTGGTTCACATATATGGCAGCTTGTGATTACCAGCAGCATTGCTGCAGACTAATAAAGTCACATGATCTTTGCACATTTTAAAACCAGGAGCATGGTATTCTGCTTTTGATGCCAGGCTTTTTGTTGGCAATGCCCTAAAATTTAAGCGAGTTCCATCAGCATTATACATTTTTTAGGGGGAATACTTTCCCTCTTAGCATTTTTTCAAACTCCCCAAGAATTCCTTCACTGTCTCACAGTCAAAAGAAAGCTTAACTCTCAATTTGTTATTAGGTGACTGATTCCATGACTCTTTAATCTGTCCAACCAACCCTTACTCGCACTAACACACACATCACCATTCAGTAATAATTTGTTCAGGTAAACAGCATTCTCCTGAACCAGTGTTCCACTCAAAGAAGTTCCTCTTTCTCTTTACCATGTAATCCAAAGGAAAATAGCTTCATCCACTTTATCATACTGGAACTGTTTCAGTCTGCTGAATTTATAGTGATTTTCCTGAAGGTGTTGCACAGAACTGTTCAAGCTTCACTCGGTTCTTCTTCCAGTCACAAATAGTTGTTTTACCAAAATCAAGTTTCGTTGCCAGTTTAGATACATTCTCACCATTGTCTATCCACTTCAAAGCATTCAGTTTTTATTTTTGAGTTGACATAGTAAAATTACTCATGATGAAAATATGTACACCACTACACCTGAACAAATACAACTTTTACGCAGGCCAGTGATTGATAACCAACATAAACCAACAGCTTTGCAAGCCAACTGGTAGTGCACTGACCTCTCACTATAAAGGTCTCAAGTGCTCTAAAACAAAGCTAGTGATGAAGGGAGCCATTGTTACCATTTGCTACTATGGTGTACCTACTTACCTGTTTGGTATACTTCATTCTATAAACTCGGCACTGTAATTCTGGCTGATCAAAACAAATTGGTAATCCGAACAAGGTCTGGTCCCAATTAGTTCATATCAACTGTATGTACAAAACACTAATCAAGTCTTTCTACGTAGTTTAGATTTATAATATTAAAATCTCTGCAAATATGTTTTTGATCTTGCCAACAAAATCATGCAAGGCTGCCCAGACAGGAAGAAAAGATTCTCCATAATGTGTAATGTGTTGGTTTAATAATAGGTATATTTTCATGATATTACATGGTATAATTAATTCATGTGTGATTACTATAATTGTATCATCAGAAAAAAAGAACTAGCTTCACATTTTTGTGAAAAAAGGATGGCAAGTAATTAATACCTTAAAAATAGCATAGGACCAAAGACTGAATCTGGTCCACACCCTTCCATGGTTACTATCTACCAAGAGAACTTTCCTCCTATTTTCTACTTCTTTCTAAAAAGTTGGTTTTCTTTTTAAACACTGTTCGACACTAACTACAGCTACATCTACTATTGCCGCTTACATACTCAACTATGGTAGCAAGGAACATATTTTGTTGTTAATCTGAAGACAGTGCTCCTGATTTGTTCGTTATTGCAATCACTTTGTATTGTTATTTTGGTTATATATACTGTGTAGCGTAAATATATTTCTGTTACAGTAATTCTGTTGCCCATATTTATATTTACAGTTGCTGAAATTATGAAAGTATCTCTCATAATTGTTGCTGAATTAGGTATTAAAGATGGTATAATAAATTGAAGGTGCCATAGTATGACCAGTATTTCAATCAAAAGTAAAGGTATTTCATATTTGTAGTTGCTGACAAGTTATTTTCCCGGTGTTTATGAATCTGTATTCACACATGCAGGTGTCAACTGGTTCACAGGTGTCTCACATGTGCATGCAACACCCCTTCCACCTCCCTCTCCCCTTAATTCATACACACCATTGCTTTATAGTTTGGAAGATATACGTCTCGAATTTATGTATAGATAAAATATTCCTGTTCATTTTGTACAGGATCAACATTGTTGAAATGACTTTGAAATTAAAACTAACTGCAGTTTTGGCAGAATAAATTGATTGGGGTTTTAGGAGACATTGTATTTAAATAATATTGCACTAGATTTAATCTTACTAGATATACTTCTTCTTTAACCTTTCAGGGATTTTGACAAATGAATCATTTATAGATATAAGTTTATTTTGACACTTTTACTTGTCTTAATTGAACTAAACACTTGTAAATCTCTGAAGGGTTGTTCTCCAAATCCATACATAATAAATATAATAATGTAATTAAAAAGTACCATGTCATAAAAATTATAAACATGGCTGTAGGACTAGAAGTTAAGTATCAGTCTTTTCAAAGTTCCAGAATGATTACTTTCAAACACAACTTTACTGGTTTCTCTTGGTAAATTTCTCCTGTTAAAAACTGTAAGGTAAAGCAGTCAACAATCCGAAGATTGGTTTGAACACCACAGTGCTTTACTACGCATGGTCTTGTTTGGAGGTGCTATGCCATTGACTTCCTCTGACGTTCGAACTGACTTACCCAACCAGTTGTAGGGGGACCTACAGTTTAATGTGGGTTCCGAACCACAGTGATAGTCGATTTTTTTCACATCAGCAACATTGCCAGAGGTGAAAGAAGTGGAAAGTGACAGGTAAAAAATCCTAGGACCTGGCTAGGATCGAACCCACAACCTTTGGATTTTTAGTCTGGCACTCTACCACTGTGGTACTGAACCACATTGTGACATTTGTAGAAACCCCAAATGTCTGCCTAAGTGTGTTTGGATGTGGATATGTGTGAGTGTGTGTGTATTTGTTTACCTTCCTTTTTGTCCCCTAAGGTAAGTCCTTCCACTCCTGGGATTGGAATGGCTCCTTTTCCACTTCCTTAAAACCCGTATCCTTCCCTTTCTCCTCTCCTTCCTCCCTCTTTTTCCCGAAGAAGCCACCACTGGTGGCGAAAGCTCGAATGGTTGTGTGTTTTTGTGTGTGTTTAGTGTTCCTATCGACCAGCCTGTACTTTAGGTAAGTCAAAAATCTTTATTTTATACCATATATATATATATATATATATATATATATATATATATATATATATATATATATATGAAACGATTATTAAGACGAAAAATTCCTAGCAGGAAAAATAAAATATAAAAAATAGACGAAGATTACTCACCAGGCGAAGGAGCACAGGTGTGACAGCATCACAAATAAATAAATGAATACACACACACACACAATCGCAAGCTTTCGCAACCCAGTTGCGTCTTCAGGCAGTAGGGAAGGAGAGGGAAAAGGAAATGATGAGGGTTTTAAGGAAGGGGGTAAGGAGCCATTCCAATCCCGGGAGAGGAAAGACTTACCTTGGGGGAAAAAATGGAGGGTAAACAAATGCACACATGCCCACACATTCACACAGACACAAGTACACCTAGGCAGACATACTGTAGAAAGCAAAGAAGGTTAGGTTAGGTTAGGTTAGGTTAGGTTAGGTTAGGTTAGGTTCTTTGCTTTCTACAGTATGTCTGCCTAGGTGTACTTGTGTCTGTGTGAATGTGTGGGCATGTGTGCATTTGTTTACCCTCCATTTTTTCCCCCAAGGTAAGTCTTTCCTCTCCCGGGATTGGAATGGCTCCTTACCCCCTTCCTTAAAACCCTCATCATTTCCTTTTCCCTCTCCTTCCCTACTGCCTGAAGACGCAACTGGGTTGCGAAAGCTTGCGATTGTGTGTGTGTGTGTATTCATTTATTTATTTGTGATGCTGTCACACCTGTGCTCCTTCGCCTGGTGAGTAATCTTCGTCTATTTTTTATATTTTATATATATATATATATATATATATATATATATATATATATATATATATATAACTTCTTTGCTTTCTACAGTATGTCTGCCTAGGTGTACTTGTGTCTGTGTGAATGTGTGGGCATGTGTGCATTTGTTTACCCTCCTTTTTTTCCCCCCAAGGTAAGTCTTTCCTCTCCCGGGATTGGAATGGCTCCTTACCCCCTTCCTTAAAACCCTCATCATTTCCTTTTCCCTCTCCTTCCCTACTGCCTGAAGACGCAACTGGGTTGCGAAAGCTTGCGATTGTGTGTGTGTGTGTATTCATTTATTTATTTGTGATGCTGTCACACCTGTGCTCCTTCGCCTGGTGAGTAATCTTCGTCTATTATATATATATATATATATATTAAGACGAAAAATTCCTAGCAGGAAAAATAAAATATAAAAAATAAAAAATATAAAAAATTTGCTTTCTACAGTATGTCTGCCTAGGTGTACTTGTGTCTGTGTGAATGTGTGGGCATGTGTGCATTTGTTTACCCTCCATTTTTCCCCCCAAGGTAAGTCTTTCCTCTCCCGGGATTGGAATGGCTCCTTACCCCCTTCCTTAAAACCCTCATCATTTCCTTTTCCCTCTCCTTCCCTACTGCCTGAAGACGCAACTGGGTTGCGAAAGCTTGCGATTGTGTGTGTGTGTGTATTCATTTATTTATTTGTGATGCTGTCACACCTGTGCTCCTTCGCCTGGTGAGTAATCTTCGTCTATTTTTATAAAAATAGAAGTAGAAGACTTACCAAAAGGACCGGCTCGTCGATAGAAACAAATAAAATAAATAAAATCACACACAAATATATATATATATATACCTAAAGTACAGGCTGGTCGATAGGAACACTAAACACACACAAAAACACACAACCATTCGAGCTTTCGCCACCAGTGGTGGCTTCTTCGGGAAAAAGAGGGAGGAAGGAGAGGAGAAAGGAAAGGATACGGGTTTTAAGGAAGTGGAAAAGGAGCCATTCCAATCCCAGGAGTGGAAGGACTTACCTTAGGGGACAAAAAGGAAGGTAAACAAATACCTTCAATAACAAAATATTTGTTTACCTTCCTTTTTGTCCCCTAAGGTAAGTCCTTCCACTCCTGGGATTGTAATGGCTCCTTTTCCACTTCCTTAAAACCCGTATCCTTTCCTTTCTCCTCTCCTTCCTCCCTCTTTTTCCCGAAGAAGCCACCACTGGTGGCGAAAGCTCGAATGGTTGTGTGTTTTTGTGTGTGTTTAGTGTTCCTATCGACCAGCCTGTACTTTAGGTAAGTCAAAAATCTTTATTTTATACAATTTTCCTACCTGGAAGGTCTCCTTCTATAATATATATATATATATATATATATATATATATATATATATATATATAAATAGAAAACAGATGACTTACCAAAAGGACCGGCTCGTCGATAGAAACAAATAAAATAAATAAAATCACACACAAACACACATACAAGCTTTCGCCACCACTGGCAGCTTCTTCAGGAAAAAGAGGAAAAAAGGGGAGGAAAAGGGAAGGATATGGGTTTTAAGGAAGTGGAAAAGGAGTCATTCCAATCCCAGGAGTGGAAGGACTTACCTTAGGGGAAAAAAAGGAAGGTGAACAAAAACACACACACCCACACATTTACACAGACGCAAGTACACTTAAGCAGACACACTGTAGAACACTGTAGAACTGTGTCTGCTTAAGTGTACTTGCGTCTGTGTAAATGTGTGGGTGTGTGTGTTTTTGTTCACCTTCCTTTTTTTCCCCTAAGGTAAGTCCTTCCACTCCTGGGATTGGAATGACTCCTTTTCCACTTCCTTAAAACCCATATCCTTCCCTTTTCCTCCCCTTTTTTCCTCTTTTTCCTGAAGAAGCTGCCAGTGGTGGCGAAAGCTTGTATGTGTGTTTGTGTGTGATTTTATTTATTTTATTTGTTTCTATCGACGAGCCGGTCCTTTTGGTAAGTCATCTGTTTTCTATTTTTATTTTTGTTTATCCCACCGGGAAAGTTTCCCTCTATAATTTTCGTTTCATCAATATATATATATATATATATATATATATATATATATATATATATATATATATGTGTGTGTGTGTGTGTGTGTGTGTGGTGTGTGTGTGAGGTGATGCACACGAGTAGGAAAACCAATCCCATAATGTTCAAATAAAGCATTAGTAGTGAGCTTCTTGATGCATTCGTGTCGTTCAGATGTCTGTACTCCATTTTGCCTGCTTCACTTGATGCATTTTTCTATTTTCTCCTGTTGTCCATTAAGTTCAGTATCTCCTGTGTTATCCAAGGATTTCTATTAGACCTTCTCCTTCTGCCTATATTATATTCTGCAGCCTTCACTACTATATTTCTCAGGGCTACCCATTCTTCTACTGTATTACTTACTGTATGTTTGTCAATCCTCGCCTAATGCTTCTTCTAAAACTCTCAACCACATGTGGTTCCTTCAATTTGTCCAGAGTCCATCTCCTTAATTTTCAACCTTTTTACAGTCTATTAAGTTTTAATCTACCATTCATAACCAGTTAGGGCCAGAGTCTACATCTGCCCCTTGCAGTTCAAAACCTGGCTTCTAAACCTTTGCTGTTCCACTGTAAACTCAATTTGGTACCTCCCAGTGTCTCCTGGTTTCTTCCACATATATAAACTTCTTTTATGATTATTAAACTAAGTATTTGTGATTAAATTGTGCGCTGCACAAAATTCTACCAGGCGATCTCCTCTTTCATTCCTTTACCCCAGTCCACATTCACCTACTAGGCCTACATTTCCTTCTCTTCCCTTTTCTACTACCGAGTTCCAGTCCCCCATCACAATGAAGTTTTTGTTTGTCATATCTTTTGAAGGACATATGTATTCCTTTTTATGGTACTGTTTTTGTGTTATCTCTCAATTGCGCATATGCGTCCATAGTTGAGTGGTAATCCTGGCTGGCTGCCATGTAGAGGAACCTGATTTGATTCACTGTACTACCACAGATTTTTCCTTGGTAGAGGTTTGGAACAGGGTGCAGTTAGGTTTCACCTGTAGCTCCAAGGTGTGAAAATCCAACTGTGACCAAGAGTGCAGTATGGTTGCATGCCCCTCCCTAGTGTATCAAATGGTATAGTTGGCAGAGGATGACATGGGCTCAATAGGCTCAGATGATCCATATAGTTTCAGTACCCAGAACTTGACCTAATTTTTTTCCTTATTTAGCTTGATCACATTAGGGCCTTAAGGTCCTCTCTTACATATGACGAGCAATAATATATGCCAAAGACATCACCAAAATTTACAGTTATATTATTAATAATGACACTAATAACAACAATTTGAAATGACAGAGATTCATTTGAACCTCTATTTAGTACAATCATAAACTGAAAGTATAAAAAAGAACAGAAGATTGAAATGACAGTAGCAGTAGCTCTTGGGAATGAAGAAAATATGAATAAGGAACTCAGCTGACAAAAGAGTGGAAAAGCTGTGGAAGAGGAGGAATTGGCAGTGTGTTGTGGATTGGTATATGGAATAGATGGCTAAAGCAATGGAAAGTGGACTATTAGTTGTGATTTGAAGTTTGGAACAGATCTGATTTTTCCGATAGTTTGAGGATGAATACAGAACATGGTGTTGTTTGATGGTATAGAGAAGGTTTTATTTCATTGAGAATAAGTATTTCTGCTGTACTGTTCAGATAATATAAAATGAAGATAAAAAGGAGGGTGTGCAATGATTGAGAAGACAATACAGCAAGCATCATAGTCTCGACACTTATCTGTAGCCATGAAAATTGTTTGTATGGAGTGTGATTTTATCTCAAATCATACCAGTTAAGAGAGAATATGTGTGACATCAATATTGAAAAGTTTATTGGAAATAAGGTACCACTCAAAAAGTATCTCATCATAAAGACAATTGCTGAACCACAGACAGACCTGTAGAATAAACAATCAATTTCACAGTGCTCATGCACATGAGTTATATCTGAGAGATTTTGTGAATATATGTTTGCCTTTTTCTGATTAAGACTGTGGCCAAAACTATAATTGAAATGGAGAGAAGAATAGGATTCAATGTCCTGTCAACAGCCTGATCATTAGAGACAGAGCTCACACACTTATTTGGGTAATGATGGGAAAGGAAATCAGCCATCTCCTTTCAAAGGAAGCATCCTGGAATTTGCACGGAGTGATTTATGGAAGTCACAGAAAACACATATCAGATGGCTGAGTTAGATTTGAACCATTGTTCTCCTGAATGAGAGTCCAGTGTGCTAACCACTGTGCCACCCTGCTCCACCTTCATGTTGGGTGAAAGTGAGTGCCTATTACACATGCAAATGAGTTATGTCTGAGTGAATGTGTGGATGTATATGTATCTTTATCTGATGAAGGCTACAGTCAAACATTTAAGATGTGTGAATGTGGTTATATATTCTTCTTTCCTGTTTGTGGCTCAGTGATTGACTTCATGGTGAGTTGCTACCTGTCCGCTATTATTGACATTGCAGCTTGGACTTATAACACCTCTTCAATTCTGGACAATCATGTTAAAACATTCTAGACCACTCTAAATGAGAGTATTTGTGAAAATGTCACAATGATTTGTAATGAAAGGGAAATTATCATTAAAAAAAAAAATACCTTATTCGCAGGGTGACCAACTCTCCCATATTATACAGGTCCCCTCGTATTTTAGCACTTTTTAAAATTCTCCATTTCCATTATTCTTTGCCTGTTTCTCCCATATATTTCATCAGTGATCACTATTATATCAGATCCCGTGAAGTACTATTGATACTTGAAATTCTCTAAACGAGATCTCAAATAACCTTTCTTATAATACAAAACTATTGCCAATTATTGTTTGTGCTTCTACGGCCTTTGGAATGTCTTGGTCAATACTTGCAACCTTGTTGCTGGCAACTCAAGGATGCGATCTCACCGTACCTATCAGCAGTTAATGTTTTTATACCATAACAACATACAGAAGTAACATGCAAAAGTGCATTACAGAGATTAAATAGAAATGTATCATTAGTTATTCCTCATTTGAATCTCACAACATTTCTCAATGCTTTGAGAGAACCATTACTAATGGATCATTTGTCAGTTATCAAACACAAAGGAAATTTAACACCAAATATTTCAATTTAGGATATTTTCTTTGTTGTCACATAATACGCACTGTTAAGTGTCCATGTGTATTTTAATTGTTTAAAGTGAATTGGTTTTCATTTTCTGCTCTCACAGTTAAAATGAGTATCAAAAACAGGGTTTGTTATTTTATTTATTTATTTATTTATTCATTTATTTATTTCAATTATTGAACCACTTAAATACATCTGTGAAAAAATGGGTTAGAGATGATTTTCTTAATTTATAGCATTGCTTAAATAGTTATATAAGAAATGAATAGATATATCAAATGCAATTCCAATAGGTTTTGGCATACTGTTCTTGAATTTGCTCCACAAATTAGTCTTATTAATGGCATTGTTGTTAACAACACACTCTCAGCCTGCAGAGCTACCCCAAAATATGATGTACAAGTAAAAATAAGCAAAGTGTGTCTGATTTATTTTAATTTATTTTAATGTTTACTTCTCCATTATTATCCATTATTATCAACAGTTCTTGACCAACAAGTTATGGTTCCAGAATCTGTCTTACCATTATCTATCTATCTATCTGTCTGGTATCTCCTGGTGTCTCCTGGTCTCTTCCATGTATACAATCTTCTTTCATGATTCTTAAACCAAGTGTATGTTATGATTGAATTATATTCTGTGCAAAATTCTACCAGGCAATCTCCTCTTTCATTCCTTTAGCCCAGTCCATATTCACCAACTATTTACCTTCCCTTTCTTTTCCTACTACCAAATTCATCTCGCATCACAATTAAGTTTTCCTCTCCCTCAACTGTCTGAATATTTTCCTTTACCTCCTCATACATTTCTTCGATCTCCTCATCATCGGCAGAGCTAGTTGGCATATAAACCAATATTACTGTGGTTGTTGTTGTCTTTGTATCTATAACGATAACGCGATCACTGCACTGCTCACAGTAGTTTACCCTCATTCCTATTTTCTTATTCATTATCAGACCTACTCCTGTAATACCCCCAACTTATTTTGTATTTATAATCCTTTATTTGCCTGACCAGAAATCTTGTTCATCTTTCCTCTGAATTTCATTAATCCCCACTATATCTAACTTCAGCCTATCCATTTACCTTTTTAAATTTTCTAACTTCCCTTCACAATTAAGGGCTCTAACATTCCACACTCCAATCCGTAGAATGCCAATTTTGTCTTTTCTGATCATCACATCCTCCTGAGTAGTCCCCACCCAGAGATCCGAATGGGGGACTATTTTTACCTTTGGAATATTTTACTCAAGAGGATACCATCATCATATATTCATACAGTAGAGCTGCATGACCTTGGTAAAGGTAACGGCTGTAGTTTCCCCTTGCTTTCAGCCATTCGCAATAGCTGTGTGCCAAAGCCACATTAGCTGATGTTACAAGGCCACCTCAGTGAATCATCCAGACTGTTGCCCCTGAAACTACTGAAAAGTCTGTTGTGCCTCTTCAGGAACCACATGTTTGTCTGGCCTCTCAACAGATACCTCTCCATTCTCATTGTACCTACAGTATGGCTATTTGTATCGTTGAGGCATGCAAGCCACCTCACCTTGGCAATGTCTATGTTTCATGGGTGTGGACTTCATAGATTAACAATAAGATAAAAATGCCATTTACATGTATCATTAATTTTCAGCACTACTGATTATTAGAAGTTACGGTTGAAGGACCACATCAAAAAGCATGGAACAACACTGAACTGGACACGTATAACTGTTTTAGTATAGAGTAATCACTGTGGAGGTTACTAGGGGTAGTAGAGCCCAATGAGCACACAGTTTACAGTACAAATGCCTTATTCAATGTTGTCAACATGGCGAACAAGCACAGATTAACTTAAAAAAGAGCAAAAACCGAAGATAGTCAGACAGATATGACTATTGGTTCATGACCATGATCGATGACCAGACACATACAAACACTCGCATTGGTGGCTAACACCACCACAGTTTCATATAGGAAAAGCTAAGCCAGGAAAAACTAATAAATTATGAGACAATTTGTGAATAAGAATTACCTTAAGAAGAAAAAATATGTATAGAGTTTCTGACTGATGCGTGTAAATCAAAAGTCATACATGTATTATAGACAAAAAATTCCTAGCTGGAAAAATATATATTAAAAATAGATGAAGATTACCCACCAGGCGAAGGAGCACAGGTGGTGATAGTAGCACAGATATATAAAACACACACACACACTCACAAATGCAAGCTTTTGCAACCCAGTTGCTTCTTCAGGCAGAAGGGAAGGAGAGGGAAAAGGAAATGATGAGGGTTTTAAGGAAGGGGGTAAGGAGCCATTCCAATCCCAGGAGAGGAAAGACTTACCTTGGGGAAATAAAAAGAAGGTAAACAAATACACACACACACACACACACACACACACACACACATTTACACAGACACAAACACACCTAGGCAGACATACTGTAGAAAGCAAAGAAGTTAAGGAGTTAGACAGAGATGCCACTTGAGGCAGAGGCTCCGTCCAGAGAACCAAGGCAAAGATGTTAAGATGTTAAATATGGTGGGCGGGAATTCAAATTTAGCGGAGTTTGAGGCCAGGTGGTCAACGGGAAGAGAGAATATGCTGAAGGGCTAGTTCCCATCTCCGGAGTTCTGAAGGATTGGTGTCGGTGGGAAGTATCCAGATAACCCGGACGGTGTAACACTGTGCCGAGATGTGCTGGCCATGCACCAAGGTGTGTTTAGCCACAGGGTAATCCTCATTACCCACAAACACTGTCTGCCTGTGACCATTCATGCGAATGGACAGTTTGTTGCTGGTCATTCCCACATAGAACGCTTCATAGTGCAGGCATGTCAGATGGTAAATTACGTGGGTACTATCACAAGTGGCTCTGCCTTTGATCGTGTACACCTTCTGGGTTATGTGACTGGAGTAAGTGGTGGTGGAAGGGTGCATAGGGCAGGTTTTACAACTGTGGCAGTTACGAGGGTAGGAGCCAGACCCTCAGAACTCTGGAGATGGGAACACATTGGTAATGCACTATGGCAGGTTGTTCACATACAATGAGAACAGAGTGAGAAGATGAGATAGATTAGGAAGAAGATAAAGAAATCTCACAATAAAATATTATGACAGAAAAAGTAAACATACAGACACAAATGTTTTTATATATTTTTATTTCATTTTTTATTTGCTACTATTTTTAATGTCATTACTCAAAATGACACCCATTTGTAAAGCTCACCAGCCCTTATAATGCCACTGTGTAATGCTCCACAGCAAGACCTATGGGTTTGTGCTGGTGTTGCCTCACCAGCCTATCAGGAGAGGCAGATCATTGCTGTTGTAGGATCAACACTGAAAGAGTGCTTCCTATGGTACTTTGTTAAAGGGTACTGTCATTGAGCTCGTTGTTCATTTCATGTCAACACCAATGTAGCATCAACTCTGCAAGTGACCAAGTGACATCATATTACTACTCGCCATTGCTAGAAACCACTGTGAGGAAGAATATGTGTATTTCAAAAGTTGTCATTGTAAAGTCTTAGTCAAAGGAAGAACCATTCTTTTGATCTATAGGCTCTCAAGTAAAGTAAAGTTTCTGTTCACTCTTTTTACCTTTCTCTATTCATGCTTCTGATTTGTGCCCAGCTGTCCTAGTCTGCCTACTGATTCTTATGCCCTTAGCACATTACACTGCCTAAAATCACTTTGCCACGAAGAAAACTAATCCCACTCCTAATGATCCAGCTCCCCAAGACACCATTCAAATTGAACCCTGCCTGGAACAGTTCCGTCCTCCATCACAGCAAGACTCACCCCCACTTCCTCAAAATCACCTTCTCCAAACCTTCCAGGAATTTCTCACTTTCAACCTTGCCTCTCAGTCTTTCCTGAAAAATCCAACTCCCAACATCACTGCAGCTGAAGCCTGGGCCATCTGTGATCTGAAGGCTGACCATTCCATCATCATTCTTCCAGCCAACAAGGGATCCATGACTGTAGTACTTGATCGGTGGGAGTATGTAGCTGAGGGATTGTATCAGCTTTCAGACACCACATACAAAATTTGTGAAGGTGATCCCATTCCTAATGTTCAGGCTGAGCTTCAAGGGAATCCTCAGAAACTTAGGCCCCCTACAAAAGCTTTGACCAGACTCCATCAACCTCATGACCCCAATGACATCCCGCACCTCCACCTTCTACCTACATCCTAAAATTCACAAACCTAATCATCCAGGCCGTCACATTGTGGCTGGATTTGCATCATGGTCTGAAAGGCCATTGACTATTCTGTTAACAGAATGGCCCTCTAATAATACGTAATGAACAAACTTAGAGTATGGTTGTGCTGGTGTTTCCCTTGTGACGTATTTTATTGCACTTACACTAAAGCTCTACTTTACCTTTATCTGTTGGTTGTTCAGTGGTAGATGTTGTTTTAATTGCTCCCCTGCCTTTAAATCATCATGAAAATAATAGGACGTCGGATTATTGAGCGTCTTATGGGAACTACTAATATGACACATTTCATTTTATATGTATTAATTTATATTCTTGATGAAGCACAATAAAAGTACATCTTTAAGACTGCTTGTGTTCCACATGTTGCCAAAAGTAAGACTGCTTCACAACTAACTCTATACTGATCTAAGACTGACTGTGTTCAAAGTAATACTAACTTCACAACTGATTGCATTTGCGCCAATTCGCACGTGTTAATACACATAGTTTTGAGAACATTCTAGAACACGGAAGTTACAATGGTTTATATTTGATAAATTTGTTCATGAAACATAAATAAATCATTCATCAAGAAAAGATAAGAAAAATTATGACAAATGTAATAATATGGTTTTCTTATCAAAACAAAACAATACAAAAGATCATAAGTAAATAACAGTTAGTGCAATATTAATATATGTATACATTATTTAAAATTGTTAAATCAAAGCAACTATAAAATTTTACAGTCAGCAAAGTATTACATTATGGTCAATACATTACAGAGGACCTCAGATATTGTTAGTTATTAATTTCATTATTGTCTAACACTAAGCTTACAACTTTCAATAATTAATTTATTTATTTTAGTTTAATAGAAGACACTAGTAATGAAAGTGATAATCAATGTGACTTGCCAGAAGCGTCATAAGATGCTTATATAATATAAATATGGAATATTAGGGCATAATACAACGACCAACTATGGTATCGTATTTTGCATTAATTCAAACAAACGGTACTTTCCAGGGTATATACATTACACCCTACACTGTCATTGGAAAGAAAACTGTTTGGATTAGATGATAAGAATTAAAGATATCTTACAGCATTGTTTGTCTTGCACAATTGCTTACGATAACAATTATAAATTTAAGTAAATTGAAGTTCACCACTATCACACAACAATCAAATATCTTTTCTGTGCAGTATTTTGAAACACCAAGGGACTCAACTGAAATGCTCTTTTTAACATACGTACCTAATCTCCCTGACAGGAAGGACTTCAGCTAACTTACACCCTGGTAAAGGAAGCCTTCAAATTGTGACAGTATTTAAGAAGTGCTCTGAGATACCACTAATGCCAGAGTCAACATTTTTAAGGAGTACACTAACTTCATCTCTAATACCTTGTATATTTTGGTGGAACATGGTAACTCCTTTAGTACTTCGCTACCTGACATTTTTCAAACGTGGTTTCTGTGTTAGAGAGACTTCCTTAAAGCGGGAATACCCATCAGCTAACTTCAGTCTTAAAAAAAAAAAAAAAAAAAAAAAATAGAAAGGTCTAACACCAACTACTACTAGCATTTTCTCATGAGTGATACCCTACCCCCATAATGTTGTCACCCATAAGCTTTGCAGACTGAGCAAGGTGGCACAGTGATAACACACTGGACTCACATTTGGAAGGATGGTGGTTCAAATACACCTCCAGCCATCCTGATTTATGTTTTCTGTGATTTCCGAAATCACTCCAGGCAAATGTCGAGATGGTTTCTGTTGAAGGGCACAGCCGATTTCCTTTCACATCCTTACCCAAACCCAGGGCCGTACCGAGGCATTGGCGAGACTGGCATTTGCTAAGGGTGCAGCCACAGAGGAGCACAAAATGATAGGCTAAAAAAAATTAATAATAATAATTAAAAAAAAAGAAAAAAAAACAAAAAACAAAAACGGATACGGCAGTTAAAGGAGCATTTACGAAATTATAAAATTTTCTCAATTTTCCGTGCATTACATGTATTTAATACATTATTAACAATGTCAAGTGATGCATAATTATCACAATGATAATTTATGAATCAGTTCTTTTATAAATAACAAATTCATGTAATTTGCATTCATTATACAATGCCAATGTATTAGTATAACAAATAACTGATTAAATAGTTTTAATATTTTATAAATGAAGTGAATCCTATTGTTTGGTTGAAGTTGAATAATATGCTTTACAATGAACTACAATGTCTGACAGTTAGCCATAATGACAATTAGATGTAACAACAACTTTAAATTACAATTTGTACTGGAATTTGGTCAGGTCAAAAATACTACAAAAATTAATCTAATCTTAATAAAGGAAATGAAAGGAAATAAATGCTGCAAAATAAATACTACGGAATTACTGGGGTTTAATAACAGGAACAATGGCAATAGAGCATTACGAAATTAATGAGGTTTGATAATGGGAAAATAAGGTAATAGTAATGACGAAGTTATAGAAATTTAGTAATGGGCATAAAAGTTGTAATTACTGTGAAATTAATGGATTTTATTAATGGGAATAAAATGAGGTAAGTACTTAGTGACATAAACAATGTAGTTGTTATAATGTAGAAATGAATATGGGTGGTATCACAAACTTTACTACAGGATAGAAAGGTTTAAAGGTGGTATCATAAACTTTACTACAGGAAAGAAAGGTATCCAGAGCTTCAATATATAGGAAATGGTATGCTAAACTACACTATAAGGAAAGAAGGGTATCCTGAGTTTCAGTAAAGAGAGGTATCGTATACTACATTAGATGGAGCCTCATGTCGTTATATTACAAGCTTAACATACTGTTAACACTATTAGTAAAACACGTCTAAGAAATAGTATGTTGATTTAAACATAACTTTGGCTTATAAAATTCTCTCGGGCTTCTGATGAATATCAAACCACTTAACGTGGCTGGAAGCCTGAGAGAATTTTATCAGCATAACTCGCCGCTAAACTATGCATTCATACATAACTTTGGCTGTCCTTTTTATGTAATTTTCAATTTTGATACTTTCGTAAATAATAACCACCAACACTAAAAATGCATTACACTTAGTTACGGAATGTGCTGAGCCTATAAAGATACTTATTTGTATAAAAAGAACACTTCTACATGTTAGAACTATTGCACAACGTTATAACATATTTACCTTTTGTTTAAATAAATTAGGGCAGACCATGTTTTATTTATCACTGGATCCTAAAGTAAATACTGATCATTTTCCACACACTAAAATTAATAATCCATTTGATACTAAGAAACTATTGTCGAAATAGACAAAACTACTATGACTTTATGCAAATCTCGCCCCAGAGGGCCCACAGTTCTTTTGTGGGTACGTGTGTGGTGCGCACGGGGCCCCGAGCCGGAGCAGCTTTTCTTCTGCCCCAGGCTGCTTCACTTTCCCTCCCGGTTTGTGCCTTTGCCCGGAGACGGGCGTATTTCGCAAGTTAAGGTGGTTTCTTGTTGTCGTTTCTCTTATTGCTTGGTTCCTTCCTTTCTTACCATTTGTTTCTGTCTTTCTCTCCTTGTACTCTCCTAGCCTTCTCCTCCTTGCGTAATTCCCCGCCCCGGGTAGACAAGTAGGGCACGTACTTACCCCCTGGTACAGGCCAGGCCCAGGGAGGGGTGATTACCCGAGCTGGTACCTTCCGAACATGCCGATTGGTCCCTCCGTCAGTTCTCGGGAGGTGTGACCTAAGGTGTGAACAATCACCTAACGCGGGTAAGCCCTCAGAGAGGGCCCCCACTAGGAAGGAGCGCGCCATCGGAGACGCCGGTAATCACGGGGGACACTTCCGCGATGACTTGCTTCTCTTCTTCAGTGACGTTGACCCAGAAACGAAAGATAGATTTGCCTCAGGAAAAGAAGACTCTGCCTAACCTATCGAAATTTCTTGTTGTCTCTCACACCGACGGAAAAGATTTCAATTCTGTAAATCCTTTCGTCATTCAGAAAGGTGTTGAAGCGATTGCTGGCCCTGTTAAAACCTGTTCGCGTCAACGCAATGGCACATTGTTGCTGGAGGCGGACAGTGCATTCCAAACCCAAAAGCTCATCCGGACTACGTTGTTACACACGTTTCCAGTCAAGGTAGAAGCGCACCGCACACTCAACTCGTCACGGGGGGTAGTTTTTACGAGATCCCTTGACGGGTTGTCTGATGAAGACATCCAATCCTATATATCTGATCAGGGTGTGACAGCTGTCCATAGGGTGATGAAAAAGGTAGATAACCAGCTGACACCGACTCATACTGTGTTTTGGATGTTCGACAGAGTTGAACTCCCGTCGAAGGTCAAAGCAGGGTATGAAGTCATCTCCGTCCACCCTTATGTACCTAACCCAACACGCTGTTTTCAATGCCACCGATACAACCACACCCGTCAATCTTGCCCTAACGCAGCGAAATGTGTCACTTGTGGTAGTGACGCCCATGAGGGGGATTGCCCACCTCCGTCCCCTCACTGCCTTAACTGCAATGGTGACCATGCGGCTTCCTCTCGAGACTGCCCTGTATATAAGGATGAAAAGTCATCCAGCAAATACGGGTTATGGAAAAGGTATCAACATCTGTCGCTCGAAAGTTGTTGGCGAGTTGAAAGCCCACTGTTCTCCCAGCGGGCACATACAGTAAGGTCCTCACCTCCACTCGGCCTACTAAGGATTCCAGTACCCACCCTGTGACTTCACATTTGCTGACACAGTTGTGCGATCCGCCAGCCCGAAGATTGCCCATTCCACGTCCCCGCTTCCTCCAGCTGCTTCTAAAGTACAATCTTCGTCAACCTCTAGTAAACCGCGGGCACCTAAACAAGATGCCCGGGCTTTGAAAAAGGAACCCGTCCGTGAGGATTTTCTGCGTTCTCAGGCTTCCCAACCATCAACTGCCTCTTCTCAACATCAATCTTCCAGAAGAGCCAACAAGAAAAAGAGTTCCTCACCTTCCCCGCCGAGGCATGACCCATCCGTCACGCCGCCCAACAGTTGCCGGCCTTGGCCATCTTCTGTTTCACCGGGACGCTCCATCTGCCGGGCACCCGGCCCTTTACTGGCGGTGGAAACTGCCCCTCCTGATCAACTCAGGGAGGTGGCAGGCGTGTCGGTCGAACCTATGGACCATGACCCTTTGCCCCTAGACAGCGATAGCAGTGCTCCCTCGAAATCCGGTCCTCAGCGGCCGTCGAGGTGACCCCGCTTGCTTGTTCGTTTTTATCCTCATTTCTTATCTCATTTTTTATCATGGCGCTCCTTCAATGGAATATTCTTGGCATTCGTTCCAATCGGGAGGAGTTAAAACTACTCCTTAGATTGCACTGCCCGCTTCTAGTCTGTCTCCAAGAAACTAAGTTGCGTCCAAGTGATCGTGCAGACTTTCCCCACTACACCTCTGTGCGTTTCGACCTGCCACATGTGGAAGGTACCCCAGCCCATGGAGGGGTTCTGATGTTTATTCGAGACGACATCTATTACCATCCCATTACATTGCATACTCACCTACAGGCAGTTGCCGTCCGCATCACTCTATCCACATTTACCTTTTCCCTCTGTAATATCTATTCGCTATCGTCATCTGCCCTTACTAGGGCAGATGTTCTACACCTCGTTGACCAGCTCCCTTCACCTTTCGTGTTGGTAGGCGACTTCAATGCCCACCATCCTCTATGGGGCTCTCTGGCACCTTGTCCGAGAGGCTCCCTTTTGGTGGACCTTCTCCAACACCTCAATCTTGTCTGCCTCAACACTGGTGCACCGACCTTCCTTTCTGACACAACCCATACTTACTCCCACATAGACCTTGCGATATGCACTCCTCAGCCTGCCGGTCGGTTTGAGGGGTATGCACTTTCTGACACGTACTCGAGTGACCATTTCCCTTGTATCATCCACTTCCTGCATCATTCCCCATCTCCTCGTCCCACCAGTTGGAACATTTCTTAAGCTGACTGGGGGCTTTATTCTTCCATGGCTGTTTTTCACGATCAGAATTTTCCCAGCTGTGACAGTCAGGTCGACTACCTCACAGAGGTTATTCTCACCGCTGCCGAACATTCCATACCTCGTACCTCCTCTTCTCCACATTGTGTTTCGGTCCCTTGGTGGACTGCAGCCTGCCGCGACGCGCTTAGAGCCCGGTGCCATGCTTTACGCACCTTCCGCCGCCACCCAACTTTGGAGAATTGCATAAATTATAAACGAATGAGAGCGCAATGTCGTCGTATCATAAACGACAGCAAAAAAGCTTGCTGGACTGCTTTTACTAGTTCTTTTAACCGTTTTACTCCCTCCACGGTTGTTTGGGGTGGCCTACGCCGTTTATCCGGCATCAAGGTCCACTCCCCGATTCCTGGCCTGACCGTGGAGAACGCAGTCCTTGTGGACCCCGCTGATGTATCCAACGCATTGGGCCGTGTCTTTGCGGAGGTTTCGAGCTGTGCCTATTACCACCCTGCCTTTCTCCCTTGTAAACAGGTAGAGGAGGCACAGCCGCCTTCTTTCCACTCTTTTAATCGTGAAAATTATAATGTCGCCTTCACCATGCAGGAGCTAGACCGTGGTCTCGCCCTGTCCCGATCTTCTGCTCCCGGTCCCGATTCCATCCATATTGAGATGCTGCAGAACCTGTCTTCTGCGGGCAAGTGTTTTCTTCTTAGTACCTACGATCGCATATAGACTGAAGGTCATGTTCCCACATGTTGGCGTGAAGCCATTGTTGTCCCCATCCCCAAACTAGGGAAGGACAAACATCTTCCTTCCAGTTATCGCCCCATTTCTCTGACGAGCTGCGTCTGTAAGGTGATGGAACGCATGGTTAACGCTCGTTTGGTCTGGCTCCTCGAATCTCACTGCCTCCTGACAAATGTCCAATGTGGTTTTCGTCGACACCGCTCTGCTGCTGATCACCTCATTACGTTGTCGACCTTCATTCTGAATAACTTCTAAAGAAGCGTCAAACAGTAGCAGTGTTCTTCGACTTGGAGAAGGCATACAATACCTGTTGGAGAGCGGGCATTCTCCGCACATTGCACACATGGGGCCTTCAGGGCCGCCTTTCTCTTTTCATTCAAGCGTTTTTGGCGGATCGCAAGTTCCGGGTACAGGTGGGCTCTGTTTTGTCAGATACCTTTTGCCAGGAGAATGGGGTACTGCAGGGCTCCGTCTTGAGTGTAGCTCTCATTGCCATTGCAATCAATCTGATCATAGATTGTCTTTCAGCCGACGTTTCCGGATCCCTTTTTGTAGACGATTTTGCAATTTATTGCAGCGCCCAGCGGACGTGTCTCTTGGAGTGTTGTCTTCAAAGCTGTCTTGACCGTCTATATTCCTGGAGTATCGCAAACGGCTTCCGATTCTCCACTGAGAAAATGGTGTGTATAAACTTCTGGAGATACAAGGAATTTCTTCCACCTTCTCTACGTCTCGGCCCTGTTGCTCTCCCTTTTGTGGAGACTACGAAATTCTTGGGACTCATGTTGGATCGTAAACTTTGCTGGTCCACACACGTGTCCTACCTGGCTGCCCGTTGTGCCCGATCCCTTAATGTTCTTCGTGTCCTCAGTGGCACGTCATGGGGAGCGGATCGTACCGTCCTGCTTCACCTTTACCAGGTCATTGTTCAGTTGAAGCTTGACTACGGAATCCTTGTATACTCTTCTGCACAGCCGTCGATTCTCCGCTGTCTCTATTCACCATCGCGGATTACGTCTGGCGACCGGTGCATTTTATACCAGCCCTGTTTAAAGTCTGTGTGCCGAGGCTGCTGTATTACCCTTGACCACTCGACGTGACATACTCTTGTGTCGGTACGCATGATGCCTGCGGTCGATGCCCAACCATCCATCTTATTGATTATTTTTTGACGACTCACTCGATCGTCAATATCAGTTGTCTGCGATTGCCTTGCTTCCACCTGGAGTTCGGTTTCGCCGCCTGCTACAGCGGCTCGATTTTACCCTTCCTTCCACCTTTCGGTTGAGCGAAAGCCCATTCCCACCGTGGCATCAGGCCCAGGTTCACACTCACCTTGAACTTAGTTCGCTCCCCAAGGAGAGCACTCCGGATTTGGTATACCGCTCGAGGCTTGTCGAACTCCGTTCGCGGTTCGATAATGCCATATTTATTTACACTGATGGTTCCAAGAGCACTGCCGGTGTTGGATCTGCCTTCGTCATCGGGGACAACCGTTTCCAATACAAGCTCCCTGACCGGTGCTTGAACTTCACGGCTGAGCTTTTTGCCCTCCACCAGGCCGTTTTGTATACCTGCCGCCACCGCCAACCTTTCTATGCCATATGTTTGGACTCCCTTAGTGCCCTGCAGAGTCTTAAGGACCCTTTCTCGAACCATCCTCTCATGTATCGGATCCAACGCTCCCTCCAGTTGCTAGCAGATGACAGCTGTCACGTTTCTTTCCTGTGGGTCCCTGGCCACGTGGGTGTGCCCGGGAATGAGACCACCGACATAGCAGCCAAGGCCGCAGCTCTTTTGCCTCGCATAGCTACCTTTTGCGTCCCATCGGACGATGTTCAAGTGGCTCTTCGCCGGAGTATCGTGTCGTCATGGCACAGTGCGTGGTTTTCACTGTACAACAATAAATTGAGAACTGTAAAACCGATCCCGACCGCTTGGATGACCTCCTCACGCCCCTCTCGGCGGGAGGATGTCATCCTGGCCCGGTTGCAGATCGGTCACTGCCGTTTCAGCCACCGTCACTTGCTATCCACCGACCCTGCACCGCTGTGCTCCTGCGGTGAACTGCTGACAGTGCGACATGTTTTACTGTCTTGTGATAATTTTAATCATATCCGTGTAGCCCTTCACTTTCCGTCTACTCTGTTGGAAATTTTAGCTGATGACACACGAGCAGCTGCTCGAGTATTGTGTTTTATCAACTTCGCCAACTTATCGAAGGATATTTAACCCTTTTAATTGTCTTTTATCTTTCGTTTTTAGCCTCTTCTTGATGTTCTGACAGTCACCACTTTTTTTCTTTTTTTGAGATCTAGCGAATCTTTGTTCTTGTCTGTCCACAAAATTGAAATACATGAAAATTACGTGTCTCAATAGTAGTACACCTACATAATACTGTCAAAACAGATATGTGTGCACTTCAAAAACACAAATAATGTAAATAACTTGAGTAAGTTTAAAACAAGTCAAAACATGACTTTTAATTTGGGTATTACATTAAATACAAATTTTATGAAACATGTACACAAACTAAACCAAATAGTAGTAATGTGAATGTAATATTTTAATTTAAACATTTTGACGTATTTCAAGTATTATTGTATTATTTATTTAATAACTGAAAAACATTATCATTGATCTTATTAGGCAGTACAATTGTAGAGAAGCCATGTTTTGTCACTCTGTACATGGATACGGTACTGTAAGCAGCTCTGTTATCTGCTGCTGGATTTTTAGACATTGTGCAACATGAAAAAAGTAGTAAAAGGCAATAAAACATTTGCATTCTTTTAAATAAGTGAGTTCATCATTCACTGTCAATAACATTTTCATTGTCAATAGTTAAGGTACTTCACAAAAAATCCTGGATCTTCAGAATTCAACTACAACGCAGACCAGCTAACTGATAGGAACATCTAAACCAAGCTAAGTGGTTTTTGTTTTTTAATGTGAACCCCACCATCCCCCACAACGTGTTAATAGAACCGTGTCTTGCAATATGGACACAGTTCGTCTGGACCTATTATAGGGATCTGCAAATGAGGGACTTTTCACACTTAGTGCCATGATGACAGGATTAAGGAATACATTCACTAACAAACTTTTATGTTACAGGTCAAAATAATATTTGATGAACCAGCAGTGATGATAAAAACAAAGAAGTGAAATTGAAATGGGGCCCGAAAAAATGGAATGGCAAAAGATGGATATAATGTGAAGAACTGGATACCAGCATCACCACATCCCCGTGGGAAGTTAAGTGCCTTTCTAATAACTTTTGTAGACTATTTTGTTGTAGGTGGATTGCTTCTTGGTGTACTTATAGTACTGAACTGCATTGTTAAAATGAATGAAGATGAGGTGAAAGAAAGTGAACAGACAGAATTATATGACAAAACATTAGGCTTGAATGTTGACAGTTGGCTAGGGACATCGAACATTGTGAGTTCTACTCCATTACCTAGTGGTCAAGTAGGAACAACAGTTAAGAATTTAGTACATGCTGGTTTCTCCTGAAGTGAAATGGCAGGAAGTGAGGAAAATGTTGAAACCAAAACTGAAATACCAGTAGGTTTTGATTTTCTTGTTAAATTAATTAGTAAATCATATGCTGAAATGAGGGCAGAAAATAAACAACAGTTTTGTATGTTAAACACAGGAAATAAACAACAGTTTTCAGTGTTGAATAATCGGCTCTCAAAACTTGATAGTTCTAATGCTGAAATTAATCACAAGTTCACAGTATTACAACAACAGCTTTCAAAATTGAATTCTAAGCAGGAAGAGTCAGAGACCAGCTTAAAGAAAGTGCTAGGGCAATTAATTTGTGACATTGGTCAAACAAGTGAGAAAGTATCTGAGTTAGATTCAAACCTAGACAGAAAATTTGAACAATTAAGTGTCAAATTAGAAAAACAAATACCCAGTTAGATGTGCAGTTTAATATTCATCTTAGTAAGGTGAAAAATCTGTGACATTTACCAATATATCTAGAAACAGTGAGGAAGTAAAAACTATTGGTCACAAAGTTTCTGTTGTCATAGATCAGATTCAGAACCATAGGGATGAATGTGAGGAAACGATTGAGACAGAGGAAAATTGCAGTAACAATCTTAATATATTTTGTAAAGAAACTAATACCCACATCAATAACATTAACAATGAAATTGAAATATCTCCTGATTCTACAAATGATCAATGTACCCATTTAGATTCAAATGTAAACAATTTGCAACATAATGTCACAGAAGTGTAGGATGATGTACAGCAACTTACAGAAAGAAAGCTTGCATACAGAAACTTTATTAAATCCAAGTTGTAATAATTTAAGTAGTTTACCAGTTGTAAGTGCAGTGTCTACACACTTACCTAGTTTACCAATAGTGAGTTTTCCTAGTAGTGAGGAAGTTGATTTGATACCAAGTAGTAATGACAGCTTTTCACCTGACTTGGGTGACACAGTAGAAGTTATGTTGCTTAAAGCAGAATTTTGTGGGCAAAGTATGTTCTTGGGCAGACCAGACCCAGTTGCTTTTATGTACCACTGCCTATTCTACCAGATGATAAACAAAATGAAATGTATCAGCTTATGCACTGATGTAATACCTCAGGGACGCAATTACTCTTTAATTGCGAAGCTGTTGACACCAGCTCCAGTCCTCAGTTTTGTGCTGTGTTCTTCTTTAATCATATTCAGAGTGCAGAAAAATTTCTAGTCTTTAAGTTTGCCTTCAATGTAAATACTTACAATTATTTAACAAACCTTTTCAAGTGCCTCTGATAATTGAAAACAGTTGAGACATACCTATTGATTTATACTTTTTTGCATTATGCCTATTGAAACTTAAAACTGTGGATCCTAAACTTTATTACTAGTTTGAATTTGAGAAAATATGAATAAATAATGTGTAGGTGGATGTTTACCATCAGTTCAGAAGAATTTTATACCAAATAATAATACTGTAACTAATCTGAGATAGTAGTGTCATCTTAGTCAGGGGTGAAGTGCAGTTGTGAGGCAGGATCGTGAGAATGATAAATTTTTGAAGTAATCATTGAGAGCAGATTCCATCCACAATTTTATTATTCGAATGTAGTCATCATTACACACACTCTATTTGAATATAGATTTAGAAGTTATCACATTTATTAAACACCCTTTCTTGAGGAATTAGAAGACTAGTTGTCACAGACTGGTGTGGCGTTGATAGATCGACACCATCGATATGAACCAAAAATGAACTATCTTTAAGCTAGTATTCTTTCGTGCAGCTGCTCACCAACTGCCATGGATTCATGTACTTTGTGTCTTTTGTCTCTGTTCTCTCAACTGTGTGGTAATAAATGTGAGTTTCAATGTATATGCATGTTTTCTGTGACTACGAAACTACAAGAAATCCCATATTGGTGACCCCGAAGTCGCTTGAACATTCATGCTTAGTGTTTTGTGCGCCACCGTGGTAATTTTCGCTGCGGAACTCTATTTTGTGCAACGGCTATAGTAACTACCGTCAGACACACAATGTCCTTGCCAGCCAGTTTGCCACCCAGCTCTCCTGGTCTCGCACAGGCTGCAGTAAGTGCAACAAACACTATTTCAAGTGCAAGTGTACCTCATTGCAGGGAGTAATGTTTTGCAGAACATTTTCTCATCTCTCGGGACAATGAACTTAGTGCCACGCAGGGCCGACTCAGGCTTTGTTACATGCAGTGCATACGCGAGTTCGAACATTCTGTCGAGTTCCCCAATCTTGCACTCCATTCCGCAGGCATTACCAGTGAACATTTCCAACTTGGCACAAAGTGACTCTGGTAATTTGACTTCCCGGCTGGCAACGGCCCCGCCGGTTATGTATTACTCCACCGCCCATGTGCTTCCCGCACCGCACCAAAGTGTTGCACCGAACCTTCTGAACAATTTGCTACACTACATTACTCAGGACTCTTCAAATGTTTCTTTCATTAACTCCAGCTCGCCCTCAAGACTTTCGAGCATGCCTGCGAGTGTAGCCATGCATTCGGACAATACCTTTTCTCCGTGCACACACTCTGCACACACGACAAATCGTTTGTTGACTGAGGACAATTTTTTTCGAAGTGACCATAAGCACTTCATGCAACAGCAGCTTGTGCCGTTTCAGCCGCGCGAGTGTGCAGTTTCGCCGTGTGCCAGCCGCTTTCCCAACTTACCCAATTTTTGCGCGAGCATCCACGAACCTGGTTCGCTCTTGCCGAGCACCTTCTATCAGTACATGGTGTTACAACTGACTCTTCCCACTTCACATGTGTTGTGTTGGCTCTGCACGAGCATCTGGACCTTCTCGGGTACTTCATTTCCAACCCACCAATGGAGAACATGTACCACCCTGTTAAAGAAGTCTTCATGCAAAGGCTCTCACTTCCCACCGACCAGGTGTGTCAAGACTTCATTCACTCTGTGTTGTTGAAGAACAAACAGCCGTCTGACCTGTGGCGCACCCTGAGGTCTCAAATCGACCCGGCAGTCATTCCGGACGTCACTCTCTGTCGTCTCTGGCTCGTTAAAATGCCAGTCGAGATCTAACTTCAACTTCAGCCTCACTCTGGCATGCCCATTGACGAGCGTTTATGCCTTCCCGATGCAGCTCACCGCCTGCTTTCTGCACAAGGTCCTCCGCCTACGCAGCCACCCCCACGGAACCTCATCATCACTCCGAGCGTGGCCCCTCCGCCACTTCTCAGCTTACCACAGCAACTTGACCCACGGACCCCATTCTGCTACTACCACACACAGTTCGGTTCCGTTGTCAAGAAGTGCTGCCAGCCATCCAGTCACCCAAACGCAGCCAGCAGGCCGGCTTTAGGCACTGCCGCCTGCTCCGACACCACCTACCGACACCCTATGCTGCACCCTGTTAGTGACTCGCAATCCAACGGAGCTCGCCTCTACATAACTGACACCACATCAAGCACCAACTTCCTCATCGACACTGGCGCCGACGTTTCTCTCATACCACCCACTCTGGTTTCCGGCGAGGTCCGCCCTCACAATGCTTTACTTCGGGCTGTCAATCAAACAAACCTCAAATGTCTGGGTTCCACAAGTTTCTGCATCACGGTTGCTCCTGAGTGTTCTTTTGATTGGAATTTTTTAGTAGCCAGTGTACCTGAACCAATCATGGGTATCGACTTCCTAACCTTTCACAAACTTTTGCCTGATGTACTTCGACAGGCTTTATATCATCATACGTCAAAAACATTCTTTCCCTGTGCTTCGCCTATGTACCATGAACATTTAAGTGCCATTCGTGAGTGCATTGTCGCTGTCGACAAACTCGACCACTCACTCAACCTGCTGCACAACGTACAAGCTGACGTCACGCACCTTCGCAAGGAGCAACCACACATCTCGCAACGTCTCGCCGGCACGGAAGCTGCTCTCGCCGCCGCTTGCCTGGGCATCACCACGCCTCTCAGACGGGACTTCAGGTTAATCAAATTGTCACCTCATGTTGATGTGTCAGAACTTTCAAAATTGTCTAACACCTGTTTGAGTGTTCCAATAAAAGAAGGTCACTTCTCATTGCCAACATCGCGACACTCAAACCATGCCACTCACAACATGACTAGTAAACTTTTAACTGTACCCGGTCCTGTTGACCATGCAAAACACAGTCATGTTGCGAATACCTTTTCTGTCAGTCACCCTTTTGTGCCAGTCAAAAACAACAAGTGGAAAAACATTTCCAGCTCTCAGCCAAATTCACAACAAACTGTAGTTGCGTGCACACGGTGTCCTCACAGCAAGGTTGCCCCTCTTGTATGTGTACCTGCCACTCCGGTCACCATCACAACATCGGCGCCACCGCTGCCTTTTCTGGTGGCTCTCTCGCCTTCACGAGCGGCAGCCGCGGAAGCTCGGCCTGGTGCCGCAGCTCCAGCGCCATCTCGCACTCCCGCATCTCCTTGCTTGGCCGCCACCAAAACACCGGCGCCTCCGCTGCCCACTCTGGTAGCGCCCTTGGCTCCACTAGTGGCAGCCGCGTAAGTTCGGCCCTGTGCTGCAGCCATCTTGCGTGCTCGCGTCGCCTCGCTCGGCCACCACCACATCACCGGTGCTAACTGCGCTGCTTGGTGCGCCTGTGCTGCCTTCCAGCACACCACCAGCTGGCAACGCATCTCCACCGGCCGCTGACCTTGAGCCGGCCAGCTGCGGCCCAGTAACCACTTTCACAACACTGCCTGCCTCGGCTGACACTCTCGCTCCTCTCTCCTCGCCTTGCATTGCGGTCGTACAAAATGGCACTGTGCACAGACTCCGCCCGACAGACACCATTCCAATCCATTCAAAGACTCATTGTCTTTGCCCTGACAAATACACCATAGTGGAAAAACAAATTAGCGAGCTCCTTGCCATTGGGATTATCGAGCCTTCCTCTAGCTGTTGGTCTTCTCCTATTCATCTTGCAAAAAAACACGACTACTCCTGGCGCATGTGCGGCGCTTACAGGAAACTCTACGCAAAAACAATCATGGATAGGTATCCAATCCCGTACGTAACCGATTTCTCTCAGTCGCTCTCCGGTTCCACAATCTTCTCGGTCGTGGACTGCACATGTGCATACCACCAGATAAATATTCAGCGTTTGACCGTGAACTGCTCATGATCTATCAAGCTATCAAACACTTCCGCGCCGAGCTTGAAGGTCGAGCATTCCATGTGTTCACCGACCACAAGCCTCTTGTGACGGCAATACGGAACCCTCCTGCCAATCCCCCACCACGTCGCTTCCATTACCTTGACTTTATATCCCAGTTCACCACCAACATCCGCCACATTAAAGGTGCGGACAATGTCGTGGCGGACTTCCTTTCCCGTATCGACGCCATGTCAATGGTCATTGACCTGGCCAACCTCTCTACCCTGCAGGACATTGACCCCGACACCCTAACACTCATCTCCGACCAGTCCTCCTCTCTCCACTGCATCCAAACCTCCTTCCTGGGAGTCACCGGCCCTGTCTGGTGCAATAACTCCATGGGTAAGCTCCACTCCTTCATCCCTCACTCCCTCCACCGTGTAATATTCAAAAAGTTACATGAGCTTTCCCACCCCAGTATCCATGCCTCCACCCGCCTGGTCACCGAGCAGTTCATCTAGTGAGACATGAAGCAGGACTGCCAGGCCTGGGTCCACACCTGTCTCGCCTGCCAGCTTTGCAAAGTGTCCACGCACACTTCCGCACCCCTAGGTTCCTTCCCCACTCCTGTAGGCAGATTCATGCACATCCATATTGACTTCATCAGGCCTCTGCCACCCGTCAACGGCTATTGCTACATCCTCTCCTGCCTTGACCACACCACCCGCTGGGTGGAAGCCATCCCCCTCCTCAATATCACGACCGAAACTGTGGGTTTTTCGGTTTGGTTGTCCTCTGGTTACCAATACGGACCAGGGCCACCAATTCGAGAGCTCATTCTTCAACGAGATCTGTGCCATGTGTGGAATCATACGTATTCACACGACCACCTACCACCCGCAGAGCAACTGTTTGGTAGAGTGATGGCACCGAACCCTCAAAGCGGCCCTACGGTGTCACAATTCTCTTTGGCTAGAATCACTACCCTTCGTCCTCCTCGGCCTTCATGCCACATACAAAGAGGATCTCGGTGGCACCCTAGCAGAATTTGTTTATGGGCAACAACTCATCCTGCCTGGTGAGTTGCCTACTTCTTCTTCCCCGCCTCCAGTTGACGAGCTTTCCTCGTTGGTGGACCAGATTTGCCTGATTTGCTCTAAGATCAGCCTCCACCACCCTCCAGCCACTCCCCTCCTGTCATCCGCATGCCACACGAACTCGTGGACTGCAAATTTGTATTCATGCGTGATGACACTGTGCGACCTCCCCTTGCACCTTCCTACACGGGTCCGCACGAAATGCTTCTACACTCGAAAAGCACTTTCACTATCTGGGTCTTCAACCGGCTGTAACCAGCTCACATCGAGCCCTCTCTTCCTTCGGCGGATTTGCAATCTGCCCCTCCCTCTCCTCTCATTCTGCACGACTCTCCTCCCCCCGATCTCCCGCTCCCTTTCCCGCCTCGCCTCTGGCCGCCTGTTCCCCTACTCTCCCGCCTTCCTCTCCGACTACAGCATTGTCCTCAACCGCTCAACCCCCTCCTTCCCCTCCTTCCCACTCCTCACCTTTCGTAGGGTTCGCTCGCCCCACTCTACCCACAACAGCCTCTACTGATGTCGCGTACCTGTCACTCATAATTAGCGTCCAATGTGTGTCTATATTTGACACAAGCCAACTTCACACTCTCGGCCCAACCGCCTCCAAAGTCACTGCTCTTAGATTTATATAGCTACCCACTGACGCGAATCCCGACAACGTTCGAGCATTGCTTCTACCTCCGTCCAAAGTCCTGCTCATCGCCACCCTCACCTCTCCCACGCTCAGCCGAGCAGACAACTCGACCGGCAGGTCATGCAACCACATCGCCTGCACGATTACAACCTCCACGGCCTGGTGGCACACCGCCTATACCCGCCACTGGTCCTGCCTGCTGGCGCCGTCGAGCTGTCTGTGGTGCCAGTGCCCTCGCTGGTCGCCACACCGCCGCTGTCGGCACCCGCCCCCCTTCCCCTGGCGACTCACTCCGACTACTTCATACTGCGGGGGGGGGGGGGGGGGTGAGGAGTGGGGCTGTGTGGCATCGATAGATCGACACCATCAATATGAACCAAAAATGAACTATCTTTAAGTTTTCTTTGACGTGACTGCTCACCAACTGAAATGGATTCATGTACTTTGTGTCTTTTGTCTCTGTTCTCTCAACTGTGCAGTAATAAATGTGAATTTCAATGTATATGCGTGTTTTCTGTGACTACAAAACTACCAGAAATCCCATACTGGCATTTACACGTGTATAAACCTAAGGATGTACTGAAAAATTTCAATAGAATTTGTACTATTCACAATTGTTCTTGTGCTGATATAGCTGCTATACTCTACTTGATGTAGAGGTTGTTACTGCTAGGTGATTTTTTTTAACGGTTTTCATATTTACTTACAAATTATAATGGATTATTTAAGCCCAACTATTTTTCACTATTTTTATTACACAAAAAGGAAAACATAATTAAATTTTTCCTCATATTCATAATATAATCTTGTCTGTGTATTGTGGTCAGGGCAAAATAGTTCTGAATTCTGAGAAAGAAATCACTTGTTGTGGGGTTAACCCTAAAGTTCCCAAGTCTTCAAATGAAGGTCCCCTGCACTGTCGGCTGGTCCCCTGCACTGTAGACTGGTCCCCTGCAACAAATAACCTTGTCACCAACAACATCTGTCATCTCAGAAGAAGAATGAAAGAAAAAAGAAATACTGTTGTAACCTGTATAGTAATTTATATGTTAAACAAATATAAAAAATAGAAAATGGATGACTTACCCAAAGGACAGGCTCATCGACAGACACAAATAAAAACACACATACCAGCTTTTGCAACCATTGGTCGTTTCTTCAGGAAAAGAGGAAGAAAGGAGAGGATAAAGGGAAGGATATGGGTTTTAAGGAAGTGGAAAAGGAGTCATTCCAATCCCAGGAGTGGAAGGACTTACCTTAGGGGAAAAAAGTAAGGTAAACAAATACAAACATACTCACACATATCCAAACGCAAACACACCTAGACAGACATTTGTAAAAAAAATATGTTAAAATATTTAAAGCATTTTCACACAACATATTGAAACAGTACATAGTGAACCCTACATTAACATTTCAGGTACACTATGTAGGGGGTGTGTAACATTTCTGCTATGTTGCGTGCTCCCTACAAATCCATTGCCAACACCACAAACACGAAACATATGGAACCCTAAATAAAACTTTTCCACCGGACATCTAAAATATCACATTTTCATCTTCAGTTTTACAAACTATTGACACTGTTAGTAAAACACAGTTAAGAAATAGTATGTTAATGTAAATATAACTTTGGCTGTCTTTGTACATAATTTTCAATTTTGATACTTTTGTAAATAATAACTACAAACACTAAAACTGCATTACACTTAGTTAGGGAATGTGCTGGGCCTATAAAGATACTTATTTGCATAAAAAGAACACTACTACATGTTAGAACTAATGCACAACATTATTACATATTTACCTTTTGTTTAAATAAATTAGGGCAGACCATGTTTTATATATCACTGGATCCTAAAGTAAATACTGATCATGTTTCACACACTAAAATTAATAATCTGCTTGGTACTAAGAAACTATTGTTGAAATAGACAAAACTACTATGAGTTTATACAAATCTGCATTTATAAAAAATTAGTCTACAAAATTGAAATACATGAAAATTATGTGTCTCAATAGTAGTACACCTACACAATATTATCAATACAGATATGTGTGCACTTCAAAAACACAAAAAACACGAAGTAAGTTTAAAACAAGTCAAAACATGACTTTTAATTTGTGTATTACGTTAAATACAAATTTTATGAAACACGTACACAAACTAAATCAAATAGTAGTAATGTAAATGTTTGTTGTTGTGGTCTTCAGTCCAGAGACTGGTTTGCTGCAGCTCTCCACCTTACTCTATCCTGAGCAAGCCTTTTCATCTCCTCATAAGAACGACAAACCACATCCACTTGAATCTGCTTACTATACGCGTCTCTTGGTCTCCCTCTGCGATTTTTACCCCACCACATTTCAAAAGCCTCTATCCTCTTTCTGTCCACACTGCTTATCGTCCATGTTTCACTCCCATACAAGGCAACACTCCATACAAATTCCTTCAGAAAGGACTTCCTTAGGCTTAAATCAATATTCGATGTTAACAAATTTCTCTTTTTCAAAAACGCCTTTCTACCCATTGCCATTCTGCATTTTATATCATCTGTACTGCGACCATCATTTGTTATTTTACTGCCCAAGTAACAAAACTCATCTACCTCCTTTATTGTTTCGTTACCTAATCTAATTCCTTCAGCATCACCTGATTTTCTTTCACTGCACTCCATTACCCTTGTTTTACTCTTGTTAATGTTCATCTTATATGCACCTTTCAGCACACTGTCCATTCCGTTCAATTGCTCTTCCAGGTTCTTTGCTGTATCTGACAGAATTACTATGTCGTCGGCAAAACGCAATGTTTTTAATTCTTCACCCTGAACTTTAATTCCTTCTCCAAATTTCTCCTTGCTTTCCTTTATAGCTTGCTCAATGTACAAATTGAACAACATTGGGGAAAGGCTACAACCCTGTCTTACTCCCTTTCCAACCACTGCATTCCTTTCATGCCCTTCAACTCTGACAACCGCTGTCTGGTTTTTGTACAAGTTGTTAATAACCTTACACTCCCTATATTTTACTCCTGCTTGCTTCAGAACTTTAAAGAGTTTATTCCAATCAACATTGTCAAAAGCCATCTCCAAATCTACAAAAGCTAGGAATGTTGGTTTGCCTTTTCTTAATCTATCTTCTAGGATAAGCCGTAAAGTGAGTATTGCCTCCCGTGTTCCTACATTTCTCCTGAACCCAAACTGATCTTCCCCGAGGTCGGCTTCTACCAGCTTTTCCATCCTTCTGTATATAATTCGTGTTAATATTTTGCAACCATGACTTATTAAACTGATGGTTCTGTAGTTTTCACACCTGTCTGCACCTGCTTTCTTAGGGATGGGGATTATAACATTTTTCTTAAAGTCTGAGGGTACTTCGCCTGTCTCATACATCTTACACACAATGTGAAACAATTTTGTCATGGCTGGTTCTCCCAGAGACTTCAGTAGCTCTGACGGGATATCATCTACTCCAGGGGCCTTGTTTCGACTTAGATCTTTCAGTGCTCTGTCAAATTCATCTCTCAGTATAGTATCTCCTATTTCATCATCATCATCTACATCCTCTTCCCTTCCTATAATAGTGTCTCGAAGTACATTTCCTTTGTAGAGCCCCTCTATATACTCTTTCCACCTTTCAGCTTTCCCTTCTTTGCTGAGAACTGGTTTTCCATCAGTGTCCTTGATATTCATAGAGCTGTTTTTCTTATCGTCAAATGTTTCTTTTATTTTCCGGTAGGCTGTATCTATTTTTCCCCTATTTATACATTCTTCTACATCCTTGCATTTGCCTTCTAGTCATTCCTGCTTAGCCATTTTGCACTTCCTGTGAATCTCATTTCTTAGTCGTCTGTACTCCATTTTGCCTGTTTCATTTACTGCATTTTTATACTTTCTCCTTTCATCGATTAAATTTAGTATCTCCTGTGATATCCAAGGATTCTTTGTAGGTCTTGCCTTCCTACCTATTTTGTCCTCTGCTGCCTTCACTATTTCATCTCTCAGTTTTACCCATTCCTCCTCAACTGTTTTATTTTCCCCTGTTTCTGTCAATTGTTGCCTGAAGTTCCCTCTGAAATTCTTAAGAACTTCAGGTTCCTTCAATTTATCTAGGTCCCATCTCCTTATTTTCCTACCTTTCTGTAGTTTCTTCAGTTTCAGCCTACAGTTCATAACCAACAAGTTATGGTCAGAGTCTATGTCTGCCCCTGGGTATGTCCTACACTTCAAAACCTGGTTCCGAAATCTATGTCTTACCATTATAAAATCTATCTGGTATCTCCCGGTGTCTCCTGGTCTCTTCCACGTATACAACCTTCTTTTGTGATTCTTAAACCAGGTGTTTGTTATAACTAAATTATGTTCCGTGCAAAATTCTACCAGGCGGCTTCCTCTTTCATTCCGTTTGCCCAGACCATATTCACCCACTATATTTCCTTCCCTTCCTTGTCCTACTACCGAATTCCAGTCTCCCATAACAATTAAGTTTTCCTCTCCCTTAATTGTCTGAATAATTTCCTTTAGCTCCTCATATATTTCTTCAATCTCCTCATCATCGGCAGAGCTAGTTGGCATATAAACCTGTACTACTGTTGTCGGTGTTGGCTTCGTATCTATCTTGACAATGATAATGCGATCGCTGTGCTGGTCATAGTAGTTTACCCACATTCCTATTTTCTTATTCATTATCAATCCTACTCCTGTGATACCCCCAACTGATTTTGTATTTATAATCCTGTACTCACCTGACCAGAAATCCTGTTCATCCTGTCACCGAACTTCACTAATCCCCACTATATCTAACTTCAACCTATCCATTTCCCTTTTTAAATTTTCTAATTTTCCTACTCGATTAAGTGATCTAACATTCCACGCTCCGACCCGTAGAATGCCAGTATTGTCTTTCCTGATGATCACATCCTCCTGAGTAGTCCCCGCCCGGAGATCCGAATGGGGGACTATTTTACCTCCGGAATATTTTACCCGAGAGGATGCCATCATCATATGTTCATACAGTAGAGCTGCATGTCCTCGGGAAAAATAACGGCTGTAGTTTCCCCTTGCTTTCAGCCGTTCGCAGTAGCTGTGTGGCAAAGCCACATTAGCTGATGTTACAAGGCCAGCTCAGTCAATCATCCAGACTGTTGCCCCTGTAACTACTGAAAAGGCTGCTGCCCCTCTTCAGGAACCACACGTTTGTCTGGCCTCTCCACAGATACCCCTCCGCTGTGGTTGCACCTACGGTACGGCTATCTGTATCGTTGAGGCACGCAAGCCACCCCACCTCGGCAATGTCTGTGGTTCATGGGAGTGGAATGTAAATGTAATATTTTAATTTAAACATTTTGACTTATTTCAAGTATTATTGTATTATTTATTTAATAATTGAAAAACATTATCATTGATCTTATTAGGCATTACAATTGTAGAGAAGCCATGTTTTGTCACTCTGTAAATGGATACGGTACTGTAAGCAGCTCTGTTATCTGCTGCTGGATTTTTAGACATTGTGCAACATGAAAAAAGTAGTAAAAGGCAATGAAACATTTGCATTCTTTTAAATAAGCGAGTTCATCATTCACTGTCAATAACATTTTCATTGTCAATAGTTAAGGTACTTCACAAAAAATCCTGGATCTTCAGAATTCAACTACAACGCAGACCAGCTAACTGATAGGAACATCTAAACCAAGCTAAGTGGTTTTTGTTTTATAATGTGAACCCCACCATCCCCCAAGTCCTGTTAATAGAACTGTGTCTTGCAATATGGACACAGTTCAACTGGACCTATTATAGGGATCGGCAAACAAGGGACCTTTTACACAATGCCACAAACATCTTGACGTTGAGCGAGGCTGAGGGGGAAAGTTCACATTGAATAATGGATTGTAAATGCTTTTATAGGCAGGAATGTGATGTGCAGCATTGAATACAGTGAATGGAAGGGTCAGTTGAGGATATAAGGGAGGTGTAGAGAAGAGTGGGGTTGTTGTTAGGGGATTTGAAGTGATGAAAAATATAAATGTAAAATAAAAGATATAAGGATAAATCAATAAAAAAAGTAATGAATTAAGGGGGTATTGTAAGGGGTGACACACACTTGGAAGGAAGACATGACTTGTAAGAATACAGGATAATGAGTGTGGAAGGGGGGGGGGGGGGGCGGAGATGTTAGGCCAAAGGTGTAGGGACAGCAAAGTTATCTTACATTGAGGCCAGAATGGTTGCAGGACTGTAGAATGTAGAAGAGCTGGTAATGGAGGAGAGGAGCCAGATGGGTCTGGTAGTAAATCAGTTATTGAAATCAAAAGTGTTGTTCTCAGCTCTATGGTGTGCCGCTGGATTGTCCGTTTTGCTTTTTGCCACAGTTTGATGGTGGCCATTCATCCTGATGGACAGCTAGTTCATCATGATACTAATGTAAAACACTGTGCAAAGATTGCAGCAGAGTTGGTAAATCATTGAATCATGGTCTTCCAGGATATGATCCCTGAGGTTAGAGGTTGGGATTGGAAGTGGCAAGGTGATGCATGTTATGGAGGTTGAGTGGGCGACTGAACAGCACTTTAGGAGGAGTTACAAGGATCTTGGGTAGGGTGTCTCATTTCAAAGCATGACTATAGATAATCAAAGGCCTGACAAAGGATTTGATTTAATTGTTCGAGTCCCAGGTGGTATTGGGTGACATAAAGGACAATCCTTTTTGACTGGTTATTGAGAGCAAAGGGAGGCTTGGTGGTGTGTGGGGATATTACATGGGAAATCTGTTTACAGACTATGCTGAGAGGGTAATGTCTATCTGTGAAGGATTTGTGAGGCCTCTGGCATATTGGGTAAGGAACTTATCATCACTGAAAATTCTCTGTCCACTGGTGGCAAGGCTGTATGCAAGGTATTTTTGGATGTGGAATGGATGGCAACTGTTAAAGTGCAGGTAACATTCGTAATTGGTAAGTTTAATGTGAACGGAGGGGTAGATGGTTCCATTAGTGACATGCAGGTTAACATCCAGGAATGTGGCATGCTGAGTTGGGAAAGACCAAGTGAAACTGATGGGGTAGAAGGAGTTGAGGTTGGGAATGAATTAGGATATGGTGCCGTTGCCCTGAGTCCCAATCATAAAAACATCATCAATGAACCTGAACCAGACCAGGGATTTGAGGTTTTGGAGGGTAGGAAGGTTTCCTCTAGACGTCCCATAAGTAGGTTGGCTTAGGAGTGTGCCATATGGATGCCCATGGTTGTGCTGTAGATTTGATTGCATACTTCTTCTCTAAGGAAGAGTAATTGTTTCTTAGGCTGTAATTAGTAAGGGTTATAAGGAATAACATATTGGGCTTGGAGTGTGAAGAACACTGGAAAGGTAGTGTTTGAGAGAAACAAGACCAGGGGCATGTGGGACATTAGGGTATAGTGAAATGGCCTCAACAGTTACAAGTAAGGAACCAGGAAGTAAAGGGTGTGGATGGTGGAGAGTTGGTGAAGGAAGTGGTTGGTATCTTGGATGTTGGAGGCTAGGTCTTGAACAGTAGGTTGGAGGTGCTGGTCAACAAGGGATGAAATTTTTTCAGCATGTCCAGGATTGTTAGTTTATGAATTTTTTGAAGAAAGGGAAAGGCAGGTTTGTGAGGTGTTGTGGAATGAGGAGGAAGTTAGATTCAGGGGTGAGGTTCTGGGAAGGGCCAGAAGATTTTAGCAGGGATTGTAGGTCATGTTGGACTAGTGTGATGTGGTCATCGTGGCACAACTTGTAAGTGGAGAAATCAGACCATTGACATAGGCCTTCTGTCATGTAATCATTGTGATTCATTACAACAGTGGTGGAATCTTTATCTGCAGGGAGGATGATTAGGTTGAGCAAGGCTGTCCTTTCTTTTGTCGAAAGGTTGGCATTCTTAGGAAAGGATTTGGGTAAGTATGGTGATGGCAGTTGGAAATTAGAGGAATTCCCGGAAGGTGACCAGAGGGTGGTTAGATGGGAGTAAGAGAGTGTCACGGTTGGATCATTGTGTGAATTGGGAGAGGCAGGTTTTGATGTTAGAATTCCATGACTTTGATTGGAGGGATTGGTGGCAAAGTTGTTTTTCCACTGCAGGGTTCGGCAGAAGGAGAGGAGGTCTTTGACAAGTCCAAGATGGTTAAATTTGGGTGTGGACTGAAGGTGAGAACTATGGATAGAACAAACTATTGTGGGATTGAGGTTTCTGGCAGAAAGGTTAACAACAGTATTCTGGGATTGTTTAGGTTTTGGGTTGTTAATGGGAAGTTTAGGGGGACATGGCATGTGAGAAAGTCTGCAAGGAAAGGTCTGGGTGCTATGAGGTGCCTCACGGGAGTAGCCGAGCGGTCTGAAGTGCCACGTCACGGATCGCGCGGCCTCTCGCATTGGGGGTTTGAATCCCCTCTCGAGGATGGATGTGTGTGTTGTCCTTAGGTTAGTTTAACTTAGTTTAAGTAGTTTGTAAGTCTAGGGACTGATGACCAATGTTGTTTGGTCCCATAAAAATTACTAACATTTGAACATATGAGGCATTCACTTTGAAGTGCGGCTGCTGGAGGTGATGGTTGTATGACTGTGTTATGTGCCTGTGTGATTGCGTGAGTGTTCTGTTTTCTGAAGAAGACCATGGCCGATAGCTGAATGTGTTGTATGTGTGTGTCTTTTGTATTTGCCTGTCGCAGCTCATCGCAATGTCCTTACTATATTATGAGTTTTAACAAAGACATATCACAAAATATTTTGAAAAATCAAAGTCAAAGCATCAAATTGTAATAGAGAGGATCTATAAACAGACTCATATGTTTGTTTTTCTCTATAAAATAGACATATTCAAAATCTACACTGTTGGAATTTACATAACGAATGAAATCCATAATATTTTATGGAACTAGAAGAAGAAATTAAGTTCACTGTTACACATAACTACACTTACTACAACTACAAGACACACGCTTGATGTGGCTCTAACCATATTTGAAAACGATTTCATGTGAATGTATACCAGTCACTTCTTCTCAGCTTCAACTCAGGTGCACCAAGTGTGGTAATGCGCGGCGCGTGTGTTTAGATGGCGCACTGCTCGTTACCAGAACTGGCCGCTGTGCGGCACTGGCTGCACTACCGTGCTGCACCCTGCTGGCCGTGCGGCGTTTGAGATAGGCACCAGGACATCCGAAAACCTTGCCTCAGTTACGTACTTAGTGTGCTGACGAATGTGTCTCCGGACATTACTACTGACTAGGATAAGAGTGGGTGCTATGAGCATATCTAGTGTGGACTTTGGTGGGACGGCTCAAGGTCCTAGCGTCATTGTTAGCCGGTATATTGTGTATAATTGTGTTATTAGTCATAACACAATTGGCGATGAAGGTGGTGTTTGAATTGGCGTGAGCTCCGTCGTGGAAGATGGTGGACAATGAAGGACTGGCTCCAGCAGACTTTCAGCTGCCCCCATGGGGCCAAATCCTGCAGCAATCGTTACAGACTGTGGTTGAGTCTGTTCAGCAGTTAACGACGATTGTGTCGGGTCAGGTGGACCGTTTTGACTCCCTGGTGTCGCGGTTGCTGTCGGCTCCTCGTTCGGCGTTTGATTCCGGTTCTGTGTCTCCCACTATTGTGTTTCTGCCTACGTTCTCGACAATTCTTTAGAATTTTCTTTTATGAATTTATCAATTGTTTTAAAAAATAGATTGTATGACTTTATATAATAAAAGAAACTATTTTGGAAATTGAAATAGAAATGTCCTCTTATGAAACAATCAATAAATTCTGGAGCTGCTTCAGCTGTTTTTATTGAGATCCTTTTATGTACAGGTCCACAACCGGTTTCGCGTCAGTAGAGACGCATCTTCAGGTGTTAAACTTTTTATTCTCTCGTCATAATTCGCTACTGAGTCCCAACATTCTAGTTGGTTTCATCCGTCAATTGGTTAAAATTCAATAGGGCCAAATACATGGGTCCAAGTCCAAAATCAAATGGTTGTCTTTCTGGCTGCGGATGCCCCAATTATAAAATAACTTGTAATTCTTTAGAAGATTGGGACTCTTATGAAAACCAACTATGTCAACATTTCCTTGCGTTCGGGGTGTCCGACCCGGCGATGTGTAAGGCTTTATTTCTTTTGTGGGTCTCCCCCCATATCTATCAACTTTTGCGTCAATTAGCCCCCCTGCAGGAACTGGCTGCTTTATATTTTGATGAGATGTGTCGTTAGTTGTTGGCCCATTACCACCCGCGCATGCATGTTATTGCGACGCGGGTTGAATTTTACCTGTCATATAAGAAACCCACTCAGTCCTACCAGGCGTGGGCCGCAGAGCTGCACGGTCTTAGCCGCCGGTGTATGTTCATTACTCCGACCCACAAAGAGTCATATGCCGATGATATGGTTCGGGACGCAATTCTCCAGCTCACTCCAGATAGGGAAGTGCACCAACGCGCATTACAGCTGGAGAATCCCACCTTGACGGATGTTTTAAACATTGTGCAGTCTTTTGAAGTTTCATGGGCTGCAGGGGACCAAATTGAGACTTGGGATGATGTCGCTGCAGTTTCACAGTCGGGCTCGGCACCTTTGGATTGCGCGGACATCGCTTTCATACGGGAGTGCCCCACTCGCCATGCGCACTGTTGTAAACAGGCCACGGCTTCGCGGGAGGCGCGGCCCGCGCCGCACACTCCCGCTCGTGCACAGCGGCCCTTTCCATCCTGTCCTCTTTGTTTTGTACAACATGACAGGGCTGATTGCCCCAAGCAATGGGTTACATGTCACTCGTGCAAGAAAAAAGGCCACATGGCTTCTGTCTGCCGTTCTTGGCCGAATGAGCAAGATGACAATATGGATGTTAATATTGTCCAGACTGTTCACTCTTCTTCTCCCAAACTTTTTGTTGACGTTCAGATTTTTGACAGGGCACTTACCTTACTTGTTTATATGGGAGCTTTCGTTTCTCTTCTCAATTATATCACATATGTATGACTTGGCTCGCCCCCTCTGGCTGCTGTCAACCGTTCTTTGTGTGCCTACAGCCGCCAGCGCATTCCTATCTTGGGTCAATTCATGGCTCCCACGGCGTATAAATCTGTGGTCAGGCCGGTCACTTTTCTTGTTATTGATGACACTGCGGCTGCTAACATTTTCGGCCTGGATGCTTTTAATGTTTTTGGTTTTTCTATTGATGATTCTGTCAACCTCCTGTCAGATTCGGTTCCTTTCTCAGAGTTAGATGCTCTTTGTAGGGAATTTTCTTCCTTGTTTTCAGGGGGCCTGGGTTGTGCCGTGGGCCTTACCGCCCACATTACTATGAAACCGACGGCGCGACCCAAGTTTTTTCGTGCGTGCCAAGTGTCGGTGGCCCTGCGCGATCAACTTAAGGTGGAATTTGATCGCCTACAGGACTTGCAGGTTTTAACTCCCATTTCTTCCAGTGAATGGGCTACGCCACTGGTTATTGTAAAGAAGCCTGGGGGGTCTTTACGTATATGTGGGGATTTTAAAGTCACCATCAATGCAAAGTCTGTGATTGACTCATACCCCATGCCTCGTATGGACGAACTCCTTGCTTTACTTTCGGGTTCCCACTCTTTTTCTCACATCAATTTAGCGGAAGCCTAACTTCAGCTCCCTTTGGACGACGACACTAAACGTCTGTTGGTCATCAACACTCCCTTTGGGTTATACCAATATCAGCGACTCCCTTTCGGGGTCGCTAGTACCCCAGCTATTTTTCAGCGCTACTTAGAGCAGCTTCTCCGTCCGGTTCCGGGCTGTGTTAACTACTTAGACGATATTGTTGTGACTGGGGCCTCCCCACATGAACATTTACAAAACCTGTGGGCACTTTTCTCTGTCCTACAAGCTGGTCTCCGCTGCAACCTGGCAAAGTCCCGTTTCTTCCAACCTTCTATTCCTTATTTGGGGTTTGAGGTGTCTTCAGCGGGCGTCCGCCCGTTGCCAGATCGCATGGCCGCGGTACAGTCCCTGCCGCGTCCCGCATCTGTTAAGGATGTACAGGTCTTCTTGGGCAACATTGCCTATTACCACCGTCTTTTACCGGGGGCTGCCTCGGTAGCGCATCCTTTACATCATCTGCTTCACAAGGGTGTTGCCTTTGCCTGGTCGTCTGAGTGTGAACGGGCATTTTGCACGTTAAAGCGCTTACTGGTTTCTGCACCTTGTTTGACGGTGTATGTTCCTGGACAACATTTGGTTCTGGCCACAGATGCGTCCCAACATGGCATTGGAGCGGTTTTGGCCCATAAGTATCCCGATGAGTCGGAACGTCCCATTGCGTACGCATCTAAGATGTTGACGGCAACCCAGCAACGGTACTCTCAAATTGAAAAGGAGGCATTAGCCTTTGTGTATGCTTTGAAAAAATTTCACGTTTACTTTTATGGGGTAAATTTCATCTTATTACTGACCATAAGCCCTTGGTGTCTCTATTTCACCGTATAGCAGCGCTTCCTAACAAGGCAGTTCATAGTTTGCAACATTGGGCTTTCCTGTTATAATTATGAAATTAATTTCCGTCCCATAGCACAGCATGCTAATGTGGACACATTTTTGTGCCTTCCGGCGGGGCCTGATCCTGACTTTGACCGAGAAGAACTTTTATGCTTTTATTTGGATGAGGCAGCTCAGGCTACTGTTGATGGTTTTCCTATTAAGGCCCCAGTGTTGGCCAAGGCGGTGTCGTCAGATTCCGTGCTGTGGCGCGTCCTTCACTACATTCGAACGAACAGGACATTATCAACCCTATGGGGTTGAATACAGCAGTTCATAATCATACTGTTTGTGATTGGTATCCATAAAAATAGGTAATTTCTTCATAATCTAAGTATTGTTTAATAGATACAATTCCATAATCTTTCTACTGTGCGTTACCTGTGTAACCCATCTTTACACTGATATCATATCTAACAATTTGGATCCTACACAAAAGCAGTACATAGACACTAAAAACATTATGGCTACATACATACTTGCACATAAAAAAATAATACAGTACACTTTGTTGTATGCAGAATTTAGAACTATCTTCTGGGCAGTTAAAAGCTTTAACTAAGTCAATATTTCTTAATGTTCTATAAATTGTCAATCTTTTTTCTCTTTAACCTGAAAACAAATTGTTTTATCTAGCATTAGAATAAAAAATTAGATATTTTGTATGCTCTAGAAATAGTGATTAATAAAACAGCTAAGTTTATTATGAATTTGTAGTTTCACAAAAAGTGCAGAAAATTAACAATCTCAACTTCTATTGGTAAACAGTTGCCTTCAGGAGGAAGACATTTCTCAAACCCTTGGGACACACAACACAACCAATTTTAGGCAGTGCACATCAAATGATATTTGTAGCCCCTTCATTATTGAAGTCAATTTAATCACTTTCATGAAATGCTTCTTCAAGCACAGGCAAACGTTATACTTACCTTTCACATCGGTACTAAACATTTCATCCCCATATCCACTTGGCGTTTTTTTTCCAGGCAAATGTAAAAACAAAAAAAAATCATATTTCTGTATATTTACATCTAAACTAACCATTATATGCATAATTTCACATGAATTTTGAATTCTGTATCAAAATTTTTTGAAGTTGTTTTTACTTGATCTCTGCATGTTTATGTAAGGATTTATGGAAGTTAATATTAAGAACGCATGAAACATTACATGGTTCCTATTTGTTACAAAATAACATTTTCAGCCATATTTTTTATTTGGCATTTTATGCCATCTATGATATATACATTGTCAACACAATATCTCATGTACCTTGAATACCAATGTACCCTTTTCAGCTGATGTTAATCTGTCTGGTGATACAAGTATGATGAGTTGTTTGTACAGCAGACAAATGTGGGTTACCATATTGATATTAATTTATTGTGGAGACACTTGCGTACTGGTATGCTAAATGACATGTAGTCTGTACATACTATGTAATTATAAAGGTATATTCTGATATTTTCTGTGTACTTTAAGGTAATCCATCTGAATGATCTATGTACTTAGAACAGGTGATGTTACCATTAGTTCATCAAAACCGCCATTTTCAAAAAAATAAAATTAGATATCTTTGCTTAAACCATTGTATTTACTAAAGAGTTTATTTTGTTGTTTTTCAGAGGGTTACAGCAAAGAGTTACAATTTTTTAAATGGAACAATTGGAACAATAATTTTTTCTATCGTGAAGTTGAATCATTTAAACCTGCTGTGTATCAAGTTCATGTCTATCAAATTTAGTTCTGGAACTACAAACCATCTAAGTTTCTGGGGCAGCTACCACACACTGTACATAACACAGTGCACCTTCTAAAGGAGCTATGGTTGAGGTGTAATGTTTTCAATGTCACAGAGTGACAAGCTGCCTCCATGCACTGTTAAACAGCTGACTGCTATTTTACACAGTTGTATTAGCAACAGTTCCAACTATGCAAACAAGCAGGGTTCAGTGTGCCATAATAACGTACACTTTACAGTGAGTACATTAACTTGTTGCTGATGAAGCACACATAGTGTATGTAATTAGTTATTTGAACAGAAGAGCTCCAGCAGCTATTACATCATTATGTGCTGAACAGCAAATAGGCAGCTTGAGAAAGTGTAGCAATAACAGATGAAGACCCAGAAGAAATAAAGGTTGGAGGTGTTTGTTTTAGCTACAATACGTGACAATCCCCATATCAGCTTATTAGAAGCTGCTGTAGTCACTGGTATCAGCTTTACATATTATGTTTATGAAATAGTACAGAATCACAGGTTTCATCCATGCTGTCTATTGCTGACCCATGTGCTGTGTGGGAAGGATTTCAGTCAGATTTACTTTCTGTGGATAATCCATGTGTAAGTCCATTCTAGACTCCTTAATAAGTGTTATTTTCTGTTACGAGTCTGTAATGTTTATGCTATGTTGCACACTCCTTCACTCCTTACAAAGTCCGTTACCAACATTACAGATGTAAACATTTTGCAACCCTAAATAAAACTTCCCCACCTGACATGCAAAATATCAAAATTTCACACTCTGTTTAAAATACTATTAATAAGACATGTTGGCTGTCTTTTTACATAACTTTCAACTTTGATACTTTCATAAACAATAACTACAAATACTAAAAATGCATTATGCATGGATATGGAATATGCTGTTCCCATAAACTTGCAGAAACAATACTACAAGTTATAACTATAGCACAATGTTATTACATATTTACCTTTTGTTTAAATAAATTAGGGCAGACAATGTTTTATATATCATTGGATCCTAAATTAAATACCTACTTATTACAAATGTACCACTCCCTCCATCTATCCATTTGGTACTAAGAAACTATCATCAAAATTAACAAAACTATGACTTTATACAAATCTTTATTTATAAAATATTAAACCACAAATTGAAATACGGTAAAATTAAAAGTCTCAGTAATAATACACCTACACAATATTGTCAAAACATAGATGCATGCTCTTCAAAAGGACTAATATTGTAAATAAAATTAAGTAAGTTTCACATGAGTCAAAATATGACTTTTGGTTTGTGTATTACATTAAAAACAAATTCATGAAACACTTACACACTTAAGAGTTAAAACCTACATGTAATATGTTAATTTAAACATTTTGATGAACTTAATTTAGAAATGTGTTGTTTAATTGAGAACTGGAAAACATTGTTGTTAATCTTATTTGGCAGTATTGTTGTACAGAAGTCATGTTTTGGCACACTGTATCTGGATGAGGGACTGTAAGCAGCTCTGTAATCTGCTGCTGGATTTTCAGACATTGTGCTGTCAAATGTCTGTGTTCGTTTTCAGTAAGATGGAAAAAAAAAATGTTTTCCACAAGTAACTCATCAAGTACTTCTGATTTTTCACTTATTGTGATCCTGAAACACATATTGTGCCATTTAGTGGAGAGCTGACATTGTAACTATGCAATGTTCATCGGCCAGAAGATAGGAAGATAAATAAAAAATTTATATATTTCCCTACTTGACATGTATGCTTGAAAACATGGCTGTTACAAAATAAATTTCTCTGTAATTAAGGGATACATTTTGAGCAGCTTCAACCATCCATCGAAAGGTGGACAGATTATAAGTCAATGTTAATAAGTATTATGTTGTAGTGAACCATCATAAGATGTATTACTGGACCACAGAAAATCTTTGGTTGGTATGAGCTGTCAAACATCAAACTCAGTGATCCATTAATGTATGGTGTGAAACCTTTGTGGATGAAAAAATTGGCCCACACTATTTCACAGTTACAATGTCAGGTGAGATGTATCAAGCTTTTCTGGTCAACACTTCAAGTGCTCTCCATGAACATGTGTGTCTAGACATTAGAGTCAATTTGTGGCTGCAGCACAATGAGTCACCCAGTTCATTTTACCCATGATATTGTGGGAGAACTACACAACAGAGTCCTCAAAATATGGTTGGAGTGCAATGGTTCTCAAGAATGGCCTGCTTGGTTACCCAATTTAACACCAGTAGATTTTTCCTTTCTTTCTTTCTTTCTTCCTTTGTTTGTGTGTGTGTGTGTGTGATATCTAAATTATCATGCTGTGTCATTGCTTCCGCAACACCAGGTGATCTAAAATGGTACATTGAGGAAACTTGTTGCTCTTTGACACTCATATATCTCATATACAGATGTGCATTCAGGAACATGGCCACACATTTGAAAATGTCATCTAAATCAACATTCTGCTGCTGGAACATTCATCACCAAAATCACATATTATGAACAACTTATGGTACTTGCACCTGAAATTTTGAAGGGCTGTAGCTTCCAATCTAAATGTGATAGGAATGTGATTTAAATTGATTTGAACACAGCTGGTTTAAATGATTCAAGTTCTTCATAGAAAAAAATCTATGAAATGAAAAACTAATCTAATCTAAGAAATTGTATATTTTTGCAGTAACTCTCTGGAAAATAACACAATAAACAGTCTTAACATTTCTTATGTTGTATCTTGGAAAATTTTCCCATCACCTATTATTTCGTAAGTTACAGAGACAAACATTTTAACTGAAACACCCTGTACATTGCTGTCCAGAAGAACAGACATCACACCTAGGACCACAGCCTGCTATAAATACCTTTAATGGGGAGAAGGAATAGTGAGATAGTAAAATGGATTAGTTTTGGCTACAATTGGACATGGAATTAATTCCATGGTGACAAGTGAAAATTTCTGCTGCCTGGGCTTCGCACTTTAGGCCAGCAGTCGAGCATAAGAGGACTACAAACAGGAATGTTACTTCACTAGTATAAAACTAGTAGGAATTTTGGGCTAATCGAAGGCATACTCTGATCACCAAATGGTTAAGGTGACCACTGTTGCAAAGCAGAAAACCCAAGTTTGAATCCTGATACTACATAAATTTTCAATTGTCACTGTCTAATAATTTCCCTGCTTTAATGCAGCCAATAGTAATCCTTTCCATTATTCCCTACACCTTCCCCCTGTAGATACAAACAGTACGCTGTAGAACCTCAGGTTCCATCCATTTATCCAGGTCCTATATTCTTACTATATTACCTTTTTAGAGTTTATTCAGATTTAATCTACAGATCATAAGCAATAAGTTATGGTGTGAATCTGTACCTGCCCCTGGATATGTCTTGCCATTTAAAACCTGATTCTGATATCTTACCATTATAAAATCAATCTGGTACCTTCCAGTGCTACTAGTCTCTTCCACATTTACAACCTTCTTTCTACATGTACATCTACATGGATAGTCTGCAAATCACATTGAAGTGCATGGCAGAGGGTTCATAGAACCACTTTTGTGATATTTCTCTACAGTTCCACTCTCTCTAATAGCTTCCAGGAAAAAGGAACACTTAAATCTTCCTGTTTTTGATCTAATTTCTCTTATTTTATTATGATGATCATGTCTCCCTTTGTAGGTGGGTGCCAACAATATATGTTTGGATTCTGGAGAGAAAGTTGGTGAAAGGAATTCTACAAATAGATCTTGCTGCAACAAATAACACCTTTTGTTTAATGATTTCTACACCAACTCGTGCATCATTTCCATTACACTCTCCTATATTGCGATAACACAAAACAAGCTGCCCTTCTCTGAATTTTCTCTAAATTGGCCATCAGTCCCACCAGGTGTGGATCCCACAATGCACAGCAATATTCCAAAATAGGATGCACAAGTGTAGTGTAAGCAGTGTCTTTAGTAGAACTTTGCATCTTCTAAGTGTCCTGGCAATGAAAGGTAATCTTTGGTTCGCCTTCCCTACAATATTTTCTGTGTGTTCTTTCCAATTTAATTTGGTAGTAATTGTTACTCTTAGGTATTTAGTTGAATATATGGCCTCAAGGATTGAGTGATTTATAGTGTAAATGAAGTTTAACAGATTTCTTTTAGTGGTCATGTGGATGACCTCACACTTGTCATCATTAAGGGTCAATTTCCAATTTTTGCGCCTTGCAAATATCTAAATCATTTTGCAGTTGGTTTTGATCTTCTGGTGACTTTACTAACCGATCACTGACAGATCATCCACAGTCAGTGTAAGAGAGCTACTCAAATTGTCCCCTAAATCCTTTATAGAAATAAGGAACAGTAGGGGCCTATAACACTTCCCTGGGGAACACCAGATACCACTTCTGTTCTAATAGATGACTTGCCATCAATTACAACGTTTATGATAGGAAATCACAAATCCAATTGCACAACTGTGGTAATAATTGAGTAGAAGATGGTTGTGAGGTACAGTGTCGAAAGCCTTTAGGAAATCTAGAAATACAGAATCTGTTCAACATCCCTTATCGATAACACTCATCGCGTCATGTGGGTAAAGAGCTAGTTGTGCTTCACAAGAATGATACTTTCTAAATCTGTGTTAACTAAGGGACAATAGCTTGTTCTCTTTTATATAATTCATAAAATTTGAGGGCAGTATATGTTCTAACATCCTGCTGCAAACCGACATCAATGATGTTGGGCTGTAATTTTGTGGGTCACTCCTATTGCCTTTCTTGAATATTGGATTGACCTGTGTAACTTCCAACTCTTTGGGTATGCAACATTCACTGGATGCTCTGATAGGAACCAAATTGGTATACAATCAGGACCGGGAGACTTACTTCTGTTAAGTGATTTAAGTTATTTACATACTACAGGGATATTTCCATCTAAATTACACAAGTTGGAAGCTGTTATTGATAGGAATTCTGGAGTATTTGCTTTGTCTTCTCTAGTGAAGGAATTTCGAAAAGCTGTGTTAAGCTATTCCACTTTAGCAGAACTGTCATTATTAGAATCACCATTTCCCTCATGTAAAGAAGGTATTGTTTGTCTTTTGCCGCTAGTGTACTTTACATATGACCAATTTCTTTAGATTCTCTACCAAATAACATTCGGGATTGTTGTGGTAGCTGATATAGCTGGGAGCTGGGTAGCAGGACCAGTTACCAAAGATTATTGTCCACTTAGAACCACCCGGGGGGCACGTGGAGCTTTGAGGATTGCTTCCAAACATGAACAACTTCAACAATCCCGAATGGCTCTTGTCATGGCCAACAAAATTGTCAACAATACAATCTTAACTGAGCAATAGGTCCATTCCTAAATGTATGCCATTTGAATATTGAAGGGATAAGTAGGTCAAAATATGACTTCCTCAGTAAAAAATCATCTGAGTAATAATATTGACGTCCTTGCTCTACAAGAAACCCATGCAAAAAATCTTAAAAATCTGCGAGAGGCAATATCCATGGCTACAGACTTCTGGGAGAGATAGGCCATAGATCATATGGCATGGATACATATGCTAGACAGGACTTGGATGATGTATCTATAATCAATGAAAGCTGTGACGATGACATATTTGTATTGGCAGTGAAAGTGTTTGGAACTACCATAGTTAATGTCTACATGCCTCCCAACATCCAGTGGCAAGATATGGTACTCTCAGTTTTCGAACACCCTTCCCTAAATGTCAGCGATTTCAACAGCTACAGTAGCCAATGGGGGTTCTCATCTGATAATAAAAATAGAATAGCCTTAGCTGAATGGCCTGAAATAATAACCTTTCCTTAGTTTTTGATGCAAAACACTCCACATTTTTCTCAACCCATTGGAAGCGTGGATATTCACCTGATCTGTATTTTTGTTCTTGTGATCAGACATTAAGAGCTCTATGAGTTACGAGGAAGGTACTTGGCACATTTCCACGATTGCAGCACAGGCCAGTGCTGATATCAGTTGGGATTAAGATTCCCCTAGTAAGATCTTTTCTGAAACCCAGATGGAATTTTAATAAAGCAGACTGGAAGGCATTTACTTCCAAATTAGAGGACAACATTAGATTCATCCCTCCTACAATAGAAAATTATGACATTCATTGGACTCCTTAAAGCTACAGCTAAAGCCTGTATACCTGCATACCTCGAGGCTACAGAAAGACATATATTTCGGGAAGGAGCCAGGAGGATGAACACCTATATAATGAATTTATCAGCACTGAAGATTCAAACACTGCCGACCTCCTACTGAACTACCTTGATAATGCCAGGAGAGAGAAATGGGTGAAAAAAGTTCAGAGTTTAGATTTCACTCACAGCCAAATGAATCATAGCACTATCCAAGTCAAAATGTCAACAGTCTGACAGGTTGATATCCTATAAACTAAATGAAGTTGAGAAATGCCAGCAGGATCCCCTGGAAGTATCAAACACGTTTTTCTTAGATGAACAGCATGTGACTATCTCTGATGTGAAGATTGGGAAATCTGCCGGTATAGATGATATTTTCCAGAATTTATTAAACCTACTGGACTCAAGACCCAATTGTGACTTCTAAACTTATTCAAAATCATTCTTAAAGACAGCTCTCTACCAAAATCTTTGGTGACAGACTTGCATGACACGAGACTTAGATATAGAGAATTGAAAACCATGGGTAAAGGCCCAAGATTGTGCCCTGTGGATGGCTCCTTTAGTCACTGTTCAGTGACACTGATGCTGGTGGAGTTACATTATATGCAAAAGTCATCAGCAAATACGGAACAGGTGACCTATCAGCTAATTGCAGCTGTGAGTCCTTTAATTGCCACAAAAAAGATGGGGACACTTAGGATGGAGCCCTGTGGAACACTGTTCTCCTATATATGAGAGGAGCTGAAACAAGTGCCAACCCTAACATGAAAGTTGTGCAGGGAGACAAAGTTCTGGAGGAAAATCAGAAGAGGACCCTATAAGCCCCATTTGTGCTGTGCAGTGTGGCATACCTAGTTGTAATTCGATGATTCTCGAAGTTCTTGATGATCAGCTCTCAGTAGCAAGCAGCTGGAATTTCATGGGGTGAGAACTAATTCACTCTAAATGATGAAGGCAACACACAGAATTGCAATTTGTTAACATTTTTAATTGTTTATTATTAGTGTCCACTTGTCCCCATTTATGGCCAGCTTACAAGTCTCATTAATTACAACCATTTATAATGGGCACCCACATTCCACACATCAATAATATGACTTTGCAACACAGTTCGTGTGTGGAATACAAAAGTTGTAGGTGTACATAGTATTGTGACACACACATTAATTAATCATGGTATATGCACTTTCTGCACTGAAGAACTTTTACATGATTAGTTAAATTTAAAGTCCAAACTGACATGACTTGTGCATCATATCGCAGCTGAAACATTAAACAATACTCGTAACTGACACAGGTTCTGCATCTGATAAATGAACTAAACAATAATCTCCTCTAGCATGGATTCTGTGTCAGACAATGGATGAAACGATACTGCTACATGTCACCAGTGATCTTATTTATATTATCCAAACAATGTCACTGAAAATTGTGTATTGTTAATTATGTACATAAAATTAATTACAATGGAAAAGTAAATAGTAACATACAACTGGCTATAGTAAAAGATATCGTAAATAATACTGATTAAATTAATATACAAATCTTGATTAAATGAATAGCATTTACTTCATATACCTAACAAAATAGATTCATCAACAATATTTTCGTAATGAATGGTAATTACACAAAAAATAAAGAGGGCAAAACTTTCCTAACATTAATTGTGAAACATAGTAATTCCCACTTTAATATTATGAGAAAAGAATTTACCTAGTTTTCATAGAAACACTAATTAGCATTCTATCAGAACTTTAACAATATACTTCTGGCACAAATTAATATTTAGTAATTGAACAAACTCCTCCAGTGTCAAATAAAAGAAAATTACTTCATCTAGTTACATTTTAAAAAAGAATAACAAAAATTTTGGAAAAGAAAATGATAATGGACTAATTACATTCATATCTATTATTATGGAACAGTGGTATCGGGAGGTTCAGTAATGCAAGCAGATGGGGAAAATTCCCAACACGTTTTGTTAAAGAAGCCAGTTTATGATGGAGCCAGGTAGTGTCGTATGATTTCTGAAGATTGAAAATGGCAACAAAGTGCTCACACCGCTCAACAGCTCAAAAGGTGTATGAATAGATGAATAGCTGATTCCTGTGGGAATAGATTGTTAATTGTTGAATGGTCCTGATGGAAGCTCCACTTTTATGGGGCCAGGAGGCTCTGAGCTCCAAGGATGCACATGAGCTGCCAATTCACACATTACACATTACATTGGTGAGGTTGATAGGGCAGTAACTGTCTACCTCCAGTGGGTCTGCACCAGGAGTGAGTACTGGGATGGTAATACTATCCCATCAATGGGATGGGAAAAATCCCCTCTGCCTAGATGCAGTTGATGACCTTGAGAGTCTTTCAAGAGATGGTGGAGAATTTGGCTGTGCATGTGATCCAGTCCTGGAGAGGTGCTGAGGCAACCTGTAAGGGCACTTTGGAGTTCCCAAGCAGTAAATGGAGTGTTGTACATTTCCTAATGGCACCTGCAAAATGAAAACTGTTTTCGCTCAACCTGCTCTTTAAGGTTATGGTTGATGCAGAACTGCTGGTGTAGTACACTGTCAGGTCTCCTACAATAGTGGCTGAGCTGGTAAAAAAGAAGAACCAACAGTGGCAATGTACCTTTCCCAACAGTCCTGTTTGCTGTAACTTCGTAGGCTTTCCCAGCGTGACAAATCTTTGAAGTCTCTGCGGGTTTTCTGCCGGATAATAAAATCAAATGGATTCAATATTTCGACAGTACAGCTGTCCGCCATCTTCAGGAAACTGATGCTGCTGAGTCCCGCTGAATACTGGTGCAAGATCGAAGTACCGCGTCCTATATAGCTATATAGACGTCCATCGCGTGCACAGCGCATGCGCTGGCCGTCAGAGTTGCTACCTCCTAGACAGGGCTGGTGGCGCCAACCCTAGTGGAACAGGGCACAATGATATATCGCACCTTGCATTAATCATTCCAAGTTGCTGGAATCTGGGTCGAACATTGCAATTTGATATTATTTAATACTGGATTCCATGTTCTACTAAGAGGAAACCCCATGTCTCCATTAATTAGATTGTCCGTCACCCTGATTTCAATGGCTTCTCTGTAAACATTGTTCCAGAAACCAGAGGTATTGGTCACTATGCGGGTTTTATCATATATCATCTTGTGTCCTTCAGTTAAACAGTGTTCTGCTACCGCCGATTTATCCAGTTGCAATAGTCTCATGTGGCGGCAATGTTCCACGCATCTATCATGCACAGTTCGAAGCGTACGGCCGATGTATGCCTTGCCACACTCACACGGTATCTTATAAACACCGGGTTTCTTCAGTACGAGGTCATCTTTGACGGAGCCAAGCAATGCCCTAATCTTGGACGGTGGACGGAAAACAGTCTTTATGTTACAACTTTTAAAAGTCTTCCAATTTTAAAAAGAAACGCCCCCGGCATACGGAATGTAAGCTAAAGCCCTGTACTCCTGTTCAACAACTTTTGGAGACGGTCCAAACTGCATAGCATGGCGAATCTGTTCCTCAGAGTAGCCATTTCAAGTGATTCACGGCCCAGAATTTCGTGGTATATACTGCTGTTTTGTAAGATTCTGGTAATATCGTGTACTTCAGTAGCAATGGTTTTACATTCTTTATGTGGTTGTGGAGGGGACAGGAATATTAAAACATGCATTAAAACACAGCCACCAGTTGCACCAACCACATGCACAGGTTCATTTGTATATGTACAACACATCTAAGACTGTGCATTACAAGAGGTGAGACCTTAAACACCTGTTCCAACCAGTTTGCACACACAGTCACTTAACAAGAGGCATCCACATACTGCCAGAATTTTTGTGGATGAGTAATCATCCTGGACCAGCTTTAGAACCAACAACATATTTATTCTATGGGTGAGGAACATTGAAATCTTCCTCCTTTTGTTGGTAATTATTACCACCACTAAACAATCAAAACTTCACAGCATATTCTTAATTCTCTCTCTGCTATTTGAGTTGAGGTGTGACATCAACCATTTTGTTACATGCATTAGGAGTAAGCAGCATAAAGTTATTTCTGTGCAATGCAGAAAAACATGTCAGACAACTCTACCACTCCCCCCCCAAAAAAAAAAAAAAAAAAAAAAATCTCGATTGTTGCTATAACTTAATTACACACACACTAATCATCCCAACAACAACATGTCACCTTACGATAACAACAGACCATTCTAACTTTTAGATCAATCCTAAATCATTGTAGACACACTCGTCCAATTGCTGTAGCTTTTACTTTGCAAAATAATCTGACATAGCATTTTTTATTCAAGAAAGGTTGCATATTACACTTTACTCAAGAAATTTTAACCACTATTATCTCTTCTCACAGTTGCTGTTGTATATTTGTTACCCCCTGTAATCAGGAATCCTATGTGGACGACATGGTTTGTAATGCTATTCTGCACCTGGTGCTGGATTGAAAGGTTCGTCAATGTGCTCTTCAATTTGAAGACCCAACTCTTGCTGATGTTTTGAATATTGCTCAGACGTTTGAGAATTTTCCTGTGCCACTGGGGATCAGAGTGCAGAGTAGCTACTCTTTCTTCAGATGTATGTCTGCCAGCTGCTTCCAATATTGCCAAGGTTGCCACACTCTTCACTTGCAGCCATCAGCGAGCTCTTGATAAACAGCATCAACGGAGTCTACAGAATGCACCACAATCTCTCCCTTCTTGTCCGTTTTGCTTTGTGGATCATGACTAGGTGGCCTTCCCTAAGCATTGGGTCATTTGCAAGAGTTTTCATATAAAGGAACACATGGCCTTTGTGTGCTGCTCAAAGGCTGCTCCCACCACAATGGAAGTTAATTTTGTGGGAAATTTGCAGGCTCATTCTGATAAGTTGTTTATTGATGCATGATTGTTTGACAGATTTGTTACCTTGCAAGTAGACACAGGTGCCTCAGTTTCTCTACTGAATTATCACCTGTGTTTGCTTCTGTCACATGTTGATCATCACCTAAAGAACTACAATCACACCGCATTCCTGTCTTGGATCAGTTCATGGCTCTTATGGCTTATAAATCTGTGGTTTCCCCTGTGACTTTATTGGTGGTTGACGATACTGTAGCTGCTAACATTTTTGAACTTGATGCTTTCAATGTTTTCGGTTTCTCTATTTTAGACACTGTTAACCTGGTCTCTGATTCTGTCCCTTTTCATGACCTTGAGTTATGTTGCCAGGAACGTATGTCCATTTTTGCCATTGGCTAAGGCTGTGCTACTGCTTTAAATGCAGCACATCACCCACCTGGTTCTGGTGGCTCTGCAGGACAAAGTCATGGCCAAACTCAACCCTCTGCAGGCTTTATAGTTAATTAAACCTATTTCCTCTAGTGAGTGGGCTACCCCTCTTATGATTGTCAAAAAGAACCTCAGGATCTGTATGTTTATGGGGGTTGGATTGGGTTGGGTTGTTCGTTTGGGATACGGGGACTAAAATACTGAGGTTATCAGTCTCCCAGTGGGGAGGGGAAGGAGTGGGGATAGGAAAGGACAAGAGGGGAAAGGAAATGCAGTCCGGGAAGTAAAGAAGAAAGGAAGACTGGATTAACTCGGGGCCCTGTGCTCACCATGCACATACTCATGAAAGAACAGTGAGCCCCATGGGGGCCCGTTTGTTTATGTGGCCACTTTAAGGTAACTGTGAATGCTCAGTCTGTTATTGATAATATCCCCTGCCATGCACTGATGAACTACTTGCTATGCTCACTGGGTCCCACTCTTTTTCTCAATTGGATGTGGCTGAAGCATATCTACAACTTCCTTTGGACAAACGCTTGTTGGTTGTGAGTATACCTTTTCATCTTTACCAGTACCAGTGGCTGCCATTCATTGTAACATTTGAATCTCGTCCCTGCCTGTGTTAACTTTTTGGACAATATTGTCATCGTAGGGTCTTCCCTCACCAACCATTTATAAAAGTTGTGCGCTCTTTTCTCTACTTTCCAGGCAGCAGGTTTTCAGTGTAATTTGGCCAAGTCACATATTTTTCAACTATCTGTTCCATACCATGGGTTTGAGATCTCATCTGCCAGAGTCCAGTCCCTTTCGGATCACATAACCACTGTTGTTTTCCTGCCATGCCCCACATTGGTCAAAGAGTTGCAAGATTTTCTGGGTAAATTCAGATATTACCATAGATTTCTGTCCACATCTGCTAAGGTCGTGCACCTGCTCTATCACCTTTTGCATGAAGATGTGCCTATTATCTGGTCTTTGGATTGTGAATGCTCCTTTTCTATCTTGAAACAACTACTTGTGTCTGCTCCATGCTTAACTTCTTATTCTCTGGGTCAACATTTTGTGCTTGCTATGGATGCGTCTGCATATGGGGTGGCGGCGGTGCTTCCGTGTAAATACTCTGATAGATCTGAGTGCCCCATTGTGTATGCATCAAAAACTTTGATGCCTACACAGCAGCATTATTCACAAATTGAGAAGGAGGCATTAGCCATTATTTATGTCATCAAAAAAATTTAATGTTCACCTGTATGGTGTGAAGTTTCATCTTATAACAGATCATAAGTGTCACTTTTCCATGCTACTGCACCCTTGCCAGAAAAGACAGTTCATTGGCTGCAATGCTGGCCCGTTTCTTTCTCAGTACAATTATGAGACTCATTTCACCCTACGGCCCAGCACACTAATGAGGATGCTCTATATTGCCTCTGTTGGTAATGATCCTGTCTTTGACTGAGAGGAGCTCCTATGTTTTTTACTCAATACTGAAGCTCAAGCTACTGTGGATTCATGAAGGTTGGCCCGATGTTCCTCCATGCTGGGCATCTGACCCTTTTAGTCTAAGATCCAGCATAAGAAATATTGTCGCATTGAAATGGTAGCTGGCTTGACTTCGAAGGCAACTGAACACAGCACTTATACTCAAAGCACATTTATTACGAACGTAACATACACGCAGCACTGACTACTTCTCGGGCAGAGTGCTCTGCTATTTATACACAGATAGAATTTACCAGAAATTAGGAGCAGTTAACATAAGAAACAAGTAGAATTTACAAGTGAACATAAGAAAGATGTAGAACATTCTAGAATTGTTAATTAAAAATAAATAAATTTTTGCCGGTGGGCGGGATTGAACCAGCAACCTTCAGCACCGCAGTCCATGACGCTATCCCCTGCGCCACGCCGGCAGTCGGTGAACGTGGTTTCTCGTGGCATTGCTCCCTCTCCTGGAAAAACAGCGACCCGCTGTTATGTTCCCTGTGGAGCCAGCTGCAATGTCCTGGATCTTGACCATGTCATGGGTCCTCTGTATGGCAGTTCAAGAGAATCCTTCCCTTCTCCAAGATTATCAACGCCAGACTTTCCTGTCCTGGCTTCATCAGGAACATTACCGTCCTTAGAGCCTTTGAACAAGAAGCCATTGTTGTCTACCTGCTCTTCAGGATCGTAGTAAGGCTTCATACAAAGGACGTGAACAATGTCTCTTCGTTTTTGACGTTTCGACGATGGCTCATAATCCTCAACTTCATATGTGACATCTGACGGGCGGCGTATGACATGATACAGACCAAAGTATCGCTTTAATAACTTTTCTGACAGTCCAACCTTCCGTACAGGGGTAAAAATCCTACCAGATTTCCTGGGCTGTACACAACAAGTCAGTGCTTGTCGTTATATCGCTGACGGTCCTTTTCCTGGGTGTCCAGTGTCCGTATACGAGTCAGCTGTCTTGCTTCTTCGACCCTGGTGATGAGCTGTTTAACATAGTCATCCTGAGTGTCATCCGGTTGGAACTAACGACTTGTTAAAACATTCCATAAGACTATTTGTCTGAGGATGGTATGCAGTTGTCATTCTGTGGACAATGTCGCACCGTAACATTACCTCTGATACTAGTTTTGACTGGAATACTTTTCCACGATCAGATATCAAGACATGTGGTGCTCCATGCTTCAAAATAATGTCTTGTACAAGAAATTTTGCGATCTCTGGAGCTTCTGCAGTTGGCACAGGTTTGGTGACAGCGTAGCATGTGAGGTAGTCATTGCAGACTATTATCCATCGGTTACCCCGGTTGTAGACTTCGGTAACCTCCCTAAAAGATTGATCCCAATTCAGTGGAATGGTGATGCTGCCAGCAGAATCGGTACGAGATACCCTGGAGGTAATTGCGGCACATGCTTCCGTCACTGGCACTCTTTACAGTGACTCACATAGTGCTTGACAGATCGGTAGAGACCTTTCCAGTAATACCTGTGTCTGATTCTCTCTAGGGTCTTCATGAATCCCAGATCACCGGATGTTGGAGCATCGTAGAAATATTTGAGAATAACTGGCTGGAGATGAGATGGAATGACCAGTAGCCATTTGGGGCCCAGTGGATCGTAGTTGCTCTTATACAATGTTCCATTTATAAGTTGGAACTCTCCATTGGTCAGTTCTCCTTTCTCCAAGGCCTCTATCATTTTTAATAGTGCTGGATCTTCCCTTTGTTCTGCTGTAACATCATCTAATTCAGTGATGGCTGAAATTTCATTAATTCTGTTGTGTTCCACTAATAGATTCCTTGAAAGACAGTTGGCATCCTTGTACTTGCGCCTGTTCTTGAATACCACTGTGACATCGTACTCTTGGAGTCTTAGTGACCATCTTGCTAGTCGACCTGTTGGATCCTTCAAGCTAATCAGCCAACACAAAGATTGGTGGTCTGTCATGACGGTGAATGGTTTGCCGAATAAATATGGCCGGAATTTGTTGATAGCCCAGATAACTGCGAGACATTCTTTCTCAGTTGTAGAGTAGTTTATCTTGGACTTTGAGAGTACTCTTGCTGCATAGGCTATCACTTTTTCAGCACCTTCCTGAATTTGTACAAGCACTGCACCAATCCCATAACCACTGGCGTCTGTGTGAAGTTCTGTTTCCGCATTCTTGTCGTACAAGGGTAGCACTGGTGTGGAAGTTAGAGCCTCCTTAAGTGCCTGGAAAGCTCTTTCCTTTGTCTCATCTCAATAAAACTTGGCGTCTCCCTGGAGAAGTTCTTGTAATGGATGTGCCTTGTTACAAAATCCTTTTTTGAAATGTCGTTAGTATGAGCACAGTCCGAGAAAACTTCTCACATCATGAATGTGCTGAGGAGTTGGAAATTCTGTGACTGCCCTTACTTTATCTGGATCAGGACGGACACCATCTCCGTTGACTAGGTGCCCCAGGATTTTTATCTCTTTGGTGAGAAAGAGGCACTTCTTTGGATTGAGGCAGAGTCCTGCAGTCTGAACACACTTCAACACAGTTGACAGGCGATTCATATGTTCTTCAAATGTTTTTGAGAAAACGACAATGTCATCTAAATAGCAAACACACGTCGTCAACTTAAGGTGTCAAAGCAAGTTGTCCATCATGCGTTCGAATATGGCCGGAGCATTACATAAACCAAATAGCATTACTTTGAATTCATAGAGGCCGTCAGGTGTAATAAAAGGCGTCTTCTCCCTGTCAGCTTCGTCAACCTCGATTTGCCAGTAACCTGTCTGCATGTCCATAGTTGAGAAGTATGTAGCTCCTTTCTAGCAGTCTAAGGTGTAGTCAATGTGCGGCAGTGGGTAGACATCTTTCTTGGTGATATTGTTCAGCCGCCGATAGTCGACACAGAATCGCCATGAGCCATCCTTCTTCTTTACAAGGACCACCGGAGACAACCAAGGACTCTCTGAAGGTTGAATAATGTCATGCAACATCTTCTCCACTTCCTCCCGAATTATCCGTCTTTCAGCTGGCGACACTCTATATGAACACTGGGTAATTGTTGTGTGATCCCCAGTATTGATATGATGCCTTATTGTGGGCTGTTTTGTCTGACTTTTCCTCTGCTGAGGTGTGAATGCACCCGAAAATTGATGTAGTATAGCTAACACCTGCTGGCATTGTTCCTTGGTCAGTCCGGGCCCTATTGGCAATTCCACGTTTGTTTCCTCCAGCGTGTTGTCTGTACTAACAGCAGAGCATGAGTCTTCATTGATGATGTGCTCACCATCCTGGATTGGTTCAGCTGTCCCAATACACATTCCTTTGGGGATAAGTTGTGACTGCTCGTGACAATTAGTGATCCAAATCTCTCCTCGACCTCCAGTAATGCTTATGATAGCCACTGGTGTGAAAATTTCTTTGGTGAGCCTTATAAACGTTTTACTATCAACAAGCACTTCATAGTTTAATCACTCATTTGTGTTTGTGACTGCAACTCTTCTCATCATCAACGGCAGGATCGTCACATTGTCAATGGCAAATAACTTCCCAGAAAATTCTGTATTACGTGTATCCGTTGGAACAACTTCTTCAATTTGCAACTTAGATCTTCCACAGTCAATGATAGCTTGGGATGCCTGAAGGAAGTCCGATCTGAGCTTGACACTGTGACTACATTCTGTTAACATGACAAATTCAAATGGCTGGGTCCTACTGTTGATGGTTATTCTTGCAACACAAGTTCCTGCGAGATGGACGTACTTTCCACTTGCGACCTTCAGCACAGTTGCCCCCGTATCACAGAACATTGCTGTCTTTAGTGTGCGGCAGTAATTTATCCAACAATACAGGAAAAGACGCTCCTGAATCAACAAGCGCCCGGACAGGTTGGTTGTTGATTATGACGTCGATGAGATTTCCCGACATCTTAGTGACTGTCTTTCATGGAGGATTTTCATCTGCGGTGGCCTCACCTCTGTAGATGGTCGCCTTGCGTAGTTTTCCTGGCCGCAGCGGCTAGGGGAGGGGCTGCTACCTCTGTATGGCGACGATGAACGGTTGCGGCGCGGCGGGGAGTGACCTCGTCTAGGCTGCCATTTTGCTGCTGGGCGTAAGTCATAGCCGGATGATGCCATTCTTCACGTTGGGTGCAATTGATGAAGCAGACAGGAACTAATGTCTGAAATATGTCTTCCTCAACAGCGTCGGCTTCCTCGTGACTTACAGGGCTTACATCCATGGCCATAATCTGTGGCTCACTCGATCTCATAGTCCCGGCTGCCATAAACTGTTGTATTTCTTCTCTCACTATTTGGCATATGAGAGAAGCAAAGTCATCCTGGTCTTCCACAATGGCCATAGGGACTACATTGGAGAGTCGGTAATACTTCTTTCGTCCAACCCTCCTTTGTTGCATATCTTCAATACGCTGGCACCACTTAATGAAATGTTCCGTCGTAGTGACTTCTTTGATCAGAAGAGCTTGGTACATGTCTTCTGCAATACCCTTCATCAGGTGCATGATTTTGTCGGCCTCAGTCATATTCGGATGGACCATGTTACACAGTGCCGAAACATTCTGTATTTATGACTGTGTCGGCTCACCATGTCATTGGGCTCGGTTCTTCAGTTGTTCGTCTGCCGAGCGGATTTGTCACTGGCGGTCTCCAAACGTCTTATTAAGTTCCACGTGGAACGTTTCCCAGTCGTTCAGTTTGTCTATGTTGTTCTCGAACCATTGCTGGGCTGTTCCAGGTAGAAATAAACGTTGGCCAAGCACATTGTATGATCCCACCTGTTGTACTTGGTGACTCAGTCGAACCCTTTTAGCCATTTGTTGGGGTTCTGTCCAGCGTTTCCAGAGAACACCAATGGGTGTCTGATGTGTAGCTGGCTCACTGCTGGTTTCATGTCCATCGTTCATCTGATAATATGGACTTTTGGAAGGATGTACTCGGTATATCCCTTGTATTCCGGTTCTCGTCAGTGTAAGTGACGGCTTTTACTTTGCATAATCAGAGCCATAGTGATGCAGCTGTTGCACAGGATACCCGGCGCCTCCACCAAACAATGTCGCGTTGAAATGGGCAAAGTATGTTTATTAAGAACTTAACATACACGTGGCACTGACCGCCTCTCGGGCAGAGTGCTCTGCTATTTATACACAGATAGAATTTACCAGAAATGAGGAGCAGTTAACATAAGAAGCAAGTAGAATTTAAAGTGAACATAAGAAAGATGTAGAACATTCTTGAATTGTTAATTACAAAGAAATAAATCTTTGCCGGTTGGCGGGATTGAAGCGGCGACCTTTAGCACCACAGTCCGTGACGCTATTCCCTGCAACACGCCGGTAGTCGGTGAACGTGGACTCTCATGGCAATATATACCCTCATCTGTTATTTCATTTTAATCAAGTATATATGGTAGATAATGTGTACATTGATATATCACTAATAGGTGCCTAGCTGAATCTGGTGCCGATGATGTTAAACAATAAAATGTTTCATTACATTTTTTCGATCAACTTCCCCCTTCTGTTATTCATGAAATTCAAGCATCAGCTGAGAGAATATACCCCAATGAACTGAAAAAAATAAAGATTGCCTACTTTCACCTGATCAGGAAGACGAAAGTGGCAATTGGGAATATATGAATGTTGCAATTTGAAAAATTTCCGTTAAGGACTCACTCGGAGAAGGTAGAGGCGCAGCAACCACCCACAGTGCCAAAATGCTACGGGAATATGTATTAACGAGGTGCAACAGAGAGAGAGAAGTACAAAACTAACGTAATGAATGTACATCAATATCGAAGTATTTATTATCAATATAAAAGACAGACAAAGTATTCCAGGACTTGAGAGTGATAGGAGGAATGGATATAAAATACAATCATTTGCTCTTTAAGACGGCAAGTAACACCTACCACTAAAAAGGAACTAACAGACCACAAAATGGGAACAAGAAAATAAGAAATATCATGGAAAGTTCATTCAGTAAATGATCTTAGCACAAAAACTTTATGTTAATCAGGTGTAATAACTTGTATGGTAAAATGCGAAACTGAATAGCTAGTTCAACTGGATCGAGAGAACAGGTTTCGAAGCACCCGGGAAAGGAAACAATTCCAAATTTCTCAGTCAGGATTTATTCTCAAGCGTCTACTTTGCTCCCAACACTCGCCTTGGATTCGAGTGGTGCTGCGGTGGGCGACCGAGTGGTGAGCGGGCAGTGTGGACGGTCGGGTCAGTCGAGCATGCCCCGCTCGAACGAGTGTGCAGGAAGTTGAGCGCAGACATACGCCTTGCCGCAAGCTGCAGTACCGACACCTGTTGGACTGTCAGAGAATGACATGTATCACGCGATTCGAGCAAGCAACCGAGTGAGGTGCAGACCTCTAATGAGTATTATTGATGTGTGGAAGGTGTGTACTTGGTTGTAATTAGAGATACTTGTAAGCTGGCCATAAATGGGGACAACTGGGCATTTATGTATCATTAAAGGTGTCAGAGAACTTCAATTCTGTGTGTTGCTTTAATTATTTGTAATGAATTAGGATGATAAATGTGAAAAAGTTAATCTATTATTGGACGATGGATAGCAGGAAGCAAATGTTAGGTATAATGTCATAAAGAAAGAAATTTGCTTTTATAAGGTGGTCAGAATTAGCAAAGAATCAGATATCCTAGGAGAAAGTGGTTAAAAATCTGAATTAGATCAATCTTTGTCTGATGTAAGTGGAATAATGAATAGAGAAGCGAAAGCTTCATCCACTATGATAGGTAATTTAGCTGGACCAGGTGGTGATAGTTTTGTAAGGCCAGTTTCAGATGATCCTCCTGATTGGGAAAAGTTATTATTTGCAATTGCCAACTTGAGTCAGTAATTAAATCATAAAATAGATGAAAACAATAGACAATTCGGCCATTGGATGAAATAAGTATGACAGACTTCAATTATGAAAGAGTACATGACTTTGCTTCTATTATACAACAAATTGTGAGAGAAGAATTACAACAGTTAATGGCAGCTGGGACTGATGGACCAAGCAAGCATCAGGTCATGGCAATGGATGTAAGCCCTGTAAATCAAGAGGAAGCCAATGCCACTGAGGAAGAGGTATTTCCGACATTAGTACATCTCCGCCCCGCCAGTCATCCCGACATGAAGAATGGCCTCACCCTACAATGACTTACGCTGCAGCCGCCAAACGACAGTCTAGGAACTGGCTGATGTGACCCCAACCAACTCCCCTGGTAACTATGATGCCCTGCAGAAGAACAGAAGTCTGGAGGACAAAAGACAACATGCCAGTGTGTTTCCACTGGACATGTTGTACGCTACTGCAGAGAGAGAAGGCGAGTATTTGACGATTATTTTGCCACAAGACGTCAGCCATCAGAGCATTTCTATCTCAGGCAGTCACCTGCTGATGAGTTCAGTCGACCTATGGGAAGAAGCCCATCGCCATACCCTGGTCAAGGTTGCTCCCTGATGTGCTGCTGCTGTTCACCATTTCCGTACAGAGGTACCAACCTCTCCCTCATCTGCCCCACCCAGGAAAACTTAATGAGGCGACCAACTACGGAGATGAGGCTGCAGATGAAAATCCTCCATGGACGACAGTTGCTAAGATGTCAGGAAATCTCATTGACGGCCAACCTGTACGGGCACTGGTTTATTCAGGAGCTTCTTTCTCTGTATTGTCGGATAATTACCGCTAAACACTAAAGAAGAAATTATTTTGTGATACAGGAGCAACTGTGCTGAAGGTCGCAAATGGAAAGTACGTCCATCTCGCAGGAACTTGTGTTGCAAGAATAACCATCGACAATAGGACCCAGCCATTTGAATTTGTCATGTTAACAGAATGTAGTCACAGTGTCAAGCTCGGATGGGACTTCCTTCAGGCATCCCAAGCTATCATTGACTGTGGAAGATCTAAGCTGCAAATTGAAGAAGTTGTTCCAACGGATACACATAATACCGAATTTTCTGGGAAGTTAATTGCCGTTGACAGTGCGACAATCCCGCCGTTGACAATGAGAAGAGATGCAGTCACAAACACAGATGAGCGATTAAACTGTGAAGTGCTTGTTGATAGTAAAAAAGTTTATCAGGCTCACCAAAGAAATTTACATACCAGCGGCTATCATAAACATTACTGGAGGTCAAGGAGAGATTTGGATCACTAATTGTCACAAGCAGTCACAACTTATCCCCAAAGGAATGTGTATTGGGACAGCTGAACCAATCCAGGATGGTGAGCACATCATCAATGAAGACCCATGCTCTGCTGTTAGTACAGACAACACACTGGAGGAAACAAACGTGGAACTGCCAATAGGGCCCGGATTGACCAAGGAACAATGCCAGCAGGTGTTAGTTATACTACGCCAATTTTCGGGTGCATTCACATGCCAGGAGGAGAAAAGTCAGACGAAATGACCCATGATATGGCACTATATCAATACTGGGGATCATCCATCAATTAGCCAACGTTCATATAGAGTGTCATCAGCTGACAGACGGATAATTCAGAAGGAAGCGGAGAAGTTGTTGCACGATGACATTATTCAATCGTTTGAGAGTCCTTGGTCATCTCCGGTGGTCCTTGTAAAGAAGAAGGATGGCACGTGGCAATTCTGTGTCAACGATCGGCATCTGAACAAAATCTCAAAGAAAGATGTCTACCCATTGCTGCACATTGACAGCACCTTACACTGCTTAAAAGGAGCTACATACTTCTCAACTATAGACATGCAGACAGGTTACTGGCAAATCAAGGTTTATGAAGGTGACAGGGAAAAAGATGGTTTTTATTACACCTGATAGCCTGTATGAATTCAAAGTAATGCCATTTGATATAATGCTCTGGCCTCATTTGAACATATGATGGAAAACTTTCTTTGACACCTTAAGTGGATGACATGTCTTTGCTATTTAGATGACATTGTTGTTTTCTCGGAAACATTTGAAGGACGTCTGTGTCACCTGTCAACTGTGTTGAAGCGTGTGCAGACTGTAGGAATCCACCTCAATCCAAAGAAGTGCCTCGTCATTGCCAAAGAGAGAAAAATCCTCGGGTAGCTAGTCAACGAAGATGGTGTCCATCCTGATCCAGATAAAGTAAGGGCAGTCACAGAATTTCCAACTCCTCAGCACATTTGCAATGTGACAAGTTTTCTTGGGCTGTGCTCATATTACCAAAGTTTCATAAAAAGATTGTGTAAAAAGGCATGTCCATTGTAAGAACTTCTGCACGGAGACGCCAAGTTTTACTGGGATGAGACAAAACAAAGAGCTTTCTGGGCACTTAAGGAGGTTCTAACTTCTGCACCAGTTCTAACCTTATATGATGAGCAAAGAAACCCAACTTCACAATGATGCCAGTAGATATGGGACTGGTGCAGTGCTTGTGCAAATTCAGGAAGGTGCTGAAAAGGTGGGAGCCTTTGCAGCAAAAGTACTCTCAAAGCCTGAGATAAATGACTCTACAACTGAGAAAGAACGTCTTGCAGTTATCTGGGGTATCAAGTCCCAGCTGTATTTATTCGGCAAATCATTCACCTTCATGACAGACCACCTTTCTTTGTGTTGGCTGACTAGCTTGTAGGATCCATCAGGTGGAGTAGCAAGATGGGCACTAAGACTCCAAGAGTACGATGTCACACTGGTATTCAAGAATTGGCACATCACAAGGATGCTGATTGTCTTTTGAGGATTCCATTAGTGAAATACAACAGCATGAATGAAATTTCAGCTCTAACTGAATTAGGTGACATTACAGCTGGAAAGAGGGAAGATACAGCACTATTAAATACAACAGACATTTTTGAGAAAGTAGAACCAATCAATGGAGAGTTCCAACTTATAAACAGGACATTGTAGAAGAGCAACTACAATCCACTGGGCCCCAAATGGCTACTGGTTGTACTAGCTCATCTCCAGCCAACTATTCCCAAGTATTTCCACAATGCTCCAATATCCAGTCATCTGGGATTTTTGAAGACCCTAGACAGAATCAGATGCAGGTATTACTGGCAAGGTGTCTACTGATCTGTCAAGCACTATGTGAGTCACAGTAAAGAATGCCAGCAATGGAAGCAGTGTCACAATTATCTCCAGGGCATCTTATACCAATTCCACCTGCAGCAGCTCCATTCCACCAAATTGGAATTGACCCTTTAGGGAGGTTTCTGAAGTCGACAAATGGTAACCAGTGGATAATAATCTGCAGTGACTACCTCACACATTACACTGTCACCAAACCTGTGCCAACTGCAGAAGCTCCAGAGATCACAAAATTCCTTTAGAAGACACTATTTAGAAGAATGGAGCACCATGTTTGATGATATCTGATCGTGAAAAGTATTCCAGTCAAAACTAGTATCAGAGGCAATGTCTCATTGCGACATGGTCCACAAAATGAAAACTACATACCATCCACAGACAAATGGTCTACAGAAGGATTGGGATACAATACTGCCAGTTGTGACATTTGTTCATAACACCGCAAGGCAAGACACCACAGGCTTCACACCCTTTTTCCTGCTCCATGGCCATGAAGCTGTTCCCGTTACAGCCTGACAACACTCAGGATGACTATGTGAAACAGCTCATCACCAGGGTCGAAGAAGCAAGACAGCTGGCTCACATATGGACACTGGACACCCAGGAGAAGTACCGTCAGTGGTATAATGACAAGCACTGACCTGTTGTGTACATCCCAGCAGATCTGCTATGGATTTTTACCCCTGGGTGGGAAGCTGAGCTATCAGAAAAGTTATTGAAATGATACTTTGGTCCGTATTGTGTCATATACCGCCTGTCAGAAGTCACATATGAAGTTGAGGATTATGAGCCGTCATCTAAATGACAAAAACGAAGAGTCTTCCACATGAAGCCTTACTAAGATCATGAGGAGCAGATAGGCAAAAGTAGCTTCTTGTTTAAGGACACTAAGGTTGATGACACAAATGTCTGTTGTTGGTAATCGTGCAGAAGGAAAGGATTCTCCAGAACTGTCATACATAGGACCCATATCAATATCAAGATCCAGAACATTGCAGCTGGCTCCAAAGGGAACCTAACAGCGGGAGAGGGAGCAATGCCACAAGACCCCAAATTATCTGACTGCTTGCATGGTGCATTAGATAGCGTCACTGATTGCGGTGCTGAAGGTCCCTGGTTCAATCCCGTCCACTGACAAAAATTTATTCTTTGTATTCATCATTTCCAGAATGTTCTACATGTTTCTTACGTTCACTTGTATTTTCTACACATTTCTTATGTTAACTATTATACAAATTTGTGGTACATTCTGTCTGTGTATAAATAGCAGAGTACTCTGCCTGAGAGGCAGTCAGTGCTGCGTGTATGTTACAGTTCACAATAAATCTGCTTTCAGTATAAGTGCTGTGTTCAGCTGACAACCCTACCTTTGAAATCAAGCCTGCTTCTATTTCAATGTGACAATATTGTAACTAATAACATCCAAACATGATTAATTATACTTAGGCAATGCACCAAAACTGTTTATAACCTAATATACTAAAAATGTAGAAATGAAATATTGTAAAACATAATCATGTATGTATTACAGGCCACTGATGATGCATATGGCAATATAAAACCTTTATAATTCAGTTGCATAGACAGTCTACATAAACATTCACTTTATAACACATATGCAGTCTGTCATGCTTCGTGTCATTCACAGGGGGAGAGGAATGTGGTTTCCCTTGCTGGTCCACCCACATAGTACACGAGTAATGTCCCTCAGCAAGTAATTCAGCCTCATTGTCTCATCGTGACTACTCAGTGCAGTCCACTGTGCCTTTCTCAGCTTACGATGGTTCAACCCCCATGTGCAGATTCTTTTTAGATGTGCCCACCTCCACTGATGGGAAAAAATTCAGCCCTCTTATCTAGATGACACTTTCCTCAACTGCCCACTGTTCAAAAGAGCAATCCAGAGATGTGGTTTGCTCTTGTGGAGCACAGATGATGACTCCCAAGTTAATTTGTTTAATTATGCAGCTGCAGGAACACCTTGAGCTAATTAGTGATTTCCTTGTGATTTCCTCATAAACATGAAACTGTCATGGCAATCATCATAGAATGCCTGTCACATCCTCGTGGGCAGTCATTCTTCCATGTCATTGATAAGGAACAGCGTGAATCCCATACAACATACTAGCTTTGCCACTGTTTATGCATGCAGGTTGGCCCAGATATCATGGCGGACCTGGCACTCTGCATGTTATAGCTTGTCAAATCGCTGCAAGAGCTACATAATGCCTTATGTCATGCACCTGGAACCCCCATGAAATAAAACGTAAACTGGCAGACGAGGCATACGAGATAATACGCCATCATTGTAATCGCATTGCCAAGAATTATTGGCCAATTGCACTGTGATCAATACAGTGAATCTGACAACAATCACTGGATTGGATTATTGCTGAGTAAGAACCAGGGGAGTGCAGACATATTTTCATTAAACTGCCATTATTTGTTGTGTTATCAATGTGTGGTTAGTCAAGAACTGGTAATTAACTTGGAATTTTGAAATACAAATTTGGTACATTGTGCAAACTATTCAGCATAATTGTTAGTAATAGCATCACATTACAGTACAGCCAAGTTTCAGTCCATTTTATTCAGTATACTGGATCTATATCAAACTAATCATGTAATTAACAAATAATTACTTTCTGTCAACAATAACATCTGGTTTGTGTGTAATATCTAAAATAGGAACAGGTTAATAACATAGGAATTAAAATTTATATAATTAGGCACACAACCAGTTAATTAGTCATCCATAAATATCTATTCCTGAACCTATTACAAACTGAGCTAGGTGATACAGTGGTAACACAGTGAACTTACATTTGGGATGATGGTGGTCAAATCCACCTCTGGTCATCCAGATTTAGGTTTTCTGTTATTTCCCTAAATTACTCCAGGCAAATGCCAAAATGGTTCCTTTGACAGAACATGGCCACCCACTTCCTTCATAACCCTTATCCAAAAAATCTGTTTGTGAGCTCCCTGTGTAAGGACCATGCTGTTGATGGAATTTTAAAACCTTATCTTCCTTCTTTCCTTGTGTTTGAAGGGATCTGATTCACTGAACTTGCATCATATTAATTTACATATCAATTAATTGTTAGGAACTTACAAATTGAAACTGTTTTGAGGTGTTTAATTGACAAGCACTCTGATAAATTGCATTTTACTACTATGGTCATTGTCATGTCTGATAAAATTTCATTGGTACAAACTTTCACTAAACCTAGCCAAGAGCTTGATTCAATTGCGAGAGCTGGGTTTATACACACCGGGTCAACCAAGAAATCTAGGAAAAACCCAATAATGTTTTCATCCAGGAGAAATCCAAGAAATACCCAGGAATTTTTTAGAATTCTGGGAATTTCCATTGTTTAAGTAATCAGTTTTTTGTAATTTTGGCTGGTACTGCAGAATAGTACTGCAGTAATGGAATATAAATGGGATAATAACATTAAAAAAATTACCTAAAATTCACAATTTATAACAAAGCATCTGTCAATTACATAATGGGTCTAAGGCCATAGGACACAATACAATCTATATGTCACACCAAACTGTTTTTGATGAGTGTGACGTCTCATCTGTTTACTTTTATAGCAGTTCATGGGTTAAAATCATGAATAGTAGTTTTAGAAACATTACTTTCAATTACAATAATAGTGAGAATCTGCTATTTCTTAAATAATGAACTGTTTGACTCCCGTTCAAAACATAACACTTTTGTGACCAACACTTAAAAATTTACAGCATACTTGTTTGACATCTCTTAAAGGATAACACACACTAAAAAGATAAAGCTTCAAGTTTAATTTATCTAGTTTCTTTCAGTTCTTTCATGACTAGATTACAAATTATGTAATAACAATGGCAAAAGGAACAATTAACTTTAAGAAAGTATTGGAAGTGAAGACAGCCAATCATTAGTTTGTAAATAATTACACATTCTGGTTGTACTTTCGTTGTTTCATTAGGTTCATCCACAACAATTTAGTCCTACAGAACTCTAAAACTGTGACACATTTGACGAAATAAACAAAACATTTCTGGCAAGCAATTTTTAGTGTTCCATTGAGTTACATATTCCTACAAAGCAGCAAACTATTCTACAAAACAAAATAGATGAAAAACCACTGGGAAAAAAACTGGATTTTATGCGAGATGCATTTATGAAACAATAGTAGTAAAAAAGTCATTCTCACTGGTTCTGTCCACCTGATTCACGATTGGCTGTTCTTACATCCCATCAACTGTCACGCAATTGTCAACTCCTACAGCTCTCGAGAAAAACTATTCCATAAGTGCTTCTTATCACTGAGAAGTTCTACACCTAGAGAATTGATGAATTTTATTCCCGCAAGCCAAGTATATCGTCACTTATAACAGATAAAGTGTAAGCAAAAAGGGTACTTCACTCAAAAAAGGAAGAAAAGAAAAATGTGTTTACACTCAGGAAAAACTTTAACTTTTACTCTGTAGATTCAGGAATATTTTTTTCTTGTCTGCTTATACACCCTGGAGATGTATGTATGTTCATATGAATGTGAGAATCCTTGAGTTTTCATCAGTCGACTTTATTAGCTACCCATAGACTGACTGTTTTCTTAACACCTCCCCCCCACCCACATGCCAACAGGGGTAAATGAAGCTCGTCCATTCCACATCTGTCATATTCAGATGTATCAAAGAATAAGAAAGAAACAGTATAGCTACCACCACTCCTGGAAAGCAAAGTTGATACGGAACAAAGCTGTTTCGTTCTAATTACCTGAAGGCCAGAAGGTAATCATTAGGGCAGTGTAGGTGGTGAGGATGGAGATGTATGTCACAATGAGGCCCAGCCGCAGTGTCAGCACACCCGCCAGGTTTGCCTGGGGCCGCCATGACGTGGCCTGCAGCAGCAGCAGCTGCAGCTCATGGTCGGCGGCACCCCTAACATTCCGCCCCGCAACCAAAAAGCGCCAGCACAGGACCTGTGTGCGGCCTGCTTCTGCCTCCACACAGTGCACAGAGACTAACAGCAATGCTAGCAAGCTTGTGGGGATCAACATACCCAGCTGATACTGCCATTTTATACCCTGCAGATCTATACCTAGGAATAATGCATCCACAAAACTGAAATATAACTGTATTACACTTAACACTGACAGTCCTATGAAAAGTAATATCAAGAAACTTGTGTGAATAGAGGACACCACTACTGACAGTTCACACAGTCCCAAATACACTTTCCTGAAAGATCGCACTTGTTCTGACATACAACAAGCACTTCTGTGGCTCACATTTAGGTCTTTTCCCAACACAACCCCATCAATTGAGTGCACTTGGCCATGGTTTTCAGTATGTAAGTTTTGTTGCATGACTAGGATGCAAGTATTCAAGTGTGCAATTCTCTGCCTCATAATCAGCTGTAAGTTCAAAAACCATAAAACTGTTAGTATGTTTGTTCCAAGAGGGTATATACAACAGATTGCTCCTAATCTCATCTTCTGGTCAGTAAAGGAAGTGACTGTACCAACAAACATCAAACAAAAAGACATAAAGAATAAGATCAGCTGCAACTTTATGAACATTTCACCACTATTACTCTTTTTCCTGGTGTAGATTGTCAGAAGTCTGTCACATGAAATAATTAGCTTGAGCATATTTTCATACTTTTTGTTGTTGAAGAAAGCATCAGAGATTACAGGAACAATATTCATAACTACAAAATTTATACTCCCTATTAGTGTAACAATGTCTGTTGTAGAAGATGTCTGTACTGAACGAGGAAAGATATACAAAAAAGCAAATTCTGACACCAGATGTGCTGCACAGGCCGTAGTCTGGGTCACCAGGTCTGATCTGCATCTCCTGGGTGATGCTGTCGTCAGGTCTACAGTGAATGGCATCAGACCAAACAGCTTGCATACAACATGGAATGGTTTGATGGCCAATAGGAGGTTTCTAGTGATCTCTGGTACTGTGGTAGTGTCCATATTTAGTCTCATCATCTGAAAAAAGTGGGTTCTATTAATGTGATGACAGAGACTAAAAAAATCCATTAATTGTGGTGCTACCAACACTTAATCTGTCTCTTAAGATCATGAATATATAGGTCATGAATGTCTGTATCCGACCTTTTCATCATATTTTTCCGTCTTCTTATGCCACATTGGAATCTTTCTGGTTGATACTGAAGCTAGCTTACTCTACTTTCAAATATTATTTCACTGTTTGTCATTCATTGTGCATTAAACATGAAACTGAATAATCAACCAAAATTGCAGTTTCAGCTCAAATTATTTATAATTCACTATTCCTCATCACAAAATTACACATCACAAATAGTAATAACAAACTTTATGCAAAATTTTAACAATGGAAACTCTGACAGAAATGTCAAAAATGGAGGATAGATAACAACTCACCATAAAGAGGCTCGCTGGAGTGGTCGGACATGATAGTAGTATGTATATAGTTGTCTGAGTGATTGAGTGAATGCATGTGTTTCTTTTCTGCTTAAGGCCCTGGCTGAAAATTTAAGTTCAGTGAGCTACTTTACTGTGAGTTGTCATCCAATCTCCATTATTGACAACCCTTATGCAAATATTTATTTCCAAGTGCTGTTGCTACCTTCTCAGGGAACACAGCCTTAATGTAGCACTGGATGCAGGTGATGAGGGTTGCATGCTCTGGATCTGGAGGGCTATGCCGGTGGTAGTGTAGCTACCATTGGGGTCACCCAATCCGGTCAGGCTGAATGGGAGGAGTCAGACAAAGTATGTCCCACAACGACCTATCTATCCTGTCTCCTGTCCTATCCTACCCCAGTCTTATTCCTTTTCATTGTCATTTTCCTTTCCCTACAACATAGGGCATTGGGTAGGGGAGACTCTATAGGCTTGGTCACCAACCATTCTAGGAGAGCTAACCCCAAAATCAAACCCGGTTCTCCAGGCTGGAGGTTGAGTGCAGGGTTGATACCCCTGCCTTGTAAAAAAACTTACTATTGTGAATAATTTAACAAGGAATGCTGGACTGCCCTTACAAAGATGAACTGTGCAAGGAAACAGGAATACAGATGTATCGGTTGTAGCATTTCTTATATGTTGCATACTCCATTTTGGACCAGAATCCTACAAACATTTTTTACCATTTATTGGAATTACCAAATACAAAGTCAATGCAATGTGAACAAGATTCCAAGTGCATTCACTAATGGCCTACGTGTTTCAGGTTGTAATGTATATACCCTATAAAATTCTGTTCTTTGAATAAATGCAAATTATGATACCACCCAGTAATGCACCTTTTCTTATGCATAGTCACGAAATTCTTCATAAAAATCATAATACCATACAAGACTGTTTAATTGCATGAATAGCAAGTTATTTTATTGGAGTTTGATAAAATGCTTCTGTTTATAAAAAAACATAACATTAATATTGTGCAATAATATATTTTTTAAAATCATATTTCCAACTAATGTTATCCGAGGTCTTCTGTAATGTATTGACATTAATGCAGTACTTTGCTGACTGTAAAACTGTATAATTACTGTAATTTAACTATTTTAAATAATGTAAACAAAGGCAATCACTGCTGTAATTGTCAATTACTTACGATTTTAATTTGCATTTTGTTTTGTCACGAAAATGCTTTCAATATAACTGTAATCATTTTGACCGTATTATTGTCCTGAAAGATTGTTCTGTACTAAACCTACACATTTCTTAAAACTGTATTTAACTATTTCTGTGTTTTAGAATGTTCTAGAACTCACAGAATGTATTAATACGCACAAATTGGCGTGAACACAGTTAGTCTTAGTCTTACTTCAGTCTTACAATGGTCAGTCTAGCCAGTCATTTGTATGTCAGTGTAAATCTTCTTTGTGTGTGTTAATACTTCAATAAATAACTTGGTTCATCAAAATGGTCACACTTTACAGTTATATATCTTAGAACTCAATGCTTTCATAATAATAAGCAGGCGAGCTGTTCAAACTACTGGATCTACCACTGAACGACAGAGACGTTAAGGTGCTGTAAGACTTTTATTTATGAAACACATATAACATGTGGTTTTAAGGATGTGTAACACATTAGAAGGTGAAGCTAATTATATGATTATTGACCAAACCAGCAGTGGAAAATGAAAATTCCAAAAAAATGGAATGAAACTCAAGATAAGTGGAATGGCGGAAGGAAAAATATGATTGAGGAAGATGGCAGAAGTTTAAACGACCCAATTCCAGTGTCACCGCACCGTTGTGACCAGCTTTCCTTATCTTCTTATTAATGAGTATAGTGACTGTGTGATAGGAGTTCTGTAAGTGATAAATAAAAAAGATATTTTAAAATGGAACAAGTTGTTTAAAATGAGGGTGATGACAGTAGTCAAGTTTCTGACTTTGATAGTGGTATAAGATGGTCTGGCATTGCAAGCTCTATACTGATCACAAGTAAACAGCAGGACTTAGTTCAGTGGCGTATCTATGTCACCAAGGGCCCCGAGGCAAAAATGACATTGGGTCCCTCTTTGCACTTATACTGTACAGATGCAAAACTACTTCATCATCAGCTCCTTACTGCCCACTGGAAGACATAATAAGACAAACCTAAATACTACTAAGTACATTATTATGGGTCACACAGCAGATAATATTTAATCGTACTCTCTAATATAATTGTAAAAGTTTGTTTGTTATGCTTTCACACAAAAATTACTAGGTGATTTGCATGAAATTTTGCAGAGGGATAGAAATAGAGTTGGACAGATGAAAATGCCCCATGGGATATTTTTTGTCAGCGGTGACAGCAGGCAAACTTTTGGCAGTGCCGACAACTCACTCTCGCTAAACTACTGCGCTGTTCGTGCATTTTGTTGATAGCTCAGTCAAAGAAGGAAAATAGGGAAAGCATGCGCCGGAGTGTATAGTGTTAGTATGAATGTAAATTGAAGAGTTGTTCTTATGGTATGAGAAGGCGCCGTTCCCAGAAAAAAGCCACAGAATGCCGAATCCATTTCCCGCATTCCATTGCAAGGTAGTGTGTAGAAAGGAATGTAGATTCTGTTCGGTATTCCTTTCAGTATTAACACATTTGTGGAAAATAAACGTGCCTGTTTCCTGGAGCAACATATTTTGTGGAAAATGCGCACCCTCCAGGTGTGTCTGCACAGTACGTCATCTGTGATTTATGAGGTGCACTGTGGAAGAGTCGGTACAACTTTGTAAAACACCTTGTAATTTCCTTTTGCAACATAATGGGGTAGACAGAGTGGGGGCTCGCTTTCTCGCTATTCTTTTTGCAGGCGCACAAAGAACGGCAATGCCTGACCATTCCCACCTGCCCTTTCCCACACCTTGTGCCCCCCACTCCACCCCTTCCTGCTGTCACCTGTCACATCCCCACAACAAATCATATACCTAATACTGTTACACTGTACTTAAATATGCTGTATACATTTAATATTTTGTCTTAGTCCATTCTGTTTAACAATAACTATATTAAAATATTGGCTGCCAAAGGTACCGGACCCCCGGGGACCAATGGCGGACTAAAGAGGGGGAGGGAGGCGGAGGGGGCGGACCGCCCCGGGCCTCCGGTCTTGGGGGACCTCCAGATACCTGGAAAGGACCTTTTTTTTCTATTTTTATGAGCATGCTTGGCATTTTGTTCTGCTGGGGCCTCCAAATCTGAAAAGCTATTTTTTCAGACTGTCATAAGCCTCTCGTCCTGGAAGGGTCCTTCAATTCTTTTTGATAGTAATACATGTATTTCCAAGTGGAATTTTTTTTTTTTTTTTTTTTTTTAAGTTATATATATAGCTCACATGGCTGCAGAGTAAAGTGCTAGGTGTGTCATTTGCTATGTCGCTAATAATTTTGGGTTGGTACTCCTGTAAGTCTTTCATTCCACAACATTATTTCTGTACAGTTCCATTATTGTTTTTCTCCATTGTTACTACAGTCTTTATTCAGTGTTGTTTGCTCTGCAACACAGTGATATTATAGCAGGAGAAAGTGCCTCGTAGAAGTTATGCAGATGAACAAAGGCATTTACAGAAGCTTTTAGATGAAGTTATGGACATAAGTGAAGAAGATGAAGATGCTACTGAAATGGAAAAATAAGAGGAATGTGTTGATGCTGAGTACTGTTCATGCAGAGGAAGAAGCTGATGTTCAAACCAAGAGAGGCACAAAGAAAGAAACCAGCAATGATAACTGACTATAATCAGTCATTTATAGATCTCTCTCGCCAAATGAAGTCTTATATTTTCTAAGGCCGGGTGTGAAATGATACAGAAAGCTTGCAATTGAACTGTTGACAGGGTCAGCACAGGTAAATGCTCTTTTTGATTTACCAATACATCAACAAGAAGATCATCTCAATCACAGAATTCAAAGAGGAAGTGACTTTGAGACTACTCCATACAGAAGATGCCAATGCCCCTGAGAAATCTTTCACTGTAGCCATTGAACTGCCTCTAGATTGTGCTCTTGTGAACATGGGAGCAACAAGTCATAGGTGTACGGATGTTATTAAAAATGAAGAATGAATTTGGACGAGAGCAAGCTGTCAAGAAATGTAAACAAACTACAGGGAAATATAAGAAATTGTGACTCATATTTTTTCGAAGAGTGTTTCTTCATAAAGCACAGTGCATGCAGGTGTTACAGATAGAAAGTGGAATTACCCAATTTTTTCAGTCTGTTTCATTGTTGCTGCAATTAGAGTTGGAGAATGTAATTAAAACTGTATGTGATATACAATCTACGGTATAAGTAATATGTAACCCAAAATAATAAATTATAAAAACAAGGAAACTCCAATATGACTGGGCCATGTGAGTTATATATAATTCACGATTTCAAGTGTCAATAACTACTCTTGAGCTCTTGAAAACTGGAGGCCACAAACATGATTTGTTACTGGGGCCATAACGTACTGTAACACCAAGTCACAGCATGCTACTGTGAGTTACAACTGCACCACAGAGCCGTAAATGGAAAACTGTCCTTGAGATGTATTTACTTCATGTGGCGCAAAGAGAAGACTTCCTGTGACTTATATTTAACTCATGTGGCAGTCAATGTGTTAAAACATTGTTTTCTAAAAGTTAGGATTTTTTCTATTTCTTGTAACATGAATACTATTAGTCCTTGAAAAACATTCATAATTATTTTTTGCACCTCACTGTGTATCGCGAACTTAATGAGTGGTGCTTTTCAAGTCATGGAGATTTCGTTCGTGTTTCTTCATGCACTAAAGTCAAAATGAAAGAATACCTACTGGAGTAATACAATGCTTCAAACTGTTAGATTGCAGATGTTGGCAATGATATGATTTGTAATCGGTAATTATCAGTAAGCATTTTTGTGACTGCAGTACATTGTAGTAATAATATGAGTACACAATTAAAAAGTAGTCAATTTTATTTTAACAATTATCTTACGATTTTTTTTCCTTTTGCAAAATCATCAATGAGGTCTGTTAAATCTATACTTGATGCAGACTTGTTTTCGACTGCTATGAGTGCCAAATGTCTGAGTCAAGCTTGAGCCATATTGCATGTCAGATGTGTTTTGATAATTTTTAATTTGCTGAACAACCTTTTGGCTGCTGCAGAAGAATAAAATTGTGGTAAATACTTCCATAACCTCACATTCTAATAATGCATATTTTGTTATAATTTCCTTACATAATTGGCGAACTGTCCATGTTGGGGTCAAGTTCGGCAGGAGAAATTTAAAGTCTAAATTCCTTCATTCAACTAAAATATTATATACAGTATAACCTCTATTATCCGAAGTAATTTGGTGACATGAATATTTGGAAACCAGTTTATTTGGATATTTGAACTGTACACTTCTATTTGCCAATAAAAATTACTGTACAGAAAATGTAATTATACTGTATTTGGAGGAGCGCAATGCTTCACTTTGCGCTGAGCCGGCACGCCGCAACACGTGGAAGACGCAGCTGTTGCTGTGAGCAGCTTTGATGCTGCCGCTACTTCTGCTGCTACGCCGACTGAAGTGTACCGATTGTTGGACACATTGACTGGCAGTTTCGCCTGTCAGCAGCGCCACATACTGGCGTCTTGTGAAGGCTCAATTAGAAGCATTGTTCCAACAGCCGGTGGCCCAGTGTGGCTACTGTGGGAAACTTGGTTTGAAAGGAAGGGGATATGATGGACGATAGGGGGAAAAAAAAATTTAAATAAAGAATTCGACGCTCTACTGTAACTTTTTTCGATCGTCACTCACCAAGTCTGAGGGGCCCCTGGAGCTCGGGGGCCCTGGGGCACTGCCCCACCTAGCCCTATGATAGCTATGCCACTGACTTAGTTTCTCATGATTTGCAAGAAACTGAACAGCAGATTAGTAATATGGCAGCAAGCATGGAAATAGGAAAAAATAAATCCATTTTAACACTTTTACTTCAAATGAAAACTGAACATGAGTCAATGCCTGACATGATTGTTCAAACAACCTCTAATTTAGAAAAAAATTAAATTTGAGATTGGTAGAACAAATGATGCTATCTCAAACCTTGAACATACACTGTCCCAAACAGTGACTGGAGTAAAACAATATATTGAGGAGTTAGACACAAAATTTTGTGCTAAACTAGAAAACATAGAAAAAGATGTTACAGTAGCAATCTCACAAATTACATAAATTAACAATCACATTAAAAAATAGAGGACAGTGTGTGAATTGTAAATTCTCAGATTCATGATACTAAATCAGATCTAATGGAACGACTCACAATGCTGAAGAAAAATGTAATAGCAATCTTAATTATTTCATAAAAGAGCATAAGGATAATCTGAATGTGTTGAATAAGAAACTTGGAGTAGTAAATAAAGGTCATTCTGAGTTGAAAATAGAAACTCAATGACCAGTCTCAGAATTACAACAGAGGGTAGCTCAAATCCAAGAAGGGTTGGATGCAAAAACTTTGATAAGTCGAAGCTTTACTAGTTTAGGTAGGTAAGGAGTTCTCCAGGTGACAAGAAGTTTCATCCTATGGGTTTCATACAACACTGCCAAGATTGTTGTTCACATGGAATGAGTGACACAGCTAAGATTTTGTTAAGTGAAGCACTTTCATGGGCAAACCAACTGAATAACAACATAAATACTTACACTGAGTATGAAACCAGTTTCTTAAATAGATTTTGGTCAATTGCAGAACAGTCTAGAATTAAAACAGATTTTTTGAATGGTCCTATGCACAGGGATCACATGGGAGATATGAAAGAATTTTGTATGGAACAATTAAATAAACTTGTACATTTAACAGAGCCATTAGATGTAATTACACAAACTGATGCCTTACGCAGTAGGTTACTTGGTTGGATAATGTTTGAAATATGGGCCTACAGATTGGGAAGTGAATTATGCTCATTAAGAAAGGTCCCACCATATACAAGATTTTTAAAGAAGTAGATGGTTTTTCAAATTTTTCAGAATAATTTACTGTATCATGTACTATTCCTTATCAATTGGTTCCTGAAAGCAGTTTTCAGACATTTCACTTATAAATAATTAACACACTGTATTATAGCCTAAAACAGTCTATGATCTATCTACTCATAGTGAATGTTACACAAGGAACTTTCTAATTTTAACATTATATAAATTTCCCTTAGGTATATGTTTTTATATTACTGAACCTGTGGTAATCTTATGGGGCAAGCACATCACATGTTGAAAAACACTGTCTTAAAGGATAACACATGCTAAAAAAAGACAAAGCTTGAAGATTAATTTATCATATTTCTTTCTTCTTTCAGTTCTTTAATAACAACATTTCAAATTATGCAATAAAGATGGCAAAAAAGTATAATTGAAATTATTGTAAGTGAAGGGAGGCAATCATGAATTTGTAAATGATTACACATTTCGGTTGTCCTTTCTTTGTTTATGAGGTTCATCTATAACAATTTATGACTACGGTACTCTAAAATCGTGACACATTAAAAGAAATCAGCAAAATGTTGCTGGCAAGCAATTAAAACTGTTCCATTCAGTTCCAGCGTAACAATACACATGAGAAATTTTACATATTCATAGAATATAAAAAATTAGTTAGTAGTGAAAAAAAATCATTCTCACTGGTTGTGTCCACCTGACTCATGACTGGCCAAAAAAAAAAAAAAAAAACAACCCATACACCGTAAGTGCTTCTTACCACTGAGAAGTTGTATGACTAGAGAATAGACCAATTTTACTCCTAAAATCCAATTATATCATCACATATATCAAAAATGTGTACTTCACCTGGAAAAAGGGTGCCTCTTCTAAAAAAAAATATGTATTTATACTCAGGAGAAATTTTAATGTTTACTCAGTAGATCCAGGAATATTTTGTTTTTGACCACTTATACACCCTAGAGATGTATGTGTGTTCATATGCATATGAGCCTCCTTGAGTTTTCGTCAGTTGAATTTATTAGCTTTTCATAACCTGGCCATTTTCTTAACACTCCTCCCCCACCCACCTTGCAAACAGGAGTAAGTGCTGCTCGTATATTCCACACCTATCATAATCAGATGTATCAAAGTATAAGAAAGAAACAGAATAGCTACCATCACTCTTGGAAACTAAAGTTGATGAGGAACAGTAGGCCAGAAGGTAAGCATCAGGGCAGTGTAGGTGGTGAGAATGGAGACATATATCATGATGAGGCCCCTCCGCAGTGTCAGCACACCCGTTAGGTTTGCCTGGGGCCGCCACCAAATGGCGCCAGCACCGTGCCTGCATGCAACCCACTTCTGGCTCAACATAGTGTGCGGGGGCTACCAGCAATGCTAGCAAGCTCACGTTGAACAAAAGTCCCAGCTGATTCTGCCATTTCATATGCAGATCTACACCTAGGAAAAATGCATCCACAAAACTGAAATGTAACTGTATAACACTTAACACTGACTTCCTATGAAAAATAATATCAAGAAACTTGCATGAATAGAGGACACCCCCACTGACTGTTCACACAGTCCCAAATATACTTTCCTGAAAGATCGCACTTGTTTTGATGTACAACAAGCACCTCTGTGGTTAACATTTAGGTCTTGTCCCAAAACAACCCTATCAATTGAGTGCAATTGGCCATGGTTTTCAGTATGTAAGTTTTGTTGCATGTGTAGGATGCGAGTATTCAAGTGTGCAATTCTCTGCCTTATAACCAGCTGTAAGTTCAAAAACAATAAACCTGTTAGTATGTTTGTTCCAATATAGAACATACAACAGATTGCTCCTAATTTCATCTTCTGCGCAGTATAGGATGTGATTGTACCAACAAACATCAAACAAAAAGACATAAAGAATAAGACCAGCTGCAACTTTATGAACATTTCACCACTGCTACTCTTTTTCCAGATTGTCAGAATTTGTCATGCAAAATAAGTAGGTTGAGCATATTTTCATACTTTTGGCTGTTGGAGAAAGCATAAGAGATTATAGGAACAATATTTATAACTACAAAATTTATACTCCCTATTAGTGATATAATGCCTGTTGTAGAAAATGTCTGCACTGAACGCGGAAAAACATACAAAAATGCAAATTCTGACACCAGCTGTGCTGAACAGCCCATAGTCAGGATCATCAGGTTTGATCTGCACCTCCTGGGTAATGCTGTCATCAGGTATACAGTGAATGGCATCAGACCAAACAGCTTGCATACAACATAGAATGGTTTGATGGCCAATAGGAGGTTTCTAGTGATCTCTGGTACTGTGGTATTGTCCATATTTACTCTCATCATCTGAAAAAAGTAGATTCTATTAATATGGTCACAGAGATCAAAAATCAATTAATTGTGGTGAAACAACACTTGATCTCTCCCTTACAACCATGAAGTTGTTATGAGGTTATGAGTGTGTGTCCAACCTTTTCATCATGTTTTTGCTATCTTCTTATGCCACATTGGAAACTAGCGATTGATACTGAAACAAGCTTACTCTTATTATATTCTGTTGCTCGTGATTCATTCTGCACTGGGCATGAAACTCAATAATCAGCACAGATTGCAGTTTCAGTTCAATATATTTATCATTCACTATTTCTCATCACAAAATTTTGCAACACAAATAGTAATAACAAACTATATGCAAATATTCATTTTCAAGTGTCCTTCCTCTGAAAACATTTTTTAGAATTTCCAGGCCACTGTCAACAATATGTATGTACATCCTGATGGTGCACAGAGTTCAAAAAACTCCCTAAACCTACCACAGGCAACATCGATTTTACAAAACCACATAAAAATATTGTGCATGTTTACACTCAAAGATTCTTACTAAGGGCAGCCAATTGTGCAACAATATTTTGGTATTAAGAACAAATTATTAATTAGATAAAATAGACAAGTACATCCACTCTCAAATGCTAAGATTACATATTGTTGCCAGGTGTATATGTAACAAATTTTATAGTGGAATATTTGACTAATCACAATAACACTTTCAACCTGTACATAAAGTATTTATCATACAGTATTCTTTAATATATAATATGCCGGTGACAGGCAGCGATCCTTTCGTTAGTGGGCAGGGGTGGGCAAGGTTGTGGCACTTACTCTTACTGGAATTAATTTCAAACTCTTGAGTTTGTTTGCTGTAGGCAGGGTAGAGCTGGGAATTTGTATCTGACGGGAGGTGTGCTTAGGTAGTCCTTGCAGGTACGGTAATCACGGTGCCCCCATTGGTGTAGTGGTCAGCGCAAGTGCCTAGAAAGCAAGAGACTCAGGTTCGAATCCAGGCTGGGTACACATTTACAGCTTTGCCCATTTGCAGTTATGTCATATATTCTGTGAATATAAAGTATAACAACTACAGGATGAGAAGTGATATCCATTCTTTCGGAAAAGATGCCATATATGTATATATAAATGTACATAAAGTAGCTTTTTCACAAAGTAAATTTGTAAGAAGACTAATAACAGAGAAGCAAGTAGGTTTCAGTACTGAAAAGGTAAGAAACCCAAGCAATTGACCACCTGCATCAGTAGTAGGACCATGGGACATAACACATTTTGCAGCATTTTGTTAGCATCTCACACTTAATATCTATATTACTGGTTTATGTGAAGTTTACAGTAAAAATTGGTTCCCCAATCTGAGAAGTTTATTTTCTCTTGCCTCTAATCTGAATAAAAATAGAATCATTCAAAACAAATTAATTGATACATCATTAGTCTAATAAATTAATTTTGATGTATATTGTTACTGGTTTCTTTTAATTAAACACGTTTTAAATATGCAGTTGCTTTCTTTTCTTTTGGTGGAATATTTTTTGTACAAAGCCATATAACCTTAGTGTTTCATTTTTCTGCTCTTTCTGTTAGTATTGTGTAGTTAGTGGCAGGAGTAATCTCGTATTCAGATTCATATTGAGACTATCATGACAACTATGTGCTCTGTTCATCCTCTCATAATATCAATCATGAAAATAATTACTTTCCAACTTGTACCTGTCATAAACCAGTGGCAATAGTCAAAGGTGTAAAAGAGGATAACTATCTTTATGGCTTACCTGTCAACTTCAAATATATTTTAATTAAATTGTGCATCATACCACATGTTATGTTATTTCCTACATACCACATATAATGTTTTTCCAAAAACTGAAAAAAACTGAATTTTCCTTCATTTGCTGTAAGCAATGATTTTAACATAAATAAAATGCTCACAGTAGGAACTGTAACTCTGTACTTAATTTAGATCTTGTCAAAGCTTTGGGGGTATCTAGTTTCATGCAATATTATCCTTGGCAGATATTCATAAGAAGGAATAAATATTTCAAACAACTCTTCATGTTATTTTCATTTCATGACATGTATTCCAGAGGATCATAAACTTTTCTCCATATATCTACCATGAATACCAACCAAGAAAACAAAAACCAAAACGCACAACTTGAACTAAACCCACCAACTTGAACTAACTTGGCATTACAGCACACTTGTATATACATGCTTGTAAACAATGGGTACAATATCGAATATTATTGAACAATACAATAGCCTATATGAAATGTTAGTTACAATCACAAATTAGCAATGTAAGATGGTACATAACATTTTTAAATTGTTGTAAACGTTGATTACTTACTTATGACAAAATTGTACATCTCTTTTTAGAGTCTTTGTGAAACATAGCAAGAAGTCCTAACTGACAATATCCATTACAGAAGCTAATTAAACTCATTACAGAGATTATGAAAATTATTACTAACATATAACCAGGTTCTGTGTACAAAACTTTACATAATGATGTGGTTAGTTATTTACAGAAGATCAGGGTTATGTAAGAGTTGTCATTGTTTCATAATATTATCAAGTGACCCATTATATTCATAGCATATACAATCCTATATGCTGCAAAGAGAATATCAAAACTATTGAAGCTAACCTTTCATAGAAATATGGAGCGAGAATAAGTTGCAGTAACAGAAACTGAAAAAAAAAAAACGTATTTACACTACACAACTAAAAGGCCTAGTGCTAGCCACACATTTGTCACTCAACGAGTGTATGCCCTCCTGTGGTATACAAAATGCAATATATACTGTAAGCATACAATAAAGAATGACTTAAGCCTACATACTTTACAAAAATATACAACATATTACACAGGTTACAATATTTGCACATATTTCTTATTGCCTGTTCAGTTCCAGTTCTGTTGCCGTACATTTCTTATTCCAAACAATTTCCCTTATCTGGGATATGACAATCTATATGCATTTATAAGTGGTTTCACTACAATCCTGAACTGACCAATGTAAATATCAAAGAATTTTTGTAACTCATTAGTTGTGGAGTTAGACCTCACCTGTGCCTGGCGAGGACCATCTCCCTAATGTCAAACTGTGTAGTTTTTAGCTGTCATGTCTCTTTTTTCTAATCTCTCCTTGTTCCTTTCTATTTCACCTGACTCTTCTCTCTCCTGTGGACCTAAACCCTTACAAGTAAAAATTCTATCAAATCACTAATGACATTTGGTGCCTTCTTCCCATGAGCTATCTTATAAGGACAGAATCCTGTTGACATGAGTTGTAGGCTATGAGGACATCCTCAAAACTTTCAACACACTTGATCCATGAAGTGTGGTTCTTGCTGCTGTAAGTTCTAAACTATCTCTTAATCTCCCTCATATATCTCTCTGCAGGATTGCTTGATGGGTGGTATGCAGAAATTCATACATGCTTGATATGCTCATCTTCCATGGATAATCACCAGGTTTTGGATATGAATGGAGTACCATTATCTAACAGTATACTTTATGCATTTTCCGAAAGTAATCATTCCTAATTTTGCCAATTATACTAGTATCGGTGGTCTTTTAGAGAAGATATAAATTTTTATGTTTTGAGAAATGATCAACATAACAAATATGTTGCAAATTCCAATTTTGTCAGGCATCCATACAAATTGAGAGCAATTAACTCTAACAACTCCTTCAGCAAGATGTTTTGCATTTGTGCTTTCCATGCATGTCTGGTTAGTAACCTTAACCCTTTGACATCTGTCAAACATAGCTAACAGTTTCTTGACTCTCCTGGAAAAAATGTTTTAATAAAATTGAGTTTTATTCATATGATGATCACAGAAAATTCCTCAAGACTCATAAGTCTTGTTTTGATACAAATGTTTACATTGATCTTCTGACTACACTTCTGGGTCCCACAGTGGTCAAAACTTTCATCGACATACTTAATTAACTCATCAATAAATTGTTCTGGCCAACACAATTTCCAGTTGTCATGGTCCACACCTATCATTCTAAACAGAATTCCTTTGTAAACCTTATAGTACTGCTCTACTTTCCCTCCTACTCTATTTCCTAATAAGCTCTTCACCAGTTTCCAGTTTGAATCATGGTTTTGATATCTTCTGATGTCGTTGCAGATTTTTTTCACATCATTTTTTTCTTACCACCCTTTGGATACATGACTCAAAATTCATTTTCACATTCTCCACTGGTGTCTGAATAACCCCCTCCCCCTTTTTTCCCCTTGGAGAAGAGAGAGGACATCAGCAATAAGATTGTCCTTTTCCTTGATGTAATCTACTGAATAATCAAACTGATGAAGACAAAAGGCCCATATTGTTGTAATTTTCACTCTTGGATATAAGTCAAAGCTTTATGGTTGGTGTACACTATAACGCTATGTCCTAATATGTACATTTTGAATTTTGTAAAAGCCCAAAAGATTGCCAACAATTCTTTCTCAGTCACGGTGTAAGATTATTCATGTTGTTGGAGAGTCCTACTTGCAAATGTAATAGATCTATGTTCTGCCATATCACCAATAATACTTACTTTGAAAGATGTTCTCTAAGTCCATAATCACTTCTGTCAGTCATCATGTATCAAGAGAGAGACAAATTTGTCCTGTACAAAATTTTGATATTACATAACTGGCTCTTGATCTTTCTGAAGGCTGCCACACATTCTTCAGTCCATGCCCATACAGTATTTTTCTTCAATAGATTGTTTAAACAAAGAATATGCAAAGACTGTGTACTCATAAACATCCTGCAATACTTGCAAATGTCAAAAAAGATTTGAGCTGCTCTTGGTCTTTGATACAGGGCAAATGCTTCAAGCTTCTCTTCTTCTGGTAGGATCCAATCTTCTGTGTTAGCGTGGCCAAGAAAATTAAAACTTTCTACCGCAAATTTACGTGTTTCTAATTTCAGTGATATTCTTTCCAGTTTTAACTTGGCGCATACTTCCTTCAAGATATTGAGGTGTTCTTCCCAACCCTGGCCAGTGATCAAGATATATCATCCACATAGATAGTCTGCATGATCAGCAGTTCCTTTCTCAAGACAGAATCAAGTGCTCTGATGAATTCTGTCACGCATTTAGTCTAGTGGTCACTGAAAATGCTATGCACACTCATGGTGATCGGGACCAGCAAGCTGTCCAGACAGCACACACCTTTGACATACTTGTCGCCTAGCAATCTAATTCGCCTTGCAGAGTGCATGAGGCATACCTTTTGGAGGCACACCACAAGCTGCCATCACAGTCTCATTAATACCCCCCCTCCCAACCTCGCACACCTATCAATGGCAGCACTTCAGCCTCCTCCACAGACTCCCACAACATCAGACCTCTGCTCATCTGCTATCCACTAGAGCAGGTTTCACACTGCTACTATAACAGCCGTTTTGGAGACGCCATGTGGATGTGCAGCCTACCATGCCCTCACCCAATTGCAGAGCACAGCATGATTTATGAGGTGTATCCTACTCTTCTAACAACAGGCACCTACATACACTGCATTCCATACAAGGGTGTCCAACTACGGGTTGTCGCCTCTACCTTCATGACTGCATTTCCGGCACTCACTTCCTGATCAACAGAGGCGCCGATGTCTTGTTGCTGGTAACTGGAACTCTACAACCTCACCTAGCAGTTCTTTGAGCTGCAACACCTCTCAGCTTTTGTGTGCCGCTTCTCCTCTTACTCTCCATCTGTCTCACGAGTGAGTGTAAAAATGTAACTTTTTGGTGGCTGACATTCCGGACTTTCTGGGTCACCATAAACTTTCTCTTAATTGTTGTGCGTCGAACCATCTTCCCACACACCTCAAACAGAAACTTCCAGTGCGATTCGTTGAACTCTACTTCTCCCTTCATGTGTGAAAAAACATTCATCATCTCGCTGTTGGTGAATCCCAACTATCATCTTTGAAGCTGTATCTTGTTTCTCTCCGTGTCAAAAGACAATAATTTCAAGGTTGATATTTGTTCTCTCAGTGCAAACAGTGATGTCACATCTGTGCGCAAGGTTAACCGTGATTCTGACAGTTGGGCATGTTAAGCAAACTAGGTTATTATGACGACCCCATGTGCTGTCAACACGTCAGGCATATCCTGCCTTCTCAGGCCTGCACTGCATACCTCGCACCCCGTGACTAACTTGAAAACTGGAACTTTAACTTCCCCAACCTCAAGCCAGCCATCCCGTCATGTCACCATGGTGAACTGTGCTAAGAAAATTATAGTAACTTATGGTAAACATGCTCATGCTTGAGCTTTCTAAACTTCCTCTAGTGTTTTAATCAATTCACGTAGTGTTTCAAGTGTACAATCTCCAATTGTTACATTAGCCTCATGACTACCATATTTTGCTTGTGTGACATTGGCTCTCCCACTCTTGTTGGTGGCCACTTGCAAAACTATGTCCTCTCCTGTCCTGCTTGCTGCTGACCAGCTGCCATCTTGTCATCGCACACGGGTGGCGCCGCAAACTGTATTAGTAGCTACCCCCGCAACTGCCAACCTGATGGCTGCCAGGGCTCAGTTGCCATCATCTCACATGAACCAGTGGCGCCTCCAACAGCTCTTGTGGCAGCTGACACAACCTTTCCACCACATCGCCTCCCGCCAGCGGTCACAACAGCTGACAGGGTTACTGATCATGCTGTGACTCAGCTGTTACTGCAGCAACAGTGAATGTGAACATTCTTTCCGCCATGCTCCCTGCAGACTCGTGTGAACCCGCTTTGGACTCTGCCAGTACCTCTGCTGATACATTTTCACAGTTGTGTGTTTCACTGGTAGCCAATGGAACAGAACACAAACTACAACTAATAGATGGCATTCCTGTCGTTAGCAAACAATGCTGTCTGTGTGCTGAGACGTTTGCAGCCGTAGAGGCAAGAATTTACGAGCTGCTTGTTTCTGGAATTATCAAACCTTCATCGAGCAATTGGTCTTCTCCCACGATCACTTAGCTAAAAATGGTAATGGTTCTTGGTGTATGTCTGGGGACTATCAGGACGCCAAGACCATTATGGACAGATTCTGAATTCCGAATGCCGCGGACTTTACCCATATACTTGCAGGTACAAATATTTTTGTCTGTCTTGGATGGTAAACGAATGTACAATCAGATTCCGACGGCTCTGGAGGACATTGAGAAAACTGCTATCACGACGCCGATCGGTTTATATTATTACTGCTTCATGCCATTTGGACTTACGAACGCCGCACGGACTTGGCAACGCTTCATAACCAAGGTTCTCCTCCCAATTAAATTCTGTTTTATTTACCTGGACGACATACTGATTTTTAGTGCTTCTGTTGACGAAAACAAACCTGAAGATCCTATGTTAGACTCTAGCTAGGGCAGATACTGAATTAAACCCAACAAGAACCAACTCCACCAAATCTGTGTTCACTTTCTAGACTACACTCTCTCTGCAGATGGCATCTCCCCTGCAGTTAAGAAACTGAGCTCTGTTAAGGACCTACCTCGCCCTTCAAACTTCAAGGAACATAGACGTTTTCTGGGCACAATAAACTGTTACCGACATCATTTGCTGGGAGCTGCTGACAATCAAGCTCCATTCATGAATGCATTAGTGGGAAAACACACCTCTGGCACTCGCCCCTTGCCTTGGACACTGGAAATCACTGACACGTTCTCAGCACTTAAAAAACGTTTGGCCCATAATGTTACCAATGCTCAACTCCACCTGTATGCGTATGTTTCTATCACAACTGACGCCAGTGACACTGCTATCGGGGCGGTTATCAGCCAGTCCCTCGCTGATGTTACTTCACCCCTACAATTGTTTTTCTAAAAAACCTTAACAACGCTCAGAAAAAGTATTCGGCTTATGATCGTGAACAACTACACCATTTATGAGGGAAACAAACACCTTTGTTCCGAAGTCGATGGACGTTCTTTTTATGTACTCACGGACCACAAGTCTCTCACAGTAGCAATTCAGAACCCCCTGGTTGACGCCCCTTCCGCTGCTGATGCAACACATCTCTGATCCAACTTCCTCTCTCCACCCCATCTGCATCTCTTTCCTGGATGTTGTGGGCAAAATTTTGTGCGATGATTCGACAGGCAGACTTCGTCTGCTAATACCTCAGCCGCTGCTACACGAGGTCTTGGAAAACGTTCATGACCTGGCACATGCTGGCATTCGTGCCTCCACCAAACTAGTGTCTGAACACTTTGTCTGGTGGGTTATGAAACGTGACTGCCAAGCTTGGCTCGCACCAGTGTACCCTGTCAAGGCAGTAAAATCTCAGCACACACGATTACCCTCAGTTCGGTCCTTTCCTGTTCCTACAGGAAGATTTCAACACCTTCACATCGACTTATTTGGCCCACTTCATTCTGACGGGTTCCCTTACATTCTCTTTGCCATTGACCGCACCACTCAATAGGTGGAGGTCATCCCCCTCGCCACCATCATGGCGGAAACAGTCACAAGGGCTGTCTTAAAATCCTGGATTGTTTCATTCGACATTATTGTCTAGGAGTGTGACAAATTGATATTTTATTATATACCACATATGTAGTGGTTAAGGCATCATCACAAGGAATACAAAAACCTTTTATTCAAATTATTATTTCAATAAAAGGTTTTTCTATTCCTTATGACTATGGCTCAACCACTATATGTGTGGAATATAATAAAAAAACATCTTGGATTCTCTGCTTCGGCTGTCCCTTGGTCTTAACCACAGACCAAGGCAAGCAGTTTGAATCGGCCCTCTTCTCAGACTTCTGCCACCTCTGTGGCATCAAACGAATCCACACCACCGCTTACCATTCCGAAGGCAATGGACTGGTAGAGCAGTGTCACAGGACACTTAAAACTGCCCTCCAATGCCGTGTGTCTCCCTGGATGAAGGCACTCCCCCTGGTACTACTCGGTCCCCCTGGTAAAACAATCTCTTGTTTTACCGAGGTATCTCATTAACCATTTCCCCCCTCCAGATCGGAGTGAACTGTCCACCCACGTTGACAGGGTCTGTCTCCACTGTGCAAATATAAATCCTCCCCCTCCCCCCACAGCCAGTCACTCTCGCGTCCGCATCATGCAGAATCTGGACAACTGTGGCTTCGTCTTGCTATGTGATGACACAGTAAATCCCTCTCTCACCCCTCATATTCTGGCCAACATCAGGTTCTCAAGAAATCTCCGAATACCTTCATCATCCTAATCAATGTCAAACCTTCCACAGTTTGAATTAATAGCATCAAACCACCTCATGTCGAGCCCGCTTGACAACGAGCCCGCCTCACATCCTGAGGTCGATGCCACCTATTCCCTTTGCTCACTTTGCTCGAGGCCTTCCCTTCTCCTCCTCTTCCTGCCGCTTTTACTGCTCCTCACATCTCGAGAAATTCACCATCTTCCTTTTTTCCTCCCTTCGTGGGCTTCCCAACGCTCCATGCTCACCCTTTTTCGGCTTCCAGCACCTTCCTTTCTCCTCTCCCCTAGTAGTCGAGTTCGAGTACCCCGTACCTGCCCTCTGGCAAGGGGGGCTGTACATTGTTTGCATGGCCACAAGCGGTTCGCCACCTCCTCAACAAACAAAGTGTGCAAAGTGCGAACTACTCAAGCGTTTCGACATCCCCCCCCCCTTCAGCAGATGTGGACGCCTCACTCGCATTTCTCCTCCTATCATGTTTAGTGCATGTTGTCATTCCACTCTGGGCTTCTGCACGCCCGCCCACCCACGCGCCTACTGGATCGTCGAGTTCAAATCAAAAGTTCAAATGTTTGTTAAGCTGATGGGACTTAACTGCGGGCTCATCAGTCCCTAAACTTATAAACTACCATACACTAAAGACAACACAAACATTCATGCCGGAGGGAGGATTCGAACTCCTGGCCTCGCGAATTGGACCATAGCGCCTCAATGTGGTTGGCCACACCGCAGCAGCATTTCGAGTCTGCGACACTTCGTGGACTTTTCAGTCTCCTGTCCCTATTGCTTACCACCTGCACGCTCCGTCGAACCTACCTGACGATGCAGTGTGGTTCACCATAGTTCAGGAGCCGAGGTCTGCAATGCTGACTGCTGCTGTCGTTTCTCCTCCCTTCCCTTCATGATCGCTACTTCTTCACCACTTGACTTTTCACTTCTTTGTGCTGTCGAGCTACTCATAAATAAATCTGCACCCGAAAAGTCATCACTTAAACGCTCATATAATCCTTCATCTATGCGATTATCTTGGCTATTAACATATACTTCTCCACTCACACTTGTTTCCACTCTCACCGTTGAGGGCCTTTTTTAAATACACAGTACAGTTTGGCAACATAAAATGACACAAAAAGAGTACTTATCTGGTTTTGGTTGGCACTGTTCACCAGCATTTGTCCAAACTGATTAATTACGTTAATTCTCCTCCATTGAATTTCCAACTCACACTTCTTTTCGAATTTTGAAAAACATTGAATCATTTCTGGTGACCGGTAACCTCTCTTGTAAAAATTAACATGGTTTCCGGAAGCAACGATCATATGATGTGAAACACAACTCGCGCTATTGGTCCACGAGATCCAGAGGGCAGTAGCTACAGGATCCCAGTAGAAAGGCAGTAGATCCCAGATAGATGCCTTGTTTCGTGCCTTCCGCAAGGCGATCGATACCGTGCTACTCTGTCGCCTGATGAACAAAATAGGAGCACGTGGAATATGAGAATATGACTGGATTGAGGCGCTTCTGGCTAACAGAAAGCAGCATGTCACTCTTAATGGAGAGATGTCTTCAGATGTTAATCTCAGGTTTGGGACCGTTGCTTTTGACAATATATATGAATGACCTTGTAGATGACATCAATAGTTCAATGAGGCTTTTACCGAGGAGTCTCATATTGGTGGAAGGCTAACGAAGTGTGAGATGATTTACAGCTTATCGGCGCTTGGGGCAGGAAATAGCAATTGAGCCTCGACATAAACAATAGTTAACTGATGCGTTTACATAGAAAGAAAGATCCTTTATTATGTAGGCCCTTAACTACGAAATAGCAGGACAAACAATGGACGCAGTTACTCCCATAAAATATCTGGGAGTAGACATAAGGGGCGATTTGAAATGAAACGACCATTTAAAAGCAATTGTGGGTAAGGCAGTTGCCTGATTGAGATTCATCGGAAGAATCCAGCGCGTGAGGATTGCTCATCAATGTGGGATCCATACCAGGTAGGTTTGATAGAAGACATAGAGAAGATACAACTGGAATTATAGAGATTAGAATCAACACGGAGCCATAAAGGCAATAATTTTTCCCGTGAACCATAGGCGACAGGAATAGGAGCAAGTGAAATGGCACGGGAAGTTCCCACCGCCACAGATCGTGTGGAGTATGGCTATAGACGTCCAACAAGCCATATTTCTTAAAAAGAGCCGTACATAGCCAAATACGTGTACGTCGTTTTTGGCCAATACAGCTTAGTTTGGTCAACACGTGCAGCCCAAAATGTCGCACTGATTTTTAACTGTCTTCTGAATTTCAATATCATGATTAACATGATCCCTGTTTCCCCTTCTTGGAATTCTAGTAATATAAGTGTGATATTTGCCCTTACAGTAAATTTATTGTATTAGTCGCAATGATATGCAACAAAGATGACAATCCACTATTATGTTTAAAAATTGCATAGCCCCTAATATCTGGGAACGTGCACATACTAGTCAGTTAGAAAAGACACAACTCCCCACCGAAGGTAGTAAAGGTGAAAATTTCATTTTGATATATCTCAAAAAATTATTATTTGTCGCACCAATATATAATAAATCGAGAGTGAAATATTTTTGCAATTTATGGAACACATATTTAGTTGTAACAAAATACTTACATGCAATTTCCTGTGTAACTATATAGCTATTATGGTGCACCACGGAACGTCTTCAGTATTTCTAGTCATTACATAGAACGGGTTATCCTTAAAGAACAACATTGTTTCCTGCTTAAGCAAATTGCTTTTAAGAATATTAGTTGAGTAATCAATACCTTCGCAGACCAGATATTTCTTAATGTAATGGTGCCTATTCATTATCTCTCCGCATTTAAATTTCCTCCCTCCCAGTAATAATTACTAAGAAGGCACGTCGCTATCTATAATGAACCTGAACCTACTAATTAATCAAAATACTATATTACTGAATAAATAGCAGTTAATGCATGTTACAGCGCCGGTGCTTTCCACGAAGGTATTAGTTCTGTATCAGTCAGGTCTGATTACGTTGTACCCCACAGCCATGAAGCCATAGGTCAAGAAAGATCAGCATCGGTCTTTGGTCGTTGCGTAATCAGTATATTTTAATGGCAGATCTAGTTTTCTGCTGACAGTGAAGCCACAGTCTAACATCTACAGTAACGACACTCTCACAGATTTTTGTTATACACCGCGACAGCAGCGCTACATTTCTGAATGCGATATTGGATGACTGGGAATAGTATCGATTTTATTGATTTTAACTTTTTGCATTAGGGAATGTATCTACATCTACATACATACTCCGCAATCAACCGTAAGGTGCGTGGCGGAGGGTACACTGTATCACTACTATGCATTTCTTTTCCTATTCCATTCCCAAATAGAACGAGGAAAAAAGGAAGGCCTACATGTCACCGTACGAGCCCTAATTTCTCTTATCTTGTCTTTGTGATCACTACGCGAAGTGTAAGTAGGTAGCAGCAAGATCGTACTAAACTCCGCTTCAAATTCCGGCCCTCCAAATTTCCTCAACAGAAATTCACGAAAAGAACGTCGTCCTTCCTCCAGCGATCCCCAATTGAGTTGCCGGAGCATTTCCGTGACACTTGTTACTTAACAGTAACAAACCTAGCTGCTCGCTTCTGAACTGCTTCTATGTTTTCCTTTAAACTGTTCTGCTGCGGGTCCCGTTTTATATGCGGTCTCCTTTACATATGAAGTACATCTTCCCGAAATTCTCCCAATAAACCGAAGTCGGCTGTCCGCCTTACTCACAACTGTCCTTACATGTTCGTTCCGTTTCATATCGCTCTGCAATGTTGCACCTAGATATTTGAACGACGCGACTGCATCAAGGAGGTCACTACTAATGCAGTATTCGAATATTATGGGATTGGTATTCCTACTCATGCGCATTACCTCACATTTTTCTACATTGAGGCCTAGCTGCCATTCTTCGCACCAACTAGAAACTTTGTATAAGTCATCCTGTATGCTATTGCAGTCAGTTAAAGACGACACCCTCCCATACACCACAGCATCATCAGTAAACAGCCGCAAATTATAAGTTAGTCTCTCCATCAGATCATTTATATAGATAGAAAATAATAGCGGTTCTATCACACTTCCCTGGGACACGCCTGACGATACACTCGTCTCTGATGAACACTGGCCGTCGAGAACAACGTAAAAGGTAATAAATTAGTAATAGGTTCACAGACGTCCTTCTTAGGTTTCCTAATATCCCTGACAAGGTTTGAAACGGTACATTACAGGACAGTTTATTTACAATTATCTTGTAACCTACCGGGCTTAACTGAAGTATTTCATTTTATATTAAAAATAAAAATGACTAGGAAACACCAGAAGACCTACCCTTTGGCAGAACGACGTCACTTTTCCACTCAGGAACATCAAGGTTTCTTCACCACAATGCCATTAAAATCTATAGTGTGGAACGTAGGAAACGTTTATAGAACGCAATAACTACAGTTCAGCCATCACACCTGTAGCTGAAGGAAAACTTCACAGGCGAGGAAATAGCAATAAAACTTTCCCAACAAAGAAGATACTAATTCCGCAATTGTTGCTACAGCTCAGTGTATTCAGATTAAGTTTTCGAATTTTCCCCATACCAGACAAAAAAATTCCCCAAAGTGACACTATTTTGGCAACGTTTCCCCAAATAAGTTGAAACTACCTTTTTCTTCAAATTAACATTTATTGTCAGTAATGGCAACTTGTAGGGGTGTAACTACGTGTTCAGGGCCATAAAATTAATGTATGTACCAGAAAATATAGTACACAAAAACAAAATTATTGATTTTATGGCAACAATGATATAGTATTGCATATGTTTTTTATATTAATGGAACAAAAACCCACAGAGCAAACCAGGAATGAAACCAGTCCTGCATATTTCGTCACGTTTCTCAAGGATCTCAATAACTAGGTATTAAATAAATTTGTACGATCTAATTTCGCTGTAACTGTACTAATTCTAAAATTAAAATTAATTTACTCCAGCTTCGTTGCTTTACTTCAGACAAGATTTTCAGTCTATATGCATCAGATGAAGCACGTAGAAAATGTAGAAATGTATTAACTTACCAGAAAATTGTGGTTCGGCTTCCCATGCAGGTCGATATCTTTGCATGATAATTTTTTGATGCCTACTTCCTCACTAACTCTGTATTCGTAATAAACTACTTCTTTGTAAAGGGCCAAAATGAAGGTTCTGCATTGTTGTACTAGTTTGGGGAAATGACAACCGGTTGTCAAATGTTCGCAGAAATCACTGCTTACTATCATATAAACATACCTCTCTATTTACTTCATAACCAATAAGTAAAACTTTGTATTAGGGATTGCATAGTATGACAGTCTCAGCTAGCAGAGTTAGGCGTGACATCTTGCAGCGGTTGATATACAGCAGCCACCAAACACGAGTGAAATATTACTGACGACACCGGCAGTGTAGGGTGCTAATGTTTTAACAACCATTGAATGCTCTTTGAAAACGCAATAGAATGTGGGGAATAATCTTTCGTGTTGACCATGAAGTAAATGATTAATGCTTTCCCTGCTCTGTTGTTGACAGTTTCTTGTATCTACCCTTTTTTTGCTCAGTAAATTAATTACTCTCGTTATTGGAACATTTCGTTGCCAACATGACCACACAACACTGCCACTGCCGAAATAAAAACTTAACCCCAAATTTCCCCAATACATAATTTTTCCCCAAACAATTTCCCCACGTTTTTTGTTTCCCACAAAAATTTTCCCTCCAAAATGGGGAAAAAATACCACAATCTGGAGATACTGCTACAGCTGAACCACAAACGACTTTTTCAAGCAACAGTAATTATATTCATGAGCATATGAGTCCATATTAAAGACAACTGAAGTGTAAAAAAGTGCGAAATATTAGACTCCATACCGAATTGCTACACTTAAAAAAAAAAACCTGTCTGTCATTGTAAGAACAGACCGCAATAGAAATTTATGTTTATAATCTGCTTACATTCAGCGCTATAAGGTGCAAATATTCACATATTCCTAAGTATTTGTTGATAACGAAGTTGTTCTTTATATCACTGAATCAATGAACTTAACTGTTCTTACATTAATTTCCCGATTACGTATCTCTCTTGATATTTTACTGATGATTGTAACGCAAAAATTATACTAACTATTTCGTTAATTACATACAAAAAGAAGTATGAAAAAACATGACTCCTTCGGTGGTTTGTCCACCACTAGTCTTGTTGCAGCTGTCAGTTGGTAACAACTTTCACATCAGTGAGTGTCGCGACTGTGTATGTTAGACTGTGGTGCAGCTATCATCAGTGCATTATAGGTAGTAACTTAGTCTCATTATACTTATTATGCACTTATTATGAAACAACTTTGGCACAAATAGATATCAGTGAAACTCGTCGAATTATAACTGATGCTGATCTTGTTCCTGTCCTATCTCTGAACAGCTCTGAACCCAAACAACCATGGGAGTACCTCCGCTCTAACCCTATCCCTCCCTACTCTTTCGTCCTACCCGACTCTAATGACCAAGCCGTCGACAGGACGTTACACCCTAAGCTTCCTTCCTTCTTTCGTCCTATGAGCTACTATTACGACATCGACACATGTCGGTCACCAGGGCAATTTACCCTCATTATATTGCTGAATTCCAAAAATGTTCAAATGTTTGTTAAGCTTGAGAGACTTAACTGCGGCGTCATCAGCCCCTAAACTTATAAACTAACTTATACTAAAGACAGCACAATCATCTATGCCAGAGGGAGGATTCGAACCCTCGATGGGGGACGGCCTCGCGCTTCGAAGCATAGCGCCTCAATGCGCTCGGACACTCCGACGCAGCAGTTGAATTCCAATCTGAAAGTTTCATTGTTGCATCTGAATAAGGTCGTAGAAAAATTGTCGTTCATCTGAAACATAACGTAATCGCGTTCTTCAACAGCCTATAAGTGGATGCGCTATTCATTGGTGATATCACATTGCCTGCCAGTAAGAGAGGGCATTGCCTATTGCCAGGTTATCGTCAAATTTATTACTGCTCGTTCGCCGAGCTGCGACAGGCACACAAGGCACAAAAATGAAACTCATAAATATGCTACTTATCTTTCGTCCACAGTCTTCGTCAGAAAAAAGACACATGCTCTCATTCAAACGATCACATAGGCACACTTCACAGACACACAACCGTCATCTCTGGCTGCTGCTTTCCAAGTAATGATCTGCAGTGATGGGATGGAAGGGAAGGAGGAATAGAAAGGATGCAAGGCGGTGGTGGGGATGGATACAGCATCGTCTTACAGAGCATGTAGCAGGGTCCCGCTCTAGGGACGGACATTTCGGCCGGGGTGGCAAATTTGAGGGGCGGCGTTTTGGCTCGCTTCACTAAGCCGCCAAAACTTCGAAATTCAGTTTGCTGCGAGGAGTCTCGTAGGCAGAATCCCCCCGGCGGTGTGACGAAACTGCATTAGAATTTAGATTTGAGCAACTGAATCAATAGAAAAACTATTTTCACTTTTTGTTTACACACAACAGTTAAAAATATGTCTAAGGAAAAATTAATAACTTTATGCAAACATGTGGAAATTATTTTAAAGGATGGTGAATCACCTGATAGTAATGGTTTAAATTAGCAGAAGAAATATTTACTGTTTCTCCGCTTTTGGTTAAAAAGGAAAGTCCAAGTAAGTGCTGAAATTAACACCCACCCTAAATTTTTCTCCAAACCTAAGTATTGCACTAAGACTATTGTTCACCATCTCAGTAAGCGTTGTGAGTGGATTAAGGAGTTTTTCCAAGTTAAAACTAATAAAGAACTTTTGTTCTCGAATACTACGCATAATTAATAATGAACTAGTTGATCCATGCGAATAATTCGCACTCTATCCTGATCAGTCACAGATTGCTCAGGTAGTAATGGAGAAAAGGCAGATGCAAGTACATACGTATAAAATTTAATAAACTTTGGATAGTAGCAACAATAGTCTCATTGTAAGAAAATTGACAGTGTAGGCCTACATGCGTCCAAAGCACTTTGTGGTTTTCTTGCCCTTAAAACCATACAAAATATTCTGGAATTTCGTAGTAAGGGTACTCAGAGTTGGTACATATTACCAAATCTGTGTGTTTCGACTTCATTGAGAAGATTAATTTACTGACCAGAACAGAATAAATTATTTATTTCGACGTGAACATAAAGAAATATTCCCCTCATTCTACGATACTTACGGAGGCGTTGTGTGCTGATGTTTTAATCACAACAGTGAACCGAACAATTATGAAGGCGTCTTTCTCTATGCATCTTGCAGTATATTACACCATAGTTATGAGAATGAAAAATACGCAGCAACGCCATAATTAGCTATTTGGTGTACTAAGTAACCTACATCACCTCACTATGTCCTTTCCTGTACTATGGCGTATTTGAGGCATTCCTGAACAGAACGCAATCAAACTGTAATGAGGATTCACAGAAATCAGAAAGGGAACTACATAAATTCGATTTACCTTGGAAATAAATCTTTTGTAAACTGGAGCATCGATTGACGCGAAGGAATGGTATTATGTTTTAAATTCAGTTTTACCTGGGTTTAATTTTACTTGCGATGCAACGGTTTAGTATGTTAACGTTGGCAACGAATCATTCGCTTTAGGGAGATAATTAATTTACTGATCGAAACAACATTAATTACACTCCTGTCCATTAAAATTGCTACGCCATCAAGATGACGTGCTACAGACGCGAAATTTAACCGACAGGAAGAGGATGCTGTGATATGCAAATTATTAGATTTTCAGAGCATTCACACAAGGTTGTCGCCGGTGGCGACACGTACAACGTGCTGACATGAGGAAAGTTTCCAACCGATTTCTCATACACAAACAGCAGTTGACCGGCTTTGCCTGGTGAAACGTTGTGATGCCTCGTGTAAGGAAGAGAAATGCGTACCATCACGTTTCCGACTTTGATAAAGGTCGGATTGAAGCCTGTCGCGATTGCGGTTTATCGTATAGCGACATTACTGCTCGCGTTGGTCGCGATCCAATGACTGTTAGCAGAATACGGAATCGGTGGGTTCAGGGGGGCGATACGGAACGCCGTACTGGATCCCAACGGCCTCGTATCCCTAATAGTCGAGATGACAGGCATCTTATCCGCAAGGCTATAACGTATCGTGCAGCCACGTCTCGATCCCTGAGTCAACAGATGGAGACGTTTGCAAGACAACAACCATCTGCACGAACAGTTCGACAAAGTCTGCAGCAGCATGGACTATCAGCTCGGAGACCATGGCTGCGGTTACCCTTCACACTGCATCACGGACAGGAACGCCTGCGACGGTGTACGCAACGACGAACTTGGGTGCACGAATGGCAAAACGTCATTTTTGATGAATCCAGGTTCTGTTTACATCGCGGTAAACGCACATTGGAAGCGTGTATTCGTCATCGTCATACTGGCTTATCACCTGGGATGATGGTATGGGGTGCCATTGGTTATACGCCTCGGTCACCTCTTGTTCGCGTCGACGGCACTTTGAACATTGGCCGTTACATTTCAGATGTGTTACGACCCGTGGCTCAACCTTTCATTCGATCCCTGCGAAAGCCTACATTTCAATAGCATAATGCACGACCGCATGTTGCAGGTCCTGTACGGGCCTCTCTGGATACGGAAAATGTTCGACTGCTGCCCTGGCCAGCACATTCTCCAGATCTCTCACCAAATGAAAACGTCTTGTCAATGGTGGCCGAGTAACTGGCTCGTCACAATATGCCAGTCACTACCCTTGATGAACTGTGGTATCGTGTTGAAGCTGCATGGGCATCTCTACCTGTACACACCATCCAAGCTCTGTTTGATTCATCTACATCTACATAGATACTCTGCAAATCACATTTAAGTGCCTGGCAGAGGGTTCATTAACCACTTTCATAACTTTTCTCTACCGTTCCATTCTCTAATAGCGCGCGGGAAGAAAGAACACCTAAATCGTTCCGTTTTCGATCTGATTTCTCTTATTTTATTGGGATGGTCAATGCCCAGGTGTATCAAGGCCATTATTACGGCCAGAGGTGGTTGTTCCGAGTACTGATTTCTCAGGATTTATGCACCCAAATTGGGTGGAAATGAAATCACAGATCCCTTCTAGTATAATATATTTGTCCAATGAATACCTGTTCATCATCTGCATTTCTTCTTGTTGTAGCAATTTTAATGTCCAGTAGTGTATATAAAGTTACACAGTTTGTATCTAGAAATCACGTACGTCCACTCAATTATTCTATTACTACTCAACTATGTATATATTCATTCAAATAACATTAGAAGGAAATTGTGATTAAAGGTTGTAAAATACTACAGTCCGTCAGTATCGGAAATCTGTAATTTTTAATTTGGCTCCTTTAAAATCATGCATGAAAATTAATACTATCCGAACTTTTGATCAGTATGAGGTCAGAATAACCAACAGTTAGTATTGTAAATTGTAAGAGCTGTATGGAGAAATTATCATAGCTTTAAGCTTAACTCATGGACGAAAATGAAAATCTTTGTCGGACCTGACGGTGGTTAAAACCGAAGATTCTGTAATGTTAAAAATGTTCAAATGTTAGTATAGCTTATGGGACTTAACTACGGGGTTATCAGTCCCTAAACTTAAAAACTACTTATGAACTAGCTAGTACTAAGGACGGCACAAATATCCATGCCCGGGGGGGGGGGGATTCGAACTCCCGACCGTAGTGGCCGTGCAGACCGTGACTGACGCACCGCAGTCCTCTCGGCCACCGCGGCCGTTATTCTGTAATCTCTGCCGCATTTCTCTTCTACGACAAGTAAATCTATTCAAGTATAAATGCATGCGGGATGCATAATCGTTTTCCGTAAAAATTGAGTTTTTGTTTCGTGTGAGATACGTGTTTTAATTAAAACAGTAATATAATTTTTGTCTTCTGTGAAACATTCTGCTACTCATTCAGTACAAATAAAAGACAGCGTACACTTGACACCAATCTGTAAAGTACGAATTCTTCCTCACAGGTACGGAAGATGACTCTTACGACTGCTCTAATTTAGTGCTTCCTTGTAAAGTAATATCACTCAGCCTTCAGAGAGTACAGTGTAGCAGACAGCGAAGAAACAGTGCAGTGAGAGTTTTGTGTTTTCGCGGATTATTTCGCTATTACTGTCAAAGTGCTTCCGCGCCTGCCGCTAGGTGCGCTGTATCTTTTTCATGCTTACTCTTTGAATGTTTTTGTTTTGTTTCTTTAATTAGTTACGTAATTCTTATGTTCTTGTTTGTGTCGAGATTCGTATTACTGCTTGTAAAACCTCTCGATTATGCATATTTCTGCAACCAACTCCTTTCACATTGCTTTAATAAAGAAGTTAAAGTGTTTCTAATTAAAGTGTCGTTCTCATTACAACTGCGGCGATTTTAATGCGGACACGAAGTGTTGTATATTCAATCGGCCACTCTTAAACAGCTCAGGCCTCTCCGAAAACAGCACTGCCGACAACTTCGGGGAGAGTGAGCGAGAATTTGCCTTAGCGTCGCGCGTTTCTCGAGAGCGGTCGTACCCCATCCGTTCTCTCACGATGTCTAATGACTACTGTGGTTACTGATGTGGAGTACCTGGCAGTAGGTGGCAGCACAATGCACCTAATATGAAAAAAAAAAAAAAAAATACATTTTTGCGGATGTCTGGATACGTCTGATCACATATACCCGGGCCGCTGAAACTTTGCACGTGACGTTTACAAATAACAAGTGAAGAGCAAGAAGCGCGAGGTGTTAGTCACTAGGAACGATCCAATAGAGCACGATAACACTTCCGTTGGTCATGTGCCGTGACATCAAAGTTCCCTCATTGCCGGCTTTTTTCAGTGCTACCGTAAACAACGTTGTGTATCGCGTCTACCGCGTATATAAATTGTGTGTGATTTTTTCGCTGCGATTTGTTTTACTGTGAATAGTTTAACCTAACTTTCCAAGTTCAAGTAATTGAATAATATCAGCGAAAAGATGTTTGACTAGTGGCATTCTCTGAATAAGTTCTCAATTTCGTATGAACAAAAACTCTGAAGGAATTGCTCTGATCTGGAAGTTAATTCTCGCTTCAAATAATCGGAAAGAAATTATGGTGCAGTGCCTACAAGAAAGCAATATTGCTGTAGATATGTCAATGTCAAAACTTCTTTTATATGCGCTCGTGAAATAAAGTAAGACTATTACGTCCACATATGTAGTAGACGATATCGCAAAGGAGCAGTATCACAATGTAATAAGGCTGCCCCCATATCACTGCCATTTTAACCCTATGGAATTAGTATGGAGTGACGTGAAGAATTACATAAGGAACAATAGTAAGTCTTTCACAATAACAGAGGTGGAAAGTCTGTTGCGTGAAGCAAATGTAGATGATGCATTTTGGGAAAAAAAGGTCGAGCACGTTGATAAACTGATTCGAGCAACGCAAACAATAGAAGTGATTATCAATGATCATGAATAGTTAATGATTGATATTGGTAATGACGATCTTGGCAGTGATAACAACAGTGAAGATGGGGAACTGTACGGAATTACACCGTTGTCGCCGTAAATTGTTGAGTGAAAAGCATTTAGAGAGAGAAGTTACTACCTTGATTATTGTATATTTCGTATCCGTCATAATGAGATGCCTACTTTCTATCGAGAGAGGTGGCGCAGTGGTAACACACTGGACTCGCATTCGGAAGGATGGTGGTTCAAATCCACATCCGGCCATCCAGATTTAGGTTTTCCGTGATTTTCCTAAATCACTCCAGGCAAATGCCGGGATGGTTCCTTTCACAGGGCACGGTCGATTTCCTTCCCTATCCTTACCCAAACAACCGGAGCGTACGCTCAAAAAAAAAAAAAAAAAAAAAAAAAAAAAAAAAAAAAAAAAATGTTCGTAGAGCTTGTGGGATTTAACTACAGGGTCATCAGTCCCTAAATCTACCTAATACTAAGGACGGCACAAATATCCATGCCCGAGGGGGGATTCGAACCCCCGACCGTAGTGGCTGTGCAGACCGTTACTGACGCGCCTCAGTCCCCTCGGCCACCGCGGCCGGCGAGCATAAGCTCCGGCTCTAATGACCACGCTGTCGACGCCGCGTTAAACACTAATCTTCCTTCCTTCCTCCCTTCTATCTTTCTTTGCTCCGTTATTGACAGCGTGTACTTCGTTGTGCTCTTGTCTACATTACTATGCCGTTAATTAATTGCTGCTTTGTGGTAGCAGCTCAAGAACGAATTATTATATGCACTTATATTGCTCAATTGCTTACATTTACGAGATGCAACTGACATCCGTTTCGTCTGCTGTGTCTATAGAGGCTAGTGTTGCAACGTTGCTGAAGCAGTGTAGCCAACTTAACTCGCCGTAACGCGAAACGTCAAGTGCAGTGTTTCAGCGGCCCGGGAATAGTGTATGTAGATGTAGCTACACGTCGTGGAACAGGTGTACTAAAGAGGAAGGAAGAAGTAAGAACATCACTAGCACAGTTTATGGGGACTGAAGTTGAAAAGGAACAAGAATGTTTAGGTTGAGTTACCTGAAGGACAGAAGGTGAGCAACATTCTCTTTTCTTTTTTCTTTTTTTTCATTAACAATACAGAGTGACCCACCACCTTGAAACTCTTAGGTGGGTCGTATACTACCAGTGTTAGTAGCATTGATAACGGTTGCAGGTTTCTTAGCCGGTTTCTGGAACTGGAAGTATTACCTTCGTGTGTTCTATGCCGTTGCCCGTCCCTAGGCACGTGGAGGCGAACCAGTTCTTTGCAGTCATACTTTGCTCTGTGAGTTAGAGATTCTACCAAATATTGTTTACATTGTTTTCTTTGAGATAGACATTTAAAATAAAGATGAAATTGAAAATAATACATGTATGATTACAGAGCTGTGTTAGAAAATCATTATTCCTAAATTCTACATAGATAAATCTTGGTAAGTATACAATTAATTAAAAATAGTTATGAAACATGAATTACATTGAAGTTATAGCAAGAGATAGTACAGATCAGTAGTAGGATAAAGTTGTAATCAATTCTTATTTGTTTACGGTACATCACATCAGTATAAAAATGTTATTTGAAGTAGGTATAGGCAATACAGAGTTGGTCTCAATAGAATATTAACATCTTGTAGTTAATTTTTAGTCAAGGTATGTTTACATGATATTTGTATTGAAACCGTATATACATGTATAGATACAGGATTCTGTGTGAGACGATAATATTATAATCATGCAATAAAAGTCTATAAAATGAGCCGCTAGAGAAATTTTGAAAACACATTAAGAATGTAAAACAGGCGAAGTGAAAATTTACAATAGTCAGTTGTATATAATCTGAAACTGTCAGTCATACAATTTAAAATGGGCGAAACTTGATACAATCAGGTACATTATAGTAGTTACATGTTATTTTTAACAAAAAGTAATTACATAGAAAACAGATTTGCAACCATATTTACATAACATAATTGTTTTTTTTTGTTCTAACTTGTATATATAAGATCATAAATCATGCAAATGGAAAGTTATATAATAAAAAGGTCGGTTCAAAATTTTTAAGGACAGATATGAATATTTACTTGTTAGTCGAGTGAAGATCTCTCGGGCGTGCAGCCGGATAGATTGATCGTTGGGGAACGAATTTTCGACAGCGTAACGTGCCATCATCATCAGGTTACTCCCGCCGACCGAGGCGCTGGACCGGCGGTTGTGCTATATATACCTGCGGTCACCCCCCTCCACTGACTTTGTGTGCAGGCAGCGGGATACTGCGGTGGTGGGGGTAGCTCCTGCTCTGGACTCGAGTGGCGGTCCTCAGTTTGCGCTCTGCCTTCTCCGTGCTCGGTGTTCTGCTTGCGCTGCGATCGAAGAAATTTTAGTGCCGGATTCCACGCTTGGCTTAATTGAAATCCACTGTCCTTGTTTATGAGATTCTCGCGTAGCCCGATTTCGATGACCTCCTTATACAGACAGTCCCAGTACCGCGATGTATTGTGTAGAACCTCTGTGTCTTCGTATTTCATCTTGTGTTTTGTTTCCAAGCAATGTTCAGCAATTGCTGATTTTGTGGGCTGTTGGAGTTCGGTATGGCGCTTATGCTCAGTGCACCTTTCTTCAATTGTGCGAATGGTTTGGCCAATATACGCTTTCCCGCACTTGCATGGAATGTGGAGGCAGTTTATCACATTCCATGCGAGTGCGGGAAAGCGTATATTGGCCAAACCATTCGCACAATTGAAGAAAGGTGCACTGAGCATAAGCGCCATACCGAACTCCAACAGCCCTCAAAATCAGCAATTGCTGAACATTGCTTGGAAACAAAACACAAGATGAAATACGAAGACACAGAGGTTCTACACAATACATCGCGGTACTGGGACTGTCTGTATAAGGAGGTCATCGAAATCGGGCTACGCGAGAATCTCATAAACAAGGACAGTGGATTTCAATTAAGCCAAGCGTGGAATCCGGCACTAAAATTTCTTCGATCGCAGCGCAAGCAGAACACCGAGCACGGAGAAGGCAGAGCGCAAACTGAGGACCGCCACTCGAGTCCAGAGCAGGAGCTACCCCCACCACCGCAGCATCCCGCTGCCTGCACACAAAGTCAGTGGAGGGGGGTGACCGCAGGTATATATAGCACAACCGCCGGTCCAGCGCCTCAGTCAGTGGGAGTAACCTGATGATGATGGCACGTTACGATGTCGAAAATTCCGTTCCACAACGATCAATCTATCCGGCTGCACGCCCGAGAGATCTTAACTCAGCATATTCGCTGGGAAAACCTACGAACACATACTTATTAGTCGATTGTGTATAAAAGGTAGTGCCTAAAGTAAAAAACTGTTAGGGATCTAAAACTATCAGTCCTACAATTTAAAACAGGTAAAAGTTTATACAACTTGCGGTGAGCATCAGTGCGGTGTAGGTGGTGACAACGGAGATGAAAGTGGCGACGAGGCCCACCCGCAGCGTCAGCACTCCCGCCAGGTTGCCTGTGGCGACCTACAACGTCAGCAGCCGCAGCTATCTGTGGGTCGCGCCGCGTAAATTGAATCGTACTACAGTTCTGCCACATCCCCTCTACCAGGGCAGAAGGAGGCGGGGCATGCTGTGCACGTGAATAGTCTGCAGTAGCGCTTCCCAGCGGCAGAAAGCAAAAGCTTAACGCGGTCAGCTGTTGCTGTCTTATATTTTTGACGTCTGTAGCTCATGAATGTTCCTGTTTTAGTGAAATTTCATAGTAGATACTACAAAGGTTACGTTTCTCCATACCATCCCTACAATATGCTACATAAATTGCAAGCCTGAAGGAGTGGGACAGTTCTGAGTTACAAACAAAAATGATGGAATTGGAAAAGTGTAAACACTAACTCAGGCCTCCGGTACTGTAAATTTCATCTCATATATTATTTGATTTATGTTCTAATTACCATAGTCTCCACTACAGGAATAAAAAAATTATGGTCTTTATCTGTCTGTGCTGACTGACTGCCACTGGTGTTTTTACTAATAAACAGTAAACTTAAATTCACACCTACGCTACTGCCAACGAGTTTAAAGAGAATAAAGGCATGTGACAACACACATTCTTTTACGCAAGTCGCCGAAGTGCCGTCCAATTTAAAGACTTGCATCTGGCCAACGAGCCACACGAAATTATTATTATAGGGAGATGACTGTAGCCCACGTCTTTGATTCGTGTAATTATAAATGTTTCATAAATTATGTATATAAAACGCACTTATAGCAAATGAGACATTCTATATCAGATGGTGAGAAATATATATATATATATATTATTTCAGAAACTTGGCATAAATTACACACGTCGGTTCTAATATTCGGATATCGGTATAAGAATGTTGTCAGCATCATTCTTTACTTTTTCTTCAATGGAAAGACGTGAGAGGCACTTCCACACTCAATTGACATTCATTACAAAACTAATGATTTTTTTTTTCACGGGTAGTTACATCACGAATAGAAGAATAAAGCATTGAAGCTTTCCGTTTCGTTTGAGGCTACTAAGAAAGGGCCGCGGTGGAGTAGCCGAGCGGTCTAAAGCGTCTCGCTGCGGAGCGCGCGGTTGCTTGCCGTGGAGGTTCGAGTCCTCCCTGGGGCATGGGTGTGTGTGTGTGTGTGTGTGTTTGTCCGTAGGTTAGTTTACCTAGGTTTAAGTAGTTTGTAAGCTACGGACTGATGACCACGCAGTTTGGTCCGATAGATTTAGAAACATTTGAACTAAGGAAGGCGGTAATTCACTCTTGTCTTCAGACTGCTGTACAATATTTTTATGTTACTTTGCCAAGTCTGCTCTGGGAATGAAATTGACATTTCACACAACCTAACCTACACGTAAAATCACGCACGTAAACTGTAAACAAAAGTTACCGAAGCTTTTGCTGTCTGCCGCTTGGAAGCGCTACTGAAGACCAGTCACGTGCTCAAGGGACTCCGCCTCCTCCTACCCGTCTGGAGGGGGTTTGGCAGAACTGTAGTACGATTCAATTTACGCGGGTCGCGCCGCCCAGTTCCCAGAAAGCTCCAGCACTGGGCCCGCGTGTGGCCCGCTTCCGCCTCCACACAGTGCGCGGGAACTACCAGTGATAGTAGCGAGCTCGTGTGGAAGAGCATTCCCAAGCAAGACTGCAGTTTGGAGCACTTCAGGTCCGGACCTGGGAGTAATGAATTTGTAACTTGTAATACAACTTCAAGACACTCATGGCTGACACCGCTACAAAATGTAATATCAAGAAACCTGAGTCTATGGATGATACCACTTTCGACAGTTCACACAGTCCCATATACACTCTCCTAAGGAATTGCACTTGTTCCAATGTACAACGGGCGCCTCCGTGACGGATAATTAGGCCCTTTATTGATGCAATGGTCCGTATGCCGTACACTTTCACACAGTGTGTAGCATGTAAGTTGTCTCGCATTTCTAGTTTCCAAGTATTCAGTTGTGACATTCTCTGTCTTATCTCTACCTGCAAGTTCAAAAATCGCAAAACATTTGCCCTAGAATGATTTTGTGCTCTTTAAAAGATGTGAACACACCAACAGTCATTAAACAAAAACATAACAACAAGAAGGTCAGTTGCAGCTTAATGTACATTTCATCACTACTATTCGGTTTCCTGACGTAGACTCTCATAATTCTGTCACGCGATGTAATTAACTGAAAGCATATTTTCATAATTTTTCTTGTTGAAGCAAGCATCGGAAATTATAGGCACAAAATTCATAACTGCGTAGTTCATACTTCCTATAAGAGTAATAACGTCTGTAGAAGATAATATCTGTACTGATAGAGAAAATAAATGCAGATAAGTGACTGCTGATACCAGTTGAACTGAGCAAGCGAGGGTCAAGATCACCAGGTCTGATCTACATCTCCTGAGTGATACGGACTTCGGATCGACAGTAAACGACATCAGACCAAATAGCTTGCTCACGATGTGGAAAGGTTTGCTGATGTGTTTAGGCGCTGTGGCGGTTTCCATATCTGTTGAACGCCATCTGGAAAATGAAAAAATATGGTGATTGTATAGTCACTAGTGCCACAGTATTTATTACCTGCGGCTCTGCCCATCAAAGAGTATACGTTTTCATCCTGGACACGAGCTGGTCTCTTCACAAGGCTATCCGAAACGGTGATAAGAAAAAAATCAGATAATCAGAGTTCATTTAAGGAACATGTGAAACAGAATCAAGCAATCAACAAAATGTATCAGTAACCGGAAAATGATGCAAAAGATATTTTCTGCTGTATTAATGCCTTTTTTTTTCTTTAATTCACCATTTCAGAGGCGGGACGGCAGTTTCGAAATGACTGCCCAGCCTACAATTTTAAAATATAGTAATAGTAACAATTTAAAATGGTGTACCATTTGCAAAGTTTTGGTACCGTTCATACAGTGGAGTGGGAGGTGTACGGCGATCTCATTCGAGATGGTGAGTTGTCTCCAGATCAGGGAGAAATGGGTCAGGGAGCTGGCATTGAGAGTGTAGAGGAGGAGAAAGATTGTTAGGCATGTCTGGGAAAGGTTGTGGTGTCGGGAAGGAGCTAACTATCATGTGACTTGGGGGTGGTTTGGCTGCTCAGTAAGAAGTGAGGAAGTGTTAGGCGAGGGCTTCTACTCGGAAAAAAACGAAGAGGAAGTAGTCGTGTTGAACTGGTAAACTGAAAGGGCAGCTATGGTGTTTTGAGACAGGGTATGCGGGTACTGAAATGGATGAATGTTTTGGAGGTCTGAATTGATGAAAGAAATGATGCCTTCAGCCGTCGGAGCAGGGTGTAGGAAGTTGTTTGCAATCAAAGGGGTTGTAGATATCGCAGACTGACACCTTGAGAGCAGTTTTGGTACGTGAGGCTTTGGAAGTGAACCTGTAGGAGTCAGTAGGACGATATTAGTTGCAGGTATTACATACTGTTAGGTGCTGAAGGTTGGGACAATGTCTGTACAGGGGCAGTGGGTCAGGTGGGCGGTTTCTTGTAGTGCAGGGTGAATTGATCATTTTAGGTGAGGTATTTGTTTCGACAATACGCTTTGGATTGAAAAGGTTTGTCTTTCTGTTTATGGCGATAAATATAGGTTCCTTAAAGTCTTAAGTAGTGCCTCATACTTAAGTATACAAAATAATAGTTTAGATACAGTTTCAGGTGCATTTCTTGTACCTTGAGAAGATTCAGCACCAAATAGACACTAACAAACTTGAAAAGCGTACGCGACAGAGCGAGTGAAATTTTGCGAGCTCTATGGAATAGTCGTTGCCAAAGAGCGTGCGTTGGTATTAAAATTGGTGGCGATAACACGCTGTTATGAGTATTTGGCGACAGGCGCAGAGGGTCTAGTTTTGAAGATCGACTGCTAAACGGTTGCGCTCTTTGAGAGTTTCGACTTGATCGTACAGGGTGCTATGAGAGATACCAGAGCAGAAAAGAAACGTGTTCTGAAAGAAGAAACGTGTTCTGAAAGCACATGGACAGAATTTCGACTACCTGACGGCCATTGTAAAAGGATGGTGACAGAGGGCCACTATGACAGTTCACATGAACATGCTTGAATACTAAAATTAAGATATTTGCAATAAAATGTGAACCCACAGGGATACTTAAAAGTCAGAACCACCGAGAGAAAGGCAAATATATAACAAATATGAGGGTATAAATGCGACTTCAGTAGGGTTACGATGAATAGTTACTAATTATGTTAAACAAGTTGTGAAAAGAATAAACTCCGAAAACTAATAACTTCGTTAATGTATGACAAACTTTTATAACTGGCTTATGAAGAGGTCTCATAGAGATCTATTAGAGAATGAAACCAGAGATGTGAAAAACACTACCATTTTGTAAATATGCACCGGACTGTGTATTTCAATCACGAAAATCGGCAAGTTCAGCCAAGAAATTAATTTATATCTTTAAACTAGTAACAGCATTAAAAGAACTTGCAGTTTTAGAAGTGGGTTTATTATTATTTAAGACACATAGGAATTAACGACAGCAGTTGTCAGTGGTCGCTGAAGTAAATCAATTGAGAAAGTTGAAAATTTATGCCCCGCCGGTTCTCGCACACATCTGTCCTGCTTAGTTGGCAGATGCGCTGACCACTATGCTAATGGAGACACTGTGATCATCATGGCATCGCGGACTACCTTTGCACCCCTCCAGTCACATGTAAATTTTCAACTTGTCCATACACTACTCATGTAGAGCCTCCTGTCTCAGTGGGCTGGTAACCAGAGATAAGGGTCATGTCTTGCTCATGTTAGCCATGGTCGTCCTTGGCCTTGCCTTCTTTAATCTTCCTGCTGTCTGAATTTACGCTTTGGGACACTCCAATAGCTGCAGCCACCTCCTTCTGTGTCTGTCTCGATTCCAACGTTCCTGTGGCTCTCCATGCCACAGCTTTGTATAAGTCACATTGTTATTGCATTGCAACTACCTGCTCACTATACTATTTGAACCCAACTGCTTGTGTGATTAGTTCGGTGGCCTCCTTATTGCATAACTGCCAGTACCAGCGACGTAACACTTATCCTACTAGATTCCCGTTGTGGAGAATTTAAGCAAGAAAGGTTTATATTCATTGCTACTGATTTTCAAGGTATTTAACTTAATCACCTCTTTAATATTGAAACTCATAATCAAGAAAATGTTTCAAATGTTTGTAAAGCTTATGGGACTTAACTACGGGGTCATCAGTCCCTAAACTTACAAACTACTTATGACCTACTTACGAACTAGGACGGCACAAATATCCATGCCCGAGGGGGGATTCGAACCCCCGACCGTAGTGGCCGTGCAGACCGCGACTGAAGCGCCTCAGTCCCCTCGGCCACCGCGGCCGGCTCATAATCAAGAATTTAATTTTAAACCACTATCAAATCCCGTAGCAGCTGATCAGCATGAGACCTGTTGGGCCAACCTTCTCAGTCGTAAGCAGTACTACGATTACTGACGCCAAGTGACTATAAGAAATAGTGAAGAACGATATCTTTCATCCACTTACATCCATGACCAAGAAACTGTCACAGTGCATAAAGCTATAATCAAGACAGTAGTGCCTGGATTTGCTCGTAAGTCACAGAGCTCTATAGTTTTTCCTAGGAGTATTTATTGCTTCTTATTTCGTTTATTTTTGCTCGCCATACTCGTGCACTGACTTGCACCGATACCGACGCCAAAACACCCTAATGTTTCCTCTCTCTATGCTCATCTCCTGTACCCAAATCAGCGGCTATAAGTCATCTCTTTGTATCCTTGCTCTCATTCCATATCCTCCTCATCTTGTTTGTCCCTTTGTCCATCTTATCATGGGTTTCTATGCAGCTGTTGTGACAAGTGGTTTCATTGGGAAGGGGGGGGGGGGAAAGAGGGAATCAAACGAGTCTCTTCCTTTGTTTTGCAAAGTATGTTCAAGGGACAGAAAAATAGCTGAACAGGAAAGGATGATTAGAGCCCTTCAGGCTGAACTGGATAGTGCTAGGGAGGAACTTACGAGGTTGAGGGGGGAGAAGGATGAGCAGGGGTGGGAAGTGGTAGCAGGGAACAGGGGCCCCAGAAAAATTATAGTTCCTGACAGCTTCACAATTGGCACAAACAACAGATTTGCCTTGCTACCACAGTCAAGTGAGGAAGAGGCTCCTTTAGAAGTAGGTGCAGTTAGGAAGCAACAGACTTTCACAAGGAAACCAACGGTTTCAAAAAGAGTAGATAGTAGGAGGAAAGTTCTGTTGTTACGAAGTAGTCATGGAAGAGGTGTGGGCCAGATTTTGCAGGAAAAACTAGGTGACAGGTACCAGGTCACAAACTTTTTCAAGCCCAGTGCAGGTCTAAGCCAGGTGGTAGAGGATATAGGTTCCTTGTGTAAGGATTTCACAAAACAGGATCATGTTGTTATAGTGGGTGGGGTGGGAAACAGCTTTGATAGGGATCAGTGCTACAATATTGAGTGTGACCTGGTTAAAATAGCTTCTGCAACGACCAAGACAAATGTTGGACTGTTGCCTGCTTCCATGCGGTATGATCAACCCCAATTGAACCGCTCCGTCAGGAGAGTCAATATGGAGATTGATCAACTGCTTAGGGCGGCTACACTGTCGGACAAGGTTTAGTTCCTGTTGATGCTATTGATAGGTGGGATTTTACTAGGCATGGTCTGCATCTCAATAGGAAAGGGAAGGGGAAACTAGCTGGGTTGATAGCAAAATCCTTGAGGAGGACACTGCAATTCATGGAAGTACTTCTTTTTTAGGCTATGATCAGTGTCCAGTGAGAAGCTCAGGCAGGCAGGTGCTAAAAATGTTGAAAAATCAAATGTTTCTCAGAAAAGTAATATTCACCAGAATATTGGGGGACTAAAGAATAAAATAGATGAGCTTTTAGTTTGTTTAGATGGTATAGAAACTGATAATGTAGTAGATATACTATGCCTGTCTGAGCATCACATTGTCACCGGTATGGAAAATGTGAATGTCAGTGGATATAAATTAGTCTCAAATGTAAGTAGAGTTAATAAGACAAGAGGAGGAGTTGCCATATATGCCAAAAACTATCACAGTGTAAAGAATTTAGAAACAAAAAAGTTTTGTGTAGAGCAGCATATTGAAGCTTAAACTCAAAACTCTTATAATTGTAACGGTATATAGGTCCCCTTCAGGGAACTTTCAGTTATTTCTGGAAAACTTGGATGCCTTGTTGTGCTATCTGTCAGATAGGGGGAAGCAAATTATTATTTGTGGTGATTTCAATGTAGAGTCACTGAAAGAGTGTAATAGGAAGAAAGACCTGGAAGTCTTACTTGGCTCATTTAATCTGACATCCGTTATTGATTTTCCTACTCGGGTGGTAAAGAACAGCAGTACATTGATAGATAACTTTTTTATAGTCCAAGATAAGTTTAACAACATAAATGCTTGTCCCATTGAAAATGGTTTTTCGGATCATGGTGCACAGCTAGTAACAGTATATGACATAGCTCCGTTCAGTAATTCCACCAGAATTGTGCGCTCGATTAATGACTTAACAACTAGAAATTTCAAACAAAGTCTACAGCAGTTAGACTGGGATGAGGTTTACAAGGAACATGACGTTAATTTAAAATATAATTTATTTCACGATACATTTGTAAGGGTATTTGATAACTGTTTCCCCAAGAAATTAGTAAAATTTAATTCTAAGAAACCATGCAAAAAACCATGGCTTACTAAAGGAATAAAAATATCGTGTAACCGAAAAAGGGAACTATATCTGTCCGTAAGAAAGAGTAATAACCTCGAAACAATGAAATATTGTAAAAGCTACTGTGCTACATTAAGAAAAGTTGATGAAGTTAAGAAAAGTTATTAATAAATCAAGAAGCATGTGCATCATGTCTGAGATTAGCTCCTCTGATAATAAAATTCAAACAATTTGGATTATTATTAAAAGGGAGACAGGGCAACCAAGAGCAGAGGAAGAGGGTATTACCATCAAAACAAATGAAAACTTTATTAACAAAAAGTCAGAAGTTCAAAACATTTTTAATGATTACTTTTTAAATGTTGTAGAGAAAATAGGATCTAAATGTTCATTAGAAGGAGCAACGCAATTTATGGAAGAGGCCATACCCACACAATTTGATACAATTGAAATTCCTCCCACCTCACCTTCAGAAATTAGGAAAATAATAAACTCTCTCAAGAGTAAACGGTCATATGGAATTGATGGCATTTCCAGCAGGGTATGAAAAACTTGTTCCCAGGAGATAAGTAGGATTCTCAATCATATTTGTAATAGCTCATTGAAGCAGGGTATTTTCCCAGATAGTCTGAAATATGCTATCGTTAAACCTTTGCATAAAAAAGGGGATACATACGATGTCAACAACTACCGGCCCATCTCACTTCTGACAGCTTTATCAAAAATTTTTGAAAAAGTTATGTATTCTCGAGTTGCTTCACATATTAGTATAAATAAAGTTCTAACAAAATGTCAGTTTGGTTAGCAAAAAAGCTTTTCAACTGAAAATGCTATATATACCTTCACTGATGAAATATTAAATGCTTTGAATATCCGGACATCACCAGTAGGGATTTTTTTGTGATCTTTCAAAGGCTTTTGATTGTGTAAATCATGGGATTCTTCTAGATAAGCGTAAGTATTGTGGTATGAGTGGGACACTGCACAAATGGCTTAAATCATACTTAACTGGAAGAGTGCAGAAAGTTGAAATAAGCAGTTCATATGATGTAGATGAGACAATTAATTCTTCTAACTGGGGAGTTATCAAAAATGGGGTCCCACAAGGTTCGGTCTTGGGTCCTTTGCTGTTCTTAATATATATTAATGACTTGCCATTCTACATACACGAAGATGCTAAGCTAGTACTTCTTGCTGATGATACAAGTATAGCTATCACACCTGACAAACAGGAATTAACTGATGAAATTGTAAATGATATCTTCCAGAAAGTCATTAAGTGGTTCTTTACAAATGGACTCTCATTAAACTTTGATAAAACCCAGTATATACAGTTTCATACAGTAAATGGCATGACACCATTAATAAATTTAGACTTTGAACATAAATCTGAAGCTTAGGTAGAATATCCAAATTTTTAGGTGTTTGCATTGACGAGGGACTGAATTGGAAGAAGCATATTGAAGATCTCCTGAAACATCTGAGTTCAGCTACTTATGCTATCAGAGTCATTGCAAAATTTGGTGATATAAATCTCAGTAAATTAGCTTACTATGCCTATTTTCATTCACTGCTTTCATATGGGATTATATTCTGGGGCAATTCAACGTTGAGTAAAAAAGTATTCATTGCACAAAAGCGTGTAATCAGAATAATTGGTGGAGCCCACCCAAGAGCATCCTGCAGACATTTATTTAGGGATCTAGGGATACTCACTGTAGCTTCACAATATATATATATATTCACTCATGAAATTTGTTATTAACAATTCGACCCAATTCAAAAGTAATAGCAGTGAGCATAGCTACAACACTAGGAGAAAGGATGATATTCACTATTCAAGGTTAAATCTAACTTCTCAAAAAGGTGTGAATTATGCTGCCACAAAAGTCTTTGGTCACTTACTGAGTAGCATCAAAAGTCTGACAGATAGCCAACTAGTATTTAAAAAGAAAGTAAAGGAATTTCTGAATGGCAACTCCTTCTACAATGTAGATGAATTTTTAAATAAAACTTAAAAAAAAGAAAAGAAAAAAAAAACAAAGCAAAAAAAAAAAAAAAATCCTTAAAATATTGATTGTCAAGTATAGACAAAATTTACTAAACTGACACGTTCCACATCATTACGAAATGTCGTATATATGATCTATGGAACGAGTATTAATCTAATCTAATCTAATCCTGTCTCTGTCCATTCCTTCCTCCACTTCTCTATCCAACTACTTATCCCCCCCCCCTCTCTCTCTGAGCATCCTCTACTTCATTCCAAGTTCTCAGACCCCCTAGGCCCCATCTTGGCACATGTATTCTGCCTATGTATATATTATTTTGTCATTTGTTTTGTTTTTCAAGCTTTGACTATATTCATATTGTCAGATTCTGTCCGTTGTCTCGTCATCATAGCCCATAAGTGTTAAGTGTCATATTGTCCTTTCACATAATTTATCTACCTAGGACTCTTGATAGATTATTCTACAATATTAACTTGTAATATATGGTGAGCAGCTATGTGACTGTCACGTCACAATGGTCTAGCTAGCGTACTCTTTGACATTTTCGTGTGGTTTGTGCCGTATTTAGCAACGCCCAATCCCATCCTTTGGCCCTCCCACGCCTCCCTGGTCGTACGCCCTATCCCATTAGTATTTTAATGTACTTAAAATCGGTGTCTTATACATTTTTATAAGACTTAACACACTTTGTAGCCATATTTTCACAGTTTCTCTGACTGCACATAGTACAGAGTGCCCAAGATGATGTATGTGTAGTTTTATTCAAGTAAGTCTTAAGTTAACCCTGCGATATCTGTTGGCGAGTGGGCCTATTTTACCTGTTATGGTGTTTCCCCTCTCTCACCACAGTTGGACATGTTAGTCTAGTTCAACACCGTCACTAGACGTCCACGATGTTGTTTTAAGTTTAATCATCTATACTAAGGTGTTTGTAATTCCCATCGGTTTTTTTTAATTGTATATTCTATGTTGCTAGCCAAAGAGAAAGGTCTTTGCAGTTTAATTGACATGAGACTCTATGTATAAAAATTGAACTAAAGTAACACTATTGTAGTTCATAAGATTCCACTCGGTGGCGCCGCTGACCTGCTATGTAGCGGGTCGCCGCATGTGAACAATCGGCTCGTAACTTCAGCACAGCAGTAACAATAGCGGCAGCATCAAAGCTGGTCGCGGCGGCATTAAAACTGCTCACAGTAACAGCTGCACACGTTCTCAGTGGCGGCATCACGTTGGCGACCCATTGTCACGTTCACTTGTGCTTGGCAAATTATAGTTACGGCGTGATCTATTACATGTGTACTGCTAAAAATTTCCGCTGCCGATCTGTTTAATAAATAAAAAAAATGAAAACAATAAAAAATAATACAATTAAAAAATTTAAAAATCTGTGGGTGGTTCCGTGGGGCTTCAGCCTCATTAGCCCCCCCCCCCCCCGCCCCCATGCTGAGCCAATGCTGGGTGTCATTAACAGCATGCAGAGCCAGTAAGTGGGCAGAAGATAGAAAACAGACCCACTTAGTGAAAATGAGAGCCGATTGGCAAAAGGAAGAAAGATGAAGAGAATGACCGAAACGAAGCAACAAAAATTTGGGGAGAACCTCTGGAGGAATACTAAGAATGTGGAATACAGTGTGGTTGTTACACCCCTTGTTTCGGGTTAACTTTTGATATATTTATAAATCTTTTATATTTATTGATGTTCCATGATTTATGTTACGTATTCTGTGATGTATTATTCTCTGAAAATAAACAGTGGTTGTTAAGTATTGGAATCACGGTGTTGTGTGTTCGTCATATTTGGTGCCGAAACTTGTGAAAAAATTACGATTTTTTACGTAATTTTGACGATAAAAAGCTTACTTCACGCTGCTGGAAGCGGGATACGACGTCGGACCACATCACAAGATAAGTCTATTCCAATATAATACGATTTTATGAACTCCTTGCCTCAAAACAATGTTAGCAGTAACGGCATAATTCACGAACTTTGCTTATATCAAAAGTGTGAAATCTTTCGGTTGGAATAACTGACAGCGCAAGATTCAATTACGCTTACGCCAACACAAAAGCAGTTGCGTAATAATGCCAGACGAGATAGATACCGGGAAACAGCTAACAAACTTTAAAAGAAAAAGAATTAGGGAGAGGACGAATGCTACGCGGTTTTGTACGGCTGTCGATGAACTTACGACAGAAAGTCCAATGGACGATTTTGAACACTACATAGAACGTCTTCAAGATACTTTAGAGAAGCTCACTTCTTTAGATGACGTTATTCACGACCTCTTAAGTGATGATGAATATGACGCAGACGTATCTATCTGTGAGGAATATATAGACAAAATTAAACAAGCAATACATAAGGCTACAAAAGCAATCAATTGCAAGCTTTCAGCCGTAACATCGCAAATGAATATCACGTCACCTAAAGTTCCCATACACTCCACTGCAGGCATGCATTCAGTCAAGCTACCTGCCATTAAGCTTGAACCATTTTGTGGAGATATCGAAATGTGGTCCCGCTTCTGGGAGCAATTTGAATCAACTATTGATAAAGACCCATCGCTTTCCACAGTTAATAAACATGTTTTCCTTCGAGGATATCTGTCAGGAGAACCGAAGTTGTTAGTAGATGGAATACCTATTACAGCTAACACATACGAAGAAACAAAGAAAATTTTACTGCATCGGTACGGAGATAACAACCGTATTATACAGGCGCACCTCGATTATTTGGATGCGCTAAAGCCAGTACAGTCAGAGACAACTGTACATTCCTAGAGTGTAACCGCCGCATTCAAGCGTGCCCTGGGGGAAGATGTTGTAGCTTACGGCAAAGTTCTCACACCGAAGATTTTACGAGCATTTCCTGTCGAAATGTGTCAAAAATGGGTTATTCATGCGAAAAGAACCGAAATATCGGAAGGAGATGTACTGAAATTACTTAGTTTTTTGGAGGAAGAAGTTCAGGGTGCTCTTACTGCACAAAAAATTCGTGGAGAACAGCAAGTAACTTCCAACTACACGCCCACTGCTGCGACATTTCACATAAATTCAAAACAAGCTAAAACCTCTCGGAAAATTAAACAAGATGTACAACCATATTGTATATTTTGTGACGCTCGCACTCATTGGGCTCAAGACTGCAATATAGTAACAGACATCCAACAACGTATTGACAAATTAAAGCAAGATAATCGTTGTTTTATATGCCTAAAACGAGGTCATAATGCTAAAACCTGCAGTAAGAGAGGGAAGGTTTCGTGTTCTAAGTGCAAGAAACGTCACCATAAAGCAATTTGTACTGATACTACTACTTCTAATTCACCTTCTCAGCAAGTTACCACTACTTCTGTAGGGAAAATTGACGTAAATTCAGCAGATTTTACATATCTTCAGACAGCTCGAGTTTGGGTCAGTGGACCAACAGGATTAAGCAGACTCACTCGCTGTGTTCTAGATAGTGGCAGTCAGTCGAGTTTCATTTCAAAGTTTCTCATTGATGAACTAGATTTAAAAACTTTAGAACATCGTGACATATCTGTCAATGCCTTTGAAATACCATATGTAACTTCAATGTGTCGTAGAGTTGTAGAATTCACTCTGAAAGGTATATTTAAAAATTCCACAATATCTCTGACTGCATTTGAAAGTACATACTCATTTGCTGCTCACCCAACTGTCCCACCTGAAATAACAAAACAAGTGTTTGATCGAAAACTTCAGTTAGCAGACCCAAAGGACGACACAGAAGATCTTCCTATTGAGATCCTTATTGGAGCAGATCACTATTGGAAAATCATTAAAGATTCCCCTCCTATTCGCTTAACACCATCCATTGTACTGATACCTTCAACTATGGGTTGGATTCTTAGTGGGTGTAAGTCAAACACCATGGCAAACCCTGTGATAACAAACTATGTTAGTTTGGATTCAGTGACATCAACAGACAATATTTTAAGTCGTTTCTGGGATTTAGAAACAATGGGAATCACAGCAGACCAAACAAAGACTCCAAATCCGAAAGAACTAGCTTTATTGCACGATTTCTCAAAATATTACTGCATTGAAGACAATAGGAGAGTGGTTTCTTTACCTAGAAAACCCAACATTATTGTGCCTGATAATCTCTCACTAGCAGAGAATAGATTTATTTCACTGGAGAAAAAGATTACAAAGGACACTAACTTAAAACACATTTATGAAATGCAAATGATAGACCACATAAGAAAGGGACATGTAGAGGTTGCCCCTCCTGAACAAACATCAAATGACATATTTTATTTGCCACATCATGCAGTAAAGAAAGAAAGGTTAGGTGTTATCAAATGGAGGATTGTATTTGATGGTTCTTCCCACGAAAATGCTGTACATTCACTGAATGACTCTTTGGAAATTGGCCCTAATTTACTTCCAGATATTCTTTCAATATTATTAAGATTCCGCTTATATCCAGTTGCTTTAATTGCTGATATTAAACAAGCTTTTCTACAGTTAGTTCTACATAGAAAAGACCGAGACTTAACAAGGTTTTTTTGGTATAAAGTAATCATGGATCAACAAGGAAACTACATTACAACGAATGAAAAGATTACATACCGCTTCACCCGACTACCTTTTGGACTAACTTGTAGCCCCTTTCTACTTGCAGCCACACTAAAAGAACTTGCTACAATGTACAAAAGGAATTTTCCTCAAGCTGCTTTTCTTGTTGAAAATAACATGTATATGGATGACTTTGTAGCAGGTGCTGAAGATGACAATGCTGTGACTTCCTTATATTATGAACTTACCTTACTTATGGGTATCATTAGCCTACCAATGGCAAAATGGGCCGCAAACTCAAAACAACTGATTGAAATTTGGCAATCAGAAGGTGTCATAAACGTTACAGATACAGAGGTTCTAGGAATTCACTGGGATACATCGACTGATATGTTCAGTATTATTCACATTAATGTCATAAACTATATTAGAGATCGTCCTGCCACTAAGCGAGAAGTTCTTAGAAGCACTGCAAGATTCTATGACCCACTGGGTCTGTTGTCACCTGTCTCTCTCACTGCAAAAATAATTTTCCAGGAAATTTGGTCAAGAGGGATTGAATGGGATGAGCTCTTACCTCCCGATCTTGGTAAACGTTGGCAAATGTGGGTATCAACCTTATCATCATGTTTGGACATGAAAGTCCCTCGATGGGTTGGTGTTTCTGAAGAGACAAAAACAGAAATACATGTCTTTTCAGATGCATCAGAAAAGGCCTATGGAGCAGTGCTTTATCTACGATGCAGCACTTCAAACATGACATCAGTCAATTTAGTTTGCAGTAAAAACAGATTAGCCCCAATCAAGAAAATAACTCTTCCGCGACTGGAACTTCTGGCAACACTTCTTGGGTCGAGGTTCCTTCACTATTTCTGTAAGGCCACACACTATGACGCAAATAACGCAACACCGTGGACTGACTCAACTGTAGCCTTAGGATGGATACAACATGACCCTAATCGATGGAAGACATTTGTTTCAAACCGTGTTACAGAAATACAAAAATTAACAAATCCATCACAGTGGAGACATTGCCCCGGTGATCAAAACCCAGCTGATCTACTCTCCAGAGGTACCACAGCAGACATACTTCAAAATTCCATTACATGGTTCCACGGTCCTGCTTGGTTAACAAAGAACAGAATGCATTGGCCAAGACTTAGGCAGAAAAACTTAGATTATTCCTTGCCAGAAAGAAAGAAACAAACAAACCAAGTCTTCATGGTAAAAACAAGACCCCCTATTTTTACAGCTACACGGTATAGTAACTATTACAAACTGTTACGAGTTACAGGATGGATTCTTCGTTTTAAACGACAGTTAATGAAACAAAATAAGACATTAGGAGAATTAACAGCAACAGAATTGCAAGAAGCACGTACTTATTGGATTCGTATTGTCCAACAACAACATTTTGCAGTTGAACTGCATGCTCTGCATAACAACTTGCCTCTGCCACAAAATTCTAAAATAGCTCGTTTTAATCCATTCCTGGATGATGGCCTTATTCGTATTGGTGGACGTCTACAGTTTGCAAAATTAACAAGAGAACAAATTCACCCAATACTTCTTGATGGACAGCATCATTTCACTCATTTACTAATCCGGCAAACTCACATTCGTCTGCACCACCTTGGGGTAAACAGAGTGTTATCTGAGCTGAGGACAGAATTCTGGATTCTTAGAGCTCGTCAGACAATAAAACGTGTTCTACACTGTTGCCTACCTTGCAAGATGGTGAAAGCTCGTTCTGTTCAAGAAATAGAGGCTCCATTACCCGCTGAACGGGTCTCAGCATTGAAACCATTTGAAGTCACAGGCATCGATTTTGCTGGTCCATTATATGTCAAACAAGGACATATAACAAAGAAAGCATATATTGCTCTATTCACTTGTGCAACAACACGTGCCTTACATTTGGAATTATGCTCAGATATGTCAACTGATAAATTTCTTCAAGCTCTACAAAGATTTGTGGGAAGAAGAGGCGTGCCTAGTACAATTTATACTGATAATGCTACTACCTTCCATTCCACCCACACAGAACTAAAGGAGCTCTGGCAGGCTCTCATGGCCAGCAAAACATACAAGTACCTTGCTCAGCAATCTATAACGTGGAGATTCATTACCCCACACGCGCCTTGGTGGGGAGGATTTTGGGAACGAATGGTGGGTTCAGTCAAACGTTGTCTGAGAAAGGTTTTAGGACAGTCACAGATAGATGAAGAAGGTCTCAGCACAATCCTGGTCAGCATAGAAGCAGCACTAAATTCAAGACCAATTACACAAGGAGGAGAAGAAACTGAGCCACTGACACCTGCACATTTTCTTATCGGTGAGCGACTGACAACGTTGCCCACAGGTCCAGAACCGTCAGTCAGGAAGGATTTGTCCAAGGAGTTCCAACGGCAGCAACACATGGTAGAGCATTTCTGGAACAGGTGGAAGAAAGAATAGCTGATCCTGCTCAAAAACTTCCATGAAACTCATCAACCTAGGACAGGTTCTGGGAGACTACATTTGGGTGATGTTGTACATCTAAAGGAAGATGTTCGTCCACGTCACATGTGGAAGAAGGCGCGGATAGAAGATCTTCATGAGGGAAGAGATGGGAAGATACGAACTGTCACGTTACGAACTTCAGATGGAACCATAATCTCACGGCCCATTCAGCTGGTCATTCCTCTTGAAATTGACCAGGGTGGGGAGGATGTTGCGGGTTAACTTTTGATATATTTATAAATCTTTTATATTTATTGATGTTCCATGATTTATGTTACGTATTCTGTGATGTATTATTCTCTGAAAATAAACAGTGGTTGTTAAGTATTGGAATCACGGTGTTGTGTGTTCGTCGTACCCCTTTATAGACAAACGAAATGGGCTTTAACAAAGAGTTATTCAATGGAGATTGCAGGAAACAGTGAAAGATGAAGAAGCCTTGGTATACTTTTTGAAAATGAATAAACAAAACTAAAAGAAAACGACTTAAAAGCCTAATTAATATGCACTAAAAAGTAAGAGAGAAAGTAATTGTGTGTTCTTCTAGAACGTAATAATCAACATACTTTTTCTACTCATCAATATGAAGGTATGTGTTTACTACACAAGAAGATAGGTATTTATCCACTTTAAATCTATCTCAGCCCCTGCCTATGAATAACAAATAATGATCAAACTATTTTTTCGAGTTCTCCTAAGTAAAATGAAGTGAAAAAAATATGCTACCTAAAAGTCAATCAAATTATTACGATACTATAATGTAGTTATAATTATTGTTATTTTTGGAGTCGGTGTGAGACAGGGAAACATCCGATCCGACTTCGGTCTCAATATACTCGTATTACATTTGCTAGGTATATTGTAGTGTTTTTTCGGCTGACACAGACACCAAAAATAACAACTGTAACTACATTATATTATCGTAATAACATGATTGACTTCTAAGCAATCTAATATTTTTTCATTTCATTTTCCCTCATTTTGTTTGTAGTCGGTTTCTTTGTTAAAACTTTTGTTTATTTTATGATTTTTAGTAAATCTGAAGTACACTCACAAATTTTTCTGAATATGGGTAAACCTACTAAATGTGCTGCTCATATGAGACAGCGCCGTTTAAATGTAACAAACGAAGTCAGGGAGGAACGCCTATCTCAATAGAGGAAATCTACCTCGAGGACAATTTCAAAAGAGACTTGCGAAGAGCGCAAAAATAGAGTTTCAAAAATGCGGCTTTACGCGAAAAATATTTTTGAACAGGGAATTACTTGACTATAACGACGTTATGGTAGGTGGCTCAAATATCCGGATAGTCTATAAAAGATTCGGCCGAGTATCGTTAATTTTCCTCCTAAGAATTGAAAAGTTCCGTTACTTTGTCATGGATCCCATGATCAGAACCTATCCAAACTCTCATCAATCTACCCTTGAAGTAAATCCTTTCCAATAAGAGAATAATCATCCAAATCGGTTGGCGTGATATTGAGTTATTCCTCCATTTAAGAATTATATGGTTTTCTTATCGATGCCATTGTCAGAACGGGACCAAATTGAAGCGGGACCACGCGGAAATACCAGCTTTCAAATAATAATAAAAAAAAAAGAATCATGAAAATCGCTACACACGGTTGAAGGTTCTGAGGTAACAAACAGAAAAGAATGTAGTCAAATTGAGAACCACCTCCTTTTTCTAAGTCGGTTAAAAATGACAAATGTACCAGGTAAGTAATAAAGAATATGGAGCAGTGGTTAGTGAAGAGTGGACAGTTTACCATAAGAGGTGTGTAGTGAAGAAGAAAACAGGGGAAAGGGAGACACATTTATACACAAATTAAATGGGCTGTAAGAAAGAGTTATTCAAGTAATTCAAGAAAGATTGTAGGAAAGAATGAAAGATGAAGAAGTTTGAAATTGAAAAAGGAGACTTATACCAGAAAAGTAATTTACAAGATGGAGCAGTGAGTAGTGAAGAGTATCCAGTTTCTCGGAAAAAGGGGTGTACTAAAGAAGGAGAAAAGGGAAAAGAGAGACACATTTATACACAAACAATATGGGCGGTAACAAAGCGTTATTCAAGAAAGATTGCAGAAGAAAAGAGTGGAAGATGAAGAAGCCTTGGTATGCTCTTTGGAACTGAAAACGGACAAATGTACCTGAAGAGTAATGAAGAACAGGGAGCATTGAGAGGTGTACCCAAGAAGAAAACAGGGAAACAGATACGACTTTATACACAAACGGAACGCGATGACTTACCTGAAGGCCAGAAGGTGAGCATCAGTGCAGTATAGGTGGTGAGGACGGAGACGTAGGTCGCGATGAGGCCAATCCGCAGCGTCAGCACGCCCGCCAGGTTGGCCTGCGGCCGCCACAAGGACACCTGCAGCGTCAGCAGTCGCAGCTCACGGTGAGCACCACTGCCCACGCGCCACCCCGCCCCCAGCAGGCGCCAGCACAGGGCCCGCGTGCGGCCCGCTGCCGCCTCCACACAGTGTGCCGGAACTACCAGTAATGCTATCGAGCTTAGCTGGTACAACATGCCTACCTGCATCTGCCATTTCAACTCCTTCAAATCCATGCCTAGAAATAATGCATTTGTAAATGTGAAATATAATATTATGACGTTTATCACTGTCAAAGCAAATAAATGTAATGTCAAGAAAATTGCGTGAGCGGAGGACACCACCGTCGCCAGTTCACACAACCCCATATACACTCTCCTTAGGGATCGAAGTGCATCCACCATGCAATTGGCACCTCCGTGGCTAACGTGTAAGTCTATTCCGGACGCGATTATCTTTATGGAGTGCACCAGCACACGGGGTGTAGCACGGGAGTTGTCTTTCATTTTTAGTATGCAAGTATTCATGTGTGAGATTCTTTGCCTTATCACCAACTGCAAGTTCAAGAATCGCAAAATAGTTAGCAGACTGTTTCCATAAACGTACAGACTAAAAATTCCTGCAAATCTTAAGTTCTTCTCAACATGGTTACTCATTGCACCAGCACACATTGTACTAAAAAAGAGAAACAATAACAACAGCTGCAGTTTCATAAACAGTCCATCACTACTACTCTCCTTCTTGGCATAGGCTGTCAGAATTCTGTCACAAGATGTAATCAACTGAAGCATTTTTTCATACTTTCCTTGGTTGAAGCAAGCATCACATATTACTGGAAATAAACTCAGAACTGTGTAAATTACATTCCCTGTAAGAGTAATTATGTCAACTGTAGAAAATCTCTTTATTGGATATAAAATAAAATACAGATAACCGAATGCAGACATCAGTTGTGCCGAGGAGGTAATTGCCAGGATTACCACATCCGATCTGCATCTCCTGAGTGACGCGGTCCTCACATCTACAGTAAATGGCATTAGACCAAACAACTTGCATAAGATGTGGAAGGGTTTGCTGGCCAATAGGAGATTTCTAGTGATTTTAGGCGCCACTGCGGTGTCCATATTTGCTGATGTTATCTGAAAAAGTAATATGTGTTACTACCATGTCACATTAACCAAATTATCAATTATTTGTGATGCAATCAACTCAAAATCTGCGCCCTCTGCCCATCAAAGCATTAGTAATCAGTAAACGTGTTACTGACTACTCATTTCTAAATTTGCATATTAATTTTTTTTAATCACATTATTAAGTTAATGATTAGTTATGGGGCAACTAAACATGACAGACGGAGAAACACATTCAAGATTGCGGCTGGACAACACATTATTCCGCCCCTCTTCCCCCTACACTTCCACCATCAACCCCATGTGGACTGATGTCCCCTCAGTCAAAGAAATCTCCACTTAATGCCTGTCCAGTCATGTCCACGAAATTCCCCTCCCCTCTCTCCTAAGGTCGGAGAGCCCCACTTCTTGTGTGTTCAGACATGCGTCCCCTGTCCCTTAGGTGGACAACCTAACATCCTGACTACCCGGGCATGCAAAATGAAAACTTTCTCCCCTCATCGGGTAGAAAACCCCACATCAGGTGCTTCCTTCCGGATTTCGAAAATGCTGTCGCCCTCCACTCTATAGTCCTACACACTCATCAGTCTTCAAGCTGTCAGTCCCACATGTAGTGACGTCCCCCACCACCCCATTTGTCTGCTACCCCCATCCTCCCCTTGGCGAGAATTTCAAAAATATTCAAATATTTTGGAGCCACTCCCCATCCTTCTTTCCACTGTACCCACCTCCACCAGTTACTTCCACTCTCAGGGCCACCAGAACCATTACTTTGCCCACCTGGCCACTGATGATATCACACATAGCTTCCTTGGGACCTCAATATGTGATGGACACATTCCACGAAATCCCCACTTCATGCCTGTCCAGACATGCCAATGAAATTTACCTTCCCCTCTCTCCCAAGGTAGGAAAACCCCACCCAACTCCTGCCTGTCCAATCCTGCACATGAATAACTGCTTCCCCTCTCCCTCACATAAAAAACTTGAATTCCTGCCTATGCATGTATGCAAAACTGTTTCTCCCATCAGCTGGCGGGGAACAATACCTGCCCTTTTTTGGAATTCGAAACTCCTCTCTCACTCCACTCCATGTTCTTGCACACTTTGTCATCATGATCCCTATATAGAGCAAACATACTCAGTGGAGTCAGTCCTCCCGAGCCGCAGCAGACTTGGTTTCAGAAGAAGCGGGCAAGTAAGTACCTCACACTTAATATTACTGTATATATGGCAATATATATGTTTCTTTATTATTATCTCAATATGAGCACTGGGGTGCCATGCTTTGGTGCGCCTGGCTGTTCTCCATTAGGGGTCGAGTTGTTTGTGTTGTCCCTAGCTTAGTTTACCTTAGTTTAAGTAGCTTGTATTGTACGCCCTGTACACCTCCTGGTCTTCATAGTAGCTCCTCAGACAACCGTACTGCGACCCAGGACGATCAATCTCCCACAAGTGGGAGAAGAGTGAGAGCCACCACAGGTTGTTGAAGGCACCACTGATATCAACCATGATGCCAACCACATATTTGTGCGGCGAAGAGGCACAGACCTTGGCTGCCAGGGCTACTGCCTCAGGTGCAGAATGCCCTGGTCGAAAACCGAACTGTTGCTATTCAAACCGCACAGGACTCTGTGATCTGACAGCCTGTCAGCCAGTAGGCGCTGGAGCAACTTGCCCATCCCATCAAGAAGGCAGATGAGCCGGGAGGACTTCGCCTGGGCTGGGTCCTTGTCGGCCCCCTTCCTGATGATCACAATGTTGGCTTGTTTCCACACTTTGGGGAATTTCTATGTGTGAAGACACTCCTTGAAATGCCTAGCTACCCGAGGCACCAGCTGGGGGTGGGGGGGGGGGCAAGAAAATGTACTATTTCAGCCGTGATCCCATCGGGACCTGGGGCCTTACCTCATTTCAGTTTTTTGATTTCCCTGGCGACTTCCTGATCGGAGAAGGAGTACACCAGGATATTGTTGTTATTTTCTTGGAGGTCCTGCATTGTGATCTCTCTCTATCAGTGTCAGTATGCCTCTCATCGTCAGGGAGTAGGGTTTGGAGTAGGCCTCAGCAGTTTCCTGCCAAGAGTCTGTCATCCTCTCCCCGTCCCTAACTGTAGAGAGCAACATTGGGGATCTGATTTTCTCCCTTACGATTTTATACGGGACGCCCCAGGGGTCCGTGGCCACCTCGTTCTGGACATAGCGCTCTCAGCTGTGAAGCCGAGTAGCGCGAAGTTCTTGGGCAAATTGATCTTTCAGGTCTCGATACCTGTTTTGCCAGAATTGTCTGATGTGTTGGTCCACGGAGCGCTGATAGTACTTTTTTGCCTTTCTGACATTCCGTCAAAGCTCTTGGAGCTCGGTCGATCATGTTGAGGGGGAGACCGGTGGGAGACTGGTTGGCACAGCAGCTTTCATCGCTCGGACGAGGGCACCAGTTAGCTCCTCAGCAGCGACATCCACGTCAAAGATAGAGACCTCCGGCAATGTCTGCAAGTACACTCCCTGGAAAGCCTTACCCAGTTGGTTTTGTTGTAATTAAGTTGCCACTCCCATCCCAGGTCCCAGCCGCACTCGGCCGAATTTACGCTGAAAGTGAAAAGATTATGGTCACTTGTTGTTATGCAATCATGTACCCTCCACTCGGTGATTTTGTTGACAATGTTAGGCGTCACCAGAGTGACTTCTCCTCCACCACCTACGTACACCTACATAGGTGGGGGGGGGGGTTCCTGATTGATTGGGAACAATCAGTTGGAGGGGCGTGATCGCCTCCTCAGCCGGATTGCCTTTTTCGTCCCGTGTGCGACTGAACCATATGGGCGAGTGGGCATTGTTGTCTGCCATGACAACAGCTCCCCGACCACGCAACGCTGCCTTTACAGTTGCGAGATGGTCGAGGTGCAGCTCGATAGCATCTGGAAATAACAGTTGATCAAGACTGAAAGTCCAACTGGCGAATGCACTCAACAACGCTGCAGTGGTCGTTGGAGAGCTGCGGCATGTCAGTGGCTCTTAGTGCTTTATTCACGATAATTATTGCTGGTTTTGGATTCTGGCCAATCGTGATTACCTGCCAGCTCACTGCCGACAAGGCAACAGTTCCTGCCAGGGCGTATGGCTCTTGAAGAGAACATCGAGTCTCGTCTCCTCCACTACCCTTTTGAGCTCCTGCATAACGAGTGCGCTGTTGTGAGCATTAATGTGTCCAATGTTGATTTTGTTTATCTTGAGTCCTAGGGGAAGTACGTATGTATATTGAAGTCTGGCCAGCTTTTTGTATAGTCAAGCGCTATCCGTCCGCAGGCCAGAACTGCCTGGTTGTAGACGTCCTCAAAATCGTACCTTTCCTCTCTTGTATTGAAGACTTTGACGAGCAGACTGTGCAGGACACCGAATTCGGGGAGATTCATCGATCTAAGATGAATTCTGTCCACCGCCTCCATTACCGGGAACGCAACCCTTCTCCTGTACTTGTGCCCCAACCCGACATGGCGCAGGGCAGTAGTGAGGATGGCGGGCTGCTCCAGATTTATGAGCTGTATCTGTAACTCAATGTTGGGGTATATTCGCTGTGGGTTAATCGCGACCCATTTAGCTGGAGGGCGATCCTCAGCGGCCTTGCCACAGGTGGCCCACTGAGGGAAGAGTCTGTAGTCGTAATTTCAGTTGATTGCAATTGGTGTTTGGAGTCCCAGTCTATAATCACCACATGGATACCAACCATTATTCTTTATATGTACCACATGTAATGATGCAGTCCAGCTATTGTGTGATGGTCACCATATGTTTTGTGTTAAAATAGAGGAAAAGTCTTGTTTCAGTTTCTTCCACATCTCATACGTTAATCGGCGTGGTCGCACATGGGTAGGAGGCCCTGGGGTACTGAGTTGTAATGTAATTTTGTATACTGTTCAGGCTCGGTAAAATACTGGGAACTGCTTGAGAAGTTCTAGACATGTTGATTCGCCAGTGATAATACGTCCTGTTGGACTAAATCATCAAATTACTGATGGATTAATGGCGAATGAACGGGTCTTACAACATCCTGCACGTACCACGTGCTGGTCAGACTCCTCTCTACAAACATCAAAGGTGAACGAGAGCTGTGGTAGCTTATCGCACGTGAGACCACAGGGTCAGTATGTCTTGGACGAATACACTCTAACCAAACAGCGTTTGTCAGGTCTATGTCATAAGAGCAAACGACCATGCAGACTGAATCAGCTTTCATCGCTAATGGTACCAGTCATGAACGTCGTTGCCGTAGCATGACTAGATGCTTACTTACATATAAAAAGCCGATAGATTTCAGTACTATAATAATAGTATTATAAGACTTATATTTACCATTATTGATACGTAATGTATATCAGTAAAGTTTAAGAAGCAAATGGGAAGCATTGCACTATGCTACTTATCTTTAAAGGCGTACCATGTTATTTCCGTATTCACTCAATAAACTTCGTTTTACTCTCTTATTCTGCTTTTCGTTCAGGTAATAATATTCTTGTGTCAGAACATATATTCCACCACAGAAACACAAAACATGAACCCAACAAAGCGCATTACATTTATATATGTATTTCATGATATGTAATATTATTCTTGGTAACGTTCGTTTTATGTTGTAGATTGCCACTTACATATCTCATGGCCGACTAAAAATATTAGGTTTGCAGCAGATAATTTAACATAAACAATTATATGTATTTGCGGACAAGAACTGAATATATTTGCATAAAAAGTTATGATTAATTAAATATTTATTATAAAGCTATATTTCAACGACGGCAGTATATTTGAACAGTGAGACTCCACGCTTAGTAGCTACCTGAGCAAAGAGCTGCAGTCTCAACCGCTTTTAGTATTGTTAAATATGTATTTGTTTGTTAAATGTAAACAACATTTGTAGGGAGGTGGTCAAAGCATTTAATTCTATGATATTCAAATGTATCATAGGAAATTGTATTTTAAAGATAAGCGTTAGGATGCGAGGAAGGATACAATTTTGGGAGCAGTTAGAGCACGCTTTCAAACGCTTGGGAAGGGACTAGTAACTTGGACGCGGTGGTGAAAGGTTGTGACGCTGGGCGGTCTGAAACCGCGTTATGAACTTGTGATTTGAAGAGATAGGCATGTGTGGACTTAGAAATTTTACGGGGCGGTGACTGCAGAACTTAGTCTCTTGTTGAAAAGTGGTAAACTATGGACGTTAGTAAGGCTGTGGAACTTAGATAATTCCACAATCGTGTACTCGTGTGATGACAAACTGTGTTTTATAACAAATACTGTAATTAATCGCAGATTAATTTGGAACATCAATGTTCGATGGACTTAATTTACGAATGATAACTTGGAACTTTTACTCTCGAGTGCGTGTGATAATTATTGTGGCTGTCATGAACAATAGTTGGCGAAAAATTCAATTATTTACCGATGTGTAAAGTAGGGCCACAGACGCATTATTAAGTACAAAAAAGAGTAATAAAATCTATTTATAAAGAATTACTTCGTGGGTGAATCACTTGTTTATCTTAGAATGCATTTTGTTGGTTATTCAGAGGTTTAATTGATGTTTGTTTAAATATGTTTTTCGCGCCACAATTTGAAGATTGATAGACTGGCTAAACTACAGATAATTATTGACCTTATTTAAATAGTTTGAGTAGCTGTAGGCTGACATACATAACTCACGCCTATGAAGAGAGACAGCGAGCCATAAACTTTTTATGTATTGACCAATTATTATTGGTGAGTACCGATAGGAAGGTCGCAACATTCAACTTGGGTAACAATTCTCCAAAATGAACATCCCGCACCTCAGAAAGCCAGAATTGACTGCTTTCATGCTCGCTTAATTGGTTGCAGGAAGCAAGAGTTCGCCTCCGTAGAATAGTGTTTGTTTGCTTAATGCCTTTATATCTCACTGAGCGTTATGGCTGTAAACATTCGTTATTAACACTACAATGGTAGCGTAGGATCTTACAGATACATCTTCCAGAAGAAGGAAGTCCGCGCGTCAGTTCCATTGTTAATTTTCATAAAATAAATATTCAGTGGCTACTATTATAAGTCTTTTCCCTCATTTTGTTTACTTATTCACTCCAACATCTGAGGTTAATTAAAGCTAACGATGCAATGTTGACTCCGTATCTCACAGGAATAACGCGATGACGAATGTTTCTCCTCCTGACGCGACCATTGCAGTGTTAAAGGGCACACGCAGATGGCGCTCTGGAATCTAAGTCACTACGCTATCTGATGGCGGACGACATAAAAACCATTATCAGTACTATTCCCCAGGTGGCATCATCTGCCGCAAGTGGGAAAAGACAAGCATATCATGTCAACGGAGCAAAGTTGGATGACACACCCAGACTCCGCTGGGCACTCTAACCTTTACAAGGAGCCGCTTCCTCCTTACGTATCTAAATCTATTGAAGCCCCTCCAAGATTTAGAACGATATAAATATCTTTCACTCAGAGGAGCACCTGATGGGGCAACGCGGTACGGATGAAAGACATCTCAGCAGAGGTGACAGCATTCACATTTGTCTCCTCTTTTACTGCCGGCCGCGGTGACAGAGGGAACGAAGGCGCTCCAGTCACGGTCTGCACGGCCACTACGGTTCGAATCCCCCCTCGGGCAGGGATATTTGTGCCGTCCTAGTTCGTAAGTAGTTCGTAAGTAGTTTGTAAGTTTAGGGACTGATGACTCCATAGTTAAGCCCCATAGACTATACAAACATTTGAACATTTTTTTCCTCTTTTACTGCCCTAGCATAGTCTCCACAGATCAAGGACGCCGGCCGCGGTGGCTGAAGACAGCGTCATTCTGGTGATGGATAAAATTTGAAGACGAGAGTCTAGGCTATGTGACGATTTCTGCTGTACATTTCTTGGACTCTGCTGCCAGGTGATAATATGACTGTACTACAATCAGCAACTCAGAAGGTACACTTATATTTAGATTGCATACGGCGTTTTCACTTTGTATTTTACAAAGTTAATGTACCATACGTCTGCAAGAGCACTATGCAGTTCTCATTGTAGTGAATAGTGGTGTTTGCTTTATATCATTTTTTTCTTGCTTCTGGCGTCAGTATATGAAAAATGTAGTAGAATTGTTTGTAATATCGGTTACTGAAACATGTGCAACAATGTCTCGATAAAAAAAGGAATTGTAGTTCAGATATGTTTGTTGCTGTCTTAACTACTGTCGCATCAACAGCGATTTCAAACTAGCTTCTGAATTTTAATCTAATAATGTTTGTGAACACTGTTTCCACTTCCTGGAATTCTGGTAATGTGTGGCATCTGCCCTTACTATTAATTTCTCCTATTCGTCTAACTACACATTTCTTTCTTACGTTAGTTGAACATACGTTACAAAGATGACAGTCCCGTGTCAACACTGCAAAACCCCTAATTTCTTGGAATGTGCATATACTAGACATGTGGAAGAGACACAACAGTACCGAAGGTAAGGAAAACGTGAAAATGTCGACGTGGTACATCTCAAAAAGTGATAATAAATTGATAGTGAAATATTTTTTGAAATTTGGGGCCAAGATGTATTTGTAACAAAAACTTACTTATAATTCCCGTGTAACTGTAGCTACGACGATGCACAGAACGTCTTCAGGATGTCGTGTCATTAGATAAAACCGTATCCTTGAAGAAGAACGTCGTTTCCTACTTAAGCAAATTGCTTTTAAGAATATTATTTGAGTAATCAATACCTTCGCAGATGTATATTTCCTAATGGAATGCGGCGTATCCATTAACTTTCCAGAGTAAAATTTCCTGCCTCTCAGTAATTACCAAGAAGACACACCGTCATCTATAATGAAATTAGTACGTAGTCAAAATGCGATATAAACTGAATAAATAGTTAATGAACGTTACAGCGTCAATGCTTTCCACGAAGGTATTAGTTTTGTATCAATCAAGTCTGATTCCATTCTATCCAATAGCAATGATATAATGCAAATCAGGAAGGTCAGCATTGATCGTTGGTCGTTACGTAATCAGTATATTTTAATTGCAGGTATAGATTTCTGCTGAAAGTGCAGCTATCATCAGAACATTATATAGATAGTGACTTAGCCTCATCATATTTTTCATCGCACTTACTACGAAACAACCCTTGCACAAATAGGTATCAGTGAAACTCGTCCTACCACTAAATCAACCATGACCTAAACCCAAACAACCATGGAATTGGTCTCCCCTCCACCCCCTCCCCACTATAATTTCGAACTCGTTCGATCAGTGACCTATTTTTACGACATCGACACATGTCTGTCGCCAGGGAAGTGAAGGATTAACAAATCTGGACGATAGCCTGTCGAGAAGCAGTGCTCTGTCTTACGGGCGGGCAATGTGATATCGTGAAGGATGAGCGCATCCACTTATCAGCTGTTGGAAAATGCGATTATGTGATGTCTCTGACGAACGACAGTGTTTACGATCTTATTCTAATGTAACAATGAATACTCCAGGTTGTGATTAAACAGTATGAGAATTGTAATCTCGTAGGCTTTCCAGGCGATTCGTTGACATCTACCGGCCGCGGTGGCCGAGGGGACTGAGGCGCTCCAGTCACGGTCCGCATGGCCACTACGGTCGGGGGTTCGAATTCCCCCTCGGGCATGGATATTTGTGCCGTCCTTAGTTGTAAGTAGTTCATAAGTAGTTTGTAAGTTTAGGGACTGACGACCTCGTAGTTAACTCACAAAGACTCTACAAACATTTGAACATTTGAATCGTTGAAATCTCGTGGATTCGGGTGTACTGCCGGTGATCCGCGTCTTATAAACACGGTATTTCGACACCGTAACTCGGCGTCTACATCACGTGTTCCCTGACACTCATCGACAAGCCGACCTTGTCCCATATTTATGCCGAGCCGGCAGTACAACCGAATCCACGAGATGTCAATTTGAGTGTTAGTTGCAAGTTATCTCAACGATATTCGTCAATCTGCGACGCGCACAATACAACTGTCATCTGCGGATGCTGTGTTCCGAGTAACGCTCTGCAGTGATGGGGTGAGAGGGGAGAGGGAACAGGAATGATGCAAGGCGTTGGTGGGTATGGATACAGACAGCATGGTCTTTAAGAGCATGTAGGTTTTGGAGGAGTTGAAATAGATGCAGATTAGGAATGCAGTGAGGGAGTCGGGAATAGAAGCAAAGTACACACACCCGCCCACCCACGTACACACACACACGCACAGACACACACACACACACACACACACACACACACACACACACACACACACCAGAAACATTTCTTCTTCATCTTCATACCAACTCTGTAATTCATCCAAAGGTGCGAAGGTACCACTACTAGTTACTGGATCTCCTATTCCACTTCCACGCCATTCCTCACATTACTAGAAACTTGGTCCAAGTCTTCCTGCATCCTACAACAATCGTTCAATGACGACACACTCTTGTATACCACAGCATCATCAGCAAACAGCCGCGGATTGCATCTCATTCTGTCCCTCACATCGTTTGTATAGATGGAAAGCAATAAAGGTCTTTCACAAGTCAATGGGGCACCACCGAAGATATCCTAGTGTCTGATGAACACTCACCACCGAGGACAACGTACTGGATTCTATTACTGAAGTAGTCTTTGAGCCATTAACATATTTGGGCACCTAGTCTATATGCTCGTACCTTCGTTAGCAGTCTGCTGTATTGCACCGTGTCGAACGCCTTTCGAAAATCGAGAAATATGCGGTATGCCTGTTGCCCTTCATTGATAGCATGCAAGATGTAATGAGAGAAAAGGGCAAGCTGAATTTAAGAAGATCGATGCTTCCTAAAGCTGTGCTGATGCGTAGACAGAAGCATTTCCCTCTCACGGGAATTCACTATATTAGAACTGGGCATATGCTCAATAATTCTCCAGAAAATAGATGTTAACGATCGATAATTTTTCGGGTGCGTTATTTTCTTATTTTCTTATATATATATATATATATATATATATATATATATATATATATATATATATATATGGGAGTCACCTGCGCCTTCCTCCAGTCGTTTGGAACTGGATAAAAGATTCTCGATAAATGCAAGCTAAGTAAGGATCGAATGCCGCAGTTTAATCTTTGTAAAACTTCATTGGTACTCCATCTGGATCTTTGTTTGTTTTCAACTCTCGCAGGTATCTACATTAGTTATGCCTATTACTATGTCCTCCATTTTGGAGTTAGACGATAGTCAAATGAAGTTATGTATTAAACATAAGGTAAGGCATTGAATTAATATTTGTGCTGTGGCCGGGATTCGAACCCGGGACCGCCTACTTGATATTTATATCACCTAGGCCTAAAGGAACTAGGCGGGATTGTTCCCATTCGCGTTCTTTGCTGGGGTGCTATTCCAATATAGGAGAGCCCTCGCAATTTGATACGCATTTCAGAGGGAACATGAGGCAGAATTAAAGTATGTTGTGTGGAGGGAGATGTGCTTTAAGACAGTCCGTGTAGTCGCTTTGGCTTCAACGCTGTGTTAGCTGAGAATACAACTTGAAGAGTTTGGGAGAACTCCAGATAAAATAAAGGAGCTTAATCTTGACAACTGCAGAAGTACAAGTATTGTTGGCCTCACAGACGACTTCAGAAACTTGGAATCATTGGGTCTGATTAATGTGGGGCTCACAAGCTTAAAGAGCTTCCCATCATCGCCACACTTGAAAAAGCTTGAACTGAGTTACAACAGTATTTCTGGTGGGCTCAATGTAGAAAAACAGTCCAAAGATTACTCACAAGCATCTCAGTGGCAACCAAATACGGGACATTGAAACACTCGAACCATTAAATAGATCAAACATCTAAATATTTGGAATTATTCAACGAGGTCTCATCAGTTGAAAATTACAGAGGAAAAGTTTTTAATTTACTACGAAGTTTAAAATACCTTGATATCTATTCCATGTCCTGTGAGATCAGCTGACATAAATCCCCTTGATAATTCCTTATGGGGTATCTAAAGTCACTTGTGTATGAGACCCCCAGTAGATCCAGATTCTGTTAGTTCCCAGAACTGAGGCTTCTTGTTCTGTGATTAGAAACCCACCCGGATTTATTGTCAGGAGGCATCATTATCTTGTTTGCTGATGTCTTGCTTATCTTAAGGTTGATGGCAATCCGTTTCGGGAACATGTTTAAGATAAAATGCATCTGGTACACTCATTGCGTTAATGATGTTATTTGTAATTAAATGTAACTAATGTAAATAAAAAAGCACACATTGAAAAAAGTGGTCTAAAGCACCTACCTAGTAAGTAAGAGGTCCCGGGTTCGAGTGCCGGCCACAGTTCAAATTTTAATTCTTTGCCTCTCCTTATGTTTAATACCTTTGGTATAACGAGACAATAGTGTCTCAAGGAAATGTATTATTGTTGAAGTTATGTTCAAAATGTTCAAATGTTTCTATAGTCTATGGGACTTAACTACGGGGTCATCAGTCCCTAAACTTACAAACTACTTATGAACTACTTACGAACTAGGACGGCACAAATATCCATGCCCGAGAGGGGATTCGAACCCCCGACCGTAGTGGCCGTGCAGACCGTGACTGGAGCGCTTCAGTCTCCTCGGCCACCGCAGCCGGCGTTGAAGTTATGTTTTCATGGTCCGCTTACGTGAATGTTTTCTTAAATGTTACATTTAAAATTTTAGCCTTCGTTTTGCTGTCTTCTATCACCTACGCAGAATGATTAAAGAGAGATTGTATAGAGGCCTTTGATCCACTTACCGATTTTACCTGGTACCAGAATTTTTTCGGGTTCTCGGCAACATCTTTTACTAAGGTATGACGGTGGTAGTTATTGTATGCTTCGCGCATCGATCTTTTTATAGACGCGCGAATCTCCACTAACTTTCGCTTGATTTAATTTGCTTGACCCTTTTGAAATCGAGAATGCAGCTGCCTTTGTTTTCTCAGCATTTTTCGAATATTAGAATTAAACCACAGTGGGTCTTTCCCATCATTAATCTACTTTGTCCACATCTTGCGCATGTGCTTTATGTACAATGCTTTTAAATTTTGCTCATAATTCCTGTAAGTCCACCGTACTAGAACTAAACGATGTCCATTAATTCCTTAAATGGGACGCTAATAATTTATTACCTGCTCTTTTAGCATAAACACTCTCCTTGCCTTTTTGAACGATTTATTAATTTTGGTGACCATTGTCGCTATGAAGATTTAATGATCACTATTCCCTGTCTCTACAGTGATATCTTTGACGAGGTCTGGCTCGGTTTAGATATAATGTGTAAAATATTTCTTTTACGTGTGGGCTGACGATTTAACTGCTCAAAGCAGTGTTCGGAAAATGTGTTCAACAGTACTTCACAAAATGTTTGTCTGTACCCAATGTGGCAAAAGCATAGACATTCCAGTCTATACTCAGCAGGTTAAAGTCACTCCAACTAATAACGCATGGTCCGGGTACCTTTGCGCTAGTGAGAGTACACTTTCTTTGAATGAGTCTAGCACTGTGACGGTGGAGACAGGGGAGGGGACGATAAGAACACCCAACCATGAACTTTATTTTGCCTGTACCTGTTATAAGCGTTAAGATAACGTCGTAGTCACTCTCGATATCGCCCTCAGTAGAAACAATATTTTTGTCGACTGCAATGAAAACACCCGCTCCAATTATACATGATCTACACTTGCGATATACATTCCACTTTTTTGAGCTTTACACAGCGGGATTCAACGAACACTAAATAAACTTTCTTGCACTGACATTTGTTCATGTTCTGCAGATCCACAAAAATGCTGTAATGTGAGAGAAGAAGAATGAAGTATCAAATGGAACAGACTTCTGTGATGATTCTTATGTTAATCACGACGGCGATGAACTTCAGTTATGCTTATGAAATACGAAGAATAAAGTACGGAGACTAACTTGTGGATTCACTGCAGAGGAAGATTATCCTTTATTTTTCGGGAACTGAATGTAATAATAAAACAATAGACTGGTTGAATTATTCCGTGACAGGTGAAATATATTCCTAAAGTAATAATGAACATCTACAGAAATAATAATACTGACTGTTTCCCTTGAAAGCAATTTCATATTCTGTATATTGTTTCTTTCCTTAAGTGTTATATAAAAACTACTTTCAAAATAAAAATGTTTTCTTATTTCAATCTCTTTTTATATTTTAATTTACTAATATGGTACAAACAATTAACATAAAATGATTATTTTGTTAAATGTAATAATTATTTATTTGGAAGAATCCTTTTTTATTTTAATTTTAACCAAAATGACTTCATTTACGTAAAAATTGCTAATAACACAATGGGCGGTACACACTTAGACTATTAAAAAAAATTAAAATTTAAAATCGAATGATTAGGAGCGAAGTCACGAGGGTTTAAGCGCACGATGACTCCCCATCTTTCACCGCCCCCTCCCTTTGCGGGTCTGAGATGTCCACCATCACTTTTCCCAAACCCTACCATATAAGGAATAAAATGATTCCACCCACAATACTATACCATTAAACTGTATACGGGACACCACAAGAAAACTGACTAAACTAACATCTGTCTTCCCTCTTCCCCTCGTCAGGGTGCCTGCTCGGACGCTACTGAAGGACTAGCCACGAGTACACTTTCAGGATGCATGGGCGACGCCATATGGCCAGCCTTCACATCTCCACATTAGCTCTCTGCCTGGAGTTATGGGAATGCGCTACCCATCCCACAACCTGCGGCGAGGGTTCATCAACTGCGTCCGGTCACAGAGTAACATATACAGACAAGCAGCCCCCTCTAAACCACTGTCCTACGCTCCCTTCGTAGTTCCGTAAGATGCTAGCAGGTGTCAGGCGGTTCCCCGGCTTAGTACCGGTAGACCACAGTAGAGGCGCTTCTGAGGGTAGCGTAGAGGGGAGGCTGAGGGGAGAGCTCGTGCCGCCTGCCACGAGGCCACGGCTGTGTCCGGCGTGCGGGCGTTTGAGGGGAGGTGGTGGTGGGGATAGCCGCTACCTGCCACCTGCTCTGGCCAGTTTAAAGTGCTGCTTCTGACCGCAGCGCCATCATGGGACATCTTACGGAACCTTCCAACCCCGCACCCCTGAGCGTGGGAACGGGCCCTTACGGAGGTTTCCTGTCTGTATATATTTGTCTGTGGTCCGGTGCACATTAACGTGCCGCGGCAGCAGAGACCGTAGACGACCCACGTTACACAACAGGTTCCCCATGCGACACGCCAGACTCTCCGCTGCCGAAAATACCCCAAACACTCTCTATCCATCCTACCACTACTACTTAGATACCTAAGTAATAGAGTCCGACCGGAACATGATTTGTGACCGACACCGAAACCGTAACTGGATATTCGGCTCCTCTTCTAGTTTCGGCCGAAACCGAAACTTGCACAATTAACACTTTGACTGCCGGCCATGTAAACCATTCCATCCCTTAGAATGCCGGACATTCTGCTTGCAGGAGTAACCCCAGCTGCACTTAGTTTCTTTATCTTCAGTCTGGCGTAAAGAATTGTCTGCTCTTTGAAATAAATCCAGAACTGAACACAGAGCATCTAAATCACACACAACTCCAACGCCAAGGGCCCCACTAAAAACTTCTCTACTTTGCAAACAGTCTGTAGAGTCACTACGATACGTTGCTGTGTCACCCCTCTGTCATAGTCACCTCTCAGTACTTTCGGGGAGAATAATTTGCGTGAAGCCATGTCCGTTGATTTACCTACTAAGTGAGTGGACACCACTTTCTACCTGCTTCGTTTCATACAATGAATGCGACCAGTCGGACGATTTAGAAACTAAATAAAAGATCTATAGGCTGGTTTAGACACTAGGTTTACCAAGTAAGGTATTTAAGGTAGATCTACCCCGTCAATAAACTTGATTCTGTTTCTAAAAGCACGAAAACAAAGATCACGTCAAATGACGTGATTGGCATTCTACAGAAATTTCCGTATCCCGTCAATTGACGTGATTGGCACTCGGAGTGTTAAGTTAAAATTTCTGTATATTTACATTATACCACAAATCATTAGTTTTTCCACTTTTTCAGGTTCCCCTACCTGAAATAAGCCTTCTTTAGTAAGCCTAATCAGGAGTCCATAGAAGATGACAGGGGAGGCGAACAGGTTTAGACAAATCAGTGATACTTTTCTTAATGTACTTCCATATTGGAGAAATTTCTCCTCGTTGTGACATTTTCTACATAAAAAAAGAAAAAAAAATACTGGAAATTAGACTAAGTTAACTGCCGCGGCGGAACGGCCGTGCGCATTGAGGCGCCGTGATGCGGGGCGACCGGCCGTATGCAGTCGGGGGTTCGAATCCCCCCTCGGACATCGGTGTTTGTGTAGTCCTTAGGTTACTTTAACTTAGTTCAAGTAGTTTGTAAGCTAGGGACTAATAACCACGCAGTTATGTCCCTTAGAGTTACAAACAATAGAACATTTTTTATACAAGTTAACTGAACTCGGTGCAGTGGAGTCTCGACATTTTGATTCTCGGAAGTTTCCCATAAATACGAGCGTCATAAAACAAAACAACAACTGTGGGTACATTCCATCTTCACAAAATGTTCAAATGTTTGTTAAGCTTATGGGACTTAACTATGGGGTCATCAGTCCCTAAACTTACAAACTACTTATGAACTACTTACGAACTAGGACGGCACAAATATCCATGCCCGAGGGGGAATTCGAACCCCCGACCGTAGTGGCCGTGCAGACCGTGACTGGAGCGCCTCAGTCCCCGCGGCCACCGCGGCCGGCAAAGAAATGTCCATCTTCACAGAAAAAGGCACTACACGATTATAATGCGATGTAAATAATGAAAATTCTTTAAAACATTTAGACTTCCAATATAAATAACCTTTTTCAGGCCGATTTTTTCTTTTTAACGCATATACTTCGATAGTTACATGTGATCTCCGTCCCGATCACCTAGAATTAACGAGACTACTGTGTAGCTACCGCAAATTCCACAGCCTCAACATGACTACCATAATACCAAATACGCCGAAAGTAACCTTTTTTTTTTTTTTTGCTTCAATAAGTAGCCTTTAACAGTTTGTTACTGAGAGCACTAGCTTTATGTCCGCATCTTCACTTCCGTTTTTTTTACAATCGAGAAACACCTTTACATATCTTCTTTTTGACATTTCTGAATACGTAGGAGTTTCAATCAGCGCTAAAGAAAGTATTTCGAAAAATTAAGTCACTGTTCCGACTAACACTATTATTGTAGTCAGTATAAATTTAGGCAAACTGAACAGGAAAAGGTGTGTACCACATGGTCAATGTTTCCTAAACCCATATTAGTTATTGAAAACATCTCCTCGCTTTCAAGGAAACTCATTAACAAAACTTTACATCATAAATACACCCTGGACATTAAAATTTCTTCACCACGAAGATGACGTGCAACAGACGCGAAATTTAACCGACGTAAAGAAGATGCTGTGATATGCAAATGATTAGCTTTTCAGAGCATTCACACAAGGTTGTCGCCGGTGGTAACACCTACAACGGCTGACATGAGAAAAGTTTCCAACCGACTTCTCATAGACAAACAGCGGTGGACCAACGTTGCCTGGTGAAACGTTTTTGTGATGCATCGTGCAAGGAGGAGAAATGCGCACTATCACGTTTCAAAATGTTTGTTAAGCTTATGGGACTTAACTACGGAGTCACCAGTCCCTAAACTTACAAACTCCTTATGAACTACCTTATACTAAAGACGGCACAAATATCCATGCCCGAGGGGGGATTCGAACCCCCGACCGTAGTGGCCGTGCAGACCGTGACTAAAGCGCCTCAGTCTCCTCGGCCACCGCGGCCGGCTATCACGTTTCCGACTTTGATAAAGGTCGGCTTGTAGCCTATCGCGATTGCGGTTTATCGTACCACGACATTGATGCTCGCGTTGGTCGCGATCTAATGACTGTAAGCAGAATATGGAATTGGTGGGTTCAGGAGGGCAATACAGAACGCCGCGCTGGATCCTCATGATCTAGGTCGTGAATTACCTTTCCCTTCCTTTCTCATTCCTTCTTTCGTTTTTCTCCCTTCTCTCCACCTGTGTAACTATCGGCAGTACAGCAAAAAGGTAAGTACTCGCCAGCCAATCTATCTCTTTTGAATAATAATGTATCATCTTTGTGGAGAATTTTCATATTAATCTAACATTACTTGGATAGTTAGTCACATTATTTAATAATTATTTAATTATAAGAGTTAGCATTAGTTTGTTACTTCTTTATTTAGTTAATTAATTACTGGGTAAGTTGTATTAGTTAATTATTTATTTAGTGTGAAAGTTCCGTTATTCACTTAGTGCTGTTAGTTTCCCATGGCAGTTAGGAAGGTAGTTAATTAGTTAGGTTTGTTAGTAATTAATACACTTAGTCATTAGTTAATTTAGTTGTATTAGTTGTAAATAAGTTAGAATATGTAGTTAGCTAGTAAATTTGTCCAGGTAGTTACTTTCTTAGTAAGTTTAGTTTTAGTTTGCTGTTCCGAGGGTTAGTAATTTTAGTTTCATAGTTAGGTTAGTTATTTAGTTGTGGTAGTTAATTTAGGTGATTAGGCATTTTAGTTAGTGAAATACTACTTAGTTAGTTAATTTTTAGTGATGTATTTAGTTCGATTAGTTAGTTGGTTAATTATCATTGTTTCATCATTTGTTAATATGTTTAGTTAGTTAGCATCACAGTCTAACATACTGGGATGGAATGTTATCGGTTTATATAATAGTATACGTTTGTGTGTTTGTATGTGTTATATTTCGCTCTGCAGCGAAACCACAGAACGCAAACGAATGGTCTGCGTGTAATTGTTGTCCATAGTCTCCCGTTGTACACCATAGCAGTTCCATGCCGATGGCTATAAGAGGGTGGAAGATATGGTGGTTGAAAGTCGTAAAATTATTTTAAAAAATCGGACTGAAGGCCAGCGATGACGTTTGTGACTCTATAGGAAGGACGTTACATACAGCGAAACGTGATGCCACAGACCATATCTTTGGTCTAGGCATGCTACAATGGTTTCAGCTCTTTCTCTGTGAGGATAAGCAGACGAAAAAGGATATATAACAATAAATAAATGAAGAAGTAAAAAATAAATTTCTTTTAATACATCTCTTTCAAAACGTCTATTTGACGTTTTGCGCATTACATCAAGTGATCGATCTGTGATATTAAAATCATGATTGTTTAATTTAGTGATTGGATTCTTCGAAACAGGTGCATTTTTACGTGTGATTTGATCTCATAGCGCACTACTGAAACATAGCTTATCTATCATAATCAACCAACACACGAGCGGAGCCATGGGTTTAAGCTAGTAATTCATAAATATGAACCTTCGTTGCAATATGCTTGGTGAAAGCTAGAGTATGACATTGACATGCCAACATTATCATTTGAAAATGTAATTAGTGTGGCTTTTAATATTGGACTGGCTACTGTGAAAGAGATTTGGAATGTGATAACGTGTTCTTTCCCACTTTGTTTTAACCCTTTCATTCGAAATTCCGCAACTGCCCTTTGAGGGCTAATTTAAGCACTTTCACATGTGTGGTACTGCTATATATGTGTTTTGCACTATTCTAAGTACTTTAAGCAGAGAGTTTTCGGTGATGATGTCTATGTAATGATACACTGACACCATTAAATTACATATAATTTTCTTCTTATGATATTGATATCTTCCTACTTTGTATATCTCAGTTGAAATGTTACTCAAGGTCAATGCAACGTTTTGCATAGAAATAACGCACACCACTTCCCTGTTTATGACTGCCTGTTATTCCAAGTATGGTTTCGTACAGATACGAGAGTTCAAGGTCAAAGGCGTTCCTGGTTAGTAAAATACATGAAGACTGGTGTCCAGTGGTGCAGCCAGGATTTGGTTCTGTGGGGAGGGTGGTCATTAAAAATAAAATAAATAAAGCACATTGAATTTATTAATCTATTACTTATTTTTACACTTTTTATAATTTTACCGATTATACTACGAAAACAATTGCAGAAGAAATAAAATGAGGAGGCTCGCATAATTTGAAAGTGGAAGAGGAGCAGTGTGGCGGAAATGTTTATAATCAGCTCGTAAAATAATTAAGCAGCTTCTATGTTACTAGCCAAAGAGAACGATCTTTACTGTTTAATGCACATGGCACTATGTGTAAAAATTGAACTAAAATAACACTATTGTAGTTCATAAGATTTCACTCAGTGGCGCCGCTGACCTGCTAAGCAGTGGGTAGCCGCATATGAACAATCGGCTCGTAACTTCAGCATAGCAGTAAAAAAAGTAATACAATCGAAAAATTTAAAAATCATTGGGAGGTGCCGTGGGGCTTCAGCTTCATTAGCCGCCCCCCCCCCCCCGTCCCTTTACTGTGCCAATGCTGGTGTCATGAACAGCATGCAGCGCCAATAAGTTGACAGAAGATAGAAAACAGACTCACTTAGTGATAATGAGAGCCGATTGGCAAAAGGAAGAAAGATGAAGACAATGACCAAAATGAAACAACAAAAATTTGGGGAGAAACTCTGGAAGAATAAGAAGAATGTGGAGTACAGTATGGCTGTTACACCCCTTTATAGACAAACGAAATGGGCCTTAACAAAGAGTTATTCAATGGAGATTGCAGGAAACAGTGAAAGATGAAGAAGCCTTGGTATACTTTTTGAAACTGAATAAACAAAAATAAAAGAAAACGACATAAAATACCTAAAGTAAAAAAGAAAGTAATTTGTGTGTTCTTCTAGAACTTAATAATCAACATACTTTTTCTACTCATCAATATGAAGGTACGATCTATGTGTTTACTACACAAGAAAATAGGTATTTATCCACTTTAAATCTAACTCAGCACCTGCCTCTGAATAACAAATAATGATCAAATTATTTTTTCGAGTTCTCCTAAGGAAAATGAAGTGAAACAATTATGCTACCTAAAAGTCAATCAAATTATTACGATACTATAATGTAGTTATTGTTATTTTTGGAGTCGGTGTCAGCCAGGGAAACATCCGATCCATCTTCGGTCTCAGTATACTTGTATTACATTTGCTAGGTATAGTGTAGTGTTTCTTTGGCTGACACCGACTCCAAAAATAACAATAATTGTAACTACATGATATTATCGTAATAACTTGATTGACTTCTAAGCAGTTTAATATTTTTTCATTTCATTTCCCCTCATTTTGTTTGTAGTCGGTTTCTTTGTTAAAATTTTTTGTTTATTTTATAATTTTTAGTAAATCTGAAGTACACTGACAAATTTTTTTGAATATAGGTAAACCTACTAAACGTGCTGCTCATATGAGACAGCACCGTTTAAATGGAACAAACGAAGTCAGGGAGAAACGCCTATCTCAAAAGAGGAAATTTACCTCGAGGACAATTTCAAAAGAGACTTGCGAAGAGCGCAAAAATAGAGTTTCAAAAATGCGGCTATACGCGAAAAATATTTTTGAACAGGAAATTACTTGGCCATAACGATGTTTTCGTAGTACCAGCTTTCAAATAATAATAAAAAAAAAAGAATCATCAAAATCGCTACACACAGTTGAAGGTTCTGAGGTAACAAACGGAAAAAAGATACAGTCGAACAGAGAACCTCCTCCTTTTTTGAAGTCGGTGAAAAAGGACAAATGAACCAGAAAAGTAATAAAGGATATGGAGCAGTGGAAGGTAAAGAGTGTCCAGTGTACCTTAAGAGGTGGGTAGCGAAGAAGAAAAAAGGGGAAAGGGAGACACCTTCATACACAAACGAATTGGTTTCTAACAAAGAGTTATTCAAGGAATATTAGAGTAAAGAGTGAAAGATGAAGAAGTCTTGGCATGCTGTTTGGAATTGAAAAAGGGGCAACGTACTAGGACAGTAATGAAGAACATGGAGCAGTGATTAGTATCCTCTTTATCCTAAGGTGGAATTCAAAACAAGAAAAAGAGAAAAAAAAAGGAAAAGAGAGACACCTTTATACAAAAACGAGATGGGCTGTAGTAAAGATTTATGAAAGGAAGTCAAGGAAGATTGTAGGAAAGAGTGAATGATGAAGAAGTCTTGGTATGTTGTTTGAAACTGAAAAAGGGGAACTACCAGAAAAGTAATGAAGAACCTGGAGCAGTGAGTAGTGAAGAGTGTCCAGTTTCTCGTAAGAGGGGTGTACCAAAGAAGGAAAACAGGGGAAAGAGAGACACACTTATACACAAACGATATGGGCGGTGACGAAGCGTTATTCATGGAAGATTGCAGAAGAAAAGAGTGAAAGATGAAGAGAGTCTTGGTACGCTCTTTGGAACTGAAAAAGGACCAATGTACCAGAAAAGTAATGAAGAACAGGGAGCAATGAGAGGTGTACCCAAGAAGAAAAAAAGGGAAAGACAGACGAATTTATACACAAACGAAATACGGTGACTTACTTGAAGGCCAGAAGGTGAGCATCAGTGCAGTATAGGTGGTGAGGACGGAGACGTAGGTCGCGATGAGGCCAATCCGCAGCGTCAGCACGCCCGCCAGGTTGGCCTGTGGCCGCCACAAGGACACCTGCAGCGTCAGCAGTCGCAGCTCACGGTGGACACCCCCGCCCACGCGCCATCCCGCCCCCAGCAGGCGCCAGCACAGTGCCCGCGTGCGGCCCGCTGCCACCTCCACACAGTGTGCCGGAACTACCAGTAACGCTATCGAGCTTAGCTGGTACAACATGCCTGCCTGCATCTGCCATTTCAACTCCTTCACATCCCTGCCTAGAAATAATGCATTTGTAAATGTGAAATATAACATTATGACATTTATCACTGTCATAGCAAATAAATGTAACGTCAAGAAAATTGCGTGAGCGGAGGACACCACCGTCGCCAGTTCACACAACGCCATATACACTCTCCTTAGGGATCGAAGTGCATCCACCATGCAATTGGCGCCTCCATGGTTAACGTGTAAGTCTATTCTGGACGCAACTATGTTTATAGAGTGCACCAGCACACGGGGTGTAGCACGGGAGTTGTCTTTCATTTTTAGTATGCAAGTATTCAAGTGTGAGATTCTCTGCCTTATCACCAACTGGAAGTTCAAGAATCGCAAAATAGTTAGCAGACCGTTTCCAAAAACGTACAGACTTAAAATTCCTGCAAATCTTAAGTTCTTCTCAACACGATTACTCATTGCACCATCAATCAGTATACTAAAAAAGAGAAACAACAGCAACAGCTGTAGTTTCATAAACAGACCATCAGTACTACTCTCCTTCTTCACGTAGGCTGTCAGAATCCTGTCACAAGATGTAATCAACTGAAGAATTTTTTCATACTTTTTTTGGTTAAAGCAGGCATCACATATTACTGGAAATAAACTCAGAACTGTGTAAATTACACTACCTGTAAGAGTAATTATGTCAACTGTAGAAATTATTTGTGCTGAACGTGAAATTGAATACAGATAACCGAATTCAGACACCAGTTGTGCTAAGCAGGTGATTGCCAGGATTACCACATCCGATCTGCATCTCCTGAGTGTCACGGTCTTCACGTCTATAGTAAATGGCATTAGACCAAACAGCTTGCATAAGATGTGAAAGGGTTTGCTGGCCAATAGAAGGTTTCTAGTTACTTTAGGTGCCACGGCTGTGTCCATATTTGTTGATGTTATCTGAAAAAGTAATTTGTGTTATTACCATGTCATAGGAACCAAATTATCATGTGTGATGCCGTCAACACAAAATCTGCATTAGTAATCAATTAACGAGTTACTGACTAATCATTTCTAAATTTACATATTAATTTTTTTAATCACAGTATTAGGTTAATGGTTAGTTATGGGGCAACTAAAAATGACAGACGGAGAAACACAATCAAGATTGCGGCGGGAGAACACCTTCTTCCGCCCCTCCTCCCCCTACACTTCCACCATCAACCCCATGTGCACTGATGTCCCTTCAGTCAAAGAAATCCCCACTTCATGCCTGTCCAGTCATGTCCACGAAATTCCGCTCCCCTCTTTCCTAAGATCGGAAAGCTCCACTTCTTGTGTGTTGAGACATGCGTCCCCTCTCCCTTACGTGGACAACCTAATTTCCTGACTACCTGGGCATGCAAAATTAAAACTGTTTCTCCCCCCATCGGGTAGAAAACCCCACATCCGGTGCTTCCTTCTGGATTTCGAAAATGCTCTCGCCCTCCACTCTATAGGCCCACACACTCAACAGTCTTCAAGCTGTCAGTCCCACACGCAGTGATGTCCCCCACCACCCCATTTGTCTGCAACCTCCATCCTCCCCTTGGCGAGAATTTCAAAAATATTCAGATATTTTGGAGCCACTCCCCATCCTTCTTTCCACTGTACCCACCTCCACCAGTTACCTCCACTCTCAGGGCCACCAGAACCATTACTTTGCCAACCTGGCCACTGATGATATCACACATAGCTTGCTTGGAACCTCAATCTGTGATGGACACATTCCACGAAATCCCCACTTCATGCCTGTCCAGATATGGCAATGTAATTTACCTTCCCCTCTCTCCTAAGGTAGGAAAACCCCACCTCTTGCATGTCCAGTCCTGCACATGAATAACTGCTTCCCCTCTCCCTCACATAAAAAACTTGAATTCCTGCCTATGCATGTATGCAAAACTGTTTCTCCCATCAGCTGGCAGGAAACAATATCTGCCCTTTTTTGGAATTCGAAACTCCTCTCTTACTCCACTCCATGTTCTCATACAATCAGTTAACGTGATCTGTATATAGAGCAAACATACTCAGTGAAGTCAGTCAGTCAGTCCGTGCTTTATGAAGCATCAGAAGAGAATGCCATTCAATGTAGTAGCAGCACCGTAGCCGCAGCAGACTAGGTTTCAGAAGAAGCGGGCAGGAATTTCCGTGTGTGAAGACACTCGTTGAAAAGCCTAGCTACCCGAGGCACAACCTGGGGGGGGGGGGGGCAAGAAATTGTACTATTTCAGCCGTGATCCCATCAGGACCTGGGGCCTTACCTCTTTTCAGTTTTTTGATTTCCCTGGCGACTTCCTCCTCGGATATGGTGTGCACCAGGTTACTGTTGTTATTTTCTTGGAGGTCCCGCATTCTGATCTCTCTCTATCAGTGTCAGTATTCCTCTCATCGTCAGGGAGTAGGGTTTGGAGTAGGACCTCAGCAGTTTCCTGCCAAGAGTCTGTCATCCTCTCCTTGTCCCTAACTGTAGAGAGCAACATTGGGGATCTGATTTTCTCCCTTACGATTTTATACGGGACGCCCCAGGGGTCCATGGCCAGCTGGTTCTGGACGTAGCGCTCCCAGCTGCGAAGCCGAGTAGCGCAAAGTTCTTGGGCAAATTGATCTCTCAGGTCTCGATACCTGTATTGCCAGAATTGTCTGATGTGCTGGGCCATAGTACTTTCTTGCCTTTCTGGCAATCTGTCGAAGCTCTTGGAGCTTGGTCGACCATGGTGAGGGGGAGGCCGCGACGGCCCTCCTCCTGGTCGGCACAGCAGCTTTCATTGCTCGGATGAGGGCACCAGTTAGCTCCTCAGCGGCGACATCCACGTCAAAGATAGCGACCTCTGGCAATGTCTGCAAGTACACTCCCTGGCAAGCCTTTCCCAGTTGGTTTTGTTGTAATTGAGTTGCCACTACCATCCCAGGTTCCAGCTGCACTCGGCCGAACTTACGCTGAAAGTGACAAGATTATGGTCACTTGTTGTTATGCGATCATGTACCCTCCACTTGGTGACTTTGTTGATAATGTTGGGCGTCACTAGAGTGACGTCCACGTTGGTGCCTTCTCCTCCACCACCTACGTATACCTACGTAGGTGGGGGGTTTCCTGATTAATTAGCAACAATCAGTTGGAGGGCCATGATCGCCTCCTCAGCCGGATTGCCTTTTTCGTCTTCGTCCCGTGTGCGACTGAACCATATGAGGGAGTGGGCATTGAGGTCTGCCATGACAACAGCTCCCCAACCATGCAACGCTGTCTTTACGGTTGCGAGATGGTCGAGGTGCAGCTCGATAGCATCCACATACTGGAAATAACAGATGATCAAGACTAAAAGTCCAACTGGCGAATGCAACTCGACAACGCTGCAGTGGTCGTTGGAGAGCTGCGGCATGACAGTGGCTCTTAGTGCTTTCTTTATTGGCGATAATTATCGCTGCCTTTGGATTCTGGCCAGTCGTGACTACCTGTCAGCTCACTGCCGAGAAGGCAACAGTTCCTGCCAGGGTGTATGGCTCTTGAAAACAGAGAACATCGACTCTCGTCTCCTCCACTACCCTTCGGAGCTCATGCATGACGAGTCTGCTGCTGTGAGCATTAATGTGTCGAATGTTGATTTTGTGTATCTTGAGTCCTAGGGGAAGTATGTATGTACATTGCAGTCTAGCCAGCTTTTTCTACAGTCCAGCGCTATCCGTCCGCAGCCAGAACTGACTTGTTGTAGATGTCCTCAACATCGTACCTTTCCCCTCATCTATTGAAGACTTTGACGAGCAGACTGTGCAGGACAACGAATTCGGTGGGGAGATACATCAATCTCAGATGAATTCTGTCCACCGCCTCCATTTCCGGGAACGTAACCCTTCTCCTGTTCTTGTGCCCCAACCTGAAGACATGGTGCAGGGCATTCGTAAGGATGGCGGGCTGCTCCAGATTTGCGAGCTGTAACTGTAACTCAATGTTGGGGTATATTCGCTGTGCGTCAATCGTGACCCATTTAGCTGGAGGGCGATCCTCAGCCGCCTGTGCCACAGGTGGCCCACTGGGGGAAGAGTCTGTAGTCGTAATTTCAGTTGATTGCAATTGGTGTTTGGAGTCCCAGTCTATAATCACCACATGGATACCAACCATTATTCTTTATATGAACCACATGTAATGATGCAGTCCAGCGACTGTGTGATGGTCGCCATATGTCTTGTGTTAAAATAGAGGAAAAGTCTTCTTTCAGTTTCTTCAACATCTCATACGTTAATTGGTGTGGTCGCACATGGGTAGGAGGCCCTGGAGTACTGAGTTGTAATGTAATTTTGTACACTGTACAGGCTTGGGCAAATACTGGGAACTGCTTGAGAAGTTCTAGACATGTTGATTCGCCAGTGATAATACGTCCTTTTGGACTAAAGCATCAAATTATTGATGAATTAATGGTGAAAGAACGGGTCTTACAACATCCTGCACGTACCAAGCGCTGGTCAGCCTCCTCTCTACAAACATCAAAGGTGAACGAGAGCTGTGGTAGCTTATCGCACGTGAGACCACAGGGCCAGTGTGTCTTGGACGAATATAGTCTAACCAAACAGCGTTTGTCAGGTCTATGTCATAAGAGCAAACGACCATGCAGACTGAATCAGCCTTCATCGCTAATGGTACCGGTCATGAACGTCGTTGCCGTAGCATGACTAGATGTTTCTGTGCCCATAGTTCGAGTACTGATAACCAGTTGGCAACAGTCCGTATTGACATTTCTGGCCTCACAAACCCCTTTATCTGTGGTAGCTGTACGATCTGACACTGCTATCCTCAAATACAACAATCTTCATGAAAGTTTCTGCTGTGTGAACACCCAGAACCTCGTCTGCGGTTGTGAGAATGTTCATGCGACCATTGTTATTCATTTCACGCAGCACATTGTGACATTATAGATACAGAGGTAAGCTGATAGTTTCCACGTGAAAGGCGGGTTTTGTCAGGCTGTTGGGTTCCCCAGCCGGTCGGCTAACAGTTTGGACCTAGTGAATGGAATACATGTCAGTAGGCAAACCCAACCCTAATCTGCTCGGAAACAGGAAACGGCGCTCTTGGATTAGCGAGAGCGACTATTCCAGATTGCAACTGAAATACAATATAGCCACACACATTATTCTAAAACTACATGGTACAAACTCAGGGAATGGTCATAAGGCAAATATAATTATATGAATGGATTCAGGCGATTTGGGAGAATCAAACGCCGTAATTTCAATATTACTTACATATAAAAAGCCGATAGATTTCAGTACTATAATAATAGCATTATAAGACTTATATTTACCATTATTGATACGTAATGTTTATCAGTAAAAATTTAAGAAGCAAATGGGGAGCATTGCACCATGCTACTTATCTTTAAAGGCGTACCACGTTATTTCTGTATTCACTCAATAAACTTCGTTGTACTCTCTTCTTCTGCTTTTCGTTCAGGTAATAATATTCTTGTGTCAGAACATAGATTCCACCACAGAAACACAAAACATTTACCAACAAAGCGCATTACATTTATATATGTATTTTATGATATGTAATATTATTCTTGGTAACGTTCGTTTTATGTTGTAGATTGCCACTTACATATCTCATGGCCGACTAAAAATATTAGGTATGCAGCAGATAATTTAACATAAACAATTATATGTATTTGCGGACAAGAACTGAATATATTTGCATAAAAGCCATGGTAAATTAAATATTAATTGTGTTGCTATATTTCAACGGCGGCAATGTATTTGAACAGTGAGACTCCACGTTTAATAGCTACCTGAGCAAAGAGCTTCAGTCTCGACCGATTTTAGTATTGATAAATATGTATTTGTTTGTTAAATGTAAGCAACATTTGTAGGGAGGTGGTCAAAACATTTAATTCTATGATATTCAAATGTATAATATGTTGGATGGGAAATTGTATTTTAAGATGAGGCGGTAGGATGCGCGGAAGGAAACAATTTTGGGAGAAGGTAGAGCACGCTTTCGAACGCTTGGCAAGGGACTCGTAACTTGGACGCGATGGTGAAAGATTGTGACGCTGGGCGGTCTGAAACCGCGTTATGAACTTGTGATTTGAAGAGATAGGCATGTGTGGACTTAGAAAATTTACGGGGCGGTGACTGCAGAACTTAGTCTCTTGTTGAAAAGTGGTAAACTATGGACGTTAGTAAGGCTGTGGAACTTAGATAATTCCACAATCGTGTACTCGTGTGATGACAAACTGTGTTTTATAACAAATACTGTAATTAATAGCAGATTAATTTGGAACATCAATATTCGATGGACTTAATTTACGAATGATAACTTGGAATTTTTACTCTCGAGTGCGTGTGATACTTATTGTGGCTGTCATGAACAATAGCTGGCGAAAAATCAATTATTTACCGATGTGTAAAGTAGGACTGCAGACGCATTTTCAAGTCCAAAAAGAGTAATAAAATCCATTTATAAAGAATTACTTCGTGAGTGAATCACTTCTTTATCTTAGAATGCATTTTGTTGGTTATTTAGAGGTTTAATTGATGTTTGTTTAAATATGTTTATTGCGCCACAATTTGAAGATTGATAGACTGGCTAAACTATAGCCGGCCGCGGTGGCCGAGGGGACTGAGGCGCTCCAGTCACGGTCTGCACGGCCACTACGGTCGGAGGTTCGAATCCCTCCTCGGGCATGGGTATTTGTGTCGTCCTTAGTATAAGGTAGTTGATAAGTAGTCTGTAAGTTTAGGGACTGATGACACCATAGTTAACTCCCATAAGCTTAACAAACATTTGAACATTTGCTAAAATATATATAATTATTGACCTTATTTAAATAGTTTGAGTAGCTGTTTAGGGCATAGAGGCTGACATACATAACTCATCCCTATGAACAGAGACAGGGAGCCATAAACTTTTTATGTATTGCTCAATTATTATTGGTGAGTACCGATAGGAAGTTTGCAACATTCAACTTGGGTAACAATTCTCCAAATCGAACATACCGCACTTCCGAAAGCCAGAATTGACTGCTTTCATACTCGCTTAATTGGTTACAGGAAGCAAGAGTTCGCCTTCGTAGAATAGTGCCTCTTTCCTTAATACCTTTATATCTCACTGAGCATTATGACTGTAAACAATCGTTATTAACACTACAATGGTCGCGTAGGATCTTACAGATACATCTTCCTGAAAAGGAAGCCCGCGCGTCAGTTCCTTTGTTAATTTTCATAAAATACATATTCAGTGGCTACTATTATAAGTCTTTTCCCTCATTTTGTTTACTTATTCACTCCAACATCGGAGGTTAATTAAAGCTAATGATGCAATGTTGACCTCGTATCTCATAGGAATAACGCGATGACGAATGTTTCTCCTCCTGACGCGACCATTGCGGCGTTAAAGGGCACACGCAGATGGCGCTATGGAATCTAAGTCACTACGCTATCTGATGGTGGACGACATTAAAACCATTATCGGTACTATTACCCAGGTGGCATCATCTGCCGCAAGTGGGCAAAGACAAGCATACCACGTCAACGGAGCAACGTTGGATGACCCACCCAGACTCCGCTGGGCACTCTAACCTTTACAAGGAGCCGCTTCCTCCTTACGTATCTAAATCTATTGTGCCTACGTCACACTTAGAGGCCCCGGCCGCCACCTCACTGGCCGGCCGCTGCGCGGCGGTGGGCGTGCCCCAGCGGCCAGCCAATGAGGTGGCGGCCGGGGCTTCTAAGTGTGACGTAGGCACGCCCTGTTGTAAGCCCTTGTCTTCTAGATGGTGTTGGCTCCAGTCACGGTCTGCACGGCCACTACGGTTGGGGGTTCGAATCCCCCCTCGGGCATGGATATTTGTGCCGTCCTAGTTCGTAAGTAGTTCGTAAGTTTAGGGACTGATGACCCCGTAATTAAGTCCCATAGACTAAACAAACATTTGAACATTGTTTTCCTCTTTTATTGCCCTAGCATTGTATTCAAGATCAAGGACGCCGGCCGCGATGGCTGAAGACTGCGTCATTCTGGTGATGGATAAAATTTCAAGACGAGAGTCTACGTTATGTGACGATTTCTGCTGTACATTTCTTGGACTCTGCTGCCAGGTAATAATATGACTGTACTACAATCAGCATCTCAGAAGGTACACTTATATTTAAATTGCATACGGTGTTTTCACTTTGTATTTTACAAAGTTAATGTACCATACATCTGCAAGAGCACTATGCAGTTCTCATTGTAGTGAATAGTGGTGTTTGCTTTATATCATTATTTGTTCTTTTTTAACTTGCTTCTGGCGCAAGTGTATGAAACATGTAGTAGAATTGTTTGTAATATCTGTTACTGAAACATGTGCAACAATGTTTCGATTAAAAATGAAATTGTAGTTCAGATATGTTTGTTGCTGTCTTAACTACTGTAGCATCAGTAGCGATTTCAAACAAAGCTTCTGAATTTTAAACTAATAATGTTTGTGAACTCTGTTTCCACTTCCTGGAATACTGGTAATGTGTGGCATCTGCCCTTACTATTAATTTATCCTATTCGTCTTACTACACATTTCTTTGTTACGTTAGTTGAACATATGTTACAAAGATGACAGTCCAGTATCAACAATGCAAAGCCCCTAATTTCTTGGAATGTGCATATACCAGAAATGTGGAAGAGAGACAACAGTACCGAAGATAAAAAACGTGAAAATGTCGACGTGGTACATCTCAAAAAGTGTTAATAAATTGACAGTGCAATATTTTTTGAAATTTGGGGACAAGATGTATTTGTAACAAAAACTTACTTATAATTCCCGTGTAACTACAGCTACGACGATGCACAGAACGTCTTCAGTATGTCGTGTCATTAGATAAAACCGGATCCTTGAAGAACGTCGTTTCCTAATTAAGCAAATTGCTTTTAAGAATATTATTTGAGTAATCAATACCTTCGCAGATGTATATTTCCTAATGGAATACGGCGTATCCATTAACTTTCCACAGTACAATTTCCTGCCTCTCAGTAATTACCAAGGAGACACACCGTCATCTATAATTACATTAGTAAGCAGTCAAAATACGTTATAAACTGAATAACAGTTAATGAACGTTACAACGTCAATTCTTTCCCCGAAGGTATTAGTTTTGTATCAATCAAGTCTGATTCCATTGTATCCAATAGCAATGATGTAATGCAGGTCAGGAAGGTCAGCATTGATCGTTGGTCGTTACGTAATCAGTATAATTTAATGGCAGGTATAGATTTCTGCTGAAAGTGCAGTTATCATCAGAACATTATATAGATAGTGACTTAGCCTCATCATATTTTAATCGCACTTACTACGAAACAACCCTGGCACAAATAGGTATCAGTGAAACTCGTCCTACCACTAAATCAACCATGACCTAAACCCAAACAACCATGGAAGTAGTCTCCCCTCCCCCCCCCCCTCCCCACTATAATTTCGAACTCGTTCGATTAGTAACCTATTTTTACGACATCGACACATGTCTGTCGCCAGGGAAGTGAAGGAATAACAAATCTGGACGATAGCCTGTCGAGAATCAGCGCTCTGTCTTACTGGCAGACAATGTGATATCGCGAAGGAAGAGTCCATCCACTTATCAGCTGTTGGAAAATGCGATTATGTGATGTTTCTGAGGAACGGCAGTATTTACGACATTCTAATGTAATAATGAAAATTTTAGGTTGTGATTAGACAATATGAGAATTGTAATCTCCTAGGCTTTCCAGGCGATTCGTTTACATCTCGCGGATTCGGGTGTACTGCCGGTGATGCTCGTCTTATAAACACGATATTTCGACACCGTAACTCGGCGTCTACATCAGGTGTTCCCTGACACTAATCGACAAGCCGACCTTGTCCCATATTTATGCCGAGCCGGCAGTACACCCGAATCCATGAGATGTCAATATGAGGGTTAATTGCAAGTTATCTCAACGATATTCGTCAAACTGCGACGCGCACAATCTGCGGATGCTGTGTTTCGAGTAACGCTCTGCGGTGATGGGGTGAGAGGGGAGAGGGAACAGGAATGATGCAAGGGGTTGGTGGGTATGGATACAGCATGGCTTTTAAGAGCATCTAGGTATTGGAGGGGCTGAAATACATGCAGATTAGGAATGCAGTGGGGGAGTGGGGAATAGAAGCAAAGTACGCACACCTGCCCACCCACGTACACACACAAGCACACACACACACACACACACACACACACACACAGACACACACACACACACACCACAAACATTTATTCTTCATCTACATCTATATACCAACTCTGTAATCCATCCAAAGGTGCGTAAGTACCACTACTAGTTACTGGATCTCCTATTCCACTTCCAAGCCATTCCTCACATCACTAGAAAGTGGTCCAAGTCTTCCTGCATCCTACAACAGTCGTTCAATGACAACACTCTCTTGTATACCACAGCATCATCAGCAAACAGCCGCAGATTGCATCTCATTCTGTCCCTCACATCATTTGTATAGATGGAAAGCAATTAAGGTCTTTCACAAGTCAATGGGGCACCCCCGACAATATCCTAGTGTCTGATGAACACTCGCCACCGAGGACAACGTACTGGATTCTATTACTGAAGTAGTCTTTGATCCATTAACATATTTGGGCACCTATTCTATATACTCGTACCTTCGTTAGCAGTCTGCTGTATTGCACGTGTAGAACGTATTTCGAAAATCGAGAAATATGCGGTATGCCTGTTGCCCTTCATCGATAGCATGCAAGATGTAATGACAGAAAAGGGCAAGCTGAATTTAACAAGATCGATGCTTCCTAAAGCCGTGCTGATGCGTGTACAGAAGTATTTCCCTCTCAAGGGAATTCACTATATTAGAACTGGGCACATGTTCAATAATTCTCCAGAAAACAGAGGTTAACGATCAATAATTTTTCGGGTGCGTTCTTTTGCTTTTTTTCTTATATACGGGAGTCACCTGCGCCTTCCTCCAGTCGTTTGGAACTGGTTCAAAGATTCTCGATAAATGCAAGCTAAGTAAGGATCGAATGCCCCCATTCGCGTTCTTTGCTGGGGTGCTATTCCAATATAGGAGAGCCCTCGCAATTTGATATGCATTTCAGAGGGAACATGAGGCAGAAGTAAAGTATGTTGTGTGGAGGAGACGTGCTTTAAGACAGTCCGTGTAGTCGCTTTGGCTTCAACGCCGCCGGCCGTGGTGGCCGAGGGGACTGAGGCGCTCCAGTCACGGTCTGCACGGCCAATACGGTCGGGGGTTCGAATCCCCCCTCGGGCATGGATATTTGTGCCGCCCTAGTTCGTAAGTAGTTCATAAGTAGTTTGTAAGGTTAGGGACTGATGACCCCGTAGTTAAGTCCCATAAGCTGTACAAACATTTGCTTCAATGCCGTGTTAGCTGAGAATACAACTTGAAGAGATGGGAAGAACTCCAGATAAAATAAAGGAGCTTAATCTTGACAACTGCAGAAGTAAAAGTATTGTTGGCCTCACAGACGACTTCAAAATCTTGGAATCATTGAGTCTGATTAATGTGGGGCTCACAAGCTTAAAGGGCTTCCCATCATTGCCCAACTTGAAAAAGCTTGAACTGAGTTACAACAGTATTTCTGGTGGGGTCAATGTAGAAAAACAGTCCAAAGATTAGTCACAAGAATCTCAGTGGCAACCAAATACGGGACATTGAAACACTCGAACCATTAAAATAGTTCAAACATGTAAATATATGGAATTATTCAACGAGGTCTCATCAGTTGAAAATTACAGAGGAAAAGTTTTTAAGTTACTACGAAGTTTAAAATATCCTGATATCTATTCCATGTCCAGTGAGATCAGCAGACATAAATCCCCTTGATAATTCCTTATGGGGTATCTGAAGTCACTTGTGTATGAGACCCCCAGTAGATCCAGATTCTGTTAGTTCCCAAAACTGAGGCTTCTTGTTCTGGGATTAGAAACCCACCCGGATTTATTGTCAGGAGGCATCATTATCTTGTTTGCTGATGTCTTGCTTATTTTAAGGTTGATGGCAATCCGTTTCTGGAACATGTTTAAGATAAAGTGCATCTGGTACACTCATTGCGTTAATGATGTTATTTGTAATTAAATGTAACTAATGTAAATAAAAAAGCACACATTGAAAAAAGTGGTCTAAAGCACCTACCTAGTAAGTAAGAGGTCTCGGGTTCGAGTGCCGGCCACAGCTCAAATTTTAATTCTTTGCCTCTCCTTATGTTTAATACCTTTGGTATAACGAGACAATAGTGTCTCAAGGAAATATATTATTGTTGAAGTTATGTTCAAAATGCTCAAATGTTTCTATAGTCTATGGGACTTAACTACGTGGTCATCAGTCCCTAAACTTACAAACTACTTATGAACAACTTACGAGCTAGGACGGCACAAATATCCATGCCCGAGGGGGGATTCGAACCCCCGACCGTAGTGGCCATGCAGACCGTGACTGGAGCGCTTCAGTCTTCTCGGCCACCACAGCCGGCGTTGAAGTTATGTTTTCATGGTCCGCGTACGTGAATGATTTCTTAAATGTTACATTTAAAATTTTAGCCGTCGTTTTGCTGTCTTCTATCACCTACGCAGAATGATTAAAGAGAGATTGTATAGAGGCCTTTGATACACTTACCGATTTTACCTGGTACCAGAATTTTTTCGGGTTCTCGGCAACATCTTTTACTAAGGTATGACGGTGGTAGTTATTGTATGCTTCGCGCATCGATCTTTTTATACGCGCGAATCTCTACTAACTTTTGCTTGATTTAATTTGCTTGATCCTTTTGGAATCGAGAATGCAGCTGCCTTTGTTTTCTCAGCATTTTTCGAATATTAGAATTAAACCACAGTGGGTCTTTCCCATCATTAATCTACTTTGTCCACATCTTGCTCAGGTGCTTTATGTACAATGCTTTTAAATTTTGCTCATAATTCCTGTAAGTCCACCGTACTAGAACTAAACGATGTCCATTAATTCCTTAAATGGGACGCTAATAATTTATTACCTGCTCTTTTAGCATAAACACTCTCCTTGCCTTTTTGAACGATTTATTAATTTTGGTGACCATTGTCGCTATGAAGATTTAATGATCACTATTCCCTGTCTCTACAGTGATATCTTTGACGAGGTCTGGCTCGGTTTAGATATAATGTGTAAAATATTTCCTTTACGTGTGGGCTGACGATTTAACCGCTCAAAGTAGTGTTCGGAAAATGTGTTCAACAGTACTTCACAAGAATGTTTGTCTGTACCCAATGTGGCAAAAGCATAGACATTCCAGTCTATACTCAGCAGGTTGAAGTCACCGCCAACTAATAATGCAGGGTCCGGGTTCCTTTGCGCTACTGAGAGCACACTTTCTTTGAATGAGTCTAGCACTGTGACGGTGGAGACAGGGAAGGGGACGATAAGAACACCCAACCATGAACTTAATTTTGCATGTACCTGTTATAAGCGTTAAAATAACATCGTAGTCACTCTCGTTATCGCCCTCAGTAGAAACAATATTTTTGTCGGCTGCAATGAAAACACCCGCTCAAATTATACACGATCTACACTTGCGATATACATTCCACTTTTCGTTAAGTATTTCTGAGCTTTCAACAGCGGGGTTCAACGACCACTAAATGAACTTTCTTGCACTGACATTTGTTCATGTTCTGCAGATCCACAAAAATGCTGTAGTGTGAGCGAAGAAGAAGATTATTATGAAGTATCAAATGGAACAGACTTCTGTGATGATTCTGATGTTAATCACGACGGCGATGAACTTGAGTTATGCTTATGAAATACGAAGAATAAAGTACGGAGACTAACTTGTGGATTCACTGCAGAACTTTTCGGGAACTGAATGTAATAATAAAACACTAGACTGGTTGAATTATTCCGTGACAGGTAAAATATATTCCTAAAGTAATAATGAACATCTACAGAAATAATAATACTGACTGTTTCCCTTGAAAGCAATTTCATATTCTGTATATTGTTTCTTTCCTTAAGTGTTATATAAAAACTACTTTCAAAATAAAAATGTTTTCTTATTTCAATCTCTTTTTATATTTTAATTTACTAATGTGGTACAAACAATTAACATAAAATGATTATTTTGTTAAATGTAATAATTATTTATTTGGAAGAATCCTTTTTTATTTTAATTTTAACCAAAATGACTTCATTTACGTAAAAATTGCTAATAACATAATGGGCGGTACACACTTAGACTATTAAAAAAAATTAAAATTTAAAATCGAATGATTAGGAGCGAAGTCACGAGGGTTTAAGTGCGCGATGACTCCCCATCTTTCACTGCCCCCTCCATTTGCAGGTCTGAGATGTCCACCATCACTTTTCTCAAACCCTACCATATAAGGAATAAAATGATTCCACCCACAATACTATACCATTAAACTGTATACGGGACACCACAAGAAAACCGACTAAACTAACATCTGTCTCCCCTCTTCCCCTTCCCAGGGCGCCTGCTCGGACGCTACTGAAGGACTAGCCACGAGTCCACTTTCAGGATGCATGGGCGACGCCATATGGCCAGCCTTCACATCTCCACATTAGCTCTCTGCCTGGAGTTATGGGAATGCGCTACCCATCCCACAACCTGCGGCGAGGGTTCATCAACTGCGTCCGGTCACAGAGTAACATTTACAGACAAGCAGCCCCCTCTAAACCACTGTCCTACGCTCCCTTCGTAGTTCCGTAAGATGCTAGCAGGTGTCAGGCGGTTCCCCGGCTTAGTACCGGTAGACCACACTAGAGGCGCTTCTGAGGGTAGCGTAGAGGGGAGGCTGAGGGGAGAGCTCGTGCCGCCTGCCACGAGGCCACGGCTGTGTCCGGCGTGCGGGCGTTTGAGGGGAGGTGGTGGTGGGGATAGCCGCTACCTGCCACCTGCTCTGGCCAGTTTAAAGGGCTGCTTCTGACCGCAGCGCCATCATGGGACATCTTACGGAACCTTCCAACCTCGCACCCCTGAGCGTGGGAACGGGCCCTTACGGAGGTTTCCCGTGTGTATATATTTGTCTGTGGTCCGGTGCACATTAACGTGCCGCGGCAGCAGAGACCGTAGACGACCCACGTTACACAACAGGTTCCCCATGCGACACGCCAGACTCTTCGCTGCCGCCATACCCCAAACACTCTCTATCCATCCTACCACTACTACTGATATACCTAAATAGTAGAGTCCGACCGGAACATGATTTGTGACCGACACCGAAACCGTAACTGGATATTCGGCTCCTCTTCTAATTTCGGCCGAAACCGAAACTTGAACAATTAACACTTTGACTGCCGGCCATGTAAACCATTCCATTCCTTAGAATGCCGGACATACTGCTTGCAGGAGTAACCCCAGCTGCACTTAGTTTCTTTATCTTCAGTCTGGCGTAAAGAATTGTCTGCTCTTTGAAATAAATCCAGAACTGAACACAGAGCATCTAAATCACATACAACTCCGACGCCAAGGGCCCCACTAAAAACTTCTCTACTTTGCAAACAGTCTGTAGAGTCACTACGATATGTTGCTGTGTCACCCCTCTGTCATAGTCACCTCTCAGTACTTTCGGGGAGAATAATTTGCGTGAAGCCATGTCCGTTGATTTACCTACTAAGTGAGCGGACACCACTTTCTACCTGCTTAGTTTCATACAATGAATGCGACCAGTCGGACGATTTATAAACTAAATAAAAGATCTATAGGCTGGTTTAGACACTAGCTTTACCAAGTAAGGAATTTAAGGTAGATCTAGCCCGTCAATAAACTTGATTCTGTTTTTAAAAGCACGAAAACAAAGATCACGTCAAATGACGTGATTGGCATTCTAAGTCACTGTTCCGACTAACACTATTATTGTAGTTAGTATAAATTTAGGCAAACTGAACAGGAAAAGGTGTGTACCACATGGTCAATGTTTCCATATTAGTTATTGAAAACATCTCCTCGCTTTCAAGAAAACTCATTAACACAACTTTACATCATAAATACACACTGGACATTAAAATTTCTTCACCACGAAGATGACGTGCAACAGACGCGAAATTTAACCGACATGAAGAAGAGGCTGTGATATGCAAATGATTAGCTTTCCAGAGCATTCACACAAGGTTGGCGCCGGTGGTGACACCTACAACGTGCTGACATGAGTAAAGTTTCCAACCGATTTCTCATAGACAAACAGCAGTGGACCGACGTTGCCTGATGAAACGTTGTTGTGATGCATCGTGCAAGGAGGAGAAATGCGCACTATCACGTTTCAAAATGTTTGTTAAGCTTATGGGACTTAACTACGGGGTCATCAGTCCCTAAACTTACAAACTCTTTATGAACTACCTTATACTAAAGACGGCACAAATATCCATGCCCGAGGGGGGATTCGAACCCCCGACCGTAGTGGCCGGGCAGACCGTGACTGAAGCGCTTCAGTCTCCTCGGCCACCGCGGCCGTCTATCACGTTTCCGACTTTGATAAAGGGCGGCTTGTAGCCTATCGCGATTGCGGTTTATCGTACCGCGACATTGCTGCTCGCGTTGGTCGCGATCTAATGACTGTAAGCGGAATATGGAATTGGTGGGTTCAGGAGGGCAATACGGAACGCCGCGCTGGATCCTCATGACCTAGGTCGTGAATTACCTTTCCCTTCCTTTCCCATTCCTTCTTTCGTTTTTCTCCCTTCTCTCCACCTGTGTAACTATCGGCAGTACAGCAAAAAGGTAAGTACTCGCCAGCCAATCTATCTCTTTTGAATAATAATGTATCATTTTTGTGGAGAATTTCCATATTAATCTAACATTACTTGGATAGTTAGTTACATTATTAAAAAATTATTTAATTATAAGAGTTAGCATTAGTTTGTTACTTCTTTATATAGTTAATTAATTACTGGGTAAGTTGTATTAGTTAATTATTTATTTAGTGTGAAAGTTCTGTTATTCACTTAGTGCAGTTAGTTTCCTATGGGAGTTAGGAAGGTAGTTAATTATTTAGATTTGTTAGTAATTAATACACTTAGTCATTAGTTAATTTAGTTGTATTAGTTGTAAGTAAGTTAGAATATGTAGTTAGGTAGAAAATTTGTCCAGTTAGTTACTTTCTTAGTAACTGTAGTTTTAGTTTGCTGTTCTGAGGGTTAGTAATTTAGTTTCATAGTTAGGTTAGTTATTTAGTTGTGGTAGTTAATTTAGGTGATTAGGCATTTTAGTTAGTGAAATACTAGTTATATTACTTTGTGTAGATAGTACACTTACTTTGTTAATTTTGTGATTAACATTACTTAGTTAGTGATGTATTTAGTTCAATTAGTTAGTTGGTTAATTAGCATTGTTTCCTCATTTGTTAATATGTTTAGTTAGTTAGCATCACAGTCTAACATATTGGGATGGAATGTTATCGGTTTATATAATATTCTACGTTTGTGTGTTTGTGTGTGTTATATTTCGCTCTGCAGCGAAACTACAGAACGCAAACGAATGGTCTTCGTGTAATTGTTGTCCAAAGTCTCCCGTTGTACACCATAGCAGTTCCATGCCGATGGCTATAAGGGGGCGGAAGATATGGTGGTTGAATGTCGTCAAATTATAAAAAAAAAAAAAAAAAAAAAAAAAAAAAAATCGGACTGAAGGCCAGCGAAGACGTTTGTGACCTTATAGGAAGGAGGTTACATACAGCAAAACGTGATGCCACAGACCTTATCTTTGGTCTACGCTACAATGGTTTCAGCATTTTCTCTGTGAGGTAAAAGCAGACGAAAAAGGAAATATAACAATAAATAAATGAAGCAGTAAAAAATAAATTTCTTTTAATACATCTCTTTCAAGGAGTCTATTTGACGTTTCGCACATTACATCAAGTGATCGATCTGTGATATTAAAATCATTATTGTTTAATTTAGTGATTGGATACTTCCAAACGAGTGCATTTTTACGTATGATTTAATCTCATAGCGCACTACTGAAACATAGCTTATCTATCATAATCAACCAACACACGAGCGGAGCCAAGGGTTTAAGCTAGTAAATCATAAATATGAACCTCCGTTGCAATATGCTTGGTGAAAGCTGGAGTATGACATTGACATGCCAATGTTATCATTTGAAAATGTAATTAGTGTGACTTTCAATCTTGGACTGGGCTACTGCGAAAGGGATTTGGAATGTGATAACGTGTTCTCTCCCACTTTGTTTTAACCCTTTCATCGAAATTCCGCAACTGCCCGTTGAGGGCTAATTTAAGCACTTTCACATGTGTGGTACTGCTATATATGTGTTTTTCACTATTCTAAGTACTTTAAGCAGAGAGGTTTTGGTGATGATGACTATGTAATGATACACCGACGCCATTAAATTACATGTAATTTTCTTCTTATGATATTGATATCTTCCTACTTTATATATCTCTGTTAAATGTTACTCAAGGTCAATGCAACGTTTTGCATAGAAATAACGCACACCACTGCCCTGTTTATGACTGCCTGTTATTCCAAGTATGGTTTCGTACAGATACGAGAGTTCAAGGTCAAAGGCGTTCCTGGTTAGTAAAATACACGAAGACTGGTGTCCAGTGGTGCAGCCAGGATATGGTTCTGGGGGGAGGGTGGTCATTAAAAAATAAAATAAATAAAGCACATCGAATTTATTAATCTATTACTTATTTTTACACTTTTTATAATTTTACCGATTATACTACGAAAACAATTGCAGAAGAAATAAAATGAGGAGGCTCGCATAATTTGAAAGTGGAAGAGGAGCAGTGTGGCGGAAATGTTTATAATCAGCTCGTAAAATAATTAAGCAGCTTCTCTGTTACTAGCCAAAGAGAACGATCTTTACTGTTTAATGCACATGGCACTATGTGTAAAAATTGAACTAAAATAACACTATTGTAGTTCATAAGATTTCACTCGGTGGCGCCGCTGACCTGCTAAACAGCGGGTCGCCGCATATGAACAATCGGCTCCTAACTTCAGCGTAGCAGTGAAATAGTGGCAGCATCAAAGCTGGTCGCGGCGGCATTAAAGCCGCTCACTGTAACAGCAGCACACGTTCTCAGTGGCGGCATCACGTTGCCGACCCACTGTCACGTTCACTTGTGCTTGGAAAATTATAGTTACGGCGTGTGTACATGTTCTGTTTCAAATTTCCGGTGCCGATCTGTTTAATAAATAAAAAAATGAAAACAATAAAAAATAATACAATTACAAAATTTAAAAATCTGTGGGTTGGTTCCGTGGGGCTTCAGCCTCATTAGCCCCCGACCCCATGCTGTGCCAATGCTGGTGTCATGAACAGCATGCAGCGGCAGTAAGTGGGCAGAAGATAGAAAACAGACCCACTTACTGAAAATGAGAGCTGATTGGCGAAAAGAAGAAAGATGAAGAGGCCAAGGAAACATCCGATCCGACTTCGGTCTCAATATACTCTTATCATATTTGCTAGGTATATTGTAGTGTTTCCTTGGCTGACACCGACTACAAAAAATAACAATAATTGTAACTACATTGTATTATCGTAATTACTTGATTGACTTTTAAGCAGTCTAATAATTTTTTTCATTCCCCCCCCCCCTCATTTTTTGGGTAGTCGGTTTCTTTGTTAAAAGTTTTGTTTATTTTATGATTTTTAGTGAATCTGAAGTTCAGTCAAAAATTTTTATGAATATGGGTTGACCTACTAAACGTGCTGCTCATATGAGACAGCGCAGTTTATACGGAACAAACAAAGTCAGGGAGGAACGCCTATCTCAACAAAGGAATTAAAAAATGCTCAGTCTCTGTTGCAGTATTTTATTCTCCAATTAGGCGTTTCGCGCTGTTAGCGCATCGTCAGACTGGAAAAAGACAAATGTTTTGTTACAGTCCGTGTACCTGGCGGGCAGCGAATCTAATGTGGCTAAGGTGAGTACATTTGAAAATTCAGACTTACTTGGGCGGAGATGGAGCCACAGAACTCTATTGCTGTGTAGGAGATATCTTAACAATTTGTGTTATTGGGCGCCTGCAAAGAGGTAAACGTACAAAGTACGTAAGGGTTATTTGAACTACAATAACTAGAGACTAAAGGGGTGTGGTACGGAAATTAGTGGAACGCTTTTATATGATAAAACTCACCATAGAAGCAGAGGAGTCGCTGTCGCGGCAGGTCCACGTTTACAACTGGTAGTCTTAATAACTGCGGAACATAAATGCGACCGTTAAACAGAGCAGTATGGGCAGAGTTACGCCTGCGAGAATGAGCGGCTAGAGATGTTTGTGACGTGAGGAAATGAATCTTGTGAAATGATACATGTTGGTATGAAACAATAATAAATGAATGAAAACGAAATTATTAGAGACCTGAGGGTGGGGCGGGAGAAAGATGTTGTGAATTGTCAGAAGGGGGTCATTTTGGAAAAATACGGATAACATGATGTCGTAAAAAGTTTGATTTTTTGTGATATGCTGATCGCTGAGACTGTGTTCTGGGGACCGTTTTACAAACTTAGTGATTTCTAATTCTTCAAGAAGTGAGAGTTTTTTTTCCTTTGGGGGTGATGTGAAGAACTTGTAATTTGTCAAGGGGGGGGGGGGCTGAATGTGTTTGCTTCTTTTGAGGTGCTCGGAAAAGGCCGAATTATTTTTGGCAGCGCCTTTCTTAGTTAAAAGATGTTCTTAGAACCTAGTTTTGAAGGCTCGTCCAGTTTGGCCAATGTATGATAAGGGGCACTGCAAACATTGTATTTTGTAGACGCCTGACTGGCTAAAAGAGTCTTTAACTAGCCGTTCACTGTGGTGAAAGCGATACTGGATCTTGTCATTGATCGTGAAGGCTACTTTTATGTGGGTGGTTTTAAGAAGTGCGGCGAGTCTGTAAGAAAGATTTCCTATGAATGGTAAGGAGACGTAGATGGATTCAGTAGTGATGGTGCTAGGGAGGAGGGAGGTGTTATTTTTAGAGTTTTTTCTGCTGTACAATCGGTCGACCAGGCTCGCCTGGTATCCGTTGGTTCCAGCAATGTGCCGCAGGTTAGCTAGTTCGTGACAACTGTTTCACTGTTTAAAGGGAGGTCGCATAAGCGGTCGATCATTGACGAGAAAAAGCTGACTTTATGACTGTACGGGTGACAGGATGTAGAGTGGATGACAGCGTCACTGATTGGCTTCCTGTTAATCGCAAATGTTATGTGATTGTTGGATAACGTGAGAGCTAGGTCCGAATAGTTGATGGAGCAGTCGGATGACATGATCTGATGGGTGAAAATCATTTTTGGATGCAGTCTGCATCCGGATAGCCTAGAAAATATTCGGCCGAGTATCGTTAATTTGCTCCTAAGAATTGAAAAGTTCCGTTACTTTGTCATGGATCCCATGATCAGAACTATCCAAACTCTCATAAAACTACCCTTGAAGTAAATCCTTTCCAATAAGAAAATAATCATCGAAATCTGTTGCCGTGATATACTGTTATTCGTTCATTTAAGACATGATTTTCTTATGGATGCCATTGTCAGAACTGGTCCAAATAAAGAAGAGTGTCCAGTTTACCGTAAGAGACATGTAGCGAATAAGAAAAGAGGGGAAAGGGAGGCACCTTTATACACAAACGAAATGGGCTGTAAAAAGGAGTTGCCGGCCGCGGTGGCCGAGGGGACTGAGGCACTCCAGTCACGGTCTGCACGGCCACTACGGTCGGGGGTTCGAATCCCCCCTCGGGCATGGATATTTGTGCCGTCCCTAGTCTTAGCTAGTTCATAAGTAGTTTGTAAGCTTAGGGACTGATGACCCCGTAGTTAAGTCCCATAAGTTCTCCAAACATTTGAACATTTGAAAAAGGAGTTATTCAAGGAAGACTGCAGAATAGAGTGAAATATGAAGAAGCCTTGGTACGCTCTTTGAAACTGAAAAAGGACAAATATACCAGAAAAGTAATGAAGAACACAGAGCAGTGATTAGTGAAGAGTATCCAGCTTATTGTAAGAGAGGTGTACCAAAGAACAAAAAAGGGAAAGAGAGACAACTTTATATGCGAACGTAATGGGCTGCAACAAGGAGTTATTCTAGGAATATTGCAGGAAAGAGTAAAAGATAAAGTCTTGGTATGCTGTTTGAAATTGAACAAGGGGAAATGTACCAGAAAAGTAATGAAGAACATGGAGTAATGGTTAGTGAAGAGTATCAGTTTATCGTAAGAGAGGTGTACCAAAGAAGGAAAAAAGGGGGAAAAACAATCCGACCCAATTCAAAAGTAATAGCCATGAGAATAGCTACCACACTAGGAGAAAAGGTGATATTCACTATTCAAGGTTAAGTCTAACTTTGGCATAGAAATGGGTCAATTATACCGCTACAAAAGTCTTCGGTCATCTACCAAGTAGTGATGGGAACAATCGATTCATTCGGTTGTTGGAAAAATATCGATCATTCGGTTGTAGTTTCTCGTATCGGTGGAATTATTCATTCATTCTTCTCAGTGAAACCAGTCGGTGGGACCAACCGAATGAAACAACCGATTCAGTTGGTTGGAATATTCATTCGTTCTTTTGAGTGAAACCAGTCGGTGGGATCAACCGAATGAAAAAATCGACGCAGTCGGTTGGACTACTCATTCCTTCTTTTGAGTGAAACCAGTCAGTGGGAGCAACCGATTGAAAGAGTCACTCGGTCGTAGGTTTACTATGTTGGATTAATATTCGTTTATTTATTTTTTTCGCATGAAAGTAGTCTGTGGGAACAACCGAATGAAAACATGCGACACTTTTGCAGTTTTGTACATTGACTGAATTACTCATTCTTTCTTTTCAAGTGAAAAGCGGCAGTAAGTTTTTCTGTCGGTTGAACCATGTAATCATTTTCCCAACTGAAACGACTCATTAATGTTTTAGCTTACAGAGCTATCCATTTATTTCTATGAATGAAACTGATATGCACATCAGATAACTACAGCAGTGCTACAATATACCGCCATGTAAAAGTTGTATGCCAAAGTTAAAATGCGTATCACAATGTTCATTTAATTGTGTACTGAATGAAGTAACTTTTCGTTTTATAATACACAGTAACAGTGATTCATAATTTGTTGTAGATTAAATTGTTCGAGGTGCCATCAACAAGTTACTAATTAGATGTCATATCGCTGGAGCAGGCCTGCGATCACTTTCATTGCGCACCACAGACCTCAAAAACGCCGATCATACGGGGCCGATTAGACTACTTTCGCAGACACCCACAATCTGTAGAAGATAAGTGGCCAATGACCACGAAGTACCGCGGGGAGCGGGGACACGAGAGAGGGGGTGCTGCCTCGCTCGCTTTTTCACTGCTGCCAGCGCCAGCAGGCGCGCGCCAAACTCCACACAACAGTGTCTGGCGGCTGGTGCGTGCCATCGGCGATTGTTGTCGGTTTCTTACTGTCTCAATAAAGAAGCGTGGAAACTCCAGGGTGTTCCAAAATGATCGCTACAAATTTAATCTCGCATACTGTATCTTCGAATTGGGAACAGGTAGAAACGTGCGGTTGGGGCCTATTGGTAATACATATCTAAGTTACTAGTAGGACAGAGTTAAGTATTTTAACTTTGAGCGTATTTGCTAGATCCAAATTCGAAGATCACTACAACAGTAGGTATTGTAAAAATACGTTTATTTAAGTACTTTGTATAAAAATATTTGTGTTAATTCCATCTAATTTGAAGGAGTACGAGAAGACATACAGCATTTATCAGTGCTGTAAATTTTCTTCAGCGCGTCTGTATTCGTCAACAGTGTATGAAAACATTAATCTCAAGTTTCATAATTATTCACTCTTGTCACAGATATTTCTGTGGTTATCGTTGAAACGATTTGGAGGTTTATTCCATCCCTCCGCCATGTACCATACAAAATCTTAGATGAACAGTGAATTGCCACTTGTTTTGAAAGTCAAGTGTGCAAAAATTCATAAAGATCGCAGCCAAATTGTGGGTTTCGTCAGTATGGAAAGTACCCTCCGCCATGCACCGAATGAAATTTGATGTAGACAGTGACTTTCACCTTGCTTTGGAGGTCAAGTGTGCAAAATTTCATCAAGATTGGAACAAAACTGTAGATTTGCATGCAATAGAAACACACATACGGACACAGTGCTATATTTATGAGATTTGTCTCTAAGAAAGTTTCATGCTGAATCATGAATAAAGTCACACAAAGTCGGTGAATTAATAAAAACATCCATATAACTGCAGAAACCGACAAAGACTTTTTCCAGTCGCTTGTATCGCATCAAGTGAAACCACTCAATACCGAGAACATTCATATAAAGGACAGAGACTTGTTTCATTCGATGCTCGCGCATCGACTGGAGCCACTCAAACCCACTGAATGAGTGAAAACATTCATATAGCGGCTGCAACCGACAGAGACTGGTTTCATTCGATTGTTTCGCATCGACTGAAACCACTCAAACCCTGCCAGTGAGTGAAAACATTCATACGGCCACAGAGTCTATTTTCATTCGGTTGTTTCATTCGACTGAAAAAACCGACTGAACGAAAAAGCAACCGATTGACCAACCGGTTGTTAAAAACAGTCGGTTGTCCCATCACTACTACCAAGTAACATCAAAAGTCTGACGTACTTCGTCTTTCCTGGCCTATCTTTCAGAAAAGGTTATGCTCAGAACGCGTGGGTTGTGTGAACAGCTAAAACAGCTGTACAGATTAGTAATACAAGTTTTATTTACCATTATGTATATTACTCAAATGTTATACATTATCTGTCTCTTCTCGTGGCAGCGTCTTCTTCCAGGACGATGCTAGCTGCGCCTACTCGTAGTCACTGCCTATTTCGGTACCGAGTTCAGATGGGCCCTTCCAGATGCATGTCGGCCTAGATATAACTGCTTGTAGAGGGCGCTCTTATCCGTTGCTCCCTCCAGGAGGCGCGGCGCTGGCGTGTGATTGGCTGTCGGTCATCCGCTGCCTTCTCCACGATTGTACTCGTATATCTGACGTGTGGCGCTGACTTTAGGCCACAACATCCCTTCCACCCCCAAAGCGCCAGTAGGTAGGGAGCTCGACAACAGGGGAGGAGGCAGGCTAGTGGACGTAGTGATGGACCGGAGTCTGTAGCTGCGGAGGACGGCAGACTACCGGCCAGGCCCTGCCATCCGGCTTGAGCTCGCGAGGGAACGTCCTCCAGGAAAACCTCCGAAGCACTCACGTCCATGACCTGGGTCCCAGAGTATGACGTAGACGGTGGTCACAGCGGTCACAGCGTAGATGTCGCAGCGTAGAGTCAGAGATTTCGGCGTCGCCGAACTTTAACATCTCGTCGCAATGTGTTTCGTCGTCGTCGCCATGTGATTAGTCCTCGTCGCCATGTGCTTTGTCCTTCCTGGCCTATCTTTAAGGAAAGGTTTTGCTCAGGATGCGTGTGTTGCGTGGACAGCTACAACAGCTATACAGATTAGTAATACAAATCTTATTTACTATTATTTACAATACCCAAATTTTATAAATTATCTGTCTCTTCTTGAGGCAGAGTCTTCTTCCAGGACGATGCTAGCTGTGCTTACTCGTAGTCACTGCCTATTTCGGAGCCGAGTTCAGATGGGCCCTTCCAGACGGATGTCGGCGTAGACATAGTGGCTTGTAGAGGGCGCGCTTCTCCGTTGCTCCCTCCAGGAGGCGCGGAGTCGGCGTATGATTTGCTATAGATCATCTGCTGCCTTCTCCACGATCGTTCTCGTGCATCTGGCGTGTGGCGCTGACTTTACGCCACAACATGACAGATAGCCAACTGGTATTTAAAAAGACAGTAAAGGAATTTCTGAGTGGAAACTTCTTCTACACTCTAGATGAATTTTTAGATAAAGATTAAAATAAGAAATAAATAAATAACTTTTAGTGTTGATTTTCATGTAAAGACACCATTTACTAAACTAACACGTTCCACGTCATTACGATAAGTCGTATATATGATCTATGGAACAAGTATTACTCTAATCTAATTGCAGGAAAAAGTAAAAGATAAGAAGTCTTGGTATGCTGTTCGAAACTGAAAAAGGGAAAATGTACCAGAAAAGTAATGAAGAACATGGAGCAGTGATTACATCTACATCTACATGCATACTCCGCAATTCACCGTAAGGTGCGTAGCGGAGGGTACACTGTACCACTATTAGGCATTTCCTTTCCTATTCCACTCCCAAATTGAACGAGGAAAAAAAGAATGCCTATATGCCTCCGTACGAGCCCTAATTTCTCTTATCTTGTCTTTGTGATCTTTACGCGAAATGTAAGTAGGCGGTAGCAAGATCGTACTACACTCAGCTTCAAATTCCGGCCCTCTAAATTTACTTAACAGAAATTCACGAAAAGAACGTCGTCTTTCTTCCAGCGATCCCCAATTGAGTTGCCGGAGCATTTCCGTGACACTCGCGCATTGGTCGAACCTACCAGTAACAAATCTAGCTGCTCGCCTCTGAACCGCCTCTATGTCTTCCTTCAAACCAATCTGCTGCGGGTCCCAAACACTTGAGCAATACTCAAGACGTGGTCGTACAAGCGTTTTATACGCTGTCTCCTTTACAGGTGAAGTACATCTTCCCAAAATTCTCCCAATAAACCGAAGTCGGCTGTCTGCCTTACTCACAACTGTCCTTACATGCTCGTTCCATTTCATATCGCTCTGCAATGTTACGCCTAGATATTTGAACAACGCGACAGCATCAGAAGCTCACTACTAATGCTGTATTCGAACATTATGGGATTGTTTTTTCTACTCATGCGCATCACCTTACATTTTTCCACATTGAGAGCTAGCTGCCAATCTTCGCACCAACTAGAAATTTTGTCTAAGTCATCCTGTATGCTATTACAGTTAGTTACAGATGACATCCTCCGATACACCACAGCATCATCAGCAAACAACCGTATATTACAACTTACTCTGTCCATCAGTGACAGAGTCATCCATCAATCATTAGTGAAGAATATCCAGTTTATCGTATGAGAAGTGTACCAAAGAAGAAAACAGGGAAAGAGAGACAACTTCATACACCACTGAAGTGTGATGACTTACCTGAAGGCCAGAAGGTGAGCATCAGTGCAGTATAGGTGGTGAGGACGGAGACGTAGGTCGCGATGAGGCCAATCCGCAGCGTCAGCACGCCCGCCAGGTTGGCCTGTGGCCGCCACAAGGACACCTGCAGCGTCAGCAGTCGCAGCTCACGGTGGGCACCCCCGCCCACGCGCCACCCCGCCCCCAGCAGGCGCCAGCACAGGGCCCGCGTGCGGCCCGCTGCCGCCTCCACACAGTGTGCCGGAACTACCAGTAACGCTATCGAGCTTAGCTGGTACAACATGCTTACCTGCATCTGCCATTTCAATTCCTTCAAATCCATGCCTAGAAATGATGCATTCGTAAATGTGAAATATAACATTATGACGTTTATCACTGTCATAGCAAATAAATGTAATGTCAAGAAAATTGCGTGAGCGGAGGACACCACCGTCGCCAGTTCACACAACCCCATATACACTCTCCTTAGGGATCGAAGTGCATCCACCATGCAATTGGCACCTCCGTGGCTAACGTGTAAGTCTATTCTGGATGCGACTATGTTTATGGAGTGCACCAGCACACGGGGAGTAGCACGGGAGTTGTCTTTCAATTTTTGAAAGCAAGTATTCAAGAGTGAGATCCTCTGCCTTATCACCAACTGGAAGTTCAAGAATCGCAAAATAGTTAGTGGACAGATTCCTAATACGTACAGACCAAAAGTTCCTGCAAATCTAAAGCTCTTCTCAACATGATTACTCATTGCTCCAGCACTCATTATACTAAAATAGAGAAACAATAGCAACAGCTGTAGTTTCATAAACAGTCCATCACTACTACTCTCTTTCTTGGCGTAGGCTGTCAGAATTCTGTCACAAGACGTAATCAACTGAAGCATTTTTTCAAACTTTCTTTGGTTGAAGCAAGCATCACATATTACTGGAAATAAACTCAGAACTGTGTAAATTACATTCCCTGTAAGAGTAATTATATCAACTGTAGAAAATCTCTTTATTGAATATGAAATGAAATACAGATAACCGAATGCAGACACCAGTTGTGCTGAGGAGGTAATTGTCAGGATTACCACATCCGATCTGCATCTCCTGAGTGACGCGGTCCTCACATCTATAGTAAATGGCATTAGACCAAACAACTTGCATAAGATGTGGAAGGGTTTGCTGGCCAATAAGAGATTTCTAGTGATTTTAGGCGCCACTGCGGTGTCCATATTTGCTGATGTCATCTGAAAAAGTTACATGTGTTACTAGCATGTCACATTAACCAAATTATCAATTATTTGTGTTGTAAACAATAAAACTGCGTTCTCTACCCATCAAAGCATTAGTAGTGAGTAAACGTGTTACTGACTAATCCTTTTTAAATATGCATATTAATTTTTTATCACAGTATTACGTTAAAGGTATGGTAGTTATGACGCAACTCAAAATGACAAACGGAGAAACACATTCAAGATTGCGGCTGGAGAACTCCTTCTTCCGTCCCTCCTCTCCCTACACTTCCACCATCAACACCATGTGGACAGACGTCCCCTCAAATAAATCCTCACTTCATGCCTGTCCAGTCATGCCCATGAAAGTCCCCATCCCTCTATCCCCACTTCTTGCGTTTCCAGACATGCCTCCCCTCTACCTTAGGTGGAAAACCTGACTTCCTACCCAGGCATGCAAAATTAAATATGTTTCTCCTCTCAACTGGTGGAAAACCCCACATCCAGTGCTTCCTTCTGGATTTCGAAAATGCTCTCAGCCTCCAATCTATAGTCCCACCCACTCATCAGTATTCTAGCTGTCAGTCCCACAGGTACTGACATCACACAATCCCCATCCCCCATTGGCAGTAACTTTAAAAATATGGAGATATTTTGGAACCACTCCCTACCCTTCTTTCTACTGTGCCCACCTCCACTGTCAGCGCCACCAGAACTACTACTTCGGCCACCTGGACACTGATGAAGGCATCACACATAGCTTGCTTGGGACCTCAAGATGCGCTTGAGACATTTCAGGAAATCCCCACTTCTTTTCTGTCCAGACATGCCAATAAATTCCCCTTCCCCTCTCTCCTAAGGTGGAAAAACCCCACTTCCTGCCTGTCCAGTGCTGCACATGAATACATGCCTCCCCTCTCTCTCATATGGAAAACTTGACTTCCAGCCTATGCAGGTATGCAAAACTGTTTCTCCCATCAGCTGTGGGGAACAACATCTGCCCGTTTTTGGAATTCGAAGCTCCTCCCTCACTCCACTCCATGTCCTCACACACGTAGTCATCATGATCATATGCAGAGCAAACATACTCAGTCACTCAGTCAGTCAATCAGTGCTTCGTGAAGCATCAGAAGAGAATGCCATTCAGTGTAGCAACAACTCCCAAGGAGCTGCAGCAGCAGTAGCAGACTAGGTTTCAGAAGATGCGCGCAAGTAAGTAACTCACACTTATTATTAATATTACTGTATATCTGGCAATATATATGTTTCTCTATTATTATCTCAATGTGCGCACCAGGGCGCCGTGCTGTGGTGCGCGCGGCTGTTCACCATTGGGGTTTCGAGTCGCCCCTAGGGCATGGGTATTTGTGTTGTCCCTAGGTTAGTTTACCTTAGTAGTTTTTATTCTACGGACTAATAACCAAGTAGTTGAGTTTGTTAGATTTACAAGCATTTGAACATTTTTTATTATCTTAATCATTCTTATTCTTCTTTGCTAGACTCAACTTTGCTAGACCAACTCAGCGTCTGCACACGTGCGAACTCCACTAGCCGACCTCATCAACAAGTTGGAGCAGGACAGCGAGTGGTTAATGTCAGTACTTATCTACGTGTATGAAGACTCACAGCAGCAGAATGCCCTGATGATGGTCTGTGTTGGCCGCCAGCGCATTCGCCAACCCACAACATTTCCAGTGCTGCTACAGAGACAAGCTATCGATGAGAATCACAACCCTCCAGTGCGGCAATACTGTTTTCGGCGTCTACGTGCAATTTAACTGCCAGTAGCTCGAATCGAGCGAATATTGATATAGAATCATCCGTAGGACGCGATTGGCATTCTGCCATAGCGATCGAGAATGTTGAAAAGTGTGTTTAAGTGTGTTTCAGGGAGCTGAAATCGAATGAACTGTGTCATGCAGCAGTCTATACCAAGCAGTAAATGACCACAGAATAGCCACGCGGGAATTATCGAGCGGTCTGGAGCGCCACGTTACGGATCCGCGTCGGAGGTTCGAATCCTCTCTCGGGCATGGATGTGTGTGTTGTCTTTTGGTACGTTTAACTGAGTTTAAGTAGTTTGTAAGACTAGGGACAGATGAACAACGTACTTTGGTCCCATAGAATTACAAACATTTAAACCCCAAAATAGAGATCTATTTGCAAAATTTCTTTCGCTAACTTTCTCTTCCAAATGCGAACATATTTTGTTAGCACCCATCTACATAGGAAGACATGATCATCAAAATGAAATAATAGAAATCAGCTCGAGACTGGAAAGATTTATTTGTTCCTTTTTTCCGCGACGTATTAAGGAATGGAACTGTAGAGAAACATCTCTCTGTCATGCACTTCAGTGTGACTTGCACAGTATTTATGTAGATAAGCTACTGGATTTCTTTTTGTTGTTTGTACAACCCTATACATAAATGTATCGAGGCGTAGAAAAAGTTTGTCATATCTTTAGAAATACACAGGATTTGTTGGAAATAAGCAGCACCTTCTGCTGTTCTAAGGAAATAGGGGAACCAGATGAAAAATACTCCTTTCGGAGCACAAAAAGGCAAATATATTCCTGTTTAAACAACTCTGACAGGAAAGTCGGAAAATAGCTACACCAGTCGTCATTACACCTTCCCCACAAAAATTTTTGGGCATGCGAACATATTCGCGCTATTTGTGCTGCAAGAGATTAGCAGAGTGGCGGTGGGAGAATAGGGGAGACAGTCATTGTGGGATAGAAGCAGTGACAGTATAAGGGAGATATAGGTAGAGAAATTAACAGTGAGACCAAATGAGAGAGGAGTGTGAAATTGAGAAAGAGACGTAAATGTAGACTATACATAAGCTTTGGGGATCTGGAGCCTCCAAACCGGCAAAGTTCAATAACAAAACTCTTGCCCGCTATCCTTCGTCTTCTATATGTACATGTTACTTTCTTACTCAAGGAGTTAGAAGCTCGAGGATACAAGAGAAAAAGAAGGTTACATACACGATGGCAGAATAAGGCAGCCAAAATGGAAAGAGCTAAAGCCAGTGGCAGTTGGAGACACATAGAGAAGAAAGTGAGTATATCTTCACGATCTCTTCGCGAGATATACGTAGGAGGGAGAAATGTACTGCTTGACTCCTCTGTAAAGGTATGTTCTCAAAACTTCGACAAAAGCCTGTACCGAGGGACGGAGCGTCTCTCCTGCAGAGTCTTCCATTGGAGTTTATCGATCATCTCCGTAACGCTTTCACAATTACCAAATGATCCTGCAACGCAGCGCGCTGCTCTCCGTTGGATCTTCTCTACCTCCTATCAACCCTGCCTGGTACGGAAGCGACATTGGTGAGCAGTATTCAAGCTGTGGGCGAACAAGTGTACCGTAACCTACTTCCTTTGTTTTCGGACTGCATTTCCTCAGGATTCTTCCAATGAATCTATGTCTGGCATCTCCTTTACCATGGAGACCTTTATATGGTCGTTCCATTTTAAATCACTCCTGATACCTACTCCCAGATAATTTATAGAATTAACTGCTTCCGGTTGCTGACCTGCTATAGTGTAGCCAAATTATAAAGGATCTTTCTTTCTATGTTTTCGTAGCACATTACACTTGTGTACATTGAGATTAATTGACATTCCCTTCACCATGCGTAAGTTCGTTACAGATCTTCCTGTATTTCAATACAATTTACCATTGTTACAACCTATCAATATACTACACCATCATCCGCAAAAAAGCCTCTATGAACTTCCGATGTAATCCACAAGGTCATTTATTTATATTGTGAACAGCAACGGGCTCACGACACTTCCGTTTGGCACACCTGACATCACTATTACTTCGGAGGACTTCCTACACTGAGATTGACATGCTGCATTCTCTTATCTAAGAACCGTTCAATACAATCACACAATTTGTCTGATGGACCAAATGCTCTTACTTTGTTCATTAAATGACTGCGGGGAACTGCATAAAACGCCTTGCGGAAGTCATGAAACAAGGCATCTACCTCAGAATCCGTGTCTATGGCCCTCTGGGTCTCGTGGACGAATAGAGCGAACTAGGTTTCACACGATCGCCTTTTTCGAAACCCCCGCCGATTCCTACAGAGTAGATTTCTAGTCTCCAGGAAGGTCATTATACTCAAACATAATACATGTTCCAAATTTATACAACTGTTCGACGACCCTTCTCGAAAACGGCGATGACCTGCGCCATTTTCCAGTCTTTTGGGACGCTTCGCTCATCTAGAGACCTTCGGTATGCACTGCAAGAAGGGGGCAAATTCCTTCGCGTACTTTGTGTAAAATCGAACTGGTATCCCATCAGGTCCTGCGGCCTTTCCTCTTTTGAGCGATTTATGCTATGAGATAACTGATCTTCCACCGCATCATAGTAGATTCAGCCATTAGTTTTTTTTTCTCAAAACTGTCAAAATATCTTCTGAAACACCTTGGTTGCCTTTACAAAATGTTTGTATATCTAAGGAACTTAACTACGGTGGCCATTAGTCTCTAAGCTTATAAACTGTTTACACTAATTTAAAGTAACTTATGCTAAGGCACAGACAAATATATACAGACGGGAAACCTCCGTAATGGCTCGGTCATACGCTCAAGGGTGCGGGGAGGGAGGGCCAGAGCAGTTCCGTAAGATGTCCCATGATGGCGCTGAGGTCAGAAGCAGCCCTTTACAACTGGCCAGAGCAGGCGGCAGGTAGCGGCTGTCCCCACCACCACCTCCCCTCAAACGCCGGCACATCGGACACAGCCATGGCCTCATAGCAGGCGGCACGAGCTCTCCCCTCAGCCTCCCCTCCACGCTACCCTCAGAAGCGCCTCTAGTGTGGTCTACCGGTACTAAGCTGGGAAACCGCCTGACACCTGCTTGCATCTTACGGAACTAAGAGGGGAGCGTAGGACAGTGGTTTAGAGATGGCTGCTTCTCTGTATACGTTACTCTGTGGCTAAGGAGAGCACAAACAGCCATGCCCGAGGGAGGACTCGAACTCCGACGGCGAACGGCCGCGCGCACCGCTGCTGGACGCTTTAGTGCGCACGGCTATTCTACCACGGCGGTTTCCTTTAAGATTTACAGTCAAATTATGAAGCTTTGCAAGCCGGGGAACCGCCTGACACCTGCTTGCATCTTACGGAACTAAGAGGGGAGCGTAGGACAGTGGTTTAGAGATGGCTGCTTCTCTGTATACGTTACTCTGTGGCTAAGGAGAGCACAAACAGCCATGCCCGAGGGAGGACTCGAACTCCGACGGCGAACGGCCGCGCGCACCGCTGCTGGACGCTTTAGTGCGCACGGCTATTCTACCACGGCGGTTTCCTTTAAGATTTACAGTCAAATTATGAAGCTTTGCACGGCGGGGGTTGGGGGCGGGGAATCTTGCCCCTTTTCAGATACGCGAAAGTACGGGAGCATGGAGCTCGATCACATACAGCCTACAGTAACAACACACAAGGTGGGGAAGTGTTTTATTAATAACTATACCTATACCTGTTCCTTATTTTTATAAACGATTTAGGAGACAATCTAAGTAGCTCTCTTATACTGTTCGCGGATGGTGTTGTCATTTATCGATTGGTAATTGGCAGTTGACCCTTAATAATGATAAGTGTAAAGTCATTCATATGAGTATTAAAAGAAATCCGTTAAACTTCAGTTACACGGTAAATCAGTCAAATATACAGGCCGTTAATACTGTAGGGAAGGCGGACCAATGGCTACCTTTCATTGGTAGAGCACTTAGATGATGCAACAATTCTACTAAACAAACTGTAGAGGCATGGAGATATTTTAGTAAGCGTAAGAGGTTATATTGTGGTTTTAGCGAGTACATGTTCTAGTGGCAGAAGGCGGTAGGAGCAGGTGTCGAAACAAGTCTGCTTTTTTTTTTGTGTGTGTTTTTAGGACGCACAACTTCTATGGTCATTAGCGCCCAGCCAAGAACATAGATTCGCTATGATCTAAAAAAAATGGTGACTGTCAGAACATCAACAAGAGGTTAAAAACGAAAGATAAAAGACAATTAAAAGGGTTAAATATCCTTGGATAAGTTGGTCAAGTTGATAAAACGCAAAACTCGAGCAGCTGCTCGTGTGTCATCAGCTAAAATTTCCTCCAGAGTAGACGGAAAGTGAAGGGCTACACGGAGATGATTAAAATTAACACAAGTCAGTAAAACATGTCGCACTGTCAGCAGTTCACCGCAGGAGCACAGCGGTGCAGGGTCGGCGGAGAGCAGGTGACGGTGGCTGAAACGGCAGTGACCAATCCGCAACTGGGCCAGGATGACCTCCTCTCGCCGAGAGGGGCGTGAGGAGGTCCTCCAAGCGGTCGGGATCGGTTTTACAGTTCTCAATTTATTGTTGTACATTGAAAACCACTCACTGTGCCATTGCGACACGATAGTCCGGCGAAGAGCCCGTTGAACATCGTCCGATGGGACGCAAAAGGTAGCCATGCGAGGCAAAATAGCTGTGGCCTTGGCTGCTATGTCGGCGGTCTCATTCCCGGGCACACCCACGTGGCCAGGGACCCACAGGAAAGAAACGTGACAGCTGACATCTGCTAGCAACTGGAGGGAGCGTTGGATCCGATACACGAGAGGATGGTTCGAGAAAGGGTCCGTAAGACTCTGCAGGGCACTAAGGGAGTCCGAAAATATGGCATAGACAGGTTGGCGGTGGCGGCAGGTGTACAAAACGGCCTTATGGAGGGCAAAAAGCTCAGCCGTGAAATTCGAGCACCAGTCAGGGAGCTTGTATTGGAACCGGTTGTCCCCGACGACGAAGGCAGATACGACACCGGCAGTGCTCTTGGAACCATCAGTGTAAATAAATATGGCATTATCGAACCGCGAACGGAGTTCGACAAGCCTCGAGCGGTATACCAAATCCGGAGTGCTCTCCTTGGGGAGCGAACTAAGTTCAAGGTGAATGTGAACCTGGGCCTGATGCCACGGTGGCAATGGGCTTTCGCTCAACCAAAAGGTGGAAGGAAGGGTAAAATCGAGCCGCTGTAGTAGGCGGCGCAACCGAACTCCAGGTGGAAGCAAGGCAATCACAGACAACTGATATTGGCGATCGAGTGAGTCGTCAAAAAATAATCAGTAAGATGGATGGTTGGGCATTGACCGCAGGCATCATGCGTACCGACACAAGAGTATGTCACGCCGAGTGGTCAAGGGTAATACAGCAGCCTCGGCATACAGACTTTCAACAGGGCTGGTATAAAATGCACCGGTCGCAAGACGTAAACCCTGATGGTGGATAGAGTTGAGACGGCGGAGAATCGACGGCCGTGCAGAAGAGTATACAAGACTTCCGTAGTCGAGCTTCGACTGAACAATGGCCTGGTAAAGGTGAAGCAGGACGGTACGATCCGCTCCCCATGACGTGCCACTGAGGACACGAAGAACATTAAGGGATCGGGCACAATGGGCAGCCAGGTAGGACACGTGTGTGGACCAGCAAAGTTTCCGATCCAACATGAGTACCAAGAATTTCGTAGTCTCCATGAAAGGGAGAGCAACAGGGCCGAGATGTAGAGAAGGTGGAAGAAATTCCTTGTATCTCCAGAAGTTTATACAAAGTTTTCTCAGTGGAGAATCGGAAGCCGTTTGCGATGCTCCAGGAATATAGACGGTCAAGACAGCGTTGAAGAGAACGCTCCAAGAGACACGTCCGCTGGGCGCTGCAATAAATTGCGAAATCGTCAACAAAAAGAGATCCGGAGACGTCGGCTGAAAGGCAATCTACGATCGGATTGATTGCAATGGCAAAGAGCGCCACACTCAAGACGGAGCCCTGTGGTACCCGATTCTCCTAGCAAAAGGTATCTGACAAAACAGAGCCCGCCCGTACCCGGAACTTGCGATCCGCCAAAAACGCTTGAATGAAAAGAGGAAGGCGGCCCCGAAGGCCCCATGTGTGCAATGTGCGGAGAATGCCCGCTCTCCAACAGGTATCGTATGCCTTCTCCAAGTCGAAGAACACTGCTACTGTTTGACACTTCTTTAGAAAGTTGTTCATAATGAAGGTCGACAACGTAACAAGGTGATCAGCAGCAGAGCGGTGTCGACGAAAACCGCATTGGATATTAGTCAGGAGGCGGCGAGATTCGAGGAGCCAGACCAACCGAGCGTTAACCATGCGTTCCATCACCTTACAGACGCAGCTCGTCAGAGAAATGGGGCGATAACTGGAAGGAAGGTGTTTGTCCTTCCCTGGTTTGGGGATGGGGACAACAATGGCTTCACGCCAACTTGTGGGAACATGACCTTCAGTCTGTATGCGATTGTAGGTACTAAGAAGAAAGCACTTGCCCGCAGGAGAGAGGTTCTTCAGCATCTCAATATGAATGGAATCGGGCCCGGGAGCATAAGATCGGGACAGGGCGAGAGCATGGTCTAGCTCCTGCATGGTGAAGGCGACGTTATAATTTTCACGATTAAAAGAGTGGAAAGAAGGCGGCCGTGGCTCCTCTACCTGTTTGCGAGAGAGAAAGGCAGGGTGGTAATGGGTAGAGCTCGAAACCTCCGCATAGAAATGGCCCAATGCGTTGGAAACAGCAGCGGGGTCCACGAGGACTGCGTTCTCCACGGTCAGGCCAGGAATCGGGGAGTGGACCTTGATGCCGGATAAACGGCGTAGGCCACCCCAAACAACCGTGGAGGGAGTAAAACGGTTAAAAGAACTAGTAAAAGCAGTCCAGCAAGCTTTCTTGCTGTCGTTTATGATACGACGACATTGCGCTCTCATACGTTTATAATTGATGCAATTCTCCAAAGTTGGGTGGTGGCAGAAGGTGCGTAAAGCACGGCGCCGGGCTCTAAGTGCGTCGCGGCAGGCTGCAGTCCACCAAGGGACCGGGACACGACGTGGAGAAGAGGATGTACGAGGTATGGAACGTTCAGCAGCGGTGAGAATAACCTCTGTGAGGTAGTCGACCTGACTGTCACAGTTGGGAAAGTTCTGATCGTGAAAAACAGCCATGGAAGAATAAAGCCCCCAGTCGGCTTTAAAAATGTTCCAACTGGTGGGACGAGAAGATGGGGAATGATGCAGGAAGTGGATGATACAAGGGAAATGGTCACTTGAGTACGTGTCAGAAAGTGCATACCACTCAAACCGACCGGCAAGCTGAGGAGTGCATATTGCGAGGTCTATATGGGAATAAGTGTGTGTTGTGTCTGAAAGGAAGGTCGGTGCACCGGTGTTGAGGCAGACAAGATCGAGGTGTTGGAGAAGGTCCACCAAAAGGTAGCCTCTCGGACAAGGTGCCGGAGAGCCCCATAGGGGGTGGTGGGCATTAAAGTCGCCTACCAACACGAAAGGTGAAGGGAGCTGGTCAACAAGGTGTAGCACATCTGCCCTAGTAAGGGCAGATGACGATGGCGAATAGATATTACAGAGGGAAAAGGTAAATGTGGATAACGTAATGCGGACGGCAACTGCCTGTAGGTGAGTATGCAATGAAATGGGATGGAAATAGACGTCGTCTCGAAGGAGCATCAGAACCCCTCCATGGGCTGGGATACCTTCCACGGGTGGCTGGTCGAACCGCACAGAGGTGTAGTGTGGAAAGTCTGCACGATCACGTGGACGCAACTTAGTTTCTTGGAGGCAGACTAGAAGCGGGCAGTGCAATCTAAGGAGTAGTTTTAACTCCTCCCGATTAGAACGAATGCCGCGAATATTCCATTGAAGGAGCGCCATGATAAAAATGAGATAAGAAATAAGGATAAAAACCAACTAGCAAGCGGGTTCACCTCGACGGCCGCTGAGGACCGGATTTCGAGGGAGCACTGCTATCGCTGTCTAGGGGCGCCTGCCACCTCCTTGAGTTGATCAGGAGGGGCAGTTTCCACCGCCGGTAAGGGGCCAGGTGCCCGGCAGATGGAGCGTCCCGGTGAAACAAAAGACGGCCGAGGCCAGCTCTTTTTCCTTGTCAGCTCTTCTGGAAGAGTGACGGCGAGAAGAGGCAGTTGACGGTTGGGAAGCCTGAGAACGCAGAAAATCCTCACGGACGGGTTCCTTTTTTGAAGTCCGGGCATCTTGTTTAGGTGCCCGCGGTTTACCAGAGGTTGATGAAGACTGTACCTTAGGGGCAGCAGGAGGAAGCGGGAACGTGGAACGGGTAATCTTCGGGCTGGCGGATCGCACAACTGTGTCAGCGAAGGTAAAATCACACGTCTGGGTACTTGAATCCTTAGTAGGTCGAGTGGAGGTGAGGACCTTACTGTATTTGCCCGCTGGGAGGACAGCCGGTTTTCGACTCGCCAACAACTTTCGAGCGGTAGATGTCGACACCTTTTCCGTAACCCGAATTTGCTGGATGATCTTCTCATCCTTGTATACCGGGCAGTCGCGAGAGGAAGCCACATGGTCACCGTTGCAGTTAAGGCAGTGAGGGGACGGAGGTGGGCAATCCCCCTCATGGGCGTCCCTACCACAAGTGACACATTTTGCTGCATTTGGGCAAGAGTCACGGGTATGGTTGTACCTGTGGCATTGGAAGCTGCGTGTTGGGTTTGGAATATAAGGGCGGACAGTGATAACATCGTACCTTCGACGGGAGTTCAACCCTGTCGAATGTCAGCTGGTTATTTACGTTTTTATAAACCCTATGCACGGCTGTAACTCCCTGATCTGACATGTAGGTATGTATGTCTTCATCAGATAACCCGTCAAGGGATCTCGTGAAGACTACCCCCCGTGACGAGTTGAGTGTGCGATGCGCTTCTACCTTGACAGGAAACGTGTGTAACAGTGTAGTCCGGATTAGTTTCTGAGCTTGGAAGGCACTGTCCACTTCCAGCAACAATGTGCCATTGTGCTGACGCGAACAGGTTTTAACAGGGCCAGCAATTGCATCTACACCTTTCTGGATGACGAAAGGATTTACAGACGTGAAATCTTTTCCATCGGTGCGAGAGACAACAAGAAATTTCGGTAAATTAGGCAGAGTCTTTTTTTGCTGAGGCGAATCTATCTTACGTTTCTGGGTCAACGTCACTGAAGAAGAGAAGGAAGTCATCGCGGAAGTGTCCCCCGTGATTACCGGCGTCTCCGATGGCGCGCTCCTTCCTAGTGGGGGCCCTCTCCGAGGGCTTACCCGCCTTAGGTGATTGTTCACACCTCAGGTCACACCTCCTGAGAACTGACGGAGGGACCAATCGGCATGTTCGGAAGGTACCAGCTCTGGTAATCACCCCTCCCTGGGCCTGGCCTTTACCAGGGGGTACGTACATGCCCTACTTGTCTACCCGGGGTGGGGAATTACGCATTACCCCGTCACCTGCTACGCATGATAATGCGTGGGTCGGCCTTCAGACACGCACAGGGAGGAAAGAAGAAGGATAGAGAAAGTGAAGAGGAAGGAAGGAGACTAATGAGGAGAAGAAGGCTAGGAGAGTACAAGGAGAGAAAGACAGAAAACAAAGGGTAAGAAAGTAAGGAACCAAGGAGTAAGAGAAACGACAACAAGAACCACCGTAACTCACGAAATTCGCCCGTCTCCGGGCGAAGGCATAAACCGGGAGGGAAAGTGAAGCAGCCTGGGGCAGAAGAAAGGCTGCTCCGGCTCGGGGCCCCGTGCGCGCCACACACGTACCCACAAAAGAACTGTGGGCCCCATGGGGGGACAAGTCTGCTGATGACAGTAATCCGGAAACTGGGACAATGCGGTCTTCATCCTGATACCATTAACCGCCGGTATGCATAGCCTCGGAGTTTGGTGTACGCAAGTGGGACATGCTGGACAACACCTCAGCAGAAAAGCAGTACTTAAGGGCGCTGTACTGTGCAGTGGGCTGCGACCTAGCAGGGCATTATGCCACCGACAGTGGGCGTCGAAGTGAAGACCTTCGGCCGGGCGGCTCTGGATGGCTGGCACTCCTCTGACGTCATCATGCGGTCTGGGCCGGAGGGGGGAGGGGTTCCAGCAGCAAGACTTCATCAGCCTACATCTGGGCGGGGTCGGCGCCCCCGAGACGTACAGCAAAGCGGCGCGTGTCTCTAACGGCAGCGTCGTACGGCGCGGTGTGGCGAGGTCTTCAAGCATGCCAGACGATAAAGTAACATTAAAAAGTAAAGCAGTCAACAATCCGAAGATTGGTTTGAACACCACAGTGCTTTACTAGGCATGGTCCTGTTTGGAGGTGGTATGCCGTTGCCTTCCTCCGACCTTCGAACTGACTTACCCAGCCAGTTGTAGGGGGACCAACACTTTAACGTGGGTTCCGAACCACGGTGCTACTCGGCATTTTTCACATGAGCAATACTGCCAGAGGTGAAAGAAGTGGAAAGTGACAGATATAAATCCCAGGACCTGGCGGGGATCGAACCCGCGACCTTTGGATTTGTAGTCTGGCACTCTACCACTATGCAACCGAGGCGACATTACAAGCAGCTAGTGACCATTTAGTGAATCAGGTCAACCAGCTGCAGGCTCAACTTGATGATCTAAAGGTTGTGAGTCAGGTAGAGTCATCTCCAAAGGTAGCAACAGTAGATACAACTGCCGCGGTGTTGGTTACGCCTTTTTCTGGAAAGTCAGGAGAATATGTTTTTGTATTTTTTTCTTTTTTGATATATTGGCCACTGCCGAAAGGTTGGGAAATTGGTCAAACGATCAGATGCTATGCATTGTGAAATTAAAAGTGACAGGGGAAGCTAAGTCAGTTGCACTGTGCCATGAGAATTTGCGAGAGGCTATGACTTTTGAAGGATTCCGGGAAATTTTAATTGAGATATTCCGTCAGGAGAATACGAAGAGGTATTGTCGGGAAAAGCTTAACACCATTTTTCAAAAACAGGGCGAATGAATTGAAGCTTTTGCGGCTAGAATTAGGAAGGTGAATATGGGTACTTATGAACTAATAGATGAAGATCGGATAAATTCACTTGTTTTACGTGAGGCAGAGGAAAGAGCTCTTGATGCGTTTTTGAGGGGTATGCAACCAGATTTGTCGAAAAAAGTTAGGATGGACTCCCCAAAGACATTGAGCGAGGCTCTGACGTTAGCTTTGACCTTAGAAGAAGTAGAGTCAGTGACGAGGTCATGGAAATCAAGAACGGCATACTCTACTAATGTGACATGTTTTAGGTGTGCCGTAAGGGGCATATGAATGGGAACGCAAAGAAGTACAATGTAGGCAGTGCAAAAAATTTGGTCACTTGCTACAGTACACCTGTAAGTCTTATTTTGGAGTATTGCTGCGCATTTTGTAATCCACACTAGGTGGGACTAACGGACTATTTAGAGAACGTTCACAGAAGGGTTGCTCGTTTTGTATTATCGCGATATAGGGGAGATGTTGTCGCGGAAATGATGCACGAGTTGGGACGTTATTCGTCGCGGTGAGATTTATTTGCAAAATTTCTTTCACCACCTTTTCCTCCGAATGCGAACATAATTTGTTAGCACCCACCTGCGTAGGGAGACATGATCATCATAACAAAATAAGAGAAATATGATCGAAAACAGAAAGATTTAGCTGTTCCTTTTTCGCGCAAGCTATTAGAGAGTGGAACTGTAGAGAAATATTACACAGGCGTTTCGATGAATCCTCTACCATGCACTTCAGTGTTACTTGCAGATTATCTACGTAGATGTAGAAAATAAATGACATTTGAAACTACTTAAGTTAAGGAAATCAGCATTGATTCTCTCTCCTTGCTTGCAATTTGTTATCTAGTTCGTTTGGAGTGCACTTTTAGGGAATCGATATATCACTAGTTTTCCGGCCATAATTGTTATAGTTTGAAACTGCACAGCTACGGTGAAGTGGCCGAGTGCTCTAAAGCGCCTTTCTGCGGAGCGCGTCACTGGTCGCCGTCCGAGGTTCGAATCTTTCCTCGGGCACAGGTGTGTGTGTGTGTGTGTGTGTGTGTGTGTGTGTGTGTGTGTGTGTGTGTGTGTGTGTGTATGTGTGTTGTCCTTACCGTAAGTTTAAGAAGTTTGTAAGCCTAGGGACTGATGACCACTGTACTTAAGTCCCATATATTTAGAAACATTTGAACATTTGATTTTGCAACAGCATAATTATTCGTGTTTTACGTGTCGCTTTTGCTACACTATTACAAAAGTTATTAAGCGACTCTGTGCGTCTATGTTGTAGACACGCCACCGCAAGTTGTCGGGTGACAACACAGCACGACAGGCAGTGTGGGAAGGGCGCAGACCCGCCTGGAGTGGCCTACCTTTGTCTAGCTACATTGCCTTTCACGCATGCACGAAAACACAGACATGCACGAAACCGTACTAAGACAAATCGGAACAACTCACGCTCAAAGACGTAAAACATAACGTCTGAATGTGGTATCTAAAATGTTTAAATGTTTGTATAGCATATGGGACTTAACTACGGGGGCCGGCCGCTGTGGCCGAGGAGACTAAGGCGCTCCAGTCACGGTCTGCACGGCCACTACGGTCGGGGGTTCGAATCCCCCCTCGGGCATGGATATTTGTGCCGTCCTAGTTCGTAAGTAGTTCATAAGTAGTTTGTAAGTTTAGGGACTGATAACCCCTTAGTTAAGTCCCATAGACTATACAAACATTTGAAACATTTTTTTAACTACGGGGTCATCAGTCTACTTATGAAGTAACTTATACTAAAGACGGTACAAACATCCACGCCCGAGAGGGGATTCGAAGTCCCGACCGCAGCGGCCGTGCAGACCCTGACTGGCACGCCAAGGACCGCTCGGCCACTGCGTTCGGCAATGTATTATCTCCTGTGAATTACATCATTTCCGGTGTTGGTTGGCGGGAAAAGTCTAGTCCTTTACTGCTGTGTACATTAAGCTGCTGTGCGTCGGCCGTTGTGCCGCTACAGACAGTACGTGACTTATATGAATTCATGATTTCACGTAGGAATAATAGCTCAATATTATTGTGCATGTCTGAAAGGGACTTTCTCCCTCTCTTAGGTACGTATCTCTAAAATTATTACATGTAAATATAATTCATAAAAGTTTGTCATGTTGGGGGGAAGATCCTTACAATCAATTTATTATGGAAATCATCCAGGATAGCTTTCTAATTTTTGTTTAGATAAATCGGACCAAACTGCGTGGTCATCAGTCCGTAGCTTACAAACTACTTAAACCTAGGTAAACTAACCTAAGGACAAACACACACACACACCCATGCCCCAGGGAGGACTCGAACCTCCACGGCGAGCAACCGCGCGCTCCGCAGCGAGACGCTTTAGATCGCTCGGCTCGGCTTTGTTTAGATAACCGGTTTAAGCAGTTTAGCCGGCCGCGGTGGCCGAGGGGACTGAGGCGCTTTAGTCACGGTCTGCACGGCCACTACGGTCGGGGGTTCGAATCCCCCCTCGTGCATGGATATTTGTGCCGTCCTTAGTCTTAGTTAGTTCATAAGTAGTTTGTAAGTTTAGGGACTGATGACCCCGTAGTTAAGTCCCATAATCTATACAAACATTTGAACATTTAAGCAGTTTAATTGCCATCTTCAGATCTTTAATTTCATTCCTCAGATTTTCACTACTATTTTTTTTAAAATAAGAGTGTTTTTTAAATAAAAATTAAAAGGCGATCTTGGCTGTTGTCCATAATAAATATAATTCATTCTCGAAAGTAAAGGATGCCCTCATGGCGCACATATAGGAAGAGATCTGACTTGAGTGGTTACCTATGTGGCTGACAACTGAATTCTGAAAAACATCTTTTGGAAACCAGTAATGCAGACAAAGACGTCAAATGAAATTCTTTCTTATTATTTAAAAAACTTCCTTCATTCGAATTTTTATAAACAATATATAATTCCCCGTCAACTGAGGAGAGACATTATACACACCAGAGACTGGTCAGTGACTGAGGCGAATGGCTGACGACATGGCTGTGGAAGCAGGGGAACATGTGACATTGCCCTCTGGTGATGAAATTATTAATTTCGAAGCAAATTTTAAATTTCAGCCAAATTGGTGGCGGGAAACGGTGGACGGCAAAAACAGGGGTTTGGGTTATCGCAGTTGTATCCGGCCGAGTACATGTGAGATACTACATTGGTGCACGGGTGGTCAGTGTGCTGATGTGGTTGTGGTAGGCTAAGTGGAAGTAGAGCAGCAGAACGTTCGGATAATTTTCCCACCTAGCGCCATATTCGTACTGAAACCAGGTATGACACCATCATGAGTCTACTATCTGGGATTACGTCATTACAGCGTGGCCACATTGGTGCTCCAGTGGACGAAGGAGAGTCGCAAACGCGGCAGCACTGCAGGTAGGTATTGCCTCAGTACTATACATGCAACATAAATGAAATATTGGAATGCACTGTGTAGTGTTGCCTAATTCAAATGATATTCTCATAAACTTCAAGATTAGATTACATTAGATTAGATGTACTTTTCGTTCCGGTAGATCCGAATTGAGGAAATCCTCTTGGATGTTGAACATGTCAGAACAAAATGCACAATATCCAGGGTGTTACAAAAAGGTACAGCCAAACGTTTAGAAAACATTCCTCATACACAAAGAAAGAAAATATGTTATGTGGACATGTGTCCAGAAACGCTTAATTTCCATGTTAGAGCTTATTTTATTACTTCTCTTCAAATCACATTAATCATGGAATGGAAACACACAGCAACAGAACGTAACTTCAAACTATTACAGGAAATGTTCAAAATGTCCTCCGTTTGCGAGGTTACATGCATCCACCCTCCGTCGCATGGAATCCCTGATGCACTGATGCAGCCCTGAAGAATGGCGTATTGTATAACAGACGTCCCCAATACGACCACGAAGAATCTCTACATTTGGTTCCGGGTTTGCGTAGACAAGTGCTTTCAAATCCCACCATAAATGAAAGTCAAGAGGGTGAGGTCAGGAGAGTATGGAGGCCATGGAATTGGTCCGCCTCTACCAATCCATCAGTCACCGAATCTGTTGTTGTGAAGCGTACGAACACATTGACTGAAATGTGCAGGACCTCCATCGTGCGTGAACCACATGTTGTGTCGTACTTGCAAAGGCACATGTTCTAGCAGCACAGGTAGAGTATCCCGTATGAAATCATGTCGGAAAAGTACCAGAACTGCAAGCGTTAATAGAAAGCACCGAAACACACATCATTATAGGCAGCGAAAGTTGGCTCAAGCCGGAAATAAGTTCAGAAGAAGTATTTGCAAAGGATCTATCGGTGTTCAGAAAGGATAGATTAAACAAAATAGGTGGGGGCGTGTTTGTCGCCGTCAAAAGTAGTATTTCATGTAGCGAAGTTGAAGCTGATAGTTCCTGCGAGCTATTATGGGTAGAGGTTGTACCCGAAAATCATAAGAAGTTAATAATCGGTTCCTTTTACCGGCCTCCCGACTCTGACGATACAATAGCGGAAAGGTTCAAAGAAAACCTGAGTCTAATTACAAGAAGTACCCGACTCACACGATAATAGTAGGTGGTGATTTTAATTTACCCTCGATCTGTTGGCGATATTATATTTTCAAATCAGCAGGTAGGCATAAAACATCGTCCGAATTGTACTCAACGCATTCTCTGAGAATTCCTTCGAATTATTAGTTCATGAGCCAACTAGAATTATAAATGGATGTGAAAATACACTTGATCCCTTAGCAACAAATAATCCTGAGCTCATAACGAGCATCAAAACGGATGCAGGTATTAGTAAACACAGAGCTGTCGTAGCGAAATTGAATATCGAAAGTCCCAAAGTTACCAAAAATAAACACAAACTATATTTGTTCAGGAAAGCAGGTGGAAACAAAATACATTGCTTCTTGAAGGACAGCTTCCACTCGCTTCTAATACTAAACGTAGGTGTAGACCAGATGTGGCTCAAATTCAAAGAAGTGGTATCGACAGCAATTGACAGTTTTATACCAAATAAATTAATAAAAGAAAGACGCGATCCCCCTTGGTACACTAAACAGGACAGGACACTGTTGTAAAAGCAAAGGAAAAGGCATACTAAATTTAAACGAACACGAAATCCCCAGGATTTGCGATCGTACTCAGAAGCTCGAAATTTAGCGAGGATTTCAATGCGAGATGCCTACAATATTTATCACAACGAAACTCTTTCTCGTAATTTGACTGAAAACCCAAAGAGATTTTGGTCATATGTTAAATATACTCGGGGCAAATCACAAACAATACCTTCACTACGTGATAGTAATGGCGATCCTGCCGATGACAGCGCTACTAAAGCAGAGTTACTAAACTTAGCTTTTAGAAACTCATTCACAAAGGAAGACGAAACCAATATTCCAGATTTCGAATTACGAACAGATGCCGTAATGAGTAACGTAGAAGTAGATATCATCGGAGTAGTGGAGCAACTAAAATCACTTAACAAGAACACGTCTTCTGGTCCGGACTGTATACCCATTAGATTTCTATCTGATTATGCTGAAGCGATAGCTCCTTACTTAACAGTAATATACAACCGCTCTCTCATAGAAGGATCTGTACCAAAAGATTGGAAAGTTGCACAGGTCACACCTATATTCAAGAAAGGCAGTAGGAGTAACCCTCTAAACTACAGGCCTATTTCATTGACGTCAATTTGCAGCAGGGTTTTGGAACATATCCTGTATTCAAATATTATGAATTACCTCGAACGGAACGATCTATTGACCCAAGGTCAACACGGATTTAGAAAATATCGTTCATGCGAAACACAACTAGCTCTTTATTCACACGAAGTGATGGGTGCTATCGACAAAGGTTCGCAAATCGATTCCGTATTTCTTGATTTCCAGAAAGCTTTTGTCACCTTACCTCACAATCAAATACCTTTTAATCAAATTGCGTGGTTATGGTATATCGCCCCAAATTTGCGTTTGGATAGGGGATTTCTTGTCAGAGAGGACACAGTTCGTAGTAATCTATGGTAAGGCATCGACTAAAACTGAGGTGATATCGGGCGTTCCACAGGGTAGTGTTATTGGTCCTCTGCTATTCCTTATTTACATAAACGATTTAGGGGAAAATCTAAGTAGCTCTCTTAGGTTGTTTGCAGATGACGCCGTCATTTACCGTCTAGTAAAATCATCTGAAGATCAAAACCAACTGCAGAACGATCTGAATAAGATATCAGTATGGTGTAAAAATTGGCAATTGGCTCTAAATAATGAGAAGTGTGAAGTCGTCCACGTGAGTACGAAAAGAAATCCGTTAAACTTTGTTTACAACATAAATCAATCAAATGTGAAGGCCGTAAACTCCACAAAATACCTAGCAATTACTATTACTTCAGACCTAAACTGAAAAGAACACGTAGATAATATCGTGGGAAAGGCGAACCAGAGACTAGTTTTATTGGCAGAACCCTTAAAAGATGCAACAGAACTACAAAAGAAACTGCATACACTGCGCTTGTCCGTCCATTTTTGGAGTATTGCAGCCCAGTGTGGGATCCTTATCAGGTGGGTTTGACGGAGGACATCGAAAGAGTCCAAAGAAGGGCAGCTCGTTTCGTATTGTCAGGATATAGGGGAGACAGCGTTACGGAAATGATACAGGATCTGGGATGGGAGTCACTAGAACAACGGCGCTTATCGCTGCGGCGTGGGCTACTTGCGAAACTGCAATCATCAACATTCTCCTCCGAATGCGAAAATATATTGTTCACTCCCACTTACATAGGTAGAAATGATCATCAGAATAAAATACGAGAAATCACAGCTCGAACAGAGAGATTCAGGTGTTCTTTCTTCCCGCGCGCTATTCGAGAATGGAATGAGAGATAAATAGTATAATTGTGGTTCGATGAACCCTCTGCCAGGCACTTAAATGTGATTTGCAGAGTATCCTATGTAGATGTAGATGTAGATGATAACGTGCTCCAGTGAGCGTAGATGGAAGAACATGAGAAATACTAAAATAAGCTATAAAATGGAAATTAAGCGTTTCCGGACACATGTCCACGTAACATATTTTCTTTCTTTGTGTGTGAGGAATGTTTCCTGAAAGTTTGGCCGTACCTTTTTGTAGCACCCTGTATTCTTAGAAAAATAGAGCATATATGTTAATGTACCTTCCACAGATCCCAAATGCAATTTCTCTTGTGGATGTAGAATTGGTCAGGAAAACAAATATTTGAAGAATATTTACATTTTAAAGGACATAAAACTTATTACTACATACTAATGTGCGAAGTGCATATTACAATTCTTAGCATTTTTGTTTTTAACTGACGAATGCAGTAAAGCAATTTTGGGTATATTTTCTAGTGCAACCGTTCTCTGATAATAAGCATGCACTAAATCAATGGTGGATAAGATGTATTTTTATGTGCTATGAAGAAAATCTTCAATATATGGTACTGGGCATCTGTAATGGATTCTTCTCCAATTGATTAGCCTATAATCGCCGCTTCGACACCAGCCATTATTCTTTATACGTACCACATGTAACGATGCCGGCCAACTACTGTGTGATGGTCGCAACATGTCTTGTGTTAAAATAGACGAAAAGTCTTGCTTCAGCTTCTTCAACATCTCATACATTAATCGACGTGGTCGCACATGGATAGGAGGCCCTGGAGTTCTAAGCTGTAATGTAATGTTGTGTACTGTGCAGGCTTGGGCAAATACTGGGAACTGCTTAAGAAGTTCTAAACATGTTGATTCGCCTGTTGGACTGAAGCATCACGTTACTGATGAATGAAAGGAGAAAGAATTGGTCTTACAACATCCTGCATGTACCAAGCACTGGTCAGACTTCTCTCTACAAATATCGAAGGTGAACGAGAGCTGTTGTAGCTTATCACACGTCGGTGCCATGGCATGACTTAAAGATGGGCTACATGTTTTTGTGCCCATAATTCTAGTACTAATAACCAGTTGTCAACAGTTCGTATTGACATTTCTGGCGTCACAAACCCTCTTATCTGTGGTAGCTGTGCGATCTGCCACTGCTACCCTCAAATACAACAATCTTGATGAAAGTTTCTGCTGTGTGAACATCCGGAATCTCGTCTTCGGGTGTGTATGTTGATGTGACCATTGCAACCATTATTGTTATTCAATTCACGCAGCACATTCCACTTGTGTAACAATTCTTCAAAACGACCATCCCGCACCTCAGAAAGCCAGAATTGACTACTTTCTTACTCGCTTAATTCGTTGCAGGAAGCACGAGTTCGTCTCCGTAGAATAGTGCCTGTTTGCTTAATACCTTTGTATCTCACTGAGCGTTATGGCCATATATATTCGTTATTAACACTACAGTGGTCGCGTAGGATCTCACAGATACATCTTCCTGAAGAAGGCAACCCGCGCGTCAGCGGAACTGAAGTCTCCATTGTTAATTTTCATAAGATAAATATTCAATTGCTACTATTATAATACTTGTTTTTGCCCTCCTCTTTTTTTTACTTATTCACTCCAACATCTTAGGTTAATTAAAGCTAACAAAGCAATGTTGACTCCGTATCTCACAGGAACAACGCGATGATGAATGTTCCTCCTCGTGACGCGACCATTGCCTCTGGAAGCTACATCTTTACGCTACCTGTTGGCGGATGATATTAAAACCATTATCAGTGTATCTGCTATCCCCCAGGTGGCATCATCTATCACTGTCGCAAGTGGGCAAAGGCAAGCACAGCATGCCGACGGAGCAAAATTAGATGACACATCCAGACTCCGCTGGGCACTCTAGCCTTTCCAAGGAGCCGCTTCCTCCTTGTGCATCTAAATCTATTGAAGCGCCTACAAGAATTAGAACGATATAAATTCCTGACAGGTGCACCTGATGGAGCAATGGGGTACGGATGAAACACATCTCAGCAGAGGTGACAGCATCCACATTTGTCTTTTCTTTTACTGCCCCAGCATTGTCTCCACAGATCAAGGATGACAATTTGTGATTGTACTGTACTATACTATTCTAAGGGATTCTACCATCAGGAAACATCGATGTCAACAATACTGTGGGTTCTCTTAGAAACAAGAGTGACTTTCAAAAAATGCCGCAACAGCTCACACTCTGAAGTTCTCTACAGAGAGCCCCTCATCCTCCCAGGTAAGTTCTCCGTCACAGTGCCACATCAGCCTGCTACTGATATGCCAGACTTGGTACAACGAGTATAGCAGTAAATATTTCACTTTGTCATACCGCTAGCTTCTGCTCATTCTGCTACTATACGTTTCCACCATCAGCATGACACTATGTGACCAGCACTTTACCAATTATACAATGGTTCTGTCCGGCTCTTAAGATGTGGGATATATACCTACAACACAAAGTAAACGGAAAAGTTTTGACAGTGCCTGTTGCGGTGGAGTAGCCGAGCGATCTAAGGCGCCTCGATGCGGAGCGCGCGGTTGTTCGCCGTCGGAGGTTTGAGTCCTCCTTGGGGCATGGATGTGTGTGTTGTCCTTAGGTTAGTTTACCTTAGTTTAAGCAGTTTGTAAGCTACGGACTGATGACCACGCAGTTGGGTCTGATAGATTTACAAACATTTAAACATTTTTTTGACAGTGCTCATCAATCGACTTAAAGCAACGTCCTTTAAAGACTAGGCTTGAGCTCCGTCATGTCACATCACACAGAGTAGCTCGCGATCGCATCGCCGACTACCTGGCTGCTATAATGGTCTGTGCCCGGTTAGCCAACCAGCAAGCTACGTGAATAAGTCACGTGACACAACAGTGCTCAGTCCTTCTCTTTAGGCGCTGTGTTCTCGTCGAGGCCAAAAACGAGACCAAATCGAAGATCACAACGCTCCGATGTCATCTTGGGACCCCAATCTTTTGGTACAAACGATCAACATCAACAGGATTCCTATTTGAAGAGGCAACTCTCACACTAGTCAATAGAGTTGCATTGTAGACGCCTCCACCCTCCCACGATCTCGACAAGAATCCAATGCTGCCTTTCTCACCACTTCTGCCAATCGTCAAGAGCGTATTTTGGTACTGTTTTTTTCCGTATGTCAGCCAGGCGCTTACTTACGATTACTAATCAATACATCTCACTAGTAGTCCCGATGCAACTATCGCCACAAGGGACACCAGCGACGATTACGACAGTGTTTCCTTTGGCTCCTACAATAGTAGCAAGTGCTCCACCAGCTGTCAAATCACCGTGCCGGAGTAGCCGAGAGGTCTGGAGCACCACGTTGCGGATCGCGCGGCCACCCGCGTTGGAGGTTCCAATCTTCCCTCGGGCATGGATGTTAGTTCATAAGTAGTTTGTAAATTTAGGGACTGATGAGCGCGCAGTTAAGTCTCATAAACTTTATAAATACTTGAACATACATGAGCTGTCAAATCGCAGTACAGTAGGCATCAACGACCTTATCAGTACATGGCACCTTCCACTTCAATGCTATAGGAGCCAATGTACTACGTACCAAAAACGTGAAAAGGATGACGCTTTATGATTGTCTAACGTCTGTTACTGAGCTCACCCTTCTGGCAGGGGGTTATGTGGGAGCAGCAGTGCTGACGAAAGAGAGTCCATCATGGACTAGACTACTAGTTGGCGCTTGTGTGATAGATTGCTGCATAGCTGGTGCGAAATAATCATGTATTTATCGATAGAAAGTGCATTTGTTGTGGAGACTTTCAAGCTTCTTAACCAGAGATACTAGTCTTCCTATACAATGGACTTTTAGTGTCAAAAATAGCAGATTACTCCAAATGAGCAACAAAGTCTACTGGTTATTAAGCAGTTTTGACACTCGCCGCGCTTGTTATCGCTGAAGTATTGAACATGCTTATTGTTACAATTAAAATATGTAAACGATCTTTAATACTTTGGTCTGCAGTTGCAGATAATCATCATGAAAGCCACAATATCAGCTGAATTCATTGCTGACATTAGCTTTTAATGGGACCAAATACCAGGACACTAGACACTATGCAACGAATACGAATTGTTTCTGAGGACCACGATGTTGAGCGCCATAAAGCTCCAACAACAACGAATTGTTTGCTAGCTGTAAGAATCGGAATTACAGTGTTACATATTTGTTGCTCTTATTATAACAATGACTTATGTCACCTACGATCTTAGATTTCTGGATATGGGCAGAAGTGGCTGACGACAGCATCATTTTGGTGATGGATAGTTTTAAGACGAGAATCTAGGCTATGTGACGATTTCTACTGTACATTTCTTGAACTCTGCTGCCAGGTGATGATATAACTGTACTACAATCAGCAACTCAGAAGGTACACTTAGATGTAGATTGCATATGGCGTTTTCGCTTTGTATTTTACAAAGTTAATGTACCATACATCTGCAAGAGCACTATGCAGATCTCATTGTAGTGAATGGTGGTGTTTGCTTTATATCATTATTCGTTCTTTTCTTACTTCCTTCTTGCGCCAGTGTATCAAAAATGTAGAAGAATTATTTGTAATATCGATTATTAAACATGTGCAACAATAGCGATTTCAAACGATCTTCTGAATTTTAAACTAATAATGTTTGTGAACTCTGTTTCCACTTCCTGGCATTCTGGTAATGTAAGTGTGGCATCTGCCCTTACTATTAATTTCTCCTACTCGTGTCACTACACATTTGTTACGTTAGTTGCACATATGTTACAAAGATGACAGTACAGTGTCAACACTGCGAAGCCTCTAATATCTTGGAATGTGCATATACTAAACATGTGGAAGAGAAACAACAGTACCGAAGGTAAGGAAAACGTGAAAATGTCAACTCGGTACATCTCAAAAAATTATATTTTTACGCGTCAATACATAATAAATTGACAGTGAAATATTTTTTGAAATTTGTGGAACACGGATTTAGTTGTAATAAAAACTTACGTATAATTCCCGTGTAACTACAGCGACTACGATGCACAAAACGTCTTCAGTATGTCGTGTCATTAGATAAAACCGGATCCTTGAAGAAGATCGTCGTTTCCTACTTAAGCAAATTGCTTTTAAGAATATTATTTGAGTAATCAATACCTTCGGAGATATATATTTCCTAATGGAATGCGGCCTATCCATTAACTTTCCACTGTAAAATTTCCTGCCTCTCAGTAATTACCAAGCAGACACGCCGTCATCTATAATGAAATTAGTAAGTAGTCAGAATACGATATAAACTGAATAAATAGTTACTGAACGTTACAGCGTCAATGCTTTCCACGAAGGTATTAGTTTTGTATCAATCAAGTATGATTCAATTGTAGCCAATAGCAATGATGTAATGCAGGTCAGGAAGGTCAGCATTGATCGTTGGTCGTTGCGTAATCAGTATATTTTAATGGCAGGTATAGATTTCTGCTGAAAGTGCAGTTATCATCAGAACATTAGAGATAGTGACTTTGCCTCATCATATTTTAATCGCACTTACTACGAAACAACCCTGGCACAAATAGGTATCAGTGAAACTCGTCCTACCACTAAATCAACCATGACCTAAACCCAAACAACCATGGAAGTATTCTCCCCTCCACCCCCCTCCCCACTATACTTTCGAACTCGTTCGATCAGTGACCTATTTTTACGCCGCAGTGGAGTAGCCGAGCGGTCTAAAGTGTCACGCTGCGGAGCGCGCGGTTGCTCGCCGTGGAGGTTCGAGTCCTCCCTGGGGCATGGGTGTGTGTGTGTGTTTGTCCTTAAGTTATTTACGTAGGTTTAAGTAGTTTGACCACGCAGTTTGGTACGATGGATTTACAAACATTTGAACATTTTTGACATCGACACATGTCTGTCGCCAGCGAAGTGAAGGAATAACAAATCTGGACGATAGCCTGTCGAGAAGCAGTGCTCTGTCTTACTGGCGGGCAATGTGATATCGTGAAGGAAGATCGCATCCACTTATCAGCTGTTGGAAAATGCGCTTATGTGATGTCTCTGACGAACGACAGTGTTTACGACCTTATTCTAATGTAACGATGAATACTTTAGGTTGATTAAACAATATGAGGATTGTAATCTCGTAGGCTTTCCAGGCGATTCGTGGTTTCGGGTGTACTGCCGGCGTCTTATAAACACGATATTTCGACACCGTAACTCGGCGTCTACATCAGGTGTTCCCTGAGACTCATCGACAAGCCGACCTTGACCCATATTTATGCCGAGCCGGCAGTACAACCGAATCCACGAGATGTCAATTTGAGGGTTAATTGCAAGTTATCTCAACGATATTCGTCAATCTGCGACGCGCACAATACAATTGTCACCTGCGGATGCTGTGTTTCGAGTAACGCCCTGAGGTGATGGGGTGAGAGGGAACAGGAATGATGCAAGGCGTTGGTGGGTATGGATACAGCATGGCCTTTAAGAGCATGTAGGTATTGGAGGGGCTGAAATAGATGCAGATTAGGACTGCGGTGGGGGAGTGGGGAATAGAAGAAAAGTACACACACCCGCCCACCCACCCACGTACACACACATACACACACACACACACACACAAACACACACCACAAACATTTCTTCTTCATCTACATCTACATAACAACTCAGTAATCCATTCAAAGGTGTGTAGGTACCACCACTAGCTACTGGATCTCCTATTCCACTTCCACGCCATTCCTCACATCACTAGAAACTTGGTCCAAGTCTTCCTGCATCCTACAACAGTCGTTCAATGACAACACTCTCTTGTATACCACAGCATCATCAGCAAACAGCCGCAGATTGCATCTCATTCTGTCCATCACATCATTGGTATAGATGGAAAGCAATAAAGGTCTTTCACAAGTCAATGGGGCACCCCCGACGATATCCTAGTGTCTGATGAACACTCGCCACCGAGGACAACGTACTGGATTCTGTTACTGAAGTAGTATTTGAGCCTTAACATATTTGGGTACCTAGTCTATATGCCTGTACTTTCGTTAGCAGTCAGCAGTGTGGCACCGTGTCGAATGCCTTTCGAAGATCAAGAAATATGCGGTCTGCATGTTGCCGTTCATCCATATCATGCAAGATGCTAGATCATTCAAGATGGAGAAAAGGGCAAGCTGAGTTTACAAGATCGATGCTTCCTAAAGCCGTGCTGATGCCTGGACAGAAGCATTTCCTTCTCAAGGAAATTCACTGTACTAGAACTGGGAATATGCTCAAGAATTCTCCGGCAAACAGAGGTTAACAATCGATAATTTTTTGGGTCCGGGAGTCACCTGTGCCTTCCTTCAGTCGTTTGGAACTAGATCAAAGATTCTCGATAAATGCAAGCTAAGTAAGGGGCGAATGCGGCAGTTTAATCTTTGTAAAACTGCATTGGCACTCCATCTGGATCTTTGTTTGTTTTCAACTCTCGCAGGTATCTACATCAGTTATGCCTATTACTATGTTCTCCATTTTGGAGTTAGACGATAGTCAAATGAAGTTATGTTTTAAACATTAGGTAAGGCATCGAATTAAAATTTGTGCTGTGGCAGAGATTCGAACCCGGGACCTCCTACTTGATATTTATATCACCTCGGCTTAGGCGGGATTGTTCCCGTTCGCGTTCTTTGCTAGGGTGCTATTCCAATATAGGAGAGCCCTCGCAATTTGATACGCATTTCAGAGGGAACATGAGGCAGAATTAAAGTATGTTGTGTGGAGGGAGACGTGCTTTAAGACAGTCCGTGTAGTCGCTTTGGCTTCAACGCTATGTTAGCTGAGAATACAACTTGAAGAGATTGGGAGAACTCCAGATAAAATAAAGGAGCTTAATCTCGACTACTGCAGAAGTACAAGTATTGTTGGCCTCACAGACGACTTCAAAAACATGGAATCATTGATTTTGATTAATATGGGCCTCACAAGCTTAAAGGGCTTCCCATCATTGCCCAATTTGAAAAAACTTGAACTGAGTGACAACAGAATTTCTGATGGGCTCAATGTGTTGAAAGATAGTCCAAAGCTTACTCACTTGAATCTCAGTGGCAACAAAATACTGGATATTGAAACACTCGAACCATTGAAATGGTTCAAACATCTAAATATTTCGATTTATTCAACGAGGTCTCATCAGTTGGAAATTACAGAGAAAAAGTTTTTAAGTTACTACCAAGTTTAAAAATCTTGATTCCTATTCCATGTCCTTTGAGATCACCTGACATAAATCCCCTTGATAATTTCCTATGGGGTATCTGAAGTCACTTGTGTATGTGACCCCCAGTAGATCCAGATACTGTTAGTTCCCAGAACTGAAGCTTCTTGTTATGTGAATAGAAACCCACCTGGATTTATTGTCAACATGCAACAGTATCTTGTTTGCTGATGTCTTGCTTATGTTAAGGTTGATGGCAATCAGTTTCTGGAACATTTTTAAGATAAAGTGCATTTGGTACACTCATTGTGTTAATGATGTTATTTGTAATTAAATGTAACTAATGTAAATAAAAAGCACACATTAAAAGAAGTGGTCTAAAGCTCCTGCCTAGTAAGTAAGAGGTCCCGGGTTCGAATCCCGGCCATAGCACAAATTTTAATTCAATGCCTCTCCTTATATTTAATATCTTTGGTATAACGAGACAATAGTGTCGGGATAGCACAGTCGGTAGTGCGCTTGCCCGCGAAAGGCAAAGGTCCCAGGTTCGAGTCCCGGTTCCAGCACACAATTTTAATCTGCCAGAAAGTTTCATATCAGCGCACACTCCGCTGCAGAGTGAAGTTTCATTCTGGAAACATCCCTTAGGCTGTGGCTAAGCCATGTCTCCACCATATCCTTTCTTCCAGGAGTGCTAGTCTTGCAAGTTTCGCAGGAGAGCTTCTGCGAAGTTTGGAAAGTAGGAGGCGAGGGACTGGCAGAAGTAAAGTTGTGAGGCGGCATCGTGAGTCGTGTCGGGATAGCACAGTCGGTAGTGCGCTTGCCCGCGAAAGGCAAAGGTCCCAGATTCGAGTCCCGGTTCCGGCACACAATTTTAATCTGCCAGGAAGTTTCATTAATGGTACTGTTAATATCTGGCAAAACAAATTTAAGCATTTCGGAACAGTGGGCAAGAAAACAAAGCTGAAAACAAAACTTGGCGTAGTGGAACGTAAAGACGATAAAAAACTCTTCAACCGCCTCATAGTTTTATGTCAATCACGTCCGGAAATCAATCTAAAGGAATGCATTGGAATCTATGAACTATCTGCTGTCCACGTTCTATGTTCGCAGCTGATGGAAGAATGTACTACATACAAGTTAAAAGTAAGCTAATTCACCATTATGAAAACTTGCATCTAAAAAGACAGATTCTGAATCAGAGCCAGAAGAAATTACAACTATGGTTACTTCAACTCAGTTTGAAGAAAAGAAATATTCAGTCGTAGTTGTTTATGGAATGGCAGAGGTTCACAAACTGAAAGTAGAAAAGGAGACGAAAACAATTTTTGATTTAACAAATCAGTTCCGCAAAATTATTTTTTCAAAGAATGCGAATTTCCTTAAATTCATGTTGTCTTTAACATATGACAATTCTTTGAAATATGCAGTAAGTGATCGAAGACTACAAGGAGTGTTCCTGTCATGTAGAAGATGGAATCCAACACAAATATTAAAAATATTCCTTCGAAGAAACTTCTTTCACATGATATAAACAAGGATAGACTAACGGAGGTTTTCAGTACTGTTCTAGTGGAAATCAGCTTGGATACTGGGAAAAACATTGTAGTATCCTATCGGAATCAGTCTCGGACAACCGATGTGTCGAAGCTCTAGTAACAACACAAAAAGAGGCCGATACGATAATAATACTACAAGCTCTTTCGAAAGTATGAAGGGAGCAGAAACTCTAAAAATATTTTCTCCTGATACTGATGCCCTAGTGCTAGCAACGAATTCGTGGTTTGTTGTCTCAGGAGCTAGGACACATGAGATTTCTGTTCGTATGGCATTTCAAGCGTTAGGTCACAAGCGAGCTGATGATTTGATTAGGTTGCATTCTCTCTCTGAGGGACTGATGCCACCCGATCATTTTATGGTAAAACAAAAAGAAGTTTCTTTAATACATTCATAGAAGCTGATGAGACAGTTCTTGACGCTTTCTCGTCACTTTCTGACCGAAACCAAAACTGTAACTGAAAATTCGGCTCGTCCTCTTGTTTCGGCCGAAACCGAAACTTGCATAATTAAGTTAAAAATTCTCTATATTTACGTTACACCATAAACCATTAGTTTTTCCACTTTTTAGGTTCCCCTACCTGAACTAAGCCTTCCTGAGTAAGCCTAATCAGGAGTCCATAGGAGATGACAGGGGAGGCGAACAGGTTTAGATAAATCGGCGATACTTTTATTAATGCACTTCCATATTGGAGAATTTTTTCCTCGTTGTGACATTTTCCACATAAAAAAGGAAAAAAAATTACAGGAAATTAGACTATAAGTCATCTGCCGTGGCGGAACGGCTGTGCGCATTGAGGCGCCGTGCTGCGGTGCGACCGGCCGCACGCAGTCGGGGGTTCGAATCCCCCCTCGGACATCGGTGTTTGTGTTGTCCTTAGGTTACTTTAACTTAGTTCAAGTAGTTTGTAAGCTAGGGACTAATAACCACGCAGTTATGTCCCTTAGAGTTACAAACAATAGAACATTTTTTATGTAAGTTAACTGAACTCGGTACAGTGTAATCTCGATATTTAGAGTCTCGGAATTACAAGCTGCCCATAAATACGAGCGTCATAAAACAAAACAGTAACTGTGGGTACATTCTATCTTCACAGAAAAAGGCACTCCTCCATTCTAACGCGATGTAAATAATGAAAAGGCTTTAAAAAATTTAGACTTCCAATATAAATGACTAAAAACATTGTTTCTAAGAAGGTAATAATTTTTTACACTTGTATTCTTTTTAAGGTCGATTTTTTAACGCATATATTTCGATAGTTCGATCTGATCTCCGTTCCGTTCACCTAGAATTAACGAGACTCTTGTGTAGCTACCGCAAATTCCACAGTTCTGCATACCTTCTTGTTCGATGATAGTCTTTAGTCTTTAGGTACACAACAAATATGCCAAATAGATACTACGAAATATCAGAGCCTCAACATGACTACCAAAATACCAAATACGCAGAAAGTAACCATTTGTTTGCTTCCACAAGTAGCCTTTATCAGTTTGTTACTGAGATCACTAGCTTTATATCGGCATCTTCATTTCCGTTTTTTTACAATCGGGAAACAACTTTAAATATCTCCTTTTTGACATTCCTGAATACGTAGCAGTTTCAATCAGTGCTGAAGAAAGTATTTCGAAAAATAATGTCACTGTTCCGACTAACACTATTGTTGTTGCCATTATAAATTTAGGCAAACTGAACAGGAAAATGTGTGTACCACATGATCAACGTCTCCTAAACCCGTATTAGTTATTAAAACAATCTTCTCGCTTTCAAGGAAACTCATTAACAAAACTTTACAGCATAAATACACCCTGGCCATTAAAATTGCTACACCACGAAGATGACGTGCAAAAGACGCGAACTTAACCGACATGAAGAAGATGCTGTGATATGCAAATGATTAACTTTTTAGAGCATTCACACAAGGTTGGCGCCGGTGGCGACACCTACAACGTGCTGACATGACGAAAGTTTCCAACCGATTTCTCATACAGAAACAGCAGGTGACCGGCATTTCCTAGTGAAATGTTGTTGTGGTGCCTCGTATGAGGAGGAGAAATGCGTACCATCACGTTTCCGACTTTGATACAGGTCAGATATTCGCGTATCGCGATTGCGGTTTATCGTATCGCGACATTGCTCTCGCGTTGGTCGCGACCCAATGACTGTTAGCAGAATATGGAATCGGCGGGTTCAGGAGGGCAATAGGAACGCCTAGCTGGATCCTAATGAGCTAGGTCGTGAATTACCTTTCCCTTCCTTTCCCATTCCTTTTTTTGTTTTTCTCCCTTCTCTCCACCTGAAGAAGGAACACAGTTCCAAAAGATTCTTATTTTCCTCCTTTTATTCTGAGTGTAACTATCGGCAGTACAGCAAAAAGGTAAGTACCGGGCAGCCAGTCTATCTCTTTTGAATAATAATTTATCATCTCTGGAGAATTTCCATATTAATCGAACAAACTTGGATAGTTAGTTACATTATTTAATAATAACAGTTAGCATTAGTTTGTTACTTCTTTATTTGTTAATTAATTACTGGGTAAGTTTTATTAGTTAATTATTTATTTAGTGTGATAGTTCTGTTATTCACTTAGTGCAGTTAGTTTACTATTGTAGTTAGTTTTGTTAGTGATTAATACAGTTAGTCATTAGTTAATTTAGTTGTTTTAGTAAGTAAGTAAGTTAGAATATGTAGTTTTCTAGTAAATTTGTCCAGTTAGTTACTTTCTTAGTAAGTTTAGTTTTAGTTTGCTGTTCCAAGGGTTAGTAATTTTAGTAACATAGTTATGTTTGTAAGATAATTAGGTAGTTATTTAGTTATGGTAGTTAATTTAGGTGATTAGGCATTTTAGTTAGTGAAATAGTAGCTACTTTGTTTAGATAGTACACTTAACTTTGTTAATTTTGTGAGTAACATTACTTAGTTAATTTTTTGTGATTTATTTAGTTCGATTAATTAGTTGGTTAATTAGCATTGTTTCTTCATTTGTTAATATGTTTAGTTAGTTAGTATCACAGTCTAACATAATAGTCGAGACACCCACTGGCGTAAAAGCTGTTACTGTCTGACAGCTAGCGCTCCAAGCGGTGTGCAAGGGAGTTGCCCTTTAACCTCATGCCTGTAACACTTCATTTTCAATACTTTTCTGCGTAATTTCCGAAATGATTGTTTTATTAGACTTGATGGCGTTAAATATCAGTCGAAAAGGATTACGCTAATATTAAAACTTGTGCAGCTACAACAGATGAATGAAATGGCGAAATCTTAAACCACTCGCGCAGAAATACGCGCGAATCCAAAATATTTTTGCGGCTTTTCCCATTGAAACTAAAAATAAATAGGTCAGCACACAGATACAGTAAGAATCGTGGTCATGTAGCTCCATAAGTAAACGGGTGTGACAACTCCCGTTTCGTTGTGTGTTTACTTTGGCGTACACATGTTAGAAAAACTACGACTTTCGTCTTTATCATCGTTCTGTGTTGGACGATGTAGCCTAATGACAAGTAACAGTAGAAGTAGGTTGAAGACGTTATTTTACCGGTAGATGAAAGTTTACCAGTCTTTCCTCATTACGTTTAGGTGCAAAGCAAACACGAATTAACGAGATTTATTTCTGAAAACTCGGGCGAGTACGACTACTGACGCCCAGATTTAATTTTGATGTTAATATCGTCTTTACCTTTTGGATATTTGCCTGTCTCCTCCTTTACAATGTTAGAGGTAGTTTTCACCTTATTTTCAAATTCTGTTTCTTAAATTATGAAGTTTTAAAATTTTCTAGTAGCTTTTGGTCTTCAGCTCTCTGTGGCAATTTCTTTTTAAGGGACAATTGTGGCGGCTTTTTCAGTATTTCGAATAATGTTAGTACAGCATTCCATACGTTTCTTCCTATCTGCGTTCATGAACTGGTTTTATTCTAAGTGCAACGAACAAAATTTCACGTTATTGTACAGGTAAATGGCATCTTTCTTCAGCAGATATTTTCTTCTGCAATTTATGTGTAATTTTCTACTCCCAAAAAGATAAAGAATCATTAATTATACTTAAATTGATGTAATTGTCCGGTTCGTAACTAAAACATTTCCGATGCAGGATAATGTTACAAAGCTTTGAGGGTCCTTAGGAAATTTGAAAAATGACAAATATGGTGCTAAAATTACTTGCGCTACAAGCGTTTCCGGTTCAAAAAACCATCACAAAAACGAATATAAGCTGTAAGTAACACGACACAATTCACGAGATACCGATAACTCAGTAGGGTCCCCTGCTGGTCGCTTGACGCATTACGATCGCAACGGGTAACAAAAATTCGCTCGAGTGTCGTGACTGGTATGTTAGACTGTGGTTAGTATCTTAAGATCATTAGTTACCAATTAGTTATATAGTTAGTTAGTTTGCTTAGTTAATTAGTGTATTTTTTAGTTACGTAGTTAGTTTAGGTACTTTGCTAGTTAACTAGTTTGTTTTGTTAGTTAGTTACTGTAGTTAGTCAGTTAGCTGGTTAGTTGGTAAGTAAGTAGGTAAGTTAAGCGAGTAATTTTATTTGGTTAGTTTAGTTAATGGGTTAATTTAGTTAGTTAAGATGGTTAGATAGTTGATTTAGTTACTTAGGTAGTGAGTTAGTTTAGTTTATTGGTTAGTTAATTAGTAAGTTTAGTAAGTAAGAAAGTCATTTATTTAGTTTTGTAGTAGTTAGTTTACTAGGTAGTTAGTTTTGATATATAATTAGTTTAGATTTGTTATTTAGTTAGTTATGCAGTTGGTTCAGTAGTTACTTAATGTAGCTACTTAAATAGTTAGTTTGTATGTCCATCAATTAGTTTGTTTAGTTAGTTTATTTTTTAGTGAATAAATGAGTTAGTTGGGTTAGTTAGTTACATATTTAAGTAGTTTAGTTAGCACAGTTAGTTAGTTAATGAGTTTATTTTCTAACTTATGCAGGTAATTATTTTAATTAGTTAGTTTCCTTAATTATTTAGTTATCTGGTTATTTGGTAAGTAAGTAATTAAGTAATTTACTTAGTTTCTTAGGTTATTACTTAGTTTAGTTAGTTGGTTGGTTGGTTGGTATAAGTATTAGTTAGTTTGCATGTTTAGTTAATTAGTTACTTAGCTTTTTACTTCATTTCTTAGTTAGAATATTTTGTTAATAATTTTAGCTCTTACCTTTCCCCTGTTGCCAATACAACGAAGTGCACTGTAAATTGATACATGCTCTGCTGTTGGTTGTTTTGAATGACACATGATCGGTGCAGCTATGCAATATTGCAATGTAAGAATGTGTAGCAGTTGTTTTATGGACAAACAATGCTACAAAATGTTTACTAAACAGTGGCACATTCCCTTTTAATATATTCTTCTCTAGGAAAACGTATTACAAGGAAAAATTGTAGTTACTATCGAATAAGTGAAGAGAATTCGTAATACATTTGTTATGCACACATTCTTCTACCAGAAATAGTACGAATTTAAAGTATAACTGATGTTTTGAGATGTAGTTGAAACAAGTACATTTGCTGTTAACATATGATTCTACAGAAAGAAATTTATAAAATAGAAATATTTTTATAGGATCTGATAACTGAGTAAAATTCGCAGCAGGCTGGATCGACGTTTTGAAAATATTTATTATACTGTGTTCTAGATTGGTAATTCACCATGGTTACGAGTAATCTATGACAAATAATGTCGATAGTTAGGCAGTTGGTGTAGTAAATTAGATAAGTTATTGTGTCAATTTCTTAATTAGTTTCGTTAGTATGTATATTGAGTTAATTAATTAAGAGTATTAGTTAGTCAGGTACTTAGTATACTTCATTAGTTAGTTATTCTGTTTAGTTAGTTAGTCTTGTTGGCTAGATTGTTAGATAATTACTTTAATTAGTTACTTTGTTAATTAGGTATTTAGTCATCTTGTTAGTTATTTTATGTTAGTTAAATCTGTTAGTTAGCATTGTTAATTATTTGGTAAGATAGTTTAGTTAGTCAGTTAGGTAAATTTGTTATATAGTTGGATAGTTTGTTATTTTCCTTTGTCATTAATTAGGAAATCTTTAGTTAATTAGTTATTTTCTAATTAATTTCTCTAGTCATTACTTAGTTGGATTTATAGTTAGGATGCTAGTTTCGTTAAATATTAACTTTTGCTAGTTAGATAGTTTATCTAATTAGTTGGTTACATTGTTATACAGTTTGTTAGTTTAGTTAGTTACTTCAATTAAATAGTTAGTCTAGTTAGTTGGTAAGTATATAGGTAACATAGTTTATTTACTTATTTAATATAGTTAGTGGGTTATTTTAGCTAGTTTTGGTGGTTAGTAGCTTACTTTATTGGTTTAATTAGTTAGGTAGTTAGATGGTTTATTTCAAGGATTGGTTTGTATGTTTGGTTAGTTAGTCAGTCAGTTACTTAGTTACTTAGATAGTTTCTTTATTTATTTAGTTAGTTTATTAAAGTAGATAATTATTGACTTAGTAAGCCTTGTATGTGGGACGTTGCTTTCTATGGGGGTGAAATGGTGATGATAAGCAGTTCAGATGAGAGCAGAATGGATGATTCAACATGTGGTCGATGCATTGATCACATGTCTAATGGGAAGGTACTGGACTGAACTAGGTAGAAAAGCAATTTGTGGGATTCATTGAAAGAAGAGATCAATTGATAGTGTGACACAATAATTTATTTTATGTATCATTATAATTTATTATCTTAGTATTTCCTATGCATTGAACGTTTAGCATACATGTTAAATATATCGAAAATTGTAGTTAACCTTTTAAATCTTGTGTCAAGACAATTTCCTCTGTATTAATATGTTTGTCAAATGTTATGTAGCCTTATAATATTGTACAGGCTCCAGATTTGGGCTTTGTAAATCGTGTTAATGCATAAAAGATCGGGTACAAGCCTATCTTAACAAATAAGGATAACGTGGAAGCAAAAATTGGCACAACTGGCTAACTTGCATGATTAAGATGCAATAAGTAACAATGTCAGTGATATGTGGTGCTGTGTAGACTGGCTCTTTTCTTAGATGTCATATACATCGAGAGGAATATTAAATGTGTGTGAATGTCAAGCACATTTAAGGGTGTTTACTGGTGGAATACTAAACAAATCAGACGCCAAGAAGATTCATTTTGCCACTTTAGGCAAGAGTCAGTGTAAGACACCACAGTGAATTATATTTTGGCACTATTCTTCCATGTCAGGTTAGATTGGATTAGTGCTTATACCACAGATCATGAATATGACATTCCATAATGATGTGGAAAATGTTTTAAATAAAATGTTTCTTTTCTGATAGTTGAAGACATACATCTTTCATTTTTTTACTTGTATTTTTTTCCATAATTACTAATTTATAACACAAAATTAATCTACTGAGTAGAAGGAGCTGCCTTTTAACATCGTATTAGATAGTAATGGGCTATCTCTCACACTTTTGATGCTATTTGGTAAGCAACCAAAAACATTTGTTGGAGCATAATTCACCCCTTTCTGAGCCAAAGTTAGATTTCATCCTGAATAGTAAAAATCGTCCTTCCTCCTAGTTTTGTAGTTATGCATGCAGCCGTTCCTTTTCAGTTGTGTTGTTTCAATAATAAAAAATTTCTTAAGGGGAATCGGAATGCCCTATCTCGCCAATGTTAAATTGGTTACCTTAATGTACTTTTTTCTCTAGAACTGTTATATAAAGAACTTTGAAATTTTGACAGCTATTTTCAGCAAATGTGGTTCGCTAACTGAACTAAAGCCAACACTTTCTTTCTGTTCGTATAATATTTATGATTTTTTTACCATAAGCCATTTATATCTGAAAAAATTTAACATAAATTTCCCTGGTTCAGAGAATAAGCCAAATTTTGTCTTGATTCTAGTTCAGTGGCTTCTTTAACTGCTATATAGTATTTCTGAAAATTGGAATGTTATTGGTCTAGTCGTTTGTGCGATAAAAGTACATGTAACACTAAAAATGTCAAATGCCAGAAAATGCGATTAAAGTAATTTATTATGAAAATTCACAAATACCACTTATCCTATTATCAAAAGAGTCCAGCAGAGTAATCAGGTTCATCTTGTAGTACTTCTTCTTCTTCACCTAGAAGCTTTATTCTACTGGCTACCCCAGCTTTTTTTCACATTAAATTCAGCTGCATACTGAGCCTTCCGTACTTGCATGTTGTCCAGAAGCTGTAGACCTCTGACGGTGTTCGTAGGAGAAACAATGCAAAGACTTTCCACGACCCTTAGCCTACCCATATGACCATCACTGAATGGCGTAACAGAATCACTGACTTCCCATTTATGCCAACAAATGAAGACCTTAGGGGTAAATAATGATAATCCTCATTTATAAAGTGCTGAGATATGACGACTTGTAAGTTTGAAAAATAGCTTCTATTACATGCTTTAATATTTGTTTTAATATTTATATTTGCCATCTCTCTTCAGCTTCATGTACTACTTGAAGAAAATGAAACATTTTGTCGGATATGTCTGTTTGCACGAATTACATTAAAAATACAACAGTTGAAGGTTATCATTATTTACCCCCAAGGTCTTCAAAAACATTCTTAGGTACATGAGTCCATATGTTACTGAATGACATATTCACATCCATCATCGAATGTATTTGAATGACTATGGTACTAATGGAAAGATCAAAGATTCTACAACTGTAGAGCGAACTCCATAGCCTTCTATATCTAATATATTCGGAAATGTAAAGATTTAAATGTGTAAACGTCGGATGGTTTGTAATTTTGCTGGGTGCATATTTAATTTTGAATAATGAAAAATAAATACTTCCTACTTTACTTTATGCGCTTTAAAACGAAAAATATTTTACCATTTTGCGGCACACACACACACTCACACACACACACACACACACACACACACACACACACACACACACACATATATATATATATATATATATATATATATATATATATATATATATATATATTGTTAAGTACAGTGAAGATCCCTAACTCCTTAAATAAATGTCTGTAGAATGATCTTGGGTGTGCTTCAGCAATTATTGTGATTACACGGTTTCATGCTATGACTACTTCTTTACTCAGTGATGAATTATCACATAGTATGATGCCATATACCAGAATTGATTGAAAAATCAGGGCATACTGTTCTATTTTACTGAGATGTCTATAACGTAAATTCGCAATAACCATAATTGCATAAGTAGCTCAACTCAAACTTTTCAGCACTTCATCGATGTTTTCCTTCTTATTTAATCTCTCATCACTGAGACGACAAAACATTTATTAATATTCTACCTTTGCTATACAGACTTGTATATAATGTGTTTTCTCGAAAGTCATCGAGAGACCATTTGCAGGCAACCATTGGGTCCTGTAGTGGCAATTAAGTGCACTTACGAACATTGCAGTAAATGGAACATTTTATGTCATAATCACTTACTGTGCTTTTAATCTGCTGCAAAGCATAAACAACCACTAGGATTCTTGTTGTAAGATATAGTCAGGGAATCCTCAATTTAATATTGGAGATGTTTGTAGGGGATAAAAGTAGCAGTGAAGACCAAGAGACGAGTACAACAATGAGGTTCAATTGAATGTGGGCTACCGTTGTTATTCATATATGAAGAGGCTTACGCAGGATAGGGTAGCGTGGAGATCTGTTTCAAATACATTTTGCACCAAAAAACACAAAACACCAAAAAAATTTTAACCTGTCAGTATTTAAGGTCTACATTCTAAGAAGTGAACGTATTTTTTTTTTTTTTCGTTTCCACCTCAAATGACCCAAAAATCGTACATTAATTGAAAAGCAGAGTAAAAGGTGAAAGGCATTTTGAACGCTAATTGGTCCAACTGCGGAGTCTGGCAGCAGCTGTACTTTGTTCTCGTTGCTGCCGTAACGACTCCCTTTCAGCTCCCACTTCGCTACCCAGGTATTATTACGCACCATGCCGCTCCGCTCTCTGCCATTAATTCCGCACACGGAGTTAGCCTCTCATTTGGAAGTCCTTCCAGAACCAGAAAGGATGCTAAGGACGCTATTTCGTTTACTCTTTTGCCACATAAATTTCGTTGCAGCGTAAAGGACGGAATGAAAATCGCAGATTAACCCTTTAATGGGTAAACGCGCTTGTACGACTTGTCATGTACCGGGTGTACGCGTAACGGATATTTTCACAAGGGAATTTCTACAGCACGGATTTCTCTTACTGTACTGCTTTTCCAAGCAGCGAGAGGATCAAAGGGGAAGTATGCACACATGACTGAACACTTTATTTCTAGTAATTGTTTTCTTTCGGCTTGGATTGGTTGAGACTACATTTATTTAGGGTAATTTGAGAATAAATTTTCAGTCAATACCTTTTGATGAAACTACCGTCACATTTCTTCCTCCATATTCGATCGAATATTCCTCTTTAACGCCATGTTTCCAAGCCTATACTAAAAGGACCTGCACCTTCCTTATTGATTTGTTTATACAGTTCATTATTGCCTCCCTTTTTGTGTTCTTTTTCATGAGGTTATTTTCTCATACTCTTTTATGCCACTTTTGTCTGTTACAGAGACTAGTAAATAATGCCTAGATAGCCCAGTTGTTAAAAGAATATATTCAGTCTAGGCTATAACTGCATCGCTCACGTTGATGTCCTGGCTTTCATGTCAAAGACATTGCAGTCTCCCTTCTGTAAATTTGCTTTCATAGCAGAATATGCTTCTTGAATTTCGTATATTTAATATGACTTTATTTTCAGCCAGGGAGTTTCGTTGGTAGATGTGAAGTGGTCATGATTAAATAATTCGTAATTATGATTGCAGAATTTCGTAACAACTGATCTGTAGCGATTTGCACAACCTGCAGTATAGTTTAGTTTTAATAAATAAATCGGCCTAGTGGAAGAGAATAAATAAAATCTCTATACATATTTAAACTAACGTATCTCCGAAAATATTGTATCAGCGGTTTGGAAAAGTTGAATTATTCACAGCATAGTCAGATTCACAATGCTCGAATTTATGAAAATGTATGTTCAAGGTTCATCACACGCTTTTCACTAACGCCAATGACACTTCAAAATGAAAATAAAATCTCGTGATTGTATAAAATTCATTGTAATAAATAAAGTTTTCTCTCGCAATGGATAATATTATTAGATCACAGCGAGAATAACTAACCTCAATGGCTCCAAAAATCTGGTATATTCAAATATGGTTATCAAAGTTAATCACAGTTTAAGGAACTCATAAACCGCTTTAGTTTGATTGGGAATTAAAATCCTTTCGTCTGAATAATGTCATAATCAATATTTCATTAGAGATGTTAAATCCAAATTGGAAAATCGTAAATGACATTAAAGATATTACTTCACTTGGTACGCCAAAGAGGAGAAACGTCTTTCTCTGTATATATCACGAAAATAACGTTTAAATATTCAATACATTTTCAGAATAGTCACTTAACAGTTATTACAAACTTGCCATAAAGACAAATATCCTTCAGTCTACTATAAGCAATAGGAGTTAATGACGTAATCAGTAATAGCATAGTACTATAAAAAATGGTCTAGTGGTAATATTTATCGTTTTTTTTTCTAAACGTAGTACTGAGATTTATTTAGCCATCTTTGATCTTCGAACTCTTACATATTTTGCTTCTACATCTACATCTACATGGGATACTCTGCAAATCACATTTAAGTGCCTGGCAGAGGGTTCATCGAACCACAATTATACTATTTATCTCCCATTCCATTCTCGAATAGCGCGCGGGAAGAAAGAACACCTGAATCTCTCTGTTCGAGCTCTGATTTCTCTTATTTTATTCTGATGATCATTTCTACCTATGTAAGTGGGAGTCAACAATATATTTTCGCATTCGGAGGAGAATGTTGGCGATTGGAGTTTCGCAAGTAACCCACGCCTCAGCGATAAGCGCCGTTGTTCTAATGATTCCCATCCCAGATCCTGTATCATTTCCGTAACGCTGTCTCCCCTGTATCGTGACAATACAAAACGAGCTGCCCTTCTTTGGACTCTCTCGATGTCCTCCGTCAAACCCACCTGATAAGGATCCCACACTGGGCTGCAATACTCCAAAAATGGACGGACAAGCCAAATGATATACATTTAATTACAATAATTCGCCTTCTTGGTATTTAAAATTACCCTATAAGATGGCATAAAATGTAAATTATTTAATATTACTGTTATGATTATTATGTGATATTACATACCTCCCTGAACGGAGGCTGCTTACATTTGTCAACAGCCTGGTCCTGAAGCAAACAACTTGCAACAAAAAGTATTTTAAAAAATTGACCATAACCCCTGATAATGATACTTAAATTGGCACACAAACGACAGCACAGTTTGTTCAGCATTTACACACACAATGTTTTTAGAGTACTGATAGAGTATAATAGTCTAATGTCGCACATCAAGTGATAAGGGAAAGAAATGACAAATGGAATCCAACAAATAAATTTAAAAATTAGTCTTCACATGGACTAAGTGTTAAGAACAAAAAGTACAAAGAAAAAATACATATGGTTATGGACATTAGTTGATTCAGATTTTGATGGCATTTTTATTTATATTTAAGATACAATGTTTTCGCTGAAAATTTAGACTTAGGTAACTTTAAATTGACTGAGCATAATCATGACTTTAAGAAATAGCTGGGATACCGAATTCGACCTGAATCACACCCACACTGTCCACTTATGATCTCTAGTATCCTCTGAACATATATTAAATGTAAAAATAAGTTTATAGCTATCTTCTAAATAGTTTGATCATACACTTATATATTTCCCCACGAAGATATAGAGATACATACATAATAATTGCATCTATATATTTACCTGTGTTTGTTTGTACATATGCAGATATGTGCCATTATATAAACATGTACAGTATATAGTGGGAATAATAATTTAACGCTAAATGTTTATTTCAATCTTAATTCTGCCATTATAAGGAAAGGCTGATTAATTAGATTAAAAATATTTTATTTAAATAGTATCTTAAAATTGCCAAACAGCAAGAAAAATTAAAATTGACAACATGGTGACTAGTTTCGATTGTCCTCTTTGGACCTGAAAACAAGATAAAAAAAACTGACTTGAGAAAATTTTTTACCGCTCAGAAAAAGATTTACAATGAAAGAATAAAAATGAATTTTTATGCGTGGGCTACGGCACTCGTAAGAAATAAACAATCACAAGTGATTTACTTAAGCTATGTGGAGAATATAACTTGACACACTGTGCTGATACTGTTGGACTGAAAGTTTTGTGTATGTAGGGTTTTGTATTTAGGCTATAACAACTACGCCAATATGCTTTATAAACATCAAAGCCTTATAACGTTGTAAAGCAGTAGAAATAAGTGGAAGTCGGCATCTAAGTTAGAGTTCTTGAAACTATCGGACATCCATTATCCAAACAGATAGAAAAATATTTAGTGGGAGGAGAGGCATTGAATTAAAATTTGTGCCACACCCTGGTTACTGGGCAAGTGCTTTAACTTATTAGCCAAAATGACCATAGAGCTACTGCCTCATGTTCCCTATGTAATACGTGATGTGTTTCTGGAACTTGATTTATTATTTGATATTTAGATAGAGAAACACTAAGCTAGATGCCTAATGTATACGGCTAAATTACCATCTCTAATTTCACAGTAACTTGCGATTTGAAGAGCCAAAGAAACAGGTATAGGCATGCGTATGCAAACACATAGATACGTAAACTCTCAAGCATGGCGCTGTGGTCGACCACGTCTTTAAAGACAAAAGGTGTCTGACCCAGCCGTTAGAGCGGTTACTGCTGCTACAATGGCATATTATCACGATTTAAGTGGGTTTGAATGTGGTGTTATAGTTTGCGTACGAGAGGTGGCACACAACATCTACGAGTCAGCGATGATGTGAGGATTTTCCCATGCGACCATTTCATAAGTGTACTGTGAAGAGTCAGGTGAAATACCAGATGTCTGACATCGCTGTGGCCGGGAAAAGACCCTGCAGGAACGGATCCCCACAAGAATTGAATCATTCCACGTGACAGATGTGCAACTCTTCTGGAACTGCTGCGGATTTCATTCCTGAGCCATCAACAAGTGTCACAAGCGAACCATTCAACGAAACTTCATTGATATATGTTTTCAGAAACTAAAGCCCACTCCTGTACCCTTGCTGACTGCATGACATAAAACTTCACATCATTTCTGCACCCTTTAATTCCGACCTTGGACTTGACTGCAAACATGTAGTTTTGTCTGACGATTCTCGTTTCCAGTTTATCGAAAGGATGGACGTGTACGGGTATGGAGACAACTTCATGTATGCATGGACTCCGCATGTCAGCAGGAAACTGTTCAAGCATGTGGCTCTGTAATGAGTTGGAGAGTGTGCAGCTGGAGTGATATGGGATACCTGATGTGTCTAGATATGACTCTGACAGGTGAACCGTACGTACGCTACAGAGATATCCACCCTCTTCTACTCGTATGGTGCCGGCCGCGGTGGCCGAGGAGACTGAGGCGCTTCAGTCACGGTCTCCACGGTCACTACGGTCGGGGGTTCGAATCCCCCCTCGGGCATGGATATTTGTGCCGCCTTAGTATTAGGTAGTTCATAAGTAGTTCGTAAGTTTAGGGACTGATGACCCCGTAGTTAAGTCCCATAAGCTATACAAACATTTTTACTCTTATGGACAGTCCTGCAGTACGCATGGTGCCATCCCTCTAGCAGTAGTTCACTCATTAGTCGAGTCCATGCAGCACTTCTACACTATAGTAGCCTTGGTGTCAGTTTCTTAGGCTCTTCAGTGTAAAGAACGAAAGCAATGTAGAAACTAAATTGTAATTGTAAATGATTTTGCAACCATCTTCCTGTTTAAGTATCTCTGGTCTTTTGATGCACAATCTGGATGTCGTCATTAGAGCCATTCTGGGTTGGTGATAGAGGACACCAAAATGAGGGACGATATTTTAAATTTAACATTTAAGGAATCAATCACGCAGGAGGAGCATGCAAACATACCCTTATTTGATGATCGCAAACTCCCAAATGGAGGACATACAATAGTGGCCATTAAAATTGCTACACCAAGAAGAAATGCAGATGATAAACGGGTATGCATTGGTAAAATATACTAGAACTGACATGTGATTACATTTTCACACAATTTGGGTGCATAGATACTGAGAAATCAGTACCCAGAAGAACCACCTCTGGCCGTAATAACGACCTCGATACGCCTGGAAATTGAGTCAAACAGAACTTGGATGGCTTGTGCAGGTACAGATGTCCATGCAGCTTCAACACGATACCACAGTTCATCAAGAGTAGTGACTGGCGTATTGTGACGAGCCATTTGCTCGGCCACCGTTGACCAAACGTTTTCAATTGGTGAGAGATCTGGAAAATGTGCTGGCTAGGGCAGCAGTCGAAGATTATCCGTATCCAGAAAGTCCCGTACAGGACTTGCAACATGCGTTCGTGCATTATCCTGCTGAAATGTAGGGTTTCGCATGAATCGAATGAAGGATAGAGCCACGGGTCGTAACACATATGAAATGTAACGGCCACTGTTCAAATTGCCGTCGATGCGAACAAGAGGGGTCCGAGGCGTGTAATACGCCAGTATGGCGATGACGAATACACGCTCCAATGAGCGTTTACCGCGATGTCGCCAAACACGGATGCGACCATTATGATACTATAAACATAACTTGGATTCATCCGAAAAAATGACGTTTTGCCATTCGTGCACCCAGGTTCGTCGCTGCTTACACCATCGCAGGCGCTCCTGTCTATGATGCAGCTCAAAGGTAACCGCAGCCATTGTCTCCGAGCTGATGGTCCATGCTGCTGCAAACGTCGTCGAACTGTTCATGCAGATGGTTGTTGTCTTGCAAACGTCCCCATCTGTTGACTCAGGAATCGGGACGTGGCTGCACGATCCGTTACAGCCATGTGGATAAGATGGCTGTCATCTCGACTGCTGGTGATACGAGGCCGTTGGGATCAAGCACGGCGTTCCGTAGTGCCCTCTTTAACCCAGTCATTGGATCCCGACCAACGCGAGAAACAATGTCGCGATACGATAAACCGCGATAATCTACAATCCGACCTTTATCAAAGTCGGAAACGTGATGTTTCACTTTCTCCTCCATACACGAGGTATCGCAACAACGTTTCACCAGGCAACGCCGGTGAACTGCTGTTTGTGTATGAGAAATCGGTTGTAAACTTTCCTTATGTCAGCACGTTGTAGGCTGGCGCCAAACTTGTGTGAATTTTCTGAAAAGCTAATCATTTGCATATCACAGCATCTTCTTCCTGTCTGTTAAATTTCGCAGCTATAGCACATAATCTTTGCGGGGTAGCAATTTTAATGGACAAGAGTGTAGTAATAGGCATAGCCCTTGTACAGAAATAGCTTCGAGAGTTGTAAACAAATACGTCGAGATTGGGAGGGGGGGGTACCAATACAGTTTTACGAAAATTACTTTGCGGCGTTGACCCTTTAGTTAGCTTGCATTATGGCGAATCTTTGATACAGCGTAAAGTTTCAAATGACTGGAAGAAGGAGCAGGTGACGTCCGTGTATAAGAAAGGTAAAAGAACGGACCCGAAAAATTACCAGCAAATATCATTAACATCATTTTGCTGTAGAATTCTTGAGCATATTGTCAGTTCTAATATAGAAAATTTCCTGGAATCGGGAAAGCTCTGTCCATGTATCACAATAGCTTTAGGAAGCATCAATCGTTCGAAACTCAGCTTGCCCTTTTCTGTCATGAGATCTTGCGAGCTATGGATGAACTGTAAATGGCAGACTGAATATTTCTCGATTTTCGAAAGGCGTTTGACACGGTGTTATCATCTACATCTTCATACATACACCGCAATCCACCGTACGCTGCGTGGCGGAGGGTACACTGTACCGCCACTAGGCATTTCCTTTCCTATTCCACTTCCAAATAGAAAGAGGTAAAAAAAGAATGCCCATATGCCTACGTACGAGCCATAATTTCTCTAATCTTGTTATTGTGATCACTACGCGAAACGTAAGTATGTGGCAGCAAGATCGTACTACACTCAGCTTCAAATTCCATCCCTCTAAATATTCCCAACAGAAATTCATGAAAAGAACGTATTTTCTCCAGCGATCCCCAATTGAGTTGCCGGATCATTTCCGTGACACTCGCGCATTGGTCGAAACCACCAGTAACAAACCTAGCTGCTCGCCTCCGAACTGCTTCTATGTCTTATTTTAAACTGATTTGCTGCGGGTCGCAAACAATTGAGCAATACTCAAGAAGTGATCGTACAAGCGGTCTCCTTTACAGATGAAGTACATCTTCCCAAAATTCTCCCAATAAACCGAAGTCGGCTGTCCGCCTTACTCACAACTGTCCTTACATGTTCGTTCCATTTCATATCGCTCTGCAGTGTTACGCCTAGATATTTGAACGACGCGACAGCATCAAGAAGCTCACTACTAATGCCGTATTCGAATATTATGGGATTGTTTTTCCTATTCATGCGCATCACCTTACATTTCTCTAAATTGAGAGGTAACTGCCATTCTTCGCACCAACTAGAAATTTTGTCTACGTCATCCTGTATGCTATTACAGTCAGTTACAGACGACACCCTCCCATACACCACAGCATCATCAGCAAACAGCCGCAAATTACAACTTACTCTGTCCATCCGATCATTTATATAGATAGAAAATAATAGCGGTCCAATCACACTGCCTTGGGGCACGCTTGACGATACACTCGTCTCTGATGAACACTCGCCGTCGAGAACAGCGTACTTAGGAAGTCTTCCAGCCAGCCACAAATCTGTGAACCTATTCAATAAGCTCGTATCTTCGTTAGCAATCTGCAGTGTGGCACCGCGTCAAATGTCTTTTTGAAGTCGTGAAAAGCGCAATCCGCCTTTTGCCCTTAATCCATGGCTCGCAAGATTTCATGTGGGAAAAGGGCAAGCTCAGTTTCGCATGAAAGATATTTCCTCAACCAGTGCTGATTCGTAAAAAGAAGCTTTTCCGTCTCAAAGAAATTTACTATATTCGAACTGAGAATATGCTCCAAATTTCTACAGGAAACTGATGTCAACGAAATTGGCCTGTAATTATGTGGGTCAGTTCTCTTTCCTTTCTTATAAACGGGAGTCACCTGCGATTTTTTTCCAAACACTAGGAACTTTACGCTGAATTAAAGATTTGCGATAAATGTAAGCTAAGTAGGGGGCTAATGCCGCAGAATAGTCTTTGTAAAACCGAACTGGTGTTCCATCCGGACCAGCAGACTTTTTCGTATTTAGCTCTCTCAGCTGCTTCTCTACACCGGAAATACCTATCACCTCCATTTCGGAATTAGTACGTTGATAAAATGATGGTACATTTGTGCGACCCTCCTGCGTGAAAGATTTCTTAAAGGTTAAATTTAGAACATCAGCTTCCCGTTTGATTTTTTTCTATTACTGCCCCGGAATGATCAACGAGTGACTGGATAGTGGGCTTTGACCCGCTTATCGATTTTACATAAGACCAGAATTTTTTCGGGTTCTCGGAAAGATCTTTTGCTAAGGTATGGCTGTGGTAATTATTGTATGCTTCGCGCATAGGTCTTTTTATAGACGCACGAATCTCTACTAACTTTTGCCTGTCATCATTTACGTGTTCTTTTTTGAACCGAGAGTGCAACAGTCTTTGTTTTCTCAATAGCTTTCTAACATTATTATTATACGCGGTGGAGCTTTTCCATCCTTAATCGACTTTAAAGGCACATATTTCTCTAACCCTTTATATACAATGCACTTAAATTTAGTTCACAATTCCTCTACATCCATAGTACACGATGCCCATTCATTTTCTAAGTGCGATCCTAACAATTGCTTATCGGCTCTCTCCAACAAAAACACGCTTCTAGCTTTTGGTTTATGAACTTTGGCCACCATCAACGCTATGACGATATCATGATCACTAATTCCTGTCTCTACACAGACATCGTTAATAAGGTCGAGCCTGTAGGTAGCTATAAGGCTATAAGGTCTAAAATATTTAAAAAAAGTTTTCTAAAAAAATAATAATAAATAATAATAATAACCAGTTACTTTCTTTGATGTGAGTCGAATGTCCCATGAAAACGTGTATACCCAAGAGCCAATTAATTAATTAATTACACCATCTCTTACATGTGCTACCAAACCGCCCTCAGATGAGAAAGCGTCTAGCCAATGAACATTTCTGACACCTTGAGACATTTCGGAACTAACAGACGCCAACTGCACAGGACAGAGAACTGAAAGTTTCGTGGCCGATGCCTGGCTCCAGCGAGTCGCGAAGCCCGCAAACGTATGTCTTAGCAAAACGTATTGCTTTCCGCCGTCCCAAACTACATCACCTTCCCTCCACATCAGTCTTTTCTGAGGGGGATTCGGAGCCTCATCTGATACGCATTGAATTCAATTCATTGCAGCCGGCTGCAGTGGTCGAGCGGTCTGCGGCGCGCCAGTCTCAGTCTGCACGGCCGCTACGGTCGGGGGTTCGAATCCCCCCTCGGGTATGGAAGTTTGTATCGTCTTTAGTATAAGGTAGGTCATAAGTAGTTTGTAAGTTTAGGTACTGATGATCTCGCAGTTAAGACCCTTAACAAACATTAGAACAATTGAAACTTCCTGGCACATTAAAATTGTGTACTTGAACCGGGACTCGAACCTGGGACCATTGCCTTTCGCGGGCAAGGGCTCTACGGACTGAGCTATCCCGACACACTGATGACCCCGTAGTTAAGTCCCATAGACTTTACAAACATTTTTTTTATCCCGACACGACTCACGATGCCGTCTCACAACTTTACTTACGCCAGTACCTCGCCTCCTACTTTCCAAACTTGCCTGCGAAAGGCAAAAGTCCCAGATTCGAGTCCCGGTTCCGGCACACAATTTTAATCTACCAGGAAGTTTCATATCAGCGCACACTACGCTGCAGATTGAAAGTTTCATTAGTTGAACAATTCATTGCCGCATGGCCTGCATACAGCGGCGCCCGATCCAGACCCACCGGCTTTTCTTTCCGGAAAGGTGAACAGTCATCGATTTACCATATTTACTGGTTTATTCACTTCGTCTGACCAGGTGTTCCGCTGGTTGGCTCACAATATTTTTACATGCTTCCATTGCTATTTACTAACTACATATCCGTACTGTTACAGTCATATGTACATTGCAACTTGTGTCGTACGGTTAATAAAGTTTCCATAAGAAACAAGACTAAATTATACTCACTTAGTGGCCGAGAGCTCTGCGGCATGCCAGTCACAGTCTGCTCGGCCGCTACGGTCAGGGATTCGAATCCCCCCTCAGGCATGGATGTTTGTGTCGTCTTTAGTATAAGGTAGTTCATAAGTAGTTTGTAAGTTAGGGACTAATGACCCCGCAGTTAAGTCCCTTAAGTTTAACAGACATTTGAATATTTTATACTCACTTACGGTTCCTGTCACCACCTTACATGTTAAGTCTCCTGTGAACTATTTGTCAGTTATAACTTATAACTATATTATAGTAAGTCAGCGGGAGGGCAAGACAGCTACCTTCCAACTTCTTTTAAAAATTTTGTTTGAACGTTCTGTTTCCTTCTCCGCTGATAAATACCGTCTCTTTCTCGTATGTGCTTTATGTGATGAAGTTTGGGGAACCATCTATTTTATGATGAATATATAAGCACATTTCAGAAAGACAATAACACCATTTTTATTTTATCGCTAACCAGTTTCGGTAACCCTCGTTTCTTCGAAGTCTCTGCGGGTTTTCTGCCGGATAATAAAATCAAATTGATTCAATATTTCGACGGTACAGCTGTCCGCCATCTTCAGGAAACTGCTGCTGCTGAGTCCCGCTGAGTATTCAGCGGGACTCAGCAGCAGCAGTTTCCTGAAGATGGCGGACAGCTGTACCGTTGAAATATTGAATCAATTTGATTTTATTATCCAGCAGAAAACCCGCAGAGACTTCGAAGATTTGTCACGCCGGGAAAGCCTACGAAGTTACAACCCTCGTTTCTATCACAGATCAGAGGATGGTAGGGCGTTGCCGAAAATAGTTATCAGTAAAATAACAAACAGTGATCTACCTTTTTAAAGTGTAGTGTCTGCTTATGTATTCACTTTTCTCTGACATCATTAACTGTAAACCATCTCGCCTGTTCACGGAAACATTTTCCTTTTACACGTTTCGTCTCGCAATGCAATGTAACAGCGCGCGCCACTTTAGGCGGAGCTTGGCTGTACGTGGCCACGACACCGAACTATTCTGGTCACGATCCAAGTGCTTGTCGTGGGTGCGACGCGCTTGCGGTAGTGTTGACACCGGGGTCTACCAATGTACTACTGTGGTGGAGTAGAAACGCTGGCAACTTGGCTACTGTGTCCGTTAGGCGAGTAGCCGTGTTCGCAGGCGAAGGCCGTGGATATAGCTCTTGTCCAATTTCGTGTTTTTGAAAAGCAAATTAGCTATCGAATTTCAGGCTAATTACATGGACTGTAAGACTATTAAACTGGATTTTACGTGAAGTATCTCAGCAGTCACATTTCGCCTTATAGCCTCGACACTAACAGAGTGCTAATTATTTTGCCAATTAATCGCTTGGACAGTTATTTTAGCATCATTGCGTTTTTGTATTGACATACGACTGCCCGAAACGGTTACGGTACATTAGTCACTTGGAACCTGATCTGGGCACATTTACACCATTTTTATGTGTTACTAAGTTGCTACTTTCTGCAGTTTTTATACATGGCAACGTACATCCCACGTAGGCCTTGCCTTGCGTACTTCGCCTTTACCAATGACGCTGCCTACATTGCGAACCAATGGTGGAAAACTTGCCGCTGGTTAATTGACCATTTCTGGTTCCTTTGGCCCAAAATTATTTTTTCGTTAATCCGTATGTTGTTTGCGACATTAATTATTGTAGTACAATTAATGGAAAACTGATCAGTTTTCCTACTTGTCTTCCAATAATATTTACTGTTTTATTGAAATGTTCACAGCGTTAATGAAATTTCAACTACCATTCACATGACACTCCTTTTGAGAAAACACTTCACTTGCATAATCCACAAACTTTGTTACATTTTTATAGTTTTTTTTAATTTTTATTTTATTTTATTTTTTTATCGCTCGACTGAAAAAGACAGAATAACCATTGCGCCATCATAAATTTCACGATGTTTTGTGGCAACCAGTCCGGTCACAATCTCTTCCATCTTTTTCCACTTCCACTGAGCCAAGAATCAATCTCTAACAATCCCTTTCTCATGACGCATTAAAATGTAACAAATAAAAATGGAGGTAGGTCGCCAAACAATATAAACATTCTGATTGCTGAAAAAAAGGTGGTTATAATTAAACTGACGATGCACCGAGTGTTGCAGTTCGGCCTATATACATCGCAGGACGATAAAACTCGTCGGTATGTTTAGTTATCGCTGGGTTTGGGGAGCATGAAGGAAAAAAAAGAATAGTTCCACTTTTGGCAAACAATCAAAAATATGGGGCTGTAATAAGTCAGAATGTGCTGTGGGTGCAGGAATAGGAAAAGAACGATCAAACACAATATAACGGTGGTTCTGGCACATTTATTAGGATATGGCCGCAACATTTATGGTCTGTCGACTCGGCAACATGCTGCGTCCATAACACGCCATGGTTGACAGTTGCCCGTAGCATATCCGGTATAATGTGAGCGATGTGTTTAGTATGCGGTCCACATACATTCCTCATAGCCTCACAATCAAAAGTCACAAAGATTTAGGTCAGGTATCTGGAAGGCAGGAATACAACTTGGAAATTCCTACAAATTATGAGGTCGTCATCAAAGGTTTCTCGAAGCTCTTTCACCCATCTTTCATGAAAGTAGTCGTGTGCACACAGTTCCGTTCTTGAAAAGCCGGAATCACGTGTTGTTCTAGGAGGTCTTTGTGACGTGCACTGTTAATATACATGCAGGACCATGAGGCGTCATCTCCTGGAAGACAAACTGACCGCGAATGAAGGAGCTTGTGGAACCAAACCAGACAGTCACATACCCTGTGTGTAGTACGTGTTACCGCACAACGTGTTGGGAGTAGAACCCCATATGCGCTAGCTCTGTGAATTCACATCAGGCACCATACAGAGTGAAATGTCACATCCAAAGAATATCTCCGCGCTATGTGTCATGCATTTCCATGCGTGCCAAAAAACGAAGAGCAAGGTAACGGCGTTTAGCATATTCTGTGCACGTTATGACTCTTTTTTAGGGTGTTGTTGTGGCATTCAGTGGGCAGACAAGTTTGATGCAGCACTCCACACCACCCTGTTCTGTACAAGGCTCTTCATCTGTAAATAAGAACGGCAACCTGCTTTTTTTTAGTCGGTTTACTGTACTCTTTTGCCGGTATTCCTTCTCAAGATATGCCTGAAACTTCTTTTCCCTTCATTATTGTTTAGTACCTCCGCGTTAGGTACGCGATCTACCTACCTAATCTGCAGCATTCAAGTGCAGTAACACATGTTGTACATTTCGAATGATTCTATCATCTTTTCGCCTGAACTCCTGATGTCCATGTTCCATTTCCGTCCAATGCTAAATTCCAGATATATGCTTTTAGAAAAGACTTCCTAAAATTTGTGTTAATACTGGATGTTAACAAATTTCGATAGATACGAAGCCACAGTAGTACAGGTTTATATGCCAACTAGCTCTGCCGATGATGAGGAAATCGAAGAAATATATGAGGAGCTAAAGGAAATTATTCAGACAATTAAGGGAGAGGAAAACTTAATTGTTATGGGAGACTGGAATTCGGTAGTAGGACAAGGAAGGAAAGGGAAGATAGTAGGTGAATATGGTCTGGGCAAAAGGAATGAAAGAGGAAGCCGCCTGGTAGAATTTTCCACGGAACATAATTTAGTTATAACAAACACCTGGTTCAAGAATCACAAAAGAAGGTTTTATACGTGGAAGAGACCAGGAGACACCGGGAGATACCAGATAGATTTTATAATGGTAAGACATAGATTTCGAAACCAGGTTTTAAACTGTAAAACATACCCAGGGGCAGATATAGACTCTGACCATAACTTGTTGGTTATGAACTGTAGGCTGAAACTGAAGAAACTACATAAAGGTAGGAAAATAAGGAGATGGGACCTGGATAAATTGAAGGAACCTGATGTTCTTAAGAATTTCAGAGGGAGCTTTAGGCAACAATTGACAGAAACAAGGGAAAATAAAACAGTATAGGAGGAATGGGTAAAATTGAGAGATGAAATAGTGAAAGTAGCAGAGGAAAAAATAGGTAGGAAGACAAGACCTACAAAAAATCCTTGGATATCACAGAAGATACTAAATTTAATTGATGAAAGGAGAAAATATAAAAATGCAGTAAATGAAACAGGCAAAATGGACTACAGACGACTAATAAATGAGATTGACAGGAAGTGCAAAATGGCTAAGCAGGAGTGGCTAGAAGGCAAATGCAAGGATATAGAAGAATGTATAAATAGGGGAAAAATAGATACAGCCTACAGGAAAATAAAAGAAACATTTGGAGATAAGAAAAACAGCTCTATGAATATCAAGGACACGGATGGAAAACCAGTTCTCAGCAAAGAAGGGAAAGCTGAAAGGTGGAAAGAGTATATAGAGGGGCTCTACAAAGGAAATGAACTTCGAGACAATATTGTAGGAAGGGAAGAGGATGTAGATGAAGATGAAATAGGAGATACTGTACTGAGAGAAGAATTTGACAGAGCCCTGAAAGACCTAAGTCGAAACAAGGCCCCTGGAGTAGATGATATTCCCTCAGAGCTACTGAAGTCTATGGGAGAACCAGCTATGACAAAATTGTTTCAACTGGTGTGTAAGATGTATGAGACAGGTGAAGTACCCTCAGACTTTAAGAAAAATGTTATAATCCCCATTCCAAAGAAAGCAGGTGCAGACAGGTGCGAAAACTACAGAACCATCAGTTTAATAAGTCATGGTTGCAAAATATTAACACGAATTATATACAGAAGGATGGAAAAGCTGGTAGAAGCCGACCTCGGGGAAGATCAGTTTGGATTCAGGAGAAATGTAGGAACTCGGGAGGCAATACTCACTTTACGGCTTATCCTAGAAGATAGATTAAGAAAAGGCAAACCTACATTTCTAGCTTTTGTAGATTTGGAGAAGGCTTTTGACAATGTTAATTGGAATAAACTCTTTCAAGTTCTAAAGCAAGTAGAAGTAAAATATAGGGAGCGTAAGGTTATTTACAACTTGTACAAAAACCATACAGTGGTTGTCAGAGTTGAAGGGCATGAAAGGGATGCAGTGGTTGGGAAGGGAGTGAGACAGGGCTGTAGCCTTTCTCCATTGTTATTCAATTTGTACATTGAACAAGCTATAAAGGAAAGCAAGGAGAAATTTGGTGAAGGAATAAAAGTTCAGGGGGAAGAATTAAAAACATTGCGTTTTGCCGACGACATAGTAATTCTGTCAGATACAGCAAAGGACCTGGAAGAGCAATTGAACGGAATGGACAGTGTGCTGAAAGGTGCATATAAGATGAACATTAACAAGAGCAAAACTAGGGTAATGGAGTGCAGTGTAAGAAAATCAGGTGATGCTGAAGGAATTAGATTGGAAAACGAAGCAATAAAGGAGGTAGATGAGTTTTGTTACTTGGGCAGTAAAATAACAAATGATGGTCGCAGTACAGAGGATATAAAATGCAGAATGGCAATGGGTAAAAAAGCGTTTTTGAAAAAGAGAAATTTGTTAATATCGAATATTGATTTAAGCCTAAGGAAGTCCTTTCTGAGGGCATTTGTATGGAGTGTTGCCTTGTATGGGAGTGAGACATGGACGATAAACAGTGCGGGCAGGAGGAGGATTGAGGCTTTTGAAATATGGTGCTACAGAAAAATGCTGAAGATTAGGTGGGTGGATCGTGTAACTAATGAGGAGGTACTGAACAGAATTGGGGAGAAAAGGAATTTCTGGCATACCTTGACTAAAAGACGGGATAGATTGGTAGGACACATTCATAGACATCAAGGCATTGTGAATTTAGCGTTGGAGGGAATTGTATGGGGAAAAAATCGCAGGGGAAGACCAAGAGATGAATACAGTAAACAGATTCAGACAGATGTAGGTCGCCGTTCTTATGTGGAGATGAAGAGGCTTGCTCAAGATAGGGTATTGTGGAGAGCTGCATCAAACCAGTCTCCGGACTGAAGACCACAACAACAACAACAACAACAACAAATTTCGATTTTTCTGAAATGATTTCTTTCCCATAGAAATTCTGCATTTTATATCTGACTTACTTCGGCCATCAGAAGTTATTTTGCTACCCAAATATCAAAACTCAACTACTGCTTTTATTGCCTCATTACTTAATCGAATTCTTTCATTATAGCTTGATTTTCTTAACACACCATTCCAAAGCTCTTGTTAATGTTTTATTTTTTTTATTTTATTTTTTAAAATATCTAACCGACTTCAAGACACTGTCCATTCCGTTCAACTGCTCTTCCAGATCATCGGCAAACCGCAGAGGTTTTATTTCTTTTCCGTGGACTATAATTCCTATTCCAAGTTTCTCCTTGTATTATTTCACAACTTGCTCAATATACGGAGTGACTAACATTGGAAAATGGCCGCAACTCTGTCTTACTCCTTTCTCAACCACTGCGTAACTTTCTTGCCTTTCGATTCTTACAGTTGCTGTCTGTTCTTCGTACAAGTTGTATATAAATTCATTCCTTATATTTTACTCCTGCTACCTTCAAAATTTGAAAGAGCGTATTCCAGTCAACATTACCAAATCATTCTCTAAATGTACAAATGCTAAGTACATTGGTTTGCTGTTCCTTAACCAATCTTCAAATACAAATCGTGATGCGATTACTGCCTCACGGGCTCCAACATTTCTCCTAAATCCAAACTGATCTGACCCGAGGTCATATTCTACGAATTTTTGCCATTCGTCTATAAATAATTCGTGTTAGTATTTTGCAGCCATGATTTATTAAACTGATACTTCTGTAATTTTCACACTTGTCTGCAATTGCTTTCTTTGGAATTGGAATTATTATATTCTTCTTCAAGTCTGAGGGTGTATCCGTGTATCACACGACTTGCACCCAAGATAGAACAGTTTCTCCCAAAGATGTCTACAGTTCACAGGGAATATCATCTACTCTGGGGCCTTGTTTCGACTCAAATCTTTCAGTGCTCTGTCAAATTCTTCTCGCACTATTGAATCTCCTACCTCATCTTCATCTATTCCACCTTCCCTTTCTACAGTATTGTTCAAAAATGTTCAAATGTTTGTACAACTTATGGGACTTAACTACGGGGTCATCAGTCCCTAAGCTTACAAACTACTTATGAACTACCTGCCGCGGTGGAGTAGCCGAGCGGTCTAAAGCGTCTCGCTGCGGAGCGCGCGGTTGCACGCCGTGGAGGTTCGAGTCCTCCCTGGGGCATGGGTGTGTGTGTTTGTCCTTAGGTTAGTTTACCTAGGTTTAAGTACTTTGTAAGCTACGGACTGATGACCATGTAGTTTGGTCCGATAGATTTACAAACATTTGAAAACATTTTTTTGATGAACTACCTAAGACTAAGGACGGCACAAATATCCATGCCCGAGGGGGGATTCGAACCCCCGACCGTAGTGGCCGTGCTGACCGTGACTGGAGTGCCCCAGTCACCTCGGCCACCGCGGCCGGCTACAGTTTTGTCTCGAAGTTCATTTTCTTTGTACAGCCCCTCTGTATATTTATTCCACCTTTCAGCTTTCCATTCTATGCATAGTACTGGTTTTCCATATGAGTTTTTGATCTTCAAGCAGCTACTTTTCTTGTCTCTCAAACGTCTCCTTCATTTAGCTGTAGGCGCTATCTATCTTCCTCTATTTCTACTTTTTTCTACGGATTTGCGTTTGTACTTTGGCCACTCCTGCTTAGTGAATGTGCATTACCTATCAACCTCGTTTTTTAGGCGTCTGCACTCCATTTTGTCTGTTTTGCTTACTGAATTTCCTGCTTGCAACGATGAAGTTCAGTATCTCCTCTTTTATCCAAGGGTTTCTATAAGGCCGCTGCGGCCTCTATTACTTTGTTTCTTAAAGCTAACCATTCTGCTTCACGGTATTACTTTCTTCCGTTTCGTTCAGTATTTGCTTTATTCTCCTTCTGAAACTCTCTATAAACTCTGGTTCTTTCATTTTATCCAGGTTCCATCTCCTTACTTTTCTACCTTTTTCCAGTTTCTTAAGTTTTAATCTACAGTTCATAACCAATAAGCTTTACTGAGAGATTATATCTACCCCAGGATATGTTTTACAGTTTAAATCCTGGGTCCTAAGCCTATGTCCCACCATTAATAACCAATCTGGCACCTTCTAGTGTAACGTGGTCTCTTTCACGTATAAAACTTTCTTTCATGATGCTTATACCAAGTTCTTGTGATGATTAAATTGTGCTCTGTGGAAAATTCTCTAGTCGACCTTCTCCTTCATCCCTTTTCCCGAGTACATATTCACCTAATATTTTTCGTTCGGTTCCTTTTTCTACTACCGAGTTCCAGCCACTGAAGTGTCTGAATAATTTTTTAAATTTATTATACGTTTTTTTCCATCTCCTCTTCATCTGCACACCTTGCAGACATATAAACTTGTACTACTGTGGCCGATGTTGGCTTTGTGTTCCTTTACTATGACAAAGCGTTCACTTTGCTGCTCATTATAACTTAAACCGGATTCCCATTTTCTTATTCATTATTAGACCTACTCATGTGTTCCCAGACAACTGATTATGTATGCCTAACCATGTAATCCCCTGACCAGAAACCCCGTCCAAGCTGTCACCGAACTTCACGAATCCCCACCATATCTAACTTCAACCAAAAAGTTCTTTTCCTCAAATTTTCTAACCTACCCGATTAAGGGATAGAACATTCCACGCTCCGATCCATAGAATGCCTGTTTGTTATCCTGATGACGACAAACCCCTGAGTAGTCCCCGCTCAGAGATCTGAATGGGGGACTATTTTATCTCCGGAATATTTTACTCAAGAAGACGCCACCATCGTATATTCATACAGTACAGCTTCGGGTCATCGGAAAAATGTATGGGCTACTGTGAGAAATAACAACATCCGGCACACATAAGGATGGTATGCGAGAGCATTACTAGAACAGCCGTACTCATTAAGGGGAGACGGAAGCCATTTTTATCCCTATTCTGCCAATGCTTTTCTTACCCTTTGAACAGGTATAGAATTATCTCTATATATAAAAGGAAGTGTCCCGATTGACTGACAGACTGACTGACTCATCATCGCCCAGCCCAAACCACTGAAGATAGAAACTTGAAATTTGTGGAGGGTGTTGATCTTACTCTGTAGGCCTCATTTAAGAAGCGACTTTTCGATATTCCGTCCGTAAGGGGGTGAAATAGGGGATGAAACGTTTTTTGAAAATACGCAGCTATTTAGGCAATTTTGAAGCTAGAACTACAAATTCAGGGTTCGAATTTAAAAGACACGTGTTTCGGCATTTTTTGAAATTCGACAAAGAAGGAGGTAAAATAGGTGACGCAAAAAATTGATTTTCAAAAATATGTTGCTGTTAATTCGAATTTTAAACTACAACTACGAAACTTCGGATATGGAATCTTGTTCAGGATTAAAAATCCATGATTTTTAGTATTTTTGGAAATTCAACAAGTAAGAGGGTTAAATAGAGGATCAAAAATTCATTTTGAAAACACGTTGCTATTGATACAATTTTGAAGCTAGAGCTGCAAAAATTGATATTTGTATAGTTGGTTAGACGTTAAAAAATACGTGTGTCGGTATTTTTGGAAATTCAACCACCAACGGGGTTAATTTGGAGAGGGGGTGTTTTTCGAAAATATGTTGCTATTTAGGCAATTTTCGGATTTTGATTCGGGGTTCGAATTTAAAAGACACGTGTTTTGGCATTTTTTGAAATTCAACTAATAAGGGTGTAAAATAGAGGACGCAAAAAATTGATTTTCAAAAATATATTGCTGCTAACTCAAATTTCAAGCTATAACTTCGAAACTTAGGCTATGGACTCTTGATCAGGATTAAAAAAGACACGAGTTTCGGTATTTTTGGAAATTCAGAAACTAAGGGGGTAAAAGAGGGGATAAAAGATTCTTTTCGAAAACACTTTGTTGTGAAGACAAGTTTGAAGCTATAGCTGCAAAACATGGTATTTGTATTGTTCGTTATGATTTTACAAAATATGTGTTTCGGTATTTTTGGAAATTCAATCAAAAACGGGGTTAAATTAGAGAGAGGACGTTTTTAGAAAATCTGTTGCTAGTTAGGCAATTTTGAAGAACTACAAATTTTCCGATTTTGATTCGGGGTTCGAATTTAAAAGACACATGTTTCGGTATTTTTGGAAATTAGACCGATAAGAGGGTGAAATACGGTGTGCAAAAATTGATCTCCAAAAATATGTTGCTGTTGACTAAAGTTTCAAGCTACAACAACGAATATGGACTCTTGGTCAGGATTTAAAAAAAAAAAAAAAAAAAAAAAAAAAAAAAAAAAAAAAAAAAAAAACCACGAGTTTCGGCATTTTTTGAAATTCAATAACTAAGGGGGATGAAATGGGAATCAAAAATTCTTTTCGAAAAGAGATTGTTGTCCAGACAATTTTGATGCTAGAGCTGCAAAAATTGGTATTTTTATTGTTAGTTAGAATTTAAAAAATACGTGTTTCTGTATGTTTGGAAATTCAACCATCAAGGGGGTTAAATTGGAGAGAGGATATTTTTCGAAAGTCTTTTGCTATTAAGGCTATTTTGAAGCTTGTTTTCTTGGTCAGAATTAAAAAGAGATGTGTTATGGTATTTTCAGAAAATTAATCATTTAGGGAGTGAAATAGGGGATGAAACACTTTTTGAAAATAGGTTTCTACTAAGCCAATTTTGAACCCAGAATTACAAAAAAAATGATATTTGCAAACTTGGTTGGAATTTAAAAGACACATGTTGGGGTATTTTTCGAAATTCAACTATTTAGGGTTGCTATAGGGTGTTACAAGTAGTAAAATCAAATGTTAAAATGTTTGTAAATCTTAAGAGAGTTAATTATGGGATCATGAGTCCCTAAGGCTTACAAGCTAATGAAACTAACTTAACTTTAGACTAACTTACAAACTAATGAAACTATCTTAGACTAACTTACGCTAAGGAAAACACAAACACCCATACCCGAGGGGCGAATCGAACCCCCGACGGCGAACAGCAGCGTGCACCGCAGCATGGCGCCTTAATACACACGGCCATTCTACCGCGGCTGGAAGTAGTTTCACATTTTATTATGATACTACTTAAGCTATATCTATGAAAATTTATGTTAAGAGGGAGAAACAACTGGTGCATACCAACCAACCTACGCATGCGAAGCAGCGGGCGTTAAGTTAGTAATCACATATATAACATGTAAGACTCAATTTCAAGTAAGACGAATGTAATACCTCTTATGGTTTTGAAGATTTTTTTCGTTCACTATTAAAATTTAACTTTTTAGCAGATTAATTATTATAAAACAGTTTCTGATTGGTGGTTACCAATTTACTTGTAATAACTTAATACCATCTGTAGTACAAATTGGCGAAATTTAGTTTTTCTAATCTCATTAGTTTATCAAATAATGTTACCTGAAATTAAAAAAAAAAAAAAAAAATAGTTTTGAGAAAAATCCATTTAAATTTTAATATTGCAATTCTAATATAGTTATTAATGGTAATTATCTAACCACTAATATTTTCCTGCACGTTACTGAGCATCATCTGAAGCATACTGATATTCGTTTCTTCTCTTGGTTCCTCTTCTTTTCAGTCTTGCTTCTTTCGTGCATTTTAAATTAGTAATATCTGCTTTGCGGATTCTCTCTTTATCTATTTGCCGCAAGGATTTTGCAGTATTTCCACTAGATTTTATGCCCAATAATAACAAAACATCCAGTTTTCTAGTTACACCATCATTGAAGAATAAAATAGCATAATAAACACCAATATTTGAGGGAAAGGACGTGGAAAAGAAACTAAATGGATTGTGGAAGTCAGAGATCTATGACTTCCACAATCTTCACACCATCCTCATGACCTAGGTCGTGATTACCTTTCCCTTTGTTTCCCGTTCCTTTCTTCTTTTTTCCCTTCTCTCCACCCGAAGAAGGAACATAGTTCCGAACGCTCGTTATTTTCCTCCATTGGCAACACAGCAGAAAGGTAAGTACTGGCCAGCCAATCTATCTCTTTTGAATAATAATTTATCAACACAGAACAAAGTTACGTTTGAACTTTATTTGGGTTGTTTCATTGTGATACATGTACTTTTGTGAAATTATCATACATTATGAGAACTGCGTGATCACCTTTAATTACCTCATGACTTCAATAAATGTTCAAAATGATGTCCTTCAACTTCAATGCATTTGGCAATATGCATAACGAAATTCATCTCAAGACCGAGTAGTCCACCTTCACATGCATTGTCAATGCACTGACGCATGTTGTCAGGCATTGTCGGTGAATCACAATTCCCCACAGAAAGATATCCGGGGATGTAAGATCTATGAACATGCGGGCCATGGTATGGTGCTTCTTCGACCATACATTAACCCGCCGAGGTCGCTGATGTTCTACTTGTCGCAGCCATAGTGGATTTTCCGTTGCCCAATAGTGCATATTATGCCGGTTCACGTTACCTCTGTTTGTGAATGACGCTTCGTTACTAAACAGAACGCGTAAAAAATCTGTTATTGCCCCGTAATTTATTTTGTGCCCAGTGGAAAAACTGTACACGACGTTCAAAGTCTTCGCCATGCAAATTCTGATGAATAGAAATATGATACGTGTGAAATTTATGTTGATGTAGAATTCTCAACATCGACGTTTTCGAGATTTCCGATTCTCACTTAATTTGTCTGCTACTGATGTGCGGATTAGCCGCAACTGCAGTTAAAACACTTACTTTGGCATCATCATTTGTTGCGGGTCGTGGTTGACGTTTCACTTGTGGCTGAACACTTCCCGTCTCTATAAATAACGTAACTATCCGACGAATGGTCCGGGTACTTGGATGATGTCTTCCAGGATAACGATCAACATACATAGCACAGGCCTGTTGGGCCTTTTGATCGCAATAGCCATACATAAATACCATATCCTTTCTACAATTGGTAAACGGTCAATTTTAAAACGAAGCAAATACCATCCGCACTGGCGAAATGTTACGCGGTACCTCGTACTTATACTTTTGTGACTACTACAGCGCCATATATCACAAAGCAAAAAAATATTCAAAATAATTCTTATTTATTTACGTATTATGTATTTATGTAAAAAATGGTGGTACCTATTTAAAAATAATGCAGTTGATATCTGTTTGACCTATGGCAGCGCCATCTAGCGGGCTAACCAAAGCGCCATCTGTTTTCCCCCTTCAAGATAGAAAAGTTTTGTTGTTTGTAGATTTTTCGTTTGATGCTTATTTCCTGAGATATATGGCCCGGTCACTATCAATGGACCACCCTGCATACGTCATTTTTCGGATCACAGAAGATACGTTAGCCTCGAAAACGCGGTGAGTAGCACTATGTACCACTATGTAACAGAAAAAAAGAATATTCCCGAGCAACGCATGGTCACCCGATATTAAAGATGGACAACGATGGAAATTCTGAAACCTGACGGAATAACTATTCATTCTAAAGCAGGAAACTAATTTTTACAGTAATACACGAAATTTTAATTCATTGAAATGAGTTGTCCTGTGTGGTTCCTTTTGAAATTATACATGTTACAAGTGACTATCTTGGTCAAGAATGATTGATCTGAACAGTAACTATCTGGAATTTTTGCTAGCTAAAGAGCTCAAAAGGGCTGAGCGAAGCAGTAACTTTATTTATTTATTTAACACGTCTGCGTTCTGTGAAATGGACATGTCATGCGAACGAATTCAGACTACGACGATTTACGGCATAACTGGATGTTCCCTTCTCTGCTATCATTGGCAGTGAGACAGTGAGAGGTAGCGTCGAGCTCAGTTCTGAGGCGCGACGGAGGCACTTGTGCGTCCGTGAATGAGTGTCATTAGCATGCTTGGGGAGAGAGAGAGAGAGAGAGAGAGAGAGAGAGAGAGAGAGAGATTGAGCGAGGGGGTGGGGGAGGGGAGAGGCAGGCAGGGAGGGAGGGAGGAAGGGAGGCCACACTGAAGCAGACGTCGCTCAGCTGCGCAGAACTTTGCATAGGCGGCGGCAGCGGCACGTGCGCCAGTGCCACCCTGGATGTAGGCCACGTGCTGTGCTCAGAGCGACGCTCCGTCACTGGCTAGACGCGGGCCTAAGTGCTCTCGCAAGTTCAGCAGCTTGACGGCGTCTTCACCTCGACGTGCAGACACTGAAGACCATCTTCCTTCCAACACAGAGAAAACAGGAATGGAGGGTGTTCTGTTGTAACGAGGCACGCGCCCGTTAAAAAGAAGCCATCGACGCGTAACGATTGCTGTGTATTGTAAAATGTAAACTTTCACGGCCGGAATGGTAAAAATTACTAAAAATTTCCGGGCTGTTATGCCGTGGTCTAGTGGATTTATTATTAAAACCCAACGTTTCGTCCCCGACTGCGGAGGACATTCTCAAGGGGGATCGTGGCACTTTTGGATGTCCGATTCACACCCTGGCTCGCTATTGACTGAAGCCAAATTCCGTTTACAAGGGCTCGCGCGTAGTGGTGTGACGTCAGATGTTTTTGACATGCGCGCGCATCGTCGTTGCCGATTGCCTCCGTTCGTTAATGTCGTCCCATGGTGGAAGCCTGTTACATTTCTTCTTGAAAACCGGAATCCAGATATCATTTAGTTTCACGCCTTCCTCTACCCTATCCTCCTTTTTGACACCAGCTACCTACAACGTATTTGAATGACATTTTTATCACCCTTAGTTTGGCAGCTACAACCATTCAAAGTTATTGGGGCGGAGGCTACGACATTCTAGCTGACTGGCTGGTGGTCATGAGACAGTGGGCCGTACCCAAGGGGATAGCCACTCGGCCAGTTAGCTACGCTATCGCAGCCTCCGCCTCCGAAACTTTGAACGGTTGTAGCTGCCAAACTAAACGTGACAAAACTGTCATTCAAAATTCTTTGTACACAGACGGTGTCATAAACTCCAGTGCTTGATAGAAACAACCATTGTTTCATTTAAAAAATTGTATGTTTGCATAAAAAATACACTTTCTAAGTAATATTACAATATTTTTGTTGGCTAATAATACGAGCCCCTGACTACCAATCCATTGTGTAAAAGCCGCACAAGCTTTGACGGCCTGTAAAGTGTAACCAACAACAGTAACCATGACAACTAACGCCGTTCGCAGCAAGCAGCACTAGGAACATAAACTTTCGCGCCTGCAGGGTGATCTCTTCCCATTAACGGCCAGCATGAGATTCTCCGTACTGATTTTCTCAGTTCAATCTCACACACAAGAAACACTGAGTTCTAGCTTCAAAGACTAACGCGGTAGATTAAGTTATTATTGTCCACCTGACGGAGTACTGCCACTAAGTCACATCCTCAGCTCAAGGAAGGAAGAAAGGAAGATTAAGGTGGAACGTGCCGTCGACGACATTGTCTGTAGACGCACTGCTCAAACTCTGATGGTTTTTTGTGAAGAACTGGGCATGAAATCGATCGTGCCCTTTGAAAGGAACAATGCTGGGCCGGCCGCGGTGGCCGAGGGGACTGAGGCGCTTCAGTCACGGTCTGCGCGGCCACTACGGTCGGGGGTTCGAATCCCCCCTCGGGCATGGATATTTGTGCCGTCCTAGTCCGTAAGTAGTTAATAAGTAGTTTGTAAGTTTAGGGACTGATGACCCCGTAGTTAAGTCCCATAAGCTTTACAAACATTTGAACATTTTTTGAACAATGCTGGAATTTTTCTAGCGTTATTTACGGAATGCCCGCATAACCCAAATCAGGGTGATCGGAGGTGGGTTTGAAAACGAATCCAGTCTGATAATCACTGTCCCACCTCGTATGGCCATGAGCAGCTTACTAGGGCGGAAGAGGGACCAAAGAGAGAAAAGGATGATAAGGGTTCAACCTCCTGCCGACAGCGTAAGGGCCACCCACAAGTGACAGCTTCGAGACTAGCACGACAATAATGGATACAAAGTTATAACTGTGGTAGCCACAGTAGCCTAAATCAAGCAACCACTGTATTTTAAACCGTAGTAACTGGAATTGTAGAAACAGACACGTGAAGGCATCCTATGTGATACAATGCATGGTTGTGTTTGACGTGCCGCCACGCGGTGAAGCGTGTAAGTTGCCTGGGTTTGGAGAATCTGGTAGCGGTCATATGGATTGCAATGGCCGGACACGTATTCGTTGATTCGGAGGCAGGCATCAGAGACCCGAATATTTCATAACAAAGACTCCTCTATGATTTCAAAACGTCCAAAGTACGAAAACTTTCACAAAGTCTACCAAAATCCCAAAAATTGTCCAGAGCGCTTCCTCAGGTTGTTGCGAATGTCTCAAAATACTTTTCATCATATGTTAAACTAGCGTAACACCCGCTGCTTCGCATGCGTAGGCTAGTTGGTATGCACCAGCTGTTTCTCCCTCTTAATAAATTTTTTCCTAGATATAGCTTAAGTACCATCACAATGAAATGTTGTGATACTACTTGTAGCCGCGGCAGAATGGCCGTGCGTATTGAGGCGCCATGCTGCGGTGCATGCTGCTGTTCGCCGTCGTGGGTTCGATTCGCCCCTCGGGCATGGGTGTTTGTGTTGTTCTTAACATAAGTTAGTAAAAGTTAGTTTAATTAGTTTAGATTAGATTAGATTAGTGGGTTCGTTCCATAGATCCGTGTTGAGGTGTCCTCGTGGATGTGGAACATGTCAGTGGTAAGCCTTAGGGACCGATGACCACATAGTTAAGTCTCTTAAGATTTACAAATATTTGATTTTACTACTTGTAACCCTAAGGCATCCCTTAATAGCTGATTTTCGAAAAATACCCCAACATGTGCCTTTTAAATTCCAACCAAGTATGCAAGTATAATGTTTTGTAATTCTGGGTCCAAAATTGGCTTAGTAGCAACGTATTTTCAAAAAATGTTTCATCCCTTATTTCAGTGATAAATTTTCTGAAAACACCGAAACACGTATCTTTTTAATTCTGTCCAAGAAAACATTCACCAATTTATATGGTTGTAGATTCAAAATTGCCTTAATAGCAATTTCCAAACATACCGAAATGCGTATTTTTAAAATCCTAACGAACAATACAAGTACCAATTTTTTTTCCGCTCTAGCTTCAAAATTGTCTTGGCAACAAAGTCTTTTCGAAGAGAATTTTTGATCCCCTATTTTACCCCCTTAGTTGTTGAATTTCCAAATATAACAAAACTCGTGTTTTTTTAATCCTCCTGAAGAGTCCATATACTAAGTTTCGTAATTATAGCTTGAAATTTGAGTTATCAGCAACATATTTTTGAAAATCAATTTTTGCATTCCATATTTTACCCCCTTATTGGTCGAATTTCCAAAAATACTGAAAGACGTGTCTTTTAAATTCGAACCCCAAATCTGGCGCTGTAATAGTCACAAACGTATAAGTACGTGGTATCGCCTAGCATTTCGCCAATGCGGGCAGTATTTGCTTCGTGATACATTACCCGTGTTAAAGGGACCATTTAACAATTGCAGAAAAGGTCGATATGGTATTTGTGTATGGCTATTGTTATCAAAATGCCCAACGGATCTGTGCTAAGTATGTTGATCGTTATCCTGGAAGACATCCTCCAAGTGTCCGGACCTTTCGTCGGGTAGTTAACGTTATTTAAAAAGACAGGAAGTGTTCAGCCACATGTGAAACATCAACCACGACCTGCAACAAATCATGATGCCCAAGTAAGTGCTTTAGCTGCAGTTTCAGCTCATCTGCACGTCAGTAGCAGAAAAATTGAGCGAGAATCGGGAATCTCAAAAACGTCGGTGTTGAGAATTCTACATCAACATAAATTTCACCTGTACCATATTTCTGTGCACCAGGATTGGCATGTCGAAGACTTTGAACGTCGTGTACGGTTTTGCCACTGGGCACAAAATAAATTACGGGACGATAACAGATTTTTTTTCACGACGAAGCGTCGTTCACAAACACAGGTAACGTAAACCGGCATAATATGCACTCTTGGGAAGCGAAAAATCCACGATGGCTTCGACAAGTGGAACATCAGCGACCTTGGCGGGTTGACGTATGGTGCGGCAATATGGGAGGAAGGATAATCGGCCCCTATTTTATCGATGACAATCTAAATGGTGCAATGTCTGCTGATTTCTTACGTAATGTTCTACCGATTTCAGTGCATGGCAGAATGGTAATGTACTTTCAACATGATGGATGTCCGGCAGTTGAAGCTGCCTTAAATGGAATATTTACTGGCCAGTGGATTGGTCGTAGAAGCACCATACCATGGCCTGCACGTTCACCATATCTTACATCACCGCATTTCTTTCAGTGGGGAAAATTGAAGGATATTTGTTATCGTGGTTCACCGACAACGCCTGAAAACATGCATCAGAGCATTGTCAGTGCATGTGAGAACATTACTGAGGGCGAACTACTCGCTGTTGAGAGGAATTTCGTTACGCGTGTTGCCAAATGCATTGAAGTTGAAGGACATCATTTTGAGCATTTATTGAAGTGATGAGGTAATTAAAGGTAATCACGCAGTAACAGCATGCTTTCTCAAAATGTATGATAATTTCACAAAAGTACATGTATTACATTGAAACAACAGAAATAAAGAACATATGTTCTGTGTTTAATTTAAAAAAAAAAAAAAAAAAAAAAAAAAAAAAAAAAAAAAAACCTACCCGTTACCCAATATTCGTCTAAGAGTGTGAGCAATACGTTTGTGAATATTACAGCGCCATCTATCACAAAGCGACAAAAGTGTTGCAAATAAAAATTCATGTTTATTTACGCACTAGACGAATATGTAATAAAAATGGGGTACCTACTTTAAAAAATGCAAGTGATATCTGTTTCACCTATGGCAGCGCCATCTAGCGGGCCTACCAAAGCGCCAACTGTTTTTCTCCTTCAAGATAGAAAAGTTTTGTTGTTTGTAGTTTCTTCATTTGATGCTTAACTCGTGATATATTGGTTTGATATATGTCAGCGTCTGCAGGCCACGAGCATAGAAATTTTCCGATACGATCGGCAGCTGTAATTTGGCCACAGATGGATGGCGACAGGAGAACACTTCCGAGATCAGGAGAAGCTACGGCGCCAGGGACAACATAAGGTGATGCATCAGAGACGTCATGGGGAGTTGCCTTATGCTGTTACCGGACAATGTCGGGCTACCGCAGGCTTGCTTGTGAGTGGACGAACTGAAATCTTGAAGAGAAAAGCCATTTCTAAGGAATTATTGCCTCCTGAACTTCATCCGTCTCTTATCCTAACAGCTCAACCACCGCAAATTTGTCGGGCGTGACCTAGAAAAAGCCTACCACTGAGCATGTCATTCTTGTCTCTTTATCAAACTGCAGTCCTAGGCACCCCGAATTAGCTACGTCTGCCTTCTTGCATCCTTCCTACGCAATCGCCCAACTTAATCACCATCTAGAATAGAATAACAATTCTCACACCTTCCATCCGTTGGAATTTTGTAATCTTTTAAAAAATAAAATCTCCTAAAAAACTTACAACAATTCCTTTACTTCAAGATCAAACACGACCCTTTTTAACTATGAATGAAAGTGGACAAGAAAGATAACAATCTACCGAAGCGCTCCTAGCGTGTTAGTCCCGAACTATAAACTCACGCAAGATCTTGCGGTAGCGTGTTTAGACGATAAACGTAAAGAGAGAGAGAGAGAGAGTAAACGCTACTAGCGAATGTATCGCGAGTCTCCTTTTTTGTTGTTTTTCAGAGTTGTACACTTTATGGATATGAGTTTAATATCGGTAAGTTTATACATAGCGACTGTTGCGTTTGCATTGGTTTCCGTTGCTAGGAGGCGGATACAATGACGAAAAAAAAAAAAAAAAAAAAAAAAAAAAAACGTGTTGAATGCGACCGTGGCTTCATGGAAAAGAAGAAGAAAACCGCGACTCATACAGCATGGTAATGAGAGAATTAATGCCGGAGAATCCAAATTAATTCCGAAATTATATACAATTTTTCCTTTCTGGCATGCTGTAACAACGTAAAGAATCCTGATGCTGTTTAAACTTCAAGCTTTATTAACGAATATTTACGAAAAATAGTACATCGTTATGATACTGGGTATTAGCAACATAAAAACGGGCTGTCTCTTCGCTATATGCGATAGATACATAACTACATAACTTTGTGGAATAACACAGTTTTCGTCACATTTCAGTGTTCTCATTTCATGGGACGAAATTTCTTATTATAGTCAATAGCTTCAAATATCTAGGACTGACTCTGAAAAGCACTGCCAGATCATTCCGATTACATGTAAAATCTCATGCAGCAACTGCCATTTTGTATCAAGTGTAATAGCAGCTTTAACAACTGCAATATATGTGACTTCAAATTAGTGCATCATTAAATAATTATGAACTTTACACAGGCTTAAAAACTTTCATGAATATATTTACGAAAAATACAATACAGTCTTTTGCTCAGAAACTTTCTTGCGACGATGAAATTACCACAAAGTTGGACAAAATTAAAATACACGTAACAAGTAAACATAATGGCTGACATTGTAGTCGTGACTGCACCTGACAGCTACTAGCTCGCACATTTGCAGTGATGCCACTAATATAGAATTTAGGACTGGCTCTATTTCTTTATCGCTAAGATTATCGCGCGTCCATCATACTAGTGACCCCATTCGAATGACAGACTGCCTCCATTAACGCAAGTCATTATAAATCCATTACAAGTTCGTTCATTAATCGTTTAAAAAGGTCTTAAAAGTGTTTTGTAACTGTAAAAAACTGATGAGAATTATAAAAAAAACAAAATTTTGGACATATACGTGGTATGTCTAAAATGTTCGGTGACTGGTGTCATATCTGAACAACAGGTTGGTGCATATGTGCGTGAATGCGTAAGGGTTTTCAGAGACTTGAGGAGTATCGCTACATATCACGCACTACATGGAACTGGCGGTGTATACAGGCTGCGATCATTTGATCATAGACAGGAAATGTCACGGCGCAATGCAATAACGTGTAAACGTCAAGTTCTGCAACAAATGTGGGAAAACTGTAACGGAGACAGATGGAATGATGGTGCAGGTTTACAAGACGGAGGCCGTGAGCAGAAAATGTGTTTACGGATGGTTTAAACATTTCTGTGAAGGGATGGAAAAAACTGAGGATGAATCACGTTAAGATCAGCCATCGAAAAGAAGATCTCTAGAAATGTTCGAGAAAGTGCGACAACTGCTGGCACAAGATCGGCGACAGACTCGCAGATTTATTGTGCCGCATAAATCTGGAGCAGATCTTCCGCTTACTCAAATAATCGCGGACGATACGATGTTGTGCACCGAGTCTTTGCTAAGGCCCAATTCCAACGCGGTCATCTGTCCTTCCACTCACAACTATCTGGTACCCGATTATTACGTACTATAAATTACATAGGCTTCTGAAATCACACCTCGTTTGTCACATTTCATTGTTCACATTGTTTATTATTTACAGAGTTTCACCAGTGACTTTAGTCTGTTTTTACAGCTGGTCACACGGTACTGGTCAGTGGGTTGGTTCCACAATTTACACAAACAGTTGCTGCCGGGGACGTGGTAACTACTATTCCTGCATATTTTGTGGTGGCATCCACGCATTGCTAATGAGTTCACCAGGTGTCCTTGTATTGGTCCAGGAGCTGTTTGTCATATCTTGTTACCTAAACGTCCAGACGTATTTCCCTTCTCTTCTTCTCTCTTTCGTGTAGGAGTTTATTCGAATTGTCGGTGGATGAGAGCCTCATACGGTCTATCAAAGAGGATTCCCTAGTGAGTTCGTATACGAGTCTCGACTTAGTGTGTATTGAGACAAATATGGAGGCTTTGAAGGTACTTTATTTAACTGCTTCCATAGTCTTTAGGTCTTTTAGACTCACTTTTCAAAAAAGGAGAACTATTACATAGGTTGCGACGGGAACTATTTTTGTGGCGAACAAGGCCATGCACTGGTTTTCAGAATCAGTTCCAGATATTAGAAGGTATTGACTCTCTTAAGAGGTATAGTTCCAAGAAAAGTGGATATGGAAATGTGCCGAACAAACCTAAGTAATTATGTAATTATGTAACTTCTACACAACTTTTGCGCATTTATTCTGTGCTGTTGTGGTTTTCAGTCCGCAGACTGGTTTGATGCAACTCTCCACACTACCCTGTCCTGTGCTAGTCTCTTCATCTGAGAAGAAGTAAGGCAACCTACATCATTTTCAATCTGCTTATTGTATTCGTCCCTCAGTCCCCCTCTACGATTTTTACCCCAAACACGTCGTTATAGTGCTAAATTAACAATTCCTTGATGTCTCAGAATGTGTCCTATCAACCTATCCCTTCTCTTAATCAGGATATCCCATAAACGTTTCTCCCCAATTCTGTTCAACACCTCCCCATTAGTTACGTGATGTACCCATCTAATCTTCATCATTCGTCTGTGGCACTACATTTTGAAGCTTCTATCTTCTTTTTGTCCGAACTCTTTATCGTCCATGTTCACTCCCATACAAAGCTACACTCCAGACAAATGTTTTTAAGAAGGACTTCCTAACATTTAAATTGATATTGGATGTCAACAAATTTCGGTTCTTCAGAAACGCTTTTCTGCCCATAGTCATTCTGCATTTTATGTCTTCTTTACCGAGGCCAGCAGAAGTTATCTTGCTACCCAAATAACAAAACGTTTCTACTACTTTTATTGTCTCATTACGCAATCTAATTCCTTCAGCACTGCCTGATTTTCTGACAATACACTTCACTACCCTTGTTTTACTCTTTTTAATGTTCATGTTATACCTTCCTTTCAAAACACTGTCCATTCCGTTTAATTGATCTTCCAGGTCCTTTGCTGTATCTGACAGATTTACTATTTCGTCAGCAAACCGCAAGGTTTTTATTCTCTCTCCCTGGACTTTAATTTCCTCTCCCACTTTCACCGTGCATTCTTTCACAGCTTGTTCAATGTACAGATTGAACAACATTTTGGAAAGGCTACACAACCTTGTCTTACTCCCTTCCCAACCATATTAATATTCTAACAATAATAAATCATCAACGGATCCGTTGCCAGGCGACAATAAGAGTCGGAAGTCGGCTCTGGTGAGCTCCGACGGTGCTGAGTATTTAGCGAGTAGCATCGACAGTACATTCAGTCACCGGTAAGAGCAACCTGTAGCAACTTTCAACAGCGGAGTGGTGTGAAGAACTGATAACTCAGGAACCCGGCCCCATCAATTCGTGGCTGTGATGGTCTCCAGGAAAAGGAATCCTTATTGCTGGCGCCGAAACGCATCTTAATTCGGCGTGCCATGGAATGCAGAGTCGGACGCCAAGCCTGAACACGGACGGCAGTGGCAACACTGGCAGTTAAGGAAGGCTGTGTTTGACCATTCACAGCGACGAACCGCCGCAGAGGTAACAAATTTTGGCAATACTTGATCTTCCGATACCACTCGTCTGCTCTGACTCATGACGTCAGGTACAACGTCATGACGATAACCGACATTCATACTTCAATGCGAATGTAATGTGGCGTTGATAACATGAAATAAACAACTACACAGATATAAATATAAGCGGAAAAATGCAAATTAAATAAAAGAATTTAACAGTAATACGCCGGGAATTAAATGGTTTGTGTGGTGAGATTGTAAACAGAAAACAATAGAAATAGCTGTACTAAAAGAAAAAAAAAAAAAAGAAAAAAACACTTGCAATGAAAACGTTTCACTGTATGTAAATAGCACTTCCGGACAATGAAGGACACAAAATCACCCTTAAAACGGCTCGTTTATTAAATTTCTTGAATACAATGTACCATCAGGATAGCTTTTTTTCGTAATAATGAAGTACAATTACGAAACTGGTGAAATACGCGTGAGAGGCTAGCCAAGAGTAAACGTTTTGTGTTGTTCTTTTGTTAACCAATTAAGCCGAGGGAACGGAGTCTGTTTAGAGAAAGAAATGCTTCCAAAAATGTTACGCACGCGCCGACGTGATTCTTCAAGTTTCAGTTTATTAAAAAAAAAGTCTTACGGGATGCAAAAAGATCTATCTTTTACTGCAGTCACAGTAATACTCAGATTAATGTGGTGTGTAAAGGGGGGAAAACAGACGTGATGCGGACAGATCGATGTTTAATAAGCTCACAGACACGATCTGTAACTTTATTAAGAATGATGATTTATTGTAATATGATTGCCGGTAATTTCACTGCTACTAAATTAATGGGAAGTAAAGCATACGATACTACATATTGGCAACTAAAGCGCAGGATACCACCTATCTGGTTTCAATAATGTCATCATTTTACCTATAAAACTATAAATTTTACCGCAGTCAAAGGAATGCCCAACTTAATGTGCTGTGTAAAATAAATAAAATAAAATAAAATAAAAACCTCGCTTGATGCGGACAGATCGATGTTTAATAAGCTCACAGACACACACTGTACTGTAATTTTATAAAGAATGATGCACTGCAGGGCCATTGCCACATGAAACACCACTCGCAGGCTCATAAACTGAACTTCAGTTCTTATAAATATAACTGAGGCCATTTTTAAATATTTTAAGGCATTTCCTATCACTGTAGTAATTGTTGAACACGAAACGCGTAGGTAAATAAATACATAAATGCATTGTAATAAATATCTCTTCTGACACAATATTGTATTACACGAAAACGTAAAGGAATAAATGCATTCTTATAAAATTGGTCAACAGGAACCGCACACATAAATAAATGCAGTCTGATAAATGTTACCACTGAGGCATTTACAATATAATCAGTGAATATTAATAAAGAAATAGAAACCCATCTATGACAAAATGACGTAATACATGACGCAATTGGTCAAATCCGATGGGTAGTATCGGACAGTCAAGGTTAGCTCAAATTTTCGGCATTAACGAGCCCGGAAACGAACAGATTCAAATGTGATGAGCTGAAATTTATTTCGAAACGTGATTCACGAGCTGATAATATAGATAACGTAAAAACCAAATATTTCTGAAAAAGATTTTCTGTATATGGAGCAGTACAAGTGTTTCGTAGGCCGATAATTTCCAAGAATGCTTGCTATCGAAGTAGCTCGGCCTGAAATGATATATATTGAACGTGCAGCTCTAAATCGATTACACGGCCATTCACGCGCGGTAGTCATGAGAACGTATTTTATTTGTTTCTATGATCGTGAGTGACGGAAAAGTTTGGTTTATCATTACTTAAAATATTTCATAGTCAAAGCTACGCAAAGGGAAAAGAAAACCGTCACAACCATGTAGTAACTGGTTCTCGGTGTAGTTCTCTAAAATCGCCATGGAAGATCTTCAGAAATGTACATCGCGAAACACACTACACGGATGTAACAGTTTTTCCCCTTTAGATTGGTTCGACTGCAAAGCATTTAAAATTCTAAGAAATCAATGTTTTTGGCGAACACAATGCGCTCAATTTACATTTAAACTGTCAAATTCATTTAGTGACTAGTTCTCGATGTACCTTTTCTGAACAAATACTGCAGCAATTTCTTATGCGATCAAAGTCGTACCTATAAATTTTATTTATACACATAAATTAATCTTTTGTCTAACCTAATCTCAAATTATCTTACAACAACACGTCCCTGTTGGCTTGTATTGTTAGCGTTTCAATTGTGGCGTTTCTGTATGTGCCCTTCGTCACTGTATAGTTATGTGAAAGAAATTAATTTGTGAATAGGTGTATTTATTTAAGTTAACTATACTGACAAAAGTGAATACAACAATTTGTGGCAAGTACTTGACCTCGACCATATATTTTATTAGTCAAATTCCAGGTGAAGAAGAAAAGAAGGGAGGCAAACATGAGAGCTCAGTGAACAATGCTGCGTAGCTTTGTACGTTATTTCACGTGTTATTTAGCATTGTGTCTATTGACACAGTAACTTGAAGCTTTAACTCCAGTAGATGTAACTCCCTTCTTCATATTGCATAAATATTAATTTCGTAGAAAATTGAAGCTTGTAACTTGTAAGGACAGCATACTGTTATGCTCAAAAAGCGACGAATGTTGTTGATTTTGTTTAATATGTACGTAAGAGAAGAGAAACGGTTAACAATTGAACGAGAAGGCGACATATTGTAAAAATGCGTAATGAGTACATATTAGAAATACTAAGTACTTTGACAATTATTCAGGTATTTTTACAACATTAGAAGGTTAGTGATTTCCATTATTATATTCAGTCATCATTACTAAGGTCATCAATAGGCAACATTTTTGGCAGAAACAGATGACTGTAAGAATGCATCTGTAGTTACGTTATTTTTTGATCACTGGAGAGAATATGTGGACTTGTGCCAGCTGAACGGATATGTTTTTGACCACAGAAGGCAATAGGTGGATATATGCCGTCAATATGTTACTAATGTCTGTACAGGATAATATGAAAGTTATACATTAATAAAAATAAGAAAGTAATAATTAAAAACGACTAAATAGAGGCACTAACTATATACAAATATTTATCTTCAATGATGGAACAAATGTAAATATTACACAATTTTCTGCTATAGTGTTTGTTTCTTGCTTCAATGATATACTGAAGTTTTACTTTGAGAAAGTACTGAGTAGTACTCGAGGATTATAAGTAGAAAAAATTGTGTATAATTTTACATATGAATGATTTTAAAATTTTGTAGATTAGTTTTAATTATGAAAAAGGTAAAGGAACGAACGATCTTTATACCAGGTTTTTATTAAGTAGATAAGGAAGATACGCGTAGGTGTATGTTACACACAACGGAGTAGGAATGCATCTGTAATTAGTTCCTTAGGACAGCTACTCACTAAATTAAAATTTTAGATGCAGCTTTGTTATTTCAATATTTTAAACCTATCTAAAACCTGTACAGCACTATCTACAAAAAATATTTCACATGTGGAATTGTATAAGAAATGCTTGACCACTGCTGCCGGCAGTGTACAGTCTCAAGTCAGGGAATATGGATCCTATAGACGGAGAAAGTGGCAAACAGTGGAAAGAAAACAGCGGCGTGTTTGACGTGTTTACAACGCCACTGCGAGGTTCTCCCTATCAGACACACTTTTCGCCGACAGCTGCTAATGGACGCGGCGCCGTGTTATACCATGGCGTCTTTCACAGAAGAGAAATACGCCGACATCCACTTCGCCCACAAGCTTGCGAATGGAGAGCTGACGTTGCAAGACAGTTGTATCAGGAGAGGCGAAGAAGACAGAAGGCTAAATGACGTAACAATTTTCTGTTACCAATACGTGAAGACGGCTCACTTGAAGAGATCAGGCTGAAATCTTGGAATTGTTCCTTGGATACCAGGGAAGAATTTGTCTACGATAAGCTTACAGATACGTTTGGTACAACAACTGGCAGTCTTCAAACCCAGGCAGACTGGGAATTAATATTTATTTAATATTTAAATGTTAACAGGCACATAATTGTGGTATTATGTAATATTTGACAGTTTCATACAATAGTACACTAGCGTAATATATGTCTAACAGACTTGAAGATGGCAACATAGAATTGCCGAAACCGGTCTAAATAAAGCGATTTGAAACAAGCTATCTGGGCTCCTCTGCTTATGCAGAATCCATTACAATGTGTCTCTGTTCAAACGTTTTTTGTTATTTTGGAGAAATGAGACCCTCTGCGAGTTAAAGCTCAGATTGTTGTAAATAATTTCTCGTCTCAATATATGGGGAATGTTCCCCAATTGATTGATCAGTTGAAGACGTCTACAGCTTCATTTGGATGCTTCATCACCAGATTTTTTTTTACGTACCACCATCGTACAATACAGATACGTCTGCCTACTCTTTGGTATTTCGGCAGCCCTTTTATATTTCAGACAGTAGGCCGAATACTGCGAAAAATTACTTTACTAATGAACAATAGTATTGAAGTAGCTCCTTTGCAGTAGTCAGTCTTGTTATAACCACCCATAACAGGGAGCGTAAAGCAAATTTATGGACAAACGTTGAACATTTACTATTTTAACGACGAAGTTAAACTTAAAGAAACACGGATTTTCCAAAGAATAATAACCTAACGTCATCTGGAGAGAACGTGGAACTTGGAACAATCCTGCATGCTTGTAGGACGAATGATGTGGACAGGAGTCAGTATTGGCGGATGTTCGGAGCTCTGTGTCGTTCAGAATGGCGCTTTGACTGCTCTGAGGTATAGAGAAGAAATCATTCGAGCTTTTGTTGTGCCCTAAGCTGGTGCCATAGGAGATTGGTTCCTGCTAGTGGACGATAACGCTCGTCCCCTGAGAGCTGCACTGGTCGACAACATGCGTGAAGCTGAGGGAATTGAACGAATGGAGTGCCAAGATGGATATTATACTCATGGAAGAATGGCCAAATATCCTTTGATAACTACATACTGTCCACGTCACGCAGGTGTCCAACTGTATTGGCCGTACGAGGTGATCACATACAACATTAGTGGGCTACGGTAATGAGTTTTTCACTATTATCGCAGCCCCATGGTGCCTCGCTCTAAGTAAACGGCATGTAAACCTCAATAAACAGTTGAGACAGAAAAATGCCACACTGTATTACACCCAAATCACAATTGTAACCAATGTCTAAATAAAATATTTTACCGTATATATATTGTGTATGATATCTCACCTGAGCTCTTAATTGTTTAAGCAATGTATTTACTTTAAGGCACATGAAGTACACCACAGTTCCTGTAGTAGTTGCGATTTTGTTACTGGACATAATCATCGTGATAAATCAATAGAAATCAGATTGAATATGGAAATATTTAGGTGTTCCTTTTTACTGCGCGCTATTAGATAATGAAAAGGTAGGGAAATATACGAGTATAAGAGCATTTCGAAGAACCTTTTGTCATACAGTTCAAAATGTTTTGCAGGAAATTTATGTAGATCACCCACATGGCTATGGACTGCCCTCTTCGAAAGTTTAATGATTCAGTGTAAGAGATCTGTCAGGGTAGTGATAAAGCTGTGAAATGGTTAAGGGATTGGACATACAGAAGTAATAACATTGAGGCTACTCGTAGTTCAAAGTCTATACATTTATATGTTTCTGTATTTATGTAAATAACCGAATCTTGATGACATACGACTTATAAATATGTGCCAGCGCCAAACATCGAAGTAGAGTGCGGATTACAATGAGAATTTGTTAGAAACTGCTGCCGAGTGTAAGAATACTAAAAAATAAAATAAAAAATGTTCAGTATATATATGTATATTTTGAAAGTGTCCAGGTTTATAAGGATATATTTTAAAATATAGTCTTTGCATTTTATATTATTTATTTAGTTTGCCAGCTAGCTCAGTGAATTTCAGTTGAAGGTCTTCACCTGGTGCGAGTATTCTTACAAAGTAGTCCCACATAAAATGCTATAAAAATAATATTCAATTGCAAATGAAGTCAATGTGGAACCTATCCTTTATATTAAAATTCTGAATATTATTCTCAGTTACGTATATCATCGAAACTTTAACTGAAGTAAAATCGCAAAGTCTGAATTCAGTGAAGCTAAATGAAAACTGTCTCTTAACTTTTTAAGATATGGCTATCAGGAAATTATTTAATGAAATATTATTCACTTCTCACTCAGAATAATAATAACAGTAAATCTGAATAATTATGCACTTCGTAATTTATAGATCTTTGTAAGATTCACATTTTTACCATACATTACCACAGAAGTTGGCGTAATTTTATATAAGTCCCGTTTGATTTTGCAGAGCTGGAATAGCAAATTATTATGTTTTTTATTAAACCTTATTTTCCACCCGTCCTTGCTTTATCAGTTAGGAATTCTATATTTGCCATGTAATGGCGGTGGGTGATGCAATCTGTGTGGTTAGCTTCTTGCTGAAACAAATTCTAATGGCGTCCTTTAACATTTCATATAAATGATCAGGATATTTCTAACTAATTAAAGTTCGTACACTTATTTCATTTAATACATATATTTTAAGACTTTTAAAAATGTTCACACAAATTTACAGACCTCATTACAATGTTTTCTTGATTATCATCAAAAACAATCTCGTCACGATTATGAATTGACCAGCGCAGATAAGAGACAAGACACAACCAGATACAGCAAGACACAACAAGCTACAACCAGATTACTTTTTAACATTACATACATTTATATATTTTAATTGTACAAAGATAATAACACACATTAAAATAATTATTCTTTGTTATGAGTGTATACACAGACATCTTTTGTTACATGATGCTTCTATATTAGTGGTACCATTAAACTTTTCAATCGCTGATTTCGGTAAAAATTGGAAGTGCATTACAGGAGGATCGAAGGATAAGCACCAGGTCCCTAACACGGCTGTCGTAATGTCACAACCTTCTGTTACGAACTTACTGCACCGAAAATTTTATCATCCGATTTCCATGCCGAAAGATACAAGTTGTCGCTGAGAAACCGACAGCAGAGGTTGCGAACATTCAAAGTAAGGCATTAGAGGCACTACCAGCACTTTTCACGAATAATCCTGTTCACCAACAAAGCCTATTTTACTAGGGAGGATATAGTGAATTTGCGTAATTGTCACAAGTGGGTAGAAAATAAATCACACAGCACAGCGGTACAGGGAACCGATAACGATGTGGTGTCAATGTCTGGTGAAGTATTATCAATTTGTCACAAGAACAGGTGCTGCTTCAGAACACACACAAATTTGGTTTTTGAACGGTTTATAGTCATCCTTTGTCTATATCAAAGAAAAAATACAAACTGCTCTCCAAAGGTGACAGATCACGTTCTGTAGGTTTTAAGTCCCACAATATCATTATCGGAGGGTTGCACCATTATTCCTAATGGAGTGGAAGTTATTTTAACAAAATTCAGAAAGTTTCTTAAAATATCATTTATTTTATGACATCCTACTCGGTAACAAAATCGCAAGCACTACAGGAACTGTGGTGTACTTAATGTGGCGTAAAATATATTGCTTAAACAATTAAGAGATCTGGTGAGATATACAGGTATTTTAATAAGACATTGGTTACAATTGTGATTTGGATGTAATACAATATGATATTTTTCTGTCTCGTTTATTGAGGTTAACTTGCCGTTTACTTAGAGCGATGCACCATGGGGCTTCGATAATAGTGAAAATGTCATTCTCGTTGCCCTCTAATATCGTATCTGATCATCTCGGACGACCAGTACAGTTGCACACCTGCGTGACATGGACAGAATGAGGTTATCAATCAGTTCTTGATGGATATTTGGCCATTCTTACATGAGTACAATATCCATCTCTGGAACCTTTGTGGGAGGTGCTGGTCTGGCTACAATGCGCCTGCAAGTGCATCTCAGACGTGCTCAATCGGGTTTAAGTCCGGTGAGCAAGCTGACCACACACTCCACTCGTTCAATTCCCTCGGCTTTACACATGTTGTCTACCAGTGTATCTCTCTGGGGACGAGCGTTATCGTCCACTAGCATGAATCCATCTCCTATGGCACCAGCTTAGGGCGCAACAAAAGGTCGAATTATTTCTTCTCTATACCTCTGAGCACTCAAAGCGCTATTCTGAATGACACAGAGTTCCGAACGTCCGCCAATACTGACTCCTGCCCACATCATTCGTCCTACAAGCAAGCAGGATTGTCCCAAGTTCCACGTTCTCTCCAGATGAGGCTAGATCCTTTGGTCTCTCATGGAATTACTATGTCTTTCGTAAAAGGCAAAGTCTTCATTAATGTAAAAAAACCTACTTTAACTTACACTAAGAACAACACGCACAACCATGTCAACACCGTCCACAGAGAATGCCTCACAAGAGTCCGAGTCGCGTCACACCGATAGTCCACCATCGCCAGCTGACTCGTAGCGGCCAGTCAGTCAGCTGGCGATGGTGGACTATTGGTGAGGCGCGACACGGACCTTGTGATGTGTGTTGACGGTGTTGACAATCGCGAGGGAGGAATCGAACCTCCGGTGGGAACAGCCGCCTTGGACGACGCGGTCATTCCGAATCGCTTTATTTTTTCTTCCTGGACTTTAAGTCCTGTTCGAAATTTCTCCTTGCTTCCCTTCACAGCTTGCTTGATGTACAGATTGAATAACATTGGGGAAAGGTGAAATTCGCCTTACCCATTTCACAACCAATGCATCCTTTTCGTGGTCATCTGACAACTGCTGTCTGGTCTTTGTACAAGTTGTACATAAAGTTTTGTTCCCTACGTTTTATGATTGTCACCTTCAGGATTTGAAAGAGAGTATGCCAATAAACAACTACAAAATATAAATATGTAGGTTTCCCTTAACCTATTTCTGTCTTTAGGTGAATACTGCCTCTAGATTCAAAGTAATCTTCCCCCAGGTCCAATTTTACCAGTTTTGTATTGGCCTGTCCATCACTACCAACAGAAAATATTTCTAACTAAAAATAGCTATCAGTGCACCATATGCAATTTTGCGGAAAACGTGTGAAGATGTAGATGTGAAACCTTGTGACCACCACATATAGTTCGTTTCGCTTAATGCAAACAAATTCCGTCAATAGTTGCTCATGTATTCAGATACAGTCACAAGTTTTGGCGTGTTTCTCTTACTTGCGGTTCGAGTCCTTCCCCGGGCACGGTGTGTGTGTGTGTGTGTGTGTGTGTGTGTGTGTGTGTGTGTGTGTGTGTGTGTGTGTGTGTGTGTGTTGTCCCTAGGTTAGTTTAACTTAGTCTAAATAGTTTGTAAACCTATGGACTAATAAGCCATAGATTTACAAACATTGGAACATTGGATCTTACTTGTGAGGTGCTTTCAATGTGCTATTACGCAGTCAAAATATCTAACAGTTTCGGATTCTTAATAATTTAATAGATAGTACTTCTTGTGTCTAGGTTGTTCGCTATGTGATGGTACGCAGACAATCTGCGCACATTAAAATTGGTTGTGTGGAACAAAAGAGTGAAGCGTTACCCAAAGGTTTGCTCAGATATGATGTTAATCTCTATCTGTAACGAGTAATTGTTGCTTACATGTACGCCATTGACACATACACATTGAAGTACACATTCAAGTGCGCACTAAAAAAAAGTAACGTATTACTTCGTTTTCTTTAATGTTGAAATATATACATTACGTTCCAACCGTTTGGAAGTTCACTGATGTATTTTCTATAGATGTTGGGTACTTTTAAAGATTTACGTGTAAGTGAGAAAGACGTTATTTACATCAGCATTTGGAGACATCATACATATTATGGTCCTGATGATTCAGCTGCTGTGTGCGGCCTCGTGATTCGTTTTTGAGGGATATGCTGATGACAGCCGCTGGAAAAGCGCAAGTGCCTTTGAAATATCGCGAAATAAACGCAGTTTATTTATTATACACGTTACCGCCCTTTAAGCCACTTACTCGCACCGCACGTGATGAAAGAGGCTTTCATCGAGCAAAATAGCCGCTTGAAGGTCGTAAGTCACAAAATCATGCTCTGTTTACAGAAGGTAATTAAAATTCCGGGAAATATGAGCTTTAATCATGAGCTAGAAACGCCAAACCCCTCCCTCTTACTTTTTTTCCGGTGGCTTCAGTATTCACTTAATTATCCTCCTTGGAAAGCAGGAGAAAACATGGCCACCAAACTTCCTATAATTAGTTCCAAGAAGTGTACAAGATGTTTTCCATCATACTGATGCGCGGTACTAGTCTACCAATCTCAATAAAAATATTCAGAAATTAGGAAACTATTTGTTTCATTGTCAGCTTATGCTCTTTCAAACATGTCTGGAAAACTCAGGGAAGAAAAGTTGAAAATTTTTTTCTGTACGCCATGATAACATACTTCTGAAAATAATGTTTCATCGATTAACTTTAAATTCACTAATATTACAGTCACGTGACTAGCAATGTTAATACACACTACTTAACTGAGAATATTATTTTCATTTAATCTGATTGGTAACGATTTTATACAGAAGACATGAAAAGAAATAGATGGAATTCAGAGCAGGGCACTTTGATGTCAACTGTGGAGGTTATTTATGTACCTATATCCCATACAGATTAGCTATTACACTCAACAGATTTGTTAAATTTCATATGTAGCAACTTACTTTGTAGTATGCACCATACGCGAAATCATAGATACCCAGATTTTTCATTGCGACATTTTCGAATTTCGTGCAGTTTATTGCTTGTATGTAAAATACCATAGTAACCATGTACTTTATCAAAATAATGAGCACTATAATATATAACTGACGTACATTGCTACTCATCCAAAATCCAACGCTAGAACTGATCGGTGTTATCTGAGCCACATTTCTTTGAGAGATTAAATGTAGAACGAAGACATGTTCATCTTTGCCTGAAGTAAGGAAGACGTTGAAATCAATTTTTAGTGTATCCGCAATGTTAGCTACTTGTCTCAGCACTGAAGGAATAAGAGTCTATGTTAAATAATAAATCAAAGTACACAGACATACTTTGTCTCGAAATATATCAAAGACTAGCAAACCCGGCAACGCTTCACAGTAGCTTCTCCCTATGTATATCCCTTCCTTCCCCTTCTTTTGTCCATCGCCACCTCCCCTTACCTTCACACCACTCCCCCTTACTCCACACCATATCGATATCCTTCCCTTCCTCTCTGCGTCTATATCATCTCCCCTTTTTAAATCCATTTCATTCCCACATATCTGTCTCCTCCTTTCCAGCTCTCTGATCTTATTTATTGTTATTGCAATCGGGAACTTGATTGGGGATAGAAGTCAGAATGGACAGGTAAATCAATTGTAAACGGGTTATTAGAGAGACGTTTCAAGCTGATCTTTCTGTGAGGTTAGCAGCTTCAATGGCCGCACTTTTAATGGTTGCATTGTACGAAAAGGTATGGATATAAGTGTAGGCATAAAACAACTTTCCTGTATTATGTTAAAAATGACTGCGAAAAAAAAATTAAAATCGCACATGTTTACAACAGAGCTTAGCATATTTTTCTCGCAGCGATCAGTATAGAAAAGAGTTTTTGAATTGGATACCAAGTAATTGTAGCCTCATCATACATTAATGATAGACATTCCATATGAAACAAATCAATTAATTGAATTAAAATAAGTGGGATGGCAATAAAACGTTTCGAAAGTCTTTATGTTGGGTTCCTTTCTTGTCTTATTAGGATTCTAACTGAAACACGATTAACAACATTGCTACATACCGGTAAAATTTTACAGTCCGCGACACATGCGTGGTATAGCTATGTTGGCAACAGCTGTTGGATATTGGGAATGAAACCGACCAATCGTGGCAAAGCTTGAGATAGCCAATGAAATTTTAGATGGAGACAGTTTGTTCCGAAGCTAACTGACGCATCAGATGCGTAATCAACTGCTGGGTTGTATCTGTACCCCAAACGTTCAATTTGTAATTGCCACGCGTGGCCGTCTGTTTTGTCAACGACCCAAATTATTTCTTGCGTAAATTGCAACTGAGGGAGTCGAACTCGACTGTACCCTTCGATTCAGAGTCATAACGGATCACGCTTGAGAATTTCTTTTCGATTTACCTCCAAGCGCTGTCTACGATCTTCGTCGGTCTCGTTGACTACGATCACGTAGTAAGATTGCGTTGCACGTACGCCGACCGATATTACGACGTCGCAATGGAGGCATTGTTCTAAAAAATAAACCACGATCTGTACTTAATTTTTTGTAACACAAAAAAAATACCACGAAATAACATCAATTCTATCTTTGCAATGCTCCAAATATATGATCACCACCGATAACATGATGGAGGTAAGCATAGTACGGAGGGGCTTTTAAAGAAACAACTTTTCATGTTAAATCTGTCTGACAGTTTAACCTTGTGTGCATATCGCCATCTGCCTTTATTCTAACCTCCTTGGCGTATTTGTTTGTTCTGTTACAGCGTATTTGGCGAGTAGCGAATGAATAATCTGATTGTTGGAGAATCGAGAAAATGATCCCAGCTGAAAGAGTACTTTCAGTTTTTTTCAAATTCTGATATAATACGCGGTCAAATTGGACAAAAAGTCTCCTGCTTCTAAGCTACCTCCCTACCAATTTTGAGCCAAATCGGTTCAGAATTTCTTTAGTTATAAATAGTGTAACTAACACGAGTTTCTTTTTTATACATAGATGTAGAAATGGAGCAGAGGCAATGAATTAAAATTTGTGTCACAGCTGGGATTACAACCCGGGATCTCTTATTTAGGAAGCGAACACTTCAGACACTCAGCCACCTTGACGTAGCCGATACAGCGATTAAAAAGAACTGCCTTGAAGCCCGTCTCCCTCCACAACACAAACTTCATTTCCGCCTGATGTTTCCCTACATAAATACGCATCAACGTTGTCATGCTCTCCAAGAGTGGAGTAGCGCCTCAGCCTTTCACCTCAGGCACAGTCGATACGAATATCAAATAATACATCGAAGTCCAGATACGTATTTTGTCTCGATATACGTCAGAGATATATACAGAAAAAATATGTCTTTGGCCTTTGATTTATTATTTGATATTCGTATCAACTGTGCCTGAGGAGCAAGGCAGGATCGTTCCCATTAACGTTCATTGGTGGGGATGCTATCCTGCTACTGTAGAACCTCAGCAACGTTGATTCGTAATTATATAGGGGAACATGAGGCGCAATTGAAGTTTGTGTTGTGGAGGAAGACGTGCTTCAAAGCATGTACTCTCTATATACATTTGGTCACCGTGGCTTAGTGGTTGTAGCGCTTGCCTAGTAAGCAGGAAGTTGCGGGTTCGAACTCCAACCATGAGGCAAGTTTTAATTCACTGCCTCTTCATTTCTTCATGTTGTTGGGGTATAGTAGTTCATGTTGCTTCCATATATTGCCAAAGTAGACCTGGTGTGGCAACAGGTGGTGTATCCGAGGTCAGTCCTTTGTAACCATCGAGAAGACCTTTTAGTCAGGTGGGAGATCATGAGGACAGGTGACAGTTGCTAATACAAAGTCATAGTAATAATGATAATAATTATGTTTCTACTGAGTAAAAGTTGATAAAAAGTATAGATGATGGTAATAATACTAATTGTATTGAATTTGCTAATTGAGAGCCGCCTGTTAAATAAGCTTAAAAGCTTTGCCGTAGTTGTAGGAACTTGTTAAATAATAATGAAAGTTGTTAAGAAAATTAATTATCAAATGGTTAGTGTTGCAATTGCAGTTTATTAACAATATGTTGTCTGAATCGCCGAGTTAAGTGCCTGTTCTTCAAAATGCTCCATAAGGAAATTTGCCACAGCCAGAGACAGTGGAGATCCCATTGCTGTGCCATCTGTCATTTCATAAATTTCGTTGCGGTACTGAAAGTACGTTGTTGTTAAGGTATGGTGGAACAGCTTGACGAGATCTCAGGTGAAAATTGTTGCGCCAACAGTCCAAGGTGTATTCTACCAGCACCCTTGTAAAATTTCTTGCCTCCCTTGTAAAGTATTTTAATGTAAGCTAAGTGAGGCCTTTCCATAAATTTTAAATTATATATGACTTTCTCTTAATGGTCGAGATTTCATACCGTTAGCAAGTCTTGTTTATGTATCAGATATTTGTAATTGAAATTGTGTACTTCTTATTGGTTTAATAAGCATTGTATACTCGAAATACTGAATATAAGGATACTCAATCCACACTTTCCTAGTTTCGCATTTGGTTATAAATCATCGTATCAAAACCAGTTCATAGGGCAACAGTTAGTCAGTCTCTCACAAGTGACTTCAGACTCTTGTCCTACCATAGTAGCCGTGCTGGAATTATCGGCGTTGTAGCGTAAAGCCAGCGCCACACGCCAGACGCACGAGAACGATCATGGAGAAGGCAGCCGACGACCGGCAGCCAATCACACGCCAGCGCCGCGCATCCTGGAAGGAGTAACCTAGAAAACCTAGAAGCGCGCCCTCTACAAGCTGCTATATCTAGGCCGACATGCCTCTGGACGAGCCGATCTGAACTCGGCTCTGAAGTAAGCAAACTCAGCGCAGCTAGCATCGTACAAGAAGACGCAGCCGCGAGAAGAGACATACATTATTGATATTGAGTATATAGTATTCTTCAGTAAATAAAACTTGTATCACTAATCAGTATAGCTGTTTTACATGTCAGCGCATGCCATCGCGGCCTAATAGAACCATCTTGAAAGACGAGGCTTTCCAGGACAAAACAATCGGGACTGGTACACCATTGGTTTTACTCTCACCCGACCCGCTTCCACACAAACCACCCCCGTACACACTGCCGGTACATTAACCAGCCAGTGGTACATCTCTGAAGTGTTGGAGACTTGTCCTCCCATACCTTCGGAGCTTACCCACGTCCACAATGCAACAGGACAACCACTGGTGGCACGCAGAATTCAGAACTTGTTTGTCGCTGGTTAGGCTTTCCTGTTCTCCTAACCTGTCTCAAACTAGTTAACAACCGCCTCGAGGGCCGTATGGGTAGCGACCAGCCGAAGCCTCATCCTCCGCCCGAAGGCGCCACTGTATGCAGTATGGAGGGGGACGTGATCAACGCCAGGGACTGCAGGCCGTTGTGTGGGGTGTCTAGACCGAAGCCGTCACTTTTCAATCAAGTAGCTCCTCAACTGGGCTCATAAGGCCTAAGTGCACTCTGCATGCCAACAGCGCTTACAAGCCCCGGATGGGTACCCATCCAAGTGCTAACCATGCCCGACACTGCTTAACGTGGGTGATTTAAGGGAAAATGGTGTATCCCAGCGAGCACAGAATAACATATAGAGGCCTTTATAATGACAGTGAAATGAAGCTGGACAGAGAACGCGACATCCAACTAACATGGCGGCCGCTGAGCTTTAATCGTCCTAGTCCTGAGCGCCACCCGGCCACAGCTGCGAGCTTGAGTGTTTAGAATGGCCACATTAGAAATTCTGGGGCAATTGAGTGTTAAACGAATTTGTCTCTACTTAGCCTCTAGTGTAGTCTGTTAATCATGAAGTACATATTTCCGGTTTTGTATTAATTATTAAATAATTTCTCGTGATTTTGTGTCTTTTTATTGTGCAGTATTCTTAGTGTGCTATTCAGAAATTCGTCATGCCATGACTGAAACACTAATTTCTTGTCCTTTGTAAAAAAGAAATGTACGGTAGAAAGGAAGAAATAAAAAATGCCATGTAGCGTTGGAAGGAATAAATAAATATCTTCCCAAATGCAATAAGCAATTACAAATGTTAATTCCTTTTTCATATGTTTTAAGGCGTTCGTTTCTTTTTACAATCTTTTTGCCATAAGTCATTGAAAATTTCAGCTAGGGATAGCAAATCAACCATCATATAAAATAGAAGCACATTTTCTCTCTAACTGTGCCTTTAACCTTTCGTAACTCGAGGAATACCGAACGTATCGTCATGAAGTTTATTTCAATTGCTTTTTTTAGAATCCTGCGATAAACTTATGCTATATTTAACGTAAATAGGGACTTGTGAAACAAGTAAAATAAGAATAATAACGTAAAATTCTTTATCGCTTCTGCACTCTAATCAGCTCTGGAGCCTAAACGCCGCGGTGGAGTAGCCGAGCGGTCTAAAGCGTCTAGCTGCGGAGCGCGCGGTTGCTCGCCGTGGAGGTTCGAGTCCTCCCTGTGGCATGGCTGTGTGAGTTGTTCTTAGGTTAGTTTACCTAGGTTTAAGTAGTTTGTAAGCTACGGACTGATGACCACGAAATTTGGTCCAATAGATTTACAAACATTTGTACATTTGATTTGGAGCATAAACTATAAGAGGTAGGTCATTCTACATAGTATAGAATTGTAGAACTCTCAAAGATCTCAATAAATAAATAAAATACACGACATCATGTATCTAACTCTTACGAGTGAACCACTTTTATCATTTTTCTCTTCTAAAGGCAGATAGCTACAGACTACAGATATAGTGATTGTGATGTGTAAAAGAGATACGATCTCGCGGCCTTTTTATTTATTTATTTATTTATTTTTAAATCGTCCTTAGTTCTATAGTTATATACTATACTTTGGCGCAGGTCACATAGTTTACGCTACAAAGGTCACGAAAGTGCGGAAGTGGTGAGCCATTCTACGTTATTATTTTTATTTCAATTATTTCACATTTTCGTATTGAAATTTAATATAGCCTACGTTGCTCCCAGAATTATAACGAAGAAACTGAAACAAACCGCATCGCGATACGTTCTGCAGTTCTCGTGCAAAGCCGGGGCGGGCCAGCTAGTTAGTAATAAAATAAAGTGTTAAGTCATAATTATTTAATACAAAAATTATATCCCAAATTAATTTTTTTATCGAAATTGGTCAGAGTACAAGGTGAGTAGGCAACAGAATCAGTGCTCGCTGGTCGGCAAGCTCGCTGAAAGTAACGAGTAGAATTTGAAAGGTTCCATCACTCTATTATAATCAAATTTCTAAAAAAAAAAAAAAAAAAAAAACTAGGGGAGCTACAAAAAGTTGTTTAAATAAAAAGAAAAGTTTATTTCATTATCGACAACTTTCTCGCTGACGAAAATTTTCTGACCACAATAAAAAAAAATTGGCGGGTGACATACTTTTTCATGTCGTAGTTTTAATTGCATACAAAAGTAATAGTTTCAATTATTATTTTTATACAAACACAATACATATTGTACCTGCTTAGTAGACTGTTGCCTTCACTCAGTATTCACCTGTCTGCGTGACATACTTGGTAATTTTTTACCTATTCTAAGGGGTTCAAATGACAATGAAAACGAGGCGAGCGCCATTTGAAGAACTACGCATTTATCGGCCCAACTCTTTTGTACACCCATCCAAGATGGCTGACGTGACTTCACTGCTTGTACGCTGATTTAGGTGGCCCCTCTGTTATTTTGTTCTCGCTGGTATATCCACTGCGGCGCGTCCGTTCGCTCTCCTAAACTCTCGCCTTTCGGAAATGTCTGGTCGAAGATTGAGGGACGACTGACGCGGGATGCACAGCCCGCCACTACAGCAGATCAACTCTGCCTATTTATTGAAGCATCAAGGACTGCCGTACACCAAAAACATATAAACAGCCTCTCTGATTCAATGGCGGCAACACTCAACACTGATTTCGTCTTCTTACTCCATTTACATGGAGCTGTATTTCCGGCTCACCTGAAGACGGGGATAGCGCCCGTCGGCGTTGGCCCGTGGCATCGGCGTGTTGTCGGGAGAGTGCGTGTTTATAGGTGGCGTAATGGTTAAATTTTACATACCGTCTCGGCAGAGTAAATTGTTAATATTGGCAACAAAATGTTCACTTTACGAGGATAATTAATTTGCTAATCGGACAAGGATACATACAAGAACCTGTCAATCATAGAGCAGGAACAGCGTTAATTATTTATTTCACGGTCAGTACGAAGAATTATTCCCTCTCATTTTATGTAATCGAGTTGTCAAAGAGCTTTCACTACATCGTCGGGACGGTATGTAAAATTTTACCGACGTAATTATGTAGTGGCTGAGTTAAAGGATCTGTAGTTTCATTCTGATAGTGAGGTTCAGGTTAACTGAGAGCTTTTTTTTTTTTTTTTTTTCTTTTTCTTCTTCTTTTTCGCAAGTGAGTCTCTAAGGCACTAATTTTTGGGCTGAGACCTGTAATCAGTGGCATATTCTGTTGTTGTAATCAGTAATTTACGAAGATAACCACAAATTATTTATTGTCTATAATAGGTATTTTGCGACATGTTGATGCCGTCATGGGTCAAAGCTGACGGGTGGTATCTCGGTCGTTATGCCGTATTTTCAATGATTTGATCTTCGTACAACGTGTTATCTCCCGAATAAATTTCGCTGAGATATCTCGAGTCCTACTACAAGGAGAGGACGCCTACTCGTCACCGACGAATTCGTCAATATTTATGGTTCATGTAGACCAGGGGTGGGCACGAGAGCTGGTCGCGCGGCTGCCCGCGAGCGGCGAGAGCCGCGAAGGCAGCGCTGAGCGGCCTTGAGAGCCAGCAGTGCGGGTAGCAGGGCTGTGCGCTGTGGCTGGCCGCTTGCTGATGCACAGTGCACATACATCAGTGCTTTCATCCAATACTAAAGAAAACTAAATCTTTGATCCTGTCTCTCAACTGAGCTTCCACGTCGTTTGCCATTTCTTCAATGCGCCTGCTAACCGTTCTCCGTGAAAGAGGAACGGTTTCAAAGAGAGGAAGATTTGCTGGGCACAAAATTGTTGCGGCAGCAACAAAACATTCTTTCACAAATTTTGCATCGCTGAAGGGCTGCGCAGTTTTAGTTATTTTAGAGCTACATGATAGCTTACTCTCATCGCTGCAGCGTTGTGGATTAGAAGGTTTTCTACCTGTAAATACGTACAGAAGAAGGTAAAATTGACGGAAAATGCACACAACATATTAATAACAGCAGTAAATTGAATTAATAACGTAATTATCTACAAGTATACTTACGTCTTTCTCCTTTTTCTGCTTCATTTCTATAAGTTTGACTTTTCGTTCTTCTTTACTCAAACTAACTACATCTTTTTCGTGAAGCAGTTAAAAATGACGCTTCACATCGTACTTCTTCCATGAAGAGAATGTTGAATTGAAAAACAAATACTGAGGTCCACTTTGCTTTCCAACAAAAAAGTACTCTTCTTTCCACTGTGGGTGTTTAGAAGACTTTCTTTTCAAAGATTTTACGTCCTCCTCAGCCATTTTTCAGACACTAGTTCTACTTTATCACGAACACCGGACGCTATTTCCACAGAACGAGTGGTTCCGCGTGGTGTAGTGAGGTGCGCGGCTAGTCGAGTAGAGTGGGAGGCACTGCTGGCTGGCGGAGTGGGGGGGGGGGGGGAGGGGGGAGCCGCGAGCAGGCCGTGTGAGCCGCCGAGAGCGCTCGCGCTCGCGAAACGGCATTTGCCCAGCCCTGATGTAGGGCGTAGTGAGACACGAAAGTGCCCCAAGTGGGAAGTCCAGATGGTCAAGTGTTTAGGAAGTAAAAGGAAGTTTGATACGGATCTATCACCATATGCATCTTATCTACTGTCCCTGTAAGGACGCCTTTAGGAAGCGATGTTTGGCTCAGCGGTAAAAAAGCGGATTCGTATTGAGAAAGTCGCGGGTTCAACTCCATCCGGCCGCAAATTTTTGTCTGCTCCTTGGCAATGGGTACACCTACATATTGTTTCAGTAGGGATTGTGAGGACAAGATAAGATTAATTACAGCAGGCATGGAAGCATTAAAACAATTATTCTTCCCACGCTCAATACGTGAAAGGAATGGGAAAAAGCCCTAATAACTGTTACAAGCCGGCAGCAGTGGCCGAGCGGTCGTCGGCGTGCCAGTCACGGTGTCCACGGCCACTGCGGTCGAGGGTTCGAATCCCCCCCCCCTCAGGCATGGATATTTGTGCCGGCTTTAGTACAAGCTAGTTCATAAGTAGTTTGTACGTTTAGGGAATGATGACCCCGTACTTAAGTCCCATAAGCTCTACAAACATTTGAACATTTTTTGAACTGTTACGGTGGGACGTACCCTCTACCATGCTCTTCACGGTGGTTTGCAGAGTATTCATGTAGACTTACGTCACAATTGACGGGAACATCATATAGGTTATTTTATTAATTTACGTGATAATATGCTTGCTTTAAATAGTGACGTGCCATGCTGATATTGTGCACATATAGATACAAAATAACGTATATGATGTTGCAGTAATTGTGAAGTTAATACTGTACGCATTGCCAAGGAGCAAGAAAATAACAGCCACCGGGCAGAATCGAACCCTCGAAACTTGCAATAAAAATCTGACTTCTTACCACAGAACCAAACACTGCTTTCCAAACAGACTCTCTCAGGGGCAGTTGATAAGGTGCATATGGTGATAGATCCGTATCAAAATTCCTTTTAGTTCCTAAATGCTTGGCCACCTGGAGTTCCCACTTGGAGCACTTTCATATCTCACCACGCCCTACATGTACCATAAATTTGGACGAATTCGGCGATGACGAATAGGTGTCCCCCTCCTTGTTAGTGATTCATTTAGGGTGATCATCATTGTATATTTGTTTAACATTTAATTCCTAGTTGGGGGATTGATGATCATTGCAGTTTTGTCCCCCTTAAACATCCACCCACCCAACCAACTAATCCCTCGCTGCTCTTTGACCCCCGACCTGGGACGTCTTGACTGCTCACTAAAGACGCTTGCTCTGGGCTACGGATGGATCTGTGCGAAGTAATGAGGTAAAAAAGAAAGAGTACTCGTTTCCTCCAAGCCTATCTTTTGTATGTTGGCAAGTGGAAATCTGAACAGTAATAGCTTTCTCACAGTATAAAGGTGTGCCAAAATGCACATCAAACTGCTTGTTCCGAATAAATTTCCTTCATAATGCTTCTTTCGCCTATTGTGTCCTTGTTGAAATAGGAGTTACTAAAAGTGATAGACAGGTAAAATAAGATCATGTAGTTAAATGGTGAATGTAATTTCTTAATGATAACAATAGAAGCAGTATGAAAACGCAAGGATTGCTTTACATCATTTTCAAATGAAGTCGAAGAAAATATTAGACTACCTTAGCTAAAGACAGAAATTTTAGTCCATCGAAACTAAGGATGCTTTCAAACAGCAAAATGAGCAAGTAGTTAATTAAACCATCAGCAGCTCTCAAAAAGGGAGACAAGAGGGTAATTTCACAGTAAAAACAGTTTCTCCGTCTTTGAATTTATAGTGGCAATTAACACGCCAGCACGCAGAAGTGCCGACGATAGAAACGTAAGGGCAGAGTGTTAAAAAATAGCTGCTTATTTTTCCATTCGCATTCTGCTACAGCCAAATTCGCACATGTGCGTTGTCGAAACGAAAGTGTTCTTTAAAGACTTTAATGTGTAGTCCGTTTCAAAACTGAAACTTTCTATTATGAAGTATTCTTGTAAATTATTACTTTAAAAAAAATTAAAAATGAAATTAAAAAGTTAAAAAAAATTGAGAATTTAGTCGTTGCTTCGGCGATCACAGCGGCAGCGGGAAGCAAAAATAGTTTCTTACTTTTACATTGTAGCTTTTATTTCGAGCTCCTTAATATTTCTTTTTATTTATTTCTTCGTCATAAGGATCTGTAAAATAGAAATAAAAATTATATTCTTTATATTTGCTTTTCCTTGATTACGTTCACAACACGTAATTATCATTCTATTTCATTGTCATCAAATTCAAATTTATTGAACGTAACATATTAATAAGTAAGAGTATTAATTTGATCTCGTTTTGAAACCATTAACTGCACTGTAGTACTTCATTGCACTGACGCGAAAATTCTGTGCCGTACTGAAGACAACTACAGCTGTTTTAAACAGATGTGTCATTACTGTTGTAACACTGCATCATATCTAACATATAATTTCTGTCTGTCGTTCAGGTTCTTCATTAATATTGTAAGATGAAACTTCTCAAGGTCCTATGTTACTAAAGAAAAGTACTTCATTGTACGATTTCGGGACAAACGCTTGACGTAGTTACCGCTGTAAGACATCTGGGAGTAGGGCATGATGCTACACATTCGACATAGGTACAATTCTGATCAACATACAAGTAATTTGTCAGTCTCGTAGTGTTGGTAGCACTTGTCTTTCTGTGGCGTTGTAGTGTAGAATACGCTACTTTGTGCTACGGAGATATAAGTTTTTTCCTGTTAAGAGGTAAATGAAGCTACTTAATCTAAAGCGCTCTTATAATTTTTCTAATTAAGGGTGATTGGATTCGCTCCCAAAAATGCAATGTTTAGTACCACGTAATATGCGTTGGTGACCGAGGGAGAAAATGCTTTTTAAGTGGAAGATACCAGTGATCAAAATTTTACCAGGAAACGATCACAATTGTACCTAGTGTGGTCGTTTTCGATCGATTTTTCTCAATTCTGTAACTTTTTTGTTTGTTTTCATATCAAAATGTCGTGCAATAATACGGACATGCCCTTGCACACAAATGACGATCCTCTTTCTGATTTACTCCGTAGTCAGTCGTACCTTGACGTTCGATGTACAGTTTCTGTCTCTAAAAACTGCCGCCAAATGCGAGGAACACCAAAACGATTCACAGGAATGTATCGGGCCGCTGTGGTTTAAAAGTGTCCTGCATCCATTCTTCCTACGGCCATACGAGTACACCGCAGAGTGTAGTAAGCGTCTTCCCTTTACCGTCTTGCACCGACTTTGAATGCATACATAGTGATTGTGCATGCGAAACCACCTGGCAAATTATAAGCTGTTTGTTAGGTGTCTCGACGTCATAACTGGCATGATTGTACGCTGAATAAATGCCGTCTTCTGTGCGGACCACGATTATATCGATTATATGTACATATTTTACAGTTCATATGATTATATCGTGAATTCGATACAGGGTGGAGAAATAGCTGTTTGTTGCTTTAATTTTGGACTCTGGTCAAGACAATTAGGGGATCAGTTGAGAAGTCTCTGAAGTATTGTCATCCGCAGAATGAAATAAAAGCGCCTCGGATACAGCACAGGGGTTAGTGTTGACTTGTGTTTACTCTACAAATCGATTTACACAAGCAGTTGAGTTCAAATAGTGCAATGAGCAAGTAGAGCAATACATTAACATGCTGACTATGTCATGAAAACCCATAGGAAGGTTGGAAGAAGGACAGACAAAAAGGGATGACTGCAGGTATTGGATTGTCCCAAAATGTAATTTTAAGACCTGGACGAGATTTCTTTTCTTTCCACCCTGTACTGCATGTCTTTCACTTCCCTCGTTTCCTATCCTCACTCCTTCGCCTCCCCACAGGGGAACTGATGACTTTATTAGTTTAGTTTAGTTTAGTGCGGTATCTCGATAGTGGCGCCGTCCCCTCACCTCCCCGCTCGTAGCCTGTCGATGTTTCGACGTGTCCCCCCTCCCCCTCCGGTCGGCGTCCAAAGAACAAAGAGACAAATTGGCGCACCTCTGCGAGTGGCGCCAAGGTTTTGCGCCCCCCCCCCCCCCCTCTTTTGAGATATATTTTCGTTAAAAGACTTGCAGAATGTCATACCTCGGCTTGTTTGCGCTTGTTTAAACTCGAGCTGAGGCGTAAGCCTACCAGGCTTCTTTATTTAATATTTTTAAGTCCTTTCTGAAAACATTTGTCTTGAGTGTAGCATTCTATGGGAATGAAACGTGGAAGATTAGGAGTTCAGACAAAAAGATTATAGAAGCTTTCGAAATATAGTGTTACAGACGAATTATGAAGATTAGATGGGTAGATCATGCAACTATTGAGGAGGTGCTCAACAGAATTGGAGAGAAAATGAGTTTCTCGCATACCCTGACTAAGAGAAATGATAAGTTGGTGGGACACATTCTGAGACACCAAAGAATCGTCAACTTGGAGTTGGGGTAAAAATCGTAGAGGGAGACCGAGGGACGAATACTGTAATCAGATTCACAACGATGTTGGGTGCTTTTCGTATTCTCAGATGGAGAGGCTTGCACAGGACAGGTGGCGTGGGGAGCTGCACCAATGTAGTCTGCGGACTGAAGACATAACAACAACAACAACAGCAACAATTTCCAAGCTTAAATCTGAGTAAATTGTGTATAAAAGATACTCAACGTTGTTCATTTTTATTTGATAATAAACACCAAGAAAAAATGAATATGCACATGAACACTGAAACACAGTATGTAACTGATTACACTGTTAAGTGACTATAAAAAAATAAATTTGTTACGATGAAGACAAGCTACCTTCGGGTCAAGTGATACTGTAAGCAGCACCCACTCGTAACTTTACACATGCGAAACGGCTACTCTCCCCACAAACAGTTAAATATTTGTTACGAAGAAGAGTATCAATATCATTTAGCCTCATAATCGCGTCACATTTGCTAAAACGTCGAAAGATATGCGGCAAGTAACAATACAAAATCATTGTAAAAAGAGACTGGGTTTAAAAGTATTTCTTGCTGTCGGTCTCGACCCACTACCTTCGGCAGCACAGCACGAAGTCGCTAGCCATGTGGCTATTCTTGCTAGAAGGAGAGTAGTGTTCAAAATGTTCAAATGTTTGTATAGCTTATGGGACTTAACTACGGGGTCATCAGTCCCTAAACTTACAAACTACTTATGAACTCGCTAAGACTAAGGACGGCACAAATATCCATGCCCGAGGAACGATTCGAACCCCCGGCCGTAGTGGCCGTGCAGACCGTGACTGGAGCGCCTCAGTCCCCTCGGCCACCGCGGCCGGCGGAGAGTAGTGACTTCATTGTCATTCAAGATCGAATTTTCTGAAGGCTTTTACAGTTTATGCCTCTTTAATTTATAGTTATATGATATTATACCACATATGACGTCTTTCTGGTGAATCTTCAATGAGCCAAATACAAATATGACGGGCGGATATGCCTTACTGGAGGATTTGCGCATGCGCAAGGCGAAGTGCGCAGTAGCTGCATTGGCTTTGGGACCATTCGTGCGTAACCGCCAGAGCTCGAGTAGCCAGGAGCTGGCGTCTGTACAGGCTCCCACGCCAATGTTAAAATATTAATATGCAAATTATGTCAGAATTGTAAATTTTGTACATTCGATGAATAATTACGAGAAAAGTTGAATGTGCAATTTTTTTTTGCCCCAAGCGTCTATTGATTTGTCGATGACATGCAGTTTAGAAATCAGACAATTTAAAACCAGAATATGACACCTCAACGTTGCTTCACGTCCGAAAATATGATTGCGCGTTAACAAATTAGCCAGAACAGTCAAATGGTGGTGATTTCATGTTAAAAAAAATTTAAAAAATCTGTTATTCCATCTCCGCCGGTCGCGGTGGCCAAGCGGTCTGTGGCGCGCCAGTCACGTTCTGCACGGCCACTAAGGTCGGGGGTTCGAAAGCCCGTCGGGCACGGATATCTGTGCCGTCCTTAGTATTAGCTGGTTCGTAAGTAGTTTGTAAGTTTAGGGACTGATGTCCCCGTAGTTCAGTCCCATAAGCTATACAAACATTTGAACATTTATTCCATCGCCCTTCCGCTCTGCGTCTCCTCTCTCCTCTCTCTGGTCATCTTTCCCTCTCACTCTGTCAACCCATCGTCCTTATCCACGTGCCTATCTCCTCCTCTTATCTGTGTATACTACCTCATCCGATCTCTTTTCATCTCGTCTCCCCATCCCAATAAATAATTACTAACGTCAAACAACTATCATGGTGATTGGTGAGAGATTAATTCCGATGTACCCTCAGCCATACACCATACGGTGACTTGTAGAGTAGAAAAGCCTTCTCCATAAAAACACACATTCATCTGCTTAGTTTCACGATAATCGTTCTTAACGTGTCAAATTCCATTGTAAGGTCCTCCGCTGTGCAGCGTATGAAATCTAAGTCCGTTCGAAGAGTTGCCAGAAAGCTAATTGGAGAGCCATCAAACAGGCGCTACTGCGCATGCGCGGCAACCGGTGACGTCATGGGTTCGTTCAAAGAGCTGCAGGGCTGCTACCGCGCATGCGCAGTACGGAAATTCGTGTTCAAAGAGCAATCCTGCAACTTGCTTCAGCCAGCCGCCTGTTCAAGGAAGCTCCCTGCTGCAGCGTCCTGCAGCTTCCTGGCTGCATGAGCTGCAGGGAAAATTTCCTCCTGGAACTTGACTGACGTCATCGGTACCGCGCATGCGCGGTAGTGCCTGCTTTGCTGCTGCAGGAAGCTGCAGCTCTGCAGCTCCTTGAACGAACCCCATATGTCCGTGCTTAGTGTTTGGGCTCTTCGAACACCCGTCACGTTTTATTTAGCCTGTTTGCCACCTTCGCTAGCGTAACGTGAAAAGAAAGCAGAATGAACAGCAACAGCGCGAATGTTATTTACATATGTTTGATTTGATTTGTTTATTCACCACTTATATTTTACAAAATTACATGAAATGGGTTTCGCCATAAAACATCAATATGTTAGGCACATACTTAAATAGGAAAATATATACGATATAGCACAGTAAGGCGTACTACTTACGAAATATAAAGTTTCGCGTTTCACAAAGGAAAGTTTTTGGTAGTTTTCTCAGATTATATTCTATTTAAATACTTTCGCCATATAACAACTTGTTTTAAGGAGAAACATTTTGACAACGTATTGTATAATACTGTACTCAGTTCTCACTTTGTGTTTTCTTATCAGGTCCAGGTGCTCGCAAATTCGTGTATTTTGGTTATGTATAGAGCTGTTTGTCCCACACAGGAACCACTCATCTTACGCGCACAAAAAATGTTGTGGTACAGAAACTCTACATTTGCTGTTATAGAGTTCTATAAGAACCACAGCGAGAGAATAAACGGAAACAGCAATTGCGGAGCAGTAGGGCGGCTTATTTGAAAGAAAATTATGGAAGAGCATTCACCGCAGCGTAGTGCGAGAACAAGTGTAGATGACTGTTAGGCTGCGTTTATAGACAGCGGTAACTCCGCGGCGGAGCAACCGCTGTGATTTTTGCGGAGGCTCCGATCGTCACTCACACAGCAGGTGTTTCAGCCGCAGTGACCTTGAGCACTAGAGTTGGCTAGGGTTTCATGGTTTCGAAACCAGGTTTCGATACACACAACAGTTTCAGCGTTTCAAAACCGGCATCTTTGACGGTTTCGAAACCATGCGGTTTCATTCCGTTCTGTTTCGGATCACATACGCGGTCGATTGTCGATACACTGTCGGTTTCACGGTTTCGTGTCGGTTTCACGGTTTCGTGTCGGTTTCACAACACCGGTGTTTCACACTACAAATGCAGAAAGGCAGAACAGACTAATGGTATCGAAAGGTGGTGTTTCATTTTACTGAAGTGAGTGTCAAATAGTAGTTGACACTCGTGAGTCTGCAGCTTATAATTACTGAAATCAAGATTCGTTTGCAAGAGACTGCTGTATTTCGAAATGACAATGCCTGCTTTATAAATGTAAAAGAACAATAAAACAACGTCCACTATTTGCATTGATATAACCACTTAAATTCTAGGTTTATCTACCATATTAAAAACACTAGAGAAACTACATTTTTTTAAAATAAGATACAACATGAAGCCTGAAATGAAATTTTTATACGAGCAAGGGTACATCGCATATTTAATCTCGTGTTAAAGAGTTAGTTTATTACGAGTGAAAACGATGTTACCTCCAATCATTATAATTTTTCGACTGTCATGTTAAAGGAAATGCGGCGGTGGTGTAACGGTCAAGACGTAGAAGTGGTGAACTTGTCTCTTATTTTATTATTTTTGTAATTCCATAGCATTATTTGTGATTATTTAGTGTGCCCTTTATTCCCTATAATTTATTTAGTATGTATAGAAAGTAGCATTTATGATCCATCACTGTAATATACGTACCGTATTGCGGGGTAAACTTTTACCTACCATGCCGGCGGCCTCGTATGACTGTGTTGGCAACATCAACAACACGGGAGAAAATCTTTATCAACATGTTTCGTACAGACCAAGAAGTAAATATATACTCCATGGTTGACAGGTTCTTGTCACATAGTGAAAAATATTGCCCTTCTAGAACGAAGATTTCAGGATAAAACATACATTGCTTCATGGTTTCATGGTTTCGAAACAGTGTTTCGAAACCACAGATGGTACGGTTTTATTGGTTTCGAAACCGTCAGATGTTTCAATTATCCCATCTCTATTGAGCACCCTGCCCCGGCGGCGGGGCAACCGCTGTGATTTGGCGGAGGCTCCGCTCCAACTTTAATAGCACGCGGGGCAGCCGCTGCGGACCGCGGGGCCCTGTTTCTGCCTGCTGGGGTAAACAGTGGTGCCACCTGTTTTGTCAGTCACTGAGAGCTCTCCTTCCGCGATGGACCCTGCGGTGCTGTACTACGTTTACCTTGTTGGAAAAGCGAAGAAACGTAAAACGAGGAAATAGAACGTGACCCTATCAACAGCTCTAGACACATTGATGGTGTGTTCCGAAATTTATACGGAAAATTGAGGGAGGATAATGATAAATTCTTTAATTTTCGTGTTATCTGTAACTCTCAGGTAAGACAGTAAGAATTATTCAGGCTAGGGGGTTGGCAAATTGCGCCGGCTGAGGCATTTTGAACGGTCTAAACTGTTTTTCTCTTAATATTCTAAATAAATTATTATAGGATTTACATGTAAATCTACAATGCTCAAGGAACTGTGAATGAACAATTACATCGAAAATTTAAGAATATATCTTATTAATATATCGTCGAATTCAGGATGGAACATATTACACAGTTCAATCCAATTCCTCTTCTTCATATCTCTGTCTTTAAACGTTTCAGATTCCGAATCCCAAATACATGGTCGTAATTTGATTTCGTCGATGAATAGCAGCTGTGCTACATGTGGCAGGGCGGCACAGTTGTCGGCACTGCCGTATGGCGCGCGGTTCCGCCACGCGCACCGAACAGTCCCATTAGCCGCCGTGTAAAGAGAAGGTTTGGAAGTGCAGCCGCTGGTGTTTTGAATCCGCGGCGGACGAGCGGAGGGGCCGCTACTGCAGCCACGCCCATAAACGGCTCCCACGCTGCCTTATGAGAAACCGCGCACTACCAAACCGCCGAGATTCCACCGCCGCGGTGCAACCGCGGGCTATAAACACGGCCTTAGAAACAGCGCACGGCCAAACCGCCAAGATGCCTCCGCCAAAGTACAACCGCGGGCTCCGGCCTTAAGAGCATACAAAACATTATCGCTAATAATAATGTCCTGTTTTTGAGAGAACAATGTTGAATTTACTGTCTCGCCTCGATAAACGCCCAACGGTGTCAACAAATGCCCCAGATTGGGATAAGCACTGTCACCCCAAAAAAAAAAAAAAAAAAACCTTGGCACTTCAGTGGTTTCCACAGCATATTCGTTCTGAACACTCTGATCTCGTGGACCAATCGAGAAGAGGTCTCTAATGCGTCTCTTGCGCAAACCACCTGCAAGTGAATGGGAAAAAAATTCTGGATCTTCTTTGTAGCTATTTACTATGACATGGGTCCCATCTATTGCACCTGGCAATCCTTTATTGAGCAAATGGGACTCGATGTCATCTCTTTCCTCAGTAGAGGAACACTTTATAACGCCCACACTCAGGCTATTAATAAATTTTGTAGCTTTTTCAATTTCCAAACACAACTAGCCGACAAACGTTGAACCTGTCTGCAGTTTCGCGGCCAGAAAACCACAAAAAGATTCAGATTACGTTGTAATAGAAGTATCTCCCCCATTCCCGCGTTCTGGTACTTACAAGAAATCGAATTTCTAAATTGTTCTACCAGAAGCCGCCGCCCCCATAAATTTAAGACAAATTCCATATGAGAAACTTGGTACTAAGTATAAAAAATACAAAAAAGAAAATAAATTCTGATTTCTTTTATTTCGGCGCAACAACATTGTGTAGAAATCGACTTCTCTGGATACGAAATCTGAATCTCTCTACATTTGGAAGAAATGTAATTTTGAGTTCTGTTACCTTCTACAGGTGATTTATAAGAATAAATCAGACTGTACAATTACAGAAGAAACAGACAGTAAACTGTGTGTCCACAGCTGAGATAACTTCCATTTTGAACAAGGGCGCATCGTGTAGCCCCACTACAAGTAGAAAGAGGGCCACGCGCATGCGAGAATCTGGCAGCCAGAAGAATTTCATGGGGCAGCCTCTGGCTACTTGGCTCTGTTTGCTGGCAGCTCTTCGAACAGCTGGCGCCCCTCTTCAAGTAGCCAGATTCGGGGCCAGGCTCTCTTCAAACGCGAACTTTCGTACTGCGCATGCGTGGTAGCCAGAAAACAACTCTTCGAAGCTAATGAGAACAGCAGTATTTCTTTTATTTTGCAGGTTACCTATGCTAAATTCGTCTTTCACAATACCTGTAAATAACCTCAGAGATAAAATCGGGAGTTCAATGAGTAATTTACGGATGATGCTGTGTAGTTTATCGAGATGTCGCAACACTGCAAAGAGGTTGCAAAATGCAGGAGGATCTGCAGTGTATTGACGCATTTTAATATTACCATATAGCAAGAGCCCCACAAATAACATATTTTGAAGTCATTTGAAATATTAAATCAGATAAAATGTCATTAGGATAAATATTCATTTTTTTCTTCCTTGAAATCGATAGGCTATGTAAAAGATATACAAAGAAACTCTAATTATAATATCACTGTAACTAATTAAAATCTCTGACTTTTACTATAAAAGTAATAATCCCATAGTACTCGCTCTCTGTTCTAATGTGTGCTCTGTTCTGTTGTCTGCTCTGTTCTGATTGTTCTGTTGTCTGAATTTTACTGATAAGATGTGCCACTACAATATGCTGAAACGAACATTATTAAGTATTGATTATTGTTCTTAACTAATTGTACAAAATCTTCAGATATAAAATGGATACTCAGGTACGAATTATATGCTTTCTGTTCAAATTAATAAATCCCCTTATTCAAAGTTAACTTCAGTCAGTTGTTCAGTTAGTAATTTATTTTTCCAGTCCCTCCAGTTAGTGATCATGCTGTTTTCAGGTATAACTAATTATTACGACTTTGGATGGTTCGGTAATTAAACATGTTAAACTTATGTATCTCGTGTAGCTTGCCATAGTATCTTTGACTGTAATTAAACATTTTGCAATATTTACGCGGATTACAACCAATCTCACTACAGATTATCAACGAGATCAACTACACCGCTGTTTAAGGTAACTATTCGTCGAATTCTGTAGGTTGCTTGCTCTGCAAGATGTTTTAAACAATTAAATGTTTGGCCATTTCACTTCATTTCTTGACATTTCTTAGATGAAAAACGACCTCTTTCTGCAGAAAGTTTATTGACCATACAAAATGAAAATCTTGATTAAAAAGTCGTAGATTTCAAGATGATCTTTATTTAAAACTAACCTGCAAAATACTGTTTCATACCTTTAAATGGTACTTAGGAAACCTAATAAAGACAAATGTGGAGTTATTTTATAGTTATTATCGGTTTTTATGGCACTACATACCTTCCCCGTTGTAAAAGATATGTTGAAGTCAATTTAAACGATTCGTTTCGTTCTTTTATCAGACCACTTTACACGCACAGTCAAAGTATTTTTATCGCATGAGAAACGATTTATGTCGCGGAGACAACACGTATACCGAGTCGTAGCGCGGTCGCGTAATATACCAGGTAGTGGCCGCAGCGGTGCAATGCGCATGCGCGGCTGAGGTTGAGATTCTCTTCTGAAGTCCCATGACATGGAGGCAGCGTATGGGCGCTCCCGCGGCACGGAGGAGCGAGGGGAAACGCCGCCTTTAACATCGGGGTTGGAGCTGGTAGAGACAGCAGCTCCTGGCTACTCGAGCTGTGGCGATTACGCACGAATGGTTCTGAAGTAAGACAATGAAGCTACTGCGAAAATCGCCTTGTGCATGCGCAAATCCTCCGTGAAGGCAACATCCGCCTTTAACATTTGTTTTTGGCACATTGAAATTCATAAAAACACGTCATATTCGGTGAAATATCCTCTAACTATAAATTAAAGTGGCATTAACTATAAAGACCTTCAGACGATCCGCTCATGAATAAAAATGAAGTCAGTACTTTCCAGCTAGAAACAATAGCCGTGTCGAAGGTAGTGGGTTCGAGACTTACTACAAGCAATTTTTTTAAACCTAATATTTTTCGTAACAGATACGGGAACAACAATGACTTCAGCGTTGTTACTTGTCACATAACTTCGAACGTTTTAGCAAATGCGTCGAGATTTTGAGGGTAAATGACATTTATGCTCTTCGTTGTAACAAATGTTTAACTTTTGAAAAGATGTGGGAGAGACCAGCCTTTGCGCATGCGTAAGGTTAGGAAGGGGACCTACTTACAGTGACCCGAAGGTAGCCTGTCTCTTCATATTATATTCATTTTGTTACAGTCACTTAACAGTGTAATCACTTACTTTTTGTGTTTTAGTGTTCATGTGCATATATGATCTTGGTGTTTATGATCAGAGAAAATTAACAACGTTCAGTATCTTTTACAAACAAATTACCCAGCTTTAAGCTTGGAACGAAAGTGTAAAATAAAGAAGCTTGGTAGGCCGACGCCTGAGCTCGATTTCAAGCAAGTGCAAACAAGCCGAGGTAAGACATTTTAACGAAAACATTTCTAAAGGTAGGGGGGAGGGTTCTTGCTTCCGGCGCCACTCACAGAGGTGCGCCAAATTGTCTTTTAGGTAAGCCCCTAGTCATCTGAAGCACCAGCCGTCACTGAACTGAATATTGGTGCGGAAGTCTGTTGTACATTACCAAATTTTGTCAATATCGGAATTCGCCTTGCAGAGTGTGAAATCTTAGACAGACGGAGATCATCCTCTGGGTTTGAGGGACAAGTGTGCAAAATTTCATCAAGATCTGGGTAAAACTGCATACTAGTATCTAAATCTATTTGAAAAGTACTCTAATCGAAACATCTTACGAAATTTTATGTAGACAGTGACTTTCCTCTTATAATGGTCAAGTGTGCAAAATTTCAGCAACATCTGAGTAAAACTGAATAATCTACTGCAAGGATGTCACTCGTGTATTCCTTCAATACAGTTTATTAGAATACAACAAAAAAGTCAGTACGCCTCCGACTATGATAATGTTACACAAAAACAAAATATACACAAAATTGAAGGTCCACTGGTTCGCACTTCCAATACTTTAACAATTCAGGGTCACCAATGTCGGACGCCAGTGTGGCGACCTACAGTTCGTCCGTCCCCACAGTCGGCGGCGGTGCAGCGGAACCCGATGGCGGCCTTTGCGGCGCGACTGGGCGGCTGAGTAACGGCGGCGGCGACGTCGAAGAGCGGAGGCTTGGCAGGTACCTTGGCTGGCGCCCGACCGCCGTTGCTATGTTTTTTTTCTTTCCCTACAAAGCGCTCACAGGCACCTTTCAGCCTACAGAAATACAACAAAATTTGATACAGTAGAAACATATGAATATAAAGGAGATAAAATTTTGGAGGTAAAACACATAAAATGGAGATAAAACAAACTATAGAAAATGGAGCGAAACAGTGTCGTCATAAAAGATTTCATACGGCGATGGTGGAGAATAAAAACAGCAAACGAAAAACACATCACACACACACGGAGAAAAACGCAATTTAAAACTGATGGTGTCGGCTGCGGGTTGGCCGTCCACTGTTGTAAAAATAGAATAATGTAACTAAACGGCACCATACTAGTTGAAGCACTCACACGGAAGAACAAAGAAGGTTCCACCGACGGCGGAGCACTCGCAGTATTGAAGATGTGGTGTGGCGGGAAAAGGCGATGAGAGGAGAGGGAGAGGGTGGGGAGGAGCCACAGGGTCAGTGGGGAAGGGACGGGGGGATGATGTCCCATCCCAGGAAGCCACAGGGTAAAAGGAAAGGGGAGGGCGGTAAGAGGAGGATCCGGAGGGACAGCGGGGGTGGAATGAGGAGAGGAAGGGAGGGATAGTCGGCGCCCTCAGGGAGAGAAGGGAGAGAGGGAGCAAGAGGAAGGATCACATCTGGTATGAAGGGTAGATGTCAGGTCGGAGGGCATCCGGGAGGGGGAGGGTACGGAAGTTGCCACGAGAAAGGATCTGGAGTGTGGACGAGAGCAGGGGGAAACACTGGTGGAGGCGCAGAAACGGACCAGGAGCAGAGAGGAGGGGATGCACAAGAGGATTAGGTGGGTCTTATTTGCAGAATATGTAACGGAGGCGAGATGTGCAATAAAGAGAACGAACCCGGGGAAAGGGATGAGATCATAGAGGATCCGCGTGGGGGAGGAACCGTGGCTATGGTGTGCACGTCCTTAAGTACGCACGCGGAAAAATATCTTCCTGCCCTACTCGCCGATCACGTGTATGGTGGAAGGGAGTAGGTCCCTGTTTTTAGCTAGCGCCGGCTGCGAACTCGTATGGGCCCGCGGAGTGTTCGCCTAGCTGCCCGGCATCCCGCGACGCTGTCTTGTCGTGTGTGTTGCCGCTGTAGTAGGCGGACAGGACAAAAACTGTGCATTGGTGTCTTAAGTCTGTTGTAAAGTGCCCTCTGTCATGCAAAGCACGAAAGTTTACCGATACAGTGACCTTACTGTTGTTTTCCAGGTTAAATGTGCAAAATTTTACACAGGACAGAATGAAACTGTATAATTGTATCAATTACAAACAAGAAAAAACTGTATATTAGGACGTAAGATTTCATTATTGTAGGTCAACGTGAAAAAGCCTGTAGGTACTGAGTTTTAGAGGCTGAAAACTTGTAACATAAACGGCCGTATCGTTTGATTGCATTCAATCACAAGTTTGAATATTTTATATCGCCAATGGACCATATTATGTACGGAGGCGGACAAAAGTCACATGCGTATCTCACTGTCAATTGTGGCTGATGTATACAGAGAATGTGTATCTGCGTATTTGCCATAACGCAGAGAATATTTCAGAAGACGTTGATTATGCGAATGCCACCGTACTCTCTACGTGGAACGATCGGTTCTGTGTTACCATCACAGGCGCGTGTGTTTCACGCGGGACAAAGGTATACAAACTGCCTCGCTTGACACGGTAACCGCAATCTGAAGGTACACCTCAGTAGTACAAAGTAGTCAGTGTACGCGACGCAGCTGTCTCATGCTACAGAAAAGCACAGGAATCATCGGAAAAGAACTACGTAACACCATGACGCGTAAAGGTAGGGAAATGACAGAGGAAGGGCTAAGGCGTATTGTGCGACTGCATAGTGAGGGAAAATCACATGGAGAAATAGACTAGGGACTGATGATCCCGTAGTTAAGTCCCATAAGCTATACAAACATTTAAAAAATAGACAAGATTATCAGATGAAGCCAAGATTATATTTAGTATCTTCCAGACATGGAAGGAAAAAAAAACTCTTGTCAATCGTCCACTACAGGGGCGTACTCAGAAAGTCACGAACAGAGACAAGAGGAATGTAGTTGGAATGGTGAAATGAGACCCGCGAACAACTGTCCCTGCTATAGCGACAGAAGAGGCAGAAGACGTTGGTGCCGAAGTTATTGTTAGAACAGTGCGCATATGACTGAACAGTGTCGGGTACAATGCCAGAGTGCCAAGGCGCAAACCGCTCCCAATAAGTGCAATGCAGGAAGGGGGATAGTTTTTGTAGAAGAATTCGACGGCAAGGCTTTGACAATATTCTGTAGAATGACGAATGCAAATTTACCTTGAACCACGTGGATGGTGGCAGTTTAGTGTGGCGTCAAGCAAACACAGAACTGGAGGCCAGATGCATGCAAGCAACCATCAAACATGGAGGCGGCAGTGTGATGGGGTGGGGATGCACGCCTTCCAGATGTGTTGACGAGCGTGTATTTATTGGAGGCACCATGGACAGATTTGTGTATCTCGATATACTGAAGCAAAAATCTGAAGAAAAGTGCTGAGATTTTTATTTCCAACAAGACAATGAACCTAACCATACGGCGGAAATAGTCAAATTGTGGGTACTACACAACACGCCTCATCGCCTCATCACGCCGCCGCGATCTCCGGACCTCAGTTCCATCGAAAACATCTGAAATGAACTGGAACTGAGATTACAAAAACGTCATGTGAGCAGTTTGACAGATTTAGGTGCATATTATAGAAGAAGAATGGGTGAATATCGGATAGGATATAACAAAAAACGTTGTTTATTCAAAAATCAAATGTTTGTAGAGCTTATGAGACTTAACTACGGCGTAATTAGTCCCTAAACTTACAAACTACTTATGAAATAGCATACAAAAGACGGCACAAATATCCATGCCCGAGGGGAGATTCGAACCACCGATCGCAGCGGTCGTGCAGACGGCTCGGCCACTGCGTCCGGCGTTTTTTACTCCATGCCACAAAGACTGAGGGCTGTCATACAGAGAAAGGGTCGCATTACCAAAAACTGACTGCTGAGTGAATACTTTTGCCCATTGTATATTTCGATTTTCTCTTTGTTACCTAAGGCGTGTTTTGTTACTTCTGTATATGCTTAGATTGACATATGTATTACACATTTGTAAAGAATAATATATATTTTTACTTCTCTGACTGCTCCCAGTGTCTCTATACTTTTTTCCGCCTCTGTCTATGACTAAAATTTCAACGTAATACATCGACGACTTCCTGAAGAATAGAAGGTTCATTAAAATAGGGACGTCACAAAGATTTTAGGTTGATTTAGTAATAAATTTAAAAAAAAATTCAGAATTTTTCTTTTACTTATACTGTGAAATCTTGCTTTTTGCCAAATTTCTAGAGCAACAAGTTTTTATGAATGGATTTGCTAGTGAAAAAGTATCGTATCTTTTGATTGAATTGACTTAGAAGCTTCAATGTTTACCGACAGGAAGACACCGTAGACCTGAATATGAGATACAAATTTCAACGGTATGTTTACCCATTACTGAGAAATAAGGGTCTTAATTTTTGGATAGAGGTACGGACGAACGTAGTACAAATTTCAGTTAAATACATATTTCTGTGAGAGATATAGTTGAAAAAGTGTAGCCAGCAGGGTCTCGAACCCGGGTCTTCTGCTTCCTATGCACTTGTGCTGACCCCTACACCACTGGGGACATAGCGATTACTTAAGTCCGAAATTCCATGTCCGAAGGAACAGTCGCCACATACATATAACTTCTAGAAATTCCGATGACTTTCTTCAGTGCGGAGGCACTCCTAGGCCCTTACTCTTACGGGAATTAGTTTACAATAACTACCAGTTTGGGTTCTTGTGGGCAGGGGTAATGTTGAGAGTTTGTGTCTGACGCGAGGCGTATTTGAGTAATTCCGTGCAGGTGTGGTGATCGATGTGTCCCCAAGTGCTGTAGAGGTCAGCGCAACTGCCCAGAAAGCAGGAGACCTGGGTTAGAGTCCCGGCTGGGTACACATTTTCAACTTTACCCATTCGTAGTTGATATTATGCATTCCGTGAATATGAACATTGATTATCGGGAGAAAAATTGAGTTGAAACATTTGTGCCAAGGTTGGATTTTCGTACCCAAGTTTCCTTCTTACTAGGCAGTCGCTGCACCCATAATGCTCCAGTAGCAGAATTGATGAAGCGACTGCGAAGTACGTTGGACACCCGAGTTTGAAACCCGACTGTGGCATAAATTTTAATTCAATATCTCTTTAATTCAAACCCTCTCCTCAGTATTCTGTAAGCAGTATGGGAGAGTCGTGCAGTGCTGGCCAGCATACAGTATTGGCCGTTGCAATAGTTTTCCTTTTCGCTGTTAGATGGCAGAAGTTTGCACAAACGAGTTGCAAGCTTGAGTGCTCATGCTCTCTGAAATCGGATATATTTCGCCTATCTTTATTGGTTTGTTTACTTGTGTGTTTGCTGGTGGTTGCTGTTGGTCTGAGCGCACAAAAGATATTTTATGACCTCTTATACTCCTCTTTACGGTAAGTGACTAACTTCGTAGCTGTATTTAGTTTATCTGGGTTATGTAAGGATTGACATCTACCAATCATTTCATGATAATTTCTATAAAATAACTTGTAAAGAGAACACATACCAATGCATGTGTGTCCTGACTCTCTTTCAGTAACGGCCGGAAATAAATTCAATTTAAACTATATATTCTTCCTCGTACTTGATTTCAGATTGAAATGACAGATAATAAAAACAAATAAGAGGGAAATGGAGTGAAGAAAGCATGAAAATGGCTGTAAACAAGATCATGCCACGGAGGCAGCCAGTGTTTCCACAAAAAAAAAAAAAAAAAAAAAAAAAGTAGTTCAATTGTTTGTTTGTGATCAGTGACTAGTCTTACAAACTACTTAAACTAACCTAAGGACAACACACACAACCATGCCCGAGAGAGGATGCGAACCTCCGACGCTGGAGGCCGCACGATCCGTAACGTGGCGCTTCACACCGCACGGCTACTCCCGCGCCGCCTTTTCTGTATCCCGAAGCACACTTGGAGACTGGATACGAGCACTAGAAAAGGTAATTCAGTAGCATTAAAACATCAATTGGGCAGATTAAAAAACACTTTGGATGAAGAAATGGAAAGACAATAAGTATATTATATAAAAGATATAGATAATTTTATGCCTCTCAACAAAAAGGAGTTGTTGATTTTGCGTCAGCTGAAAAACTGAACGTGCTTCCATCTCTCCCTGAAACCGGCCTGCTGGGCCAGAAAGTGAGATCTTGACATAATTAATGTCTTTTAAGCATAAATTAGAAGAGAAAAGGATTTCTTCGAAAAAGAAGAGAAAAGGATATCTTCGAAAAAGAAGAGAAAAGGATATCTTCAAGAAAGAAGAGAAAAGGATATCTTCGAAAAAGAAGAGAAGAGGATATCTTCAAAAAAGAAGAGATTAAAAGCAGAAAATAGGAAGTCTGAAAGAGAGCTAACGAAAACTGAATGTAACTCAGGCATTCAAATAGTGAATAAACATCCAAGGAATGGATATGAAAATACAGCGAGTAAGCGGCGAAGAGAACTTTAATATCCTGGTAGTAATGGATCAACAGTAAAGAAATAAAAGTGCATGATGTGCTAGGAGTCATTTGAAGAAGACTGGGTCCAATGTTGGATGCATGGATAAGGAGAATATTTTGTACTTTATTAGTGACTTCTGTAAACAGTGAGCTATACATTGACTAACTTTACCTTTAACAATATGTTCCTATGTATAGCTATTATATTATTGCCGGCCGCGGTGGCCGAGGGGACTGAGGCGCTCCAGTCGCGGTCTGCACGGCTACTACGGTCGGGGGTTTGAATCCCCCCTCGGGCATGGATATTTGTGCCGTCCTTAGTGTTAGCTAATTCGTAAGTAGTTTGTAAGTTTAGGGACTGATGACCCCATAATTAAGTCCCATAAGTTCTACAAACATTTGAACATTTTTTATTATATTATTATTCAATAAATATCACTATATATTTTCATTTACAACCTTCATTAGGAATTAAAGAAAGTAGCCAATACTGCAAGACAGTTTCTATATTCATTGAAATTTAAGCTCTTGTTTCCGATGTTTCTAAGTACTACAAATAAAAATTGAAAATAATTACCACATGATATTCATGGAACATGAATTGACGTATCATAATAAAATAGTAATATTCATATTAACCTTCAAAGTTTCACAATAAAGTATAAAAACGTAACCGACCGATAATGTACCACTCTCCCCTATGTTTTACCAACAGTGGTATGGAATCAAGAAAAGAAATACGCTCTTGACTCCATCTAAAAATAGGGTTGGGGTTACTCCTCATTTGCCGAGGCGAACGACCCGCCGTGGTCCTTGATACGATATGAAATTCTCTGAGCAGTAAAGTGGACTATGGGTGCTGACGTACAGTCCTGCGGACAATGTCGCTGATTTTTCACGATTAGAGAGACGTAGAGGAAGCGCGAAGGTTTCGCGAGCGGTGCGCCCAATAAAATTTTTATTGGGAACGAAATGGCTGCCAATTCCAGCTGACGAGCTCCCTCTCTTGCAATCGAGTCTGGCTGCCGGCCCTCAGAAGCCGCGCGGTCAGGCGGACAGCGCACGCTGTTCTGTTCCAGTGAGCTCCCCTCTACATTCCGCTGCATCAGGCAAAGCGCAGACTTTCATCGGAACTCACACTTACAACAGTTTTGATAAATACATTTCATCGAATACGGACCCGGAATTGTTCTGTAGGGAAAAGACCTCGTAACTGTGAAGCCTTTCGTTCTGCAGCAAGTGCTAATACAAGAAGAAATTGCTCTCTCTCTAATCTACAGATGGATGTAGAGACCGTCAGCGGCCTGATCAAACTTTTAATTCAACACCCCCCTCCCCTCCCGGAATATTACCTCACTGACGAAAAATGGCTACTAATATAAACAAAGCAAACGGTGCTTACCTTTTATTAATGAACAGAGAAACAGGTACGTACATTATTAAACATTCCAAGGTAAAATAAATAAATATATAGAAGAGGCATATCTCGAATTTAAAGTACGACTGTACCAGGCAACATTTTGAACAATACAAAATAATTAATATGCCCTATTTTCTCGGTGTAAACATTTCATTACTGTAAAACTACATACTTAAAAACTTAGAAGTCACTTTGAAAACAAACAGTCAAGAGTATGAACTTTCCTCTAAGTAGATGATTCTACTGGGTATAAAACAAATAAAATGATATTCTCTTCATTGCAGATAGATTACGGCTAGATTCCTAATCATCAACAGTGTATCTTATGTCAGAAGCTTCAGTTGTAGTGACACCTTACGTAATGTGCCAGCTGACATACAATACACACATCATTGCTAGGAACCAGTTGTAATGGCAGACTGCATAAGACGCCTGCTTGCATACGATACACTGGTGATTGCTAGGAATCAGTTCTAACGGCGGCTTGCGTAACTCGCCTGCTGACATATGACACAATGATGATGGCTAGGAATTAGTTGTAATGGTTGCTTGCATAACTCATGCTATAAGACGTAAACATTTAGCAAGCAACTAGACTAAAACAAGTAGAATTGCTACTCTCTCTAATGCAGGGATGGAGTCCGTCAGCTCCCAGGTCATACTTGTAATTCAACACACCCCCTACTAGCCTACTAGCTTACTGACGAAAAATGACACCTAATAGAAACGAAACAACAGTGGTTACATTCTTTTATTAATGAACAGAGAAACAGGTAGCATACATTATTACACGTCTCAAGGTAAGCTAAATAAACATACAGAAGAGGCCTATATCCAATTTAAAATATGACTAATTTTTGAAAGTATTTCTTTGGAACAGCGATCTTGAAAATTTTAATAATTAAAATAAGACAGTCTAGACTAATACAAGAAGAACTTTCTCTCTCTCTCTCTCTCTCTCTCTCTCTGTCTCTCTCTAATCCACAGATGGATGTAGAGACCGTCAGCGGCCTGATCAAACTTTTAATCCAACACCCCCCCCTCCCCGTCCTGGAATATTACCTCACTGACGAAAAATCACTACTAATATAAACAAAGCAACGGTGCTTACGTTCTTTTATTAATGAACAGAGGAACAGGTAGGTACATTATTAAACATTCCAAGGTAAAATAAATAATTACATAGAAGAGGCATATCTCCAATTTCACATACGACTGTATTTAGCAATATTTGGAAGAATACAAAATAATTAGTATGCCCGATTTTCTCCGTGTCAACATTTCATTATTTTAATATTACATACTCACCAACTTAGACTTAATACTTTAGGTAAATTCAGTTTGAAAGTAAACAGTAAATAGTATAAACATTCCTTTAAGTACATGATTTTACCGGGTATAAAACAAATAAAATGGTATTCTCTTCAATGCAGATCGATTTCGACTAGATTCCTAGTCATCATCAGTGTATCGTATGTCACAAGGCGTCTTACGCAAGCTCTAGTTACAGCTTCAGTTCTAACGGCAGCTTAAGTGATATGGCTGCTGACATATTATACACTGATGATGGCTAGGAATCAGTTGTAACCGAGTCCTGCTGCCATGCCATACACTGATGATGGCGAGGAATCCAGCCGTAATTTATCACTGTGATTCTCTCAGAAATAATATCGACAATGGCTATGCACATTCATCCAGTGACAAATTATAACATACTTAAAATAAAACTATACAGCAAAAAATAAATAGTTGAAGTAAAGATTGTTTCTTAATGTATAATTTTATAAACGCTCCTATGCGTAAACCTAATGAAAAAATGAAAAGTCCAGCTATTTACTGAAAGAATGAAGCAATATGAAAAAAAGGCATATGAGATCTAGATGATAACTGATGTCCAATGGGATCCTCAAGTCTGTGAGACAAGGCAACATTTTCCAGTGGTAAGGGCATAACGCAGCTCAGCCAATTGGCATGAAATATTTCTAAATTATATGCACAAATATTCCTCATAAATCACAGTACCTACTACGGAAAACCAGATCAAAATATCCGCATTAATTCCTGAGATTTTTCACAAAATGAAAAGTATGATTCTAATGGTAAAATAAAAAATGAGCAAATAAAAAATATTAAAAATTGTACGATAATTTAAAATTAACACATTGCAGAGTTGTTTTCCTTTACGTACACTATAAAACCGTAATCCCGCGGTGGCCGAGGGGACTGAGGCGCTCCAGTCACGGTCTGCACGGCCACTACGGTCGGGGGTTCGAATCCCCCCTCGGGCATGGATATTTGTGCCGTCCTTAGTATTAGTTAGTTCATAAGTAGTTCGTAAGTTTTGGGACTGATGACCTGGTAGTTAAGTCCCATAAGCTATACAAACATTTGAACAGTTTTTTGAAACCGTACTTCTTGCAAATTTTATGAATAACGTTAAGTATCCTACAGATTTTTATGAGTGATAATGCGAGTATATAAATATCTTTTGACTGCATTGACATAGACACTGCTAAGGTAACATAGACTTTAGTATGCGACTTAAAAATTATATTTATACTTGGAAACATTTTGTAATACAGACAAACGAACAACAAGTTAATCTTCCAAGGGTTCAGATCATACCAATCCTGTAAACGTACATGAAATGAAAGACGGTGAGATCGATTATGATTACAATAATCTATAGTAGACGCAAAAAGTTTTCAGTGCTGTTCCAGGTCCAGGGGAGTCATTCAATAAACGAAATGATATTGCTAAATTTTTAAATAAATATTTTATATCATAACCACTAAGCTGCAATTTCTATTGTTGTGAGCACACTACTCTTTATGGAGTTTTCATACAACAAATTTAATGTTGCATCTATGACGGTTGACCAGTATTAGTAATGGAAGTAGCATTGCAGCAGCCGAGACATTATGAATTTGAAAGTTGTAAAATAAGAATACATTTAAAATAAAAGTATTAATAGTAAGTTATTGTTAATGAAACGTAATTTATAGTTCAGAGTACACTACGGTTTGTTCAGATCATTTCTTCCTCTCGCAGAACTGTAATAATTATTCTCATGTTTATGCCCACTTTGGCGTCCCCCTTAACTCTGGGCCCGTGGAAGTTATCCCCTCTACTTTCTCCTAGATCCGTCACTGATCTTCCCATATCGCTGGGTGGATGTATTACGATTATAAAAAAGATCAGCAGCAGAGGAATCTGGAACAACGAGGGTAGGATTCGTTGTGAACTGGAAAGTAGGTCAGAGAGTTAACACTTCAGTGGTAAGATTACTCTCGTCAGATTCTACACCAAACCGAACCGACAACGATAGTTCAGGTATACATGCCAAAAACACAAGTAGAAGTTGACGGGGAAGACAGAGTATAGGACATACAATAGGTAATTCGGTATGTAAAGGGAGATAAATGTTCAAATGTTTGTATAGCTTATAGGACTTAACTACAGGGTCATCAGTCCCTAAACTTACAAACTACTTATGAACTAGCTAACACTAAGGACGGCACAAATATCCATGCTCGAGGGGAGATTCGAACCCCCGACCGTAGTAGCCGTGCAGATCGTGACCGAAGCGCATCTGTCCCCTCGGCCACCGCTGCCGGCTATACTGGTTAATAAAGCAACAACGTACAGTAGTCTGGGGTAAATGAGAAAACTGGGGAGAGTCTGTAGTGTTATCTATGATACAAATATGTAGATGACTGTCTACTATCGATAATGCATATACATTTTGCGTCGTGTGGCTGCCAAGAATAAATATGTCAGTTTCATTAAATGGGACCTAGGTTACGTGTAATTCTATTTATGTTATGGGGGAGTCCGAAATCACCGGTAGTTACCTCTCCCACCCCCCACCCCCTTTGGATACGTCCTTGGGTCTATTCAACACAGCAAAACCGTAAAATAAATAGCGTTATTAACTTATCTAGCTTCCCCAAATGGAATGGCAGAACTTATTGTTAGCAGAGACCTCGCTAAAATAAATTGTTATTCATCCAGTCGAAGTACATTTTTCACGATTAGAGAGACGTAGAGGAAGCGCGAAGGTTTCGCGAGCGGTGCGCCCAATAAAATTTTTATTGGGAACGAAATGGCTGCCAATTCCAGCTGACGAGCTCCCTCTCTTGCAATCGAGTCTGGCTGCCGGCCCTCAGAAGCCGCGCGGTCAGGCGGACAGCGCACGCTGTTCTGTTCCAGTGAGCTCCCCTCTACATTCCGCTGCATCAGGCAAAGCGCAGACTTTCATCGGAACTCACACTTACAACAGTTTTGATAAATACATTTCATCGAATACGGACCCGGAATTGTTCTGTAGGGAAAAGACCTCGTAACTGTGAAGCCTTAGATCAGCAGCAGAGGAATCTGGAACAACGAGGGTAGGATTCGTTGTGAACTGGAAAGTAGGTCAGAGAGTTAACACTTCAGTGGTAAGATTACTCTCGTCAGATTCTACACCAAACCGAACCGACAACGATAGTTCAGGTATACATGCCAAAAACACAAGTAGAAGTTGACGGGGAAGACAGAGTATAGGACATACAATAGGTAATTCGGTATGTAAAGGGAGATAAATGTTCAAATGTTTGTATAGCTTATAGGACTTAACTACAGGGTCATCAGTCCCTAAACTTACAAACTACTTATGAACTAGCTAACACTAAGGACGGCACAAATATCCATGCTCGAGGGGAGATTCGAACCCCAACCGTAGTGGCCGTGCAGACCGTGACTGGCGCGCCTCAGTCACCTCGGCCACCGCGGCCGGCGAAGGGAGATAAATATTTAATAATCACGGGAGACTGGAACGTGATTTTAAAGAACAGAAGGAAGAGATCTAGGAGAAAATTGGCTTTGGCAACAGGGACGAACACCAATTTAATTGTGTAATAAATTACAGTAAATTTTACATGGTAACAGTGACAACTTTTTTCAAGCGTCACAAAAGGAGAAGATATATTTAGAAAAGATATGAGACACGAAATAGTTCCAGAAGGAGTACATCATGATCAGGAGATTCCGGAATCATATATGGGAATGTAAAGCTTACCCAGGAGGCAATATAGACTCAGGCTACAGTTTAGTAATATTGAAGAGCACACTGAAGCTTAAGAGAATCGTCAGAAAGTATCTCTGTGGAAGGAAATTGGATACCAAAGTACTGAGGTACAAGGTGAAGCTTTTGAAGTTCGTTAAAGATGTGCACACTGTTTTGAGGAATGTCAGTGTGCACATTTGAATTGAAGAAGAGTGGACATATCTGGAAAGGATATTAATAAATGTTGGATAGACAAACATAGGTATATAAAAGGTAAGTACGGTTACACTGTTCGTAACTAAAGAAATACTTCATCTGAGCGACTAAAGAATAAAGTACAAAATTCAGTAACACAAATACGAGTCAGGAGTGAAATAAATGAGATATGCGTGAAAGCCAACACTAATTGAGTGCAGGGAAGAAGACGAAGAAATCGCAAAGGAAATGATCGCCGGTAGGACTGACTTAGCATAAAGAAAAGTCGAACTAACTTTTGGTGAAATTAAATTTTGTTCGGAACATTCTTATCTGAATCGTATTGTACGGCCCACTAGAAGTTCGTGCAGTGATACTTAATGCTGTTTTAGAAACGAAACTTTCGAGTTAGTCAATAAAGTGCTCTGAAACCTGTCTCTTTAACGCTTTACCTAAATAGGAAGATCATCCTACCTTTTTTGATATTTACATTTATAGGTGTATTCATTTATGCTGTAACACCCTTACAATCGCCGATTCCCTGTTCTATGCCGAGTCGAAAACTTCGGGTGTATTTGTCATCATCAGACATGTTATCTCCACGAGTCGGCTCTCTAACTGTTCAGGGTAATTTTCCGGTACATCACTGAGAACAACATTGTTCGATTCTCTGTCCCTACCACCCGTATATATCGGGTATTTATTATCTCCACCGAAAAATATAACATGACTAGGAAACTTACGGAAATATTTTCCAAGTTTTCCCTCAGGTATTCCGTCACTATTGCTGCTGAGCGAGGTGGTATACAAAAACATTTAAGAAAATATCACCATGAAACATTGGCATGTATACAATAATTACATGTTATTATTCTTTCAGGAAACAGTTCCAGGAAAATTAGATTAGATTAATACTTGTTCCATAGATCTTGAATACGACACTTCCTAATGATGTGGAACGTGTCACTTCAATGAAATGTGCCAATACATAATATTACATGACACTCAATTTTTGAATATTTTATTTTATTTTTTTTATTTCTTTTTTATTTTTTTAATTTTTTATTCTTTTTATTTTTTTTTCCTAAAGTACTAACTTCTATCTAATGTGTAGAAGGAATTGCCATTCAGAAATTATCTTAATTTATTTTTAAATGCTAGTTGGCTATCTGTCAGAATTTTGATACTACTTGGTAAGTGACCAAAGACTTTTGTGGCAGAATAATTAACCCCTTTCTGTGACAGGGCTAAATTTAACATTGAATAGTGTATGTCACCCTTTCTCCTAGTGTTGTAGCTATGCACACTGCTGTTACATTTGAATTCATTTGGATTGTTAATAACAAATTTCATAAGTTAATAAATAAATTGTGAAGCTACTGTGAAGATTCCTAGATCCTTAAATATATGTCTGCAGGATGATCTTGGGTGGGCTCCAGCAATTATTCTGATGACCCACTTTTGGGCAATGATAACTTTCTTACTAAAAGATGAATTACCTCAGAATATGATGCCATAAGAAAGCAGAGAATGAAAATAGGCATAGTATGCTAGTTTACTGAGTTGTACACCACCAAAGTTTGCAATCACCCTAATGGCATAAGTAGCTGAGCTCAAACGTTTCAGCAGGTCTTCAATGTGATTCTTCCAATTCAACCCCTCATCAATGCATTAACCTAAAAATTTTGAATATTGTACCTTAGCTATAGATTTCTGGTTGAAGTCAATATTAATTAATGGTGTGATGCCGTTTATTGTGTGAAACTGAATATACTGTGTTTTTTCAAAATTTAAAGAGAGTTAATTTACAGAGAACCACATAATAATTCTCTTAAATACTTCATTGACAATTTCATCAGTTAATTCCTGTTATTCGGGTGTGATAGCGATACTTTTATCATCAGCAAAGAGAACTAGCTTGGCATCTTTATGAATATAGAAAGGCAAATCATTAATAGATATTAAGAACAGCAAAGGCCCCAGTACCGAACCCTGTGGCACCACATGCTTGATAGTTCCCCAGTTTGAGGAGTCGGCTGCTTTTTGTATATTATGTCAATTACTTATATCAACTTTCTGAACTCTTCCAGTTAGGTATGATTTAAACCATTTATGCACTTTCCCACTCTTACCACAATACTTAAGTTTATCTAGAAGAATTCCATGGTTAACACAATTCCAGGATGATTCCTTAGAAAATACACTGCCGTTTTCCTCTCCCTCCTTTTCATAACCAACCGAACTTGTGCTCTAACACCCAAACCTACAGATAATAAGATCGGTACCAAACGTTGTATATTGATAATCAACCAAAACTTCGATACACTTTTTGCTGTGTACTACTATCCAGGAGAACTTGCGTACATGTGAAGTAATGAGGAACACCTGGCCCCCCTAGTACAGGAAAAACATACCAGAGAGTGCGTCGTGATGACCTACTAATGGATTCTTAGGGCCATCACAAAGACGCATGTGTTCTACGTGACCTGCACGTGTAAAGTAACCTACCGGAAGACAAAATTCCACCAAACACAACCGCTCGTCCTTCCTTTTTTTCATGATGTTCAAGCATTTTGTCCGCAAAATCTCCGATGTTGATAGTGATATTGTCTAAGAGATTTGTCTTCAATAATGGACTAATCTTCTTAAGCTGAGGTCGCTTACATACAATCAATTGTGTGCTCCCGTTTCTATAATTATTGTCACACCTGGATACCGGCTAAACTAAATGATGAACCCATAGCATTTGAAACTTAGATACAGTTCTGTTTCCACCAGAGGCTTCCAGTTTGAAATGTACAGGTTGGATGATCAAATATGGGGATTCATCAAGTAATTTGCTTCACACACTTCCGTGTATAAATCACTATTGTGGAAACGTCTTTCATGAATGAACGACACTGTGCATCTGAGGTGGTGTTTATGCTCATGCCTGAACTTCATGTTATTAATATTATTATTTTCATTATTACTATTATTATTGGCCGCGGCGAAGCGGCCGAGCGCATTGAGGCGCTATGTTTCGATGCGCGAGGCCGCTTCCCGTCGGGGGTTCGAATCCCCCCCCCTCGAGCATGGATGTTTGTGCTGGTTTTAGTATAAGTTAGTACATAAGTAGTTTTTAAGTTTAGGAACTGATGGGTCATCAGTTAAGTCCAGTAAGCTTTACAAACATTTGAACATTTATTATTATTACTTTAATTATTCTTATTTTATTATTACTAATATTATTCTAATTGTTGTAACTATTTTTACTAATAATATTTTTATTAGTTAATTAAATTATTTCATTTCTAAAATTGTGATGACGTTTTTTCTTTATTCTTACGTTCCGATTGTGTTTGTTTATTCAGTGAAACTACGGGTTTGCTACTTTCATATTACTGAAGCAAAAGCGTACTGCCGATAACACACTGCCATAAAATTTTACATGTCAGAAATACGTTGTCCATTTAGCAATTACAAATGTGCTGCAGTGAAAAAAAGTGCTGTCAACAGCATTTGAACCAAGACCCTAGGTGTAGGAAACTAACGCCCAAGAAACTCAACCACATGTCTGAAATAATCCGTGCATCTACTGGGATAGTCCTTCGGTTTCAATTCATGTGCCTTACCTCTAGACTGCTGAGTCAGGACGCAGTGTTAACTGTAGTCGTGTGCATGCGGCAGACCAGTGTTGGTGAGTGATTAGACATTGTGTGCACCTGGTGTCAAACGCTAGAGACCCGCTGTAAATTACTGTCTATTAATTAATTAATTAAATTTATTTTGTAATCAGTTTCGACCTGATTATCTTCGGGCGTCGTAAAGTTAGGTGCAGCTTCTTCATGCCAAAGTTCTAGAAGTGTCAAAATGAAACAGAAATCAGCAGTGAAGTCGTCAGTATGTACAGCGCCTTCTGACAAACGTGGTGTAAGAAGACTTTTGGTATGTTTTAGTATTGATGGTATATGGCATTTCACATACTGTAGAAAATGACGCGTAATTGTTCATTTATTTCATATGACTACAGAATTAGGGCGCCCGCTGTAAACTGTAGTTATTAATATTAAATTTTTCAGGTATGTTTTTCTTTAATCGATTCAATTGCCGTTTTAAACGATACAAATCGAGATCTTCAGGTTTCAGACTTTTATTGTTTTAAGGCATCATACAGGAACTTCTGAGGCTTTTTACAACAAGTCTCTCGTCAAATTATTCAAGTTAAAGATATCGTTGAAGCCGGTAATTAAAAAAAAAAATTTCTTTTTTGTGATGAAGGCTCAACAATTCTGTATGTAAGGTTGCAATGTAAAAAAAGAAAAAGAAAAAAAAAAAAGATATATGTAAAAGTGACCTGAATTGGAAAACAGGTTGTAAATAAGGAATTATTTTGTAATTTTAATTTTCTGGATTATTTATGGATAAGCAAATATCGAGGACCACAGTTAACTTGCTATTCACTATGATTTTTTGTGCGTGCTAAGACTATTACAATCATCAAGAAAAGACTGGTGTTGTTGAAAGTAAACGATGACAAAAGCGAAACAGCAGAAGAGAGAAACAGTGTATACTTACGCAAACGAGTCGATGCGGTCGCATGTTTAGTGGAACGCAAAATGATAATGTATGGTTACGACCTCCTGTTGGCTTCAGAATGAAATATTGTGCCAGTTAGAACTGATGAATGGTATCAGGGTGTACTAAATTAAATTCAGGTTAAAATTATGGATAAAGTTAATGCTTAATATCGTATCATTATTCACCGCTGAATACGGGACCGCGAAAAAGCGAGGAATAATCGGAATTCATAGTCCGCAGACTTTATTGCAAATATTTTCATTCATAAGCAACCAATTATTTCGCATGTTCCATAATTGCGAATGTGTTATTGCAACGTCTGGTTCGGAAGTTCAGAAATATTTTAACACCTGACAGAGAAAATTCACCCAATGACTATTAAGAACGCTACGTAACAAGCAATAATTTACTATTCTCGAATAAGCCTGACATCACAACCATACATATCCAGACAAAAGATTGATGAGTCTCCTCGGTGTGAAGACAAAATAAGAGAGCAAACATCCTCAGCACATTTATATTCTTTTCTTCTTGAAACGTAACACAAGCTAAATTCAGTCTCCCATTCTGTATATAGCTTTGATGTTAAAAATTATCTTGGTGCTTGACACTATGCTCTGTGAAGTATCAAATGACGGTCATCTGTAAGACTAATTTACTAAATGATTATTAGGAACAAGAAGTAAAAAGCAGTAAGTTCATGTTCTCTAATAAATCTGACAATACAACAACATATATCCAGATAAAGGAAAGGCATGTCTGCGAGCTATGAACATACTCAGTACTTTCACAATCTTTCGGTGTCAAAACAAACATAAGCAAAATAAGTCACTGATTCTGTATATATCTTTGATCTTAAAAATTATCTGATCTTTAGTGCGCGACACTATGCTCATTTTAATAACAAATGAAGTGTTACCTAAGGAATGGCAATGATACGCTACAATGGAAGATGTAATTGTCTGGTGGCCGCGCAGGAATAACCACGTGGTCTAAAGCGCCATGCTACGGACTGCGCGGAGGTTCGATTCCTCCCTCAGCCATGGGCATGTGAGTTGTGTTTAATACAAGTTACTTTAAGTAGTTTGTAAGTCTAGAGACCGATGAACTCTGCAGTTAGGTCCCTTAGGTTTATAAACAATTGAACATTTAATTGTATGTTTATGCACAGTTGCACAACCGGTACCAAATCGTTCATATTCCTTGTGATCAATTAGAGTCACCATTATTTGTTTAGTTGTGTTATATTTAGCTCAAAACAAAATAAATATATGAAGAGAAAACTGTGTATATTGGAACTATAAACTAGTATAAACTTTATATATTTTAAATTAATTGAAGTATTAAGTTCCGTGCTTCAGCTGAACCTTTCAAAGCGTTCACTGAATTTACAAGCGTATAAAGATTTGGTTGTAGAGAAGTTCATTGATTTTTCGTTCGTCCTTTGTGATTATGTTCAATGGTACGTCAAAACGAAAGGTGCGGAGGTAGAGCCGATAATCAGGCGATAGGCCTACCACCAAGAAGTGACGACCGCCTAAGGTTATTCAGGATTTGGCTAGAACCAAGGTGTCATTCAGGAGTTGATCAGAGAACAAGCAACAGGTCTACAGCGGGATAAGGATTTGTTTCAGCATGAACTGTATGGTGCACAAAAAAAGAAATATTTATGCCCGATTGTATAAATATCGCTGCTGGAGATCAATTGTGACCTTAGTTTAGAAAGTAAACTCTTTTCAGGGCTCCGTTCTATTGTATAATGCTAAACCAGGATCCGACGAAGCTAGTTCAGCAGTTACCTGAGTTAACGTGGAAGATGCTTGGAAACACAGCTAAAATCACCTATCGACACGATTATTGCACTTCGGCCGCTAATATTAATCGAGACACGATATTTGTTATCGTAGCTTTCGCGCTGTAAAGATGGAAGTAGGGCAACAGAAAAAAAAAGCGAACTTCAAAATTCTGCCAACATGAAAACGATTTACTTGTAGAAATAATTTTGTAACGATACAATGATACAATAGAAAAGTTCCCTTTCTGGTTAGAAGAAGACCTGATGGGACGCCGGGGCACAGTGTGTTCCGCAAGAAGACGCACACCGACCTATACCTCCATGCGAACAGCTGGCACCATCCAGCACTGGGAAACGTTGTGTTGAAAACACTGGTACACTGGCACGTACCATCTTGGACAATGATAGACTCAGTGAAGAACTTGAGCATCTAAAGACTGTTTCCCGGAAGAAGGGCTACACAGTTGCAAATTCGGAGGGCCCTAAATCATGCACCAATAGAACATCGGGCGGAAACAGTTGAGGAACCTCAGGAGAATGTTGCCACTACATTTATTTCATATTGTGGCAGTCTATACAGCAAGAGAGGGCGAATTCTTCGAAGAGACCAAGTGAAGACTTGGTCAGACATTGCTTACAGTCGAATATCGCTGTCGAGAACATCGTCACACGAGACTAAAACAGCCCAACAAATCGGTAGTCATAAACACTATCTTTCTGAATTGCATGGCATGGACTACAAGAATACGAGATTTCTGACCCAGACGTCCAGCTTCTGGGACTATATAGTTAATGAGTCCATCGACATTCGAGTGAGGGAACCGCACATTAATCGCAACAGTGGCTACATACTTAGTGAAGCTTAGAAACCTGCACTCAGCATTATTAACGCTTAACCGGAATCGTGGATCAATTTGGACCCGTCAACAACAATAAAACCGTCTAAAAATCGAAAGGCAATGGGTTTTTGTTTCACGCGCCAGTCTTAATACGTTGTAAGGTGCACTAGTGTCCGAGAGCCCATCGCTTGAAATTTACTGGAAGGGGAGGTAAGTGTCATTGCTGGGTATAATTTGTATATACATGTGGCATCTGTTCCGAGAGAACAGACGTCACTTCTGATCCTGAAGTTGTTATTTTTTTCATACTCTCAGAATATATGACATCAACTGCGAATGGGCAAAGCAATTTGACCCGCGATTCCAGGTAACGGATTATTTTTTGTCTCTGTATGTTGTAGTGTTGCTATGTATCTTGTAGCGTTTCAGCACAATGCAGCAGGCTCTCACTGAAATAGAAATATGTGAATTATTATTAGACGAAAATTATTCAGTCACAGAATCTTTAAGCAATTTTCAAACTTGTGATGTAAAGATCATTAGTTAGGATGAATATACAACACAAGAAATTTCTTCTGATTCAAGTAATTCTTCGTGTGTTATTCAATATAGGGAGACAGCCAGCTGTCAAGTAGTACATATTTTTAGGCAAAAATCTATTCAATTGGTCTACTTACCCACCAACTATGTCCCAATATTGACAACATTTGGGACATTTCCATATTTCATTGTCACTATTTTTGTTTCCGATTGATGGCATACAGTGTCCCTATTTATGTTTAGGGGAAGTTATGATAAAGCCTGTGGCATACGTAAGATTTTTAATCTAATCCACTTTCGTAATCATATACCGTGCCAAAGTATGGTACTAAAAATTATTCTCAAATATGTGGCCTAGGACTTAAGGATAAAAAATAGCACAATGTAAAATTTACAAGTTTGATTTTTATTTGAAATAAAGTTTGTTTAAATACACCGCTTACGAATTTAGGTATTAATTATATCTTTTATAGGAACAGTGAGGCTTTTATATTGCCGCGAGAGACCACGAACACCGACTCCCGGCGTGGTGTAAGGGATAGCGTCACGGACTGCGGTGCTGAAGGTCGCCCGTCCAATCCCACCCACAGGCAAAAATTTATTTCTTTGTAATTAACAATTCCAGAATGTTCTACATTTTTCTTGTGTTCACTTGTAAATTCTACTTGTTTCTTATGTTAACTGTTCTTCTAATTTCTGGTAAATTCTGTCTGTGTATAAATAGCAGAGCACTCTGTCTGAGTGGCAGTCAGTGCTGCGTGTATGTTTAGTTCATAATAAACGTGCTTTGAGTACTTTGAGTATAAGTGCTGTGTTCAGTTGCCTTCGAAGTCAAGCCTGCTCCCATTTCAACGCGACAATATTCAAGCGTCCATATGGACCCACGATAGCAGTGACGTTCACGAAAAAAAAAAAAAAAAAAAAAAAAAAAAAAAAGATAACGATTCCGTTTAAGGGTTAAGAATGGAAATAAAATTTTGCATAACGAACTGACGTTTCCCGGGAGCGGGCATTCCATTCGGCACAGACACCCCCAGCGAACACTGCTGGGCGTGGAGAGCGTAGGTAGCGAGGTACTACGACCCTGACGCCAGCAGAAGTCGCCGGGCGCGGACCGTGTATGAAACGGCGGAAGGAGGAAGAAGATAAAAGCGTCGCCATCGCCCCGAGGCAGTCAGTTCATAGCCGCACATCATGATGGCAACAGGTTCGGTTAAAGAAATATTGCTCCAATTTGGAACATGGATCCGGTCGCACACCTGTAGAGCTTTTCATCCAAAATAAATTAATTAATATAAAATGGAAACGTGCTCTGAAAAACAGACACTATGCTAAGTAATACAATGGAGTGGGAGTGTTCTTATAATTGTCTTATGAAAAATATAATAGTGTCAAGCTGGCCGCAGTGGCCGAGCGGTCTGCGGCGCGCCAGTCACGTTCTGCACTGCCACTACGGTCGGGGGTTCGAACCCGCCTCGGGCGTGGATCTCTGTGCCGTCTTTAGTATTAGCTAGTTCAGAAGTAGTCTGTAAGTTTAGGCACTGATGACCCCGTAGTTAAGTCCCATAGACTATACAAACATTTTTGTTGACATAGAAATAGATGAACATGAGTTACAAACATGGTGACAATTACTGGGCTTTACTGAAATAAAATCTTCATAAATTTTGAACGGTTTGCGTTAGGACGGTCTGACTGCATGGGTGGCCGCGGGCTATTATGTGATTTAGTATGCGGACTTTGATGTGAATATGGTGTGACTGAGACAACTTTCACTTGGATGAGTTCGTTAATAATCAAAATTGACAGATTAAGAGATCAGAGAATCCGTATTTCGCGATCGGTAAGTCCCTTCACCCTCAACGATGACTGTGGGGTGCGCAACGGCCAGTCACAGAATCATCGGTGTGATATTCGTCGATGGCACGGTGACTGCTGAACGGTACGTGAAGGTGTTAACTTCATCCCTATTACCCAGTGTGATACTGATTTCGATGAAAGTGGTTAACGCAAGTCGTAGTAGTACCCTATCGAAGCTAGAGAGTGTGTAATGTACTGGAGGAGCACTTTGGGAATCGCATTCTAGCTCTGGAATACCCAGGGTCCACTGGCATGGGTCTAGATTGGTCGTCATATTATCCAGATATGATCATATGCCACTACTGTTTGTGGAGCTGTATTACAGAGAAGGAATACAGCAGTAACTCCAAAACCATTTCTGAGCTGAAAACAGCCATTCATGAGGTCAGTGACAGTATCGATGTTCCAACACTTCAGCGGGTCACGCAGAATTTCGCGATTCGTCTCTCCAACATTATCACCAAGAAAGGCAGGCTAGTGGTACTGTCTTGATAATTGAGTTGTGTTTTTCACTGACTTCTACTAAATCCCTGCGGGAGACACGGCAGAGGGTCTGCTGCAGTGTTGTCTTTTTAAGTGATATGCATGATTTCAAAGTCTTACCTCTGCAGAACTGCAGCTCAGGTTGTTAATTTATAAATTGCAGCAACCATTTGCTTGTAATAATTTATTTTTGACGACCAGTTTCGGGCGTTTGAGTGTCCTTCTGGTCTGTACACAGGCAAACAAGTGCATTGGTATTACAGTAATGGATATAAAACGTACACAAGTCGGTTATAGAAATTTGCAATTATGAGTATAAAAGTATTTGACATGAGTGTGAAAGTTTATAAAACGAATACAATGCGTGATGCCGTTTCTAAAAAAAATGGATTGTAATAAAGGATATGTCATACAAAGGGATAAAATGTATACTTACATTTTATTACTGTAGTTTAACATATGTACATGCCAGCAGGAGACAACGCTAAGTGCAGAGATCATGCAAAGAATAACAATCAGCTGCTAAGAAAGTATCTATGTTCAAAATGTTCAAATGTTTGTATAGCTTATGGGACTTAACTATGGGGTCATTAGTCCCTAAACTTACAAACTACTTATCAACTAGCTTATCCTAAGAACGGCACAAATATCCATGCCCGAGGAGGGATTCGAACCCCCGACCGTGGTGGCCGTGCAAACCGTGACTGAAGCGCCTCAGTATCTATGCATGAACCTCATAGTGAAAGGGTAAAAATAAAAAAGGAAAAAAGACGTGGGGTAACTTGCTTCCGTAAACATGGTAATTACATTTTTTGGATGTCAACTTCACGAACAAAAGTTTCAGCTGGCTGATCGAATATGCACGCTCACAACTTGACAAGGTTCAGCTAGCAAACAATTTGTGCATCATGAGCAGGTTTTATCTTCCATAGTTTTCTTTTCTCATTTTTCCATAACACAAACAAAAGTCTTCCTAACCCAAGTCATCGACGTTTGAACTCATTTGGTGCTAAACAAACTGATTCTTGTACTAGCATGCATGACTGGTAGGCGCGAGGAATTTGTGCATGCTTGTAGAAGAACTCTTGTGCAAGGACTGCTGTCAAGCTTGCAGTTACGTGTGTGGCCGTCTTAGAAGATCAGGTGCCAAAGCAGTGTGAAAAGCCGACGTGAAAATACCTGAACCTACGTAATAAATAAAGTGTAAAACGCATAACTGATAGCTTCACCAGCACGTACAAGCAAGTACTGTGTATTTACTTTGGAGAGGTATGGATCCATCAATAGGAGGCTCTCGAATAAACTAGTAAAGAATTTTACACCGTGAAATTTCTGCGATAGTTCCAAATTTTCAGGCTCAATGCATATAGGAAACTAAATATTATTTAAATTGTCTGTTCTCTAGAACCAATTGTTTTTTTCCATTCCATGTATAGAAAGAAATTAATGGACTACGTGAGTGTGAAGGTTCATTTACTTTCTGTGAGCTGACATACTTGGCTGCAGCCTTGCTTCACAGGTTGGAGTAGGTTTTCTTACCGCGTGCTATCACATAAAAATGATTAACCTGTTTTAATTATCCTGGTTCTCATCAAAAACGAGGATGTAACTGAAGGATAAAAATTTTAATTCTAACTTTCTTTGCGCATTTAGATGTCCTTATGAACCAGGCGCACACATCAAGACAAATTACATTGTGTTACTGGAGCGATAAATTGAATCACAGGTATTCGTTTTTCTTCTCAAGACAATAAGTTTGACATTCTGACAATACTTACAGTGTAGGGCAGGCATCAGGATTAGATATACTAAAATTTCTCTGCCTGCGGTGCTAAGGTAACAATTGCCACAAGAAAAGCCGCTTCTGGCGTCCTTTTCGCCGAAGAATTCTATACACAGCAAGCACTCGACTACAAGTCTAAGACGAGGAACACGCATAATATCGGTTCATTTCCTATTATTACTGCCTCTTGCAGTGAGATTTCGAGGGGAGTTCCACTCACCATGCAATTATGTTCAGGGTAAATCGATAGTTAACACTTCTCTTGGATATTTCCAGACCGATTCTGAGAAATAAAATTATAAGAAGCACCATAGTCTAAGACATTTGTAATAGCCTACAATAGCTGAAACAAGTGCTTGTACCATCACACTTCAATGATGTGCACATTGTCTTCCTCTAGCAACTCTTCCTTACTCTCAACACGATTAAAATCTCTATCTTTATGAAAGCGAAAGGACACTCATTCATACACTCACTCATTCCATCACTCACTCACTGACTAAACACGAAATCTCGTAAACTACTTTACGAAATTTGGCAGGAATGTAGTTTATAGGTAGTAGACGTCAGCTAATAAACGATTTTGCGATAGGACCGATAGTTCTGGAGATATGACGTCATAAATAATGAAAACTTCCCCCGTCTTGCGGCACGTGATACTGTTACTTTATCAGTCCATTATTTGAGAAGGAGAGCACTTAGCGACTTGCAACAAACTTTCAAAATAATTTCAAACATTTAGGAAACTTTTTCTCGCTGACAACCACAGCAAAATGATGGAAGGAAAAAACGTTTATCGCCTACTACTTTTTCGCTGTTCACGGAGTAAAACTACGGACTTCGGTATAACGTTGAAGTTTATAATTTCTACAATACATATTGTACCTTCATGAAATTTTACAAATAGTATACACACATATAGTACCCTCTAAATTGTATCACAGTACGACACGTAGTTCATGAGATACAAGCACATAAACAGTAACGTCCAAGGAAATCCGCCCATCGCTCATGAAGTTTTAATCTATTACTTCTTTACTACTAATTACATTCGCAGCAGATTTTTCAGACATACAACACTTATACAAATGAGTATATACCTGAAAAATTGTACAATTGCGTAACACAACTCAGTAAATATGGGATCATATATACTGCGATTGGTAAAAACGTTTCATATCAGGCATCATGTTTTATTACATTTCGTATTTACTGCTAAGACACTCCTGTATTCCAGTGAGCTTAAGGAAACTCCTGAAAGATGACAGTGCTGTTGAAAACTGAACTGTGAAGCCCATACCGTTGTAAGGAAGAAGCAACATCTATAGAGCTACAAGGAAAGAAAGAGAATGAAACAGTACAACCGCCTGATACCCATTAACCCATTATTTCCGACAGATCTGGCTTTTAACTTTAAGAGACTGCAGTTTGCAGTGGGGCTTGCGGTTTCTATTATGATTAATAAATCACTGGGCAATAAAATCAATACTGGGGAGTGTATTTGAAATCTCCATGTTTCTCACATGGACAGAGTTATATCGCTTGGTCAGACATGGGCTCTCCACAGAAAATATTAATTTTATATTCTGAACAAGTCACAAGAAATATTGGTTGTTGCCAGGAAGAAAGGAAGGAATATTAGCGTTTTACGCCCCGTCGACAACGTGGTCATTAGAGGCGGAGCTTCATGGGGTTTCGTAGGTCAACAGAATACCTTGGGGTATTATATAAGCTTCATTTCATCATAATCGAATTAGGGGAAAAATATATCGTAATTTGTAGTTTTTGGTCTATTCTACGCTTGAATTGTAGCTTAGTATAGCAAAGATCCGATAGAGGCGCTGATACATAGTACACCAAATAACTAATAAATGGCGATGCTGCGTTTTCTGTTCACATAACTAAGGTGTAATACATTGAAACAAGGGCTACAATTTTCCTCACGGCAGCGGTGTAATATATTGATGCTGTTGATCCTTTTTAAAAGATCAGTCACGTACAATGAGGGGAATAATTCTTTGTGTTGATAATGAAATAAATAATTTTGTTCCGATCAGTAAATTACATGATCCCCTAAAACGTATATTTCGTTACCAACTTTAACATATTAAACCGCAGGCACTCCAAGTAAAATTTAACTCAGGTACGACACAAAACATTCTTTTTATTAGCTGTATCCCGCATTCCTTGCATTGCCATGGATAGGAAAAAAGTGCGTCTTTCCGCGGGTATCATTTGAATTTAAAACATAACGACGTTGTTTCGCGTCTATTGATGATTTCATTTACTAAGGATTCTTTGCAAAGAAACACGAATTTATGTAGTTTCCTTTCTATTTTAGGTGCGTACGTATTACATCTTGAGTCCATTCTGTTTAGGAATGCCTACAAAACGGTTTAGTACAGTACAGAACAAATTGAAGTCCTGTTACTTACGTAGTGCAAAGAACTAATAGTTGGCGTTGCTGCATTTTTTAATTTTTCATTTCTTTTCAATGGTTATGCCATAGAACAGCAAAGCATCATTAAAGGTGCTGTTGGTTTTGTACTGCTGCAAAGAAACAATACATGAACGTGTTGTGCGTATTCCTTCAGTAACAGATGTATTTCGAATTAATAGTTGCAATCTTATCTCTGCAAATATAAACTAACATTGAACAGCGAGTTGCTGATTACACTTGGTATTTTCACAGCTTAACGACATTTCTATGCTTCTTTTGACAGGGAAAATTTGAATATAAAACATAAAGACATTCCTTCGCGTCTGTCAATGCTCCAAATTGCAAGGAAAATCGAATTTATGTAGTTGCAATTCTGATTTCGGTGTATCCTCATTACATTTTGAGTGCGTTCTTTTCAGGAATGCCTTGATAACGCCTTAGTACAGGAAAGGACAAAGTGGGGCGATGTTAGTTACATAGTAGGGCCTACACCAAATAGCTTATTATGGCGTTTCTGCTTTCTTTCGTATTTTTGTTTTTCATTCTCATAACTATGGTATAATAGAGTACAAAAAGGGGTACAATTTTACTTTCGGAGGCGGCGTTGTGCGCTTATATTCCCAACGGCCGTTGAGCGCTTTTTCAAAAATGAGTCACGTAGAATGAGGGGAATAAGTCTTAATGTGCATGATGAAATAAGTAATTTATGCTGTTCGGGTCAGTAAATTAATCATATTCCTAAACTGAATTGTTCGTTGCCAACGATAGCAAACAAAACCGCTGCCTCTGCAAGTAAAATTTAATCTAGGTAGGTCACAAAAATATTTTTTCTTCCTAGCTGTACCCCATATGTTTTGAAATGTAATGGAAAGAAAATAAGTGCATCTTTTGATGAGTATTATCACTAAATTGTATATAGAGTAGAAATATCTATGGAGTGAGAATTGAGTTCTGTGCATCTTCTCAGCATTAAGCTGCAATTACTACGTGATGTTGCGACAAATCCACTCTTTCCACACATTTATTTGCTCTTATGTTTGGTTTGTATCGCATTATCTGCAAAGAAGCCCCACATACTTTTCGCAGAGCAACCACATAACATGAAATTATATGTAAATAAATGTTTCACAGAAGCAACAACAAAGTTGAGGAAGCGTCTCTAAAAGGGCCATTTACACATAGTCTTAACTGAACAAAAAGGAATCAAGATAAAGTCAGCGATTAATAGATTATTCCCAACATGTGACTTTCCACCTTAATGCTGAGGACACAAAATCTGTTCTGCGCATCTGAATGCTCACTCCAGAGATATTTCTGTTTCTTGCCTGCTATTAGAAATAATATACACACGCAAGCGAGAAGCTCATCAGAAACGTCTCTACTTTCATAATTGTTCGGTAGAATATTGTGATTAAAATTTGCAATTACTTTTGGTGCGGACTACATTAAGACAGAAAAAGACGTATTTTGCAGAGACAATAGTACTTAGTTATAATGCGACTTCTGAATTGATTAATAAACAGTGCTATTAGGACGCTGTGTAAAATTTTAGAGCCACAGATAGTGATGTGGTAATGCGTTTATTGACGCGTTTCGATAAAAATCATCTTCAGAATCTGTAAAGTTACAAACATCAGTAAGCCTGGTGTCACAAAAAAGAGAACTGCATGGACAAAAGAGATACCAAAGTACATTACAAACCCAAATATCTTAAGCACATACCGTGGAAGGGGAGTTTACATAATAAAATTGTATGGCGTCAAGGCCCTGCTGAACATTACTGAAGCCAAATCACCCAGCATCGTCAAAGTAAACGGTAGACGCCACCAGGTGGCTCTAGTGTAAACGACAAAGACAAGAAAAATAGATACTATATAAAACCAAATAGAGAGAATTAAAACCTAGTAATCCTATAAATATTTATGTATAAAATGGAGAGGACGGGACTATACAACACAACTGTATGGAGCTCTTATTGTTAAACTGACACACCTACGGTGGAGCCCCATGGCGAGGACAGAAAGGCAGGAGACCAGGACGTTGGCAGATACTGTCAGCTATTATAAAATACCACTATTTTACGGTTGATACGATAAAATCCCTACGTTACATTAGTAGGGTCACACATATATCTCATAAAAGAAGCGAAGGTTAAAAGTAATAAAATATGACCAGGAGTAAAATTGACGGATAATATCAGCTATTATAAACTATCACAGTTTAAAGGTAGACATGACAACATCCCTACGTTACATTAGTAGGGTAACACATATATGTCATAAAAGAAGCGGAGGTTAAAAGTATGAAAATATGACCAGGACGTAATCAATGTGAGTAAAATTGACGGATATTGTCAGCTATTACAAAATATCACAATTTAACTGTTGACATGAAAAAATCCCTACGTTCCATTAGTAGGGTTACACATATCTGTCATAAAACAAACGGAGGTTAAAAGTAATAAAATATGACCAGGACGTAATCAATGGGAGTAAAATTGACGGATACTGTCAGCTATTATAAAATATCACAATTTAACGGTTAACATGTTAAAATCCCTCCGTTGCTTTACGAAGTAATCACTGCAGGGCGTGGGGACATAATTTTAGCCGAAAGAGTGTTCGATGCTGCTAACAGACTGGAAGTACTATATTTAATGGAACGATCTATACAGATGATCAGCTGACGCCATTCCTTCAACGATTACCCATACTTACTTTATCGCACATTGACACCACCATGACGTCTTATTTAAAGAGACATGATCTGCTCTGTTGATTGAATTACCAGTGTTTCAGCATTCGTCAAGTTTTCGATAATAGGGAACACTGCATATTGAATAACTACTCTGTCCCCAGTGCAACACTAACATACTAATACTACTGTGAGAGATAAACAGTTTAGTACTCCACTATAGAACCAATACATGGCGCTGTTATTATTACTATTTCTCATCTCAACGATAGAAGTGTTTCAGAAGTTTACGCCAAACAGACAATCACACATCGCAGTCGTAACTTTATGAACACAGCCTAACATTGAATTTACATAGTTCCGGAGTACGGTCTTAAATTATTTTCACTTTTTGTATGAAAAACTTTATGAATATTCATCGTTTTCGACATTGTATTCTATTTAAATTTGACATCTTGGCTAGGAGAACAGAGTTTACTGAAAGAGCGATCGAACAAGGATTCTGTTTTTGCTGACCTAGGTCCGAAAACTGATGTACACAGGTCCATCATTACCAACCGTTGTGAAGCACGGGCATGTGAGCTAGTTCTATCATAATAGTGAAATATGTTTCCCTACTGTATGTATATTGCCCACATCCCATTTACCAGTCAGCATCTGAGGTCATAACACGATCCATCCTTGTGTTTTGACTGCTATTGTAATTGATCGTGAAAAGGGAGGGGCAACGTTTTATTGATTGACCGACTCGGCGGTATTTATTGATGGATTCCAATTTTGCTGTCTCGGATTCGGTGGATTGCGCCCTGATGGGTTTCCCTAATTGTGTGTACGGATTGCATTTACTGAGCACGGAATCGTATTTCCGTTACGAGAATGGAAAAATAATACTGATTTCGTCCGTACCGCTGATTGCCAGAAGGATGTTGTTATTGCGCTTTCCTTTCTGCGGCTGGTTGTACGTGCCGCGTTTCCGGGATCTGACGTCAGACGCTTGCGTCACTGGCAGTGACGTCTTACTGGCGTGACGTCACGAGTTGGGCTGCCAGAACCGTGCGCCCGCGCACCCGAGGAAAAGACCGCGTGGCTCTGCAGTGACCGATACTACACACTGGCCTTCGCGTCTTCGCTTATAAGGTCAATATAATCTAACGTAGATATGAATTTGTCCGTATCTATTTCCGTCGAACAGGTGAGATATTTTTGTGCGAGATCGGGTCGCCTACTATCTCGTCTTTATTTACGTATTTTTCGAAATACCGCCGTAGGCTGCCTTGTTTTTCTTATTGCCGCTCGACATTAAACGCTTCTTTGTGAATCTGCTCTTGAATTCAGCACGACCAGTATTTACACAGAAATAAGCGTTCGGTATAAAATTTGACACCTTCGCCTTGGATACAGCTTCTGCTAATCGCTCCATGAACTTTGTAATACTCCACGGAATTACAGAATGCCACAGTGCAGTGACCGAGCGTTCTAAGGCGTCTCACTGCGGAGCGCGCAGTTGCTCGCTGTCGGAAGTTCGAGTCTTCCCTGGAGCATGGGTGTGTGTGTTGCCCTTAGGTTAGTTTAAGTAGTTTGTAAGTCTAGGGACTGATGACCGTAGCAGTTTGGTCAAATAGGTTTACAAACAGTGGACTAGTTCCAAAATGAAAATAATGCGATTGACGCTGCCACAAAAAGAGGTGTTAAGGATGACAGAGTATTCACACTATAAATAATGTGGTGACGCATCGCTGTGATACATAACATCGTCATGCAACCCTTGATTTGTTCCTTGCCTGCGTTAACTATCACGGATTCTCAAAACCAGCAATCGCATGTAATTAAACTGTTGCGAAAATTTCCTCTTCCATGCAGGAAAGTAACTAACCAATCCGGATTTTATGTATGTAGGTACGGGCTTGGCATCATCTTAGCTTCTGAATTATCATACACATAAATAGCATTCGTGATATCTTCATTTATCATTTGGCTTAATTCAGAAGCTGATCTGTACTTCGACTTTACATCTTTGTTTGTGAGACACCGTTGAAATTCTTGTGATAGGTGCTTACAATGCTAACCGACTTGTTTTTGAGTTTCCCCGTCCTCCTTTTTCTGAGAATGATTATCTACCTTTCTAACCTTTTGTTTACTGAATTCCATAATTGCGCTTGATTTCATTTTCACCAGAATATTGTGGGATTAAGGAATAAAATAGATGAGCTAGTGATTTGTTTAGTTGATACAGAAACTGATAATGTAATAGATTTACTATGTCTGTCTGAGCATCACATTGTCATGAAAAAGGTGAATGTCAGTGGATATAAACTAGCTGCACATGTAAGTAGTCATAATAAGGTAAGAGGAGGAGTTGCGATTTATGTCAAAAGCTATCACCGTAAAAAAAAAAAAAAAAAAAAAAAAAAAAAAAAAAAAAAAAAAAAAAAAAAGTTTTGTGTACAGCAACATATTTAAGCATGTGCCTATTAGCTTAAGCTCAATGATGACTCTTATAAATGTAACAGTGTATGAGTCCTCTTCAGCGAAATTCCAATTATTTGTGGAAAAGTGGTTTCTTTGTTGTGCTGTCTGTCAAACAGGGAGAAGAAAATTATTATCTGTGGTTATTTCAATGTAAATTCATTGAAAGTGTGTAATAAGAAAAAAGGCCTTGGAAGTCTTGCTTGGCTGCTTCAGTAATATATTTTCCTACTCGGTTAGTAAAGGACAGCAGCACATTGATAGATAACTTTTTTATAGGCCAAGATAAGTTTAACAACAAATTTTTGTGCTGCTGAGAACTGTCTTCCAGATCATGGTGCACAGCTTGTAAAAGTATATAACATAGCTCTATTCAGTAATTCGAGACAACCCTCTAGAGTAGTGCGCTCAGTTATGATTTAACAACTATAAATTTCACAGAAAGTCTACAGCAGTTAGACTGGGATGAGTTATATAAGGAAACTGATGCTAATTTAAAATATATTTGTAAGGGTTTTTGCATAATGTTTCCACAAGAAATTAGTAAAATACAATTGTAGGAAATCACGCAAAAACCTTGGTTCACTAAAGGAATAACAATATACCGTAACCAAGAAAGATAACAATCTATCCGTATTAAACAGTAATGACCCAGAAACAAATATTATAAAAACTACTGTGCTACTTTTAGAAAAGTTATTAAAAATCCAGACGCATGTGCATCGTGTCTGAGGTTAGTTCCTCTGACAATAAAATTAAAACAATTTGGAATATTATTGAAATGAAGACAGATCACATGAAGATTGTATTACCATCAATCCAAATGGAAAGTTTTCTAACAAAAAGACTGAAGTGGAAGACATTTTTACTGATTATTTTTTAAAATGTTGTGGAGAAAATAGGATCTAAATGTTCATTATAAATACAAAGCAGTTAATGGATGAGGCCATACACACATAATTTGATACAACAGAAAACTTTTACCCACACGCAAGAGTAAAAGCTCACATGGAACTGATCGTATTTCCAGTAGGGTATTAAAAGCTTCTTCCCAAGAGATAAGTAGGATTCTTAGTCAGATACGTAATAGTTATCTAAAGAAGGATATTTTCCCTGATAGAGTGAAATATGCTATCGTTAAACCATTGCATGAAAGAAGGGGATACGGCTGATGTAAATAACTAACGCTCAGTCTCACTTCTAAGAGCAATGTGCAATTTAAAAAAAAAGTAATGTATTTTCGAGTAGCTACAAATAAAGCTCAACAATATGCTAATTTGGTTTTTAAAAATTTTTTTTAACAGAAAATATTATTTATTTTTTCACTAATGAAATTAATATGATCGGAATATCCAGATGTCAGCTGTTGGGACTTTTGTGATATCTCAAAGGTTTTTGATTGTGTAAAAGAGGGAATTCTTCTAGATAAGCTTAATAATATGGTGCAGAAATTGTTAAATAATACGTAAATCGAAAAGCGCAAAAGTTGAAATCGGCAGTTCACATAGTATGCAAGAAACAGCTAATTACTCTAACTGGGAAGCTATCAAACATTGGATCTCACAAGGTTCAGTCTTGGGGTCCTTTTCTCTTATTATGTTTTAATGACTTGTCATTCTATATTCAGGAAGATGCTAAGCTAGTTATTTTTGCTAACGATACAAGTATATAATGCGTAAGAAACAGTAACTAACTGATGAAATTGTAAATGATGTGTTTCAGAAAATTAACTTTCATCAAAATTTGATAAAAATCAGTATAAACAGTTTCGTACAGTAAACGGGATGACACCATTAATAGATACAGACTTTGAACAGAAATTCTTGGTGTTTGCATTGGTGAGAGATTGAATTGCAATAAACATTGAAGCTCTGCTGAAACGTTTGAGTCATCTACTTATGCTATCAGGGTCATTGCAAATTTTGGTGATATACATCACAGTAAATTAGCTTACTGTGCCTATTTTCATTCACTGTTTTCATATGGGATCATATTCTGGGGCAATTCAGCGTTGAGTAAAAAAATATTCCTTGCACAAAAACTACCCACGATTATCCTGCAGACATTTATTTAAGGATCTAGGGATCTTCACATTAGCTTCACAATATATGTATTCACTTATGAAATTTGATATTATAAATCCGACCCAATTCAGAAGTAATACCGGTGTGCATAGCTACAACACTAACGGAAATGGGGATCATTATTCAAAGTTAAATTTAGCTTGGGCACAGAAAGAGGTGAATTATGCTGCCACAAAAGTCTTTGGTCACTTATCAAGAAACATCAAAAGTCTGACAGATAGCCTACTAGTATTAAAAAAAAAAAAAAAAAAATTGAAAGAATTTCTGCATGGTAACTCCTTCTAAACATTAGATGAAATTTTAGATAAAACTTAATAATTTCACTAAAAATCAAAATATAACTAAAAATCTTTAAAATATTGAGCGTAATGTGTAGACACCTCTTATTAAACGCCGCGGTGGAGTGGCCAAGCGCACTGAGGCGCTATGACCCGATGCGCGAAGCCATTCCCCGTCGGGGGTTCGTATCCACCCTCGTGCATGGATGTTTGTGTCGTCTTTAGTATAAGGTAGTTCATAAGTAGTTTGTAAGTTTAGGGACTGATGACCCCGCAGTTAAGTCCCTTAAGCTTAAGAAACATTTCAACATTCAATTTTCTTATTAAACTGACACGTTCCACATTATTGTGAAATGTCGCATTGATGATCTTTGATATAAGTATTTATCTAATCTAACCTATAGTGTTTCCATGATGAACAGATTCTGGTACATCTTGACTAGCTATCTCTAACTGGGTGACCTGATCGTGTGTTTCATTATAATTCAAAGTTAGGTGGTCAGAGTCGTCTATTAGCGTTTGAGGTTCACTTGAATCTTTTGCCTGACGTGTTTGCAAGCCAGCTAATTGTTGCCTGATTGCAATATTCCTTGGTTGATTATGCATTTTTTGATCAGGTTGGTAATTCTGGCCACTTTAGGTTACGGTAGTAACACTAAAAGTGGGCCTTTGCGATCGTCTTATGACAGCTCCAAATTTAAATGAAAATGACGCCTTAACCATGCATCTGACACGAAAATTGAATAAACGAATCTGTCGAGGACAAAATTCTCTACAACGTTGCACTCTTATGGTTTTTTCATATCTTGTATCCTTTCAGAGATATTTGCAAAAATAACGGCGATTTTGGGATGTCTGTCTGTCTGTCTGTCCGTCTGTCGTCCGTAACGTGTTCCCTGTTTTTAAGACGAACCGTTCAACCGATCAGCACCAAATTTTGCACACATAATTGTAGGCCACCAGAGACGAGAACGTCCCTTTTTCAATTTTTCGGCCAAAAAATACGGTAGTAATACCAAAAAAAGTCGTTTGTAACGTTATTTTAATTACAAATAAACCGTTAATCTGACGCGAAAATTGAATAAACGAATTTGTAGAGGAAAAAATTCTCTACAACTTTCCTCTATTATGTTTTTTTCATATTTCGTATCGTTTGAGAGATATTTGCAAAAATAACGGACTTTTGACACCCTCCATTAAATTAACGAAAACCAGTCGTTCGCAGATGTCACGTGACATTCCTCGCCCAGAACTCCCTCTGGCATACGCCATCTTGCTATGCGCATTTGATGATTTTCTTATTGTAACTTACACGTTGTCATTTCAAAGCAATGGCGCACTGAAAAATTAACAAAAAGACGTCGTTCTTCGTACGGTAAATGATAATCTGGTGTCTACAAATTCCATATTAGCGTCAGTTAACAATGGCCATCAATAGTATGAGATTAGAGAACACAATTCCTAACTGTTAACTGTAGCGCAGTGGGCAATGTGTTGGGCTGTGACGCTGAAGGTTAGCGGTTCAGAACCCGCCAGTACCTTAAATTTCTTTTTTATTATTTAGATTATTATTTTGGTCCAAAAAGTTTGCAAAAACTTATAAAACTACAAACCTAAAGTGGGCCGTAAAACATCTCAGTGCGATTTTCTTTTTTTTTTTTTTTTTTTATCAGTTGTTGAAATGTTTGTACACCTATTGGACTGAACTACTATGGGCATCAGTCCCTTGATTTACAATCTACTTAAGGTAATTTACGCTAAGAACACCACACACACACACACACACACACACACACACACACACACACACACACATGCGCTAGGCAGTGCTCGAACCTCCGGGAGGAACGGAGCTTGAAGCCTTAGACCACGTAGCCATTCTACGCGGCAGGTTTTTTACCAGTCGCCCTTCTACGGGTGGTGATATACGATAGTATGTAGTGAATATTGTGTCACTGTTTGTTTTGAATTTTCGCTGTCTAACAGTTTCACTAGCGAACCAGATGGAATATTTATTCGAGTGTTTAATGGATAACTTGCATAATTTCCATTGTAATTAAGTGGAATATTAACTTCAACGATTACGTTCGTGCGCTTTCTAATTGACAATCTTGTTCGAAATCGGAACCGACTGTATTTTGTATCCGAAAATCAAATATTTCATCATGTTTCTTTTCCACTCCGATTTCACTGTCGTGATCGGCAGTCTTGTTGTCAATTGGAACTCATTGCTAAACAACAAAAATTCAAATGTGATAGTAACACTGAAAAAAGAATTGTATGCATTAACTACCTGGCGAGAAGTAAGTATAAGGCAAGGATAAACAAAAGTAGCCTTTAAAACATGGTTCCCGAGTATGAAGAAACACGGCAAAGGAAATGTGGTGTTGATATGATTATGGCAGATACTGAAAGTAATCAACATTCATCTCTTGGAATATTTGGGCGAAATGTTTTGCTGTAGTTGTCTGAGACTGAGGGTTGTTGCGATGTACCTAAAACATAAGGGCTCCCTCATACATTAATCTCACATATCAGTTTAACTAGCTGGCGAGCTGTGACCGCGACCAGGCTAACATCTGAAAATAGTGTGAATGTGCTTCAAGATTCGGCCGGCTGTTTGGGCTGTTGCGCAACTGCATCAATCGGTTGGAAATAACTGTAGGACTGTCCCTACTGCATTAATGTTGCTACAGATCGTATCCACATGTTTGGAACATTTTTTGGCCATTACGCAGAGTATGTCACAATGGTGTACCCGATTTCATATTTCTGGATTTCCGAAAAGCTTTTCACAGTGTACATCACAAGCGACTTCGAATAAAATTGCTTGTTCAAATGTAGCTTAAAGGAATTAACAGCGAGGTCATCAACCCCTAAACTTAAAAACTACTTATGAAATAGCTTATACTAAAGACGACACAAACATCCATGCCCTAGGGGGGGGGGGGGGGAGATTCGAAACCCACGACGGGGAGCGGTCTCGCGCATCGTAGCTTAGCGCCTCAATGCGCTTGACCACTCCGCAGCGGAAATTACGTGCTTATGGAATATTGCCCCAATTGTGCGATAATTATATCTGGCGTTCCCCAGAAAAGCGTTATAGGTACCCTATTCTTCCTTTTGTTTATAAACGATTTAAGAGACAATCTGAATAGTTCTCTTAGACTGTTCGCGGATGACGTTGTCGTTTATCGGTTAGTGAACAGAGGATCAAAAGCAACTGCAAAGCGATTTAGACAAAATTTCTACACGATGCGAAAATTGGCAGTTAACACTAAATAATGAAAAGTGTGAAGTAATACACATGACCACTAAAAGAAGTCCTCTGAGCTTCAATTACACGTTAAATCATTCAAACACATGTCTAAATAGGGAGGCATGACCATCCCAATAAAATAAGAAAAATCAGATTGAAAACGGAACGATTTAGGTGTTCTTTCTTCCCGCGCTCTAATAGAGAATGGAACAATAGAGGAAGGTCATGAAAGTGGTTAATGAACCCTCTGCCAGGTACTTAAAAGTTATTTGGTATATTTGTAGATGTAGATAACATGTGCACGAGAAACATATCAGTGTACTTTACTACAAACAAATGCTACCTTTAGAATTAAAATTTTTATTGTTATACTTTCGCGGAAGAAAGTTCAACTTGTATACACATACCAATAAGATAGTAACAATTGATGTACCTTCACTTGTATCCCTAGGGCCGAAGTGAAGTTGAACGTTTAGGATGAGTCTGGATTTCAGAAAGAAGGAAGGAACGACGATTAGGTTTTTCATACTGTGACAGTACAGCCCCTGGGGGTGCTTTTATTTTAATAAACATACGCGCTGAGAGCGATCACTGTAGACCATACGCGATAGCGTTGTTGCGAGTTGAGTGCGCAAGTGGTTCCAAGCAGTCACGTGTTGTCAAGCCCTCTACTGCAGCATGGAAAACCTCACTGAGGGCTTCTTGCAGGGAGTCGGTTGTCCTTTATCGGCTCCGTATTGGCTATACCTGGCTGACGCATGGTCACCTTCTGCGTCGCGAGAACCCTCCTCAGCGTCGACGTGGTGCGCCTTTGACAGTCGCCCAAATCTTAGTGAAATGCCCCAATTTAGCAGCAGAGCGACGGAATTTGAAAATCCCTGATGCCTTGAAGCTTGTTTCAGCGGACAATGCCTCCATGATTGATTTTGTTTTTAATTTTATCCGTGAGTGTGGACTGTACCAATCCATTTAAAGTTACTTGTGTGTCTGTCATTTATGTATTGTCTACTTGTCTAGGTCTTGTAGGTAGGTGTTTTTAGTATTTACCGGAGTGGCTGGATGTCTTACTTATATATATATATTTTGATCACCTAGCAAAAACACTCTTGCATTATTTCAGTTCTATTCTCCTTTCTTCGTTTTTATTTGTTATTTTCAAATTTTGACGTGTTAACGCATATACTTGGGGAAGCTTAACACACTGTTTTACCTCTGACTGGAACAAGGGACTGATAATCGTTGCAGTTTAGTCCCTATCAAAAACCAACGACAACAACAGTAAAACCTGCCGGTGGCAGTGGATGTGAACAAAGCTTGTTATGGTGGATAGCCAGGACACTGCCAAATACAGAAATAACAGAAAGAAATTAATTACTCTCAAACTAGGTGCACTGCTGGAAAGCTAGTACCCTTTGATTAAAGAGAATGATGAGGCGAATGAAGTGGTGTAAATATACGTCCGGTTTCACTCTTAGATTCTGAATTATTTTAAAATAAACAATTTTTAATGGTTATAACCTTAAAATGTATACCTACAGAACCAACGATCAGATTTTAATGTATGAAGCGTCAATGGATACATCTCGCAGAGTTCTATTGGAATCTAATTTTAAAAGTGTAACTTTCAGTATGTAAGAATAATTCAGTCACAAATGTTTTTTTGTGACAGACTTTACTCGTTTAAGCCAGTAGATAAATTGTTTATGTCTATTTAACAAACTCGGCAATGACAGTTATCAACTTGCAACTAAATACGCATTTGTTACCAATGTATAAGGAAACTAATTACAGCAATGGAATTCGGATGAAATTTCTGATCAATGTTATATATCATCTGTTTTGATGCCATCGTACAATTGTTTTACTAAATTCTATTGCAAATCAGGCACTAGTTGATAATAATAAAATTTATATGTCAGAACGACATGTATCGGGACGACATTATACCATTATTAAGTTCTATAAAACCAAGGAAAATGTTTACAGTTACGTAAAAGAGAGAGTACGGATGACGTGAATAATCACAACTTCTATCTAAGAGTTAAGAACTATACTGACATCAAGTTTTCTAACGAGGAACTCTCTGCTACATAAAGGTTTTAAATACGATGTTCCACCGGTACCAACGGTCAAAAACATCCACAGACTAGTCGCGACTACCAAAACTATTGCATATAGTTTAAAAATGTCGCAGGAGGAACAGTGTAATTTGGCGTATAAGGCGAATAAAATAACTGGAAAGGAATTGACCATTGGGCGGGTGAACAGAGAGGTGAAAATTTTGAAGAGTGAGAACCTTAAGCTGCAGGAAAATAATGCGCTAATGGTAAAAGGGGATAAGGGAAATACAGCCATCATTAAACATTATATAAAAGTTAACCATTTCTTTATGGAAGGCCTACCGTTTGTAGTCGCCAAATGTGATTATATCAGTAAATTTCAAGCAGGAAAAAAAGTTTAAAGAAAACTCAATTTTCGTCAACCGAAAAAGAAATAGAAAACCGCAAAGTGATGAAACCGTAATCCCCATACTTGGAAAGCAGGATAAAGACCCACAAGAATGGGAAACCGGTGAGACCAATAATTAAAGACAGAAAGTGACCACGAGTTAAATTAATGAAACGATTGAGTCAGATGTTAAGAGAATGGTATACATATAATAAAAGCTTTTCGGTAAAAAATAGTAGGTGACTGGCAATGCTGACACAGGAGTGCGAGTTAAATGATGACACAAGATTAGTTTCTTTAAATGTGACTAACTTGCATACATCAGTACCAGTAGAAGAGACAATAGATATTAAAGAAAAAAATTTACGTCAACATGACAAAATATCTCTGGTGGAAATAGATGAATTCATAGGATTGTTAAGATAAGCCCCATCGCCTAACTATTTTAAAATTAATAGCAAATTTTACATACAAGAAAAAGATCTAGCAGTGGGTTGTGCATTAGAAGGTCAGATGGCAGATATCTTTCTCAACGCGTATGAAACGGTTTTTCTAAAGGAAATGGTTAAGTATTAAAATACACATTTATGCGAGGTATGTTGACGATATACTTTTATGTATCAAGGTTCCAAGGAAGAAATAAATGACTTGGCAAGTGACCTGAACAAAATGTATAAGACCATATCATTCACGGTTGAGCATCATCAAAGAATTTTAAATTACTTTGACTTGAAGATTGAGAATAACAGTAAAAATCTGAAGTTATGCATTTATACAAAATCCACATTTACAGGTGCTATTATTAATAAAAAGTCATTTCTCCCATGTAGCCGCAAAACAGCCTTTTTGAAAAGTGCGCTTCATAGACAATGGAAGATGAAATGAAGGCTTTTAGACAAATAGCTGCAGAAAATGTTTATGACGCGTGTTTGACAGATTGGAAAAGACGATAACACGTAACAATCAACAACCAGACGAAAACTTGCACAAATATAGAGTTATACCTTTCTGGGAGAGACTGGAGAAACAGTTTGAAAAGAGAGACGTTAAAATTGCTTTTAGAACCGACAATAAATTGGAACATAGGCCGAAGCATAAGATTGATGCAGGGAAGAACTGGATGGGGAAAGCGGGAGTATATCAAATAAAGTGTCAAGATTGTTATATGAAGTATGTAGGACAAACGGGAATAAATTGTTATGTTCGTTTTAAAGAGCACATTAATAGAATGGCTCATCTGCAGTAGCAAAACATCTGAAAATCGAACAACATTCGTTGGGCTCCATAAATGATAGTTTGAAGGTCGTACACTATGAGATAAAGGTTGGTTGTTATCCAGTTTGGAAGAAATTGAGGTCTTTTGTGTATTGAGGGAAGATCCCAACAACGTGCTCAATGAGAAGACAGAAGTATCTAAAAGCCATTACTGAGTACATTTTAGCAATTCCTCCTTGAGAAGCACTGATATCTCTCCTCTTTGAAATATCGACGTCTTGCTTTTAACATCCCCGAGTAACTTAGGGCGTATTTCCATTACAACAGCTGCAATTTTAGAGGATGACTTAATGAATAAGGGTTAGATGTTTGGACATAATATCTGTGGTCACCAATGAATTTCTGTCTGATAGTACACAACTTGGTGCCATTCGATGAACATGTGGTTCAGTTCGATGATTTGTTAAGTTTGACGATGTTGCCTAGCGGTAGATAAGATTTATGGTAGGTTAATATGTTAGTTTAATTTCAATATTTGTAGTTGAGTCCTGGATATAGAGCACCCTATTTTATTTTAGGTTTCCTTGGTTTACAGAACTTGATAATGGGATAATGTTATCGCGAAACATGTCCTCTGATATATAAATTTTATTATTACAACTGCTGCGTGATTTGCAATAATAATGTTATACAAAACTTTTTCGGAATAAGTCCTGTACTTCATGTAAACTTCTTAGTATTACTCTGCGTATTAAAATTTTCACATGTTTACCGGTTTCGATGGATCTTGTCTCCATCATCAGAACTAAAAGTTGAAAGGAGGACATCATTAAATACACCTGCACCTAATACCAACGAACGCTAAAAACCATAGTCTACGTACACATTCTACTGCTGTGCTTACATACCTGTGGAAATCCTGTCAAGAAGTCACATTGAAAATACATTACTTGTGTTTGTAAAGTGTATTGTGGGTTTGTCGAATATAAAAAAAGAATCATTATGAAAACTCTATTGCATCGCTACAATAACGCACACCGCTATCGACAATGGTCCACCTCAGGTGCTACAACCAGGCAACATCAAATACAAATCCGCGAGCTCACGCCAGATTCACAAGAGAGCAGTTACGAAACTGACATCTTGGCGGCTTACATGGGTCAGGATGTCGCAAATAATTACCATTACAATCAGCTACAGAACCTAACGCCTGGTAGAGGGCACTATTAATCTCACAAATGATCATAAAAATATTATATTATTGTCTACTATCTCGATTGTTGGGTACTTTTTGTATTTGGTGTCTTAATGTTTAAATATCTGCATACTTTCTAAAATGTATAATTTGTTTCCCCTAGGAGCTTTATGCAAGATCTTTATGGTTTGACATATGCCTTGTATTGTAAACTTGATAAAATTTATATGTGTCAATATTGTACTCGTTAAAAACGGAGCTCACGCTCAGACATGGAAGAAAGTCGGCCGTGCCCTTTCAATGGAACCACCCCCGGCATTTGCCCGGGGCGATTTAGGAAAATCGTGGGAAACCTAAAGCTGGATGCCTGGGAGGTGGATTTGTAATACCGTCTACCAGAACACGAGTCCACTGTGCTAACTACTAAGTCACCTATCTGGGCCTGGATTGCGGATTTTATTTTCACCTTTCGTTTTTTCTGTGGTAGATTACGACGAGCATGAAAAAAATAACCGTTATATTAATCGGTATTAGATTTCTCTCAGGTTTGAACAGTATGTATAGTATCAAACTGTATTAAATTAGGTTGAAAAGCATTAATGTATATGCAATTGCGGCTATGAATCAGCATCAGCTTTACAATTTATTGGTGAGGAATGAAAATATATATCGGACAGAAATTCGTGATGAATAGCTATAAAGTACAGATCGGAGTTAGTTTAATATTATGAGGGTTCAGTGATTGTATTAAAAAGTGTCATAAAACAGTTACTAATCCCTAATTTGAAGACATCCTTTAAAGACATGTTCTTGTCACACATTATTAATCAATTAACCTTTTCGAATATTCATTCATCGTCATGACTGCATTACACGATAAATTTCTAATGAGTCATTATTTTAGTTCTTCTTTTCTTTTGAAAATATATTTAGTAATAAATAACTAAAGCAAATGAACATAAATGAGATATGGATACTGAAAATTGATATGTAGCTTCTTTACTTACAATAAATAAATTTTGAAGACAAGATTATCTATAGTTACTCGCGTCAGCTAAATGGTTTCATATAACTACATTATTTTCTATTGATACAACTGCCAAACTAACGAGTCGAGGCTTACTCAAAGTGGACCTAAAATAATTGTTTATTACTTTTTGTTTAGAAAAACGCCTTTCTATTGACGCTGCCGAAACAGAATACTGAAGAAAAAAATCCTGGCGGCAAAACGATATTGAAAACAGATTCAGAAAATTCACATTCAGCGACGAACTCTACAAAAAACCTTATAGATACGCATCCAAGAGTGTCCTCTTACTCAAGAAATGTTCTCACGCATTGCGCCTCCATTAGAATACAATCTGCACCAATCTCATCATACATGCTGATTGTTCGTCCTACAGGAAATGTAGGTCTTGATATGAAACCATAAAGAAAGGTCAAATGTCACTGATTATAGTTTTAAATGCCTGAGTATATACAGGGTGTTTCACTGTGTTTGCCTCTGTCACTTATAAAATAATAGATGACGGGAAATTTTAATGCGGTAGGTCAACACAAGAAATGTTACACTTTCTGCGGAGCTATGAACATAGTTTATTCTATCATTTTCCAAAGAGTTACCGCAGAAAGATATATTTTTAAATGGAACAATAGTTTTTTCTATCGTGCCTCCAAATCAAATTAAACTACATTCCTATCACTGTTAGTTTGGGAGCTACAACCCTTCAAAGTTTAGGGGGCGGAGGCTACGACAGCGTAGCTGACTGGCTGGTGGTCATGAGACAGTGGGCTGTGCCCCAGGGGATAGCCACTCGGCCAGTCAGATACGCTATCGCAGCCTCCGCCCCCGGCACTTTGAAGGGTTGTAGCTCCCAAACTAACAGTGATAGGAATGTATTTTAAATTGATTTGGACGCATCTGGTTTCAACGAATCCAATACACAATAGAAAACACTATTGTTCCATTTAAAAAATTATATCTTTGTGGTATAACTCTTTGGAAAATGATATAATGAACTATGATCATAGCTCCGCAGAAAGTGTAACATTTCTTGTGTTGACCTACCGCATTAAAATTTCCCGTCACCTGTAATTTTATAAGTTACAGAGGCAAACACACTTAGTGAAACACCCTATACAACAAATAGAGACATAAATTTTTCACAAATATTCTTGTTTCAATCAGCAAAATTACTTTTTAAGTGTTTTTATGGTAGATGGAAGTATTGTGTCTGAGGATTCAATCAGATTTCTGGGCTTTATAAGAGTAAAACCGTCTGGCATACGTTCCTTGGTTTTACACTGCGCGGAAATAGCCACGCGGTCTAAGGCGACATGTTAAGCACTGCGCTGCCGCTCCCGCCGAAGGTCCTATTCCTCCCTTAGGCCTATGTGTATTTATGTGTGTGTGTGTTGCCTTAACATACGTTAAAGTAGTTTGTAGGTTTTAGGACCGATTACCTTAGCAGTATTAGTCCCTTAGGATAACAACATCGGAACATTTTTTCCTGTTTTTGAAGCGTGTGTCTATATGTTATATAAAATGTATGGATGCACTCTGACATGTAACTTCTCCTTGTGCAAAGTCAGCGTCTCGTTTGCAGCCTTCTCTCGAGGCACAGTTTTTCTCTTCCTTATGTTTTCATTTATTTTATCAAGAAAACCCATCTCATTTTGAGTGTCCGGTAATTGAAGTGCTACGCGAACAAAATAACTTTTCTTGGCATTTAAAAGACCGTTAGACTTTGTAAGAAAACTAAGTGGAAGGATTGGGAGGAGGAAGTGGGAGTAAAACATAACTTATAAGCATTAATACAAATTCTAGAGTAGAAACACAGATTTCGAAACGATGCTCAAAATCAATCTTAATGTTGAATCCCCTTTACATAAAACTTTAAAAGGAATGATATTAATGATTCTCGAGAATTTTACAACACAATGTGCCACACTTGATTTAAATTCCATTAACTGTACAAGAAACTATTTTCAACAAATCTGAGAATAATTGATTTAAATTCCATTAATTAGTCAGAGAAACTTTTAAAATAACGTCGATATTATTAATGAGAACTGGATTAATTACAGAATCTTTGCAAGCGCAGAATTCACATTAAATTACTAACGATATAATCATCTTATCCGACAGCTAAAATATTTGCTATAATAAATTTACATCCTCTCTTTGCCGGCCGCGGTGGCCGAGGAGACTAAGGCGCTCCAGTCACGGTCTGCACGGCCACTACGGTCGGGGGTTCGAATCCCCCCTCGGGCATGGATATTTGTGCCGTCCTAGTTCGTAAGTAGTTCATAAGTAGTTTGTAAGTTTAGGGACTGATAACCCCGTAGTTAAGTCCCATAGACTGTACAAACATTTGAACATCCTCTCTTTGTACCGACCATAGAAAATGCGAACAACTATTGACAATAAATGCAAGCTGTGAACTTATACCTGAAAGGGACACGAAATTAATGTTCTGAACAAGTCAATATATTACCATCAACAGTCCCCAGGCGTTTCTCTTTAACAGACCAACATGTAACATGTAGCGCATTCAGGCGCCTGTCTGCAAGCCTTCCCAGTCATTACAGGATAGTGTTAATGGTCGGTAACTAACCACACTGTCACTGATACTGACCAAGTCCACACGTCGCCACCGAAATACGGTACGGCATGACAATGCACTCCAGGGCTACCAGTCTGCCTCTTTCGTTCTCCACACCCTGCCCCCCACAGACTAAAACATACAGTCGTAAAACGCCCTATGGCAGGGCCTGGCAAGAGATGTTGAAGAGGCTGCGGACACTGTGGGCAACGGTGTCGGTCGTGCGAGAGAGATGCGTGGGAATGTCTTACTCTCTTCCTCGGCGACATGACTGAGGACTGTCGATAATACACGATCGCCAGTAGACCATTGGGTTTTTATTCGCGGGATATTGCACTTTTAGGGGAGACCGGGGAACGTTGGCCGTATTTTTTTAATTTCTGTTAGTATTAATTTATTTGACATATTTGAATTTATGAAATTATTGTTAAATATTAGATAGAACTTTACTGAATCTGGATAACAGTTATTAAGCTCGAAAATATTAGTTAAAATATTAGAAAAAAATTAATTACTGGACATATGTGAAGTTGGCCAATCTGCCCCTACCTCGGGGTAAGTTGGCCCAGAGGCTGGGGAACGTTGACCCATGTAGTCATTTGGTAAGTATAACTACGAAATCAAAAGAAAACTAACAGTTATCAATAAATATACCTTAACGTACATAATATCAAGTTGAAATTGAGTTAAATGCTTATTAACATTGAGGTCTATGACAACATGACAGGTTGAACTTATTACGATTTATAGTGTCTTAATACAAACCAGTCAACTTTAATCAATGTCCAGCACCAAAGGATCATCACAGTTAAACATTCCACGGATTTCACGCATCTCTGAAACGCCCAACGCTTACTGTTCGTTTACTGAATTCCTTGTTGACTGTTTCAAAAAAGCTCTGTGACTCTTTCTCATCGTCATCATTATCACCATCTTTTTTGTTTGAAAAAGGGCTTTTCTAGTCTGTGATCTAATTTTTCTTCAGTATTTCAAAAATGTTCAAATGTTTGTTAAGCTTATGGGACTTAACTACGGGGTCATTAGTCCCTAAACTTACAAACTACTTATGAACTAACTATTATTAAGGACCGCACAAATATCCATGCCCGAGAGGGATTCGAACCCCCGACCGTAGTGGCCGTGCAGACCGTGACTGGAGCGCCTCAGTCACCTCGGCCACCGCGGACGGCTTTCAGTATTTCTTTCGAATGCTTTGGTCCAATGGCAACGGTTGAAATTCAGTTTCTGTATCCTGAGTTTCAATTATCTGTGCAAACTGACGTGAGGTCTGTCTGTGCCTCCAGTAAGATTTTCTTGGAATCCCAATGTGTTCGCTAACAGTCGTCACAGATATTTCCTTTTCTTTTACTTATAAAACTACTCTTAGCATCGTGACGTGAGAAATCATTCCCCTTTTATTCTTTTATAATTTCGGATCATTTTTATGATTCTACAAATAAAACAAAGGTTTAAACCAGAGCCGTAACTCATGTTTTGAAAACAAGGAAATGAACGAGATTCTTAGATTACTGTTTAAGATCAAAATAAAATTTACTAGTTGGCGTTTATTCAACGCTATTTATCTTGTTAATATGACGATCTTTTGACCTCTAAAACGTATCAAAATATGTTTAACAACTACTATTATGTTAATAATTTAATAAACTCAAGTAATTATAAACGATATTATCATTAAAAATAACAAACCTTTCATGAAGTACAGCCGTAGCCTACGGGATATAGAGCCTGCGACAAATGACTGGTAGCCCGCGTGACGTCACGAACTGAGTGCCGAGCCGCGGGGTAAACCAAAACCACCTAGAGAGAAGGCCGCGGCGCTCTCGTCTGACGTCAGGCAGAGTAGGTTGCGCGCGCATAGCTGACTGGGTGGGCCGCTGGGGCACGGCACACAATGCCGAAGCAGCGAGCCAGTCAGCTATGCGTCCGCAACCTACTCTGCCTGACGTCACACGAGAGCGCCGCGGCCTTCTCTCTATGTGGTGGTGGGTAAACCCAGGTTTCCGGTGCGACAATCGTGGGTTCAGTCGAGGGTCTTCATATTAGGAAACAGTCCACAAGCTGACAGAAATAACTAGGTAAGTACAAACAGCCATTACTTAATTGTGAGTAGTATGGATTTCTTGCTGCAGGTACCGATATATAAGCCTGTTCCTAGTTGTAGGTGTTCGAAATGGGGCGTACTTGCTGTGTACCAGGTTGTACTGTAAATTATAGGACGAACAAGGAAAGAAATATTTCAGTGTTTTCATTTCCAAAAGACGTAAATGTTAGGGCTAAGGTCAAATTGGACAATACTTGCTTCACAACGGATCATTGCAGTAGTGACTTAAAATTGATAGTGACCAATTAAGTTTTATTAGCAAGCTACAGCTTGTGAAGGAGCAAACTGAAAACAATTTACTTACTCGACCACAATATTCCCCAAATACTGTTCTTTGGGCTTCTTCAGTGTTTTTTTTTCCATTTCCTGGTGCTTACAACCACATTACGAATTCGTGCGTTTTATCATTACCCCATCCATCATATTTGATAAAACTTTCAGGTGATACTAAAAGTGAAGTTAGATTAAAAGTAGGCAAGGTTGCGCATTTAAGAGAGAAATGTAATCCGTTACATCTACATGAGAAAATTGTGAACGTTCTTCTGGATGAAGTACATATTCTGCCAAAGGTTACTTACAGGTTAGGACGTTTAAGGGGAATCTCGGAAAGTAATGAAGTTGCTACGAAAATCCAAGCATATATCCTGACTTCTTTATTTTCTGATAATAAAGATGTGATTGGTCTTTTTCCTTCTAAGACATTTCACGCAGATAAGCTCAAAGGTCTTACTCTTGAGGTCATTAAAACACTGACAGATGTGGGGTACACCATTTTTTCACTGATAAGTGATAATAATAGAATCAACCGTAATTTATTTCAAATCCCTTGTGGTGGCACTATAAGGAATTTCACACTTAACCCATTTAAAGAGGCTTTTTGACACTGTTCACCTATTCATAAGTATACGTAATAACCGATTAAATCAATCTGAGGAGGAACAAACATTTGTATTTCCTTGTTTTCAGGATTCGTCTAAAGTTTTAACTGCTAATTTGAAAGATTTAAAAAATCTTAATAATTCAGAATAGGGTAAATTAATGGCGTTAGCGCCATCATTGTCGAAGGCAGTATTGCATCCCTCAAATATTCAACGTCAAAATGTTTCCTTGGCAGTGTGCCTTTTTAATGAAAAGAATGTGTCAGCTCTACACTCATTTTTCAAAGACGCATGTTCCGTAGACATTGCAGAATTCATTCATATTATTCTTTCGTGGTGAAAAATTATGAACTTTTGTTTTCCTAAGACTGGTTTTCGTCTCAGAGACCCTTTCAAAGAGCCAGTAGGAAGTGTTGATTATGCCAGTATACAATACTTGAAAATTTTTGTCGAGTTCCTAATGCAATGGAAAAACTTACCACCACCTAAATCTTCCTCTAAACGTACAGGAAAATTGACTCCTGACACATTTCTTTCCTTGCTACATACAACGACAACAATGATTCATTTAACTGAATATGTTTTCAGCACTGTTGCCGGCTGTACATATTTGTTGTTAGGTAAGTTTCAGATGGATCCTCTAGAGAGGTACAGACAAATGTGTGGTGCGTGTTACTATGCATCAGTTTCGCAGGTCTTAGACTCTGAAAAGAAACTTAAAATAATGAGTATTAAAAATGAGATCTGCGATGTTTGGGGACTTCTGTGTAAAAGACTTGACATTGACTTCTGTAGAAAAACCTGATGAACAAGTATCTATCAGAAATTTAGAGCATGTTCATGAACATGCAAATAATGTAGGAACATCTCAAAATGGGTTAAGTGTTCTTTTCTATATTGGAGGTTACGTATCTCAGTGCTTACTAAAACTGGTAAGTGGATGTGATCAATGTAAGGAACTTATTGTTAGTGCTGATGAGTTCACTGCAACCAGGGTAAACAGTGAGATTAACTCATACTTACTCAATCTGTGCAAAGGTTCCTTAAAGCAGCCATCTGATTTCATATTTCAAACTGTGGTTGAAGGCTACAAATTGTTTCAAAAACTTATATCTGTTCAAACAGCTTCTGGAAGTAACAGTTGACAGTTCTCGCTTTTCAGAGATATGTTGTTTTGCTAAAAATACGAATGTCACATTTTGGGAAATATTTTCACAAATAATTATTCTAAAATAAGGAACAACCGCCTTGTAACCAACAGTAGACGCGAGCTACATAAATTTTCTAAATGAATGCAGATTGATATGTAGTAGTGTCTGTTTTCCTCTCAATGTTTTGTAACTTCTGTGATACAGTACGATATTTTACTGTCTGAACTCTTTACTTGAGGTTTACATGGCGTTTACTTAGATCGAGGTACCGTGGGGCTACCATAATAGTGAAAAAATCATTCTCCTTCCTCTCTGATCACCTCGGACGGCCAGTACAGTCGCATACTTGCATGGCATAGACAGTGTGAGGTTATCAATCGGGCTCTTCGGGGATATTTAGCCATTCTTCCATGAGTGCAATATTTACCTCTGCAGCCGTTGAGGAAGGTGTTGGTCTGGCTGCAATGCACCTGCCTAGTGCATCTCCAGTGAACAAGTTTGGCACTCCATTCGCCGCGGTGGAGTAGCCGAGCTGCCTAAAGCGCCTCGCTGCGGAGCGCGCGGTTGCTCGCCATGGAGGTTCGAGTCCTCGCTGGGGAGGTTAGTTTACCTAGGCTTAAGTAGTTTGTAAGCTACGGACTGATGACCACGCAGTTTGGTCCGATAGAATTACAAACATTTGAACAATTTTTAGCACTCCATTCGTTCAATTTGCTTCAAGCATGGTATCCGCCAGTGCAGCTCCGTGGAGACGAGCGTTTTCCTCCACCAAAAGCAACCCAATTCGTATAGCACCAGCGTAGGGAACAACAAAATGTTCAAGGATATCATCTCTACACCTCTGAGCAGTGAAACCACCATTCTGGACGACATAGAGATCCGTAAGAACATCCGCCAATACTCCCTCCCTCCCACACCATTCGTCGGCCACCATGATATGGTGATGTTTCCTGCTCTGGACGAGGGAACGACGACTGTCCGGCTAAACACAAAATCTTGACTAATCTGTGAACAGAAGCCGACACCATTCGTTACGAGTCCAATACTGATGTTCTTCCGCCCACTTTTTGCGGGATAACTGGTGTCTTGGTTTTAAGGGAACATACACCATAAGCCTCTATGCGTTGGGGCCACATTCCCGAAGGCTGTATCAGAGAGATTGTGTTGATATTGCGCGTCCTGTTGCTGCCTGGAAGTTGCAAGGCAGCCGAGTTGCATTCAGCTCTTGTTTCACCGGGCTGTTAACTGGAGATCATGGCCATGTCTTGCTGATATTACCCCTATAAGACCTTGGAAATATCTTCTTTTAAAGCTTCGTGTTGTCTGAAATTGCTTTCAGGTCTTGGACACTCCAATAGCTGCAGCCACCTCCCTCTGTCTGTGTCCCACTCCGAATAACTCTCCTTGCCATAGCTTCGGGTAAGGCACGTTGTTTCATTGGCACTACACTATCTTAACACAACTGCTTGTGTCATTCGTTCGGTTCGGTAAACCTAGGTTGCGACTATGCTCTACATCCTCCACGGTAATTATTACAGCAAAGCAAGTGTGACAATAGCCTGTAACATCGTGCGTACTGGGCTATGTACGATTGTGATTGAGAATTTTGACTCGATGTTATCTTAGGGTTGAACGGTATATGTATGTTTTATGCCCCAGAAAGTAAGTTGCAAATATCTTTTAGCTGTGACCCTGTAGTTGCAAACGCTCTATGTATAGGCTGTAGTTTGCGAAACAAATATCAAATATTACACAAAATAATTAGTTCTTCATCTACGTAAATACTCTGCATGCCACACTGAAGTGCATGTCAGAAGGTTCATCCATCCGCTTTTACGATATATCTCTACAGTTCCACACGTTAATAGCTCGCGGGAAAAAGGAACAACTAAATCTTTCCGTTTTGGATCTAATTTCTCTTACTTTATTTCGATGATCACGTCTTTCTATTTAGGTGGGTGCTAACAAAATACGTTCGCATTTGGAAGAGAAAGTTGGTGAAATTTCGCATATAAATCTCGTCGCAACGAATAACGCCTTCCTTTTAATGTTTTCAACCCCAGCTCGTACATTACTTCCGAGACACTTTTCATCGTATATCGCGATAATAAAAAACGAGTTACCATTCTCTGAACTTTCTCTAAATCGGGTGTCGGTCCCACTTGGTGGGACAATGCGCAGCAATACTCCAAAATAGGACGCAGTTTCTTTAGAAGTTCAGTGCGCTAACGACCGCCCCATCATAATCGGTTGATCGAGTAGCAGCGGTTCCAAGACAAGAGAATCAACAACGACCAGGAGAGGACTAGATGACTACATACCCCTATATTCCGCACGGAATGAAGTCAAAAATTTTTGTAAACCTATTGGACCACACTGATATGTTCATCAATCCCTAGACGTACAAACAACTTAAATTAACTTACACTAAGAACAACATAATTCCCGAGGGAGGACTTTAACTTCTGACGGAGAGGCCGCCTAGACAGCACCATGGTGATTTAGACCCAATGAAGTCATCGGCAGACAATGGCACGGGGTCGGTGTAGCCCTACTGGGCCATCTTGGAGCAGAAGGCGGAGCTTTGCTTCCTTGCTTGGGAAATGAGTCACGATCCGGAATTTTTTGGTGGGGTGATGGATCGTATATTTACTCACTGTCCTTAGCATTTATTATTCTCGTTAAAGCAAACCCGTGCTGAAATAAATTGCTAGTTTTTTATGATAATATTTTACCAAGAATTGTTCGTATGCACATTGGCTGTTTATCAACCACAAATAACGAACTCAGTCTCACCAAAGCCATCATATGAAATGTTGATCAACTTGTTGTTAAGCAAGGGACAGGTACAATTTTCAATTGAGAGAATGTTCCTGTATTCACGACAGTGGTATGTCGATTGCTGTGCAAACTTACGTAAAACTCAAAGCCGCATTGTTTTCACTTGAGTTTGAAGGAACTAGCGGAAAAAAATCAGAAATTTTCAATTTTCTGGTATGACTTTCTTATAACCGGAAAACACCGATACAAATCATGTGTAACCAAGTTAAATGTTACAACTAATTTCACACTGTCACTTCCTAAGAATATGCGTTTCACATGCAGTACTCAATATTTGGCTGTCAATGATTTGATTTTTTCAGGGAAGCCAAAACAGTCTTGGTCGAACCCGCCACTGCCCGCACCGAAACTAAGTTTATTGTGCGGTATCGCTCCCTGTATATGTAGTAAAGCCATACAATGCCCTTGAACAGTGCAAGGAGTCCCTTTACCAGTTCTTTATTAGACACAATTTCTTCGGGTCTGGTTGTCCAAATGTTCTGTGCCTTTTACTCTCCAATGCAATGGATTCGAAGATTAGATGTGATGCAGTCTCATCACTGTCACCACACATCCTACATTTAGAGTCCTCTTCTGTTATTCCCATTGTATGTAGGTGTTTTTTTGAAATTCCCATGGTCTGTCAGCAATCACACCATGAGTCTAATCTCTCTCCTGATCAGGCCCAGGATTGCAAAGCTTCTTTTAAAACATGGCTTTGGCATCATTACCTTGCCATGACTTTGGTCCAGTATTCTACGTGCTGTCTTCTGAGCCAGTTACGTAGCTCCAATTTGATCATTGCCTTGGTGATTGTCAGGACAGGTTCCGGTCCAATAAATGGAGTCTGTGCCCCCATCCTGGCTAATCTGTCGGCATGTTTGTTGCCACTGATCCCCGAGTGGCCAGGGAGACACAATAGGTTTACTTTATTGCTTTCCCCTAGCTCCACCAGAACCCTGTGACATTCTGCAATAATTTTAGACCTTGTTGCAGGAGCTGCCTTTGGCTGTCATACTTCTCTTGTCGCTGCAATATCGTATGAATCGTGACAGTGTCCTATTCACTGCCCCAGTTTTTCAGTCGTGTCAACGACAATACTCGGAACACGACGTTTGATAAGCCATATATATCCAAATATCGTAGATCAGGTTATTTCAGAGTTTAAGGTACAGGCTTGATCCGATTTAACAATCTCAGAACGCATTCGGAATTCCGGTAGCACAATCTTGGTTCGCTTTCACGCTACTGAGTGCTCCTAGTTTATCAACCTTTAATCTGTTTCTTATTGGTTGATTTAATGTCTCTCGTATTTATTTTTATTTCGCCGAAAAAAGGAGATGTATTTGCAACACCGTGTTTCAGATTACGATTTTGTTTGAGTATTGTGCTCTGAATTGAATTCCAATATGTTACACGTACACTGCTTGTTGTTTGCCGGCAGCGGTAATATTGCGTGGAGTAAACGATTCTATATTTGATTGTATCTGACACATAAAATGAATGTTTGTTTGGTTGTTTGTATGTTTGTTCGTATTTTATGCGTTGCCGTAGTGTTTATCTGATTGCGATGCAACTTTGCACTCTTGATCTTCAAAACTACAAAAGTCACAGCCTACGTAAAATTTTGTTTGGTGCGTGACAAACGGTTCTTTACAAACGAATTTGGAGAAAACCTACGGTTTTACTCAGATCTGGATGAAATTTTGCATACTTAACCTTCAGTGCAAGAGGAAAGTAACCGCGAACCTAATATTTCATGCGGTGAACGGCGAAGAATCTCTTGCAATGAATTTAGACAACTTCAGTAGTCACCATGAAAGTCAAGAAAGTTATATAATTTTTCATAGAGTGAAGACGCAATAGACTGAGGAGATGGAGGAGGAATTCGACAGAGAGACGAGTAGGTATTTGGTTGTGAAAGGGGCAGAGAGCAGGGTAGGAGGAGATGAATAGAGATAGTGGAAGAGATAGAAAGGGGAGAGGAGGAAATTGCCGGAGAGAGAAGGAAAGAGGTGGACAGATATAAAGTGGGAGGAGAGATTAACTGAAGACTGGAATAATTAATTACCCGGGCTAGTTACATTCGCAAGGCTATAAATTATAATAAGTAAAAATATTTAATACCATTCAAGGGAGAATTAGATACTGACTCCGTTACAATATGAAATAAAGTGAATAGCAATTCTGTTAAAAGCCGTTAACGTGAGTTCGGTATCAAATGCGAGAAAGTACGAAAAACGGTTACGAACTAAAGTAGATTAGGAACAATATTCTTAGAATGCATTTTCATCGAGCAATTTACACAGATTAGTACGCAGGAACAAATGTAAATGAGCCCAAAAAGAATTATGTGACCAAACCAGCTTATGTTTTAAATGTTCATGTGTTTGTAAATCTAAGGGATTTAACTGCTGCGGTAATCAGTCTATAGGTTTACAAACTAATAATGCTGAGGACAATACACAAATCAATGCCCGAGGGTGGACTCGAACGTCCGAAGGTGAGAAAACACGAGCTCCTCAGCATTTCGCTTCTGCTACTACACCTCGGCAGCTTATGATTTTATACATAAACTGAAAAAAAAGTTACCACTACGGTCGGGGGTTCGAATCCCCCCTCGAGCATGGATATTTGTGCCGTCCTAGTTCGTAAGTCGTTCATAAGTAGTTTGTAAGTTTAGGGACTGATGACCCCGTAGTTAAGTCCCATAAGCTGTACAAACATTTGAACATTTTTTGAAAATATTAGGGAAAAATGGACAATGTACCGACAATGCTATTCAAAAGGCGCAATTCACAGAAGAATCCGTTATCTGTATCAGATTGCTCTTAAAACAGGTTCTGTGGCACGTCATGCCAGGTGATTTGAGCCTTAGTGTTAAGTCGCAAGATTATCCACATCCTAATGGCAACACGGTCGAATTTGCAATATTGACTTTTGCCAAAAATTCTGCATATTTAAATACTGATTTCTAGAATCAATTATTTTCTAAGGTCTCAAAATATATATTTCGAGAACTGAACCCATATAGCGTAAATGAAAAATACTGGCATCTTAATCGCTTATTGTGAATTAAAAATATCGGTTTTCGTGCTATAATTTTCTCGTATTCAATGTTATATACCCCGCCACTTTGAGCACTGTTGTCGTTATGTGTTTCCGAATCGTGTCAAGGACTTTACACTCTTTATATATAGGTGTTGTGTGCGTTGTATCTAATGTCTGCAGCAAAATAGGCCTATGCGGTATACGCACTTACTTTGTGTCTTACGGCAACCTCGAGTTTGCCTGCGTCATGCGGGTTGCCGCAACAGCAGGCGCCGTCATATCCTGCCCGTGGCGTCTGCTAACCCAGCGCGAGGATAATACTGACAGATATCGTAAGTCCGCACTGCCATCAAGCATATCGCGGATTAACAACGGCAGACATGCAGAACGCCGCCACTAGAGTTATACTAATCCCCTTCCCTGCCCATCTCCCTCGTCTCCGCTGCAAGCACTCAAGCACCACAGCTTGTCGTGACGTGAGCCCAAGAGCACACGTGTGCCGAAGCACAGTGGGTAAGGGTTACGACTTCGACTCCCACGTGCCCGACAAACTTTCAGCCTGCTGTACATGACAAAAAGCTGTGATTTGAAGCCGACGTCCTGTCAGAACAGCCAGGTTACTTTTGCATAGGTAGTTACATTACAACTCACAAATAAACCCACGAAAGTGACACTTTTACGATTTTTCTGAAATTTGTGTATATTATAATACATGTAAAACTGAGGGCCAAGTATTTTTTTTTAGTGTCTGTAAAACATAGCTAAGGTGTGAAACGGACCCTCCAAAATGGGAGCAAAAAGGGAAAATTGAGATAACTTAGAGATTAATGAAGCGATTTTAATTATTTTTGGTTTGAAAGTATCTTTCGATAAAATACGAAAATCGACCTAGGTATATTGGAGGGGGAATGAAAATTAGAACAGTTGAAATAAGTAAACATTTCTAACATGTTGTTCAATTTTATTTGCTATTATTTCACAATTAGATTTTACAGTATTTTGAAAGTCGTATGTCGAGTTACTGTCTATTCAAGCTTTTTTCAACTTTTCGTGCGATGTCCTGGATCAGCCATACGAATATTGTTTTTTGAGAATTTGATTTCAGATTCGGATTCAGCGACTTTAAGTAACACTTAATTTCCACTATATTAAACAGATGAAAGAGTTCAAAAATACAGATTCACAAGGTGTTTCAGGGGCAGTGTCAGCCGAGCTTGGCACTATAAGGGTTAACCCCTCAAATATTTAAATTTATAAAAATCGAAAAATATGAAATACGTCTCTCTTAATTAGCATTCTTTTTGAAGGATTAATAAATTCTACCTCGATTCAATTAAAACTAAATTTTTATAAAAAATTGATCTCCTTCGAGGTAGTTAGAACCATAATTTTCACTCCCCCTTCAGTATAACTAGGCCGATTTTCTTCTTGTATCAAGAGATACTTTCATAACAAAACACATTAAAATGGTTGCACTACTCTTCAAGTCATCGTAATTTTCCATTTTAGCCCCCGTCTTGGAGGGACCCTCTCACCCATTAAATATGTTAAACCGCCACAAAAAGCATCCCTTAGGTTTTCATGTATTATAAGAAATCCAATTTCAGAAAAATTGGAAGGTTACACTTCCGCAGATTTCCCTGTCAATTATCTGAAGTGTCATTTTTAAGGCAGCTGTCGTTTATAAACAATCTTAATTGACTTTTTTCTATATTAGTCAAATATTCTAGGAGTATCTGATTTGGCCTAAATAAAGTGTTTAGTGGAACTGAAAAAGTTCCGTAAATATTTGGATGTGTCTGCAAAATAAAATATTCACTTCCTGTTAACTACAACAATACAGAAATGAATTTGAGTTACTTCAGTCAACAAGACTATTTTTTCTCACTTACATTGCGAAGCAGAACACCCAAATATCGCCCAAAAATATGTATAAGAACAATCCTACAAACACTTAAATCCTAGAAATCAGAACGAAAAATAAAACAAAGTTGAAAGTACTGAATTTTGCTCCAGAATCAGGCTATTTTACTCAGAAATGTAATATGGTAGTATATATAACATTAACAGTAACACCGGACAAGGTATACAAGAGGAACACTCCCCAAAATCAATCAAATAATCAGATTTCAAGTCAAGAAAGCAGTTTTGGGGTATTTAAGTAATTAAATGGACAAACTCCTTAACATGTTATAGAAAAATATTAGCCTGGTATATATATCTACCGGAAAGAAAATGCCCTACAACCACTTTTCAGGCTGGGTTCAATAATTGATAAAGTTGGAAAAGGCAGACCTGCTTATCCATTTAAAAGGTACACTAACACAGTTTGTAAAGATGCCCTAAACATTTACATTAACAATAAATTGGTTATAAATTGGTAAGTATCCCATTATGTTACTTGAAATCGTGATTTGAATAATGACGAAATCAAGAAACCAGAATCATGCACAAGTAGCAAACACAAGCTAACAGGTTATTCTATAACCTATGATATAAAAGTAGGCTTGCTTGAAAATCAAGAGGGCGGCGTTATAATTGATATTACCAAAGGATTCGGCAAAATTTAACGTATCAGTAGTATTAAGTGTTGCAGAAGAAGGCAAGGCCTATTTAATACAAATACAAAGAACAGGTAATTTAAGAAAAAGGACAGCTTAAAATTGACATGAGACATTACAGGAAGATTTGGGCAAATCTGTACAGAAACACTGTTCTTAAGACAGCTGCATAAAGGGTAATATCAAATTAACAGAAATACTAGATTAACAATGTCGGCCTGCTCCTGATTTAAAGGAGACGTTACAAGGTGTACACAAAGCCACTTAAGAGTAGAACTGCCTAAAATTTAAAGGAGACGTTACAAGGTGTGCAGAACACGCTTGGCAACATTTAACATAACACACTCTCTCAAATGAATCAACCCGTTACTGTGAATAATGTTATACAAAGCTCACGTGATTTGTTGAACCAAGCTCGAATGCTAAACCCAACACCTGGTGAGAAACAGCAGGGAAGGGAGAAAGGAAGGGAAGAGGGGGAAATAGGTTATGGCACTAATTGGACACACAAAATTAATAGGAAATTTTTACTGCCAAACTACAGTCCGGTACTGGCAGGAGGTACTCGCGACCGGCCAAACACACTGCCTACTATACAACCGCGACGGAGCATATAACGGACTGCGGAGGAGCACCTAGCCAGACATACCCCAGACTAACAAACCTGATACAATCAAATATTTTAAATCCTGACCTACCACTATTACGGCAAGCCGCGAAATAATAAGAATTAAGTTTACTTAAATAAACGTGCTTGGAACAAGAAAGTTCATGAACCACACGCATGACACCTTAAATACTACACAGGGGACGGGGACAGCAAGCCAACCACCACTGGGGTTCAATGTTTGGACAATGCACTAATATAGACACAACACAATGAGCACAGGCAGTAACTAAATGCTCAAGCCGTGAGCACTAGGACACGGTGGTAGCACCATTTGTTAGCAGGCAACGGCACTCGGGCAGTTCATAATGGAACTGAACGGCTCATTCTTCCAGCATCACGAACGGCACCAAATTGGAGTCGACTCTGGATACTTGGATGGAGCGCGCTACAGAGAAAATACTGCTTCAGATGTAACGAGCAGCAGCAGCAAAGTCGGGGATTGAGTGCAACCTTCCAGGTCAGGCGACGAGTTTTACGTGAGAGACGGGTGTTAGTCTCCGTAAGCCACGTACGCCGCCGAGAGCGCGGCGAAGATAAATAAACAAAGTGCCCACGCAGTCAACACACGCCGGCCGTCCCACTGCACTGCCAAGTCCCCACTCACCACACCAGTGCCGGCCGATCGCGAAGCTCTCGGCAAAGATCATAACAAATACAGTGCCACCGGCGGGGAACCGGCATGACAGTCATACACCTAACTAGGGCACCAGCTGATTTACAAGGGAAATTAATAAAATGCTGACATTAAGAAACTGCAAGAAGAGGAATGAAGGCAAGATCCGTCAGCGAAAGATCCGTACCCAGAGACAGGAAAGTTGCCCAAGTGACTCCAATATTCAAGAAAGACAATAGGAGTGATCCCCAAAATTATAAGCCTATCTCATTGACGTCGATTTGCAGTAGGGTTTTGGAACATATACTTTGTGCGAATATTGTGTTGTGTTGTGGTCTTCAGTCCGGAGACTGGTTTGATGCAGCTCTCCACAATACCCAATCCTGAGCAAGCCTCTTCATCTCCACATAAGAACGACAACCTACATCTGTATGAATCTGCTTACTGTATCCATCTCTTGGTCTTCCTCTGCGGTTTTTACCCCACACACTTCCCTCCAATGCTAAATTCACAATTCCTTGATGTCTAAGAATGTGCCCTACCAATCTATCCCTTCTTTTAGTCAAGGTATGCCAGAAATTTCTTTTCTCCCCAATTCTGTTCAGTACCTCGTCATTAGTTACGCGATCCACCCACCTAATCTTCAGCATTCTTCTGTAGCACCATATTTCAAAAGCCTCAATCCTCTTCCTGTCCGCACTGTTTATCGTCCATGTTTCACTCCCATACAAGGCAACACTTCATACAAATGGCTTCAGAAAGGACTTTCTTAGGCTTAAATCAATATTCGATGTTAACAAATTTCTCTTTTTCAAGAACGCTTTTCTACCCATTGCCATTCTGCATTTTATATCCTCTGTACTGCGACCATCATTTGTTATTTTACTGCCCAAGTAACAAAACTCATCTACCTCCTTTATTGCTTCGTTACCTAATCTAATTCCTTCAGCATCACCTGATTTTCTTAGACTGCACTCCATTACCCTAGTTTTGCTCTTGTTAATGTTCATCTTATATGCACCTTTCAGCACACTGTCCATTCCGTTCAACTGCTCTTCCAGATCCTTTGCTGTCTCTGCCAGAATTACTATGTCGTCGGCAAAACGTAATGTTTTTAATTCTTCCCCCTGAACTTTAATTCCTTCACCAAATTTCTCCTTGCTTTCCTTTATAGCTTGCTCAATGTACAAATTGAATAACATTGGAGAAAGGCTACAACCCTGTCTTACTCCCTTTCAAACCACTGCATCACTTTCATGCCCTTCAACTCTGACAACCGCTGTCTGGTTGTAAATAATCTTACGCTCCCTATATTTTACTCCTGCTTCCTTCAGAACTTGAAAGAGTTTATTCCAATCAACATTGTCAAAAGCCTTCTCCAAATCTACAAAAGCTAAAAATGTAGGTTTGCCTTTTCTTAGTCTATCTTCTAGGATAAGCCGTAAAATGAGTATTGCCTCCCGTGTTCCTACATTTCTCCTGAACCCAAACTGATCTTCCCCGAGGTCGGCTTCTACCAGCTGTTCCATCCTTCTGTAAATAATTCGTGTTAATATTTTACAACCATGACTTATTAAACTGATGATTCTGTAGTTTTCACACCTGTCTGCACCTGCTTTCTTTGGTATGGGGATTATAACATTTTTCTTAAAGTCTGAGGGTACTTCAACTATCTCATACATTTTACACACCAGGTGAAACAATTTTGTCATGGCTGGCTCTGCCAGAGACTTTAGTAGCTCTGAGGGTATGTCATCTACTCCTGGGGCCTTGTTCCGACCTAGGTCTTTCAGCGCTCTGTCAAATTCATCTCTCAGTATAGTATCTCCTATTTCATCTTGATCTACTTCCTCTTCCCTTTCTACAACATTGTCTCTAAGTTCATTTCCTTTGTAAAGCTGCTCTATGTACTCTTTCCACCTTCCAGCTTTCCCTTCTTTGCTGAGTACTGGTTTCCCATCTGATTTCTTGATATTCATAGAGCCGTTTTTCTTATCTCCAAATGTTTCTTTTATTTTCCTGTAGGCTGTATCTATTTTTCCCCTATTTATACATTCTTCTACATCCTTGCATTTGCCTTCTAGCCACTCCTGCTTAGCCATTTTGCACTTCCTGTTAATCTCATTTCTTAGTCGTCTGTACTCCATTTTGCCTCTTTCATTTACTGCATTTTTATATTTTCTCCTTTCATCGATTAAATTTAGTATCTCCTGAGATATCCAAGGATTTTTTGTAGGTCTTGCCTTCCTACCTATTTTGTCCTCTGCTGCCTTCACTATTTCATCTCTCAATGCTATCCATTCCTCCTCTATTGTTTTATTTCCCCCCGTTTCTGTCAACCGTTGCCTAACGCTCCCTCTGAAATTCTTAAGAACTTCAGGTTCCTTCAACTTATCCTCTCCTTATTTTCCTACCTTTTTGTAGTTTCTTCAGTTTCAGCCTACAGTCAGAGTCTATATCTGCTCCTGGGTATGTTTTACAGTTTAAAACCTGTCTTACCATTATAAAATCTATCTGGTATCTCCCGGTGTCTCCTGGTCTCTTCCACGTATACAACCTTCTTTTGTGATTCTTAAACCAGGTGTTTATTATAACCAAATTATGTTCCGCGCAAAATTCTACCAGGCGGCTTCCTCTTTCATTCCTTTTGCCCAGACCATATTCACCTACTATCTTCCCTTCCCTTCCTTGTCCTACTACCGAATTCCAGTCTCCCATAACAATTACGTTTTCCTCTCCCTTAATTGTCTGAATAATTTCCTTTAGCTCCTCATATATTTCTTCGATCTCCTCATCACCTGCAGAGCTAGTTGGCAGATAAACCTGTACTACTGTGGTCGGTGTTGGCTCTGTATCTATCTTGACTACGATAATGCGATCACTGTGCTGCTCATAGTAGTTTACCCGCATTCCTATTTTCTTATTCATTATCAGACCTACTCCTGTAATACCCAACTGATTTTGTATTTATAATCCTGTTCTCGCCTGACCAGAAATCCTGTTCATCCTGCCACCGAACTTCACTAATCCCCACTATATCTAACTTCAACCTATCCATTTCCCTTTTTAAATGTTCTAGCTTCCCTACCCGATTAAGTGATCTAACATTCCACGCTCCGATCCGTAGAATGCCAGTGTTGTTTCTCCTGATGATCACATCCTCCTGAATAGTCCCCGCCCGGAGATCCGAATGGGGGACTATTTTACCTCCGGAATATTTTACCCGAGAGGATGCCATCATCATATGTTCATACAGTAGAGCTGCATGTCCTCGGGAAAGTTAACGGCTGTAGTTTCCCCTTGCTTTCAGCCATTCGCAGTAACTGTGTGGCAAAGCCACACTAGCTAATGTTACAAGGCCAGCTCAGTCAATCATCCAGACTGTTGCCCCTGTAACTACTGAAAAGGCTGCTGCCCCTCCAATTCTCTCTGAGGAGGCTAGGTGTGATCGAGGTGGGTACAAGATCCTGTATCTGCCACAAATTGGAAAGCAGCGAATTAATAGGATAAGCCTACATGAATGACGCAGGAGTATCTTTAAGAGCCTCGTGGCGTGCCGAATTGAAAGCTAAATTTAACCAAGGCAGACTGGAATGCCGTCTATTAGGGGATCCATGATGGTAAATGATAAGTGCGGTTTTCAAATTCCCATTCACTCTCTCCGCAATTGAGCCGTGGGGATAATATGGAGTGACGCTGATATGCTTAAGGGCGTTACCAAAGCAGAAAGACCGAAAAGAAAGAAAAATGCAGGTGCGTCGTTGCTAACCAATTGTTTCGGGGATCCAAAAATACTGAATATATTATTAGTGAGATGGGCAATGGTAGTATTAGCGGTTTAGTATTACGGTACGGAATTAGCCATCTATAACGACCAGGACATACTGATTGCCTCTATTAGTTCGACGTAAAGGTCCCAAATAGTCAAAAATTGTTTTTCCAAAGGGTATTCAGGACGTTCGGAAGTCCCTGGTGATAGTATTATTGGGTTTGGTACGCTGACATAGATAGCTCGCAACCCGCTACCAGATGATTATATTACTTGAAATCGTTATCTGAACTCACTGTTGCTTCACTGCGTGAAAACGCGCATTGCAGGCAGGGAACTTAAGGTTGCCAACTTGCCCCTAAGGGAATTAGCAGGGAGACGCCGAACATATTCGACCTGCTCCGGCCAGTGCGGCAGTAGATGGGCGCAACTCCGTGGCCTCTGAATAACAGGGCAACGGAGCGCTCGCCTCCTGGCTTCTGGTGCGCCGAGCATGAGGTCATCAGATAAATGGGACACTCTGTATTTGAGGTGAACGGCTTAGCTGAGTCACCCTGTATAATAACGAGAGTGTTTGTCCGTCAATTGAGCTGACAAGCGCTTCATTTCAAGATTTAAAGAAAAGCATTCATGTGTCATCTATTGTAACAATCATTCAAAAGATAGTCCGATTCATATGGGTCAGGTGGCAACATTGCCTACCAACATAGATTATACACAAGCAGTCCTATGGTCGACTGTCAGCAGTCGTGACGGCTGTCTAAAGGACTTGCATTTCCAGGACTTTGTGCAGGATTGTGGCCACAGGTCCCATGGGAAAGTTTGCTTTTGAGGCGATGTTTTCCACTCTCATTTGGCGATCCTCCAACTTAGTCTATTCGTCCAGTCTTGTCAGACAGGCCCCTCGTAAGTAAACTTTATCTTGATTTGTTCTCACACGACGTGCTGCCTTCTTCGTACTGCCGCACAAATGAACGCACATTAGATACTTTTATGACACGGTCATCAAGTTTCTCAAACTGGAAATTAATCTCTCTTGTTCTCAAACACACAAATGGAGATAAGGAATGACTGCTATTCGTATAACGAAAATATCTCTAATTTCAGTGTCACAAAACAGTGTGTACTTCCTTCCGTTAGAGTTCTTTTCACAATTCCACACCTTCACAACGAGTGCACGTATAAGAAAACATCCTTCTGTTTCAGTTCTGAAACAAAATATCGGAAATATTATTACAGCTATAGTGCTACTTACTCTGACTAACATGACCATATCACTACACTGGAAGATAGCGAGGGCAGTAATATATATGCGTTAAAAGGTAAATAGCGTTTTAGGAATAAGGAAAACTATTCATACATCAGCTATTTATTTAACTTGCCCTACATTTTTAGTTTTAAATCTTTCATAATTATCAAGATCATATTTTAGGACACATCTTTGTGTGTTTTTAATATGACGAGAAATTATTTTAGATTCTTTGGTTCGATTTAAAAATATGGTAAATTAAAAATCGGTTTTTATATAAATATGGACTTGCTTCATTTTAGTCTTGCATGCTAGAAATATTGAGTGGGGTTTAAACTTGTTTACAAGATTATATTGCTTGAAATTATCCCACCCAGTTTCACGCATGAAAATGAGGTGACAGAAGCCATGGTTCAGCAAAGAGGGTGTCCGTTCTTAAATAGGTGATGTCAATGCAAGACACGGGGCACGCAACGTCATCTGTCTCTCAAATCTGAATGCATCCAAGAAGTCCTAAGAGGGCGTTCCAATGGTACAGCTGTAATCTGTACCCTCGTGAATCATGTGAAAATATTTCCGACGTGATTATGATTGCGCTGTGGGATTTAAGGCACTGAACACGAAACTGCAGTCGGAGATAGTGCCAAGAGACATTAAATTTCGGTAATCGTTAGCGTATTCAATATGTTCTGAGGCCAAAAGTGCCAAAAAGGCCAAATTTCAGGCACCACCTCTCGCCATAGACAACGCAGTCGTCAACGGTCAGAGCAACCGATGCACCCTGTTATGCCTGTTCGTGGAAGAGTTGGTCGTTGTTCTTTTTGTAGCAAAGCCCGCACCAGCAGCACGCGGTAAAAAGTGCAGCAAATGTACATGGCACATTTGCAGCGACCATCATCAGTCTTGTGACCTAAATGTGTGGCAGTGGAGTGAACATGATTGTTAAACATGGTACGTTGGTTCAATTAGATGATGGTTTAACATGGAACTAGTCATTATTACTGATGAAATTTAAAACATGTGAACAAAATCAAAGCCCGTGCTGGGTCATCCATTTTTAAAAACAATTTTGTTTCCAGAATGAAACTTCACTCTGCAGCGGAGAGTGTGCTGATATGAAACTTCCTGGCAGATTAAAATTGTGTGCCGGAACCGGGACTCGAACCTGGGACCATTGCCTTTCGCGGGCAAGCGCACTACCGACTGTTCTATCCCGACATGACTCACGATGCCGCCTCACAACTTCACTTCTGCCAGTACCTCGCCTCCTACTTTCCAAACTTCACAGAAGCTCTCCTGCAAACACGCAAGACTAGCACTCCTGGAAGAAAGGATATGGTGGAGACATGGCTTAGCCACAGCCTAAGGGATGTTTCCAGAATGAAACTTCACTCTGCAGCGGTAGTGCGCTTGCCCGCGAAAGGCAAAGGTCCCAGGTTCGAGTCCCGGTTCCGGCACACAATTTTAATCTGCCAGGAAGTTTCATATCAGCGCACACTCCGCTGCAGAGTGAAGTTTCATTCTGGAAACATCTCTTAGGCTGTGGCTAAGCCATGTCTCCACCATATCCTTTCTTCCAGGAGTGCTAGTCTTGCGTGTTTGCAGGAGAGCTTCTGTGAAGTTTGGAAAGTAGGAGGCGAGGTACTGGCAGAAGTGAAGTTGTGAGGCGGCATCGTGAGTCGTGTCGGGATAGCACAGTCGGTAGTGCGCTTGCCCGCGAAAGGCAAAGGTCTCAGGTTCGAGTCCCGGTTCCGGCACACAATTTTAATCTGCCAGGAAGTTTCAAAATTTTGTTTGTTTAGAACAGTAAAAATGTTAGATTTTTGTCAATTTTATGTAAAAGTGTGATAAAAACAAAGAAGCTTAGTGATTATTCAAAGCGTTTTAGTTACATTACTTCCAAATTTTCAAATAACAAAATTTCTAGTGGGCTACGTATGTAGCCCGCGCGTGCGCTCATGAAATGTTGATGTGTTAAAGTTGTCAAATTGATTTCTCGTCATGTAGGTTTATAGTGTGTTATAAATGCCTTCTAATTTAGAATTTACGTTAAATACTTTATATCACTCTGTGCTACAGTAAAATAATTGAAGTATGATGAGATCCTCACTTTTGGTGTACTTTTGAAAGGTATACATATGATATAGATGGCCTTCTTAATATTTCTAATTTAAACTTGCACGAAGTGAAACACTTTACATACTTAAATTACTCTGTTAGATGCTGCGGTACAATTATTGAGGTTGTGACTGTTGAGAGCATCATTTTGGTGTACATTAAACATGTTTTAACACTATGTTTACATTACTTATTTGACAATTTTTGATACGGTTTACTTAGTTAAATTACAATTTCTTATAGTTACTTCTTGGTACTAAAGTTTGCAACGTAAGCAAGGTGTAAAGGGAAATATTATAGTTTTATGTAGCAATGTGTAAGAGTGGTTTGTGGCATATGGCTGGTTGATTACATTATGTGAAGCTTTTTCGACGAGTTTTCAGTGTTATGAGACAGCGCGGAAATCAATGTAGGACGTACCAATGACGTATCCGCTAAGGCTAAGGCTCTACATGTACATCTACATCTACATCTACATCGATACTCTGCAAAGCACATTTAAGTGCCTGGCAGAGGGTTCATTAACCACTTTCATAACCTTTCTTTACCGTTCCATTCTCTAATAGCGCGTGGGAAGAAAGAACACCTAAATCGTTCAGTTTTCAATTTAATTTCTCTTATTTTATTGGGATGGTCATATATCCCTGTGTAGGTAGGTGCTATCAAAATATTTTCACATTCAGAAGTAAAAGTCGGTGATTTAAAATTTCATGAATCGATCTTGCCGCAACGAATAACGTCTTTCTTTTAATGATTTCCAGCTCAAACCGTGCAACAATTCCGTGACACCCCTCCTCACTGTAACGTGATAAAACGAGCTGCCCTTCTCTGAACCTTCTCAATGTATTACGTCAGTCCCACCTGGTGATGGTCCCACACTGGGCAACAGTACTCCAGGAGAGGACGCACAAGTGTGATGTAGGCATGATCTTCGAAGCCAATGAAACGTAACCTTTGGTTCGTCTTCCCCAAATATTTTCTATGTGTTCTCTCCAATCTAAGTTATTCATAATTGTAACTCTTACAGAATTGGTAGAATTTACGTTTTTGTTTAGCTCTTTTTTTGTAGTAATACCTCTTAACAGAGAAGCTGCTTGTAGGAAGTAAGCAACCCCAAAATATCAGCAAAACTTCCCAGAACACAATATGTGTGTCTTATAAATTATATTATATTGAGAAATACACAACTTCATAAAGATCTGTACTGACATTGCACAAATTTTTGTACTTCTATTACGTTACTGGGAGAAAGTATTACAAACAGTAAAATGGAAAATAATATACTGGGCAAAAAGTTTAGTTACGGCTGTGGCAGCGTACTGTGCTGATGTTGGCAACCACCTTTGAATTATATTTGTGGTATTTCGAAGTTTCACCGTCATAACTTATAGTATGCAATTTACATTTTTCCTTTTAATTACTTTTTAGTTGGGAAAATTATGATATTATAGTTCAATTAGTTGTGCACTTTTCTATGGTATTGACGCTTTTATTAAACACATATATCTCCCAAAATTAAAATATTGGTTTAATGCTGCAAAGTTTATCAACATTTCCCACATGGGGACAAGTTGATACTAGCGAGAGGCAAGTTTATATAAATAATAAGTAATTGACTTTAAGGTAGCAAATAATCACTCAGTAGACAACCGAAAAAAATTATTAAGCAGAATATAGTACAAAGCTAAAGTAAGTTATATATTAAGTTATTTTAAACACACAGATTATGAGTGTGTCCATAACCTGCTCAGAACCACAGATTACAAACGCAGATGTACAATGAATACAAGTGTACATATTACAGTATTTTCCACATTCTATATTGCCCTTTTCTTTTTTTCCCAAGAAATTCACGGTATCCAGTCCTGACCTGGCTTGGTCAATTTGCCCCAGCTACGCGTGTCAACTTGCCCCATTGAATAATTGTCTCTTAAGTCGAACTAACATCTAAAATATAAAGATGAAACTATCATGAAATTGTTACCGAGAAACAGGCGTTTAACTGTGCCAACAGTGAACTTCCTGAAAAATATCCTCTTTCACTTTCGCCAACTTAAATACACTAGCCAAAAATTACTTTCTAGTCATGGAAACACAATGTCAACAATAAAAACGCGTAATCTGCTGACATCTGGACTTCGTCGCGGTAAAGAACAGCCTCTACTCACTCATGTCCGCCCTGCGCATGCATGTTAGCTAACAGTCCCCGCTCTGCCTATCTGATGTTTTATCACAAAATGTGTCTCACTTCAATTTCTTATTAGTAAATGTCAATATTGACGCTTATCTATAAGAGACTATAACATAACTGACACAGAATATTGGGTAAATTTTACTTACCGTTGCGGCTGCGTAGTGTGCTAATGTTGGCAATGAAATGTTTGCTTTACAAGGATTATTAAATTAATGACAAGACAATGGTACTGTTACATTCAAAAACCTGTCAACCTAAGAGAAGGAACAGGAATTATTTATTTATTTCATGGTTAACACAGAGGATTGTACCCCTGATTTATGCGATTAGGTTTTCGAATAGCATTCAACGACTGTTACACAAGAAAGATTAGGGGACCTATAACGCTTCCCTGGGGAACGCCAGATATCACTTCTGTTTTACTCGATCAATCGTGAATCCAATCGCACAATTGGGAATATATTCCATAAGCACGCAATTTCATTATAAGTTGCTTGTGGGGTACAGTGTCAAAAGCCTCCCGGAAATCCAGAAATATGGAATAGATTTAAGATCCCTTGTCGATGGTACTTATCACTTCATATTCTATCATCTCACCTCTCGGTAGTTGTGTCACTCGGCGCTGCACTCACTGAGCGCAAATATGACTAGTGGCAACACATCCTGCCCTTCGTAAATCACAATGGCCCTGTCTATGACCGTAAGACCATTTATCAGCTATATTACTAAGAACTGTGCCTTACGGTGTCAGAACAGCATTAATTTCCTCGTCAGTTATTTCAAACGGCAGTTAAAAAATTCGAATATGTTCAAATGTTTGTTTAGTTTATAGGACTTAACTACGGGGTCAACAGTCCCTAAACTTACAAACTACTTATGAACTACTTACGAACTAGGACGGCACAAATATCCATGCCCGAGGGGGGATTCGAACCCCCGGCCGTAGTGGCCGTGCAGACCGTGACCGGAGCGCCTCAGTCTCCTCGGCCACCGCGGACGGCAAATTCGAATAGTCCTGGTTCCAAGACCTGCAAGAGTAACTTGAACGTAACCGATACTATCGTCAAGATGTTTGAACTCTAATTTGTTCCCGTACTAATCAACAATATAATGGCATTTTGTAGGATTTCTCAACTTCATATACACGTTACTACTACTAATCAAGAGATGTATTCCAATAATGTCATCAGTTAGCTGCATTTTTCAATACACAAAGTCTTCTACTTGAAAAGATTTCGGTCGAGGAAGGGTATTGTCAAAACTGATCTTCAACGTGTCTTTCCTTTTAGGTTCTATTATGTGTTCGTATAGTATGTGTTCGTTATGAAACAAGAGTGCAACGCTCTATGGTGCTAAACTTACCAACAGCGCCCCGCACAAGCCGCGGAGATGTAAACACCATACTTCCGCACGCTACGGCCGCGACTGTGATCTACACAGAACTGTTTACATCATTGGTACTTTAAGGCGGCCACACACGTAACAGCGTGCTTGTCAAGTACGCTTGCGCAAGCGTGTTTGCACAATCATTCTTGAGCGTGTGCATGATAAATTTCTTCAATCACCAGGCTTGTACAAGCAGCTTGATGCTGGATCGAATTTCGATTATGCATGCTTGTGCAAGCGTTCAAGCGTATGCGTGCTTGACCGTGTGTGGACAATAAAGATGCCTGTGCAAGTTTTTGACAGTATGAGTGAGGCTGCATACCGTGAGCGTCCTTTGTATTCGATTAAAATGAATAAGTGCTCTAGTAGCAATGTCTGAATTAATAAACATAAACCACGACCTCTTAGAGGAATTTGTTAAACTGTATGAAACGGTTGTGGAATATTAAATGTAAAGACTGTCATGATAAAAATAAGAGAGACGCTGCATATGACATACTACTTGCAAAATATAAACATTTAGATCAGGCAGTAACGAAAGAGACTGTTGTAAAGAAAATAAATTCCTTAAGAATTAATTGCAGAAGAGAAAAGAAAAAAAAGAGAAATGAGCTTCAAATCAGGAGTTGGTATATATGTATAGCTTATGGGACTTAACTACGGGGTCATCACTCCCTAAACTTACAAACTACTTATCAACAGCCGGCCGCGGTGGCCGAGGGGACTGAGGCGCTTCAGTCACGGTCTGCACGGGCACTACGGTCGGGGGTTCAAATGCCCCCTCGGGCATGGATATTTGTGCCGTCCTAGTTCGTAAGTAGTTCATAAGTAGTTTGTAAGTTTAGGGACTGATGACCCCGTAGTTAAGTCCCATAAGCTATACAAACATTTGAATCATTTGAACTTATCAACTAGCTTATCCTAAGGACGGCACAAATGTCCATGCCCGAGGGGGGATTCGAACCCCCGACCGTAGTGGCCGTGCAGACCGTGACTGGAGCAAATCAAATGTTTGTAAATCTATCGGACCAAACTGCGTGGTCATCAGTTTGTAGCTTACAAACTACTTGAACCTAGGTAAACTAACCTAAGGACAAACACACACACCGATGCCTCAGGGAGGACTCGAACCTCCTCGGCGAGCAACCGTCCCCTCGGCCACCGCGGCCAGCATATCGTCATATGTAAACAAACCGTTGCTTGTACAAACATGCTTGAGCCGTGTAGGTGCGTGAGCAATATGTGCATGCTTGTGCAAGCACTGTTAGGCAAGCGTGCTCGTCAAGCACGCTGATACCTGTGTGACCACCTTTACGTGTACTTTGCAAAAATTCAAAGTAGATTTTCTCGAGAATTTTTGAGAGCTGCGTCGAATGGTTTTGCCTGTTTGCTATTTAAGTTATGAACGTTACGTGCCATAAAAATAAAAAAGTTTCTAAAATCCAACATCACGTGGTCTCCTCGTGAGACAATCGTTGTGTAAAAGTGGCTTTAGACAAGGCGGTTATTCCGCGCAGCTTCCACTTGGCAAACAGACCGTCCTGTGAGTGGGATTGGTGTGTTTCGTCGGTAGTCGTTCCCTGTCGATCGGGAAGGAAGAGAAATATCTTGTCGGTTGACAGATGGGGCTCGACCACGTGGCAGGTTGGGCATTTTCGGGAGGGTAGAAGGTAGGAGAGACGCGCGGCGTGCGGCGGGAGTCAGATCGATCCCGGCGCAGGCGCGGAGAGCAGCCTAGCAGCCCACGGCGTCGCTGTCGGCCACGGCGGTGTGGCAGTGCCGCGCGGTCGCCAGCGCCAGCACCAGCACGCGCAGCCAGCCATGTGCGAGTCCCTGCGGCCGCCGTCCGCCGGTCACGTGCGCTCGCTGTCCGCGTCGGGCGACGCCGGCGGCGACCGCGACCGCGACCTGGACAGGGACAGGGACAGGGAGCGCGAGAGGGCGGTGTCGCCGCTGCTCGAGGTGCGCCGGCCGCACTGCACGCTCAACTGCCCCGCCTGCTCCGCCGCGCTGCACGGACGCTTCCGCAGCCGTGAGTATCGCCGCGAACACGTGGCCCGCCGCCGCTGCCGCTGCCGCTGCCGCCGCCTCTGGCCTCCGACACCTGTACCTAGTCTACAGGAAAAAAACACAACAAACTATACAGATAGGAAGTTTGTTGACAAATATATTTGGCAAGATCGCTTCTTGAATATTTCATTGCAGATAACCTGTTTCGACTAACTTAGTTGTCATCTTCAGGTATGCAATTGTAAATCAATATTTTGTTCTACGACTGTTATAAAATTATTATACTGCAAATCGAAAGTATATACAAGGAACATATAGACACACTTTTCTTATCTCTAGATTAAAAAAAAAAAATAAAAAAAATAAATACCACCTCTTCCATATTTATGGCTGCATAGGACAGTCGTGTTGTCATCTCATGTATAAAAATTTTTCTTTGTTTATTTGTCTTCTTATTTTATGTACGGTGATACCGTGCATCCAAATGCTATGTATGTCAAGTCACGCGAAGTTTATAGGCATACTAAAATTATTCGTATGGTGCATGGTAGACAGTGCTTTATAATTAGTTAATACGTATCTTACACTTTGATGCTGAAATTGCTGGACGGATAGGAATGAAATTCGAAAAAGGTTATACCCTGATTAATACATGGGGTACCTTTAGGAAGCCAGCCTACGGTGCATGGCGAAGGGTACCTTACATTGGGTTAACACGCTTGTTACTTTTAAAGCTGAAACGCCTGGACGGAATTGAACCGAATTTGGAATGAAGATAGCTTATATCACGAATTAATACATGCGCTACCTTTCGTAAGCCTCCGTAGTACATGGCGGAGGGTTCGATACAAACCAAATTCTTTGAATGGTCACCATGAAAGCCACCACATGCTACTCCTCCAGCTACTCCCAATATACACGGTAAATCACTTAACACTTGCACCGCAAATATAGCGGAAACGCAAGGTCTGACTGATGTGCGGTTTTCACAGAGTGGATTGGTAGTCAGGGGCTCGTATTTTAGCCAATATATATATATATATATATATATATATATATATATATATATATATATATATAGAGAGAGAGAGAGAGAGAGAGAGAGAGAGAGACAGGAGGAATAGACGGAGAGAGACAGGTTAGGGGAGGAAACGGAGAGAAAGAGCTTAGGGTAGCAGACGGACAGAGAGGAGAGGGGAGATGGTGGCAGACAGGTCAAAGGAGATGAACAGTTGGAGGGGGAGGAGGAAAGGGGCAGAGAAAGGAACACTATCAAATATCAAACGTTATTTGCACAATTATTTCTTCGGTGTTATCAACACGTCGTGTACCAGTTAGTTAATATTAAAAATCGGTGCTTTTATTTCCTTTTTCACGTATTAATAGAGTAATACCAGCTACAACACACAGAAAATCACCTATTATGATCTGCAAGACGTGCAGAAACAACTGCAAACATCTGAAAGCCAGTGAAGTTCTCATGGTGGACGGTACACTATTTGACAAGTCACCATGAAACTTGGCGCATATATGTATGTTTTCATTTATAGCAGGGAGAGGGTTAGGTGGACGAGGAGACGGACAGTAAGAGAACGGGGGAGACGGACAGGGAGAGGGTAGAGGAGGAGACGGACAGAGAGAGAGAGAGAGAGAGAGAGAGAGAGAGAGAGAGAGAGAGAGAGAGAGAGAGTGAGAGGTTGGGGGGAGAGAATGAGAGAGGTGACATGTGCACAGGTGAAAGGAGGTGAACAGAGAGACATGGAGAAAGAAATGGACAGAGGAAGAGACAGAAGGAGACGGCGCGAGGAGCATATAAACAGACAGAGGGGAGATGAAAAGATGAACAGATAGAGAAAATGAGAGTAGAGGGGAATAGATGAACAGAGTGAGGATAAAAAAAAACAGAAGATGATCAGAGAGAGAACAGGGAAGGAAAGATGTACTAATTGACATCTCCATCTACATGAGATACTGAGGGTTTATCGAACCACCTTTATGCTATTCATCTACCATTCCATTTACGAATAGCACGCGGGAAGAAAGAACATATCGATCTATCTGTTCGAGCTCTGATATCTCGTATTTTATTCTGATGATCTTTTCTACCTATGTAAGTGGGAGACAACAATATATTTTCGCATTCGGAGGAGAATGTTGGCGATTGGAGTTTCGCAAGTAGCTCACGTCGCTGCGATAAAAGCCGTCCTTGTAATGATTCCCATCCCAGATCCTGTACCATTTCCGTGACGCTGTCTCCCCTGTATCGTGATAATAGAAAACGAGCTGCCCTTCTTTGGACTCTTTCGACGTCCTCCGTCAAACCCACCAGGTAAGGATCCCACACCGGGCAGCAGTACTCCAAAAAAGGACGGACAAGCGTAGTGTATGCAGTTTCTTTAGTACTTCTGTTGCATCTTTTAAAGGCGAGATGTAGCAAGAAACGACACATGGTTCGGATTCCATGTTAAGCTGTAGGTCCCCTTTCCCCGGTTGGATAACTGGGATAGGCTAGGAACGCGCAATTCACCAAGTGGCGTCCTATTGAAAGACTTGCACCAGGCCAATGAGCCACACGAAATTATTATTATTTATCTTTTATCGCCTCTACCACGATATTATCTACGTTTTATTTCCAGATTAAGTTTAGTGGAGTTTAGGCCTTCACTTTCGATTGATTTATCTCGTAAACAAACACTCATGCCTTAGGGAGGACTCGAACCCCCGACGGCGAACGGTCGCGCCCACTACAGCACAGCACAGCACAGCACGGCTAATCCGCCGCGGCAACTGATCTCTTTTCGTACTCATGTGGACGACTTCACACTTATCATTATTTAGAGTCAATTGCCAATTTTTACATCATAGTGATTTCTTCTTTAGATCGTCCTGCAGTTGGTTTTCACCTTCATATGATTTTACTAGACGGTAAATGACGACGTCATGTGCAAACAATTTAAGAGAGCTGCTTAGGTTTTCTCCCAAATCGTTTATGTAAATAAGGAACAACAGAGGTCAAATAACACTACCCTACTCATCTTCAGGTTTAGGAAGTTTGTTGACAAATATATATTATTTTATCCATTGCAGCAACTGTATTTTATAGGATGGAAAAGAAACCAGCCACCCGTTGCAAGGTTGCAGATTGATTTACGAACTGTTTCGTGCAATTATTTCCATTCTTCAGGTATCTGTACACGAAACAGTTAAGAATAATATACAAATATAAATATTTGATAAAATTCGTAGTAAAATAACAGAATTAAAGGGGCAAGAAATACACTATATATAAAGATTTGCCGGCCATGGTGGCCGAGGAGACTAAGACGCTCCAGTCACGGTCTACACGGCCACGACGGTCGCAGGTTCGAATCCCCCCTCGGGCATGGATATTTGTGCCGTACTAGTTCGTAAGTAGTTCATAAGTAGTTTGTAATTTTAGGGACTGATGACCCCGTAGTTAAGTTCCATAGACTATACAAACCTTTGAACATATAAAGATTTCTCGAAAAGTGACAAAATGTGAAATATTAATATGTTATTCTGCTATATACTGATAAAATAAGGAATTGTATAAATTATTAAGTTCATATAAACGAAAAATTTTTAGGTACTTACATTAATTGTGCCCTATAGGTTTACACAGAGCATTTTGTAATCACACTTAACATCAAGTTTTGAGATTATGCTAGAATTTCGCTTATATGAACTTAATACTTTCTACAGTTCCTTATTTTATCAGTACGCAGCGAAAGAACGTATTAATATTTCATGTACTTCTTGCCCCTTCAATTCTGTGATTCAACTGCGAATTTTATGTAATACTTGTATTTGTATATTATTCTTAACTGATTCCTGTACAGATACCTGAAGAAGAGCAACAATTGCTCGAAACAGGTTGTAAATAAATCTGCAACTAGTGGCTGCTTTCTTTTCCAACCAACAAATATGTATACGGCAAGAGCGATTGTTGAATATTTTGTTTCAGATAACCTTTTTCTACAAACTCACTTGTTATCTTCAGATCTGCAACCGTTAATCAGTATTTTGTACTACGACTGTTATACAATTATTACATTGCATTTCAAAAGTATATACAGAAATCGTACATATAAACACATTTTCCTTGCCTCTAGATTTTAAAAAAGTATCACCTCTACATACATTATTTATTACTGCATAATTCCGTCAGTACAGAGAATATAAACTGAAGAATGGCAATGTAAAGAAAAGTCGTTTTGAAAAAAAAAAAAAGATATTTGTTAACATCGAATATTAATTTAAGCGCGGGGAAGTCGTTTCTGAAGGCATTTGTGTCGAGTGTCGCGTTGTACAGGAGTGAAACATGTTCAAAATGTTTGTATACCTTATGAGACTTAACTACGGGGTCATCATTCCCTAAACTTGCAAACTACTTATGAACTACCTAGTACTAAGGACGCCACAAATCTCCATGCCCGAGGAGGGATTCGAACCCCCGACCGTAGTGGCCGCGCAGACCGTAACTGGCGCTCCGCAGTCCTCTCGGCCATCGCAGCCGGCAATGAAACATGGACGATAAACAGTGTGGACGGAAAGAGGATAGAGGCTTCTGTAATGTGGTGATACAATGGTATGCTGAACATTAGGTGGGTGCATCGCTTAACTAATGAGGTTGTAGTGAACAGAATTGGGGAGAAAACGAATTTCCGGTATACCTTGTCTAAAAGAAGGGATCGATTGATAGGACACATAGTTAGACTTCAAAGAATCGTGAATTTAGTTAAAAAATCAAATGTTTGTAAATCTATGGGACTCAACAGGACTCAACAGCCTGGTTATTAGTCCCTAGCTCACAAACTACGTAACCTAAGGTAAACTAAACTAAGGACAACACAAACACCCATGCCCGAGGAGGGTATCGAACCCCCGACGGCAGACGGCCTCACGCCCCGCAACATGGCGCTTCAGTAAGCACGGCTAATCCACCGCGGCGTGAATTTAGTGTTGGAGGGAAGTGTGTGGGGCAAATATCGTAGAGGGAGACCTAGAGACGAATACAGTAAGCAGATTCAAATGGATATGGGTTGCCGTTCATATGAGGAGGTGAAGCGGTTCGCTCAGGATGGAGCTTCATCAAACCAGTCTCCACAATGAAGACCACAACAACAACAGTTCAGCCGTGTTGTGATATTTATTTGTCTTTTTATTCGTATTTTATGCACGTGCTTATCGTACAACCGATTGCGATATAACTATGTGTACTTATTGCTTGCTCTCACGCGAAGGTTATAATCATGCAAAAATTAACCTCGTGTGGTGCATGGCGGAGGGTTATTTACAATTATCTAATTAGTTTCTTATGCCTTCACGCTGAAATGGAACTGAGGTTGGGCTACCTTTCGTAAGTTTCCGTAGGTGCAGGCGGACAATACGTTACAACAAACATCTAAACTGTTTGACTGGTCACCATGAAATTCAAACATAAATAGGTGTTTATATGAAGGATATTTTTATAATCTTCAAACCAGTGATGGATGGTACGCCATTTGACCAGCCACCATGAAACTTGAAACGAGAGACGAGCATAGAGAGAAAGAATGTAATCAGAGAAAGAAGATTGGAATAAATAACTATCTGGTCGACACCGGGTTTTTAGCTAGTGATTTATAAGAATTTGCGTCAACAACGTAATGTTGTAATGTCCCTTACAAATTATTATGAAATAACTTACACTAAAGACAACACAAACATCCATGCCCGAGGGAGGATTCGAACCGCCGACAGGGAACGGCCTCGTGCATCGGAACATAGAGCCTCAATGCGCTCGGCCACTTCGCCGCGACTGATGACCTCGTTGTTTGGTCCCTCATGTCCAACACCACCACCACCACCACTTCGCCGCAGCTCGTGTAAACTAGATGTGTCGTAATTTAAAATATCATTTGCTGTAGCTCGTTACTTTCAAAAACAATTACATAACAGATTTTTTCTCACTTATTCAGACGGTATATTGAAGCTACTGTATAGACACTGAAATTGTGTTTAATGACAATCAACGATGTTGCCACTGGTACATAACACAAGTAAATTTCTTTTTATTTCTATTTTTATATATATTTAGGAATATGTGTGTATGTGTGTGTGTGTGTGAGAGAGAGAGAGAGAGAGAGAGAGAGAGAGAGAGAGAGAGAGAGAGTTGCGTATTTTTAAAAGTGACGAGCTATGCCATTTGATTTTGTATTATGACACATCTGGTTTATATGACGTAGTTATCATAAATGAAAAGCAGATACAAATTATTATGAATCATGATAAAACAAGACTGCACTGTGCAGTCATAAATAATGTGAATTTTGTAGAAACCGGTTATCAAACAAAATATACAACAACCGATCTTCTGCTGCAAAACATTGGCTTACTGGACCAAGCACTCTCATCTACAGGAGAAGCGTAACATACTTAAGTCTTTATTTGGCAATGTTGCTCTTCAGTGACAACAGGTTTCAAGTTCCATCCGTGGATGGACAATGATTTTTGAAATAAAAATTTAAACTTGGAATACAGTTATATTTTACACTCTTTTGCGAAAAGCTTCACAATAGTATGAATTTTTAGTGGACACTGCAAGACAGGAGTACTAGTTTCTTTCGATTTTGCGATTTTTTTTCTAGCTGGTCTTTTGTAAATTTTGACTTACTAGCCTCTGACTAGCACGCGTTCCAACGTTATTTATCTTTTGGACTTGAGCATATCGCTCATAAGTTTACGTCTCATGTAATAATTTTAATCTTCTGATGAAGGCGCCCTTAGTTGGTGCCGAAATCTAGACCAAGTATCTAAACGAATTGCAACTTGTTGGGCTGTTTCTACAATCATTGTAAATTTAGTACGGTTGCTGCAATTTTTGACAAGATATGTTTCAAATCTTCTGATTTTATTATGATGATCTTGTCTCCCTATGTAGGTGGGTACTAACCAGATATGTTTCCACTCAGAAGAGACAGTTGTTGAAAGCAATTTCGCGGGTAGATCTAGTTTCAACGAATACCGCCTTTCTTTTAATTATTTCACCCCAACTCGTGGATCGTTTCCGTGACTCTCTTTACCCTATACCGCTGTAATACAAAACGAGCTGCCCTTCTCTGAACTTTCTATAAACCGTCCGTCAGACCCACTAAGTGGGGATCCCACAACGCGCAACAATAAATTTGGACGCACAAGTGTGGTGTAGGCAGTTTGTTTAGTAGAGCTGTTGCATCTTCTAAGTGTTCTGCTAATGAAACGTAGCCTTTGGTTCGCCGTTCCTTCAATACTTTCTTTGTGAACTTTCCAATTTAAGTTGTTCGTAATTGTTATTTCGAGTATTTAGTTGAATTTACAACATGTATCTTTGAATGATTTATCGTGTAAATGAAGAGTAACGGAATTCGTTTAGTGGTTATATGGATAACGTCATACTCCTCATATTTAAACGTCAAATGCCAATTTCTGCCCCACGCCGATATCTAAGTCATTTTGTAGTTGCTTCTGATCTTCTGGGACTAACCGGTAAATTTCAGTCAGCATCATCCGTAAACAGTCAGCTATTTGGATGGTGTCCTAAATCAGTTATAAATATAAGGAACAGTAGGGGACCTATATCACTTCACTGGGGAACGCTAGATATTACTTCTGTCCTACTCGAGACTTTCAGTCAATTACAACGTATTATATCCTTTCTGACAGGAAATCATGAATCCAAACGCACAACTGTGGCGATATTGCATAAGCACGTAATATGATTAGATGATGCTTGTGAGGTACGGTGTCAAAAGCTTTCCGGAAATCTAGAAACACAGAATCTATTTGAAATGCGTTTTAGATAGCGCTTTGAACAAAAAATGAATTGTTTTCACATAATTCACATAGAATAATCCAAAATAATATATAAGGCTTTCGGAACAACACTGTAGTATTTTATCGTGCGGTGAATGTGATTTTTTCGGACAAAGTTACTTAAAGATAAGAAATTAAAAAATTCAAATGTTCAAATGTTTGTAAGGCTATGGACCAAAGAGCAGTGATTATCGGTTCCTAGACTGACAAGCTACGTACAATAACTGACGCTAACGACAAAACACACACCCATGTCCCAGGTAGGACTCGATCCGCCGCCGGGGAGCAGCCGCGCCCTCCGCAGCTCGGCGCCTTAGCGCGCACGGCCATTCCCACCCGGCGGTAATCATCTATATTTTTTTGAAAAAGTAATCTACGATTGATCAAATGCCCATACCGATTTAAGTAACTTAATATTTTTTTATTTGCGCCATTTTAGCTTGTCTCAAATAATGGTTGAAGAGCTAGGAAGTTAATATTCACAGGACAAGTTCGTTAGTATGTTACGAAGAAATGACCAGCATTTCAGCCACCTTGGTTCAGCTTGTGTCCTGTTGCCTAGCTGGCCACACAGTCCGTCACAGGCCCTGGCAAATTGCTCCATGCGTGATTCCATCGATGGGAATAAGGCGCGAATTGCGTCCTGTGGAATATCCACCCAATATTGCATTCACCTATTAGTAGTTTAGTGCTGATCCTAAGCTGCTTAAACGTACACCGACGATAACTACGTAATACTCATAAACCACGCAGATCTGCAATAAAGCTAATTGGTAATGCAGATGAGCTGGTCACGTCGCAAAAAATTGTTCACAGGTGACACTTCAAGCAAAGTATGACTTCAATGACGCGTTGCGAACCTTTCCGCCATCAGATTTACATCCGTTTTGTGACTACAACCACACGAATACAGATGCAGGTACATTGAGTTTAAAAAGGTTGTTCGTTTTATACACATATCAAATGGTAGTCTGAATATGCGTTTAAAACGAATAAATAATTCAGAATGTATGTACCAGCAGCTGTATACGTGTGGCTGTCGTCACAAAACAGATTTAAACTGGAAATGAAAATGTCCGAAACGCTGCTAGAGGTGTATCCGTAAATATTTTTGCAACCTATCCAGCTTATCTACAGCACCAACAATTAAATTTGATAAAGATCACCTGCCTGTTTCACGATTTCATGTCGCGTTTACAACGTAATAAAACTGATGTTTTGCTAACGGTGGCTGCACTACCTCAAATTTCAATGAATTTTAATGTTTATGGAGGCTCATCAAGGTGTTTTGAGTGCGGGATTGTACGGAAGGGAAACATGCACGTTAAAGACTTCAAATAAAAAGAGTTTACAATTTATGAAATTTGGAGGTACAGAAGAGAGGCTGAGACAGTAACACACTGCAGTAAAGATGTATACGTGTGGACAGAACTAGGTGAAGAACTAAATCAATGCAGACTCTGCTCTGAAGATACCGACAACAACAACAGCAACAATAACAACAACATTATGATGTCCATATTAGAGTAACCAGCAATACACCTATGTGAGACTTAATTTTTTTAAAAAAAAGTTAAAGTGTTTGTTAAGCTTAAGGGACTTAACTGCGGCTCATCAGTCCCTAAACTTACAAACTACTTATGAACTACCTTATAGTAAAGACAACACAAGCATCCAAGCCCCAAGGGGGGGGGGGGATTCGAATCCCCGACCGCAGTGGCCGCGCAGACCGTGACTGGTGCGCCGCAGACCATTCGGCCACTGCGGCCGGCTAATGTGAGGCACTTAGAGGTATATACAAATGACGAGTCCAGAAAAAGTGGTACAAGTGACTTTTATGTATATATCGGGAAAATGCACATGATGTTTACCGTAAGATTAAAAAATCACAAAACTATAAAAATTAATTTCAGTGATTATATTTGTTTGCAACTTAAATATCAGTTGAAACACCTCACAAGGAAACTATTATTGAGTAAACCTATAATAATTACATATTAACACAAGTATTAGTGCACGTAAATTTTAGCTACTGGGAATAAGAAGGTACAAGTGCACTAAATGAAAGTAGTATCATGTTTATTTTTCACTGCTGTACTTGTACCTCCTGTGCCAAGGGATGAACTTGTTAATACTGTTTACGTTATGTAAAGCTGTAGAAGACAATACTCGCAGTCCGTTTCGAGCATACTACTGCAGGAGTCATAGTCAGGGTTCACCGATGGTAAAAATTTAAAAAATAATTTATGGTGCTTTGTAAAGAGAATACATAAAACATTGCACAAACAAGAGTTAAAAGGGTTGTAGTTACTGGAATTAAAATATAAGATGGAAAACAAATTGGGTCACGGTCTGCACGGCCACTACGGTCGGGGGTTCGAATCCCCCCTCGGGCATTGATATTTGTGCCGTCCTAGTTCTTAAGTAGTTCATAAGTAGTTTGTAAGTTTAGGGACTGATAACCCCGTAGTTACGTCCCATAGACTATACAAACATTTGAACATTTGAAACAAAGAAATTGCATCAGCGACCGCGAAACAAAAATCTTGGTCGATCAGGTCGCTATCCCTATGGTAAGTCGACTGTTGGCATATAGAAGCAAAATTAAGTGATTTACTCTCGTCTTCCACTTCGTACTTTTTAAATGTCGATGGTTTATAGTCACAAACGAAAAACTCATTGACGACATAGTATTTGTATCCAAGAATTTGGCTGGTGATCTTCATAGTCTATTTTCGCATTTGAAGTTATGAATGAAATAGTCCACTAACATTCCTCGCTTTGTAACTTTAATGCACAGCACTCTTTTTATGCCTCAGTTCCGAAAGAAAATAAAATTTCATTGCCTTAAGCCCGTTTCACACGATCGACTTTGTGGTGAAAATTGACTATTCGAAGTGCGTGCACCTTTCGTGCCTACGTGTAAATCAGCAGCCAACCCCATCGCGAATGCGTCTATGACGTCAGTGATCTATAGATTGTGCCGAGTGTGGAGTTCTAAATTTTCCAGTGTGTTGCAGAATGCGCATGCGCAGAAACAAGTAAGAGTAGTGGTGTCTACTAACATCGGAAGTTAACTTTACTTGTCGAGCGCGTTCAGATTACAGAAGTGTTTTAGCATCTTATTTATTCTGTTGTCATCTTTGTGTTTTCATCACACCGAAAAAGTTGCAAGAGAGTCAGAACTATTAGAAGAGGAAATTATTTTCGATGTTATTTTGACCGTTAGCAAGAAAACAAGATATAAAAACTAAAGTAAATAGTCACTTTTTACCGAATTTTCGATATTTTCTGATGTGTTTGTTGTATTAATCTGCTTCAGCAGACAAATGCGCAAGTTTTCAAACGTCTGAATACCACATTTCTTATTATTTAGGTTCTCAGTCGTGTACGAAATTTGCTACATGACATTTGAGGAGAACATAACCCTTTCGTCATTAATAAAATTAATTATCATTTTACTCCTACGTAAAAATAAGTTCCCTCAAAACCTCACTTCTTCATTCAGTTGCGAAACTACACAGCAGTCGGCTCTATAGTTTTAGTATTTACGTCTAAACGAAAGCGACTACTTGAAACAGGCTAGACGCAGTAAGGGATTAGCACGCCAGTCGTCAACTGAGACAAGAAAGATTGCGTTGTACTTCCTTATCTAGACTTCCGCACAGATTACAAAATGGCAGATCTCGAAATATTTGACAGAGGGCTAGAAAAACAATTACAATCGCTCAAAAAAGGAAAGGCCGCAGGACCTGATGGGATACAAATTCGGTTTTACACAGAGTACGTGAAGGAACTTGCCCCCTCCCCCCCTTCTTGACGTGGTGTAACGTAGGTCTCTAGAAGAGCGTAGCGTTCTGGAAGGTTGGAAAATGGCACAGATCAACCCCGTTTTCTAGAAGGGACGTCGAACAGATGCGCAGAACAATAGGCCTATATCTCTAACGTCGGTTAGCTGTAGAATTTTGGAACCTTTATTATGTTCGAGTATAACGACATTTCTGGAGACTAGAAATCTGCTCTGTAGGAATCAGCATGGGTTTCGAAAAAGGCGATCGTGTGAAACCCAGCTCGCGCTGTTCGTCCATGAGACTCAGAAGGCCATAGACACGGGTTCTGAGGTAGATGCTGTGTTTTCTGACTTTCGCAAGACGTTTGATACAGTTACCCACAGTCATTTAATGAACAAAGTAAGAGCATATGGTCTATCAGACCAATGGTGTGATTGGATTGAGGAGTTCGAAGGTAACAGAGTGCAGCATGATATTCTCAATGGGGAGAAGTCTTCCGAAGTAAGAGTGATGCGAGGTTTGCCACAGGGGAGTGTCATGGATCCGTTGCTGTTCATAATATTTATAAATGACCTTGCGGATAACATCAGAACACTGAGGCTTTATGTGGATGATGCTGCAGTATATAGAGAGGTTGTAACAATGAAGGATTGTATTGAAATGCAGGAGGACCTGCATCGAATAGACGCATGGTGCAGGGAATGGCAATTGAATCTCAATGTAGACAAGTGTAATGTGCTACGAATACATACAAAGAAAGATCCATTATCACTTACATTCACTGTAGCAGGTCAGCATCTGGAAGGAGTTAATTACATAAATTATCTGGGAGCAGGCATTAGGTGTGATTTAAAATATAAAATCAATGGTCGGTAATGCAGATGCCAGAGTTACACTCATTGGAAGAATCCTAAGGAAATGCAGTTCGACAGCAAAGGAAGTAGGTTACAGTACACTTGTTCGCCCACTGCTTGAATACTTCTCACTGGTATGGGATCCGTACCTGGCGGGGTTGATAGAGGAAGTAGGGAAGATCCAATGGAGAGTAGCGCGCTTTGTTACAGGATCATTCGATAATCGATTATCGGAGATGGTCCATAAACTTCAGTGGAAGACTGCAGGAGAGACGCTCTGTCGCTCGCTACGGCTTTTTGTCGAAGTTTCGAGAACATTCCTTTACCGAGGAGTCTAGCAGTATATTGCACCCTCCTATGTATATCTCGCTAAGAGATCATGAAGATAGAAACAGAGAGATTAGAGCCCACACAGAGGCATACTGAAATCTTTCTTTTCGCTAACAATACGTGACTGGAATAGGAAGCAGAACCGGTAGTGGTACTCAAGGTACCCTCCGCCAAACACCGCCGGGTGGCTTGCGGAGTATGGATGTAGATGTAGAAAGTTCGTCTTGCAAAAGGAGCTTTACTTTTGAGTATCATTATTCTAAGGTTTACGTCCGCTAAATTTTACAAACAGCTGATCGGTTATAGCGGCCATCTTGTAGCGAGAAGCTGTCGCGCTCACGTAGGACACCCGGCCATGTCACCGAATGCCGCCGTTTGTAGCTGCAGTGCCGCGTATTGAAATTTCACGCGCTGTCGCTAGCTTTTGTCGCTCACGTAGGACACTACTGTGCGAATGCAGTGGGTGTATGCCGCCCCCCTCAATGCGTGGAACCGAAATGCGGTCATCACTTTCAGACGAACTGCAATTCCTATTCCAATTTCTGTCGTTCCATACACGTTACCCACCCAGCAAGTTTCTGCCGAAGTAGCTACATCCCGAATGGATGTACACTAATGGCCATTAAAATTGCTTCACCAAGAAGAAATGCAGATGATAAACGATTATTCATTGGACAAATATATTACACTAAAATTTGACTACATTTTCACTCAATTTGCGTGCATAGATCCTGAGTAATCAGTACCCTGATCAACCAACTCTGGCCGTAATAACTGTCTTGATACTCCTCAGCATTGAATCAGAGCTTGGATGGCGCGTGCAGGTACAGCTGCCCATTCAGCTTCAACACGATACCACAGTTCATCAAAAGTAGTGACTGGTGTATTGTGACGAGCCAGTTGCTCGGTCACCATTGACCTGCTGAAATGTGGGGTTTTGCAGGGATCGAATGCAGGGTAGAGCCCGGGTCGTAACACATCTGAAATGTAACGGACAGTGTCATGCGAACATGAGGTGACCGAGACGTGTAACCAATGGTACCCCATACCATCACGCTGGGTGATAAGCCAGTATGGCGATGACGAATACTCGCTTCCAATGTACATTCACCGCGATGACGCCAAACACGGATGCGACCACCATAACGCTGTAAACAGATCCTGGATTCATCCTAAAAATGACGTTTTGACATTCGTGCACCCAGGTTAGTCGTTGCGTATACCATCGCAGGCGCTCCTGTCTCTAAATGGTAACCGTAGCCATGGTCTCCGAGTTGATAGTCGTTCAGATGGTTGTTGTCTTGGAAACGTCCCCATCTACTGACGCAGGGATCGAGATGTGGCTGCAAGATCCGTTACAGCCATGCCGATAAGATGCCTGTCATCTCGACTGCTAGTGATACGAGGCCATTGGGATCCAGCACGGCGTTCCATATTGCCTCCTGAACTCACCGATTCCATATTGTGCAAACAGTCATTGGATTGCGACCAACGCGAGCAGCAATGTCGCGATACGATAAACCGCAATCGCGATAGGCTTCAATCCCACCTTTATCAAAGTCGGAAACGTGATGCTACGCATTACTCCTCTTTACACGAGGCATCACAACGCCGGTCAACTGCTGTTTGTGTATGAGAAATCTGTTGGATGACAGGCAAAAGTTAGTAGAGATTCGTGCGTCTATAAAAAGATCGATGCGTGAAGCATACAATAATTATCACAGCCATACCTTAGCAAAAGATCTTTCCGAGAACCCGAAAAAATTCTGGTCCTATGTAAAATCGATAAGCGAGTCAAAGCCCACTGTCCAGTCACTAGTTGATCATTCCGGGGCAGTAATAGAAGAAAGCAAACGGAAAGCTGAAGTTCTAAATTTAACCTTTAAGAAATCTTTCACGCAGGAGGACCGCACAAATATACCATCATTTGATCAACGTACTAATTCCGAAATGGGGGACATAGCAATAGGTATTTCCGGTGTAGAGAAGCAGCTGAGAGAGCTAAATACGAAAAAGTCTGCTGGTCCGGATGGAATACCAGATCGGTTTTACAAAGACTATTCTGCGGCATTGGCCCCCTACTTAGCTTGCATTTATAGCGAATCTTTAATTCAGCGCAAAGTTCCTAGTGATTGGAAAAAAGCGCAAGTGACTCCCGTGTATAAGAAAGGAAAGAGAACTGACCCATACAATTACAGGCCAATATCGTTGACATCGGTTTCATGTAGAATTTTGGAGCATATTCTCAGTTCGAATATAGTAAATTTCCTTGAAACGGAGAAGCTTCTTTCCATGAATCAGCACGGGTTTAGGAAACATCGTTCATGTGAAACTCAGCTTGCCCTTTTCTCACATGACATCTTGCGAGCCATGGACGAAGGGCAACAGGCGGATTGTGTTTTTCTCGACTTCAAAAAGGCGTTCGACACGGTGCCACAGTGCAGACTGCTAACGAAGATACGAGCTCATGGAATAGGTTCACAGATTTGTGACTGGCTGGAAGACTTCCTAAGTAATAGAACGCAGTACGTTGTTCTCGACGGCGAGTGTTCATCAGAGACGAGTGTATCGTCAGGCGTGCCCCATGGGAGTGTGATAGGACCGCTATTATTTTCTATCTATATAAATGATCTGATGGACAGAGTAAGTTGTAATTTGCGGCTGTTTGCTGATGATGGTGTATGGGAGGGTTTCGTCTGTAACTGACTGTAATAGCATACAGGTTGACTTAGACAAAATTTCTAGTTGGTGCGAAGAATGGCAGCTAGCTCTCAATGTAGAAAAATGTAAGGTGATGCGCATGAGTAGAAAAAGCAATCCTATAATGTTCGAATACACCATCAGTAATGAGCTTCTTGATGCGGTCGCGTCGTTCAAATATCTAGGCGTAACATTGCAGAGCGATATGAAATGGAACGAGCATGTAAGGACAGTTGTGAGTAAGGCAGACAGCCGACTTCGGTTTATTGGGAGAATTTTGGGAAGATGTACTTCAACTGTAAAGGAGACCGCGTATAAAACGCTTGTACGACCACGTCTTGAATATTGCTCAAGTATTTGGGACCCGCAGCAGATCGGTTTGAAGGAAGACATAGAGGCGGTTCAGAGGCGAGCAGCTAGATTTGTTACCGGTAGGTTCGACCAATGCGCGAGTGTCACGGAAATGCTCCGGCAACTCAATTGGGGATCGCTGGAAGAAAGACGACGTTCTTTTCGTGAATTTCTGTTAAGTAAATTTAGAGGGCCGGAATTTGAAGCTGAGTGTAGTACGATCTTGCTGCCGCCTACTTACATTTCGTGTAAAGATCACAAAGACAAGATAAGAGAAATTAGGGCTCGTACGGAGGCATATAGGCATTCTTTTTTTCCTCGTTCAATTTGGGAGTGGAATAGGAAAGGAAATGCCTAGTAGTGGTACAGTGTACCCTCCGCCACGCACCTTACGGTGAATTGCGGAGTATGTATGTAGATGTAGATGAACTCGTCTTGTCAGCACGTTGTCGCCACCGGTGACAACCTTGTGTGAATGCTCTGAAAAGCTAATCATTTGCATATCACAGCAGCTTCTTTCTGTCGGTTAAATTTCGCGTCTGTAGCACGTCATCTTCGTGGTGTAGCAATTTTAAAGGCCAGGAGTGTATTACATTTTCTCATGCGAGTAATGCATCCTCCTTGAAGCTCATCGACTTGGCGGTTAGATTTGCGGATGAGTCTGCGAGGTATCCTGCTTTTCTGTTGAAGTCACACAGATCCGTTACCTTCGGGTTTGAGCGACAACGAGAGTTTCAGGCACATTTTAACATTGGTATTCCTAAGCGATATCGTTGATGACCGGTTATAGTTCTCTGTAGGTGTCAGTTCACTTCCTTGACATAAGTTGTCCAGACTGCTTTTCTGAAATACCAACTAATCTATAAGAAGCACTGTTGCAGCGCATAATTCTGACAGAGAAACTTATTAAAACATTGTATTGCTCAAGCCATCGCCAGCTAAGCTATGTGTAAACAGGTCATCGGCTCTGTCGTAAATTGCAACGCCAGTCGTTCGTGACGACAGCAGATGATGCGTCAGCGATTTGGAAGCCTACAGTCAGCACACTGTTGATTGCGACGGACGACCAGGAGAGAGAGTATATTCGTGACCTTGTAAACATTTCGTAACTACACGTGAATGAAAGTAGTCGATTCAGTGATCTAATCAATAAATTCAGCTTATGTCTCAGATAAAGCTGTACATACTAGTAGCCACTAGTCGCACTAGGAGATGGAGTCCGAAGACAACTACTGTGCTCCGAACTGACCCTCATCCGGGGAGAAGCTGAACCAGGTTTCATGCCTCATATTGACATAAAATTGGGTACCTACCGTTCGGCCACTGCAGAGTGTTGCCAGAAGTGAGATAAGAATCTACGCTCCAAAACCGGGGACTTAGAAATAACAAGCCAAAAGTTCAAAAATCGGAATAACAATTACGAAAGCTGCCCGGAACCTCCTGGGCAGCATGAGCCAACACCCTACGCACCGCAGCACAATCTCTTGTTAACTCGGTGTCAGAATACTGCGGCCCAGTTTGATACAAGAGCCCACACACGAAGAAAATAGACGTTCAGCTTAATGCCACCATGAAGATTTATCTCAGCAACTCTGAAATCGACTCCACTTCACTGCCTTCCCTCCCTCAGACGACAACCAGCATCTATCCGAGAATGGAAAAAAATTAATGAGACCTATCAGAATAATATTGAACTATCTACAACCTACCCGTCTAAAATCCAGGAAACCTATATGGGAAGATAAGGCCCTCAAATTAACAGAAAGTTCCGATATAGCATAGGAATGGAGGCAATACTGATCGCTGAATAACAACCATCCCCTTATCAGTGATTTGGATCCTGCCATACCGGTGGAAGGAATGCGAGTGTCCAGAAGAACTTGGTGCAGACTTAATCGTGTAAGCACTGAATATCGCAGGTGTACGGCCGCTCTCCACAAATGGAGACGCACCAACGATGCGACTGTGCTCAAGCAGAACAAACAATCCCTCACTTCATGTTCTAATGTCCCGCGAGAAAGTTTCAAGGAGAATGGAAGGATATCATGAATGCCACTCCATTTACTGTTCAATGGTTGACTGACCTGCTTAGATGTGGACTTGTAATTGCTGCACTGGCTGTCTATCTAATCTTTCGCATATTGTTGTTTGCAACCAATTAATTAATATTTGGAATTAGCCGATTATAAGTAATTAACACAATGTCTGTAAGTAAGTACGTAGGCTTTCGATTCATTATTGTTAAAATTGATATTCTTCTGAGCTATTTGCTGCGTCAAGATGATAAAATATTTCCAACGTCTCGGCCTTTCTCAGGGAATACTGACATGCTTCCTCCTGGCTTGTCTTATAAACGCAATCTGTCCCCACAGGATAGTTCTGATTGGTTGAAATTTGGTAGCAGGGAGGGAAGGGTTTAATGATTCTTGCATTTGTGTTTCCGATAGGTGGAAACACGGGAGGAAGATGCGGTTATTGGTGTTTGAATCGGTGGTTCTGGCTGGTGGAAAACAGAAAGGTGTACGCTTGTTGGTGTTTGCATGTAATTGGCCAGCAACAGCGATAACCGATTACTTTGGGTATGAGGTCCGCCTGATATGAAAAACACTGTTTTATTATTATCAGACGGACCTAATACCCAGAATTTCTTTTTTTACTGCAAACACGGCAGGATAAGAGCTGCAAATCGAGAAAATGATGAATAGGGATAACCGTAGTTTTCCGGTCGGCGTTGTTCTTCTAAGTAATGAATTAACCTGCGGGGACAAAATGGCTTTATAAGACAAGCACAGGAAGAAACGAGTCAGTATTCCTTGTAAGGGATCCGAAACATTGGAAATATTTCATCATCATGACGCGGCAAATAGCTCAGAAGAATTTTAATTGCGTAATTTGCTGATTAGCTGGAAATTTCCGTGCTGTTTGTAACAGTGTGTTAAGTAGTGTGTTTTCACATAGTACTCTAAAGATGCCATACGCTAAATAAATCGTTGTTGACCTTGAAATCGCATGTCGATATGGTTCAAATGATGAACATGTCTGCAGTTATCCTATGAATATTATCTTCATACTCTCATTTTCACAAATTTTGTGATTCTCTGAAGTTTATTTAGTTTTATTTATTTATGTTCAAACTTGTAAGTGCACACACGTGGAGTCGAGTCCCCAGTAGACGCAACTTATCTTCAAATGTTCAAATGTTTGTAAATCTATCGGACCAAACTGCGTGGTCTACATCTACATCTACATCTACATGGGATACTCTGCAAATCACATTTAAGCGCCTGGTCATCAGTCCGTAGCTTACAAACTACTTAAACCTAGGTAAACTAACCTAAGGACAAACACACACACTCATGCCCCAGGGAGGACACGAACCTCCACGGCGAGCAACCGCGCGCTCCGCAGCGAGACGCTTTAGACTGCTAGGCTACTCCACCGCGGCACAATTATCTTACAGACCCGTACAGTTCCCAATACTTTAAATTTGCATTTTGATGAATATTTGAGGCAACCGTTGTAAATGAAGTAGTATCTTTCACAATCACTTTAGAATGTGTATTTAACATAATTCTTTTATATTTGCATCAGAAGCGTTTCTCAAAATGAAAATACATACAAATGAGCTGCAGTCAAAATAATTAAGATATTTAATGGGTTATTTTGTCGTTACAGTCTTCCCACAGAGTAATAGATCTACTATGAATCGACAAGAAAAGTCATCTATGTACGGATTTTCTTAAAGTTTCACCTTAGTCAACAATGTGCAGGGACGAAATAAAGAAGCGTTCTTTCTGTCTACGATGCATCAATACTCAAATATTGATTAAAGTACAGGTAATCATAAAGAAAGAAAAGAAAGAAGAAAAAAGGAGATATTACATTCGTAACCTTACTAACGGCCTAGATGATGGGGGAAACAGAATGAGTAAAACATATAACATATTGTATATAAAACTCTTCTGGGTGTTGGACCGCATCGTCAAAATATCAGACACTTCACCGACGTTTCGGCCACTATTGCAAGTGGCCATCTTCTGGGTGTTACAATGTAACAATGTAACACCCAGAAGATGGCCACTTGCAATAGTGGCCGAAACGTCGGTGAAGTGTTTGATATTTTGACGATGCGGTCCAACACCCAGAAGAGTTTTATATACAATGACAACGGCCGCGGAAGCCTTCGTTTACATATAACATATCTTTATTCTCTTCTGTTAAGAGGCACTTACAATACTTATACTAAAATAAGTTAACCATCAACTGAAAGTCTGTTATAACACTAAACAAAACCAATAATATATGCCAACGCGAGAATATCCTTGCCCCCATAGCCTGTTCCGTGAGTCGCTAGACATGTTTAGTTGAAACTGACTGGAAGTGCTTTTGTTAGTAATGGAACTAAAATCTTTTAAAATATAATTGGAATGTACTGATATGCAGATCCTTGGTTCCTATCTGAACCTTGCATTTCCATATAACAAGAGAAGCAGCAAGTCGTAGCTTTCGAAATGAAGTAATTGAACGATAGCAGTTACTTGAATCTCTGGCAGCAGTAGCAGGTGACCACAAAGTTACCCTTTCAGGATAATACTCGAAATAGCGACACCAAAAAATAACGTTATTTCGCTACCGTGAAAATTTCATTTCTTCCACTGCTTACAACACGGTCGACCTCGTAATTCCACCCATTCCAGATGACTTGAGATAGATCTGTACCTTTCGAGGCGTATGGTCGTCTAATATCCCCTTTAGATATGAAAACGTCCACTTCCTTTAACCACATTTAACGGCTCCTTGAACACATAAATTTTGTTTTGTGCACATCTGTGACAAAGCCCCTCACGAATTATGTTAGTTTGATTAGCTTCGTTGTGTAATAAATATTAAAATATAATACTTGAATGTTCATGTTTATGTATTCACATAATATCAAGAAAAAATAACATTTCGTAACTGCGTTATTTGGTTTTCCACGGCTGAAAATATGGCCGACCTCATAGTTGCACCCAGTGTACAGCTAGATGGCTCTCGTGTTAGACTTGTACATCCAATTTTAGATATGAACTGTTCTGCTTCCTATAGCTACTGATAAATGATGCGTACAAATACGATTTTTGTTTTGGGCACATCTACAGCAAAGCCTCTTTCGAATTAAATAAGTTTCAATGATCATGTCATATAATTTAATATATAAAAATTAATGCGGAACCTTTTTTACTATTTTGCCAAGATCACTTTTTTTACCACTATGACCGGTTTCAACTCATAACGCAGTCATCAACAGATCTATAAAAGGAGAAGATCAATCAACGTACCTGCCACTTACTACCTAAGGTAAGGTAAAGCAGTCAACAATCCGAAGATTGGTTTGAACACCACAGTGCTTTACTAGGCATGGTGCTGTTTGGAGGTGGTATGCCGTTGCCTTCCTCCGATCTTCGAACAGACTTACCCAGCCAGTTATAGGGGGACCTACAGCTTAACGTGGGTTCCGAATCACGGTGCTCCTCGGTATTTTTCACATGATAGTCGACCCGTTTCTCACACCACATTAGCCGGCCGTGGTTGCCGAGGAGACTGAGGCGCTTCAGTCACGGTCTGCACGGCCACTACGGTCGGGGGTTCGAATCCCCCCTTGGGCGTGGATATTTGTGCCGTCCTTAGTTGTAGCTAGTTCATAAGTAGTTTGTAAGTTTAGGGACTGATGACCCCCGTAGTTAAGTCCCATAGACTCTACAAACATTTTTTTTCACACCACATTAAATCCAACTGCGCAGGCTATTAAACTTATGGAATGCAGTTACCATATAGACCGCTAGGTGGCATTATCTACGGCATTATCTACGGCAATAATATCTGTGGTGGGGGTACTCCTTACCTAACAACAGCTTATCAAAAATATGAAAAAGTTGTTATCCACCATCTCCAGCTGATAGTTGTGAACAGTTTTCTTATGATGTTTTAAATGTTTGTATAGTCTCAAGGATTTTTAATTTCTTTCATTTGGGCGCTTTATATAGGGTCTTCATATTTTGTCGAATATCTTGAATTTTATGTTTGTTTTCTCGTAAGTGCTCATCAAATGAAGATTTATTGTGGTTACCTATATACTCTCGGAGTCTAGTAAAAAACGATCTACCCGTTTGCCAAACATAAAAACCTTCGCAGTCGCCGTAACGGAGTTTGTACACTCCAGATTTTTTAAATATATATGAAGCGCCCAAAGGAAAGAAATAAAAAATCTTAGAGAATATACAGATTTATAAATATTTAAAACATCATAAGAAAAATGTTCTCAACGATCAGCTGGAGATGGTGGATAACAATTTTTTAAACATTTTTGATAAAGTGTTGTGAGGTTAGGAGTACCCCTACCATAGTTAGATACTATTGCCGTAGATAATGTATCAGTGACTTTCCTAACCATGAACGCCACTTAGCGGTCTGTATGGTAACTGCTTTTCGTAAGTTTAACGTGAGCCCTTTGTGTTTAATGTGGTGTGAGAAGCGTGTCGACGGCCGTTTATGTTATGAGCGCCATGTTTGCTTTTTATTATGTGACTATGCAATTTTGTGTATTTAGTAACCCCACAGAACACCGTGTAGACGGAGCTACGATTTGGCACGATTAGGTGCATCACAGTTCCACAGGTATATATTGTATCAAAAATAAAATGTATATGCTGTGATTTTTAGCGCTCATGGGTAGTTAGTGGCAGGTACGTTCACTGATCTTCTCTGATGATGACTGCGAGATCAGTTGAAACCAGTCATAGTGGTAAATAAATAAGCGATCTTGGCTAAACAGTAAAATAGGTTCCGCAGGAAAGGAGATCACGCCCAGCAACATGTGTAATTTGTTAATAAAAATTAATGTTTATTTGTTTTCCTTTTTTTCGTATTTTATGCACTGCACGGCGATTGTGATAAAACTTCGTCAACTCATTGCTTACATTCGCCCCGAAGGTTATAAGCATACTAAACTCCGTATGGTGCATGGCGGAGGATATTTTACAATTAGTTAATTCGTTTCTTACGCTTTCATGTAGAATAGTTGGACGAATAGAAGTGAAATTCGGAAAAGCTTATGCCCTGATCAATACATGGGCTACCTTTAGGAAGCCACCGTACGGTGCATGGCGGAGGATACCTTTCATTGGATTAACACGTTTGTTGCTCTTCACGCTGAAACGGCTGGACGGAATTGAATGAAATATGGAATGAAAATAGCTTATACCCCGAATTAATACGTGGGCTACCCTTCGTAACCCTCCGTAGGTAGATGGCGGAGCGCTCGTTACAAACCAATTTGTTGACTGGTACCTTGAAAGCCACCACGTGCTACTCCTGCCCCTCATACACACACACACTATATATATATATATATATATATATATATATATATATATATATATAGGGTGATTCACTAAGTGTGTTTGCCTCTGGAACTTATAAAATAATAGGTGACAGGAAATTTTAATGCGGTAGGTCAACACAAGAAATTTTACACTTTATGCGGAGCTATGAACATAGTTTATTGTATCATTTTCCAAAGAGTTACAGCACAAAGATATAATTTTTTAACTGGAAGAATAGTTTTTTCTATCGTGCATTGGATTCGTTAAAACCAGCTTCGTACAAATCAATTTAAACTACATTCCTATCACTGTTAGCTTGGGAGCTACATCCCTTCAAAGTTTCAGGGGCAGGTACCACAAACGCTGCGCATTATGCAATGCGCCTTCTAAATGTGGTTAGGCCGAGTTGTAACGTCGCCGGTGTCACGGAGCGAGAAGCTTCCTCGATGCGCTGTTAGACTGCCGACTATCGCCGCACACAGCCGTATACCCGACAGTTGGAGCCACACAAACAACCGGGGCTCGATGTACCACAGTTACTGTTTTCGGATGACGATGGCATACACGAACGAGTACGTTGACATGTTGCTGATGCTCGGAGAGTGCCGACACGATGCCACTGAAGCAGCCACGGCGTATGCCGTGAGATATCCTAGGCGAAGAGCCGTTGCAGCCATTTTGTTCTTACGTGCCGAACAACGACTTCGGGAAACAGGCAGCTTGGTAATGCGCCGCAGTAACAGACGATGACCTGCAAGACGTGAGGAGACGGAGGATTTTGTTTTAGCTGCACTACACCACGATCCTCATGTCAGCTTACGAGCCGTTGCTGCAGTCGCTGGTGTCAGTCTTACATCTGTGCGGCGTATAGTACACGGCCACAGGTTTCACCCGTACCGCCTGTCACTGACCCAGGAGCTGCATGGGAACGATTTCCGTGCAAGAGTGACATTCTGTGAGTGGGCCATGCGTAATTTCACGCTGGAGTCTTTACGAAGTGTTATGTTCTCTGATGAGTCCACGTTCACAAATTATGTTGCAGTGAATCGCCATAACATGCACTACTGGTCCGCAAACAATCCTCGGTGGGTACGACCTGTCGACCGTCAACGTAGGTGGTCTATTAACGTGTAGTGTGGAATCCTTGGGGATGAAATCATCGGTCCACAGTACTTCCCAGGTACACTGACAAGTGAGTTATATCGCGCTTTTATAGCCGACAGTTTGGGTGATCTCCTTGAAAATGTGTGTCTACACACGGGAGTCCATATGTGGATGCAGCACGATGGTCACCCAGCCCATTCTGCGCGTGCTGTTGTGGAAGAACTAAACAACAGGTTTGCAGGAAGATGGTTGGGGCGCCATGGACCTCATTCATGGCCCGCAAGGTCGGCCGATTTAACACCAGTAGATTTCTATTTGTAGGGATATCTAAAGTATCGTGTTATGAGCCCACATCCCCAGATGATCTAAAACGACGCATCGAGGACGCATGTCACTGCATCACACCGGCGATGTTACATCTCGTCCGCAGATCGTTGCGACGGCGCATTGCATTATGCATTGAGGAACATGGACACACATTTGAACATCTCATGTAAATTAACTTCCCACCGCCATAACATCTATCACCCACCACACAGCCATGTATTATGTACAGCGTGTAGTATCTGCCCCTGAAACTTTGAAGGGTTGTAGCTCCCATACTAACACTGATAGGGAAGTAGTTTAAATTGATTTGGACGCAGCTGGTTTCAACGATTCCAACGCACGATAGAAAAAACTATTGTTCCATTGAAAAAAATTATATCTTTGTGCTGTACCTCTGTGGAAAATGATTCAATATACTATGCTCATAGCTCCGCAGAAAGTGTAACATTTCTTGTGTTGACCTACCGCATTAAAATTTCCCGTCACATATTATTTTATGTTAGAGAGGCAAACACAGTGAAACACCCTATATATCTCAGGAGTTGCTGGAGGAGGAGACGGAGAGTGGGTAGGGGAGGAAACGGAGAGAGCGTAAGGGTGGAGACGGACGGAGAGAGGGGACACGAGGAGAATGAAAGAGGGGAGATGGTGGCAGACAAGTCAAACGAGATGAACAGAGGGAGAGGCAGGAGGAAATTGCCAGAGAAAGGGACACTTTCAAATATCAAACGTTATTTACACAATTATTTCTTTGGCGGCCTCTACACGCCGCGTACCAGCTAGTTAATATTAAAAATCGGTGCATTAAGTTTCTTTTTCGCGTATTTAAAGAATAATACCAGCTACAACACACAGAAAATCTCCTATTATGATATGGAAGACTTCCAGAAACCTCCGTGGCCAGCATGATCTCCGGACTTGTCTCCTTTCGAGCACGTGCGCGATATGACAGGACGACAAGTGACACGCGCTTCTAGTCAACCCACAACTCTTTCATAACTACGTGAACAGGTCGATCCGATTGGCAATTATGTATCCCAAGGCAGGATTCACCATTATTTAATTTTCAATACTGTTTTAAGTAATTTATTGAAAATATACTGGCATACAAAAGAGAATCAGGATATAAGAAACACAAATTAACTCAGAGTTTCTAGACAATACATATAAAAGTAACTAAAATCAATTCATATTTTTGTGGCGCTGGCACAGCAACCGTAATTGATATTTTGGTAAAAAAACAGTCTTTGTTGCATCAACTTGCTCTTTCATTCATTGATTCATGATGCATTTCGCCTCTTCTGGACATCATCAGACATTGAAAGGGAGAATATTTACAAACTTGGTTAAAACACAACTAAAAATATGTTAAATCTTTCCTAAGCAGGCCACATGACCGAATTCATGATTGTGAGGGGGGGGGGGCGAGGAGGGAGAATGAAAATTGAACTAATAAATACCGCTAAATCGCATAGCTTAAAAATAAAATTACTTATCTCTGGGGTTGCAGAGCGTCAAATTATTAAATTCAATAAAGGTAAATGCAACTGTTGCTCAAGAACAACCTAACAACCTAACTCAGCCACGCGAAGCTTTGTTTACTTACGTAAGAGCCGCTCAGTGCCACAACCCTGGACTGCTTCCGGGCTCGTGTCTAGCTGGTAAAGTTTGTAAATCTTCACCTTTCAATATCTGATGATGCCTAGAAGAGGTGAAACGCATCATGTATCAATAAATGAAAAATTAAGTTTATGCAACAAAGACTGTTTATTGCCGAAATAAAAAAAAGGATCGAAACTGATACACAAAGATGCAAAGCAGGTACTTCACCGTTTTAACTCACAATAGTTCCTTTATTGTTCAGAACCATAGAAGAAACAGGAAAAGTACATCGGAACCCAATCTTAAATTTTCTGTTGCCATCATGCACCCCACGTCCTACATTCAACTGACGTCGGATGTTGTACTTACTTCCTACCGAACAATCTGCACCTATTTTCAGTGCCAGATATTTCGTCCAGGACATTCATTTTTCGGCTGAATCCCAGGACGTTTATAAATCATCAACTGTCAGATTTTAAAACATCGATTTATTGAAAAACGTTATTTCATTTCTCTTTTTAGCTCATTTGTAGCTTTGTCGCCGTGTCTCTTCTAGATAAATCACGCGAATCAGAGTTTTCATTGTCGATGTATGCTCCGATATTTTGTTTGGTTCGTTACGTGCGAGAAATTGGCCCGGAAACTATAAGAGAAATAAAAATTATTAGCTTACACGATGAATCTGGAATTACGTTTAGTGCTGCAGCTAGTCACAACCGGATGAGCTAATCGGTGTCTATAAAAGCAGCAGTAAATCAGCTTTCACGCTGCTGGGACAAGGCGTCGTTCAACGTTAAGCCCCTAAAGCTGTAATTGCGTTTGAATATTTCATGATTGATGAGTCCGCTCTCGACACATGTTAGGGCAGGCATCTGATTTACCCGTGCTTATCAAACAGAACAATTCTATGTGCCTTGTCTTTCAGCTCATCTCACTGATAATTCAGCCTCGACGGCTTGTTCTTTTATGACATCCGTTCTCGAAGGTCCGTACTAAATAATTTTAACTAATTAATTTCTCATATCAACTGAAACACAAGGGTTTCTGTTACCAGTCATTTTTATTATATTTTCTTCCCACAACGCGTTTCGGAGGTTTATACCTCCAGTTTCCAGTGGATCATTATTTCTGCGTGTTAATGTAAGTCGCATGACATCAAAATACTGTATACAATTGAAAATACAGAACTACTCTCATGAACTTGCGTTTAAACCTCAGTGAAAGACAATGTAGGTATATACACTGTTGAGAAAATTTAACATTTATAAGTTCTGTAGTATTGTCATCGGCAGAAAATATTAAAATGTATCGAAGTTTTTCTGTCGGTTCTGGGGAGTGAAAACAGCATCACGCCAAGGAATTAGTGGTGATAACAGAATGTTGCTACAGAAGGGGTTAGTTTCGACTTTTGTTTACTCTATCATACGAATACGAATTACACAAGCAGTTGGATTCAGATCGTCTTAGCAGATAGTACAATGGGAAAAAAAAAAAAAAAAAAAAAAAAAACTGATTTACCAGAAGCTACGGCATATAGAGCCATAGGAACAGACACAAAGGAAGGTGGATGCTGTCTCTGGAGTATCCTAAAGTGTAATTCTCCAGGACCTGGACCCGAATTCAGACAGAACCGTTAAAAGATGGCAAAGCCAAGGTCGTCCACGGGAAACATAAGTAAGAGATGACCGTTATCTGCGATTAACAGCCCGTCGAGACAGGATGCGCAATATCTACACAGTCCAAAATCGCCTTCAGGAATGTGGCTTCTACGCACGGAGGCCTATGGTGTGTATCGCATCAGATCCACGACACCGTTTATCCTACAGAAACTGTACTGATGAACATCAGGATGGAGTCGTAACGAATGTTTCGTTAGATACTCTTTGAATTTTGGGACCCTGATTCAATATAATGCAGCCTGGCATTGTTTCTAATATCATCAAGACCTAACGTCAAGTGACATTTACCATTTACCCATCTGTTATTGCTTGACACGGATACAACTTAGGAAGAAAGGGTTTAACGTCCAGTCGACAGCTTGGTCGTGAGTGACGGAGCTAACTCTCGGAGTTTTGGATATGGATGGGGAAGGAAATCGGCTGTGCCCTGTGAAGGGAACCATCGCGGCATTTGTCTAGAGTGATTTATGGAAATCTCGGAAAACCTAAATATGGATGGCCAGAGGTGTATTTGAACCAACATCCATCCACCCGAATGCGAGGCCAGTGCGTTACCACTCTGACACCTCGCTCGGTATGCTTGACACGTTAAAGGTGACAGACAATGCATCAACATAATCAGTCTGTTTAATATACTTTTATGATGATGGTTTATAACCGAAACCGGTAAAGTTGTAAACATAATAGCCGCGGTGGAGTAGCCGAGCGGTCTAAGGCGCCTCACTGCGGAGCCGTCGGAGTTTCGAGTCCTCCCTAGGGCATGTGTGTGTGTGTGTGTGTGTGTGTGTTGGCCTTAGGTTAGTTTACCTTAGTTTAAGTAGTTTGTAAGCTACGGAGTGATGACCACGCAGTTTAGTCCGATAGATTTACAAACATTTTGTAAACATAATAAACAGCTAATAGTTGGCAATATGCATTTTTAAAGAATATTGCATCTGTTAGCACAGACCTCAGTAAAAATGTGTATATATGTAGCTTATTCAGCTGAAAGCAATAGAATAAAAACTTAGGGAAAACATAAATTCCTGTTACGATCTGCTGTTATATGACAGGCACTTTCTTTGACGTGTAACGATTCGGTATGGAGGCTAATGTTTCGAGCATATATACACTTCAATCATCTTTCGTTTGAAAGCATATACCTTTTAGTGTAATCGAGTTTTCTTACAAAAAGAATGTCTTCAAGATTCTTGGTGTTTGTGGTTCAGATGTAGCAACAATTGTGGGTCGGTTTATGCTTTGTTGAGAAACTCTTGTATTGTCGCGTTTGGGAGGATTTTCCATCAGATACAGCTTCGATGGCTGGTGTGGTAAATTAAATAATATACGTATTGCTTTCCATAAATGTTTTTTACTGCTGACACTTACTTATTTGATTGGAATTGTAGTAAAGAAACCTGTACGTTTCTGAGTAGAAACCGATGTCTTTCTGCAAACGTTCGGATCTTATGTTGTTTATTAGCCGTTTTTGTTCTTAATAGAAAATGAATTTCTTCATTGAAAGTCGTATATGTAAGGAGTATCTTGAATTAAAAGTCCTGCAATGTACCGTTTCATATTTTGCAACGGTTTCAGGAAACCTAATAAATGCAAATATGGAATCATTTTATAGTTATTACCGCCTTTTATGGCACTACGTAAATCCTTGTTGTAAAAGTTATGTTAAAATCAATATAAAGTATACCAATCACACTCATCTGATATCATATTCAGAAATGTACCAGCCGCTTGGAGCGCTGCTGTCGTGACTGTATAACACACACTCACTACAATTTTCGTTAGGAAGACCCGGCAATCACACATTTACACAGTCACACAGAGAAATCTTTCGCACACATCCACACCGTTTCAACTAATGCAACTCGATTCAAAAACGATTTCATAATCCTTATCCTACATAATAAAAGAAAGACTCGAGGAGATTTGATATAGACGAGAACTTTCAATCAAATCAATATAGTCATTTTGTTTATGTTATTGTGTCTACATTTGTGATAAGATTAAAATGTAACTCGTGAAAATCACACAGATTCGGATGATGATAATAATATAAATATGGAAGTGTTCTCTTACCAGTGCTTTTTAATATAGTGATGGACAACATCATAAGAAAAGTTCGACAAGGACCAATAGCAGACGATAAGAAAATAATAGCATATGTTGATGATGTGATGATTTGGGAGGAAAATAAAAAGAAATTGGAAGACCAGCTTAACACCTGACAGAAAGTAATTGAAGATAAGTAATGGAGATAAATTTAACAAAAAGTGTAGTAATGAAAATCAGCAGGAAAAATGAAAAAAAAAATGAAGGACGGAACTTGCAAAGGAGAAGTTATTAAAGAAGTATCAAGGAAGTAAAATAACTGTAAAAGTGGACAAAGAGGATGTAATTTCAGAGAGAGTACAAAACTCTTCAAAATTTTATTATTGTGTAACTGACATAACAATAAATTAGAAAATACCTGCAGAATCAAAAATTATGATGTACAAGTCATAATCTGCCAAATTGGACTCACGGATCGGAAAGATGGACTTGGACAAAGAAGGATTTAAGCAGGATACAAGTAACAGAAATGCGACTTCTACGAGCAACCCTTGGCAGGACAGGAAGGGACAAGATAAGAAATGAAACAGTACGAAGCCCTCTACATGTCAAGCCCCTGAAAGAAATTATAGAGCGTAATAGACAAGTGGTTTGGCCACATTAAGAGAATGGGACCTGAAAGACTTCCAACAATAGCCCTAGATTGGACGGAATCCGGACGAAGACCAGTTGCAAGACCGCGAACAAGTTGGAGAGACCAAGAGAAAGATGATGTGAACCGAAGAGGATTGTAGTGGGAGGAGGTGTGAAATTACAGATTGTGGGAGAACAGAAAAGCATGGAAGAGGCTTTGTCAACGACCTGTGTAAAAGCTGAAACTTTGCCAGAAGAAGAACTTTGCCAGAAGAAGAAGGAGAAGAAGAACAATAGTTATTGTGAGATAAAGCACATGTAATTGACTGGATTTTTCCATGTGCAAGGCTTTTACGATATCTTTAATACAAAACAAACTTGTTTTACATTCATCAAACCATTTTTAAGTGTATGAGACATATCGAAGCATAGAATCGAATATTGATGTACGACTAACAGAATTTTAATTCAGTCTTCTCAAGCAGCTCTCTATCTTTTGTGCTAGAGGATGTACGCGAAGATCTGTAGTCTTTCATAGCGTTTTCACCTGTCGCAAGTCTCTACCAACGAAATATACTTTCCATTAGCGGATCATCTTCATACTGAAGAACTTTATCGAACAAACCAGGCTTCGTTTCCGCTCCACATGAGCAGCTGAGCAGCAAAAATTTTTCAACTCTTATCTGTGGCTTTAAGTCGTCGGTTAGAAAATTCTTGTATAATGCTGTTGTGAGTTTGCCTTACTTTACGGGTGTTATTCTAACGTTGTTACTCATCTGCGAAATCATTTATCACAACGGCCATTAAAAGTACATAGCGTTATTCAGCTGGCCTACCGGTATTGTTTCATGCAACCAAGCTATGCATCACGCTGAACTGCTAGGATAATGTTGTATTATGAGCAAATTAGAGTACATAATCCATCAGTTCATTATTTAAGATATTATTTATTTTATTGTAACTCGATGTTCCACATTAATTTCACTCTTTGATACCCGCGAGTACTAGACTCACACAATAACAACAGGCGGGCAAAATAAGGATACAATACTTATATGTTAGTAAGGAGACGGCCGGCTATTGGCTTAGAGAACCGTCCAACACTTTGAGGAACACATTCTTGAGGTGCCTTTCTGCGTTTCAACCCGGCCCTCACCTCTCAACGGTGTGAGGAGTCGCCGGAAACCACACGTGTTTCGGACTCCACGTTACGTTGTAGGTCTCCTTTCCCCAGTTGGGTAACTGGGGTAGCCTAGGAACATGCAAGTCGCCGAAGTGACGCCCAATTGAAAGACTTGCACCAGGCCAATGAGCCACACTAAATTATTATTATCGTGGCAGTTTCCATCAGAATGTCATCCATTCTTGTACCAAAATATCCCCTAATTACTTGAACGGTGTGGGAGCTGTAATTTGGGTCCTCATTCTCTACTCTAAAACCCCCCGTGACTGTTCAATTATGTACAGACATGGCGATTTTACTGTCCAAAAGTGATGTCTGATTATTTTATAGTTTCCACAAAATGCGCATGAACGTTTTTAGCTGTGTTTGTGGGTGCATCAAAATTCTAAAATATGGCAGTGTTTGTTAGCAATATGTTACTCATAGTAAGCAGCTCGTTGCCGAGTATGGTGATATATTTAGTCACAGTTATCCAACCTGTGAGAAAACATTTGATGGACCAGTTAGAGAAACAGTAGAATACCGTGATTGAAATCGTGATTCAACCGCCCCATGCTTAAGTGCAGGATGTAAGAACCTCCTCCAAGTGACTAAACCTATCTTGAAAGTGTAGGCGTAGTTGAGATACTGTAGAAGATGTTGAAGGGGTGCCGCACACAGTCTATCAGGGATCTGCGAGTTAAGCTGGCCCGTCTTTGAGTCAGACTTGTGAGCCCACGTGTAGGCATCCCTCGTACTTGTTTTGTAGGAATGTTCTCAATGACGTAGTCCCTTCGTAGCTAGCTAGACAGCACACTGGAGTATTGATGGAATTGCTATTACAAGAGACGAAATATTTACTCGTTACGGGCAGGTGTTTTATCTAAATAACAAATAACAATTATGGGGCTTTATTACTAGCCACACCATAATGAACAAACTATTTAGAGATTCTGAGGCTGACAATTATGAGTTTACTGCTGGCACTGAGAGCATGGTTCCTATGAGACAGGTACAGACTAAGTCCTAACGCCGACTGGCTACAGTGTCGCGAAGCCGAGACCTTCTATAAGCTTCGTACATTTTCGGAAGTTTTCTTATATGTTCGTTATAGGCACTGTGATTAATTTATTTATCTATGTGAACACTATTAAGGAAAACGAAATGATTATCACCTACTTATTTTGACCCCTAGTCTGCTACTAAGGTCTATATGCCACCAAAGCATTGTTAAATAAAAACAGTAATAAATTAAAGATGGTAGATTCGCACCATTTTCTTCGTACTTCATTGGCGTAAAGGCACGGCGGGCACAATGGACAATCTCACGTAGGTAGCAGTCTGGAGATTTCCCTACCCCACATTCCAGTTATCAAATGACTAGGTTTTATCATCGTAGCAGCACTTCCTTCACAGCTTTGAGTTGCCTTCCGTTATTAAGGATATAACAACTGCAGGTCTTCCATGAATGTCTTCCAGCCGTATTGTTTTCATCGAAATAGCATACGCTTGCTTCTAATTTTGTGTAGTTTAACGACCTTTGTAACTTCCTTTTAACAAATGCTGTCTGAGTTTTCGTTCACATAAAAGTTTTAACGATTTCAAGTAATCACTCGTCCTTTGTCCAATGATTTTCTCGGAATCGAATTGTGTTGCAGGTATGCAGGGTATAGTACTGGGCGATAACTTTATATACAGATATTGATTAGAGCTTTAATGGGATGAGAATTTTCCACGACAACTACGTAAACATACTTTTACAAAAAATACGAATTTTCCTAAATGAAAAATTGGTGTTTGAGAGATTTGTTATACATATATTTGAAAGACCCTTACTATAGATGTTCCGCAACAGCATAGGCTTCTGTTCAACATCTCAGACGTAAAACATTATTTTTTACAAACCATAGCTATTACTATCTGTCCTGAGAAACTGTGTTCTTCTTGTTACGTGGATGAAAAACAGCACGCGTTAGAACGGTAAAAATTTTCTACTATACGAACAACATAACATATCGCAGGGAAATATGATCTTCTGCTAGCCTACATGCTATTATTCGGCTGCTAAAATCTGAAATGATTAGTTGAGAGTCGTTGAAAGTATGTATTTAAGCAATGGTACTCCAGGGCGCCGGGTAAAGGAACATTTTTACTGTAAAAGTGTAACGAAATAGAATTTTCATGTCGTGACCAAACGAGAAAACCACAGCCTCCTCAAGATAGGCAAAATAAATATCAACAATAATTTCTGCAGTTTGATTTTGAATTCCCTTCCTTGCAACTTTGTCTTTAAATATTCCTTCTCCATTTAAATATTGTGCCTTGAATTTTTGTATTATTGTGTATTCCATAATACTGTGCTGAACTCACGAGTACATTTAGCATAATGCGATCAATGTAAGGTCACCTTGCAACGAAACGCGCGGCTACTTCCTGTAGGAGGTTAGAGTCCTCCATTGGACATGGGTGTGTGTTTGTCTTCTTAGGCATTATTTAGGATAAGTAATTTATAAGTCTAGGGACAGATGATACAAGCATTTCAACATTTGAAGTACGTGGGGCCCTCTTAACCCTTTCAGTCCCACATTATGAATTAAGCTTTGGAAAAATTAAAATTCAATGTTTCCTGTATTAATACAGTGCACTAAACATCGAAATATGTGTTCTAAAATTTTTAATCGTAAAATTGTGTTTTTTAAATTCTTTTATATGTCATGTATTTCATGCACAACACACACGTTTGTATCGAGGTATATTATTACTCGGGACGTTATTTTGTTGATAGTTAACACTGTCAGATAAATAATATTGGCATAATCTTCGCCACAGCACCAAAGACAATTCACTGCTGAAATAAAATAACATGAAACTCACTCACTTTCACATTTGCAGCAACGTAACACAACCTATAAGTCGGGTAGATTAATGCCTCTGATGTGGCAAGTAAGGAAATGTCGTACTAGAAACTGGTGCTTCATCAACAACAATGCGACTTTAAGGGATTGATACATACAATACAATACGTAGTTGTTGAGGAACAACAATGGGAATGAAAGTATTCAGCTTTACCGTTGTTTATACTTCATAAAATGAAAAATAATTATTACATTACATTGTTTTAAACAACAATTATTGGTAAAAAAAAATTCTTCCAGGTGTGCGAACCATGTTCACCAAGTCTCTACTGAGCTGGCTGTTCCAATTGTAAAGTACACCGCGTTAGCATGCACAGCGGTTAGTTTTAAATGGCTGGGATGATTATTAAACGACTGTTTCAAGGGTAAAATTATTTATTTTTCTTACATTTTATCTCTAGTGTTCTCAAGATTTTTACTTCTGATAACGACCCATAACAGATGACAATAGTAAATTATAATAAATCAACAAAATTCGCTCAAGAAATTTATGAATAATATCAGATAATCGGTAAAAAAAGTGACGTAAACCACAATTAAACAGATGAAACATTCCAGAGATTTCCCTGAAGATGTCGTTCATATAGAGAACGAAACCTGTCTGGCGAAGCTTACATAAAGATAAAGCGGCGTGTTTAAAACCGAAAAGCTATTAACCATTTTCGAATTTTTATATAGTCACTGTCTACTAGGGGATTTATTTGATATTATCGAGACGTACAACAAATCGGGTTTAATATGGGTGCCAATGAAAATAAATGTAAGGTTCGTAGGCGGGCCAAAGAAACGGCGTGAAATCCGCGAGAGTGATCGGATTCTGCCATCAATTTTCTGGAGACGCCCACCTCCCGCCTCCCACAGCGTCCGCCGGGTGATCATTACTGGAGCCGGTGACCGAAGAGTCGGAAAAAATTTAATTAAAGTGGCGCACAAAAGGGAGAGATTAATTAGTTGACTCATCTTCCGGACGCGTGACGTCGCAGGCTTGGCCTGGAATGCTGGCTACCCGCACAGCGCGCTGCGGGCCGGAAAAACCGTGGCACGGTCACAGCTCAGGTTTGCGACCAGCCCACACCATTGGTTGAGCTAGTGAACGCTCGTGAGGCGGGGTTGACTCGCAGCCAGCTGCCACTTTCTGCCGATTCTGTGTGTTAAATTCCAGTCATCTCTACCGTGTTTGAGTGACACAACTTCACGGTGATTTCTTCCGTTCCCTCGTATCCTTCCAAAGTGATACTGTTTCAACGTCTACATATATACGGCGCACGATGTAGCCACAGACATATTATTAGACTGGCAGTCTTGCTTCTGTGGCTCAAGCCTGACGCCGCCATCTTACTTCACCTCACGCCAAAAAGTTTACGTATTGCACTACTGTGATCCGTCACGGAATCTTTTTCGTAAGCTTTATCAGTTGGTTTAAACATTCTTTGTGTTTGAACTAGTACTTTCGTAGGAGCTGAATCTAGCACATACATAAAGGCAAGCTGTAGTGATCGGAAAACTACTCAGAAGAATAAAGATACGTTCCATAAAGTTTCGGGATTGCAGCCGGATTTCGTCGACTTCTTGCCACGATATTTCGGCTGACAACCGTTCAGCCATCTTCAGGTGAGTGCGTTCCACGCACTCACCTGAAGAAGGCTGAACGGTTGTCAGCCGAAATATCGTGGCAAGAAGTCGACGGAATCCGTCTGCAATCCCGAAACTGTATGGAATATTCCGTACGCAGGGAAAACTTCAAGAATCACATAAAGATACGTATTATCCACGATAAATAACACATTTGTAACTTAAAGACATTATGCAATAAAACCTAAATGCTGCTTTAAATATAATTATTTTATTACAGTATAGACATATTTCGGCTTTTAGCGCCATCGTCAGGTGATCTACGAAAAATGTTACATTATAAATACATCAAATTTTATGATTGTCGTAATTGTAAATACTATTACGAAATATTACATACGTCTGTTGGTCCTGAAATCCATATACATCGATGGTTTTATTGCTGTCAGTCATTTATTTATTGCTTTGAATTTTAATTATTGCAATATTTCTGATGACTTATGTTCTTTAATTTTAATTATTGCAATATTTCTGATGACTTATTTACGTTGTGATGTGACAGCTTTTTGATAACCAGAGATGTAATATGGTTACATACTGTTTGTTTATTATTACGATAATCTTTGCTATCGGTATTTGAGAGGTTGCTTAATGTATGTCTCTGCATAAGTCGAGAAATTTTGTTATCTTAGCCGCATCGTTATTGACATGTGTGATCTTTGTATCATAAATTTATTAATCTTTGCTACTGAAATTTCGTTCGTGTGTAATCTAAGATGGTCTAAAATTATTACCCATTTTCTTGGTGTACGATATCAATAAAATTTTCTATGTAGTTTTTATGTTTTAAGTCTACTTGTTCATTTAGTATTTCAGAGTGGTGGTGTAGTGAGTGTAAATATATTTCGATTTCTTCTAGAATGTCCATAACTTATCCTTTAGGTGTTACATGTAAAATTTCGACTGGTAACAGATTAATAAAAACTGCAAAATAACGCGACCCCTTACTGTATTTATCGAAATAAACTGTAAATTTCGTAAGAAAACTCAAAATAATAAAGATACGTGTTATCTACAACAAATAGCTCTATTATAATAACAACACTATTGAAGGAAATGCCGACGTTTAATTAAATTGCTAACAGCTTAATAAAAGCAGCAAATGAATACTAGACCTACTATTGCTGTGCGTATCTCCTATTTTCTATACAAAAAAATTACAGCTGTATACAATACACGAATTGAACCTTATGTAAAACGTGTAAAGACGGCGTAGTGGCATTAGTTCATCCGTATTTTTATGTGTGTTTTCTGTAATATCACACACGACTGCTCACACGTTTGTAGTGTAGAAATATGGCGGCAAGACGTCAGTGACACCTATGATACTGTATACAGCATTGGCAGTCTAGTATTATATGACTGTGGATGTAGCATAGCGTATCATGTGGCAACCGAAGACCACTACACCGACATCGATACAGCTTCGGGAACTCTAACAGTTGGCAGCATAAGTTTATGGATTCCCGCTAGAGGCCAGGCACACATGAATAGTATCACGTGCACGAAACTTGATTGGTCGCTGAATAGTTAAACAGTCAGCGCATTTGGTCGTTAGAGAGACTAGAACGTTTTCATCCGGTCTGTGCGTTCTGTTCATTAAGTGTATAATTCGAATCAGCAATGCTACGATCCATCAGATAGAGTCTACGATTAACTGTGTACATATTTAGGTCTTCTGTGTATGACGTTATACATGTGTTGCAGCGTAAAATTTTGGGAGCGACTATAAAGGAAAAAATCTTCAAGAAACATCATTTATTTTTACCCTCTTTGCATGCACGTATCTCTATAAAAGTAAATATTACGATCTCAACTGGTATTTGTATTTCAAGACATTAAAATAAAGACCCTCCCCAAAGAATCAGCATAGAGGCTCTTAATCTTAGCTAAGAAAGTAAATACGAGCGCCGTACCTCACAAAAACATCGCGAAACACAACATAACTAAAATTAACAGAACGTAGTAAAAGGGAGAAAAAAAAACTTTTCTCCTGTTCAAAAATATTAATTAAAACGCGGTAAATTCTATAAGGTCGGTACAGCGAGTGCTAGCCAAACCACGTAGAACCGAATAGTCAGACATCACCTCTTACAAACAATCTAGCAAAAATATTAATAATCCCGAAAACCGGACGAAAACTTAATATTGATTCAATGAAGGTGATTATTGGGGATATTGATCTTATTAAGCACAGATAGAGGGAAAATAGTCAATGTCTGGAACCATCGCCAATCATGTAAGTCACCACGAAAAATCCACTGATTCCTCGTACATCACTCATCTGTAAGGAAATGTTTATCGCTGTGTAGCCGTATATTTAGTTGCTGGGCCATGGAGCAGATGGTTCATGTCCCTCTCAAATACAGTTTTAGGTAAGTCCAACATTACGTGCAAAGAAAAGGCAAAAGAAAAAAAAAAATATATCACAGATATCGGGAAAGAAATTAAGGCACATTGGAATAGAAACGTTATGAAAGCTCACTGAAGGTGATTATTTGCTTCTACCGGGCATTGTGGACTCAGAATTATCGAAGACTGGAAAACGGGGGAATACATATTCAACTTGCTCATTACGAAGAATAAAGGAAAAATCTATAACGGACATCGTCAATTATTTTGAATAAAAAACACACGCACTTGTAGATTAAGCATAATTCCGTGATACTAACCAGTAAATTTAATTGTAAGGCTTGAAGCTAATGGCTCATGCTCCATTCAAAAGTCCGTTACAACTGCAAGTCCCTCATAATTCTGGATTTCTACCTCTAAAATACAAATCTCGCCCCACATTTGACCTCGCGGATGAGTGACAATATTATAGTATTATCTACAGAATTATTCAAGTAAATCTTCACAATTACACATTTCATATCAGACCTCACTATAATCACTTCTGCTCTCCACTGGTTCCTCGGAAATTCTGCCTAACATGGCTGACCCCTCGCTCCAACCGCGTTCGCGTTCAACTTCGCTAGGCAGAGCTCTCCCATTGTCTGGAATCGTAACGGATCCACCCCCACCTAACCACCCCCAAAGATTCGCAAACTGCCGGCTAGCATTCGCTGGTTCTACAAGAAACCTCTTTGCTGATCGCTCAGAAATCAAAGGTTGGCTATCCTACTCAGGACCAAATGTTTCTGCTAACCGGCTGTTTTCACAGCATGTCTGGTGCACACACACACACACACACACACACACACACACATTCATTCAAGGAAGGAGAGGTGGGAGGTGTGGAGGCTGGCTCATTTTCTCTATTGATAGCATTTACTTGACTAGTGGCCTCTATCCCTAACCTGAACTACAACAAAACATGTACCAGAAAGATCTTCTTAGCCTACACAAAGATTAAAGGACTCATCAATCTTGTTGCCATTAATTAAATAGAATAAAATGATGAGAGAATGTAATGAAGCGATTTAACAGTACCGCTGCACGACTAACCCTCCATACATATCCTCCCCCCTCCATATTTTCTCTTTTTCACTCTCTTTCTCCCGCTTATTTCTCCACCTCCTCTCTTGGTTCTTCTCCTCTATGTCTCCCTTTCAGCAAACTAATATAATTCTCCCCACCCTCTCCTGTTTCATCCATCCTGTTGTATCCATCTACTCCGTCCCCGCTACGCTCAGTCATGTTTATCAACATTGATATTACATTGAGGAGCAAGTAACAGAAGCTGTCTGTTTTGTGATCAACAGTTGAGATATATCTTGCATGATGTGAAAATCTGGATGTGTTATAAGACTTGCTGTTACAGAAACTTTTTTTAAAAAATAAGGTAGATAAAGTATGAAATTGAATTAAGTGTAAGGAAGTTGTAGGCAAGTACGCAACAGGTAAGAAATTCATACGGATTAGGGCTACAAGGCGTACATGAGGGTAAAGCGGTGTATGTTTAGGGTGTTGACTGTGGTATTTTTGTGTAAATGGAACCATTAGCAATAGTTAGATGGGTGACAAGAATCAAAAATGAAAAATTCTGACTGTTAACGAAATGAATTATGAAGGAAACAGCTGATGACATACGGAAAGTACACTAGATTCCACAGGGAAATGGTAAGAAAATTTATGTTAACCTTCCATTAAATATTGTTTCCCCAGGACATTACATTTTTATTAATGCAGTTATATGCTGCTTTAGCGTGGTGTGAAAACTTAGTTTTTAAAGAATATTTTGATGTCGAATAAGAAAGTGAAGAGATCAAGAAGATGTCTCTTTGTGTAAAACAATATTCTTTCCGTAGAAAATGGTGCACATAATAATTTATTCCATATTGAATCGATCTTGAACAGCATTTACTAGGGAACTAAGAGCTTTGAATGAAACTAGACAATCACTACACTACTCGTTTATGCAGACGATATTGCTTCTAGAGCTGAATTCATACGTATTTGGTCACAGTTTAACGAACTGTTAACCTCTGAAAATAAATGTAACATTGTCCTTCTTCAGGAGGATATAGTTACAAAACTGTAGATCCATCGAGTAAGACAACTCCAGACTGTAGCCTTAGTTCTTGTCTTCGTGTCAACATCAATGTACGACGAGAACAATGAAAAGGTCTTTTATCCTGTGAAACTGTGATATGTGTAGCCACTGAGGCGAGGGCGTGATGTGCAATCTCTCGTTAGCCGCTGCCAGCGATGTCATTACTTCCTATATGAAACCCCAGGATATATACGAGGTCCCTAGACCGCTGCTGCTACGTTCTGGATAGTGGTGGTAAAACTGGAACACAGAAAAGCGACCAAAGAGATACGACACTTAGAAAGGACACGGTACCTATGAACCCTTACCCAACGTACGGCGAAATCACTGTGTGGCTTGCGTATTCAGTGATTTCCACAACTATTTATAGAATTATATGTGATACCTTTGTGGTAATGTAAATCAATGTATTAATGCACTGTTCGCTTTCACAGGTGGTATTTCCATCCCTGATTTTTATTACTATGGCATCATATAGTGATCAAAGCTAGGTTTCTCTGCCTAATATTAGCGTTACAACGCAAGAGAAACTATCAGACGCCATAAAGACACTGAATTGATACGCAACGGTGCCATACCGCAACCTTAGGAAACCGTATCATGATGCGATATCGATTGTTCCATGGATACTTGGAAATAGTTCTACTTGACGAACTCGTTTTTGAAAGGACTATCAGAGTTAAGGAAAAAAAGGACGAATAAATCAGGCGCATTAGATCTCACACATTCAATAACAGCCGTTTCGTTGGCAACTGGAATAGAGAAGGGGTGGGACAATGACACTAGCATGGAAAGTACTCTCCACCATACACCGCAAATTCAGAATTATTTATTTATCCACCAACAGCCGTAAAGTCTGTGTTGTTTCATTTACATAACCGATTTCGTTATTAAATGCCATCTTCGGACCACGTTATAACTTTCATCCAGTTGAAATGTCGTAATGGCCGTATATACCGGTTACTTAATAATAATTCATCAACTCCTGAATAAAAACAGGTCACCTCACACATGTGACAGCAACTTTTGAATCCTTCGTCAGTAGAGCTTCCTCCACATCTTGGATAAGAACACCCGGTAAGAAAAAAGAGTGTACACCAGTATTCTATCCCGAACATTCCTCCATTTCCCTGAGGGGCTCCATCGCCCGCATAACTTTAACGTATGTACCTTCAGTGAATATACTAATGCGAATCAGTACGACACATTTAGCTACTCAGAAAGTAGGAAACGTCTGATATCTTGTTCTAAGTTGATAATTACTTTCAGCATTCTTTGGGCCAATACATGGACTGAGCTTATGATACGCGAGACTTGCGACTTTACGTGATCTTTTATAGTGTTCATTGAACAAAACTGTATTTGCCAAACACAAACGTACTAGGGTATGTACAGTCCTGTTAAGGGAATACGGCTCGAAGCAGTCTCAGCGTCGAACCGCAGGCGTCTGCTTCCATGCTCAGAAAATACATTAACGGCAAATAGCAACTAGTACCTGCGATCCTACAGTCAAACACTATGTGCATAGGCTATCATTTACGAAAGGATAATGAAATACTTAATAAAGAGAAATGGATAATTTATAAAAGAGGTATTGTTCTAACGTTTGCAAATGATGTAGGCAACGCCAGATAACTCAGCTGAATAATGTTTATTCAAACTCATGTTTTGAACTAAAGGAAATGGTCCAACATAAAAGTAATAAATGGAAATAAACCTTATCAAATTAACAGAACCGATGCGCTAAAAGCGCAATGGGAATGGTATCATGCTACGGACTGGCGTTCGCTCCTGTCGGAGGTTCGAGTCCTCCCTCGGGCGCGCACATGCGTGTTTTGTGTCAGTGGTGTGTTGTCCTTACTGTAAGTTAGTTTAAATATTTTAAATGTGTTTATTTCCGTCAACAGTTGCTATAAAATTGTTTCATAACATGTTTTGATCACTTGGATCATCTTCAGATCTAAAAAACAAAAGTAAAATAGCTATGTACAATTTGATAAATTTACTAAGGGTTAATTGACAATAGTTAATTTATACATAAATGGATAGATTTTTCTTTACCTTATAGTTGCGTCCGCAACTCGTCTGGCTGAGTACTAATTGGTACTGAGTTTTACAGTTCAAAGTAGGCATTTTTAATTTGGTTGCAGGTGGTGGTGGGGAGGGAAAGAGTAGATGGGGGGGGGGGGGGGCAGGGATTGTAATGGATAGGTTCAGCCCTAACATTCCGTACATTTGTTTGTTATAAAAATAATTTCTAAATTTCTAAAAGTGATGTTCTTGAATATATCCAGACATAAAAATTATAAAACTGTATGTTATATCAGTTTAAAAATGTGGTACGATAATTAAAAAATGCATACGATATTTAAAACATTGAATGTGTAAAACAGAGATGTATAAAATTACATATGTCATACTTTAAAGTTTTTTTAAACGTCAGTTTGTTAAAATATCATTAAAATGTTAAAATATAAAAATATATACAATTTTTATATAAAAAAACTTATATAATACAGTATGGTATGGGCGTTAATTGCCTCTGCCGCTACTTGGTGGCGTTGTGCGGCGCGCAGTTTAGTTTAAATAGTTTCTAAGCCTAGGAACGATGACTGCAGCAGTTTGGGCCAAAAGGTTTACAAACATTCGAATATTTGAATGGTAACAAAATCTTCAGCTAAATTATCATTGATGATGCTCAGACGCTAATCCATTTTACCATCACACAACTTGAAATAATCGTCAGTTCAAAATAATTTAAATCTTAGTTCGACGAATAACAATACTCGTAAATTCTCGTGTACATTCAAGTACACTGTTCAGTTATAATTCCTAAATGAAACCGGAATACCTTAAGGTTTTTAAACTGGCTCTCAACAGCCCTTACCGAAGTTAAAAGTCTCGACAAAGTGGCCGTTTGCTACACAGATTATAAAACTGTCGCAAACGAATCACTTCAGCTACCCACGCAGGTCTTCCTTCTTTCAAGACGGAATATAATGCTTTCTTATAGCTCTTCCTCACGAACAGTCCATGTATTTTACTTGACCACAGCAATATCCTGGCTCAACCTTTATATCATTGGCAGACAGCCATACCCTCCAAAAGAAGCAGATTTCTTAAAAGACAAGATTTGTTTTGAATTTGATCACTTCCTCACTAACTTAATATTGTGATAATATTAACCCGAAATGGTATAAACATTTAGTTACCTTGGTACAATAATACAAATAATGTTTGAAATATAAGTAAGCAAGCCTTCGTGAGTTTGAACGTTCATAGTACACAGTATTTACTAAAGTTACTTGCAAAATAGACATATATTCTTTAAATAGTTACACAATTAAAATGTGGCCATCACGGAACGCATGCTGTCATAATTGAGTAGTAAACATCTCCATGTTACATAACGCCCCACTCACAACATCTACCACTATAGCAGATAACTGCTTTTCATAGAATCTTTGTTTCAATTTGTGAGATCTTCTTGGAAACCAAGCCAGTTATTTTAGATGGTGTTCATTGCAACAACCTACTTAACACCTTCTACATCTACATATATACTTTACAATTCACCGTGAGGTGCGTGGTGGAGGATACACTGTTCCACTACTAGGCATTTCCTTTCCTATTTCACTCCCAAATAGAACGAGGGAAGAAAGAATTATATGCGTCTGTAAGAGCCCTAATTATCTTGCTAAAATTTCTTATCTAATTAGTTTATACGAAGATTTATAGTGACTATATCAATATTATATATCTATATTTGTATAATAAATATAATGACGTGAATATCGTACTGTAATATACTGACAAAAGAATAAATATAATGATCTGACAATTGCAGATCGACATAATGACATAACAATTTATATTACATAATGTAAACAAAAGTAATCACATAAGAGTGAAATATACTCACAAATACAAAAATTATTTGAAACATTAGTTTATGTTGTCATACGATTACCAAATCATTTCATTTATTGTATAAATATAGAAGTATACTATTGATACAGTAGCCATAAATGTTGGTAGATAAGTAATTATACGGCACATTATGGCAAGGTTTTTAATAGGGTTGGGATTGGGAGTGGCAAACGGATGGACAAGGATCTTGTAGAGGTTAGGTGGATGACGGAACACTACTTTAGGAGGGGTAGGAAGAATCTTGGGTAAGATGTCTCTCATTTCAGGCTCTGATACAAAACCTTACCAATCCACCCACCCTGCACTTCCTATTCCAGCACTCTCACAGGCTTATTCTACCACATCAGATATCGGGCCCCCTGTGGAAGCAGATATGCTCAATTATTGCATAGCGTTTCCTATTGTTATGAAGGCGAACCTGCTGTCCAGCAGTGGCCACCGGAAAATTGTTGGCAAAAAGTAAGATGGACTACCCGAGACATCTGGATCCTCCCTTCCACCACCAGCTCTTCTGAACTGCGCAGATGAGAGTTGTCCCTTCAACACGTTCTACGGTCCCGCAACCATCCTGGCCTCAGCCTATGATGAATTACCATACCTACACCCTGTACCTAACATTATTTCTCTCCCCCTCCCTGCCCTGCCTATCCCTGCAAATCATGTATTTCTTGCAACTGTGTGTCACCCGTTACAATACCTCCTTAATTAACTAATGTTAATCTTAGGACCACCTTTCATGACACTGCCCATTCAGTTCAATTGCTATTCCACATCCTTTGCTGTCTTCGACAGAATTACTACGTCATCGGCAGACAGCAAAGTTATTATTTCTTCTTCCTGTAATTTAATTCCTTCTGCAACTTCCTCCTTCCCTTCTTTGAGGGTGTCGATAGACATATCTGATGAGAGCACTAAGTAACCTAAGTATGTGTATTATATTCATTTTAAATGAAACTTTTTCTGATATTTTTCAAACAATTTCAATAACAGTCGATGCAATGTTCAAAATCTAAATACGCATGTAAGTCGTTAATTAAAACTTCCGGGCTAAGTTGCCGTGGTCCAACAATAAAACTTCTTACTCCCGACGTTTCGTTGAATCGACTCACCCTTGAAGATGTTGTCCGCAGTAGACAACGATACATCGGGAGTAAGAAGTTTTATTGTTGGACCACGGCAACTTAGCCCGGAAGTTTTAATGAATGAAGACGCCGGCCTGAAAGCCTACATACTATGACACATATAAGTGTTTGAACATAAGGGTAACTACTTCCAGGGGCATTCGGATAAATCATCTGAACTAATATACCTCATATCGGTGAAACGTTTCATTTTAGTTGTTTCATTGTTTTGACAATCCAACTGGGCATGTAGTTTCATTTTTGCAGCAAGTTTCTAATATGGCCATCGGATTGGTGCATAATTATTTTTATTTTTCAGCGAAGTTGGCATCTGAGGATGGCATCAAGTTCTACTGAGAAAGCAATGGAATATTTTTTAATCCAAGCAATGCTGACAGTTAATCTACTAAGTGATGAGAGGTTTCCCCAGAAAATTTGTTATACAGAAATGAAGAAAATATCAAATTAAACAAATTACGTATGTTAACTTTACACCAATACAATGGCTGTTCATTACTTTAAACTTACAATTTTGACATTACCAGAGATATTCTCATTGCCAAAGTCATACGAAGGGCTGTGTTGCCATCTACACTGGCCACATAAATAACACTTCCTCCATTTCTGGTTGCAGTTCACCGTCTCCGAAGATATCACCCACTGTCCTAGAGGGAAAGTTGGGAAAAGTTTTACACATCGACCACGACCTCTCATCATGGAAGGTTTAAGTGAGAATTATGGTTCTCTTCAACCATTTATACACATTTCATTTAATTTAGTCACGTTTAATCTAGCGGCTGCAGGAACCTTTTCACCTTTCCCAGTATATTCAAAAATGTTCAAATGTTTGTACAACTTATGGGACTTAACTACGGCGTCATCAGTCCCTAAGCATACAAACTACGTATGAACTAGCTAAGACTAAAGACGGCACAAATATCCATGCCCGAGGGGGGATTCGAACCCCCGACCCTAGTGGCCGTGCTCACCGTGAATGGAGCACCGCGGCCGGCTCCCAGTATGTCTTCCGACCCTCTATCTCTACTGATGACCAGCTCCTGCGCTTCACCCACTTCCTTTCCGTTCAGCAAAATTCCCGTTGTGCCGCTATTTTCGTGTACCTAGACATCAAGAAGGCTTACGACAGATTTTGAAATTCTGGTCTCCTTTACAAACTCCAAACCTACGTCCTTCCTATTAACTACGACCTTTTGATTGCATTCTTTCTCTCCCACCGCTCATCCTGTGTCACTGTCAACGACTCTCGTTTTTTCTACCCATCCGCCGGGGTGCCCCAGGGCTCCGTCCTCTCGCTTCTCTACTTCCTCTATTCGGCAGACTTGACGCAACCTTAGCCTCCCGTTCACCTCCTTCAGTATACTGCCGACACCGCCTTCTCGTCCTTGTCCCTCCTTCGCTCGCTTTCAACACCTTTTCCAGTCTATTTGAATTCTCCACTTGGTGTAACCAGTGGCTCGTCTTCGTCAACCCCACAAAATCCCAGGCAATCAACACAGGTCGTACCACCCGTTCCTTCCGTCACTGCGACCTGTACCTTACAGTCCACAAACTACACTGCACAAACTTTCACCCTCAAGTACCTTGGCCTCACCCTTGCCCGCACCCTGTTCTGAAAACGTCAGCTCCAAACTGTATGTCAGAAAGCCTTCTCCCGTCTCAATCTTCGCTCCTCTCCTTTACACCATCCTTTACACCTACCGTTCCCTGATGCTTCCCGTCCTCTGTAGTTTCCACCCCACATGGGTTTCCGCTCCCCCCACCTACTACAACTCACTCCAGGTCCTTGAACACCACACCCTCCGCCTCTCTTACCGTACCCGTCAGCCTCTCCCACGCGGATCATTTATGACCGTATTCCTTTCCACACCTGCTACAGTTCCTTGAACATATCATGATCCTTTACATCCCCCCCCAAAAAAGACCCCCTTCTTTTTACATCCCGGGCGTGTGCTACGCCGTTATCACTACATCCCTCCCTCCCTACATGTCAACACTTTCCACATCCCATCCAAGAGTAACTTTCGCCCGCTCCGGGATGGCGCCCTCTGTCCTGGTATCTATCCCTCCTACCAGGCCTGATCTTTCCCCTTCACCATATATGACGTGGCCACTTATCCCCCTCCCTTCCTTCTTCCCTCCACTTCCCCCTTCCTACGCTCTCCTGTAAAGTGCTTGTGCTCTCCTTCCCCGGCCCCCTACCTCCGCCCCTCCCCATAATATGTGCCACATTTCGTTCTCCGTTCCCCTGCGGGTCCTGCCCACTATTCGCAGTTTTAATCGTGTGCTACGTCTAGTGTTCTTTATCATGTTTGTGCTCTTACATTTTTATTCACAACCGCCGAACAGTCAGGACATGTGTGCACGTTTTAAACTGTCTCCGTCAGTTTTGCCGACTAGATCTTAAAGACTCACACTGTGAATTTTAGCCACCGTGGCATCGTGTGAATATTTAGTGTTTTATGCTCCATGTGCTTTTAATTAATTATCCCAATTTTATTCCTTGTCAGTCTTTTAATACTAATTTTTCTAACCATTCTGTATTTTGTCACATTGTAAATACATGTATTACACTTGGCTGCAGAGCAGCGCGCAAGCCGCTGACGGCGTGCCTCACGGGTCTTTAAAAACACTGAAGGAAGAAAAAACAGGAACCTTTTTCGTTACTAAGATTTTTTCAAGACCTAAATCCACTCTTGGAATCAACGGGGGATAACCTGAACGAAAAAGTTGCTATTAACCGTACGCAATCCCCACTCTCATCCTTCTAGTGCCACAGTACTCCAGTACCTCCGTATTTAACTTAGAGTTGATAGTTAAACAGATGCAATGTCCTTCTTGACTGTGGTAATTATTTATTTAAATCAGGGGTCTTAAATTTATTACGCAGTGAGGGCCACTTGTCAAGTTTCGATTTTCTATGGGGGCCGGCCAACATAGATTGCGGCTACCGAAAATTGTAATACCAGCCGTATAATTTGACCTGTAATGTCAACAAGATGGCGGGCACCCCTATTTCAAGCGTATATCATAAGACCATCACATTATCTCTCATTACACCCTCAAACGAACATTAATAACATGCGAATCATTTAACTCACCCAAATACTTCATAAACAGGATCTGAGAAAACGCATTTTATCATAGAGAGAAAACTACAACGAAATTTAATATTATTTGACAGTGAAACGTTTAGGTAATCTTCTTTACTCTTCAGTACACTTTCTGTGACGTATGAAATTTTTACCACAATTCCACAAAATCTTGAATTCAGTAGACAAACATAGCCTGCTGCACGAGTAAAATATTTTCTAAGCCATCGCAACTTTTCTGTTTGTATTTCGTAAATATCAGATAAGATTTTTTTTCACATCTGTAGGTTGTGGCAAATTCTTGTACAAAGTTTCTGAAAAATCTGTCTGTAATTAACAAGGAGCTCTTCATGTAAACAGTGAGTGGCTTCCCCCGTTTTGAAATGTCCAGTTCTTAAACTTACGTTCGTAATTTCAGTTTTCTGAATCCGTTTTCTTAAGATTTTTTTTGTTTAAAATAAAGTCCACGTTTTAATGTTTCGAATTTACATTAACGTACATTGTCACTAAATTGATCAAACCACATGTTTCTCATAATGCGGCGCATATTATTCCTTGAAGACAACAATAGCTTCATTACAAAACAGATAAGTTGTTTTGTTCTCTTTGACTAACATAGGGCATTTCACGTCCCATGTTTGACTGAATACATGACTCACTATTGACTCTTCTCTTTTTAGCTTCAACAGACATACTACAAAGAACAAAGAAAGTAGACATATTCACAATACAGAAATCATGAAATTAATCACTGTAGTAAGTGGAACACGATGAACGTAGCAAAACACAGCAATGTACAAGAAATCACAGTCACTTGGAGATATAGCGTTGCTAGTGGGCCTCTTATTTACGAACAAGTTGAGGGATTTTAACGAGTTCTGAGTGGTGCAGTGATCCTAAGAAACTTGTCGCAGAGGTATCGCAGAGGTATACGAATGGAAATCTCATGCAAAATTAAAAAAAAAAAAAAAAATAATGATACGAGTAACAAACAAAAAAAAATTAATAAAAAAACTTCCGCTCTAGCGCGTGCCCGATTCCATCCCTTGACGTAGAAAGTGGTTTTTCTGATAGTTCAACAGGTTACTCTTGTGACCAGTACATTTAGATCCAAAAATAATTCGTTGGTAGACCAAATCTGTAATCTAAATAAAGAGTTCATGAAATTAAGACGAATGTGATTTTGGATTGGTTCTAAGGTCATTATGGCAGCCAGATTTTTATAGTGCCCATTTGTTACTGTAGGTTCAATGCACTTGTTTCGAAATACATTTCCGGAAGTAAAAAAAATCTGCGTTCCTTCCTCGTCATTTGCCGGTTAAAAGCGAATCAAATAACGAGGGCATTCGGATCGACGCATCCGGGTGGGAGTAAATAAAATACATGACGTGGTACCATTTGCTAATGGAACACTCGGAATTAAACAGCGCTCGCTTGGCCACAAGAGCCATTACGGCCTGAATATGTGGCGCGCAATTCAGATTCTGCCTTTAACAAGAACCGTAATTAACTTGGGTTTGTGTGAAATGGCGGCAATCAATTGTTCAGCGGTGGAGTACACATTACGGGCACGTGGCCAATCAGTGCAGCGTGGCGCGGCATAGGGCGGAGATTCGCAGTGGTGACGGGTTGCCGCGGAGAAAGATGTAGTAGAGGCTCCGGTCAGTGACGTGGCTAGCTGTCTACTACACCCCTGAGGGAGTAGGGGAGATGCTGCAATACCCCTAGAGGTCAACATAGAATAAAAATTTTCTGGGAGTAAGACCGCATTGTCATTCTATAAGTGTCTGCCTGACGTTTAGGTCGCTGTTGAAAGTGGTCTTTTTGTGGGTTTTGTGACAACGGTCGCGGAAGCCTCCGCTTACACCACTAAACGTATCTACATCGACATCGAAGCTCCGCAACCGATCGTTTTGGGTTCAGTCAGTACCTGAAGTGGGGATTGAAGTCGTGAACCCAATCGCTGCGGCGGTACGACCTCTTCTTCACGGGACTAAATACCAAATTTTTAACGTGCCGTGTCAGACTTCAGGATCAAAAGTCGTCCGCTCGTCAACAAGAAAAAAAATTGCAAATAATATAATCTTTCTGTATTGTGAAATTTCAATGACAGATCTTTGCGCAGATAGAAGAAGCATATGATTCTAGGTTTGCACTTCTTTAAAACTGTCACTTTGAAATAAATGTTTTAAAGTTCCCTTAAAAATCGAACTGTCAATCAGAAGTTCGTAGTTGTACTGGTTGCTATAGACACATATTACAAGTCCTGTTGACTAATGATCCATTGATATATAAGATCGATTTAATAAAATACTAAAAACTGATAAAAGTCTTCTTGCTTTATCTGTCAAACAAAATAACTTTCAATAAATGTCTTCTTTTAAAATTTAAAATGGTTTGACAGTAAATAATTCTTCCACTCCTATCAATGAATATATTTTTGTAAAATTTCTATAAATATAAAAAAAAATGATGGTTGACAACTTTCGAGACACAATGACATTTATTGCTCTCACAATACAGATCATGACGCAATGACAGTTAAACAAAGACCGATTTTATGGTATTTTTGATTTTCCACGAAAGTTTCTATAATAACGTCAATATCCGCGACGATAACCGCAGATACCAGCATCTTCTTGCCTCGTGGCCGTCGACCCGCGACTTTAAGTGGCCAGATGTTTATTCCTTGAGCTCGGCATCGAAGATGTTGCTCTCGTAGGTTGATTCGCCGTCACAGCACAAAGAACACAAGAAACATACGAAAACTCTTTTAAGAATCACATAACATAAGATATTCACATAAAATCATTTAAAAACATAAAATATAAACATAATCTTCTGAGAAACTGAGCTGACATCAGGTAGAGCGGAGACAAAAATCCGTCCCACTACATCGTGCAGGATTGTGTCAAATGATTACAAATGAGCGGATTTATTAGGCATGAAATATTTTACCCATATTTTTGGATATCCCACAATGAATACAGTTATTTAAAAACATCAACATTTAAGGACTTGGTGAAGGCCCAACAGTTTCAATCACAAAAAATCACAGTATAGAGTGGAACAAACATGAAGGTGTTTTACGTACAATAATAAATAATCTAACATTTAAAACTTTAATCAACAAACAGACTTATCCCATTTAGTGTATGCTTGACATCATTCAAGCCGTGGGTGCGATCTAATGTAATGGAATCTTCATAAGCAGTGGAGCCCAACGCGATAGTTTCAAATTGCTTTATTTAGACCTGTTTCGGCAACTTAGAATTGCCGAATCCGGTCAAAATAAAGCAATTTGAAACTAGTGACCTGGAATCCTCTGCTTATACAGATTCCATCTCATTTAGTCTAGCATTTTCTGACTTTTTTAAGCACTATACTATATCATTCCAAGGCTAGTTTTACGGTCTCATCTGGAGACGGAATTAGAATCCCAGGGAGATAAACAACCTTGCGGTTTGCTGATGACATAGCAATTCTGTCAGAGACAGCATAGGACCTGGAAGAGAAATTAAATGGAATGGGCGGTGTTTTGAAGATATAAGATGAAAATTAAAAAGAGTAAAATGAGGGTAATCGAATGAAGTGTCAGAAAATCAGGCGGTGCTGAAGGAATTAGATTAGGTAGTGAGACAATAAAAGTAGTATATGAGTTTTGTTATTTGGGTAGTAAGATGGCCGAAGTAAAGAAGATATAAAATGCAGAATGGCTATGGGAAGAAATGCGTTTCTAAAGGAGCGAATTATGTTGACATCCAATATTAATTTAAATGTTAGGAAGTCCTTTATGAAAGCATTTTTCTGGAGTGTAGTATTATATGGGAGTGAAACGGGGACGATAAGGAGTTCAGACAAAAAGACGATAGAAGCTTTCGAAATGTGATGCTATAGACGAAAGATGAAGATTAGATGGGTAGATCACGTAACTAATGAGGAGGTGCTCAACAGATTTGGGGAGAAAAGGAATTTCTGGCATATCCTGAGCAATAGAAGGGCATGTTGGTGCGACATATTCTGAGACATCAAGGAATCGTCAACGTGGGGTAAAAATCGTAGACGAAGACCGACGGACGAATACAGTAGGTAGATTCCAAAGGATGTAGGTTGCCGTTCGTATTCTCACATGAAGACAGGGTAGCATGGAGAGCTGCATCAAACCAGTCTGCGGACTGAAGACCACAACAAAAACTGTCACTATTTTTACCATACAATTACCTCATTAAATTTATCACAGGAAATGTGGAAAAAAAATTACCACCGCCTCAATGCCCGTCTTCACATCTTTACTTCAGTCAGTACCTCGCCTCCTCCATTCTAAACTTCACAGAAAATTCTCTTGCGAGCCTTGCAGGAGTAACATCCTTGGAGGAAAGGATATTGTAGAGACAGGGCTTCGCCATAGCCCAAAGTGAAAATTTCGTTCTTGAATTACTTCATTGCTGCGGATGATTTTGAAGAACTACTAGATGATTTAACAAGCAGTCCATTCGTCAATAATTCGCAGTACAAACGTTTCAGTAGTTTAGAGCAACTACATAGTTCTTATGAAACGATCTGATTTCAAATTTAATATTAAATTTTATTATTGCGAAGTCATATGTCACTCTTTCTTATGGAGGACATAGCTTTATTACACACTACTTTTTTATCTGTATACAGTTTGTGCTTCGAATCACAACAATCTTCCCGAGAAATCAGGTATGATGTAAATGTCTGCTCCATACTACCCTCGGCAGGATATCGTGTAACCAAACGAAGGCGACAAAGTCAATGTACAACAGAACAAGATGGTTCCATATCTGCTGATGCTGATCATTTGGTGGTCAGAAAATTCATCACAACATTTATTTACGTAAAGTGACATTGATTCAGAATCGTTTTAGCGTAAGATCCCTACAACAATAAAGGTATATATATATGAAGATTTACTGATATTACTACGTGTTACCTTTTTTGTACTTTTACTAAGCGATTTAAGACTGTTTCTAGCTATGTTTGTAGAGAAAATAGCCGTTACAAGCATTTCAGCAGTTCATGTATTGTATTTGCCAGTTATCTTGCATCTTATTGTTCTGCTTTCCGGGCAGAATATTACATTTCATATTTTTCATCTGTTTATACATTCCGATATGCAAATCCTTATATGCAACTTGTGACACGAATTTAACGTATGGAACAGGCTGAGTCTGAAAATTTAATTTGCCTGTAATAAGCGGATAGCGGTGCGGCACAAAGGTCAGAGTCAACAGTGACGTCACTGAAACATTAACACCGGCAGGCATTCATCGGCATTCACAAGTCACTGGATTCTGTATGAGCTGGGAACTTCTGCTGCGGTAATAAAACATTCACACAGAGAAATAAAGCGCGCTATGCTCACAGACGACAAACGGCTGACGGCAAACGTTGAGTATGCCTGTTTGACATGCTTCTACGCAAGCGAGCTAGTGAATACAAAGCCTGCCCATTAATTTTACAAGCTTCGCCATGTGTAAAGAGCTTTAGTTGGCAAACGAGCAAACAATTCTCGTTTCGATACTTATGGTGTTTCACAAAAGGTCGTTAAATTTGCCTGGGAATTTTTCCCTCGAATCAAATGATGCGATCATTTAAATAGTATTAAGTGATCATTGAGGTGTCGTTGATATCTTGGTATTCCAGTTTTTAATTTTTTTCTTACATTAAGTATGTTTATTGCAAGTGGTGCTAACGAATGTAATGTTGTGTAACAATTCATCTTAGTGATTAAACTGAAGTAAAAATTTAGATGAAATTTAGCCGTTTGTACGGGGTGTATCCTTGTTTGATATTCCACCCCCCCTCACTTGCCCTCCAAATTATTTGTATTAGTATTGTGTTGTGAGTTGTGGTTTCACTCAGGACACGTACAGTTTCAGTCAACATTGGCGCACATTATCTCCAGGCAACTTCCAAGAATCGTGCCTTGCCTTCCAGTTGACAGCGGGGTCATTAAAGACTGTGATAAATAAAGAAGGTACATAAGAGATGGCGGGTGTCTGAAGACTTTAGTTACAGCTGCTATTTTAAAGGAAACACTACATGAACACTACATGAAAAGCGTATCTGAAGTTACATACAGATGCTAGGCAATATTGACAATTCCGGTGTCGTATCTGACCACGAAAGACACCTGTGAAATGTCCTTCACACGTTGCATGTGTCAGTAATGGGTAGAACAGTGTTCTAGGTAGTTATAGGCTCTTAGGATCAAGGAAAACATATTTGGGGATTTTAAGATTACTCTAAATAAAACGGAAAAAGCTTCACTTAACTGGTTTCTGTAGTAAACGAGAGCGACAGACATAGTTTTACTGCATAATTCCCCGTTGTATAAGATTTTATATCGATTCTCTCTCTTTTTTTGCGAAAGAACAGTACTGTTAATGAGATAGTGGCTACATTAGTAGTGCAAAGGACTTAAACAGACGAAATCATGAGTAACTCCGACTCATTAGCCCTTCAGTAGGCCTAGAACTCAACCTCAACCGAAATCGACACATACGTATCTCGAAAGTGTTTCTTCTGTACAGGACGAAAATATCTCCATTTTTCATTTATGAGGCTCTGTTTAATGTCTACATAATATTTTGCATTACATTTACTAGTGTCACTGTTGGGCTTGTTTTTCTTAGTTAGAGTCCCAGCAGAGTACGAAACATAACCTCTCGTTTCACCCTTATATTGCGAATATGATTAAGTTTGAAACAGTGTTTGTTGACTACTCCTCGTTTACTGTTCAGGTTCATAATATGAACTTGCAGACCTCTCGCTTTGTTATAGGATTCTTGTTGCTTTTATAAAAACACACCGCTCACCTTGTTATATCTTGGGCCCACAGTGTTACAGATGACATAGATTGACATAATTATAAATTTTGATCCAGAACACTGTAATATATTTTTATTTACATATTCAGTAGATATATCTTTCGGCTCACGTGCCATCGTTAGGTGTCTTTGGTATTCGGAGGCTATACCCCGCTTTAATTGACTTATATTTCTGAGGTGTTCTTTTAATCTGACTAAAAATCGTATATGGAAGCATAAGATTGAAAGAAAACCTCATAAATATAAGTCAGTTAAAGAAGGATGTAGCCTCCGAATACCAAAGACACCTGACGACGGTACTTGTGCGAAAGATATATCTAGTGAATAAATGAAAAATATATATTACAGTGGTTTGGACCAACCAGTTATAAACAGCGCTCACCATGAAACAGTTTTCAATCATTTATCACTAACTTGGGAATACTGCAAAACAGACCCGAATTAATTTCACGCGCTCAAAATGACTGAACAGTGACGACGATAAAAGCATTTAACGAGCGAGTTGGCGCAGTGGTAACACACTGGACTTTACTATGGAGAACGGTGATTCGAACCCGCCTCCGGCCATTCTAATTTTGGGTTTCGATTATTTTCTAAACTCACTTCAGGTATATGCCGTGATGATTACATTCATAGAGTAGTCGATTTCCTTCCACATCGCTAATGTTCGAAATAGGAGTCCAACCTCCGACGAAGAGCAACCACGCGCTCCGTAGCAACGCGCCTTAGAGCGCTCGGCCATGCCACCGTAGCAGCACATCAATGGCTGCGATAAACTCACGATCGGAGAGCAACTACGTACACGAGGTTAGGATGAATGGTATAAGAATCTTTCAAAGTTCGACAAATCATTTGCAATACATGTACGAGAAAGAAACAAACGTAAATTCATTTCCATTTGTTACTGATTACACCACCCTGCGAAAAATTTATGCGTACAAAGATTTCGAATTTTGATTTTCCATTGAATTAATTTTACCTTTATGAGGGCCGAACAAGTAACAGCGATTGGTTTCTTTTAATTACTTTCACAGGCGATTGGGATGTGTGTATATACATACATTTATAACGAGTACGGTTATTTGTAAAATCCACTGACAAAGATAGCAACGATTGGGTTTGAAAACAAAAGTATTGAGTTCGGATTGAATGAAATTGAATCTTTTTTCAGTTCTGAAGCTATGTGGAAAGTGTATGTATGTATATGTTTGTGTGTGTGTGTGTGAGAGAGAGAGAGAGAGAACGAGAGAGAGTGCTTAAAACAAGAGACGTACACCTTTTCTGCCGAACATATATGCGGAGACGTAATAGAGAATGAAAAGTACGCCAAACTGCAGATACAATACGCGTTATCCCAAATGACAACTATTCATATACGTTGTTCTGAAAGTGCATATAAATGGCGAAATATGGAACTACATTGGTGGTCTTAGCTCTGTGAATTTTAACATAAAATGAATCTAAATGTAAATTAAAACTGAAGATTTTTATAGTTCGCTTATAACTTTCTGTTGAAACTGGAGTTAACTGAAATATGTCTGTCTTTTTGTACAAAAGGTGTGTAACATTGTTAGTTCCTTATCTGTCCTGTCTTTTCATAGTTGATTTTTCGTTTTATAATGTAGATATTTATGTAATCAGTCTATGCAACTGAGTAATAAGTTTTATATTGCCAATTATATTGCTACTCTGTTTCAAGCACGTTTGCTGTAACCTTTGAAAATCTCCCAAGACTTTTTGCCTATTATTATATGTGTTAGTCTAAAAGTTGTTAACTCTATTACAACTTAACAGTGTTACCTTACATAAAATATTTCGAGCGTAACATATCAGTAACTGCAATACTAACATGATGATAGAGAATATCACTAAGTCATAACTAGCAGAAGAAAATATTTGTAATTCCACCAACTTTAACACTTGAATACACCGGTACCAGTACGATTAAATTTCGTAACGTAATGCCAACAATATGGCCTTACGAATGAAACGGTTCATGTACAGATAAACTGAGAAAACGCACGTACATACATTAATTACTTTTGACTAAAAGCATTTTACATTAATTATTGAAATATGGCTGCCAAATTAAATGAATTGTCAAGACTTTACAGGAATGTTAGTCTGTGGCACCTGCGCACATTGGACAATTCACTTCATCGTCAAGATAACTTTCACGCCATCTCTGTAGGATGACTTCAGGGATGGAATAAATTATTACAACTACATGTGAAATATATATTGCCTATCACTTCTCTACCGATAGTGACATTACTACGGTTCTTAACAGAATGTATCACAAACAAACGAAATTTTTAATTACTACTGATTCGCAAAAGATGTATTAAAACTGGTATCTTGTAAAAACTGTCGGCTTACTGACAAGTGGAGGCGATTTGTCACAGCGTTATCACTCAAGCCACCACGCAATCGTTAACTATTTAATTTCAGTATTAAAAAATCTTTCACACTCATAAGTAGAGACAAACGTGGATGTAAGTATGCAATCTCGTTATGGAGACGTGAAAACTCTTGATTGAATAGTGAATAGTTTTAACGTAGTGGAATTTGTCTTTCAATCGGGAGCTGCACCACAGATCTATCAGTTTTACTGCAAACGGACAGGGTCGCTTTTATTTCTAAAAGCAAGTGGTTTCTATTATGTTTCAAAAAGAGGTGTGAGGTTCCACAGTATGTTGAAAACGATTTGGAAACTGTTCCTGTATTCTGCCAAAACTTTAATACGAGAAAGCTTAGGGAAATCGGCAGTGTTCTTCTCCATACGTTGTCCTTTTCACAATTTGATATACATTTAAACACAACTAAATTTCTTATTAAATCAGGTGTTATTTGCTTTTCCCACCTTCCAACGTGTTGTTGGGTGATTTGCAGCGTAGCATCAAGTTAATTAAAAATGCAAGATCTGTAATCGGCTCCGAAGCTTCTAATGTAGGGAAAAATATCGTTCCATAAGCAGGAGAAACAGAGTCGAATCGCACTGCAGCATGAAAAGTGGCGCCTTAGCGAGTGCTTCCGAGAAGTACCGAGCAGAAGCGAGCGCCACGTGGCCCGCACGTGGCCCGTCCGTGCTGCTCCCATCTCGCCCGCTTGCAGGCTCTGTGGCACCCTGTGGCAGGCTCTGTGTTATATAATTCTACAGGGAATTTTAAATGATGCACAACCACAGCTAAAATATCTATAAGTAATGAAAGGAACATTCAAACGATTAAAAAAGTAGACGATTAAATTGCTAAAGTCCGAAATGGGTTAATGATAAACCGTTGTTCCATATTAGCTGTTTTCTGTTTGGAGCCGCGGAGACTAGTTTCACAGCATGTGTATCACTCTTGCGAAACACAGCTTGCCCTATATTCACATGAAGTGTTAAGTGCCATCGGCAAGGGATCTCAAATCGATTCCATATTTCTGGATTTCAGGAAGGCTTTTGACACTGTACCCCAGAAGCGGCTTCTTATGAAATTGCGTGCTTATGGCATATCTCCCCAATTGTGCGGTTGGATTCACGATATCCTATCAGAAAGAACACAGTTCGTTGTATTTGACGGTAAGTCATCGAGTAAAACAGAAATATATGGCGTTCCACAGGGAAGCGTTATAGGTCCCCTACTCTTCCTCGTGTTTATAAACGATCTAGGAGACAATCTGAATAGCTCCCTTAGATTGTTCGCGGATGATGCTGTCGTTTATCGGTTAGTGAAGTCAACAGAGGATCAAAAGCAACTGCAAAGCAATTTACACAAAATTTCTGCATGGTGCGAAAATTGGCAATTGATACTAAATAAAGAAAAGTGTAAAGTAATACACATGACCACTAAAAGAAATCCGATGAACTTCAATTACGCGATAAATCAGTCAAACCTTAAGGTCGTAGATTCTACGAAATACCTAGGAGTTACAATTACGAACAACTTTGACTGGAGAGAACACATAGAAAATTTTGTGGCGAAGGCGAACCGAAGGTTACGTTTCATCGGCAGAACGCTTCGAAGATTCACCAGCTCCACCAAAGAGACTGGCTACATCACGTGCGTCCTCTCCTGGAGTACTGTTGCTCCTTGTGAGACCCTCACCTGGTGGGATTGACGGAAGACATTGAGAAGTTTCAGAGAAGGGCAGCTCGTTTTGTTCTATCACGTTACGGGGGGGGGGGGGGAAGCGTCACGGAAATGTTGCACGAATTGGGGTGGAAACCATTAAAAGAAAGACGTTATTCATTGCGGCGTGATCTGTTTGCGAAGTTTCAATCACCGACTTTTAATTCTGAATGGGAAAATATTTTGCTAGCACCCACCTATTTAGGGAGACATGACCATTCCAATAAAATAAGAGAAATCAGATCGAAAAAGGGACGATTTAGGTGTTCTTTCTTCCCGCGCGCCATTAGAGAATGGAACGGTAGAGAAAAGTTATGAATGTGGTTACTTGGTACTTGAATGTGATTTGCAGAGTATCTATTTAGATGTAGATGTAGATGTAAAAGCTGCATCTTATCTACATATCTACATACACACTCCGCAATCCACCGTAAGGTACGTGGCGGAGGGTACACTATACCACTAATACGCATTTCCTTTCCTATTCCATTCCCAAATAACACGAGGAAAACAAGAATGCCTATATGCCTCCGTAAGAGCCATAATTCCTCTTATCTTGTCTTTGTGATCACTACGCGAAATGTAAGTAAGTGGCAGCAAGATCGTCCTACACTCAGCTTCTAATTCCGGCCCTCTAAATTTCCTCAACAGAAATTCACAAAAAGAACGTCGTCTTTACTCCAGGAATCCCAGTTGAGTTGCCGGAGCATTTCCGTGACTCTCGCGCATTGGTAGAACCTACCAGTAACAAACCTAACTGCTCGCCTGTGAACTGCCTCTATCTCTTCCTTTAATCCGATCTGCTACTGGTCCCAAACACTTGAGCAATACTCAAGACGTGGTCGTACAAGCGTTTTATACGCGGTCTCGTTTACAGGTGAAGCACATCTCCCCAAAACTCTCCCAACAAACCGAAGTCGGCTGTCCGCCTTACTCACAACTGTCCTTACATGTTCGTTCCATTTCATATCGCTCTGCAATGTTACGCCTAGATATTTGAACGAAGTGTCTGCATCAAGAAGCTCACTACTAATGCTGTATTCGAATATTATGGGATTATTTTTCCTACTCATGCTCATCACCTTACATTTTTTCTACATTGAGAGCTAGCTGCCATTCTTCGCACCAACAAGAAATTTTGTCTAAGTCATCCTGTATGCTATTACAGTCAGTTACAGACGACACCCTCCAATACACCACAGCATCATCAGCAAACAGCCGCAAATTACAACTTACTCTGTCCATCAGATCATTTATATAGATAGAAAATAATAGCGCTCCTATCACAATCCCCTGGGGCACGCCTGACGATACACTCGTCTTTGCTGAACACTCGCCGTCGAGAACAACGTACTGCGTTCTATTACTTAGGAAGTCTTCCAGTCAGTCAAAAATCTGTGAACCTATTACATAAGCTCGTATCCTTCTTTACGTAAAAAAATGCACTGTTTTAATAAAATGAGTAATTACTCTAGTATTTTACGGCAATGTAGCGAATATTGCAAACAGTTTATGTGTAAGAAGATTACATGGAGCCAGTAATGTTCTTCAGTAGTTCTCACATTCTTTTTATATGTAATTCTTAGGATAGTTAACGGGGATTATTGGTCAGGTCTATCCGCTTGCTTTTTCTTGCCTCAGCTCGTCAGACATAAAAATGGCCTGACCGACCGGTTTGGTCTAATTAGGTAAAATTGTTACAAAGCCGGCCTCGAGGTTTGATTTGTGTGACTTGTCTCCTAATTTTATAAACTTTATATCTCACTTACAATTTTAATGTGAATTCTATTCAAGCACAAAATCACACTGTGCAAATGATTCAATACATACTTTCGTAATGCGGGTAACGAGATTTCTATTTTTGATAGTCACCACACCGCGGTGAAATGACCGAGTGCTCTAAGGCGCCTTGTAGCAGAGCGAGCGCATTCTCGCCGTCGGAGGTTCGAATCCGCCCTTGGGAATGGGTATGTGTGTTGCCCTCAGCGTAAGTTAGATTAACTAAGCCTAGGGACTGATAACCGCAGCAGTTAAGTCCTTTAGATTTACAAACATTTGAAGTTTTGGCAGCCACTGCAGTTCGTCTCCACGTCATACCTAGTGCCCTCTCGGACTTCAATCAGTCGGCAGTAGTCCTGCAGCTGGTACACAACATGTTTGTCAGTTATGCCGACCCCGCATCAACATCACAGGACGGAAGTCTCAACTATTCAAAATCAAATATTTGTAAATCTATGGGAGTCAGCTGCTTGGTTATTAGACCCTAGCTTACAAACTACTTAAACTAAAGTAAACTAACCTAAACACATACACCCATGCCTGAGGGAGGACTCGAACCCCCGACGGCGAACGGACGCGCGCACCGCAGCACAGCGCCCCAGTGCGCGCGGCTAATCCGTCGCTGTGTAACTATACAGGGCTGTGGTAGATTAGCTAAGGTCTAATACACCAACGGCAACCTGTACGTTTAACTTTCGTGTTTTTTCCCATTTCGATAAAAATTTTGATTACGCCATTTGCAATTGATACTATTATAGTAGTTCAACTTTAGGGTCACAGACGTTTAAATGACGAAGCATCCATGTCACACATACCAAACCGCGAGGCCTGCTTTTTAATAATTTTACCTACTATCACACAAACCGGACGGTAGAGCCATTTTTATGGCTGAGGAGCTGTGGGGAAAAAAATTCAAGTGAATCGACCTGACCAATAATCCTCGTTAACCATCCCTTAAGAATTATATGTATAAACAATGTAAGCGCTACACATGAAAATTACGAAATATCTCGCCAACTGGCTCCATTTAATATTCTTCCTGGTAAACTGTGTGGAATATTCGCTATATTATACGTACAATTTTGGATGTGATTACTCATCTCTTAAACCAATATTTTTGTACAGTAAAACACCTGAAGATGCAACTTCAAATGTTGCAAAACCGGTAGTGCGGATCTCCACGACTCCAGATAAGAAACAGCTAATGTGGATCAATGAACCTTCATTCATTCAATTCCAATTGTAGCAGATACATTCTTAACCGTTTGAAAGGTCCTCTAATTATGCATTCTACAGTGTTGAAGTAATCCGCTTAGTTCAGTTAAGGGATGTATTCGGATCTTCTTTTAGTGTATTCTGCTTTTATTTCGATGCAGTTCCGAAGGCTACTATCTCTTCTTCGGAGTGCACACTGCAGGAACGCTTGTGGCGTCTGGTGGTGACAGACGTAAACTCCTCTGGCCGAGGTGCCACGGACACTCCACTCCAGCAGGTGCCATATGCTCACTTGTGTAACGTGCCGCGCTTCTGTTGCGTCACGCCCTACCTTTGCCCTTTAAGCACATCGTAAGATGGTTATGTGACTCGGGTGTGACATTTGTCTGCTTATTAAGCTGTGGATCCCTTAACTGTCGGCTATTTCACTGGGCAGGTGCACAAATGTAAGTGGAAAGCACGTATACGGAATACGATAAGATGACAAAGTGACGAAGCAGATTTACGTACCGATTATTCTGGATGGAGGGATCTGATCTGGATAGTTGATTCTGCGAGTAAATGGCACTTTAACATTGAAACATTGAAAGTTACGAGAGGTAACTAAAATAACTCTCAATAGAGACTTGATAAATTTTGGTCCAGTTTTGGTTCCGGTAGTAACAATAAAAGTGGGCCTTTGCGATCGTCTTTTGACAGCTCGAAATTTAAATGAAAATAACGGCTTAACCATTCATCTGACACGAAAATGGAATAACTGAATTTATAGAGGAGAAAATTCTATACAGCTTTGCCCTCTCTTTTTTTTCATATCTCGTATCGTTTCAGAAATATTTGCAAAAATAACAGCGATTTTGGGATGTCTGTCTGTCTGTACGTCTATCTGTCCGTAACGTGTCCCCTGTTTTTAAGACGAACCGTTCAACCGATCAGCACCAAATTTTACAGACATAATTTTAGGCCGTCAGAGACCAGAATCTCCCTTTTCCAAATTTTTCGGACAAAAAATACGGTAGTAATACCAAAAAAAGGCGTTTCGATTTGACGATGTCTGTCTGGCTGTAACGTGTTCCCACTTTTTAGGTCGAACCGTTCAAATGATCAGCACCAAATTTTACAGACATAATTGTTGGCTATCAGAGACCAGAACCTCGCTTTTTCAAATATTTTGGAGAAGAAATACGTTAGTAATACCAAAAAAGCCGTTTGTAATGTAATTTTAATTGCAAATAAACCGTTAATCTGACGCGAAAATTGAATAACCGAATATCTAGAGGAGAAAATTCTCTACAACTTTGTTCCCTTATGTTGTTTTCATATCTCGTATCGTTTGAGAGATATTTACAAAAATAACGGAGTTTTAACACTCTCCATTGAATTAACGAAAACCAGCCGTTCGCAGATGTCAAGTGACATTCCTCTCCCAGAACTCTCTCTGACATACGCCATCTTGCGTTCCGTATTTGATGATTTTCTTATTGTAACTTACACGTTGTCATTTCAAAGCAATGGCGCACTGTAGAATTAACAAAAACACGTCGTTCTTCGTACGATAAATGATAATCTAGTGTCTAGAAATGCAGAGCCGACGGAAGGGGAAAATATCACCCGGGCAAAGAATCCATATGGCGCCCCCTACAACCCATTGGTATTACTGACTTTAAATTTGCTATGTACCTTACAGATAGCTGCTTTCAAAGGATAACTCCTTGAACTATAAAACTATAAATATAAGAATCAGTTATCAAACTGAGTAAGATCTTAACTTTTGTCACTTAAATACACAGAGTAAGTTTTGGTTAACGATATATGAAACAATTATTTACACATGAGCATGCAGAATATTCTACGCCACTGGTTAGGAATTTACAGAACTATTCAAGAAACAACGATTTATATAAAATTAAGATTGATGATGCGATACAGCACTTATTTACACATATATACATAAACAACTTTGTTAACTGCGAAAGAGAACACATTTATGAACAAAAGAATAAACAATTATATTTTGTAACAACATTGTACTAAGATTTTTTAATAAAATAATACAACCAGTAATATAAATTTATATCTTCATACAGTTTTAATGCAAATTATCCTTTGTGTTGTTTATAATGTTAAGTTAACTTTTCGTGCACTTTTCTCTGCAAAGTCTTTAATTAAAGTTGGTTAATACACATCTAACTAGTAAAAGGCTTATCGCTTTGGTACATGTATGAAGCATCAGTGTTGGTATAGAATGTAATTATTGCTACTTATATCAATTGGGAAATAACTTTCTTTGAGCCTGAAGTTCGCCGCCTATCTGATAGGCCGCCACCCTACCCACCCCAGCCTGCTACGTGTGTAAACACCTCTTCTCTATTAAACGTAATAAAACGAAAATACGTTACGTAATGTAGGCCTACTTACCTGTACTGTGTTATCTTCTGGAATATTTATTGATTTCTTGCTGGTTTCCTCATTCTCTGGTTCTGCGTTTTCATTTCCATTACCGGTATTGTCTGTTTCAGGAGTACGAAAGAATTTCTTTAATGCTGCTGCCAGTTTCTAATTTTCAACCGCTAATTGTGCTATTCTTTTTCTGTATACATTTCCAGAAGGCTTCTTTTTTCCGACATGTTGATAAAGAACACATTAACGCAACGATTCTTCTACTAAGAGTTGAAATTCAGGAGACAAAAGAAGAACACGCACACCATGAAGCCTGCATTATACCTACATGACTTCTGATTTATAATTTTCTTTCACGAGACATTTGACAGTACAAACAGGACTAATTTCTTTTTGGTTGCCGATAACTCAATATTGTTTGTGGGTATTGTTAGAGCGGCCGACATAGCTTTGTCGCAAGGAGTGCAATTGTCGGCACCGCGGCGGTTGCAATTGTCAGAGCGTGTTATTTTTGCTCAAAACTCCCAACTCTCAACAATAGCCTTTAGCTTTGTCAGCGGAGATTTTGTTATAGACAACTAAGGTGAAGGAGTGAAGGGATTTCCTTTGTAGGAGATTTAAGAAGAAACGGGGGTTGTTATAAAGAGTGAGGCCTATGGCATGATGTAGTAACCAATGTTGATACACAATTTATGAAAAACGTAATTTGTAGATTAATGTTTAAAATAACATAAATTTAACAATGATTTTGGCGCCCCCCCCCCCCAAACTCCCCTAAAATTTGGCGCCCCGGGCGGTCTCCCGGCTCGCCCGGCCCTTCCGCCGCTACTGTACAAATGCCATATTAGCATCAGTTAACAACAGCCATCAATAGTGTGACATTAAATAACGCAACTTGTAATTGTTAGCTGTAGCGTAGTGGGCAATGCGTTGGACTGTGACGCTGAAGGTCAGTGGTTCGGAACCCGCCACAATATAATTTATTTTCTTTTTTCTTAAAAGGGTTTCAGACACTCTTATTAATTGATTTTTTATTAATTAGATTATTATTTTGGTCCAAAATGTTTGCAAAAACTTATAAAATCACGAATCTAAAGTGGGCCGTAAAACACGTCAGTGCGATTTTTTGTAATAATACAGTCTAGTGCGCAGACTTTTGAATGTTTGGAAACTAAAAAGAAAGAGTGCTATTTACTAAATCTGTGAGACTTGATTAAATTACACGATTTGCCAGTCACCTTGTTTCGTGTAAGAGAAGTGTCTGTTGAAGAGTCAATACAACAATTAATTTTAACTCACTTAAAGACTGCATAGGTAAGACCAGACGCATATATGCATTCATGTTCCCCCTCGTTATATTTGGGAGTGGAACAGAAAAGCAAGTAACTAGTATTGTTGCTGGGTACCTTTCGCCATGCACCTTTGAGTGGATTGCGGATAATACATGTAGATGAAGTTCTGAGGTACTGACGACTTTGTTTAAGCAGTACCAGCAGCTGGAGATATTCATAGCACCTACTCCCCTGCTCAGCAACTTTGGAGTAACCTGAAGGCAGTCCACCGAATGATCGAAACTAGTTTCTACTATATTCGAAATTTTCCCACTACACTGTTTTATTAAAAAATTAAGAGAATGAATATTTCGCAATATATTTCCTAAAATATGAGATTCGATTAAGATATTCGATCTGCTTGTCAGTGTACCCATTGTTTTGTACAAATGAAGTGTCTATTGAAGAATATTATCTATACAAACGGTTAATTACAACGAAGTTCTGAATTATTGAGTATTTTAACAAATTACGTAAGTAGTTTTTTCAACATCCCCCACTACTGGTACTATTTATCGCTAATGGGAAGTAAATCTATACTTATTGACAACGGACCTGTTTAGCGATTCATCGCAATTTTAATTGTACAATGAAAATACCCATTACTCAAACAGTGCCGATTGCTGTTACACTTACCCTATTCATTTTATCGCTTCCTTTTAAACTACTGTCTTTAAGGTTGTTGCAGTTTGGTAATCCAACAGTTTGTACGTCACAAACAATCGTTTCAGTTCAGATTACTTGGAATTTACAATATAAAAGGCCCGTATGGGAACTGAATCGAAACGTACTTTCTTTTCGTTGTCTAGTAACGTTTCGTAGCAGCTATGTTGTAATTTGACATGAAACGAAATACGAGAGTTGAAACATAAATACTGGCAGGAAATACAGTCACTTGTGAGTGAGCGGTCTAACGTAACGGTGTCACTGCGTTTTCGCAACAGGAACAACGGAGTTGGAGCAAGACTGAATGTACAAGAGGTCGAACAGCACGACAGTGACATCAAGGTTTTCAGCAGGCGTACGGGAAATCGGCATTGTCATACAGAACAATGACACGTTTGGTAAAAGCTTTCAACAAAGATCGGAAAACTGTGGAAGACATGCTTCGGGTAGAACGTCCTAGTATTTCTGAAGAAGAAGTGCATCTGTTGCCGTGTTAGTGGACAGTGATTGACGCCAAAAGATTCGTTAGCTCGCCTTCGAAACCGTATTAGCGCATACTACTTTGCTTCGCGTCCTGAAGGAACGCCTGGGCATCACGATGGGTTCCGCATGAATTGACGGAAATGCAGAAATGGATACGTACGACGCACTTGGGGCGCTATGTGTAGGATGGAGAGGCATGGATGAGACATGGGATCATGGTATGAGCCACAACTTAAACTCTAATCCAACGAATCGGGTCATTATGGGTCGACACTGCGTATGGTGAAAGTTATGGTGATTCTGGTGGACGACTGTGATTGTATTATCCTAACGCATTACGTTTCTCCACGGCAGACCGTCAATGCACAGTATTACTGTTCGTTTTTGGGGCATCACCTGCGACCAGCTTTGCGAAGGAAGCGGCAACACTTTCTACGCAACCCACCCATCATTTTGCACGACAATGCGCGGGCGCATACAGCGCAAACTGTGGCTGTTCTGTTCGGTTGATAGGACTGGGAGGTACTGTACCATCCACCATACTCCGCGTACATGAGTCCTTGTTACTTTCATTTGATTGCCAAGAGGAAGGAAGCACTTCGTGGCACTCGCTTCAGAACTGTTCCTGAGATTCGACAGGCTGTGGACCGCCCCATTCGCACCCATCAACAAAACAGGTTCTGCTAAAGGTATACTATGCCTTCCACATCGCTGGCAAAGGGTTCCACAAAACGCTGGTGACTACTTTGAAGGACAGTAACAGGTGCAGAAATATAACGCTTTTGTGTCGGTTGTGAATAAATAGTTTCCACTATTTATGTTCCAGTCCTGGCATAGTCGTCTCTGCCGCCAAGAGGAGCCTGGACGCTGTGCTGACATGGGGCCGACGTGGTACCGCGGTTTGCGCCATGCTTTTCGCGTTACACAATATGCGTGTGCAGGCAAGAACAGAGCCACACACGTGGCGAAACCTACGGTCCCACGTCAGACCCGCGTCAGCCTCATACAACGGCATATTGTTATTGCGGCGACACACCACAGGAATAACACGGTCATGTTTTCAAACAGTACGGCATAACTGCTACTTCGATGCAATCTTAAAGTGTTCACATTTCTCACCGAAGTTAACATACGACGAACGATTTCTTTGATCAAATCTACGGAGAGTTGCTAGATTTGATCAAAGAATTTTTGATGAAAAGCATCTTTGACAAAAGTTCCATATTACACTGTCCAATTTTCTTTGACAAAGAATTTTGGTTAAACAAAATTTGATAGTGTAATATCGGCTTTAGGTTGTTTGAAGATGACGCCGTCATTTACACGTCTAGTAAAATCGTCTGACGATCAAAACCAACTGCATAACTATCTAAATAAGATATTACTATGTTGTAAAAATTGGAAATTGACTCTAAATAATGAGAAGTGTGAAGTCGTCCACATGAGTACGAAAAGAAATCTGTAAAACTTTGTTTACAAGATAAATCAATGAAATGTGAAGGCCATAAACTCCACAAAATACCTAGGAATTACTATTTATTCAGACTTAAACTGTAAATAACATGTAGATAATGTCGTGGGAAAGGTGAACCAGAGACTGCGTTTTTTCGGCAGAACTCTTAAAAAGATGCAACAGAACTATTAAAGAGACTGCATACACTACGCTTGTCCGTCCTTTTTTGGAGTATTGCTGCCCAGTGTGGGATAATTATCAGCTGGGTTTGACGGAGGACTTCGAAAGAGTCCAAAGAAGGGCAGCTCGTTTTGTATTGTCACGATACAGGGGAGACAGCATTACCGAAATGATACAGGATCTGGGATGGGAATCATTGCAACATCTGCACTTAATGCTGCGGCATGGGCTTCTTACAAAACTCCAATCGCCAACATTCTCCTCCGAATGCGAAAATATATTATTGACTTCCACTTACATAGGTAGAAATGATCATCAGAATAAAATACGAGAAATCAGAGCTAGAACGGAGAGATTCAAGTGTTCTTTCTTCCCGCGCGCTATTCGAGAATGGAATGAGAGATAAATAGTATAAAGGTGGTTCGATGAACCCTCTGCCAGGCACTTAAATGTGATTTACAGAGTATCCCATGTAGATGTAGATGTAGCACAGCGCCTAGATCTAACTTGGCGGCGGAGACGAGTGGCCGTGCATCAAAGGACGCTGTCAGTAGAATAACAGTACACAGTCCCGGTAATTTTCCGATAAATTTCCAAACAAATAATGATGAAAAACCCAAAGTCTTGTTTGCAGCATATCGAAACCGGCCGAGTGTTATTTCCCATGAAATTGCTTCCCCTCGTCCCTGAGTTACGTCGTTCTCGTCCGACGCTGCCGACAGCCGAGGGAGAACCTAGGCAGCGTGGGATCTGCAGGTGGCACCCGCATTTCACGCCGGCTGCCTCCCTGCTAATTGCCTCCAGCGGCCCTAAATTCCACTCTAGTGGCTTCTTTCCAGGTGTTTAAGCTACTTTTCTCGCAGATGTGACAAAAAGGAAACGCGCAATTTATTGCCTTGAGAATGAGAAGAATTTTTTTCCCACCTGAGATCCTTCTCTGAAGAGGAAATGCTATGTATTCGCGAAGAGTTCGTGCACTGAAAACTACGGTTCTATTCTGTCTCTAAAACTGTAAAGAGGACTTCATCGTCTTTTTGAAGAAATCTTTCACTGTAGCTGTACTTTTTTACTTCATTAAAATCTTTAAATTTCTGGAAAGAATCTCAGTTTTTTTTGAAAATCATAGCGTAGATCGTGCTTTTTTATTTTGGTAACTTGAGAACTGCTGAAGCTATGGAATATCAGAACAAAGAATTTCTGTTCATAAGATTGCGTATGACATTCGAAAAACTACACAAATTTTGAATTCTCAAGAAAAATAAACGATCATTAAAAAAGAAAATCATATAGAAAAAATTCTTGGGTATTTCCTTGAAATTCATAGACCCCAAGACCAGCATCTCGTCCTTCCTTCTCCCCAAAGAGCCAGTTCTATCTCGATCGCACTTCCTTTCAGACTTCCATCAGTTTCATCATCATCATCATCATCATCACTTTCCTATATTCCTCCATCACCACCTTTCCTTTCAACAACAATCATCCCAGGGCATGGCCTCTTTATTTTAGTGAAAGTGCTACAATTAATGATGAATGGCTCCTTAGCTCGCACTCCAGTATTTCGTAAAATTTTAAAATGTTTTTTATTTTTATTTTATTTTTATTTTAGTTTTTTAAAGCAGTTAAAAATTAAACAGTTAGTCGGCCTTAATTTTGTAGTACATTCTTCCATACTGTCACCTTCATAAATGGTAAATTCCTTTTAAATATGTCACGTTGTGCAGTTGTGACAAGGAAGGACTAAAATATAGTTATCAATAATAAAGACAACTTGGCGGTTATTTAAAAATATCCAAGTAAGGTAGATTGCAGTATGTGTGTGCGTGTGAGTGTGAGCGTGTGTATGTGTGTACATTCTACACCTCTTCCTGAACCTATTTCGTTACTGATTAGTTTGTTAATATTCCACTCTACGAACTCGGAACATTATATTATTGTATGACACAGTTCAGGATTCATAAGATCATAAAGATTGAGCTGCATGAAGAAGAAACTGAAATAGTAGGGTTTAAAGTGACGGAAGAGAGGGTATTTAGTCATTCCAGTATTTTATGTATGCACTGCAGTAGATCTATTGAATTTTAATAAAAGAAACAAAATCTGAAACAGGAAAACCGTGTTTTCACTATAATTCCGATAGTGAGCATGAAGAAGACGTAAGGATACAGTACTTCCATTGTAGTAATATATAAATGAAATTTGAAATACGAGATCGGACCTACGCAATGGAGTGTAAAATAATAATATTGCACACGGAACTTAGTTGTCGTCATTATTTAATTGGGATAACCTCATAGAATTTGGGTATTCTGTCGCATATCAGCGTCTTCCAAACTAATCTAGGGTTTAGGTTATCACTGATACAGATATCAAAACTCGTAGTGTAGTGCAGATTCCGCGATTTTGAATTTTACCACAAAATTTAAAAATGCAAGACAACTCAAAGAAACCTCTACTAATATTGAATTAGTCCTCCCAGAAAACACTTTGTCTGCAATTGCACTGAATATTACTGAAATTTAAAACCAATTAATTATTAAAACAGACAAAAAAAACAATTGTATCTCAAGAGAGCTGATGTATGGATGTAGCAGTTCTGACGTACTGTTAATGTGCTGTTGTGATTTTGATACTACTCATCCACCTATTTGTAGTGTGCGACAGACAAATCTAACCTTCTGATGTACCCGAAGCTCCTGCAAGGAAGATATTAACAGAATTCAGAAAGATGCTTCTTGTCTACCTACAAACGATGAAACGTTATCACTTATGCAAAGATAGATGTAGATGACATCTCCTGTACGAAAAATCTTAACCCTCCGATGGTACGAGGGATGATGCGTCAACCAGTGAAAATTTGTTTCTTCTGTTATGTTGGCAACAATGATATTTTTCTAAAGTCTTGTGTATTCTTTTGTCATTTTTGTATAAATCAGGCACTGTTATGTCGTGTTGTTGGTCAGTTGTGTTCAGCTGCTACGTGAGATCGAATAGTTCTTGGGGTTATAGGTCACCCCTGTTACCATTTTAATAGGTGAAATATATTTGCTACATTTCGTAAGCTTTTCAAGTATGGAGCCTGTAAATGTGAATGATCCAAGGTTGAGGAGTTTGTGAGAAGTGTTTTGGAGGGAGACAACGACTATTGCAGTGACAAGCGAGGAAGATAATTTGGAAGTACAATATGAACATAGTTCTGTGTTTGAAGTTACGACGTCAGAAGATGGTGATGAGGTGGAGGAGGAGGTATTCTCAGAAAACACAATCAAGGGTTAGAATGGATTCTTATGGTCTAAAATACCGCCTAAAAAGCGAAAACCCAAAGTAGAAACACTGTAAAAATTCCTAAAGCCGTTAACGTTGCTCAAAACATTGATCGGAGGTAGATGCTCTCGAAATATTATACGAGAATAGTCGATATGATTGTAGCTCATAAAAATGAGGAGATCCGAAGAAAGAAATGTACATATACAGACCAAGTGTTTCTTGGTGATATGGACAAGGAAGAAATATGTGCACAAATGGGACTGCTTTATATGTCAGATAGCATAAAAAAAGGTCAACTCAACACTGAAGAAATGTGGTGTGGCTCATCTGTGTACAAATGTATTATATCTCAAATGAGGTTCAAATTTCTTCTAAATTGTCTGAGATTTGATGATAAGATCAAGAGAAATAAGGATGACAAATTTTCACCTATTCATCAGCTATGGGCAGCTTTTGTTAGTAACTGCCGCTCAAGTTATTCACCTCATATGTATGTAACAATCGATTTGCAGCTTTTGGGATTTCCTGGCAAATGCCCATTTCGTCTTTACATTGCTTCAAAACCAGATAAATATGGCATCAATATAATCACAATGTGTGCCGCCAGAACATATTATATGATAGCTGCTATTCCATACGTTGCGAAGGAGAACAAAAACACAAATTAAAGTTGCCAACATACTTTGTGAAAACTCTGTCCAGAAGTATTCGTCGTGCAGGTCGAAATATCACTTGTGACAATTGGTTCACATCTACACCTTCTCGCAGTATCATATCTCCTATCTCATCTTCCTCGACTTCATCTTCCATTTCTAGAATACTGCCTTCATTTCCTTTGTATAGGCCCCCTATATATCCCTTCCACAGTTCAGCTTTCCCATCTTTGTTTAGTACTGGTTTTCCGTCTGAGTTCTTAATATTCAAGCAGCTGCTTTTCTTGTCTCCAAATATCTCTTTTATTTTCCTGGAGGCGGTATCTATCTTTCCCCTAGTCATGCATTCTTCTACGGTTCTGCATTTGTCCTGTAGCCACTCCAGCTTCGCCAGTCTGCACTTCCTGTCAATCTCATTTTTCAGACTTCTGTACTCCATTTTTCCCGTTTGACTTGCTGAATTTTTATATTTTCTCCTCTCATCAATTAAGATCAGTATATACTGTGTTATCCAGGGATTTCTATTAGGCCTTGTCCTTCTGCCTATATTGTCCTCTGCAGCCTTCACTACCCTATCTCTCAGAGCTACCCATTCTTCTTCTACTGTATTACTTTCCCCTGTTTCAGCCAATTCTTGCCTAATGCTCCCTCTGAAACTCTCAACCACTTCTGGTTCCTTCAATTCGTCCAGGTTCCATCTCCTAACCTTTCTATCTTTCTGCAGTCTCTTAAGTTTTAATCTGCAGTAACTAACCAACAAGTTATGGTCAGATTCTACATCTGCCTCTGGATATGTCTTACAGTTTAGAACCTGGTTTCTAAATCTATTCCTTACCATTATAAAGTCAATCTGGTACATTCCACTGTCTCCTGGTCTCTTCCACGTATACAGCCTTCTTTCGTGATTCTTAAACCAGGTGTTTGTTATGATTAAGTTATGTTCCGTGCAAAATTCTACCAGACGATCTCCTCTTTCATTCCTTTTGCCCAGTCCATATTCACCTACTATTTTACCTTCCCTTCCTTTTCCTACTATCGAATTCCAGTCTCCCATCACAATTAAGTTTTCGTCTCCCTTAACGTTATGAATGATTTCTCCTCATACATTTTTTCGATATCCTCATCATCGGCAGAGCTAGTTAGCATATAAACTTGCACTACTGTGGTCGGTGTTGGCTTCGTGTCATCTTTACTACGATAATGCGTTCACTATGCTGTTCTTAGCAACTTACCCGCATTCCAATTTTCTTATTGTTTATCAGACCTGCTCCTGCGTCACCTGACCAGAAATCCTATTCATCCTGCCACCGAACTTCACTAATCCCTACCATATCTAACTTCAACCTATCCATTTCTCTTTTCGAATTTTCTAGCTTATCTACGCGATTAAGGGTTAGAACATTCCACGCTCCGATCCGTAGTATTTCTGTTTTGTGTTTCTTGATGACGACATCCTCCTCAGTAGTCCCCGCCCGGAGATCCGAATGGGGGACTATTTTACCTCCGGAATATTTTATCCAAGATGACGCCATCATCATACAGTCAAACAGTAGAGCTGCATGTCCTCGGAAGAAATAACGATTGTATTTTCCCCTTGCTTTCATCCGTTCGCAGTAACTGTATGGCGAAGCCATGTTAGCTGATGTTACAAGGCCAGCTCAGTCAATCATCCAGACTGTTGCCCCTGTAACTACTGAAAAGGCTGCTGCTCCTCTTCAGGAACCACACGTTTGTCTGGTCTCTCCACAGATACCCCTCCACTGTGGTTGCACCTACGGTACGGCTATCTGAATCGTTGAGGCACGGAAGCCACCACACCCCGGCAATGTCTGTGGTTCATGGGCATAAAGACAGAAAAGTGAAAGTAGCTTGTGTAAAATGTGGTACGCGGCATGCAATGATTAGAGAAAAAAATCTGCATAGCTTGTTTCTCTTAAAGAACAATTTCCTCATAATTGTAGAGTGTTTATATGGTAATGAGAATTTTAATGACTTTAAATGACTAAAAAGATCAAGTTTCGTTCTGTAAGTTTTCTAAAGTTATATCTATATGGACAATAAAACTCTGAGGTGATGAGTCACCCCTGTTACCATTGAAAGTTGTGTTATTCATGTTACTAACGTTAGCAAAGTGTAACGAGAGAGGATCAGTTCGGGTACCGAAGTGATGTCCCTAGTTACTGAAATAAAAAAGTGATTTCGTTTATTTTTATGTTTATTGACTTAAAAAACTCAAATTAATAAAAAAAAAAAAAATTAATTTTTTTCTTTCCAAGTTCCGGACAGGTTGGCAGGATAAAGGTAACTATGAACAATTTGCAAATAGAATAAAGTTGGTAGAACAGCTGAAGAATCGTGTCTACTTCACTTTTAATATTAATTTAATTGCGTCAGTTTATGACTGAGGCTGTCGAAATGTCAGAGATGTAAGCAGTGGTAAAAAAATTCATTTGTTATTATTGTTTGGGGATGGGTGGAGTTCGCCTAAGGCGTTCGCACACAATACCGTGAACTGCACCAATGGCTGCTAGCTGCGTCTTCGCTGAAACCGAAACTAAATATTATCTGTCTTGATTTACTACTGCCAATCCCACTTTCCCTGCGACTTGATGAAGTCAAAAACGACCTGTAAATCCTAATCTGGCTATAAACTGGCGTGGGACTTCAGTCTCAGACTAACCCACCATGTTGCCACTCAAAAATGCGCTCGCAAGCATTACCTAATGCACTCTATGTTCACACCGGATATTAAGTATCTCGGTCAACATTATGAACAACGCGTAATCCTTAGTACTCTCCACTGCAGATTCACTAAAATCCTCTCCACGACAGAGGTCTTCCCTTTGGTGCAATACTGTATGGAAGTCTTTATCGCCTCTCTACACAAGAATCGGTTTATCGGTTAGTGAAGTCAACAGAGGATCAAAAGCAACTGCAAAGCGATTTAGACAAAATTTCTACTTGGTGCGAAAATTGGCAATTGACACTAAATAAAGAAAAGTGTGAAGTAATACACATGACCACTAAAAGAAATCCGCTGAACTTCAATTACGCGATAAATCAGTCAAACCTTAAGGTCGTAAATTCTACCAAATACCTAGGAGTTACAATTACGAACAACTTTGACTGGAGAGAACACTAAAAAATATTGTGGGGAAGGCGAACCAAAGGTTACGTTTCATTGGCAGAACGCTTAGACGATGCACCAGCTCCACCAAAGAGACTGCCTACATCACACTTGTGCGTCCTCTCTTGGAGTACTGTTGCCCCTTGTGGGACCCTCACCAGGTGGGACTGACGGAAGATATTGAGAAGGTTCAGAGAAGGGCAGCTCGTTTTGTTTTATCACGTTACGGGGGGGGGGGGGGGGAAGCGTCACGGAAATGTTGCACGAATTGGGGTGGAAATCATTAAAAGAAAGACGTTATTCATTGCGGCGTGATCTGTTTGCGAAGTTTCAATCACCGACTTTTAGTTCTGAATGTGAAAATATTTTGCTAGCACCCACCTACTTAGGGAGACATGACCATCCCAATAAAATAAGAGAAATCAGATCGAAAACGGAACGATTTAGGTGTTCTTTCTTCCCGCGCGCTATTAGAGAATGGAACGGTAGAGAAAAGTTATGAAGGTGGTTAATGAACCGTCTGCCAGGCACTTAAATGTGATTTGCAGAGTATCGATGTAGATGTAGATGTAGATGAATCGCTGTGAGAGCATTGCACTTCTAGTTTGTGTGCAGAGCAAGACACACAGCTGGTGCAGGTGAGAAAGCGAGTCTGTGTTAATTTTTCTCATTCTGCTTGTGTATATCTTCCACTTCTATGTCAGTGCCTCGCCTACCAATCAGATGGTGCGTCTTAAAACGCCGTATGGATTTGCAGGCCAATAGTGAGTCAGCTAACGTCTAATTTAGGTTTTTCTCTCCGACTTGATGACGCCAGTTTGGAATTCGTGTTCCACCTGAGGCTAAAAGCAGCAAGGAAACACCTCTTGTAGAAAGCAGTATTGTGTGGCTTTTTAAACGATTTTAAGCGTCCATATTGCCCCAAGATGGAAAGCGCCTTCGTTCCAAAGACTGCCCGGGGCGGGGGAGCGAGGTGGGAACCCTTCCGCCCAATTGTCTATTATCGCCAGTCATTGTTGTGCAGGCGCCTTGCCTCGGCTTAGAAAAATGAGTGTGTGGCACTTCAGCCTCGATTATCTTGTCGAACTTACGATATGATCTCGTAATTTGCATATCAAACTGTGATTGTTATCGTTAAAAACGCCCCTACCCCATCGAAGTTTTATTTAAACGATTCGTCTTGACAAGTAGAATGTGATTTTAAGGTCGGAATATGCAGAACATGATAGTGAGTAAAACTTGACTCCTTACACAGTTTGCTTTAAGGTTCCTTGCAGCGGAGTGCGCAGCCATTCTCCATCGGAGTTTCGTGTCCTCCCTCAGGCATGGATGTGTATTATGAACTTGGCATAAGTTAGTTTATGTTGTATGTAAGTTTAGGGAGCGAAGACCACTGCAGTTAGGTCCTATAACTTTAAAAAAGAAAAAAAAATCGAGAAGGCGGTCCACAGTTGCCACAACACGCAATCCGCTTATTGAATGAAAGTAGTGAAACCACGCAAAAAATATGGCACTGGGTTTCAACAAGTACATTAAACAAGTAAAAATTCAATTTTTATTATTCTGTTTAGTAATAAATCTTCTAATTAAACAACTAAAAATTCAATTTTTATTATTCTGTTTAGTAATAAATCTTCTAATTACACATCTTGAATTTCAAGTTGTAGCATACAATATAGAGATCAGCAAAGAAGTGGTGACAGTACAATCTAACATTATGCAGTCGCAACACTCATTGTTGTGAAAGATCTTACCAACTGACAGTTGCAAAGACACTAACGCTCCAAACAGTGGGCAAGGTACCATAAAAATAGTTTATTTTCTACTTGATTGACGAAAAAGTTACTACAAGTTTTGGATTCCAAGCTTTATCAATTTGTCAAGACACATTACTAACCACGAAATGAATTTCTCTTTTTTTTCTTTTCTTTTAAGAAAGAAAAAAGAGACAGAATTTTTATAGAGTTAGCGAGATAAGTAACAGCTGATTTGGTACATTAAATAATGTAGGTATTGCTTTACATACAAGTTTCCTAAGTCCACACTCACTGGCTGAAAATATTGTGAATAAACCTTAACGTCCCTGAATATAAAAGCGACCTCCATTTTGAAAAGTTCATATATTCTGGTTTTCACTAGCCATTTTTTTTTCTTAACAGAAATGAAATTCTTCAGTAAATACCGCGACAACGGCTAGCCGCTCCTTTTTTTAAATAAAATTTGATTTGCTAGCCTCTGGCTTGTATGTCTTCCAATGTTATTTATCTTTTGGACTTGAGCTTATCGCTCACAAGTTTACGTTTCATATAATAATTTTAATCTTCTGATGAAGGCACCTTCAGTTGGTGCCGAAATCTAGACCAAGTATCTAAAAAGTGCAACTTGTTGGGCTGTTTCTATAGTAGTTGTGAATTTAGTGCGTTTGCTGCAATTTTTGGCAAGACATGTTTAAAATCGTCGTGTTTATTACAGTAATTAAACGTTCATAAGTTATTTCTTAAACGACGCAAAGCACAAAAGAAATCACGATATATACATATGCAGTTTCCAACCTAATAATAATAGGCCGTCACGATTTTGACAGATCCAAAGCACTACACTCGAGTAACCATTTTTTATATCGAGATAACTGCTGACTACTCTGATATGTTTTAGACACTAGCACAGATAACAACTGAAGAGGAAAGAACATAACATAAAACATTAAGCATATCAGTTTATAATGCTCTCTCTGCAGTTCTTTTTCACTTTCTGAAATTTCAATTAAAGTCATTCTTCGTATAAAACGTATCAGTTCTATAACTCTTTGTGCGAGTGACATTATAAGGGGGAATAAGAAATTAACTAATATCAGCGATGTTGAAACGAAAATATACGAAGCATCTTAACAGCCAATCCGGTTGAAATTTGAATATGCGGCCTTGGGATAACGTAATGCGATATCTAAGAACGCAAAGCAAGAGTCGTCACCTCTCCTTAATTTTTTTTGCGCACTTTAGGTTACGGTAGTAACACTAAAAGGGGGACTTTGCGATCGTCTTTTGACAGCTCGAAATTTAAATGAAAATAACGGCCTAACTATTCACCTGACACGAAAATTGAATAACCGAATTTGTAGAGGAGAAAATTCTCTACAACTTTGTTTCGTATGGTTTTTTTTTTCATATCTCGTAGCGTTTCAAAGATATTTGCAAGAATAACGGCGATTTTGGGATGAATGTATGTCTGCCTGTTCGTCTGTCTGTCTGTCTGTCTGTCTGTCTGTCCGTAACGTGTTCCCTGTTTTTAAGACGAACCGTTCAACCGATCAGCACCAAATTTTACAGACATGATTGTAGGCCGCAAGAGACCAGAACCTCCCCTTTTCAAATTTTTCGGACAAAAAATACGGTAGTAAAACCAAAAACAGCCGTTTGTAATATAATTGTAATTGCAAACGAACCGTTCATCTGACACGGAAATTGAATAACCTAATTGGTAGAGGAGAAAATTCTCTACAACTTAGCTCCCTTATGTTGTTTTCATATCTCGTATCGTTTGAGACATATTTGCAAAAATAACGGAGATTTGACACCCTCCATTGAATTAACGAAAACCAGCCGATCGGAAATGTCACGTGACATTCCTCGCGTATTTGATGATTTTCTTATTGTATTATTCTTGTTGTCATTATTATTGTATTGTATTATTGTATTATTCTTGTTGTCATTTCAAAGCAGCGGCACACTGAGGAATTAGCAAAAACACATCGTTCTTTGTACGATAAATGATAATCTAATGTCTACAAATGCCTTATTAACATCAGTTAACAACGGCTATCGATTGTATGAGATTAAAGAAATCCTGTTCAAATTATAGTCGTAGCGTAGTGGCCTAGGTGCTAGACTGTGATGCAAAAGGTCGGTGGATCGAAACCCACAATTACCTAATTTTTTTTTACTAAAAAGGTTTCAGACACTCTTATTAATTAATTTGTCATCCAAAATGTTTGCAAAAATTTATAAAACTACAAATCTAAAGTGGGCTGTAAAACACGTCAGAGCGATTTTCTTTTTTTTTTCCCGACGTTAGAGGCCCGATATCGAATTCCCCAAGCACGGAAAAACCGTTTACAGTAACGTGTAATTTGGGTCACTTTGCAGCCTGCACAAGTTCATCAAGAGCAAACAGCCTGGGCTGTTCACGAAAAGACTGATTGCGCCTTATGATAATGCGCGTTCATACTTCTTCTGGGTCACACAAATTGTACTGATCAAGTGGAAGCAGCTTGAGCATCCACCCGACAGCCCGAACATGTAGCCCTGTGACTTCTATCTGGTTGGTCAAAAAAAAAAAAAAAAAAAAAAAAAAAAAAGCTGAAGGACACAGGAGAGTACCTCTTGTCACTGCCACAGCCAACAGCATTTCTTGAATCAGGAAATCCTTCGGCTCGTCGTTAAACATTGGGATACTTGTTCATGTTCAAATGTTTGTATAGCTTATGGGACTTAACTACGGGGTCATCAGTCCCTAAACTTACAAACTACTTATGAACTAGCTAAGACTACGGACGGTAGAAATGTCCATGCCCGAGGGGGGATTCGAACCCCCGACTGTAGTGGCCGTGCGGACCGTACTCAGGTCTCTTGTGATCAATACCCATAGGGTTGTTTTGTAACTTTTCATTTGAACACCCCTCGTATGAGACATGAATAAATTCAAGCCTTGGTAACGCTGGGTACTGGCGGCAGCGCAGATGTAATGGACAGACCTTTTGAACGCTGCGCAGTTCGCTTTGACATGAATAGACCATTTATCTCCCGGACCTCAGAAGGGCTCCCGCTGGCCGCAGGTGTGAAGCGGCGCGCGGAACTTTGCAGCAAATCCCAGCAATATCGCGCTCCATCCGCGGAGGCGGGATCAGCGCGGACACGCCGGCGGCGGGGCACCCGGCGGCGCTATGGCTATCGATTCACTGTGGCGGCTCCGCCACCGGACCGCCGGCCGCAGGCGCGGCGCCGCCAACTCTGGCCAAAGTGGGCCCAACTTGGCGCTCTCGTCAAACTCGGCCCTCTTACGCCACTCCCGTCTTCCCGCGGCCCCGAAGCTCTACGCTGGCGACTGGAGTTGCTCCCAGAAGCCGCTTATCGCTGCGGTCTTCAGTTTTCACGAGAGAACCCCAACCTGAGGGCCGGGAAGCAAAACGACAGTTTCTGAGCTACAAAATGAACCAAAAAAAAAAAAAAAAATCTTCGTTTGTGTGGCCATAGTGTCCGTAGTTGCTGTCATAATTATGAATAGCAGTGTATGTCCGTCTTTGCAACTAAAATAAAAATGTTCAAATGTCTGTAAATCTATCGGTCCAAACTACGTGGTCATCAGTCCGTAGCTTACAAACTACTTAAACCTAGGTAAACTAACCTACGGACAAACACACACACCCATGCCCCAGGAAGGACTCGAACCTCCACGGCGAGCAACCGCGCGCTCCGCAGCTAGGTGCTTTAGACCGCACGGCTACTCCACCGCGACAACTACAATAAAAATGCGACTTTTTCTCACCAGGCGCGTTTCGTTTTAATGACTGTAAAACATCTTCAGTGGTCTGTAATAATAGAAATCTACAGTTTGTTTTGTTCTTCGATAGAAAACAGTTCTTAAACGGACCATGAAAAGTAGGCCTAATGTTTGTTACTTACGGAAAATTTTGTCTTCTTTTCGCTTTCTCATCGTAGAATTTTGATCACTGGCATCTTACACATAAAACTCACTTTTTACCTCGGGCACCAACGCATACTTTGTGGTACCAGACATTGCATTTTTGGCAGCGAATCCAGTCACCCTTAAATAGGAAATTTATAAGAGCGCGTTAGACTAAGTAGCTTGTTACATCTTAACAAGAAAAAATTTATATCTCCGTAGCACAAAGTGGTATATTCTTGAAAACGACAGGAGGAGATGTAGAAACCTGCTACACTACATTGCCACACAAAGGAAAGTGTTACCAACACTATGAGACTGACAAATTATGTTGATCGAAATTGTACCTATGTCGAATTTGTACCACCTTACTCTATCGTCTACATAACGGAACCAAATAGCAGGTTTTTTTGTTTGCTGTTTTCAGTGCCTGTTCCTCGAATTTTTCCATATAGAAATTTGCTATAACCGGGCAACTGTGTCGGCAAGGAATCCCCGAAACGGCACATAGTCATTGCGCTGAGAAAAGATGAATTAAAGTGGTTAGAAAGCAGAAGGCGACGAACACAGGGAAAGGAGACTACACGTAATCAGTATACTGTGTTTTACGGTGTAGATAATTATTGAGACCACATGTGCTCATTTTTATGAATAGCAGTGCATGTCCGTCTTTGCAACTACAATAAAAATGCGACTTTTTCTCACCAGACGCTTTTCGTTTTAATGACTTTAAAACATCATCAGTGGCCTGTAATAATAGAAATCTACAGTTCGTTTTGTTTTTAGATCCAAAACAGTTCTTAAACGGACCATGAAAAGTAGGCCTAATGTTTGTTACTTACGGAAATTTTGCCTTCACATCATGCAATGCCGGTCTGTTTCATGCAATACCGCCGGTTCTTGATGCTGTGTCGTTTTTTCATTACATTCACTGTCACTTTTGCACTGCTCATAGTTGTTTTCCACAGATAAAAAAATGTTCAATAGCTTATGGGACTTAACTACGGGGTCATCAGTCCCTAAACCTATAAACTACTTATGAACTAGCTATCACTAAGGACGGCACAAATATCCATGCCCGAGGAGGGATTCGAACCCCCGACCGTAGTGGCCGTGCAGACCGTGACTGACGCGCCTCAGTCCCCTCGGCCACCGCGGCCGGCTTTCCACAGATCAGAAGTGTTTGTTTTTGTTTTCACTGATTCTGCACAGTGTGTTATTGGAGTGTTGCCAACCTCACAAATGTATTTCTTTTTCTATGTTTTATAGTAAATTATGTTTTGGTGTATTTAGTTTCGATGTAAGCGGATTGGAATTGTGGCAACACTCCAATAACACGCTGCGCAGAATCAGTGAAAACAAAAACAAACACTTCTGATCTGTGGAAAAAACTATGAGCAGTGCAAAAGTGACAGTCAATGTAGTGAAAAAACGACACAGCATCAAGAACCGGCGTATTGCATGAAACAGACCAGCATTCCATGATGTGAAGCGAAAAGAAGACGAAATTTCCGTAAGTAACAAACATTAGGCCTACTTTTCATGGTCTGTTTAAGAACTGTTTTCGATCTAAAAACAAAACAAACTGTAGATTTCTATTATTACAGAACACTGAAGATGTTTCATAGTCATTAAAACGAAACGCGTCTGGTGAGAAAAAATCACATTTTTATTGTAATTGCAAAGACGGACATACACTGCTTTTCATAAAAATGAACAAATGTGGCCTCAAAAATTATCTAAACCGTAAAACACAGTATACTGATTACGTAGTCTCCTTTCCCCTGTGTTCTTCGCCTTCTGCTTTCAATTCATATTTTCTAAGCGCATTGACTGTGTGCCGTTTCGGGGATTCCTTGCCGACACAGTTGCCCGGTTATAGCAAATTTCTATATGGAAAAATTCGAGGAACAGGCACTGAAAACAGCAAACAAAAAAACCTGCTATTTGGTTCCGTTATGTAGACGATAGGGTAAGGTGGTACCAATTCGACTTAGGTACAATTCCGATCAACATAATTTGTCAGTCTCATAGTGTTGGTGGCACTTTCCTTTGTGTGGCATTGTAGTGTAGCAGGTTTCTACATCTCCTCCTGCCATTTCAAGAATAGACGACTTTGTGCTACGGTGATATAAATTTTTTCTTGTTAAGAGGTAAGTGAAGCTACTTAGTCTAACGCGCTCTTATAAATTTTCTATTTAAGGGTGACTGGATTCGCTGCCAAAAATGCAATGTCTGGTACCACAAAGTATGCGTTGGTGCCCGAGGGAAAAAGTGAGTTTTGTGTGTAAGATGCCAGTGATCAAAATTTTATCAGGAAGTGATCATAATTATACCTAGTATGGTACATTTTTGATCGATTTCTCTCAATTCTATAACTTTTTTTGTGTTTATACCAACATTTTGAACTGTCTAATATTTGTGTTACATATTCATTAAACATCTAAGGACAAGTATCATAGTTAAAATTATTTATTTTCTCAATATATTTTCATTTACAATAACATTTGTCCGAAATGATCACAATTGTACTACCTTACCCTACTTTTGTTGTTTGAAGGCATGGTAGAGAGGAACTAGAACGGTTTCTTCAACACCTCAACGGGATTAATTCTAGAATTCAGTTTACCATGGAGAAGGAGGCAGACGGAAAACTAAATTTTCTTTACGTGTCAATTTCTAAAAAGGGGAATGGCATATTGGGCCATACAGTTTATCGGAAGCCCACACACACACAGACCGTTATCTGCATCGAGATTCGAACCACCACCCGCAGTAAAAGCGGGGCATTATAAAGACGTTGGCGGACAGAGCAAGGAACATCTGCGAACCGAAATTACTCGACGCGGAATTGGAAAACCTGAGTAACGCTTTACTTAAGAATGGCTATTCGTCCAAAGAGATAACGAGAGCGTTGAAACCGACACGTAGAATTGAAAACGATGAAAATGTTCCTGTGAAATCGAAAGTCTTCTTGCCTTTTATTAAAGACGTCACCGACCGCATCGGTAAAAAAAATTTGTCGAATCGGAATATTGCCGTTATTTACATACCTACTCGGAAGATACAGGATCACCTGAAATCGGCGAAGGATGCTCGCAAATCGCTAGAAAAAGCAGGAATTTATAGGATTCCGTGTAGCTGTGGAGAGGTATACGTGGGTACTACAAAAAGAACAGTCAAAAAACGAATAGATGAGCACAAGGGGGAGGGAAGAGATTGACAGATCAGCTGTTGCCGAACATGTTTTTCAACCAGGGGACCAACTTATTCAATTTTATTAGACTCAGGTTTTAGCAGCCAAAAATGGACACCAGAGGCTATAAAAATTGTAAAACACCCCAATAATTTCAATAGGATAGAGGAGGGCGTGAAACTGAATGAAATCTGGATTCCAGTGTTGTGAAGAAATGTAACAATCTTCCACCATAGGACGATATTAACAGTAATCGGCACTGACGAATTGAGCGCTCATATCACAAACATCTGCCGTCACATCTCTGCGCGCGAGCCCTCGTAAACGGAGTTTGGCTTCAGTCAGCAGCGAGCCAGGGTGTGCATCGGACATACAAAAGTGCCACGATCCGCCTTGAAAATGTCCTCGGCAGTTGGGGACGAAACGTTGAGTTTGAATAATAAATCCACAAGACCACGGCATAATAGCACGGAAATTATTATTAATTTTGACCTTTCCGGCCGTGATACTTTACATTTTACCATAGTTGCTAATTGTTTGTCGACGGACTTGGATCTTTGATGGGATCGATAGTTGGAGTTTTCGCGCCAGGGGGCGTGATGTGAGTTCGCGGCGGCATTGCAGGAGGGATCTTGGACAGCCTCCGTGGTGGGTAGTTCTGGCTGGGGAGACGTGGCGGCGACTGGCGCTGACGCGCCAGGCACCATAGCTGTTGGCTATCCGTCTTCACGGCTGTTATTTGTGTTTTAAGAAAACAGTCTACATCGCAGCAGGTTATTTTATTTAACTGGTTTCGACCTATTGCAGGTCATCTTCAGAAACATTCATACAGCCCATTCGGCCGGGGCTAACGAGGCTGCCGTGACTGCACTTTGGCTGCACGTCTAGCAGTGTGCAGTGGAGCCTTGCAGACGTTACCCCGGCCGTATATGCTGTACGAATGTTTCTGAAGATGACCTGCAATAGGTCGAAACCGGTAAAATAAAATAACCTCCTAAGAAATAGACTATTATTGGCTCCCTTTAGGTTACGGCAGTAACACTAAAAGTGGGCCTTTGCGATCGTCTTCTGACAGGTCGAAATTTAAATGAAAATAACGGTTTTACCATTCATCAGGCTCGAAAATTCAATAACGAAATTTGTAGAGGAGAAAATGCTCTACAACTTCGCTCTCTCTTATGTTTTTTCATATCTCATATCGTTTCAGAGATATTTGCAAAAGTAAAGGCGATTTTGGGATGTCTGTCTGTTCGTAACGTGTTCCCTGTTTTTAAGACGAACCATTGAACCGATCAGCACCAAATTTTACAGACATAATTGTAGGCTTACAGAGACCAGAACCTCCCTTAGTCAAATTTTTCGGACAAACAATACGGTAGTAATACAAAAAAAAAAAAGCCGTTTGTAATATATTTGTAATTGCAAACGAACCGTTCATCTGACACGAAATTTGAATAAACCCATTTGTAGAGGAGAAAATTCTCTACATTTTTGTTCCCCTATATATATATTTCGTATCGTTCGGAAGATATTTGAAAAAATAACGGAGTTTTGACACCCTCCATTGAATTAAGGAAAACCAGCCGTTCGCAGATGTTATGTGACAGTCCTCCCCCAGAACTCTCTCTTGCATACGCCACCTTTCGTTGCGTATATGATGATTTTCTTATTGTAGCTTACACGTTGTCATTTCAAAGCACTGAAGAATTAACAAAATCACGTCGATCTTCCTACGATAAATGATAATCTAGTGTCTACAAATGCCATATTAGCATCAGTTAACAAAGGCCATCAGTGGTACGAGAAATAAGAACGTAACTTGTAATTGTTATCTCTAGCGTAGTGGTCAATTGCTGGACTGTGACGCTGCAGGTCGGTGATTCGGAACCGCCACTACCTACATTTTGTTTTCCTAAAAGGGTTTCAGACACTCTTATTAATTAATTTTTTATTATTTAGATTGTTATCTGGTCTAAATTATTTGCAAAAACTTATAAAACTACAAATATAATTTGGGCCGTAAAATACGTCAGTGCGATTTTTTTTTTTTTACAAAATATCTCCAAGAAAAATTGCTGTTGCTCTTGTGACAATGTTGTCTGAATTAAGTGTTGTTGCCTTTGTAGAACATAAGGCCTGCGGTGTACGTGTTCCTGGGAAATGCGTTGCTTGACCTGGCTTAGACCGCGTGTTCTGCCTGGAGAGTTGTGGCACTCGCAATCTGTAACTGATATTGCGAGGGATTGTCACGGAGGTTTCGACGGGTTCATGGCTATTGCTAGCTGGTGACTTGTATTAAAAGAGTTGGCTTCCGATATACGTTGTGCCCAAGATATGATGAGAATATACATATTATACTGTTCACGCACCTTGACTACATATGAAATTTGAGTACTGTGTCCATAATATTGCCATGTTCCCACAATAATGTTAACTTGTGAAGTTTTTCTATCTGGTGAGTAGTTTCAACTGTAATTTAGTTTATTAGTGTGGTTTATTTTATGCATGTCAGTTGCTTGTGGAAGCGAATCTGTGTCTCACGTATTTAGTTCAAGTGTTGTGTTCAATGGATTGTAAAAGACCCCTTTGAAAACAAACACACCAGGAGGGCCGTTTAACAGTGGGACACGGTTGAGCTTTTCACTGGGAGCGAGGCTGTTAAGTTGGGTAATGTTTTTTGTTGTCCTATGGTAAATTAGTATTTCGGCAGTAAAATAAAAAGGTTCACAAATTCATTAGACACCTACTAGCTAAACTGATTTGGATCCAAATCCTGGATAATTACGTGCATTAGGCATAAATTATTTTGAGAGATATTGATTTTAAAAACTGGTATGAAGCATTTAATTGTGTTTTTATTAATGGAATGTTGAGGTTGTTTATTTACGTTTGTGTAATTGCTGTTGGTCCTTAAGTAAGAAAAGAAGAGGATCCGATTTATGAAATGTTAAATGTTGAAATTCTTTTTTGCTGGAAGTTCTTGTATTTTAGCTAAAGTTTTGGAATGTATTGTTTTCAAGTTTTTAGTCAGTTTTTACAAAAGTAAAATTTTTCTACATGTGTGGTTCAGAACTAGTGACGACAGCTATGACGTTATAAATTTTCTTCAGCAAATGTCTAGTTTAATCCAAGCCTAGTACCATACCACTTCCTCTCAGCTCTTAGCGGAAGCTCCGCACGACACAGATATTCAAATAAATTTCGCACATGCAGCTCGTTTTCTGCCATATGTGGGAAGCCTGTCGTCGAAAATCGGACTGATCCTGAACAAAGTCATGTATCGCCCTCCACCAAAAACAGCAGGACTTTTGGATTCCATCAAAGATGATTTGGTGCTTCGGAAGATTCGGTTTACAAAATCGCCTGTGATTGTGGCCTTTCGTGTTTAGGACAGACGGAGCGAGGAAAGATGCACGGAACACCAAACATAATCTCTTATAACCTAATAATAACGCGTGGTATAGCACTGCCTGATACTGGGCACTCTATGGTGTACGAAAACGTCAAAATTTTAACCTCGACTTCATCTTTCTGGGAGTCAGTGGCGAAAGAAGCAACTGAAATTCACTTGTGGACGAATTTAGTTAACAGTGGCAGCTAGTTCTGCTTAGATAAATCTTCAAATCCGACACTTTCTTTCATAAATTTACAAAGACGCCACCACAACACGGCTCATAATAAATCTATACCTCCGCCACAATCGACCATGCAGCCATAGACATAATTCATACACTTGTGTATTTCGTTGCCGCCGAAATACGTCTGTGGCAGGTTGCATGCGCAGAATCGCCGTCCGACCCTTTATAAAGATGATGCGCGTGCCAGATCGTCAGTAGTCAGTCTACGAGTCTGTCTCAGGATGACTAGACTATATCCAGCCGAAGTATTAGAAGTAAACATTATGCGGCTGCACGTTTGAAATTTATTTTAGCATTTCTGTTTAGTTTTCATGCCACTCAATCCTCCTAACTGTGAGACTTACACACGTTAAAAAAGCTTTTGCGTCACCTTCGTTCAAATTTTTGAACACTGACGTTGAATGTGTATATTGCAACAAGAACACCGTTTCTTAGATTGACCACAGATGTCACTCCATCCGCTCGAAGAGCGTTCAAAGGCGCCTAGCTACAGAACACACTGCTAATCGCCGTTGGAGAGACGAGTCCTCCCTCGGGCATAGGTATATTTGTTTTCCTTATCATAAGTTTCTACGCCTAGGAACTGACGATCAGACCCATAGATTAACAAACTTCTAAACATTTGAAACAAGCATGAGCAGCGCCAATGAAACGGAGTGGGTAAAACGGCCAGTAATTTGCAGTCACCAGGAAGGATTTGCACTGCTTGTGTCGATCATAGTTTTGCAATGCCTGCAAGTCAATTCCGAGGTTTCATCGTATCCGCATTGCTACACTCCTGGCCATTAAAATTGCTACAGCACAAAGATGACGTGCTACGGACGTGAAATTTAACTGACAGGAAGAAGATTCCGCGATATGCAAATGATTAGCTTTTCAGAGCATTCACCCAAGGTTGGCGCCGGTGGCGACACCTACAAAGTACTGACAAAAACAGCAGTTGACCGGCGTTGTGTGGTGAAACGTTGTTGTGATGCATTGTGAAAGGAGGAGAAATGCGTACCATCACGTTTCCGACTTTGATAAAGGTCAGATTGTAGCCTATCGCGATTGCGGTTTATCGAGTCGCGACACTGCTGCTCGTGTTGGTCGCGATCCAATGACTGTTAGCAATGGAATCGGTGGGTTCAGGAGGGCAATACGGAAATCCTTGCTGGATTCCAACGGCCTCGTATCACTAGCAGTCGAGATAACAGGCATTTTATCCGCATGCCTGTAACGGATCTTGCAGCCACGTCTCGATCCCTGAGTCAATAGATGGGGACGTTTTCAAGACAACAACCATCTGCAGGAACAGTTTCACGTTTGCCACAGCATGGACTATCAGCTCGGAGACCATGGATGCGGTTACCCTTGACGCTGCATCACAGACAGGAGCGCCTCGATGGTGTACGCAACGACGAACGTGGGCGCACGAATGGCAAAACGTCATTTTCTCGGATGAATCCAGATCCTGATTACAGCATAACGATGCTAGTATCCGTATTTGGCTACATCGCGGTGAACTGGCGTATCACCCGTCATGATGGTATGGGGTGCCATTAGTTACACGTCTAGGTCGCCTCTTGTTCGCGTCGACGGCACTTTTAACAGTGGCCGTTACATTTCAGATATGTTCCATGCGAAATCCTACATTTCAGCAGCACGACCGCATGTTGCAGATCCTGTACGGGCCTATCTGGATAAGGAAAATGTTCGACTGCTGCCCTGGCCAGCACATTCTCCAGATCTCTCACCAATTGAAAACGTCTGGTCAATGGTGGCCGAGCAACTGATTCGTTACAATAAGTCTCTACTCTTGATGAACTGTGGTATCGTGTTTAAGCTGTGTGGGCATCTGTACCTGTACACGCCATCCAAGCTCTAATTGACTCAATGCCCAGAGGTGGTTGTTCTGGGTACTGATTTCTCAGGATCTATGCACCCAAATTGCATGAAAATGTAATCACATGTCAGTTCTAGTACAATACATTTGTACAACGAATACCCGTTTATCATCTGCATTTCTTCTCGGTGTAGTAGTTTTAATGGCCAGTAGTGTAGTTGTGGGAGGGGGATTCGGGATCGGGATCCTTTATCATCCCAAACAGTAATATCGCGAGTAGAACTAGTGTGGCGGTGCAACATTGTCTCAGCCCCGTGTCTCCAGACTCTCATCCGACCATCTTGGTGGTACAGGCAGAATCAAGATACATCACAAAATATGTTGTTCCATTCGGTTGTCAGTGTTCGTTGTTCATTGCAACATTTCCAGTGGTGATGGACGTTTTGCAGAAAGTCCACTATCCTTTAAACGCCGTAAAATTACAACATCTGATTAGTCCTACATTATTAACGTGAAATGTCATTCGAAACAGTTACATCCCATAACTATGAACCGCTGAGCTTTGCGATACAGGCCCTGGAAACTTTTTATGAACTCTTCCTTTTGGATGGTGTTCAAAAGCCTCGTCACGTTTTGTTCAATTTCAAAAATAACGTCAAATTTCCTTCCTTTTAAAGTAAGTTTGAGTCGCCGATGGGATTAAGATCAGGCGAATATGGAAGATGTCCAAATTGCATGTAAAACTCGCCCACAGACAATGTCGTCAAACAGTTCGTGGAATAAAGGGGGTGGTGCAACTTAAACATCCACCATTCCTAGATTCCTTCCTATTTCCTCAAACTCTCTTTCAAAGGAAAGAGATATGACGATATTCTTAACATCGAAGGAAACGCGACGGGGCTTTTGAACACCGTTTCATAGGTACTCTTCGTGCAAAGTTTCCATTACATGAGCTCAGCACTGGATACCGTAGCTATGGGATGAGACTTTTTAGAAGGAGAGTAATGTAACTGTAGTTCATTGTTCATATACGTTAACGTTACGGGACAATTCAAAGAACTTTGTTACCAGAGATTGTGTATGCGCAAACAATGCGTGTTGCTTAACAGATCGGTTGGTATGACATGATTCGTGAAGTGGCAGAGCAAATCTTCACTGCCATGCGCACAATAAGCCCGCCAATCCGACCGCCGGTCAGGCGCGCCTTCCTGCAACCAGCGATTCTAGATCCGATTCATATTACGTGACTACGTCCGACAGTATCAGCTATTTCTCTGAAAGTTCATTCGCAGTTCTGTAGGAAACTCTATTTAGTCTAACCCCGAATCCTCTTCTGTGAAGCACAATCAAACTGCTTATGCAAGACAACTAAGACAACTGCCTGAAAGAATAATTGAAGTATATCAAGTATATCCACCAGGCCGTTTTACTCTTTGATGGTTGTAGATGTGACAACTGGCACCCGATATGTGTACCTGCTTTCAAATGCTAACCGTCTTACGTCACCGGAAACGCACGCTACAAAACTGCATCGGGTTTGGATGCTTCCTTCAGAGTGTTGTATTTTTGGCGGCAGGTCACAGGAAATATACGAAATATGAATTACAAACTACCTCTACTGGCCTTCAAAGTAATCGCCATTGGCTACAATACTCTTCTGACATCGGTTGTACAGCTGTTGGAGACTGCCAGCAAACGTTTCTTGTGTAATTGCTGCAAGCACTAAGATCACGCGTTGTTGGATCGCTTAGAACGCGGATCGCAGAGTGCGGACGGGTATTGTCGTGCAGAAACTTCCACTGTCCACTCCGTCAGGCTGGTTGCACACACACCGATTTTGGACGGCCGGTAAAATATCGGCCGTCCACATTCCTGCAGTGGACAATTGGAAGGCATTGCAGCTTGCACAATGGCCGACCACTGGCCGGCACCTTCAAAAAGCCGGTCAGCTGCCAGTGTAGGTCGTTGTCACTGCAGACCAACGGCGCCGGGCCGGTGCCGGCCGTACAATGGCGCACGTCGTCAAATGGCAGTTCTATTGGCGCACGCACCGATTTTTAAGGGTTGTCCTCCATGCATTTCCCGCCGTCTCTTTTCGCCATACAGTCGACGTAGCGTATATAGGACTAAAATGTAAAAATATTGATTCTGTATACAATAATTCCTCAATGCTGTCCAATCTGTACACTAGCAAGCAGTGAAGGAATGCAAGGAAAAATTTGGAGAGAGAATTAAATTTCAGGGAGAAGAAATAAATACTTTGCGGTTTGCCGATGACACAGGAATTCTGTCAGAGACCGCAAAATATCTGGGAGAGCAACTGAATGGAATGGACAGTGTCTTGAAATGAGGGAATATAGCGTCAGAAAATGAGGCGATGCTGAAGGAATTAGATTAGGTAATATATATCTATAAATGTGAATTTCTGTTCGGTGTGCGTTTATCACGTCTGAACCACAAGACATAAAGAGCTAAGAATTTGTACAGTTACTAATGTCTACCCGGGGAACGCTTTAGGCACGGTTTTATGGCGATCGGATAGCTATTTATATATCTTAACGTGAATGTCTGTTCAGTGTACGATTATCACGTCCTAACGACAAGACGCAGAGACTTAAATATTTGTACAGTTACTAATTTATACCTGAGGAAGGTTTTAGGCACGGTTTTATAGCGATATGATAGATATTTACTAACTTGAAGAATTCCGGAACAATAATTACTCTTTGAAAATGGTTTCATTGGTAGCATTGTTGATTGAGGGTTGATAATGGTAAAAGGGTGGAGTATATTGGTATGGAAGTTATCGGTGTATATAAAATTCTACGTGTGTGTGTGTGTGTGTGTGTGTTAATATTTCGTTCTGCAGCGAAAAGTACAGAACGCAAACAAATGGTATGTGTGTAATTGTTGTCCTACGTCTCCCGTTGTACACCATAGCAGTTTCATGCCGATAGCTATAAGGGGATCAAAGATATGCTGGTTGAAAGTCGTCAAATTATTACAAAAATTCGGACTGGAGGCCAGTGATGACGTTTGCGACTCTATAGCAAGGAGGTTACATACAGCGATACGTGATGTCATAGACTATATCTTTGGTCTAAGCGTGCTACAATGTCTTCAGCTCTTCCTCTGTAAGGATAAGCATACGAATAAGTAAATATAAGAATAAATAAATAAAGCAGTAAAAAAGAAATTTCTTTTAATACATCTTTTAAAAAAATCGATTTGAAGTTTCGCGCATTACATCAAGTGATCGATCTGTGATATTACAATCATTATTGTTAATGCCATCTCATCTTCAAAACCAGTCTCATAGCACACTACTGAAAGATAGCTTATGTATCATTATCAACCAACACGCGAGTGGAGCCGCGGGTTTAAGCTAGAGAGACAATAAAAGTAGATGAGTTTTGTTACTTGGGTAGCAAGATAACTTCTAATGGCCGAAGTAAAGAAGATATAAAATGCAGATTGGTTATGGGAATAAAAGCGTTTCTGAAGAAGCAAAATTTGTTGACATCCAATATGTCCTTTCTGAAACCATTTGTCTAGAGTGTAGCATTGTATGGAATTGAAACGTGGGCGATAAAAAAGAAAAAAAGATGATAAAAGTTTTCCAAATGTGGTGCTACGACGAATGATGAAAATTAGATGGGTAGATCACGTAGCTAATGAGGAGGTGCTTAACGGAGAGAAAAGGTGTTTCTGGCATATTCTGATTAAGAGAAGGGATATATTGTTGGACACATTCTGAGACATCAAGGAATCGTTAGCATTAGAGGGAAGTGTGTGGGGTAAAAATCGTAGAGGGAGACCGAGAGCAGATTCAAAAGTATGCAGGTTGCCGAACTTGCGGACTGCGGACTCGAGACTAAAACACACAACATACAACAAATCTCGAATATTTAAATTCTCGTCTGTTCCAGGGCACGAATAATTGCGAAGAAAAAATCTTGTGTAAGACTGGGACTAGTTTTTTGAGTTTAATTTTTTTTCCTTTTTTTTTATTCTTCGCGTAGATCGTGTCATTGTTTTATGATGTTATTGAGATCTTCGCTTTGTTTTATTATGTAGGATAGCTAGCCGCTTGAGCGATCGGCTATACAGAAGTGTTTCTAGCCCTGCCCAGATTATCAACCTATCGCATACTTGTGTCAATTATTCTATTTTCTCGCAGATTTATCTTTATTCCCGCAAGGGATCGAACTCCTTTCTATACCCACAAGGAAATAGTCATTTGCCTGTTTGAGGCATGCGTTTTTAATGGATTGAATAATTTAGGGAGTCGGTAGTTGAAGCACGAACAGTTTTATGGAACAAAATTTTGGACCCGTTTTAAGATAGAACTGTGGCTAGAGATACATTGAGGCAACTTTCCTGCGAACTGAATCACGGTTTTTAGGAAATGGAGAGTAAAGAAAAAAGTTCATTTCCTAACTAGTATACTAATGTGGGATGATGCGTAGTTATTTGTATCATGTCAGCCATATTTATCATAATACTATGCTAAATCGTTTGGGATTCATTAATTTACGTTTGGCATCAACTTTACTCGACCACGACAGCCAAGCGACTGCTCGTTTGACCCGTAAAATGCCGATATAAACCGGCCGTCCAAAATCGGTGTATGTGCAACCAGCCTTACAGTTCTAGCAGAACCCCCGGGCGCATTGCAGCAGCCGTTCCAAAATTCCCTCGCAGACTTTCGCGTTGACAGTGCGACATGATGTTATCGCTTTGCTCCATACTGCGCTCCATGTTTCAATGACACAAGTTCTCACACTGACCCTGTAAGCCGGGTCGCGCAGTGTTTACTACCGCTTCACTGCACTGCTTTGCATGATAGGGAGCGCTTATTAACAGGTCTCTCAATGTGCAGGGTGAATCATAAATGAGGAAAATTATTTCGTGCAAATTGTCACACACTGAATGAAACTTTCACTCTGCAGCGGAGTGTGCGCTGATATGAAACTTCCTGGCGGAAGTAAAGTTGTGAGGCGGCATCGTGAGTCGTGTCGGGGTAGCTCAGTGGTAGAGCGCTTGCCCGCGAAAGGCAAAGGTCCCAGGTTCGAGTCCCGGTTCCTGCACACAATTTTAATCTGCCAGGAAGTGTCACACACTGAGAAACCATCATAGATTCGTTTTCCGCATTTTCCTACGTCAATAAATGACAATGTAATTGAATGGTAAAAATCTGGAAATATGATGTAGACTTTTGGGTGTTACGGTGCTCCGACAATGGCCTAGAGGACAGAACGGCAACAGTGCAACAGGGCACAAATTCCTTTCCCTATGACAATTAGCCACAATACATAACCAGTGGCGGCTCGTACAAAATTTGACCAGTGTACTACAATATTACAAAAATAAACAGGAAACAAAATATACTAAAATAAAAAGTCAACCTTTGTATGATTGCCTTTAATTAAATATCAATTAATACTGCATTGACAGTAAAACCTTCAGGGGAATCTATAACAGCGCTGCCAACTGCATGTATTCACTGCAAGTAGTAAATATAACGTTTAAAAAATATTAATTTTATTTACAGAAATTAAAAATTTAGACTCAGAGGTATTTAAATACGAGCCTCACAGATGTAGGTTTGAGAGGCAACGCGCAAGACGCGTGAGCCAGCGCGCTATTTGACTCTGTATGCCGCAATATTCGTCATATACTATTCTTCCGCAGCCGTCACACGCAGCACGAAGAGAAATATTGATCTGGTGCTGCAGTCGGTCTCAGCACACATGAGTCGTCAGGCCTAACGTCACGTCTGCGCATGCGCACTAGTGAACAGACGACTGCGCCGCCTCTCTGCGCACGTACCAGCGCGGCTGAATCCCATTTCAGCACACGGAGCTGGTTTCCAGCTATCACGGCAAGAGCGCTCCAAAATGCGTTATCATCCTTATTACTAGCATTCTAATACGCATTGGAAAGGAATTGGCATAATTTTGTGATACCTGGCTCGTATTCCAAGAGAAAGGTTGTAATTTTATAGCGATTTCTCGCTTGCATTCGAAGAGAAATGTCATAATTTTAGAAATATATTTACAGTGTGCTGCAGCACATTAGCACATTATCACCAGCTGCCACTGTACATAACACCGGCAAGGGAAAACAGTACGAGATAGTTGTGAGCGCTGCCATTGCTCGCAGTGTCACGCAGACCGTTGCTTGACGCCGCATGCCTCGCCTTCTCGAGAGCGGCTAGACTACCTACAACACTCGCATGTTGTGCCCTGTTGCCGATCTGTAACCCTTGGCCAATGTCGAAGTACAGTAACACCCAAAATTCTGCTTAATATTTTCAGATTTTTATGTTGGTAGATAAGTGTGTGACAATTACTGTATGGTGACGAATTACAGTGGTGATAATACTATCAATATTTTCTCAAAATTGCGACTTTCTTTTAACGTCACTGTATAAAGTATGGATGTTCTACCAATTTGGCAGAAAATTCATACGTTATACAGTGACGGTAAAAGAAATACGCTACTGCGAGAAAATATTGATAATATTATCCTCACTGTAATTCGTCACCATGCAGCAATTTAACAGATGCCTAAGAGAGGCAATGACGATAACAAAATCAAATGTTCAAATGTTTGTAAGGCTTATGGGACTTAACTACGGGGTCATCAGTCCCTAAACTTACAAACTACTTATGAACTACTTACGAACTAGGACGGCACAAATATCCATGCCCGAGGGGGGATTCGAACCCCCGACCGTAGTAATGACGATAACAGCGTAGGTTAATGCCTCGTTGTTTTAATTCTCCCTGGTGCGGGAATACAGATTAAGCTGGGAGTGCTAAGGGATGCATGCAGTTGACTCATATGTGAAGTCAGTGTGGCATATGGAAGTTTGGGACGGTCCTGGAGTCGTGTTCGGGTAGCCTATTCGTTAAGGCGACCGCTCGTGAAAATCGGGAAACCCGGGTTCGAGTCCTGCCCGACAGAAATTTACATATGTCACCATTTGGTAGAACATCCATACCTTATAAAGTGACGGTAAAAGAAATTCGCTATTGCGAGAAAGTATTGATAATAATTGTGTGACATTTTGCAGGAAATATTTTTCCTCATTAATGACTCACCCTGTATATGCCCGGATATATCCTCGCCAGCACGGTTTGTAATATATGGGGCCTTTCACAAAACGTTTCAGACGCACCTTGTAGAAGTTATAATTATTCGAATATCCTGCAAGTTAATTTAACTTTCTTCTAGTAGTCACCAATATACACAAGTTGCCGCTAGATGGATGTACAGACTCATGGATCTTTATCAAAGAAATTATGTCCCATCGGTGGTGGCCCAGTAAATCTGTTTGCATTGTTTCTAGTCTTTTTCGTGACCTGGTTAAAAGTCTTTTTGTGTGATACAATGAAAATTGTGCAATCTCTTGTCTTTTTTGCTATCCGTTACACAATTTCTTTGTTTACTACGTAGAGATTGGCAATACTGTACGATGTTCCCTTTCTGGATTGCCTGTGTACGTGCCAGATTGAGAAAGGACGCTGAAAGCAAGTTACGTGTTCCTGTCACGACAAGGGAGATATACTGGGGAGCTGTTTCTCTGGGGGAACGCAACGAGATGGTCCACGAAGCAGCGCCTCTGAATGAAAAATTACCGACCCACCAAGCCCAGCAGGAGGCCTGCATTTGTCTTCTTTTTTCTGTCTTTCCGCGCTATCTCACAGATCGGCCTATGCACTTTCGTGATGAAGCATACTCTTAAATAACGTTCACTGCTGGAAACTTTTTGTGCAGGGCGTTTCCATACAATCTGAAGGTTACGCTATGCTTTCGCTGCCTGTAACCTCTCAGATCGAAATTGAATTTTTTTCTATGCGTGCTCATTCTTTATTCTTAATAATAAGTTACCAACTGAAACATGCTGGAAGCATAAGAGAGGCGTATACGTTCCTCTTTGAAAGAATATGACAGAAAAATGGGAAAGTTTTGACCTCAATCCTCATTCCGATCTCTTCCTCAACAGATTTTGCCATACGAACATATTCTCGTTCTTGTAACACAGGACACGCTGAAACCTGTTACATAGTCTCTCTCTTTGCGTAACCTTCATACTTATCATCTCCGTCTTATTGTTGCCTTATATGTATACATCTCTCTCCCACAGCTACCCGGCCGCAGTGGCCGAGCGGTCTGCTGCGTGCCATTCAGAGTCTGAACGGCCGCTACAGTCGGGGGTTCGAATCCCCCCTCGGGCATGGATCTTTGAGTCGTCTTAAATGTTTAAAATGTTTGTTAAGCTTATGGGATTTAACTGCGGGGTCATCAGTCCCTAAACTTACAAACTACTTATGAACTACCTACAACTACGGACGGCACAAATATCCATGCCCGAGGGGGGATTCGAACCCCCGACCGTAGTGGCCGTGCAGACCATGACTGAAGCGCCTCAGTCTCCTCGGCCACCGCGGCAGGCGTGTGTGTGTCGTCTTTAGTATTAGTTCATAAGTAGTTTGTAAGTTTAGTGACTGATGACCCCGCAGTTAAGCATCTTAAGCTTAACAAACATTTGAACATTCCCACAGCTACTATCTCCATCGCTTTTGCTGCCACTGTCTCTGTGTCCATCCATGATTGTCTTTCTCTTCCACAGATACCGTCTCTCTGTTTCATCGTCACTATATTTCTGCTACTCTCTGTCAGCACAATGAAGCCCGAATACGTTCACGTGTGGAGTGAGGCAGTTGGTTCCATATGTTTCTGTGAGAGGTTTTTAAACAGGAATATGTACGCTTATTTCTACTCAGACAGAAAGCATTTTTCAGCATGTGCCCTTCACTTTTCTGTCACAACGAGTTCTCTAGATCTATAAACTTCTGACTGGTTGTATTCTTTCAACAAATGTATATACTGGGCGTGACGAATGACGAAATTTAGTCCGATATCGAGTGAATACATCAGACTGTACGTTCATAAAAGCCTCCAAGAACACATGGATAGAACATGACACACGGAGTGTTTCACTTCTTCGTGTGTGAAAAGTAATCTCGCATGAATGAAATGAGATACCATTGTGCTTGCAATTTTAAACAAAATATCAATATCTGTTAACAATTCATGTAATGCTAAGTTTCATATAAAATCAATCAGACGCTAAGAACACGCAATGTGTTTTTTAACATGCACAAATTTTATGCTTGCTGAGTTTTATGATGAAAAACAGATAGTCTGTACCCATTAGCATTGAGACAGAAGGAAAACACGAATTTATATTAGTCTTTGCATTTCGTTGTGTTTTACTATATGGTATCTATACTACACCAACATGCAACTTGGGACTGTTGCAAAATTTTTTAAACACTCTCTTTTTGACATGTAACTCACCTTTATATTCTATTCTATGAAGAAATAATAGTTTTATTTCAGTGAAGTGGTATTGCACATCAACATCAACAATATCATTAAAAAAACTTTACATAAAATTCGTTCATCATCGTTTTGTGCGAAAGTCTTGGAAGCATGTTTTCAGTTTGCTGAAGCACAGTGGCACTTTGCAGTCAGCACACATCCAGAAAGAACGCACTTACTTCATATTGGTAATCCACTCTGCTCAACATCTAGCTGTAGTGCTTTCTGGTAGGTGTGATGATTCTCAAGACGCAGCCTTGTGGAAACGTGTGGCTTGTTTTTCTTCACTTGTACTGGACTGTCGGTAAGTCTCGATGGCCACAATGGAGGTTGCTTCGTCACCAGAGTTTGCAAAATGCCATTAAGCAGACGTAGTATAAAGCTTAACACGTTAAGCAGCAGTTACACGTGGCATTCGTTCTCTTCTTGGCGGTGATTGACTCTCACCGGATAACACACGCCGTCTCTCCAACTAGGGGCAACTGTTTTATTTTATTTTATTTTTTTTTATTTTTTTTTTAATATAGTTAAGCTTATGGGACTTAACTACGGGGTCATCAGTCCCTAAACTTACAAACTACTTATGAACTACTTACGAACTAGGACGTCACAAATGTCCATGCCCGAGGGGTGATTCGAACCCCCGACCGTAGTGGCCGTGCTGACCGCGACTGGAGCGCCTCAGTCACCTCGGCCACCGCGGCAACTGTGTGACGATGTAAGTGCAGTGGTGGTAAAATTCGATCACCATGCACAGTGAGCGGAAATTATTAGGAAGGCGGTTTACTATGTATACTACAACTCCGAAGAGTTAATTCTGAAAACTCAGTAAAAAAATTTTATGCTGCACAGTAACTGAATAATAATGAAAATATAATTAGTTCTTCAGTGAGCAAAGTAGTTTTCTTAGAAACTCAAGGGAAGGTTTATGGCAGCGGTATAGCTGTCTCCCAGGAGATGACTGCAGTGACAGTAATACCGCGCGGAATGCAAATAGAACGTCAGAAGCAGAGAAAGGGACAAGTACGGTATTTTTGACCCTCGGCATCTCATTAATAGTGGTTTTGAAAAATAAAACCTCTGAAACATTAACTCAATAACATATAAAACAACATGGACTATTTGCCCCGACACGATCCCTACAACAGATACTTTCGGTACCCAAACATAATGGTTTTACGGGCATGTAGATGAAGATAATCTGAAAGTGAAAAGTGTCACTTTTAAATAAACATGTTAAGAATATACAGCCAAAATTAGGCTTTTTTGTTTGGTTAGTTATTTAGACATTTGCGGCCCATTGTGTAATACAGCTGAAAACGGTTTTTGTGACTTTGTGCATTTGTAGTGTAGCTTTCAATCTATGGATGTCGGTTACGGATAAAGATATTTAAAAAAATATCAGACGTTCCTATAGAATACCATTTTAAAATATGTGGCCAAAATTTCGACGCTTCGCAGAAAATAGAAATGTGGCAATCTCCACAATTATTACTACCCAAAAATCATGTGATTGGTGCTTTTATAATACGTTGAAAGTCTACTATATATAACACCTAATTTACAAAACCAAACCATTTGCTCAATTTCCGTGGTCTGCAAAAAGTATTAAATACTTATATTTTGACGCGTACTATATATCTGTAGTATGTTCCATAAATGTTGGCTAGGACGAAGGGAATGGAGAACAATTTACCCCTTGGCTTTGTGATTAATAGAACGCTAAATATATCTTCAGATAATTGAATTTCCACTCGGCGGATAGTACCGTGCAAGATTTACTGTTCTCTCATCAAAAGGCAGCGAGTGTAGGTGTTTTTAGAAAGATGGAGGTAATTCTTATACACAGGCAGGAGAGGAAAGGTCTAAAAGTTTGTCAGGGTGTTGCCGATTAGGTTTCACGGGAAAATGATTTTTGCGCCATTTTGAAATTCATTATAACTACGTGGAAACCCGACGTTGCTCGGCTAATGATTTATACCAGTCTTCTGTTAGTCCATTTCCTTTACCTTCCTTTCTCTCTCTCTCTCTCTCTCTCTGTCTGTCCTTCTCTCGCTCTCCCCAAGTTCGTTTTTCCACATTCCTCTTTACGACTTTTCGTTCTCCTCTATTTACAGCCACCTCCGCTTCCTCTTCCTGGTGCCCCTTTAACCGTGCTAATTCTGTCCATCTCCTGTTCCCCTCCTTCTCATATATAATGTGGAACAGAACATCTAATGCACGCGTACATTAACATTTCATTATTATTTTTACATTTCCTTATACTATTCATACAATTTTTATTACAATCCCCTACTCCTATTATGAATCCATCACCTCCGTCGCCTGTAATGAAAAATTACATATAATTTCAAACTGTAATGGTAATTGGTGAGCCGGTCTAGAATTATTGCAAGCTACCCTGCTCCATGTGCTAAATGGTGGCTATCGAAGTACAGAGAAACTTCTGCATGGAAACGAAACACACATGCCAACATACTGAGTGATGGCTCAAACGAAAGTCTACAGCCGTACACCACAGAAATCCTATGCAGACAGTGATCTTTTTCTCGTCGTGAAGTCGGTAGAACTTCACCAATATCGGAATGAATCAGTCGATTTGTATGAATTGCAAACAAATCTCCTATTTCGATATAATCAAATGTTTATAAATCTATGGGACTGGATTTGTTCGGTCATCAGTTACTAGGCTTACAAACTACTTAAACTAACCGAAGAACAACACAAACACACACACATACACACACACACACACACACACACACACACACACACACAAACACCCATGCGCGAGGGAGGTCTCGAACCTCCAACGCCGGCCGCCGTGGCCGAGCGTCTGCGGCGCGTCAGTCACGTTCTGCACGGCCACTACGATCGGGGGTTCGAATCCCACCTCGGGTATGGATATTTGAGCCGTCCTTAGTATTAGTTCATAAGTAGTTTTTAAGTGTATGGACTGATGACCCCGTAGTTAAGTCCCATAAGCTTGAAACGTGTCCATAAAATAATCAGAAACTGGTCTGCATAAAAATTCTCACAGTCAAGCATTAAGAAAGTGGTTTGTGGTTTTTTAATATCTTTCTTGCAGTCAAAATTTTTTAGTATAGTCAGTGTTTCAAATGGTGACTTGTCACAGTTGTTTTGTATTTAAAACATCCGTTGCGCACATAATCAGTTTAATGCAATGTTTCTTATTTAATAGTATATACATCAATATCAGGGCCATAATTAAACCAAATTGTTGTGTTAATGAACAATTTGTTGTCTGATTTAACGATAGGTTCAACATCCACAACACACACACAGCTTTTAAGCTGTACAAACATTTGATCATTTTTGAACCTCCAGCGGGGAGCAAACGTACACTCCCCAACAAGGGGCCTTAGAATACTCTTCCACTCCAACACGGCCCATTTCGGTAAATATTATAAAGCAGAGTGCCTGCATGTTTCTGTGTACGTATTGTATACGAATCTTTTGTTCCAATCATTATCAAACTTTGTACACGTAAGCTTCAATCTATGAGGACGGTCACTGTAAGTGTAAGAATCAGGTACGATACATAGTTCACGAGATATTACATAAACAATAAGAATAGCAAAAATCTGCCACATAATTCGGCGAGACTTTATGAATAAACTATATGAGAATGAGAGTACTTAGCGACTTGCAACAAACTTTAAACATAATTTCAAACCTTTATAAAACTTTTTCTCGCTAACAGCCATAACAAAATAATGAAAGCAAAAATGGTTCTCGCTTACTACTTTTCCGCTGTTTATGGAGTAAAACTACGGCATTCGGTAAGACACAATTTATAATTTGTACACTACAAATTGTAGCCGCAAGAAATTTTACACGCAGTATACAAGCATATGGTTGAGTGTACCTTCTAAATTGTATCACAGTACGACACGTAATACATGGGATATGACCGCATAAACAGTACCTTTCATAGAAGACAACTCCATTATGTACCAAGTTTTCATCTATTCCTTCTTTATATACATGTGGCGCCTGTTCCGAAAGAACAGACGTCACTTCTGATCCTGCAGTTGTTATTATTTAATATTCACAGAATATATGACATCAACTGCGATTGGGCAAAGCTGAAAATGTTACCCAGCCGGGATTCGAACCCGTATCTCCTGCTTTCTAGGCAGTTGCGCTGACCCCTACACCACTGGGGACACAGTGATCACCGCACGTGCAAGGACTACCTAAGCACGCCTCCTGTCAGATTCAAATTCCCAGCTTCGCCCTGCCCACAGTACTCAAACTCGTACTTATGAAACTAATTCCCGTAAGAGTAAGGGCTTCAAACTTGCCCATCCCTCCCCACTAACGATAGGATCATTGCCCGTCACTGGCATATTATATATATACATGTGGCGTCTGTTCCGAAAGAACAGAGGTCACTTCTGATCCTGCAGTTGTTATTGTTATTGTTTCGGAACAGACGCCACATGTATATATATAATATGCCGGTGACGGGCAATGATCCTATCGTTAGTGGGGAGGGGTGGGCAAGTTTGAGGCGTGCTTAGGTAGTCCTTGCAGGTGCGGTGATCACTGTGTCCCCAGTGGTGTAGGGGTCAGCGCAACTGCCTAGAAAGCAGGAGACCCGGGTTCGAATCCCGGCTGGGTACACATTTTCAGCTTTGCCCAATTGCAGTTGATGTCATATAGTCTGTGAATATTATTCCTTCTTTACTACTAACCGTTTTCCCAAGAGATTTTACAAACATACAGCCCCTATACAAATGAATATATACCTGAAAACTGGTAGGAATAAATAATTAATTACCCGGGCAACGCCGGTTTTTTATCATGTATATTAATACATACGTGGAATGCTTGTACAAGACTCTCAAGTTTGGTGGGATTGCTGGTGCAAGACTTTCTGATGCTTTCCGTCTCGTGCTCTGAAGTGGCCGCTACTTCTGCCTTTATGTAACCCCATAAAACCCGGCGCTGTAGCCTCGCCTAATCCGGCAGGGCAGTTTTCCGGCACACCTCCACTAATCTCGTCACTACTGCAGTTGCGATGCAGTGCTTACTGGGATTCTGCATCGTAAATGAAACTGAAATGTAGAACCAAAGGTGTAAGTTATGAATTTCAAAAACAGGCACAATTGATATTTGACGATAATAGCGACAGCACCATCTGGGACGCATGTCGTGGATTGCGTGGCCGCTACCGCCGGAGCTTCGAGTCCTCCCTCGGACATTGGTGTGTTTGTTGTCCTTAGCGTAAGTTATTTTAAATAGTTTGTAAGTCTTAGTAGTTTGGTCCCTCAGTGTTATAAACACTCGAACATTTTTTGATTACAGAGCCATTGGTATAGAATGAAAAACAATGGTTTCAGTACACTGTACGTAATTTCGGACAAGAAGCCAAATATAAATGGTCCCTCAGTGTTATAAACATTCTAACATTTTTTCATTACAGAGCCATTGGTATAGAATGAAAAACAATGGTTTCAGTAGACTGCACGTAATTTCGGACAAGAAGCCAAATATAAATGAAATTGTGGTGGGGAATGTCCCATTTAAAAATAGAGAGTTGACACCGCCCATGCAGGACGGGTGGTAAAAATACAGACCCGTGTCCGTTTTACTAATCTCTGCTGTAAGCTAGAACATAGTCTTCGTACGATGAATCGTTTTCCAGTCATTTAGCGAGTAACGTTACAACTAACGCGTTGTATGATAACTTATCACATAGGTGCATATTGCACACTCGTTCGTTATGGGGAGCACTCCACTTAAATTCCAGTACATTCGTGTGAAGAATTCATGTATATGATTAGACGTTTGAAACTACATTCATTGGTCCGATAACAGGTCACTTGACTAAAATAAAAATTATATGTCAAATACACTGCAACATACGAGGTATAGGCTGCCTAACTCGAAAGTGCTAGTAAAGGGAATTGTGGCAAATAACGCACTGGAAAATTTTATGTGACATGGACTTTTTAGCTGTTCGTTCCGTACATCCGTTTTGAGAAAGTCCTTGTGGATGTAAAAGATGTCAACAAATTTTTATCAGGCTGAAAGAATAATGATAGTAGAATGACTACATACAGTACATCATTTGGTACTATCCAAAAATTCGTCACTGGAGTAGGAGTTGGCCACTCGCAATTCTTTCAGACTCCTCTTAAACTCATCTTTATTTCAAGCTTTGTTTTATTTTATTTTTATTTATTTATTTATTTATTGCTAGCAAATAATTGAAAATATGAGTTCCTGAGTAATGGATCCTATTTTAAACTAAATTACGTACTTCAAATTACTTGTGTAGTTTTTTTTCGTTCTATATTGTAATTTTTATGAAGAGACTTATACAAATTTCATTAAGGAATAAATAGACTAAGATGCAGTAGTTAGTAGTTAGTATACCCTGTTCTTTGACGAGGCTTCTGCACGATGGCCGCACGATGTACGCCATGAATAATACGCATTACACACTTTTGGACTCAGGAAACTACTGTTCCACTTGAATAGTTACCCCAAAGTATTATACCATATGGCATTATGGAATGAAAGTAGGTATGAAAGAATGTCTTTGATTTTTATGTCTCCTACGTCCGCAAACACTTTAAATGCAAATACAGATTTGTTAAGGCGTTTCGGCTGTTCTGTGGTGTGCCCCTCCCAGTTACATTTAGTATTAACTTGTAATCCCAGGAATTTAATACTGTCAACCTCTTCTATCTGCTCTTTTGATAATTTGTTAATATGCTGGATGGAAACATCTTCTATGTTCTGAACTGCATGTAGTGAGTCTTTTCGAAGCGTCAATGAGCTGACTTTAAACCATTTATTAATGTCCATGAAAATATCATTAGCAAACCTTTCTACAACTATTATCGGAATACTATGTATTGCAATAATTGTAACTTCTGCTTCTGTCAGTGTGACTGATTACACGTCATTAGTGGCCCTAAGATGGATACATGTGCTACACCACATGATTTCTTCTCAATCTGGTGATGACTGATGGCTTCATTCACAGTCCCTTGCACTGACACCTTTATTTTCCTGTTAGTGAGGAATGACTTGAACCATTAGCAGCATTGCCCATGACAGCATAGAATTCTAATTTACTTAAAAGGATGTTGTGGTTCACACAATCAAATGGCTTTGACAATTCACAGAAAAAAAACTGCCGCATGTAATTTATTATCTAATGAATAAAGTACATTCTTTATGTAGGTGTAAGTAGCCTTCTCGATTTCGGAACCCTTCAGAAATCCAAACTGTGTTCTGGGCAAATATATTATTTTTGGTCAGGTGGTTCAGAAGCTGGGTCTACATTACGTTTTCTGACATTTTTGAGATTTCTTGCAAAAATTCAAAACAAATGTCTGTAAATCTATCGGACCAAACTGCGTGGTCATCAGTCCGTAGCTTACAAACTACTTAAACCTAGGTAAACCAACCTAAGGACAAACACACACACACCCATGCCCCAGGGCGGACTCGAACCTCCACGGCAACCAACCGCGCGCTCCGCAGCGAGACGCTTTGGATCGCTCGGCTACTCCACCGCGGCTTCTTGCAAAAGTGAAATCGTTCTGTAGTTTGATGGTAAGGCTTTATCCCCTTTCTTGACTATTTCAGCCAATCAGGAAATTTCCCAGTTATAATAGCCTGTTTACATAACTTAGAATTGTTCTAAACTTACAAGAATAGCGTTAATTAACTTTGTCGATATTTCATCGTAACCACTAGAATGGTTTGTCTTGAAAGATGTTATTACGGAAGTTATTTCTTGTGGTGAAGTGGGTGACACATTCATGTAACTGGAGTTATTTGAAAATGCTAGTTTCAGATATTCAAGGCCATTATTTACTGACCCTGACCCTTATCTGTCTAGCTGTGGATGTCCGAAAACTTCCGTGACTGATTTTATTCCTGGTGTACAGTCGATGTCAACAAAGTAAGTTCGGAGCAGCTTCAACTAACAACTGTAAACAATAAACGTGCATTCGATCAGTCAGTTGTAAACAGACTGTTGATTGGTGGTCATGTGGTTGCATGTATAAACGTTGTTGTGTCACGAGCTTCGACCATAGATACTAGTATACCAGGCAAACAATAGAGCGGCTATACACACTCACGTGACTGTTGGCTAACAATAGCGGAGTATAGACAACAGCTTACCAGTTTCCAAGAAAAGACTATATTAAATTAATAATACACGTGAAATATAAAGTTACTCTATTCCGCAGAAAGCTGTGTGTAATAAAAAAAACAACTGAACGAAACCACTGTTTTGACAACAGTCACGTGATATCACTGTAGAGACGTTGTTGCCGTGAAAATAATGTTATGGACAGTCTACCAATCTATAGACGAAAGTAACGAGTAGTAATACAACAACATCTCTAATTTAAATGTTCTAAACAATATCCAGAAGGTTTGGAAGAAGAGAAAATTACGCATAAACTGTCTTACACTGACTTCTGATCACAGATGAAATGTGTACCCCTACCGCAACTTTATTGAAAAACAAGACGCGGTAACGAGCCATCGTTCATCACTGCAAAGCTATTACAGGAAAACAGTGCACAAATTTACATGAATGAACACTGCTTTGATGCCATTACCGATGTCCTATACACCTACATGACCTTCTCTGTGATTCACACTTAGGTGCCTGACGCAGGGTTGAAACAAAGAACAGTTTGCACAGTATTTCTGTACCTTTCACTCTCCAATAGCGCGGGAGAAAAACGAGCACCAAAATTCTCTGTTCTTGCTCTTTTGTGATGATGAAAAAAAAAAAAAAAAAAAAAAAAGAAACGTTTTGGGATTCTGAGGTGACAGTTGGTTATTGAAATTTCACAATGTGATATTGCAGCAAAAATTTAAATAAATAAACTTTGCTGAATGACAGCCGCTCAAGTTTACGTATCATTACCCTTTATCGCGATAACAGAAAAACGATCTGTCCTTCGTTGGACTTTGTCAATGTCCTTTATAAACACAATCTGGTAACGATTGCTTACCACGCAGCAGAACAGGGTGAACAAGGGTAGTATAGTCAGTTTATTTAGTGGATCTTCTAAGCGTCCTGTCAAGAAAGCGCATTCTTCTGATTACCTTCCTCCTAATATTAACTATGTGGTCTTTCCAGTTCATGTTGTAGTTCAGTAGGCAGCCTTGGGACTCGTGAGATTTATTGTGTAAACTAATTTTCACAAATTTCTTTCATTACTTAACTGATGACCCTGCGCTTTTCTTTATTCAGGGGAATCTGCCAATTTTTGCTCCACATTTAAAGGACATTCAATCTATTGTAATATGGAGACGAACAATATGCCACAAAAGGCTTTTTTGAAAATTGCACATAATAGTACGTTTTATGCCTTTGTACTCAAGTGTAGAGTTGCATTAACATCATCGTCTTAACTTTATAACTGTTTATTAATCCAGTCTCCAAACATGTTGGAATAGCGAGGTAACAGGGCTAGGTAAATTTCTTTTCAGTCATCAGTCTTTTGTCTGGTTTGATGTGGTCCACCACGAATTCCTCTCCTACGCCATTCTTTTCATTTCAGAATAGTACTTGTATTTTACGTCATCAATTAATGGCTTCCCAACACATTGTAGTTCTGCAGATCGCTCTACTAAACATGTCCTAACATCCTATCCTTTGTTGTCCATATTTTCCGTATGTTCTTCTCATCAATGATGCTTAGGTGAAACTCCGCTTTCTTTATCTGAACAGTCCACATAATTATCAATAACATTCTTGCGTGAGTACTGAAAAAGGCCTAACGATTGAGTTGTCCTATAGTGCGTAAACAAACAAAGCAGCTGGTAAAAGCAGCATGGTCAATTAAGAAATTGATGGCATCTGTGGATCGAAAGGCTTCATATTGGTCACAATATTTCAGTTTATCCCTTTCAACAAAACAATCAGAAATATGTAAGCCAAAGTGACAGATAAATTTGATGTCAAAATTTAATTTATTACTATGGACATAGAAGACACTATACACCCAAGTGCAGTTCGTTGGTTTTACACACTGTCATAACAAGGAATTTACCATTAATTTCGCTTTCGCAGCTTCTGCGTGGTTATCTCCCGTCCTGATGCAGCACTACACAGGAGAACAACTATCAAACATAACTCTAGTTTTGTAAATACGGAGTAAACCGGGTAAGCGGAGGTGGATTTGTTCGTTTACGCGGATTGTTGGCACGCTGGACGGCAGAGATAAGAGTGCGTGCTGACTGCGATGTTCGTGTTATCTCTGTCAGCCAGAGCAGCAGCAGCAGCAGCAGCAGCAGCGAGAGAGTTCGTCGAAGTCCCCACCACGATATACAGCTCCGTGACGGCTACGTGGCACCGTGGCTCGCTCACAACGGCCATGCTTATTCACGGCGTTCATGTTGTGGCAAGATACATACACTTCTACAAGCTACTTTTTTCGCAAAATAATCTTTTCTTTGTCTTCAAGCAAAGATACTGCATCATTTTTTTCTCTCCGATTCTTGCTTTTTTACGATCTAATGAAGATATTCAACTTATTAACAACCGAAGTCAAAGCCATATACCGACTTTCGGTAACACGAACACTGTTTGCATCCTGCCATTTGGTCCGCTGCAAAGTGTATTAATCTGTCATATCGGTTTATTATTGGTTCATTTACAGTCTTTCGTAGGCCTATTGATTTTGGTTTCTTTCAAAACAGAAGATAGATTCACAACACCATGTTTATAGTTACAAATTTTCGGCTGTATTGTACTCTGAATTGCAGTGAAAAATGTTTGCTTGCGGTGGTAAAAACGGGTTGAATAGACTATTACATTTATATTTGTATTTCACGTAAAACGGAGGCTTATTTCGTGACATTGTGTTCTGTGGAAATTTGCTGTTACTTTCGAATACGCGTGTCAACCTTTCTATTTAAACTCGTAATAAATGTATTGTTCTTATTCCTCTTAATTTTAATTCACATTCCTTTTCGTACTTTTTAACAGTTACTGTAAAACTCAAGGTTAATATATGTCAACAGAATTAATATTTAACTTTATTACTTCTCGACACGGAATTAACATGTCTTTATGCTTTTAGTTTCGTGTAAAATTTTATTCGAGTGAAAGCATGTTCAAAGGTTTGTTAAGCTTAAGGGACTTAACTGCGAGGTCATCAGTCCCTAAACTTACAAACTACTTATGAACTACCTTATACTAAATACGACACAAATATCTATGCCCGAGGGGGGATTCGAGCCCCCGACCGTAGCGGCCGTGCAGACTGAGACTGGCGCGTCGCAGACCGCTCGGCCACTGCGGCCGGCGAAAGCATGAGTATGTTAGGACATACACCTGTGCTGAAAAGTATTGTTTATGGTACCTACCCATCAATAACATGCGAACACTTTTGCTTAGCTACTGTTACTTTTTTACATTTGCAATTTGCAGTGCCTCATATACTAAGGCTACAATACATATCCAGTGACAAGAAGTGACAGCATGAGAATTATATGTTCATTCTGTTACAAGCCATTATATGGTAAATATCAATTCTGACAAAAGCCGTTTACATGCAGTTTTCCATTAAATGCGAGAAATTACGAGGCGCGGTTGTGAACTAAAATAGAGTACCAACAAAATATCTACAACACATTTTAATTGCACAGATTCGTATGCAAGAATAATTGTACATGATCTCACAAAACATTACGTATCAAAAACAGCTTAACTTCTTCGTATATCGTGTGTCCATGTGTTTGCATTACTTATACGTCTACAATTTCGTTCCATTCTTCATGAAATTTTGCACACTTGACCTTTAAACCAAGAAGAAGGTCGATGTGGCTATAAGAATCACGTAAAACACATAGTGCAGGAGAATGACGTCAGAAACAATAAAATGCACGAAAAACTACTGCATCACGCGACAATGTTGCACAACTCATCCTAAATCACTGGACCAATTTCAACCAAATTTAGTGTACATATTCCTTAGAGTGAGAAAACAATAGAGTATAAACTGATATTTGGAATCGTCTCAAATAATTACATCGTCTGACACTTCGTTTTCCTCGTGAATTGCAGTATTTAGTAAAAATAAAAAACCGAAATGAAATTAACATAATTTCAGTGCCCAATAAAACGGTCCATTGCAGTCATGTGATATCGAATACTGAAATGATTCTACGCCTGCTCCCCTTAAATCCATTAAAGGCGACATATTGTTCGGAATCTCTCGTTCCTTAAAATGGTTTACAAAGACTGCATAGTACCACAGTGTAAAAATACATCTACAAAAGCTGCAGAAAATTTATTTTTGTATATTACAATCAATAAGAAATGCGTAAAATGTGGCTAAAACTCGCTTTCAGATTTTGAAATTTGATAGTGGTCACTTAATTCGTTTATTAGATGAAGACCATTTTGATGCAAGTAAACTCTCCATACGATAATTATTATTTTAATAGTTCACTATTAAATATCATGCTTTGGAAATTCAAACGTACCAAGTATTGTTATGTAATTCTTAATGAGCTGACGATTACGACTGCGAAACAACTGTTCACGGTATGACACGTTTTGTAAATGTAGTTGCTAAAAGTGCAAATTTAATATTTACACCAGTGATGCAGTATTTCAATATGAGATCCATAAATCAACGATATCCGTTTCAAAAACGCCTTTTAAGCGAATCTGGTGTCCGTAAACATTTTAAATAAAATGCACTGAAATTGTGTAGTTATGGAATATCGTCTCAGATTTGTGAAGCGTTGTTGATTTTCTTTCAGAAAGGACAAAGTTCGTAGTATTTGATAGAAACGCGTCGAAACCCAACTGTAGGACGATATATGTATTTAGAAGATATCTGTATATTGCGAAAGTGGGTAACTGACTCTAAATAATAAAAAATTTGAGTACACAGTCACAGGCTCATGAGTAATAAAAGAAATGCTTCAAAGTACGTTTGTATACAAAATAATCAAGTATGAAGGCCGTAAACTCGAGGGGCGCCCTGTTATTGGTGAGTGTGATTGCGACGCGCATCGGAGTGTAAATTGTGTGTTTACCTTCCGTAGCGAGCAGTTGTAACTGTGGTGTTTATCTGAAAGTTAAGAACTGCTATTTTGTTACTGCCTTGTAGTTAATTATTAAATGTAGTACTTTTCAAGAGGTAGGTACTAAATTTAGTACGCTTCAACCGGTATTTCTTGCTGTTCTTGCCATAATTGCGGTAGGGTAACTTATGCTTACTGTGCCTGATAACCTTTGGGATCTCACCTTGTTGAGATTTTTAGTGTATCAGTGCATGCTTGACTATTTGGTTTAGACAGGTAATGGTGTGATTTTTTTTTTGTAGTTTTATTTACTGTGCATTAATACTGTCGATAGAAGTAGATACCATATTTCACAAAATCGTTCAATTTTAGTTGTATAATTAAGAAAACATTTACCTTTAGCTTTTTGTCAGTAAGTGTTAAGCTCTATCGTAGGTATGTGAGCAGTAGATTACTTTGTGAGATTGATAAGAAGCATTGGGGTCTGGGGGGTGCCGTGAGAAGCCAGGCGGATAAACTTTCTTGGAGGTTCAGGTTATGTATGAAGCTTACCTCAATTGCAAACACAGAGAAGACTGTGTTGTGCGAACTCACACGGCACAGGTGTAGGTAACTGTAGCAACAAGGGTCGTGGTGTGAGTACTAGTCATCAGCTTTGTGAAGCCTACTGCAAGTTGGCTCAATTGCTTGTTAACAAAAGGCAGTTATGCAGGTAGTTTTGAAAGTGAAACAGGTAGTGAGTGAAGCTGAAAATATCTTTATAGACACGGGGAATATGACATAATTGGTAGAAAATATACTCCTTGTGGCAAAAAATTGCAACTGTTTTAGCTGTTAGAGCCGGCCGCGGTGGCCGAGGAGACTGAGGCGCTCCAGTCACGGTCTGCACGGTCACTACGGTCGGGGGTTCGAATCCCCCCTCGGGCATGGATATTTGTGCCGTCCTAGTTCGTAGGTAGTTCATAAGTAGTTTGTAAGTTTTGGGACTGATGACCCCGTAGTTAAGTCCCATAAGCTTAACAAACATTTGAACATTTGAATTTAGCTGTTAGACATTAACAAGAGGCTCGGAGACGCACCGATAGCAGTATATACTATCAGCATACCGTGACTTGGATCTCAAAGAAAATGGGAAAAAGATTTTGGCAATGACTATAAGTGAGAGTGTAGTGGGAATTGGAGGGAATGGGGGGACAATCACTCATCGGATAATTGCTGTAGTAATCTACATCTACATCCATTCTCAGTAAGATACCTCACGTTGTTTGGCAGAGGGTACATTGGGACACATTGTCACTTTCCCCTACTCCAGTCTCGTATGGTTCGGGGAAAATATGGTTGACATTTTTGCCTTCGTGTGGGCCATTCTCTCTTTAATTTTATGATTGTGGTCATTTCGCGGGATATACAGAGCACGGAGAAATATGTTGGTTCACTCTCCATGAAACGTACGTTATCGGAACTTTGTTACAAGCCCGGAACCTGATACAGAACGCCTCTCTTGCAGCGTCTGCTAGTGGAGATTCCTAATCATTTCTGTAACGCTATCGCGCTTACTAAATGAACCTGCAATGAAACATGCATCTCTCCGTTGGATCCCTTCTATGTTCTCTATCAAACCCTCTTGTCACGTATCCCATATTGATTAGCAATACTCAAGCGCTGGCCGAACGAGTGTTTTTTAACCTACTTCTTTTGTTGACGAACTGAACTTCTTGATGAATCTTCCAAAGAATCTCAGTTTTGCATCTGCCTTTACCACGGTTGCTTTCATATGGTCCTTCCATTGAAATCGCCCCTCATGTCTCATGTCATGAAGTAACTGCTTCCAATATTTCTCATAATATCGTATAGTTATATAATGATTTTTCTTCATATGTAATCTCAGGACTTCACTTGTTGAAGTTGTGGCTCAATTGTCATTCCCTGCAGATCAATACGCAGCACACGATTCCGAATTTCTCTACCCTTTACCAGTGTTGCAACATCTCGATAAATTACGGCGTCATCCGCGGAAAGCCTCATAGAATTCAGATATTATGCACGATGTCATATACGAGCGTTAGGGCAAAAGTCCTGGCAATTTTTTTTCTTGCAGATACCAGTATAGTTGAAAAATTTGACACATACAGACGCTAGGACAAGGTGTTAACTACATGTGTGGACAATGAATAGTACTGAAATATCGGAATACCCTATGTGGTAGGACATTGCTAATGCGGTGTGCGAACATGTGACCCTATTCAGATATGGTGTGGCCAATACGACCGCCTGCCACATCCTTGGCAGTGTGCGGTGACAGTAACAGGGGACTACTTTGAGGGTCTGTAGGTCCAGGTGTGTCATGTCAACTGTATGTCTACTGTGTTGTCATTACTTTGCACCGTGAAGGCCATATTGCCCTGAATACTCATGTACTAAGTTATTGTGTTACGATATTTCAAAGCTAAACATTGTCCGCAGATGTAGTTAACAAGTCCTTTCGAGACTGCATATGTCACATTTCCTAACCAGGCTTGTATCTGCAATAAAAAAGTAGTTGCCATAATTTTTGTCGCATAATATATGTCATATATATTAAATGAATCTGCGAAAACTGAAGTCAGTCGGCCCGACCAAACTACCCGGCCGATTTCCTTCATTTTTGTTTTAAACGAAAGGTATTCATCCACAGCTTTGTCATCAAGTATCAGAGTTAACTCTCGCCTACCTCTTTCTATACTGAGACGGGATTTCCTCTGTAAAGTCAGTCGATCAGGCCGTTCTATCGGACCGATTTCCTTCATTTTAGCTTTAAACGAAAGGTATTCATTCGCAGATTTGTCATCAAGTATCAGAATTAACTTAAGTATCCCCATACTTTATTGTTTCATTCAAACGATGTGTCCTTCTGTCCTTGCGTTGAATATTTTAAACGGTTTGTTTTACGATATCTTCAGTTCTAATTAAGGTACGCAGTTCTTATAGACCTAACAACACTCAGCGGATCAAACACTTTCATTTGCGCTTTTAAACACTTGCATTGATTGATTCTGAAGAAAGCTATGCGTGAACATTCAACTTTACTTCCATTTTTCCCAACTTTTTTGGCATTGCACTAACGGTGCAAAGTATTCGCAAGGGTCCTCTACTATATTGTGAAAAGCAAAAGGTACCGAATTGTCTTCTACTGTTTGAAAAAGGGTTTATTCAAGAAATCTATAATGGGAAAGTACCCGAGTACAAAGAAGTTGTATGACGCTCGTACCCTGGTGTAGGGTGAGTATTCTTTATAGGTGCTGATCTCATGGTCGTAGATATACTCACACCACGAAGATTAAAGAACGAAATGACGGCGAACATAATTATCCGTCCTTTCTTACATCCATGCTGCCAAGAGATCTGGCTGGAAGGATATACGACAACGAATTTCCATAGAGCATACTCTGCTTCTCCAGAATCTGCAGATAAAACCGAACGTAGCGGAAGTCGTTCAGAATGAAATAGGTCGCAGCAGCTCGCTGGCGCACGGCGTTTATACTGCCGCTTTACGACTAATTTTAGTGGCGTCAGCGTTGGTTCCGTAATGTGTGTCAAATTTCGTCACAACTCATCGCTTTAGCGTTCTCTGTACTGAACGATTTTCTAGAGATGACATGAAAAACTGCCAAGTTCCCCGCCGTCGTCCTATTATGAGTGGTGGTACTAAATTATATGCAGCAAATGTAATGTAATACAGCTGTTTCGTAGATATTGGAGTAGGTTTTTGTCGAAACAGTGCGTCAAAGTTCTTTAGATGAAAAAATATGGGATTAAGTTAAAAATAAAATAACTTCTCTGAAATGTGTTGTAAAATGTAGGAAACAATTCCAGAAACCACAGAATAAGGAAACCACATGAGTATCGGATTTTAGATTTTTTTTAAATATATATGTATGATACATGAAGTTCGGAACTTAAATAACAATCAGCCAAAAGCCATGCAACGCAACTCTCAAAAATTCACGAGAAAATCGAATTTGAAATTTTGCAAGTTCATCTAAGTACTAATATTCAAAACTGTTGAGGCACCTGTAAGTGTAGCTTAGGTGGTAGCATTCTGATCTTACAAGCATAAGGTCGGTGGTTCAAATCCTGCCGTGTAATCTTCCTCGTTGTTTTCGAATACTTACAAAAATTTAAATACCTAATGGTAATTTTTAAGAGCAATGCACGCAATTTTGTTTATTCATACGTTTCTATACTTTATAAAAGGCAGTTAATAATCAAGGTATCAATCAAGAAAACGTATGTTACATGTTTTACAGTATTGACTTCACTATTAGTTGACGACGTTTGTCTGTGATTGTTTAGTTTGTAAAGAGGTACAACGCTGTTTTTGAAAAGTCATCTTCATAACTACTAATTGCTTTCCAAGCAGCTAAGAGTAACTGTGAGGGTGTAACCATAATTACACTCAGTTATATAAAATATTTTGGGATCCCTAATTCCAGAATTGTGTTAGTTTTTTTGTGTGTATTTAGACTAACTGAACACCTAGTCGTCAACTAAAACGATGGTTGAGTAGGTTACCTGCTTGGAAAGCCATTAGCAGGTATAGAGATGATTTGAGGAAAACAAGCGTAGCTCTTCACAAACTGAACAAGCAGAGAACCGTCGTCAACTAATAGTGAAGCCAGTACTCTAAAAATGTAACTTGGTTTATTTGATTGAAACCATCTTCATTATCAACCTCTTTTGAAATATAGAAAATAATGAATAAACAATAATTCGCGCAATTCTCCTAAAATTTTACCATTAGGTATTAAAATTGTGTACGTAATCGAACACAATGGAAAATAAATAAATAAATAAAATAAAAAATCTGCCACTGCCGGATTCGAGCTATGAACCCTATGCTTGTGAGACCAAAACGGTATCACCTGAGTTACGGCGGCAGATGCTGCCACTTTTTTAATTATAGTTACTAACATGAACTTAAAAACCTTCAAAGTCGATTTTCTGGATAATTTTCGGGAATTGCGTCGAATGGCTTTGGCTAATTGTTATTTGACTTCTGCACTTCACGTATTATACATATATATACATAAAAACTAATAACAGATACCCATGTGATTTCCTTGTAAGACTGGTTGAAAGTTTCAAGATTAGTGCCTCTGAAAAGAATGGAAATAATTGACATTTCTCGGCGAATTTTGGCTAGTTTCTTACGAGACGACATTATACAGAACAAAATATTAACAACATATTGCTGTTTTTATGTTACAGAAAGGAACAATTATACGGTAATGTTGCAGCGAGCACATACTACCTCTTACATTTCATATTAAATAAGCGTTTTTTTCCCCCTGTGGTAGTAGCAGCCCATATTCAATAACCTGCTGTACAATGCCAGGGGACGGGTTGTGTACTTTATGCCAATACTAGAAGAAACTAAATAAAGAAACTAAATTCTTTAACTGTTACTGCTTGCATTAACAAAATACAACAACCAAATTTCGTTAATTGACCATAATCAGAACGTGATATTAAATCGTTTAACAAAAACACGAGAATTAACTGATCAGCATTGAATTAGAAATGAAATTTGATTTAATATCAGAGCACAAGATGATTTTATGATTAGCTTGTGGAGATTATTAAGATTTGATTATAATATTTGAATAAGTCTAATCGTGCTAGCTATGTTGATTATTAATTTACGTTTTCTCTCTGAATGCCATCGTTGGAAAATGAAAAGCTACAACAATATCTCGCAGTATAAAACTCACTAGTTTGCTGCTCAAAAGATATTCTTGAAGGCTTATGGACAGAAGGAAGCAAACACGTCGCGCAAGAGCGACACTGTCAGCGTCTAATGGATGGCTGCTGTTATTTTGCATGTTCACGTTCATCAGTAGCTCCGAAGTGCAAACTCCTTCGAAGAGTCCACGTTTCAGTGATTAATTCGACCCGCTAAATGCTAATAGTATCATTGAACAAAATTTCCTGTATACTGAAAAAAAAATTCATTGACATTAACTCTTACTTCTTGAGCTTTATTATAACGTATCAGAAACACTTGTGCCTATTCTTAATGATGTGACATTAAAAATTACTTTGTTTGAATTAATGGTGTGACGGAAGGACTATTTTCTCATCAAATTAAATAATGTCCACAACTCGCAAAAGAAAAATTCTTTCCCTGCTTTGAGAGTGTTTGTTTTTACTTCAAGGACTAATGTGGCTCTTTGAAAATACAGGAAGACAGCGAATGGTTTCGGTTCCGACTCTAAATGTACGAGCTGTAAGGAAAAGTTTCATATCATTAATACCAATTAAGCTAAACACCGAACAAGTCTCAATTTCTTTGCTGGGCTAATATTCAGGGTCACAGTTACAACAATTCTGCGCCAAAAATTAGGTTGCAACAGAAATTTCGTCAGGTTAAAACTTGTATCTGTAAGTTTAGTGATTGGATTGGTCTCAATATTTACATCAAGTTGGGTTCCATGTTTACTATTACTATGTATTGGTCCCAGTTCCTACCACTAGTATGTTTTATGTAAATAGCACACCAATACTGCTACTGATAATACCTTCTCTGCACTATAAATCGTACTCAAATAATGACTCTTAAATTTCTTTCCATCATAAGAAAGTCTGGTTTTGAACACAGCATTGATAGAGCTATATTTAACCATTACTAAGGCTTAAACTTCCTCATTGTCCACAGAACTCCTCCCTCTACCTCAATCTCACTCACTCTCTCTCTCTCTCTCTCTCTCTCTCTCTCTCTCTCTCTCTCTCTCTCTCTCTCTCTCTCTTAACATTTCTCGAGACAGCCGTTAGATAAAATCTCTGTCGTGCCACTTTTGTGGAACCTTACTCAATTCAGACTGTATTTACGCTATACAATTTATACAACAATGACACTATTTGTGAAAAGACACGGCTACTTCTCGGACTTAAATTTATGGGTTCAGTTTAACTGACAATTGAAAACAATTCTATAAAATCTTGATTACGTTTTCCACAATATTAAAATATAAAGAACTTGATATATATATCTTAGGCCTGGATCCCCCCGACCACTCCAGTCCTTGATGTACCGGGTGATCAAAAAGTCAGTATAAATTTGAAAACTTAATAAATCAGGGAATAATGTGGATAGAGAGGTAAAAATTGACACGCATACGTGGAATGACATGGGGTTTCATTAGGACAGCATCTACCGTTATCGGGCCTTTTTTTCTTCGAGGAACTGCGTGATTCTGGTTTTATAACTGCTACCGTGACGGGTGAGAGGTACGCCGAAATGTTACAGAATCGCATTACCCCAGCCTGGCTGATAAACACCTGCTGGAACGTACGATTTTTAAGCAAGATGGCGCTCCACCCCATCTCTTGCGCGCGTCGTTCGGTGACGATCGTGTGCTCAGCCGCCACTGTCGTCATGCTTGGCCTCCCAGGTCCCCTGTCCACTGTCCGTGCGATTATTGGCTTTGGGGTTAGCAGAAGTCGCCAGTGTATTGTGATCGACCGACATCGCTAGGGAAGCTGAACGACTTCCAGACGTGACATAAAGTCGTTGATGAGGTATGCTCCCATATCAGTATTAATTGATAAACAGTGATATTAGTGATATTAGGACGCTGTGTAAAATTATAGGGCTACAGATAGTTATGTGGTCATACTTTTATTGACACGATTCGATTAAATCACCTTCAGAATCTGTAAAGTTACAAACATCAGTAAGTCTGGTGTCACAAAATTATAGTGAACTGTATGGACAAAAGAGATACCAAAGTACATTACAAACACAAATATCTTAAGTATATACCGGGGAGGAGGGTTTACATAATAAAATTGTATGGCGTCAAGGCCCTGCTGAACATTACTGAAACCAAATCACCCAGCATCGTCAAAGTAAACGGTAAACGCCACCAGATGGCTCTAGTGTAAATGGCAGCAGGCCGCGGTGGCCGAGGGGACTGAGGCGCGTCAGTTACGGTCTGCACGGCCACTACTGTCGGGGGTTCGACCCCCATCGGGCATGGATATTTGTGCCGTCTTTAGTGTTGCTACTTCATAAGTAAGGGACTGATGACCCCGTAGTAAAGTCCCATAAGCTATACAAACATTTTTTTGTAAATGACAAAGATAAGAAAAACAGAAACTATATAAACCCAAATAGAAAGAATTAAAGCCTAGTAGTTCTACAAATATTTAAGTTTAAAATGGAGCTGTATGCAGCTCTTATTGTTAAACTCAAACACCTGTGGTGGTGCCCCATGGCATGGCGAAGACAGAAAGTCGGGAGACCAGGACGTATTCAAATGGGAGTAAACTTGACAGTTACTGTCAGCTATTATAAAATACCACCTTTTAACGTTTGACATGATAAAATCCCTACGTTACATTAGTAGGGTTACACATTTATGTCATAAAACAAGCGGAGGTTAACAGTAATAAAATATGAACAGGACGTATGACCACATCACTATGTGTGGCCCTATGATTTTACACAGCGTCCTAATAGCACTGTTTATTAATTAATGCTGAAAGACAACATCCGATGCCAATGCCTCACCATAGCTCCGGACATGCTTTACAGTGCTGTTCACATTATTTCATGATTACAGCTATTGTGGAGGAATGATGGTAAACATATTGAGCATTTCCTGTAAAGAACATCATTTCTTTGTTGTGCTAATTATTGCTTCTTTGATAAAATGAAGCACCATCTGTTGGACATTATTTGAACTTTATTTTTGTATAATAAACCCCCATGTCATTCCAAGCATCTGTGTAAATTTTTACCTCTCTATCTACATTACTGCGTGATTTATTATGTTTTCAAATTTATATTGACTTCTTGATCACCCGCTATATGCAAAAGGTACAAGAGGCGTAATATAATATTTACTATGAGTAATAATCTTTTAATTAATCATATCGACTCAGATGTGAAATGCAACACTATGAAGTGTGTATTTGGGTACAGAGAGGAAGTGCAGATTAATTATAGTGTTTTTTGAAAATATTTGCATCAATAAGTTTTTAGCGCGGGTTCACCTTCGATTTGCATATTGCAGCAAGCAAATTTGTGCCCGGCCGGGATTCGAACCCGGGATCTACTGGCTACTAGACAGACGCGTTTACCATTCCGCCACCGAAGATACAGTGACCAACCCGACTGCAGAGGACTCTTCCCTGCACGTATCCTGCCACAGCCAAATCTCCATTCACAACACTGTCTCTTTCCCATAACACAGCCTATTTGTTCTGTAATGCTCGCAGCCACAATACTGCATTCCCGCATCAGGGAGAACAGACCATGAGGTATCGAGCGAGACACAGTTAACTGTCACTCCTCAGCGTGAATACAATTACATATTTTTAACGACGTTACAGAGTACAATGAATGAAATAAATGGCAATTTCCGATCAGTTATGGCTTCACTGTAATAGGTTTAGAAGGAATACCAAAGTGCGGCGAATGAAAATTTGTGCGCGGCCGGGATTCGAACCCGGGATCTCCTGCTTACTAGGCAGACGCGTTGACCACTCCGTCACCGAGGACACAGTGACCCGCCCGACTGCAGAGGACTCTTCCCTGCACGTCTCCTGCCACACCCAAATCTCCATTCGCCACGCTGTCTCTATCCTATATCACAACCTATTTGTTTTTTAATGCTCGCAGCCACAATACTGTATTCCTGCATCAGGGAGAACAGACCATGAGGTATCGAGACATAGTTAATTGTCATCAGGAGATTTGGATGTGGCAGGAGACGTGCAGGGAAGAGTCCTCTGCAGTCGGGCTGGTCACTGTGTCCTCGGTGGCAGTCTTCGTCGGACAGCCGTGCTGTCGGACGTCTTGTTTACCTCTTCGCTACTTGGCGGCCGAGCGGAGGCATACGGTGAGTGCACGCTTCCGCGTTTATAATTGCGTATTAGAATGTGTTGTAGACGAACATAATGGATAGATCACCAAGAAAAGACACTCTTAGATTGAGTTTTGACCCGAATTTACCTAGACCAAAGTCATTTGAAGTGGAGTTGTTTGTAAGAGACGTTATGAAGGTCACTATAGACGAATTAATCGTAGTACACTTATCGATAGTCAGCAGTACTGTATATTTAAAAATGATAAGCCCTGAAAAATGCAAGAAAATTGTTCACCCATTTGGCGGACGATTACAATTTAAACGGAAATATTAGGGACGATACAATATCATCAGCTGGCATGGGTATAAAACTGTACGAATCTCGAATTACCATTCGAAATACCTGTCGAAGCAATTAATCGATCAGCTCAGAGAATACAGCACAGTACTCAGTAACATCGCGGAAAAGTGGTCAGACTCTCACATTTTCCCGGTGTTGAATGGTGTCAGACAAGTAAAAATAGGGATGTTGAAGCACATACAGTCCTACATCACTGTTTGTGGCTACAGAGCGGTTGTAATATACGAACGGCAACCACGAACATGCTCTTGATGTGGGTCTACAGAACACGTTCGCGCGCAGTGTTTACAACGGCGCGTGACGCAAATACCGACCGGCCAGCGACGGATGCCTGGCCCCGTGTCTACGTTGCCCCTCAGCTACGTAGCCGCCGCGCGAGGCAATATTGCACCGGAACCAAATATAGACGCAGCCCTGGAGGCGTACAACGACCACACCGAAACGACATACCTATGGATACGACAAACACACATAATGTCCTTCCTTCTAACGACTACGGATGAAAGTAAACAGGTAGTTGTGTGTGAAAGCAGCAGTAACGACAAAAGTGTGGAGCAGTTAGAAAATGCGGACGGAATTTTTCCGGCATCACCAACTGAGACTCTGGAATTAAATTACCAACAGTCCTAGAAGTCTCCCAAAAAAAAAAAAAAAAAAAAAAAAAAAAAAAAAAAAAAAAAAAAAAAAAAAAAAAAAAAAAAAAGCGACGTATTGCACACGAAAGTGCGGAAGAAAAGGCGCAAATACTGCGCGAGAAAGCCGAGCAGATCCGCAAAACACTGATGGAAAGGACATCAGAACCTCCTCCGAGAATCCTTCCGACGTCAAAAGAAAACCCGAAAGCAGGAACCCGATTCTAGCCAACAACGTCAGAAGAACGTGCAACAGTGAACACAGTGGCTCAGAAAGGATCCATCAAATATCGAAATGAACAGGATGGAGAGGTCAGGGGAAATATCAACCCAAGAGCGAGGGCTGATGACACCGGCCAAGCTACTCCAGAGGAAGAGATGTCAGAGATTCCGAGAAACATGGCAGGAACGTCGTCAGATACATGAATAGGCAACCCTGACCGGCAACAAAACAACGCAGACGGATCGGGAGAAATAAAATTAAATGTTTGTAAATCTATCGGACCAAACTGCGTGGTCATCAGTCCTTAGCATACAAACTACTTAAACCTAGGTAAATTAACCTAAGGACAAACACACATACCCTTGACCCAGGGAGGACTCGAACCTCCACGGCAAGCAACCGCACGCTCCGCAGCGAGACGCTTGAGACCACTTGGCTACTCCACCGCGGCGGGGAGAAATAGACGAAGACCCAGAGTACTTTTAGGTCCTGTGTTATCGATAGCATTAAGAGGCAGGATGACATCAAGTATGCCTGCAAATGTGTTTTTACCGTTGCAAACGTATCTGATTGCAACTGTTAACATCAATAAATTTTGCTGCACATTTAAATTAAAGAAACTTAAAGACTTTTTCTATGCAGCTGATATAGGTATCGCGTCCTTACAGGAAGTGACAGACGTTAACCTGGAACGTATAACGGGATACAATTCCTTAATTAATCATGGTTAGTGCAGTGAACTCGGGACAGCGATCATGACGAAGGAAGGCATCCTGCCAACAAACGCCGTGAGGCTAACGAACAGCAGGGGCATAGCTTGCACACTAAATAATACCAGACATTAATATTTATGCCCCTTCTGGAACGAGTAAAAAACACCACAGAGCTGAATTTTTTAAAGAAGAAATTGTACCACTCTTTATGCGACGTCCCGATCAAGTTATCTTTGCAGGCGATTTTAATTGTCTCATCAAACCTAAAGACGAGATACTAAATTTCAACAACTGCGTAGAACTTTAGAATATCGTCAGAGAAGTCAAACTGATCGACTCGTGAGAACTCAAACATGGTGATAAGCCCGGGTTTACCCACATTACCAGCCGCATAGATAGAATTTATGTAACGTCTAATTTACAACTTCACATTTTGCAAGCGGAACTATGGCCGAATATATTTTCAGATCATGTAGCCTACATATGCACTGCTAATCTACAAAAACAAGGAACGCACAGAGCAAAAGGAACATGGAAGTTAAACGTCGCGCATCTGGCAGACCCAGGGTGCCACGAAACCTTCCGCAGTACGTGGACGGACTGCGAACGAAAGTTTTCAAAGTACGATTCGGCCTTTACATGGTGGATGAAACGCGCAAAACCCGCGTTAATAAAGACCATGAAACATTACTCTTGGGTGAAAAATATTTGGATGAGAAACAAAATAGAATTTTATTATCAGTGTCTCAGAGACTTATACCACCAAGATGCCACAACCATAGAAAATTCAAAAATCTTCAAATGCTTGTAGAGATTATGGGACTTAACTACGGGGTCATCAGTCCCTAAACTTACAAACTACTTATGAACTTGCTACAAATAAGGACGGTACAAATATCCATGCCCGAAGGGGTATTCGAACCCCCGACCGTAGTGGCCGTGCAGACCGTGACTGAAGCGCCGCAGTCCCCTCGGCCACCGAATCATAGAAATATACAGATCAAAAGAATAAAGGCAACAATTGTAAGCCTAAAGCGAAAGCAATTAGAAAGCTGTAAAATTCGATCTCGACTACAGAATACAGATCAAGAAGAAACAACGTCAATGTATCATATTATACAAGAACAGAAGAGGGCAAACCGGAAAATATTGACCGAATTGAATAGAGAAGACGGGAGAACCTTGATGACACAACGTGACATACGAGAAGAAACCCATAAATATTTTACGACACTGATGGCTGACAAACCAGTAGATGAAGTGGCGCAGCAAACCGTCATCGCAAGGCTGACCGCGAAATTAAATATGGAAGAAGCGGCAGATCTGTCAGCAGACGTAACAGAAGAGGACGTGGCAAACGCCATACGAAGAAGCGCAACGAAAAAGTCCCCCGGCCTCGACGGATTACCAGCGGAATTGGATCGCACCTTTGAACAACAGCTAGTCCCCAAGCCGACGCTCGTGTGTAACGAAATCCTGAACGCCAGAAGTGACATGTTACAGGATTTTTGTGAAGGTATAGTGGTGTTAGTTCCCAAAACGCCAGAAGGAAAGACTGTTAACAACCTACGACCCATAACACTACTCACAGGAGAGTGCTTGGGCTCGATACACCAAAATCATATGAGAGATAATGTAAAGATCCCTTATTACACTAGTGATACTCCCGCATCTGCAAAACTCTGCAGTCGTCCGTTAGAGGCATCTGCGTGTGCCATGCAGCATTGCACTTTGACCTGTCGGTTCGCCAGTAGGGACGGTGCAGTGTGCCTCCGAAGTTGCGTCATATGATGTTATTAGCGTAGTGAAGCGTCAGATGGGGCGGCGATTGCTAATCAATCCTGCTAATGTATTGCGATTAGTTGAGATGAAGTTACGAAGAACCCTTCTTCGTGAAGATGGTATCAGTGTAGAAGATGGATCATTTGCATGCTTTCTCGTATCTGTTATGGTACAGAAATATGAGCATAAGTTACATACTGTTGTTACAAACTCATAATAATGATAATAGGAGATGATAATGACGAACAACTCATTGCAAGCGGTAGTGCTACGATAAGTGCGGGAAGAGGCGATGGAAGCAGTGGCAGTGATTACAAACCGTCTTTCGGGAAAAAGGTTAAAGCTGCAACTATCATCACGGCCTTTGATGACAATTCGGTAGAGAACATATACGATGGCTATTACACATGTTATAGTTCAGATATCTGCATTACGCATGGCGTCTACAATTACATCTACAGTGCTATCTAGAGCATGGTTGCAGAGCTTTGCAGAAAAACGACTCCAACCAGCATATTGAGGTGTACGTAGAGATCCTGTAACCAAACGTTCATACAGATATGTTTGTTCGAGCCCATGTACTTTCCTTGTCAGTACCGACTACAAAATCTTCACAAGCATCATAACGCAAAGACTAACTTCTGTTATAACAAGTATTACTGGGAATTACCAAACGAGCGTCGGGAAAAGTAGAACAATACACCAGACGTTATGCGGATATAGAGATATTAAAGCAACAGCAGAAGCTTTGGACTTTCCAAGTGCCATAGCATCTCTTGACTTCGAAAAAGCCTTTGTCAGAGTTAACCATTGAAGTCATGAATCTCCCACAAAAAATTATTATAACGGTCAAAAACCTATTGACAAGTTCCACCTCACGAAAATGTCTCAACGGACAATTAAGCAGACCTGTCAGAATCAAAAGTTCAGTATGCCAAGGTTGCCCAATGGGCGTGTGCTTGTTTGCGATGGCGATGGATCCTCTGCTGCGCTCCCTGACGCAGGACCTTGCAGGGCTTCAAACACACGGCCATAGAATAGCATGTCAAGCGTACGCAGATGAAGTCAATTTTGTGATCACGATAGGTGACGAACTAGGAAAAGCGTTCCAAACTATAAGAACCTATGAAGCGGTGTCAGGAGCAAAATTAAACTGTAATAAGTCGGGAATAATGCACATCGGTCGGGGATTAGATCTTAGAGGCGACGTACAAATAAATTGCGTAGAAACTATCGAAACGCTTGGAATTGAATACATGAAAGATATCCGCCGCACGGCTGCCCTTAATTACAGAAAATTGTTGGCAAAAATACGAGCGGCCATACAACAATATGTTTTACGCAAACTAAATGCCATACAAAAAGTGCAATTAGCAAATACTTACATGACATCCAAAGTAAACTATGTTGCTCAAGTATTGCCAATACCGAAGATCATAGCTCAACAGATGCTAGCAGCGCTCGGCTATTTTGTCACCAGAGGGCAAATTTTTAAGGTACATTATGAGACCTTAACGCTCCCCTTAAGTAACGGAGGCTTAAACCCGACAAACATTTATAAGAAATCACAGGCGCTGTTCGTCAGCAAGTTCTACAAGCAGTGGCAACGATCGCCCGATTCTCTCGCAGCTCATGTTTTAAATGAAATTGCACCGGCCACCGGCCACCGGCCACCAGTAGACGTGCACCGCATTCCGAACGCGCTCTATCATATCAGACATTTTCTTGTTGAATTAAGTTACATTCGAAGAAGTACTCTCGAAAAAGACCTATACAAAGTCAAAGAAGTTTACAACAACATGAATGAACAGTCCCGGAGGCGACGCTGGTGCTCCAAGCGGCAGCACTACAGTTACAGAAGAATGGTGGTTGTTTCTTTCTCTGCTAGGGGGATCTGTTGCCGTTCCAAATGCTAGAGTCTAGACGTAAGCTGTTAATCAATATCTTAATTCAATCGCTACGAACTTCACAGAATCAACTAATTGGCTAGATTTCATGAAGAATTCATCAAACTTACTCCGTCTTGAAGTCTATAGGAAACTTACATACACATATACATTTTTATAACTAAGAGTCTAGTGTGGGATGTAAGATCCGTTAGGCATAATTTCAAACGTTTCATAAACTTATTCTAGCATACAAGATCTGAAAAGTAATGAGACGTTTGAAACAAATTTACGCATGGAAGGTCGATTCTTTAAAGAATAGGGGTATCTATTGTTACCGTACTCGACTAATCAGCAGTGTGTTGGAATTAAATGATCGCCTGAGTTTTGTCTGTGGGAACAGAAGGCTAACTGTAAATGTCACACCCACTTTTTGTTGACAAAGAGGTTAAGTGCTGCGCTACGTTAAGTGCTGAATACTGTTCAGCCTGCTCACCATGACAGTAATGTTGGCAGCTCTGTCGTGCAACTCTGCTGACTCCCCATTCCCATTACGTAATGAGTGCTATCAATAGGGGAACTGAAATTGATTCCTTATTTTTAGATATCTGGAAGGCATTCGAGTCCGTTATTCATAAGCGACTTTCAATGAAAGTGTCTCAGTTAGATCCGTGAATTCCTCTTAGAAATTTGACAGTTCACAGTAAGAGATTGATAAACAACTGAGAAAAGTGATATGTATTCTTTTGCTTCCTGGTTCCTATGCAATTATGTAGCGCTCGGCCTTACGCTGTTTGCAGATAATTCTGTCGTAAATAGCCTAGAAAAGTCACTAGAAGTTCAGTACCAATTAATCGTAATTAAATAAATGAGTATTAAAAGATGTACGATAAATTTCAGTTGCGTGTCAGGCTCTCATTCAGCTCAATGCCTCGTAATCACAATTTCAAAAAACTGTGTTTAGAAGGTTCACAGGTATTGTGGGTAAGGCTAACCAAGAACTAGGATTAGTTGTCAAAACACATATAAAAAGTAACAAATCCACTAAAAGAGACTGCCTACAATACACTCCTCAGCAATCTCCTGGAGTGATGCTGCAGGGCACGGAATTCTTACGAGATGGCGTTAACTAATGACATCGAAAAAGGTCCAAAGAAAGGCATCTAGTAGGTTATTAGTATGATATAGGGGAGAGAATGTTACTGAAATAATACACGAGATGGGTGGAAATAATTAAAACAGAAGTATTTCTTTTTTTGTTGCGGAAAGATCAATTTACGAACTACCGTGCACCAATGTTTTCTTCACAATGCAAAATAATTTTTTGTGTGTATCCCCACCTACATAGGAAGAAATAATCACGACATAAAATAAGAGTAATAAGAGCTCGAATGGAAAGATTATTCTTTTTCCTGCGCGCTTTTAGTGAATAGACCGGTTGAGAAACAGTCTGAAAATGGTACGATGAATCATTTGCCAGTCGCTGGAGATTAGTCACTTGAATGTTGGCGTACAGGATGTGGTGAAAATAATATGAACACAATGCAGTGTACTACACCATGCTGCAAGTTGGCACAGGGCACAATTAAAATGTCATGCCTTGGTAGTTACCTCGCAATTATAGGCCAGGTGTTGTTCTGTGACGGTGAGCATAAATGATTTGTGAAATGCGTGACCTCTGACAGGCCACTTAATGATGCGCGGTTGCTGGAAGCATCTCTGACGATAAACGACTGTATTGTTTAACGTGTCATTAGCTGCTGTATGTTTAGTAATAACAGCGTACACAAAACAAGACAAACTTTAAAACGGTTGTGGCCAAACTATCAAGGTTAAAGCGACAGCAAAACTAAATACACAATTAAGTAGTACTGTTACGAAAACATTCATGGAAGAGCTGAAGTTGCTAAACCGTTAATAACGAAAGCCAACCGCAAACTGTGAAGTAAGTGGAGCCTCGATAATAAAACATGGACACTTGATGACACGAAGTAAGTGATATGCTCCAATCAATCATCATTTTCGTTGCTTCTTACAAACAATCGGATTTTTGTAGCGGATACCCCAAAAGACATTTACGATACAGTATTCCTGCTTCCTACAAACGAGCTTGTGATAGGTACCGCTATGATTTGGTCATCTAAATCGTGATATTCAACTGTTTCTGTCACCATCCTCATACTTCGTGTAACTGGAAAATAAATATCAGGTGCATCATTTAAAAATAATCAGTATTGTTATTGTCTAAACTTGATACTGTTAGTTATCGGCTATGTACTTCGTAGCGTCTAATCCTTCGCAAATAATAATAATAATAAATAATAATAAGTCGAAACCTGTCGTTTACAACATGTAGAAATTATGCACAACTTCAAATGAATTAGCACACCTCGCATAGTTTTGTAGACCTTTTTGGTGTCCATTTATCTCAACGCCAGTTTATTAACCATATTTTACGCATTTCAGAATGTATTAGAAACGAAAAAACACAAAAACCATTTTCTGAACGACTAGAACACTTCAGAGGTGCACAGCCCACCATGCTGAAAGCCTACTGACTGCCCTTCGCGCGTCGACACGAAGGAAGAAAAAAATGGCGGATGTGCATGCCCGTTTATATCCAGGTGCCCTAATTTAGAGCCTAATTTGATTTATAAAACCATTCCAGAAGTTAATAAAAGGGCATTAAAAGTTATTTAGCATATCTGTTTTGTTATATATATATCTTTAAATTTGTTAAAATACCTTTTCGTTTATCCCACTTCAGGTTCTAAGTTTTAAAGTCTATTATGTCACTATCTTCTAGATGTGATACAATTTCCGAAAATGCTTCATGTTTGATGTAGTTTGTGCTTATATTTGTTTAACTGCACTTTATTTTGATTATAAGTTATCACCAGGGAATACAAGGAAGTTATTTTTAAATATTTTGATTTACAACATTTCTCTTAAATATTTCACTCATAATATTAACGTTAAATGATGCATACCCATATCAACAACTTGGTTTATAACATTTTAATTCATGTCACAATTTTACCTACTATTTCAATTTTTGCACAGAATTTTTAGTGCTCAAAACAATTGAATGTTTAGCACGTTTTGTGACTGATGGAGAAAACGAGCAGAGAGGTCAAGGGGCAATTCTGTTTTTGATATGACGTATGCTGTGTGATTGTAAACACTTGTGTGCTGTGACCAAAGATGTTTCAAAATGAGATGTTCATGCAGCAAGTATTTGTAATTTGTATGTTTTTGAACCAAGATGGTGGATACTGCTTATTAACCAAAAGTGAAGTAAACAAATGAAAATTATAAAAGAAAATCCATCTAAATTCAAGGTCCTCTTTTATTAATAGCGTAACATGTGGAACTATTTATCATTTATACCGAAAAACATCCCTAGAAACGAGAAATTCAATTTCTAGCTTCGAGAAATCAGATAAGTCACTATGTAAAGAATACGTTAAGTTGTATCTACCACTGTTCGACTTTACTCAAATGCTATATTCCTAGTATACAGTGGAAAGGGATAGTGACTTAACTTATGGAAATTATCAGACATTAAAGCAGTGGTATTGGCACAAGCTCCAACATCATTGAAGTGTTTGGCGGATCTTTTGGGAAAAGAATGGCCAACATTTGGTTGAAAACAATAACGACACTTCAACAAAATGTTCTTAAAGCTGTTCATAAAGCCGATCGTGTGCCAACTCCGTAATAATGAATAAATATTGGGTGTCATTTTATTTTGTCTGCCCCCTGCAGATGTTCTTGCGAGCTCTCTTTTGCGATGACAGTTGGACAAAATACAAAATGTTTTCCTACAGGCGAAGTTCAACAGGGTCTGGGATAGCGAGTTTTGTCCAAGGGCACTCTGCTTAAAACACGGAAGAGTAAAATTAAGGAATGCTGATTCGTAGCAATTTGATTATTGAGTTGTAGGTGTCATCATTTCAAGAGTACATGCCGTTCTGACAGTAAAAGACGTATAGGAGAAACACACAGATCAGGACCTGAGAAACGAACTTCGTCGATCCGCCGCCATATCAGCTTCTATCATATAGCATTCAAATATTTGTAAACCCAACGGACCATACAGCTTCGGTCATCGGTTCCTAGACCTACAAGGTACTGAAATTAAAACTAACACGCTAAGGACAACCCACTCACCCACCCACCCACCCACCCACCCACCCACCCACCCACCCACCCACACACACACACACACACACACACAAGCCCACAGGTGGACTCGAACCTCCGGCAGGAGCGGCCGGGCAACCAGTAGTAAAGCGTCTGAGATCACTCGGCCATTCCCGCGCTGCCATATTGCAATATTTGGGAGCGACTGTAAAATCTGACATTGTCAACATGGAGATTGAGCTGTCTTACAATTAGTTGAAATTCATAAAATTTTAAACAGTTAATTTAAAAATGATAAAAATAACCTAGACGAAAAGTGAAATTTTTTATTTACATAGTGGTGACTAGTTTCGACTTTTCAGTCACTTACGAACCTTTGCTTGTTTACTGGTTCGTAAATGATAGAAAAGTCGAAATTAGTCATCACCTTGTAAATATGATATTTAACTTTGCGGTCTAGGCTATTTTTGTGAATTTTAAATAAATTGTTTAAAATTTTATGAATGTAAGTATTCTGGACAGACGTGGAGGGGCAGGTGATCACCACATCATCCTCCCGGCCGTCACGTTTGCTCGTCTTTAGTCCGCTACTTCTTTCGCAGGCATCTCCTCCATAGTCACAATAAAACGAAATAGATTCCCAGCCCTTTCACTGATGAAAAGCAGATTGCACCACCAGGAAGTGAACCCGGGCTTTCTGCATGGCTGCCAGACGCGCCCATCAGTCACCTCCGGCGGCTAACACTGCAAAAAAAGAAAGAAAAAAGCTCCCTCGTTTCCTTTCCTTGGTAAAGAAACTGCGTCTCACCGAAAAATTAATTATAAACGGGAATCGCGCTGCAGTCTTAAAACGAGTGAGTCGTTGTGGCTAACGGCACATGGGAGGTCAATGCTTTTATGCCCTTGCTTTTACGACTTACTTTAGAAGTACCACCGATATCCAGTTATAAAATTCTTATATGCCCAGTGAAGCTGCCTCGTCCCAGCCAAGAGCATCTAATCCTTTTAGAGGGTTCTTTACGACGCAGTATGCCGTACAAGGTGTCACATTCTTCAATCTCCTTCCTTCGGCTCTAAATTGAGAATCCGGTGAGCTATTATGTGAAGCACTTAAAAACACATTTCTACCTGATACATCAAATACGCCAACCTGGTCTCAGTGTCATATCTAGTGGCACATGAGAGGTTACTCTCAAAGAATTTCATTGCAACATTAACTATATTTTTTGTAACTCTGGATAACGGAAGATACAATGGAATTGGTGTAGCGTATAGGGTTTACAACTCTCGAGTAAGCGTCTGACGCAATGGCGCTGAAGAAACTCGTCCTGAGGAAAAGTGGGCTTAAAAAGTACATGCTGTCAAAAGTTTGCAGAGTATATGTTCAAGCTGTGGAACAAAATTCCAATATCAACAATATTTAAGTTCGTTGAAACAAATATTGTGTCGTTATACCAAAGGTATTGTTTCATGGAAGTGAATTATTGTTGATATTTACATCACCTATGGCGGGATTCTTCCGATTAACGTTCTTTGCTTGGATGCTATTCCAATATAAAAGAGCCCTGGCAATTTGATACGTATTTCACAGGGAACATCGAGGCAGAATTAATGTATGCGGTGTGGAGGGAGACGTGCTTCAAGGCAGTCCGTGTAGTCACTTTGTCTCTAATAAAGAAACTGAGCCAAATGCTCAACGAACGACCAAGAACGAACATGAACAAAAGGGGAAAAAGCAGGCTAAAGCAGTTCCGGTTTAGAATCCATTACCATACCACAAATTTTAATTCAATGTCTCTCTGTTTTAATACCTAAAAGTCCCAACAAGTAGGAAAAAAAGCAGTAATGGTCGTAATCGATTTCAGTCACTTAGTGACCATCTTCAGTGATAGCAAACCAACATCATGGTTGGCCTTGACTAAACATTGTTGGTGACAAATACCATAAGCTGTTGGATCAATATTTCGTAGGAATAATCAATTTTGCACTGTACGACCATTTTTAGTGACGATTACACCAAATACAGCAGGAGTTTGTGGCGGAGAGAGATATACAACCTCTGACAATAAATTTCGGAAAACAGGCTAATTACAACGCTGCACCCACGTAGCGGCTGATGTTGATAACCTGCCCCCACCTTAGTTCAATTGAGCATTGTGTGTGTCCCGTGTTGGACCTCTTGGACAAAGTGCTTGTTTGGTGCTTTGGTTCTGATTAATTTGGACAACATTTTCAAATTAGGAAAAATTATTTTTCAAAAGAGATAGATTGGCTGGCCAGTACTTACCTTTGTGCTGTACCGCCGATAGTAACACAAATGAAGAAAAAAAAAGGGACGAAAAGGACAAGCTTTCGGAACACAGTTCCTTCTTCAGGTGGGAGAGAAGGGAAGAAGAAAGGATGGGAACGGAAAGGAAAGGTAATTCACGACCTAGGTCATGAGGATGGCGTTTGAGGAGTGTGGAAGTCAGAGATACTGCATATTAGTACTGAGCCAAGCCACAGGGGATATATATAACCAAAGAGAAAAATCAAGCAGTAGAGAGAAGAGCAGTGAACTGAATGATGCTGAGGGGTATAGGAGGGACGGAGGGTTGTCTAAAACGTTTTTGATTAACAGGGAAAGATGGATACACACACACACACACACACACACACACACAGAGAGAGAGAGAGAGAGAGAGAGAAAGAGAGAGAGAGGGGGGGAGTAAGGAAAGGATAATAAATAGGTGAGCTGATGGAGAAAGCTTGTCCTTTTTGACCCTTTTTTTTCTTCATTTGTGTACTATCGACGGTACAGCACAAAGGTAAGTACTGGCCAGCCAATCGATCTTTTTTGAAAAATAATTCATCATCTCTGAGGAGAATTTCCATCAAAGTAGGAAAACAGCGATATTTTATACAGTTATTTATATTGTAAACCAGTCCAGGTCGCAGAATGTTATTCTGGCTGGTGGCTTCCCTTGCCTTCTTTATTATGAATCGTTCTTGTATTGCCCCTGTTGTTGTAACTTATGACGCCACTCTGCACACTCTGGCTGCTGAGCGTTATATTTTTCTTTTTTCAGCCCTTAACTTTTGGATCTCATTAGGGAACAGGGGACTGATGATCTATTTCTTTGGTCCACTTAAAACGCGCAAAAACGAACTGACCTATGATCCATGAAAGCGCAATGAAAAATGGTGCACCACAGTGATCAAAAGCGTTTGCGCCACGACGCTCGAAGCGAACTCCACGTCCGACTGCTTCGCATTCACTTGCATACCACCACGTTCCACGATTTTACATCACCTCGTTAAACCAATATGATTATATATCCATTCTTTGAGTGGATAGTGAACTGAACAGATTGCACAGGTTGCAACTCTGAAGCAGTTATCCTTCGATCTTGAGGGTGTAAATCTTTGTAATTGCTATGGTGGGGGGTTTTTCTTTGTGTTTAAGCTGCAAGTCATTGGTTGATTTGAACATTGTTTGGATAACGACGATCTCCACATCAGATTGATCTCTTCATCTCTAGATACTCATTTTCTGTCGCCTTCGTGAGTCCATAGTAGCTAATATTTTTGCTGACATAGTTGTTAAAATAATTTCAAAGGAGCGTTACTGGAGTAGAAGTTGCGATCTGGCACTCAACATGTTCCTTGTTAGATAGTAGCTTTGGCCAGTCTCTGGCCTAGATATCGCAAGTGAGACACGGGCCTTGCATCACGTGCAGTTTCAAATGGAAGTAATTTATATCTAGTACGTCAGTGTGTATCAACATACAAGGCTTGTGCGTGTGTTAACAGAACCAAACAGCCTGCATAGGTTGTAACTCTCGAGCAGTTCTCCTTCAATCTTGAGGGTATAAGCCTTTGTAATTGCTATGGTGGGCGGTTTTTCTCTGCCGTCCACAAGTGGTTGTCGTAGTACGTAGCCCTTGTTCTCATACAGTTAGTAAGGGAACTTAGTTGCAAGTCGTGGCAGTCGGTGAGAGTGGCGAAAACAATCCGCAATATATGGAGCTATAGATACTCTTAGGGAGAGTTATATTGTCTGTGACTTTCTGCCTTCACCATACATGAGAAAATGAGTTTATTGTTAGATTCGTCCGATATGAAATAATGCTTGCACGGCTTCATCATTCAATTATTTTATAGGTAAATTTTTAATATATAAACACGGTTTCATCCCTTAATCTATACGAACTATCACGAGAAACACAGTTGATAAAAATACCCATTTGCTTGTAATTCACACAAATATTTTTCCCAGTCCTGATGAAACTTTGCACACTTGACCTTCAAACCAGGAAGAATATCACTGTTGCTGGGAACGAGCGATAGGTTCCCAGTTTTATGTGAGGACTACGCGTGAAACCTGGTGGAGCCAGACGACGCTAGTAACACAGTATTAGAGTTTACAAGTTTATTCAACTGAATACAAGTTTCTGCGTTGTAGGTGCTAGCTCGTTCAAAAAGTTCAAATGTTTGTTAAGCTTATGGGACTTAACTACGGGGTCATCTGTCCCTAAACTTACAAACTACTTATGAACTAGCTAATACTAAGGACGGCACAAATATCCATGCCCGAGGGGGGATTCGAACCTCCGACCGTAGTATCCGTGCAGACCGTGACTGGAGCGCCTCAGTACCCTCGGCCACCGCGGCCACCGCGGCCAGCGCGCTAGCTCATCAGGTGCTATATCAGCAGGTGTCATCTCCTTCGGCCGCGTTAGCACACATTCATCTCCGCATCTTCTATGGGACGGCGAGAGGTTCCCGCGCCGCGCGTCTGGGCGTTGAAGCAAAAACTGCCAGGTGGAGTACTGTATCCCTCTTCCTTTCTGTACAGCTGCTTGTGGGTCCAGGCTTGGAACTACTGGAGTCGGACGCCGTGGTGACAGATAACCTCTTGATACCGCTGCACAGTGATCCCAAATCCCAAGAAACTGGACTAAAGTCGTAAACGTTATAAAACCGGCTGAAAATCATACCTTGGCGGTTTTCGGGGTCTCTGATTACGAATTCGAAATCAAAATTTAGAAAAACAAAGTGGCGGCTCCAGTGCTCCTAGCAGAACATTCAAAGAAATTCCTTGCAATTTTCCGAATAGAAATAAGTGTTCGTATACATTCTAATATTGGAACCACAGGCACTGAGGATGGTCAGACACTGGCCGAAATCGATCTTCATTGTATATATATAAAGATTCCAATGCGGCCAAAGCTGGTTCTTCCAATTTTAACAATTTTAATGTGGTCGCCCTGCACCATATTCCGGATGGACTCGCCCAAATGTAATTAATTTTTGGATATGTTTTAAGAAATGACTAAGGAACAATTTCCATTCAGTTTAAGATCAGGAGTCAACAAGAGTTTTGACTTATTGGTTGTTTCAACAGAATTTCTCAGTAGAAAAATACTAGTACCTTCATTAATTATTTACTGTTTCATACATTGTCAATGAAAATTTCAAGCTAGCGTTCACATTCTACTTACTTTCTGGAGAAGGCTTCATTTTTCAGAATACAAATCTGTTAACTTTTCGCGATTCTATACACGTCTGAACTTTGTGCTGCTTTCGACGCTCGGTGAGTAAACAGTGTGGCAGGCCCGATGCTCACAAACGAAATGCATTCCTGCGCCAGGCAGGGACGATTCAGTTTTATTTGCGGTCATAACACATACTAGGTGTACCGCTACAACTATTCTAACCATTAAAAGTCCCTAGAAAGCAATTTTTATGTCCTACTTTTGGCCACCTTTTTGGGATTTGGGACCACTGTGCGCTGGCAGGGATACCATAAGAGTGCTAGGACGTCGGCAGGATCATTGGCCTTTATGAATCCCACCAATGAAGATCAAGCTGGCCTCATGGAGCAACCATATTCAGCGCTGTGAAGACGATAGATAGGGTTAACCAACTCCACGGATGATGGTCAGTTCGAAGCATAGTAGTAGTAGTAGTAGTAGTAGTAGTCTCCGACTAGTGGCTAATAGTCTGTACTGTTTTATATGAGACACAAGCTAAATACATAGATTCGAACATTGGATCACTACTACTCTCCTGAGCATCTCCCAAAGAGCAAGTGACTACACTTTTAAAAGTGGGGTTTTGTATACACAATCAACTAAAGCTATGACGTATGGGACGGTTCGTAATCAAATGTGAGTGCAGCATTCACTCAATGAACCTTTTAAGCACTGACGTATCCTTGGTCTTATTCACTCTTGTGACACAGTTATATGTAGTTATGAAATGCTTACAAGTTGACGAATATACTCTCTCTCTCTCTTTCTGAGCTGGTCGTCTGTCGCAGTCAACAGCAGGCTGACTGTTGGCTTTCAACTCGCCGACGCAGAGTCGTCACGCTGGCGTCGCATTTACGGCAGAGCGATGGCCTTTTTCCCCTAGCTTGGCTGGCGATTGCTTGCGTAAACTAAGACTTCAAAAAGTTGATTGTGTGGCGGAACCAGTGAAAGCATACACGTCGATGTTGTGGCGATTATAGAAGACGGGTTGGAGGTGTGAGTGCCAATTCAAAATATTTGTTAAGCTTATGAGACTTAACTACCGGGTCATCAGTCCCTAAACTTACAAACTAATTATAAGCTACCTTATACTAAAGACAGCACAAACATGCCGAGGGGGGATTCGAACCCCCGGCGGGGAACGTCCTCGCGTATCGGAACATAGCGCCTCAATGCGCTCGGCCTTTCCGCCGCGGCATGCGTGCCAGTAGTCCCACTGCTAGTAAAGCGTTGGAAATACTTCTAAGCTGTAAAAACATTGCTGCACATAAGACGATCTTGGCGGGCATCTGTGCTGCGTGGACGTCCATAAACTTGTCAATGGGTGTGATAATGTTCTCATGGATATTGAAACTAGCATTGTGTCGTAACTGACGCAGCACGTGCAAATTTTGTAGCAATGTTCCGACCATCCCGCCGGGTCGAAGGCCTAAATTCGACCCCTTTCGAACTTATTCATTTGTCTGTAAGAAGCTTTAGTACGTCTCCGCGGCATGGCATCTCTTTACACTTATTGCTTGGTGCGGTATGTTTCTGTTGAACCTAGTTACTGTGTTTCACAGAGGGCTTTTTATTTATCTACAATTTCCGATTTACAGTCGAAACCGGTAATAATGGTAGATAATAAAGCGATCTTATCAAAACAGTAACATGGCACTTCTTTGTTTCACACGATGATATACAAAATATTTCCTTTGAAAGGGAGTGAAACGTGTACGATAAGGAGTTCAGACAAAAAGAAGTTTCTGAACTGTGGTGCTACAGACGAATGATAAAGATTAGATAGGTAGATCATGTCACTAATCAAGAAGTGCTCAACATAATTGGAGAGAAAAGGAGTTTCTGGCATACCCTAAGAGATATGTTGGTGGGACACAGTCTGAGACATCAAGAAATCGTCAACTTAGCATTAGAACGAAGTCCGTGGGGTACAAATCGTGAAGGGAGACAGAGAGAAGAATATAGTAAGCAGGTTCAAGAGGATGAATTAAACCAGTCACCAGATAACAATAACAACAACAACAACCCCATAAAACGCAACACACAGATCGGCTATGTTATGTTGTTGTGGTCTTCGCAGACTGGTTTGATGCAGCTCTCCACGCTACCCTGTCCTGAGGAAGTCTCTTCATCCGAGAATACGAACGACAACGTACATCCTTCCGAATCTGTTTACTGTTTTCGTCACTCGGTCTCCACGACTTTTACCCCACACAATTCCTTCTGATGCTAAGTCGGCGATTCCTTGATGTCTCAGAACCACCAATCTACCCCTTCTCTTAGCCAGGATATGCCGAAAACTTCTTTTCTACCCAATTACGTTGATGTACCTATTTAATCTTCATTATTCTCCTGTAGCACCACATTTTGAAAGATACTATCATCTTTTATTCTGAAATCTTTATCGTCCACGTTTCACTCACATACAATGCTACACTCCATCAAATGCTTTCAGAATGGATTTCTTCACATTTAAACTGATATTGTATGTCAACAAATTTCGTTTCTTCAGAAACGCTTTCTTCCATAGCCATTCTGAATTTTATATTTTCTTTACATCGGCCATCAGAAGTACTCTTGCTACGTAAATATCAACATCCATCTACAACATTTATTGTCAGATGGACTATATCACTACAGTATTTTTAGCAGGTGGCTAAATATTATCAGTATGTAATTATATTATCTTCCATGCGGTAACATCCGTCATAGGATCAAAATCTACGTGTTTCCAGGTGTAATAATTTTTCATTCAGCGTTTGTAATTTTTAATATACAGGAAAAGGAGGATACGGCAAAGAGTATAGGAGGATTGACAGAGAGAAAGGAGAACATGGAGATGAGGAGATGTGCATAGAGAGAGAGGACGAGAGGATGGAGGAAATGACTCAGATGGGCGAGGAAAATAAAGGGAGAGGAAAAGCTGTAGGAGGGAGTGGAGAGGAGGTGGGCAAAGAGGGAAAGGAGATAGGCAACTCAGAGAACTAAGGCTAGTATTATTGTATTTAAACTGCCTATTCACCAGTAGAATAGCACTTAAGAAGAAAATCTCAGAGAGGTCAAAACTGGACATAGCTTTCTGGTTGTGATGGAAGGGAGGCTGTGGCCGGCCTGCCCCCTGGGGTCGCAGCCGCAGCCGCAGCCACCTGGTTGCACCCCTGCAGCGTGCAGCGTGCAGCCTACTGCAATCAATCACGTGCTTGCCGCGCCCCGCGCCAGAACAGCCCGCCATCCATCTCGCTCATTTCCCGCCGCTTCCTGCAGTATTAAAACGACGCCGACAATGAAATATTTTACGACGCACTTTACGGGCGCATCCGTAAAGAGGCCGCCTGCACAGGACCTGGAGCGCGCTCGATAATTCCAGGAGCGGAGACGAACTCGCGCCTGCCCCATCCCGCAGGAACAGCAGGTGCCGCCTGAAGCGGGGATTACGACTGGCAGAAGGTGACGGCTGCGGCGGGGCCAGACAGAGCCGAGGACACCATTTCCAGATCGAGGGGCGGACGAAGCGAGGGAGGATAGGAAAGTAGCACACAACAATTGAATCGGTCGGTGGAGAAAAGAAATACGTCACTGAATGAAATAAATCGCAAATTTGAGATGTTATGGCTTCACTGTATTCGGTTTACATGGAATACCAAACTGCGGCGAATGAAAATTTGTGCCCGGCTGGGATTCGAACCAGGGATCTGCTGCTTACAAGGCAGACCACTGCGCTACCGAGGACTCAGTGACCAGCCTGACTGCAGAGGACTCTTCCCTGCACGTCTTCCGTCACACCCAAATCTCCATTCGCCACGCTGTCTCTTTCGTATACCACAGCCTATTTATTCTATAATGCTCGCAGCCACAATACTGTATTCCCGCATCAGGGAGAACAGACCATGAGGTATCGAGACAATTAATTGTCGTCACGAGCCCAGCCTCGGCTTGTATACATTTTTTGATGAATTACAGCGTTCAAATGAATGAAATAAATCGCAAATTTGCGATGTTATGGCTTCACTGTATTCGGTTTAGATGGAATAGCAAACTGTGGCGAACCAAACGGGTTCGAATCCCAGCCGGGCAGAAATTTTCATTCGCCACAATTTGGTATTCCATCTAAACGGAATACAGTGAAGCCATAACATCGCAAATTTTCGATTTATTTCATTCATTTGAACTCTGTAATACGTCACTTTTGGTGATTTTTACTTTTTTTTACATAAATGTATTAAACAGATTAAGACACCATCAAGTCAATGACTTAGTCCCTTCCTGCACCGCGCGTCGTAAGCCGCCAGCAGGTTGTACTGTCAGCGAGCTTATACGAGGCGCGTCCAGAAAGTAAGTTCCGTTTGCTAATAACATGTAATTGTACACAGATACAGAGAAAATTTTTATTCCACAAAATTCTACAACTCTTAAACTACTTTTACACATAACTGCCGAAATTTTGTACGCATTTGCAATAGCGTGGAACCAGGTTTTGTATATCTTCTTCATAGAAATCTGCTGCCTGTGTCTTCAACCAGTTGGAAACAGTTTCTTTCGGCTCGTCGTCGTTGGTGAAGTGATGACCGCCAAGGAAAGACTTGAGATGTAAGAACAGATGAATGTCTTCTGTAACCAAAGGTGGACGCCCACTTCGTTCTTCATCGTGCACATCACTACGCCCGCTATTGAACTGTCGGACCCATCTTCTCACCATAGAATCACTCATCGCATTTGGTCCGTAAACATCGCAAACTTGCGGATAAATTTCACTTGGTTTCACTTTCCTCACATTCAGAAACCGAATCACCGACCTGATTTCACAGGCGGTGGGATTTTCAGCCAACACTGACATTGCAAACAAGCACAACAAAGCGTACGTCACGGACAGCGATCTCCAAATGGCGCACGTTCTTCTCCTTGATACACATCGTCTACAGCGCTTGTGCGAACTGCAGTCGCTGCGCTGCAGCAGAGATCAATTGAAACGGAACTTACTTTCTGGACGCGCCTCGTACTACACTACCTACAATCTAGATGGCGCAACAACGATACAGAGAACATTCGTTCCAAGGTATACTTGTATCATAAAGATGAAGCGGAAAAGAGAGTGATTGTTCATTTCCTTACCACTACATGGAAAACTATGTACCGGAAAAGTTTTCGGAAGTACACCTGTTCTCAAGTGGAGCATCTTGACAAAATAAGAGTAATATCGTAGTAAGGATGTCCGTAGCAAATAAAAATAAATAAATAAAATAATAATAAAAAAAAGAAAAAAGCCTTGTGACCGTGTATTTGGAACACTGAAGAGAGAAATACGGAAATTTGACCGAGTTTATGCCCCTTAAGAGGAGTACGTGGAAACTGTATCTAACAGTATTTTTAAGTTACTGTTGTTATAGTGGAATGTGAAGACGTAATGTACTTTGTTGCATAGTAACTCTGTTAACAAAAAATGTTCAAATGTTTGTTAAGCTTAAGGGATTTAACTGCGGGGTAATCAGTCACTAAACTTACAAACTACTTATGAACTACCTTATACTAAAGACGACACAAATATCCATGCCCGAGGGGGGATTCCAACCCCCGACGGGGAGCAGCCTCGCGCATCGGAGCAAAGCGCCTCATTGCGCTTGGCCACTCCGCAACGGCCTCTGGTAACAGAAAAAGAACGTAAAATCTAGGGAAACGCCATATTTAAATACAATTAGTCAAGAAAAACATTACTCTCCTGTGTCAGTTTTCAAAGCATGTTGTTATGAAGCAACGATACCGAGAGTCTTGACTGACTAGCATTCATAAACAGGTGTGTCATTCACTCATTCTGGCAAAAACTAATCTGGCTTTGTTTCAAACTGGACTGCAAAGGCTAAGAGATGGAGCAAAAGGTTTGAATCAATAAAGAGGAAATTGAAGATATGCAGAAACTGCTTGAGTATATCCATGGAGAAGACGCTGTGATTTTTATTTGAGGAAATATTGAAATAGTCGACTACAAATAGTAACTCACTACGATATGAACTATCCCTATCTTTGGTTGCTATGAAATAGATGTTTTCATGTTGAGTGTACATAATTTTTCCTTCAGTTAATCAAAAAATTTGACTGTTAATCCACAAATGTTTATCTTTGAATGTGTTATACTCACAGAAATTGCCAAATTCCCTGGTTGGCTGGAGAAAGGAACTATGTTATAAATTTTAATTTTTATTTTCAGAAGACACTTTTAGAATATAGGAAATTTTTTTCATTGACTGTAGGATTAGCGTGCAACAAATGTCGAAAATGTCAATGCAATTGGTTAAATAGTTTAGAAATAAAACGGTTTTTTGCCTCTCCTCATATGTAAGAAATAATTTAATTTCCTTACTGACCGATTCTGTTTTACTCTAATAGCCAACTGTTGTGAAGAAAAGTATCCGGACACCTGGCTGAAAATAACTTACAAGTTTTTGGTGCGCTCCATCGGTAATGCTGGAATTCAGTATGGTGTTGGCCCACCCTTAGCCTTGATGACAGCTTTCACTATCGTAGACACACTTTCAGTCAGGTGCTGGAAGATTTCTTGGGAATGGCAGCCCATTCTTCACCGAGTGCTGCACTGAGTGAGGTATCGACGTAGGTCAATGAGACCTGGCACGAAGTTGGCGTTCCGAAATATCCCAAAGGTGTTGCAAGGATTCCAGTCAGGACTCAGTGCAAGTCAGTACATTACAAGGACGTTACTGTCGTGTAACCACTCCGCCACAACTCGTGGTTTATGAACAGAGGCTGCATCCTGTGGAAATATGCAATCGCCATCTCCGAATTGCTTCTCAGCAGTGGGAAGCAAGAAGGTGCTTAAAACAACAATGTAGGCCTATTCTGTGATATTGCTACGAAAACAACAAAGGGGTGCCAGACCTCTCCATAAAAAACACGAACACACCAAAACACCACCGCCTCCGAATTTTACTGTTGGCACTACACACGCTGGCAGATGTCGTTCGCCGGGCATTTGCCATACCCACACCTTGCCCTCGGACCTTCACACTGTGCATCGTGACTCATCACTCCACACAATGGTTTTCCTCCCCTGTTGAATCGTCGAATGTTTAAGTTCCTTACAGCAAGCGAGGTGTCGTTTGGCGCTGACCTGTGCCATGTGTGGCGTATGGGCAGCTGCTAGATAATATAATCCAAGTTGTCTCACCCCCGCCTTAGTGTCAAAGTACCTGGGGTGTATCCTAAAGCAGTTTGAAATTCCTGTGCGATGGTTTGGATAGATTCCTGCCTATTACGTTGTACGACTAACTGTCGGCGGCCTCTGTCAGTCAACAGACGACGTCGGCGTGTACGCTTTCGTGCTGTGCGTGTCTCTTCACGTCTCCACTTCACTATCACATCAGAAACAGTGGACTTAGTAACGTTTAGGAGTGTGAAAATATCGCGTACAGCAGTACAATTAGTATTGCTGGGAAGGCGATGTTGATTTTGATCCGATGAGGGCAGGTGTAACCTCAAGGGGTGAGGGGGGGAGGGTAGCAGATATATTGATAATGGTTTCAACATTGTCTGTAAACAGATATTGTAGTGATGTAGTGACATAGCTTGCAGTGCGTCGTGTTTGCCCTGAAATGCATATGAAAGGGTAAATGATTTTCCCGTTGAATTTGTATGACCAGAACATGCATAAGGATAAACACACTAGGCGACACCGATCGCCCGGCAAGTGTGCACACCATTCATTAAACATTTAGCCAGCACGCCCGGACCATGCCCGCTCACAATAGTGCCGCCGAACACATCCTACTAGCCGACCGTAGACACGCTGTATCACTCCTAGCACTGCCTCGCTGATGAGGCCCTCTCGCGTGCAGTGAAGACAACCCAAGGTAGACAAACGTGAAGCGCAATCCGGCGCGCCGCTAAAAAAAAAAAAAAAAAAAAAAAAAAAAAAAAAAGTTCAAATGTTTGTAGAGCTTATGGGACTTAACTACGGGGTCATCAGTCCCTAAACTTACAAACTACCTATGAACTAGCTACAACTAAGGACGGCACAAATATCCATGCCCGAGGGGGGATTCGAACCCACGACCGTAGTGGCCGTTAAGACCGTGACTGAAGCGCCGCAGTCGCTACGGCCACCGCAGCCGGCCCGGCGCGCCGCCGACGTGATACGGAGCCGGAACGACTGACCATACTATTTTCTTTAGGAATAATCATTCTTCTACACAGAAACCTTTCGCGAGCCCAGGAATCGAACCCGGCATCCCTCCTACAGTAGGCCTACGTAACGTTTCTAGCGATAAGCCATAGGACCATTTATAGCTGTAAACTGTTTGTTTTCGAGAACGACCCCATGTCCCACCACCCTCCTCGAAACAAGCATACTTATATCCTCTCCCTGTAGATACGTAAGTACGATCTCCGAACATATCACCCATAAGGACTCAGTCCTAACTGAATCACGCAGCCAGCCCTACATTCGACACTGATCTCCTTCTAAAAATTCCTTGGGTCCTCTTTTGTCCTCTCTGCCTTCAACCTCTATCCTACCACATCCTTCCCCTGCCAACCACAACCTCACACCGATGCCGCGGTGGAGTAGCCGAGCGGTCTAAAGCGTCTCGTTGCGGAGCGCGCGGTTGCTCGCCGTGAAGGTTCGAGTCCTCCCTGAGGCATGGGTGTGTGTGTTTGTCCTTAGGTTAGTTTACCTAGGTTTAAATCGTTTGTAAGCTACGGACTGATGACCACGCAGTTTGGTCCGATTTACAAACTTTGTGAGAACCGATGTTACGTTTAGAATTGTCTCCGATCGCTTGATAAAGCGTCCTCTTTACTGTCCTGCTTAGGCAAATGCATCACCGTCTGTGTGATCCGGGATTAAGTAACGTCAATGAATGCTATACAGCTGCAATATCACGCTAGATAAAAACTAAGTAACGTGGGACACTTGGTACATGTGTTGGCGCGACTGCAACCAACGATACACGCTGCTGACATAGAGGCGCTGTCGACAGTTAAGCATTGACTTTCATAAAATAACTGGGAGTAGGCATATGAAACAATATGAAGTGGAACGACCACATAAATCTTGGAATAGGCACATGCCAGAGCCAGAATAAGATTCAGTGGAAGAAAACTCAGAATGTGCGTTCCAACAAAGGAAGAATTGTACAAAACACTTGTTTATCGAATTCTTCAATAGTGCTGTCTGGAATCCGTACCGGATAGAATTCATCACAGAGGATACAGAGATCCGAAGAAGAGCAGCACGTTTCGTTACAGGTTCATTTACTAAGCGCGAAAGCGTCACGGAGATATCGGACCACACTAGCGTTAGGCGCTGGAAAATAGGTGTTCTACATCACAGTACAGGCTACTGCCAAAGAACGAAAAGCTAACCAATATATTGCTTCATGCAACGTATATCACAGGTAAAGAAGTTAGAGAGATTTGATCCCACATGTAGGCTCTCGGATAATCGTGTTTTCCGCGATGTATATGCGACTCGTAAAGGAGCAAGTAACGCCAAACACTGAGAATTTGCTTGTTACGTACATATGTGTCTTAAATATATAAAGCTAAAAGTAGTATGTACTGACAAGGACAAAAGTGTCATAAACGTCCGTTACCTGAAATTGTGGATTTAGAAGAAATGTAGGAAGCCGTGAGGTAGATTAAGGAAAGGGAAACCTACGTTTTTAACTTTTGACAATGTTCATTGGAATACAGTTTTTCAAATTTTTAAGGTAGCAGGGGTAAAATATATGGAGCAAAGGGCTATATTCAACTTGTACAAAAACCAGACAGCAATTATTAGAATCGAAGGGCATGAAAGGGTCGCAGAGGTTGGGAAGGGAGTAAGACAGAGTTGTAGCCTTTCCCCAGCATTATTCAATCTGTACATTTAGCATGCTGTGAAGGAATGCGAGGAGAAATATAGAGGGAATTAAACTTCAGGGAGAGATAATAAAAACCTTGCACAGAAAGAGGATTGCACAGAACATGGTAGCATGGAGAGCTGCATCAAACTGGACTGCAGACTAAAAACCACAACAACAACAACACCACCTGAAATCAGTTCGTAAATTAATGTGGCTTATTTGCCATGATGCACATAGTTGTTGGATTATGCAAGGCAACACTTGCGCTCTGAACTCCGAAAATTATTGAAATTACAGTTTCCGTATTTGGCAGAGACCATACATAATTAATAACCAATTACTCTGTTATTGGTTTACACATCAGCCGATGAATATTTAATGACGCGTTTATATGTTGCGGAAATAGTATTCCCCACTTGGACAAGTCTTGTTACTGACGACAAATCCCCCTTATATGCTTCAAGGTTTTGCGTGATGTTCAGTAAGCATGTCTCGCATATCTTCATCAGAAATTCCTTAGTGTGCAATTTGTTTACGAAAATGCAAATAATTTTTCGACTCGAAGAACCTATTAAACTTGACCGGCTGCAAACTTGACTTGTTACACTTTATAGTATGACATATATCGTGATACAAGATCATTTTCCTTGACTAACAGTTCCTGATTGCGGATTTGTGTCCCAACCACCTATTTATTACTCCACAATATGTACATGTCGTCCTACAGAACTTACAACTTCCACGAAAAATTCAACGCAACTTCCAGAAACTTTTGTAACCGTTTATTTACTGTCAAATAGCTGTTCATATATGAAAGCTTAACGGAAGAAAACTCGTCCTGGTTAGAAATTTTCCTGTGTCTAAGCGAAACTATACGCTAAAATCTATTTTAGAAAAACAAACATACAATGCTTCTGATTCTTATTGGCAATGGAATGTAGGAAGAAAGCTTAGGTTTTAACGTCCCGTCGACAGAGTGGTCATAAGTGGGAGCTTACGCTCAGAGTGTTTGGGTAAGGATGGGGTAGGAAATCGGCCGTTCCAGAATTTTCCTGGATGACCGGCGCTGGGCTTGAACCACAGTCCTCTCGAATTAGAGTCCAGTATCTTACCACTGCGCTAACTCGCTCGGTAATTGGCAATGATATTACTTCAAAGTATTATCATCCCTATATACAAAAGGCAATGTCCTGATTGACTGACTGACTCACTCATCATCACCAAGACCAAACCACTGATGGTAGAAACTTGAAATTTCCAGAGAGTGGAGATCTTACATTGTAGGCGTCGGTTAAGAAGCGATTTTTCGATATATTGTCCCTAAGGGAGTGGAGGTAAAGTTATTTTTTTAATTCGTTGCTAGTTGAGCAATTATGAAGTCTTAAGTACAAAATTTTGGATTTGGATTCTTGGTTACAATTTAAGAAACCCATGTTTTGATATTTTTGGGTTTTAACTGTTAAACGGGTGAAATTGGTTTTTGGAAATGCATTGTTATTGACGCAATTTTGTAGCTGGAACTAAGAAAACTCGGATTTGGATTATTTGTTAGAATTTTTGAAAATATGTGTTTTGGTATTTTTGGAAATTCATCGATTACAGGGGTGCAATAGGTAATGAAACGATTATTTTTGAAACAATTATGAAGCTAAAATCACGAAAATTTGTATTTTATTGTTGGTTGTAATAAAAACAATACGTACTCTATTATTTTTGGACTTTCAGCCATCAAGGCGGGGGTAAAATATGGGATGAAGGTTTTTTATTTTTTATGTTACTATTAAGTCAATTTCTAAGTCAGATATACAAAAAATGGTATTTGGAGTCTTGGCTGAAATTAAAAAGATACGTGTTTTGGTATTTTTGGAAATTCAGACATTTAGGAGGTGAAATAAGGGATGAAAGGTTTTTTGAAAATATGTTGTTCTTAAGGATATTCTATTGCATCTAAGCTAAATCTATAAAAATTTTACACTAAGAAGGAGGAGCAACCGGTGCTGGCTGTCAAGGCTACGAACGCGAAGCAGCGGGCAAAAAATGTTTAAATGTTCTTAAGGCTTATGGGACTTAAATGTGAGGTCATCAGTCCCTATACTTACAAACTACTTATGAACTAACTTATGCTAAACACAATACAAACATACATGCCCAAGAGAGAATTAAAATCTCCGACGCGGGAGGCCGCGCGATCGCAACGTGGCGCTCCAGACCGATCGGCCACTCCCGCGAGTCCAGCAGTTGGCATTAAAATATATTGTTTCAGCAGAACCGCTCGGCTACCACGTCTCCCCGTTCCAAACATTTCTGACAGAAAACCTCCGAAATGCAAATGTTTTAACTCTTTCTATTCCCTAAGGTGTTTAATTAAGCAAATCACTGTTCATTACAAGATCTTAGGAACTCCCTTTCTATGAGAGAAAACATAGACGGCGATAATATATCGAATGTCCTTTATGGCATAAGGTAGTAACGAAGTCTTAAATCAGTTACAATCTGTCATCACTCAACTCATTCTCTTCGAAACGTCGGTTACATCCGTTATTTGTGGACAAAGAACTCAAAAGATGACACCATAAATATGTGTTATGCCAATCTACGTAACACTGTCACTGTGTTCATAGGTGATTGAAAACAAAGTTCTTCGCTGAATTTATAGTAAGAGTGATCACAGTGAAGAGAAACTTTTGGTTTAAAACACCTGTGCAAAAGTGAGTTCATAAATTTTCACCTTAGCCTAACAAATGTCGTGATACATGGTAGTCATTACGTAGATTTTGGACATAACATAATTTGCCCTCAGTATGTTCAAATGTTTGTATCGCTTATGGGACTTGACTACGGGGTCATCAGTCCCTAAATTTACAAACAACTTATGAACTAGCTAACACTAAGGACAGCACAAATATCAATGCCCGAGGGGGGATTCGAACCCCCAACCCCCAACCAACTGACGCGCCACAGTCCCCTCGGCCACCGCGGCCGGCGCCCTCAGTATGAAACATTATCAGTCATTTCAGTCATTTCATAGAAGCTGTGGACCTTTCCTCAAGTTTCAAATCTTCGTCCTATCAAAAAGCGCTTCATTTAACAGCACACTCACCTAAAGAATGAATATAAGCTTGCCTTGTAGTAAAGAAATAAAACCAGTAGGAACCCTCATTAATTTTCCTATATTTAGTCTCAGTGGATCACTCTTGACTCCCTATCGAATATAATGTAGATAGATCAATAGTTATGACAGTGGGCGTAATACTAAGTATATAAACGCCTCTGTCACATTATGATAATCTACACAAATTCTAAAAATGTGTATGTACGTCCAACATCTACTTAGAAAATGCTAGACCCATTTCAAACAAACTTGGTACACTTATCCCTCACTAACAGATAACAAGAGATATTTAATTAAATAGCACCTACGATACATAGTTCAATAGAAATAATGTCATAAACAATGAAATGCGCGAAAAAAGAACAAAATATGCGACACTGTGCACATCTGCTCCTAAACCAAAGACCGATTCCAGTCAAATTGGAAATACATATTCCTTACCGTCTGGAAACAATGGCTGTTGGGCAAGAAACACTACGACACATCCATAAGGAAATATGACATCGTAAACAACGAAACTCCCAGATAATTACCATATCATGCGACGTGTGATTAACGAAATTTTACTCGTCCATTATTTCAGATACTTAGCGACTTGCAGTAAATTTCATACATGATTTCAAATCTTTACGAAACTTTTCCTCGCTGACAAACCAAGGAAAGTCATGAAAGGAAACAAGTTTATGGCTTACTTTTCCGCTGTTTTACACTACTAAATTTATTAGCTAGTCATTTTAAATAAATAATGAAGACATACCATTAAACCTATCTTCCAAATTATACGAGTACGACTCATTGTGCAAGAGTGCATCAAAAAGAAGCCATAAAAAGTACAGTTCATGAAGTACCGCACAATCATGAATGAGATTTAGATTAATAAATCTAACTTCTTCACTACTAACTATTCACGCCGTATTTTGAAAGTCAAGTGTCCATAATAGCACTGAATATGTTTCGAAATTATATCATACGACGCCACATGGCTCAGGATACATGCGGACAAAAACAGTGACATGCACCATCTAATATGATGTTGTAATTTGTCACTTATTTCCTATTTGCAACACGTTTCGTACACAATTTCCCAATATTCCAGTCTACATGGCTGAAAAATTTTATTCTTATAAGATTTATTATTCACGAGATATGACGTTATAAGGACTGAACTGCAAGAAAACGAAACCGAAATAGACAGGTACTGGGGCACAAGACAATGTACACAGGAGGAAGAAAGTGATGGACCATCATGGTAATGAAATAAATACATACCCGATGAATGCCGGGAACTATCACTACTATATGTACAAGAAAGGAGGTTGCGAAGAAATTGTAGCAGAAGGAATATTTCTAACGAACGAAAAAAATAAATATATGGATGTTCAGGAAAATAAAATGTGTAAATCAATAAGTAGTTTGAGTTTTTAAACACCCATCTACTAATAACACCTCTTTTGCTTCATTAATCATCTGACACTATTAGTATAGTGAAACCCAACTTCCTCTGCTGCTGAAATTTTTCATTTTAGTCTAAAGAACTGGATGGAATGAGTACACTGTCAACCACTACAATCGACGGATAATTACAGAACAAGGAAATCTGGATGATGAAATTTAAGCTTTCACGGCCGGCGTCAACTACATTTAAAACTTCCGGGCTCAGAAGCCGTGGTCGAATTGTAATACTTTCCCCTAACATTTCATCTTCGGCTGCGGAAGACATCATCAGAGGTAGAGTGGCGAACTGCGATGAGAACTTAAGGAGCGCTGTATATATAGGCGATGCAGAGGGCACCACAAGACATCACGTGACGTCGGCTACGACACTATCTCTGGTATTGCCAACATTCTTAGCAGAGAAGAATACCAGAGATAGTGTCGTAGCCGACGTCACATGATGTCTTGTGGTGCCCTGTGCATCGCCTGACGCCTATATGTACGGCGCTCCTTCAAGTTCTCATCGCAGTTCGCCACTCTACCTTTGAAGATGTCTTCCGCAGCCGAAGATGAAATGTTAGGTGAAAGTGTTACAATTCGACCACGGCTTATGGGTCCGGAAGTTTTAAATGAAGAAAATCTCGATTTGGAAGACGTTAATATTACACAGAGCTTGAGTGAACTTTGGAACTCGTCATTCAAGAGGCATAAGGGATACGCTATATTCCTTAACATGCTCTAAATTAATTGAAGTTTGTTTTCAATTAATAATTAATATGTAGAATCTACGAAATCGTCACAAACTGGAAGACTGGAAAGAAACCTTCGCAGCTCATACAACCGCATCACTGGTAGAAATATAGTGTAAAATACTATTTGCGTCATGTTAGATGACGAACAATTACCATGAACTAACTTTACATTATGTACAGAAAGCGAGTATACATAATTGCTCATGGAAGAGCGGAAGGAAGATAAGCGTCACTCATAATAAATTATAAATAATGTATTAAAGAATGTGACGGAATTTGTCTACCTGAAAAGGGTAAAAAACATAGCACTGGTATAGTGTGAGAAAAAATAACATTTTATGGTGATAGGGAAACCCAAACGAAAGTGTTTGAAGCGTTTGAGATGTGTTGTCCCGAAAGAATTATTGAAGTTGACTTGCTGGTAGGTAACAAGCGAGTTTCTGCCAAATCTGTGAGGAAGTCAATATTTTGAAAGTGATATTGTAGAAAGACTTCACTTTTATGACACTAGAATGGGCAGAAAATGTCAATGTGTGCTAGGAAAGAGAGAGACTGTAATTTAACCAGCAAAGAATTGAGGAAGTTGCGTATAAGATTACAAAAGGCAAAATATTGGTAGAGGAAAGCACAGGAGGTAGTGGTATTGAGCTGCGTATCAGACCAGTTAAAATACTGATGAATGGATATAGTTGTCTATAAGTAGAGAAGAAAGTTGCTCTGTTTAAACATCGGTTAGAACGTTTCGATAGAAAAAATTCTCAGTTTTTGTTGTTGTAAAACTAGACAAAACTGCTGAGGTCATCATTCCTAGACTTACAAACTACTGAAGATAATCTACTTGTAGTCTAAAGACACACACCCATGCCTGAGCGCAGACTAGAACTTGAGCGGCCGCGCGTTTCGTAACATGACGCCCCAGTCCTTAAGGCCATTCCCCCGCGGAGTTCTGATATCTCTAATAACTTCGATTCGTAGGAGTGTTGAATTCAATATATTACTGTAATTCAGTACAAAATAAAGTTTATCTATGTATGTTGTTGCTTCGGTTTTGCTATGATGTCGAACTGAAAACATACCAATTACAATTTATTGTGACACGTAACAAGTAGCTTGTTTCATTCGATGACAAAAATAACAATAAATTTTCTCTATTTTCATAGAGTTAAAAAGACTAAGAGTTAGTTAATTTTTGTGATACCGGCGAAGCAGGAAAACATATGATGTTATTTCTAAAACACAAGTTTGTTCAAACAAAATTTTCTCTTACCTCAGTTACATACGTACGGTATTTGTGTGGATACGAGGCAACGAGACGGAAAACGAGTGATTCGCCATCTGTATGAGATATGTTTATTTCTCGCCATAATCGCCCGACAGCGTCAGTGTTTAGAAAAAAAATTGCTGTTTCTGACATATATCGCACACAGAAATCCAGGAGCGCTCCTGTCAACTAAGTGACTCTCCCCTGTGTCCTTACACACACACACACACACACACACACACACACACACACACACACACACGAACACACTTCTCTCTTTGTCCGTCTCTCTCTCTCTCTGTCTCTGTCTTTCACACACACACACACACACACACACACACACACAGGCACACACACACACTATCGCTCGTACGTCAGAAAACCCTTCGTGGTATAGTCGGTGGTGCTTCAGTAATAATAACAATCGCATGTCAACGAAATTAGAAGCAAAACCTGTCGTTAACCGTGTACATAAATATGGTAGGAGTTGTGATTTTCCTGCAGAAAGAGAAATTCTGCTCAATTTGTGTGTTTGCAGTGGTATCTTTCTCTTGGAATATCAGTGCAGTACTCAACGAAGTTATTCAAACGTAGCTTTCGTTTCTTTATAAAATGTCAGAATGTTTCCACTATGGCATTTCACTTCCACTCTTCTTGAATATTATAGAAGAAACACCAGACTGTTGTAAAGAACTGCCCGTAATAAATTTAAAAATAACATAGAAAAGAACGACCTCTTTTCCTTATTTTTAATTAAGAAATAGTAACTTTGAGCCATGTGACTTTCAGCCTTCACACCCCTGTACACGGAATGCAATCAGCATCGACCTCGATCTAACATAAAAATTTCATGAAATTTCAGAGCAAACTATATGTTCGGAGAAAAAGTGTATGAAACAGAGGAAAAGTTGAAATTAATATGATGGAAATTTTTGATTTTTGACAGTACCTTTTGCCCACCTTGGGATAGTAACACTAAAGGTAGACTGTGTGCGATGACCTTATAACAACTCGAAATCTATTTGTCAATAACGCTTTAACCGTTCATCTGAGATAAAAAACTGAAACTCGTCTTTGTTTGATTGATAGGATAATCCATTACGACCATTGTAGTTTTAGTGAAATTGACTCCTGCTGTTTTCAGCCAGATTTACTTTATTTAACGCATTTGACTAATCTGTTTTAATATCTCTATCTATGATGATGGTCCAAGACCAAAAGTAGTCGATTTTTAAGGATGTAATAAATAGTTGATGCTTAAAAATGCATTTTATCAACTATATGACGTCTCTTAACTCTCACAAAACATTGAATATAAAATTTTATCGTAACTGAAATTTTTTAAAAAGGACTACGGTAAAGGCCGAAAAGTAAAAGAAATTTAAGAAATGAAAATCGTACTGGCCTATTTTATGGCCAATTTTTAAGAATATCACGAACCAAGAAACAAGAATAATAGAAATAATAAACAGTATATAATTTTATATATAAAGTATTGTATACCGTATTAATTCTTTTAAATTTAATTTGTATTATTTTCTTATATATTATATTTTTCGTATATTCTACTTTATATTATGTCAGTTTTATTTTTATTCTTTTATGTCAGAAATATTTGCAAAATTCTTAAAACTACAGGAAAATCTACACTGGCTCTTAAAGCAGACCAGTGCAACTTTTTCTCTTTTCTTCGGCTGTGCTTGTTATAGTAGGCTAAAAGCAATTTGGCCGGGAATGTGCACGTTTCTCCCTGATGAACGAAAAGAATGACCAGCAGCTTGGTTATTGAGGATCAGTAAAGTCAATTGAAAGGAAGATTAGGATATTTTGTTCGACGTATATGGGGCAGTAACAACAGATGGTATAACGAGGTAGGATTCGTTATAAATAGAAAAGTGGTTCAGAGAGTGATCTAATCCCAATAGCAGAGTGATAGGGTTTTTCTCGTCTGATTCGATAGCACACCAACACTGACAACGTTGTTTAAGGTATACATACCGAAGTCATAAGCGGAAAATTAATGGAATGGACGGCTGCTGAGGGTTATGGACTTATTAGTAGGAATGAGAGAGGAGAAATACAAATCGAATTCTACAACGAACTTTAGATGTTAAAAGCGAATAATCTGTTCAAACATCACAAGAGGAATAAATATATTTGGAAGAGACCTGGAGAAACGGGTGGGGGCTTACAACTACATTACATGCTGATCAAAAGAAGGAAGGAATCAGATACCGGATTGTAAAACTTCCCCAGGACCGACATTGATGGAAGTTTTGTAATGAAGAAAAACGGACTGAAACTTCAGAGAATCGTCAGAAGGAACCTGTGAGGTAGCAAATTGGATATCAAACTGCTGAGGAATGATGAACGCGCTTTAAGTTCGCTAAAGATGTAGATATTGCTATGAGTAGTACCAGAGAAAGTAGTTCAACTGCGGAGCAGTGTGGCCACGGTGGAGTAGCCGAGCGGTCTAAAGCACCTCGCTGCGGAGCGCGCGGTTGCTCGCCGTGGAGGTTCGAGTCCTCCCTGGGGCATGTGTGTGTGTGTGTGTGTGTGTGTGTGTGTGTGTGTGTGTGTGTGTGTGTTTGTCCGTAGGTTAGTTTACATAGGTTTAAGTAGTTTGTAAGCTACGGACTGATGACCACGCAGTTTGGTCCGATAGATTTACAAACATTTGAACATTTTTTAAGCGGAGCAGTGGACATCTTTGGAAAGGGCGATGTTGGAAGTCAAAGAGGGCTACAGGGAAGATAACTGCGTATAATCATTGGCAACAGGAGAGATATTTCACCTTATTGACGAAAGAAGGAAATGCAAAAAGTTTCAGGAAAACTCGTGAATACAACGTTTAGCGGTCTAAAACACTGATTATCATCTAAAATTATCGGGTATGCGGGAATAAATGTCACTTAGGAATGAGATAAATAGAAAGTGCAAGGATGAAGTACTGCTAATTTGGAAATCAAACGATACAAAATGCACAGATAGTATCGCATCTGGATTTTTAACAATTATTCAACTACGTGCGTACAATATATGGGAATTGCGTGTCCCATCAGATATGCAAAATACAATTTTTTTTTTAAAAAATAGGAAGGACCAAGGGCGGATTAATGTGAGAACTTTGACACCATCAGCGTAACAGCTATTGCATTCAAGCTACCGTCGAAAATAAAATAAAGAAGAATGGAGAAAAAAATCTGCATCTACACGGGATACTTTGCTTATCACATTTAAGTGCCTGACAGAGGGTTCATCGAACCCCCTTTATTCATCTACCATTCCATTCTCGAATAGCGCACGGGAAAAAAGAACATATGAATCACACCGTTTAAGTTCTGATTTCTCGTATTTTATTCTGATGGTCATTTCTACCTATGTAAGTGGCATTCAACAATATATTCTCGCGTTCGGAGGAGAATGTTGGCGATTTGAGTTTCGTAATGAGCCCACGCCGCAGCGATAAGCGCCGTTGTTGTAATGATTTCAATTCCAGATCCTGTATCCTTTCCGTAATGCTGTCTCCCCTGCATCGTGACAATACAAAATGGGTGGCCCTTCTTTGAACTCTTTCGATGGCTTCCCTCGAACCCACTTTATAAGGGTCCCCCATTTGGCAGCAATATTTCAAAAAAGGACGGACAACCATAGTGTATGCAATCTCTTTAGTAGTTCTAATGCATCTTTTATGTGTTCTGCCAGTACAACGCAATCTCTGGTTCTCCTTTCCTACGACATTATCTAAGTATTCTTTCCTGTTTAAGACTGATGTAATAGTAATTCCTAGGTATTTAGTAGAGATTACGGCCTTCACATTTGATTGATTTATCTTGTAAACAAAGTTTAACAGATTTCGTCTCGTACTCATGTGGACGACTTACAGTCAACTGCCAATTTTTACACCAAAGTGGTATCTTACTTGGATCGTTTTGATCTTCAGATGACTTTACTAGACGATAAATGACGGCATCATCTGCAAACAACCTTAGAGAGCTGCTCAGATTTTCTCCCAAATCGTTTATGTAGATAAGGAACAGCAGAGAACCAATAACACTACCCCGTGGAAGCCGTATATCACCTCCGTTTTAGTCGATGCCACACCATCGATTACTACAAACTGTGTCCTCTCTGACAGGAAATCCGCTATCCAGTTGCAAATTTATAGCGATATACCATTACCACGCAATTTGATTAAAGCCGTTTGTGAGGAAGGGTGTCAAAAGCCTTCTGGAAATCAAGAAATACGAAATCAATTTGAAATCCCTTGTCGATAGCAGTCTTCGTCTGAGTAAAGAGGTAGTTGTGTCCCGCATGAACGATGTTTTCTAAATCTGTCTTGGGTCAATAGATCATTTTGTTTGAGATAATTCATAACATTTGAATACAGGATATGTTCCAAAACACTACTGCAAATTGCTGTCCGAAACAGGCCTGTGGTTTACTGGGTTACTCCTACTGCCTTTCTTGACTATTGGTGTGACCTGTGTAACTTTCCAGTCTTTTGGTACAGATCCTTCATTGAACGAGTGGTTGTATGAGACTGTTAAGTAAGGAGCTATCGCTTCAGCATAATCAGATAGAAACCTAATGGGCGTACAGTCCGGCCCAGAAGCCTTGTTTATTGTTAAGTGATTTCAGTTGCTTCACTACTCCACAATGATATCTACTTCTACGTTACACATTACGGCCTCCGTTCGTAATTTGAAATCTGGAATATTGGTTTCGTCTTCTTTGGTGAATGGGTTTTGAAAACTGGGTTTAGTAACTCTGCTTTAGTAGCGCTATCATCGGCGGGACCGCCATTTTTGTCACGTAGTGAAGGTATTGTGTATGTTTTGCCTCTAGTATATTTGATATACTCTTTGGGTTTTCAGTCAAATTTCGAGAAAGAGTTTCGTTGTGAAAAGTATTGTAAGCATCTCGCATTGAAGTCCTCGCATAATTTCGAGCTTCTGTGTAGAATCGACAATCTTGGCGATTTTGTGTTCGTTTAAATTTTGCATGCCTTTTTCGTTGTTTTCGCAACAGGGTCCTGTCCTGTTTTGTGTACCAACGGGGATCACCACCTTTTCATTAATTTATTTGGTATAAAACTGTGAATTGATGTCGCTACTACTTCTTTGAATTGGAGCCACGTCTGGGCTACACTCACATTTAGGGTTTGTAATTATTCAAAATTGTATTCCAAGAAGCAATTGATTGTATTTCTATCTTCTTCTCTGAACAAATATATTTTTCTTCTATTTTTGGTAACTTTGGAACTTTCGATATTTAATCTCGCTACTATAGCCCTGTGTTCACTAATACCTGTATCCGTTTTGAAGCTGGTTATGAGCTCGGGATTATTTGTTGCAAAGAGAACGAGTGTGTTTTGACATCCATTTACTTCGGCTGAACTTATTTCCAGATTGAACCAACATTCACTGCCTATAATGATGTGTGTTTCGGTGCTTTCTATTAACGCTTGGAGTTCTGGTACTTTTCCGACACAGCTACGACAGTTTACAAGTGTTATAACATAGTCTCTAGATCTACATTTCTCCTGTGATCCACATGCACTCTTTGAGATTGCCAATTTTGAATTTTCCCGAAGTCCTTAATCCTAAAGAACCGTCCAATCCACGCCACACAGTCCCGCTACCCGTGTAGCCGCTTCCTGCGTGTAGTGGACTCCTGACCTATTTAGCGGAACCCGAAAGCCCACCCCTCTTTGGCGCAAGTCGGTAATTTGCAGCCTATACGGTCGCAGAACCGTCTGAGCCTCTGATTCAGATCCTCGACTCGGATCTGTACCAGAGGTCCACAGTCGGTCCTGTCAACTATTTCCAGACGTGACATGAAGTCGTGAGTGAGGTATGCTCCCATATCAGTATTAATTCATATGACGCTGTGTAAAATTATAGAGTCACAGATAGTGATGTGGTCATGCGTTTATTGACGCGTTTCGAATCATCTTCAGAATCATGGAAGGGGGTTTACATAATAAAACTGTATGGCGTCAAGGCCCTGCTGTCGACTATGCTGCAGATGGTCAGCTCTGCCTTCATCTCGCAAGCAAGACGGGTACTTGAAAAAAATGAAAATGTTTGTTAAGCTTAAGGGACCCAACTACGGGGTCATCAGTCCCCAAACCTACAAACTACTTATGAACTACCTACAACTAAGGACGGCACAAATATCCATGCCGGAGAGGGGATTCGAACCCCCGACCGTAGTGGCCGTGCAGAACGTGACTGAAGCGCCTCAGTCCCCTCGGCCACCGCGGCCGGCAAGACGGGTACCTCAGATAGGATTAGTTATATATTAGTTTGGGTTCAAGTAATAGACATGAAAGTAGCGAGAAAATATCAAATTTGGTGATCACGACGTAGGGCAAGTTAACAAATTCTGCTACCTTGGAAATCATAAAACGTACTGTGGACGAAGCAAGTAGGACATGAGAAGAAGACTGTCACAGGTTACATGGGAATTCAAGGACAAGAGGAATCTACTGATATCATACATTGGCCTTAAAGTGAGGAACAAATGTCTGAGAATGTTCTTCTGAAGCACAGCTTTCTAAGTAAGTGAAAAATGGAGAGCAGGAAAACCTGACCAGAAGAGAATCGTAGCATTTGAGATTTGGTGCTACAGAGAATGGGGACTAATAAGATACGAATAAGGAAGTTCAATGAATGACCGGCGAAGACATTGCCAGATATAAAACACGGACAGGAAGAAGGGGCGGAATGATTTGTTAAAACATCGGTTTTAGAAGGAGTTGTAGAGGATAAAAACCGCGTTAAAACAAATACTAGAATACATCCAGCAAATAATTGAGGTTGTAGGATGCAAGTTTTTCTCTGAAATGAAAAGACTGACTCTAGAAAAGAATCTGTGGCGGCCAGTCTGATGACTGACAAGTACGGTGATTTTTAAACGTTTACGCCAGAGAGACATTGTGCCTTAGCATGTAATACGTTGTAGGTTTTCAGTGGGGTTTGATTTAATTATGATACACGAGCGGATCAGCTGGTAAGAAGGATATGAGGCCGTATGACTTTTTTTGTTGCAGTGGATTGAAAATTGCTTATTTCCCTTTTTCGTCGAGTTAATATGTTACTCCTCTGTTGTGAAACATCTGGATGAATTTGAATGAGTTTTGGAATGTAATTATCTTATATCCTAATTTAAAACGTAGACTACCTTTCAGTCTGGAAGAAATTCACTGTTCCCTTGGAAGTGGCAACGTGACTTAGAAATCATCCGTGAAAATTATCGAATTATTGCATTAAGCATAGCGTAGGGATAATTTCATAACAGTTTTAATGAGATACATAGGTACATAGATCCAAGACAACAGATCTAGTAGGATGAAATCTCTCTAAATACGCGTATGACAATATTTTGCAATACGTATAATGGTTTCTAAATGTATTGTGTTGTGGTATGATTCGGAAACTTTAACAAATAAATAGAATTTTCTCCTTGAAGTTTAATGATTGTTGGTGTCTTTTCGACAGATTGTTTCTAGCATATGTAAAGTTTGGTTTTCGTTCCTGATATTGCCGCGGTACATGGCACAGTGCTCTAAGGCACTTTGTTGCGAAGTGCACGATTGCTCACCGTCGGAGGTTCGAGTACATACTCGGGAATAGGTGTGTGTATTGTTCTTAGCGTAAGTTAGTTTAGGTACTTTGTAAGCCTGGGGGCTGATAACCGCAACAGTTAAATACCTCAGATACACAAACAATTGATTTCGATTTGATCCTGGCATTATCCTTACTGTTACATTTGAGTGATAAGTAGTTTCTTTGATTATTTAGTTAGATTCGTCGATCGTCACAGTTTACTACTCAGTTACATGTGATGTTTCTTCACTTCTTTCGATTGACATAAATTGTGTAAGTCATTTCGTTGTATGTTGTTAATAATGATTATGGAAATTTAAAGAATACGATTTGTCATGACGTCCCTATAATGATGTCAATGGCCACCACGTCCACTATGTTAGTACGGCCAAAACGGCAATCTTTACGCAATTTACGGCAGTACCGACCGTTCCGATTGTAATGCGCTCGGCCGCTTCGCCGCGGCTATTATTTTACTGTCCAAGTAACAAGTAACAGAGGTTTTCGACTTAAACTGATATGAAATTTAAACTCATGTGACAGAATTCTAAGCACTAAAGTTGAAAATATATACCTCAATCAAATTCAGCAATGTAAAATAAACTGTGGCTTTAACAGGTTGACATATGAATGAAATGTTATTAAAGCCATAGTTTAATTTACATTGCTGAATTTGATTGAGATATATACTTTTAAATGTAGTGCTTAGAATTCTGTCACATGACTTTAAATTTCCTATCAGTTTAAGTCGAAAACCTCTGTTACTTTTTACTTGGACAGTAAAATAATAGCCGCTGCGAAGCGGCCGAGCGCATTGAGGTGCTATGGTATGATACGCGAGGCCGTTTCCCGTCGTGGGTATGGATGTATGTGCCGTCTTTAGTAATAGATAGATAATAAGTAGTTTGTAAGTTTAGGGACTGATGACACCGTAGTGAAGTCCCTTAAGTTCTAAAAACAGTACAATAACATATTATGGTTGCAGTAAACAAGATATAAAATGCGTAATGGTATGGAAAGAGAAGCGTTTTTGAAAAAGAGAATTCGATAACATCGAATATTAATTTAAGGCATTTCTGTGGAATATTGTCTGGTATGGGAGTGAAACTTGGACGATAAACAGTTTGCACAGGAAGAGGATAGAGACTTTTGAAATGTGGTGTTACAGAAGATTAGGTGGGTGGATCGCGTAACTAAGGAGGAGATACTGAACAGAACTGGGGAGAAAAAGAATTTCTGTCATACTTTAACTAAAAGAAGTGTTCGATTGATAGGACACATTCTTAGACATCAAGGAATCGTGAATTTATCGTTGGAGGGTAAAAATCGCAGAGGGACACTAAGAGATGAATACAGTAAGCAGATTCAAATGGATGTGGGTTGCTGTTATTGTGAGGAGATGAAGAGTCTCGCTCAGGATAGAGTAGGATGGAGAGCTGCATCAAACCAGTCTCAGGACTGAAGACCACAACAACGACAATAACCTATGTAGGTTAACGCTGTGGGAAAGAAAGACTGGAATCCACTCAAAATTAATGAAATATGTTCACAGTTTGTTAGTGAGGTGGACAGCGTACTTCAGTTTCGTCATTTCACTGAACTAAAATGTTAGATTACAGAAGGACCCTCATTTAAAATTATAATAAAATGAAAGATACATTAACCAGGTGAAATACGTACTGGATCAAGTATGCATTCAGCAGAGCCTCTGAAGCCTTCTGAAGCTGTATTATTCACTAAAACATTGTTTAGAGCATTTGTTGCGTGTACACGGCAGAAATTAAGAACAGAAAGGAACGTATAAGGTGAATATTTTACAATTCAGTTACTCAGTTTAGACGTAACTGTTGAAACTTCTACGTCCAGCAATCTCAAGTCGAATATTTCGCAGAGTTGACAACTACAGTAAGCAGATTCAAAAGGATGTAGATTGCCGTACTTGATCTCAGATGAAGAGGCTTGCACAGGACTTGGTAGCGTAGAGAGCTACATCAAATTTGTCTGCAGACTGAAAACCACAGCAATAACTATCTCAATGCGGACTATGGCAGAACCTTCGGCTCCCGTATACGTTCAACTCCAGGCAGGCATGTGAAGATGCTAGTTCCTATCTTCGGGTAGGACGGAGAAGATTGTCCGGCCACGCGTCTACACCGAGAACATCCAGACAGCTGTTGCGGATTCAAACGAGGGGGCCAGTGCGCCCTGTATCAGATCATACCTTCGTTTTCTGCAGACTTGCGCATAACAGTTCGCGATCGGGAGCGCTCACTTTAGTTCGCTCCCAGTGATCGTTGAGCGACGTGGTCTGCGCATGCAAGTTAAGTTCCTCCACCTAGCTGCTTCGTGCACTTGCTGCTTGAGCCGCTAACGATAACACGCAAACCAAAAGAAACAGTTTGTGGATAATTTCTTGCTTTTAAGTTTAGAGTTATCTCTATATCTTCGCATTATGGAATTTATTCGTCAAATACTGCAGAGTGCAGAATACTTCAAAACAGAAATGTTGTAGCACTGAACTAAGTAATCTAGCAGGCAGACGCTCACCTCGAAATGGGTCTCATCAGCAGAAGGCAAACACGTGATTTTTAATTCTGCTGCGTGCCCTCTCGCTATTGCCAATCGGTCTTCGGAAAAGAATCCAACAAACTAAGAAGCGACATACGTTTGGCATAATAGTTCGCGACCGGTAACGCATGTTTTAGTTCGTGACCGATCGCGCATATTTTAGTTCGCGACCGATAGCTTTCCTTTTAGTTCGCAACTCGGCCGCGAAGTAGGTCGCTCTTTTTAGTTCGTCCGCTCTTTTTGGCTTTTGATACTGCTACTAAAAGAGCTCATTCTTTTGTTATGACAACTTTTTTTTATAATGATGAGTGGGAATGAACTATGAAACTACAGCTGAGATACAGCTCAGCTCGAAACGACGGTAACTGGCAGAAGGAAATCACGCAATTCTGCCGGCTCTTGCATCATCTCGCTGTTCTCCGTCAGTCTTCAGAAAAGGAGAGGACGAAGTAAGAGGCGCGGGATCTGCGAATTAGTTCGCATAGTTCGCCTGTGGGAGCGCTCTTCCGAACTAGTTCGTTCGCGAACTACACAAGAATGCAAAAAGTTCAACTCCTAACCGCAGGCGGCAACGTGACGTCTCGACTTGCTGAAAGGGCCCGATGTCTTTCAAAGTCCTAGACGCTGCCGTATCAAAGGTTAGCCAAGCCCGTCGTGTATCTAGCTATGAACTGTATTTATCGGTATTAATAGATTTTTGGTTTTCACCATTGTTTTCTTTGCGTCAAAGGCGCTCACAGGTGCCATATGTAATCCTGACAAGTAATTAGGACGTGAAAAGAGCTCGGCGCACCCTGCTATTCAAAAACATTCAACTATTGTACAGATTCACTCCATAAATTTGAATGTCTGCGATTCATCGTACAGCGACCCACTCCATAGCCACTAAGTAAATGGTCTTTCCCATGAACTGACAGGGGGAGTAAATCACAGCCGCTCATGGCTCCCGTCTTTGGAAAGTCGTGCAGGAATCCAACCTCGTGCCACAACAGAAGCAAGACCCATGTAGATAGTTCTGAGGCAGCAATGACGCGCCAACAAGTCTCCTTAGCGAGACGCGACATCCCCTGGCCCTTGCGAGACCGCCCTCAGAAACCGCACTTTTCCACTATGGCAAAGGTCTACGTTATTGCGGTCACGTCGCGCGAGAGTAGTCCAGCGATCTGTAGCATGGAATCCTCCCCTGGACATGTGTGTTTGTGTTGTCTTTAGTATAATTGATAAGTAATTAGTAAGTTTAGGGACTGATGACCCCACAATTAAGTCTGTAAGGTGTCAGCCCTTCTTACGGATAGATTCTTGCCCTACTTGCATTACACAGGTCGAATTAGGCATTAAATCGATAGTTGGCGTAGCGAGCGCTGTGAGTCGATTGTTGAGAGGCTGACAGTGGTACGGCTCAAGTGTGGAATGTCGGCGAGAGTGTAAACCGCGTGAGTAATAAGAGTGATGGGTGAAAGTCCGTTCATTGTGCGTGTTTCGGTTTGAGTATATCCCCAGCTCCGTGGATGGATTTTCTCATCATTTGAACCGATCGTAACTGTGTAAGAAGATTTCCGCGCCGCAAATCGTGTAAACCGCGCCGTCTACAAACCACATGGAATGCAGTGAGGGACTGTTGTGCAATAGTGAGAAAAAAATAATAAATGAAGAGTGAAGACTAATATTCGCGAATTGTGTAAATTACTGTTATTAGTATGCGCGGTGAAGGCCGTGATTGCTTCGCATATTTGTGATTATCGGTAATTTACACAGTTCGGGAATATTAGTCATCACTGGACATTCATATAAATTAGTTACAATTCGAAGTTGCGTCTATTGCCATTATTGACAAATTATGAACCCTTAAGACAACTGCTTTTAAGCAGCAAATTAATTACTAGTGAAAGCTATTCCCGAAACAGACTTAACGATAGTCCTTACTCTGTGCACACGGTCATACTTGTCAATTGGATTGCTATTCGACGTCAGGCTAACATCGAAATATTCGGGAATGTTTCAAGTCCCATAAGCTTTACAAGCATTTGAACATATTTAGTGGGGTCACGTCGTCACCAGCCGACTAATCGGGCTTTCGTCCTGCGCACTACTCGCCCAGCGATCAGTTCAGAGCGCTTTCCGTCTCGCGCCAGCGCCCAAAAACCACGCGAGCCACCACGACCTCCACCGGCCAGCGGAAAAATCACCCGTCAAACTGAAGAAACAATCGATGCTACCATTAAGAGCCCTTATGATAACAGAGCATAGAAAATAGCTCCCCGCACAGCAAAGCAACAAGGGTTGCTATACAGCAGAAAACGTTACTTCGTGTTGAACAGCGGAAAATGAGAATTCATTTTATTCATGTCTTCTTTACATGTGCTTTTAGTAAGACTACAGTCTCTTTATCTGAAAGTTCTTGTATGAAAAGCATTGATCTGGTTTCGTTTTCATCGATTTCGGACATTAGAATATAACACTTTCCTTCATATATCTTTCTATAATATTTTTGATTATTTCCGCCAATGCTTGCACTGTTTGACTTCAAACCACAGGTACAAAATACTGACCTGTCTGCAGCTGCCTCAGTTGTTGTGCCCGTAGGTAGACATGTGCAGTTAGCCCTAAGACATCGTCGGACCGAGCTTCTTAAACGGATCCATGCATAGTCCAACACTAAATGTGTGTTTAATTTAGTTCTGCAAGTTCTAGATCAGGTCGAATACAACCAATTAAAGTCACAGTTGGTTCGTTCGATCGAATTGTGGTTAAAATATTATCAGTATATATTCGCAATGTGCGAGCCCAAGAGTAACCAATATTTCAGCAAGATTTATTAGTCGCAGTCACACATTCACCTTGTTTAATGTACTTAGATTTTTTTCGCTTGGGAGACCTTCATGCAATGGAGTAAAAAAAAAAAAAAAAAAAAAAAAAAAAAAAAAAAAAAAAAAAAAAAAAAAAAAAAAAAAACAATATTACAATAGGAATGGTATGTAAGACATACCTCTAGACGTAAAGTGATAATCTCTACGAGTTATTGTCCAACCATTCGACCACAAACAGATATTTACTCAGGTCATAGGACTTCAAATTTCCGCGAGACCCGCCGAAACGACTGCCGGCGTGGCGTAAGGGTGCCGGGCGCCTTGGCTCAGCGCGCGCGGTCAGAGGGCTCAACGCTCTCTGTAATAAAAAATTGAGTGAACAACGCATCGAACAAGAACTAACAGAAACGATCAGCGTCCGCAACAACGAGAACTAGCAATAGAAAAAAAAAGAAAAAAAAAAAAAAAAAAAAAAAAAAAGGAAGGAGAAGAAACGAGGCGGTTTCTCAAAGAATCCCTCATAATCTATTGAGGTCTGCACTGAAACAGTGGAAGCAACGCTTCAAAGTAGATGTAGGCAATGGTGAAAACTGGAAATGAACATTCTTGAGTTTTATGAAAAAGCATAAAATATCTGTTATAGATTTATGAAATCTTTATACCCATCCTGTACATTTCTGGTAATTACTTTCTGTTACTCATTTTCATTTTTAAAGGGTGTCTCAGTTATAATAGTTCTAAGCAGTACAAGAACGAAAGAAATACAGAAACACAAAGCATTCAGCTACGTAGGAGATTCCGTAAGTATCGTCCTATTTGACGTTTGTAGAACTAAACAGGAATTTCTTTGCAGAAATGACTGATGAATATGATCCATCATGCCTGTGTCCCTTCTCGTTATTACAGAGCAGTGTGTTGTTCTCTGTCACAGGCTAATGGTGTCAGCAATCCATTCTCCATAAATTAATTATTTCAGATGGCCAACGAAAATAAATTGGTTTTACGACTCACTATTTACGTGAGCCTGCTTCGTGCCTTCGCGACTGGAAACTTTGGCTCTTCGTTTCACTAGAGAAATTACCGGATACACATTCATTTGTGTGTCTTGCCAGCCCAAGGGGCAACATGATATAGCCTTTTTAAATATTGCAACAGATATTGACAATGTATATTTCTGGTGTTCTCGAAGGTGAATGCTGTGAATTTTCAGAGCTGCATCCAAGTTTCTTGCGGAAATCAAGCTTCTTTCGTGAAACAGGCGCCGTCATTATAAAGGGATTTATGAAAATTCATGACGTGCAATTAAGTTGCATAAATTATGGTCTGTACGCCGTTTCTGAAAGTATGGTTAATCTTCATTTGCCACAGACAAGTGAAATTATAGCATGTATTATATTTCTTCATTTATTGTGTTATTTGTAGTTTTTCCAGATATCTGTGGAGTTTTATTCCCTCCAGTATCCTCTACAGCTTCCTTTCTTGGATCTATGTAGAAAGTATTGCTTACATCTATGGCAAAGATTAGACTTTTTCGAAGAGGTCTACTAAATATCTAAGTTTATTTTCATTTTTGTTTTATGTTCACTTTGTGAAAGTGCATGGCAGAGTATCCAGCGAACAGCTTTCATGATATTCCTTTGCCGTTCCATTGTCTTTTTGTTTTCGATCTTATTTATTTTATTATATCTTCTTATATATGTGGGTGGATTTGGAAGAGAAAGTCGGTGAAACAAATCTCGCAAATAAATCTCGGTGGGACGGTTTCTCCCCCAATTAGTGCATCATTTCCGTAAATTCTCTCCCCTAGATAGCGATAATACAAAACGAGCTGCCCTTCTCCAAAGTTTGTTTATAACCTTCGTCTGTCCCACTGGTGGGGATCCCACAATGCGCACTCATAATCCAAAATAGGATGCAGAACAGTAGCGTAGGCTGTTTGTTTAGTAGTAACGTTTCATATTCTGTGTTCGGCCACTGAAACACAACTTTCGTTTTGCCATATCAACAATATATTCTATTGGTATTTAGTTGAATTTACGGCCTATGACTTTTACTGATTTATCGTGTAAATGAAATTTAACGGATTTCTTTCAATGTTGAAATGGATGACTTATGTACATCGTTTTGCAGTTGCTTTTGATCTTCTGGTGACCGTTAAAAGTTTCATCAGCGAACAGTCTATGAAAACTACAGACCTGAGGAAAGTTAGTTTAAAACGAAATATGTTATGAAAATCTGAATTAGAGACCGCTAATGGTGTCAATTGCGGGAAATAAATTCCTGAATTATGTATAAATAAAATTACGTTGTTCCACGTAGTACACTTATTAAATATTTATTTCTTACAGTAAACATCTTTCCAGTTTGCTGACGTAGTGAAAAGGCGCACAGGCGCCTAACAGAGAATCAGCTTTGCGCTTGAAGCCGTGTAAATATAAAGCTTTGCATACTGCAAGCAGCTTATTCTAAGGACAAAATCTAAGCGATTTAAAAAGCTTTACAAAGTAAGTAATCTGCTCAGCCTGCTACAAAGCATTATGTGCTCTTTGCCTTTCTTTGCGACTCATGATACTTTTTTTATGACGCCAGCTTCTTTTACGTAAATATTGTTAATACTGTTACTGTTTAGTCAGATCTGCATTTATGACGAGGAAAAGTAATTATGTTTATAAAAAGAGACTGTGTTCTTAGTCTTCTGCTAAAAAGAGATGAGTGAGTTCAACGGACTTGCAACATGTATGTGACGTATATTAAATGTAATGTGGAAGATACTGAGTATACTGTTTACCTTTCTTTATTTCACAATGGCTAAGCTTTCATACGATATCACTAGATTATTATCTTTGTTAGCTTACATATAATTATAGATACAATCTGCATCTTATTATATTACGATGTCCAGTACATTGCGTGCAAGTAAGTTCTTTCAACACTGGTATCTTTCAATTTACCGGGTCCTCGCTTCACCAAGCCTGCTTAGCTTTATCATTTCCTAGTGTGGTTACCGATGTCATGCTTTATAATAAATTATTAGCAATACGTTTTCAAGAATAATACCAAACAATCTCAGAAAGGAAATTGAAATTATGTCTTTTTTAACAAAGCTCACCTTCGTGAACAAATCGAAACATTTACGAATTTACAGTTTACTGACGCGTTTCAAGCCAAGATTACAATAGGAATGGTATGTAAGACATACCTCTAGACGTAAAGTGATAATCTCTACGAGTTATTGTCCAACCATTCGACCACAAACAGATATTTACTCAGGTCATAGGACTTCAAATTTCCGCGAGACCCGCCGTTAAACGACTGCCGGCGTGGCGTAAGGGTGCCGGGCGCCTTGGCTCAGCGCGCGCGGTCAGAGGGCTCAACGCTCTCTGTAATAAAAAACTGAGCCAACAACGCATCGAACAAGAACTAACAGATTGCGGTGCTAAAGATCGCCAGTTCACTTCCGTACACCGGCAAAAATTTATTTCTTCCTGTGATCAGTAGACAGCCATCCCTTCCACGTCAAGCCTGCTTTCTTTTCAACGCGACAATATTCTCTGCGAATTTAATTATGATTGATAGTATCAGGCCGTCAGTTGCCCAGATTAATCGTATTCCCAGCATTCTGTAGACGTGGTAGACCTTTTATCCTCTCGATCAGCAAGAAGTGCCATTATACTTGTAATATTTCCTTGGTGCCATGATAATTAACACAGCTTCTCTTTTCCTAAGGTTTAGTAGCTATTTGTGTTCCTAATAACTTTCAATTTTCTGATGACTTACACACTTATTCATTGATAACATCAGTAAAGTCTGTTCAAGGAATGGGATTGTGCATACTGCGACCTTCCTATTGGTACTCATCAATAATAATAAGGCAATACGTAACTGAGGGTAGTAATAGGTTTATGGCTCGTTGTCTTTGTTCATAGGGGTGAGTTATGTATGTCAGCTTCTATGCCCTAAACAGCTACCCAATCTGTTTACATAAGACAAATAATTAATCTGTAATTTAGCCAGTTTATCAATCTGCAGATGGTGAGCCGAAATATATCATGAAATAAATATAAATTAAAGCTGTGAATGACCAACAAAATGGATTCTAAAATAATGTTTAGAAGAGATTTACTCACGAACCAAATTTTATATAAATGCAGTTCATTAGATCGGTAAATAACTGAATATTTCCCCAACTATTGTTCTTGAGAGGCACAATAAGTATCACACGCACTCGAGACTAAAAGTTCCAAATTATTACTCGTAAATTAAGTCCATCGAACATTCCAGTTCAAAATTAATCCGCGATTAATTACAGTTTTTGTTATAAAACACAGTTTGTCATCACACGAGCACACGATTGCTGAATTATCACAGTTCCACAGCCCTACTACCGTCCATAGTTTACCACTTTTCACCACAGATTAAGTTCTGCCGCCACAGTCCCAATCCTTACACACATCCTAACGGCTGATCTTTAAAATACAATTTACATTCCAAAATATTATACATTTGAATATCACAGAATTAAATGCTTTGACAACCTCCCTACAAATGTTATTTACATTTAACAAACAAATACATATTTAACAATATTAAAATCGGTTGAGACCTAAGCTATTAAGTATGGCATCTCACTGTTGAAATATACTGCCATTGTCGAAATATAGTTACATAATTAATATTTAATTTATCATGGCTTCTTTTGCAAATATATTCAGTTCTTGTCCACAAATACATATAATTGTTTATGTATAAATTATCTGTTGGATATCTACTATTTGTAGTCGTCCATGAAGTATTTAAGTGGCAGTGTACAACATAAAAACGAACGTTACAAAGGATAATATTAAATACCACAAATACATATATAAATGTAATGAGCTTTGCTGGTTTCCTATTTTGTGTCTCTGTGGTGGAATCTATGTTCTGACACAAGAATATTACTAACTCAACGAAAAGCAGAACAAGAGAGTAAAACAAACTTTACTGAAAGAATACAGAAATAACATAGTGCATCTTTTAAGATAGGTAGCGTGGTGCAATGCTGCCCATTTGTTTCTTTAACTGTTACTGATAAACACTATGTATCAATAAATGTAAATATAAGTCTTATAACATCATCATTATAGTACTGAAATTGTCTTTTTATCTGTGAGGGACATTGAAATTGAAATTATGGCATTTGATTCTCTCAAGTCTCCTGAATCCATTCATATAATTATATTTGCCGTATGATCATTTCCTGATTTTATATGGATTTTTAGAATAATATGCGTTGCTATATTGTATTTCAGTTGCAATCTGGGAGAGCCGCCCTCGCTCACCCAAGACCGCCGTTTCCTGTTTCCGATCAGATTAGGAAAACCCTAACTATAAATTTTATTATCACGTTACAGGCGACAGATTGTCACAAAAATTATGCACGAGGCACTATGGAAATCATTAAAAGAAAGGCGTTATTCTTCGAGGGGAGATTTATTTACAAAATTTATTTCACCAACTGTTTCCTCCGCATGCAAATATATTTTGTTAATATCCACCTACATATGGAGACATTGTCATTATAATAAAATAAGAGAAATTTAATCGAAAATGGAAAGATTTAATTTCTCCCTCTTTCTGCGCGCTAGTAGAGAATGGGACAGTAGATAAATATCATAATAGCGGCTCGATGAACTCTCTGCCATGAACTTCAATGTGATTTGCAGAGTATTTATGTAAACGCAGATGTAGGTATAGAATCCCAATCAGTAATCAGAATCGATCACACATTTGCTTTCAACACTTAGAAATTTAAAAGAAGAGAATTAATATCACCCGATCTTAATCGCAAAATAGTTGTTTCCGGATATATCTCATTAAAGTCCCTGAAATTAGGATGACGATTCTGCAGATGCCACCAGTGCGTTTCGTAATCAGATCTTTCTAACGGTTTTAGTCCGGAACAGTGGCGTGTATGTTCTTTTTATTTGAAATGGAATCACAAATTTTATGATGCAGGCAGGCACGAGCGTAAAAGATACACACTTCCTATTCCTCTGAGTGACTATTAAATGTATTTGACATTACTCTTATGTGAGTAATCCCATCTAATGGTATAAATCTCCATAGTTTGCAAAAACATTCTGAATTAGAGGTCGGCAAGTAATCTTAGATGGTGTCCGGATACTTTTGAATTTTTTTTTATCGAGATTCAGAAGTATACCCTCATAATATAACAATTTTTAATTTAAATTTTCAATTACAAAATAATATGAAATACAATAGACAGGCATATTTATATTAAAAAATCCAGAAAAGTTGTATTACACACACACACACACACACACACACACACATATATATATATATATATATATATATATATATATATATATATATATATATATATATATATATATATATATATATAAGAAAGACATGTACTTTTTGCTATTTAATATTTTTTATTTTCAGTCACACTAAGTATGAAATAAAATGGATAGTCAAACCTTTATAGAAAAATAAAGAAACAAGTTTTTTTTGGGCTATCTGAGGGCCATGCACCAATTTCAATGCTTCGTTCTTTGTTGTTCTTTCTTTTTCATCCAGTACTCTTTCTTATTTTCACTATGTATCCTGTTTCTCTCGTAAGATCATTTTGACTCTGACTTCTTCTCCCTTCTGCATTGGAATCGTTCCAGTTTTAACACTTTCGTTTTGGAAACCTCCGATTCTGTTCTATCTTTGTACCTTATGTCGTTTCTTTCCAAATCTTTCCTGACTTCTTAAATCGAGGCTCTTGTTGATTTCTTGTCCAGAGATATTTAAAAATCTGTTTAGTTAACCTGTTGCTGTTCATTCTGTATGTTGTTGTTGTCTTCAGTCCGCAGACTGATCTGATGCAGCTCTCCACGCTACCCTGTCATGTGCAAGTCTCTTCATCTGAGAATACGTTCGGCAACGTACATCCTTTTGAACCTGCTTACTGTATTCATGCCTCGGTCTCCCTCTACGATTTTTACCCCACACGGTTCCTTCTAATGCTAAGTTGACAATTTCTTGATGTTTCAGAATGTGCCCAACCAATCTATCCCTCCTCTTAGTCAGGATATGCCAGAAACTCCTTGTCTCCTCGATTCGGTTAGGCACCTCCTCATTAGTTATGGGATCTACCCATTTAACTTTCATCATTCGTCTGTATCACCACATTTCAAAAGCTTCTAATATATTTTTATCTGAACTCCTAATAGTCCACGGTTCACTCCCATACAACGCAACACTCCAGACAAATGCTTTCAGAAAGGGCTTCCTAACATTTAAATTAATATTGGATGTTAAAAATTTTCGCTTCTTTAGAAACGCTAAAGGAGTGGGAAGAATATTTCAAAAAATTATTGAATGAGGACAGAGACGAATATCTAGAGGAAGGAACAGTGGAAGAAAATGAACATCATGATGATGAGATCCAAATTTCAGAAAGTGAAGTACTTCAGGTATTAAGGACAGGGAAGAATGGTAAATCACCTGGCCCAGGGAATATCAATATGGAGTTTCTGAAGTACGGTGGTGACAAAATTGTAAAACTGATTTTGCAGTTATTCAATAAAATGTTACATGGAGATTCTGTACCTAAGGAGATGAAATTGGGTTATATTAGTACCATATTTAAGAAAGGGGCTCGCAAAATTTGTTACAAACACACTAATGAGGATTTTTGGGAAAATAATTAAAAATAAACTGGAAAAAAATTTTAGAACCCAACAAGAACAATGCGGTTTCACAGCTGGTAGATCATGTGTAGACCATATTTTCACATTACGACAGATTTTGGAGAAACATAGAGAAAAATCGAAAAATGTTGGACTTATTTTTATAGATCTAGAAAAAGCGTATGATACTGTTCCAAGGAAACTACTCTGGAGAGCACTACATATGGCAAACATAAATACTTCTTTAATTAAAATAATAGAACAGATGTATAAAGATAATATTTGCCAAGTGAAAATTGGTAATACACTTTCACAGAAATTTAGAACAAGCAAAGGTCTGTTGCAAGGCTGTCCCATGTCACCAACATTATTCAAAATCTATATAGATATTTGTCTGAGAAAGTGGTCACAAAATGTAATAGTATGGGACTAGAAATCAGAGATGGAGTTTATCTACATCATTTATTATTTGCTGACGATCAAGTCGTCATAGCACAAGACGGGGAAGATGCAAACTACATGTGTAATCAACTAGCAATAGCATACAAAAATTGGGGTCTGAAGATTAATTATCAAAAAACAGAATACTTGACTAATGATCCACATGAACTACACATAGAGGGAAAGAAAATAAAAAAAGTTAAAACTTTCTGTTATTTGGGGTCCATTTTAGAAACTGAGGGAAAATCCGACTCAGAGATTAATAAAAGAATTAGCAGTGGAAGAAAGGTCATTGGAATGCTCAACTCAGTCCTATGGAGCAGAAACGTGATGAACAGAACAAGAAAAATCATATATAAATCTATATTTGAGAGTGCAGTTCTGTATGGAGCGGAAAGCTGGACCATAAACCAGAAGCACACTAAGAAACTACAAGCCGTAGAGATGGATTTCTGGAGAAGATCGGCCAGAATTTCCAGGAAAGAAAAAAGAAGAAACACCGAAATAATAAAGAGGATGGGAATAATAGAAAGAATAGATGAGGTGATGGATAGGAAGAAATTACGATGGTACGGGCATGTAAGAAGAATGGAGGACAGCAGAATACCGAAGATGGTACTGGAGTGGTAACCTGTGGGAAGAAGAAGAAGAGGACGACCGGTGACCACCTGGATCAAAAATGTACAGCTCTCAATGAATAGACTGGGCGCAGAAGAAGAGGACACACAAGATAGACACACGTGGAGAAATATAGTGAATAATTAGTTTAAAACCTTATGTACTATGTTTATTCATTTCTGGGCGTATTAGTATGTTGGAGGTAAACCTCTGTAATGAGGACAATATCAATAATAAATAAATAAAATAGAAACTCTTTTCTTCCCATAGCCATTCTGCATTTTATATATTCTTTACTTCGGCCATCAGAAGTTATATTGCTACCCAAATAACAAATTTTCATTCTGTATAACTATCCAAAAGATTGCAGTTGCCTCTTTCGAAGTTTTTCAGTTATGTTTCTTTATGTTCCGATAAACTTATTCATTACTTCTTAATTTCCATACCTCTGTATTTCATGGTGTTACAAGTATTTTTCGAATAATCTTTGTTTCCAGGACTTCAATTTTGTGTAATTTGTAGTTCAGTGCACCTTTTTATTTTAATTTTCACAATAAAGAATTAAATACAATAATGTGCATATATGTGTTAAAAATCAAAGGACGAAGTTACATTTACGGTCTTGAGCCAGTTTCTTAAAGCTATTTTCACTTGCGGAGCAACTTATGCGAACAGCCATCTAGAGCCATACTTAGTGTTCAGGAAAGTCATTTATGAAAATGAAATTTCTCAAAAATATTCGGAGCCAAACATAGTAGCCAGGTAGACAGCTAATTTCTCCCTATTTTCATATTTTTCCGGGACATGCTGACTTAAAAATACTGTAGTGGATGCAGTTTAAACATTTTCAGGCAAATGTCTTCCTACAAGTCTTATTTCCATTCAGAATAAAGGCTTTGAAGCGTGGAACAAATTCGCATTCATATTCATCTATTCTGCTGCTGGAGAAACCTCAAGAAGTGATATTAAGAATCGTAACAATTTATTTGTTTCTGTATAATCTATGAATCTTGCTGCAAATTCCTTATTAATATCTGAAAACAAATTTGAAAATATGGAATTGGCTACTTCAGAATTATTTGTATATTAAAAATTGTTGGGAAATGAAGAAATTCTTGATTTAAAGTGCTTTTTCAAAGAATCTTACGACTGAAAGATGATACACTTTGAACCAAGTGACGTATTAATTTCCCATTTCCACAAGCCCGATATTGAGCACATTTAAATTTTTCAGGATGCCTTTCAGAGGTAGCATACGGCGTTCGTTCGCACGGAACTCGAAATAGTTTCTTGCCTCTTTTATTTGCCAAAATCATTGAGTCACTTCACCTTTACTAGGACAAAAAACATTGTTGTACTGCTGAAAGTTAGAAAGCAGTGTATCGCTCTCAGAAAGAAACTCGTTAAACTGTGATGAATAGAAGAACGGGCCCTCGTAAAATTAATCAACATGATCATCCCTTCCGTTACTCGTTTCAGTCTTACACTATGTTTACCTCACATGACTGCCTGGTGAATTAATCAATGATAAGATAGTAGCCCACCACTTTTTTGTCTTTTATTCTCATTACTAGTCCTTTATGTGTCCCAATCATCGCTGGGGCCTTACCATGAAAGAGACATAAACAATGATTGATTTTTTCTTGAGTAAATCTTGTCAGTAAGTCTTGCCTTTCAACGGCGATATTGTTTGTAAATCCTGCCTAAAATTTTTGCTTTTAGAGTCCAAAAATGGAAATTTGTTCTTCAGCAACCATGTCGAATGATTCATCGACTGCTATAGCGTTGTAAGATGTCTTCTCAAAAAGTTCGAGCAAACTATTGTTATTGTCAGCAGCCAAAATTTCGGTTCATCTTGTATTACTTTTAGCTGACAATAGAATACCTTAAGTTGTAGCAACTACATCCTTTTTCATTTCAAAAACTGCTACTGCCACTTCCAATTAACATTTTTTTACCATCTCAGAATCATAAAATAGTTTGTGGTATTTATTAGCGTCCAACGCACCTGCATAACTACTTCAGCAGATTTTCCGTGCTCGCTCATAGAGCGAACTAAGAAGGCCGTACTTTTCTTATAAGAATCTAATTATGCTTTTCAGTTTTCCTCGTGAGCTTCACTTTCCACAGGAAAAGTTTTATTTATGCTGATGATTTGTTTCATAGTATCGTTTTAAATTTGGCACTTTTAACAAGAGTGACAGTTCTGTTATATACGAGGCAAACTGAAACGGCTCAAGGACTGTCAGGCAGCATAGTACAATACTGTTCAGTCCACTCAGGAATAAAACTTACTAGTTTCACCATCAACTTTACGCTCTTTAGAAGCTATGTCCATGCAGAAGAAACATATAAGACGCTCAGCTTAAAATCGCAAGAAATACTGATAAAGTGGCGATAAAATGTGTGTACTTTATCTAGTTTCGTTATTTATAACAATACAGGCGGTCGGCATACAGAACGTGCCGAGGTACAACAAAGGAGCCACTCCGCAAGAAAACAGCTCATTTTGAAAGATCGCCGCTGCCGACTGAATTCCAAAGAAGTTTTGCAAAGTAGTTGTCAGAGTATGAAGACAATTTATGGAATATCCAGGTTCATTAAGTGAAGTTTTCGTGCTGCTTTAGTGTGTACAGAGCTTTCATGCGTTTCACCAGCCATCTCGCGCCAGTCTGTCGCCGCTCGTCAGCGTAGCCTCTAGCGTTGCTCATCATGACAACTATTTATTTAAACTACCTATAATAAAAATTTAGAGTTTTAATTATTTATTATATTCCACATATATAGTGGTTAAGCCACGTCACACAAATTGAATTTTAATTTACAAAACGTAAGCCGGCCGCGGTGGCCGAGGAGACTGAGGCGCTCCAGTCACGGTCTGCACGGCCACTACGGTCGGGGGTTCGAATCCCCCCTCGGGCATGGATATTTGTGCCGTCCTTAGTTCATAAGTAGTTTGTAAGTTTAGGGACTGATGGCCCCGTAGTTAAGTCCCATAAGCTTAACAAACATTTGAACATTTTTTTTACAAAACGTAACTAGTTTCGATGAACTCTGTCATCATTATCAAGCGTAAGCAAAAATTGCATTAAACACAAACTGAGAAAATAATTAAATTATGAAAAGGTGTAGTAAATGTAGCCAGGCCATCTAGGGGTGTGACAGTGACTCCCAACTGTCTGCCATAGTCACACATGGTATCGCACCATTTCCAGCTATGTATAATTCCATACCGTACCAGCTGTATTTGCAATATGAATGGTATTTGGTTGTTGAGCTGCAATAACCATGTGATATGGCAGGCAAAACCAAGATTTTAGGAACAAACCAAATGAATTCAGAACATAGTACCAATGTGTACCATGTTCTATATCCAAGTTGTCAAGTACCAGATGTGATTCCATTGGGAGCTGTCAACACACTAACTAATGTGACGTGGCTTAACCACTATATATGAGAAATATAATAAATAATTAATCAGTCACACACTCCTTACTACAATGGCATATAATATTGAGTTCTAATTGTTCAGAAGTTAACTGTAAAGTCCTAGAAAAAAATTATAAAGGTTGCTCTCATACGAATCTTTACCTATAGAAAAAGTGTGTGTAACATAGTTTCAAAATATTTTCGGCCAATTTTTTGCCTTCTGCGGGCCGGACCTGAATCGCGCCAGTTGCCGATCGCTGTTCTGAATTATTTCATTTGGTTTTGCTTTAAATTTAAATAATTTTGCAGCGAACCAAATTCAGATCCACTCACAAAACATAAACCAATATATGATCCAGCGTTCCAAAACAACTGCTCCTAATAACACTGGGAGGGTGATAATAGTAATGTGGTAGGAGGTGGTAGTAACCCACTTTCAGAAAAAGTTGCTTTCAGCACTTGCTAAAATTTTCGAAATAACGTAGAGTAGAAACAATGGCTACCAATGGAGGATCCTAGTAATATTCAAGTAGTTGCAAGCTTGATTTGAGAAACCATGAGGCTGATACACAGGGAAATATTTGTGGTAGATGATATCTATATCTGAGTCACCATGGGCTGCTTCGGTTGTTGCGAAATTGTCCAATATTCCTGAGAGATCCGCACACAGACAGAGCGTGGGCTTGCTGCAATGTTCAGGCGCGTTATGGAGCCCCTTAGGGAAATAACCGTCGGCAAAAGTGGGCAGTGTACACTCTGCTGGCTTGTCGGTGGATCTCGACCTCATTGTGGAGGAAGCTCTGTCGACGGAGCACGATCCCTCTGGGAGAACCCGGCTGCCAGTGGTAATTCAAGCCGCCTGCTGCCTGCGTTCAGAGCCACCTGCGGTTTCTACAGGTAATTTACTGATTTGGTGAAGACAGCTGGTCTCGCACACAAAATAACTGCCTGAGTTTGTTTTCTACGATTTGCTTAGGAATTATGATGTGGATGTAGTTTCAGTCATATAATGTGTATGACTGAGTGGAACTGTAGACATATCAGCAGCCAACCACAGTCTACAAATCAGGTAATGATCGTGTATTTTAGCAATGGTGCAAACGTCTTAACTTGAACCATTCCGTGTCCCTGTTCTGTTTTCATTTCACTGCTCTTCATATATTCTTTCTAGTGTTAATTCTTTTAACCTATAAAATACCACATTGCTTTACTAGGTATGGTCTTCTTTGGAGGTGGTATGCCGTTGCCTTCCTCCGACCTTCGAAATGACTTACCCAGCCAGTTATAGCGGTACCTACAGTTTAACGTGGGTTCCGAACCACGGTGTTATTCGGTATTTTTCACTTGAGCAGTACTGCCAGAGGTGAAAGAAGTGGAAAGTGACAGATAAAAATCCTAGGACCTAGCGGGATCGAACCCGCGACCTTTGGATTTGTAGTCTGCTGGCACTCTACCACTATGCAGCCGAGGCGCATTTTTGCCTGTTTTTTACCTGTTGTAATCGGTCTGTGGACTTTCAATCTATTTAAACTAACCTATACTAAGAACAACACACACCAGCCATGCCCAAGGGAGGACTGGAAGCCAAGGAAGGTGCGGCCGCGTAGTGTATGACACGACAGAATGTGTCCAACCAGTCTGTCCCTTCTCTTTGTCAGGATATGCCAGAAACTCCTTTTCTCTCCAATTCAGTTAAGCACCTCCTTATTAGCTACGTGATCTACCCATCTAATCTTCATAATTCGTCTGTAGCACCACATTTCAAAAGCTTCTGTCTTTTTATCTAATCTCCTTATCGTACACGTTTGACTCCCATACAATGCTACACTCCGGACAAGTGCTTTCAGAAAGGACTTCCTAACATTTAAATTAATATTTGATGTTAACAAGTTTCGCTTCTTTAGAAACGCTTTTCTTCCTGCAGCCATTCTGCATTTTATATCTTCTTTACTTCGGCCATCAGAAGTTATCTTGCTACCCAAATAACAAAATTCATCTACTACTTTTATTGTCTCATTACCTAATCTAATTCCTTCAGCATCGCCTGATTTTCTGACATTGCCTTCCATTACCTCCGTTTTACTCTTCTTAATGTTCATCTTATATCTTCCTTTCAAGACAATGTCCATTCCATTCAATTGCTCTTCCAGATCCTTTGCGGCCTCTGACAGAATTACTATGTCATCAGCAAACCGCAAATTCTTATTTCTTCTCCCTGCACTTTAATGCCCTCTCCAAATTTCTCCTTCTATTCCATCACTGCCTGCTCAATCCTAAGGTGTTCTGATGGGATGCATGGCTGTTGAGGTGGAACAGTCGCTAGCGAGCAACCATTGGGGATACTGTCGAACCTCAGTTGTATAACTCTTACATAGGCATGCGGGACTTTGCCTAGGCGGTCATTTAGTTCCCTAGCAGCTGGTGGGATCAGCATGGATCTGTCGAGTAATTTTAAACCTCCTGGTGGGATTGGTATACCACTTAGGAGCTGCCAGAAAGTGTCTAGAGTCCGACTTCCGCCAGAGTTTACTGTCTTTGTTTCGGAACTTCATGCCATTCTGTGGGCAGTGCAGCAGATGAGACGTGTAGCAAGCTTTAAATTTCTTGTTTGCTTGTTTTGTAATGAGTAACAGAACACAAGCTGTAAATCAGTATGTGTTTCTTGTAATAAAACAAAAACATGGTTCACTTGAGAATGTTTCACTTTTCTACATAAACAAAGCTCTAGAAGGTACCTTGAAATCGGCAAAACGGTTTCGAAATGGTACCCTGTTGGAGGAAATTTCTAACTTCCAACAGGTGTCAAAACTTCAATCTGCTACGTGCCTTGGGGTATGTAGCATTGAAACAGAGCTACGTAGTTACCTGAGCAACAGTAAGGGTGTAGTCTTCTTTAGGGATTTAGTCGACATTCCAGTAGATGAATTAAAGCAAGAATGGGCTGCGGACGGAATAGTCGATGTTCAGAACATTAAGAAAAGTGTGGATTGCGTGCCCATCAATCCTTGTACCCACCAGATAAAGTAGTCCAGAACATCCAGGACGCCATTTCCCACCTAAAAAGTCTGGGGAAGGTGCTGTCCTTCTGCTGGGTCCGAGGTCATATGGGCATTCAAGGGAAAGATAGAGCAGACGTCGCAACAAAAGATGCGTGTTTCGCTAGTACGGTATCTCAGTCTTCCATTCCCTTGCATGCTTTGGCCAGACATTTGACTGGCTCATGTGTCAATGGAAATACTGAACAACAAGTTGCGAGACGAGAAGTCTACCACACGACCGTGGCGAACATCCATCCAACAGCGTAGGCGGTATCAAGTCCTCCTCACTCGTCTTCGTATCGGTCACTGTCCCGTTACGCGGCTTCTTGCTCCGGCGGCAGGACCTTTCTTAGTGTGTTGCTTGTGCTGCACCGTTAACTGTACATCATCTTTTGGTTCAGTGTGTTTTATATTCAGGTCAAATGGCGGCAGCTCTTTTAATGAGGGATCTGCACTCTACTTTAAGCGATCATCCAAAGACTGTGATTCGTCTTTTGAAATTTTGTGAACCGTCAAGGTTAACTCCGAAAAATTTTAGGTCAACATTTTTAAGGAATCATTAGGTTGATTAGCTCTTCCGTCTTTTTGTTATTGGTCAACTAGTCGTTTCTACCGATGACTTCCGTCAATGTACTTTGTTTTATTGGTCAGTTTTACATTGGGCGCACCTGTCCATACTAATCCATTGACTTTTAGTGTTTGTTCTTACAGGTGTATCTTGAAGGAAACGGTGATGCTTTTTCTAGACGGCTTAAAAAAACCAAAACAACATACTTTTTGTGGAGCGATTTTTAGTCGCTTTAATACTCCACGGGTATCTACTTCTAAATTACGCATGCTGACACCTGTACTTGATTAGAATTCTGGAGTATTTGCTTCGTCCTCTTTGGTGGACGGATTCTGAATGTTGTCTTCAGCAATTTACTGTCATCGGTAGTATCACCGTTTCTGCCGTGTAGTGAAGGTATTGTTGCGTTTTACCGCTAGTACACTTTATATACGACCAGAATTTCTTAAGCTTTTTCACCAAATTTCGGGTCAGGGTTGTGTTGTGAAAACAAGTTTATCGCATTGAAGTTTGAGCTAGATTTCGAGTGTATGTGAAAAATTGCCAGTATCGGAGGTATTATGCCTGTTTGAATTTCACATGCCTTTTTCTTTGCCTTGCAATATGTTTTGTGTACCAAGGCGGGTCAGCCCCCTCTTATGTTAATTTGTTTGGTATAAATCTCTCAATATCTGTCGATATTATTTCTTTGAATGTAAGCCACATCTGATCTTCACTCACATTGTTAGTTTTGAATGACTGGAAAAAATATTTATCATCGGCACTGTCAGCACTATAAACATCCTGCCATTCATGTTCCTTAATTGCACTTAAAAAGGTCTCAATTCCAACTGGATCAACTTTTCTAAGTAGTTATGTTTAACATTTGTTTGAGAACAAATACCTTTTAGATTTAAAATTTGGGCATCTTGGTCTGATAGGCCATTTACTATTCTGCTGACAGTTTTCCCCTCTAATAATGAAGAATGAACAAAAATACTGTCAATAGTAGAACTGGTGCGTCTCATAAATGTAACTATTTTAAAATGAACTGATTGTTATTACAAGAACTTGCGCAAATCCAAACGACACCAGATGGATTTATGTGGTATGTCACAATAAGCTACAACATTATTCTAGAATTAAATAAGATGTACATATGATACGTGAATCCCGTTAGGATGCTGATAAATGGCACACTTACCCTAATAGTTGGTTACGAGCACGACTGGTAAATCTAGACTTCATACAATATTATGTCAAGGTCACAGTCGCTGTGCAACATTATTACAGTAATTTATTCAGTTGATGTGATGTCATATCATGAAGCCAGATCATTTCATGACATGAATAAATAATTAGTGTAATGATGTTGTATGGTGACTGTGACTTTTGACGTAGTTTTACTTGGAGTCTAGAGCATAAGTTATAACTTAAAATTTTCTTTTAGGAGTGGTCAAGTGCCCTGGATTCTCTTTCTCCACAGATTGATTGCAGCATATGTTATGACCGTACAGAACATATTTACTTTCTCTGATTGTTTCGATTGCCATTAAATCCTTAAAGTGAGGTTTGTGTCAAAACCTGTAGCGCTAATAAATAATCTAATTAGCAAACAAATTCCTGGACTCTTTACGGTTTCTGAAAATCCTATTCAGATTTTTTATTGTCTATTGTAATAATCTCAGTTCTTAGCAACGTATGGCACGTACTTGATAATGAAAAATGCAACTTATTACAAGGATGCATAATCGTGGCATTAATTAAAGGAACTTTGCTTAAGGCTAACGTTAGGCAGTCACGCAAGGCTGTAGCGATCTATTGCTTTCCGTCGGCCATTTTTCACTGTCCAATACCACAAGCGCGCCCACCTCACTTTTACATCTACGAAACGCGAAAATATGCAATATGTGCCATATATCACGGGGCGATCACGGTCGACAACACGCGAGTGGAATTTGATGGAGAACGCTTGCCGCTGGGATGGGGGGAACGATACGCTGTGAAATTTGTTTACCGTCGTCGCAGTTATGAAAGGAACACGTTCGACATCGGATAGTGAAAATCAAAATACCACGTGTAACAAAGTATACACCTCCCGTTTGCGTTACGAGCGTTTGAGTTTATGTTTCTGTCAAGCAGTGTTGTCGTAAAATTTGTCGTCTGTTTCCTGATGCTACGTTAGCAGACCACAGGTAACGAAAACAGGGTGAAATAAAGCGCAGACTTCTCGTTTGACATTTATATAACGACGTACGCAGATTTAAATTTCAAGTTAGGCAAATACTGGAATGTGTTTCCTTATAAAATACAAATTCCGTGTTTCATTTCCGTTCCCGAACATTTTATCTAACTTAAAGTCCAGTGTTTAATTTTTTAAAAGTTGTTTCTTTTGTGTGTGTGTGTGTGTGTGTGTGTGTGTGTGTGACAAAATTCACAATTGCTACAATTGAACTTTAATAATTTTTTACCACATACATTTTAAAGAAACAACCTGATTCGTAGGGTCAGAAATCTATCGATACTAAGCTAAAAAGTAAAATAGCCGTTTCTGCCGTCATTCTGTTTGACCACACTTATCTGTAACACTGATCCACAAATATCCTAGGGGTTTCAAAGCGACTTTTGGAGCGCGATGCAAATATCATTTCATAAAAATTGGATAGTGTAAAAATAATGTATTGTAATTTTGAAGTTTTATCGGTAACAGTCATGTGGGTCCGATTGTTTAACCACGTCAATCTTGGAAACTACTAGCAGTTCTCATAAGTAACTTGAAGCAACATATAGGCCTTATTTGATTACAATCGGACTACGGAACAAGTGACACCAAACTTTAAATTTTTTTAATTAAAATTGTCTTGCCTCTCTTTTTGAAAACGTTATTAAGCCAGGCTACAAGATGCATTTTTTTTTTTTTTTTTTTTTTTTTTTTTTTTTTTTTTTTTTTTTTTTTTGGGGTTTCTGCAGTAAAGTTAAACAAATCTTGAGTAACATGAAAACTTTATACCATAACAATCAGATCGGAGAAAAACGTATGGTAATTTAATGTTTCAAGAGTCAGTTCTACTTAGTTCTATGGCATAGTCTACCTTAGAAGCAATTACGCCAAAGAACCAAAAGAAGACGCTGTTATTGTAAGTGTACAGTTGGTGACAACAGTGTATTCGGAAGTTTAAGTCATCGGCAGAATTGAGGTCACAAGATTATCTTTACGGATACACAAAACCACTGAATTTATTTGGCTAGAAAGTGGGAATTTACTGAATCTCACTAAATCCAACTTACACGAGAACGACTGGCGCCCAGTGTACTTACAGTCCTGTACTGCGCATGCGTACATCATTTGCCACGGCTCACAGAGATTTTCGGAGCTGCATCACACAGAGCATCGTAGGGTGTCTCTTAGAAATACAACACTAAGAATCGCTCTACGACGTCAGGTAAGATAAAGGTGAATAATTTATTTACAAGGTTACACTTTATAACAATGCAAAATACAATCAGCAGTAAACTTCTACATCTACATCTACATACATACTCCGCAATTCACCGTAAGGTGCGTGGCGGAGGGTACACTGTACCACTACTAGGCATTTCCTTTCCTATTCCACTCCCAAATTGAACGAGGAAAAAAAGAATGCCTATATGCCTCCGTACGAGCCCTAATTTCTCTTATCTTGTCTTTGTGATCTTTACGCGAAATGTATGTAGGCGGCAGCAAGATCGTACTACACTCAGCTTCAAATTCCGGCCCTCTAAATTTACTTAACAGAAATTCACGAAAGGAACGTCGTCTTTCTTCCAGCGATCCCCAATTGAGTTGCCGGAGCATTTCCGTGACACTCGCGCATTGGTCGAACCTACCGGTAACAAATCTATCTGCTCGCCTCTGAACCGCCTCTATGTCTTCCTTCAAACCGATCTCCTGCGGGTCCCAAATACTTGAGCAATACTCAAGACGTGGTCGTACAAGCGTTTTATACGCGGTCTCCTTTACAGGTGAAGTACATCTTCCCAAAATTCTCCCAATAAACCGAAGTCTGCTGTCCGCCTTACTCACAACTGTCCTTACATGCTCGTTCCATTTCATATCGCTCTGCAATGTTACGCCTAGATATTTGAACGACGCGACCGCATCAAGAAGCTCACTACTGATGCTGTATTCGAACATTATAGGATTGTTTTTTCTACTCATGCGCATCACCTTACATTTTTCTACATTGAGAGCTAGCTGCCATTCTTCGCACCAACTAGAAATTTTGTCTAAGTCAACCTGTATGCTATTACAGTCAGTTACAGACGACACCCTCCCATACACCACAGCATCATCAGCAAACAGCCGCAAATTACAAGTTACTCTGTCCATCAGATCATTTATATAGATAGAAAATAATAGCGGTCCTATCACACTCCCCTGGGGCACGCCTGACGATACACTCGTCTATGATGAACACTCGCCGTCGAGAACAACGTACTGCGTTCTATTACTTAGGAAGTCTTCCAGCCAGTCACAAATCTGTGAACCTATTCCATAAGCTCGTATCTTCGTTAGCAGTCTGCAGTGTGGCACCGTGTCGAACGCCTTTTTGAAGTCGAGAAAAACACAATCCGCCTGTTGCCCTTCGTCCATGGCTCGCAAGATGTCATGTGAGAAAAGGGCAAGCTGAGTTTCACATGAACGATGTTTCCTAAACCCGTGCTGATTCATGGAAAGAAGCTTTTCCGTTTCAAGGAAATTTACTATGTTCGAACTGAGAATATGCTCCAAAATTCTACATGAAACTGATGTCAACGATATTGGCCTGTAATTGTATGGGTCAGTTCTCTTTCCTTTCTTATACACGGGAGTCACCTGCGCTTTTTTCCAATCACTAGGAACTTTGCGCTGAATTAAAGACTCGCTATAAATGCAAGCTAAGTAGGGGGCCAATGCCGCAGAATAGTCTTTGTAAAACCGAACTGGTATTCCATCCGGACCAGCAGACTTTTTCGTATTTAGCTCTCTCAGCTGCTTCTCTACACCGTAAATACCTATTGTTATGTCCCCCATTTCGGAATTAGTACGTTGATCAAATGATGGTATATTTGTGCGGTCCTCCTGCGTGAAAGATTTCTTAAAGGTTAAATTTAGAACTTCAGCTTTCCGTTTGCTTTCTTCTATTACTGCCCCGGAATGATCAACTAGTGACTGGACAGTGGGCTTTGATCCGCTTATCGATTTTACGTAGGACCAGAATTTTTTCGGGTTCTCGGAAAGATCTTTTGCTAAGGTATGGCTGTGATAATTATTGTATGCTTCACGCATCGATCTTTTTATAGACGCACGAATCTCTACTAACTTTTGCCTTTCATCATTTGCGTGTTCTTTTTTGAATCGAGAGTGCAACAGCCTTTGCTTTCTCAGCAGCTTTCTAACATTATTATTATACCACGGTGGATCTTTTCCATCCTTAATCGTCTTTACTGGCACATATTTCTCTAACCCTTCATTAACAATGCATTTAAATTTAGTCCACAAGTCCTCTACATCCATAGTCCCAGAATTAAACGACGCCCATTCATTTTCTAAGTGCGATCGTAACATTTGCTTGTCGGCTTTTCCCAACAAAAACACGCTCCTAGCCTTCTTGACTGGTTTATGAACTTTGGTCACCATCGACGCTATGATGATATCATGATCACTAATTCCTGTCTCTACACAGACATCGTTAATAAGGTCAGGCCTCTTTGTGGCTATAAGGTCTAGAATATTTCCATTGCGCGTGGGTTGCCGGTTTAACTGCTCAAGACAGTTTTCGGAGAATGTGTTCAAAAGTAGCTCGCAAGACTGCTTGTCTGTACCGCCTGAAATGTAACTAGCGAGGTCCCAATCTATACTCTTAAGGTTGAAGTCACCTCCGACTAATATTGCATGGCCCGGATACCTATGCACTACCTGGTGTAGACTTTCTTTGAATGATTCTAAAACTGCTACAGCAACACTGGGAGGCCGGTAAAAACAACCAACTATTAACTTTACTTCTTTTAGACCTGTTATGCGTGCCCAGATAACTTCACAATTACTTTCAACCTCGATCTCAGTAGAAACAATATCTTTGTCCACAGCGATGAACACTCCTCCTCCGGTTGTATCAGATCTATCTTTCCGATATACATTCCACGCTGCGCTAAATATTTCTGAACTTTCCACATCATCATTTAGCCAGCTTTCGGTGCCTAAAACTATCTGAGCGCAATAACTTCCATGCAGCGCTGCAAATTCGGGAACTTTGTTTCTAATACTCTGTAAGTTCGCTGCTAATATTTTTATGTTCGAATTTTTGTTCCGAACGTGGCCTGAATTCGCTGTTTGAATGCTGACAGGCGAGTGCTCATCAGAGTTAGCGCCTAGCCTAAAAAACCGCCATGTGCACTCCACAAGTACTCTGCTACCCGAGTAGCCGCTTCCTTAGTGTAGTGCACCCCTGATCTATCTAGGGGCACCCTACAATTCCCCACCCGATAACGCAGATCCAGAAATCTGCAGCCATGACTGTCACAGAGTCGGCGAAGCCTCTGGTTCAGACCCTCCACTCGGCTCCAAACCAAAGGACCCCGATCAACCCTGGGAACAATGCTGCAAATCGACAGCTCTGCTTGCACCCCGCGTGCGAAGGCAGCAGCCTTCACCAATTCCGCCAGCCGCTCGTAGGACCTGAGGATGTCCTCAGAACCCAAGCCACAAGCGTCATTGGTGCCGACGTGAGCTACGACTTGCAGTCGACTGCACCCCGCACCCTCGATAGCCGCCGGCAAGGCCGCCTCCACATCTCGGATGAGGCCCCCCGGCAAACACACCGAGTGCACGTTGGAATTCCTTCCAGATCTGGACGCTATCTGCCTAAGGGGCTCCATCACGCGCCTGACATTGGAGCTCCCAATAACTAATAATCCCCTCCCCCCGTGCACCTGCTCGGACCCTGCTGAAGGAGTGGCCACACTCTCACTCACAGGACGAACGGGCGCGGACGGACGTCCAGCCTCCACATTGGCCTTCCGCCTCGAGCGACGCGAACGCCGTACAACCCGCCACTCCCCTTGCGGAGAAGGCGGCTCGACGACGTCCGGTACACCTGAAGGTGCCTCGGTAGCAGGGACAGGGAGCGAAGAGTGAGACACCTGAGGTGTCCCACTCGACGCACCAGACTCCCCACCATCGCTGCACCCCGAGACAGCAGCCTGAAGACGGCTGACCGTAGCCAACAGCACGCTCAGCTGTTCGCGAACCGCGGCCAACTCCTCCTGCGTCCGCACACAGCAGGCACACATCCTATCCATCCTATCGATACAATTAACAGCAATTAACAACTTTAAAGGAGCCTAGTATTCTAATGAAGGCGGCTGGCTGCTGACTTAACTGTGGTCAGTGGTAACTACACTGTCGAATCAACAAAACTGAGTCCGGCAGCTTAGCGCTGTTAACGCTGCGGCACTCGTGGCAGCTGGCACTGGACTGACTGATAACGAGCTTAGTAACGGTCTCTGACTTGTTTTGAAATACACCGGTCAAAGACGAAGACTAAACACAACGGTATTTATCAAATACGATAGAATAAACTATTAAAACAGTAGTACAAACGAAATCTGCAAGTACGCGGGAATAAACCTCTTAAAACAGTACTACCGAAAATGAACTAGACTGGCAAATTAAATTTGACACAAATTAAATTCAGATACTTAGCGCTGTAACGATGTGGCACTGGTGACAGCTGGCACTGGACTGACTGATAACGAGCTTAGTAACGGTCTCTGACTTGTTTTGAAATACACCGGTCAAAGACGAAGACTAAACACAACGGTATTTATCAAATACGATAGAATAAACTATTAAAACAGTAGTACAAACGAAATCTGCAAGTACGCGGGAATAAACCTCTTAAAACAGTACTACCGAAAATGAACTAGACTGGCAAATTAAATTTGACACAAATTAAATTCAGATACTTAGCGCTGTAACGATGTGGCACTGGTGACAGCTGGCACTGGACTGACTGATAACGAGCTTAGTAACGGTCTCTGACTTGTTTTGAAATACACCGGTTTTAGACGAAAAAACACAACGGTATTTATCAAATACTTCTTTAGGTACTGACAAAATTTTACACCAAATACATTTGTCAAAACAATTAAGGGATCAGGTGAGATATCATACACAATATACATATAGTAACACATCTTATTCAGGTACTGGTTATAATTGTAATTTCTGTCTCAAATCTAATCAGTTTTATGGAGGTGCTCAGCCACAAATGTGCACTATAGTCGTTTTTTTTTCATGTCTATTTTATTGTTTTAATTTTTACCAACCATCCATTTTATATCTGCAGTTAAATGCCAAGTGAAGGAAGTATGTAACCATTTTTTTAATAGATTGCCGTTTTATTTGTTTTATCTGCTACACAAATTGTACTTAACTTGTAATTATTGGATGCGAGCTCACATTTTGTACATGTTACCGACCAGAAGATGACACCATTGAATGTTGCAACCGGTGGTCTTAAATAAATAAAATATAAAAATTGCAATCTTGGCATTGCTATTTATATTAATGCCGGTCGCGGTGGCCGAGGGGACTGCGGCGCATCATTCACGGTCTACACGGCCACTACGTCGGGTGTTCGAATTCCCCCTCGGGCATGGATATTTGTGCTGTCCTTAGTTAGCTAGTTCATAAGTAGTTTGTAAGATCAGGAACTGATGACCCCGTAGTTAAATCCCATAAGCTATACAAACATTTGAACATTTTGAATTTATATTAATACAATAAGATCGCTCGCAATGATGAGTAAATGAAGTGAAGTACCGGATAGGGAACAGTTTGAGATACACAATGCAACAGTTCATTAGTACTATCTCACCTCTAATTCGATCATCGTAGTGGTGCTGACAGAATCGGAATTGTATCGACATTAAAGTTTTTAACATGGCTGCGTTCGGAGAAAAGTTTCACTAGCGCCAAGAATTAATCTTTTGCCGATCACCTTCCAATTACATGTCACCCAACCAAAGCCATTCGCAGTCTTGACCCCCAGATTAAATGTTATCGAAGAATTGAAAACACTTATTTAAACAACTTTATCGCAATGACGTTTTTATTCTGAACGATCAGTTACAACTCCGAAATAGCACCTTCTTTAACAGTAGTCAGCCATTACTCGGTCTTTCAGTTTGTTTCTCTCGTGCAGTTTCCGAAACATGTCTTCTGAGTCGATTCAGGTTTTTTTTTTTAGTAGGCAACGTTTAAGTACATTTCATATTTATAACGTTTATTTGGTCGTTGATTCACTTAGCTATTTTGTACCTCTTACCTTGTTTACTTAACCTTTGTAACATTTACCTCTAAAAACGTTAATTCTAAAGTTGACTGTTTATAATTGCGGTTAATAGATGGCACCACTGATGTAATGTTCACTTGTCCGCAATTCTACGCGGACACGAAAGTCTGATGCTTCCTTCAAACACATGACCAAACCTTATTGGCTAGACTGCTATACTATTTTATTACAAATGTGACTAAAGCTTTATCACGTATATGTTTGTACTGCTTCCATTCTGTACATCAAACAAGAACTTACATTTTTTAAATTGTTTTTATTTTTTTTAATTGTAATTCATGGTACAATAAATTTTAGAAATAGTAGTCGCAGAAACTTAGGGGGGAAATACACTTTACCTCTGTGACCGAGGGCTGTCTTAGTACCAATTTATTGTAACGACATTGTTTTCACCGATTCTGCCCGCACTTGAGTTGGATACACCGTGGTGTTGGACAGTTGAACATCTAAAAATTTACTGTTCAAATCACATTTAAATTTATTATTTAAAATAACCAAGCTCGCTAATTATTTTAATTAAGATGACCGGTTTGGCAGATAAACTGCCGTCATCGTATCTGTAAGCATACACGTAAAATCATACTTATCCTACTATAATAAAAAGGGTAGGAAATACATATCATTAAATACATCTATCTTCCAAATCCGCGTTTTATTTCATGCACAACATCACAAGGAAAACTTTTAAAAATATAATTGTTGATCATCAGTGTTGTTGTGCTTGTCACAATATAAATGAAACATGAAACACATCATGCTCAAATGTGATGTGGTTACAATAACGTTAAAACGTTTGAAAGCCTCTCGGTGGGCTCATGGAACGGCGAATATAATGTTTCTCTGCCGTTTAATTCTCTAATAGCATGAGGATAAACGGTACACTTAAAACTTCTCGTTTTAGGTCTGATTTCAAAATGTTCAAATGTTTGTATAGCTTATGGGACTTAACTACGGGGTCATCAGTCCCTAAACTTACAAACTACTTATGAACTAGCTAACACTAAGGACGGCACAAATATCCATTCCCGAGAGGGGATTCGAACCCCCGACCGTAGTGGCCGTGCAGACTGTGACTGGTACGCCGCCGCAGTCCCCTAGGCCACCGCGACCAGCAGGTCTGATTTCTCTTATCGTATTATTATGATCATGTCTCCCTGTGTTGGTGGGTACTAGCAGCGATATTTCGCAATCGGAGGAGAACTTTGGTGACAGAGATTTCGCAAACGGATCTAGCTGCAACGAAACAATCTTTTCTCTTAATGATTTACACACCAACTCGTGCATCATCCCTGTCTCTCCCCTGTATCGTGATAAATAGAAGACAAGCTGCCTTCTTTCAACTTTCGTCCGTCTGTCCCACGTAGCAGGCGTCCCAAAATTATCAACTATACTCCAAATTAGGATAAGTGTATTGCAGGCAGTTTCGTTAGCAGAACTGTAGCATCTTCTAAGTGTTATGCCGATTTAAAGTAACCTTCATTTCTATGCGTTATATTAAATTAAAGTTGTCCATATTTTAATTCTTAGGTATTTATTGATAGACGTGAAGCATTGAATTAAAATTTGTGGTGCGGCCGGGAATCGAACCCGGACCTCCATGCTTACTAGGCAGATGTCTTAACCGTTTTTTTTTTTTTTTTTCTTTTTTTCTTACGGGCCTCCATCCACCCCTTTAGCCCGGCCTTGCGCTCGCCAAAGGTCGCCTTCTTCGGCGTCGGCTTCACTGGCCTTTTATTTTCAACAGAAATTTATTTCTCTCAAGTATAGTAATGTACTTAATCTTTTGCTTCTGTTCCCATTTTGATTAAGTATGTTGTTATGATGCACTCTTCTTTCCGTCTTGTGCGGCAGAGATGCTCGGATATGGTTTTTCGGTGCATCTCAAGCTGCAAATTTTTCTTTTTCTACGACGTGTTTTTGCATCGATATGGAAACCAAAATTATATAAGTATAAAAATAAATAGCCATCTTCTTGGCGTAAAATGAAATAAAAAGATAATTAAAAAAATATACCTAAATGAAACTGTATCGTTTAATTTTTCTCTCCCATTGGTCTATATTATTGTTCGTTTTAGATAATTTGCGTACTTCTCTTTATATTTTCTGTGACGTTCAAGCTTCTGGTGTTCTATCAGCAGGTACATCCAATAATCTTCTTTATTCTTTGTCTTGTTTGTTAAAATGTAATGAACAGTATGGCCTTTGAGCCAGTTGACTGCTCTTCGTCTAGTATTAGGGAACGGTACGTCATCAGGATTAAGTACTTGTGCCGGTGTTATTGTGTTTGGTGATGCGCGGAGAATAAGTGCCAGTGTCTTCCTGAATAGAAGCCACACATCTTTCGCATCTTCACACACAAAACGATGTTCTTCGGTGTCGATTAGCTTGCAGTGGGCACAGTTTGGGTCGGCTGCCAGATGTATTTTGTGCAATTTTGAGTTGGTGGGGATTTTCCTATTGACGGCCAAGTACCACGTCGACCTCACATTGGATGATAAGTGGATGTCAGATATGTTTGCCCATATATTGTTCCAGTTGTTATGTTTAAACTTTGTTTCTATTTGAGTACTCTGTTTGCCTTCCATCAAAGCGTTGTAGATCTCCTTTACTATGTACATGCCTTTCTCCGGGGTTCTATGACGTATGTAGCTGTACTCCAGTAGGAAGTGTTTGAGGTGGTACAGCTCGTGTGAGATGTGGTGCACGTCTATTGGTGGAGCCCTGCTAACCGGTATGATTTCGTTCAAAAGATGAGATACTAAGGTCGTTGGCGATCGTTTCCACTGTTTATATGTTTTACTGACATATAGTGCTTGCGCTTTCAGGTATATATCTGTCAGTTTTAAACCGCCTTTGTGTGTCGGTAGCGTCAAGGTGTCATATGCAACCTTAAATATCTGACCTCTACTAACAAAATAACCAAGCGTTGCTTGTATTTTGCGTGCTATGGTTCTGGGCAAGGGCAGCACTTGAGCAACATAGTTGATTTTGGATGTAATATACGTGTTTACTAGCTGCACTTTCTGAATGGCGTTTAAATTGCGTAAGCTGTGTTGTTGTATGCCTGCTCGTAATTTTGCAAGTAATGTCCTGTAATTGAGAGCGGCCGTGCGGTGAATACTACGAGTATATTCGATTCCGAGGCATTTTATTCGTTCCACTATTTTTATTGGTGCAGCGGGTATGATCTCTATACCTCGACCAAGATTCATAACACCAGACTTATTGCGGTTTAATTTAGCTCCTGACGCAAGTTCGTAAGTCGCCACAATGTCAAGTACTTTGTCCATCTCGCTTGCATCAGTCACAAGGACTCCAACATCATCCGCGTAAGCTTGGCATGATATCTTCTGCCCATGGATGTGTAGTCCACGAAGTTCTTCTGTCAGGCAGGTCATAAGAGGTTCAAGCGCCAGTGCGAAAAGCGTCATAGACATTGGGCACCCCTGTCGTACCGAACTCTGAACATTTATCGGGCTGCTGAGTTGGCCGTTTATATTTATTCGTGATGTGCTATTCGTGAGTATGGTTTTCACAGTATCTATCACTGTCTGTGGAAAGTGCATGGCTTTCATAGTCCGGAAAATGTACGAATGATTTACTTTATCGAAAGCCTTTTCAAAATCAAGCGACATCAATGCACATCTGATGTTGCAAGCTTCCGATATTGCTATGATGTCTCTGTAGTCCGTTAAGGTCTGATAGATTGTCCTATCTTTCCCCACACTTGTTTGATAAGCTCCTGTCACTGTACGAATAACGGACTTGAACCTTGGCATCATAATACGGGCGAAGATCTTATAATCACTATTGAGAAGTGTTATAGGTCGAAGATTCGCTATGGTTTTGCCTCCTGGTGTTTTGGGGACCAAGACCACAGTGCCTTCACAGAATTCTTTCGGAAAATCATTTTTTGTATGCATTATTTCGTTACATACGAGTGTCAGTTTAGGCGTTACTCGTTCTCGAAAGACTTGATACAACTCCGCGGGAAGCCCATCTGGACCAGGTGATTTATTCTTCGGGCTCCTTGAGATAGCATCTGCGACTTCGTCGTCTGTTATCTCTGCTGCAAGCTCGCCTGCTTCTTCTGGAGTTAGTCTTCTTTGCGTCCTAGCAGTAATGGCTTGCTGTGCTGTTTCGTCTGTTGGTGTATATGCAAGTAATTCTCTAAAATGTTTGTGGATCTCTTCTCGTATTGCAGCTTGGTCTGTCAAGAGTCTCCCGTCTGAAGTTTTAAATTCTGTCAGAATTTTCCGTCTCTGTCTTTTATTTTCTTGGAGAACATGGTACATCGATGTAGTCTCTTCATTTGTTGTGTTTTGTAAGCGCGTTCGTATTTGACAGCCTTCGAGATGTTGTCTCTTCAGAATTAACAGTTTCGCCTTTATTATTTGGATCTGCCCGTAATTATTGATGACTGTGGCGTCCTGAACGTACAAGTCTCGAAGGCACTGAAAGTAAAATTCTGTCGTCTGCTTCCGCCAGGCGGCTTTTTCGCGAGAGTAGTTTTTCAGTGTCCTCCTTATTGCGGGTTTTGCGCATTGTAACCACCAGTGCAGTGCCGTACTGTAACGGGGGAACTTCCGTTCACATTCTGCCCAAGTTGTATAGAATGCTGCACGACATCCAGGGTCCGATAGGTGTGCTACGTTAAACATCCACTGGCCTCTAGCTCTGTAGGTTCCCTGTCTCTCTAAGTTTACCGTGCATATGTACGCGATATGGTCAGAGAACATTGTTGGCCATAGTTCGGACTGTAAAATGTGTTCCTTTAAATTGGACGTTGCATAGATCCTGTCTATACGACTGGCAGAGTGACTGGTAATATATGTGTAACCCGGCTTATCACCGTGTTTCAGTTCCCAAGTATCAAGAAGATTTAAGTCTCTCACGATGGTCTCCAGCTCCAGAGATTTATTAAAATTGGGCGTCTGATCTTTGGGGCTTAGTACGCAATTGAAGTCGCCAGCGAATATTGTTTGTTCAGATCGGTCAATAAAAAGGGGTACTATGTCCTCCTTGAAAAATTCGGCTCTGCAGCGGTTGTTCCCAGTTCCTGAGGGGGCATATACGTTAATCAGCCTAGTATTATTTATTGTGGCAGCTATGCCTCTACTGTTTGGCAGTTTCTCCACTTTTGCGAGTATGATACCTTCCTTTGCCATAATCGCCGTACCGAGGTCATTGCCATTACCAGGATTAATAATGGCGTTATAGCCAGCGATGTTGCCCAAACAGATGTCCGTTACTTCTTGCAGCAAAAGGATGTCAACATCGGCGGCGTACAGAAAATCTTGGAGATTCTTCAGTTTGAATGTGCTGCTAATTTTATTAATATTCAAGGTCGCAATTCTGTACGCCTGCAAGGACGTCATGTTGACTGTACCATTGAACTAGGTATACTGCCTACCAGACAAGGTGGATATGTCTCCATTTAAAAGAAATCTGCATCGTCACCTGCCATATTAGCGTCTTCTACGGTATTTTGTCGATCGGTGGTCACTTCATGTCGGTGTTCGGGTGCTGTCTGTCCTGTTATCTCAGTCATCTCTGCAGCTTGGCTGTGCTCCTCAACATCATCCGCCCAATCGCAAGTGCACTTAACTTCCCCCAAGTCCGTCTGTGATATACTTGGAGGGTCCTTCTGACTTGCTGTTCCTTTGTCAGTAGCCTTGGCGCCGCTTTCAGGGGTGTGTTTTCCTCGATCTGGTTCAGTGTCCTCAGTTCGTGACTTCTTTGTTGTCGTAGTTCGGTTGTCCGGAAGCGCTCCTTGAGCTGTGTTCGCCATTTCTTGGCCTATCCGCTTCGCTTTATCACGCAGTAGCGGCGCAAGTTGTTCTGCTCCCTGACGAGCTTTGCGACGCTTCCTCCGGGACTTGAGTGAAGTCATGGGGGACTGCAGGTCGCCATCCTCAGACGTCTCAATAGTGTCATCTTTGCACTGGCCCTCTTCTTCGTGTGACTGACACGTGCCTTCTTCTGCCGTCTTAATTTGGTTATCTTCTGCATGGGCACTGGTTCCTGCTTCTTGAGAAGTAGTTGGACCCATAGCTTCTGTGCTACTAGTCTCCATAGGGACGTTTTCAGCTGGACGTTCTGTAAACTCAGTTGCCGCCCTTTCTATGCATGTGTCTGGGGCAACGTCTCCGCGGGCTGCGGCGGCGTACGTCACGGGTAACGTGGTCATGTGACTAGGCTGCGCTCGCTCACCAGTCGGTAGCTGCGTCACACGTCTCTGCACACACTGTGCACGGACGTGGGTAGTCGAGCCACAACCTGAGCAAGTTCTCGGTTGCCCATCGTAAATAATTATCGCTCTGTATCCACATATCGTGAGATAAGAGGGAATATGTTTCAACATGTCAATTTTAATCTGTCTAACACCATTTAGAACGGGAAATTTGTGCAAAGTAGACCACTTCTCTGCAACATTGCTGATAATCGTGCCATATTCCCGCAGTTTCTCATTAATCTCCTCTTCTGTTACTGCAAAGGGGAGCTCAAAAATGCGGACTGTCCGTGTCCCCATACCTGCACGCGAAACCGTGACATCCCCTATATGTCCATCTGAGTGTTTAAATCTGGCTACCCCACCACAAGATCTCACAATTTCATCGCATTTGTCAGCAGTTGATAATTTCAAGTAAACTGTCGGGCTAACGATCGACAAGTTAATTCCAATCAATTCGTCCACCTTGATCTTAAAGTTATTTTCTATAAATGCCTCAACTTCGAAAGATTTTGGTCTAGCATATTTCGGGTCAAAAACTATCTTCAAAGTTTCTTGCCTCAATTTCTCTACTGTCGTTGTCTGTACCATTATGTCATTCTACAAATGTTACTTCGTATACAACAAGAAACGCTGGAAGCGTACACTCACCACACCGCGCTCGGCTGCCCGCAGCGACGACGTAAACACCACACGGCCGCTCCGACGTCCGCAGCCCACGGCCGCCGCCGGCGGAATGACCGTTAGACTACCACACCACTAACGATTAAGGCGCCTTGAAATAGTCTATGTAAGATTTCCCTCCACAACACAAACTTTAATTCAGCTTGGAACAAAGAAGCTGAATTAAAGTTTGTGTTGTGGAGGGAAATCGTACATAGACTATTCCAAGGCGCCTTAATCGTTAGTGGTGTGGTAGTCTAACGGTTCGCCGGGCGCCGTGGCTCAGCGCGCCCGGTCAGAGGGCTCAACGCCCTCTGTAATAAAAAAGCTGAGCCAAGAACTCATCGAACAAAAATGAACATACCCGATCAGCGTCCGCAATGAATAGAACCAACCTTAGAAAAAAAAAAAAAAAAAAAAAAAAAAAAAAAAAAAAAAAAAAAAAAAAAAACGGTTAAGACGTCTGCCTAGTAAGCATGGAGGTCCGGGTTCGATTCCCGGCCGCACCACAAATTTTAATTCAATGCTTCACATCTATCAATAATGTCTTTGACATATTTGAGACGAAAATCCGTCTCAGGGATTATTTATTCATATTAATTGATACTTAGGTATTTAGTTGAATTTACGTCCTGTATATTTGGATGATTTATCGTGTGACTGAAATTTAGCGTATTTCTTGTAATGCTCATACGCCGCCGTTCCCTTCCGGAGGCTGTACAGCGTGTTACCTCCCAAATAAATTAGGCTGTCGTAGCTCCGAGAAAATAATTTGTGTGAATCGTGACGTTCTTGGCAGTCACAATAAAAATTGTCATTTTGTGACCAGTGGCGAACGGCCGTGCCGCAGTGGATACACCGGCTCCCGTTAGATCACCGAAGTTAAGCACTGCCGGGCTTCGCTAGCACGTGGATGGGTCTGCCGAGCGCTGTTAGCAATGCGGGGTGCACTCAGCCCTTGTGAGGCCAACTGAGGAGCTACTTGATGGAGAAGTAGCGGCTCCGGTCACGAACACTGACAAACGGCCGGGAGTGCGGGACGCTGACCACGCCCCCCTCCAAACCGAATCCGTTGTCGCGCTCGGGCGGAGGATGACACGGCGGCCGGTCAGTACCCAGTGGGCCTTTCGAGGCCTGTGAGATGGAGTTTTGACTAGTGAGTGCAAGACAGAGATTTTTCTTCTCCGGTAATCTGTAGATGTGTGTTGTGCAATCCATATATAAATTTAAGGGGGGAGGGGGATGCGTTGCAATCTGCGGTAATCTACGTTAATCTGTAGATGCGTTGTAATCTGCGGTAATGTACGGTAATCTGTAGATGTCTTAGTTTGTACGATCCATATAGGAATTTAAGGGGGGAGGGGGATGCGTTGTTGTCTTCTGCTCTGATGACGATATAGCTGCTCTTTACCTTAGTGTCTGGGATCGAGTGAAACTCACATTATGCAGATAAGAAAAACATCAAGTTACACTCTTACATTATCATTCTATAAATACGCTAACATGAAAATTGTGGTACAGATGATTAATTCGTACAAGAAGGCCAATGAAAGTTACATAATTCGAAAGATTGTTTGTCGTAGATTTCACGAATATAAATATTATGTTTACATTTAGCCATTAAAATGGTAAAAGGAAGTAGAAATTTTAGTATCTACAGCTTAGATCAATTTCTACATTCTCCAACAATCAGCTCACTGATTGGCTATTCGCCTCGACCAAAGACGCTGTAATGCAGCGCATCTACAGTATTAAAATAACCTATTAAAACAAGTGAATATCGAAACATCGAGTGCTCCTAAATCACTTTCTTGTGCCGTTCAAATGCTTCATTTTCGCTGTGATTAAGACTGGTTAAAGGAAATGGATGTTTTCATATGAATGCCGATATAAATGATGATCCGCCGGTAGAGGCATCTAGCGGTGCACGAGTGGAACTACGAAGTCGACATGTTGTCAGCTCTGGAATTCTAAATATCGCAGTATCGAAATTACATTATTTCTTGGTGTAGTATAAATATACGAACATGGAAATTGTAGTTCCATTTCAAATATTAGGCTAATGAAAGTTATATAATTCGAAAATGGCATGAGAAGTATATACTTCCCTTTTTATTTCTTGTTATTGAGTCAGGCATTTTCCTTAACACGTAAAAGATACCGTTTCATACCTCCTAGTGCCGGTTAAATTTTACCAAATATCCCAACGGCCTCCTATAAGAATGTTGGCAACAGATGCTGAATAGTGAGAATCCTGTGAGTCTTTATTTTAGCCAATCGCTTGGCAATGCTGATGTTTTCTCATGCAATCTTCGCTTTACGAGGGCAATTATTTTTACTGAGCGGACGAGGGTAAATACAAGATCCTGTCAACCATAAAGCAGGAACAGCATTATTTGTTTACTTCATGGTATGTACAATACACTAATCGAGTCATTCTATGTGGTTCGACCCAATGGGCAAAGATTTTCTATCATGTTGTTGATGTTGCCAACATAATCACGCGAGTCCGCCGACATGATAAGTAAAATTTTACCCCCAGTGACCAATGTAAACACAATTGTCGATTTTCGACCACATGCAGTACTAGTTCTATTACATTTCTCTATTATCTACTGATGCGCTATATTCACGCCTTGCCTGCAATTTTAGGTATATGGAAGTTTATCCCTCGCAACCCTAACGAACACAGTAACACTGTCATTATACTATATTACATTAACAGGACAGAACACTATTTTGATCCTGATGACATGTAGGCATTGGATACCTCCTAATATCGTGATAGACCTCTCGTTGCCTAGTAAAGTGAGCAATTCAACGTAGCAAGATCTCAACAAGTCGTTCGAAATCACAAGTAGGAATACTGAGCCATGCTGCGTCTATCGTCAACGATAATTGTGAAAGTGTTGCGTGTGCAGGTTTCTGAGCACAACAGTCGAGCGTTTAGAGTACCCCAGTCATTTGATGGAACTGTCCAGATTGCTGTTCAAACCAATATTAAACACACAGTTTTACCATAAGTATTCATGTTTGGGACCGTAGTTGTTATATGACGTAACTGCTGGTGTGGAACAGCAACCAGCCACAATTGGTTTTGCCGCGCGGGAATGGCGACGCGGTCCAAGGTGCCACATCAGGGACTGCGCAGCTGCCCCTGTCGATTGTTCGAGACGTCCTTCCGGCAACAATCGCTATTGACTGCGAACATTCGCGACTGGAACAGGAAAAGAGAGAAAGTCGCACGCCAAGCACCATCCGTTGCACACCAGAACGAAAGCTAGCTACTACTACCATTTGTGAAATGAGCTAAAAGTGATTTTGCTCGGCAGGGTGTTGGTCTGAAATTAGTGGCTAAATTTATACCCAGCAGATAAACAAAGTATCCTCCGCCATTCACCAGACATCAAAGATAGGTACTGTTCCACTGTCATCCGTTTCTGAATATAGGTTTTAGTTTCAAGTCCCGAGCTTACCAGGAAGTCGGTTTGCAATCATTTGCAAAATTTGTACTGGAGAAATATAGAGCAGCCTCCGCCATACACCAGACTCGAAAGTAAGTTGTTACTGCACAGTCACCTATATTTGAGATGAATTGATATTTTAAGTCTGTAACTTACCATAATGTTAGTATAAAATCAATAGCACAATATGTACTGAACAAATAGACCTAACAAGAACACATTAAACAACTACATTTACAAAAAACATTAATTTCCAGTGCAGCACCAGATACTAAACTTTTAAAAGCTGCCAAAAATAGATATTGTCACAACATCATCAAATTTCGGCCGTTATTTGGATGTTTTCATTTACTCATCGAGAATGAGTGACTTTATCTAAATACTTTTGCAGAAATTACTGTTATACATGAACCATAATTAGGTTTGATAATTTTTCAGAGACGCGTAAAGTATATATTTCAAGAAAAGTAAATAATAAATAATACATTTCTTGTCGTGTGATAGATAATGTGCGAGTAGTTTTTATTATTATTTTATTTAACTCAGACATTATTTGGGGATGATATGCGCTTTGTTGCACTACATATTGTAGTGTCTGAATTTCTTTACGTGTGGCGTTTTCGTCTCGAAGAGCCGGCCGCGGTGGCCGAGGGGACTGAGGCGCTCCAGTCACGGTCTGCACGACCACTACGGTCGGGGGTTCGAATCCCCCCTCGGGCACGGATATTTGTGCCGTCCTTAGTATTAGCTAGTTCATAAGTAGTTTGTAAGTTTAGGGACTGATGACCCCGTAGTTAAGTCCCATAAGCTATACAAACATGTGAACATTTCATTTTCGTCTAGAAGAAGGTTTATTATTCTGTTAATCATACTGTGGATCAAATTCAAATGGCCGGCCGCGGTGGCCGAGGGGACTGAGGCGCTTCAGTCACGGTCTGCACGGCCACTACGATCGGGGGTTCGAATCCCCCCTCGGGCATGGATATTTGTGCCGTCCTAGTTCATAAGTAGTTCATAAGTAGTTTGTAAGTTAAGGGACTGATGACCCCGTAGTTAAGTCCCATAAGCTATACAAACATTTGAACATTTGATTTTCGTCTAGAAGAAGATTTATTATTCTGTTGATCATACTGTGGATCAAATTCAAATGTTCAAATGTTTGTAAATCTATCAGACTCAACTGCATGGTAGTCCGTAGCATACAAATTACTTAAACTAAGGTAAACTAACCCAGGGACAACACAAACACCTATGCCCGAGTGGGGACTCGAACCCCCGATTGCGAACGGCAGCACGGAGCCCCAGTGCGTACGTTTAATACACCGCGGCCCATTCTGTCGAAATGGGCGTATTTGTGTGATTTTCGTGGTATCAGTTTGCATTGATAATAGCATCTGAAGTAACTGGCTCTCGGTATAAGCCTAATTTGTGTGTGTTGTTGATGTTACTTTGTTTTAAATATTATTTTAGGATGGAGAGCATTCAGCGCTTTGTGTATATTTTCAATGTTGTCATTTTACCGTCTATAAGCGTCATTGTGTAATTGACATAACGATAATATTATATTTCTTTATTGTTGTGAGAGTATGGCCTTTAAACATTTTATTCTTTTATTTTCTTTAGAAAGACACCTGCTAGTGTTCTGGAAATGCTACATCCGATTACAACTCCATAGTTTTGTGTGTCGAATTTATCGTTAAATGTGTAGTTCTGATTGTGTGCAAAGGTTAGCAATAGTATCGAAATTTTTCTTTACCTTATCAAATTTTCTTCAATGATATTTATGTTGGGATTTTAGCATAGTGGTTTGTGATTTCGAAAGAGACATGTTTTCCATTAAAAGGTATTGTTATGTCTTTGAATTTTTTTAGTTAATAATAAAGAATTTTTATAGTGTAGATGTTGTTGCATAAATATTATTTCTTGAGGATTTTATCGAGCTTCTTACTAATGCAATAAGTGGGACCGTCATTGTTATTTATGAAGGGGCAGATAGGGCTCAAAGGCTAATGACTGCAGATAGCAGATGAAACAATAACAAATAACGAAGATTAAAAGTTGGTATAATGTTTGTGTAATTCAAGATGTGAGTGAACAGAAGAATTAGTTAACGGAAAATAAAGAGTTGGGAGTCGACTGGAAGTTGGTGTTTTTTCAGTAGAAATGATTAAAGCTGAAAGGAAAAGCTCACGCAGGTTTGAGAATGTCTGTGGAGGAAAGAAAAGCATTTTCCATCTGAATAACAGTTTTTATATGTAATAATTACGTTAATATTCAAATTACTACCAGTGTTAGTAGTCGATGCAACCAGAGTTATAAAAAGGATGGTAAACAATCCTAGAGCCTATTTACCGTGTGAATTCATATAACCGCTTACTTCTTTCCAGCAGTTCTGCCACACGTGTATCTTGTCAGCCTCGACTGTAATTAGAACACGTTTTTTAATCATAAATAATGCGCTGTACTCGTGACTAGCGTGGCTTAATGAGCCTCCGTATTAAACACAATTTTCCGCGGATATTTTGCTGGAAAATTTATATTAGGAGGCGGTAAGATAGCACACATGACTGCTACTGCAGGAAGACTAACGACCCGTATCTCTGTGTTTTATGCGCCGTGGGGAATTAGAGCGCTTTCAGAGTGTAACATAATACAATTACATCTCGTGGCGGGAGCGCTCTTGCCAATTTCAAACATACCCCTCATATATCTCTCTCTCACACTCCCTCTCTATCTCTCTCTATGTAACACACAAAACAACCACCAACACGCCCCCACCCAGAAACATATAAACACACACACGCGCGCGCACGTTCGCGCACATGTACACACATACACAGTGGTTATAGCATCAGACTCGTATTCAGAAGATAAGCGGTACAAATCCCTGGCCACGTATGTCGATTTATACCCAAAGAATGTTTTGGACCACCTTGATTACAAAGTATCCTGAAAACTGAGGTTTGAATGTTAGCATTGCGTCAAAGACAGAGTCACTTAGATTTTCAATAGATGTCGTTCAACCCGCACAAAGATAAAGACAACCACGCATGAACAGTGCTACGGAGTGGGTAAGACAGTCGAGCCGGTTCCAGTCGTAACACCAGGAAGTAAGTACACTGCCTAGAAGGTTAAATTCTAGGTTTGAGAAAATTATCAATGTTGCTTTGTAATAGGACAGATGTCTCGTACTGAGCCAAAGCGATGTTGTTCGGACGTGGAGGAGTACAGATGCAGTAAGTGCCGATGACTTGCCTCACCTTTGCCACCGAATGACTATTAAAGCAGTTGATGACAGCTACTTATGGATATCCGCTCTACGGTTCCCTGATAGGAAAGTCACCGTGCTGAATAATGATTTTCGTGAAGTCACAAACATAGTGTTTTCACTGGAACCGGACACTCATGGCGGGTTCCAGCTTTGACACCCAGGATAACGTGGTACAAATTGGATATGGGTACAATTCCAATCAACATAAGGTTTCGCGCCATTTGCCAGTCGCTTTGTGTCTTGTTGTGTGGCATTGTAGTGTAGCAGGTTTCTACTGCTTTGTCTTTTCCGAGAATAGACCACTTTGTGCAACGGAGATAAAGTCGTTTTCCTTTTAAGGAGTAAGGGAAACTAATTACATTCATGGCCATTAAAATTACTACACCACGAAGATGACGTGCTACAGAAGCGAAATTTAACCGACAGGAAGACAATGCTGTGGTATGCAAATGATTAGCTTTTCAGAGCATTATCACAATGTTGGCGCCGGTGGCGACACCTAGAGAGTGTGGACATGAGGAAAGTTTTAAATTCAAATGTTTGTAAATCTATCGGACCAAACTGCGTGGTCATCAGTCCGTAGCTTACAAACTACTTAAACCTAGGTAAACTAACCTAAGGACAACACACACACCCATGCCCCAGGGAGGACTCGAACCTCCACGGCGAGCAACCGCGCGCTCCGCAGCGAGACGCTTTAGACCGCTCGGCTACTCCACCGCGGGAGGAAAGTTTCCAAACGATTTTTCATACACAAACAGCAGTTGACCGACGTTGCCTGGTGAAACGTTGTTATGCCTCATGTAAGTGCCTCAGTACGACTAATCAGTCCGACCGACCGCTGCGTCATCCTCTGCTATTGGCGTCATTGGCTGCTTTATGGAGAGGCGCGTAATTAGCACATTACTGAACAGGTCGTTGTCGGGATGCCAGAGTTCGTAACCGCCGCTATTCGGTCAAGCAGCTCCTCAGTTGACCTCAAGAACCTGAGTGCTTTTCGTTCCAGTCTTATTCGGGCTGTCCAGGCAATCGAACCTGGGATTTCGCATGGCGGTCACGCCTCATCCATATAAGCGGACAAACATTCTTCTGTAAAACTTCTTCCACTCTGTCTTGCAGACGTTGTAATAACATTTTGAAGGTTGCGAATTTTAATAATTTAATGACGCGTTTCGCCTACTGTAGACAACTTCAGTCCATGCCAGGACTAGCAAATAACTACCTGAGATGCGTACTATAAGCGAAACGCGCCATTAAATTATAAAAAGTCTACAAACAAGGCAGATTATTTATATCATTCATTTTTATTTGAAAATGTTATTTTCACCGTTCAGCGGAGTCTGCGCTGTTATGAAACTTGTTGGCAGGTAATAAATGTGTGCCGGACCGGGAATCTAACCTAGGACTATTTTAATACAACACGAAGTTTCTGGAAACATTCCATACGCCGTGGCTGAGCGCCGCGCGGGAATGTTGGTGCGGCTTATGGCGCTCTGCTCCGGATGTGCGGCCGCTCCTCGACGGAGGTACCAGTCCTTCCTCGGGAATGCGTGTTTGTGTCGTTCTTGACATATCAGCCGGCCGCGGTGGCCGAGGGGACTGCTCGAGACTCCTGCTCCATCGTTCCCGGCTGCGAGCCTCTTGCAACCAATCACCTGCTCCTAGTCTCATGTTCAAAATGTTCAAATGTTCGTTAAGCTTATGGGACTTAACTACAGGGTCATCAGTCCCTAAACTTACAAACTACTTATAAACTATCTTATACTAAAGACGGCACAAATATCCATGCCCGAGGGGGGATTCGAACCCCCGACCGTAGTGGCCGTGCAGACCGTGACTGAAGCGCCGCAGTCCGCTCGGCCAGCGCGGCCGGCTCTTGGGTAAATCCTCGGCCTAGTCTCATGTCCTCGGTGTCTATCAGCATTATCTTTCCATCTTGTCCGTGGTCGTCACCGGTATTTCCTTCCAGCTACCGTTCCCAGCAACACATCATGGAGTATCCTCATCCTTGCTACATGTGCAGCCCAGGTCAACCTTCTCTTCGTTCTTTTTATAATTTCCGGCTGTGCGTAATGTTCTTTTAAATCTTGTTTTGTTCGAATTCTCCATGTTCCTGTTTTTGGATCTATCACACGGCCATACATTGTTCTTAACATAGATTAAGTTTATGTGTTAAACAATAACGTCCAGAGACATATTTTATGTCGATATATACAAGGGCTGGAACTTAATTAGTGGCAGTACTGCTGTGAAATGGACTCTATTATTGTCGCTGACAGTACACGTTGTTGACATACATACCTTTCCTTCGAGCAAATGGTCACTCCCATCCGACGTTACCGGCGTTCAACAATCGAGGGAGACACAGTCACTTCTGAGCGAACGGTCTAACGAAACGGTGTCACTAAACAGAAACAACGATCAAAATTGATTCTGCCAGGGGTCGTACAGCATGGGAAGGTAATCAAGATCTTCAATAGGCGTGAGGGGAATCGGCATTGCCGTACAGAACAGTGGCACGTTGCGTGAAAGCCTTCAACGAAGCTCGGCAAACTGTGATAGTCATGCATAGGGCAGGTCGTCCCAGCGTTTCTGAAGAAAAAAAAAAAAAAAGTGCATACTGTTGTGGTGGTAGTGGACAGTGATCGACACCAGATGATTCGACACCTAGCTCTCGAAAGAGGATTAGCGCATACGACTGCTTTGCATCCTGAAGGAACGCCTGGGCTTGCGAAAAATACCATCACGATGAGTTCTGCATGAATTGACAGAAATGAAGAAATGGTTGTCACTTCGTGGCATTCGCTTCAGAACTGTTCCAGAGATTCGACAGGCAATAGACCGCTGAGTGCGCACCATCAATAGAACAGGCTCTGCTAATGGTAAACTACGCCTTCCACATCACTGGCAACGGGTTCTACAGAACGCTGGTGACTACATTGAAGGAAAGTAATAGGTGCAAACATGAAACGCTTATGTATCGGTTGGGAATAAATAGTTTCCATTATTTAAGTTCCAAGCTACCCGATGTTCAACAGGGAAAGCAAACTGAATAGCCGGGTGTCGAGGAGCCTCTACATGACACATATTAGACCTCTGATGACGTACGGTGCTCCGTGGTGGGCATACGCGGCGCCAACACGTCTGCGCCGCCTGCAGCTCATACAGAACAAGGTACTACGCATCATCAGCAACGCTCCACGATACACACGCACCGTGGATCTTCACAATGATTACCGCCTAGAGCGCCTCTCGGTGGTATTCAAGAAACTCGCCACACGACTGCACAAGAACTCGAGACACTCGAACAACCCCTTCATCCTATGCTTGGGGAACTACGATCACAACCATAGGTGGAAACATAAACGTCCCAAAACACTTCTCCTCAGAGACTAACCACCATAGGTGGAAACATAAACGTCCCAAAACACTTCTCCTCAGAGACTAACCACCTACGGTCGTAGGGAACACCAACTCGCAAACACGATGAACATGGCAAACCCCTGCAGAACAGCAAACTGACGGGCAGTGACAGCTGAGCCCACAACCGACCTACAGGCAAGGCAGGGAAACCATATTCAGCGCACTAAACGCAAACAAACCTATACAGTCCCAGTTCTATGACCGAACTGCCTAACTACAATGACAAACTTGGCTATGTTACAGGTATTCTGCCACAGCCGATGTTTACAGGTATTCTGCCGCAGCCGACCCAGGAGACTTCACAGGAGCTCAGCTGCAGCAGAACCTCGCATCAAACGGACTGATTCTTTATGACGAACCTAGCAAAGTTAACGGTACTGAGATACACCCTTTACTAACATTACCAAACCTTGCATGATCTGTCGCAGATAGAATACTGCTACTGCCCTTCAAACCTACCCCACTGTAGCAGAGGTTTTTTTTCCCTTGGCTCTTGCCTTGGCACTTTTTTTCCTCTGCTCTTACATACCTTTACCCATCGTATACCTTTCGACCAATTCTATATCCAGATGCACCGTATTAATGAGTGATCGTGCCCACACGTACGGAAACATCGCGGTTCCCACATCCCGTGATCCACCTTAGCAAACTAACCTAATTACGGAGGTGACAGTAGAACTTTTGTGCTGGTCACCACGTTGGTGTGGGCGTGGAGGGGCCCCATCCCGGGGAAGTTCCAATCATCGTATCAGAGATTTTTAATTTTAGGAGATGCATTAAAAATTTTTTATGCGGCTCAGATTCGAACTTGGTACGTCCTTCTTACAAGTGCTATAACCACTAAGCCACTGGAGATCGCACGGACATTCCGAAATTGAAGTTTTTGTTGTGGAGGGAGGCGTCCTTTAATATAGTTCGTGCAGTCGCAGTAACCTTTAGGCCGTGGTGGCGCAGTGGTTATAGTAGTTTCCTAGTAAGCAGAAGGTTTCAGGTTTGAATCCCGGTCGTGGCAGATATTTAATTCAATGCCTCTCCTTCAATTCAATTACATTAAGTAGCTTCTAAGTCTAGGGACTTTCGTCCCTTATGTAAGCAAGTATTTGAACATTTTGTGGGTAAACCAAGTCTCTACAGTAACCTTTCAGGAGTCTGGCAAGGTTTGCAGCAGAACGTCTGTAAAGTCTGAAATGTCGTAGGAGAGGTACTGGCGTAAATAAAACTATGGGCGTGCGCTTTGAGGGTTGCCAGTGTCGTTCAGATGGTAGAGTGCGAGCTCGCGAAAGAGGGTGGTCCGAGGTTCGAATCCCGATCGAGACACACGCTTTTATTCGGCAAGGGAGTTTCATTCTCTTTTGTGACGGCAAACAGGACAAAATTTGTAACGTTATAAGGTAAGTGATAAGGGAATGTATACGTAGATTTGGAGGCCAATTTGTACTATTCCACATCTATGTTTCTTTCCATGCATACTTGTAGTGTGTAATATAGGAGAAATATTTTTGACTGGCTGAGTGACCTTTACGCTAAAGCTACTCTTCGGTCGGAAATAACAGGAAGTTAAAAAAAGAGAGAACAAAGAGGAAAAGGTAATGCCGTGCGGTGCGTTTTCTATTACCGGTATTTTCCGGGTGGATAGCGGAGTTAATACTGCTCGGCGGGAGCTGGCGAGCTGTCAGCCATTCAATTTGGGGGCATCAAAGCCGCCGCCAGCAGGCTGACACTGTGCCTGCGAGGCCGGCTCATTTATAAACATTGGCCGTGGACAGCGGCCACGCCGCCTGTCCGCCGTGACAACCGGCCGAACGAGCCCAGGGGAGCAGGGGGCGGGAGGGAGAACGTTGCCCTTGCTTCGTATGATGCCATACTTGTAAAAGTAGATTCCGCGATTATATTTTTGGACAAGGAATTAGTGGTACCGAATTTTTGAATTTGAAATAATTTAGTTAAAGTACAGCCCAAAATGAACATTAAAGCAAATAAACCGCGGGTTTCATATTAACACGTTCGTTGCGCTGGCCGCGGTGGCCGCGGGGGCTGAGGCGCTCCAGTTACGGTCTGCATGGCCACTACGGTCGGGGGTTCGAATCCCCCCTCGGGCATGGATATTTGTGCCGTCTTTAGTATTAGCTAGTTCATAAGTAGTTTGTAACTTTAGGGACTGATGACCCCGCAGTTAAGTCCCTTAAGCTTCACAAACAGTTTTGAACGTTCGCTGCCGTTCACGCTCTGGCGCGTGCTGCGACCTGGCATCCTATCATGGGTTGTTGTAAACTGGTATCGTCTAAGAAAGCTGTATACTCTGGTAGGCACTCAGGGAAGAGTATAAGTGATACGCACACGTAAGTGCTTCCACATTTCCGCGTTTGCATTACCGGCTACGAGCCACACACGCTTCTCATGATGTCATGATGTCATTATTTTATTTGTATTTCGATTAGTTACCAGTTTATAAAAAAATACTTCTTAGTTTTGATATTATTCATACTTATATTGCTGATGATATAGAAATAAGCATATGTTTTATGAAGTACCTTGTATGTACTGTTTATATTGTTCATTTGTTGTTTTCACAAAAATACAAATGCAAATAAAAAACATATCAAAAAACTGAAAACTAAACCAAAAACATTCAGTGGCTCAAAACTATGAAAAGATACTGTCAAAGCACGATCACGCGCCAGAGCGTGAAGTGGCACCTAGAATCATCGCGCCAGAGCGTGAACGGCAACAGCTCGTTATAAGACTTACGAAAAGCATCTAGTTGGATCCTGCAATTCGTATTGTAGAAGCTGGAAATGACAGCTTTTACGTCTTTTTTAATACGTGAATGTTCGAGATACTTTCCGTAGGAGATCAATATTTTGACTGTTCACTTCGCTTTTCATTGTTGTGTGACCATGGGTGGAACATGAAGTTACTGGTAATGATAAAATAATTTAAAAAATGATCGGACTTCGTGAAATTACAAAAGAAATGACTGCAGGTTCTAAAATCAAGCAAAATATTGTATAAGGATGATTGATTGATTGAAATTCTGCAGACAATGCGAAGCGATTGTAATGGCGTCTGAATATTAAACTATTACGGATGATGAGGAGCTGAAAAACATTAAGAAATTAAATATTTGACTAGGAGTAGTTTGATTTAAATGAAAACCAAGGAGAGGGAATGATTTTAAATTTAAATCATATATTTTCAGCAACAGCTTGCATTATTCTTATTTACATGAGTGGATACAGGTATGAAAGACGTCTTCACGCTTCAGATACAGACCAGAGAGTGATTAAAACTACTATTACGGTTCCGTCTTCTCGCTTGTTCGGAAGTAAAAAATGACGAACGAAATTAAATTAGTTGCATTGCGAGTCAGAGGGAACCGGAGGCGATAAGCATCGCTGATCAAAGATAAAAAATAAATAAAAATTTTAGTGAATCGTTACAGAGGGTGAACGTGCTGCACGCCTTTAAATCGTGTCAACCGCGATACCTTTTTCTTTATGTTGTAAGGAACAAACATACACACACAGTTGACAAGTATTGGACAGCAATATGCATAGATACATATGACGGCTGTATCGCGGACACAAGGTATAGAAAGGGGCTACACGCAAACACGAGGGCGATTTTGATTCGATGACGGCATATGCCACCTGGGGGATGGGGATGTACTGATAAAGGTTCCAACATCGTACTTAGGATAGTTACTTAGCTGCTAGCGACGTTAATAGAAAATTATTAATAAAATTCTTTCGGGTAGAGATCGCGTCGTCATTTTATAAAGTCTGCCGACGTTTCGGCCACTGTTGCAGGCGACCTTCATCAGGGCCTGTGTCTGACTGCTGAATGTACGATCGCTTAGGGTGTATATATCAGCGGATGAGGGAGAGGAAGGGGGACGTTCGTTTGCCTTTATTGGTGGTTACATTATTGCACGCCTTGGTTGGGAACGGGCGTTGATGATTTGTATTTTAATGGCTTGTTTTTCATATGATTGGAAGTTGCAGTCTTCCCCCTTATTGGTCAAAATGGACAGGAAAGGGTCGTTGATGATTGGCGTTATAATGGCTTGCTTTTCATATGAAAAACAAGTCATTAAAACACCAATCATCAACGCCCCTTTCCACCAATGACGTGCAATAATGTAACCACCAGTAAAGGAAAACCAACGCCCCTCTTCCTCTCCCTCATCCGCTTATATATAAACTCTAAGCGATCGTACATTCAGCAGTCAGACACAGATCCTGATGAAGGCCGCCTGCGACAGTGGTCGAAACGTCGGTGAAGTTTATAAAATGACTACGCGGTCTCATACCCGGAAGAATTTTATTGATAATGACAACAGCAGCGGAAGCCTACGTTTGTATTTAATAGAAACGTTTAGAGCTACAACGCTCAATGGGATTTCAACAATATACTTTGGAGACGACCTCGATCTTTCCACAGACGAATGAAAGTGATCAGGAAACCTATGTCATGATCGTTGGAACGAATTAACGCCAGGCTGCTGCGACTTTACCACAGAGGTGTCTCTGAAAAGCAGGGCTGCGTCGGTGGCATATGGGATGTGTGTGTGTGCCAGATGATAAATACCGAAAGGGGAGACTCAGCGACCTCAGTAGGTTGTTGCCTAACTAGCGCATTTTCCTGCCATCTTTGCCTGGAGATGAAATTGCAAAATTATATTCAAATGTTTGTAAACCTATTGGACCAAAGTGCTTTGGTCATTATTTTCTAGACTTACAAGCTACTTAAATTAACACACCCATGCCAGAGGGAGGACTTGAACCTCCAGTGGGAGTGGCTGTCCGTCTGTATTATGATGCCTGACCATGCGACTACTCCTGAGCTGCACAGATTCCCACTTCTCATCCGTTAAGAACGAGGAAAGTAAATTCAGAGCAGTGGCCATCTGACGGAAGATGAGCTGTCGGTATATTCCAGTTCCACCTGCTCTCTCGATATGACTGATCTCAGCTCTTCTGAGCAATACGACTACGACTACGACTCCTCCAACTCTGACCAAGCCACGCATTTCGCACGGACCAAGAGTGCAGCTGGATGAATACAGAAAGTAGTCGCACACACATAAATCCATGCCCGAGGGAGGAGTCGAATCTCAGACGCGGGAGGCCTCGCGATCCGTAACGTGGCGCTCCAGATCGCTCGGGAACACCCGCGCGGTTGATGGCATCACTTAACAGTTGCACCGCAAATACTGCGGAAACTGAAAGGTCGATTATGTGCAGTTTTCACAGAATGGATTGGTAGTCAAGGACTCGTATTGATAGACAATAAATTGATTGTAAAAATTCCTAAAAAGTGTATTTTTTATACAAACATACAATTTTTCAAATGGAACAATGGTTGTGTCTGGAATTTTTCACACCGGCAGTGTGCAAAGAATTTTGAATGACACTTTTATCACGTTTAGTTTGGCAGCTACAACCATTCAAAGATTTGGGGGCGGAGGCTACGACAGTGTAGCTTACTGGCTCGTGGTCATGAGACAGTGGGTCGTGCCCTAGCGGCCAGTCAGCTGTGCTATCGCAGCCTCCGCCTCCAAAAACTTTGAACGGTTGTAGCTGCCAAATTAAACGTGATAAAAATGTCATTCAAAATTCTTTATACATACCTGGTGTCAAAAGTTCCAGTGCACGATAGAAACAACCATTGTTCCATTTAAAAAAATGTATGTTGCGTAAAAATACACCTTGTAAGTTGTTTTAAAACCTGTTTGATGGCTAAAATTACGAGCCCCTGACTACCAATACATTTTGTGAAAACCGCTTATCAATCGCACTTTCCGTTTTCCCAATATTTGCGGTGCAAGTGTTAGGTGATTCACCCTGAATAGACTCTCGCACCCTCAGGGGACAATGCATTCACAGACTTCCTCCACTGTATGATAACTTCGAGCAACTGATATGTTTCGTACCTTCGTTAGTTGCCTTATGTAAGGCACCGTGTCGAATGCCATTCCAAAACTTCAAAAATGGCAATATACCCATTGCCTCCCCTCCTTTCATCATCATCACGCAAGATGTCATGAGAGACAAGGACAAGTTGGGTTTCGCACTGCCGATACTTCTTGAAGTCGTGCGCTTCCTTGTCAGACAAACTTTTCTGTCTCAAGGAAATTTACTGTATTAAAACTGAGAAAGTTTTAAAGAATTCTAGAACAAACTGATGTTAAGTATACTGGTCTGTCATGATGTGGGTCGGTTGTTTTGTCTATTTTATACACGAGAATCATCTTGAAACTTTGAGTTGGATCAAATATTCGCGATAAATGCAAGATACGTAAGGAGCCATTGTCGTAGAATACTCTTTTTACAGCCGGATTGGTTGTTTGTTTTCAACTCTCTCAGCTGTTTCTCTACACCGGCTATGCCTATTATTATATCCTCTTTTTGGGAGTCAGTGCTAGCATCAAATGAAGGTATGTTTACCTGGTCCTCCTGCGTGAATGATTTCGTAAGTCTTAAATTTAAAACTACGGCTTGCACCTTGATGTCTTCGAACCATCCAAGAATTATTAAAGAGTGATCGGATAGAGGCCGTTGATGCCTTCTTCACCGACCTATGAACCCTTCCAACCACAGATTTTATTTTTGTGAACAAAAAAAAAGTTCAAATGTTAGTAAATCTTATGGAACTTAACTACGGGGTCATCAGTCCCTAGACTTACAGACTACTTATGAACTACTTACGAACTAGGACGGCACAAATATCCATGCCCGAGGGGGGATTCGAACCCCCGACCGTAGTAGCCGTGCAGACCGTGACTGAAGCGCCTCAGTCCCCTCGGCCACCGTGGCCGGCTTTTGTGAACAAAAATATGGTATCACTGGGCGCAATATGTTCCCTTTATCGTACCAAATAACATTTTCAAAATGTTTACTACTTTCTTAGACACTGGAAAATTATTTAGTACTGAAATTTTTAAATTACTTTGTTTCCTTTACCCTGATATAATTGTGGTGTCGCACAAGTACAAAGTGCACGCCACCTGCTTTCGCCGCGCGCCGCCATGCACGCACGGCGCGGCGTTCTCACGACGACAGCCACGAGCGCCCTCTGCGACAACGCCGCTCGTGGCCACCACTGAAGGACATCGGTCACTTCGGACTGAGATAGCAACGAGTTAGGACCTTCGTAATCAGATAGGCACCAGTGAAGACTTTGCTATTGTACAGGCACTAGGCAGGCCTCTAACAAGTATGTATCAACATTCTGCAGTACTATGTAAAAGTTAAGTATTGTTACATTCTGTTCAATATATATATCTTTCTAATTTACTCGAGTGTTTATAGTTTCTGGCTGCTCCCCTCCGTACCTGCACCAGCGTGTCGGTCTCATTCCACTCGGCCACTGACACCTACGACGAGGCTGGGACACAAAAGCGGCGACGAAGTTGGGACACAAAAATAATTATCTGAAAGTCTTGTTTCGCGTATTCCAGCTTAGACGTCAAGCATCGACACATAGTTTGACAAAGCGTTGCAGCCTAATGCTCTCTGTTTCCTCAAGGCAATGGTAGATAGCCTAGTCACGACGAAATGTTTCAAGTCCTGCAGTGTGGTTGACGATCTCTGAACAAATGGTTGTGGCTAGAGGAACAGATAAAGATGACGTTGCCATATTGCAACATTGGAAGGGAATGGTCTTAACTTCGGTGACCATTGTCTCCATGACGATAGACCATGGTCAAATAATTTTAGCACAGAGAGTTTTTGTATTGCAGAAAGCGGTGGTGTAGTAGTTCACGGAGAACACTGGCAGGATGTAAGCGCCGTCAGCGGTAAACAAGGCCCCGCGATCTGCGCCGCTTGGCTGGCAGCGCAGCGCGGGTTGCGCGCAAACAGGCGCAGGCGGTGGCGCAGGCGGTGGGCAGCGACCCGTCGCTTCGCGCCGGCAGTCGCCTCGCGGCTCCTTCCTTAATTACCGCGCCTGCTAATGACTCGCTAACTGGTTTAGCGCCGCAGTTCGGACGCCGCCTACGCAAACACCGCGGGCGCGGGTGCGGGCCGCGCTATTTTCGACTTGCCAGATGGAAAACCTATAGTAAACGCGTGCTCGCCCTCATCAAGTTTGTTTAGCCCAATTTCCTTAATGGATTCACTCCATTAGAGGGGTGTCTACAAAGCGATTAACTGCTAGCAGAAACTTTTCTTTTCACCCTGTCGTCCTCCTTACACAGTCAAATCCTCACGACGTGATTTCTGTTCAAAAGTTGAAAGTTTAGACCAGGCTGTTACAACACGCTGCTCCGTGAGCAGGAGCGCACACGAGCACTCACTACCCTAGCTAGGAGTTGGGGTGGTGCGGGAAGCTGACGCCAGTACTGGGCGGACATAAGTTGTAAGGTCCCTTTGGTCCCGACAATTGATTTTCTATAATATTTAAGCAACAATAGGTTCACACAATACTTACAGTATAAAGTAATATTATTTCTGATTATTAGTACTGTTTGTCAAATGTTCAAATGTTTGTAAAGCTTATGGGACTTAACTGCAAGGTCATCAGTTCCTAAACTTACAAACTACTTATGAACTAACTTATACTAAAGACAAACATCCATGCCCGAGGGAGGATTCCAACCTCCGACGTGGGAGGCCGCGCGATCCGCAACGTGGCGCTCCAGACTGCTCGGCTACTCCAGTGCGGCTACTGTTTGTCATTCTGCATTGTACGTGAATTATTAAAGATAGGCAATGTACTAGCTTTTATGAACTGGCCACAGATATTGTAAGTGGCGCAGTACTCATTCGAAGTTCGATGATAGAGTAAGCGCTCTGAGTGCGATAGGGAAATTAGTTACCAATTGCAAGAGTAACGCGAGAGAGTCAGTAGCGGTAAGGAGAAGCGGTTTCTGAAGGCAGTAGTCAAGTATGTGTTTCGGCACGCTCTTACTGTAATACACGATGTTAATTTAATTTTTTGTAATTTTTTTGTTTTTGTTTTTACTTTAATTTTCTTTCAGAATACACAATTTCTGATCCTAAATTTGCTTTCTGAGTTCTCATTTTTGTAGTTAATTTCATTTGTGATTATTGCTTAATCTCGTTATTACCTATCAACCATTTCTGCATATTTTAATACTGTAATCGATCAAGTTATGGTCCAGCATTCTGCGATTAGCTTGCTGTTTCCTGTTTCTAGATTTCTAATAAGTATATACGAGATAAGTTAAATTTTCTTTTTTTATTATCTGTGTCGCAGTCTGATTGTCTCCCCCTTCGGGGGTACTTTCGACAGGGCCATAATTTTTAATATCTGTCTGTCCCCTATTTCCCGGGCGTGTCCGTTGTGCATTTTATGTTTTCTAAGACTTACCTCAGCGGTCGAAGTCGCCAAATTGTTCGGTTTTTAAAAGTTCAGTTTTGCACTTACGTAGTACTCAGTATTGGTCAATTTCCATTAGACTTTAAACTTTTTTAATGTTCGGGATACCCTGCAAAGTAAACAGACGCGCTCGCTTAGTTCTCGTCAAAGGGTAGTTGTGACAACAGCCAAAGCCCAGTGCCTGCTTCTTTATAGGAACTATATCTCTTCACTAACAGAGACGGATGTCCGCAATGTCTAATGTCACAAAAGTTTTATTGCGCAGTAGAATACAATCCACAGCGTCATTCGAGAAAGAAAAGGACAGCCCCTAATTTTGTTTGCACTGTTTCTATGAGAAAGCAAATTGCGTCCGTATTTTCTTGCACAGTCTTTCTAAATTGAAAATCTTACTATTTGTGCAATTTCTTGTGATAAATGCTGGATCGTCCGACATGCCACCTATTGTTGCTCCTGTTCAGCCCGTTCTGAAATTTTAAGACTGGTTTATTTATGGCAATGAAGGTAGTGTGTTACGCATTTACCTGAAGTAAGCTATTATGCCTAAACGCAAATATACCATTTCTTTGCAATGCGAACGAAATCTTAGTTAAGAAATTAACTGTAAATTTCGTACTGCCATATTTACGATTAACATGGTGAAAAATGTGTTTGGTTAAGCGTGATTAGTCAGTCATAATCTGGCTGTCTTTAACCCTTTCAGGCCCTGCATGCAAAATTGTGCGGTTCTGTTCACGCTAGGAAGTTGGGGTCTGCATCATACAACGTGTTTCAGTTCAATTTTTTTTACCTTGGGTGACACCCGCAGTCGGCACATTCGATAAACGTGCAGTACACTTACAACGGTGGCAAGAAGGACTTGTTGACAAGGTGGTGATATCCTTGTTTTTACGTGTGAAGCTATGATATATGACAGCCAGTTGATTTTATATGATCATGTGACATTATTTCATTTCTTTCAAAGGCATCTTACTGTAAGATAGTGCAGAATATAAAAATTTGTATTGAAGGCCCAAAACAGACAATTGAGGTATACTAAATTTTTGAAAAATAAATTTATTTTCTTTATTGTAATAAATGTTGTTGTTGTGGTCTTCAGTACTCAGACTGGTTCGATGCAGCTCTCCACACTACCCTGTGCTGTCTAAGCCTCTTCATCTGAGAACAGGTACGTCAACCTACATCCTTTTGAATCTGCTTACTGTATTCGTCCCACGGTCGCCCTCTACGATTTTTATCCCACACACTTCCTTATAATGATAAGTTGATGATTCCTTGATTTCTCAAAAGGTGTCCAACCAACGTATCCCTTCACTTATTCAGGATATGCCACAACCTCTTTTCTCCCCAATTCTGTAGAGAACCCCGTTATTAGTTACGTGATCTACCCATCTAATATTATTGTCCACGTTTCACTGCCATACAATTATACACTCCAGAGAAATGCTTTCACAAAGCTCTTGCTAAATAACAAAACTCATCTACCACATTTATTGTCTCATTACCTAATCTAATTACTTCAGCATTGTCGCAAAGATTTCATTCCCTCTTCCTGGACTTTAATTCCCTCTCCAAATTTCTCCTTGCATTCCTTCACAGCTAGGTCAACGTATCGTTGGGGCACGCAAACCAGCCCACCTCGGCAATGTTTATTGTTTCATGAGGGTGGTTGTAATGAATTACTGTATGTATTTTGTATCTCAGCAAAGCCCGCGGGGACTGAGGCGCTCCAGTCACGGTCTGCACGGGCACTACGGTCGGGGGTTCGAATCCCCCCTCGGGCATTGATATTTGTGCCGTCCTTAGTATAAGGTAGTTTGTAAGTTTAGGGACTGATGATCCCGTAGTTAAGTCCCATAAGCTTAACAAACATTTGAACATTTTGACCAAAGGACCTGGAAGAGCAATTGAACGGAGTGGACAGTGTGCTGAAAGATGCATATAAGATGAACATTAACAAGAGCAAAACTAGGCTAATGGAGTGCAGTCTAAAAAAAAAAAAAAAAAAAAAAAGTGATGCTGAAGGAATTAGATTAGCTAACGAAGCAATAAAGGAGGTAGGTGAGTTTTGTTTCTTGGGCAGTAAAATAACAAATGATGGTCGCAGTACAGAGGATATAAAATGCAGAATGGCAGTGGGTAGAAAAGCTTTCTTGAAAAAGAGAAACTTGTTAACATCGAAAAATGTTTTAAGCCTAAGGAAGTCCTTTCTGAAGGCATTTGTATGGAGTGTTGCCTTGTATGGGAGTGAGACATGGACGATAAACAGTGCGGACAGGAAGAGGATTGAGGCTTTTGAAATGTGGTGCTACAGAAGAATGCTGAAGATTAGGTGGGTGGATCGCGTAACTATTGAGGAGGTACTGAAAATACTTGGGGAGAAGAGAAATTTCTGGCATACCTTGACTAAAAGAAGGGATAGATTGGTAGGACACATTCTTAGACATCAAGGAATTGTGAATTTAGCGTTGAAGTGAAGTGTGTGGGGTAAAAACCGCAGAGGAAGACCAAGAGATGGATACAGTAAGCAGATTCAGACAGATGTTTGTTGCCGTTCTAATGTGGAGATGAAGAGTCTTGCTCAGGATAGGGTATTGTGGAGAACTGCATCAAACCAGTCTCCGGACTGAAGACCACAACAACAACAACAACATTTTGTATTTTAAACGTCCCTCTCTGTATTAATGTCGCATCAACTACAACCATGGGTCTAGTCACAACTTCTGTCGCGGCAGAATAGACGTGCGCACTGAGGTGCCGTGCTGCGCGCGGTCGTTCGCCATCAGAGGTTCGAGTCCTCCCTCCGGCATCAGGGTATGTACTGTCCTTAGGATAGTTTAACTTAGTTTAAGTGGTTTGTAAGCTAGTTACTAATAACCAAACAGTTACGTCCCATAGATTTAGAAATATTTGAACATTTTTGAACAACTTCTGAAATAAATGATTCCTTCATTAAACAATAACGGGAAAATTCATTATATACTTGACAAGAAATACTCCTTACGTTGGTTCTATGAAACAGGCATTTTAATATTTAAAATAATGCCACCATAAACATGATTTATTAAATTCCAGGCATGAAACCACATCATTGGTATTCAGAATCACAGAATTTTTCCATTAATTATAATAACGAAAGACATAATATTATCACTGACGATTGACCTTGTGTGACATGTAGAAGAATGGCTTGCTCAATCATAGCTATTGCAGAAACAATTGTGCCCGGCGCGGGAATTGGAATGTAGCTGACAGTTTCTCGTGACGTCACAGCCAGCCGGCCGCTTCACTTGCACAAGCGCTCGCTGCAGGCGCAGCCGTGTGCCCCATGCGACAGCAGCGTACGGCCGAGAAGCGGTGTCCCGAAGGCAAGTGAGCGCTCCCTAGCTCACGGGAGAGCACGCACGCTGTGACATCCTGGTTTAGACCAAGCCCCCACAATCGCGTAAGCGGCCAACTGCGAACAGCGGACAAATTGAAGAGCGCCTTGGCGACCATTGTGGTGGCAAATTCCGTGCGAACTTCCAATGTGCGCAAGGCTCTTTTGATGAGAGGGATTATACATTTGAGTTAAGTCGCGAAAACTATGTCTAATTGAAATATATAGCTACAGAACAGCTTCAGACTTTTCGAATATACAGCAAATATCGGTTGTGTGTAAATTTATTACACATACGGTGCAGAAATTGGCCTATAGCGTTTCCTCTTTCTAAGGAAACCGAACTGTAACAGGTAGTTTTTAGCGTTCTAAGTGCAGCATATGAATGGAATTTATCGTCAGACACGATTTTTTGGCACTTTCTAAGTATATTCTACGATTGTGAAACTTTAGTAGAAACATTAATTTTGGAAGAGTTTCACACTTTACATCTTTGCTTTAGTGCTATATTCTCCAATATTTAGATGTTTCATAGCATCAAAAAATCAAACAGGGCTGCCTGAAACAGCTAAGGTTAAAAATTGACTATGAAAGTGAAACGTGCCATCAGATACATAACTGAAAAATAATTTCTTACCTTGTGAATATAGCAACCAGCCACAACCAATTTCTTTTAAGAACCCGAAGTATGCCATAACTTTTTCTTACCTAAGTGCATCTAACATTAGGGTACCTAACACGAATATTAGCACTTTTAATGCTGTAAGCCAAATACCTTAAAGTAGCGTGAAGTGTTCAAAAGTCAACAACTATTGTCATAGGGTTCAACTTCACAAAGTGCATCCAGTGTGGCTATGTGTCATTGTAAAAAAAAAAAAAATGTTTGTATAGTCTATGGGACTTAACTACGGGGTCATCAGTCCCTAAACTTACAAACTACTTATGAACTACTTACGAACTACTTACGAACTAGGACGGCACAAATATCCATGCCCGAGGGGGGATTCGAACCCCCGACCGTAGTGGCCGTGCAGACCGTGCCTGGAGCGCCTTAGTCCCCTCGGCCACCGCGGCCGGCTATGTGTCATTAATACATGGAACTATAGACAGTTCTGCAAACTCCTTTTATTTGTTATACCTATATGTAAACCAGATTACCTTTAAATTATGCGTTATAAGTTGCCAATATTAAGTTCATAAACAAAAATTCGAACTGCAGTGAGGCAACTATTTTCGTGAAACCAATAGTTATTTTACACGATCATGAAATGAAACTTTTTGAACTTCCTGTCCACCAGTACTACCTAAAGTACCTTCCTTTTAAGAGCTACCAGCATTGTAAAAGCCTGTTATGTATTTCATTCAATCCTATAAATGTCTTCAGTAACAGTCTGTTAAGTAAGAGTAACTATGTCTTAACAAACTAGTAGGGCTACTTGTATTCCTGAGAAATATAAATGAGAACAGTATTCGATCTTTTTATTCCTTTTTTAAATTGATTTATGCATTTAAACGCTAAGCAGCTCTTAAACATCGTGCTTCATGTACACTGCAATAGTCAAAGAATACACTATCAATTGTGTATATATCCCGCAGTATCTACTTATTACACGATTTACCTGCTAACAACACTCGTATTTTTCTGACGCTTGCCACTACCATGGCGGCCGGGCGAAGGTTGTTGTTTTTGTTGTTGTTGTTGTTGTTTGGATGTTTTAGGGCGACAAAACTACGGAGGTCGTCCCCCGCGCGAAGGTTCAAATTATCCCGCGACAGCAGCGCTGTTAGGGAGTCTAGTTATTTTTACGACGTCTTTGGTTTAGACATACGATGCAAAAAATGACGGTGGCCGACTTGCACATCGCGCTGTTGTAGACGCGCGAGATTGGCCGCGAGGTATGAGGCACCACATCATCGATAGCGCGGCCGCTTCCGTCGGAGGTTCGATCCCATCTCGGGCTCAAGTCCTTAGAACAAGTTAGTTCAAGTAATGTGGAAGTCTAGGGACCGATGTCATCAGCAGGTTTACAAATATTTGAACACCGTTGTTAAATGGTACCTTGGGCTCAAACCCGAGACCTCCAACATACCAAACTGAACATTGAAATAGGATACTAATATTCAGAAGACTGAGTACTGACATAAGCCACATTGCTTTTATTTAACGATTTGGTTCCTTAAAATAGCAAGGGCATCGTCTTATGTACACAATATTCAAGAACATTAGATTATATAGTAATTTACAACGATTTTACTGAAAGTGGCCGCTGTTGGAGAACAGACAGGGGTGTCAGAGAGACAGACAGACAGACAAACAGAAAGACACCCCAGTGTGTGTGTGTTGTGTGTGTGTGTGTGTGTGTGTGTGTGTGTGTGTGTGTGTGTTTGTGTGTGTGTGTATTTTCCTTAGCATAAAGTAGTTTAAGTAATGTGTAAGCCCAAGGTCTGATGACCTCAGCAGTACAAATATTTGAAACCTCATTGTTGTACTGTACGTGAGTCACTAACTCTCAAACTTGAGACGTCCATCTTATCTCACTGAACTTTGAAATGGGATATTATCAATCCTAGACTTTGAAAACTGACATAAGACGCACTAAGTGTTTTAAATTCACCCGTGTTGTCCTTAAAATAACGAGAACATTATCATATTTTAGTAAGTATTCAAAAGGAAATTGAGACAATACGGTAATTTACATTGATGTTGCGCAAAAAATTGAAATAAGCATATGGCTTTCTTGGCCGGGAGATCCTTTGCGGGATTGTTCGGCCGCCTGAGTGTAAGTCTTTTTTATTTGACGCCGCATGGGCGACTTACGTGCCAATGATGATGATTAGGGTAACACACAACACCCAGTCCCCTGCCGGGAATCGAACCCGGGCCTCCTGGGTGCTAATCAGCGACGCTACCGCTGAGATACGGAGGCGTTGCGCAAATACGTATATATAGGAAATCGTGAACTCCCTAATTGGGACGATATTCCATAAGCACGCAATTTCATTAGAAGCTGCGTGTGAGGTACAGTGTCAAAAGCCTTCCGGAAATCCAGAAATATGGAACCGATTTGAGATCCCTTGTTGATGGCCCTTTTCACTTCATGTCAGTAAAGGGCAAGCTGTGATTCGCAAGAGCAAAACTTTCTGAATCCGTGTTGACTATTGGTTAACAGGTCATTCTCTTCGAGGTAGTTCATAAACAAATTATATATTCCAAAATCCTAATGCAAATCGATGTCAGTGAGATGGGCCTGTAATTTTGGGGATCACCCCTATTGCCTTTCTTGATTATTGGAGTCACTTAGGCAACTTTCCTGTCTTTGGGTACGGATATTTCGCTGAGTGATAGATTGTATATGATAGCTAAGTACGGACCTATTGCATTAGCATAGTCTGAGAAAAATCTAGTTTGTATATAATCTGGCCCGGAAGATTTGTTTTTGTTTAATGACTTAAGTTGTTTTGCTACTCCAGGAACATCTACTTTCAAATTTCGCACGGTGACAGTGGTTCTTGGTTCAAATTCTGAAGTGTTCACTTCGTCCTCTTTGGTGAAAGAATTTCGGAAAGCTGTGTTTAGCAATTCTGCTTTAGCAGTACTGTCATTGTTTGCAGCTTTGTTATGTATTTTAGATTACTCGTCTATGTGCTATAATCAGAACAATATTCTCAACTAACAAGGGAAGGCCCCCAATTGTGAAATGCAGATTCGATTCATACTAAGCATAATGAAAGCTCATGGCCAGAAGTGTAATTTGGCAAAGCACCAAGATCCACTTCTCAGCCATTTTCGAGAAAATCTACAATTAAAAAAAAAAACCATTGTGGTGAAATACTTTCTACGATCTCTACGCTGAGTAATACTGTACAGAGGCGTGGCGTAGTGCTAAATGCTTGGGTTCGTACTCCGAAGTTTGCCGGATCGAATCTCGCAGCAGGCAACTTTTTTTAGTTAGTTTTTTGCAATTCAAATGTTTACACACACTATATATATATATATTGTGTGTGTGTAAACATTTGAATTGCAAAAAACAAACAGTGAAAAAAGTTACCTGCTGCGAGATTCGATCCGGCGAACTTCGGATTACAAACCCAAGCATATAAAGACAATAACATTTGCTTAATAACTTATTATATGCAACTGGTGACTTCGAACATCATTATGTTTTCCGCAAACCAAGTTGGATTTCACAAATGTTATGGTCTTCATAATGTTTACCACGTATAGTTAACGGAAGAAGTATAAACGATATTCCGAAACAAATACGTATAGTGTAAGTCAAACCTGAAGAACGATAGAACAATTTTTAATAATATCAGTCAGGTGTGTTTCCCAACAAATAATTTAAAAAACAATTGTTCTTGTAAAAACGCATCGTTTATCAGATGTACTCGACGTCGACGTCGTGCTGTTTTCTGCTTTCCATATATCTATGATAACTATCACTCTGGTTCGTGCGATATATATATATATATATATATATATATATATATATATATATATATATATATATATATATATAAAATATTGCAAATATTTATTTGAATTACAAAAATAAATAAAAAACAGTTGCATGCCGCGAGATTCGATCCGGCGAACTTCGGATTACCAAGCCGAGCGCTTACCGCTACGCCAGGCCTCTGTATAGTGTTACTCATCGTAGAGATTATTTCACCGCAACGGCTTTTTCTAATTGTCGATTTTCTCGACAACGGCTGAGTAGTGCATCTTGGTGCTTTGCCAAATTACACTTCTGGCCATGAGCTTTTATTATGCGCAATATGAATCGAATCTCAATTTCACAATTGGCGGCCTCCCCTTGTGAGCCATGCCTAGCCATGTGGACTTCCAGCGTGATTCCTCGCATACCACCGGTAACAGCTCACTGCTAGAGTAATTGAGCGTCATTCGCCTTTACCCTTGATCTTGGGAAATACAGGCGTCCTGGCGCCACTAATACATTTGGTTACTATGAAAACATATAACTTACAATAGATCTCAATAACTGTAGGAGCATACTGAATAAAACGAATAGAAATTTCATTTGTGAGCCATGTGGGCTCGATTTACTTCTACTGGCGCCAGTTACCCGCCGCGCACGTATCGATATTCCTCCTTACCCACGGATACTGGAATAGACGGTAGGGGTCAACTGCCGGATGCGCAGTCGTATGCCGTGCCACTGACGTCACCAGGAGACCAGTACAGTTTTCCGCCTGACCATAGCGTTGATATTATGAGTTTGTCTCCACAGAAATGTTTTCCCACTGGCTCTTTATAGTTTGTGTATGTATTAAGTAGTTGTAAGTGATATGTGATGGCTTATTAGTGACATTGGTGTGTTGTGCTGTTGCGTACTATACGAACCACGGTAGAAAGAAAAATACGATATTTCACAGATTTCCCAGAGATAAAAAGGTAAGGTTAAAGTGGATGAACGCTTGTAAGCGATTAGATTCTCTCAACTCTGATAATGGTCGTGTATGTCCAGAACATTTTAAAGAGTCTGATTATATTCGAGACTTTAAAAATTAACTTTTAAACCTTCCATTGAAACGTATATTAAAGGCAGATGCGGTCCGTACTTACAAGCTGCCTAAGTGTATCGACGTAGTCAAGACAGGTTCTTCCGAATGCCGTGAAGTGAGAGTAGACAGATGGAATAACCGAAAAGAAGTACAAATGATATTATTAACAACAAATGACAAGGATGGCAGCGTAAATTGTATAAACAATTCCGTTGACCCACACAATTACAGGCCAATATCGTTGACATCAGTTTCATGTAGAATTTTGCAGGATATTCTCAGTTCGAATAAAGTAACTTGCCTTGAAACGGAATAGCTTCTTTCTGTGAATCAGCACGGGTTTAGGAAACATCATTCATGTGAAACTCAGCTTGCCCTTTTCTCATATGACATCTTGCGAGCCATGGATGAAGGGCAAAAGGCGGGTTGTGTTTTTCTCTACTTCAAAAAGGCGTTTGACACGGTGCCACACTGCAGACTGCTAACGAAGATACGAGCTTATGGAATAGGTTCACAGATTTGTGACTGGCTGGAAGACTTCCTAAGTAATAGAACGCAGTACATTGTTCTCGACGGCGAGTGTTCATCAGAGACGAGTGTATCGTCAGGCGTGCCCCAGGGGAGTGTGATAGGACCGCTATTATTTTCTATCTATATAAATGATCTGATGGACAGAGTAACTTGTAATTTGCGGCTGTTTGCTGATGATGCTGTGGTGTATTGGAGGGTGTCGTCTGTAACTGACTGTAATAGCATACAGGATGACTTAGACAAAATTTCTAGTTGGTACGAAGAATGGCAGCTAGCTCTCAATGTAGAAAAATGTAAGGTGATGCGCCTGAGTAGGAATAACAATCCTATAATGTTCGAATACAGCATTAGTAGTGAGCTTCTTGATGCTGTCACGTCGTTCAAATATCTAGACATAACATTGCAGAGCGATATGAAATGGAACGAACATGTAAGGACAGTTGTGAGTAAGGCGGACAGCCGACTTCGATTTATTGGAAGAATTTTGGGAACATGTACTTCATCTGTAAATGAGACCGCGTATAAAACGCTTGGACGACCACGTCTTGAGTATTGCTCAAGTGTTTGGGATCCGTAGCAGATCAGTTTAAAGGAAGACATAGAAGCCGTTCAGGGGCGAGCAGCTAGGTTTGTTACTGGTAGTTTCGACCAATGCGCGAGTGTCACGGAAATGCTCCGACAACTCAATTGGGGATCGTTGGAGGAAAGACGACGTTCTTTTCGTGAATTTCTGTTAAGTAAATTTAGAGAGCTGGAATTTGAAGCTGAGTGTAGCACGATCTTGCTGCCGCCTACTTTCATATCGCGTAGTGATCACAAAGACAAAATAAAAGAAATTAGGGCTCGTACGGCGACATATATGCATTCTTTTTTTCCTCATTCTATTTGGGAGTGGAATAGGAAATGAAATGCCTAGTAATGGTACAATGTACCCTCCGCCACGCACCGTACGGTAGATTGCGGAGTATGTATGTAGATGTAGTAGGTGTACTAATTCCGAAAGCCCCTCAGCGAGCAATGCTGTTGACAATGATGGAATAACTGTAGCTGAATTAGCTGAAGAAGTTGACCATTTAAGAAGGGACAACAATAAACTAATACATGAAATAATTATTTACTTCGACACGTTCACAACATTCATACGCAGCAACATATTATCTAACATGAATAATACGCAAAGTCTACGAAATGCGTTTTTACCTCTACAAAATCATAAAATTTATTGCAACCATTTAGCACAAAAAAGAATGCAGAATAATAAAAAGAAATTCAGTCCTTCATCGAGCGGAGTGTTAAGCTGTAAGATGTAAAAAAATCAAATTTTTTTCACCAAATAGTTTTCCTGTAATCGTTTGGTACGTTTTTCGTGTCGGCTGTGGTCACCGGGTGACGTCACAGCGCACGGCCTGCCTCCTGCTCCCCCCTCCCCCACCCCCACCAGCGCGTAATCCCTACCGTCTATTCTAGTATCCGTGTGCTTACATCACCGCGGGTGTCGCGGCGTGGCTAGCTTCGCTCCTCATTTGTCTCGCGACCAGCGCGAGTCACCGCGGTCGCTTTATATATCTGGGGCCGTGAGCGCAAGACTCGGCGGTTGACGGTGTAACGATACACTAAAAATCTTTTGTTTTTTTTGTTTTTTGTTTATCTTTGATCAGGGATCCTTATCGCCTCCGGTTCCCTCTGACTCGCAATGCAACTAATTTAATTTCGTTCGTCATTTTTTTACTTCCGAACAAGCGAGAAGATGGAACCGTGGTAGTAGTTTTACTCACTCTCTTGTCTGTGTACGACATGTGTAGACATCTTTCATCAAAATTACTAAACATTTCCGGGCTGTTATGTCGTGGTCTAGTGGATTTATTATTAAAACCCTCGTGTCAAAAACGACTAGATGAGGACAAGGGGAACTATAGAAGGGGAGAGATTGACATATCAGCTGTTTCTGAAAATGTTTTTCAACCAGGGGACCACCTCATTCAATTTGATAAGACTCAGGTTTTAGCAGCCACTAATGGATACCACGAAAGACTGTACAGAGAGGCTATAGAAATTGTAAAACATCCCAATAATTTCAATAGGATGGAGGAGGGCGTGAAAGTAAATGATATCTGGATTCCGGTTTTGAAGAAGAAATGTAACAGTCTTCCACCATGGGACGATATTAACGGACGGAGACAATCGACAACGACGAATTGCGCGTGCATGTCAAAAACATCTGACGTCACACCACTGAGCGCGAGCCCTCGTAAACTGAATTTGGCTTCAGTCAGTAGCGAGCCACAGTGTGAATCGGACATCCAAAAGTGCCACGATCCCCCTTGAGAATGTCCTCAGCAGTCGGGGACGGAAATTTTTAGTAATTTTGACCATACCGGCCGTGAAAGTTTACATTTTACAGACATCTTTCATACCTGTATCCACTCATGTAAGTATGAATAATGCAAGCTGTTGCTGAAAGTATCTTATTTAATTTTTAGAAAGATATAAACAAGCCAAGATCGCTGATCATCAATTTTTATTTAAGACGACCGGTTTCGCTGTCAGCATCATCTGGTGCAATAAAATCATTTTACAAGGCCATAATCTTGTAATGTCAATCAGTTGCTATATAACATAATTTACAGTGCATAGGTGCCCTATGTTATTATAATAAAACATAATTATCACTGTGATGCTGACATAGTTCAACGAAACCGGTCGTCTTAAATAAAAATTGATGATCATCGATCTTGGCTTTTTTATATCTTTCTACAATATCATAATTGGATCGCCTCCTAGAACATAAACCAACTCAATATATTATTTAAATTTAAAAGCATTCCCTCTCCTTGGTTTTTATTTAAATCAAACTCTTCCACGTCAAATATTTAATTTCTTAATGTTTTCAGCTCCTTCGCATCCGTAATAGTTTAATGTTCAGACTCCAGTACAATCGCTTCGCATTGTCCGCAAAATTTCAATCAATCAATCATCCGTATACAATACTTTGCTTGATTTTAGTACCTGCAGTCATTTCTCTTGTAATTTAACGAAGTCCGATCATTTTTATTATTAATCCATCATTACCAGTAACTTTATGTTCAAATGTTTGTAAATATATCGGACCAAACTGCGTGGTCATCGGTCCGTAGCTTACAAACTACTTAAACTAAGGTAAACTAACCTAAGGACAAACACACACACCCATTCTCCAGGGAGGACTCGAACCTCTACGGCGAGCAACCGCGCGATCCGCAGCGTGACGCTTTAGACCGCTCGGCTACTCCACCGCGGCAACTTTATGTTCCACCCACGCCCACACAACAATGAAAAGGGAAGTGAACAGTCTGAACATTAATCTCCTACGGAAAGTATCTCGAACTTTCACATATTAAATAAGACGTAAAAGTTATCATTTCTAGCTTCTACTATACGAAGCGCAGGATCCACCTAGATGCTTTCCGTAAGTCTTATAACGTGCTGTTGCTTGTATGGTGCCCGACGTTAATATGCAACCCGCGGTTTATTTGCTTTAATGATCATTTTGTGCTGTACTTTAACTAACTTATTTCAAAATTCAAAAAAATTCGGTACCATCAATTCCTTGTCCAAAAATCGCGGAATCTACTTTAACAACTATGGCATCATACGAAGCAAGGGCATCATTATAGGCCCGAGGGCACAGTGTACGTTGGTCCAGCGTCGAGGTGAACTGAGTGCGGCTGTGGCAGCGGAACGCGGCGCCGAGGTTCCTGTGCTTGGACAACGCTCTTCCCTCGCGCGTGGAGGCCGGTTGCTTCTGGTTAAGCGCGTGTTGGCTGCCTCCTATGTCTTGAAGTTAACTTCCCTTGGTCGTTACTATTACATGGAAAATTTCAAATTCCTCGTCTGTGACGATAGCGTTCTTCTGAATCACTTGGTTGTTAAGCGTAACGAGCGGAATTTATGTGGCGTTTCGCCATTCTGCGACCTGGTTGCCGTCCACGGGCGTAGTCGGAAATCTGGATTTGGCTTTCTCACCTCTCGCCGTTGTTCCTGCCGACGGCGAGTTGTATTTTTGCAGTTCTCCTGTTAGTTGATTTCTTTCCTCTCGGCATTGTTCCTGCCGGCGACTGGCTGTAATTTACAGTTTCTCGTTGTGGTTGATCTTCCTTGCTAGGCTGGTTGTTGTCGACGATATGAGGTAGATGTGTGGTTCCTTTAACTCATAGGCGTATAACGTTACCCTTACTTCGTATGATGCCATAATTGTTAGATTCCGCGATTAAAATTTTGACAAGGAATTGATGGTACCGAATTTTTGAATTTGAAATAATTCAGTTAAAGTACAGCACAAAATGAACATTAAAGTAAATAAACCGAGGGTTACATATTAAAGTTGGGCACCATACAAGCAACATCACGTTATAAGACTTAGGAAAGCATCTAGCTGGATCCTGCGCTTCGTATAGTAGAAGCTGGAAATGATAACTTTTACGTCGTATTTAATACGTGAATGTTCGAGATACTTTCCGTAGGGGATCAATCTTCAGACTGTTCACTTCGCTTTTCATTGTTGTGTGACAGTGGGTGGAACATGAAGTTACTGGTAATGATAAAATAATTTTAAAAAAATGATCGGACTTCATGAAATTACAAAAGAAATAACTGCAGGTTCTAAAACCAAGCAAATTATTGTATAAGGATGATTGATTGATTGAAATTTTGCAGATAATGCGAAGCGATTGTAATGGCGTCTGATCATTAAAATATTACGGATGGTGAGGTGCTGAAAAACATTAAGAAATTAAATGTTTGACGTGGAGAAGTTTGATTTAAATGAAAACCAAAGAGAGGGAATGCTTTTAAATTTAAATAACATATTTTCAGCAACAGCTTGCATTGTTCTTACTTACATGAGTGGATACAGGTATTAAAGACGTCTTCACGCTTGAGATACAAACAACAGAGTGAGTAAAACTACTATCACGGTTCCGTATTCTCGCTTATTCGGAAGTAAAAAAATGACGAACGAAATTAAATTAGTTGCATTGCGAGTCAGTGTATCGTTACAGACGTACCACACCTGGTCAAGGAAAGTAAAAGGCGAGAGTTTAATTTCGAAGCATCACCGACATTTCTTTTAAAATTTATTTATATTGTCTAAGTTATTAATTCTGTTGATTCTTCTACACTACTGAGATATTGTTAACCTGTCAAAACTACACCTTTGTTCATCAGTTTGAAATCCAGATACTTTACTGTTTTTTTTGTTTGTTTTTTTTTTGTTTTGTTTTTTTTAAATCTGTAATTGTTAAGGGGACTCTTATAATGTAAATTTATGTTATTCAAGTTACTAATTCTTCACCTGTTAAAAACTAGCCCCGCCCCCTTTCTTTATCAGTCCGAAATTTGGAGACTTTACTGTATTTAACGGGGAAACATCGGGGATTTCCTGTATAATTTGTTGTGTTAATTATGTCTTTAATGCTGTTGATTGAATCATCAATAAAAGGCATTATGTTGTATTTCACCAATGAAAGTATTTATCAGTACCAACCTTGTGTTGTTTACACGCTTATTGAACTTGGTTGGTGATATAAGATTAAGCTTGTTTCGAAATCTCGGGTACCAATTATATGGGATGAAGAGAGGTTCCTTCTAAATATGTAGAAGTGTAAATTAATCAGAAAAATCTGTCCTGTAATATTCGACCACAATGTCACTTAAATATCTAGGGATATCGATGCAAAGTAGCAAGGAATGCAACTTACACTTCAGGTTGATTTTAGGGAAGGCGAAAGGTCAGCCTCAATTCATTTGGTAAACCCTACAGAAATATAGCATAACTGTAAAACATACCGTAATGTGACACTTTTTTCAGTATTGCTCAAGTGTGTGGCAAAGGGACATTAGGACTCGACAGAAACTGTACGGTAATCATTTTCTCCCATTCTATGTGTTTATGGAGCAGGAACAAACGTGAATTAATCGCCGCTCCACTTACTATTTTCGAAGAGTTTGATGTCCACAGAATCGATTTTGGACTATATATTAGGTCAGTATCAAGTGTAACTGAAACAAAAGTTACATGATTTATAATATGATCGGTATATGAAGCTTTTACATAAGAGATGAAAGCCACGCTTATACATCTATGTACAGGACAGGTAATTGTACTGATATAAGTACTTTCATCTATATACATACTAAAATATACTAAAAGCAAGGGTGGTACCCCTTCGACCGCCATCTATTAAGGTTTTGTTTTAGTGGTGCAAGGGTTAGTTGTGAAGAAATCGTCGTGGCTTCTGTTCAACACGCCAGTTCCCAAACCTGCAAGACGACTTTTCATGGGCATTTCAATGTTACCTTGAGTGAACCTTCGGACGATGTGTACACTTCATTTCATAAGAATCTAATAATGGAAATAATATCCCTGTTTAAAAAATTATATAAAATGATCTCGTTTTCATGTTCCGCAGAACTAACATGTATCGTTTATATTAGATAGGAAACACGAATTTACTGACTTAACTGTCTAATTTTGATGCTTATTCAATACGTCTGATACCGTTTTTATACGCCAAATGCTGATTATTCCTAAAAATTTTCCATTTCGCATTATACAATTGCCGGTAAGCTTTTGTTATTCCATGAACATAAACGAAACGCAGGGCGATGAACTGTGGAAAGTTACTGTGGACAGTCAAAAGTTCTGATGCTGAAAGATTAGTAAATAGACAGTGTACGATGATATGTGAAAGTTAATTTTTGTGTGCATCCACATACAATAAGGTCAAGATTACTTACTTTTGAAGCAGAATCACGTTAAGTCAACAACAGTTACGGACGTGCACCCTCTTAACACGGAGAAACTGACAGAAGAACTAAATCACTATCAGTGATGCAGTGTACCATTTGCTTTTTCACTCATAGAACAGTAACTATAGCATGACAACATTAGTTGACTAAACAATTTTCTTTCGCAAAGAACTGTAGAATATTAAATCGTCCCATTCAAGTACGTATTATCCAAATGTTAATTGTAGCCTTGTGCTACAAGTTTCTATCATTTTTTGTTCATTTTCAGGCTTTCTTACGCGCATATCATCAACATAAAATGTTTGCTTACAGTTCATTGCTGGGTAGCGTACAGCAGGGTAGGACAGTAGGGGCCAGAATTCAATTTCCTCTCACGTTCTTTCCTCCGGGTGGCATGCTGTGCCTTGCTACAGGCTGTCATTCAAATCATAACAATTTTGGCGTAGCAGAGCTTCATTTGTATCCTTTCTTCTTGATGGAACTGTTGTGAAGCATTATATCACGGCACTCTTTATTTCTATTATATTCAGAGACCAATATTGTGACTGTCTTCATAATTAGTATCAAAATAAATAGTGCAACAATGTAATGCTACTCAACAGCTCCGAACATCAACGAAGTAAACAAGCGAATCTGTGTAACGCCAGTTGTCACAATGTAAAAATGTCCGAACGATTTGTTTCGGGCCTACATTAGCCCATTCTCAAGTCATAAAAGGATAAAGCCAAGGAAAACGTTAATTAAAACGAAAACACTAAGACCTTAAATACGATCCATGTCAATATAACAAAGTATGCTCACCCTAGACAGGCTTACCTTGAATTCTAAAACATATCTGCCCTAAGGCAACGTCAAGCGTAAAATGTTTGCGGCATATGCGCCATGTCACCAGACAAACATTCCTCACCGTACACCATGTTTCTAGTTGGGGGTACAGTTGTGGACTGTTAACTGTCTGCTATATCAGAGATAGTCCAAACGCTACCTTTTGTGTCCCAACTTCGTCGCCGCTTTTGTGTCCCAGCCTCGTCGTAGGTGTCGGTGGCCGAGTGGAATAAGACCGACACAGGAATAAGGATAGCCCGCTGGTGCAGGTACGGAGGGGAGCAGCCAGAAACTATAAACACTAGAGTAAATTAGAAAGAGATATATATTGCACAGAATGTAACAATACTTAACTTTTACATAGTACTGCAGAATGTTGATACATAGTTGTTAGAGGCCTGCCTAGTGCCTGTACGATAGCAAAGTCTTCACTGGTGCCTATCGGATTCCGAAGTCTTTACTCGTTGCTATCTCAGTCCGAAGTGGCAAGTGACCGATGTCTTTCCGTGGTGGCCACGAGCGGGGTTGCAGCAGAGGGCGCTCGTGGCTGTCGTGAGAACGCCGCGCCGTGTGTGCATGGCGGCGCGCGGCGAAAGTAGGTGGCGCGCATTTTGTACTTGTGCGACACCACACCCCTCTCCCCCAAACCGCCGCGCCGTCGTGGCGTAGGGCTGAGGGCCACGGCGACGGCACTGGGAGGAGGGCCTGGGCGGGGGCGTTACTGGTGGGACGGGCGTCGTAGCTGAGGCTGGGATCGAGACGCCGTCCGCGCCCCGGCATCCGCCTTGCGATCCTCCAGGGAACCCGCCGAAACCTGGGGAAGGGCGCCCGCCCCCGCCCAGAGGGAGCAGGTCATCTTCTTCTGAGGTGCGTGGCCCAAGCGGGGGGGGGGGGGGGGCGCACGGTCCCGGAGTCCCTCTCGGTGACGCTGTCATCTGCGGCGGCGACGGCGGCGGCGACGGCGGCGGCGGCGACGGCGGCGGCGACGACTGCGTCGGCGGTACGTCGACGTCCATAGGGATCTCGTAGTCTGGGGACGAACGATGTGGTTGTGCTCCCTGCCGGTGAACTGGGTCTGGAATCAAGAAACCGGAGACAGGATCGCGCGGCCTATGCAGACGCAATTGGTTTGCGTGGCGCCGCAGCTCCGACCCTGTGGAAGAACGTACAACATACATATTGCGACCGAGCACGCGCTGAATGATGCCCGGCATCCATAGTTTCTTCTTGTTTCCAGCAAACACCCTGTACAGCACCGGCGTGGAAACCTGAAAACGCGTAGCGCCATACGAACCGACTCGGTGCGTGGGAGGCTGCAGCAGGTGAAGGAGAGTGCGGTGACGGCGGCCGTGTAGCAGCTCGGCAGGAGACGGGCCGTCACGTGGCATGCACCGATACGTAGACAGGAAAATTTGAAGAGCTTGCTGCCTGGAGTGCTGACCTTTCATCTTTTCCATGTGAGACTTGAATGTTCGAACGAAACGTTCTGCTCCACCATTGGACTGAGGGTGAAAAGGTGCGGTGGTGATATGCTGAATGCCATTCACACGGCAAAATTGTTGAAATTCCGCACTAACAAACTGAGGTCCATTGTCACTGACGATAGCTTCAGGCAAACCTTCGATGCAAAACACAGATGTTAAGGCACTGATTGTACTAGACGCCGTCGTTGAGTTCATGGCAATCACAAAAGGAAACTTGCTGAAAGCGTCTACAACAATTAACCAGCGCGTATTCCAGAAAGGTCCGGCAAAGTCAATGTGTAAACGTTGCCATGGTCCCTTGGGGCGTGGCCAGTCTGAGAAACGCTGTGGAGGAGCCGCCTGATGCTCCGCACAAACTGTACACTGTGATGTCATGCTCTCTATCTGAGCGTCCATACCAACCCAGGTACAATGACGTCTGGCCAGTTGCTTTGTCCTAACAATGCCCCAATGTCCTTGATGCAGGAGGCGTAACACTTCTCGTTGCAGGGAACGAGGAACAATAACTCTTGCTTGTTCGTTGTCGGTATGCAACAACAGTACACCCTGACTTAAAGATAATGCATGACGTTGTGCAAAATAACGTCGAACCAGAGGCCGATCAATGTCTTTGGCTCTGGCAGGCCACCCTGAGCGAACAAAACGTGCTACCACACTTAGGTCTGCATCCGCAGCTGTTTCCTGTGCAACCCGACGAGAGTTCAAAGGAAAGTCTGCGACAGCGGAAGCATCTATGGAGTCTATCTGACAACATGCCATTTCTGAAGAATCAAATGATACATCCTGGCCAACCCGAAGTCGGGAAAGTGTGTCCGAGTTAGCATGTTTAGTGGTAGGTCGGTACAAAATCTCATACTGATAATTAGACAATATCAAGGACCATCTCTGAAGCTTTTGTGCCGTACGGGGCGGAATCGGCTTTGTGGGTGAGAACAACGACGTGAGAGGCTTGTGGTCTGTCAACAAATAGAATTTTCTGCCATAGAGATAATGATGAAACTTTGTGACGCCGTAAATGATTGCTAAGGCCTCCTTTTCTATCTGACTGTAATTCTGTTGCGTTGGCGTCAGTAGCTTGGATGCAAAGGCAATAGGACGATCGTAAGAACCAATACGATGCGACAGAACGGCACCCAGACCGTACGACGAGGCGTCAACTGCTAACACTACAGGCTTCTGTGGGTCAAAGGGAATCAAACATGCATCACTGAGTAGTGCAGACTTTAGTTTGTCAAAGGCAACCTGACAATCTTTAGACCATACAAAAGGAACATTCTTCCTACGTAAGTGATGCAGTGGAGCTGCAATCTGAGAGGCATTGGGAATAAATCTGAAATAATAGTTAAGCTTTCCCATTACTGCTTGCAATTCATGCACATTCTTAGGAGGAGGCAAGTCTTTGATTGCTCGAAGATGTGACTGTAAGGGATGTATTCCTTGGGCATTAATCACATGGCCTAGGTACTCTATTTCAGTTTGAAAAAACGAACACTTTGTTTTATTACAACGTAGACCTGCTGCAGTCAAAACTTTGAAAAGGCACTCCAGGTTTGCTAAATGTTCTTCAACTGTACGTCCGGATACCACAATGTCATCTAAATAGTTCGAGCAACAAGGTACCGAAACTGTCAGCTGTTCCAAAAAACGCTGAAAAATTGCAGGGGCGGAAGAACTGCCAAAGGGTAGGCGTTGAAATTGAAAAAGGCCCATGTGAGTATTAATGACGAAAAACTTTTTTGACTCGTCATCAAGTGGAATCTGTAAGTATGCCTCTGCTAAATCAATCTTAGAAAAGAAACAAGACTGTCCTAATTTGTCCATTAGTTCGTCCGGTCTGGGCAGGGGATAAGTGTCTACAATTGTTTGACTGTTCACTGTTGATTTGAAGTCCGCACAGAGACGAAGTTTTCCTGACGGCTTGAGTATAATTACTATAGGCGAGGCCCACTGACTCGCAGAAACAGCAGAAATCACCCCACTATCTTGCCAACGTTTAAGTTCTTCGGCAACTGTATCACGCAAGGCGATAGGCACTGGTCTAGCTTTACGAAATTTTGGAACTGCAGATTCTTTTAAAGTTACATGTGCCACGAAGTCTTTTGCACAACCTAGTTCCGGCGAAAACAAGTCACTGTATTTGTCACACAATGCATTGATTTTATCCTGAGGCACTATTGACGAAATTTGAAGCACATCTCTTTGAATTGATAAACCAAACAAGTCAAAAGAATCTAGTCCAAAAATGTTCTGTGTCGATTTGGCCTGAAGAACTACAAAAGCAACTGTTTTTGTTACACCTTGAAAAGAGGCGGGCAGGCTACACGTTCCTAGCACGGGAATATTTTGACCTGTATAAGCTGTTAACACTTGCTGTGACGGCGACAATTTTGGCGAACCCAGAAGTTCATAAGTATCTTTATTAATTAATGTGACAGAGTAACCAGTATCAAGCTGAAATTTCACACTCTTATATTCTATAGATAGAGTGACAAAAAAGTTTTTGCTTGTGGCGCTCGACAGGTGCGCGAATGTGGGCAACGTCTGCTACGGTTTGTTTGCTGCACTTGCGCGGGCCGCGTAGTGAAGGAAGCGGCGCAGACTCGGCACGCGGCGGATTAACAACACTGCCACTAGATGGCACTACCGCCGGATCGGCGTCCTCGCAAGCCTGCGAAGCTACTACAGATTTACTAACTACTGCACTAAACTTTTGAGTAGCTACAACAAGTCTACGGTCACTATCTACACAGTACTGGGCACTTTTACAATGAGCAGTTGCAGAAGGCACTATTTTCACTACAGGAATGCACTGTTCATAGTCATTTTGCTTGTCCCTAACCCTTTTCCGTTGCACTGTTTTACGCGCTCGTCGGCGCTTGCTACGTGGTGCACTATATAGTTTTGCCATAGGCGCCGAACTGCTTTCTTGCAATTGAGATCCAAGGAAAGCACTGTTCAGTTCCACAGCCCGTATAACATTTACAGAATGAACTGTTCTCGCACTTTGCGAAGCACTGTTTCTAACGTTACTGTTCTTTGAGTTTTTAATTTGCATACACACAGACTGCACATGTCCCGATTTGCCACATTGATAACAGGTTGCGTTGCGACTAGGGCAATGAGCACGCTTGTGGCGAGACACACACTGGGGGCAAGATTTACGTACATTTTTCTGAAATGAGCGTTGGCGCCCTTTATTCAAATCACTGTTTCTAATACGACGGGGCGACCTTTGTGTCGCACTTTTACACTGGCTACTGTTCACTGTCTGTTCAGCACGGCCGGTAGAAAAATAAGAATCACTAGTGCTATACTGAGAACTACGGCTAGGAAAGCGTCCGTTGCGGCGCACTGAATTTACACTGTGGCGTTGCATTTCTACATCTGCTAAGTCAAAAGTATCATGCGCTTCTATAAGCTGCAGTACACTGTCTAATGAGGGGTCAGACTGTTTCAGAATTGCTGCTCTAATTCTGGGATCCTGAATGTTCTGCGTAATCGCATCCCTCAACATCACGTCACTATAAGAAAGTCCACAAGAGCAAGTAAATTTACATTGGCGGGTTAAGCCCTTCAATTCCGTAATCCACTCTTGGTGTGACTGCTGCGGTAATTTTTTAAGTCTGAAAAATCGGTATCGTGCAGCGGCTACAAGAACTTTTCTCTCATAATGAGCATTCAGTGCATCTACAATTTGTTCAAAGTCTACATCACGAGGAGATGCGAGAGGGAAAAGTTTTTGCAATAGTACGAACGTCTGGGGGCCCACAATCGATAAGAAAAGGTTCTTCACTCTCTGACCTGTAATTTGATGAGCCGCGACGAGTTCTTGAAACTGTGCAAAATAGTCGCTCCATTCTTCCTCACGTTCGTTGTACTGGCGAAATGTAGGAAGCGGTGTAGCGGCAGGTGTGGGCTGCTGATGTGACGGCTGTTGTTGTTGGTGAGCAGCCTGTGCCGTCAACTGCGACACGGCCTGCAGTAGTTGAGTGATTTGCGCCGTCTGTAAGTGAATAATTTCCATTAAGTTTGGGTTCGGGGTAGTGGCCATGCTGACCGATTGGGCGCCGCGCATACAAGTAAATATAACAAAACACAAATGCAATATGAAAGAGGACGCGCTGCCACAAAAAAGTCCACAAAACACGTAACTGAATATATTCCCCCAAAAATCTTATAATAAGGGTGGGTGGGCGGGAGCAATTTCTGCGTGCTCCGACTGCTGCTGTCTGGCTGCTGGTCCACGGTTCGTGTATCACTCCTCGTCGCCACTTTTGTGTCCCAACTTCGTCGCCGCTTTTGTGTCCCAGCCTCGTCGTACGTGTCGGTGGCCGAGTGGAATGAGACCGACACAGGAATAAGGATAGCCCGCTGGTGCAGGTACGGAGGGGAGCAGCCAGAAACTATAAACACTAGATTAAATTAGAAAGAGATATATATTGTTCAGAATGTAACAATACTTAACTTTTACATAGTACTGCAGAATGTTGATACATAGTTGTTAGAGGCCTGCCTAGTGCCTGTACGATAGCAAAGTCTTCACTGGTGCCTATCGGATTCCGAAGTCTTTACTCGTTGCTATCTCAGTCCGAAGTGGCAAGTGACCGATGTCTTTCCGTGGTGGCCACGAGCGGGGTTGCAGCAGAGGGCGCTCGTGGCTGTCGTGAGAACGCCGCGCCGTGCGTGCATGGCGGCGCGCGGCGAAAGTAGGTGGCGCGCACTTTGTACTTGTGCGATACCACACTACCCACTACCAAAGATAAACCTACCATAAGGCTACTATCGAAAGTAAACCCGTCTAAAAACACAAATTTAAAATGTGTCCAAAAAACTTCCAACAGTAAATCAGCCAACCCCAATCCCAAGGAACCGAATGCGAGGGGGGGAGTTTCACTGTTTATCGAGAAGGACATTACCAAAATGACACCAGAAATGTCCTTTAGACAATTCTGACTGTTCATTTAATATGCTATTTGGTTCTTTTCTTAATGCAGGTTAGACAGCAACCATCCCTTATCCTCATAATGTATTGGCCTCATACTGCTATTAATATTGCCCAACGAATGCCGTTCATTATTTAGATGCTTCGCCACCGGCGAAGAGCCATTCTCCACGTTGTTATGCTCTTTAAATCGAATTTTAAAATTCCTACCAGTCTGTCCCACGTATTTCATTTCACAATCGAAACATTTCAGTTCATAAACTCCCGTTTTTCTCGGGTCAACTAGTATTGGCCCACTTTAGGTTACGGTAGTAACACTAAAAGTGGGCCCTTGCGATCGTTTTTTGACAGCTCGAAATTTAAATAAAAATAACGGCTTAACAGTTCGTCTGACACGAAAATTGAATGATCTAATTTGTAGAGGAGAAAATTCTCTACAGCTTTGCTCTCTTATGTTTTTTTTTTTTTTTTTTTTTTTTTTTTTTTTTTTTTTTTTTTTTTTTCATATCTCGTATCGTTTCAGAGATATTTGCAAAAATAACGGCGATTTTGGGATGTATGTCTGTCTGTCCGTCTGTCAGCCTATCCGTAACGTGTTCCCACTTTTTAAGACGAACCGTTCAACCGATCAGCACCAAATTTTACAGACATAATTGTAGGCCGCCAGAGACCAGAACCTCCCTTTTTCAAATTTTTTGGACAAAAAAATACGACAGTAATACCAGAAAAAGCCGTTTGTAATATAACTGTAATATCAAACGAACCGTTCATCTGACACGAAAATTGAATAACTTAATTGGTACAGGGGAAAAGTCTCTACAACTTCGCTCTATTATGTTTTTTTCATATCTTGCATCGTTGCAGAGATATTTGCAAAAATAACGGAGATTTGACACCCTCCATGATTTTACGAAAACCACCCGTTCGCAGATATCACGTGACAATCCACGCCCAGAACTCTCTCTGTCATACGCCATCTTGTGTTGCGTATTTGATAATTTTCTTATTATAACTTACACGTTGTTATTTCAAATCAACGGCGCACTGAAGAATTAACAAAAACACGTCGTTCTTCGTACTAAAAATGAGAATCTAGTGTCTAAAAATACCACATTAGCATCAGTTGACAACTGCCATCAGTAGTACGATAATTAAGGGCGAAATTTTTAACTGTTCGCCGTAGTGTAGTAGGCAGCGTGTTGAATTGTGATGCACATGGTCCGTGGTTCAGGACCCGCCACTACCAAAAAAATTTTTCTTCTTTTTTCCTAAAAGGGTGACGTGTTGGGTGCATAAATATTATCACAATAGTAGTCGTCATCATATTGAAACGATACTATAGTATCATTCCATTAAATCCTTGTATACTACAGTGTACGTTACATTCATGTGATTATCCTTTCGTAAAAGTGTGCTTGGCCTTTAGTGCCACTGTAATGGGGGATGTACTAGGTGGAGACAAGAATGCTTTATTATTTATTAAAATTGTTATTGCAGGACAAATAAGTGATCGCCGCTCACATAAGGAGCTTTGCTCCACAGTACCCAACTCCTCTTATACCCTATGTGATTGTGTGTGTGAGGGTCTGTAAGTGTGCATGAAGCCGCGGCTGGGAAGGCAGAGATTCAGAACACTTGGTAGGTTTGCCAACTTTAGTTTTGGGGTGTGGCAGAGAGGTTTCCTTGGGGATGAGATGGTCAAGTGGCTGCGACTTGCGAGTTCCTTCAAAATTCGGAGGTTGGCAGAATGTCCCGTTAGATTACAAGCCAATGAGGGCGCGGCTACTCGCGAACTGGAACGGGAGGATCGGTTAGGACGGGGAGCGGCCAAGAGAGGGAGAACGTTTCCGGCTGTCGAAGAGGAAGGATGTGAGTATGGTGGCCTCTGTGGTAAAGTATCAGGAACTGTGTTGATTGTGTTAATTCTGTCTGTATTTCAGCGGGGAAATGATTTTGTATGATGGGAATGTTGTGCATAGCTACGTGGGTGCAGTATGAGAGAGTAAAGAATGTACGGTATGAATGTAAGGTTACGATCCCTGTCTCAATCCATTGGTGATACATTTAGTGACTGAATATTTTGTATGTTTGGCTTTAAAATGATGATAGAGAGATGTACAGTGAATTTAATAAACTTGTGTAAATAGTTAAACATTTTGTCTCTAGTTGTTTTTATGAAATCCTGAGTCCCATTTATGCTTAATTAATGATTAAAAAGAGAGTGAGAATATTTAATGGGGAATTGGGAGAATATAAATGGGGGAATTTCATCTAGTAAGGGAACTGCCACCGGTATGCTATCAGTTGGTGCAGTCTTTTGTGTGTAAAAAGTCGTTATCCGTTGCAATACAATTTTATCAGGGCAATAATATCTGCTTTTAACACCGTAAATAATCAGTGAGCAAGGCGGCTACTGGTAGGAAGCGGAGGGTGGTTAACTTACAATATCACTATAATTTTTTATTATTTACATTATTATTTTTGTCCGAAATGTTTACAAAAATTTATAAAACTACAAATTTAAAGTGGGCCGTAAAACACGTCAGTGCGATTTTTTTTAACTTCGAAACATTCTCGTCTGAGTGAAGCGCTATTAGCATTTTCAGAACCTCGTGAAATGTGTGAGAGGATTGCTAAAGGAACGTGTTTGCAGCGGGCTGGGCAGTGCCGGGCGGGACAGGATGAAGGAGAGGGCGGGGGTGGATCCCGTAATGGAATTAGGAGGGCGCTTGCCTCTAATTACTGCGGACGCCAGAGGGCGGCCAAGTGTGTGTTCACGCCAGACACCGGACACGGCCCCACCGCCTGCGCGATTGCTGCCGCCGTGGCACGCGAGCAGTGCGGGCTGCCTGCTGTCAGGCGTCAAGCCGACCACCTTGGATTCCGAGTCGCGAAGAGTGTACGACCTGATATGAAACGTTTCTTTGCAACCGTTAAACTTAAAAATTCTGAAATTCTGACAGCCGTTTTCAACATGTATCTGTAGATAATATAGAAGTTTTCTGGGTGTTGCACCGCGTCATGTTTTAAAAGTAATAAACCGATGTTTCGGCCAACGTTACAGTGGCCTTCATCTGGGTATACTGATGTGAGCTGGTTGTTACTATATTTTATACTAGCTGAAAATCCGGCGTTGCCCGGTTATTTATTTATTTATTCGAACCTTGAGTTAGTACTTTTCCTATCCACTCTCTCTCTCTCTCTCTCTCTCTCTCTCTCTCTCTCTCTCTCTGTCCATCTCCTTTTTTTCTAAAAACATGTTACATTTATCAGAGAATATACAGGAAATCACGGGTAAAAATACACTCGTTTTAAAGAATCCAATCACGAAATTCAATAATAATGATTGTAATAATATCACAGATGAATCACTTAATGTAATGCGCGAAACGTCAAATCGATTTTTTTTTAATGTGATGTATTAAAAGAAATTTCTTTTTTACTGCATTATTTATTTATTCTTATTTCCTTATTTGTAGCCGCGGTGGAGTAACCGAGCGGTCTAAAGCGTCTCGCTGCGGAGCGCGCGGTTGCTCGCCGTGGAGGTTCGAGTCGTCCCTGGGGCATGGGTGTGTGTGTTTGTCCTTACGTTAGTTTACCTAGGTTTAAGTAGTTTGTAAGCTACGGACTGATGACCACGCAGTTTGGTTCGATAGATTTACAAGCATTTGAACATTTAGTTGATTGGGAGAACAGGACGCAATGTGCATAATTCTACCTTTGCCGAGCATTTGCTTCTATCCGATCATAGATTTACAAACATTTGAACATTTGAACCTTATTCGTATGCTTATCCTTACAGAGAAAGAGCTGAAGACATTGTAGCACGCATAGACCAAAAATGTGGTATGTGGCATCACGTTTCGCTGTACGTAACCTCCTAGCTATAGAGTCGCAAACGTCATCGCTGGCCTTCAGTCCGAATTTTTTTATAATTTGACGACTTTCAACCACCATATCTTCCACCCCCTCATAGCTGTCGGCATGGAACTGCTATGGTGTACAACGGGAGACTTTGGACAACAATTACACACACACCATTCGTTTGCGTTGTGTAGTTTTCGCAGCAGAGCTAAATACTAACACAAACACACGTAGAATTTTACATACACCGATAACTTTCCATCCCAATATACTCCACCCTTTTATCATTATCAACCCTCAAGCAACATTGCAACCATTAAAACAATTTTCAAAGAGTAAATATAATTTTCAAAGAATCATTCTTGTTCCGCATTTCGCTTTATATTCTTCAAATTACTAAATATCTATCAGATCGCTATAAAACCGTGCCTAAAACCTTGCTCAGGTATAAATTAGTAACTGTACAAATATTTAAGTCGCTGCGTCTTGTTGTTTGGACGTGGTAAGCGTACACCGAACAGACGTTCACATTAATATATATATATATATATATATATATATATATATATATATATATATATATATATATAGCTATCCGATCGCCATAAAACCGTGCCTAAAGCCTTCCCCGGGTAGACATTAGTAACTGTACAAATTTTTAGCTCTTTATGTCTTGTGGTTCAGACGTGATAAACATACACCGAACAGACAGTCACATTTATAGATATAGATTTACTGTCAACTAGGCATTACGTCATAATTTTTAAAATCACCGATGTTATTGGAAGTTCATTATGATAGGATGCTGAAATGGAGGTAGTTGGGGTTAGCCGTTGTCTATTTCTTCTTGTATAGCGAGACATGATTGGTGTTCATCGGCGAATAGGGTGAGGGCTTCCGTTTCTCTCCTGCTGGCCGTGGGCCGCGCGGCGACAGTTGCTTACTAGTGACGCTCGCGTGTTGTGTTGTCAGTGCGGCCTATTTCGCTGTGATGGCTTATAGCCTGTAGGGGTCAAACCTGAGTTCATCTTCCCTGTTCATGTTATTAGGATTTTAATTTCTTTGGCTTCCCGTATCTTGCGTATAACCATCCCTGGTTGCTTGGCGAGTATTCTGGCATCGTTACATTTTTTCTCTTTGCTGCAATTTTGCTGGCGTTCGGCTACTGCAGATTTATTGTGTTGGCCTAATCGAAAGTAGCGTTCATGTTCGCGTATGCGCGTTGCCACTGCCGTACCTGTCCCACCTATGTATACTTCCTCACACTCGCATTCCACCTTGTATACTCCTGCAGCAGGTAGTGCCTCTATCATGTCCTTTTTGGAGCCAAGTACATCCTGGATCTTGAGACTACTAAAGAAGAAAGACTGGATACCAACCCGGCGAAGATATTTAGCAATCCGATCTGTGACTTTTTTTACATACGGTAAGCGTGCTGCTGGCTGCTTTTTATCGACTTCCTGCCTACTACGGTTTGTTTTATTTGTGTCCATGGCGGTATGAATCACTCTGTGGTTATAGCCAACCCCCACTCGCTCCACCTCAACATCCTATCATAATAAAGCTTCCATTCTTCCGCCAAAAACCACCAATAAAATCGTTGATTTTAAAAATTATGACGTAATGTCTAATTGACAGTAAACATAATATAGTAACAACCAGCTCACATCAGTATACCCAGATGAAGGCCACTGTAACGTTGACCGAAACGTCAGTTATTAAAGTAATAGCCTTCTTAGAACATGACGCAGTACAACACCCAGAAAACGTATATGTTATCTGACCTATGCAATTATAACTTGTACCTGTAGCTTTCTGTAATGTAGATAGTGTTTTTTTCTTCTTTTGTTGTAGTAGGGAAGGGAAAGGAAGGGCAATAAATGTACTAGGTGAATATGTTATAAGGACAAGGAGTGAAAGAGGTCGCCTGTTAGGATTTTGTACAGATCACAATATAACAATCACAAGCACTTGGTTTAAGCATCATGAAAGATGGTTGTATACGTGGAAGAGACCAAGGGACACTGGAACGTACCAGATTGACTTTATAATGGTAAGGCATATGTTCATAAATCAGTTTGTAACTGTAAGACGTATCGAAGAACTGATATAGTGTCTGACCATAACTTTGATTATAAATTGTTGATTAAAACTTAAGAAACTGGAAAAACTTGAAAATAATAACTGTCTTGACCACAATTGCGCTTTGTTAGGGCCTTACGCGTTTCGACATACATTATCAAAGGCTAAACTCTATTAAAATTAGAAAGTTTTTAATTTTTTAATAGACTGTTAATCGAATTTTGCCTCTGATAATGACATATGTCGAAACGAGTAAGGCCTAATAAAGTGCAGTTGTGGTCAAGATAGTTAATGTTATTTTCCAGCGCATCAAAATGGGCACCACGTCTCACAAACGTCTAACGCAGACATCAAGGAAACTGGAAAGTTAGAAAGTAAGGAGATGCAACCTGGATAAATTAAAGGAACCAGATGTTGTCGAATGTTTCAGAGGGAGTATTACGCAACGATTGATCGAAACGAGGGAAAAGTATTACAGTGCAAGAAGAGTAATTAGTTTAGAGAGATAGAGTAGTAAAGGCCGCAAAGGATCATATAGGTAGAAGGACAAGGCTTATTATAATTTCCTGGATAACAGAGGAGATAGTCAACTCATGAAAGGAGAAAATATAAAAATGCAGCAAGTGATACAGGCAAATGGAAGTACAGGCGGATGAAAACTGACACTGACAGAAAGTGCAGACACGCTAAGGAGGAGTGCCTGGTGGATAAATGCCAGATTGTAGAAGAATATATAACTAGGGGAAAGATAGACACCTCCTACAGGAAACTAAAAGAATGTTTGGTGATAAGGAAAGCAGCTTCATAAATATTAAGAAGTCAGATGGAAAACCAGTACTGCGCAGAGAAGGGAAATCTGAGAGGTGGAAGGAGCATATGAGAGACTATTCAAAGGAAATGGCCTTGAAAGTACTAGTACAGAAAGGGAAGAGGAAGCAGAGAAAGATGATACAGGAGATACGATATTACGAGAAGAATTCACGGTGAGATTGGAGTCGAAGAAAGATCCCTGGGGTAGATAACCGAACTGCCGATATCATTGAGAGAGCCAGTCAAGAAGAAATGATGTTCAGAAGAAGTGCAGGAGAAAGAAAGATACCGCCTACAGGAATGAAAAAGAAAACAGCTGCATGCAGAGGTTTCCACAGGGGTGGGGTCATGACGCAAACTGCGTCATTGAAATTTCCGGGGCGGGGGCGCTGTAAAATTAGTACTTATGAGCAGCCTGGGGGGTCTTTTTAAAGCAATTTACAGAACGTGAAATAAAATTAATTTCAATATTAAAATGGTAAAAAAGGACCTAATAAGCGCGCGCGCACGCGCTTGTGTGTGTGTGTGTGTGTGTGTGTTTGTGTGTAGAGGGGAGGGGCTTGGTCGCACTTAGGGGAGGGGGATGAGTAATAGGCCAAGGGAGGGGGCACCTGTGGCCCATCAATATCGAGAGCTCAGATAGAAAATCAGAACTAAGCGGGGAGAAACCCGAAAGGTAGAAGCAATGTATAGAGGGCCTATGTGAGGAAATGAAGGCAGTTTGTAGGAAGGGACGAGGAAGTAGATGTAGATGAGATAAGAAATACGATACTAAGAGAAGAACTTGAAAGAGAAACGAAAGATCTAAGTTGAAATAAGGCCCCTGGAGTAGAGGATATTCCCCTTGAGATGCCGACATCGTTGGAAGAGCAAATTATAAAGAAAGTTTTCCATCGGCCTTGCAAGATGTATGAGACAGGCGAAATACGCTCTAGCATCAAGAAAAGTATAACATTCCTAATTCAAAAGAAAGGAAGTACAGACAAGTGTGAAACTTACTGAGGTTATTATTGCAACATATTATCACGAATTAAAGATGAATAGAAAAACTGATAGAATTCGTCGAGAATGATTAATTTTTATTTAGGAGAAAAATAGGAATACGTCAGGTGATGCATTACGACTTATCTAAGAAAGTAAGTTAAGGAAAGGAGATTTGGAGAAAAATTTTGACAATTTTGACTGGAATACGCTCTTTCAAATTTAGAAAGTAGGGTACAGTAAAGGTAACGATAGGTTATATACAACTTGGACAAAAATCAGACTGCAGTTAAGAGTCGAAGGGCATGTAAAGGACATTGGTTGTTTAGGTAGTAAGACAGAGATGTAGCCTTTCCCTACGTTAGTCAATATGTATATTTAGAAATCTGTTAAGGATTGCAAGCAGAAATTTGAAAAATAAATTGAGAAAAATAGATACTTTGAGTTTTTCAGATGACAGAGGACCTGCAAGAGCAATTGAACGGAATGGACAGTGTCTTAATAGGAGGTTTTAGGATGAAGATTAACAAGAGCAAAGAATGGGAAGTAGGAAGTGTGTGATAGGGAATACAAATATATTCGAAGGCACAATTGCTTGTTGATTTTTTTTTTTTTTTTTTTTTTTTTTTTTTTTACTCTTTTAATGCTTCATATGTAAAGCAAAACCAGTTTCGACATACTACGCCGTCATTCTCAAGTGCTCCACATTAAGGAAAATTTATAAAAATACAACTCTAAGAAAATCTGATAATGCTTGAGGATTTGATTTGCAAATGAACTCATAAAAGTAATAGATGCGTTTCGTTACTTGGTTATCAAAATAAATTCTGGTGGCCGAAGTAAAGAGGATACAAAATGCAAAATTGTTATAGGAGGATAAGAATTTTTAAAGATGCGATATATATTAAAATCAAATATTAATTTAAATTTTATGAAATCCTTTGCGAAAGAATTTGTCTGTAGTGTACCAGCGTTCACGAGTGAGATATGGACAATATGCATTTCAGACACAAAGATGATTCAAAATTTTGAAATATGGTGTTACTGACGAATGCTGAATGTTAGATGGGTAGGCCACGTAACTAATGATGAAGTACTGATCGCAGTTGGGAAGAGTAGAAACTTTTTCCATACCTTGACTAAGAGTAGGTATCGGTTAGTGAAACACATTCTGAAACTTCCAAATAATCATCGTCGGTTCAGCATTGGAGAGAAGTGTGTGGAGTGATAAATGCAGAGGGGGACCAAGAAACGAATACAGTAAGTCATTTCAAAAGGATGTCGGTTGCCGTTCTTATCCAGAGACGAATACGCTTGCACAGTAGAGGGTAACGTGGACAGCTGCATTAAACGAACCTTCAGACTAAAGACCACAAGAACAACAAAGATATGGCATCGAGAAATTTTGCGAATGATAGCTCGCAATGAATCATTCATTTTGTGTGATAAGTACTTTTTATTACGCCGAAATATGGAAAAAAACTCTTCCGCAGCAGTGATTGTGTTAGGGGAAAGATACGTGCACACACACACACACACACACACACACACACACACACACACACACAATCGTTGGGAAGTATGGAATGAGCATGTTAACGTGTCCAGATCATTTGGGCATAGTAGCAGTGAATCACTCAACCACATGAGTAGCATTTAAAGGGGCAGAAATTCTGATAATTAATACCTGAAAAATATTCCTATTTGTAGAAGAAGCAACGTCAAACATATCGGGACTTGCGACTGGCCACAACTTAAGCAGTTTGAATCCGGAGAAAACACACACTTATGTTCGTATAAGCTGAATATTTTTCTTGTAGATAAGTAATGCACAAACAGTTGCTGTTGCCACAGATCCATCGCCTAGGTGCCTGACGGTGCGGCTTTACGTTGTAGGTAGAAAGTTCTTAATGTGTTGATTTCCACATTTCCTAAAAGCTAGGTAGGCTGCAATGTTTCCGGCTCTACGCTATTAGATCTTTTTTCTTAGGTTACGTCAACGTTCGCGTGTTCACAGCACCAGTTAATTACAATCTCTTTCGTGCATGAAGCATCCTAAGGGAGGAAGAAAGGAAGGGAAATTGTTGATTTAAGTTCCGTCGATATGGAGGTCTTTAGAAGCGGAGCACAGTCTCGGATTTTCTCAAGGGTGAAGAAAAAGAAAATCGTCTGTGCAAATAACGAACAATGTCAGCTTGAGCCTGGAGAGATTTAGGGTAATCGAGTTGAATGGACTAAGAATTTAGGCGTGGTCTTCCGGAATGTGAAGTAACCGCTGCGGTGCGTGTCTGAGACGCAAAGGAATCTGATGATTGTGCAATACTGACTCACCTATGAGGCCATTAGCTAATGCAGATTTAATTTATTTCAAGAAAAGAAGAGAAACACTATGAAATTCTGGAGTAACGGTCGAAGCTTCCGAATCTACAGATTGATTTGCATCGAATCTCGATGCTCTAATAGCATTCCAATTACGAGTTTTGAAGTGATAGCGGCATTTTATAAACACCGTGATTTCAAGAGTATACCTAAAAAGCGGAACAAAAAATCGTTCACCAGGTTGGCAACGCAATGTGAGCGAACAATACGTAAATTGAATGAATCGTGTGTGACTAGTTTTAGTGTAAATTACAAATTTACTTCATTGTCAAAAAAAATAAAAAATAAATAAAAAAATAGCTATCTTACTGTTTCTCTGAATGGAAGGAATGTGACTGTCGTTAAACATTTTTCGACTGTGGGATACATGTATGAGTGTTCATGTGCGAACAATAAAAAATGGGTAATTGAGGGGATTCGTAGGAGGAAGAAGTGTGTATTTGTGGGGGTTGGGGAGGGAGAGGTAACGTATTAAGTGTCAATAATAAATTGTGAACTTAATGTAAAAGGAATGTGTATAGCTATAATGCAATTGGTGACTCAATGAGGTGACTATGATGGAGGGAGGAAGGAATAATATATCCCCTGAGGTAACATGTTCTAGTGTAACTTAACATTCTCATTGTGATGCACAAAAACCAAACAAAAAATGAAGGATTTTATTAGGCAAGTGGTAAATACCGGGTGATGAAAAACAAAGTATGAATTTGAAAACTTAATAAATCACGGAATAATGTAGATAGAGAGGTAAAAATTGACACACATGCTTGGAATGAACTGGGGTTTTTAGAAAAAAAAGTTCAAAAAAGAGAAAAAAATGTTCAAAAAAGTTTCTTGCGTGCGTCGTTTGGTGATGATAGTGTGCTCATCCGCCACTTTCATCATGCTTGACCTCCCAGGTCCCTGTGCGATTATTGGCTTTGGGGTTACCTCAAGTCACAAGTGTATCGTGATCGACCGACATCTCTAGGGATTGTGAAAGACAACATCCGACGTCAATGCCTCACCATAACTCCGGACATGCTTTACAGTGCTGTTCACAACATTATTCCTCGACTACAGCTATTGTTGAGGAATTATGGTGAACATATAGAGCATTTTCTGTAAAGAACATAATTTTTGCTTTAATTTGTTAGGCTAATTATAGCTTTACTGATCAGATGAATCATCATCTGTAGGACTTTTTTAAAATTTTGTTTTCTTTTTTCGGTCTAATAAAACCCCATGTCATTCAAAGCATGTGTGTCAATTTTTACCTCTCTCTCTACATTATTCCGCGATTTATTAAGTTTTCAAATTTATACTGACTTTTTGATCAAACGGTATATATTTCATCTACATCTACATGGGATACTCTGCAAATCACATTGATGTGCCTGGCAGAGGGTTCATCGAACCACAATTGTACTATTTATCACCCATTCCATTCTCGAATAGCGCGCGGGAAGAAAGAACACCTGAATCTCTCTGTTCGAGCTCTGATTTCCCGTATTTTATTCTGATGATCATTTCTATCTATGTAAGTGGGAGTCAACAACATATTTTCGCATTCGGAGGAGAATGTTGGCGATTGGAGTTTCGCAAGTAGCCCACGCCGCAGCGATAAGCGCCGTTTTTGTAATGATTCCCATCCCAGATGCTGTATCAATTGCGTAACGCTGTCTCCCCTGTATCGTGACAATACGAAACGAGCTGCCCTTCTTTGGACTCTTTCGATGTCCTCCGTCAAACCCAACTGATAAGGATCCCACACTGGGCTGCAATACTCCAAAAATGGACGGACAAGCGTAGTGTATGCAGTTTCTTTTGTAGCTCTGTTGCATGTTTTAAGGGGTCTGCCAACAAAACGCAGTCTCTCAAATGTTCAAATGTTTGTACAGTTTATGGGACTTAAGTACGGGGTCATCAGTCCCTAAACTTACAAACTACTTATGAACTACTTACGAACTAGGACGGCACAAATATCCATGGCCGAGGGGGGATTCGAACCCCCGACCGTAGTGGCCGTGCATACCGTGACTGAAGCGCCTCAGGCCCCTCGGCCACCGCAGCCGGCACGCAGTCTCTGGTTCGCCTTACCCACGATATTATCTACGTGTTCTTTCCAATTTAAGTCTGAAGTAATAGTAATTCCTAGGTATTTTGTGGAGTTTACGGCCTTCACTTTTGACTGATTTATCTTGTAAATAAAATTTAACGGATTAGTTCATTACCACCTTATACAATTAAACATCGGTTGTTGAATTTTCGTCTTAACGTATTTACATAATGGCTTTTTCTTCTAACAGACGGTTGCTACTCATAGGCAAGCACGGAGTGGCCTCGTAAAAGCCTGCGCATCGCATATGATTGGAGCTGGAAGCAGTGACAAAATTGAATGAGGAGATGGAGAGGGACTTCAAAGGTCTGAAAGCGAAACTCGGGCAGTGTGCGAAAGGCAGTGGCCTAGTTCCTCCGCTGGAGTGGGGGGTAATGGACGCCCCTGCAGACGGCGGCATGAAAGGCGACGCCGCGCGCAATCCCATCACCGGCACTGGCTGGCGCCCCTGCCCCTCTGCCCCCCCGCCCCCCACCCCCTGCCACTGCATCGGTCGCGAGTGCACTCCTCTGCCGCTCTCGAGTGCCGCGCTACGCCGAGGCACGTATGCGGCCGCACTGCCTCAAGTGGCCGCCGCGCTCTTCTCTCTGCAAAAGGAAACGCCGCCAGTCGCTCTCGCTGTCGTCTGGCAGGCGGTAACGTCAGCCGCAGCGCAGAGGGCGTACGCCAGCCGAAACGCACACACGACGGGTTACCGATTTGGCTCGGCTTCTGCTCGGTTGTAAGTGCAACAGATGTTGCGCGGGTACGATAGCTTCTGAACCTGTTTGCCTGAAATATCTGTGTTGACAGAGGTATGCACTGTTAAAATAAAATTAGGGTATCACTTATTTAGTTCTGACAATTGATAGGTAAGATTAGATCATATGTCCAGTGGATATACAGCGCATAATTATTTTTATTCCAACAGCAGTCACTGTAGACACATCATATTATTTTAGCAATATATATGATGTTTCACTGTGTTTGCCTCTGTAACTTATAAAATAATAGGCGACGGGAAATTTTAATGCGGTAGGTCAACACAAGAAATGTTACACTTTCTGCGGAGCTATGAACATAGTTTATTGTATCATTTTCCAAACAGTTACACCACAAAGATATAATTTTTTTATATGGAACAATAGCTTTTTCTATCTTGTCTTGGATTCGTTTAAACCAGCTGAGTCTAAATCATTTTAAACTACATTCCTATCATTGTTAGTTTGGGAGCTACAGCACTTCAAAGTTCCGGGGGCGGAGGCTGCGATAGCGTAGCTGACTGGCCGAGTGGCTATCCCCTGGGGTACGGCCCACTGTCTCATGACCACCAGCCAGTCAGTTACGCTGTCGTAGCCTCCGCCCCCTAAACTTTGAAGGGTTGTAGCTCCCAAATTAACAGTGATAGGAATGTAGTTAAATTTGATTTGGACGCAGCTGGTTTCAACGAATCCAATGCACAATAGAAAAAAACTATTGTTCCGTTAAAAAAATTATATCTTTGTGGTGTAACTCTTTGGAAAATGATACAATAAACTATGTTCATAGCTCCGCAAAAAGTGTAACATTTCTTGTGTTGACCTACCGCATTAAAATTTCCCGTCACCTATTATTTTATAAGTTACAGAGGCAAACACGATATATATATATATATATATATATATATATATATATATATATATATATATATATATATATGTCGGTTCAGCCTTTCCTCGATAGAGCCCTGTCATGATTTTTATCAATGACGTAAGACGGGCTAAACCTGGTAATCTTTACTATGGGTATGTCCGGTCAAAATCACATAATTATTTCATTTCTATTTCGGTTTACCTTAATCGTCTGAATCACATGAAAATCACTTGTGAAGGAAACCAAATAGAAAACCTAATATTAATGGACTAACTGAGATTTTATGATTCTAAATTGCGTGTAAGTTTGCAAACGATGTCAAAGGTCAACTGATCGGAGCAGACAGTGTTTGGAAAACAAGTTATAAGGCGTCGGGCTGGGTGGTCTCGGGGTAGAGCGCTCACTAGGAACCTAAATCTCGCGCTTTCAAAACCCGGTCGAACCTGCATTTTAACCCAGGCTTCACTTCCAAACGATATGGAGAGTCACTAGACATCATTAGTGGTTCGGATTCCGCGTTAAACTGTAGGTCCCCTTTCCCTGGATCGATAATTGGGGTAGGCTAGGAACACGCAACTTGCCGAAGTGGCGTCCAATTGAAAGACTTGCACCAGGTCATTGAGACACACGAAATAATTATTATAGTTGAGATAGCTACGTCCTTAATTAATTCATGCGAAACACAAATAGCTATTTACGCACACGAAGTGATGAGTACTATAGACAAGAATTAGCAAATCGATTCCGTATTTCTTGATTTCCAGAAGCCTTTTGACACCGTACCTTACCAACGACTTTTAATCAAATTGCGTGGTATATCGCCCTAAATTTGCGACTGGAAAGGGGATTTCCTGTCAGATAGGGCATAGGACACAGTTTTTGGTAATCGATGGTAAAGCATCGACTAAAACAGAGGTGATATCGGGCGTTCCACAGGGTAGTGTTATTGGTCCTCTGCTGTTCCTTATTAACATAAACGATTTGGGAGAAAATCTAAGTAGCTCCCTTAGATTGTTTGCAGATGACGCCGTCATTTACCGTCTAGTAAAATCATCTGAAGATCAAAACTACCTGCAGAACGATCTGAATATCACTATGGTGTAATAATTGGCAATCGACTCTAAATAATGAGAAGTGTGAAGTCGTCCACATGAGTACGAAAAGAAATCCGTTAAACTTTGTTTACAAGATAAATCAGTCAAACGTGAAGACAGTAACTCCACAAAATATCTAAGAATTACTATTAATTCAGACTTAAACTGCAAAGAACACGTATATAATGTCGTGGGAAAGGCCAATCAGACACTGCGTTTTATTGGCAGAACCCTTAAAAGATGTAACAGAACTACTAAAGAGACTGCATACACTACGCTTGTCCGTCCTTTTTTGGAATATTGTTACCCAGTATGGGATCCTTATAAGGTGGGCTTGACGGAGGACATCGAAAGAGTCCAAAGAAAGGCAGCTCGTTTTGTATTGTCACGATACAGGGAAGAGAGCGTTACAGAAATGAAGGATGGGAATCATTATAACAACGGCGCTTATCGCTGCGGCATGGTCTACTTAGAAAACTCCAATCGCCAACATTCTCCTCCGAAAGCGAAAGTATATTGTTGGCTCCCACTTACAAAGGTATAAAAGACCATCAGCATAAAATACGAGAAATCAGAGCTCGAACGGAGAGACTGAGGTGTTCTTTCTTCCCGCGCGCTATTCGAGAATGGAATGGGAGATAAATAGTATAAAGGTGGTTCGTTGAATCCTCTGCTAGGCACTTATATGTGATCTGTAGAGTATCGCATGTAGATGGAGATGTAGGTATGCACTGGTCAAAACAATTAGTGTATCAGTTTAGAGAGCGTCGAACTAGGTGGTGTCGGGGTAAAGCGCTCACTGGAAACCGAAAGGTCGCGCTTTCAAAACCCGGTCGGACCTTGCATTTTTCAATTTGCGTTTTAAGCGAGCATTCACTCTCAACTATCTAGAGAGTCATCAGAAACGACACGTGATTCGGATTCCGCGTTAAGCTGTAGGTCCCCTTTTCCTGGTTCGATAATTGGAATAGACTAAGAAAGACTTACACCATGTCATTGAGACACACGAAATTATTATTATTACAGTTGAGATAGCTACGTTTTAATTAATTCAAGAGAAACATAATTATCTCTTTAGTCACACGAAGTGATGAGTACTATAGATAAGGGTTCGCAAATCGATTCCGTATTTCTTGATTTCCAGAAGGCTTTTGACACCGTACCTTACAAACGGATTTTAATCAAATTGCGTTGTTATGCTATACCGCCCTAAATTTGCGACTGGATAAGGGATTTCCTGTCATCTTTAATAAAAGGGTCCGCTTCAGCTGTTCTACTTTTTTTTTATTAAAACAGCTGAAGTGGACACTTTTATTAAAGATGTATCAGCTGTGGATGTCCGTCAACAAAAGTTTTATGATTCCCTGTCAGATAGGACACAGTTTGTGGTAATCGATGGTAAAGCATCGACTAAAACAGAGATGATATCGGGCTTTCCACAGGGTAGTGTTATTGATCCTCTGCTGTTCCTTATTTACATAAACGATTTGGGAGAAAATCTAAGTTGCTTTCTTAGATTGTTTGCAGATGATGCCGTCATTTACCGTCTATTGAAATCATCTGAAGATCAAAACTACCTGCAGACCGATCTGAATATCTCTATGGTGTAAAAATTGGCAATTTATTCTAAATAATGAGAAATGTGAAGTCGTCAACATGAGTACGAAAAGAAATCCAACTTTATTTATAAGTAAAATCAATCAAAAAGGAAGGCCTTAAACTCCACAAAATACCTAGGAATTACTATTACCTCAGACGTATACTTGAAATAACACGTAGATAATGTCGTGTGAAAGCCGAACCAGAGACTGCGCTTCATTGGTAGAACCCTTAAAAGATGCAACAGAACTACTAAAGAAACTGCATACACTACGCTTGTCCGTTCTTTTTTGGAGTATTGCTGCCCAATGTGGGAACCTTATCAGGTGTGTTTGACGGAGGACATCGAAAGAGTCCAAAAAAGGGCAGCTCGTTTTGTACTGTCACGATACAGGGCAGACAGCGTCATCTATGAAAGAAATTATTTATTGCTGCAGATTATTTTCTATGCTACTAATATTGGAAACGTTGTTGCGCTAATGACGACCGGCTAATTTTGGTCGCGGAGAATATGCTAACGTATATAGATATTCCTGTTTCATTATTGACGTGAATAAGCAACCCACTAGTTGCGAGTGCCATGAATCCCAGCCGCATTCATTCAATCGTAAAACATCAATTTCGAAATGCTCCCATTTGTTGTGGTCATAATCCGATGTTTCCGCATGCGGTTACTCGCTGAAATAACATTATTCAGGTTGTTGCTGTTAATGAGACGCGCTGCCGTATGCCCAGCGGACTTGCATATTTCATCGGAAACATTTATCCGCGCGGCATTACTCATTCACTGCATAGTTATCGGCGCATCTGTCACAAAAAGGCACAGCGGCTGGCTCCACAATGCGGTTTGAGGCTCGTAACATTGGATTACGCGGCGAGCGCAGCCAGAAATACGTGCGCGGCGCGCTCTTCCATTCAGCGCACAGAGCCGCGCTGTCGCCACAGCGATAGTCGCCGCTACTCAGTGGGAGATCGCTATCAGGTGCGCGATTTAACGCGTAATCTGTAGCTGTTCCCTCGCAGAACGCTGTTCCCCGAAAAGTTGCGCATAAAAATAAACAGCGGCTGTCAGTTACACGCAAAAACTCTTTGATGCCTTTTGTGGCGGTGGCGTTGTAACAAATTTGTTTGAAAAGGCAGGGTGATGAATGGCAATTTTTGTAAGTTTAGTGCTGAACCAGGAACAAGGCGTGAAAAATGTTTGACTTTAGCCGACTAACAGCGACTTGTTGGCTATTAGAAATTCATTACTGCTATTTAAGAAGTTATTGATAAATCTGAAGCACTGGATTAAAATTTGTGATGCGGCGGGGAATCGAACCTGGACCTCCATGCTTACTAGGCAGACGTCCTACCGTTGTTGTTTTTTTTTCTTTTATTTTTTAACTCCTGTCACGAAAGAAGCTAAAAAATTCTACTCCATTTTTTTACACGCAGCACTGACTGCCTTGTTTTTTTTCTTTTTTTTTTTTTAATATGGGCCTCTTACCTCCCCTTCAGCCCTTCCTTACTCACGCCATGAGTGCCTTCTTCGGCCGGCTTCATCGCCATTAGACAAGTTATAAAATCATAATACCCTGAACAGTATTCTGTTCGGAATTAAATATGAAACCAAAGTGAACTAAAAGGTAAATGTGAACATCTGCCTTCCATACCCTTTTCCGGCCTTTAGACCACCACACTACTAACGATTGAGGCGCCTTGGAATAGTCTAAGTACGATTTCCCTCCACGTCACAAACTTTAATTAAGCTTCTGTGTTCCAAAGATAATTGCCACTACTGCCAAGGCTCTCTATGCAGGGGAATAGCACCTCGGCATTGGACATATTGGAACAATACTGTTAAGGTGATATAAATATGAATTTAATACAAATAAATCGTTAGTGGTGTGGTCGTCTAACTGTAAGACGTCTGTCTAGTAAGCATGGAGGTCCGGGTTCGATTCCCGGCCGCATCACAAATTTTAATTCAATGCTTCAGATTTATCAATAATGTCTTTGACATATTCGAGGCGAAAATCTATCTCAGGAATTGTTTATTTTTATTAAATATTTAAGAAGTAATTTAGACTCTTTCCCTTTTTGGGGAGGCGGGATGACAATAGCTGGACTGCCACTATTCAGCCAACCAAGTTTTAAACAGGTTTACGATGTATTGCGTTTTCAATACCCTCTGCGCTAAGCGTAATCTGTACCTCTTCACTTGCAGAAAACTTTTTCCCGAAAAGTTGCCACATACAAATAAAAAAATAGAGGCCGTCACTTACAGACAAAAACTCATTGAAAGAGTTATTTTGTCATGCTGATAACCATTACAGCATGGTGGCGCTGTAATAAATATGTTTAAAAGGGCTGGGCGCTGAATCGCAAAATTCTGGTTTCTGCTGTTTAATAAGCAACACGACGTAAAATATGTTTGGTTTTGCGCCGACCAGTGGCCATTTGTAGGCTATAAGAGAATCTTTTTATTATTATTATTATTATTATTATTATTATTATTATTATTATTATTTATTTTTATTTTACTTTCCTCCCCATTGGGGGCTGGCGGGCTGGGAGTATCTGCACTGCCAGTCTTCAGCCAATTGATTTTTAAATAGTGAAAATATATTTTGAAAAACACAAAAAGCCGATGAGCGAATGTGAGGGTTGTTATGAGATACTGATTTAAAATCACACTTCCGTGCATGTTCTACAAGTTTATTTTTATCTGGTTAGCCGGTTTTCGGCTTATAATGTCACATTCAGACCATACTGTTCTGTCAAAGAAGCTTCATTTTCTTTACAAATATGTCATTTTCCACCCCCATGAACCACAGACATTGCCGAGGTGGGGTGGCTTGCGTGCCTCAAAGATGCAGATAGCCGTACCGTAGGTGCAACCACAGCGGAGGGGTATCTGTGGAGAGGCCAGACAAACGTGTGGTTCCTGAAGAGGGGCAGCAGCCTTTTCAGTAGTTACAGGGGCAACAGTCTGGATGATTGACTGAGCTGGCCTTGTAACATCAGCTAATGTGGCTTTGCCACACAGCTACTGCGAACGGCTGAAAGCAAGGGGAAACTACAGCCGCTACTTTTCCCGAGGACATGCAGCTCTACTGTATGAACATATGATGATGGCATCCTCTCGGGTAAAATATTCCGGAGGTAAAATAGTCCCCCATTCGGATCTCCGGGCGGGGACTACTCAGGAGGATGTTGTCATCAGGAAAGATAATACTGGCATTCTACGGATCGGAGCGTGGAATGTTAGATCCCTTAATCGGGTAGGAAAATTAGAAAATTTAAAAAGGGAAATGGATAGGTTGAAGTTAGATATAGTGGGAATTAGTGAAGTTCGGTGGCAGGATGAACAGGATTTCTGGTCAGGTGAATACAGGATTATAAATACAAAATCAGTTGGGGGTATCACAGGAGTAGGACTGATAATGAATAAGAAAATAGGAATGCGGGTAAATTACTATGAACAGCACAGTGATCGCGTTATCATTGTCAAGATAGATACGAAGCCAACACGGACAACAGTAGTACAGGTTTATATGCCAACTAGCTCTGCCGATGATGAGGAGATCGAAGAAATATATGAGGAGCTAGAGGAAATTATTCAGACAGTTAAGGGAGAGGAAAACTTAATTGTTATGGGAGACTGGAATTCGGTAGTAGGAAAAGGAAGAGAAGGAAAAATAGTAGGCGAATATGGACTGGGCAGGAGGAATGAAAGAGGAAGTCGCCTGGTAGAATTTTGCACGGAACATGATTTAATCATAACAAACACGTGGTTTAAGAATCACAAAAGAAGGTTGTATACGTGGAAGAGACCAGGAGACACAGGAAGGTATCAGATAGATTTTATAATGGTAAGACATAGATTCCGGAACCAGGTCCTAAACTGCAAGACATACCCAGGGGCAGATATAGACTCTGACCATAACTTGTTGGTTATGAACTGTAGGCTGAAACTGAAGAAACTACAAAAAGGTAGGAAAATAAGGAGATGGGACTTAGATAAATTGAAGGAAAGTGAAGTTCTGGAGAATTTCAGAGGGAGATTTAGGCAACAATTGACAGAAACAGGGGGAAATAAAACAGTAGAAGAGGAATGGGTAGCACTGAGAGACGAAATAGTGAGGGCAGCAGAGGACAAAATAGGTAGGAAGGCAAGACCAACAAAAAGTCCTTGGATATCACAGGAAATACTAAATTTAATAGATGAAAGGAGAAAATATAAAAATGCAGTAAATGAAACAGGCAAAATGGAGTACAGACGACTAAAAAATGAGATTGACAGGAAGTGCAAAATGGCTAAGCAGGATTGGCTAGAAGCCAAATGCAAATCTGTAGAAGAATGTATAAGAAGGGGAAAAGTAGATACCGCCTACAGGAAAATAAAGGAGACGTTTGGGGACAGGAAGGGCAGCTCTACGAATATCAAGAACTCGGATGGGAAACCAGTTCTCAGCAAAGAAGGGAAAGCTGAAAGGTGGAAAGAGTACATAGAGCAGCTCTACAAAGGAAATGAACTTAGAGACGATGTTGTAGGAAGGGAAGAGGAAATAGATGAAGATGAAATAGGAGATACTATACTGAGAGATGAATTTGACAGAGCCTTGAAAGACCTAGGTCGGAACAAGGCCCCAGGAGTAGATGACATACCCGCAGAGCTATTAAAGTCTCTGGGAAAGCCAGCCATGACAAGACTATTTGAACTGGTGTGTAGGATGTATGAGACAGGCGAAATACCCTCAGACTTTAAGAAAAATGTAATAATCCCCATTCCAAAGAAATCAGGCGCAGACAGGTGTGAAAATTACAGAACCATCAGTTTGATAAATCATTGTTGCAAAATTTTAACACGAATTATCTACAGGAGAATAGAAAAGCTGGTAGAAGCTGACCTCGGGGAAGATCAGTTTGGATTCAGGAGGAACGTAGGAACCCGGGAGGCAATACTCACTTTACGTCTTATCTTAGAAGATAGATTAAGGAAAGGCAAACCTACATTTTTAGCTTTTGTAGATTTGGAGAAAGCTTTTGACAATGTTGACTGGAATACACTCTTTCAAATTCTGAAGTCAGCAGGGGTGAAATACAGGGAAAGGAGAATTATTTACAACTTGTACAAAAGCCAGACCGCAGTTATTAGACTCGAAGGGCATGAAAGGGAAGCATCAGTTGGGAAGGGAGTAAGACAGGGTTGTAGCCTTTCTCCAATATTATTCAATTTGTACATCGAGCAGGCGGTGAAGGAAAGTAAGGAAAAATTTGGAATAGGGATTAAAGTTCAGGGGGAAGAAATAAAAACATTGCGTTTTGCTGATGACATTGTAATTCTATCAGAGACAGCAAAGGACCTGGAAGAGCAGTTGAATGGAATGGACAGTGTGTTGAAGAGAGCGTATAAAATGAACATTAACAAGAGCAAAACAAAAATAATGGAATGCGGTCTTAGAAAATCAGGCGAGGCTGAAGGAATTAGATTAGGTAACGAAACAATGAAGGTGGTAGATGAGTTTTGTTACTTGGGTAGTAAAATAACATGCGATGGTCGTAGTACAGAGGATACAAAATGCAGAATGGCAATGGGAAGAAAAGCATTTTTGAAAAAGAGAAATTTGCTAACATCGAATATTAATTTAAGTGTAAGGAAGTCTTTTCTGAAGGCATTTGTGTGGAGTGTTGCCTTGTACGGGAGTGAAACATGGACGATAAGCAGTGCGGACAGGAAGAGAATAGAGGCTTTTGAAATGTGGTGCTACAGAAGAATGCTGAAGATTAGGTGGGTAGATCGCATAACTAATGAAGAGGTACTGAACCGAATTGGTGAGAAAAGGAATTTTTGGCATACCCTGACTAAAAGAAGGGATCGCTTGGTAGGACACATTCTTAGACATAGGGGAATCGTAAATTTAGCATTGGAGGGAAGTGTGTGGGGTAAAAATCGCAGAGGGAGACCAAGATACGCGTATAGTAAGCAGATTCAAATAGATGTGGGTTGCCGTTCTTATGAGGAGATGAAAAGGCTTGCTCAGGATAGAGTAGTATGGAGAGCTGCATCAAACCAGTCTCCGGACTGAAGACCATAACAACAACATGTCATTTTACTATACGTGCTTGATTCACTGAGATTTAAGCATGTAAAGTAAAATGACGTCTTTGACTCCGCTGTGGAAGTACAATTAAAAATCTAAAAAGTAAAATAATTATCAATTAATATACAGGAGAAGGTGGCATACTTTAACTATAAAATGGAAAATACACGTGTATAACATTTAAAATAATTTGCCATTCCGATAAAATAAATGTCTTGGTAATGCAATACTATAAGTACCATCTACAAATAAGTACATAAGTGTAGTAAATATCAAATTTTTACTGATATGTGTGGTAATAGCCGTAGTATACTTTAAAAAATGCATATTTCCAACCATCAGCTGTTTATTATATTTATAACTTTACCGGTTTTGGTGGTGAACCATCATCACAAAGGAAATTAAACAAACTGATTACGTTGGTACATTACCTGTCAGCTTATCCTTGTCAATCAATAAAAGATACGTAAAACATTGCTTGAGATTAGGTCTTGATGATAAATAAAATAATGACATTGTTTTATTGATAATATTTATTCCATGTACCTTTTATTGATTAACATGGATCAGGTGACAATGTGCCATCGTAATCAGTTTGTTTAATTTACTATCCTGATGATGATTCATAACTGAATCTGGTAAAGTTATAAACATAATAAACAGCTGAAGGTTGGCAATATTCATTTTTAATATAGTAAAGATCTTACAACTAATTTTATTATTTTGATGGTAAAGTATTCCATTTCAAGTATTACTTTCTCAAAGTTTATACCTAAGCATTATATACTGTAGTTTATTTGATAAATATGAAACTCCAATTTCCCGAAATGTAGTAGATGCATCTAGATTTAGTGCTAGACATCAGTATCAGTGCCAGAAACGTATAGACGTTATACGCGGAACTTTATACGCCGAAACGAACCGTAGAAAAGTAGAGGGTAATGAGAATTTGAGGGGACCTTGAACCCTACCCAGAAGTCATTCCGGAACAGAGTACAAGAGTAAATGGGGGCATACAAAACTTGCAGATGGTTATTTGATGGGGTTTCTGGTAAGCGTATGGCGTAGTCGGAGTGTAAGTCAGTGCTTGGGAAAGCAGATGTAGGACGATAAAAAGTGTTAGCAGCAGGAAGCACCCAGGTCGGCGGGCGGGCGGGGGGGGGGGGGGATGGGGTAGGAAACATCTGTGACAAAGGTGGGTAGGAGGAGCATTCTTTGAGGAAGGTAGTAGGAGTAAGCGTTAGGCATGGAAATAGGGGCATACTTCGGGGATGATTTCACGGTCAGGTAGGGGAGGATATCTTCTAACAGTAGGTATGGTATAGTATACAGGGTGATGTTCTTCCACTGAGTACAATCTCCAGGGATTGATGGATGAGGAGATACGGAACTAAAAAGGTTTACTGCACTTATGTCTGGAAATTGATGATAAGCTATGATTCTAGCGCTCTTGTGTCAAGTGCACTGTGTATATACATGCATTGACTCTAATGGAGAACATTCTCAAGAAATATCGTCACTGCGGGTGCATAATGAACGGCCGTGCCTAGGTGGGTACACCGGTTTCCGTCAATACACTGAAGTTAAGCACCGTCGTGGCTGGTCAGTACTTGAATATGTGACCGCCAACTGCTATTGACTTTTAGCCGTTTGCCTAATAGCAGGGGTTGATGGTGAAAAGTCCCTTATCACAGGCCTTTGCACCAACGTCCTGGATTAATTTCCAAACCTCTCCACATTGCCTTATGGAGGGTGGGCATGTGCCACTGTTAATGATGATCATTCCGTAGGATGGGGACATTAAGCTCGGTAGCCCTCTTGGTGCTTTTCGAGAAATGTAAGCTGTGTGTTACCGTATCTTTTTCTCAAATTATCTCCAGCCCGAATCCGCGTGGTAATAGCCGATCGGTACTCGGCACCATGTCAGGAACCAAAAGGCAGCTCCCGACCGACGTTCAAGTCTTTCCTCTGGACTCTCTCTCTCTCTCTCTCTCTCTCTCTCTCTCTGTGTGTGTGTGTGTGTGTGAAGTCTTACGTACTGATGACCACAGTACTTTGATCCAATAGATTTACAAATCTATCGAACTTTAACGGATAGTCACGCAACTACGTCTAGTAGACTCATGGGAGCACTTGTACGGTGCAGCCCCCGGATTCACTCATGTCACCAGCCACTCGGCGAGTAGTTTAGACAGAGTGTATGTCTCACATAATTTAAAGCGCAACATCCTGCAATCGGAAATATGGTCTGTCGTTTTCTCGGATCATGCAGCGTACATCTGCGCAATCAATATGGCCAAACAGCGGACTTACAGAGGTAGAGGGACCTGGAAGCTGAACGTGTCTCACCTAGAAGACCAGGCGTGCCAGGAGGCGTTCCACGCACTATGGAGGGAGTGTGAGAGCAGGTTCGCCTCGTACAACACTGCTACCGACTGGTGGCTGAAACATGTCAAGCCGATAATACGGAGATTTTTCATAAACTACTCCAGAGAAAAAAGCTTCTGGTACAAAAGTACTATGGAATTTTACTTTCAATGCCTAAGAGATTTATTCAAATCAGATGCCACGATTGTTGAAAACTATGCAAGAATTAAAAAGATCAAGGCGAAGATCTTGGCCCTTCGACGTAAACAACTGGAAGGTTGTGCAGGATACGGCGCAGAATGAGATAACTTCCGTATATCACGTTATCCGTGAGCACAAAAGAGCGTCGCGTAAAATATTCACTGAAATACAACTGAATGACGGAAGGAAGCTAACGAAAAACTCTGAGACTAAGGAGGCGATCGTACAACATTTCGCTTCCTTCATGTCCTCTCAACGAATTAACGAACGCCTTCAAGACGAGTTTCTGTCCACCCTACAAAGCAGAATAAACCACGCGGAAGCACAATCCCTCATCTCAGAATTGACTGCAGAAGACGTCGAAGAAGCAATAGCAGAAAGCAAGACGAACAAATCACCGGGATCGGACGGTATTCCAGCCGAATTTTATAAAACATTCAGTTCTCTCATAAAAGACAAGTTCACTCTCATTTGCAATGAACTGTTAAACCCTGAAAACGATATCCCAAAAGAGCTTCGGGAAGGCATGGTAGTGCTAGTGTCCAAAACATCAGGTACTAAGACTATAAGCGGTCTTAGGCCAATAACATTGCTGAACAGCGATTATAAGATTTTTGGTCGAGTACTAGCGCGAAGATTAAACAGCACAATGACCACTGTCACCGGCCCTTACCAAACGAGTGTCGGTAAAGATAGAAAGATTTTGAAGACCCTCTGTGATTACAGGGATATAATTGCCACGGCCGACGTTTGCAAAATAAAATGTGCCCTGGTGACCCTTGACCTTGACAAAGCTTTTGACAGGGTCAATCACCAGTTCCTACTCCGGACTATGAGCGCAATGGGATACTCACCTCGCTTTATTGCCGTCATCCGCAATACGCTAACGAACAACGCAGCGAGATTTGTAATTAATGGACAGATTAGCCAACCGATAGAAGTTACCAGCTCCATCCGGCAAGGGTGCCCCATGTCCATGGCACTCTTTGCCATTGCTATCGAACCACTCCTCGCTTCTCTCACACAACATCTCCAGGGATTACAAATTAGGAGAGAAAAGATCGTATGCAATGCGTACGCTGATGATGTCGGATTTCTCGCCACGAGTGGCAATGAAGTCGTGAATGCGCTGGAGATAGTCAGGAAATACGAACAAGCTTCAGGGGCAAAACTTAATGAAGCGAAGTCCGGGATATTTCATTTTGGACGTGGCATCAGGCTACAAACCCAAGGCTTCCTACCAGAACTCGCAACAATGAAATGCCTTGGCATTGATTTTAAACGGTCCACACATAAAACTATTGCTGTTAATTATCGGAAACTACTGAACAGCATGCGAGCCTGTGTACAAGAACATAGTATAAGGAAACTCGACGAACTCCAAAAGGTCGCAGTTGCAAATGTTTACATTGCATCTAAAGTAAACTTTGTAGCACAAGTCTTGTTCATTCTTACAACCTCGACCAAAAGCATGATATCTGCTCTAGGACATTTCGTGACCCGCGGACGAATCTTCAAAGTGAAATACGACACGCTGACGCTTCCCACGACACCTGGGGGTTTAAACCTCTCAGATGTCAGTCAAAAAGCGAAAGCTCTGTACCTCTCCAACACGTACAAAGAATGGAAAAAGCAAGGTGGTAGCCTTACTGCACACTTGGTAAACGAAACAGCTCCTGTCGACCTCAATGCAAATGTCAGTGTCCGACACATCCCTAACGGATTGCACCACTTAAAATATTTTTTCGTGGAATACAGTTACATACACGGCAGGATACCAGAAAAAGAAATCGTAAAGGTTAAAGGTCTTTACAAACAGCTGATGAAAAACAGACTCGGAAATAATATAGAACAGAAATATCCGTCGAATAACAGGAACATAATCTGGAAAAACATTCACAGCAGGAACTTACCAACGTCCGTGAAAGCGACCTGGTATTTCGCGGTCAACAGGAAAACTGCAACTAATTCTAGACTACATGCAATTCGGCTGGCACCTTCACCGCTGTGTCCACTCTGCAACGTAGTAGACGACGAAGAACATAGACTCTTGTGTAAAAATGTTGAAGACATATGGCTTTACGTTAGACAAAAGTTAGCTAGCATCAGCAGAACGACACCCACCTCCTTCACAGCTGCTGACTTCCTAACACCGGATAGCATTCCATATCCAAGAACTAAAAGAAATGCTGTCAACTGGTTGAAAGGGCAAACTCTTCATTACATCCTAACGAAGGAATCAAGCAATGTGGAGGATTTCTGGGTGTATCTTACAACTGAACACCACATGCTGATGCGTAATAAAAAATACAAAGAAACTTTTGCAAATTTTTTGACTAGAACAATAATGTAAAGTATTACAAGAAGTTTACATTTAGAAGAATGTTATTGTTTTGACTTTTCTGTTACACGCAACAAGAGAAGGTTTTTATGGAAACAGAAAGAAGACCGTCATGGATCATTTAAATTCAGATACGTTATTGCGTTGACGACTCTATATAACCCAGTGACGAAACTGGACGTTCTGTTTCAATTACAAATTTAGTTTAATTAGTATAACAAGAAGAAGAAATCTAGTTTACTCATGACTAACATCAACACAGTTTTAAATCATTGGTAAATCAGAAGAAGAAACTTAGGTATGTTACCCCATTACATCTACGAGGAAACGAACTTATGTATTCATAAAAATGATTCTTGATTTCCTACAAGACGTACCGGAAAAGGGATTTTCTTTTCATTACAGTTTTTAATTCTTTACAATTTATTTTCTTATTTATCTTATTCTATTTTGATATCAAGCCACACGTAATGTTAAAAAACTCTACTAATTCATGTACTTGTACGACGAAGAACAAACATTTACTTTCTTTGCCGAATATTTCCGACACAATACGAAAATATAGCAATATGTATTTCAGTTATATATGTGGCAAAAAGAAGCCCACGCCGAAGAAGGCGAACTATGGCGAGCGGAATGACGGGCTATAAGGGGTGGATGGAGGACCGAAAAAAAAAAAAAAAAAAAAAAAAAAAAAAAAAAAAAAAAAAAAAAAAAAAACAGTAAAACGTCTGCTTTGTAAGCATGGAGGTCCGGGTTCGATTCCCGGCCGCATTACAAATTTTAATTCATTGCTTCACCTTCATCGTTAATGTCATGGACATATTCGACCGTCTCAGGGTTTCTTAATTTATATTTAAATGGAACTGTTTATGTAATTTTAAATGCCGTGATGATGGTATATTCCCGAAACTAGTTGCATGATAAATAAATCTTACATTGACAGATAAGTGTAAAATGCATTTCCTTGAACTAACTTACACTAAGGACAACAAATGCACCCATGCCATGCCATAGGGTGGATGGAGGACCGAAAAAAAAAACGGTAAAACGTCTGCTTTGTAAGCATGGAGGTCCGGGTTCGATTCCCGGCCGCATTACAAATTTTAATTCATTGCTTCACCTTCATCGTTAATGTCATGGACATATTCGACCGTCTCAGGGTTCCTTAATTTATATTTAAATGGAACTGTTTATGTAATTTTAAATGCCGTGATGATGGTATATTCCCGAAACTAGTTGCATGATAAATAAATCTTACATTGACAGATAAGTGTAAAATGCATTTCGTTAAACTAACTTACACTAAGGACAACAAATGCACCCATGCCATAGGGTGGACTCGAACCGCCGGCGGGAACGGCTGCCCAGTTCGTAGCATGACACCTTAGACCACGCGGCAATTCTACGCGTCGCATACAGTCAACACCTATAGATTTTACGCCGTGGTAAAAATCACCAGGTGCGTCTGAAGAAGTGCCCGAACCCGGATTAATACAAGTAATTAATGAGAAACTGGTTATTCCTACAATAAAAACAAAGTTTGGATATTCCAGTGATTGATGAATGAATCATCAGTTTCTTCCCTTGGGTAAGTCCTGTGCATGTGACGACTGGTGTTGCAGGGACGGCGGAGGCGTCCAAGAACTCTGCGCTGCAGCAGTCGCGGACGCCGCCGGACGAGGACGAGGCGGTGCTGCAGCTGCTGCGGCGATGCTGGGCGGACGAGCCGGCCGACCGGCCGGACTTCCACGCGCTCAAGGCCGCCATCCGCAGCCTCAACAGGTAGGCCGCGCACCGCTGCTGCAGGCCGCGCAGGATAACCTGGCCCAGGCCGACATTTGTCCAAACCACTGGCCGGGTTCACTTGTTTTGTCGAATGGGAAGGCCGCTTTAATCCTGTGCCACAACAATGGATGGTACTTGCTACGATCGCAGTCTCCAGGCATCCATCGTGGCGGACGCTGTGTAATACTACTTATCATCCGATTTTAAGAAATCTATTTATTAAAAAAAAAAAAAAGAACTGATTTTCAGTCAGGGAACAAGTCTGATATTTTCACTCGTTAAAGGACTGGTTTTTATTTCATGATTCGTCATAGTTACTGTGCTGCATCCAAGTAAAGCACTCCACGACGTTGCGTCAAGTAAAGTCGCATTGCATGAATGGCTGTGAACAGGAAAGGAAATGCCTAGTAGTGGCCACGCACCTTACGGTGAATTGCGGAGTAAGTATGTAGATGTAGATGTAGACACCGAAATGCAGGTTCGGCCGCCTAATTCTGGTGGTGCACTTGTTTATAGTTTTCTAATGTGTGATCATGATGTTTAGTAATTTTGACAACATTGTCAGTGGAGAAAACAGCGATCTATTTGGTATGATCAATGTGCAAAAAACAGTCTTGATCGTAGTAGGCAACTGGCAGCAGAACAGCCCAGCCCAGCCCAGTGCAGCACTAGCCACATGGGCTATTTGTAATAACGAAGATGACCTACGTCAGGTCGAAATCGTTTAATTGTTAATTTCTGCGATCAAGACTGTTTTTTGTATATTGGTCATGATGTTTATCCCCTTCCCTCCCACCAGCTGCGAGCTGTTTATTCTGTGTTTCATGCACTATTTTCCTTGACTCTGAATATTTCCTAACTTTTCTATCTTCAATTTTTGTATGTATGCACGTATATATACTCTGCCATGGACATGACTCGGCTCCAGATTTCTTTGCACGTTATTGCTCATTTGATTTCCGATCTTTCTTTATCTTATTTGTTTTCTGTTAGTATTATATTACACATAGTTTTCTTCTCTTCAAATTCTTTCGCGCCCGCGCACACGCCCATCAGCCCTCTTGCCGCCACCTAGTGTGGGGGCCCGTCACTAGTGTTGCTACGCCTCTACCAGTACGCACTGCTCATTCCACTGTGTGTGGTGTGCTCCACAGTGTTATGTTGTAGACATGTTTTAAATTTTACTTTTTATTCTATGACACGGAGTCAGACACATTTCATTTAACAACTATTTTAATGTGAGCTAAATGTAAATACATTCTCATCTAATGCTGTAATTTTAATTTCTTACTTATTTTAGAAACACTTAAGTATTTTACAATTATACATATGATTTGTGTATTATATTTTATTAGGTAATACTTCTGAAGAAGGCAAAATTACTTTTCCCGAAATCTAGGACAAAGTTTATGCATGAAAACCATTTTTATGCAACTGGTCGGCTGAAAATTTGTTGACTTTTGGGTCTAATTGGAAAGGTTATTCTCTATCCTTGCCGCCCGTAGGCAACTTTCTTCGAGAAGTAAGAGAACTGCGTTATAAAGTGTGTATGTTATGTGTAGTGACTGTAATCAGTGCGTGTGTACTGCAGTGTCGTGTTCGTGTTGGAGATGATGGGAGAAAGGAGAGGGTGAAACCTGGGGCCAGCACAGAGTCTCCTCCTCTCTAAAAGCACCAAAGGCACCGCCGAGCTTAACGTCATCATCTGACGGACGGATCACCATCAACAGCGGAGAAGTTTGGAATTTAATCCAGGACATTTGCACAATGCTTCGTGATCAAGGACTTTGCCTTCAGACAAAGGGAAAAATTGTCAACAGTGCGTCACGTACCCGCACGCTCATCCATCCATGTTCTGTGGTCACGGCCGACAGTGCTAAATTTCGGTCAACCAGCGGAAAGCGGTGTTTCCACCTCGGCACGGCCTCTAACATTGAGTTTGCAGAGGTTTGCACCGGAAACTGTACCTCAGGTGGATGTTAAGTTACACGTTCCTGTGGATGAGATGAAGATATGGAAATTTTATTAAAGTATAATCAGCACGAAAGTTCACTTCATTTTCGAGATATTGTGATTCATATCCGAGTCAGTGATGCTCTCGGTATGCTGTGTATATCTGTCTGCGAGCTTGAAAGGAATAATGTCATTCGACTTTGGAGAAAAAAAAAGAGGTGAAATTATTTGCCTGTTACACAATATAGATTCTGAAACTTTATATCAGACAGAATTCTCGTTCGTTATTCGTCTAGATATCTGTTTGTGTTCTTACGATATTGGTGGACACTCGCAGCAGAATTTTTCGCTTCTTAACGCGCACTCTACCGTCTGCACTCCTCTCGTGTTTCACTTTCGTAGTTTAATTGTTATACATCTGTGACGTAGTAATTTGTTTCACTACTTGAATGAAATTCTGAATGCTCCTGTCGGAAAGACGTCTAGAAAATGTGATGCTACGGCCTTCACAAAACGCTTTTTAAGATAATCAACTTCGATCGAATTACCATCATCAAGTTCTTAAGTATTCACTGCATCAGATTATAATATACAGCACCGGAAATAAAAATTACTACAACCTCTAAGAATTTTACAACTCAGATTTACCGTAGAAAGAGTGCAGCCGCGGTGGAGTAGCCAAGTGGTCTACAGCGCCTCGCTGCGGAGCGCGCGGCTGCTCGCCGTGGAGGTTCGAGTCCTCCCTGGGGCATGGGTGTGTGTGTTTGTCCTTAGGTTAATTTACCTAGGTTTAAGTAGTTTGTAAGCTACGGACTGATGACCACGCAGTTTGGTCCGATAGATTTACAGACATTTGAACATGTGAAAGAGTGCATATAGAATACGTAATACATCCAGGGATTGCAAGTACAGTTAATTAATATTAGTTATCGTTCTTAATAACCGTGGGGGAACGATTAGAGACCGTGTGCCTAGCCCACGTGCCTGATTCCTGCACCTTTGTCCAGTTACTCTGCAGATGACATGCACAGTCTGATGATATTTGTGGCATACCATACCAGAATAACTATTAGAGAATAATATTTTCACTTTCCAGCAGAGTGTTCGCTCATATGAAACTTTCTGGCGGATTAAAACTATGTGCCGGAAGCATTCAAAACTGGGACCTTTGCTCTTCGGGAGCAATCGCTCTATCGAATGATATCTCCCGACACGCTCCACGACATGTCCTCACAGATCTAATTCCAACTCCTACATCTACATCCACCCTCTGCATGCCACCTGACTGTGTGCGGCGGAGGGAACCACTCTCGGTTCTCCCTCCTATTCCGGTCTCGTATTGTTTGCGGAAAGAAAGATTGTCGGTGTGCTTCTGTGTGGGCTCTAATCTCTCTGATTTTATCACCATGATCTCTTCGCGTGATATACGTAGGAGGGAACAATATACTGATAGACTCGTCGGTAAAGGTATGTTCTCGAAACGTCGACAAAAGCCCGTACCGACCGACAGAGCGTCTCTCCTGCAGAGTCTTCCATTGGAGTTTATCGATCATCTCCGTAACGCTTTCTCGATTACTAAATGATCCTTCAACGAAGCGTGGTGCTCTCCGTTGGATCTTCTCTACTTCCTCTATCAATCCCACCTGGTACGGATCCCACACCAGTGAGCAGTATTCAAGCAGTGGGCAAACAAGTGTACTGTAACCCACTTCCTTTGTTTTCGGACTGCACTTCCTTAGTAATCTTCCAATGAATCTAAGTCTGGCATTTGCTTTACCAACGATTGATTTCTTATGGTTGTTACATTTTAAATCCCAAATAATTTATGAAATTAACTGCTTCCAGTTGCTGACCTGCTATAGTGTAGCTAAATGACAAAGGATCCTTCTTTCTCTGTATTTGCAGGACATTACACTTCTTTACATTGACATTCAGTTGTCATTCCCTGCACCATTCTTCAATTCGATGCAGATCCTCCTGCATTTCAATACAATTTTCCATTGTTACAACCTCTCTATATACTACAGCATCATCCTCGAAAAGCTTCAGTGAACTTCCGATGTTATCCACAAGGTCATTTACATATACTGTGAACAGCAACCGGCCCACGACACTCCACGGTGGCACACCTGACATCATTCTTAGTTCGGAAGACTTCTCTTCCCAAACTTCACAAAAGTTCTCTTGCGCAGGCAAGTCTCTCTGGCTCGCCCCCCCATCCAAGACTCCCAGTTGCGCTCTCGCACTCATATTAAATGATCCCGTTCTGGGACCTGACAAAAAGTAATACAGTGTGCTTAAAACTACATACGATGATTACATTTACAGGTCAATAGCTCAAGCGCTTCTGAACTTCCCATATCAATAAGAGATGTAGCCTCAACGGACAATGGAGGGGCTAAGTCTGCCAACAATTCGATCATACAGATGGCAAACGAACCCTTAGCATATATTATTCCACGTCTGCTCAGTCTGTTCAAGCACGAGGGTCGTCAGCAAAGTAAGTACCTTGTATATAAAACTCTTCTGGGTTTTGGACCCCATCGTCAAAATATCAAACACTTCACCGACGTTTCGGCCACTATTGCAAGTGGCCATCTTCTGGGTGTTACATTTACTGCTGGGTGACGGAAAGCTGGTGTCTTAAATACTAAATGTTGGTAGTTGTTATTGGTAGTTTCAGTTCTCTTTCATTGGTGTTTACTTTATTTCTTCCTATTGGTGGAAAAGGAAGTCCAGGATTGGTGTTTATATTAATGTTTGCCATTAATGGCCATTATTGGTGGTTTCAGTTCTCTTTCATTGGTGTTTACTTTATTTCTTCCTATTGGTGGAAAAGGAAGTCCAGGATTGGTGTTTATATTAATGTTTGCCATTAATGACATTATTGGTGGTTTCAGTTCTCTTTCATTGGTGTTTACTTTATTTCTTCCTATTGGTGGAAAAGGAAGTCCAGGATTGGTGTTTATATTAATGTTTGCCATTAATGGCCATTATTGGTGGTTTCAGTTCTCTTTCATTGGTGTTTACTTTATTTCTTCCTATTGGTGGAAAAGGAAGTCCAGGATTGGTGTTTATATTAATGTTTGCCATTAATGGCCATTATTGGTGGTTTCAGTTCTCTTTCATTGGTGTTTACTTTATTTCTTCCTATTGGTGGAAAAGGAAGTCCAGGATTGGTGTTTATATTAATGTTTGCCATTAATGGCCATTATTGGTGGTTTCAGTTCTCTTTCATTGGTGTTTACTTTATTTCTTCCTATTGGTGGAAAAGGAAGTCCAGGATTGGTGTTTATATTAATGTTTGCCATTAATGGCATTATTGGTGGTTTCAGTTCTCTTTCATTGGTGTTTACTTTATTTCTTCCTATTGGTGGAAAAGGAAGTCCAGGATTGGTGTTTATATTAATGTTTGCCATTAATGGCCATTATTGGTGGTTTCAGTTCTCTTTCATTGGTGTTTACTTTATTTCTTCCTATTGGTGGAAAAGGAAGTCCAGGATTGGTGTTTATATTAATGTTTGCCATTTAAGACACCAGCTTTCCGCCACCCAGCAGTAAATGTAACACCCAGAAGATGGCCACTTGCAATAGTGGCCGAAACGTCGGTGAAGTGTTTGATATTTTGACGATGCGGTCCAAAACCCAGAAGAGTTTTTTATACAATGACAACGGCCGCGGAAGCCTTCGTTTACAAAGTAAGTACCGTTTCTATCCGCAGCAGCGCTACGATCGCAGTCCCGAGCTCATGCGGCATTTACTGTACGGAGAAGACATGTACGAGATTTTCAGATCGTTGCTGCCAACGAGTGCTTTGTAGTGCTTCTTTATAATGTCAGCCGTAATTGAAAATGCCGCCGCGTGTGAAATCAGATCTGTAATTCGTTTTCTAATACCAGAGAAAGTTAAACCAAAGGAAATTCTTCGGCAAATCTGCGATGTTTAAGGACAAAATACTATGAGTGATTCTATGATTTGAAGATTGGTCAGACTGTTCAATGAAGAACGTGACTGAGAGCACGACGAAGAACAAGGTGGACGCCCGTCTGCAGTTACAGATGAATTTGTTCACATAACTGGAGGGAAGATTAAGCACAACCGTAAGTTAGATTGGACTAGATTAGTACGTGTTCCATAGATCATGAATACGACTCTTCGTAATGATGTGGAACGTGTCAGGTTAATGAAAGGTGTGTTTACAATGTATTACTTTGTACTAAATATTACATGACACAATATTTTTGTTTACAATTTATTACTTTGTAGCCGCGGTGGAGTAGCCGAGCGGTCTAAAGCGTCTCGCTGCGGAGCGCGCGGTTGCTCGCCGTGGAGATTCGAGTGCATTGGTGTGTGTGTGTGTGTGTGTGTGTGTGTGTGTGTGTGTTAGTTTGTAAGCTACGGACTGATGACCACGCAGTTTGGTCCGATAGATTTACAAACATTTGATTTGATTACTTTGTACTAAATATTACATGACACAATATTATTTATTTTTATCTGTTTTTTAATATAATTTTTTCAGATTTACTAGTTTGTATCTAAAAATTCATCACTAGTGTAGAAGGAGTTGCCATTCAGAAATTGTTTTAATTTATTTCTAATTGCTAGTTGGCTATCTGTCAGGCTTTTGATGCTGTCTGGTAGGTGAACAAAGACTTTTTGACAGCATAATTCATCCTTTTCTGAGCCAAAGCTAGATTTAACCTTGAATAGTGAAGATCATTCTTTCTCCTGGTGTTGTAGTTATGTACACTGTTATTGCTTTTGAATTCGGTCGGATTGGTAATAACAAATTTCATAAGTATATATACTTTGAAGCTACTGTGAAGATCCCTAGCTCTTTAAATAGTGTCTGTAGGATGATCTTGGATGGGCTCCAGCAATCATTCCAATTACACGCTTTTTTGCAACGAATACTTTTTTACTCAATGATGAATTACCCCACAAAATGATGCCATACGGAAGCAGAGAATGAAAATACGGATAGTAAGCTAGTTAACTGAGATGTATATCACCAAAATTTGCAATTATCCTAATAGCATAAGTATCTGAACGTTTCAGCAGATCTGCAATGTGTTTTATCCAGTTCAACCTCTCATCAATGCATACAACCTAAAATTTTGGAATATTCTACCTTTGCTACAGATTTCTGATCAAAGTCTATATCTATTAATGGCGTCATTCCATTTACTGTACGGAACTGTATGTATTGTGTTTTATCAAAATTTAATGATAGTTCATTAGCTTAGAACCACATAATGATTTTCTGAAAGATGTCATTTACAATTTCTTCAGTTCTTGTCTGTCAGGTGTAAGTTTGCACTTAGTGCCCTTGCCATGGAAACTGAGCGAGGTTGGACAGTAGTAACACACTGGACTCGCATTCGAAAGGAGAGTGGTTCAAATCACCTCCGGTCATCCAAAAAAAAAAAAAAAAAAAAAAAAAAAAAAACACCGGATGGGAAGTGCAGTTTTTTACACGCTACAGTGAAGGCGATGGTTTCCTTTATGGCAGACTCACGGGGCATGAAACTTGGGTATCGTACGACACCCCTGAAACGAAACGGAAATCAATAGAATGGAGGCACACTTCATCTCCGACGAAGGTTAAGCCTATTCAAATCGTGGCATCTGGAAAATTTATGTGCACCGTTTTTTTTTTTTTTTTTTTTTTTTTTTTGTTTGGGACAGAAAAGGCATTTTCCTGATCGATTTCTTAGCATGAGGCCAAACAATCAACGCACATGGTTACTGCGTGACCATTGAAAATTGCGCTGCCCAACACAGAACAAGCGCCGAGGATTACTGTCAAGAGATGTTTTTACACTTCATCGATGATGACGAGCTGAAAGAAGATGTTACCACCTGGTTGAATACACAGGAGGCAAGCTTCTGTGAAGAAGACATACAAGAACTTGTGCCATGCTATGACAAGTGCCTACAAAATACCTGAAGCTCTGTAAAAAAGTAGTTTAACAGTAGTAGATTTTTTGTACAATAAACATTATCCTGTTGGAACATCACGTTCTTGTTCCAACAATTGCAAAAGTTATAACATCCTGAACGTACAGAGCGTTGGTCAGCGTTCCTTCCACGAAACCAGACTTGTTGCTCATCGTGCCCCAGACCAGTGTGTACGAATGCGCTCTTCGAGACGTTGCTCCCCATTTGTAATTCGTAAGCGCAAACCTCAAGATCACAAAGGCCTTTGTGATATTATGGCAAAACACATACCTGTGTTACTATTTTAAAATAAGATGCGGGGACAAATGTGTTACCCAATTTATTCTTCTGACATGGACTCAAATCCAAAAGTTTTTATTGCTTTTATTATCATGACCAGGACATAAGGAAACCTGTCTGACAACTTTCATCACTTGTAAATGGCCTAAGGCTGAAACCTGGTTGTGACAATAAACATAAAATTATAACTCAAATGGTGGTCAATTCTTAAAAAAAATTGTATGACTCCTGATGCATACAAAATCATTATTTATTCCAAACTCTTCTTCCTTTTCTCTCTGTCCCTCCTCCCCCATTCTTTCTGTCTTTTTCTTCCCATTTCTTCCCCCTCATCCTTCATCTCGTCCTCTCCTCTATTCCGTTATCCACTGCCCTGTATATTTCCTCCCTCCTTCCTGTGTCTCCTCTTCTTGGATCTCTCAGACTACTTTGACTTTACATATATCAGCCAACTATGATGGTGAACAGTGTCGTGTTGTAACAATTTATTGCAAAGTGACCTCCAGCATATAGCATTAGGAGGCTTGTGGTGTATGAAAACCCTACTTTTTAACCATACATCCATTACCAACTATGACTGTGGTCGATCACATCTGTCCCAAGGAACCCTCAGTTATGTACCGCGCCTTGTTTTCAAAATCGTGCAAAATTTCATCAATATCCGGATAAAATCTGTATGAATGAGAAGCAAAGAGACACATTCATATAGTCTTCATAGACAACTTGCCTCAGATCATAGAGATTGCCACTTGTTCAAGTGCGTACTTCGAGTTAACAGTGCTACGAACCAGCAGATAGATTTCTCCGATTTAGAAATAGTGTCTAAAAACTTATCTGTGTATTGAAACGTATAGATGTTAGCGGACAACAACGACTCAGATGTTTAACGGACAAAATCTGGACTTTATCAGCCGTCAATGTAAATCAGTGACGCCAATTTGATTAGTCACTTATTTATAACAAATTTCTTATATATTACTAAAGTTGGCGGATCTTCTTTGATAAAGAGTACTCACGCACACCTACCATATAACACCCCCACAGACGCGATGGAGTGGCCGAGCGGTCTAAGGCGCCTTGCCGTAGGTGGTTTGAGTCCTCCCTGTGATACTTTAATTTCTCTCACCCTGAGTTTATATTTCTGGTAAGATAATTTTTCGATTGTTTTCTGTTACTTGTTGGTCGATGTGGGTTGTTGTGAGGTTGGAACCGAACACCGGAGTTCTAACATAATTATTTAAACCCTTTTGGTGAAGAGATACCAGAATTACACGCTACTAGTCAAGAAGGAAGAGGTGCCATATTAGCGAGTCATTGTTGTTCAGTTCACTGCGTTTGTGAAGATAAGTTTGATTTAGCGTATCGGTTGACTAACGCTCTTTTGTTTTTAAACGGCTATTATTTCATGGTATCATACATACACATTAGACATATTTTATCAAGAATATCAGTATCAAACTCCAGCAATCAATAATAATTTAGTTCAAAATGTCGTGCTTTTGTTTCGTTTTTGCAGTCTCTGAGTAAGGAAAAGACAAAGCAATACACCATCTTTTCCTACCTCATAATGTTTCAGTACGATTATTTTTCCTTTCTTGTGTTAATGCCACCAACTTAAACTGCAACCAGTAAAAAAGAAAAAGATAGGACAATACAAGGAAAAAGTATTTCAATAATCTCACCATATAAATCTGTACTGATACGCCGATAAAAGGAAAATTATGAGAAAATGGCATCAATGGAGACTTATAATTGCAGAAGAGAGACATCGTCGAAACAAAAAAGAGAGAGTGTCATTAAAAAAAATTCTTATTCCTTCGACAATGATTCTGTGAACGAAGACAATTTAAATAAATCAGATGTCAGTTGCTACTATAGTGACGATTTTTAAACTTAGCACTTGAACACTGGATTCAATGCGGAAAATATCTTCGCTGAAGGTGAGGAGCGCTAATTTTCAAGTGAGTTTTGTTAGTAAAATCGTGTATCAATAAATAATATTTCTGCTGGTTTTCTACGGAAAATGTTGTTAACCTGCATTGCCATACAGTGGGTATATATATCGCTCTTACAATTAAATTTAAAAAAGCAACTCAAATGAAAACAAATAATTAATAAAAAATTCACAATAAATATAAATATATCATATATTATCAATACTATTTGTAGAAAATATCTTCATAACTGAATTTTAAATTCAACACATTAATCTGTAAAAATAGTAAATAATTAATTTTAATCAATAAATAAAAAATATTATTACACGGTCCTTTCGTACTAATATAATAATGTAATTCTTAGGATAGAAACCGACCTAGCTCACGCCAGTCTGAGCTCAGATCATATAAGGACTTTGAGTATTAGCTGCCTGATTTCAACTCACTTTTACGCAGTCTACCAATGTTCACATCTGAAAATGAAATAAAAAATCTATAGGAACACACATACTCACGCACAAATACAGACAGAGAGAGAGAGAGAGAGAGAGAGAGAGAGAGAGAGAGCGAGAGAGAGAGAGAAAGAGAGAGAGAGAGAGAGAAAGTCACTCATGACGAGAAGAAACGGGAGTAAGGAGAAAGCGAAAGCAATGCAGTAGAATGAGGCACCGATATACTTTGTAGCAGCCAGGAGTCAGAAGACATCAGCTCTGCGGCTTCCGTTTCATCCGGCAGAGAAATAAATCAGTGGGGATGGAAGCAGCGGCAATCTTAGTTGGTTCTTAGCTTTAAGGGCAGAAATAAGTCCTTTGATACCAGACCGGATTAGCTGAGTCAATCTGGAAAGCCTCTACAGAGCGAATTACGGCAATAAAAAGAGTCTCATTCTGTATCACTTTGCAACAAAGCCCTGAATAGTGCCCTACGAAGGTTTGGAGGCGCTTAATTAAAATGACGACAAAGTGTTCCTCTTAAAAGGAAAGCTTTGTAGTATATAAGGTTTATTCGTTTGTGATTTAAGATATATGTCATTCGTACAAACAGTAATGCTAACTTTCTCTTTCTCTCTACCTCTCTCTTATTACATCTTCATTGAGAGTAGCAATTATGTATTCCTCTAAAGTTTTACCCTTTACAGTTCCTAATCCTTTCTGATGCCTCCCACATGTCCTATCACCCAGTTTCGCTTTATTTGTGGTGTTTTGCATCCTGTTATTTTTTTCTCCGATTCTGCAAAATGCTTCTTCATTCCTTTTCAGTCCAATTCACTGACACTATCCTTCTTTATCAACCCATCTCAGACGCTTTAGTCTCTTCTTTCCCGACTCTTCCCAGTCCTTGTTTCACTGTGATGTAACTCTGTCAGTTGAGATTTTAAGAGAGACTTTGTTCTTGCTCGGTTTGACTATAGGTGCACAATGTATGGAAATGTAAGACCATTTTATTTAAAGTTGCTGGACGTGGTGCACCGAGAAGGGATTCGGCAGGCCACTGGGGAATTCAGAACACACACCCACACCAAGTCTCTGTAATGATGCTGCTGATTCGCTACTCTATATCAAACAACTATTCTTGGGGCACCAGGAGTATAAAAGGCTTTCTATATCAAACACACCTATGCAGTTCCGACGAGAGACGAGACCTGACTTTGTCATAAACTAGTTTCGACCCAATATGGTGCCATCTTCAGAATGTTGCTCCAAGGTCGCAGTACACTGGACCGAAACTAGTTGATGAGAAAACTGTCCATTGTGCTCTCTGTTTTTATATAAAAAAATATCCTAATCGATGTTTTTCCAAAGGAAACAAACACGTTTTGAAAAATATGTGACTGTCTTTTAGATACGCGTGTGGCTGGATTTAATGTTTTACCTAAAGGTTGAAGGTCCTCTCCATTCTCGCTCTCCACAGCCCCAGGTTAATTTAGACTCGATGAATTTTAAGAAAGATTTTACTCTCGTGTTTTCGTTTCAGTTTGGGTTTTTTTACAATTTTAGATTGGCTCACAGTTCTACAAGGACTGGTTATGGTTTCTGTACCAACTTTGAAACTATAACCAGTCCTTGTTGTCACAGTTGTTGTTTTTGGTTCTTACTGTGAGCTAGAAATCCACGCAACCAGTTTCGATCCCTATTTAATGGATATAGTAATCCGATATATTGAACTGAAGATGGCATAATGGAATGCCGAAACTGGTAGTGAAAGAATAAAAGTTTCTGTTAAACGTACGTCTGTTGGTATCCATATTCCTACATACTCTTGACCAGCCTCAGTTCCGGTTGCACCAGTAATGATGGATTCAATAAGACTCAATGTCATCAGGATTTCCCTTTAGAATTATTTTGTCGTTTTTTAAGCAGAGCTTCAAGTGATCCTGAAGGCAGTGGAGAAGATACGGCGTATTGAGTCCTTCGATTCTCTCGGTGCATTAGATCATTGCAGAACCTATGACCGACTGTAAAGAAGACGCAACAGATATAGCAGCTGTTGTATTTCCTCGAATTGCAGAGGAAGCACGTGTCAATCCACTGGGTGCCAAGGCATGTGGGGATCTAGGGAAATGAACAAGTGATCGGGCCGCCAACGAAGCCTGGTTACTTATTATTTATTTTGTGTCCAGGACGAAGACATATCTTGCTATCAATAAATATACAATTACAATACAATTACAATAAACAATTTACAATCTAGGGATACCAAGTTCACTAAATATATGTTTACAGTGTACAATTACATTGAGCGAGTTACAATCCAAGTATGCAAAATTCAGTAAATATACAATTTAAATACACAAATTAGATACTAGAAACATAAAATATGCAAAGAGGTGACTAATTCTGTAGGACACTGCTAGTATCTGCTAGATGCACCGCAAGCTCCAAAATTTTGCTGTCTTGATAGCCACATAATTTGCTGCATGTAGGTCCCCTATGGTGCAGGGGTTGGGCAGGTTTCTGCATACCAGGAGATGTTGTGGGTCCTGCACAACGCCACACTCACATAGCTCATCTTCGTTTGTGAAGCCCCACTTTCTGAGATTCGTCTTGCAGCGTGACACTCCTGTCGTCAGTTGTTTAGTGCCTTCCATGCTGCATACGGCAGATGAAATCCTTCGGAAGGTTCCTCTTTGGTGTTCTCTCCGGTCCTTTCGTTTGACAAATTCTGCCGTAACTTAGTTCTCCGAGTTCCAAGACTCAATGCAGTTGATGTTGTGGTACTCGTAAAGCTCCTCCTTGACTTAAGCCTAGGTTTTCTTGCCTTATGTCCGAAGAGGGGGTGTCTGGGGACGGTTTCCTTGTTCTTTTTCTCTGTTTCTGCAGCTGTTCTTCCGCGTTTGTCTGGAGGCACTATGCCCATAATTTCGTAGATTTTTCTGACAGGAGTTGGTTCGAAGGCAGCCAGTCACTATGCGTCCAGTCTCATTTAGTGCCGTATCCACCTCTCCGGCATGTGTTGAGTTTCTCCAGACTGGAGCTGCATACTCCGCTGCAGAGAAGCACAGTGCAGGCTGTGCTCCCCAGGTGGACCCATTGAGTTTACGTATGGTGTTGTTCCGGGCAGATACATTCATCTTGGTTTCCTAGCAATGATCCTTGAATGTGAGGCTTCGGTTTAACGTTACTCCCAAGTATTTTGGAGTACCATAGTAAAGCAGTTGTTGCCTGGTGAGAATATGATTGATGCATTGCGTCGTCCCGGTGTTGCAGAAGAGGTCCAAGCACTTGTGGGATAATGGATGGCTGGCAGTAATGGTCAATAACCTGCGATTGGTAAACCAACTATCCGACCGTGACAATCCTCAGTGATTCAGTGACTCTTACACGCCTCTGAATTCGTGATTGGACTCTGGCCTTTTAGTCGCGAGATTTTAGTGTGGCGCACATTTTCTGGCTCGTCTTTTTATTGACTACATACACCAGCCACGCCCATCTGTTTCCGCTCCTTCTGCCACTTTCTCAGTTTTAAGCAAATTTGACATGAAACACCATTTTTGTGAATCAATGTAGCATCGCATACGATTTACCGAATTTTGTTATTTTTTTTCCAGTGTCTTGTTTTGTTTTATTTTATTTTCAGAGCTCGCTTCTCCTTACTTTTGTTAAGCCACAGAATCCAAATGAAAACTGTATTCTCGTTAATAAACTGATATTCGTTTCAACACTGTTTTCTTAGAGTCAAAGGGGCTCACAGGTACCATCTCTGGAAAGTAGACTGGACGTCTGTAAAGCTCGACGCATCCTGTACTTTTACCGAAATTAACTGACACACAAAAATGTTCAAATGTTTGTGGAGCTTATGGGGCTGAAGTTCGGGGTCATGAGTCCCTAAACTTACAAACTACTTATGAACTAGCTAATACTAAGGACGGCACAAATATCCATGCCTGAATGGGGACTGACACACATCTCATACTCTTTACGTCCAGGTACTTAAGGTCTGGTAGTTGTGTGCATAAATTTCTTTCTCCTCTCTTTCTCTCTCTCTCTCTCTCTCTCTCTCTGTGTGTGTGTGTGTGTGTTTCAGTCTGGTGTCGAATCCGAATCACACGCCGGCCGCGGTGGCCGAGGGGACTGAGGCGCTTCAGTCACGGTCAGCACGGCCACTACGGTCGGGGGTTCGAATCCCCCCTCGGGCATGGATATTTGTGCCGTCCTTAGTTGTAGGTAGTTCATAAGTAGTTTGTAAGTTTAGGGACTGATGACCCCGTAGTTAAGTCCCTTAAGCTTAACAAACATTTGATTTTTTTGAACCGAATCACACTAAATCTTGATTCAAACTCATTTCTGAGACTCAGTGTTTTATATTGCATATCTCGAAGTGCACTGAATCTTCACTTTCAATAGTGTTTCCTTTAAAACTAGGTTTACTAATGGAACCTGCGTAGCTAACCTTTTCCTTCAATTTTCAGATTCATATAAGCTATATCATTTGTTTTGTCATGTGTGAAGATTAAATATTGAAACCATAATTTGTCATAAACTGGAGTTGGACCTTTATTTTTCATTTTCAGTAATTTAAAATTATTTTAAGAAATAATGTAACAAACCCAAATGATTAGTATTTGTTTCATAGGAGTGGAGTCTGAAATTGTAACTACTTTTTATAGTTTCAACATACTTTCATTGTTCATTAAATTTTTGCACAGTGCTTGTAGAACTTGGATCCACTGAAAGTTTCATTTCTGTTTTCAAAAACAGGATGAAGTTATTGCCTTAGTCATCGAAGAAGCTCCATCCATAGGTAAAAAAGATAATTATGATAGAGGCAGATCGTGCTTATGCAGAAGTTCAAAACATGATGTATCTTGTCATTTATAAGAATACTGCATCGGAACTAAAGTCGATAATTGCTCAAAAACTTTAAAATCCATGTTAGAAGCACGAAAAAAGGCACAGCTGATGTAATCAATAATTAAATACCATTATACTGGCTGGGCAGGCACATAAATTTTGGTGGTAGAGATTTCGACACCCTCTTATCTCTCGTTCGGGGGAAGCCACATTGATCATTTTGATGGGTAAGTGAATACTTTGGTATTAAATTTAATTGGAAATGTGTGGAACTCACGATTAGTTGGGGCGATCTAGAAACCTGTATTAATTGGAAATTGTACCCCAACGTTGTAAGTGGCGGAGTGTAAAACATATACTCCATTTTAATTGGCTATGTCAGCCGAGAGGCGTCATCGGGCTGTTTGGTCACTGTTCGTGTTAAAACTTTTAAGCTTGTGAATTGAAATCTTTGTTAACTTTAAACGTTATAGTCCTTCCTGAATATTTAAACTTTTTTCATTCATGTAAAAGCTATAGCCTGATGAAATTGAATGGCTACATTATAGTATGTAATTTTCAGTTCTGTTAGTTTAACATCAGTACTGGAACTTCAGGTATTACGAAACAGTAATGTAATATGGAAAATCATGGTATTTCGACCCATGAACTACTTCAAAGTGATTACAAAGATATATATTTGAAAATGATAATATGGTTTCTATTATTTCTAAACAAGTAGTTTCGGCAAAACTATGCTGCGATCTTATATCTCTAGATTTCAATAAAATCTATTATGGCATTGTACATTGATGGCAGCATATTTACAATACGGAATACTTCTGAAAAATAGGTTGACCTTTGCTTTGCAAGGTCTGAAGAGGCACAAACATAAAAGTAATTTACTTAATTATGAAACAGGAACCTCTTTTAGAAATTTGTCTTTAGAGAAAGAAGGTTTTCCAGGCTTATTACTGAGTAAAAATTTAAGGATTTATGATAAGAACTACCTAAGATTTACGTTTTTATACGATAAAAATAAGTTTTTCAAATTTTTGACGCCACATTCCACATTTCTTTAATGTCTAATTTAGCCTTTCAAGTGCACATTTTCTTAAAACAGTAACTGAAATGAAAATTTTATGCATTATATTAAGTATAATTTGATAAACTGTTGTGAGAGCTAAGAACGAGTCGAGCTAGGAGGTACAATAGGAAAAGTAAACGGTATCCGTAATACGCAAAGCTCTCATAACAATATTCACTTGGCATGCTTTGCAGATGGAGCCTTTACTAGCGTATTCTTCTGTCAACTGTCAAATTCGTTCGGCATTCCTGCATCCCTTACTACTGATTGTCGCAAATTCGCACCATACGGTTGTGGCCCATATATTTGGAAGAATAAGTGTTTTCGAGCAGATTCTACACGAATGAGCCCAGTGCATGTGATATATAAATGCCGTCTTCTCAGCGGTGACTATAACAGTACAACGACCTTCGTTTATCGTGTTCGTGTTGTGGACAAGTACCCGAACGTGTGGCCATTCTTTCGTGAAATACAGCTAAATACATGGCTATGTTTCATTTTTAAAATCATATTTTATTTTGCTAATATCTATCGGGTATTGAAATTTCGAGGTGTTGGATACAACTGTCAGTAAAAATGAAAATACTGTTTTTATAAAAATGCATCATCAGGCACATTTATGGGCACATGCAATAAATAAACTAAAATGTAGCAATTACGGTAATTTCCATTTAAATTAACGCTAACTTGCTTCATTGCCGGATTGTGTTTGACGTTTTTGCAGCTTTATTTATAACAGTTCTCAGTGGATTCATGTGGTCGATATGTTTCAATACGATTTTCCTTTTTGTAGGTATATGGGACTTAACTTCTGAGTTATCAGTACCTAGGTTTACAAAGTACAGGAACTAACTTTAAACCAACTTAAGGACAAAACACACATCCATGCTCGAGGGAATCACCTAACAGTTGCACCGCAAATGTTGCGGAAATGGAAGGTGCGATGGATGTGCAGTTTTCACAAAATGGATTGGTAGTCAGGGGCTCGTATTTTTAGACAATAAACAGATTTTAATATTACTTCGAAAGTGTACTTTTAAGCTATCATACAGTTTTCAAATGGAACAATGGTTGTTTCTATCATGCACTGGAATGTTTGACACCAGCTGTATACAAAAAATTTTGAATGACATTTTTATCACATTTAGCAGCTACAACCGTTCGAAGTTTCGGGGGTGGAGGCTACAATAGGGTAGCTGATTGGCCGCGTGGCTAGCCCCTGTGGTACGGCCCGCTGTCTCATAACCATCATCCAGTGAGCTACGCTGTCGTAGCCTCCGAACCCGAAACTTTGAATAATTGTAGCTGCCAAACTAACCGTGATAAAAATATTCAAAATTCTGTGTACACAGCTGTTGTCAAAAATCCCAATGCATGATAGAAACAACAATTGTTCCATTTGAAAAATTGTATGTTTGCATAAAAAACACTTTTTAAGTATTTTTAAATCTGTTTATTGGCTAACAATACGAGTATTGACTACCACTCCATTCTGTGAAAACTGCACATCAATCGCACTTTCCGTTTCCGCAATATTTGCGGTGCAAGTGTTTGGTGATTTATATATTACAGAGTACAATAAAAAATTCCCACGATTTTATATCTCAATGCCTGTGCGTGTGTGTTGTTCTTAGCGTAACTTAGTTACAGTACTTTGTAAATTTGGGAACCAGTGAACACTGCAGTTAGGTTCCATAGCTTTACTAACATTTCAACATTTTTTTTATCAATTCAGGTACGAAGGGTGTGCCCTTCACAATTGAATTCACAGAACACGGTACGTGAATGAATAAATCTGAAGCTAAACTTAACTTTGGAAAGCAGTGGCTCGTATTGTGCAAAGGAAAGGTGGTTCTCGTAAGGCACTATTACTATGTTCCAAATACCGGTTTACGATGTACGCAGTGGATGTCGGCGTATTGACCCAGGGCTTGAGGGGGGATTGGGCCCATCAGCAAGTATAATGCGGCCAGCAAGTGGCCCCTGTGGTCGGCGGGGGTGGCGCCCGCAGCCGCTGGTTGCCCGGTGTCCGCCGAGCGCCAGCGACAGCAACAGGTGAGGCCGCGTCGAGAGGCCCAGGGGAGCAGGGGCCCGGTCGCGTTACATTCCGCACTTCTCATTACTGCCACCAGGGGGCGAAAAGAGTTTTAAAGTCGAGGTTAAAGGCAAAAGGGCTGCTATTAAGGACGCTGTCGCATAAAAGCCCTATACCAGTACCTTCCCGTAATTAAAGCTAGAATTCCTGATCTTAAGACTAATGTACAGAAACCATTACTTTCATAATATTTGTCGATAAGTACTCGCAAGAGATACAGATTGTATCGGTTTTTTTTATTTAGCTTTATTTTACTTACATTACCCTGTACATATCGGTACATTTTGCTCATGTGAAAAATACCGAGCAGCACCGTGTTTCGGAACCCACGCTAAACTGTAGGTCCCCCTATAACTGGCTGGGTAAGTCAGTTCGAAGGTCGGAGGAAGGCAACGGCATACCATCTCCAAACAGGACCATGCCTAGTAAAGCACTGTGGTGTTCAAACTAATCTTCGGATTGTTGACTGCTTTACCTATCGGTACATTACAATAAATCGACATCTGAATCTTCTTCGGTAATCTGCAAGTCATCCTGAACTGTCTGTTTACCTACCGTTCCTTTCTCGAACGGTTTGATCTTTATCTCTCCGTTCGATTAAAATGTTTGTACAGCTTAAGGGACTTAACTACGGGGACATCAGCCCCTAAACTTATGAACTACTTACGAACAACGACGGCACAAATATCCATGCCCGAGGGGGGATTCGAACCCCGACCGTAGTGGCCGTGCAGACCGTGACAGGAGCGCCTCAGTCTCCTCGGCCACCGCGGCCGGCTCTCCGTTCGATCCCTAATATCTCGTGTTCTGTTATAATGATCATTTATTCTGTATGATACTTGTGTTATGTCTGTTCTTTCTGACATGTCCGAAAGAACAGACATCATACCAATATAATAAGTAATTACATGCTAAGACGGTATTAGCTTCATATACTCCACCGAAGATGCGGTCATACGTTTGACCATGTACGGGAATCCGTAATGGCGAGTGTAAGCACCACCACCTATACTTCGTTCACCGAAACGAGAGACGAACTGTAAACACACAAAGACGCGTGGCTAGGGGCGGACAAAAACAGTAGCGCACGCTAAGTGTTGCCGCAATCATTTCAGGTGTGAGGTCGCTGAGTGGTTTGTTACGTAGCAGAAGCCTAATATATTTACATTACATTTCTCTTAATAATCTATAAAATGTAGTTCTCTGCAAATTGCTCAAATCTCCATGTTCGTGTATGACAGCAAGCATTTTCTCAGTTGGTTTCTATAGTGATATTTTTTCTTTTCATCTTTTTTTGGGAAACTTCAAAGAGTGTGTGGCTTTTTACTAACTTACCACATGACAATAAGGAATGACCAACTCCGGTAGATGCAGGTGTTTTCATAACAATATCTGACATTGACTTTTATTGGCACAATAGCGCCGTTTTATGCCCACTACGAACCTCAGATTCTCTGAAGAACTTAATGATTTCTCCTTTGAGAGCTGCTTGAGCGGACTCAAAATCTAGGGTAATATAATCAATTTACTCTTCTTTGATAGTAACGAGAGAGAAAGAGAGGCACAGACCATGAACACTGAATGTGATTATAAACACTAATACTTGTGCTACTATTCAGCAAATGGTTCTTCAATAAAAAGGTTACAATCAGCTTATATTATCACAGCCGCATATAAAAACACAAACTACCTTTCATCTGAAACGGATGCGGCGGCACAGAGAGCGCATCCGATTTGTCCACCCCTGGTCACGCGCCTCGCTGTGTTTACAGTCCGTCTCTCGTTTCGGTGAACGGAGTATAGAGAGAAGGCCGCGGCGCTCTCGTGTGACGTCAGGCAGAGTAGGTTGCGCGCGCATAACTGACTGGGTAGCCGCTGGGGCACGGCCCACTACGCCGAAGCAACGAGCCTGGCAGCTATGCGCGCGCAACCTGACGTCGCACGGGAGCGCTGCGGCCTTCTCTCTAGGTGGTGGTGGTGGTGTAAGAGGGTATGAACGGTAAGGGCGCTACAGGCATAGTGCGTGTGAGAGTTTGAGACGGTCGGGAGGCGAGCACGGGTAGCAAAGTGGTTAAGGCGATCGCTGGCCTGCAGTACGAGACCCGGGTTTGATTCCCGGCCAGCTTAACATTTCCACTTATCGACATTGTTTAGTTTCAAAATCCTAATGTAGCCACTGTCAATCCTTTCCTTCTTTCCTTCCTTCTTTCTCCTCCTTTTTCAATAATTTTCAAAAGATTAATTATTCATTTGTAAGTTGAAATCAATGGTATATTTTTCCACTCGGAACTCTACTATCGAAAATTCGTAAGTAACTGCTGAAAAATTTGGACGATCGGGTAAGATATCATACAAAGTACACAAATGTTAACGTATTATATTCAGATATTGGTTACAATTGTGATTTGTGTATGACACAGAACGATATTTTGTTACCTCAACTCTTTACTTTAGGTTTACGTGGCATTTACTTAGAACGAAGCACCATGGGGCTACCATAATAGTGAAAAAAGTCATTATCGTTTTCATTTAATATGGAGTGTGATCATAGTTGCACACCTCCGTGGCATGGACATTCTGAGGTTATTTATCAGTCAGATCTTGATAGATAATTGGTCATTCTTCAATGAGTGCAATATCCAGTTCTGGAACCATTTTGGGGAGCTGCAATGCGTCTGCCATTGCATCACAGAAATGCTCGATCGGATTTAAGTTTGATGAAGAAGCTGGCCACTGCATTAGTTTAGTTCCCTCACCTTGAAGTATGTTGTCTTGTCCACCAGTGCAGCTCTGTGGGGACCAGCATTACCGTACACCAGAAGGAACTCTTCGCCTGTGGCACCAGCGTATGGCACAACAAAAGAGCAGTTAAAGCGTCATTCTGAACGAGAAAGAGGCCCGTACGTCCGCCAATACTGACTCCTGCCCACAATATTCGTCTACCATCAGGATATGGCCATGTTCCCAGCGATCTGCGGTGTGCCAGTCACCGTCTGCACGGCCGCTGCGGTCGGGGGTTCGAATCCCCCTCGGGCATAGATCTTTGTGCCGACTTTAGTATAAGCTAGTTCATAAGTAGTTGGTTAGTTTAGGGACTGTTGACCCCTTAGTTTAAGTCCCATAAGCTCCACAAACATTTGAACATTTCTTTTATCCAGTGTCTCGGAATGTTTTTCGTCATGCCAAGTGTCCTGATTTCTAAATGTGATTTTAATGCCACAGTGGTACCAAGTTCTTAACTGACTACATGTTTTTTACCATGTGCCTACTCTTCGTTTGTCAGCAACTTCTGCTTGATAAGATTTTGCTACTCATTTGTTTTTAACTTCATCATATTCATTGTTTGTAACTTTATCTTGGCTGAAGAACAGTGCTCAAGCCACTGCCATCCTGCTGGCTGTACAGTTTGCATAAAATAACAATAAAGGGAAAACAAGGTGCCCAAAAGTGCTAACTGCACTTATACCCGTTCAGGAAAAAGAATGTTTGCTAGTTGTGACCACTATACGCAAGATTAAACTGCAGGATGAATGTTATATCCAGTAAGCACAGTTCGAACGAATTTCGTTGGAGGAGGGGCCGCACATAGGTGGGCCGACTCCTTTTTCCTGCTTGATAGTGTTGATTGTCAGTTAAAGGTTAGTGTAATGTAGGGTCTAGTGTTTGATCACTATCCCTCACCACATTTATCATTACTTTGTAGGTGACTGCTTGAAGCCTCTTGCATATTTATTATTGCTCACTGCTCTTGCTGTTTTTCGTAACGGACGCTAACAAGGACAAATCCCATCTCACACCCCTTACAACTGTGCTAAGATGACGTATCAGATAGCCTTTAAGAAACTAAACATAGATCAACAACTGAAACTGGAAGATGTCTTTGGTACTGTGAAAGAAACGAACAATGAATACTCGAAGTGCTAGATATGCAACATCGAGCATAGTGCTAGAGCTGCAACGCCGTGGTTTTGTGGTTATGGCTACAACGCTGAACGTCCATATTCAACCCTCTTTCAGTCTATGAAATTTTACTTTTAGTTTTTCACAAAATTGTTAACTGTCCGTTCGGACATTGACATCTCCGTTCTATTGTTGTAGCCTTGAAAATTGTCATATTATACATGTCATATTGTAAGTACATATCACCATCGCAGGTAAATGCGATGATAGAGCAGACCAGATATGAAAACATTAAAGAAATTCCTGAACATGTTCCGATTAGCATGGATTTTTTTTATTATTTATTTATTTATTTTATGTTAATGCAAAGGTTTTGACAACTCACAGGGTAACGTGTGTGATTTTGAATCTGTTGCGTTCATGTATCACACTTATGTGGAAAACTGTTATGTTTTCTCATTTCTTTGGGTGATCACATTCGCATTCATACGAACGCATAAATCGGACAATGAGGCATATCTCACTCACTCACCAGCCGTACAAGTTCGCTGATATGCGATTCCTACCCTATGACGCACATAATGTCACAAATGTATACGATCTGACGTGTTTTCGAGTGGAGGATTCTGCTATCGTCCTGTCATCAAACGTTTGCGGCTCCCATTCAAAAGCCACTGCCTCTCGACTGTTAATAGAACACTTGTGCGGCACGGACCTTTACACTACAACACAGACACAAAATTGAATACAGTGAACAGACATCTCATAGACTGCAGGGGCAGATAATTTGTGAAAAACAAAAGAATAAAAATATACAGCGCGACGGAGTGTTCAACGCGCATCTCCAGCCACGTAATCAAGACGACTCTGCTTTAGACGTTTCCTCCGTGTTGGAGATCAAGTGCACTTGAACAGCTGATGTTTACATTTTCATACTTATTTGACAGTTCCTCACAACTTCTTCCTGCTAGACAAATGTTTCTGGTTTTTATGGACTACTCACTGCGACACCTTGCGACTAAATTGGCTGGGAGTGCGATGGGGAGATTCCCTTGTAAGTGCCTCAACCGAGATAACTGGTAAGTTTTCATTTAGTCCGTTTTAGTAATGTATTAATGATTGTCTCTTACTTGAAAGTTATCAGTTTCTATAGTTGAGAGAGAATCTCACCACGCACAACTGAAGAGCATACACACATTCGTACAATCACGGAGGCACAACTGACGTAGACATGCCTGTCCTCTTCTGGCATCACGCCTCGAGGCGGTCACGTATGCTTGAGTTGTGTCTGTGTACTATTTCCCTGACGAAAGTTGTGGCCGAAAACCTTGGTTGTGTGCAGTGTCTGTTTTTCTCTGCGTGTCCGTCTGCGACTGAGTAAACGTCTTTGCTGTGAGCTGCAAGATATCCTAAGTGTATTATTTTCAATCCAACTCGAACTTTCCATTAGTAGAGTACAAAATGTCAGGAAGGATCCTCAGCACAAAAATGGTACTGTATATTGTAGCCTTCATTGTCATTTGAAACTCTTCTGTTGGTCCGTGTTTGCGTGACAAATGTGGGTTTTAATACAAAACACTCGTTATTTTTATACCCAAACTAGTTTCGGCGGAGGACCCGCCATCCTCAGTAGGATTTGTATTTAATCTAAAAGAAGGGATAAGGACATATTTACAAAACTGCAAAGCATATTGTAGCACAAGGTAGACATTTCTTTTCGTTGTATCACTATATAAACATTTATTTCCGTACCTTCCATGATTAGGCTATTTTGCAGTTCCACACTGTTTTTTTTTTTTTTTTTTTTTTTTTTTTTTTTTTTTTTTTTTTTTTTTTTTTTTTTTTTTTTTTTTTTTTTTGCCTAATGTTTGGTGTTGGCCTACACCATGTCATCTAAAAAAGGAATGAGCGGCTGATGAAAAACTTTGTTTTTGTGTGTTTCCGTCTCGCTTTTGTCTTTATTTTTAGCTGTTATTGCGGTTTGTGAGGGTATTGATATTAGGCTGTGTCAATATGAAATCGTACTCACGTTTGTTCGTCGGTCCTCTGACTGGGCTTGATAGAACGACTTCAGGCTCTGGCAGTTTTTTAAACTTACGGTGTTTTTTGCGTGTGTCGCGACTTGCGAGATGTGTCGTATATCGCGAGATTGTTTCTGCAGCGCGAGTTTTGGTAGTTTTGATACGTCGTGTTGTGGTAACTTTTAACAATAACAGCTGCTCATACTGTTGCAGATGACATGATGCAGGCCAACACCATGCAAAAGGCAAGGGAAAAAAAAAAAAACAGTATGAAAGTGCAAAACAGCCTAATCATGAAAGGTACGGAAATGAATGTTTATACAGTGATACAACGAAAAGAAGTGTATACCTTGTGGTACAATATGATTTACAGTTGTTTTAAATATGTCCGTTGTCATTCTTTTACATTAAATACAAAACCCCACTGTTTGAGTATAAGGCGGATCCACAAACCTCCATGAAGCCTTCTGATAATTTGCAAAATAATTGAAATTCTATAATCAAGGGATTATTAATAACAAATTAGGCATAGAATTGACCTTTAGTGATATAATAGGTGTTAATTTCCATTTTTCAGCACCTTACAACTTCCTGCTTCTTGCAAGATACCCTGTTTCAGGTATGGCTAATAGCGCTTCATGAGTCATAGGACTACTCTTGTTCTATACAAAAGTAAATGGTTTACCGAAAAGCTTGAGCAACACATAGCAATTGAGTGACGAGTACACTGTAATTATCGTAAAAGTATTGTCATTGAGCTATATTAAGACCTTACAGAATGTTTAAAAACGTACGTTAATGAAGGTGAGCAGGAAAAAACAATCCCGTAATATTCCAGTCGAGTATTATTTCGATCTAAGCGTCACTGACCACAATTTGTTGGTTATGAACTGTAGGCTGAAATTGAAGAAACTACAAAAAGGTAGGAAAATAAGGAGATGGGACCTGGATAAATTGAAGGAACCTCTTAAGAATTTCAGAGGGAGCTTTAGGCAACAATTGACAGAAACGGGGAAAAATAAAATAATTGAGGAGGAATGGGTAGCATTAAGAAATGAAATAGTGAAGGCAGCAGAGGAAAAAATAGGTAGGAAGGCAAGACCTACAAAAAATCCTTGGATATCACAGGAGATACTAAATTTAATTGATGAAAGAAGAAAATATAAAAATTCAGTAAATGAGACAGGCAAAATGGAGTACAAACGACTAAGAAAGGAAATTGACAGGAAGTACAAAATGGCTAAAGAGGAGTGGCTAAAAGGCAAATGCAAGGATGTAGAAGAATGTATAAATAGGAGAAAAATAGATACAGCCTACAGGAAAATAAAAGAAACTTTTGCCGGCCGCGGTGGCCGCGGGGACTGAGGCGCTCCAGTCACGGTCTGCACGGCCACTACGGTCGGGGGTTCGAATCCCCCCTCGGGCATGGATATTTGTGCTGTCCTTAGTATAAGGTAGTTGATAAGTAGTTTGTAAGTTTAGGGACTGATGACCCCGTAGTTAAGTCCCATAAGCTTAACAAACATTTCAACATTTTTTGAAGAAACTTTTGGAGAGAAGAAAAACAGCTCTATGAATATCAAGGACTCTGATGGAAAACCAGTTCTCACCAAAGAAGGGAAAGCTGAAAGGTGGAAAGAGTATACAGAGAGGCTCTATGAAGGAAATGAACTTAGCGACAATATTGTAGAAAGGGGAGAAGAAGTAGATGAGGATGAAATAGGAGATACTATTCTGAGAGATGAATTTGACAGAGCACTGAAAGACCTAAGTTGAAACAAGACCCCTGGAGTAGATGATATTCCCTCAGAGCTACTGAAACCTCTGTTTCACCTGGTGTGTAAGATGTATGTGACAGGTGAAGTACCCTCAGACTTTAAGGAAAATGTTATAATCCCCATTCCAAAGAAAGCAGCTGCAGTCAGGTGTGAAAACTACAGAACCATCAGTTTAATAAGTCATGGTTGCAAAAAAATAACACGAATTGTTTACAGAAGGATGGAAAAGCTGGTAGAAGCCGACCTCAAGGAAGATCAGTTTGGATTCAAGAGAAATGTAGGAACTCGGGACGCAATACTCACTTTACGGCTTATCCTAGAAGATAGGTTAAGAAAAGGCAAACCTACATTTCTAGCTTTTGTAGATTTGGAGAAGGCTTTTGACAATGTTGATTGGAATAAACTCTATCAAGTTCTGAAGCAAGCAGGAGTAAAATATAGGGAACGTAAGATTATTTACAACTTGTACAGAAACCAGAGAGCGGTTGTCATAGTTGAAGGGCATGAAGGGGATGCAAGGGAGTAAGACAGGGTTGTAGCCTTTCTCCAATGTTGTTCAATTTGTACATTGAGCAAGCTATGAAGGAAAGCAAGGATAAATTTGGTGAAGGAATTAAAGTTCAGGGGAATTAAAAACATTGCGTTTTGACGACGACATAGTAATTCTGTCAGATACAGCAAAGGACCTGGAAGAGCAGTTGAACGGAATGGACAGTGTGCTGATAAATGCATACAAGATGAACATTAACAAGAGCAAAACTAAGGTAATGGAGTGCAGTCTAAGAAAATCAGGTGATGCTGAAGGAATTAGATTGGGGAACGAAGCAATAAAGGAGGTAGATGAGTTTTGTTACTTGGGCAGTAAAATAACAAATGATGGTCGCAGTACAGAGGATATAAAATGCAGAATGGCAATGGGTAGAAAAGCGTTCTTGAAAAAGAGAAATTTGTTAACATCGAATATTAATTTAAGCCTAAGGAAGTCCTTTCTGAAGGCATTTGTATGGAGTGTTGCCTTGTATGGGAGTGAATCATGGACGATAAACAGTGCGTATAGGAAGAGTATTGAGGCTTTTGAAATATGGTGCTACAGAAGAATGAAGAAGATTAGGTGGGTGGATCGCGTAACTACATCTACATCTACATACATACTCCGCAATTCACCGTAAGGAGTGCTAGTCTTGCGTGTTTGCAAGAGAGCTTCTGTGAAGTTTGGAAAGTAGGAGGCGAGGTACTGGCGGAAGTAAAGTTGTGAGGCGGCATCGTGAGTCGTGTCGGGATAGCACAGTCGGTAGTGCGCTTGCCCGCGAAAGGCAAAGATCCCAGGTTCGAGTCCCGGTTCCGGCACACAATTTTAATCTGCCAGGAAGTTTCATATCAGCGCACACTCCGCTGCAGTGTGAAAGTTTCATTCTGGAAACATTCCTTAGGCTGTGGCTAAGTCATGTCTCCACCATATCCTTTCTTCCAGGAGTGCTAGTCTTGCGTGTTTGCAAGAGAGCTTCTGTGAAGTTTGGAAAGTAGGAGGCGAGGTACTGGCGGAAGTAAAGTTGTGAGGCGGCATCGTGAGTCGTGTCTGGATAGCACAGTCGGTAGTGCGCTTGCCCGCGAAAGGCAAAGATCCCAGGTTCGAGTCCCGGTTCCGGCACACAATTTTAATCTGCCAGGAAGTTTCATATCAGCGCACACTCCGCTGCAGAGTGAAAGTTTCATTCTGGCACCGTAAGGTGCGTGGCGTAGGGTACACTGTACCACTACTAAGCACTTCCTTTCCTATTCCACTCCCAAACTGAACGAGGAAAAAAAGAATGCCTATATGCCTCCGTAAGATCCCTAATTTCTCTTATCTTGTCTTTGTCATTTTTACGCGAAATGTAAGTAGGCGGCAACAAGATCGTACTATACTCAGCTTCAAATTCTGGCCCTCCAAATTTCAAATGTTCAAATGTTTGTACAACTTATGGGACTTAACTACGGGGTCATCAGTCCCTAAGCTTACAAACTACTTATGAACTAGCTAAGACTAAAGACGACACAAATATCCATGCCCGAGGGGGGATTCGAACCCCCGACCGTAATGGCCGTGCTGACCGTGACTGGAGCGCCTCAGTCACCTCGGCCACCGCGGCCGGCCCTCCAAATTTACTTAACAGAAATTCACGAAATGAACGTCGTGTTTCTTCCAGCGATCCCCAATTGAGTTGCCGGAGCATTTCCGTGACACTCGCGCATTGGTCGAACCTACCGGTAACAAATCTAGCTGCTCGTCTCTGAACCGCCTCTATGTCTTCCTTCAACCGATCTGCTGCGGGTCCCAAATACTTGAGCAATACTCAAGACGTGGTCGTACAAGCGTTTTATACGCCGTCTCCTTTATAGGTGAAGTACATCTTCCCAAAATTCTCCCAATAAACCGAAGTCGGCTGTCTGCCTTACTCATCGCTCTGCAATGTTACGCCTAGATATTTGAACGACGCGACAGCATCAAGAAGCTCACTACTAATGCTGTATTCGAACATTATAGGATTGTTTTTTCTACTCATGCGCATCACATTTTTCTACATTGAGAGCTAGCTGCCATTCTTCGCACCGACTAGAAATTTTGTCTAAGTCATCCTGTATGCTATTATAGTCAGTTACAGACGACATCCTCCCATACACCACAGCATCATCAGCAAACAGCCGCAAATTACAACTTACTCTGTCCATTAGATCATTTATATAGATAGAAAATAATAGCGGTCCTATCACACTCCCCTGGGGCACGCCTGACGATACACTCGTCTCTGATGAACACTCGCCGTCGAGAACAACGTACTGCGTTCTATTACTTAGGAAGTCTTCCAGCCAGTCACAAATCTGTGAACCTATTCCATAAGCTCGTATCTTCGTTAGCAGTCTGCAGTGTGGCACCACGTCGAACGCCTTTTTGAAGTCGAGAAAAACACAATCCGCCTGTTGCCCTTCGTCCATGGCTCGCAAGATGTCATGTGAGAAAAGGGCAAGCTGAGTTTCACATGAACGTGTTTCCTAAACCCGTGCTGATTCATGGAAGGAAGCTTTTCCGTTTCAAGCAAATTTACTATATTCGAACTGAGAATATGCTCCAAAATTCTACATGAAACTGATGTCAACGATATTGGCCTGTAATTGTATGGGTCAGTTCTCTTTCCTTTCTTATACTCGGGAGTCACCTGCGCTTTTTTCCAATCACAAGGAACTTTTCGCTGAATTAAAGATTCGCTATAAATGCAAGCTAAGTAGGGGGCCAACGCCGCAGAATAGTCTTTGTAAAACCGAACTGGTATTCTATCCGGACCAGCAGATTTTTTCGTATATAGCTCTCTCGGCTGCTTCTCTACACCGGAAATACCTATTGCTATGTCCCCCATTTCGGAATTTGTACGTTGATCAAATGATGGTACATTTGTGCAGTCCTCCTGCGTGAAAGATTTCGTAAAGGTTAAATTTAGAACTTCAGCTTTTCGTTTGCTTTCTTTTATTACTGCCCCGGAGATACTGAACAGAATTGGGGAGAAAAGAAATTTCTGGCATACCTTGACTAAAAGAAGGGATAGATTGGTAGGACACATTCTTAGACATCGAGGAATTGTGAATTTAGCGTTGGATGGAAGTGTGTGGGGTAAAAACCGCAGAGGAAGACCAAGAGATGGATACAGTAAGCAGATTCAGACAGATGTAGGTTGCCATTCTTATGTGGAGATGAAGAGGCTTGCTCAGGATAGGGTATTGTGGAGAGCTGCATCAAACCAGTCTCCGGACTGAAGACCACAACAACAACAAGCGTCACGTTATATGACCTCCAACAAGTATATGGAGGCGGTAGTAAGGGAGGCTATTAGACAACTTTGGTTTACTGGATAGTTTTCGGAAAGTGCTGTTCGTCTAATAAAGGGCTGCGTATACTAGATTCTTGAGTAACGAACAGTTGTTTGGGCCTTCTCAGCTGATCGGATTAAGAGACAGCAGCGGCGGAGTGGCCGAGTGCTCGGAGGCGTTATGCTCCGATGCACGAGACCGTTCCCCGTCGGGGGTTCGAATACTCCGTCATGCAATATATCTTTAGTATAAGTTAGTTTATAAGTAGTTTGTGAGTTTAGGGACCGATGACCCCGCAGTTAAGTCCCGTAAAGTTAACAAACATTCGATTAAAAGAAATCATAGTTGCCATTGAGTAGTGTGGTTCTACACTTTTTTTACCTGTAGCTTACATGAAAAGTCAAAAAAAATAAATAAACTTAACGAGGACACTGTATATGGGCACAAATATTCAGACTCATAAATAGATGAAATATTTAACATAAGACCGAAAAGAGCATCAAACTGTAGTTGTAGAATCGAGTCAGATAAAAAACGTTTTATATGGGACAGATGAAAATAGGTATTACGGGGTTGATGAATGTTCGCGGAAAATACGGTAAGTATTTATATATTCTTTCTCTTTGGCCATGTTCCTGTACGTGCGGGGTCAGCTTTGTTAGATCCGGATTTGACGTTTTAATATTATGGGGTGGCGGATGTCCTTCGGGTTGCCACCCCATGCCCCCTCCTCGGGAGGAAATGTAAAACCCAAACGGCTGCGTATAGTGTTATAAGTGTGAAAGTGTAAAGCGTTACGACATGTTTGCGAATATATATACATGTGGCGTCTGTTCCGAGAGAACAGACGTCACTTCTGATCCTGCAGTTGTTATTATTTAATATTCACAGAATATATGACATCAACTGCGATTGGGCAAAGCTGAAAATGTGTACCCAGCCGGGATTCGAACCCGGGTCTCCTGCTTTCTAGGCAGTTGCGCTCACCCCTACACCACCGGGGACACAGTGATCACCGCACCTGCAAGGACTACCTAAGCTGAGAATTTGTATCTGACGGGAGGCGTGCTTAGGTAGTCCTTGCAGGTGCGGTGATCACTGTGTCCCCAGTGGTGTAGAGGTCAGCGCAACTGCCTGGAAAGCAGGAGACCCGGGTTCGAATCCCGGCTGGGTACACATTTTCAGCTTTGCCCAATCGCAGTTGATGTCATATATTCTGTGAATATTAAATGTTTGCGAATGTTACAGAGCCGCATCACCTCTAGCCTATGGGACAAACACCTGCTGGATGTACGACTTTAATGCAGGATGGAAGCAGACCGTATTATTCGTTTCGGACCTCTTGATAAGTATGGAAGTGCGATTATGCATGTCAATCACATCCCGATTACGGGCAGCATGGGGTTCACGCCTGAGCCTCAGGACGTGCGCTAGCAGCGTTTTTCGGGTTTTTCAAGCGTCAACATCTCGTCGGAATATTGCGATGCAATCAACGCCATTTTTTGTGTGATTTGTCATGTTATGGATTGCTGAAAAAAAAATAGGGTGTCAATTTAAAAAAAAAAAAGTTTGTGTTAAAAAACACACGTTTGATTTCGTTTTAGAATGTTTCCAAATATGTATATTCATGGGCCACAGGCGTACATTGATACCGGTGAAAGTCGTTTTCCAATAGCTGTAATTATTCCAGAAATATTTTGGGTGGGCAAGATAGCTGGGACAATATATATATATGGCACACGTGACTTCACACTTACTTCGGAAGACTTCTCTCCATTGAGAATGACAGGCTGCATTCTGTTATCACACATTTGGTCTTATAGTCCATATGTTCTTACTTTGTTCATTAAACGATTGTGGGGGAACTGTATCAAACGCCTTACAAAAGTCAAGAAACACAACCGCATATATATGACCTTGTGGATAACATCGGAATTCACTGAGGCTTTTTACAAATGATGCTGTAGTATATCAAGAGGTTATAACAATGGAAAATTGCGGGTGGATCTGCAACGAATTGACGCATGGTGCAGTGAAAGGCAATTGAATCTAGATGTAGACAAGTATAATGTGCTACGAATACACAGAAAGAAAGATCCTTTATCATTCAGCTACACTATAGCAGGGCAGCAACTGGAAGCAGTTAATTCCATAAATTATTTGGGAGTAGGCATTGGAGTGATTTAAAATGCAATGACCGTATAAAATTAATCTTCGGTAAAGCAGATGCCAGATTCATTGGAAGAATCCTAAGGAAATGCAGTCCAATAACAAAGTAAGTTGGTTACAGTGCACTTGTTCGCCCACTGCTTGAATACTGCTCACCGGTATGGGATCCGTACCAGGTGGGGAGAGCAGCGTGCTTCGTTACGGGATCATTTGGTAATCGTGAAAGCGTTACGGAGATGATCGATAAACTTACCTTTACCGAGGGATCAAGCAGTATATTGCTCCTTCCTGCATATATCTCGCGAAGAGATCTTGAGGATAAAAGAAGAGATATTAGAGCTCACACAGAGGCATACCGACAATCTTTCTTTCCGCGAACAATACGAGACCGGAATAGGAGGGAGAGCCGATAGTGATAGTCAAGGTGGCTTGCGTAGTATGGATGTAGACGTATCCTAGATTCTCTGGAAGACGTCACTAGGAACAAATTGTAGAAACACATGTGAGAAATAAAACTACAAAAAAGAAAGACTGCAATTTGACGATATTTACATGCTATAAATTAAAACCACCTCTGTCCTACTGTACATTACAAGACATTACTCAAAGGACTAAACATTAGTGCGACGTAGAAGATTTTCTAGACACTCCTACAAGTAAAATAGTGTTAATTGAACTAGGAAAATGCAAGGGAAGACTGATAGAAAACAGGTTGGAAGTGGTAAAAGACAAAAGTAAAATATATTTTATCCTACTTGACTTATTACGATAGAGACAATTTTGATTGTGTAATGATTGTCATATGTGCAGTTCGTACATCCAGTGCCGACAAACCAGAAGAGAGAGCCCGTTGTTGGTAATTCGGGGTCTCGTCGACACGGATACACACCTGCCAGGCCGGTGGTAATTTCTGGAAGCAATTAGGGAAGTGCCGCGGCCGCCTGTGTGTGACGTCAGAGAGGCTAAGCCGTGACGCCAGGCTGCTTGTCCCAGATTAGTGCGGCACAGCGCCGCGTCCTGATGGAGCGCTGGCGTCAACCAGGCCAGGCCTGGAGTAGGCGCCGAACACACAGCCCGCTGCCAACAAAGTGCCAACCAGATGAATTTACTGTAACATTTTATACATCGAATATATCGTGCACTAACTGAACCGCTACACATTTCGCTATGGCTCAGTCTGGTATGAAATGATTGGAAAACTAAATGTAAGTATTATTGCGTACTACACTATGTGATCAAAAGTATCCGGACACGTCGCTGAAAATGACTTGCAGTTTCGTGGCGTCCTCCATCGGTACTTGAAATGTAAATGGTGTTGGTCCATTATTAGACTTGATGACAATTTCCACTCTCGCAGGCATATGTTCTATCATGTAACGAAAAATAATATCAGCTGTGTTCAATATGTTTATTTAGCAACCAATTTCGACGGCTGCCTTTCCCCAGAAATCTTCCAGAACCTAATTGAACGTACAATTTGACTTCGTCCATTTTCATTTACGAACCAGATTAAGATGGACAAAGACAAATTGTACGTTCAGGCTCTGGAAGATTTCTGGGGAATGGCAGCTCATTCTTCACGGAGTGTTGCACTGAGAAAAGATATCGGTGTAGATCGATGAGGCCTTGTACAAAGTCATCGCTGTTATTATCGTGTAACCTACCTGCCTCAGGCCCTGCATTATGAACAGGTGCTCGATCGTGTTGAAAGATGCATCCGGTATGCCTGAATTGCTCTTCAACAGTGGGAAGCAAGAAGGTGCTGAAAACATCAGTTTTGTGCTGTGATAGTGCTTCGCAAAACAAAACAAAAAGTCTGTAAATCTATCGGAACAAACTGCGTAGTCATCAGTCCGTAGCTTACAAACTATTTAAACCTAGGTAAACTACACACACACACACACACACCCATGCCCCAGGAAGGACTCGAACCTCCACGGCGAGCAACCGCGCTCTCCGCAGCGAGGTGCTTTAGACGGCTACTCCACCGCGGCCTCGCAGAACAACAAGGGGGTGCAAGCCTCATCCATGAAAAGCACTACTTCATCATAACACCACCGCCTCCGCATTCTACTGTTGGGACTACACACGTTGGCAGATAACGTTCACCGGGCATTCGCCAAACCCACACCCTGCCATCGGATCGCCTCATTGTGTACTGTGATTCGTCTCTACACGCAACATTTCTCCGCTGTTCAATCGTCGATGTTTACGCTCCATACACCAATCGAGGCGTCGTTTGGCATTTTCTCACCTCCGCCTGTCATAGTTCTTGCAGTAAGTCCTGATGCAGTTTGTAATTTCATGTGTATTGATCTGGATAGATGCCTGCCAATTTACACTGTAGGGCCCCCTTAAATTTTCGTCGGTCTCTGTCAGTCAACAGACGAGGTCGGCCTGCACACTTTCGTGATGAACGGTGTGACATTACAAATACAAGGGGAAGCCGATTGTTTCCATGTGAAAAGCGGGTTTTGCCAGGATGTTGGGTTCCCCAGCCGGAAACAAATTTGGGAGCAGGACAGTATGCTTTCGAACGCTTCGGAGGGGTCTCGTAACTTGGACGCTGTCGTGAAAGGTTCTGACGCTGGGTGGTCTGAAGCCGCTTGTGATTTGAAGAGCTAGGCACTTGTTGACTTAGATAATGTTCAAATGTTTGTATAGCTTATGTAACTTAACTACGGGGTCATCAGTCCCTAACGGGACTGTGACCGCAAAACTTAGTCTCTGCTTCAAAAGTGATAAACTATGCACGGTAGCAGGGCTATGGAATTTGATAATTCAGCAATGGTGTGCTTGTGGGATTAAATACTGTGTTTTATAACAAATACTTTAATCGTAGATTAGTTTGGAACTGCAATGTTCGATGGACAACACTACTTTATGAGTCATAATTTGGAACTTTTACTTCCGAATGCGTATGATATTTATTGTGCATCTCATGAACAACAGTTAGCGAAATATTCAGTTATTTACCAATATATAAAATAGGACAACCTCCTCATTTTCATGTCCAAAATGAAACTTCATTTATAATGAATTATTTCGTGAGTGAATCACTTCTTTAACTTAGAATCCATTTTTTTTTGGTTATTAAGAAGTTTAATTGATGTTTGCTAAATAAAAAAAATCAAATGTTTGTAGATCTTATGGGGCTTAACTAAGGGGTCATCAGTCCCTAAACTTACAAACTACTTATGAACTAGGTAATACTAAGGACGACACAAATGTCCATGCCAGATGGGGAGGGATTCGAACCCCCGACCGTAGTGGCCGTGCAGAACATGACTAGCGCGCCGGAGACTGAAGACTGATAAACTGCCTAAACTACAGATTAAATATTGATCTTGTTTAAACAGATTGGGTAGCTGTTTAGGACATACAAACTGACATACATAACTCACCTCTATGAACAGAGACAACGAGCCATAAACCTATGCCATAAACGTATGTTTTTTGGGGGAGTCCGGATCCGTTTAATCATACAGTGGACATATAGCGAGAAGACATATAAGATAAAACAAATACCCTATCTTGTTTATACAGAGTGGTCCATTGATAGTGACCAGGTCAAATTTCTCACGAAATAAGCATCCAACGAAAACACTACAAAGAACAAAAGTTTTCTACCTTGAAGGGCGAAAACTGATGTCGCTACCGTTGGCCCGCTGGATGGCGCTGCCATAGGTCTAACGGATATCAACAGCAATTTATTTAATAGGTACCCCCATTTTTATTACATATTCCTCTAGTACGTAAATAAATTTGAATGTTTAATTTGGAACACATTTTTCGCTTTGTGATAGATGGAGCTGTAATAGTCACAAACATATTGCTCACAATTTTTGGCAAAGAGTGGGTAACAGGTGGGCTTTTTTAAATTAAAACACAGATCGTAGGTAGGTTTGAATTTTATTTCGGTTGTTTCACTGTGATACATGTACTTTTGTGAAATTATCATACATTATGAGAACGCGTGATTACCTGTAATTACCTCATGAACTTCAATAAATGCTCAAAATGATCTACTTCGACCTCAGTGCATCGGGCAATACACGTAACGAAATTCCTCTCAACAGCGAGTTGTTCGCCTTCAATAATGTTCTCACAGGCATTGACAATGCGCTGAAGGATGTTTTCAGGCGTTGTCGATGAATCACGATAGCAAATATCATTCAATTTTCCCCACAGATAGAAATCCGGGGATGTAACATCTGGTGACTGTACTGTACAGCCGTTTCATTGCCTTGTAAGATCTCCAGTGACGTAACTTGGCCCCACTTAATGACACCACAAAACATCAGGGAACCACTATGTTGCTGCAATCGCACGACGGTCTGCTTCAGACATGCAGGCTGACCAGGCATCCTCCAAAACCTCGTCGACGATTTTCTGATTGAAGCCAGAAGCGAGTTTCATATTTGAATAGCACTTGATGAAAATTTTGACGAGTGCATTCAGCGTGCAGTTGGGTCCATCTGTACCGCGCTGCAAGGTGTCTGGGTGTCAAAGCTGGAGGTCGGCATACATGTCGGAAGTGAAGTTGCATTTCTTTCAGCCTATTACGGACAGAATCACGAAAATCATTATTCTGTATGGTGGCATTTCTTTAAGGGTTCCACCAAGCTGAAATATATAAGGAGTGGTCAACAGCTGCTGTGGTAGTCTTTGAAAGACCAGACCGAGGAAATACATCGACACTTCCTGCACCTCTGTACCTCCTCAACGTCTCAACAAAATCGCTTTGGTTCACTCCGAGACGTATGGAACTTCTCTTGATGAGAGTCCCTCTTCACACAAATTAACAATGCGGATACTATCAAACCTCGCAACTGACCATCTGGAAATGGAGCAGTGTACTTCCTTCTCCACGTTATGACTACAACTAACTGGCCGTCTTACCCTCTCCGTCGCATTGGCACTGTGTAGCCGTGGTTGTTTACATCATTGCGCGGTTAGAGCTTACCAGCTATGGTAGGGCTATGACCCTACATGAGAGCCAATACATTACGTTATCGACACGGAATTATTACTGTGGCAGTGAAGAGAGTCCGGGTTAACTTGTCTTCATAGACAGGTAGGGAATGGTCAGCGGTAACTCTGAGTTTCTGTTGCCATCTGGTGCAGCACGTGGTGCGTCGGCGAGGAGCATCGCAATCTGCTGCAGCGGCGAGTTTGCGTCCGGCGAATTCTCGATGTGCCTTAAGCCAGGTTCACACAAGCAACTAAACTGAGACAACAACGCGTGTCTTTCTGCAGTTACACTGTGAGCGATCGTTCACATAGAACTTCACAAATACTACTTAGTTGTGCAGTTTTCAACATGGCGTCCACAGTCTCAGCTGATCGCGATTTGCACGGCTCATTTGATTCGCGCCCAAACAATCGTTACACTTTTTTTCCCACAAGCACACGAAGTGTTTTCTTAATTGATTCGACATTTTAGCTACAAACAAAGACGCCAACACGTAAACCTCGAACGCAAACACACTAATACGTAGTAAAATGGGTCGAAATAATCCGCTAGGTGACAGTCGTATTCCGATATTTGATGGTGGGGAAAGGAAGTGTCGAAACAACATACAGCCAAGTTGAACTTTTTGTTGCTTGGAAAAAGTAGCGCCTCTTAAGTGGCGTTACTGAAACTAGGAAGTTCACACTTGTTACTGAACTACAACTTCACTATGCAACTAGCTGTTGCTGGCCATTCGTTGTTTGTCTGGACCCGTCTTTACGCTTGCAATACGGCGGCTGACTCGCTTCTGTCGGAACGGAGATCTGGAGTCTGGCGTCAGCGGCTTGATTCTACAGCACTTCCTCGCAATAGTGTCGGCGCGGTCTCTGTACCGATTGTGAACCTGCGGACACTCGTGACGTCAGAAAGCTGCTATCGTGAAGGTCTTCGGTGTAGTGGAACCGGCCCCGGGGGTCTCAAAGCCAGTCGGCTACCATGTAACGGTCTCGAACATATACGGTGGTCCGCGACGACGCCTCTGTCATCTGTCGACAAGGAGATGCCTCCAACACGATGCCCCGCTCTCTCACTCCTGTGCTCTCTGACTGATTACGACAGCCGAAGTCGTAAACGGAGGATGGGGCGGGGGGAGAGGCAGTATTTATCCTGCCCCTTGCGCCGTTAACAGCTTCGGAACACACTCTGATTACGTACTGTCGTTGCCTTAGCAGGATTAAGCTTACAGCAAGGTACTAAAAGCTTGTTCCCAAGAAATAAGTAGGATTCTTAGCCACTTATGTAATAGCTCTTTAAAGCATATAAAAGGGATACGTCTGATGTCAACAGCTACTGCCCGATCTTACTTCTGACAACTTTAACGAACATTTTAAAAAGTCATGTATTCAACAATAGCTTCACGTATTAGTAAATAGTAAGTTATAAAAAAGTGTCAGTTTGGTTTTAGAAAAACGCTTTCAATAGAAAATGCTATATATACCTTCACTGATGAAATATTGAATGCTCTGAACAGCCGGACATCACCTACTGATATTTTTTATGTTCTCTCATAGGTTTTTGATTGTGTAAATCATTCAGTTCTTATAGATAAGCTTGAGATGGCTTAAATCATATTTAACTGGAGGACTGCAGAAAAGTTGAAATAAGCAGTTCACATAAGTGCAAGAAACAGCTTATTCCTCTAACTGGGAAGCTATCAAAAATGCTCTCCACAAGCTTCGGTCTTGGGTCCTTTGCTGTTCTTAATATATATTAATTTTTTGCCATTGAAGTATAGTTCTCTCGCCTGACAAACAAGAATTAACTGATGGAATTCTAAATAATGTCTTTCAGAAAATTATTAAGTGGATCTCTACAAATGGACTCTCATTAAACTTTGATAAAACCCAGTAAATACAGTTTCATACAGTAAATGCCATGACAGCATTAATAAATATGGACTTTGAGCAGAAATCTTAGCTAAGGTAGACTATTAAAATTTTTTATGTGTTAGCATTGATTAGGGATTGGAGTGGAAGAAACACATTGAAGATATAGTGAAACGTTTGAGTTCAGCTATTTATGCTATCAGGGTCAATGCAAAATTTAGTGATATACATCACAGTAAATTAGCTTACTATGACTATTTTCATTCACTGCTTTTATATGGGGTCATATTTTGGGGCACTTCAACATTGAGAGAAAACATTCATTGCCCAAAGGCATATAATCAGAAAAATTGCTCGGACCCACCCAAGATCGTCCTGTTGACTGTTATTTAAGGATCTAGGGATCTTCACTGAAGCTTCGCCATATATCTATATTCATTTATGTAATTCGTTATTAACAATTCGAACCAAAAAGTAATAGCAGTGTGCATACTACAACACAAGGAGAAAGGGTGATATTCATTATTCAAGGATAAATCTAACTTTGGCACAGATAGGGGTGAATTATGCTGCCATAAAAGTCTTCGGTCACTTACCAAGTAGCATCAAATGTCTGACAGCTATCTAACTAGTATTTAATAAGAAATTAAAAGAATTTCTGAAAGGCAACTCCTTCTACACTTTAGATGAATTTTTAGATAAAACCTAGTCATTTTGCTAAAAAACAAAAATTAAAAGTACTTAAAATATTAAGTGTCATGTATAAACACAATTTATTAAACTTACACGTTCAACATGATTGGGAAATGTATTTATGGAACAAGTGTTAATGTGATATAATCTCTAATCTATTGGGCTAGTCACGTACTCCGTATTCGCAGCTGTTGTCGGAACTGGAACGGCTCTCTTGCATAAACCGCTTGCAGCGACTCTATACATCTCTTAACCTGTCCGGTTTAATCATGTAAAATTTGTGCAGAATCAGTCAGCTACGTTTAAATTTAATTCCTGCAAAGGTAGAGGCATTTACAAACGTCGCGAGTCTTGTTTTGACTTATCTTCCACTTACAGTGTCCACGTTTAACGTTATAACCAATGCAAAAGTTCTTCAAACTTGTAAACATGTCTGAAGAACATTTGTATTGGTGGCATCGTTAATCGTTGACACTGTAGATCGAATCAATGTTCAATCAATAACATTCGGACGAGATTCAGCAAAACCTTGATACAACGGTAATAAATCCCCAATTCCAACGAAGCAGGTGAGTTATCTGTTGTCAAGAGTTTGCACATACGGACCAGCGCTTCTTCCTGGCGCGTGCTTTGCCAGATTAGTAGAAAATGGCAGGATGCCCACTGATGTCTGGCGGCAGTTAGAACCAGAAAAGAATGAGACCACACAGAAACAGCCTGGCGATTTGCCGAGAATACAACCAACGAACGAGTCTTGACTTTATGCCAACTTTTATTGAAGAACTTAGCACCTCCTATTAGTGGCATATAAACAATTTTCTACTTTCCATCAAAAAAGTAAAACTAAAGAAATATTAAGGTGTCTGTATTTATGTTATATGTGGTAGTTCATAATGATATAGCAATATTAACAAGAGTTATTGCATACGAAAGACAAGAATACTTTAGAAAGATCATTTTTACTTCGTCATTTGTCAACTTTATCCAAAAAGCTCCACCTTAATTTTAGGCTGGTAGCATTTTGCACCTATACATATTATTATTTGTTTTAATATTCGGTTGCTTTAGACAACCGCCCGAAAGAGGTTACGGACTTCATTGCTAGTGTCGCTTGAAACAGTACAATTGTAGATAAACCTACGATTGTGTGTATACGTTAAATGTTCAGACTTTGTGTTACTAGGAATCTTCCTACGTGTATTCATACTCATATGTGAAGTATGTGACTTCCAAAGTTCAAATATTTGTAATGCTATTGGCATGGTCCCCACATTCGATTGTGGGCCCTGGACCCAAAATCAGAGAGCCCCCGTCTTTTTTTTTTCTTTTTTACTGTTGTATGCAGTAGTTTGTAATTGCAAGTTATATCTTAATCATGCTCTTTTTTAGAATGTACTTTAACTCGGTATAATGTGGTGTAAATTTGATACGGTAAGGTTCATATATATACTTAAAATTGAGACTTTACATACAATGGCCACAAACAGGGCCGTAGTCAGAATTTGGTTTCCAATTGAATTAGGCTTTTAGGGAGGGGGGAGGGAATCGATCCCCTTCATCCCCCCCCCCCCTCGGCTACGGCCTTGGACCACAGTAAGCTCTAGTTTAGTTTCAGAGAACACTTGTTCGTACTTCTCACAGACGCAGCGCCAGTTAAGACGGACTTGCTGTACATACATGAAAATCTCATCTTCGCAAAAAGTTGGTGAAAAGAAAAAAAAATCTATCACTACATTACACCGAAAGCTGATCCATTACTTTCTTTTCAAGCCACGCCAGAAGTAACGTCAAACTGCTGCGCCAACGGCATGGCTTGAGAACGAATCCCTAAGCGGTATGACAACCAGAGTAAAATCGGCAAAGAAACTAATTATATCGTGTTTTATTGAAAATACAAGGAGACAACTGTTGGTTTTATTTCATACACAGTATTACAGGGAAACTTTCCGAAAATACAGAGAAACGATATGAGGGGCCAAATTAGCCCTGCGGTCCTTCTAGGTAGTAATCTTAATATTTAGGAATCTATTTGCAGTAGCTCATTCTAAAAGAGGGTGTACAATACTTTGGTCACCTTCTTTAATACACACATACAATACCAACCAATGGCAATAACAAAGAGCATCAATCGAAGTAATCGTTTAAGATAAGCGATTTATCATAAATGTCTACTACAATTGTGAGAAGAATCTTCTAAAATTTCGCTGGACTAAAATGTTCAACATGTTTTTTCAATTTTTTTCTAGCACCGGGCCCTAGACCTATGGGTCCACTCGGCCCCACCCTTGTGGAGGCCATGGCTATGGGATCAGTCCCTATACTTACAAACTACTTAAACTAACTTAAGCTAACAAGTAAGGACTCAAGACTCCGATAGGGAACAGCTGCTCCATTGTCACCTGCTATGCCCACTTCTATTTCCAGCAAGCCAAACCTCATCCTTTTTTTTTCATATCGGATGGTAATCACGACAATTTTGCTAGTGATACGGAGAGGTGCAATAGCGCGCCTGATTCGCTCGCTCTGAGAACCCCAACCCGACTGTGCTGCCGCAAAATATTATCCGCACGCTGTTATAGTGTCTGGTACGCTTCTCATGACATCTAGTGGCCACTTTTGCAGAAGGGATTAATGCATCAGAAAAAGGCACGCCTAAAAAATCTAAACATTCTGTCCCCTAAAATAGAATGAATATTTCATCAGTAGGCAACATGACATTAGAGGAGCTAGAAAATGAAATTCGATGCAATATACTGAATAATTTCATGTCATATAAAACGAGATTGTTTATTTACTATTTTTGAAGTATTGTACATTAAAAATATCAGTAAGCAAAAGCCTACAGCGTAGTGTTTTATAGAATTGTACATATAAAACTTCACTTTACTCTCCTTGTACTGTATCATTTGGCGCGCTTTCTGTAACAGGAAGATAGTAATGCTTTCAATGATGTCACTGAAGAAAGGTGTTTCACTTTTGGTGCTTAGGAGCCTCATTTGATTTACTCCTCAAGAAATGTGGGTATGTAGAATGACTGTTTATCCGAAGAAACGGTTACAGTAATGGTTAAAAAGAAGGGTTAGAAAGAAGTAAGCCTGCCGCTGTGGCCAAGCGGTCTGCGGCGCGCCAGTCACGTTCTGCATGGCCACTACGGTCGGGGGTTCGAATCCCCCCCCCCTCGGGCATGGATATTTGTGCCGTCTTTAGTATAAGGTAGTTCATAAGTAGTTTGTAAGTTTAAGGACTGGTGACCCCGTAGTTAAGTCCCATCAAAAATAAAAAATAAAAATAAAGTAAAATGCTCTACATCATTCCAGAAAGTTAGCTGAATTTTGTATTACATGTGGTTTCGTAAAGTACAGTTAACTGGTCTGGCAAACCACTACAAAAAAACTATCTTCCTTTAAAAGTAGAGGCTCACAAACACGTACGATGGATATTTTTAAATTGAAACCCGTTTTGCAACGAAGTAAGATAAACTTTATTTATGAAACTAAATTGTATCACTAACTGCAATTAGAAACCGTTTTAACTTTTCAACTATGTCACAGCAAACACTTATCAAGTCGTGACACCAGCTTTTGGATTCTCAGCATCAAATAACACTTTCGCCTGATTGTCAACTTCTGTGTTGTTAGAAAGATTGTCAGCAACATTGTGAACTAATAATCTTAAAACTTGTGTAAATGTATGATGGAGAACTGCGAAGCGCCTTTTTTGGCGGATAGCCTCACTACTTGTCAAGTCTTCATTCGTGACAGTAGGCTGTCCAGATAAAAATAGTCTTTTCACTCGCTGACAACAGCTCAAATATGCTCTCGGGAACATTCAAGTGGCCATTCACGACTACATTCCAGGTCGTGAAAGGCACCACGATGGCTGATAAGGAATGGACGTCTTCTCGGCATCGCCAAATTCGTCCAAATGTTTTGGTACAAGTAGGGAGTGCCCTAAGTGGGAACTCCAGATGGCGAATCGTATAGGAAATAAAAGGAATTTTGATACAGATCTATCACCATATGCACTGTATCAATTGTCCCTGTGAATGTGTGTTTAGGACGTAGTGTTTGGCTCAATCGTAAGAAATTGGATTTCCATTGAATAGGTCGCAATACCGCCTCCACCTGCCGGCAAATATTTTCGTGCTCCTTGGCAACGCGTACCTTTCTGACGTCGCCATTAACCGTAACAGGGTGGATGTTATTTTATTAATTTATACAAGACCAAAAAGTATAGGCGTAGGATGAAATTCTGGACTGCAGATATTTAGAGAGGGATTGTACTTAACGCATACAGGGGTACGTCGTGTATCTAAATGGATACTTACATTCTCTTTGAATTGATCAATTATATGCACTAGGGCGATACTCATCGAAAAAACAGGGGAAACAATAATTTCGACCGCATCTTGCGTACGTTATAAACGTCGCTGGTTTGCAATGACATGTTTCTATTTATGTTTCCATAAATAAAATAAACTTGTTGATATTCTGAAAACAGCTTCTTTCATCGCACAATCCAGCAGCGAACCACGCGTAACGCAGCATGTTGTCGAATACTTGCGACGATAGCAAATGATTGTTCCATTATCACAAATGTTCAAATGTTTGTATAGCTTATGGGACTTAACTACGGGGTCATGAGTCCCTAAACTTACAAACTACTTACAAACTAGCTAATCCTGAGGACGGCACAAATATCCATGCCCGAGGGGGGATTCGAACCCCCGACCGTAGTGGCCGTGCGGACCGTGACTGGAGCGCCTCAGTCCCCTCGGCCACCGCGGCCGGCGTGTACCAAATGATGTATAATGGTATGTAGTTTGCTGAAAGCTTATCGGGATCTTATTTCTTCTTCCTTCTGGATGAGGTAAGTGTAGTTTTTATTACATTTTTTACTTTACTATGAAAGTATTTGCCGCCGGGTGTAGCCGAAAACACGCCATTTTCAATACGAATCCAAAATCTTATGGATGAGCCAAACATCGCTTCGTAAATACACCTTTAAAGGAATAATAAATAAGGTGCATTTGGTGATAGATCCAAAAATCTCTTTTATTTTCTAAACGCTTGACTATCTGTAGTTCCCACTTGGGGTACTTTCATATTTCACCACACCCTAAATATTTCATAAATTTGGCGATGACGAGTAGAAGTCCTCTCATTGTAAGAAGTATCTTACACATGTTGCAGATAAAGTACACCCCTACATGACGATCATGTTTCCCAGGGGTCGTGACATTTTTCAAGAAGATAATTCGCCACGTCACAAGGCCAGGAGTGGTTCGAGCAACACATTTTCTAATTTCAGTAGATGAGCTGCCCCCCCCCCCCCCCCCCCCTACTCAATAGATCTCAACCCGACTGAATACACCACACATGAACATTTCTCGGAACGCCGGCCGTATGTTACTCGCAAGTTACACGCGTGGCTAATATTAGGTCGGCAAACAGTGCGTGATGTAGTAAAACAGCAGACAGCACACGAGTGATGTTTCCACTTTCAGTATTCTGGGAATGAGACGCGGGAAAACGCGCTTACATTTAATATGTATATAACCACAAGACCTAAGTAAACTGCGTCATTTCCAAGAACTCTAAGCGCTACGAACGTTTACCAGTCTTGAAAGACCTGTAAAAACATGAATTGACATACAAATGAAGGATTATACAAGTTTCATGCTCTAATTACTGCAATGAGAAATAAGTTGTAAGGATAATGATAACGAATACTGTATGAAAATCAACTTTTTTAAATTTGGTAAAAATATCTTAAGTTAAATTGTTGGACCAGTTCAAGAATGTGTGGAGGGAGAGAATGAACTGTGACTTATATGATCCATATAAAAAAGAAACTTCATACCGTAGAATATCAAGAAAATCAGGTTTGTGAAGTTCGATTTTAAATCCTTTTGTTCATTAATAGTTTCGTGATCGTGGGATATTGTAACGTATTAACATAAGTTTGTACTCCTTAAAAAATTAAAAGTCACAAGATGATGTCAAAGTTTTATACTATAAAAGATTGCAAGAATGATCCTTATTGTGGATTTAATAATGAGAGTATGATAGGACATCAGCACACCGTGATTTTTGTGTTTTGTTTACTGCACTTTTCTTCCTCCGCTGCTGCGCAAGATGGCCATACAAACAAACATTATATTTCCTCTTTATTTTTATTGTAAAATGACGCAACATCGATATGTTACAAGATCCGACTACGATAACACAAATCTGTCCAAATCGGTAATCCATGATAAGATTTCGAAGCGGTTATGACAAACCTGCTCTTTTAGAATATTGTAACTATTCAGATCGCCTGCAACAGCTGAATACGTCAAGAATAAGTACAAGTTCATTTGTCTTACGGTTAAAAGGTTTATAACGTACAGGACTTGTACTGAGAGATAATAACAGAATGTTTAGGAGACAATGAACAAAGTTAATGAAAGATCAGAAAATACACAAAAACTCAGGTCGAAGGACAAAGTGAGAGAATGTCATGAGGAAAACTAGAATTGCTGAAGTTCGTGACTAAACAAGAAATAATGCAATAATCTTCTGTAAAAGTCTAAGGCGCAGATAGTGCAACAGTCCTATCGATGAAAATATCACGAGGAAATAAGCAAAATCGTCTATTTAAATGGCGTGATAAAAGAAGGAACTGGAATTAAATTATCGAACGGTACAGTATTTCGCCCCTGGTGAGTCATGAGTGAACGTTAAAGCAATGAATGCAATTTTCAGCTCGAGAACCAAACTTATTCTTGATATAATTCATTTCCTGCACTAAACATCTTTAGTGTACTTACTTTATTTATTTATTTATTTTTGTACGTACCCTAAATTATTTTGCCGATAACACAGTAATATATGTGGAAGTACCAACATATATAAGAGCAATTTACTCTGTGGAAATATAGCTAATTGTCGGTTATTTGTAAGATAAGATGCTTTGCGTTAATCTTAATCAACAGCAGAAAATTTATCTGTCGAGCAAGATGAATTTGAATAATTTGCAGTTCCTACTAAATCTTTCATAAGCTACCAGGAGCTTATTTCACACGCGACGGGATAAAATATTTTATGGTTGCATACTTTCGGTACAATAGTAATGCTACGTTGAGGTAAGTGCATACTATTTCAGTTACTTGTTTATATTTATGAATAATGTCAGTATTGTCAAATTCGACATGATTCCACACAGTAAACTTCATATGAGAGAGTGCCCAGATATCATGCCTACAACACATTTGCGTGGAAGGAATACAAGGTGATATTTATGGCGTTAACTGACCATATCACCAAAATCAGTGCCTGAGAATAAATTTTCGTGGTATTGTTGTCAAATATAGGTAAAGTGTGTATGTGGGCGAGAAACTATGAGATAAAAGGAATGGAAGGCGTAAACTTTCAACGAAAGCCAATTTAAAGAAAAAATGGAAAGACTTGTCGTTATGCTTCTGAACAAACCACTTTCCGACAGTGATGCCACTAACTTATATATGTTGACTGATGGCATTTCCAACAAATCTCTTCCCTGACTTTCCAGGAGTCGCAACAACAGGCCTCCAAGCTGCTCGTCGTTGAGATGTTCAATCTTCTGCCACTTTGTCAATCACTTTATTCACTAGTATCAAAAAGTAAACTTATAATCTGTAAACACAATCACTTGCTTGAGATTTCGGAGTAACTCTGTTTCCGAAAGTCCTCCTCTATGAAACAGAGCAAGCCATTACACACACACAGAATCAGTGGAAGGCACACGTACACACAAAAAGCTGAAAGAAGCGCGGGTCAACTGTAGTATACTTCGATACAACACGTTGGCTTTGACCAATGACGTCATTAGTCAAATATATATATATATATATATATATATATATATATATATATATATATATATATATATATATATAGCCGATATTAATTTTTTTTTGTATCAAAGATATGGAATTATTTGCATATGGTCGTTGATGTAATTAAAGAAACACAATTGATATCTTAATTCGTTCTCGGTTAATCGGATTGGACAAGTTTGTCATAATTAAAAAATTTTATACACGATGTATTAGATAGCCTAATGACTTCGCAGTTGTCACCTGGATTGGTTTCTTTCGTTAACCTCCACTAATCGAGTAAATAATACGATACAGATATCTCATGAAATAGAGACTATTGGTATCATTTAAAAATTGTATCGATAACTAGACTTCATGGTCCCCTGCTCAAGTCATGAATACGATATAGATATATTTTCAAATATTGATAGATGAAGAGAAACATTTATTATTATGCTACAATTTTATGCGAATATGATTGTACATGTAGCTTTTAACGAAATCACACACATTTGTAGTATTATTTGTTAATATAATAATAAAAATGTATATTTCTTGTACATAATATTGTAACTTTCTTTTCAGACGCCAGACTTGGAAGTCAGTCATGTCTAAAAAGTCTATACTTTTCATTTATTACAAATTGTTAAATTATTTAAACATATTTCACTGTTTTTAGTTAATAAAAATAAAATTATGTAATTGATATAATGTTTTCATTTATTATACATATTTCTTAATCTAGCTAATAATTATATATTTGTAAAGTCATTTATAGTATTATCTTTGGTATATTAAAAATCGATATATTTTTTGATTGACGTCAGATATTCAAATGTTACTACTTCCATATATTCGCTTCGTATATGACGTCACTGCTCAAATCCGACGTGTTGTATCGTATACTTGACCAATCCCAGAAGTGCGCGGCACCCCTGAAAGAAAAATACGGTGTCACCTAGTGCTAAGCCAACAGTGGGCGGTTGCCACGGAAACGTATTGAGCATATTTGAACCCATGACTGGACGGCGTGGACGAGCCTTGGCGTAGGTAGACTTGCCGTTCGCCAAGGTCACATCAAGGGTACTTCTCTCGCCGTACGGAGTATACGTCACGTGATCTCTCAGTGAATGATTTCTTTGTTTAGGCACCTTCAAGAAGTATAAGGTGTATTGCAATAAGCATCGACTTATTTACCAGGGACCGAAAATGCCAAGAAATGGGCACCTACTATATTCCGGTAAGTTCTAAACTTCGTTCCATCTGCTGTGTTTCTTTGTACCCAGGAAATCTGTTCCTCTGGACACTTTTATTAGTAGCTAGGCGTAACGTTGCAGAGAGGTATGAAATGAGTAGAATATGTAAAGTCGGTCGTATAGATAGCGTATGCTAGGCCAGTTTATTGGAAGACTTTTAGGAATATGTGGTCCATCTGTCAATGATACCGCGTATAAAATGCCTATGCGACTTGTTCTTAAGAAGTGTTCAAGTGTTTGGAATCCCCATTAGAGCAGTTTAAAGGAAGATATAAAAGCAACTCAGAGACGAGCTGCTAGGTTTGTTTCTGGTAGTTTCGATCACTCCATTAGTATTACAGAGATATATCGGGAACACAAGTGGTAATTGCTGCTAGGAAAGCCAAATTTTTTCGAGAAATTAAGGAAATTAAGAGGGCCAGATATTGAAGCTCGCTGCAGAATGATTCTACTGCTGCCAATTTTGCTTTCGCGTAAAGATATGAGTAACTAGCTCTCGGACAGTGACATAGATGCATTCGTTTTTCTTTTTGTCTGAGTGGAAACGAAAATATATGACTGGTAGTGATGCTGGGTGCTCTGCCCTAGGCAGGTTATGGTGGACTGCGAATATAAAGGAAGTTGCAAGTTAAGTAATCATTTCGTCTATAACAACTGTCGCACGGGAGTAGCAGAGCGGTCTGGGACGCCACGTTGCGAATCGCGCGGCCTTCCGTGCAGGAGGTTCGAATCCACCCTCGGGCATGGATGTTTTTGTTGCCTTTATTATAAGTTAGTACATAAGTAGTTTGTAAATTTAGGGTCTGATGACCCTGCAGTTAAGACCCATGTGGTATGGTGGTCTTCAGTCCACAGACTGGTTTGATGCAGCTCTCCACAATACCCTATCCTGAACAAGTCTCTTTAACTCCACATAAGAATGGCAACCTACATCTGTCTGAATCTGCTTACTGTATCCATCTCTTGGTCTTCCTCTGCGGTTTTTACCGCACACACTTTCCTCCAACGCTAAATTCACAATTCTTCGATGTCTAAGAATGTGTCCTACCAATCGATCCATTCTTTTAGTCAAGGTATGCCAAAAATTCCTTTTCTCCCCAATTCTGTTCAGTACCTCCTCATTAGTCACGCGATCCACCCACCTAATCTTCAGCATTCATCTGTAGCACCACATTTCAAAAGCCTCTATCCTCTTCCTGTCCGCACTGTTTATCGCCTTCAGATAGGACAAAATGTCATTGATATGTTCAAAAAAATTAAAATAAAATCTGTTAAATTCAGCTAATTTGGCATATGATTATGCATAGCTGATATTACAATGACTGATGAATTGAGGATAATCACTTTGTGATCGAAATCGATCAGCAAAAACATTAATAAAAAACGTCCAATGCTTCATAGTATAGTTATTGTATTCACTGTTTTCCTCGTACATGGCCACTCCCCGACAGTGGAAATGACAGCTAACTAGTACCATGCTAAAGTAAGCTTCTGAATTGGGACATTATTTTAGAAGAGCTCTGGAATATCAGTAACATCAAAGTCAACATCTACAAGTAGTTCACTAACTTTACCTGGAATACATAGCATAGTTTACAGAAATATGCTAATTCCTATATTTCTGGATACGCATTATTTTCCGAGAGTGGTTTCCTTTTTACAGGGATTTACTTTAATCAGGAATAATACCTATCAGCTGAATTCAGTCTAAGAGAGGTGCTGCTGTAACAAGCACTACTACAGGAATTTTCCGATGAGTGATCTCTCCACCACTACACTGTCATGTATAAGCTTTGTGGTGAAGACCGTGCCTAGTGAAAATCGACCTGCCGATAGTCAGCAGGTACCTCCTGGTACCTCTGTAATGTGGGCAGAGCCTTCTACCATCAGAGATTCCTCGAGCCTCATGTTAAACCTTTCCTGCCCCTTTACAGCGTCATAAAACGATGTGGAAAATGATATTCGACTTCCGTTCCTGATGGGAAGTGAGCGTCTCTCTGATGGTACAGGTACCTCTGTAATGTGGGCAGAGCCTTCTAACATCAGAGATTCCTCGAGCCTCATGTTAAACCTTTCCTGCCCCTTTACAGCGTCATAAAACGATGTGGAAAATGATATTCGACTTCCGTTCCTGATGGGAAGTGAGCGTCTCTCTGATGGTACAGGTACCTCTGTAATGTGGGCAGAGCCTTCTAACATCAGAGATTCCTCGAGCCTCATGTTAAACCTTTCCTGCCCCTTTACAGCGTCATAAAACGATGTGGAAAATGATATTCGACTTCCGTTCCTGATGGGAAGTGAGCGTCTCTCTGATGGTACAGGTACCTCTGTAATGTGGGCAGAGCCTTCTAACATCAGAGATTCCTCGAGCCTCATGTTAAACCTTTCCTGCCCCTTTACAGCGTCATAAAACGATGTGGAAAATGATATTCGACTTCCGTTCCTGATGGGAAGTGAGCGTCTCTCTGATGGTACAGGTACCTCTGTAATGTGGGCAGAGCCTTCTAACATCAGAGATTCCTCGAGCCTCATGTTAAACCTTTCCTGCCCCTTTACAGCGTCATAAAACGATGTGGAAAATGATATTCGACTTCCGTTCCTGATGGGAAGTGAGCGTCTCTCTGATGGTACAGGTACCTCTGTAATGTGGGCAGAGCCTTCTAACATCAGAGATTCCTCGAGCCTCATGTTAAACCTTTCCTGCCCCTTTACAGCGTCATAAAACGATGTGGAAAATGATATTCGACTTCCGTTCCTGATGGGAAGTGAGCGTCTCTCTGATGTATCACATGAAACTCTACTGGCCGAGATTGTTCGGTATCACTGCTCACAGACAGCATTAAAAACAACGAGCTGTTTTACGTCTGCGTGCACGATATCGTCAGAGGAGTTCTGTTGTCACTAAAAGACGTTGTGTATTCTCACGTTGGTAATTTGGTTTTGTATTGCTTTAGCTAATGGAAATTGATATTATTGAAGGATAAAGCTCTTTTTATTGATATAGCGTTCAAAACTGTGCCTGGAAGTTTTTATTACTGACTGTCGAAATATTTCTTGTCGTCGTGGATCTGCAGTCGTGTACTATTTCACAATTTACAGATTGAAATTTTCTCGTCGCTGCTTAAAATCTCTTCTTCAAACGGCAAGAACAAACATTTCATATTAAAAATCTCTCTCGGCCAGGTTAAGCACGTAACTTTAACGTAGCTGTGAAAAGTTTAGTTAGGAGATCCAGCCTCAGCTGTGCTCCTGTCTTTACTAGAATGTGTAACCGTAATTAATAAACTTCTTCTTGATACTCGGTGTTTAATTTAAGATGTCCACAATAAATAAAAATATAAAGAAGAACTCCGTTTTTCTTGAGAAACTTCTTAAATCAATTTATTCGCCTTATGGTCGAATACATTGGACATCAGTCAAACCATGAATTTTCCAGTGTTATTTCTAAATCATGGGGAAACGTCTTCGTATTATGTCCTATGTCATCTGTGATTACTGTGCGCTGTCCTTCGCCCCCAGAATCTGCAATAAACATAGATTCTGGCGGCAGTTTCTGTTCTAGTCCAGCCTAATAACAACTTAATTAATATGTAGATACCTCAAGTCGACGTAAAAGAAGGTAGTAGTGCTCAATGTAACATTACACAGTGTGTCAAAGTCATTTTGTGCATGTTATTTTGTAGTTGTCGTTGTTGCTAGTTGTCAGTAATAAATGGTTGTAGTTCTGTTTTCTTTTCTTTACGAATTACGAAATATGAATACGATTCAGGGATAATTTCAGTTTACTTTCCCCCCCCCCCCCCCTTTCAGATGAATAACCAAAATGGAATTTAGATACAAAAATTTTGCTATTTGTTTGTTGCTGGTGTTAGGAGACATAAGTATTTCATAATGTCTCCCTAATACATTATATCCTCTTGGACTTCGAAGTCCTATTTTTTTTTTTTTTTTTTGCGTTACATCTACATACAGACTCCACAATCCACTGTAAGGTGCATAGCGGAGGGTACACTGTAACACTACTAGGCATTTCCTTTCCTATTCCACTCCCAAATAGAACGAAGAAAAAAAAAAGAATGCCTGTATGCCTCCGTACGAGCCCTAATTTCTCTTATCTTGTCTTTGTGATCACTACGCTGCAGCAAGATCGTACTACACTCAGCTTCAAATTCCGGCTTTCTAAATTTCCGCAACAGAAATTCACGAAAAGAACGTCGTCTTTCCTCCAGCGATCCCCAAGTGAGTTACCGGAGCATTTCCGTGACACTCGCGCATTGGTCGAACCAGCTGCTCGCCTCTGAACTGCCTCTATGTCTTCTTTTAAACTGATCTGCTGTGATCCCAAACACTTTAACAATACTCAAGACGTGGTCGTACATGCGTTTTATACGCGGTTTACTTTACCGAGGAAGTACATCTTCCCAAAATTCTCCCAATAAACCGAAGTCGGCTGTCCGCTTTACTCACAACTGTCTTTTCATGTTCGTTCATTTCATATCGTTCTACAGTGTTACGCCTAGATATTTGAACGAAGCGAAAACATCAAGAAGCTCACTACTAATGCTGTATTGAACATTATGGGATTGCTTTTTCTACTCATGCGCATCACCTTACATTTTTCTACATTGAGAGCTTGCTGCCATTCTTCGCACCAACTAGAAATTTTGTCTAAGTCATCTTGTATGCTATTACAGTCAGTTACAGACGACACCCTCTCATACCCCACTGCATCATCAGCAAACAGCCGCACATTACAACTTACTCTGTCCATCAGACCATTTATATAGATAGAAAATAATAGCGTTAAATCAGGAAAACAAAAATGTGTGAATACACTAATATGCTTTTATTCACTTTGGTGGTAAAACAACCAAATATGAAGTTATGTGCTCGAATCTTTGATTGCTTTGGCCTGGAAAGGGTTTATACGGCTGGCAGCTGTTGCTCTAAAATGCATAACTTAAGAACAGTGAGCAGTTCTTTCGTCTTAGATGCCGTGTTAACACATCTCGTTAGGACGTCTCCATCAGAGAGCGCCTACGCAACTTCCGCTTAATTTGATTGGCCTACCAGAAACGTTGTTTCCTGTAATGGGAACTTTGACTTCGCTTGAAACGTTTCGCCGTACGATGACTCCGGAAAAGAAATATCCTCTGAGCCGGAGGCGTAGCTGAGCCGATAAACAAACCGAAACGAGATTCTGTCCTCGCGTGGGTGGCGCTGGGGGAGCCACCTGCCCCCTGCCGCCACCCCGACTGGCCGCTGTTTTATTTCGGTCGCTGTCGGCGGAAACCTGTAAACGCTCGCCTGCCGTTGTTTCCGCTCATCGCCAACCTGTCGGGAAACGTCACAATAAAAGCTAACAGGTACAACGACCCGCGGAATAACAGGCGCAATACAGCGCCGCAGTTATTAATGAAATTCACTTTTTCCCCTCGTGAGCGGGATGCGTTTCATTTTGCCTTATGTCGTTTCCTTCATCTCCTTTGTACAATGAGAGACAAAAGAATGGCCAGCCCAAACAGTTTTAGAGGCCACGAACGTAGCTCACGGTCTGTAGAGCTTCAACATCATGTTTATACCATCACGTAGAAGCATGATTACACACAGCTCAAACCAGCTAGGTATTACTCGTCGTGTCGCTGGTTATCTTAGGAATGTGTTTCATTTGTAGTAGCTTCAATTATATTGGAAGACGAGTCGCATAATTTTCAGATTTTAGTTCGAAATCATCGACACACACACACACACACATGGCCGAGGGAAGACTCGAACCTCCGACGGCGAGCAACCGCACGCTCCGCGGCAAGGTTCGATGTCTACGGATAATCTTTCATATATGAGGGCTGTTGTCCGTTAGTTCAGAACTTTGCGTCATTACAGCAGTATGTACTTTCGTTCGATGACCGCATATGTGCTGCGTCTATTTTATTTAATGACGTTGTCAAGCGGTAGATGAATAATATAGGTATGCGAGTGATTTGTTTTGGGATTTGCACATTTGGTACGTGAGTTATCAATAACCTGGGCCCTATTTTAATATTTTCTCTTCTTTTCAGAACTTGAGAATGGGATAAAGGGTTCCTAAAATATGTCGTTCTGTCATAAAAAGTTTATATAAGTGAAAAGTGGTGCGTGATTTTCCACAGTGAATAAATAGGTATATCTTCAGGTATAATCACAAAAAAGTAATAATAGATACATGGAAACATACAAAATAGTACAATTTTTAACACATGAAGCCTTTCATACTAGAATACATGAAGGAGAACTAAAATCTGAGATTAAACACAATACGGAGCAATTTCATCTAGTACTGGGTTGGTTGGTAAAAGGAGAGATTTTTATAGAGATTGGAGATGGGCGGTAGTGAGGATGGGCAGGATAACAGGAGCTATTAGGGGTCAAGAAGAGAGAGAGAGAGAGAGAGAGGGAGGGAAAGACAAATAAATTGCTGGTATTATGATGTAAAAATTGGGAAGGAAAATCGTAGGTAATGAGGAGGAGGACTGAAACATAATAGGGTGGGAGCCCTGGGGGCTGGGTGGGGGTGGAAGGGGGGGCACGGTAGGCTTAGCTTCCGAGTTGGTGGTATAGAGATGTGTCAGAGTGAGTTCATGATCTGGGAGCGAGAGGATGTTGAGAGATTGCAGTTGGAAGGGTGATGGCATCTGTAGGAAAAGGCGAGGCAGCATACTAGGATTGAAAAGGAGAGGGGGCACAATAGAGTTGTTCATGCCGAACTTGCGAATAGTATTACTTATTCTGAAGTCTTCAACGTGCAAGAGGAGAGGTGGAAATTCTACAAGTTGGTATGGGATTCTATTGGGGGAGATTCAGCGGGCCGCGCGTAAGTATCCGCTGCGGTCTAAGGCATCATTCGACGGTCTAAGGCATCATTCGACGGACTGGGCGGCGGCTCTCGCCAGATATTCTAGTCCTCCCACGGACGTGGGTGTATGTATTGTCTTAGTGAAAGTTAGTTTAAGTAGTTTCTAAGTGCAGGGACTAAAAACCATAGCAGTTTGATCTAATAGGTTTAGAAGCTGCTGCCCGTCGTTCACGGATCTGGAGGAATGTCAAGGAATTGGGTATGGTGGTTATCCCTGTACAGTGTACAGTGGAGGGGTGCAGTCTGTTGTGCCTTCGGGATGCCGCCTATCAGCGGTAGGTTCGAGAGGTGGCCTGTGACTATCAAGGGTGTGGGCAAAGTCTGCAACTAAGAAGTGATTAGTCCTCAAAGGATTTATTAACATAATGAGAGAAGTAGTCAACTTAGGTGTGCTTGTTGGTACAATTCCTACCTAATACACAGTTCTGCTATGCGTACTCCTTAAAAAAATGTTTGTAAAGCTTATGGGACTTAACTACGGGGTCATCAGTCCCTAAACTTTCAAACTACTTATGAACTACTTACGAACTAGGAAGGCACAAATATCCATGCCCAAGGGGGGATTCGCACCCACTACCGTAGTTGCCGTGCAGACCGTGACTGAAGCGCCTCAGTCCCCTCGGCCGTACTCCTTACTCCTGTACTGACTGCCGTGGCTGTGGTGCTCCGGCATATCTAGGCGAGGCCCCTTCATCTTATTGGCAAGCGCGCAAATCAGACAGATAACGAGACTGTGGGCTCCCTCGGCGGCCGAAGTACTGTGGAACGACTTGCCGGCTCTTCTGGAAGTTGCGCGGCGACTTGTGTAGACCGCCGGCGTTGTGGCGAATGGCCTGTTAGTACTTTTAGTTCCTTATCGCGTGTCAAGATGATAATGACGCTCGAGTTGCATTTGTGGCCATTAGAGCCCAACTGGCTTCGTGTTCAGCCTCTCTAGTGCTATTATTATACAATTATTTATTTTTGACGACTTACAGCGTTCAGTGAATGAAATAAATCGCAATTTGCGATCAGTTATGGCTTCAATGTACTAGGTTTGGGTGGAATACCAAAGTGCGGCGAATGTAAATTTGTGCCCGGCCGGGATTAGAACCCCGGATCTCTTGCTTACTAGGCAGGCACGTTGACACAATGACCAGCCCGACTGCAGAGGACTCTTCCCTCCACGTTTCCCGTCACATCCAAATCTCCATTCGCCACGTTGTCTCTTTCCTATTACCACAGCCTATATATTTCGTAATGCTCGGAGCCACAATACAGTATTCCCGCATCAGGGAGAACAGATCATGAGGTATCGAGACACAATTAATTGTCGTCAGGAGCCCAGCCTCGGTTTGTATACAATCATTCATTGAACGCTGGAAGTCGTCAAACATGTATAATTGTATACAAGACGAGGCTGAGCTCCTGACGACAATTAATTGTGTCTCGATACCTCATGATCTGTTCTCTCTGATGCGGGAATACAGTATTGTGGCTGTGAGCATTACAAAACATATATGCTGTGGTAATAGGAAAGAGACAGTGCCGGCCGCGGTGGCCGAGGGGACTGAGGCGCTCCAGTCACGGTCTGCACGGCCTCTACGGTCGGGGGTTCGAATCCCCCCTCGGGCATGGATATTTGTGTCGTCCTTAGGATAAGCTAGTTGATAAGTAGTTTGTAGGTTTAGGCACTGATGACCCCGTAGTTGAGTCCTATAAGCTTTACAAACATTTGAACATAAAAAAAAAGAAGACTGCATGGCGAATGGAGATTTGGGTGTGGCGGGAAACGTGCAGGGAAGAATCCTCTGCAGTTGGGCTGGTCACTGTGTCCTCGGTGGCGGAATGGTCAACGCGTCTGCCTAGTAATCAGGAGATCCCGGGTTCGAATCCCTGCCGGACACAAATTTACATTCGCCGCACTTTGGCATTCCATCCAAACCTCTTACAGTGAAGCCATAACCGATCACAATTTGCGATTTATTTCATTCTCTGGTGCTAGTCTTTTCAGCTGACGCCACTTGGGCGACTCGCGTGTCAGTGATGATGAAGACGACACAACACCCAGTGTCCCAAACTTAGAAAATCTCCGACCGGACTGGGCCCCCTGTGTGGCAACCCACCACTAGACTACGGAGGCGGAGGCTGAGAAAGAATCACTTATGTCTCTCCACCCTCGGCACTGACGGAAAAAGTGAAAAATGCTTAAAACTTGGGAGTAGCTGTTACTGTTGTGGCACAGTTGTGTGTCGGGGGACTGGGTGCAGGCAGCAGAGCTTGAGGCAGCCGGGAGAGCTCGGGGCAGACAGGTGGCCTCGTTAGGCGCTGGCCGGCCCGGAGTGTCCTCGCAGGTCAAGGCTCGCCGCGGGCGTCAAGCAGCGCCTGGTCTGGCCGCCTAGCTCGCTTTCATTAGCTTGCCACGCCGCGACCTCTGTCACCGTGAGGAGGGACCAGCCTCTGCGTCACTGGTCTACAAGGGACACACAATGCCACTTCGGCACACAACTCCATGTCCTCTAGTAAGTGTTGGCGTTCGTCATCTGCATCAGAGTTCTGTAGGGGAAAGGGTTGTACCTTGGGACATTTTTTACATTTTAATTTTTTTATGCTGTAATTTCTTTTACACCCCATCCAAGGCACCAATTTTCGATAATGTTGGACGAACAGCAGTTTATGCTAGCTCCAATATATATTTACACAATTACTCACCAATAAAGACTTTAGTGACGTTTAAAGGAGAACGCAAAATAATTTTCACTTAATTTTTACCTGTCATAAAGCCTTGAGCATGTTTTGTTACAAAAACCTAAACTACAATTCTGTAGAAAACAAATTTATGTAATATTTTGTACCAAAAAATCAAAATTGTTCAAATGTTTGTAAATCTATCGCACCAAAATGCGCGGTCATCAGTTCGTAGCTTACAAACTACTTAAATCTAGGTAAACTAACCTAAGGACAAACACACATACCCATGCCCCAGGGAGGACTCGAACCTCCACGGCAAGCAACCGCGCGCTCCACAGCGAGACGCTTTAGACCGCTCGGCTACTCTACCGCGGCAATATTTTGTACCATTTCCCAAATCGATATGACATACTGTACTTAATTTCATATCCTTGCTGTAAACCAAAGACTTGGTTTTATCTTTGAAGTGTGCCTTGCACTCGCAGTTGTTGCGTTTAAGGAATCGGTGTGTGACAATTGGTGTGTGACCTTCGCGAAGGAGAGTCGATGTCTGATTATGGTAGAGTTGAGTCGATGAGTAGTGGTCTTGGAACTGTCGGGTTAGTCTGTCTGTGTGTTAAACTCTAAGGGTAAAAAGAATTTCAGACAAGTTTGAAGAGTCGCAGCCAAGTCTGCAGATTGTAATTTTTGTATGGAAATTAAACTTGTCTCAAATAAGGTAATGTGTACTTTTCTATTGTTATGTCTGCTAGCCTGTATTTGAACTACTGTAGTTATTGTTTGTCTTTTTTGCTAATGAATACTGTTTAGTGCAGCTTGCATTTATCATTTAACCCTGAGTCATTTTACCAGTTCCTCGTTCCTTTCACCAATTTGAATTTCTATCCGTTCTGATCATTGTGTGTTATGATAGTATTGCATAATTATTGTGTTTGTAAATTGATGTGCAAATTAGAACAGTTCACTTTAGGGGTTTTGTCATGATCAATTGGTCTATTAATGAGAGCAGGAAATAGTTTGTTCATAAATGCAGTAAAGTACATAGTTAGAGATTTTGTTTCTCAGTCTTATGAAAGTTCAAATTATTAAGTCAGTTAATGTTAGTAACAGTTAAAGTGATTTGTCTGATCAGAAGAGAAGTAGATCACGTAAAGATATGCGAAATATTTGCAGTGAGCGAGACGTGAAACCATTACCAGATTTGTAGAACATTTTTATTACGTTGAATCAGTGTGGTAATTGTTGTTCAGAAAGGCACATTATCAAGTCCAGAGATTTTGGTATCCAATTAATCTCAAATATCTTTGTTTGACATCTTGTTTATTCAAGTGACAAAATTATCATAGTAATAGCACGCTCTTTTTGTTGCCTCTCGCAGTCGAATTGTGCTTGTATAGTCTGGCTACGGGTATATGGTGTACACTTACAGATATGAACTTTCATTTGCTCATATTGTCTCTCACATACGAGATTAATGTGTACACCAATTACGAGTTTTAATTACTGTCAACTTATAAACTACTATACAATTTAAAGTGTTATCCGTTGCGCATCAAACTGAACCACATTTACGTAAGATCATTGCATCCCATGTCAGTTGCAATTTATTCTAACAGGGCAAAGGAAGGTACTAAGTCTCATTGCTTAGTCAAATTATTTTGTAACCAAAACTAAAACAGAACATTTATTTGTGTATTTTAGCGGGGACGGTCTCTTAACACAAACAGTGACCTGCTCGTCCCACACACATATTACCTTTAGCATCCTTTTTCATTCTTTCAAACTAACACGCACTGCTTTTAACGTCCGAAGGTACAACCTATGTTTCACCTTGGGACAGTGGTGGTATTACCTTGGAACATGGTGGTGTATTTCAGTTTCTTAGTTTTATGAATGAAAAAATCGTATTGGAATGAGGTAATGCATGTTTATTTGTCATTCCTAATGCAAAAGTTATTTTACCTTAAAACAAGAGATGCTGGGAATAAAATATTAAATGAATGAAACCCACAACACACAACTGGAGCTGGTAGTTCTTTCACTATATTACTGCGATTAACAGTGCTGATTTTCTCAACATTAGGGAATGCAAAATGGGTCCTTTGCTTCCTTAAGAAATTCACAGTTACATCTTGTTCTGTGTTTTCTAAAACTATTCCAGCATATATAAGAAACACATACTTCCTCTTACTCTGCGGTGAAGACATTTTGTGTACCACTGCTGGCTTCATATTTGAAATGAATTTGACCAGAAAATTTGTGTTTTTGGATGTGGCTAACAAGAGTACTTTTCGACATTCCATATACTTAAGCCGCTTCTCGTATAGATATTTTCTTTGTAATAACCTCATTGGCAGTTGTCTCCATGCACTCCGCATATGGTTTTCCTCTTTTTCTTTCCATCTTACTTCTACCCATCTAAAAAATACACAAACTTAAGTAAAATTGGACATGTCCCAAGTTGGAGGCAGAGAAGTGTCCCAAACTAAAACCAAATACACAATAACAGAAAACAGTATCCTGACATATGTACGCATTTACATCTTTATGACTTATCTTATCAACAACTTACTTAAAAAGTGCCCTACAACACTGTATTTAAGAAATATCAATAATGATGCTTAGCTTTTATTTATATCTTCTAAGGATTGTGGCTAAATTTTACTTTCAGACACGAAAACTTGTAAAACTTTTGCTCAGATCTCAATCATCATCCAAATACAACATGGCCTCCTATTCCCTATGAAAATAGGCCTGACAACTTTACTTCGCAGTTCTTAGAGTTGCCACTAGAGTGCACTGTCTTTATTAAAAAGTGTCCCAAGGAAAAACCGTCCCACGGTACAACCCTTTCCCCTATCTGACGTCTTTGCTAGCTTAAAGTGGAACATGCACGTACAAGGTGTATTCAAATTACAACACATACAATTCTTCTCTCATCATAGGCTACAGAGACATTTTGTGATCATAAGTATCCCGACACCCCGAAAAACAAACGTTTTACATATCAGGTGCATTGTACTGCTATTGCTAGGTACTCCATATGAGCGACCTCAGTATTCATTATACATCATGAGAGAGTAGAATGGGGCAATTCGCGGACGTCACGGACTTCGAACGTGGCCAGGTGATTGGGTGGCTCTTGCGTCAGAATTCCTAACGCGAATTTTCCACACAAACATCGCTAGGTCCACTGTTTCTGATGTGATAGTGAACTGGAAACGTGAACGGATACGTACAGCACGGAAGCGCACAGGCGAACTCGTCTGTTGACTGATAGAGACCGACAACAGTTGAAAAGGGTTGTACAGTGTAATAGGCAGGCTGTAGTGGCACAAACTAAAATCCCTATTCAATCACCTTGAGATACCCAAAGCTTTGCTATTTAAGTTATGTAAATATAATTGGGCCTATTCAAGGCAGAAGCTGCCGCCAGAATCTTGCTCAGATTCTAGTAAAGACTGCAGCAGCAAGTAGGCAAAGAAGCCATTTATACACAGACAATGAAGTCCCAGGATATAAAGTCCATGGTTAAACAGTGTAGACAGTTATTGAAACAAAAGACTGAATTACTGATTAGTCTTGTGTTGAATGTCAAGCATGTATAACTTTCTGAATATTAATCTGTATAGTTATCACTATAATAAATAGTGGATTTTAACGTTACTTCTTCACTTTAATGTTTTATTCAGTGATATACTTCAAGAGAATATTATATAAAGACATGTTTATGACAATCACAACTAAAGAAGAAAACTGATAGAGGCACAACTTAAGTTGGACCTCTCTCCTTAATATGGTTTCTACATAATGATTCATTCCAATCAAGTAAGACTAAATCTTCAGTAAGGAAGAGATATTTCTATTCAGTCTACACCAACTTGTGCTAGGCTGAACTTTATATAAAGAACATTCATTGTGAATGCGTAATACATATGACATCACTCTACGACACATAGAACTCTAGCGGCAGTGGTGAGTATTTGGATTGTTACTGACAAAATGGTGACGTTCTCAGTACAAAAACAGCCTGTAATCATTCGATTTCTCCATAAGTGTGGTGTGTCGCCGATTGAAATCCATCGCCAGTTGAGTGAAACATGGAGTTGTTCAGTGGGTGCGAAAGTTCAGGGAAGGCAGAACTGGTGACAACACACCGAGATCACCTCAGCCGCGCATCACGCGGTATGATGACATGCTCGATCGAGTAGAGAAAATTGTTTATTTGGCTCGCCGAAGAACACTGTAACATACCGCATCACGCCATGTCGCGTATTGAGTGGTCGCTCCCGCCGGAGCTTCGAGGCCTGCCTCCGGTCTGGATGTGTGTTTTGTACTTAAAAAGAGACCATTCGGTTTTAGAAATTCAGTTTGGGAAGGGACATTAAGGACAGTAGTATACTTTACGTCTACCACACAAAGAATTCCTAAGTGCATTATACAGAAAATTCCAAGATAAAGGGCTCTAAAGTTGTAAGCGCAGCACATATATAAGTGGTAGACTTGTCACTCTGCTGCAGTATGGTCGAAGAGCTCAGGTGGTAACGTGTTCGCGCGTCATCCGAACGATACCTATTCGAACCTACCACCATGAAAGTTATTTTTTAATTATTATTATTATTTATTTGACTCTTCCTGGCCGTCTCCCTGTTTGTATACATATAGGTAGCAGCTATACATTGCGTTTCCACAAAGAAAGAGGTTCCCCGAAATTACAGTGAATGTTTACAATATTTCCAAGGCTTGTAATATTGCCTAATTTTGCAATAAAATTGTAATGACAGTAGCATTTAACTCTTTAATCTTCCTGCATTAACTGTAAAATGCATTTGAAACTGTTCAAATTTTTAAAAAGGAAATATTGTTATTAAAACTTTAATTAGCTGCTACCATCATTTCATAGACAAAATATAGTTTTTATCATGTCATCATCAACATCAGCCAGTTCTATCACTTGGTGATGGCCGCGGTGGAGTAGCCGAGCGATCTAAGGCGCCTCGCTGCGGAGCGCGCGGTTGCTCGCCGCCGGAAGTTCGAGTTCTCCCGGGGGCATGGTGTGTGTGTGTTGTCTATACGTTAGTTTACCTAGGTTTAAGTAGTTTGTAAGCTACGAACTGATGATCACGCAGTTTGGTCCGATAGATTTACAAACATTTGAACATTTGAAATTGGTGATGTGGCTTCTTTGAGTCGGCATGTAACAAAGGATCCCAGTAGACTCTTCCATTTCTTCCATTTTGAGCTTCCCGTTCCCAACTGAGTCCTGCTGTCTTCCTTAGGTCACTGTCCCATCTGTCTGGTCGTCTTCCTCTAGGTCTTTTTTGATAAATTGGGCTCCAGTTTAGGACTTATCCAGACCATCTACCATCTTTTACTCTAGCAATATGACCGGCCCACTGCCATTTCAGTCTAGTCACCCTTTCCATAACGTAACTGATTATATTTTATATCTTTAATTTTATTTATAAATTGTTATAAGGTATAAAACGAAAGAACAAAGAAGTGTTTGCCGAAGGTATAATTTGAACCCTGATCACCAACATGACAGTGTAACTCGCTACTGCTTGAGTTACTTATTATATTTTCCCCGGAACCTAAATCGAAGCATCAATGCTGAAATTATAGCATCAGCGATTTTCCAGTTGTAAAAGCAATCTCCTAAAGAAAAGTTCCCAGTGTACATGGAATCATGGCTTGTCATTGTGAAAAGTGTTAACAGCAACAGGACGATTACGTCGAGAAGTGATGGACATTTCACAGTTTTCGTGTGATTATTTTGCCAGAAAGAAAGTTTCTTGACAGCCCGGATGTCCCATTTCGTCGCTTAACACGCTACGAGCAACTGCATTCGATATTTCTGCTCCTCGTTCGAGCATGCCACGCTCTAAATGCTCGGCCATATACATCGAGATAGAATATCTATCTTCTTCGAATTTTATCCTTTAAAACCGTCTGGCGGTATATAAGACTACTCATGTCGTTTTACGAACGTAGTTTTTAACAAAATATTGTAATTTTCTTGAAAAAGAAAAGAGTATACAATTAGTTTTCGTTTCGAATTACTCTTTTTTATTATTATTTCTACAGTGTTTCTCATTAATTTTCAGGGAGTAATCGTTAAGAAAATCAAATGCATATATATATAAGTGACTTAACTGCTGTGGTTATTACTCCCTATGCTTTCAAACTACTTAACCTAACTTAAACTAACTTATGCGAAGGACAACACACAAACACATACAAGTCTATGAGGTGTTTAAAAATCACTATAATAATTTTCTTATGTATCGATATTTTGCCATATTTGCGATATTTTGTTTATCCTATATTTCTGTGTTCCCTTTCTTTTCGTGTGCTAGAGAGACAATGCGAGCTATTGTGTATGGGCTCTTTGGAGAGTAGTAGCAACTTTTACGTAGAGCTTAGGCTGACCCTTAGCGGGCGAAAGAGACATTATTGACCTGTGGTCTGGAGCTATTGTGTGGTTGGTAGCCTCTTCTATTTGTCCTGTAGCTTGAAACCTCATTCTTCGTGCGAGCTGCGGGAGGTAAGGAGGTTCTTTAGTAAAGTAACTTAGACATATTGTGGTGCTTCATAATAAGTTTCAATTTCGCGTTTATACTTAGTTCTCCCACTCGATGCTCCATTGTTATTTAGTATAATTAGTTACGTCTATTAATGGAACATTGCCATCTCTTCCAGAATTTCATTTTTTTATGTTATTTCTAGGGTCCTGAGTAAATTTCAAACTTAGCAATCCCATCCTTAATTTCAGGGAGGCTGACTCTTTCGTACATGAATACATTACGTATTTTCGGTGCAGGCGTGTGCTTAATCCCTTTATTATTATTGTTACTTTTGTTAATTTCTGAATTGGTGCGTTTTGCATTTTTTCTTGCTACATGTGAGGCTCTGTCTGGAAATATGTGTTCGCCAAATGTTCAAATGTTTGAAAATCTATCGGACCAAACTGCGTGGTCATCAGTCCGTAGCTTACAAACTACTTAAACCTAGGTAAACTAACCTTAGGACGAACACACACACACACACACACACATGCCCCAGGGAAGACTCGAACCTCCGTGGCGAGCAACCGCGCGCTCCGCAGCGAGACGCTTTGTGCTCGCCATGTGGAATACTAAGATATCGCTGTGACTACCTGTCTACCGCCTTACGTCCTTAATAAATAACATTGTGTGAATGTAATCAGTTTTAAAGGCAAATTATTATTTCTCGTTTTTACTGCCTTTCTCCTATGTTCTTGTCTGATTAGACCACGTAAGTGCTCGGTTCGACTACGAATGAATTTTTTTCTAACTCCCATTTTTCTCAATACTTTGAATATTTTATATATAAAAATTCCCAGTGTCTCTATGTTTTCTCGCGATGAACTCAGCTGATTTGTATAAAATTCTGTACAATGTGTATGATTTGGCCCAACTTAAAAGATAGGATAGTTTTTAATCGTATATTTCATTTTATTGTAATTTTACTGTATTGTGTATACATATAAAAATCAATTGATGTGCATCAGTCTTACTAAAACACAGAAATGACTTGAAAGATATCGATTTTTTGGGATTAATACAGGACGGGCGTAAAAATAGAAAAAATAAAGGAACAGGGGAAAATTGGGAAAAAAACGAAATTGGTTATTTTGTAAGGGGGCATTGCCACTTCAATTTACATTCTTATTTTATTCGCTGGCATACTGTTCATTCTAATTTGATAAAATTTTGGACACATCAGCTTCAAAACAAGAGGAACGGCACTGTCTAAATAATGATTTCCACGGTTTATGGCGGACGACGACACTTATTAAATGACTCATACTTGGGTTCAGAGAAGTGATTGGGGTAAAAATAAGGATTTTTAGTCAGCAAAATAACAGATAATATCAACAAAGGTGAAGGTGGTATAATTTGAGTAGATTTCGTTATGAATGGTGAAGTAAGGCAGAGAGAGACTGAGCTGCTGTGAACAACTATCCGAGAGGGTAACTATTATCAAAATCGACACCAAGCCGAACGAAACGATACCGTAGTTAAAGTATCATGCCGACGTCGCAAACATAAGATGAAGAAGCAGAAAAGCAGAAAAAAGATATTAAACAAGTTTGGTGCTATAGAAGAGTGTTGATTAGGTTAATGTGAGGGGCCTCTCTACAGAATTGCCGAAGAAATCAAAATCTGGAAAACACTGACTCGAGGAAGGTACAGGGAGGATTCGAACCTCCGATGCTAGAGGCCGCGCGATCCGTAACGTGGCGCTCCAGGCCACTCGGCTACTCCCGCGCGTCTCTTCAACTTAGTTATTAGGTATTTTGTATACCCTACTGGCAGATATCTCGGTTGCTGACACATAATTACAACAAATCATATGAAGAACAATTCGTTTTGAAGGATCTTCAGTGTGCCGTTGCCTTGTAACGGCAGATTTATTTTTGTGTCTCGTTTCCGTCGTAAGTGTCGGTGGCCGAGTAGAATGAGACCGACACAGTAATAAAGGAAGCACGCTTGTGGGGGTACGAAGGTGAGCAGCCAGTGGGACAGCAGAAACTAGAAACACTAGAGTAAATTAGAACGAGATATATATTTCACAGAGACTTGGTAATACTTAACTTTTACATAGCTCAGTACTGCAGAATGCTGATACATAGTTGAGCTAGAGACCTGCCTAGTGCCTATCCGATAGCCAAGTCTTCACTGGTGCCTATCTGATTCCGAAGTGTTAACTGGTTCCTATCTCAGCCCCAAGTGAGCGATGTCGTTCAGTGGTGGCCACGAGCGGAGTTGTAGCAGAGGGCGCTCGTGGCTGACGTCGTAAGAACGCCGCGCCGTGCGTGCATGTGGCGCGCGGCGAAAGTAAGTGACGGGCACTTTAGACTTGTGCGACACCACATTTCTGTAACACGGAAACTTTTTAATCACGTATAAGACGTTACCAGTCCTTTATTCAAACAAATAGTGCGTCTAATGACCGGTTTTCGAAAGATTCTGAATTTACTCAGTTATTTTTACTTGATTTGAAGTGACATATATTCATAAGGCCCAAGTTATATACATAAAACCCATCAAATTTGAGCTTCTATTGACAGCTAATAAGGCGTCTTTATCTGTCTACCGAAGAGAGCTGCCTGCCTCCCCGCATAGCCACGTGGTGTGACGTCGGTGGCGTTCTCCCACCTGATTGGTGATCGTTAAGACGCACGTTGAGAATTTATGGCATGCTTGATACTGCCCCACACTTTGCGACGGCCTCCCCAATGTGCGGCTCGCACGTTGTGACGTAAGCAGTGGCGGCTGGTGCTTCAGATGACTAGGAATGCGCTTCTTTGAGTGCCGGATCTCGATAGTGGCGTGGCGTGGCGCCCCTCCCCCCCCCCCTCGCCCCGTTCGACGCGTCAATGCATGGCCCCCCGCCCCCGCGAGCGTCGCCGTGGGAAAGCGCCCCAGCGGTTTCCCTCACCCCATTTATATATATTTTCGTTAAAAGATCTGAAGAGTGTCTTATCTCGGGTTGTTTGCGCTTGCTTCAGCTCGGTCTGTGGCACGGCCTACCAAGCTTCTTTATTTCACGCTTTTGGTCTAAGCTTAAAGCTGAGTAATTTGTTTCTAAAAGATACTGAAAGTTGTTTATTTTTCTTCATAATGAACAGCAAGAACATAATATGGCACATGAACACTAAAACACAGTAAGTAACTGATTACACAGTTGAGTAAGTATAACAAAATAAATCTCTTACGATGAAGAGACAAGCAACCTTCGGGTCACGTGACACTGTAAGCAGCATCCCCTCCTAACCTTAGGCATGCGCAATGTCTGCTCTCACCCACATCAATTCAAACAGTTCAATATTTGTTACAGTGAAGATTATATACCCTCAAAATCGCGACACATTTGCGAAAACGTCCGTAGATATGTGGCAAGTAACAATACATAAGTCATTGTTGTTCTCGTATCTGTTAAAAAGAAGACTGGGTCTAAAAAAACTTGACTGCAGTTGGTTGCGAACCCACTACCTTCGTCAGGGCAACGCGATGCCGCTAACCACACGGCTATTCTTGCTCGCACTGGAGTAGTGACTTTATTATTATTCATGATCGGATCTTCTGAAAGCTTTGTAAGTTATTGTTATAATATATTTATCCAAATATGACGTGTTTTTGATGAATTTTCAATGCGCCAAAACCAAATGTGAAGGACTGGTGTTGCCTTAATGGAGGATTTACCGATACGCAAGGCAAGGTGCGCAGTAGCTCCATTGTCTTTGCTTTGGGGTCATTTTTGCGTAACCGCCATAGTTCGAGTAGCCAGGAGCCGGCGTCTCTACCAGCTCCAACGCTAGTGTTAAAAGCTGAGTTTTCCCTCGCCCCTCCCTGCCGCACATCGCCCAGCTGCTGCCTCCAACGGGTTCAGAATCTGAATCTGCTGTTCAAGATATATATCAATGACCTTACGGATAACTTCGGAATCTCACCGAGGCTTTTTGCAAATGACGCTGTAGTATGTACAGATGTTGAAACAATGTAAAATTGTATTGAAATGCCGGAGGATCTGTGTCGAATTGACGCATGGTGCAGGGAATGGCAATTGAATCTCAATGTAGACAAGTGTAATGTGCCGCGAATACATAGAAAGAAATATCCTGTATCATTTAGCTACACTATAGCGGGTCAGCAACGGGAAGCAGTTAATTCAATAAATTATCTGGGAGTAGGCATAAGGAGTGATTTAAAGTGGAACGACCATATAAAATCCATAGTCGGTAAAGCAGATGTCAGACTGAGATTCATTGGAAGAATCCTAAGGAAATGCAGTCCGAAAACAAAGGAAGTAGGTTACAGTACACTTGTTCGCCTACAGCTTGAATACTGCTCACCGGTGTGGGATCCGTATCAGGTGGGGTTGATAGAGGAAGAAGAAAAGATCCAACGGAGAGCAGCGCGCTTCATTACAGGATCATTTGGTAATCGAGAATGCGTTACGGAGATGATCGATATACTTCAGTGGAAGGCTCTGCAGGAGAGACGCTCTGTCGCACGGTACGGGCTTTTGTCGAATTTTCGAGAACATAACTTCACCGAGGAGTCTAGCAGTATATTGCTTCATCCTACGTATATCTCGCGAAGAGATCATGAACATAAAATCAGAAAGTTTAGAGCCCACACAGAGGCATCCCGACAATCTTTCTTTCCGCGAACAATACGTGACTGGAATAGGAGGAAGAACCGATACTGGTACTCACGGTGCCCTCCGCCACGCACCTATCGGGTGGCTTGCGGAGTATGCATGTAGATGTAGACGTAGATGAACATCAGGCGCGCATGCGCATTGCAAGTATTGCGCATTGGAACGCCTGCATTTGGCGGCCGCACTACAACTCGAATACGTGCTGTCTTCGCGATGTAAAACGTACCTCATGCTATAAAAATACTTTGAATGTACATATAAAATGATCTGGTTGAAGAACGAAACGAAGAATGATAGTTTAAAAACAATTTATTTAATTTATTTCTTTACTTTTGTTTCACGGCGAGATTTTTTCTGTGGTTTCACTTGGAAGGTTTCTTTATTCTGATTTACTGCTTTGGCTAGACGTAAATCGATTACCCTCCAAATTGGATGTAATGAATTTTGTGAGCTAGGATGTATAAATTAATTTCCTTTTAGCCACAGCTTTAAAAGCAAACGTAACTTTGTGATTTGGTCGCCTTTTAAAATCTTATTTAATAATCTTGTAACCGTGTAATAAATATTTTTGGCATCACAGACTTCGATATACTCCGATCTTCTGCAGGATAAGTGATCTTCTTGCAACAATTAATTTCATTTATTATATAGTTTATTCTAAAATAAAGAGACGCATACAGACTGTTACATTTTACAACAAACTCTATTTTCAACACCATAAAACACAAAATGTTCACAATAATCACGTTACATGAAACATTTCATGAAACACTTATCTCGACTTATTGTCGTTTTGCGTTTGTCGTAACTCCATCAAATTCATTTGTTATTTCAAGAAGGATGTTTTTAAAGTTCACTGGAAGTGTGTTTCCCCGTGACATTTTTTCGCCATCCACTTTGCTGTATTTCTAATGTCTTTGACAACTCCACCAGTCGTCCTCTGTGACTGTCCGATCTGCCAAAAAATCAAAAGACCCACACACAGTATATGACCGACTTCACTAAATCAAAGATTTCAAATATTTTTAAATATCAGTACCGGTAACTATTATTCGCGCCATCTTTCCTTTCGTAGTCCAGTATCCAGTGGAGGAAAATTTGCGTAGGTGCTACAAAGATCGTAGCAACTATATCTATTCAGACAGCCAGGCAGCCCTGAGATCACTTGCAGCTCCTACAACAAGGTCTAAAATTGTTGCAGAATGTCACAAGGTTGTGGTGGAGCTAGGGGAAAGCAATAGAGTAAACCTATTGTGGGTCCCTGGCCACTCGGGAATCAGTGGCAACGAACATGCCGACAGATTAGCCAGGATGGGGGCAGAGGCTCCATTTATTGGACCGAAACCTGTCCTGACAATCACCAAGGCAATGATTAAATTGGAGCTACGTAACTGGCTCAGAAGACAGCACGTAGAATATTGGACCAAAGTCCATCAACAAAAACATGGCAAGGTAATGATGCCAAAGCCTTGTTTTAATAGAAGCTCTGCAATCCTGGGTCTGAACAGGAGAGAGATTAGACTCATGGTTGGATTGCTGACAGGCCATGGGAATTTCAAAAAACACCTACGTACAATGGGAATAACAGAAGAGGACCCTAAATGTAGGATCTGTGATGACGGTGATAAAACTGCATCGCATCTAATCTTCGAATGCATTACATTGGAGAGTAAAAGACACAGAACATTTGGGACAACCAGACCCGAAGAAATTGTGTCTCATAAAGAACTGGTAAAGGGACTTCTTGCACTGTTCAAGGGCATTGGTTGGCTTACTTGACATACAGGGAGCGATACCGCACAATAAACTTAGTTTCGGTGCGGGCAGTGGCGGGTTAGACCAAGACTGTTTTGGCTTCCTTGAAAGAATAAATCAAATCAAGGATGGCACAAATATCCATGCCCGAGGGGGGATTCGAACCCCCGACGACAATGGCCGTGCAGACCGTGACTGGAGCGCCTCAGACCTCTCAGCCACCGCGGCCGGCTTTTCTCAGGGAAGCCAAAACTGTTTTGGTCCATCCCGCCACTGCCCGCACCGAAACTAAGTTTATTGTGCGGCATCGCTCCCTGTATATCTAGTAAAGCCAACCAACGCCCTTGAACAGTGCAAGGAGTCCCTTTACCAGTTATTTATTAAACACAATTTCTTCGAGTCTGGTTGTCCCAAATGTTCTGTGCCTTTTACTCTCCAATGCAATGTATTCGAAGATCAGATGTCGCCGGCCGCGGTGGCCAAGGGGACAATAAAATAAAATTTAAAAAAAGGGGGGACTAAGGCGCTCCAGTCACGGCCTGCGTGGCCACTACGGTCGGGGGTTCTAATCCCCTCTCGGGCGTGAATATTTGTGCCGTCCTAGTTCGTAAGTAGTTCATAAGTAGTTTGTAAGTTTGGGGACTGATGACCCCGTAGTTAAGTCCCATACAAACATTTGAACACTTTTTTTTATTAGATGTGATGCAGTCTAATTACTCCTTGCACTGTTCAAGGGCATTGGTTGGCTTTACTAGACATACAGGGAGCGATACCGCACAATAAACTTAGTTTCGGTGCGGGCAGTGGCGGGTTAGACCAAGACTGTTTTGGCTTCCCTGAAAGAATCAAATCAAATGAATCCAGTGGAACAAGCAATTTTGCTTGTTTCACTACACACTGAACCATTGAACATACTGGACGTCAGAAAGTCGGTACGTTGGCCACACTCGTTCATATACATGCTCCGTGTGCCGACGGCTTTAGGCCGGTGGAGCATTGCACGATCCGGCACTTTGGCGGTCGCCTGGTTTAACGTCGGCAGCAGGTAGCTGCGCTGGTCGGCGCACAAGGCAGCGCGGCAAACTCTTGGGCGCGGCTGGCGTGCCCCCGGCGGCACGATTTGACTTTTAAATCGCAGCGCACCGCCTCGCCTCACCGCCCTATCGCCGCCTCAGAGGCGCGACTAATGAACGCGAAAAGGCGAGCACAGCCGCGGGAGGCCGCCGCCGTCCCACCAGTCGGAAACTCCCTCTGTTCCCTCGCTCCGAACGACGTTACGCGGGAACGAAGCGCTGCGCACAGTGCTTCTCGGAATGATCAAAAGCCGCCTAACTCTTCCCGACAAGTTTGCAGGAACTCGTTGTCTGACAACGACACTGATTCTCTTCCTGTCGCAGTTGACCGAGTTAGGAGGAAGCAGCTTAAAGAGATAGTCGGGGGTACGTTAAAGGGTCCCAGGAAGTTAATCTACTCGATTTCCGTCATAACACTAGAAGTACCGGATTTTTCTGTACTCCTAGTAGTACCATGTGGGTCGATTTTGACCCATACTAGGAAAGTATCATATTATTTATATTTCGATGGTGTTTTTGGTTTCTACATGTTGATATTACATTCAACAATACATTACAATAATAAAAAATGTTTGTAATTATATCGGACCAAACTGCGTGGTCATCAGTCCGTGGCTTACAAACTACTTAAACTAAGGGCAACATACACACGCCCATGCCCCAGGGAGGACTCGAACCTCCACGGTGAGCAACCGCGCGCTCCACAGCGAGACGCTTTAGACCGTCTGGCTACTCCACCGCGGCTTACAATAATACTCAGTAGTCTAGGAATATATAACGTTTTACATTCCTTTGACTTTCATGCATACGCATCATCTAATATATAAAGCATAGTGTCCGTGTGTTTGTACGTGTTCCATACAAATCTACAGTTTTATTCCTATCTTTATGAAATTTTGTACACGTAAATTCAGTCCATGAGGACGGTCGCCTAATTGTAAGAATCACATACGATATATAGTTCACGAGATATGACGTCATAAACAATGAGATACGCGAAAAACTGCTGCATTTTGCGACAATGCTGCTCATTTTCTCCTAAACCATTGGATCGATTTCAACCAAATTTGGTACACAAATTCCTTATCGTGAGGTAACAATTGCTGCATGGTTAAGAATCACATGCGGCACATGGTTCAAAAGATATTACGTCATAACCAACAGAAATCGCACAAAATGCCGTATAATGCGGCGAGACTTTCGAAATACACTGTATGAGAATGACAGTACTTAGCGACTTGCAACAAACTATAAAAATAATTTCAAACCTTTATTAAATTTTTTCTCGCTGACAGCCACAGCAAAATGATGAAAGGAAAAAGTTTCTCGGTTACTACTTTTCCGCTGTTTATGGTGTAAAACTACGGCATTCGGTATTACAATTTATAATCTGTACACTACAAATTGAGCCGCAGGAAATTTTACACTCATATAGTTGCGTGTAGATTCTAAATTGTATCACAGTACGACACATAGTTCATGAGATATGAGCACATAAACAGCAATGTCATAGAAAACCGTCCTATCAGACACCAAGTTTTAATCTACTACTTCTTTACTAATAATTGTATTTCCAAGAGATTTTACAGACATGCGACGCTTATACAAATGAATATATACCTGACAAATGGCAGGAATAAATAGATAAATACTCGGGCAACGCCGGGTTTTCAGCTAGTTGCTAATAAGTAAGAACCGACCGGATATTCGGTTTCGGCTATGGCCACAGTTTCGGTTTCGACAAGAAATCAGCCGAATCTTAGGCTTCGCCGAAATTAGCTGTCTTGAACTTATTGATGAATTCCGGTGGCGTTCGTGATTGATTAAGTCAACATTAACGCTTTACGTCAGTGGACGGTGAGCTGTTTAACTGCTAGGATTGTCTCCTCCTGCATAAAAATTGTCGGTAATTTTCTGTTAAGAACAATATAAAGCAACCGTATCTTATAGAGATATACTATTTGGTGACAATTTAACTTATTCAGTATTGTACATAATGGAACAGGGTATCATATTCTTATGCTGTAAAGTTTTATTAATGAGTTTCCTTGAAAGCGAGTAGCTTTTGTAATGACTAATATGGGTTTAGGAAACATTTAGCAAGTGGTACACACCTTTTCCTATTCAAATTGCGTAAATTTATACTTAACAACAATCATACTGTTAGTCGAAACTGTGACTATTTTTCGAAACTTTTCTGCACCAATGATTGAAGCTGGTATGCATTTAGGAATGCCGGAAAGGAGATATGTAAAGTTATTTGTCGATAAAAATAATGAAAAAAAAAAAAAAAAAAAAAAACGGAAATTAAGATGGCAATATAAAGCTAGCGCTCTGCAGAACAAAATCATACGGCTAATTATGGATTCAAACAAACGATTAATTTCTACGTATTAGCCATATTGAGTCTCTTACATTTCGTAGTATCTATTTGAAATCTTTGTTGTGTATCTAAAGACTATGTTCCTACAAGAAGGTATGCAGGACTATGGAATTTGTGGCAGGTATACAGTAGTCTCGTTAATTCGAGGTGAACGGGACCGGGATCACGTCGATCTATGTAAATTTACGTGCCAAAGAGAAGAAAATCGACCTTGTAAAGAATATACGTGTAAAAAAATTAAAACAAGGTTTTTAAATAGTCATTGGCATTCGTAGCCTAAAGGTTTTTAAAGTCTTTTCACTATTTACATCGCGTTATAATGGTGGAGTGCCTTTTCCTGTGAAGCTATAATGTACCCGCAGTTGTTTCGTTTCATGACATTCGTATTTATGGGAAACTCGTAATTCCGAGACTGGAAATATCGAGGCCCTACTGTATCAAGTTTAGTTTGCTTCTTATCTAATTTCCTTCAATTTTGTATGTTGAAAACATCAGAAGGAAAAGAAGAGAATTCAATTTGGAAGTATAGTTGATTTTTCTATACCTGTTCGCCTCCCATGTCAACTACAGACTCCTGATTAGGCTTACACACACTCAAGAAGGCTTAGTACAGAGAGGGGATCTTGAAAAATGTGGAGAAACTAGTGATTTGTTGTGTAACGTAAATGCATATAAATTTTAAATTAATTACACAAGTTTCGGTTTCGGCCGAAACTAGAAGAAGAGCCTAATATCAGGCTACTGTTTCGACCACAAATCATATTTCTGTTGGACTCTAGGGGAAAGGGTTGTACCTTGGGATGGTTTTACCTTGGGACACTTTTTCATAAAGGCAGTGCACTCGACTGGCAACTCTAAGAACTACAAAGTAAAGTTGTCAGGCCTATTTTCAGAGGGAATAGGAGGCCATGTTATATTTGGGTGATGTTTGAGATCTGACGAGGAGTTTTACAAGTTTTCGTGTTTGAAAGTAAAATTTAGCCACTTTCCTTAGAAGATATAAATAAAAGCTAAGCATCACTATTGATATTTCATAAATACATTGTTGTAGAGTAATGTTTAAGTAAGCTGTTGACACCATAAGTTATAAAGATATAAATATTTACATCGGCTAGGATACTGTTTTCTGTTATTGTGTTTTTGGTTGTTCCTTGCGACATTTTTCTGGTTGCAACTTGGAACATGTCTCAAGGTACAACCAAACACTTCGTCTACAGTTTTACTTAAGTTCGTTTATCATTTTAGATGGGTAAGGTGGGAATCAAAACAGAAAAACCAATGGCGGAGTGCATGGAGGTAGCTGCCAATGAGGTTATTACACAGAAACTATCTATACGAGAAGTGGCTGAAGTACATGGAGTGTCGAAAAGTACTCTTGCTAGGCGCATCCAAAGACACAAATTTTCTGGTCACACTCACAATGCTACACAAAAAATCTTGACCACAGAGTAAGAGGAAGAACATCTTTCTTATTTAGTAAGGGCTGTGCAAGGGTGTGACTGTGGATCATCTGAAAAAGTTAGCCTTCCAGTATGCTAAAGCTAACAACATTAAATATCCATTGACATGGTAGGAAAAGGAATTGGCCGGAAGACAATGGTACAGAACTTTTCGTAAGTCTTAAAAGAACAGAATATCCCTTAGCCAGGTCAAATGGCATCTTTCAACAAACCCAATGTTGAACCTCTTTTAAGAAACGCCAAGAAGTTTATTCCATGTTTGTCTAGAAAAACAGAAAGCCTGGAATCTTGATGAAACAGGGTTTTCTACAGTACACAGTTGAAGAGGGAAAAAACAAGAAAAAAAGGTTTTCCCGAAGAAAGAAGGCACCTAACGGACAAAGGAGTTTTCATCTCCCACTTCTTCTGATGAAGAAATTCTCGAGCTTGGAAGCTCTGGAGGTAGCAGTAAAATAGTGAAAGAACTACCAGCTCCATTGGTGTGTTGTGGGTTTCATTCATTTAATATTATATTCCCACCATCTCTTATTTTTAGATAAAATAACTTTTGTATTTGGACTAACAAATAAACAAGTACTACCTATTGTGACCACAAAGGTTTTCCCGGCGTAATAAATGTTTGTAATCTTCTCAGGCTTCCAGCCGGATACTAAGGTCAACTTGACACAATATATCAGCGGCGCAACTTCCCGCCATCCTCAGGTGAGCTTTCTGATAGACAATCTCGCCGGAACTGAAATCCCAGTGCAATCGGCGGCTCCTTTATACATCGAGGAAGACCCATAGCGCGTGCGCAAGAAGTGACAGTAATTGCCCTCTGGCGCACAAGACATACAGCGCTCCGGTGGTAGAGTCCGGCGAAATCGATAATCGATGATAAAGAAAATTATTATTCAGATTTCTGAAGTACCAACCGTTGTTTTTTAACTTCTGATAACACAGGGTTCCAAGATTTACTAAGAAGGTAGCCTTTGTCTCTGTTAATCAGATTGTCAGATAATCGAATCTTTATGGATTCCTTTAAGACACATTCCCAGTAACGAGTTGCTGAAGCAACCATGTGAGTTTCGCAACATTCTGTGTCCCTCATTGAGACAATGCTCAGCTACCGCCGACTTCTCGGGCTGGAGCATACGTATGTGGCGTTGATATTCAATACATCTGTCCTGAATGGTACGGATAGTCTGACCAATATGTTTTCCCACATTGACAGGGAATCTTATATACCCCGGGCTTCCTCAGACCCATATCATCCTTCACAGATCCGAGAAGTGCTCTCGTCTTTACTGGCGGACGAAAAACACTCTTAATGTCATACTTTTTTAAAATTCTTCCTATCTTTGATGAAATACTCTCGGCAAAAGGTAGGAAAGCAACTGATTTGTGGGTCTCATTTAATGGTTCAGGTGAACGGCCAAACTGTAAAGCACAGCGGATCTGCTTATCTGTGTAGCCATTCTGTTGAAACACAACTTTGAGATTATCTAGTTCTTGCGTCAAACTTTCTGCATCAGAAATGGCGTACGCTCTTCTAGCTAATGTCCGAAGAACGCCAGTAAATTGGGCCGGAGGATGACAACTCGAGGCATGCAGGTAGCGGTCCTAGTGCGTAGGTTTTCGATGAACACTATTTCCCAGTTTCCCATCATCTCTTCTGTAAACCAGAACATCAAGAAACGGAAGCTTCCCCTCCTTCTCAACTTCCATTGTGAACCTGATGTTGGGAAACATGCAATTAAAATGGCCCAAAAGGCTTCTTCCCCATGAGGCCACACCATAAAAGTACCATCGACGTACCTCCAAAAACAAGTTGGCTTAAGAGCCGCCGTCTTCAATGCCATATCTTCGAAGTCCTCCATAAAAAGATTGGCTACTATGGGGGATAATGGACTACCCATAGCAACACCGTCAGTTTGTTCATAAAATTTGTCGTTAAATAAAAAGTACGTCGATGTAAGTACATGGCGACAAAGCTCAGCTGTTTCCTTGTTCACCTTTTCACCAATCAATTGCAGAGATTCTTCCAGAGGAACCCGGGTAAACAACGACACTACATCAAAACTCACGAGCAAATCAAGACTAAGGCGTAATGATTTTAAACATTGTATAAAATCCATAGAGTTCCGAATGTGATGTTCACATTTCCCCAGGTGTGGGCTAAGAACAGACGCTAAAAGTTTCGCCAAGTTATAAGTAGGAGCTCCCAAATTACTTACAATCGGACGAAGAGGGACCTCTTGCCTGTGTATCTTGCGTAAACCATATAACCTGGGAGAAACAGGTCTGAGGAAGCCCGGGGTGTATAAGATTCCCTGTCAATGTGGGAAAACGTATATTGGTCAGACTATCCGTACCATTCAGGACAGATATATTGAACATCAACGCCACACACGTTTGCTCCAGCCCGAGAAGTCGGCGGTAGCTGAGCATTGTCTCGATGAGGGACATAGAATGTTATATAACGAAACTCACATGGTTGCTTCAGCATCTCGTTACTGGGACTGTGTCTTAAAGGAATCCATAGAGATTCGATTATCTGACAATCTGATTAACGGATACAAAGTCTACCTTCTTAATAAATCCTGGAACCCTGTGTTATCAGATGTTAAAAACCAACGGTTGGTATTTCAGAAATCTGAATAATAATTTTCTTTACCATCGATTATCGATTTCGCCGGACTCTACTACCGGAGCGCTGTATGTCTTGTGCGCCAGAGAGCAGTTACTGTCACTTCTTGCGCACGCGCTATGGGTCTTCCTCGATACATTAAGGAACCGCCGATTGCACTGGGAACTCAGTTCCGGCGAGATTGTCTATCAGCAAGCTCACTTGAGGATGGCGGGCAGTTGCGCCACTGAAATATTGTGTCAAGTTGACTTTAGTATCCGGCTGCAAACCCGAGAAGATTACAAACAAGTACCACTTAATACGATTTTTTCATTCATAAAACTAAGAAACTGAAATTCATCTCCGTGTCTCAATGTAAAACCACCAATGTCCCAAGGTGACACCATAGTTTGTACCTTGGGACAAGTGTCAGAAAAGTCTTTGTGTAAATATTGTAGCTAGCTTAAACTGCTGTTCGTTCAACACTACCTTAAATTGGTTCCTCTTATTGGGTAAATTTTCAAATTTCTTGTAAAAAAAAAATTATAGTATAAAAAAATTAAAATGTAAAAAAATGTCCCAAGGTACAACCCTTTCCCCTTCTAATAAGTGTCAAAACAACAAAGATTTCCATTCATATGGCGGCGTAGAAATACGATTCCATATTGGTTTCAGGGGATCATGCAAATGTTCAAATGTTTGTAAAGCTTATGGGATTTAACTACGGGGTTATCAGTCCCTAAACTTACAAACTACTTATGAGCTACTTACGAACTAGGACGGCACAAATATCCATGCCCGAGGGGGGATTCGAACCCCCGACCGTAGTGGCCGTGCAGACCGTGACTGGAGCGCCTTAGTCCCCTCGGCCACTGCGGCCGGCCAGGGGATCATTACTCAACTGAAGTCCATAGTTAACCACGCAAAGAAGCAAGAAAAAGAAATGAATGACCTGATAATGTGTTGACTCCCGGTGCCATACGGTCTGCCTCGCACGCTGTAATGGGCGCACTCAGAGATTCGCTTTGGCAGCGCATGCTCATCGGCAGTCGTTTGCCGCGTCGCGTCGTCGCCAGCAGCCCGGCCAATACATTAGGGCCTGGCTGTGCGGCGCCTGCGCTGTTAGGCCGCCCGCGACACGCGACGCTGCTCATTAGTCTGAGAGGCGGCGGCCGTAGCTCGCGAGAATTGCCCGCCGGATTAACGGCGGCTTCGGCACCAGGCCTGTGCCTGACCTACTTGCTGCCCTTCAAGAGGCCGATTCACGGCAACCAACAACACTGCCCTCACTTCCTTTATCTCAACAAAATAATTATCTAAAATAAAACAAAATTAATTCGCCTTCACTCAAAATTGTGTTTTATTTTACACATCCACAGTAACCTAAAAGTACTCCACAAACAAACAAAAATTGCAAAAAATTTGATTTACTTGAACAGTTTTAAATATTGTTATATAATGAAAAATTACAGAAAACATGATAGATGAACAAGCAGAATTTAGCAGCCACAGTTTGTTTTTCAGTAATTTCAAAAGGTTATTCTTTCCTGGTAACATAAATGCTTAGCATTACAAAGCAATTACCAACCTACAACCATAATTAATGATTCTAAAAATAAATAATAACAGTTTATAAATTTATAATGTGAAAATTTAAAATAAAGATGTGCATCTCTTTTGTATATAAAAAAACAAACATTTTTATTTATGAATAAAGAACAGTCTAGGGTGCAATGATTTATTTCATTCAACTAGTTTCACTCTTATTTAGACCATATTGAGAAATTTTGACTCCATCGATGTTGTGGAGCTGGCAGGTAACTGGGAGCCTGCCAGTTACCTGCCAGCTCCACAACATCGATGGAGTCAAAATTTCTCAATATGGTCTAAATAAGAGTGAAACTAGTTGAATGAAATAAATCATTGCACCCTAGACTGTTCTTTATTCATAATTTAAATAAGAGTGCTGTTGAACCCAACAAAGTGAAACGAAAATGTTTCCAAAAATATGAAACATTTTTATGTATATAAAATTAAACACCTGGATTTGTATAGAGAATCTTAATAATATAAAAGTGGAACATCTACATAGCTGTAAATTATTTTTGTTCTTGTTATTCCACAATGTATCTCAAGAAGAGAAGTGTTTGTGTTGGTGATTATTTGACATACAAATGTACTCCAATCATCATACTACACCACTTTTTAATAAGTAAGTCAGTTGTTAAATCTCTTTCATTATATGAAGTTCATTTTAAAATTTTTCATATTGTTATAACCTATGTTTTGATCTTAAACATGTATAAAAATCATAAGAGGCACCTAATGATGAGCCATCAGGGCTAGAAATTCATCGTGTAAAATAAACACAACTTGTGACTGAAGACGAATTCATTTTATTTTACTGAAGTACAATAGTCACAGAACATCACTGGCAATATTGTACAAAATTAAATTACTTACAAGTTATGATTACATTTTCCGGTTGACTGTAGCTACACAGATAACGAACACTATGAGTAAAGTCCAAGTGCACTGTACTGTTAGCAAAACACCAGCCAAAGTGAAACACTAATCGTATACATTGTAATGCACAATCTAAATTACATGGGCAGTGAAAGGAAACGTTTTGAAATTTGCATGAGAAACCTTTACGGATATGGACTTGGGCTTACATGTAAGAAGTTTTAATTTGTGGATAAAAAGGAGAAAAAAAAGGAGAATAAATGTTCACATATTGGGCATTGGGCAACCACAGTCGAAAACTTTTATATTTAATAGAACAAGTTCGCTGCGACTTTTAAATTCCTTTACTGAAAGACCCACGACCGATTTAGCAATTTAAAATTGAGTCCACAGGTGTTATGACATATAATGAACACTAAAACGGACAGGCTTGGTCTGTCAGATCAAGGCCTTTAAAAAAACGTCAAAACTGCATACAAATGACTTTGTTGGCATGATCTAATAAGTGACAAAGAAAATGAAAAATTAATGATAAATCCGAAGCATTGAATTAAAATTTTTGATGCGAATGTGAATCGAAGCCGGACCTCCGTGCTTCGTAGGCAGACGTCTTACCGCTAGACCACCGCATCACTAGCGATTAAAGAACCTCGGAATAGTCTAAGCACGATTTCCTTCACGTAACAAACTTGAATTCAGTTTCTGTGTTCCATAGAATATTGTCACTACTCCACAATAATTGTTATTGGAAAGTGAGACTGACTATTCTGATGTAGATAGTGAAGATAACATCGTTATTCCTGTCAGAAGCGTGAGTATACCGACTAATAGCATCAATTTTTTTCCCTTTTGCCCGTCCGTTCTAAGATCTTATAGGAAATCGGATGGAGCTCATTCCAGGCTTTTAACATAAAAACTGTATATTTAACCCTTTATTGCCTAGCATAGGTTCCCCTTGAAATAAATGGACGAAATTTTGATACCCATTTTCTGTTATTAAAATCTATTGTCTTGAATTTATCCCCTTTTTTTTTTTTTTTTTTTTTTTTTTTTTTTTTTTTTTTTTTTTTTTTTTTTTTTTTTTTTTGGTATGAGGGTCACAAAAATTTGCAACGTCTACAAGTGTAGACGTTACGTATATGAGAATTAATAAATAATGTCCGCTGTCTTGACATTCAAAGCTTTATATTTTCAAGAACAGGTTTCCTGAGACCGTTAAATTTCTTTACTGAAGGAAACACGACCTGTTTCGCAATTTAAAATTATATCCTCAGGTGTTATGTCAATTCATTACAAAGATATGGAATGAAATCTGTTGGAGCTCATTTCCTCATATTAAAGTACAGGCTTTTAACATTAATATATATCCTTTAAAAACTGTCTATTTAAAGGGAAGGTGACGATATTTAAAACTTAGTGGTGAGATTTGAAACCATTCCCGTATCTACTATGAAGATGATCTGGAGGCACTTGTTGTTAACCTTTGTTTAGTCTTTATTAGTAACAAGTGGTGAACGTAAGATGTATACATTAACTGATTAACAAGTCTCAAATATGAATTATGACAGGATTAATTATATATAAGTAATCAGTTCTTTCTTACAAACTAAAAAGAAACAATACAAACATGTGGCAAACCTACAATATTTCACTTTACTTTTGGTGAGACACATCTATCAAATTAGTTCTTAGTATGATATTTATAAAAACAATCACTGCCTACAATACACAAATACCACTGACACTTGATGCAACAGTAACGTGACTTTCTTGTATAACCTTCCAGCTTGCATCTTTGTGGATTCACTGTTGGTCCTTGTATAGGTAAGTGATTTCTCTCATCAAATCTGACAGCAGGCAAAGCTCTCATTGTGGCCCTGGATGAAACTTTCATACGTTATTGAACTGGAGATATATCATTTGACTCTTCAAAAGGTACATCAGCAAGCAGACATCTCACTATATCCATCTTCAAGTCCTTCAATGATCCAGTCCCTTGTGTACTTTGATACAGCAGCCAAGCATTGATGACCATAATATCCAGAAAGTGAAATGCCAGTCTCAGGTACCATTTTCTGCTCTTGATCTTTATCTCGTACAAGGACAGAAGAAAGTCTGCTTTATCCACGCCACCCATCATCTCATTGTAGCTTTTTATTATTACAGGCCTGTTGACAGAGATCTTCTCTTTCTTTTTGCGGTAATACCTGCTGCATTGATCAACCGGTTGAATACCTGTCCAATATGATGCCATATGTACCGGACGATTATCGTTCCATTTGACAATGATAATTTTTTGTCACTATCAACGCGGTAATCTTAAGCCCCTCTTCCACCTTCCTCAAATCTTTATCACAGGATGCATAGGTGTTCATACTCAACAAAAGGGTAAGGAGTTCAGGAGAAGAAAAGTAACTGTCAAAGAAAACTTTGGAGTGTGCAGGTAAATCCTGTATAAGCCGAAGTACAATATTGCTTCCTTCTTCTAAATCAGGCATTCCTGGTGGAGGTCCACCTGACCTTCCATCAAATATTTCACACTTGTAAACGTAACCGCTGGCTCCTGCCCTGCACCAGATCTTATATCCCCACTTGGTGGGTTTCTTTGGCATATAGACTTTGCAACTATGGCGACCCCGGAAAGCGACCATCATTTCGTCTATTGCAGACTCACTTTCCTGGACATTGGATGATTCATTGAACAAGTTGACAAGAGGACGAATCTTGAACATTCTGTCATATCCCTCTTCAGTTGGCTTCTTTTGTAATGCATTGTCATTCTAATGAAAGAAGTGGAGGACTTCTTCAAACCTGTTACGTGACATTGCTTCTGACACCAACATCTGCCGTGTTGCAGGACTCCAATACATCCTACGATTAGTCATTTTCACAATGCTCATAAAGATGACGATGCCTAGAAATTTCTTCATTTCCTTCCTTTCAACAAGTGTTTTTCTGTGTAATGAAAAGATTAGTTTGAAAAATAAGAGTTTCCAGAATATCATTTTTCAGCAATTTTTCAAAGAACTTTATTGGAGGAGTGGTCTTCGTAAGAGTCTGGTCACTAGGTTTGAGATTCGTCACTTCACTAGAATGATATCGTTCTGGAATATCTCCCTTCTGCCAGTGGTACAAAGTATTCCTATTGCATGCAGGTGGTTGTTCACTAGTGAGACGGTTTGTTGCTTCAGGCTGATGGCATCTCTTGTATGGTGGGCATTGTGTAATCAGGTCTCGTTTACTATAGCTTGATGGTAAATCTGGTATACAGGACGGTCTGTTGCTGTTTTCAGCTTCATTCAATTCTATCTCTGAAGAGTCACTACTTTCTGGTTCTTCCTGCGGCACATATTCTTCACTAGAATCACTAGAATCCTCCAGATCATCTTCACTATCAATATCTGGAACTGGTGCTAAAGTAATGTGCGTTCTCGCTTTTGTACCATAAAATGCCCTGCAAGACAGTACTAGTTACAGATATGCTGATTACATAGGGAGTAAGACCGAATGCAAATGCCTAACGTCTACATTTGTAACTTTCATATACGGTGCCTGAATTCTATCACAATTACACGGTGTACCTATCGTCTACTATAATAGACATAACCTTTTCATCATAATTTTCTGCCCAAAATAGCAAATAAATTCCAAAACAAAGCTTCTAATGTACACTTCAGGCATTGTATAAAAAATCTGAAACGTTTATTATGAGTTCATACTGAGAACAACTGAGGATTGCAAAGATTAAAATCTCTCACTCACCTGGGACTGATCCCATGTGCACTCTCCATTTTGAAACAATAACAATCACTAGTCTGTTGGTGCTGCCATCTGTACTCACTGCAGTAAAGTAAATATGTAGCATTCACTGACCAGAGATGACAAAAGACAGCTGCATATCTGTCAAAGACTATACAAATCCTACACAAAAATATGTCTACATTTGTAGACGTTAGGCAATAAAGGGTTAAAGGAAAGGTATCAATAACTTAGTTGTGAGATTTGAAGCCATCACCGTATCACCTATAAAGGTGATCTGGGGAGGCACTTAACGGTCTCCGCCTGACAACTCCTCCAGGTTAACAACAAGTGCCTCCAGATCATCTTCATAGTAGATACGGGAATGGTTTCAAATCTCATCACTAAGTTTTAAATATCGTCACCTTCCCTTTAAATAGACAGTTTTTAAAGGATATATATTAATGTTAAAAGCCTGTACTTTAATATGAGGAAATGAGCTCCAACAGATTTCATTCCATATCTTTGTAATGAATTGACATAACACCTGAGGATATAATTTTAAATTGCGGAACAGGTCGTGTTTCCTTCAGTAAAGAAATTTAACGGTCTCAGGAAACCTGTTCTTGAAAATATAAAGCTTAGAATGTCAAGACAGCGGACATTATTTATTAATTACCTTTTTACGATCAAATAACTTGGTCGCCTTCCCAAATTTTTTATTTACGTACTTTGAGAAAAACTGCAATATAGTGAAACACTTGGTCATAATCAATCTTTTCTTATACTGCTGAATGTCTCAACATATGACATTTGTGCGTAAATGATTGTTAAATTAATAAATAAAGCATAATCTGAAGTTCGTGCATTATTTGAGCTGAAACTGGTAACCACTGAAAAATTTTCTGTGATCTTGACATTATAGCACATTTTTGGAATCTACATATCAACTGACAGATGTTCAATCAAAACACCGCAGAATATAATTGATGAAGCCGGTTCAAAAACCTAAATTTCCTTGAACACACTATTGTAAAGTTTTGAAGTTCACATCAGAAGATAGAGCATCAGACGAAATTACTTTTTCACGAATCATAGGCAGAAGAGTTGCGGAGTATATACTGTCGTAATAGACAATGTAACACAGTGATTTTCCTAATTTTCTTCTCTGGGATTCCCGGAGAAACCAGGAGTGAGCCATGGGGATGTTCAGTGGCGGTGGTTTCTGAGCGTTATGAGGTGAGGGGGGGGGGGCGAGGAAATCAATGAACGCGCCACTCATATGACTTATTTTTGTTATTTGATGGTTTAAAGGAATTGGTCACAAACACAACTAAACTTCATTTATTTATCTGTTTATCGACAACCTGAAGAAATTATGGTATCTAGTTTTAAAAAAATGTACTGATATCTCTGTAAGTTGAAAACTTACAGAGTCGCTGTTTTTTCTCCATATAGTTCGTATTTAAAGACACACTAAATAAAATTTTCAAATAAATATATTGGGAATTTTGACTTGCAAAATTTTCTCAATTGCACCCATGAGCGGAGTACGAGTGCTGAACTGTTCCTTTTCTCACTTCCTGTACCTTTTCTATACACACAATCTTTCTGAAATTTGGCACAGTTTCATCTTCTTGCTTACTAACTGTGATAATAATCCCATACCATAATTTCAAGAGACACATGTGTTTTTATACTGTTTTTATACTTTAAGAGAACAAATTTCGTTTTTTGTTGATGAGTTGTGAATTCAATAAAATACAATCATAAAAACCCTTTTCCAAACATTTTTCATTAATTCAGCTATAATTCAAAAATTATATTTTTTTTTCAACATCAACGTTGGGGGACTGGATATTAGGCACATTTGAGCAATTCTTCATAAATGCGACTGTTCTGTAGCACTGACATGCTGATGCGGACATCATGCCCAGTTGTGCAATCGTTTTTAATATGCCAGTACAGCAGACGAGCATCCCGTCATATTCAGCTTACGTAAGAGACAGTAGGGAATGCGTGCTTTCTTATAGAAGGTGCTTCTTAATCGCAAAGAGATTTTTACCTGATAGCAAGAAATATGTGTACGAGTAGGGGTTTAAATTGGTTCAGTTATTTAGGAGATACGGAACACACACACACACTTTTGTAATAGGTATAAATCCGTAAATTCTTCAATGATCCTGTATGCATACAGTAGCAACTACTATACAAATCTACTTGTGATACCCTGAAAATCACATTTAAGTGCATGACAGGGACTTCATCGAACCACCTTTATACTACTCATCTACCATTCCATTCTCGAATAGCGCGCGGGAGGAAAAAACCTGAATCTCTCCGTTCGAGCTCTGATTTCTCGTATTTTATTCTGATCATCATTTCTACCTATGTAGGTGGCAATCAACAATATATTCTCGCATTCTGAAGAGAATTTTGGCGTTTGGAGTTTCGTAAGTAGACCACATCGCAGCGATAAACGCCATTGTTGTAACGATTCTCATCCTACATCCTGCATCAGTTCCGTGACAATAAAAAACTGGCTGCCCTTCTTTGAAACGAACTTGATAAGGATACCACACTGGGCAGCAATACTCCAAATGAGGACAGACTAGCGTGGTGTATGCAGTCTCTTTCGTAGTTCTGTTGCATCTTTTATGTGTTCTGCCAATAAAACGCAGACTCTGGTTCGCCTTTCCTACGACATTATTTACGTGTTCTCGTTTGAAGAAGTGAATTTGCTTCCATGAAATATTTAACGTTTCTATGATAAGAGAACACACGTCGTTACTGTGAAATATCTCACACTTCAGTTGGGTTATCTGCAGCAGTTCGTAAAGTAAGCGTTATAGATTCACACATTCGATTAATATTTTTAGTTGTGGCAAGTATATAATTCCCCTTACCGCTGTTATGATCTGTGTTACTATCTTCGACAATCATTTTTCTAGTTTCTGAACTCGACCTACTACTTCCTCGTGATATTTACTTTTATTCGATAGAAATAACAACTCATCATTCCAGGTCAATATGTGTACTTGTAGCTCTGTCATATCTTTAACGAGCAGTTCTTGCATATAGGCATATATATTTTAGCTGTCTCGGAAACAGCTCTAACGATTTCTATGAAATTTTGTATTTACACTGGTTTTTTCCTTCAGAAGTTCACCCACATAGTTGCATTTTTCGTAAAAACGCCATTTTACAGTGTGTGTGTGTGTGTGTGTGTGTGTGTGTGTGTGTGTGTGTGTGTGTTTGTGTGTGTGTGTGACAAAAAATTAATTTCGTGTTTACGGATCACAGAAGATATGTTAACCTCGAAAATGCTGTGAGTAGCACCGTTGCCATTGAAATATTGCCCGGTGACAGAATGTTATTACCCATCGTAGCGACGTATCGTGTGACATTAAATTATGTGATCACGCACTTAATTTGCGTGTGACGGCGACGTGACTGTGACTGCATGTGAGAGGGAGGTAATAAAGAAAACCCGCAGTAGCGGATGCAGAAATTTGGTTTGGAAGGGGCTCGATCCGACACATGTATTGCTTTTTAATTTACTATAGAGCAGGAACAGCATTAATAATTTACTTCATGATCAACACGTAATTTTTCAAAGAGCACTGCCAACGTCACCTCCACCTGTTGTAACCTGCTTGATTCTGCGCATGTGAATTGTCACTCCAGAGATATTTTTACCTCACTGATGGCACTGTGACAATCGAATGTCTGAAGTTTTCTTTTTCTTTCTTTTTGTTAGGCTAAGATTAAGGTTCAGAAAACATCCGAAGAAGACGTTTAAATTTAATTACGCAAGCAATGCTAAGAAAAGTTTCGAAGAAGACGTGTTGTATGTAACTTTTTGTAGTGTAAATCGACCTTTAGCATCGAAAGTACTTCTTCCACATGAAAACCTTCGACGTACCCGCAACATAGTGTGGAAGGAAGTATTGCCATAAAATCAGATTTCGTCATGCTGAAACTGAATATGGAAGACCATCTTGGGGGGGAGGGGGGGGAGCCTACCGGGGGAAGCTCGGTCATCCTTGTCTCTGACACATCCTATATTTCGTGTATCTCGGAAACGGTTCTAACGATATGCATCAAATTTTGCATGGAGATCTGGTTTCGCATATTTCATTTATCTCTATAGACGTCATTCCTGAAACAACAGCATTTTCCAAAATAAATAGCTGTTATTCATTTTTATTTCGTGTACCTCTGACACCACTCTAACGTTTTGCATTAAATTTTGTATCATGTTTTGCATTTTTATAATAAGTGATAGATACTGTTTTCTTCGGCTACTGTCTGTTTGCATAAGTTTGCGAATGAAATTTTGTAAATAAATATTGAACTGTAAATAAGGTCTAAATCTAATAACTAATTACAATTTGCTAAATAATACGAACATGAAGGTCGCAAATAAGTCGGCTTGTAGCACCATAAAAATTAGTAATTAAGTTACCTTATAATTCTTGTAAATGCTGCAACTGTAGCATTCTGCCGTTGATTATACTGTAAATTTAAAATCTGTTTGTTGGTAACTTATTCCTAGAGTTATTAGTATGGTGTCATGTCGGAAAAGATTGAGTAGAATGTTCGATATGAGATCGTAACAATGGAATTTAGCAAAAAATATTGTTCATAAATACGTATCGGACTTCGAAGAAATTAATAAACAAATAATTTGCAACAGAAAAAATGACTGCAGATTTTAACGGTACTGTAAATGAGAAATAAGGAATTGTTGCATTCTTCACGAAATTCTATAACCGATTATACATGATACATCACACCATAATGGCGTTCGAATCACCATAAGACTAAGCACTCAAACATTAACGCCAATGTTGGAAAAAAATGTGAGTAAGAAAATTAATAATTATTTCAAAGAGAGTTTTAACTAATTTATTGATCTCGGAAAGGCATACTTTAAAAAAAAGTAGAATTTACAGGAGCGGGATTGCACATGTCCTTCCAGTACAACGGACCTAACACAACAGACAACGATTGAAGGTCTTTCTTTCGCAACAGAAGAATAAAAGAAAGTCAAACATTGAGGTATTTTTTGCGGCGGAAAGAAAGACGCAGACTCGCGATAAAATTATAACCCGATGAATCGTGTAACACTACAGGCTACACTAACGAACTGAAACAGTTTCTGCATTTGTAGCCAACCTGTGCACTTCGAAATATATATAAAATTTTTGACAAAAATATTTACTGTGAGACTGAACTAGGTTCATTTATTGATATTTTCCTTTAACGGTTGCAATTTCTGCGTAGGTGGTGTTCCAAAATATTTATGCAAAAATACCACTATCTAACAGAAACAAAAACCCGAGAAAAGCTCGGCCACCCGATATTGTAATTATAATATAGGGTATCGTCTACGTTTTTAACTAGTGACGAGGTTTTCCCTCTTCTAAAGTTTACCATTAATTTTTACAGTATTTGACAAAAACGAGCTGCGCAACGTTAATTGTGAATGTCGTACCGTAATGGTTTTCGTTTTTAGTACTTGCACGTTCGTGTCTCGTTTTTTCCAATCTAGGCGAAATAAAGGTTCCAGTTTTCATTCTAGAAACAAATAATTTTCCGCCCCAGTGCTGCATTCGCTGTCGCCGAGTCGGTATTCTTTATGCGTGCATCAGAGCAAAATCCCGGCATGCACGGCGCTATTCCGTTCGTGATGCGAATATTTCCCGCAGGCGAACGTATAGAGCTGCGAGGGTGTCGCGGAATGAATCAAACTGCAGCCCACGTTCCTCCTGCGCCAGAAAGTTTCGAAATAACGCAGTGTGCAATGCCACCGCATAATTTACAATGCTGCACGAGTTGTGGCAACTTCTTCCTTGCCGCTTCCAGAAACGTCACGACAACAGAAAACACTTTCTGCAATAAAAATGAGACCTAAGTGGCAACATTTGAAAGTCATTAGGAGTTCATTTGTTTTTCTTTTCTCCTTTTAAACAAACTAAATTTTTCACATGTATAGATACACAACATTTGTACACATGTTAAAAGGAACAAACAATTAAAATCTTATAAAATAATTGTAAGGTTAAAAACTGATTAATATACCCTAGAAAAGTGTTTTCTACACTGTTGGCATCCTTAGAGCCCCCAATGGTCGTAACAAGTAGTTACATTCGATTTTGTTTCCAGGGGTACATTCCGACAAATATTACACTTCCAGTCGGATTGAACTAGTTGGTTTGACCATATCCGCTGCCCAAACCTAGATGACATTCACTATTATAATGCTAGATGGATCTTGATTTTAATGATATCCCAACATTTTACCATGGACAATAATTTATAATATAAATACTGCTGGAATTACGTGGCAATGCCCCTGCTTTGAACCTTGGTACATACAGTATCAGTTTTTATCAGAAACGTGAACTCCGAGTATTCGAATCACCTGATGATGTGTCTATAGGACAAGAAACAGATTGTGAAATCCTAAAAAACAACATCATTTAATCAGTTATTAACCTTACAATTATTTTATAAGACTTTAACTGTTTGACTGTTCCTTTTAACAGGTATAACTTGTTTAAGTGTGGATGCCCTCGGTATAAGATTATGTGCAACATTTGTATAGCTTTCGCGGTGTATTATATATTTTTTTATGGATTTACAGAAAGAGAGTATAGAAAAAACGAAGTCTGCGTGCTTAAAAATAGATCCGGAGGTTTAATTAAAAGTTTTTATTTTAAACGTGCTGCCACTATCTCTTTTAACACAGAAAGTTCCTATGGGATATATATTTCATGGAAAGCCAGCGTAGCATGGAGGGTTTCTTTATTCTGATTTACTGGTTTGGCTAGACGTAAATCGATTACCCTCCAAATTGAATGTAATGAATTTTGTGAGCTAGGATGTATAAGGCAATTTTCTTTTTGCTCGCAGCTTTAAAAGTAAACGTAACTTCGTGATTTGGTCGCTGTTTAAACTCTTCTTCAATAATCTTGTAACCGTGTAATAAATATTTTTGGCATCACAGACTTGGACATACTCCGATCTTCTGCAGGGTAAGTGATCTTCTTGTAACAATTAACTTCATTTATTTTATAGTATATTTTAAAATAAAGAGACAAAAACAGACTGTTGCATTTCACAAAAAAAACTCTATTTTCAATACCATAAAAACACAAAAATGTTCAGAATAATCACTTTCATATTCATCAAAAGTCTCATGAAACACAAATCTCGACTTAATGTCCTTTTCGGGGTGACAGTGTAGGAGGTAATGTAACCTAGGGATGAATTAAATGAAATCCAATAGTGGTGAAGTGTTTAGTTGTGTTTGAACACTTAATACTAAATTAATTTATACGATTATGTTCTACCAAGAAGCGGGGCGGAAGAATCAGACAAAATAATAAAAAGTTATTTCAGCAGACTAAAGTTTGTGGTAGTGAAGAACAGTAAGAGAAGCAAGTAATGACAGGGTGTACAGTACCTTGTTCTCATCCAGAAAGCAAACCAAAACAGTCACCGCTAGCAGGAAATTGAAACGTTCTCCGCTTACTGGAAACTACTTGGCGCGATGTAATAAGCGCACTAGGGAGATTAGTGGAGATGGAATGAACAGCCGGCGCGGTATCCGGTAGAGCGCGCAAATTGCGCGCGTCGCAGCCTAGATGGCGTGATTGGATAAACGGGGCGTTATGCGGTGGGTAACTGGCGCCAGCACAACTGGCGGCGCGCTCTCAATTAGAGGACAGACGGCGGAGCGGGGCCCGGCGCGCCAGTGGCAGACATCACGGCGGAGTCCGCCACTGTGCGGTGCTCGCGACCGCCGCGCGCCAAATGAAGTGCGAGTGTTTAATGTGCGAGCCGCGCTGACGGGCAGCCGATATCGAATTTAATTGTGTCGCGGGGCGCGGGCGGCGGCCTCTCAGCGCCTGGCAGCCCCTGTGATGGATGAGGCGCCGCTGCTACCGCTACTGCCGGCCGAATCTGAGGGCCTGGCGCCAAGTGGACCCTACTCCCAGCGCACGATAACTTCAGCTACTCGCCTCCACCAGCTGCTCACGACTCTGCAATGTACAATGTCGGATTTGACCATGACTCTGCAGTTCAGCTACATCCATACTCCGCAAGCCACCCGATAGGTGTGTGGCGGAGAGTACCTTGAGTACCACTATCGGTTCTCCCTCCTATTCCAGTCACGTAATGTTCGCGGAAAGAAAGATTGTCGGTATGCCTCTGTGCGGGCTCTAATCTCTCTTATTTTATCTTCATGATCTCAAAAATGTTTGTAAAGCCTATGGGACTCAACTACGGGGCTATCAGTCCCTAAACTTACAAACTAATTATGAACTACTTACGAACTAGGACAGCACAAATATCCATGCCCGAGGGGGGATTCAAACCCCCGACCGTAGTGGCCGTGCAGACCGTGACTGAAGCGCTTCAGTCCTCTCGGCCACCACGGCCGGCTCTTCATGATCTCTTCGCGAGATATACGTAAAAGGGAGCAATATACTGCTAGACTCCTCTGTAAAGGTATGTTCTCGAAACTTCGACAAAAGCCCGTACCGAGCGACAGAGCGTCTCTCCTACAGAGTCTTCCACTGGAAGATCTACATCTACATCTACATCTACAATCATACTCCGCAAGCCACCCGATGGTGTGTGGCGGAGGGTACCTTGACTATAACTATCGATTTTCCCTCCTATACCAGTCACGTATTGTTAGCGGAAAGAAAGATTGTCGGTATGCCCCTGTGTGGGCTATAATCTCTCTGATTTTATCTTCATGATCTCTCCGCGAGATATACGTAGGAGGTAGCAATATACTGCTAGACTCCTCGGTAGAGGTATGTTCTCGAAACTTCGACAAAAGCCCGTACCGAGCGACAGAGCGTCTCTCCTGTAGACTCTTACACTGGAGTTTATCGATCATCTCCGTAACGCTTTCTCGATTGCCAGATGATCCTGTAACGAAGCGCGCTACTCTCCGTTGGATCTGTTCTACTTCTTCTATCAACCCCACCTGGTAGGGATCCCACACCGGTGAGCAGTATTCAAGCTGTGGGCGAACAAGTGTATTCTAACCTACATCTACATCTACATGGGATATTCTGCAAATCACATTTAACTGCCTGGCAGAGGGTTCATCGAACCACCTTTATACTAGTTATCTTCCATTCCATTCTCGAATAGCGCGCGGGAAGAAAGAACACCTTAATCTCTCCGTTCGAGCTCTGATTTCTCGTATTTTATTCGGATGATCATTTCTACGTATGTAAGTGGTAGTCAACAATATAATTTCGCATTCGTAGGAGAATGTTGGCGATTGGAGTTTCGTAAGTAGCCCACGCCGCAGCGATAAGCGCCGTTGTTGTAATGATTACCATCCCAGATCCTGTCTCATTTCCGTAACGCTGTCTCCCCTGTATCGTGACAATACGAAACGAGCTGCCCTTCTTTGGACTCTTTCGATGTCCTCCGTCAAACCCACCTGATAAGGATCCCACCACTGGGCAGCAATACTTCAAAAATGAACGGACAAGCGTAGTATATGCAGTTTCTTTTGTAGTTCTGTTGCATGTTTTAAGGGTTCTGCCAATAAAACGCAGTCTCTGGCTTGCCTTTCCCACGACATTATCTACGAGTTCTTTCCAATTTAAGTCTGAAGTAATAGTAAGGTTTTTTGTGGAGTTTACGGCCTTCACTTATGATTGATTTATCTTGTAAACAAAGTTAAACGGATTTCTTTTCGTACTTATGTGGACGACTTCACACTTCTCGTTATTTAGAGTCAACATACATCCTTTGTTTTCGGACTGCGTTTCCTTAGGATTCTTCCAATGAATCTAAGTCTGGCATCTGCTTCACCGACGCTTGATTTTATATGGTCGTTCCATTTTAAATCACTCCTTATGCCTACTCCCAAATAATTTATGGAATTAACTGCTTCCAGTTGCTGACCTGCTATATAGTAGCTGTATGAAACTGGATCTTTCTTTCTATGTATTCGCAGCACATTACACTCGTCTACAATGAGATTCAATTGCCATTCCCTGCAGCATGCGTCAATTCAATGCAGATCATCCTGCATTTCAATACAATTTTCCATTGTTACAACCTCTCTATATACTGCAGCATCATCCGCAAAAAGTCTCAGTGAACTTCCGATATGCGCAACGTCAGTTACATATATCGTGAACAACAACTGACCCACGACACTCCTCTGTGGCACACCTGACATCACTCTTACTTCGGAAGACTTCTCTCCATTGCTGCTTTCTGTTATCTAGGAATTTCTCAATCCAGTCACACAATTGGTCTGATATACCACACGCTCTTACTTTGTTCGTTAAACGTATGTGGGAAACTGTTTCAAACGTCTTACGGAAGTCAAGAAACGCACCATCTACCTGACACCCGTGACTATGGCCCTCTGAGTCTCGCGGACGAATAGTGCGAGCTGGGTATCACACGATCGCCTTTTTCGAAACCCATGCTGATTCCTACAGAGCTGATTTCTACAGAAATGTTATTATACTCGAACATAAGACATGTTCCAAAATTCTACAACTGACCGTGATGTAACATGTTTTATATCTCTTATTCCAGATGAGGCATAAGATATCCGATTTTATTTATGGGAGAGGGGGGATTTTATTTAAAACGCTGGAAGAGATACAGTGGGAGAATTTTCTTTCCGTGTGAACATTTGACTTCAGCAAGTGTCTGGCCAAGTCTAAGAGCACACGCTGCCATGGAGAACCATAAATCAGGGAGCTTGTTGAACTGAGTACTCCATGAAAAACGGAGTTCGTTTGTTTTTAAGTTAGAACGTTGTTCATTAGTTATAATTCTTGATTATAGATCGAATGTGAAAGGTCTGATTACTACTTCTATTGTATTTTAAAAGCAATAAAATATTCTACGTACTTTTAAAGCTAAAAGGTGATGCATTATTTCAAGAAGTAGTTGAAGAATAATTTTAATAGGATTATATTATTGTGACGAGTTTATTGACTCAGCTGTCAAGAAAGTTAATTTAGTCGGCGCTACACAGGAATGGAAGAACCTGGCCTGCACTCAAGAATACATCATGAGTGGAAATTATTATCAGTGCTCAAGATTTTTTAAACATTTAAAGGGAGAAGTATTAGCCCTTTTATTTTCGCACGGTCAACATATAAAAGAACACATATATAGGGTTACGCTTCAATTTCGAACTCAAATTCATTTACGAGGTTTGTAAATTCAGTTTGGTTATATAAGATAAACGTGTACAGATACAGAAAAAATATTTATTGTGCAAAAATTTACAACTGTTAAACTACCGGTACTTTCCTACAGAACTTCTTGAATTTTATAGGTACTTGTCATTGCGTGGCACATGTTTTTCTCTACCTTCCTCATACAAGGTTGCCGCCTGTGTATTCAACCATGTGGTAACGTTTTCTTTCAGCTCGTCATCATCGTTGAAGTGTTGACTATCGAGGACAGATTTTAGGTGTAAGAAGAGATGAAAGTCGCTATGAGCGAGGTCCATGCTGTACTGAGGATAATCAGACACGTCCCAGTGACATTACTATAAGAGTTGTTTGGCCACATTCGCCATGTGAGGTCGGGCATTATCGAGTAAAGAAGAAGGAAAAAAATCACGTTTTAACAGTAATCCTCGGCGCTTGTTCTGTATTGCGGGGCGCCATTTCTTAATGGTCTCGCAGCAGTAACCACGTGCATAGCTTGTTTGGCCTCGTGGGCAGCAAAATGCTTTTTCTGCGCCCCCCCCCCCAAAAAAAAAGTAAGTGCAAATCACTTTTCGAGGTTCAAGACTTGCTTAGGGTTAACCTTCGTTGGGAATAAAGTGTGCCTCCATTCCATTTATTGCCGTTTTGTTTAAGAGATGTGGTACCAAACCCAACTCTCATCCCCTGTGACTATCCGAGAAAGAAAACCATCGCCTTCTTCATTGTAGCGTGTCATGAACTGAAGTGCACTGTCCAAACGTTGTTTCTTGTGTTGTTCAGAAAGAATTTTGGGGTATCCCACGTCATCAATGTTTTCAGAATTTCAGTTTTCAGTTTCCATGCTTTTGTGATCGTGAGATTTGCCGAACTTCCATAGCAAGGGCACTAAGTGGAAACTTACGGTTGTGTAAACCAGTTCAACAGTAACCACAGACGGGCGTCCACTTCGTTCTTCATCGTGAACTTGATCACGTCCTTCATTTAACATCTTCTAACCATTGAATAACTCAGAGCATTTTGTGCGTAAGTCTCGCAGATTTGCCGATGAATTTCCTTTGGTTTAATTTTCTTTGCATTTACAAAACGAATCACAGATCTGATTTCACACGCGGCGGCATTTTCAATTACGGCTGACATTATAAAGAAGCACACGTCGGCAGCAGAGATCTGAAAATAGCGTACATGTCTTTTCCTTGAGTCAGAGTAACTGCCGCGCATGCTAGGAACCGCGATCGTGACGCTGTCGCGGATAGAAATAGAAACGGAACTTACTTTGTGGACGACTCTCGTATTTAGAGGAAAATCTCGATTTTTTTTAAATTGTGGCTGAGGAAAGAGCTACAATTTTATCTTCACGTGTAACCGTATCCATAATCATACTCTTGGACCTGAACCAGTCTTTGAAAGTCAATTTAAAAAGATTGATTGGGATCGCTAGGTACCCAAATGGGGCTGAAAGCTTGTAGCGTTCTTCAGTACTCTTTTTGAAATGATTTGATATTTTCCATGTTACGAAGGACCAAACTGAGTTGCTTACAGGGAATATCATCTACTCCAAGGGCCTTATTTCGACTCCTTTCAGTGCTCTGACAAATTCTTCTCACAGTATCGTATCTGCCATCACGTCTTCGACTACTTCCCCTTCGCCCGCCGCGGTGCCCGAGGAGACTGAGGCGCTCCAGTCACGGTCTCCACGGCCACTACGGTCGGGGGTTCGAATCCCCACTCGGGCATGGATATTTGTGCCGTCCTTAGTATAAGGTAGTTGATAAGTAGTTTGTAAGTTTAGGGACTGATGACCCCGTAGTTACGTCCCATAAGCTTAACAAACATTTACTATTTTTTTACTACTTCCTCTTCCACTATGGTTGAAATCGGTTGGGACGGATGGTGGTTATGTTTTCCGTTATAACCCTAAATCACTCCAGGAAAATGCCGAAATGATTCATAGGAAATGATATGATCGAATTTCAACTGCCGGCCGCGGTGGCCGAGGGGACTAATGCGCTCCAGTCACGGTCTGAACGGCCACTACGGTCGGGGATTCGAATCCCCCCTAGGGCATGGATATTTGTGCCGTCCTAGTTCGTAAGTAGTTCATAAGTAGTTTGTAAGTTTAGGGACTGATGACCCCGTAGTTAAGTCCCATAGACTATACAAACATTTGAACTTTTGAATTTCAACTGTTGTTTTAATTATACTCATTCATCGTTACGCAGTGTTTTCCGTGACTATAATGCACTAGCAAAACTTTATTCTGCATAATTTCTTTGCTATCGGAATTACTTCTTCTACCAGATTATGCTGCAGTGTTCACATTCAGTGTCTAGGGATGCTATTATTAATATTTTTCCGTTTTTTTATTGCCATTCTATGTTTGCTTTCTGACACTCAACAGGGTTGCCTTTCTTCCTTTTGGTGAACTAACTGTATATTTTACTCGGGCTGGAAGTTTGATGATCACAGTGAATGCAGCTAAGGGAGCAAGTGCAGGATTAGACACGTGGCTCACACTCCGATCTTTGGATAAGGATAATGAAGGAAGTCAGCTGTGTCCTTTCAGAGGAACCGTCCCGCCACTTGCCTGGACTGATTTTAGGAAATCACAGAAAACTTAAATCTAGATGTCCAGAGATGTATATGAAACCCCGCCCTCCCAAATGCACTCTGTGTCGCTTTTAGCGCGCTCTACATCCGGTGTATGGCGTGGGAAGGTTTTTCTGAAGCTTTAGAGCTTTAGTCTTCACTCTTCATTCTAGTTCCGTCGACTGAGGAAGTAAGTACTCGGCCGAATCAGGCTGAGGGGAAGGCATGCTTGTAGGAAACTTTACCCGAGGGGACAGTATTGGCTTTATAAGAAAAGCACAAGAAGAAAAAAAGTGAGTATTCCTCGACGAAGACTTCTGTAACGGATCCAAAACGTTTGAAATATTTTATCATCATAACGCGGCAAAGAGCTCAGAAGAATTTTAATTTTAAAAAGAATATGATTTAGATATTTCCTGTACTCACGAATGATTTATTAGCATGATAACAAAGACGCCGTAGAAAAGTTAGACTGTAAATGATTAAGAGTATAACCATCCATGAAGCGTGTAATGAAATGAGATATAACGCTTTATGTACAGAACTTAATAGGGTTTCAGCCGGTTAGTATGCGTGCCTTTGAAGCAAGGCCGCCCAACATATACTGGTACGGCGGAGCTGAAACCGGAAGCAACCGGTTCACAAAGTGCTTCAGACCGCCAAGAAAACTTCGCAGAATTGCGGCAGACTGATGAATATCGAAATAAAAGTTTCAGCTCGCTCCTAGAAGCTCTCGAAACACCCTCAAAACTTAAATTAGTAAACTTCTCCATATAGTCGATTACTTGAACTACTAAATTCACTAAACATTAACGACCTGTTGTAAGTTGATAAAAACACACTGTCACTCAAGTTTTCAAATTTTTGCAAAAGCCGAACGCTTTCATTTTGCTGGAATTAATTATGCGCGGCATGTTTGTTGTCCTTTTTTATTCTTAAAGTGCGAATTTTCTTAAAAACATGCAGGCGGCAATTTCTGCTTCAAAATCCGGCTTTACCGCTTATTTTGTGCAAAGTTTCCTTTAATATTTTTAATATTTCTTAGCAAACTCCTGTGTACAGCAGCTAATATTATGGTGTTAAGTAAATGTTCTAGTCCAAATGTCGAAATGTTTGTAAATCTATGGCACTTAACTGCTTGGGTATTAGTCCCTGAGTTACAAACTACTTAATCTAACTTCAACTAACCTAAGCACAACATACACATCCATGCCCGAGGAAGGATTCGAACTTCCGACGCGGGAGGCCTCGCTATCCGCAACCTGGCGCTGCAGACCGCTCGGCTACTCCCGCGTGGCAAATGTTCTTGTATTTTTGTTCTACCGTTTTACACACATATTACTGTAAGTAACTCTTTCTACATACTGCATCCCTGATTGTGTGGTCGTGATGGCGGAGTATCCAATACTTAACATATAGCCCACCATTCTCACCTGTTGTTAACATTCGTTCAGCCTGCTCCATCCAGCACCATGTTTGTTCACATTTCTACTGTTACTTCAGTTGACCCTCTACAATATTTGTGTTTCATTGAAGTGGTCATAGCCTGTAAAAGGACTTAAGTCCAGAAAATCGGTTGCGTATTTCAATGAAATTAGAAATTTGGTATTTTGAATGTTCTATTCAAGTAAAATTTTCCCGAAGAATCGTAATTCAAATAAAAGACTGGTCATGCTAATTTTCAGAGCATTACAACGATTTAACTGGATTTACTTTTAGAATATTGCTAGTTAAGAAACGTGTCATTTTGTCTACAAGCAATAGAAAACAAATTTACACCTATATCGTCTCTAAAAGAAGGTTTAAATATGATAGGAATCATTTTAACAAACAAATAACAATAGCAAATGTGAACGTACGCGCTCCGGTCGTGTACGGCTGATGAAGAGTTCTCGGGCTTTCAGCCGGGTGGCAGTGTCTTCAAACCACGACGTTTTTACGAGTGCCATACTAATCATCTTGTAGGCGCCTTCTTCATCATATGATAATAGCGTTCATTGACACCGAAAAATTGTATCTGTCCACTGTTTTTGTACGTTAATATCTATACTGATATGTATTATATCTTTACATCACCAAACGAGGTGGCGCAGTGGTAACGCACTGGACTCGCATTCGGGAGGACGGTGGTTCAAATCCACCTACGGCCATCCAGATTTAGGTTGTCCGTGATTTCCCTAAATCACTCCAGACAGATTCCGGGACGGTTCCTTTTAAAGGGCACGGCCGACTTCATTCCCCATCCTTATCCAAAACTCCAGCGTTAGCTCCGTCTCTAATGACCAAGTTGTCGACGGAACGTTAAACCCTAAGCTTTCTTCCATAGCTTGAGACCAATGTCTATACAATCTCTTCGAAGAAAATACGAAATACGAAACGATTTCATTTAATAATAGCGGTCAACAAGAATGTACTTCAAATACTGAGGTACAAAGCACGAAAGGGTGACAGCCGCGGTAGAAGAGCCGTGAGCACTGGGACGCCGTGCTGCGGTTCGCCGTGGAGGTTCGAGTCCTCCCTCGGGCATGTGTGTTTGTGTGTTTGTGTGTGTGTGTGTGTGTGTGTTGTCCTTAGGTTAGTTTAATTCAGTTTAAATAGTTTTTAAGCTACGGACTAATAACCAAGCAGTTAAGTCCCACAGATTTACAAACATTTGAACGTTTTGATAAGTGACACATCAGGAAGGTTAGTAAATAAAGAAGTTTTATCTCATATGCGTGTGGACTATAGAAGGTAAGCTATGTCATTAAATATGGAGATGATTTCAATATGTACAGAATAAGGATTTTCAAAATGTTCAAATGTTTGTAAAGTCTATGGGACTTAACTACGGGGTCATCAGTCCCTAAACTTACAAACTACTTATGAACTACTTACGAACTAGGACGGCACAAATATCCATGCCCGAGGGGGGATTCGAACCCCCGACCGTGACTGGAGCGCCTTAGTCTCCTCGGCCACCGCGGCCGGCTAAGGATTTTTGTACACATCTTGTACCAACAGCGATTCTAACCTAACAGATACAATAACTATTTTCAAACGAAAACATTTTGCGTTCTTTGTTGTGCACTTTCCTCCATTATTTGTGCTGTTAGGCAGGAGCCGAAATAAAGAAGGTAACAGTACAGCCTGAAACTGAAAATTTGTTATTTTACAGAAATAATGAAGAATTTGAACCCGAAAATTATGTCTCCAGCATGTGGTACGTCGTTTGACATTTCAGTTTACGGCATAGTTCATCATTCGTAGTGGCCGTATGTTTTCAGTGCGTGAGAGCAGGTAGCTTCGTCTCCCCGGAGCATTACAAACTTTGGATCGACGCTTGTCTGATAAATCGACAAGTCGTAAATACGTGCAGCTTCCAACGTACAAGGTTCTAGATGGGGGGTAGCAAACCAGCGGCGTGTATGTCCTCCGCGGAGTGCTAAGTTCTGGCCTGTTGAGTTGTTCCGTATAAACGTTAAACATCCCGAAAGACCTTTCCTACCGGTGCCGTTTGTTTCGTATTCCATTACAATATCTTAGGTCATTGACTCAATTTTCTTCTGTAATTATGTTACAATAAAATTCACAGTGTGTGTTTATTTTGAAAAGACGGTGCCGTCTGAAAGATATAAATCCCGTTCATGCGGTATGGCAACACTGTCCCGTTACTCGTGTGAGACGAATGTCCGGCATAACCAAAGCTTCCATAACTCGCTGTCGTGCAAATTCGTAAAATTACGTTCATTTAAGAGCATACACTGTGGTGGTAGACCGTCACTTCATGTAAGTAAAACAAGCCTTCTTTTTCCAAATTTATGAGTGACTTTTGTCTTTAAATTTAGTATATTTTATGTATTTAGCTATGATTGGTAGATATAAAATTTTCATTAACACTGCTTCTTGTTTGAATACCCACTTTAAAAAATCCACAAAGAAATATTTAATTGTAGTAGTATGATCCATATCTGTTTCATGGTTCCAATTAGAATAGGTGTAAAACAACCTCAACAGTGAAATAAATAGAAATGGTAGTCGAAATTTTAAGGTAACGCTTCTAGATCAAGTGAAGCAATCTGCTAAGCGATTTATCTGCACATTATAAAAAAGATACCGATCCTTTTCATGCCTCACTTTCAGATTTGCAGTAAAAATATCCTGTCTATACAAGACGAAAACTTGAAATGGGACATTGAACCTAAAAAGAGAAACGTTTCAGAGGAGTTCACAAGTTTTAAAGACTATTCCTGTTTTCTGTGTCGAGTGCCTGAAATGCAATGAACCTGACTTTGTTTCAAAAGCGTACAATAGCAAACGACTTTACAAGACTAAATACGACGAAATCTTCTCGGGTTTGCATCCGAGGGCTGCGTTGAAATTCCGAAACGTTTCGATGAGTGACAGTCTCATCATTTTCAGGCCTGATGATGAGACTGTCACTCATTGAAACGTTGCGAAATTTCAACGCAGCCACCCGGATGGAAACCCGAGAAGAGTCTGTCAGTGCCATACGCCGGGAAAGCCTACATTCACAAGACTAAATATGTAATTATGAGTGGTACGTACAAAAGACAATTTAGAGAAGACAATATAAAATACTTGAAAAGAAAGTTTTTAGCCCAACAAAGATATTTAAATGCGTGAATTCAGAGTCAACACATTATTTAAAAGTGAGGTTAGATATTAGGAAAAATCAAGGCCGTCTTTAGACGATGAATTAGTTCAGGATACTTTGGAGAGCATGGCTGAAATTGTGTGTGCAGAGAAATAAATGAATGTCTCAAAATTAAGTTTGTCTCATCAAAACTATTACTATATGTGGGAATGATACTATAAAAAGAATTCTGTAGCTCCGGAGGAACGTCCAGATGCGGCTTAAACCGTCGAAGTGGTAATGAGGGATGTTGATGCAAATTGTAATACAACAAAAACTTTTCGGAACTGAATCCACTTCAGGGTACCACGAATTCTCGACGTTTGTTGGATGCACGTACGTCAGTATTAAGCCGCTTTTCGTCCGTACTTAGCAACCTGTTTCAGCAATGGCTCGGAAGTACAAAGCTTTAGTAGAATTGATTGGTAAAGAATCTGGAAAGTTTCGAATTATTTCGATTTTAAACTATCATTGCATTACCCTTAACAATTTTTGTAGTGCCACGTGCCATAAACTTGAATAGAGATCAGAAAACAGAACTTTACTAACTGGAAAGGAATTAATATCATTTCCAGTGCTTTCTCAAGCTTTCTATTCAAAACGTAATCACGTTTTTTTCTTTAAGTAATATGTCTGACAAAGGTCAAAAAAAAAAAAAAAAAAGTGATTTGAAGCAAAAAATTCAATCACTGGGTGAAAGTAAATCAATGAGTACCAAGATATTTGAATATAATGAGCAACTTTGGGACTTTGCGTTCTTGGTTAGTATAACTAGGCAGCCAATTGATTGTAATACACAATAACGAGGACAACATCTTTTAACTAAACGAATAATCGGATGCTGTACTCCATTTCCTATTCTACCAAAGCAGTCTGATGTCAAACAGCGACCAAAGATTAAATTTTCCTTATTTGCATCGGACTTAAAATTCGTATTGAAAGACCGATTCAAGATATTAAGAGAAATCTTGTGCTTTTCTTCTGCGTTTGCTGTGCCGTTCATTGCACATTTGAGTTCACTACCGGGATATTTAAAAATACAATACAGTGATTGTGATTTTAAGTGAAGGAGAAATTTAATCAAGTTCGTTTCGACAGTAAAAAATATGCTTTAAAGCCGATTTAATTGCTTGGAAACATTTATGTATGTGAACAGTCTTTTTTAATGATAAACCTTGTGAACGGAACATCGGTCGAGATACCGTCATAGTGAAGACAGGTGTATCAGATCTTTATCTCGTCAGTGTAGTTTAAAACACATTATACATCAATGAGTGACGAAAACAATTTGGAGGTGCGAAGGAATCATAAAGTCAGAGACAATACAGTTTAAAAATCCTGGCGGTCTAGGAGACCGTTATTTCTTTTTACTGGTGTATAAAAGATTTTCCGATTACAGGTTAAATTAGCCGCGATGGAATGGACGAGCGCTCAAGGCGCCTTGCTGCGGAGCGCGTGGTTGCTCTCCGTCAGAGGTTCGAGTCGTCCTTCTGGAATGGGTGGGTGTTTTTTCCTTAAGTTTGTTTAAGTAGTTCTTAAGCCTATGGACTGTAGTATTTAACTCCCATAGATTTACAAACACTTGAACATTTGAACGTAAAAGATCACAAGGAGAACCAGTCAATAACAGCATTTTTGAGCTTCAAACACTAAGAGGAAAACTGTATGCTTATTCTTCATGTGTTGATACTTTCAAAATGAAACTAGAGGATGTAATGAAGTAAAAAATTTCACTCGCAAAAAAAAAAAAAAAAAAAAAAAAAAAAAAAAAAAAAAAAAAAAAAAAAAATGTACAGTGTTCACGAAACTGGGCTCCATTATAATGCATTTCAAAGAAAACTCTTGCTTCAGGTCATGAATTGATAGTATCTGATCTTAAAACAACCAAGTATTGTATTACTGCTTTAGCTTGTGCTAATAATACTGACAACTACCGATTTCCTTTGGTTGGCTTCGGTAAGAAAGCGCGTAGTTACAAACACGTTAATATTTCTCTGATGCCTATTATTTACTCACCACAAATGAGTTTCTGAAGGAATAGTTGTATTTTGATGGAATGGTTTGTGGAATTTTCTCCACCTTCTGTAAAAGCTCATTAGTTAAAGAATGGAAAAACGAAGAAAACATCAATGATGTTTGACGTATTCTGTGATATTCAAAAATGTTCAAATGTTTGTACAGCTTATGGGACTTAACTACGGGGTCATCAGTCCCTAAACTTACAAACTACTTATGAACTAGCTAATCCTAAGGACGGCACAAATATCCATGCCCGAGGGGAGATTCGAACCCCAACCGTAGTGGCCGTGCAAACCGTGACTGGAGCGCCTCAGTCCCCTCGGCCACCGCGACCGGCGTTGTGTGATATCTTAATGGGAAAAACGGTTTCTCAAAACTGATGTTTCGTCAACTTAATTGTAAGATTCATGTTATGGCTTATTTATTACTTAGGATCTATTGCACTTTCAGACGATATCGCAGAAAAGAGTTGTTACGAAATTTATTGTTAGACAGAGAAGAGGCAGGAGAAAAATATCTATTAAGAAACCATAAAAATATTTATCTGAAATAATCGTTCGACATAGTCGCAGCAGTATGGGTTAGTGTAAAGAAAAATAATAAGGTCTGGAATAAAATTTTGTGTGTGGTAGAAATCGAAAATGGCGAACAAAATGATATGTCCGAAATTCCCAATATGCTAAAAGAGGTACCATGGATGCGTTGAAGACACGTACTATAATAGTTGAGTGTCAACAATATAGATAAATCGGGCAAGCAGTGAAACTTTTAACTTCGTCACTAATAAAGCTGTAGCCGCCTGTATTTCGTCACTAGTGGTCCAGAAAACACCGACTTTATAAATCCCACTGTACATTTATGTATTAATATCTGTGTGTTTCTCGCGTTTTCCATATAATTATTTTTCCACTACTGGTATTTTTCCAATGTCAGTACAAACTGTGCCAATTTCTCGCAAATCCGGTGCTATTTTTCCCAAAAGGTGTTTATTTCAACCAAACTTCTGTGATGTTTTGTACTTTTTTAAAAATACTCGGCTCATTTCAGTGTAATTTTGGCCAAAATTGGTGTTTTGCAATTTCGTTGATACATTTCAGCTAATTCAATATTACTTTTTCTCAAATTTTATGCTGGTTTTAGCCAAAGTGATGCTTATTTCCATTGTTTATATATTGTCATACCATCATATCCCACACGCGTTCTATTGGAAAAAATTCAGGATATCGTGCTGCGCGTTTCACGCGCAGTGTGTAGGTGACCCTCATCCTGTTGAGATACAACATCTCCTTCCTGTTGCAAGAATGGCCGAAGAACGGGCCTTACAACGTCCTGCACGCATCTAGCGTTACTTAGCCTTCCGTCCAAATACACTTAATTTAAATGATTTTAGCTTATATAACCCCGTATCATAAGCTATGAGGTGGCGCCAGTGTGTCGTGGAACAACGCATCTACGAAACAGCGCTAGCCGGGTGTATGTCGTACGCGGAAACAACCAACACATGAGTGCAGGCAAAATATACTTTCATTGCTGAGTACCAGCTCACCATCTTCGTAGTAATCCTCTACCAAGCTCCCCCAAGGGGGCTCACGGTTCTTTTGTACGTGTATGGAGAGCACGGTGTCCCGAACTAATGCAGTATTTCTTCCTTCTTTTCTCCCTGGACTGCATTTGCTTTCCTATCCTCACAACTTCCCTTCCCCACTGGGACACCGATAACCTTAGCAGTTAGGTCCCCCTATCCCAAACAAGTTAAGTTTTCTGCGATTTCCCTGAATCAGGCAACGTTGGTATGGTTGATTTAAAAGAGCACGGCTGATTTCCTTCCCTATCCTTAACATAGTGAGTGTGGACCGACTCCAGTGTTAACAGTGTCGACGGGACGTTAAAACATAATCTTCCATCCTTCATATCCTATGTGATTCTCTGACGGCAGTAGTCGACCAGAGCACGTCGATTCTGTAGCGGACTAGAGATGTGCACGACTGCGGTCCTACTGCTAGTAACCGGTTAGCAACCGTTCATGTTGCCACTTCCGGATGTACAAACCCTCTTTTCTGGTGGCTGTACGATCTGCCACTGCTGCCTTTACAATAACACGATCTAGATGGATTGTGCTGCATGGACGTCCAGAAGCTCTTCTAGGGGTGTGAGAATGATCCCGTGACTTTGGTAATCAGCATCGCTGCGCAACTGAATGCAACACGTCCAGGTTGTGTGGTTATTCTCCTCGAAAAACCACAATCTGATCATTGCCGATAAGTTAGCTGTAGGAAGCATGTGTGCAAGGCGCGTGTCTGCTTCTGACGTTGATACCACGAAACTACACTGAGCCTTATGGCTGTAAATTCTCTTTCTTTTTAGCCATGTTCCTGCCCATGCTGGGTCAGCCTTGTTAAATTCGGATTTAGTGTGTGTTAATATTTGCGGGGTGGCTGGATGCCGCCACCCCATGCACCCCCCCCCCCCCCCACCCCGAGAGGAAATGTGTACCCCAAATGTCTAAGTATAGTGTTATGAATGTGTATGTGTTACGAAATGTTTGCCGATCGTGTAACTGAGGCGGGACGTAGGGACCAGCCCAGTATTCACCTAGTGGGATGTGGAAAACCGCCTAAAAACCACATCCAGGCTGGCCAGCATTCCGACTCCATTCGTTAATTCGCTGGGCGGATTCCACCCGGGGCCGGTACGCCTGCCCGTCTCGGAAAGTGGTGCGTTAGAATACATGGATAACGGAGAGGGTAGCCTAAAGGCTGTAAATATTCCCTATTAAAGGGTATTCAGAGTTAGGGCTACGATAGCTATTGGCGGACGACGTGGAAACCACAATCAGTATATCTGGTATTCCCAGGTCGATTATGCCGTTATCGGATCAAAATTGAGTCGTCTTTCCGTACAAATCGTTTTTAGGCAATGTAGTAATTTGATTTCATCCATTATAAATGGTTTGTGAAAGCCTGCGACTTTAAGTTATAATGGGCTTTGTTTAAAAAATACAACTTTTTTCTGCTACCAGTCACGTTCTTATTATTTATAGATACTTTGCACGACGCATTTCGGGATATGAATCCCATTATCAAGTGCTTTTTATTGCGTGCTATGTCATTATCTTTTATTGTTTCCTATTTGCGAGGTGTGATGTTTCTATCGTCTTTACTGCAATAAAAATATGCGCGATTTTATGTTGGTTTAAAAAAAAAAAACGAATTTTTCGTTGACTATTCTCTCTTCGTATATTTTGTAGTGTGCATATATCTCCAGTTCTTCTAGCAGATCCACTTGATGGCCTTTGGTTTGTCGATGGAGCACTTTGACACTTTTTTCTATTTTACCAAAAGGCTGGAGGGTGAATCAGTGAATTTTTTCAGATGTTTTGACAATATTCTTAAATAAATACTGTCATGTAAAAATTACGTAAAATTATTCGCAAAACTTTTTCAGATGTTTTGACACTATTTCCTAAATAAGATAGTTTTTGGCCTACATAAATTTTTATACCAATGTAAATATATGTTTACCAAACTCTATGGGCGACATATGAAGCTATTATCTCTGTTGACTACACGTTACAATCATCTTTGCAGCTGTTTATATGTTATTGTACGAGGCGCGTCCAGAAAGTAAGTTCCGTTTGGTTATATAAAACGAACGGGTAGAGATACAGAAAAATATTGATTGTACAAAAATCTACAACTGTTCATATTCAAATGTTTGTAGAACTTATGGGACTTACCTACGGGGTCATAAGTCCCTAAGCTTACAAACTACTTATGAACTACCTTATACTAAGGACGGCACAAATATCCATGCCCGAGGGGGGGTTTCGAACCCCCGACCGTAGTGGCCGTGCAGACCGTGACTGGAGCGCCTCAGTCTCCTCGGCCACCGCGGCCGGCCTACAACTCTGAAACTACTTTTCTACATAGCTTCCGAAGTTTTGTAGGCAACTGATATAACATGGCATAAGGTTTTGTGTGCCTTTTGCATAGAATGTTGCTGCCTGTGTATTCAACCATGTGGTAACACGTTCTTTCAGCTCGTCATCATCGTTGAAGGTGAAGGTTTAGGTGTAAGAAGAGGATTACTGTCAAAAGATTTTTTTTCTTTTTCAAGATAATGCCTGACCTCACACACCGACTGTGACCAAACAATTCTTACGGAAATTTCAATGGGACCTGTTTGATCATCGTCCATACAGCTCGGATCTCTCTCCTAGCGACTTTCATCTCTTCTTACACCTAAAATCTGTCCTTGGTGGTCAACACTTCAACGATGATTAAGAGTTGTTACCACATGGATGAATACACAGGCGGCAACCTTCTGTGAAGCAGGCATTCAAAAACTTGTGCCTACAAAATTTCGGCAGTTATGTGAAAAAGTAGTTTAAGAGTTGTAGAATTTTTTGCACTAAAAATTTCTTCTGTATCTGTGTACAATTTCATTTTATTACCAAACGGAACTTACTTTCTGGACGCGCCTCGTATATCTAATGTCTGTTGTGTACAAAATATTTTTAATGATGTGTAATATATGTGAAATGGAACATAAGGAAATCGTAAGTAGAAACCCATCAAACTCGTTTTTTAAACCAACATAAAATTGCGCGTGTTTTTAAATTGCAGTAAAGACGACAGAAACATCACAGCACCTCACACATAGGAAACAATAAAAGCTAATGACATAGCACGCAATAAAACGCGCTTGATAATGGGATTCATACCCCGAAACGCATGGTGTAAAATATAAGTAAATATTAAAAACGTGGCTGGTAGCAGAAAAATGTTGCTTTTTTAAACAAAATCCATTACAATGTAGTAATCTCTAGTGTTACTGAATTAAGTCTACGTTGCATTCTTTTTCCCGGCAATGATGTTATTCTGTAGTCATCCTTTCTTTTAGCCGGCCGCGGTGGCCGAGGGGACTGAGGCGCTTCAGTCGCGGTCTGCATGGCCACTACGGTCGGGGGTTCGAATCCCCCCTCGGGCATGGATATTTGTGTCGTCCTAGTTCGTAAGTAGTTCATAAGTAGTTTGTAAGTTTAGGGACTGATAACCCCGTAGTTAAGTCCCATAAGCTTGACAGACATTTGAACATTTGAACATCCTTTCTTTTCATGGAGTGAAGGGTTTCACGACCATTGCTGTTGAATCTTCCGGGTTATGTGGTCGTGGTCGAAGAAACATATCTGCTCCTGACGTTTCGTCCACAGCTGCGCTGGACATCCTCAGAGGTGCTACTGGTAGCGGTGAGTCTTGCCTACTGACGAGTCGGGCATCGGAGAGCGGTATAAATACTGTCTAAAAGGGGGCGTGTTCAAGTGTTCACGTGCGCAGCAGAGATAAGCCATGTCAAAGATAAAACATAACTTTCGATAGTCGATGGTCAAAGATATAAGCGTAACTACCTACTCTGAAGAGCCACAGTCCATATGTCATCAAATTTCATTGCTTCTTCCTTTGTATTAAAATTATCCCCATGTTTGTATATTTCGATTGCTTCTCTGTACAGTCGTGGATAATAGTTCGTCGTTGTAGATAAAATTTCCGTTTCGGAAAACTTCATGATTTCCTGATTGGAAAACATGTTCTGCTACAGCTGATTTCTCAATTCTACCCAGTCGGCAAAGACTTTTGTGTTCTTTCAGTCTTGTATTCACACTCCTTTTTGTAGTACCAATATACACTTTTCCGCAAGAACACGGAATTTTGTACACTCCACTGGATGATAGAGGAGGGTGTTTGTCCTTTACAGATCAGAGTGCCTGACTTATCATTTTTGTTGGTTTAAAAATCGGTCTGATATCGTGTTTACGTAAAATCTTTCCTATCTGATCCGTAACTGTTTTAATGAAGGGGAGATAAACGGCGTTCTTCCATCGTTGTGTTTTGTTGCTGACTTCTTGTTTACCTTTCCTTGGTCGCAGAACCCTATTTACTTCTTTCCGTGTGCCTTAGTCATCAAGGTCTCATCCGCCCGCTCACAGACCGACGGCACTTCTGCGAAATGGATCGCGCTCCGTAGCTGTGCGGCGCGTTCCACAGGTTCGTCGCGAGTGCCGCGGCTTCTGCGACCAGCGGGATGCGGTCCCCACGGGCGTCCACAGTCAGCATCAGCGCGGGTTGCAGCCGCCGCCGGACCCGGCGCCGCCCCTGAGGCGTGTGAGGAGGCGGCCGCCAGCGCCGCGGGTGGCGGGGCCGCCTCATCCAGCCGTGGCAGTCATTTGTTCTGCTCGGCGCCACTGCGGCGACCTCGGCCGAGACTCAAGGCGAGAGGGGCGCAGGACGGGGCAGGAGGTGTTGCCAGGCAACGCGAAAGCAGGCGCTCTGGCTGCGCCGTGAACAAACTGACCAAGGCTGCTGTCCTTTAACACTCTGGACACTCTGTATTTAAACGATTGAACTGAATATCTAATCTAATCTAATATACAGGGTGTTACAACAAGGTACGGCCAAACTTTCAGGAAACGTTCATCACACACAAATAAAGAATATATGTTACGTGTACATGTGTCCGGAAACACTTAATTTCCACGTTAGAGCTCATTTTATTACTTCTCTTCAAATCACATTAATCATGGAATGGAAACACACAGCAACAGAACGTACCAGCGTGACTTCAAACACTTTGTTACAGGAAATGTTCGAATGTCTTCCGTTCGCGAGGATACATGCATTCACCCTCCGTCGCATGGAATCCCTGATGCACTGATGCAGCACTGGAGAACGGCGTCTTGTATCACAGCCGTCCACAATACGAGCACGAAGAGTCTCTACATTTGGTACCGGGGTTGCGTAGACAAGAGCTTTCGAATGCCCCCATAAATGAAAGTCAAGAGGGTTGAGGTCAGGAGAGCGTGAAGGCCATGGAATTGGTCCGCCTCTACCAATCCATCGGTCACCGAATCTGTTGTTAAGAATCGTACGAACACGTCGACTGTAATGTGCAGGAGCTCCATCGTGCATGAACCACATGTGTCGTACTTGTAAAGGCACATGTTCTAGCAGCACAGGTAGAGTATCACTATGAAATCATGATAACGTGCTCCAGTGAGCGTAGGTGGAAGAACACGAGGCCCAATCAAGACATCACCAACAATTCCTGCCCAAACGTTCACAGAGAATCTGTGTTGATGACGTGACTGCACAATTTCGGGCGGATTCTCGTCAGCCCACACATGTTGATTGTGAAAATTTACAATTTGATCACGTTGGAATGAAATTTACAGTTAAAGATAAATACTAAAATGAGCTCTAACATGGAAATTAAGCGTTTCCGGACAAGTGTCCACATAACATATTTTCTTTCTTTGTGTGTGACTAATGTTTCTTGAAAGTTTGGCCGTACCTTTTTGTAGCACCCTGTATAAAGCAGTGTGTCCGTATATTTGTACGTGTTGCATACAAATCTACAGTTTTGTTCCAATCTTTATAAAATTTTGTACACGTAACCTTCAATCCATGAGGACGGTCGCCGTAAGTGTAAGAATCACATACGATATATAGTTCACGAGATATGACGTTATAAAAAATGAAATGTGTCTAAAACTGCTGCATTTAGCAACAATCTGCTCAGTTTCTCCTAAACCACTGGACCGATTTCAACCAAATTTGGTACTCATATTCCTTTCGTGAGATAACAATTGCCGTACGAGTACAAACCATATACGACACATGGTTCAGGAAATATGTCGTAAACAATACGAAGCGCAGGAAACTGCCACATAATGCGGCAAGACTTTATAATAAGAGTTAACGACTTGCAAAAAACTTTAAACATAATTTTAAACTTATATTAAACTTTCTCTCGCTGACAACAATAGCAAAATGATGAAAGGAAAAAAGTTTCTCTCTTACTACTTTTCCGCTGTTTATTGAGTAAAACTACAGGATTCGGTATGACGTAACAATTTATAATTTGTACACTACAAATTGTAGCCGCTGGAAATTTTACAGACAGTATACACACATACAGTTGAATGTACGATCTAAATTGCATCGCAGTACGACACATAATTCATGAGACATGAGCACATAAATAGTAACATTCCGCTGTTCATGGATTGAAACTACGGCATTCGGAAACGTTACAATTTATAATTCATACACTACAAACTGTAGCCGCAGGAAATTTTAGAGACAGTATACACGCATATACTTGAGTGTACCTTCTAAATTGTATGACAGTACGAGACGTAGTTCACGAGATATGAGAACATAAACAATAACGTTCATGGAAAACCGCCCCATCACGCACTAAGTTTTAATCTATTACTTCTTTACTACTAATTGTATTCGCAAGACATTTTACAGACATACAGCCCTTATAAAAATGAACATATACTTGAAAATGGCAGGAATAAATAAATAAATACCCGGGCAACGCCGGGTTTTCAGCTAGTCATATATAAAGAAGAGTGTCCGTATGTTTGTACGTGTTGTATACAAATCTACAATTTTGTTCCAATCTTTATAAATTTTTGACACGTAAGCTTCAATCCATGAGGACGATTGCCGTAAGTGTAAGAATCACATACGATATATAGTTCACGAGGTATGACATCATAAACAATGAGATGCACGAAAAACTGCTGCATTTTGCGACAATGCTGCTCACTTTCTCCTAAACTATTGGACCGATTTCAACCAAATTTGGTACACACATTCCTTACCCTGCGATATCAATTGCTGCATGGTTAAGAATCACAAACGGCACATGGTTCAAAAGATATTGCGTCATATCCAATAGAAATCGCAAAAAATGCCATATAATGCGGCGAGATTTTCGAAATACACTGTTTGAGAATGAGAATAATTATCGACTTGCAACAAACTTTAAACATAATTTCAAACATTTATTAAACTTTCTCTCGCTGGCAACCATAGTAAAATGATGAAAGGATAAAAGTGTCTCGCTTACAACTTTTCGGCTGTTTATGGAGTAAAACTACGGCTCTCGGTATGAAATTACAATTTATAATTTGAACATTACAAATTGTAGCGACAGGAAATTTTACAGACAGTATACACATATATACTTGAATGTAGCTTCTAAATTGTATCACAGTATGACACGTAGTTCATGAGATATGAGCACATAAACAATAACGTTTCGCTGTCCATGGACTAAAACTATGGCATTCAGTATGACGCTACAATTTTTAATTTCTATACGACAAGTTGTAGCCGCAGAAAATTTTACAAACAGTATACACGCATATAGTTGAGTGTACCCTCCAAATTATATCACAGTATGACACATAGTTTATGAGATATGAGCAGATATACACTAACGTTAATGGAAAACCGCCTTATCACGCACCAAGTTTTAATGTATTACTTCTTTACTATTAATTGCATTCCCAAGAGATTTTACACACATACAGCCCTTATACAAATTAATATATACCTGAAAAATGGCAGGAATAAATAGATAAATACCCGGTCGACGCCGGGTTTTCAGCTAATTTTCACCTAAATGACACTGACAGAATAAAAATATATCGGCAATAAAGTACGAAATAAATAAATAACCTCCTGCAATCGTACCTGTTACCATACTCCCAGAGAAATGCATATATTTTACAAGGTAGTTTTGATATGGAAATAAAATATACTTTTTTTTTTCTTTTATTGACTACGTAGATCAGCAATTATGTTACACAACTGACAAATCACGTATTTTATTACAACAAATTAAATATATTAAAAATATATATATATTAAAAAATTAAATACGTAGTATTGTTGTTCCACAATATTTTTGTTTGTTATGAGCAACTTTCGGCTTCATGTTAGTACTGAACAGAATAGTCCACACGCAACATTGACGTTACATTGCCGTTACTGCTCATAACAAACAAATAACAATATTGTAGAATAAAAATACTATGTATTTAAGTTTTTAATGTGTATTTGTTCCTCCAAGTACCTTCGGGATATTCCACAAGCATAATTAAATACATGTTTGAGTAAATCTATCTGTATCTTATAAATGGATTTTTCCATCACTTCTTGGCAGAACAATTCGATATTTCAAGTTGAAAGCAAACAATTTGGTTTTGTTCTACTAATTTTTTATGTATTTACGAACTATTTTAGGCTTATTAGGCAATTTTCGGGTGTTCAAATGTTTGTTAAGCTTATGAGACTTAACTGCGGGGTCGTCAGTCCCTAAAGTTACAAACTACTTATGAACTACCTTGTGCTAAAGATAGAACACACATTCATGCCCGAGGTTGTACTCGAACCCCCGACGGGAAACGGCCTCGCGCATCGCGGAATAGCGCCTCAATGCGTTCGGCCGATTGGCCGCGGCAAACATTTCACAGGCATCGACAAAAAATTGTAGTGCGTATGTTGTAAACATGTTAAATAAAGGTACAACACACAAACACTCTAGTTCTTCGCTTATGACAGTAGTTGAAGTGGTCAAATTGATCTCTCGCCATGTAGGTTTCCGCTGTGTGATAAATGCCTTCTAATTTAGAATTGTAGACACTGGCCGAGGAGGCTAAGGCGCTCCAGTTACGGTCTGCACGGCCACTACGGTCGGGGGTTCGAATCCCCCCTCGGGCATGGATATTTGTGCCGTCCTAGTTCGTAAGTAGTTCATAAGTAGTTTGTAAGTTTAGGGACTGATGACCCCGTAGTTAAATCCCATAGACTATACAAACATTTGAACAACATTTGAATTGTACACACTGAAGCACGTCACATATATAATATTATATCGTTCTAAGCTACGGTGACATACGTATGTCTATAAAAACTACCGCGAGTTATGTTCCCCATTGACTGCAAGCCAGCTGGAGTAATTTTGATGAAATTTTCAGGGTAGCTTCAGATTAGCTCAGCTGGTGATTCTGTGAAGTTTGGTTGCGGTCGGATCAAGATACTTATTTGAATTAAAGAATATAATGCGAAATATAAAACAGTAATTTCTCCTTGTAAATGGTGTTTACTCGTTGAGTTTACCATATTCAGAGACTGGAATACCTACTTTTAAATCATTTTCTTGAAACAACCCCCCTTCCCCCTCTGACTCGACCCCGTGTATCGGTTACCTTGGCTGTTTGCGCAAACAATTGTCATCAATCCCAGAACGGCACTGCCCAGCAAGGAAAATTTTTAACACCATTCATGTTTAACATTATTACTATATATATTCAAGAACACACTGCAGGTTAAGTCTCCTCCGCCTACGACTCTTGGAACGCACAGTAAATTTATATACGTGACATTTTCCTTCGGCTTGTTTGTGCCACCCAGTTTTTTTAGTTAGAGGCAGAGTCGTAGAGGTGACACTTAGAGAAATGAAACGATTCTTCTTGCGAGCCTCCCAGCCTGATGAATGATGCCTCGCTGTCTGGGGCAGCAGATTTGGCTCACAGCCACCACCAAGTCGAGGCTTTCCGGCAGCTTCCAGCATTAAGGGTGACATCATCTCTATGGTAATCTTTCCCAGTTTCTAGAAGCTGTAAAAACGTGCTTGAAAGACAAATTCCTTGTGTGGACCTCTTTCACAATGCAGAACCCAAGACATATTTCTGAAAGTAAAACCATTTATATACTCAGCCCGGCTTCTCTGCTACGCATTCAATAGTACAGTGCCGTCTGTCGCCACAGACTTTGATTATTCCTTCCTATCTGACAAGCTGTGCATAAAAATTTTCCCTGACTTTTCGACCACAGCTAGCAGAAAAATCTTCAAAGTATGCAATTGTTATGTGAAGACGCACCGTTACAAGAACTGAAATTTGCAGGTTGATGTATTTTAGTCAGTTTCTGATCTGTATCTGCAGATGGAGACAACAAGTCAGCCGGCCGCGGTGGCCAAGCGGTCTGCGGCGCGTCAGTCACGTTCTGCACGGCCACTACGGTCGGGGGTTCGAATCCCCCCGTCGAGCATGGATATTTGTGCCGTCCTTAGTATTAGCTAGTTCATAAGTAGTTTGTAAGTTTAGGGACTGATGACCCCATAGTTAAGTCCCATAAGCTCTACAAACATTTGAACATTTGAACAACAAGTTAGTCAATGTAAATGCAACGTAATACTTCTCAGGCATATCGGGCTGAATGATAACATCTACGAACTACAGTTATGTTTTCACTCTTTTTTCTGTGCTGAATTTGTTTGGATTATGTTTCTATACATAAACTAATTAATAGTTGTAACGAGATGTTGGGTGATCTAAACTGATCTTCCTCAGTTTGTAACACTTCATTTTATCTTTTAGGATTTCCTGTATTATTCTTTTTTGTTCCGTTATCCACTTTCATTGCTTCTTCAGTCATCTTGAATAAAATCGATCGAAACTGCTTTTTTAAAATTATTTTATTAAAAAATTCAATTGGTGGTTCATGGTTTGTGTTCCTCTAGTCATGTCCTAGTTCATGAACCACGGACAATGTATGAGTGGCAAGGTAAGTGATTCTGACGGGATACCAGTTACATTGGAATGAGGTTGGGCAACTCGGACATATTGTGAGTCGTTGCCACCTGTGTGCTCAGACAGCAAAGACTGCCAAATTCACCAGTTAGTCCCTCAACCGTTAGCGGTACATTCCATTAGGATGTTCGGCAAGTAAGGCTACCAATCTGATTCCGGGTACTTCGATCTGATCCAGGCAAAAATCAGAGCAAAATGCATCGAATCTTTTGAGGTGGTGGAGTTCCACCTGTAATTGACAGTCCAGTGGCTCCCCAGATACAATTTGGCAAACGATCTGAATTAGATGGGGAGCTATTAATATCAAAGGAGGTTATAGTGGGAAGAAGGTAGAGCTGACAGTGGCTACAAGTAAGATGGGGTTAGATGTTTTTACGATTAGTGACGTTCGGCGACGGCGTTGATTTGTTCAAAGTATTGGCCCTGAAATAAGAAGTACGTTGAAATAAGCGGATCTTAATATGTTGCCACTATGTCCTCCTCAGACGTGTTGCTAATGAGGTCTAAAGAGGCCTGAAAGGACACCTTCGTAAATAAAGACACCACCTCAAAATTTACTAAGAAATCCGATCATTGCAATCTAAGAGTTTTCAGGGAACTTATAAAATCTTCGGAGTTTTGAATATGATCGTTGCATTTGCCTACATGGGTTCACAATAGTGATGTTAAATATTCAGCATCAGAATAAGTAGGTGCACTAGTATTACTCGAAATGGGGCGCAGAGGCATCCCATTCTAATAAATCTTGGGTTGGCCTTAGAGTCTGGGAGAATCTGCAGCCTGCTGTCTTAAACCCTTAGCAATTTAGACTGGAATCAAGCTCTTCCTGGTGACGTCAAAGTCTTTCTCTGGATTCTACGAATTGCATCACTTTTCAATTCTCTGAATGCAGGATCATCAAGCAGTTGGTATATAATTGCTATTATATTCTTCGCGATACAGATAGTAGCATTTCCTTTATCAGCTGATAAGATAACGATGTCTTGTTTTCCTCTCAATGCTCGTATAGCGTTTCTTTCAGCTGCGGTGATGTTAAAGTTGAACTTAGACGGAACTCGGGTCAAGATGCGGCATTTGTATCGCCTAATCTCTTCAGCAACGTCCTTAGGAAGTTTCCAAACAGCCTGTTCTATTCCACAAACGACATCTCCGATGGGAATGGACCCACGTGTGAGTGCAAAATTCAGCCTTTTTTCTAGCACTGAAACGGCAGCGTCGCCCAAAGTCTGCTCCTTGAGATTGAACACGATGCGCCTTCTTGGTCTTCATCTTGCTTTCGGGCTTCGAGTCAATCATAGTTTGCTTTTTGACGAATATTGGCTTGGCTTCCAGTCCAATCAGCTAGCGCCCAAGTGGAGCAATCTACCTAGTTCTATGATACCGGTGAAAGGTACGTTGAGCGTTTAGGTGGAGTGATAGTAATATTTGACACATACATTTCTATCAAGAACTGTAGAGTATATGATGTTTACACTTAACAAACGTAAGGATTGTTTCCTTGTCAAGGTATCTCAATAAAAATGGGTGATCATATACCTACTCCTTTTAAGAGGTGACCTGTCATACATATCTTCTTCGCAACCTCCTCCCGATAAAGATACCAGATGTGACTCTTTAAGCTTTCTCTGTGGATATGTTGTAAATTTCACTAGTTCGGTGTGGTGTGGCGCGGTGTGGTCTCACGGACTTGAAATTTTACCTGCGTTACTTCATTATTTAAATTCACTCTATCCGAATACGAACTTCACAACGGAAATAGAAAAAGATAGCACTTTACATTTTCTTGATATTTTGATACGTAGGAAGGTAGATGGAAGCTTGAGACACAATGTCTACCTCAAGCCAGCTCATACAGACCTATATTTTCAAGCCATAAGCTGACGTCATCCTGCACATTGCGGTAGTGCATTACACAGGCTGGTTGATAGAGCGAGTGTTGTATGTGGTCTTGAAAATCTGTCGAGTGAGAAACATTTGAAGACAGTATTTCGACAAAACGGCCATCTGAGAGACAGTTAAGCAATGCATTAGGCCCAAGCGAGTTCAACCCATGGGACAGACTAAAATTACAAAGACATCTTGGCCTTCTTCTTTGGTGCAATGTCTTCAAGAAAAGGAAGAGACATCGGAAGCTATGATATTAAATGTGTGTTAAGACCATCTGCAAAACCGAGGAACTTGTTAGGTTTAGTCAAGGACAGTCTTGTCCTGAGGAAACGTATTGTTCAAAATGACATAGGTTATCAGTCCCTAGACTTAGCAACAACTTAAACTAAGGACGACAAATACACCCATGCCCGAGGGAGTACTCGAACCTCCGACGGGGAGCGGTCGCGCGCATCATAGCAAGGCGCCTTGGTACCCTCGGCTATTCCTCCGCGGCGAAACGTGGTGTATATAAGATTCCTTGTCAATGTCGAACGACCAGATAAGTCGCCCAGTATCAGAACGCTGTGAGGAACATCAACGTCATACAGTCCAACTTTAACCGGAGAAATCGGCCATTGCAGAAAACTGTCAGCGTGGAGGACTTCGTACGTTTTATGAAAAGACAGAAATATTATTCCCGACTTTATGTTTTATGATTGCGTTGTTAAGGAAACAATATGTATTCGTACAGCTGACAATCCCATCAACAGAGATTCGAGATTTCAATTGGGTAGAGCCTGGAACACAGCGTTGGCTGCTATTAACTCACGACGAAAAGGTTAGTATTTTTCGATAATGGACCCGTCATCAATTTGGTTTAGTTTTAACAAGTAATGCCTGGCGCTTCAGTTTCATACCCCACTATTTTCAAATTATTGCGCGAGAGTGTTGTAGATAAAGGGGCGTCGCTATGTGGATACCGTAAGTCATACTTCCCCACCAGCAAGGTTCAACCACGACTAGATGTCGGACAGTTGCCCTGAGAAAATATTGTGGGATTTGTACAACGCCATTCGACGTTAAGCCCGTAAAAACCATTTATAACAATTAACTAGAAAGCTTGTTGAGTCAAATATAGTTATCTTCAACGAGGGTTCAGTTTTGTACGTGCTGTCTCACGCTAACTCATGGTTCCTCCGAGTCTACAATAATCACTGAACTTCGGACGCCGTTGACGCATCCCCAGTAAACTTAAACAACATTATTCCACAATTGCACGATGTGGCCATTCTGACAGAACTGCAACTCTAAAAGTGGTTCAAATGTTTGTAAAGCTTACGGTGCTTAACTGCGGTGTCATCGGTCCCTAAACATGCAAACTACTTATGAACTAACTTATACTAAAGACAACATAAAAATCCATGCCATCCGACGGTGTGCGGCGGAGGACACCTTCAGTACCACAATCGGTTCTCCCGAGGGAGGATTCGAACCTCCGACGAGGAAGGCCGTGCAATCTGCAACGTGGCGCTCCAGATCGCTCGGCTACTCCCGCGCAACTTGCAACCCTACACTACTACCGTGCTGACTGTGTTGTCAGTTTTGTTCGTTCGTAGGGCCTAAAGAGCAGAGACTACCTATGACATATTCTCAGCATATTAGTTTCTCTGCCGTGTTGTTGCTTCACACCAACAACAATTGACTCGAGGCAGAAAGCTGAGTTTTCGTCGTTACAGCAATAGTTTTCTTAATTTAAGGCTGATATCGTGTATTTATTTTAACAATAAAATGACTTTATTTTAAATCGAGACATTTAAACAATGCACTTACATGTTACAGTCGCTATTTTACTTTTATCTTTTGTCATTTATTATGTGCAACTAATTTCGGTGAAATTATGTCACCATTGACAGTGGTATCATTTGGCAAAGTTGAATTTGACTGTTCGGTCATGTCCAATCAAGAGCACAAACAAGTGTTCATTTTCAACAAAAGCTGATAATGGTTCAGCCCATACCTGTCTCTTTACTCTAGGATTGATGTAACAACATTAGCATATGGAATATGGAATTTTATAGCTATGGCCACCCCCATGAACCACAGACATTGCCGAGGTGGGGTGGCTTGCGTGCCTCAACGATGCAGATAGCCGTACCGTAGGTGCAACCACAGCGGAGGGGTATCTGTGGAGAGGCCAGACAAACGTGTGGTTCCTGAAGAGGGGCAGCAGCCTTTTCAGTAGTTACAGGGGCAACAGTCTGGATGATTGACTGAGCTGGCCTTGTAACATCAGCTAATGTGGCTTTGCCACACAGCTACTGCGAACGGCTGAAAGCAAGGGGAAACTACAGCCGTTACTTTGCCCGAGGACATGCAGCTCTACTGTATGTAAGTATGATGATGGCATCCTCTCGGGTAAAATATTCCGGAGGTAAAATAGTTCCCCATTCGGATCTCCGGGCGGGGACTACTCAGGAGGATGTTATCTTCAGGGAAGACAGTACTGGCATTCTACGGATCGGAGCGTGGAATGTTAGATCCCTTAATAGGATAGGAAAATTAGAAAATTTAAAAAGGGAAATGGATAGGTTGAAGTTAGATGTATTGGGGTTAGTGAAGTTCGGAGGCAGGATGAACAGGATTTCTGGTCAGGTGAGTACAGGATAATAAATACAAAATCGGTTGGGGGTATCACAGGAGTAGGACTGATAATGAATAAGAAAATAGGAATGCGGGTAAACTACTATGAGCAGCACAGTGATCGCATTATCATTGTCAAGATAGATACGAAGCCAACACCGACAACAGTAGTACAGGTTTATATGCCAACTAGCTCTGCCGATGATGAGGAGATCGAAGAAATATATGAGCTAAAGGAAATTATTCAGACAGTTAAGGGAGAGGAAAACTTAATTGTGATGGAAGACTGGAATTCGGTAGTAGGAAAAGGAAGAGAAGGAAAAAATAGTAGGTGAATATGGACTGGGCAGGAGGAATGAAAGAGGAAGTCGCCTGGTAGAATTTTGCACGGAACATGATTTAATTGTAACAAACTCCTGGCTTAAGAACCACAAAAGAAGGTTGTATACATGGAAGAGACCAGGAGACACCGGAAGGTATCAGATAGATTTTATAATGGTAAGACATAGATTCCGGAACCAGGTTATAAAATGCAAGACGTACCCAGGGGCAGATATAGACTCTGGCCATAACTTATTAGTCATGAACAGTAGGCTGAAACTGAAAAAATTGCAGAAAGGTAGGAAAATAAGGAGATGGGACGTAGATAAATTGAAGGAAAGTGAAGTTGTGGAGAATTTCAGAGGGAGATTTAGGCAACAATTGACAGAAACAGGGGGAAATAAAACAGTAGAAGAGGAATGGGTAGCATTGAGAGATGAAATAGTGAAGGAAGCAGAGGACAAAATAGGTAGAAAGGCAAGACCTACAAAAAATCCTTGGATATCACAGGAAATACTAAATTTAATTGATGAAAGGAGAAAATATAAAAATGCAGTAAATGAAACAGGCAAAATGGAGTACAGACGATTAAAAAATGAGATTGACAGGAAGTGCAAAATGGCTAAGCAAGAGTGGCTAGAAGCCAAATGCAAATCTGTAGAAGAATGTATAAGAAGGGTAAAAATAGATACCGCCTACAGGAAAATAAAAGAGACATTTGGGGACAAGAAAAGCAACTCTACAAATATCAAGAACTCAGATGGGAAGCCGGTTCTCAGCAAAGAAGGGAAAGCTGAAAGGTGGAAAGAGTACATAGAGCAGCTCTACAAAGGAAATGAACTTACAGACAATGTGGTAGGAAAGGAAGAGGACGTAGATCAAGATGAAATAGGAGATGCTATACTGAGATATGAATTTGACAGAGCCTTGAAAGACCTAGGTCGGAACAAGGCCCCAGGAGTAGATGACATACCCTCAGAGCTACTAAACTCTCTGGGAGAGCCAGCCATGACAAGACTATTTGAACTGGTGTGTAGGATTTATGAGACAGGCGAAATACCCTCAGGCTTTAAGAAAAATGTAATAATCCCCATTCCAAAGAAATTAGGCGCAGACAGGTGTGAAAATTACAGAACCATCAGTTTGATAAGTCTTGGTTGCAAAATTTTAACACGAATTATCTACGGGAGAATGTAAAAGCTGGTAGAAGCTGACCTTGGGGAATATCAGTTTGGATTCAGGAGGAACATAGGAACCCGGGAGGCAATACTCACTTTACGTCTTATCTTAGAAGATAGATTAAGGAAAGGCAAACCTACATTTTTAGCCTTTTGTAGATTTGGAGAAAGCATCTGACAATGTTGACTGGAATACACTCTTTCAAATTCAAAAGTCAGCAGGGGTAAAATATAGGGAAAGGAGAGTTACTTATAACTTGTACAAAAGCCAGACTGTAGTTATTAGACTCGAAGGGCATGAAAGGGAAGCATCAGTTGGGAAGGGAGTAAGACAGGGTTGTAGCCTTTCTCCGATGTTATTCAATTTGTACATCGAGCAGGCGGTGAAGGAAAGCAAGGAAAAATTTGGAATAGGGATTAAAGTACAGGGGGAAGAAATAAAAACATTGCGTTTTGCTGATGATATTGTAATTCTGTCAAAGACAGCAAAGGACCTGGAAGAGCAGTTGAATGGAATGGACAGTGAGTTGAAGAGAGCATATGAAATGAACATTAACAAGAGCAAAACCAAAATAATGGAATGCGGTCTGAGAAAATCGGGCGATGCTGAAGGAATTAGATTAGGTAACGAAACAATGAAGGTGGTATATGAGTTTTATTACTTGGGTAATAAAATAACATGTGATGGTCGTAGTACAGAGGATATAAAATGCAGAATGGCAATGGGAAGTAAAGAATTTTTGAAAAAGAGAAATTTGTTAACATCGAATGTTAATTTAAGTGTAAGGAAGTCTCTTCTGAAGGCATTTTTGTGGAGTGTTGCCTTGTACGGGAGTGAAACATGGACGATACGCAGTGCGGACAGGAAGAGAATAGAGGCTTTTGAAATGTGGTGTTACAGAAGAATGCTGAAGATTAGGTGGGTAGATCACATAACCAATGAAGAAGTACTGAACAGAATTGATGAGAAAAGGAATTTTTGGCATATCCTGACTAAAAGAAGGGATCGCTTGGTAGGACACATTCTTAGACATCGGGGAATCGTAAATTTAGCATTGGAGGGAAGTGTGTGGGGGAAAAATCGCAGTGGGAGACCAAGAGACGCGTATAGTAAGCAGATTCACGTGGATGTGGGGTGCCGTTCTTATGAGGGGATGAAAAGGCTTGCTCAGGATAGAGTAGGGTGGAGAGCTGCATAAAACCAGTCTCCGGACTGAAGACCAGAACAACAAAGCTATTTTGACAGTACATAGTCATTATTTATTTTTGTAAAGATGTTGAAATTCATTGTTTTGTAGAAGAAGAAAAATTAGTTGATACATAAGTACTTGAATGTGATGACATAGTTTTACCTAAAGTAGTGTTACGTAATAAATGACAAACGATAAAAGTATAATAGCGACTGTGGCATGTAAGTGCATTGTTTAAATATCTCCATTTTAGAAATCTAGCAGTTGCCCTCCTTGTAGACAATATGTCTGATTTTACAACTAAAATGACTGTTTGTGTTCCTGTTACAGAAGTATTTGCAAAAGTAGCATAATTTCTTCAAAGTTGCTAATTTAATGCAATGGTTATCGTTTCCACATGTGGACAGGTGAACGTATTGATGATTATTCATAGAAGTGCATGTGTTGCACTATGAATCAAAATGTTCAAATGTTTGTAGAGCTTATGGGACTTAACCACGGGGTCATCAGTCCCTAAACTTACAAACTACTTACGAACTAGCTTATACTAAAGAGGGTTCAAATAACCATACCCCAGGGGGGATTCGAATCCCCAACCGCAGCTGCCGTGCAGACCGTGACTGGCACGCCGCAGACTGCTCGGCCACCACGGCCGGTATACTATGAATCTTTTAGCTTTTCTCTTTCAATTGGTGAACGTGATTGACGAATTTTCCACGTTAAAAATCGACATATGTCTGATGTATGCTGGCTCATTTTAAAGAGATAAAGATCGTCTTCGGATATAACAGATAAGCCAACTGCTTTTTCCTTTGCTTTGGATTCGCCTGCTATTGGGTGCTATTGGTGTGAATTTTCTGAAAAGAAATATTTTTTTAGGATTTAATGTCAACAATAAAAAGCTTGATCTCAGTAAAGTAAAAGGGGCTTCTGCGTAAATTATCCTCTGAATGTGAGTAGCAAAAGTGATACAAAATATCATGAGTCTCTACTTAAAATTACTCAATTTTCCTTCGCATTAATCTTGGCCTCCAAGCCGAAAATGTATGCTATATTCGCCACTGCCTTTCATGAAAATGCACAGTACCAGTAAAGGTGTAATAAGAATATGACATGTCATTTTGTAGTTAAATTCAATGCCTTATTTCATGTATAAATGAGGAAAACTACGGCAGTAAACTACATTTTATATGTCTCATAGTGACGAATCCGGCTTCCTGCCCCGAATCACGTAGCTTAACGAATTTCATTCAGTATAATGACGTCATTGGCAGTGTTCTCTTATTGCCATTCCTGCCACACGCCAATAACACCGATTCCACGCCATGTCCGCCATCAACTCAAGATGTCACTCACTAAGTAATTGTAATCAGAGTATAATCACATATGATGTTACACGAACATCTGAAACGTAATCTCGGTTCTTCACTTTCTTTCTCGGGCATAGTAGAACGTTTCCTAGAGAAAAATTACAAGCAACATTTAACCACCTGCATTAAAGTAACAAATTACTTCACATTGTTATGTAGATACATCAAGGGTAAGCCATAGCGAAACTCATCAAACTGGAGACGCTGTCGGCGGCGTTTCACCGCTGTCCCAACATGTCACACAAATATTCCAAGTTTTCAAGTCAGGGGACTCAGAAAACCAAACTAGATGTGTTATTTTGAGGAATTGTTCATAAAAACAGGCATACATTTTCCAGATAGATGAACTCTGCTCTCACCGTCATGATAAATAGTAGTATCAGTACCAAACTCATTATGTAAAAGTTGTCAATTCCTGTCCCAATATTCTCTGTTGCGAAGAGCCTTTACCTGCAGGAATTCCTGGCAGGTCTGGACCGCGTTTGCATCAAAAGAGCCTCCGCTCCCTCTCCGTCAGGGTCTGTCTCCGACAAAATTCTGACGTCCTTCATAACAGCATGTTACCCATAACAGCATGTTACCCACCAATAAGAATTGGGCATTACATAACTCGGCGTAGTACAAGGTTTATGGCTCGTTTTCTCTGTTCATAGTGTGAGTTATGTATGTCAGCTTTTATGCCCTAAACAGCTACCGAAACTGTTTAAATAAGATCAACAATTAATCAGTAGTTTAACCAGTCTCTCGATCTGCAGACGATGACGCGAAAATTATATTCAAACAGACATAAATTAAAGCTTTGAAAAACCAACAAAATGATTTTCTAAGATAATGTTCAGAAGAATCACTTACGAAGTAATTTCTTATGAGTGAGTTTATTACTCTTTTTGGACATGAAAATGCGGAGGTGGTCCTACTTTATACATCGGTAAATAAATGAATATTTCAGTTCATGAGAGGCACAATAAGTATCACACGTACTCGAGATTATCCAATTAACACAAGTATTAGAAGAGTAAGGGCTTTCAAACTTGCCCAACCCTCCCCATTAACGAAAGGATCACTTTCCGTCGCTGACATATACATGTACCGTCTATTCTGAAAAAACAGTCGTCACTTCTGATCCTGCAGTTGTTATTATTTCATATTCGAAGAATGTATGACGTCAACTACGTATGGGCAAAGCTGAAAATGTGTACCCAGCAGGGAATCGAACCCGGGTCTACCGCTGTCTAGGCAGTTGCGCTGACTCTTACACCACTGGGCACACGGTGGTCACCGCACCTGAAATAATAAGCAGCATAAGAGAGTAAAACAAAGTTTATTGAAAGAATACGGAATTAACGTGGTGAGTCTTTTAAGAGAGGTAGCGTGGTGCAATGTTGCCCATTTGCTTCTTAAACTCATAATGTTCCTCTCTATTTTGGTTAATTATGGGGAACACTACAATATAGTTGCATTGAAAATCAATTTTTTCATTTGCACATATCTCTTTCTTAATTTATTTTATACGTGTCTTAGTGAATCGGTAAATGATTGAAACAGTATATCTCTCAACTTCTTTTATTCACATTTTGTTCCATCCAACTGATTGACATAGAGTAAAATCAACAGAACTAACTGGAGTTGGTACTGGTACTAACATAAAACTGGCGCTGACACTAACTTGAACTGAAAACTAACTTCTATTTATACAGTCTTGACAATATGATGCGTTAATACATTGTTTTATTATGTGATTACAATTAGTACTTTTTAATTACAATGAAAGCTGATGGTTACAGTCCAATTTCTCATTAATACCTGTATTTTGTATAACACGGACATTATTTCTTCCTGAGTTATTAATTACCTACACCAGAAATTACTTAAAATATTTGCGTGACATAATCTAATTGTGACATTAATAATTATATGGATATACATTTAGAAATGTTCATCATCAGCATGAAAATATACAGAGATGATTAAAAGTTACATTTGTGATCTTTCCTACACACATTTTGGGTTTGAATTATTTTTTTATGATTTGCTTAATTGACACAAGTATTAATTATAACAATGCAGTATTGATACATTTTCTAGATCTTTCCATATTGTTGACTATTGATTTTTAATTAAATAATGATACTGATGCTGAATTCTTTAAGTTAATGAGTTTTTCTTAAATGAAATAGGACACGCTGTCAATACAAATTTTTGAAGTATGTTAGGTCATGCTATAAAAATAATGGTAAAATTGGAATGAACAGAGGACAGAACAATTGGTATCCAGTAGTTACATAAGGATTCGGAATTGAGTAGTTACATAAAGATTAGGTATTGGTTGTTATATTAAAGGACGGAATCGTAAGGTATAATTGAATATCTGCTTCTACAGTTACATTACAAACTGTCACTGATAATCACTACATATAAATAGCTGTAAATATAAGTCTTATAATTTTACTTTTATAGTACTAATATTTTTCGGCTTTTTACCTGTAAGGCATATTGAAATGGAAATTACGGTGTTTGATTCTCCTAGCCTCCTGAATCCGTTCATATAATTATATTTGCCGTATGATTGTTCACTGATTTTATACGGATTTTTAGAGCAATGTGTGTGGTTATATTGTATTTCAATTGGAATCTGGGATAGCCGCCCTCGCTAGTCCAAGACCGCCGTTTCCTGTTTCCGAGCAGATTAACGTTTTCCTAACGACCTGTATTCCATTCACTAGGTCCAAATTGTTAGCTGGCCGGTTGGGGAACCCAACAGCTTGCCAAAATTTGCTTTTCACATGGAAACAATTAGCTTTCCCCTTCATCTGTAATGTCACAATAACCACGTGTGTTGCATTATTGATTGTAGAATCGTCGAACATTTCACTGCAAAACAAAAACACCAAAACGTCCAGGAGTTTCACATACACACAAACACACCGTATGGTCATGGACAAGTCTAAACAGAATTACCCTCTTCTGATTACACTTACCCTCGTTGAAGTACAATTTTCACTAAGGTCTAACTGCCCTTTATATTCACGTAGACGCCATGCCTGCAGGGTTCAGCACATGACACACTTGCACACCACCTGTAAATGCTTGTACACTATTGGTCAGACCCCCACTAGTATTTTATTATGTTTAAGCCTACGATGTTGTGTATATAGTTTCTTTTATAGTCTTCTTCGTGTAATATAATATCTGTATGAAGAACTTGCAAAATGTTAAAATGTTTGTAAATTTAAGGAACTTATCTGTTGCGTTTTTCAGTTCCTAGGTTTACAAACTACTTTAAATTATGTTGAGGACAACACACACACACACACACACACACACACACACACACACACATGCCCGAGGAAGGACTCGAACCTACGACGGCGAGCAACCGTGCGCTAAATGTCCCTCATTTTAAGTAATAGAATCGAATATTTATAGTTTATTGTTTCAGTATATTAATATATTACGTATAACCAAATCTCTCATTATGTGTTTTTATTGCATTGCAATTGGCAACGCTGTATATCGACTACTATTACCTATACGGCGCTTGTGCGCTAAATGTCCCTTATTTTAAGTAATAGAATCGAATATTTATATTTTACTGTTTCAGTATATTAATATATTACGTATAATCAAATCTCTCATTATGTGTAGCTTATTGCATTGCATTAGTTGGCTAACCCCTTTCTTTCAGCTTATTATAGATGTTCAAAGAAGTACTGAGTACAGGATAAATCATGCTGATTCGTTTCTAAAAATCCTTTTCTTGATTCAGCACAAAATAATAAATGAATATTACTAACTGTAATTGGTATCTGAAATAATCAATATTTCCTTAGAAGAAAGTCATTATTATATGAAAGTGCATGTCATTACATTTTATAGAGCAGAATAGATTCTTGCAGGTGATATAAATTCACGTTTTACGATACAGCAGAATTGTTTCTTGCAGTGAGATTTATATTAGTCAGTCACATGCATGCTACACACTGTAACTGGTTGAAGAAAAGATTTGATTCACGTAAGCCATAATAAGAATATTTCTACTAAATTAACATATGTTATGAATAGGGCCATGATAAATTATTTTTAAGGAATTTTTTAATGACAAGTATTTATGGCAGTGTTTGCACCAGATACATTTTTGTGGTGATCCTACCCAACATTTTGGTTAATATGGCAATTAATTCAGCATTATCATAGACGACGTTTACCATTTCAAAATATATCCCAGACTGCATTGAACCTTAGTTTTATCCCTTCTGTACAGTTGTATGAATAACGTCGAAGACAAAATAGTCACGAAGAATGCAGTTATTTCTATTCTGAAAAAAAGTTGCACAGAAAATCAGACAGAACTTCATAAGGTTTCAAAATGGTGCAAATACTGATACGAGCTTGACAAGTAAAGTACAATATTGGTGAGTCACAGTTGTAAACTCATACATATACATGATTGTTACTCTAAGAGGACATGAAGAGCAAATAGGTATAATAGGAGGCAGATGATGATGGTGGTGGTGATGATGATGATGATGATGATGATGATGATGATATGAGGTCGCTCAACAGCGAGGTTTTCACCGCCCTGGGATCATGTATTACGGACGAGCGTCAGTAGAGTACCACAGTCTACTACAGTCACGACATTCGCACTGACTTTTGTTATACACTGCGACAGTAGCGCTCCAAGCGGCCGGCAAGCTACATTTCTGAAAACGATATTCGATGAGTGCGAATAGTATCGATCGTATTGATTTTAACATACGTTTTTTGTTAGGGAACGTATGTGGTGCCATAAAAATAGGTAATAACTTAAAAATAGCTCCACATTTGCGTTTATTAAGTTTCCCAATATCCTTGACAACATATAAACCGGTACATTTCAGGATAGTTTATTCACAATTATCTTGTAACTTACAGATTTTCACAGGAGAATTTCATTTTATATTAAACTTACAAAATGGCTAGTAAACATTTTGGCGGAAAGACGTCGGTTTTCCACTCAGGAACGTTAAGATTTTTTCACATCAATTCCGGTAAAATTGATGAGCGTAGAAAACTCTATAGAATGCAATAATTACAGTATTTTAAGTACCAAACCAGCCACCACAGCTGTAGCTGAAGTAAAAATGTGACAGACGTGGCAGTAAACTGGCCGGCAAAAGCAATCAAAATGTTTCCTAACGAAGAAGTATTCAGTTCTACAATTGTTGCTACAGCTGAACCACAAACGGTAAGAATCTTTAAAATATTGGCTTTTTAAGCTCAGGTAATTACACTCAAAAGCACATGCGCGTGTAAGATATACGAGTGAAGCGTAAAAATAAGCGAATCATTACACTCCATGTCAAACTGATACACCTCATAGTAAGAATAGACCATAATTGAAATATATGTTTCTTGTATGTTTGTATTCTACTTACGTTCAGCGGAATAAGCTCCAAATGTACACTTATTCGTAAGTATCTGTGCATGACGAAGTTGTTCTTTATACCACTGTAAATCAGTGAAATTAGGCAGTTTTTACAATCGGGAACGATTATTTATGTCTCTTGAAATTTTGCTAATGCTTGTAAAGTAAACAATATATTAACTATTTCTTTAATTACTCCACTTACGGAAGGTGGCAGGAGTCGGCTTATTTGTGTGGTGTCGGCAACATGTAGAGACTGTTTATGAGAAATACATATGACCCATCTTTTCATCCTATAATTTTTCTCATCTAGGTGGAGCATATACCATATTCATCTAACAAAAGATACTACATTATAAACAGAAAAGTGGCACTAAAATAACAAATTTCTTGACGAACAGGTAAGTTTCAGAGAAATGTTTGAAAATCTGAACTGACAAACCGGTGAAGACGTTTCCAGAACCACTATTCTAGGTACATATAACAGCTTGCTATTGCTCTTGTAGGGATCGCGAACGAAAAAATACACATTAAGATCGGAGGGAGGTCTAAAACACCCATTCTTTCCACATTCTATACAAGAACGGGAATAATAGTATAGTTCCATACTTCAAAGTCATTTGCGATGTATTTAGATGTTAATGGTTGCGTTGCAGATTTAAAAAGCTTTTAAACGTGTTGCATCGAAATCATTATTGCCGCAAAGATTTTTTTTATTCTGGTCATCAGTAACTATGTTTTTCAATTTTTATTTACTAGCCGTAACAGTACGGATTGTTACAAAACGGTACAAAAATATTAATAAAGTGAAAATAGTGTAACTTGTTTAAGTATAATCTCAAAGTAATGGAGTAAATGTCTTAGTTATTTTATACTTGTATAACTTTCGTTATAAGAATCGACAACCAGCATATTATGTACAACTTAAATGCCTGAAATAAAAATAACGTTCTGACAATAACCTCACTTTTCAGTTTTACTGGTGGTGGTAACTACAACCTTTACAGAGACTTCATATATATTAATTGGTCATTCATGTAGAAAGAGATAGGGTAGTGTCACCAGCATTGTTCCCGATCCATCGTTCAGCCCTTTGCTGGAACGTGCAGCAGCGCGCAGCATGTTAGTTGGAGATATTACCTGCTATAAGAGCCGCTTTGCCGTGCTGGGAGGAACACGCCCTCCATTCCAGCAACGGAGCACTAAAGCCTCTGTAAGAAGATGACACGCAAGGACACGCCGCACAAGTATATGGCGCAGTTAAACGCGGAACCAGGACAGTTACGACCATCTCCGCCTCACCTCAGAACGCTTCTGATCCAACGTACATGCTCTAAACAGGAATTAGTGCATTGTGCTTGGTTGCGTCAATACGTTTTCGCTTTACCTTTACACAGAACGAACGTAATCACAGTTACGTAGCTTACCACACCTGTCATAACTTTTGAGTCAGTTAATTACGCCCAATAACATGTTCTAAAAATATTTACACCAGTTTCTAGACGTATTGACTAATACCTTCTGCTTGCTGATAAGTTGTTGAGAGCTGTGTATAATCACCACTTGATTTCGCAACTTATTTTCTTTCCAGTGAACAAAAAGTTCAGAAGCAATTGTCAGGCACATCGCTAAAAAGCCAAAACGACTTAATACATTGTTAAAATGTTATTTTCAACTACCATCCATACTTATGCATCGATAATTGTTTATTATTCCTTATATAGCACGAAAGAGAAGCAACTAAAAAAGATGCAATCTGTTCTCTAATAGTAGACAACTTCACAGATAATACAATACATGTGTTATAACAATAATGTAACAGTTGTCCGTTACAATGTCAGTAGAAAACAATTTAGTCTACCCGGAGTAACGGCGTGGTTTTGAATAACGTAGATAATCGTTTATAGAGCATTTCATGTCATTATAATAGCGAATATAACATAGTATTCAGTTTCACGAAAAATGTAAATTTGATTTCACAACGGGAACTCATTATCTATCACATAAGTTCTTCTTTGTCATCTGTACAGCGATTTCAACCCGTTCCATGACTTTTGATTTTTACACGAGCTGAACGCTAGCTAACGTGACGTCATTTAAAGGCTATCACAGTTTCTTTTGCTTATTTAATATTATCTTCTGAAGATCGTTAATCTGAAAGGCAGTAATGCTGTAGAACTAAATACAGGTGCCGTGGAATTGCCGAGGGCTCAAAGGTGAGTTGCTGCGTAGCGCACGGTAGCTCACTGTCGGAGGTTCGTGTCCTCTCTCTGGCATGTTTGTACGTGTTGTCTTTATCATAAGTTTGTTTAAGTAGTTTGTAAGCCTACGGACTGATAACTGCAGCAGTTAAGTTCCTTAGATTTACGAACATTTTGAACTAAATCCAAACATAAAACGTGTTGCATCACCTTGATTCCAAGTCCTCCTGAACACTGACGTTGAATGTGCTTATTTCATCAAGAAAACAGTTCCTTCGATTACCCACGATTTCCACACCCCTAAACATCCCTAGGCCCACTCTTGACTGATGTGATAGTGAAATTCAAACGTAAAGGGACACGTACAGCACTAAAGCGTACAGGCCGACCACGTCTTATGACTGACAGAGACCGCCGACAGTCGTACATTGTAATAGGCATGCATCTATCCAGACCATCAAGCAGGAATTCCAAACTGCATCAGGATCAACTCCACGTACTATGAGAGTTAGGCGGGAGGGCGAGGAAACTTGGATTTCATGGTCGAGTTGCTGCCCATAAGCCACACATCAGGCAGGTAAATGGCAAAAGAAGCCTCACTTTGGGCAAGGAGCGTGAACATTGTACTATTGAACAGTGGAGAAACGTTGTATGGAATGGCAAATACGGTACACAATGTGGCGATTCGACGTCAGGTGTGGTATGGCGAAAGCCCGGTAACGTCATCTGCCAGCGTGTGTAGGGCAAGCAGCAAAATTGGGAGGCGAGGATGTTATGGCGTGGTCATGTTTTTCATGTAGGGGGCACTATCACAGCACAGACCTACACTCATGTTTTAAGCACCTCCTTGATTCCCCCTGTTGAACAGCTATTCAGGGATGGCGATTGCATTTTTAAACACTATCAAGCACCTGCTCATAATGCACCGCCTGTGGCGGCAATAACGTCGCCTGTAAAGAGGCCTGACTTGAACACCTTTGGGATATTTTGGAACGCCTACTTCGTGCCATGCCTCACCGACCTATATCGATACCATTCTTCAGCGCAGTACTCCGAGAATAATAGGCTGCCAATCCCCAAGAAGCCCTCCAGAATTTGAGTTAACTTATGCCTGTGAGAGTGGAAGCTGTCATCAAGGTTAAGGTTGGGCGAACACGATAATGAATAACAGCATTACCGATGGAGGGCGCCACGAACTTTAAAATCATTTTCAGTCAGGTGTCCGGATACTTGACGATAACATAGTGTAAATGTGTGAATATTCCACTATCAGCTTAGCAGTTCATCCATAAAAGCTACTAACGAGAATAATATACAGAAGAATGGAAAAGGCATTGAGTTTTTGTTACATGACGAACAAATTAATCTTTATCAAAATTAAAGGCACCAGACATTCTATCACTAGTCTTGTTTACAGAAACCAGTCAGAAGAAAAATGAAAACAATTTCATGGTAGTTGACCCCTAGAAAGAGGGTTCAACGTTGTAGAAGAGTGTAATATCTTAAAATTCTATGAAAAATACGAGTATGCTGTCGAGAAACGAAGGAAGGAAGGAAGCTTAGGGTTTAACGTCCCGTCGACAGCGTGGACATTAGAGACGTAGCTTACGCTCGGATATTCGAGGAAGGATGTGGGAGGAAATCGGCCGTGTCCTATGAAAAGAACCATCCCGGCATTTGCCTGAAATGATTTAGGGAAACCACGGAAAACCTAAATCTGGATGGCTGGAGGCGTATTTGAACCACCATCCTCCTGCACGCGAGTCGAGTGTCTTGCCACTGCGCCACCTCGCTCGATCTGAAAGCGAATAATATGTAATGTGTATATGTATCTGAAGGGGTTTATAAGGCTGTGACATTAATAATGAAGTGGTCAGATTAAGAAGGGTGTATGAGAAGGTGCAATCTTTCGCCTCTACCGTGAAATATTAATGGTCCATCTAATAAGTAATGTAGGGAATATAAGAAAGATTCCAGAAATATATTAAAATTGAAGGTGAAACGATATGAATGATACAATTTGTTATTGATTCATAAAATGCAGCAACCAGTTGCTTGTGATTATTTATTTTTGACGACCGGTTTCGGGCGCTTGAGTGCCCTTCGCCTGGTCTCTATACAGGAAACAAATGCATTGGTATACAGTAAGGCTATAAACGTAAAAAAGTCGGTTGCAGAAATTTGAAATTGTGAGTATACAAGTATTCGACATATCATTTATTACAATATATTTGGTTCAAAACTGCGTCACTCATTGTATTAGCTTTATAAACTTCCACTCTAATGTCGAATACTTTTATACTTACAATTTCAAATTTCTGTAACCGATTTTTGTACGTTTCATAGTCTTTACTGAATGCCAATGGACTTGTTGCCTGTATAGTGACCAGAAGAAGGGCACTCAAGCGTCAGAAACAGGTCGTCAAAAATAAATAATCACAAGCAACTGGTTGCTGCATTTTAGGAATTAATAACCTGAACAGTTGCTGAAATGGATAAAATACTTCATACACTTCATTGTTAACATTGCTATACTTAGTGAAGAAGAATTAGATAATTTTTGAATGGCGTAAGTAGTTTAATGAGTACAGAATGTAAATTGAGAAGAAACTACAACCAAGTCAAAACTTGTATTATAGACAACAGAATGTTAGTGTTATCTGTTGAATCATTAATACCTATTTTCTACGTTCCAGAGAATGGAATAACGAGTTGCTGATCATGCTGGAACAATTTTAAGATGAAGCATACCCGTCATGAATGCTTTCGCATTGCACACACGAGCTAAATATAGTTTATTTATTTAATACATGTTTTGTGCTCTGCAAGTCTCTCTGATTATCAAGTGAGAGGCGATGCGAGTTTATGTTGGGTTTCATTTATCAGTTATCGCGTCCCTCGGTAGAATTAATTGTACCGACAGTAATATATCAAAAATTATCGAGCAGTCGGGCGTCCGCGTCGCGGGAAAAAGCGCGATAAATCATAGCCGCGTGACGAGATACAAAACGCGACGTCATCTGCAGACGCCGCTCTTCTCAGAAGCAAAGCGCGGTTTAATGGTCGCAACCGCCGACGCCGCGACCGCAGCGTAATGACGTATACTGCTGCAATCCGTAGATGTTTTTCCGATACCACCGCCACAAATAAACGTCAGCGATAAGTGGCTGAAAACATGAGGGGGAGCTAGCCCACCCTCAAGGTTTCATACGCGCTATACCTTCCGTTATACCACGCCACACACAAACACACACACATACTCACACAAGGGAGAAAGCCGCGGTGTTATGGCCGAGGGCTCTAAGGCGCCTCACTGCGGGGCGCGTGGTAGCTCCCCGTCGGAGGATTACATTAGATTAGATTAGTTGTTCGTTCCATAGATCCGTGTTGCGGAAATCTCCGTGGATGTGGAACATGTCAGTTTTTTTAACAAGCTGATAATATAATAATTCTAATACAGATACATTCATTTTTACAAGGTGATAACATAATAATACTAATAGAATGAATACTGAGATACATACATCTCTTACTCTTTGTTTTGAGCCATTTTCGGGCATATGTAAAATCGGCTTTGTTAATCGTATCTGGCGTGTTAATAGTTAAGCGGTAGCCGGATGCCATTCCTGTCAACCATATGCCTCCCGGGAGGAAATGTGTACAGCAAATGCCTGTGTACACTGTTATATGGGTGAAAGAGTAAAGTGTTACGAAATGTTTGTGAATCGTGTAACTGAGGCGTGACTTGGGGGACCAGCCCGGTATTCACCTTGGGAGATGTGGGAAACCACCTAGATCCTGCACCCAGGCCTGCCGGCACTCCGACCCCCTTCGTTAATCCGCCGGGCGGATTCGAACCGGGGCCGGTACGCCTCTCCGTCCCGGAAGTCGGTGCGTTAGACCACACGACTAACAGAGCGGTCAGTATAGATACATACATCATTTGGTTCTATTTAAAAATTCGTCTGTTGAGTAGGAGTTGGCCACTAGGAATTCTTTTAGGCTTCTCTTAAACTGATCTTTATTTGTAGCTAAATTTTTTATGGTAGCTGGTTAATTATTGAAAAATTCCTAAGAAGTGAACCCATTTTTGAACTACAGTAAGTGCTTCTAAGTCCTTGTGTTCATCATTTTTGTTCCTAGTATTGAATGTGTGAACTGAGCTGTTTGTTGGGAAAAGGGATATATTACGACAAATTTCATTCAGGAATAAATATAGTGAGAGACAGTAGTAAATTTGCCCAGTTCTTTCAAGAAGCTTCTACAGTATGTCAGTGAATTTACTCCACTTATTACACGCTTTTGAATTCTGAAAACGTTTGCTTGACTTGAAGAGTTACCCCAAAATATTATACCATATGACATTATGGAATGAAAGCAAATTATGCAAGCTTTTTAATTTTTATGTCTCCTATGTCTGATACCACTCGTACTGCAGATACAGATTTGTTAAGTCGTTTCTGCAGTTCTATGATGTGCTCCTCCCAACTGAATTTCTTATCACGTTGTAATCCCAAGAATTTAATACTGTCAACCTCTTCTATCTGCTATTCTTCATTCTGTATGCATATGCTGGATGGAAATCTCTTACACCTTCTCAACTGTATGTAATGAGTCTTTTCAAAGTTTAATGTCAACGAGTTGGCCTTAAACCATGTTTTAATGTCCATGAAAATATCATTAGCAGATCTTTCTAGAACTATGCTCGACATGCTATTCGAGTCCTCCCTCGGGCATGTGTGTGTGTGTGTGTGTGTGTGTGTGTGTGTGAGTGAGTGAGTGAGAGAGAGAGAGAGAGAGAGAGAGAGAGAGAGAGAGAGTCTGTTGTTCTTAAGTTAGTTTATTTAAGCAGTTTTTATGCCTAGGGACTGATAACCACAGTAGTAACGTCCCACAGATTTACAAATATGTGATTTCAACAAATGGGAAAAACTGCTGCCTCTTTGAAGAATCACAGTGATACCAAATAATACAATTTTTAGTCCTGACAATTTTCTGAGCAAAAGTCTTCACAAGTTTCTTTATTTTGGTGACCGTCGCAGTTGCAAATTGTGTTTTTATTGCTGATTTCGGGTTTATCTTCATCATTAGACAAGTCTCTAACAGCAAGTGTCGTTTACATGATTCGCCAGTCACAAATGAAACTTTTTGTGCCACATCGAACTGTCATAAAATGAAGTGCTCATCGCTATGATAATTTCAGACCAATGTGGCCCAACGTGTTTTATTTGTGACTGGACTGTCATGTATGTTAAGGTATATAAAATCCGAAACCGTTTGCTTGTAATAAAAACTTAATTTGCAATTGTGACGACTAAGCAAATAAATTAAATAAAGATGCTGATTCTGCTCCATACAATGGAAGTACCCAAAATCCGACTGTGTATTGAGCTCTATCAATCATATGTAGATCCCAGAGAGCTACCAAAAATTTAAAAATAATAGTAAGAAGATGGCCTTCATTTATTATTTCTGAAATTATCTTTCATACATTTCGTTGGAGGTATGAATTGAATCAGCATAACTTTTTCATATACACAATGAGATGAAAAACGACATGCGAAAACGATATGACCAGATATTGATGACGGTAGTTTGACCAAACTGGTCATCCGTTCCTAGACTTACACACTACCTAAACTAACTTAAAATAAGGATAACGCACCCACCCACTCTCGAGGGAGGATTCGAACCTCCGGCGGGAGCGGCCGCCCACTCCGTAGTGAGATGCCTTGGATCAGGTGGCTACTCCGTGCTCCTAGGTGTGAAGAGCGTGCCGAGGCTACCACATTTAAGGCATCTCAAGCTATGTTAACAATCATAAGAAAAACTAAAACTAATTGGTTGAAAGTAAGGAGAAAAATTTAAAATTATAGAGAATATACTCTTAGATAAAAGTGCAAAGAATTGAACTAAAGACAGAAAAGAGAAATTCCAAGCCAAGATAAAAACCAAATGAAGTTCTCTGAAGAAGAAAGGATGGCAAGATTAGAAATAATGTACCGAAACTGGGCTAATAGAAGATTCCATTATATTAAAAAGTGATTGAGTTTGCATACCCCAAAGTAGGGTGAAACGATAAAATAAGAAGAAATGAAAGGTAACACTGCTTAGTCACATTCTCTTCCCAGTACATGAGAGAATGTTCCAGTATTTTGATGATTAGCATGTAAGTCAGAAAAGATTTATAAAATCATTCAAAAGTTGAAAGATTTTGAAATTAACTTGGTGCTCTCACGGTGAAATACTGGATGATTATATGATGCGTAACCTGCGCTCCATGTCAAGGAAGATATCGTTATTCTGCTCTCATACCCTTTGAACAATTTGCTTGACATTGATATAATTTTGTAGATGCTTTCGCTAATATATGCAGATTTATTATATTAAAAAGTTGTTGTGAATAGCATTAGTAGCAAATACCCAATAAACTGAAACTTCGAGTCTCATGATAAGATTTGCCTATGTAACTAAATGGTAGTTTTAGGCGCGTCTGTCTGTCATGTGATATCTTCTCAACTATGTGCCATTCAGTGGTATATAATTTTTTGTCATTAATTGATATATGTTTACATTCCTCGAAGTGTTTTGTAATAGAATTATTACATAAAATATAGCAAATTAAAACGTAGTAGCGGATGAATAAGAACTACCACAAAAACAGAGAAAATTTACCAAGCAATCAAAATTTTTTCCCTCTTATTGTGGGGGTAAAAAAAGTTTCGTAAAAGTTTGAAATTAGATGTGAAATTTACAGGAAGTCGCTATGTGCTATCATTTTCTAGTAAAGGAAGAGCTAAATTCGAAAAATTTGCGTGTTGTCAGCCTGATGACAAGCATACCCATTATGTACTTGCCTTACAGTGTTATACTTAACATTTTACCTTTTAATGAACAGACTAAGAGAACAATACAGAATTTTCAATTCGTCCAGTAATCTCGCCAAATATTGAAAATGAATTTTTTGCTTCCCATGTAAGGCGTCAGATAGCCCATATTCAACAAAACGTTCAGAACGTTAATTTACTTTGGACGATATTTCGCCGGCCGTGGTGGACGAGGGGACTGAGGCGCTCCAGTCTCGGTCTGTACGGCCACTGCGGTCGGGGATTCGAATCCCATCTCGGGCATGGATATTTGTGCCTTTCTTTGTATTAGATAGTAAATAAGTAGTTTGTAAGTTTAGGGACTGATGACCCCCGTAGTTAAGTCCCATAAGCTATACAAACATTTGAACATTTTGAGGATATTTCCTGGTGTGCGTATATTTTGGGAGTGGAGTCACTGCCTCATTATAATGCAGTTCTATGTGAAAATAATCCACGCTGGAGTGACAGAGCTTTGCAAGGCGCCTAGCTGCGGAGCGCGCTCCTGTTCGCCGTCAGAGGTTCGAGACCTCCAAATGTTAAAATTCAAATGTTTGTAAATCTATCATACTTTATCATTCTAGCCTTCAATCCCTAGGCTTACATACTACTTACAGAAACTTATGCTAAGGGCAACAAATACACCCATACTCGAGGGAGAGGTCGAACCTCCGACGGCTAGCAGCGACGCGCTCCGCAACTCGGCGCCTTAGTACGCTCGGCCACTCCACCTCAGCTCGAGTCCTCCCTCGGGCATGGGTTTGTTTGTTGTCCTTAGTGTAAGTTAATTTAAGTTATTTGTAAGCCTAGGGACTGATGACCAGTAATAAGGTAATAATTTTGGTAAGTTACATTAAAAGAGTGTAATACTCCCATCAACAAAAAGTAAAACAGAATGCAACATCCATCCGTACAAGGCATAGGTTGTAGATTAACCTACGTAGATCTATCTACGCAACTCGCTAAGAAGGTAGTTACATTTCGTTGTTAATAAAAAAAAATTAAAATAAATTTAAAAATAGAAAAAAATTTTTAAAAAGGGGATGCACCTGAATTAGTGAAATTCCCAAGAAGGAATACTAATCATTAATTGTGTACATTTTCGATGTCTGTCGCAGAATAACGAAGAAGCGACTTCTAGCTGAGCTCACAAAATTAACGAAGGAGAGTCTAATTAGGTCACGAGTAAATTGCTAGCTCCTTAAATTCATGGCGAAGAAGACGTAACCAGTCTGTAACCCTACACTAGTTTCACTTAGGTACTCCTCTTAGGTATAAGCGGGAAGCGCATTAACTATTCATACAAAACATGAGAAGGCACCACTCCGTCGTAATAGAATGTCCCGGGATAATAGCGAAAGTCTCCGCGCCGAACTGAACTTGGGTCCCGTACGAGAGAACTCGTCTCGGCTCTGGGGGATTTCTTATTCCCGCGGCGATGACTGGCTCATCGGTATGCAGGGGGTGGCGCGCCAGATAATCCAAAGGGACGCAGAGTGCCTCGTGACCCGGAATGCCGCCCGGGCAGCCGAGCACCTGCGCGGAAGTAACGGAGTTACTGGGCGCCCCAGGTGGCGCTGCCCACACCCCCTGAACAGTTTTCGCGACGCAGTTTGCCCCCAGAAAATTAGTTACTGCGGTCCCGGAGTCGCCACTTCCGCCGCGAGTGGCCACTCCTTCCTCGTTGGCCATTTGGACTGAGGCCAAGGGTTGATCTTCCCTGCCTTAAGACAGCCACTAGTACGGGATTACTTTCTGATAGATTTATGGCCTGGTGGTTTAGTAACGTAACCGTTTTTCTAACAAAGTGTCCGGTTTTTCGGGTAGGATACTATCGCCAATCACTTAACCCTTAAATGAATGACGTTTTAAGGTACAAAATTAGCGTCTTTAACCCTACGTCAATTGGGTTGTGTCTGTTAAGGCCTGCAAGAAAATAAACAAGTTCGACAATAATAATTTACGGCACTGTTGAAACTTGTTCCCTTTTAGCATCGTTTGGTACTCATATGTAACGTTTACTATGGCAGTTGATGTTTTGGTGTGACTGTTACTGATTATTTATGAGTCAGTTCTGGAAGTTCCAAGCGTGCATTAGTGTAGGTGTAACAGAACAAGTTAATATTTTTCATTTAGTTGTAATAGTGGTAATATGCGCTACGTATATGGTTCTTTTTCTTATGATAATGTCAATCAAGTACTCCACTTGTTAATTAATTTATTTATATGTTTCATATATTTGTAAATCTATCGGACCAAACTGCGTGGTCATCAGTCCGTAGCTTCCAAACTATTTAAACTAAGGTAAACTAACCTAAGGACAACACACACACACACACACACACACACACACACATGCCCCAGGGAGGACTCGAACATCCAACGGAGAGCAACCGCGCGTTCTACAGCGAGGCGCCTTAGACCGCTCGGCTGCAATTAAACTGTTTATTAACTGGTTAAATATATTCAAAAACCACACAATAGGCCGGTCAGACCCGACCGACACATGCCCTTACTTTAACAAACATTTGAACATATCGAAAGCAACATGCGCCTCACAATTGGTTTTGGTGTGTTCAAGATTCATCTGAAACGCCTCGTACGAAAGATTAGCCGTGCGCACTGGGGCACTGTGCTGCGGTGCGCACGGCCGTCTGCAGTCGGGGGTTTGAGTCCTCCCTCCGGCATGGGTGTTTATTTTGTACGTTTGTATCGAGCTACTTTATTACTTGGGACGTTATGTATCTTTTTTTTTTTTTATAAGATCAACAATGCTAGCATAATCTTCGGCACAGCACCAAGACAAGACAATTCACTGCTGAAATAAAATAATATGACTGATACACAAAATACGGTATAAATCAGCTTTTAATACGTTGTTGTCCAGGACCGACACTGGGAATGAAAGGGTACAAATGGTGCAACCCACAAGAACGATGTGTGGTATTGGTAGAGAAATATCCCTAAGCAGCACGCGGTATCGGCGTGTCTACCTCAGGTTTTTTTTTTTTTTTTTTTTTTTTTTTTTTCTTTTTTTTCAAATATTTCGCGATTTCGTTGTCCGAAACATTTAGCTGCTTTAGGAGAGGTGGGGAGAGCAACCCTTACGGTTGCGAATGGAAAGGTGCGAGTGTTGTTTACAGAGGTTCGTCACCCCAAATTAGCGTCTCTTCATTGTGATATTGCTTAACAGTATATTAACGTATTTAGTGTGCTTCAGTGTTCATGAGCATATTCGTCTGCGCTCTTACAAGGAAAATACTTGGGTTCGAACAAACACATATACACCAAAATCGTATGAGAGATAATGTTAAGATCCCTTATTACACTAGTGATACTCCCACATCTACAAAACTCTGCAGTCGTCCGTTAGAGGCCTCTGCGTGTGCCATGCCGCATTGCACTTTGATCTGTCGGTTCGCCAGTAGGGACGGTGCAGTGTGCCTCCGAAGTTGCATTGTGTGATGATATTTGTCTGGTGAAGCGTTAGATGGGGCGGCGATTGCTAATCAATCCTGCTAATGTATTGCGATTAGTTGAGATGAAGTTACGAAGAACGCTTCTTCGTGTAGATGGTATTAGTGTAGAAGATGAATCATTTACATGCTTTCTCGTATCTGTCATGGTACAGAAATATAAGCATAAGTTGTAGGCGTTGTTATAAACTCATAATAATGATAATAGGGATGATAATGACGAACAACTCATTTCAAGCGGTAGTGCAACGGCAAGTGCGGAAAGTGGCGATGGAAGCAGTGGCAGTGAATACCAACAGTCTTTGATGAAGGAGGTTAAAGTTGCAACTGTCATCACGGCTTTTGATGACAATGCTGTAGAGAACATGTACGATGATTATTATATATGCTACAGTTAAGATATCTGCATTACGTATGGCGTCTACAATTACATCTACAGTGCTATCTAGAGCATGGTTGCAGAGCTTTGCAGAAAAACGACACCCACCACCACATTGAGGTGTACGTAGACATCCTGTAACCCAAACGTTCATACAGATATGGTTGTTCGAGCCCATGTACTTTCCTTGTTAGTTCATTTGCACATAAGAAAGAACAGCATTCAGTACGTTATTCGTAACAGGGCGTAGGTTCATAAGAATCTGAAGGACACTGTATGCGACCACGTTATTCCAGTAAGTCCCGAGAACCACCAGACTTGAGAAGGGAAAAGGCTAAGCGCCAGTGACAAGGAAGTCTCCCAAGGAGTAATCTGAGAAAAGGATAACGAGCAGCCAGTCTGCGGAGGGATTTAACAATAGGCTACCCGCAACGCAGGCGCGCTGCGGGCTGCCTACGTGGAGGCGCTCCTCACGATACACGTGGGCCGCGTAACGAGCGTGGATTGCCACTTGCCGTTTATTCTCGGGAGGCGGCTCGGATATCGGGAGCTACGACCTCCCTCGTCCGCAGTATAACAACCCCTCCACGTGAACTTCACAATGGCGAAAAGCTTTTCGGCCGGACCGTTGTCGGAATTTTCTGCGTAAACTGAGTTAGCGACTGTGTCGTAATAAATCAGGCACATGTATGCATACGTCCAGTTGTCCTTTCTACGACTGGTTTAACACTGTTTTGTCTGCAGTTGTTAAAGTCGTAAATTTAACATCCAAGGCGACGTTCATAAGCAATGTAATTCTCGTGTAATGAGGCTATTGTGAAGAGCAAACAGATAATTTCGCTTCTGTTTCAGAAAATTAGTGTCTCACAATTTGTAACTGAATTACTTGATGTAATCCATACTTTCGCATTTGCTTTTAACACAGGCTCCGGAAATTCCATTTATATGGCAGTTTGGAGTAATATGCTTATTGTAACCTGGTAGACAACGCCTTACAAATTTCAAACAATCGCTGTATGATTTTAGTAGCTTTCACAACACTATTTTTCCTTTGTGTTAACCTGGGCAATGTCAGGATTTCTGGTTGCATCTTTTCAGACCGCAAACAAAATTTCTGCCGTATTCAGGATGACAGCTGAAGAAATAGTGCACAGCTGACGTAATTTCCGTAAATACTAGTAAAATGTGTATTAAATGTTGAAAATTTTAGCTCACCTCAAAGACGTGACGACGAGCCGGGACAGGCACATAAGAAAGACACACACACACACACACACACACACACACACACACACACACAACACACTCAGCTATCGGCCATGGCCTTCTGCAGAAAATAGAGCATTCACGAAATCAAGAAGTCACACTTTTTTTTATACTGTTTGTCGCGGCTCGTCGTCAAATCTTTGGGGTAAGTTGTAAACTGTCCTTATTCTATATTGTTAATTCCAACGTGGACTTTCCATTATCAGATGTTTTTTGTAACTTAAGGGACCAAACTGCTAAAGTCGCCGGTTTTTTTTTTTTTTTTTTTTTTTTTTTTTTTTTTTTTTTTTTACCGCATAAGATAAATCAAGCTGCGACTAAGGAAATTGGTGTCGATGTTGTCCATTCTATGTATATTCACCGTTCTATGCAAATACATTTTCATCGCCGAAGCTTGACTTAGTGGAGACTTGAATTGTAGAAAAAGTTGCGCTCTGGCTATTCTGTACCGTTCCATCATGTTCCATCTTAAATGTTATAAAGTAGAACATGAGCGCAGCTTTTACTAAGGTGTGGTTCGAAGATTGTGTAGAGGTGGATTGCTATTAAACGAAAAATTTGTAACTACGTATATAAAACTGAATGAACTATTTTATCTCTGTGGGTTACAGAATATGTGTACTTTTTACGTAGTTCCAAATTTTTCGTGATCTCACTTAAAGAGAGAATAAAAACTGATATATTTAATAGCAATCCACCTCTACACAATCTTCGAACCCCGCTTTAATAAAAGCTCCGCTCACGTTCTCCTTTATAACATTTACGATTGCAAGTCGGAATAAGTAGATTTGCTGGCTGTGATGTGTCGAGTGCGCTAATCTCGCAAGCAAATATTACCAATCAAACTAATACGTGTTAAATGGTATTACTCTACATTAACAAAACACACACGTTAACGTCGCTTAATACATTTTATCTAGAACGAAATACGTTACTCGTTAGCGACCTGAACATTTACCCTACTACTAGATTAGCAGACAACAAGCGAGAGACAAAAGATTGCCTTTTTCTGTTACATCGAGTATTGATCTTTTGGTTTTTAATCTCTGCCGAAGTTCAAGAATATTCTGTTTTGGTCTTTTGACGAATTAAGTCCCGTCGTATTTTTATACAGAACAACTGTTTTCTCAAGAGTCCTCTTCTTTAACATATAACACAACTCTTTACTCTTTGTCATGTTTCTTAAGGCTTTTTCATGTGCCACATTCCAGGAGATGGTACAGACGGAATCCAGCGAACAGCGATATTTAAATAAATCTCGTTTATCTGTGTCTATGATTACAATACGTTTTGGTCGTTAGACTGCCGCTTTCGGTCAGCAATAACTGTCTTCAGATGTACAACATATCCTGGTAAGACGAAATATAACTGTAGAAAGATAAAAAGCCACATTCACTAAGATGAATTTGTTTTGCTTTTTCTCCCCCATGACATGTTTCGATGTACTATGACATCATTTTGAACTGTGAGTAGTGAATATCTAACGGAGCATTACTATGCTAGAGGTTCCATTAATTACAAGTATTTAATAGAAGACTTATTTTTACATATATTATTAACGACTCATATATAATTTATGAGGAGATAAAAGTCACATTATCTTCCTATGTATCATTTTTATCCGTTAATATTGTATATAGATGAATAATAATCTTGTTAAACACTTGTAATTAATGGAGTCTCAATCACAGTTGCTCCGTTGGAAAATTATTACTTACATCGTAAAATGTCATGGAGGAGAAAAAAAATTTCTTAAAGCGACTATGTCTTTTAGCTCAGGGTGACTTCTTTGTATTTTTATATAATTACTAAACAATGTTCAATTGTTTGTAAAATAATTTGATCCAACTGCTATGGTCATCAGTCTCTAGACTTAAAAACTACTTAAACTATCCTACACTCACAATAACACGCATATCCACGCACAAGGGAGTACTAGAACCTCCATAGTAAACGGCCACCCAGTCCATAGTATGACGCCTTAGACCACACAGCCATTCCACGATATAATTTCCAGTAGAACTCCTTAGAGATAATTATGTCGGCAAATAAAACGAATTATAAATAATTTTACAACATAATTATAACTTAAAACAACAAAATATGCATACCATATATGCATACAATATGTTGCGAATAGACTTAGTAGTAAAGACATAATAAATTACAACCGTATTATTGTAGGCGTTTTTTCTTTGTTTTAAGGCACACTCAGTGATACATTTGCATAACCTCTATAAAATGTTTCGCGATTAAAAGTAGTAGTTTACAAGTAAGAAATTGTATCGTCACGCCTAATGCCAAAGTATTAAAGTATGAACAGTGGAAAAGACGTAAACTACAAATTAATTCATGCCTGGCATGATATGACAGTTTTTCATCCGTCTCATTCTTTATGACATCATATATCCTGAACTACGTAGACAAAAATTCTTAGCAACAGTTACCATTTCAAGTGCCATATTAAATACAGTATTTTTTTTACTAAACACCATGTTTAAAAATATGTTGACACAGCGAATAAGATACTCTGGCTCGGGAATTAACACTGATCTCCAAAACCAAATTTTTCTTCTAGGAAGAGGGGCGTATTTATACCCGCCGATCTTTGCATATAATATAGTGACGATCTGGGAGTTAACCGTTTTGAATACATTTCATAACGGATATTCTTATGAAAGTAATATATTAATTTTTTAAGTATTATTACTGACGTCCAGGCATTTAGAAACAATGGCTATGAATATTCTGTAAACTCCGTCCTTAACCCTTTCAGTCACACATTAATTCAGCTTTAGAAAATTTAATATTCAGTGTTTTCTGTATTAATACAGCGCACTAAACACCAAAATATCCGTTTTAAAATTTTTGATCGAACTATTGTTTCTAATGTCATGTATTTCATGCACGACACAGACGTTCATATCGAAGTATATTATTACTTCTTCTTTTTTTATAGTTAACACTGTCGAATGATTAATGGTAGCATAATATTCGCCACAGCACCAAAGACACGACAATTCACTGTGTAAATAACATGAGCCACACACACGCTAGCAGTCACAGCCACATACAGACGGCAACATAACACAACCTCAAGATCGACAGGTTAATGCCTCCGAAGTGACTAGACGGCCTACCAAGAGGCAAAATGTCGTACTAGAAGCATGTTATTCAACAACGCCAATGCGACTTTAAGGACTGATACATAAAATACGGTATAAATCAGCTTTTAATACGTTGTTGTCGAGTAATTGTGTTACTGTTAATTTACATATAATTGAGAAAAGAAAGATATCTAAATTTCACTTAAATCTTCAAGTACTCTTGAAGAAAAATATCGATACACTGTATAGACAATGAATACCATTTTTTTACTTACAAAACAGAATCTTCATGAATGTGACTTCTCACTATTGAAACGTTTTCTACTTCATTCGATAATGTCATAAACAGATTTCTTTTATCTGTGTTTACTCACATTCAAACGTTTGTAAACTGTGCAGTGCAGTGGTCATCAGTCCTTAGGCTTACAAACTACTTAAATTAATTTTTTAACAATTTTGTATATCAGCAAACCGGTTGCGTAGTTAAAAATAATTGGATTACGGTTGCTGTTAACCAGTCATGTTCAAAGTTGTACTTAAATTAACTTACGTTACAACAGACATACCCATGCCCGAGGCAGGAATCGAACCTCCGATGGGGAGCAGCCGCGTACGCCTCAACAAGGCACCTTAGAGTGCCATTCCCAAGCGGCAGTGTATTTATTTGTTTATTTTCTTTCAAATATTTATAACTCAATATTTCCCTGCATCTACTGACATTTAATTATAGTTTGGTGTTAGAAATTTTTAGTTAAACAGAGTTCATCACGATAAATACTTCGATACGTTATAAGAAATAGTTGTATGAATAGAGCCCAGTTTTATGATTTATGATTTTTATCCATGCGGCAGATATCTCTCATGTATGGTCAAATCTACTGAACTCCTCAGGTATATCATTTTTCTACTATTACGGGTGCTCAGTAAAAGGAACCGAACGCTCTACCTTATCAAGGTTGCGATACTTCTAGAAAAGATTTGCTACACAGTGCAGTCATTCAGCATTATTATCAAGATGTGTTCATTTGGTAACTACGCCTTAAAAACGAACAGTTTTAAACAACTAAAAATTGTCTTCACGGTGAACGAACCTGTGAAAAGGAATAAATTAATTTTGCAAGATGATAGAAGTCTGTGAAACGAAACATATAGCAAAACAATTTTTTAAATCTAGGTCCATCTTCTCTGTTTGTGCACACTAATCTGCAAATATACTTGATATTGATGAGGTTTCGTATGTAATGAGCTACCCATGGGGTAACATAGAGGCTCTGTTTCGTGAGAATCAGATGAAAGATACAGAAGGTGCTGTAGTTTAATTTTTTTTTCTTTTTTAAATCAAAATTTGTCATGTCTGTTTGTGGGTTTGAACATGTCAAGGTGCTAAACTACAGTATGGGGCTTAAAAACGTTACATTAACGTGTTTTGATGCGCATATAGGCTTTAATTTATCGCAACTGAATAAGAAATATTAAATAAGAAAGATACTGTAGTTCAGAGTCTGCGCTACTGAGTTGTATGCGATATAACATCAATGAACCAATGGTTTTGCTGTTAATTTCATAGTAAACCAATGAAATAATTATGGCGCCATTACTTCTACGCTTATTGACAGGAGTATTTTTTGGGTAGTTCCTGTCAGCGACAGAATGAAGAACTACCATATGAGGCGGTCAGTTCCAAAACTCAACATGTCCAAAAATCGAAAATCGAGATATTCTTTCTGCAATTTCTTTGTAGCATTCTTTGTAATGTGGTTAAAGAATTTCTTCAAAAACTTATCATGTTCCATTGATATTAATCACTGAAATTTGAAGTTTATTCCGAAACTTTATGAGTCCAATGTGAATTTCAAAGTTTCTTATATAAATGTTTCTCTTTTATGCCTGATATGAATGTACTAAGTCAAGGTACTCACAAGCGGACGTTTTAGAGCGTTAAAAGATTCATTATATTTCTTAATTCCGAGAAGACAGTATAGGAACTGTATTAATTTAACAGTATGCTTCAGGTCGAAACAGAGATATGTTAATGATGTTTATAACCGCATAACAAGCATAAGTAGGTACCTGAGAATAGTCTGTATAAAAAATTCAAACTCTTTTACAACAATGCACTTCTGCACTGGGTTCAGCCCTATGGGCAACACGCAGTATTGTTGAGCGCAGTACTTGTAAAGATTTTGAGGGAAATGGATGGCGAAGAGGCTAGTGTCAGAGTTTGTGAAAATATTTTTACTGCCACTGAATTAGTACGCAGTAGTAAAAGGAAACGAGATGTCACAACATGGAAGAAAACCCAAGAGAAACAATCAAGGTAAGAATGGTTCTGAATCATTTCTAACTTTATTCCTGCAAAGGTTACCTATAGTTTACGCATGTGCACCGACTTTTTTAATTAAATTCTGGATCTCCCTGAAACTATGAATTAACCTTGACCAAACCTCATTGTGTCCGTGTTTGTTGGTTCCAAAAGTAAATTAGTTCTCTCGTGCTTTCAAAAAGTCATCATGTCCATACAAAATTGCTATTATTTATGACAATTTTCAATGTATCAACTATCACATATCTGTTTTAAATAATTTCCTGCATTTAATTTCTCTCTCTCTCTCTCTCTCTCTCTCTCTCTCTCTCTCTCTCTCTCTCTCTCTTTATACAGATTTTTAATTCCGGTGTAAAGTGACCTGAAGTTTTTCTACATTTCTTCGTTTCGCTTCACGTAGACATTTTGAGTTTTGGAATTGATCACCTCATATTTACGAATGAAAACTAAAATTGAATTTATAATTATGGATTTCACTAATTTCGCTTTGTGTACTACAATTTTAGTAAAATGTTTGTGAGTCTTTTGAAACGTATTATTATATGTGCCCTTTTCGTTAGGATAAAGGAATCTGTTGACTTACTACTGAGATACTGTACCATGCGAACACTTGTTCAGATAAGGCGACAATAAATTTTTAGTTGTTTCAGTCATGATGAACTCCAGGCCTCCGTTTTTGGTTTTCAAATGTTTGTATAGCGTATGGGACTTAAGTACGGGGTCATCAGTCCCTAAACTTACAAACTAATAATGACCTAGCTAACACTAAGGACGGCACAAATATCTATACCCGAGGGGGGATTCGTACCCCCGACCGTTGTGGCCGTGCAGACTGACGCGCCGCAGTCACCTAGGCCTCCGCGGCTGGCTCCATTTTTGGCATCACCAGCCTTCACAAATGCAGCTGTTAGCCATCTAGAACCTCCAAAACTTGAATAATTTTTACACTTATGATGAAACGTTTCACTTATGGATTACGCTTGTAGGACCGCTTGTAGGACCATTCGATGATACATCTAATTTGCAGGGAGATGTTACTGTTCATTCTTAATAAAGGTTATTGCTTACCTTATTTTCCTCATCTATAAAAAGAACTGTACATTGATCTTGCCAGAAGCCAAAAAGCAATTATTATTGTTGTAGTTCTCAGGGGCACTCTAGCACTTGAAGCATCCTGTAAAAAGTATTGTCTGAGGAGATCCCAGGATCGAACTGGAGGCTGAATCTCTGACCTTCAGATTTGTTGACAGGCTCTCACCGGTCAAGCATATGTTCTTTTCAGGAATCTCGGGGCAGCACCTGGTGCGTTTACACAGCCTCGTACAACATTCACCGGGTCCTCAAGGTAAACACGGTGTGTCGGGGCTCCGGCAGCGCGCGCAGAGATAACAAAGTTTGGCGAGCTGCGGCAGCGGCAACGGGCAGCGGTGTTGTTGTCTCACGGCCTGGCGTCACGCGGCCCCAGTTGACGCTGCGAGGCGCAGCGTGCGGTCCTTGCCCCCCCCCCCCCAACCTCCCCCCACCACCATCCCCCTGAACGACCACATTAAAGCCGACGACCCGCATGTGGGGTGGCTGCTCTGCGCTGTGCTTTGCACTGCTGCCGACCCACTGGGGCAGCAGGGACTTCATAAGGTGCTAGACAACACGCCATGTTATGCGGGTGCACGTAGCCGCTCCCGTAGCACCGCCAGGGCACTATTGTGGTCTAGCACAACACCCGCGTCACCGCCTGTGTTACACGGACCGGAGTGCGTCTATCACCACAGCCCAAAGGGACAGACCACCACAGAGAGGCAACACTGCAACCAGAGTGTGAAGCAAACTTGTAATGATACTTTTCCTTTTAGCAGGTGTTGTCGACAAGATCAAATTAAACTACCGTTATTGAAATTTAGCAAACTGTGAAATATTGCAATGAATATTAATTTTGAAAAGATAGAGACATTGAGAAAATTATGAAAGATTCCGCCATCAGCATTTAGCGGCAATAGTAGTTACAATAAAGACAACACCAGAAAGCATCATTACAAAAGAGAGTGGTGGAATCCGTTTTTTACGTGGCAGGAGAACACAGATTGGAGTCATCACACTGGAGTCGAACCTGTACGGAATAATTAATTTCTTCTTTACTGTAAACTGATGCTTGGTTGCATAAGCTTCGAACAGTAAAGTTTAAAGTTACAAAATTATCGGACTTCGTTTAAAGAAAAGAAGAATTACTGCAACACAAAATGTTCGTAAGTGAAATTCGCGTCTGGAATGTTTTTCCGAGCCGGCCGCGGTGGCCGAGGGGACTGAGGCGCTCCAGTCACAGTCTGCACGGCCATTACGGTCGGGGGTTCGAATTCCCCCTCGGGCATGGATATTTGTGCCGTCCTAGTTCGTAAGTAGTTCATAAGTAGTTTGTAAGTTTAGGGACTGATGACCCCGCAGTTAAGTCCCATAAGCTTAACAAACATTTGAACATTTGATTTTGTTCTTCCGCAATCGCGAAGCAATTTACAACAATGGCCAAGCATCATTTTACGAATTATGCCGGAAACAAAGTTTATTTTATCAGGCTTGATTCCATGTTGGAATTGGTGCTCCACGACTGTATTTGATTTGTGGTAATTCTTTCAGCTATCAGACGTAAAAATATATATTTATTTGTTTGCAAATCTAGATTTCGACCAATGTGTGGTCATTATCAATGCTTAAAACCAATTAAAATATTGGCAGAGAGGTGTCAGTACGAATGCAACTTCTAACATGGAGGTCGAGATATTTTAAGTATTTTAATTGGTTTTAAGCATTGATAATGACCACACAATGGTCGAAATCTAGATTTGCAAACAAATAAATATATATGTTTTACGACTGATTGCTGAAAGAATTACAACAAAGTTTTTTTAATGAGAAAAAGGGGAAAAATTTCCCTTTTAAATAAACTATTAATTTCAAACGAATTACTGAATTTATTACAATTAATTGTTTTTACAGCTCACACTTACATGATCATTGTGGAGAGATCGAAAGAGAGACGTCCTATCTATTCGACAGCAAGAAAACGAAAGACGACAAGCAATTCCGTTTTCTCCCCAGATCGTTCAAAAAATTTGAAAGTCTCTTATGAAACAAAATAATCAGAGATTTACTGGCAGAGAGCACGGATGTTAGCTACAAGCGTCGCAGATACAATTTTAATAAAAGAAATATAAAATGTAATGCTACAAACTTAGTATCTTGTAGAAATGTTTCAGCAATCAGTTGTAAGTATTCATTTATTCACAGATCTAGATTTCGACCACTGTGTGGCCATAAAAATATTAAAATATCTAAAATATTTTTGACCTCCAGAGATTGGCTGTTACGTTTAAACTGATGCAGCTGTTGCAATGTTTAGTCAGATGACATTTGTGGTATGTTTATTGTAGTAATGGTTATATTTTATTATAACATTAATAGGCATTATTTTAGTTTAAAATGTTCGGTATTTCTACAAGTCATATAAACAGTCGCTGAGCACCAGTTCCGCCATGGAATCAAGCCTAATAACCTTAGCAACTGCACGCGTGGTACATGACATTTGATTAGAATATTATTAAAATATAACTGTTTGCGCCTGTCAGTTTTAGCCAGAAAGATTTTACCGGCGAGTATAGTGCATATATACATCGTTCCTCGCATGTGTCAGCAGCTTTATTTTAAGTACAGTACCCCAAACCAGTGTTTCCCAACATTTCTGAATACGCGATTCCCTTCCAACTAAAAATATTTGGACGACCCTCCATCCCCTCTCCGAACCATAACCATGTTATTTCAAGGACAAAGAGTTTAATTTTGTTTCTGTTGATGCAACTTTCTTACAAATACGATAAACCATCTGTTAAAATGGGTGTATTGGTGTTTGTGTGGTCCGTGTGCCAAAATATGAAAAATACCAACCAAAAGCCTACTGTTCGATCCATGAACTCTCTGGCACACAAAGTGAACCAGACACATGTATAAATAACTGTATAGTGCACCTGATGATAACATAATGCTGCCGAAACGCGTTGTACTAATTAAATATTAGTAAAAAGTGTGCAATATTAATTACTTCATAAAAGTATCATAAAAATGCAGTATTGTTCATTGTAGCAGGATAGATTGTACTCTATTATTCTCAATGAAATACCTCCTATTATTACATGAATTCCGACATAACACTGTATATTGCATAACGAATTTTCGCGTGGCAGGTCAATTACAAACAATCGAATTTCTCAAAATTACTTATTGTATCTTGCAAATATAATTATCACCTGGTACCTGAAAACATTTTAAGCCTTTCGTTTATTCATTGGTAATGACGTATTTATTATTTTAAAAAATCTTTGTTGTATTCAACTGAGAATTGGTGATCAACAACGAATCGCGTAATTTTAAGGTAAAAACCATTTCACTTTTCATAGGCATATCTCTTTGCATTACGGAACCCCTAGTTTTCAGGCATTCTCCTGGCTGGTTGTCTTACGGTGCAACTACTTCCTTCTGTGAAAGCTACCCCTCGAGCAAGACTTCGCGAAATCCTTGGGGTCGCGACCCACAGGCTTGAAAACTCAGCCCCAAACAATTAGCTTAATTTGCAACTAAACGATATCGCCTGGAAGGTTAACACCAATCTACGATTAGCTTTTAACGCAGTTTTCAATACAAAATGTTCGAAGAATGGTAGACGTTTGAGAGACTAACTTTCTAGATGGATTGTGTAATTTTTAATTCATTTTATCTTCGAAGCAGAAAATATTGCATGACCCAAGGAAATACAATCCCACACTGGAGCTTTATATTTAAGCCACCCAGTCAGTAGAATATGCAATGAAGTTTGTGGTTTGTCGTAATTTTATTGAAGTACTCTGAATAAAAATACAAACACACTGCCATTAGAGAATCACCTTACTCAGGATTTACCTGAGACTTTCAGCTTTTATGATGAAACGTGTGTTACATATATTTAGTCATACTTCATTCACTTCATCCATAAATTTTGTTTCAAGATTTCGAGGGCAAATACGAATGCTTGGTGTTGGAAACCACTTCTCTTATCATTGCAGTAACCTCTTTCTCCGTCAGCAGCTTGTTTTTAGCGGAAACCTTCGATAAAATAATAAATGTTGATAAAGTTAATCACATAAATCAAATGCGAAAAACAATTAACATACAACATACGGTATTTGAAACAGTACTCTCTTGAGAAAAGAAAATTCACTAACAGTCAGACAAAAATGCTAAAGACAAAACTTTAAATTACAACTTTTTTTTTATTTCACTGAATTGATTGAGATGAATGAATCCTCTGTGGGATGCATTCGGTCCTTCTTGGTGTTGCATTCTGTATGACAAGCAGCATCTAATGGTATTTTTGGAATCGGGAAAATCGAAAATTGTTTCCGACCTTCCGCACTAATTATGCTAAAAATCCACTTATACTTTGGAGAATGTGATAGTTTTACTACTGCAACAGCTCACAAAAAAATCGAGTACTGATAATGTAAGTGTAGAACTAATTAAGTCGAATCTCTTAACTATATCAGGAATCTCCGTAAGAGACACGACAGAAGCAAATATATTTCTTGTCATACCATTACCTTTAAGAATTCGACGTGATTTATTATGCTGCTCTTCATGCAAAGTCAGAGTGGCTCGTTCAAACTTCACCGTTCGTGACTAAACTAAGACAGCATAATATTTCTTTCTGACGTTTATAATCAAGCAATAAAATATACTTATATACAGATATTTTCTCGCAAGAAACGTCCCATACACTCTCTTATTTAACGTCGATGAAAATAAATTTGAAATGTGCAACTTGCATTGTTTAGCCTTATTGTGAAATACATTTGTGGCCTGAATCCGAATGATTTAAACCCGCAGATTCGCCGCCAGATATGCTTCTGTGGTTTCATTTGCAACAACGTGATTCGAGCTCTCATCAGTCCGATATTAATTGCTGCCCGACTACATCACTTGTAAGCTTATCTCGATGCACCGGGTCGGCTATTAAATGTCAAAGAGAGCATATAATTCAGCTCTGTATTTGTTTATTACTGCTTGTTTTTAGTCTAGCAAAAAGAGATCTTCCTGACATTCTGATTATCAGGAAAACAGTTAAAGCAGTATATTTACGAGAAAGTGACAGTTTCCTCAAAGTGAACTGGAAAACAGTTAATGTCTAAGATAAAGAAAATGCTTTCTCCTTCCATTTGAATTCCTTACTGAGACAAGACAATTTTTTTATATTTTTTTTTTCCTTTTTTTATTTTTTTATTAATATTCGTTCATTATTGTAAGAAAAAAAGTGACGATAAAGGCTTTTTGATTGATACAGTCTTTCTTTCATCTCAGCCCACGCACATGGAGATGGTATTAAATGACTCTAGGTTCCGAATTGCTTTCGTGCCTCCACCAGAAAGACCTTTTCATTTATTTTACACAGTACTTTCTGTGTACATATCCCTTGCGTCAGGAAGCATTTTGCAGTTGGAGTATGTAGCTACACGTCGTTAACCTGAAGTGTTTACGTAATAATCACATATTATTCTACTCATTGAAACAATAGTTACACCAGCTAATGGGCAACAATGGAAACCACGACCTCGTTACTTCGCGTCACATGTTCGATCAACTTCACATTAAACATTAATGCCGTGCTCGTGCGTGCAATAGTGTTAAAAGGTGGTTTTAATTCGTATATGAATTTGGCTATACAGTTCTGATTTTTTTTTGGGGGGGGGGGGAGGGGGGGGCATTACTAACTGAGAATGACGTTTTGTACTGAGTAATAGTAGTTTTCCTTCCAGTGATCTTCAACCTTCTTAAAAGCACAATGGTAATATGATTTTGGCCATACACATAAATAGCTCTTTATTCTCATGTAATGAGTGCCATCATCAGGTAATCTCCAATTCATCCCCTAATTCTAGATGGCCAAATGATTTGACACAGTTCTTCAGAGGTGAAATTTAAGCAAATTGGCAAATTTCATGCATATTGGGAATTCTCCCAGGTGTCAGTAGTGTGACTGTCACAGTACTTAGTAACTGAAAATCACCGAATAAAACTGGAGTGATATCCGGCATTCTCCGCGGAAATAAGTCAGCTTCTCTTTCATGAAGGAAATATACTGAGCATCCCGCTTCATAGACATATTTGCAGATGATGCTGTTATTTACTTTCTAATAAAGTCATCAGGTTAAGACGAATTGAAACACCTGATATCTGTTTGAAAAATCTCATTTGACCAAAAATAAGGAAAGTCTTTGAGAGGGACATCCGTGGCACGGTGGTGAGTGGCGCGGTAGCTTAGCGCCGTGGTTCCTGATCTGTGGGTAAGGACCCACTAGTGAATCGCAGGGTCTATTCAGGTGGGTCGCCGAATGGTGTCAAAATATGTACATAAAATAGCTTACCGACTTAATATATTATATACAAAACTCGCCCCAAACAAGAAACCAGTGTGGCTAACAGAGTATTCAGGACAATATGATAAGTACGCACCCGTACCATTCTTCAATAATTCCGATATGGAATCGCTATGTGGTCTTCCATTTGCGACAAGTGTCATGTGATTAAACTTCCAACAATTTATTCTTTCTCTAACTGCGGAACCTGAACCCTATTTGCTTTTTGCTTTTTGGCTAGTGCGTGAATCCGTGTTTATGGTGGTGGTTTGTTTCATTTAACACTACATTTTTATTATTTCCTACTTATTTCACTATCGGTGCGTGGATTATGGCTAGATAGTCCCTTATGGAGTGGGTAGGGATAGCATAGCTTTGAAGGAATTAATAGGATCCACAGCTACATAGTTACGTGAGTCTGGATTTTTCCCCTCTGAAAAAATTACAAACAAACTTTGCGTGGTAAAAGGTTTAGGAAAACATTAACACGTTTCAATCCAGATATAGAATATATCAATAACACCACCGCAAATCTCTTGAGTTTACCCTCTAATTAACGTAAAATACTTTTCACTCGAGCATTTTTTTCAGTAAATGCTCCCTTCACCAATTTATAAAGTCTTATTCAGCAAACATTTGCATATTTAAGTTCGGTTTCATACTACAAATAATTGAACATTACTATAAATTGCCGTGCAGTCAGTGTAAATCTGCACGCTAAGATTTTTACAAAAAATTGTTTGTCGCACTACAATTAAGTTTGGGAACCACGTGCTTAGCGTGTTCGTCCAGATACCTGGCAGCACCTTGAACTTTAAAAAAATATGTGAAGATTTCACCAATAAGCAATAAACAAACATTCCCCACGTGCATAAAGAACCAATCTATTATTGGGAAGAGAGGCGACGTCATTGATCCATAAAATGCCCTGTCAGCGGTTCGAACCCAAACAATGCTTAAATTTCGAATAAAAATCATCAGTAATGGCGACCAAAAATTTCCGTATTATTCCGAAGTATCATCGTTCTGTTAATGGCCTTGTCAAAGAGGATGTAAAAGTGGGCGGAGATTTAAAACACTTTCTATTGGAAAATGCAGCGCAAAGACGCAGGACAATGCGCAGAAATACTCCAAAATAGGACGCACAAGAGTAGTGCAGGCAGTTTTTTTAGTAGAACTGTTGCACCTTCGAAGTGTTTTGCCATTGAAACGTAGCCTTTTGTTCGCCTTCTCTATAATATTTTCTACGCGTTCTTTCCAATTTAAGTTGTACGTAATTATTATCTCTATGTACTTAGTTGAATTGAGGGCCTGTAGATTTGATATCTATCGTGTAACTGAACTTTAACGGATTTCTTTTAGTTGTCACGTGGATGACTTCATAATTATCTTTATTAAGGGTCAATTGCCAATTTTCGCTCCATGCAGATATCTAAATAATTTTGCAGCTCCTTTTCATCTTCTGGTGATTCTACTAACCGATAAACGGCATCATCCTCAGCAGCAAACAACAAAGAGAGCTACTCAGAGTATTTCTAAATCGTTTTTAAAAATAAGGACCGCCGGCCGCGGTGGCCGAGGTGACTGAGGCGCTCCAGTCACGGTCAGCACGGCCACTACGGTCGGGGGTTCGAATCCCCCCTCGGGCATGGATATTTGTGCCGTCCTAGTTTGTAAGTAGTTCATAAGTAGTTTGTAAGTTTAGGGACTGATGACCCCGTAGTTAAGTCCCATAAGCTTAACAAACATTTCAATTTCAAAAATAAGGACCAGTAGTGGTCCTATAACATTTCCCTGACGAACGCCAGATATCACTTACTTTCTGTTCGTTGACTTACCGTCAGTTACAACGAACTGGATCCTTTCTGACAGAAAATCACGAATCCAATCGCACAACTATGACGATATACCATAAGCACGCAATTTGATTAGAAGTCGATTAAAAATACATTGTCAAGATCCTTCCGGAAACCTAAAAATACGGAGTTTATTTGACATCCCTTGTCGATAGCACTCGTCACATCATGTGAGTAAAGATCTAGCTACGTTTCACAAGAACGATACTTTCTGAAACCGTGCTGACCTTGTGTCAATAGATCGAGGCAGTTCATAATATTTGAGGAAAGTATATGTTCTAAAATCCTGCTGCAAACCGACGTCAATGATATAGGCCTGTAATTTTGAGGATCACTGTTATTGTCTTTCCTAAATACCGCAGTGACCTGTGCAACTTTCCAGTCTGTGGGTAGGGAATGTTCGCTGAGCGAGCGATTGTTCATGATAGCTAGGTATGGGGCTACTGCTTCAGCATACTTTGACAGGAAACTAATTGATATACAGTCGGGACCGGGAGGCTTTTCTTCTGTGAAGTTATTTAAGTTGCTTTAATGCTCAATGGATATATGCTTCTAATTTGCACATTTTGGTAGCTACTCTCGATACGAATTCTATGCTTCTTTTTCTTTGGTGAAGGAATTTCGGAAAGCTGTGTTAAGCAATTCTGCTCTTGTAAAACTGCTATCAGTAGCATCACTATTTCTATCTTGTAACGAAGGTATTGATTTTGTTTGCCGCCTGTGTACTTTATATACGACTACAATTTCTTAGGATTCTCAAGCAAATTAAGTGACAGTGTTTCCTTGTGGAAATATTATAAGTTTCTCGCATTGAAGACTGAACTAAATTTCTACTTTCTGTAAAATATTTTCAGTCTTGGGGCTTTTGTGTGCTTTTAAATTTGGCATGCTTTTTTCCTTGGTTTTTAAAGAGTGATCTAACCTATTTTGTATACCACAGCGGGTCATTCCCCTCTTTTGTTAATTTGTCTGGTGCGAATCTGTCAATGGTTGTCGATAATGTTTCTTTGAATGTAAGCCACATCGTATCTACTCATATTGTTAGTTTCGAAAGACTGAAGATTCTCACTCAGGAAAGCTTTAAGGGAATTTTTAGATGCTTTTTACAATAAATATACTTTTCTTTTAATTTTGGTGGCTTTGGAAAGTCCGATATTCAGTCTCGCTGCGACAAATTTGTGTTCGCTATCCCTGTGTCTGTTTTGATGCTCTTTATTAGCTCTGGATTGTTGCTAGGAGGTCAACTATTTTCTCGCAATCATTCATTATTCTAGTGAGCTACTGAACTAATTGCTCGAGATAATTTTCGGAGAATGTGTTCAGTGCAATTTCGAACGATGTTTTATGCTTGTCTTCAGTTTTCAACATGTATTTTTACCAACATATCAATGGTAGGTTAAAGATAGGACGAAGACAGATCTAAAAACTATTGGTCTAACAATTGTAAAATGTCATAGCTGTGTAGGGAAAGTACCAGAGCTCCAATTGTTAACAAAATGTACTGAATCTCAAATTATTGTAGGTACCGATAGCTGTGTGAAGTCGAAGATCAGCTGAAATTTTTGCAAAGGGCAAAATGGTGTTCAGAAAATACAGATTGAATAACATCTACCTGGGATACTCTGCAAATCACATTTAAATGCCTGGCAGAGGGTTCATCGAACCACGGTTATACTATTTATCTCCCATTCCATTCTGCAATAGCGCGTTGGAAGAAAGAACACCTGAATCTCTCTGTTCGAGCTCTGATTTCTCGTATTTTATTCTGATGATCATTTCTACCTATGAAAGTGGAAGTCAACAATATATTTTCGCATTCGGAGGAGAATGTTGGCAATTGTAGTTTCGTAAGTAGCCCACGCCGCAGCGATAAGCGCCGTTGTTGTATCATTTCCGTAACGCTGTCTCCCCTGTATCGTGACAATACGAAACGAGCTGCCCTTTTTTGGACTCTTTCGATGTCCTCCGTCAAACCCACCTGATAAGGATCCCACCCTGGGCAGCAATACTTCAAATTGGTGGTGGCGTATTTATTGCTATCACAGGTGGTTTATCGCAGAGAGATATTGAAGTAGATTGCTCCTGTTTCCGATGCCGTCTAACTTAAATAAAGCGTCTATTCCACGCCTCACAGTTCCCACCACCCGTGTAGCCGCTTCCTACGTGTATTGGACTCCTGACCTATACAGCGGAACCCTGAACCCCACTATCCGCTAGTCGAGAAATCTACAGCCTACACGATCACAGCGTCTGCTCGGCTACACTTTCTTAAACGCAAATCTGAATGTAATATGCACGATAGCACAGGATAAATTGACAATCTGAAATGAAAAAGCAAAGACAAAAATCAAATTACTGTATGTCGCTTCTAATCAACAGCCGGTTTCACTTAAGAAATATGAAGGCAGCGTTTGGTGTGACTCAGCCAGCAGCTAAACAGACACTGCATTAGAAAGGAATCTGCAAAGAATACTTTGGTAAGAAAAATACTGCAATCGGCGGACAAAAGAATGAAGTTCAAAAATAGAGGAAGAAGGAATTACAGTAATATTAATTAGGGAATGCGTCAATATAAGTCACTTAAATTAATAGCAGGTGCAGTGTAGATAAGGCGAAATTTCTGTAGGAAAAATGTGACGAATTCGCAAACTATCGTCGTATTAAATCACTCAACATACAGAAAAGTGAAAACAACCTTCAGTGAAATCAAAAGCCATAGTGGCAACTTTCACATTGTAACGGGAAAAGCAGTGAGAATGGATCGGTAGCAAGTCTTGTATGAGGGGAAGGTCTTGTAATATAGCATGATAGAAAAATAATTTTGAGCCTATTTGAAGACAATATATATTATTAGTGTCGCGTCGATTAAATTTAGGTGCAACAATGCCGAGCGATATGAAATGGAACGAGCATGTAAGGACAGTCATTTGGAAAGATGCAGTTCGCTTCTGGGGGGAACATTGAGGTGGCATTGTTTACACGCACTGTCTCGACGCGACGAATGGAGTATACGTACCTCTGTGTCCATGGTTTAGAACATGTATGGGGTCTTGAACTCCGTACCTCCTCTTATTAAATGAACGTCTAATGCTCTGAAACTTTAATAAGGATATAATATCTTCAAATCAAAAGAAAGCAATTGCAGAAAAGTGTGAAAATTACAGATCAATCAGTTTAATAATTCCAAAATAGTAACAGGAACTATTTACAGACGAATGAAAAAACTAGTAGAATCCGACCTTGTGAAAGATCAGTTATGGTTTAGGAGAAATGTATCGTAGAAAATAGGTTAAGGAAAGGCATAAAGCTTTTACAATTTTAACTGGAACTAAAAGCTGTACAAAAACCAGGCAGCAGTTACGAGAGTCGAAGGGAATGAAAGGAACACAATGGTGGGGAAGGGAGTAAACAATGTTGTAGTCTTTCCCCAATGTTATTAAATCTGTACATTGAGCAAACTGTAAAGGAATACACGAAGAAATTTATGGAAGAAATTAACATTTATTGAATGGAAATAAAAATATTGCGGTTTGCCGCTGACATGTTGATTTTGTCAGAGTCAGTAGAGGTTCTGGAACAGAATGGACAGTGTCTTGAAAGGAGGTTATAAGAGGAACAAAACTGGAGGTCAACAAGGATAATGGAATGTAATATAAGAAAATAAGACTTTGCCGAAAGAATTAGACAAGGTAATGAAACTATGAAAGTAGTACATGAGATCTGTTATTTGGTTAACAAAATAAGTCCTGATACCGAAACTAAATAAGATATAATATGCAGAATGGTTATGGAAAGGAAAGAATTTCTGAAAAAACGAAATTTGCTGACATCCAATATTAATTTAATTATTAGGAAGACCTTTCTGAAATTGCACTGTACGGGAGTAAAACGACGACAATGGGAAAGTCAGACACAAACATCATAGAAGCATTTCAAATGTGGTGCTACAGATGAATACTGAAGAGCAGATGGGTATAATGCATAACTAATGAGTCAGTGCTGATCGGAATTCAGGAGAAAATAAATTTATGACACATTTTGAATAAGAAAAGGGATCTGTTGGTAGGATGCATTCTGAGACATCAAAGAAACGACAATTTAGTTTTGGTTGGAAGTGTGTGGGATAAAATTCGTAGTGGGAGACAAATACAATAAGCAGACTCAAAAGAATGTAGTTTGCCGATATTATTCAGAGATGAATGGGACAGAGTAACTTGGAGGGCTACATCACAGTAGTCTCAGTACTGAAGATCACGACTCAAACAACATTTTGGCATTATTTAGACCTTGATTCGAAATGATCAGGCCTTGCAGGACTTCCACATCCCGAAACTCTTGAGATTTGGAGGGCTAGAGTGGTTGCGACCCCAACGCCGTAGCAGTCGGCAGCTGCTCTGGATATGACGAATACGCCGTTTTTGTGCTGCGATAGAGCATTTTTCATTGATTTTTAGGTAATATTCAGAAGTAATAACATGACTGTATTCATTAGTGACTTTATACAGTCCTGGAAAATGAAAAAGAACACCATAAATTCGTCGAGCCAGCAGAGGGAAATTTTATTAACATATTCTTGAGGATGTATACAACACACGATCACTCAAACACAGCTATACGTATGAGAGTACAATCACCAGAACGAGCGAAACGTCGACGCTAGTACCGTATACCGTATATACCCCTCCTTTTGCATCAATGCAAGCTGCACTTCTCTCATGGAGACGATTGTAGAAGTGTCGAATGTAATCTTGCTGAATGGACTGCCGTGAAATTTCCATCTGGTTGCTTAGTTGAGCCAGATGTAGTACCGGCCGTTCAGACCACGCAAGATGACGATTCATGCGGCCCAAATGTGCTGCATGAGGGAAAGATCTAGGGATCGTGCTGGTCAGGGTAGTTGACATACACCTTGAAGATGACGTTGGATGGTTCGGGATACATGTGAATGTACATTGTGCTTTTGGAAAAGCTATTGCTTTTTTGGTTCCTAAACGGTAGCAAGATGACTTGAATGATGATTTCAGTGTATTCAATGTACCTTGATTATTCACTGTTCCCCGAACGATCATCAGAGAAGAACGGTCAGTGTAGGATATGGCTCCCCACATTATGATGGCCGGTGTGTGCCCCATTTTTCTCTAACGTATACATTACAGATTTTCGTGACCCCTGCAAGACGCCACTCATACATAGACCATAATTGGCACCTTGACAGAAGCAACTCTCGTCATTGAAGACGACCCGTCTCCGTTCATCCTTCGATATGTGCCTGTCGTGAGACCACTGGAGGCGGGCTGAACGATGATGGGGCGTGAGTGGAAGACGCCCTACATATACATGGGATACTCTTCAAATCCCATTTAAGTGCCTGGCAGAGGATTCGTCGAACCACATTTATACTATTTATATCCCATTCCATTCCCGAATAGCGCGCGGGAAAAAACCTCACCTGAGTCTCTCTGTTCGAGCTCTGATTTCTCCTATTTTATTCTGATGATCAATTCAACCTATGTAAGTGGGGGTCATCAATATATTTTCGCGTTCGGAGGAGAATGTTGGCGACTGGAATTTCTTAAGTAGCCCACAAAGCAGTGAGTTGCGCCGTTGTTGTAATGATTCCCAACCCAGATCTTGTATCATTTCCGTAACGCTGTCTCCCCTGTATCGTGACAATACGAAACGAGCTGCACTTCTTTGGACTCTATCGATGTCCTTCATCAAACCCACACTGAGCAGCAATACTCCAAAAAAGGACGGACAAGCGTCGTGTATGCAGTTTTGTTGCATCTTTTAAGGGTTCTGCCAATAAAACGCAGTCTCTGGTTCGCCTTTTCCCACGACATTATCTACGTGTTCTTTCCAATTTAAGTCTGAAGTAATAGTAATTCCTAGGTATTTTGTGGAGTTTACGGCCTTCACTTTCCATTGATTTATCTTGTAAACCAAATTTAAAGGATTTATTTTCGTACTCATATGGACGACTTCACACTTCTCATTATTTAGAGTCAATTGCCATAGTGATATCTTATTCACATCTTTCTGCAGTGGACTTTGATCTTCAGATGATTTTGCTAGACGGCTTCATCTGCCTACAACCTAAGAGAGCTACTTAGATTTTCCCCTAAATCGTTTATGTAAATAAGTAACAGCAGAGGACCAATAACACTACCCTGTGGAACGCCCGATATCACCTCTGTTTTAGTCTCTGCCTTACCATCGATTACTACGAACTGTAACCTCTTTGACAGTAAATACCGTATCCAATCGCAAATTTGAGGCGATATACCGTAACCACGCAAATTGATTAAAAGCCGTTTGTGATGTAGGGTGTCAAAAGCCTTCTGGAAATCAAAAAATACGGAACCGATTTGCGAAACCTTATCGATAGCACCCATCACTTCGTTTGAGTAAAGAGCTAGTTGTGTTTCGCATGAACGATATTTTCTAAATCCGTGTTGACCTTGTGTCAATAGTTAATACTGATCGAGATAATTCATATTTGCATACAGGATATGTTCTAAAACCCTGCTGCAAGTTGACGTCAATGAAATAGGCCTGTAGTTTAGTGGGTTACTCCTACTACCTTTCTTTAATATAGGTGTGAACTGTGCAACTTTCCAATCGTTTGGTACAGATCCTTCTTTGAGAGAGCGGTTGTATATAGCTATTAAGTAAGGAGCTATCGCTTCAGCATAATCAGATAGAAATCTAATGGGTACACAGTCCGGACCAGAAGACTTGTTCTTGTTAAGTGCACTAACAGCACGCATATTCATGCAGCATGGTGTGGGGAGCCATATCCTTCCCTGCCACTCTTCTCTGTTCCTCGTCGAGGGAATATTGAACAGTCCATGGCGAATAAAACGCAGTCTCTGGTTCGCCTTTTCCATGACATTATCTACGTGTTCTTTCCATTTTAAGTCTGTAGTAATAATAATTCCTAGATATTTTGTGGAGTTTACGGCCTTCATGTTTGATTGATTTATCTTGTAAACAAAGTTTGACGGATTTCTTTTCGTACTCATGTGGACGACTTCATACTTCTCATTATTTAGAGTTGTCAATTTTTACACCATAGTTATATCTTATTTAGATTGTTCTGCAGTTGCTTTTGATCTTCAGATGATTTTACTAGACGGTAAATGACGCCGTCATCTGCAAACAACCGAAGAGAACTACTTAGATTTTCTTCCAAATCGTTTATGTAAATAAGGAACAGCAGAGAACCAATAACACTACCCTGTGGAACGCCCGATATCACCTCTGTTTTAGTCGATGTCTTACCATCGATCACTACAAACTGTGTCCTTTCTGACAGGAAATCCCCTATCCAGTTGCAAATTTGGGGCGATATACCATAATCACGTAATTTGATTAAAAGCCGTTTGTGAGGTACGGTATCAAATAGTATCAATAGTCTCCATAGAAAAATTGCAGCTTGCATTGCTATGAAAGGAGGGTATACGTGGTAATAGCGTCGCCACTGTGCACGCTCTGATGACTGTAATGACGTGCATATGACTCTATCTGTGTGATAGTGTGTTGTATACATCCTAAACAATGTGTCCATGAAATTTGCCTCTGTTCGATCAACGAATTATTGGTGTTAAGTTTTCAGGAGTCTATATCTCCCCGTTGGATTTAACGCCTAGTCTGAATATTCCTCGACCGGGTAGTGCAGTCTTGTGCCCGCAGCGAGCAGGCGCAGCCGTGCTTGGGTAGCGCATCGTCAGCGCGTGCGGCCCGGACTGGCAGAATTTCTCGCTCTCGCCCGTATCGACCGCTACACAGCTGATTGAACCTGCTAACCGAGAAACATCTCTCCCGTCGCTTCTTTCCGACGCCAGCGCAAGATCAGCCCGCGTTCTTGCTGGCGTGGAAACCTCGCGACTAGAAGACGGCTTAGCTGATACCAGTTCGTCACAAGGTGAACAGGCTTAGGCAGCGGCCTGGAAGTAGTAATGAATACTAAAGCGATATAAAAGGTACAAAATTTATGGAAATGTAATTTCCATTTTTTATTTTTCTTTCTTTTTCTTTCCCAAAACATTAACTTGTCCCACGTATTTATGAAAATTTTAACCCTTTAATGCATGACTTCTTATTTGCAGCTATAAAATATATTACGATTAATGTATAGTGCGTATATAGTGAGAAAAATATAGAAAAAAATCTTTAAAACTATTATGCAGTATTAGCAAGAAACGTTCATTGATGTTCAGCTTTATAGTGCTTCCCTCTCATTAGGAATATTTGCTCCAAAGGAAAAGGTACTCTAGTAAGTACCAGGAGAGCTTGTGGCAAAAATTGGGGCCTGAGCCCCAAGGGTATGCACTGGATATACACCACGGTGATTAGACACAGGATCACCTATGGAGCGGTCGTGTGGTGGAAGAAGGTAGAACAGCAGGTTGCTGGTAAGGATCTTGGTAAGGTGCAGAGATTAGCCTTCTTTGCCATAACAGCGGGAATTAGCAGCACACCAACTGCTGGGATGAAAACCATGCTGGATATGCCCCCATTACACCTTTGGGTCAAGATGGAGGCAGCGGCTGGTGCATAAAGTCTCAAAACTGGCAACAACTGGAACTCTTTGGGATATCCAGAATCACATACTAAAATAGTGACTGAGGTAAATACAGGAAAGGTTGGGGAAATGCCAGCCGACTATATTATAACCCCATACTGCTTCAACAAGCCTGTCTATTCAGACAGCTAGGCAGCCCTGAGATCACTGGCAGCTCCTGCAACAAGGTCTAAAATTGTTGCAGAATGTCACAGGGGAAAGCAATAGGGTAAACCTATTGTGGATCCCTGGCCACTCGGGGATCAGTGGCAACGAACATGCCGACAGATTAGCCACGATGGGGGCAGAGACTCCATTTATTGGACCGGAACCTGTCCTGACTATCACAAAGGCAATGATCAAATTGGAGCTACGTAACTGGCTCAGAAGACAGCACGTAGAATATTGGACCAAAGTCCATCAACAAAAACATGGCAAGGTAATGATGCCAAAGCCATGTTTTAAAAGAAGCTCTGCAATCCTGGGTCTGAACAAGAGAGAGATTAGACTCATGGTTGGATTGCTGACAGGCCATGGGAATTTCAAAAAAAAAAAAAAAAAAAAAAAAAAAAACCTACAAACAATGGGAATAACAGAAAAGGACCCTAATATAGGATCTGTGATGACGGTGATGAAACTGAATGACATCTAATCTTCGAATGCATTGCATTGGAGAGTAAAAGGCACAGAACATTTGGGACAACCAGAACGTAAGAAATTGTGTCTAATAAAGAACTGGTAAAGGGACTCCTTGCATTGTTCAAGGGCATTGGTTGGCTTTACTAGATTTACAGAGAGCGATAACGCACAATAAACTTAATTTCGGTGCCGGCAGTGGCGGGTTGGACCAAGACTGTTTTGGCTTCCCTGAAAAAATCAAATCAAATCAATAGTGCTTCCGTGATGTACCCAATGTAGTAAATGTCACTATCGTTCCTCTCATCTTTCCAGAAAGTAACTCAATAAGCAACAGCAGTATCTACTTTTACGTGGCAAAGAAGAAATACAAAAGTAAACAAACGTGCGTTAGGAATAACTCAATGCAGCTAACTGTCGAACTGATTCAGTAGCGCTCTGCTATATATAATATCTAGCACGAGAACGCATTTTAACGCTGTATATACAAGCAGCTACAAATGAATTTGTGGTAAAATTTGGATCAGTTTGAGAGACAATGGGAAAAATAAGGTATGTAGCTGATCAGCTACACTATGCATTAAAGGGTTTTAAAAAATCCTTACATGACCAACGAGCAATGCGTTCTTTTAGGTTCTCGATTGCTCATTCACACACATCTTGCGGGGTGGCGTTAATAATCTTTTTAAATTCATCCTTCAAGTTTATCTAACTTTTTTTCACGTACAGTTATGTTTCACAAACACCTACAAAGAAAAAAAGAAGTCACAAGGACTAATATCGCATAATCTGGCATACAATTCCTGGTTGCCTCGCAACGAGATAATTTCTTGGAGACACTTTTCATTCAGCTGAGCAATCGTTTCACGGGATGATGTGACACGTTGCACCATCTTGTTAAATCCCAAAATCTTTATGTTCATGAATAAAAGGGAACAACGAATTACAAAGCATATTTCGCTAACGATCTCCATTCACAGTGGCGGCAGCTCCTTCATCAATTTCATAAAAGTACGGGGCCGATCACTCCTGCCCAGACCCCATAACATGCAGTCGTGCGTTGTGTATGCGTCTCATCTTCCACAGTCACTCGCAGATTTCCGCTACCCCAAATTGCCCCAATGTTTTAGTGTCGTATTCACTGAGATAGTGGTGCGCTTCATCTGAGAAAATTATAATTTTTGCAAAGTTCTTGAACAGACCAATGCCTCTTTCCACAAACTGAACTCTTGTGCAAACAACATGTTGTACTCGTGCATTTTAGACCTTTTTGTGACAAACGAAGTGCTTGAGCTCGTCGCCCAACCGATTTTCTGTAGCATACGGTCACATTATCGCGCACTACAGCACTATTTACATAGTCGTCTTGTTTCGTTAACGTTTGAAACATAATAATCGATTTCCAACATCCCGATCAAATTCCGAACTGATGAATTGGGTGTAGCAGCATTACTTCCGAGTGTCATACGCAATTCACGAACTGTTTCATTAGGGACTTTCGCCGTTTTTGTAATTACTTTTTATTACTTTGCTCTATGACGAAAAAAATTCAAACAACAACGTTCACCACGTAAAAGCAAGTCGGCAAGTTTGTATAGTTTATGGGACTTAACTACGGGGTCATCAGTCCCTACATTTACATACTACTTATGAACTAGCTAATCCTAAGGACGCCACAAATATCCATGTCCGAGGGGGGATCCGAACCCCGGACCGTAGTGGCCGTGGAGACCGTGACTGGAGCGCCTCAGTCCCCTTGGCCACCGCGGCCGGCCATGTAAAAGCTATACTGCTACTAATGGGGAGGATATCAGATGAAAAGGCACGATAAACTACGGCTGCCAACCATCAGATGACAAAATGGCACAAAACCGAAATTCGACCTTTCTTCCCGGACACCCTCTACAATTAAGCGTTACCTTGTATTGCGTAAGAATCTGAAACAGCAATATTTTAGAAACGTGAAAACACTCATCCATATATGTATGCATTTACCCTATAACTACCTGTTCGCGGACGCATTGTTAACGCTTCTTACATATTAAATGGCCGCGGTGGAGTGACCGATCGCTCTGGGGCGACTTGCTGCGGAACGCATGGTTCGTCGCCGTCGGAGGTGGGCCTGGGGCATGATTGTATGTGTTGTCCTTAAATTAGTTTAAAGTTGAAGCAGTTTGTAAGTCACAAGCGTGCGCACAATCGAGGGAAACAGTCACTTGCGAGCGAGCGGTCTAACTTAACGATGCCACTCTGTTTTCGAAACAGGAACAACGGAGTTGGATGAAGATTAAATGTGCCAGAGGTCGTACAACACGACAGTGTCATCAAACCCTTAAAGAGCCGTCAAAGGCCCAGTATGGTGAAACTTGTGGTAATTTCACCTGTGGCTAGGTTTGCGAAAGAAACGGCATACTTTCTGCGCAAACCACCCATCATTTTGCACGACAATGCGCAGGTGCATACAGCGCAAGCTGTGACTGCTCTGTTCGAACGATGGGACTGGGAAGTTCTGTACCATCCACCATACTCCCTGGATTGAAGTCCTTGTAACTTTGATTTGATTCGGAAGATGAAGGAACCACTTCGTGGCATTCGATTCAGAACTGTTCCACAGATTCGACAGGCAGTAGGATGCTCCATTCGCACCATCAACAGAACAGGCTCTGCCAACGATATACTACGTCTTCCACATAGTTTGCCATTGGTTCTGCACAACGCTGGTGACTACTTTGAAGGACAGTAACAGGTACATGCATGTAACGCTTTTGTATGGTTTGTGAGCCAATAGTTACCACTATGTAAGTTCAAACCCTTGTACATGTATTGTATACATTTATATAAATTTTGTTACAAAAAATCGTAAAATTTACTTGTATATAGGTTATTACCAACTGTTAGAGAATATGTACAAACAACCATTCAAGTACGAGATTACAACGTTGAGTCAAAATTTCAAAGCAATCGGTCAAGAACATTAGCAAATTAACTGTTTTGAACAAACGGACTTTCACATTTCATTCATATAGATCATTGATTCAATGTTCCTCAAGAGTTGGAATATGAGGTGGCAGAGCGCATTGATCTCATAGTTTGAGTCACATGTATCAGCCATTAGCATCAGGGTGCGACTTTCCTATCAGTACTCACCAATTAGAATTAGGCAATACATAACTCATGCCTATCTCTTCAAATCACAAGTTCTTGCCACAAAATGAAATGAGCACAAGGGGAACTGTAGAAGGGCAGAGATTGGCAGATCAGCTATTGCTGAACATGTTTTTCAACCAGGGAACCACCTTATTCAGTTTGATAAGACAGGTTTTAGTAGCCACAAATGGATACCACGAAAGACTGTACAGAGAGGCTATAGAAATTGTAAAACATCCCAACAACTTCAATAGGATGGAGGGGGGCGTGAAACTAAATGAAATCTGGATTACGGTTTTGAAGAAGAAATGTAACAGTCTTCCACCATGGGACGATATTAACTGACGGCGGCAATCGGCAACGACGAATTGCACGCGCATGTCAAAAACACCTGACGTCACACTTCGGCGCGCGAGCCCTCGTAAACGGAATTTGGCTTCAGTCAGTCAGGATGTGCATCGGACATTCAAAAGTGCCACGATCCGCCTTGAAAATATCATCCGCAGTCGGGGACGAAACGTTGGGTTTCCATAATAAATCCACAGCATGAATTTACAAATTTAACACTACACTAGAAAGGAAGTATATTTTCTACAAGACAGATGGGTAGAATCAATGTACCTCAAGACCATTAGATACAGAATATTATCCTAGTTCGACATTTTTTTCAAAACAAAGCAATCTGTGTATTTACTGGGGAAACATACACATGATTAAATATCTGTTGCTGGTACTGAATGGGAATCCCAAGTCGTAATCAACAGTACCATACCGGTCATAACGGATATCGGAACGGGGATAGGATAGTTATTTCTTTATAGTAGATGTCGTACAGTTCTCTGAACCCTGAATCCGAAGTAAAAATCGAAGGGTGTCATACATTTGGCAGCTGTTTCTCTTATTCTTCTGCAAGGAACACCTGAAATCGTCTGCAGTGAAATTAACATATTTTTTGTAAAGAGTAACAAAAATGCCGGCCGCGGTGGCCGAGGGGACTGACGCGCTCCAGTCACGGTCCGCACGGCCACTACGGTCGGGGGTTAGAATCCACCCTCGGGCATGGATATTTGTGCCGTCCTTAGTCATAGGTAGTTCATAAGTAGTTTGTAAGCTTAGGGACTGATGACCCTGTAGTTAAGTCCCATAAGTTCTACAAACATTTGATTTTGAGTAACAAAAATTGTAGTAGGGTCGAACGGTTATAGAACAGTTTGTTTATGCTGTGGAGAGAAAAAAAAATATTTTACTTGGCGCTATTTTATTATCAACTGAATGATCAAAATCATTTGTGAGCAGTAATACTTCTTTTCGTGGCTATTCTACACTAATGAACCAAAATAGTAACATTAAGAAGACAAATTACGTCGTAAAAACGGATTAATTGCGAATCCGGGACCAGAAAAACGTTCGAATTGCCTTCGTAACACAAATATTTAATATTGAAAACAACTTATGTACACACACGTCGGTAATTAACAACAGGGAGCAATCGTAAACAGTAGTCTGTTAACAGTTTGGAGTGTGTGAGATGGCGGCAAGTGTAGGCCACCGGTTTACAAACTATGGACATCTCCAAATCTTATTTCTACCTATTAAGCGTTTCCCAGAGTCCAAACTTTCCTCGTATTACCACAGTCTAACATATACAGTCACGACACTTCCACAGATTTTTGTTATACACTGTGACAGTAGCGCTCCAAGCGGCCGGAAAGCCCATTTCTGAAGACGATATTGCACGAGTGTAAATATTGATTGTAACATTCTTTTTACATTAGGAAACGTATGTAATATCTTAAACAGGTAATAAGTTAAAAACAGCTCTACATTTGTCTTAACTAAGTTTCCTAATGTCCCTGGCAAGGTACTAAACGGTACACTACAGGATAGTTTATTTCCCGCTATCTTGTAACCTACAGGCTTCTGCTAAATAATTTCATTTTCTATTAAAAATAAAAAATGGCTAAGAAACACCAGAAGACCTTTCCTTTGGCAGAAAGACGTCGCTTTTCTACTAACGAACGTTAAGGTTTCTTCACTATAATTCCAGTCGAATCAGTGAGTTTGAACGTAGCACACGTATATAGAATACAATAACTACAATATGTAATGTACCAAATCAGCTACAACAGTTGTTGCTGAAGTAAACACGTCAAAAACGTGGCAATAAAAACGCAAAATCTATGAAATTGTTTTCCAACAGAGACGAAGGCAATTCCACAATTGTTGCTACAGCTGAATCACATATGGCAATAATCATCAAAACTTTGTCTTTTTAAGCTTAAGTAATTACACTGAACATAACACGCACATTTAAGGAAGACGTATGAGGTGTAAAACTGTGCGTATCATTAGTCTCCACACCGAATTTATACACGTAAAAAAACTGCTTGTCATAGAAAGAAACGACCATAATAGAATGTAAACGAAGGCTTCCGCGGCCGTTGTCATTGTTAATAAAACTCTTCTGGGTATTGGACCGCATCGTCAATATATCAAATATTTCACCAACGTTTCGGCCGCTATTGCAAGCGGCCATCTTCTGGGTGTTATGTTTACTGCTGGATAAGGGAAAGATGGCCGCTTGCAATAGCGGCCGAAACGTTGGTGAAATATTTGATATATTGACGATGCGGTGCAATACCCAGAAGAGTTTTATTAACCATAATAGAAATTTATTATTCTCTTACGTTTATAGTCTACTTACTTTCACCGAAATAAGATTGAAATGCACACATATTCGTATGTATTTGTTCAAGACGAAGTTGTTGTTTATACCACTGAATCAGTAAAATTCACTGGTTTTTTTTTTCATTAATTTTCGTATCAATTTACGTCTCTTGATATTTTACTAATGTCTGTAACGCAAAAATTGTACTAACTATTTCGTTAAGTACGTACACAAGTAATTATAAACAAACATGACAGCTTTGGTGGCTTTCCCACCGCTAGGAGCGCTAGTGTCGTTGTAGCTGTCAGTTGGTAACAAATTTTACAGCAGTGAGTGTCGTAACTGTTTATGTTAGACTGTGGTATTAGCCTGTCCTATAGTGATGAGCGATGCTATCTTTGGAAATTATCGTTCCGTACGATAAAGGTTAACAACATTAAACTACAACGGATAAAAAAAACTTCACCGCTACGACAAAATTCACCTGCGGTTACCTCAGTTGTTAAATTTAGAAGACGGCATATAGAAGCCGCGCACTCAGATCGCGCGGCCATCCCTGCGCAACTACTTTACATTTGTATAGGATAAAATATCAGTAAATATCGCAAAAAATGTTCTTTTTCCAACTGGTTTTAAGAAAACCCTATGTAACGGTGATCCTCAGAAATTTATGGCCCATCTGGCTGGTAGAGCCAAGCAGCCGAAACGGCAGTCAGTTGGGCCATAAATTTCTGAGGATGACCTTTACATTGGTCGCAACCGGTACCATAAAGAATATTTCTTGCACGCTTGACGGTTATTTTATCCAATACAATTCATCGCACATCGCTGCTCCTCTGAAAGACAGTATTGTGCAAATTCGTGTTCTTAGAGTTCTTGAATCATTTTTTTTTCTTCGTAAGCCATAAAATTAAATTTAATTACATTGCATGTGGTTACTGATAGTTATTTCTTCACGAACTACAATAACGCACACGAGTTCTATTTACTCGGAGAATATTTATGGAAAATAACATCATCTTTCAAGGTATTTCCTCACTACTAACCTTTCAAGCGCCACAACCAGCGATCATCAAATCATACTACGTACAATATCATCGGCGGATGTGAGTGGGAGTGAATTTCGGATAATCGACTTAACGCCCTGCACACACGAACACAAAGATTGAAGTGCGGTTTATGCGTACGCGACTGGCGCCTGACTCTTAGACGTTGGCAGCGGACAATTAATGATGGGAGTTGAAGCCAGCCAGTCAGAAGTCGCGTTCGGCCTGCGAATAAGATTGCGTGTTTGATGTTAAGTAAGTTTTGTGCCAGTTTTAAAATATATTCTTGCTTTTGTCTGCAGCGTATTTGGCAATGTAATTGATATTTCATCTATAATCCGAAGTAACTTTGTTTTACCGGTTTTTACAATATATATGGAAGGTGCGATTGGGACGGAGTGACATAGCGAACATCCGAGCATTGACATGTTGTATTTACGACGGTAGTTAATTCCCTCACCGGACAAGGCTACATCAACAACCTGTCAACCGTAGAACAGGAATGGCTTTCATTATTTATTTCATGGTGAACAGAAAAAACCATTGACAGACAACAAGGAAGATGAAACTTCCTGGCAGATTAAAATTGTGTGCCGGAACCGTGACTCGAACCTGGGACCTTTGCCTTTCGCGGGCAAGCGCTCTACGGACTGAGCTATCCCGACACGACTCACGATGCCACCTCACAACTTTACTTCCGCCAGTACCTCGCCTCCTACTTTCCAAACTTCACAGAAGCCCTCCTGCGTACCTTGCAAGACTAGCACTCTTGGAAGAAAAGATATGGTGGAGACGTGGCTTAGCCACAGCCTAAGGGATGTTTCCAGAATGAAACTTTCACTCTGCAGCAGAGTGTGCGCGGATATGAAACTTCCTGGCAGACTATAATTGTGTGCCGGAAGCGGGACGCGAACCTAGGACCTTTGCCTTTCGCAGGCAAGCGCTCTACCGACAGAGCTATCCAGACACGAAAGGCAAAGGTCCCAGGTTTGAGTCCCGCTTCCGGCACACAATTTTAATCTGTCAGGAAGTTTCATATCAGCGCACACTCCGCTGCAGAGTGAAAGTTTCATTCTGGAAACAAGGAAGATGGTCTTTCATGTCCACTGTCCTGTTCGCCTACTACAGCGGCAACACTCACGACAGGTTGGCGTCGCGGGTTGCCGGGCAGCTAGGCGAACTCTCCGCGGGAAAACACGAGTTCGCAGGCGGCGCTAGCCGCAATCCCAGGGGCGCAGGTTTTCCGTTACATAGGGTTTTCTTAAAAACAGTTGGAGAAAGAAAATTTTAGTAATTTGGAAGAAGCCGTGTACGTCGAAGGGAACGACACTGCGATCGATATATATCCAACGTTCGATTCTTGCTCCACATTCGATATGACAAACGCGAAGCAGTCGACTTAAATTGTATTTTTGATTGCGTTGAATTTGTGACATTTTCTTGTACTTTTTCCACTAGATATAGACCGAGGTTCTTCGATTGCAAGCATTCTTGGAAATTACCGAAATATCGGCATAACTGAAGACAGGGATCCCACTCGTCATCTTTAACCCGTGATGTAATCACAATCTCGGAAAACACTTATACGGGATAATGTCTAAATGTTCATGCATTGTAGATAATAAATGATCTGTGCTTATTCTCGTAAAATACAACAGAATGCACCATCCATGACATACCATCGTCTACAACTCAGCCACAACATAATTACTCACACCACCTACAAATACGCACGTACACGAGAACATGCCAATGCCACGGGTCAGATCTAAATTGTGATATCCCAGTCTACAGATAAGCCAAAATTTCTTACAATCATCACGTCAAAAAACAACATCGTAATTATCTACATAAATCAACTGTTCCGCCATGACAGTTTTCTGTCATTGGTAGCGAGGCGAAAGTCGAACGTTCGATATAAATCAATCGTAATGCCGTTTCCTTCGATGTACACGGATTCTTTCAAATTACCAAAATTTTTGCGACCTTGACTGATATTTTATCCAATACAAATGCATTGTAGCTACGCAGGGATGGCCGCCCGGTCTGAGTGCGTGGCTTTTATTTGCTCTCTTTTAAATTTAACACGTGATGAGGGAGTTGGACAGGCAGATACCCTTTTGCGCACAGCCTAGTCACAGCAGTCGGACGCCCGCCAAGGGACCCGCCACTTGGCTTTCCGACGTCACCACCGCCGCTCCGCCGCCCAGCCGCGGACCAAAGGACGCCGTCGGGTCTCCGCAGTACCTCCGCCGACTGTGGGAACAGAATAACTACAGATCATCTTCACTAACATCCGTGATTTCGTGAACACTGAATACGTTACAAGTAATATAATTGTAAACCAGTGGACATTTAGTTTTGTGAATATTTTGTTTTGTTGTAGGATTGACAACCGTTGTGATTATTGTCATACAGTCAGAGAAGTACTGACTTTTTTTTTTTTTTTTTTTTTTTTTTTTTTCTAATAAACTGCATTGAAGGAAAAAACCAGTGACATCATTACAGTAGATTCTACATCCACTATGAAATAAATAATGCCGTTCCTGCTGAAAATCAGTCAGACCGTAAGGTCGCAAAACTACCGAACACCTAGAAGTTACAATTACGAACACCTTAGACTGGACAGAACACATAGAAAATATTGTGGGGAAGGCGAACCAAAGGTTACGTTTCATTGGAAGAACGCTTCGAAGATGCAACAGATTCACCAAAGAGACTGCCTACATCACACTTGTGCGTCCTTTCCAGGAGTACAGTTGCCCAGTGTAGGACCCTCACCAGGTGGGACTGACAGAAGACATTGAGAAGGTTCAGAGAGGAGCAGCTCGTTTCATCATGTTACAGGGGGGAAAGTGTCACGGAAATGGTGCACGATTTGAGGTGGAAATCAATAAAAGAAGACGTTATTCGTTGCGGCGAGATTTATTTATGAAATTTCAATCACCGACTTTTACTTCTGAATGTGAGAATACGTTCGTAGCATCCTCCTACATAGGGAGACATGACCATCCCGATAATATAAGAGAAAACAAATCGAAAACGGAACGATTTAGGTGTTCTTTCTTCCCGTGCGCTATTGGAGGATGGTACGGCAAAGACAGGTTTTGAAAGTGGTTAATAAATCCTCTGCCAGGCACTTAAATGTAATTTTCAGACTATTTATGTAGTTGTAGATGATTGACATTTTCTTGATGTACCCCTCTCCGGCGAGTATATTTATTTCGTCGTAAGTACTACAAGTGTACAAACCACAACGACTTAAAGCCATTTGATATTGGCCACCAGAACATGACTTCTGATTGGTTATCAAGGAGGTTAGAATACAGGAATAAAACGTCCGAGGATTTTGCCGTTATGTACAACTTGTTCAGAGTGCAAATTAACCGTTAAAAATTACGTTTTCAAATATATTATATTGCGTTTTTATTACCACTTATTCAAGAAAGTACATTATTTGAAAGTATATACTTTGCAATGACTGTCAGTTCAATGCATTACCAATAAGAACGTAAACTTAAAGCGTAGTTTTAAAGGAGAAATAGCATTCAAAAGCTGACCAAGATTGCGGACAGGCTTCAAGTGACGTATGCGCTCGGCATAGATAATCCCATCTCCCTTTACTCTAACCTCCTTGTGGGCTGTCTTGAACTCCTGTCTTTCAGTGCGTCGATGCCAACGTCTACACGTCAAGCGCCAGTTGTGTAACTGCACTTTAACCCAAACATAAAGTTAAAACTACTGATTTGCATTAACGAACAGTCGCAAATTCAAATGTTCAAATGTTTGTAGAACTTATGGGACTTAACCACGGGGTCATCAGTCCCTAAGCTTACAAACTACTTATGAACTAGCTAAGACTAAAGACGGCACAAATATCCATGCCCGAGGGGGGATTAGAACCCCCGACCGTAGTGGCCATGCTGACCGTGACTGAAGCGCCTCAGTCATCTCGGCCACTGCGGCCGGCGAACAGTCGCACATATTAGTATCGTGTTTACTCGTGTATAGTACCCCCCCCCCCCCACCCCTCAAAAATGTTTTAGGTCAAAAAATTAAAAAAATTATTTATTTAGAAATTTTTTGGTGAAGCTTAAAATACCGTACATCACTAAACAACCGGTACGTAATTTTTGTTTTTTAGCTACAGTTGTAACAGAACATGGTTTCTGCTATCCACTAACTTCTTATTCTGCTTCGTTAGGACCCTTCAGGATCACGTGTGGCTTGTTTCGCACGTCTTAGTTCTTCCCAATACTTCATTCTTTCACTTCTTCTGTTTATTTCTTCTTCTGTTAAGATGATTTTGATTTTGGTGTCCGGCCACCTATGACCATCCACCAACCCTTTATACTTCTCTCTGTCCTGCACCAGTGCCTATACATTCATTCATTGCTTTTATTCCTACAACCTTCCAATCATCTCTGACTTCCTTCGTCCAGTAGTTTCCCGTATGACATGTTGCATTCCATACCTTCTTAGCCAACCTGTCATCGTCCATCCTCATGATGTGCCCAAGAAATAGTAACCTTATTTCCGTATCTTGCTTGATACAGGTTCAAAATTTTCTTTTTGACCCTTTCGCGTTCTGTGTATCCAGATACCCCATTTTTTCGTTGCTCGCCGTCGGAGGCTCGAGTCCTCCCTGGGGCATGGGTGTGTGTGTGTGTGTGTGTGTGTGTGTGTGTGTGTGTGTGTTGTCCTTAGGTTAGTTTACCTTACTGTAAGTAGTTTGTAAGCTACGGACTGATGACCACGCAGTTTGGTCCAATAGATTTACAAACATTTTAACATTTTTTTTTTCGTTTTTTGGAGCCCCATGTCTCTTAAAATTTTCCGCTCCCCCATTTCCAACTGTATACAAGCTCTCTAAGCGAGTGTGGAAGTTTCTGATGCATACAGTGCAGCATTTTTACACTTGCCGTGTAGTATCGCAATTTGGCATTCCGTGACAGATATCTCTCTCTCTCTCTCTCTCTCTCTCTCTCTCTCTCTCTCTCTCTCTCTCTCTCTCTCTGTGTGTGTGTGCGTGCGTGTGTGTGTGTGTATGTGTATATGTGTATGTGTATGTGTATGCGTAAAATAGGCATTTCACATAGAGTGTGATAAAATAATTATCAAATTTAGCCCATTTTCAACCAATCGTGCCATTAAACTTACTACATTTACGCCTATAGTACCCTCTCCAATTTCCGAAATAAAAAAGACTGGAAAAAGACGGACACTGCAATCGAGTAAATACGGTATACGCCGCGCGGGAGTAGCCTCGGGCATGGATGTATGTATTGTCATTGGTATAAGTTAGTTCATAAGTAGTGTGTAAGTTTAGAGACTGATGACCCAGCAATTAAGTCCCATAAGCTTTACTAACATCTCAACATTTTTTTTAATAATACGGTATTTCAAATTAGTAGTTATCTTAACTTAATTACGTGTTTCCAGATGTTCACATTCATCCGATTACGAAAAACGTGTTCGAATGTGCATGAACTATTGAATGTATTGAGAACGAGAGTTTGAATGCATCAAGCTGATTTTCTTTTTATTTTTGTCCTCTGTGTCCCTCAACTTGCTTCCCGGTGAGGAAGAAGTTTGTGTACGACATGTGCTCGGTCCCAGCTCCGTCTTCCCCCGCCCCTCGCGTGATAAACTACTGACCTGCAGCGCTCTTCCAGAGAAAACATCCGAACCGGTCGAAGTTCCCCCTGCCCCCTGCCCCCTGCCCCCTGCCCTACACGCCCCCACGGTTCCTGATTTCCCCGTCGCAATTCTCTGCGGGCCAGTGTCGTGTTTCCCTCGCGCCTCGTGAGCACCAGGAAATTCACGTCTAGTTCCGACTGCCACTGCACCAGGTGTTAACCTGTCTGCCACTGAGGGAATAACCGAACACCTTACTGAATACATATCCGTCCTGCACTCTTCCTATCTGCTTCCACTCTCTTTGCGCTACAGGTAAGAAGGAACGAGTGGCACCGCGTACTATAAGTTCATTGAGTGAACAGCCAGAAAAACAGTTCATTCTGCAAACTATAAATGTGAACCTTTAATTCGTCTTTGTATACTTCTATATCAGACAATTGCGTTTATAATAATTTCACTGTATGGACAACTTCAGATAACACGCATAGGCGTCAAACTATTGCCTATTCTTTGTCGAGGTTCATTTTCGTTTCTGAAGCGCTGCGAGTAAACTTACTGGTGGCAGCGAGGGGCAAAGTCAAAAGTCGCTAGTTATGTGCGTATTTGCATTGATGGAAGGGACCGCTCCTGTTTCAGTCAGACTCTGACGAACAGGAAACTACTTATCGACAGTCAAAGGTATCTCGTATTATTGTTGTTAGTGTTTTGAAAGTACTACCATCAGTTCCCGGCTTGTCCGCCATTATTATGTTAGGCATATCGTTCTTCCCACTCTATCACCTTCTGCCATTCACTGTCCACTTCATATGAATTTGCAGCGAATATCTGCTAGTAGTTTAATTTTCACGCACCTAAATCCTATGCCGTCATATCACAGGAACAGGTACTTTTAGCGCAATATTAAGAAAGTAAATGTATTGCTACTGCAGTTATTTTTACAGGCGATATTTAGCGCAATATTAAGAAAGTAAATGTATTGCTACTGCAGTTATTTTTACAGGCGATATACACTAGAGTTCCCCAACTTTGTTCAATCTGTACATTGAGGAAGCAGTGAAGGAATGTAAGAAGAAATTTGGAGAGGGAATTAAAGTTTAGGGAGAAGAAATAAACACTTTGCGGTTTTCCGATGACATGGTAATTTTGTCAGACACTGCAGAGGATCTGAAAGAGCAATTGAATGAAATGGACAGTGTCTTGAAAGGTAGATACACGATGAACATTAACAAGGGTGAAACGAGGGTAATGGAATGGAATGTCAGAAAATCAGGTGATGCTGAAGAAATTAGATCAGGTAATGAGACAAAATTAGTAGATGAGTTTCTTTATTTGGGTAGCAAGGTAACTTCTGATGGCCGAAGTAGAGAAGATATAAAATGCAGAATGGCTATGGGAAGAAAAGCGTTTCTACAGTAGCGAAACTTGTTAACATCCAATATTAATTCAAATGTTACGAAGTCCTTTCTGAAAGCATTTGTCTGGAGTGGAGCATTGTATGGGAGTGAGACGTAGACGGTAAGGAGTTCAGACAAAAAGATGATAAAAGCTTGTCAAGTGTGGTGCTACAGACCAATGATCAAGATTAGATGGGTAGATCAAGTAACTAATGAGAAGGTTCTCAACATAATTGGGGAGAAAAGGAGTTTCTGGCATATCCTGACTAAGAGAAGGATAGGTTGGTGAGACACATTCTGAGACATCAAGGAATTGTCAACTTAGCGTTAGAAGGAAGCGTGTGGGGTAAAAATCGTAGAGGGAGACCGAGGGACGAATACAGTAAGCAGATTCAAAATGATGTATTGTCAGATGAAGAAGCTTGCACACGACAGGGTAGCGTGGGGAGCTGCATCAAACCAGTCTGCGGACTGAAGACCACAACAACATACACTGCAACCTCATGCGAGATTGGGTGGTTTTCTATGGTCCATCTTATTGCTCAAGACCTCATAACTCTGAAGGGGGATTCAGTTTCATGTGTGGATAGTGTATGCAAAATGTCACACTTATACAGTTACTCGAAAGCGGTAATTGTATTGCATGAACACCAGTAACGTAGAAAACGAGTAACTTCTTTTCAGTCATTGTTTTGAAAAGGTTCTCAGCGAAGGAAAGTTTCGTAAAGGTTCGTAAATACGCACAAACGTTACGAGTATTGTAATTTGCTAATTGCTGTCGTCCTCAAATAATGGATGAATTAAGTGTGGCTTCTCACACCTGCAATTGAAGCTGCAATTATTCACGCATTTCGTTATTTATGTCGTAATAACGTTTGAACTATGAGTCGCTCTATGATGTAATTTTGACGATATATTCGGTTTCAAATGTTCATATTTTTTAAACCTATTGGACCAAACTCCTATGGTCATCAGCGCACACACACACACACACACACACACACACACACACATGTCCGAGGGAGGACTAACCTCCGGCTGCAGCGGCTGCCCACTCCGTAGTATTATGCCTTAGACCACACGGCTATTCCCACGCCACTATATTCAGTTCATATGTGAACAGTGTGCGCGAATAGAATCTAAATATATTATAAAATTCATTTACGTACTATGCATTTATATATGGGTGGATGTGCGTGTGTGTGTGTATGTGTGTATGTGTGTGTGTGTGTGTGCGTCTGAACCCAAGCTACTAAAACTATTTCAACCAAATTTAGTACACATATTCCTTACTATCAGACAACAATTCTACTTTTCACTTCACTAAACCTCAAAGTAAAACATTATGTAGAACATTGTACGTCGTAATCATAAGTTCCCTTTGAGTGCAAGACAACAGAGGTGCACTGTTCACAGGAGCGTAGCACAGGCGATATTTTCTGCTGATCTCAAAGATCGTCAAATATGAGGAGAAAACTCTTTAGGTTTATTTACATCTCGTTTTGTATAATCGCGATATAAGGGGGTGTGTGTCACAGAAATGATGCACCAGTTGGTCTGGAAATCATTAAAAAATGCCGTTATTTGTTGCGGCGAGATCTATTTGCGAAATTTCTTTCAACAACTTTCTCTTCGGAATTCGAACAAAAATTGGGAGACATGATTATCATAATAAAATAAGAGAAAGCAGATCGAAAACAGAAAGATTTAGGTGTTCCTTTTTCTCGCAAGATATTAAAGAATGGAACTACAGAGGAATATCATGAAAGTGGTTCGATGAACCCTCTGCCATGCACATCAATGTGACTTCTAGAGTATCCATGTCGATGTAGATGTAGAAAATTTACTAAAATCTTTCTTGTAATATACTTGTGGCATCAGCTATTTCGTACTCAATCAATCTTTGATCATTTATTAGGATACTAGGCACTTTCTTTTGTGTTTGGGATGTCTTTCATTTCCAAAAGAGTACTAGACGATTTTCATTTCCGCCACTCATCTTATTAACAGTACGTAGATAATGTCGTGAGAAAGTCGAACCAAAGACTGTGTTTTATTGGCAGAACCCTTAAAATATGCAACAGAACTACAAAAGAAACTGCCTACACTACGCTTGTCCGTCCATTTCTGGAGTATTGCTGTGGGATCCTTATCAGGTTGGTTTGACGGAGGACATCAAATGTTCAAATGTTTGTAAACTTTATGGGACTTAACTACGGGGTCAACAGTCCCTAAACTTACAAACTACTTATCAACTAGCTTAGCCTAAGGACGGCACAAATATCCATGCCCGAGGGGGGATTCGAACCCCCGACCGTAGTGGCCGTGCAGACCGTGACTGGAGTGCCTTAGTCCCATCGGCCAACGCGGCCGGCCGGAGGACATCGAAATAGTCCAAAGAAAGGCAGCTCGTTTCGTGTTGTCACGCTACAGGGGAGACAGCGTTACGGAAAAGATACAAAATCTGGGATGGGAATCATTACAACAACGGCACTTATCGCTGCGGCGTGGGCTACTTACGAAACTCCAATCTCCAACATTCTCCTCCGAATGCAAAAATATATTGTTGACTCCCACTGACATACGTAGAAACCATCAGAATAAAATACGAGAAATCAGAACTCGAACGGAAAGATTCATGTGTTCTTTCTCCCCGCGCGCTATTCTAGAATGAAATGGAAGATAAATAATATAATGGTGGTTCGATGAACCCTCTGCCAGGCACTTAAATGTGATTTGCAGAGTATCCCATTGAGATGTAAATGGAGATGTTATGTTGACTGTTAAGGTGGTGACTCCGAACAAAATTTGATCCACTTTCATACAATTTTCGTTGGTGATTAACTACAACTGACATTTCTCAAAAATTAAGTGAGTATAATTTCCTATTTCATAAAATTCTCAAAACTCACACTGTTGAAATAAAAAGAATCATTTCCAGAACGCCGGCCGTGGTGGTCGAGGGGACTGAGGCGCTCCAGTCACGGTCTGCACGGCCACTACGGTCGGGGGTTTGAATCCCCCCTCGGGCATGGATATTTGTGCTGTCCTAGTTCGTAAGTAGTTTGTAAGTTTAGGGACTGATGACCCCGTAGTTAAGTCCCATAGACTATACAAACATTTGAACATTTGAATTTCCAGAACTAGAAAACTCACTTAGACCTACATTAGCGCGTATATTTCATTTGTACATATGAATTCAAATGTACGAAATTTTAAAGGCACGGTAAAGTCTAGAAATGTAGTCGGAATGAAAAAACACGTTGCGTGACCTCTTCTGGAACTAAATTTCATCAGTACCCATCTCCGTGAGACATAATACCCGCCTTGTATCTTCAGACTCTGGAAATTGAGAATTTCTGTAGCGCGATCGTGTTTGCTTAACAATCGTGTGTTTCTAATTCTTGGAAATTCCTTGAATATTTTCTTTCACAATTATAACTACTTTCTAAATACTCAAGAACCAGGCGATTTGTGTTTTTACAACGTATGTCTATCTTGAGAAAATTACTCATCGCATTATTTCAGTGGTGCATCTGCTTTCGGTTTGTGTAATGTCTGCAAACGCGACTGAAAATGAAATTTAACTGCTATAACTTTCCTTGTTAAAAACGGTTCGCACTGTCTTTGTCATGGTTCTAAAGCCAAAAGAAAATTTGTACCTACAACAAATTTTAAAATTAGCTTAGTATGGCCTAAAAGAAGATACGTGCGATAAAGTATCATCAGTATCGTGCGGTGTTAAACATTTTAGAACTTAATGAAATATGCGAGAAAACTATCTAATAATTAAATTTGAATTTTTAACGGATGTTTATCTGCAAACTTAATGATTGTTTTCGAATGAGAAACGATATCTAAATCAACATATTTTAAGTGTATTTCACCTAGTTATTACGGGCGCGTTCCAGCATTTTCAATATTCGTAAAGTCAACCTGAAGCATATCTCATACATAAAAATGTATAGATCTTTAAACTCCTTATCTCTTTTTTATGTGTAAAGTACCGTAGTAATTACTTCTTCTTTGCTAAAATTATCCTGTAGACGGACTATGAATTCTTATATTACAATATAATTGCGACTATCTGTTTACAGAACAATCTTCATTTTAAAACGTTGCAGATAAGTCCCTATCAGATTCCGAACAGTAATCATCCAAACACCCATCAATAATTGAATCTTAATTCCATTTCAAGATATAAATTACATTTTATACTATTTCTATTTTAAGAAATTGAGATACCGGTTTCTATAATTTAACAGTAACCCTTAGCAAACAATCAGACCTTTTTACGTTTTACACACGTTTCGGAAGACAAGTTTCTCATCGTTGGATGTCTAACTCAGCTTATGAGTTTAAAGTTGTAAATCGTCTGTATGGCTTTTGCGGTAATTGTTATGAGTACAGTACGCCTCCTTCTCTAATATAATTTTATCTTCATGGTCTCTGCGCGAGGAATCAGAGAAATGTATGTTCTAGGAACTTTGTCAGTAGGGGATAGGATCTCTTGCGCTGCTGACAACGAGAGGTTTTGCAACATCCACTGTACTCAGCCAGCATGAGTCCCTGTAATTAAAACTCCTTTCCAGAAGTGAAATAACCACGACGAGGGATCCAGTACAGCACCACAGATTTTACCCTTGCCATAGGGCGGTTAATATGGGACATTAACAGAAATAAAAGGGCAGATGGTATCGGACTTTCTCTGGATATTTTACAAAACGGTCACAAGTAACGCAGGTGATTACATTGAACATGCGTAACAGTAAGTACGTCTGTCAGTAAACTTCTTTCGTAAAAAAAATTAAAAAACCTACAACTCTTACGTGACCCTTGTACTGTAATACATTAAATACGAAATTTACTTCGATGTTACACAATTTACACGACAATACAGATTTACCACTTCAAAGAGAGAAGTGAGGTGAAAATGCAATAGAAACTGTTGTTGACTCTCGAATCGTTCTGAAAGTAGTGGAAACATATCCTACTGCATTGGTTCGGTTCTCTGCCCTACGACATTGTCTGATCGGAATTATGAAATTAAATAATCACTAAAAGCAGCCACAGGTAATGGTAAACAAGTCCACGAATTTCTCGAATATAAAAGGTAATATTACGCTAATCTAACTATCAGGAAATTTTCTCGTATTTTTCAATACGTTCTTAATTTTTTCTGATGATTTTTTATCGCACTTATGTTCTTTTATGCCATACAAATCTTCTTTTAAAACGAATTGTTGTTCCAATTCTCTTTTGGCTTTAGAATCACGTCACGGACAGTACGAAACGTTTTCAGCATTACACAAGACAGGTATTATAGTAGTGAAATTTGAGTTTGGTCGCTTTCGCATACATTACACAAACTGAAAGCAATGCACCACTGAAATAATGTAATCACTAATTTGTTGTCAGTTTATGTACCTTAGCAAGTAGATTTAATTGAGAAAGAAGATATTCAAGGAATTTCCAAAAATTATAAGCCCTAGATTGTTAAGCAAACACGATCACGCTACAGAAAGTTTCCTCAGTTTCCAGAGTCTCACGTTACAAGACAGGCATTATGACTCGCAGAGATGGACACCGATGAAATTTAGTTCCAGAGAAGGTCACACAACTTGTATCTTCTTTCCGAATAGAATAGAATGTAAATATACGCGGTAATATAGGTCTAAGTGAGTTTTCTAACTCTAGTTCTGGAAATTAGATTTTTTTTCCAACAGTGTAGGTTTTGAGAATTTTGTTGAAATAGGAAATTATACTCACGTGGTGTTGAGAATGGCTGTTGTAGTTAATCACCAACGGAAATTCTATGAAAGTGAATTATACTTTGTTACGACTCTGTACCTTACTATTCCACATTAATAAAATGAGTTGCAACGTCAAAAAATTGAAGCTTACTGACACCAAGTTCCGCCGTTATAACACTGGTTTTCGCCTGTGCGTCGACGTTCACTTATTGATTTTTTTTTCCTCTTTTACTTTTTAATGCCGAATTTCGTTTTAAATAACCACTGAGATAGTATTAGCAATTAAAAATGATTTAAGATTCAGTAAAAAGGAAGAAAAAAATCTACTTGTGAACGCCGAAGCACAGGCGAAAACCAGAGTCCTTTCCACGCGCTAGCGGCAGAGCTCTGTGTCAGTAAGCTTCAATTTTGTGACGTCGCGTCCTCTCCCCCATTTTAAGGGCCACACACATGTACAGCGACCAACAAAGCGACAAATTGGACTTTTGGTCAATCTTGACAAGACAATTTGGTCGGTCGGTTGGGCAGCGCGTTCGCACACGTGCAATTTGTCGGTCTGTCCGTCTGCAGGCCGGTGCGCGTTGTAAAGCCCCTTTATACCTGCGCGGACCCTGCGCTCTGTCGCTTTGATCTTCCGCGCTCTCTGCCGCGCCGGGAACACAACACAACACACCACCACTGCCGGCGCCAGCTCTGCTAAGCCGCGCTACAGGGCCAGCGGCACAGTGCAACATTTATTGGAAAATACTTGTGTGTGAGTGAAGTGACTGTAACATCTGGAACGCGAAATATCAGAAATACTCTTCACAAAGTTGCGCACAGTGAACAGTTGAGCATAAAGTTTCTGGACTTTTTCTTGTTGATTCTGATGTTAAATGTTTTATTTGTCGTACGGCAACAACAGCAGTATTGAGCATTACATATGATATAGTTATTTAGATACAAGTTTTATATATAATACTAAAATTTACTAATGTGATAAAGACACTACCTTGATTTGATTTGATTTGATTTTCTCAGGGAAGCCAAAACTGTCTTGGTCCATTCCGCCACTGCCCGCACCGAAACTAAGTTTATTGTGCGGTATCGCTCCCTGTATATCTAGTAAACCCAACCAATGCCCTTGAACCGTGCAAGGAGTCCCTTTACCAGTTCTTTATTAGACACAATTTCTTCGGGTCTGGTTGTCCCAAATATTCTGTGCCTTTTACTCTCCAATGCAATGCATTCGAAGATTAGATGTGATGCAGTTTCATCACCGTCATCACAGATCCTACATTTAGGGTCCTCTTCTGTTATTCCCATTGTATGTAGGTGTTTTTTGAAATTCCCATGGCCTGTCAGCAATCCAACCATGAGTCTAATCTCTCAGGCCCACAATTGCAGAGCTTCTTTTAAAACATGGCTTTGGCATCATTACCTTGCCATGTTTTTGTTGATAGACCTTCATCCAATATTCTACGTGCTGTCTTCTGAGCCAGATACGTAGCTCCAATTTGATCATTGCCATGGTGATTGTCAGGACAGGTTCCGGTACAATAAATGGAGTCTCTACCCCATCCTGGCTAATCTGTCGTCATGTTCGTTGCCACTGATCCCCCATAGCCAGGGATCCACAATAGGTTTATTCTATTGCTTTCCCCTAGCTCCACCAGAACCCTGTAACATTCTGCAACAATTTTAGACCTTGTAGCAGGAGCTGCCAGTGATCTCAGGGCTGACTGGCTGTCTGAATAGATATAGATGCTACGGTCTTTGTAGCACCTACGCAAATTCTCCTCCACACACGCCCTGATGGCAAGACACTACCTTAATACTTGGGAATTCTGGATCTTACTAATTTAACACAGTGGCAAGTTTAAGAGATACGATGACAACTTAAGTAAATACAAATGGTCATAAACCAATATCAAGTGACTGAATCCAACTACAGGGTTTCCAGAAAAGGGGTCCCTGATTTCAAAATTAAATATCTCGAAAACAAATATCGATAGAGGAATGCAGTAAAAGGTACGTTTATTGTGAAAGCTGTAAGAAGTTCATAAAGCATTTTGAAATAATAGTTACAATAGCTGCTAAAAGATGGCGCTGTACAGCTCATACCAGCATACATAAGTGAAATAATCGTATAAAACACTCTTTGCAAACAATCACATCACAATGTTTTCAAAATGTTCACCATTGGCACTACAGAGGTGGCGCAAACGAAGAATGAAATTCGCCATCACATTTCGTAGTGTCTCAACCGAAATGGATTCACATGCCACAGAGATCGATCGCCGTTTCAAGCTCGTCCAGCGTGGCGGGATGCTTAGGGTAGACCATGTCTTTCACTGTGCCCCACAAAAAAAAGTTACAGGGAGTCAAATCCGGCGAATATGGAGGCCAATCCATGCCTGCACCAGTAAATTTGGGATATTCCAAAGCAATGACTCGATTCCCGAAGTATTCCTCAAGAAAGCGAAACACTTGTTCGGTCCGATGTGGTCGGGCTCCATCTTGCATAAACCATTTAGTATCTGGTCTATCCTCTAACGCTTGCTGTGTGGCGACAAATTGTTCCAAAATTGCAACGTAATGTGCACCACTGACCGTTTCTCGAATGAAAAAAGGGCCAATATTGCCTGTGCTGCATACTGAAGCCCACACAGTAACTTTAGGAGAATACAGGGGTTTCGCTTCATACCAATATGGCTTTTCGGAACCCCAAAATCGCCAGTTCTGCTTATTCACGTATCCATTCAGTGTTCATCTGTAAACCAGATGCAGCCAACATCAAATCCTTCACTATCAATCATTGTGAGCATCTGATTAGCAAAGGCAACCCTTTGTTGCACAGCTCGTACGAGTATGGCCTGGTGCGTTTGAATTTTGAATGGAAATATGTGTAGGCTCTTTCTCAGTATTTTCTGCGTGCTGGAACGCTTCAAACTAGTCTCAGATGCAATTCTACGGACATGACATTGGATTTCGCTAAATAATTCCAGAAACTGTGGCGATATTTTCAGGCGTAACTGCGATTTGCTTGCGGCCAACATGCCCCACTAGATATCAGTTACGCTGCCTGTTCGTTGATATTTTTCGAAGAGCGTACGAATGGTTCTCACATCGGGTCCTTTTGGAACATTAAATCGTGCTTGAAAACTTCACGTTGTCTCCGTAGGACTCTCTTCTAACCTGTGGTACTCTACCAGAAAAACGCGTTGTTCAACGGAGTACATAGTTTTAATCTCTACCTTCGGTACACTAACTTCCTTTCGCGTTTCCGTAGTGGAACTGATCGGTCTGGGCTTTGGATCACTATTTATACTAGGCATTACGTATGGCGATTACAGCGCCATCTGTTAGCTGCTTTTGTAACTATTATTTCAAACTGCTGTATAAAAGTCTTACAGCTTTCACAATAAACACACCGTTTACTATATTCCTCTATCGATCTTTGTTTTCGAGATATTTAATTTTGAAATCAGGGAGTCCTTCTCGGAACACCCTGTAGTTGCAGAAGGGGTCGCATTTATTAAGTCACTGAATGGTCCAGGATATTTCCTCAGAGAACAAAAAAATTTCAAATGTTTGTAAATCTATCGGACCAAACTGCGTGGTCATCAGTCCGTAGCTTACAAACTGCTTAAACCTAGGTAAACTAACATAAGGACAACACACACACCCATGCCCCAAGGAGGACTCGAACCTCCACGGCGAGCAACCGCACGCTCCGCAGCTAGACGCTTTAGACCGCTCGGCTACTCCACCGCGGCTCAGAGGACAGATATGTTGGGTGGTTTGTTCTTGGACACCACACTCACAGGCTGGAGAATCTCAGAGTCCCCGCTTGTGCATCATAGCATTGCACCTGGATTGACCAGTTCTAATTCTATTTAATGTTGTCCACACACTTCTCTGCAGATGGAACCCTGGTAGGCCGGCAGTTGAGTCTTCGACGCCATGATGTGCTGTTGCATCCGCGTTCCACCTCTTGCGCCACTCTTATTTAATGTTGAAGTTTTTCCATCCTTTATGTCACAGCGGAGTGCGGGACTTTAGGCGATCTGGAGGTGGATCGTTTAAGATCTTATGAATTGGAAGATCTTGTGGGCAGTTGGGGTGGTGAAGTTTCCTCCATTCTCTATTCTGAAAGTACGATAAAGTAGAAATTTATACGCTAGCTTTATGGAAAGCTGTAACCAGTGGCGCAGCTAGGATTTTGTTCTGGGGAAGGGCTAATTTTTTGAAAATTTAATTTATTAAATTGTGACTTATTTTTATTTTATTTTATTATTGTTATTATTTAACCTATTATACTACGTAAACAATTACATGCGCAAGTGCAAGGGGAGCAACGTGGTGAAAAGGGAGTATCTCCGTGTGCAAAAATTGAATTAAAATAACACTGTTGTTGTTCGTAACATTCCACTCGGTGGCGCCGCTGACCCGGCAAGCAGCGGGTCGCCGCATATGAACAATAGACTCGTAACTTCAGCATAGCAGTAACAATAACGGCAGCATCAAAGCTGGTCGCGGCGGCATTAAAACGGCTCACAGTAACAGCAGCACACGTTCTCCGTGGCGGCTTGAAGTCGGCGACCCACTGTCACGTTCACTTGTGCTTGGCAAAGTATAGGTACGTTGTGTTTTATTACAAGTGTATTATTTCAAATTTTCGATGCCGACCTGTTGAAAGAAATGAAAACAAAAAGGAATAATAAAATTAAAAAATCTTTTGGAGGTGACGAGAAGCTTCGCCCTATTAGCGCCCCCTTCCCCCCCCCCCCCCCCCCACCGTGGCTGCGCCGCTGGTTGTAACTCACCCCGTTCACATGGTCTCCCACAAACGGATTTCGTAAACCGATTTCCCAATTCCGCTTTTGGTTGGTCATGTAAACACTCCAAAATAGATTCTGGAAATCCACTGCTCTAAAGCGGTTTTCCAGTTCCACAATCGATTTTCGTGCCCACGTAAACGCAACCGTTTTCGAAGCGTTCTTGTCTTGTCAGATTGTGTTTTTTTGGTAAGAATTTTCGGTACGTATGGACAGAGTGATATTTTCTAATGTGAAATAAAAGTATTAATATTAGAGTGAGTATTAACCTGTGTATTTTAGTAAAGAAAAATAGCGATTATGCTGAGTAAATAGGGGACTGAATCAGCTGTTTTTCAGCCGCCATCTTAAGTGGATTAGGAAATCCGATTCAGGCTGTGCCATGTAAATACGACAGCGAAAAACGCTTTATGAAAATCGGTTTTCGTCTTCCGGAAGATGTGTTACCTGTAAACGTAGTGACTGTCTCCTATGCAGCAGTAGATCAAGACAGCATTGATATTAAGGAGAATCTGCGTAATCATTTAGCAGAACTCTGGATAAAAATGATTATTAATCAGGCAAAAAGCAAGTTGCACAAGGCGACGTCAATAGTGTGATTCTGGCTCTGGAACGTAGAAATTACTTGAACCTGCACTAAAGACGGTGACGAACATATATATATATATATATATATATATATATATATATATATATATATATATATATATATATATACAGATGTTTCCAAGTCATTAACTTTCTTCTTTCAGTCTACAACTAAATTGCGCAATGCTGGCAACTAATCTGGTTTTATTTGTGTGTGTCTACATTAAAAACATATTACACTAACTTTTTATGCGAAGATAGGTACTTCAGTTAATTGATGGTTGTCATTAAAAGTTTTATTAGTTTCAATTTCCAGGCTAAGGTAATTGATTCAAGTCTCAATTAGTAGAAAGGCAGTATAAAACACTGCGACTTTTAAGCCAAACTTTCCTTTTCACTCTACACGTCCAGTTTTATAAATAATTATTACTATTATACTGAGACTGAACCTTTTGTACCTAGAAGGTGATCGTGACAGAATTCTGACTCAATAAATTTCAAATAACAGCGTTGGTTGTTACCAGACAATGTACAAGAACCACTGGTTTTTCATTAAAATTATATCTCATGTACTCAATGAATAACATTTTCGTAATGCATGTACTACAACAAAAGCAATAATATTATTATCCTACATAATGCTGGTAAGAAGTGCGCTCAGCCGCTGCGTTAGTAAATCGCGTGCCAAGTTGTGCACAAGCAGCAGCTGCGTTTCCATTACAAAACCCATACAAAAACATTATACCGGAGTACTCAGCACGTGTAAATACGTTAGGTATGTTTACACGGTCCAGAGCAGTAGACTAGGCTAACGAAGCATAATGGAAACGTCAATGTACAGTAAAACAAGACTACACTGTCTCTACTACGTTCGATAAATACACCCAGACGAACCCAGAGTAGCCGGAGTACCAACACACGAAACAAATATGCATTGAATTGAGCCTTATCTTTGTAAGCAATAAAAATTGGACACACGCTCATTTTACTGTAATTCGTTTACACTGTTATCTTCCAAAATGTCCTTCTGAAAATACGATATATGTCCATTCAAGAACAAGAACGTTTTCTTGCTGGCCGAAAGAGGAACAACAGTCATCCGTCGTAACTACGTGTGTCGTCGTCGAATCCAGAAAGTATGGAAGCATATTGGATGTTCATCTTGATAATCTTTATCAACGTACAGTCAAATTTAACTACATAAGTACAATGATATCCTTAGGAAAACGAGATAGATTGACGCTGATTATCCATATTATAGGAGGCGGACTTACTGAAATTGACATACGTATCGTCCATAAGTAGTGCTATGATGAAATCGTGTGTTACATAGTGTATGGACGACTTTAGTGTAAATAGGAAGTGGTGCTTAAATTCACGAATTTGTACGAATCCCAGTTATTTTTCTTGATTATAACGTTACGTAGGCTCAGGCACTTGTTTCTGTAAAGGGTATTGTGGTTCGACGAAACTGGTCGAATAAAGGCATCATTCTACAGCTAGCGGAGCCCTTAATACAATACTTGCACGCTAGCACAGAAGAAACCATGCCTGACATCATTCACCACCATACCTGAAACTCGAAATAAGATTCATAAACAGAATGCTCAATGTTCAGATTCAACAACATTGGGGAAAGGCTACTACCCTGTCTTATCCCTTCCCAACTTCTGCGTCCCTTTCTTGCCCTTCGACTCTAATAACTGCTGTCTGGTTCTTGTATATGTTTGATATAACTCTTCGCTCCCGATATTTCACCCTTGCTACCTTCCGAATTTGAAAGAGTGTATTTCAGTCGATATTGTCAAAAGGTTTCTCCAAATCGACAAACACTAAAAAGGTAGGTTTGCCTTCCCTTAGTGTATCTTCTAAGCTAAGTCGTAATGTGAGTATTGCCTCCCGTGTTCCTACGTTTCTCTTAGATCCGCCCTGCCGCGGTGGCCGAGGAGACTGAGGCGCTCCAGTCACGGTCTGCACGGCCACTACGGTCGGGGGGCTTGAATCCCCCCTCGGGCATGGATATTTGTGCCGTCCTAGTTCGTAAGTGGTTCATAAGTAGTTTGTAAGTTTAGGGACTGATGACCCTGTAGTTAAGACCCATAGACTTTACAAACATTTGAACATTTTCCTAAATCCGAACTGATCTTCCCCGAGGTCGGATCAAAATATTTTTTCATTCGTCTGTAATTAATTCGTGTTAGTATTTTGCAACCGCGACTTATTCAACTGATAGTTCTGTAATTTTCACATTTGTCTGCACTTGCTTTCTTCGGAATTGGAATTACGATATTCTACTTAAAGTCGGAGGGTATTTCCCCTGTCTCATAGATCTTGCATACCAGGTGGAACAATTTTTTCATGACTGGCTCTCCTAACGATATCAGCAGTTCAGACGGAATTTCATCTACACATTTATCTAACCTCTAATAATGCATTAAGTGTATCCATTTTCGTAACACTTCGGAAGTAGTCGTCCACCAAACTGTAGTGCCACTAGGGACTGGTAATGTGTGCAACTACCAGCCCGTAAACAGATTAGCTGGGTTCGCCTCTCACGGTACAATGAACGAATTTCATCTGCACATTTATCTAACATCTAATAATGCATTAAGTGTATCCATTTTCGTAACACTTCGGAAGTAGTCGTCCACCAAACTGTAGTGCCACTAGGGACTGGTAATGTGTGCAACTACCAGCCCGTAAACAGATTAGCTGGGTTCGCCTCTCACGGTACAATGAACGAATGAATAAATTTGGCGTCTCGCGCCTCCTGAATATTCATGAGCGCGCCGCACACGCAGCAGCTGGCGACTGCATAATCGTTCTTGCGGTCGGTCCACTCTTAGCGGGATTCCTCCGCAGCGCTGCCAAATAAGCAGATTTCCCAGAGGTTCGGCGCGTCCCCCGCGGAAAGCCCTAAATGTCAGTTCGATTATTCCCTATCTGCAGTTCACGGTTGAGCGGGTGCGTTTTAAAAAGCGCAGGGGCTGGGCACGGCAGACTGCTGCGAACACATGTCATAACAAATGCTAATCAAATTTGCCGCCTGACGCTGGAAACACAAACAACGGACTACAAATAATTTAGTTGGGCATTTCCGTTGTTGACATAGTTGCAACTAATTATTCGGCAGTACAGGAATTTAGTGGCGGTAGGACATGAACTAAAGCATTAGCTGTTACATTTCTCAATATCATATTCAAGGATTCTAAAGTTATATTTTTCTCTTAATATCTTCATCCTTATACGTAGCGTGTCCTTTGTGATGTATGTAATAGATGTCTACATCTGGCGGCTGCGCGGGAGTAGCCGAGCAGTCTGGAGCGCCTCCCGCTTCGGAGGTTCGAATCTTCCCTCGGGAATGGATGTTTCTGTTTTCTTTAGTGTAACTTACTGTCTAAGTATTTTTTTTGTTTAGGGACTGATGACCCCGCAGTTAAGTCCTATAAGCGAAAATTTTTTTTTCTTTTTTTTTTTTTTATTTTGTATCTGGCGTCTATGATGCTCGAATTGGAGAATGCACAGAGTTCCCCGGCAGTCCGGTAGGTGTCAGTGTCGTCGCTTAGCACGCTGCGATTAAACGTATTCGATTTTCCTCGTGCTCGTTCCTGTATGCCGTACTCGAAATGCCCCACTCCGAGAAAACGGTAAACCTATTTCTTCGATTTTAGTCCTTAAAAAAAAGTGTATCTTTTAATGCAATGTTTCACTTTCTTTGAGATGAAATAAAATGGTACTTTTCGTTTCGCGTTTCTCTGTGTGTTTTTTGCTATATATTACCGCAAATAAAATTTAGTTAAAACTGAAGAAGAGTTTTGGAACTTGTGCTGACTACATTTCTGTCTGATTCACAAGTAAATAACTGTTATTCAGTGGTGTTATTGTCGCATTTGCAAACATAAAAAGTAGCGCAAGTGTAGCTTATACTGTCAAAACATTGAAAGAAACTTAAGGGAATAACTTGGTATCACTCCTGGATATGGTATCGGAAGTTCAATAGTTTTTTTACATGACCACTATAAGACATATACATCTGCCCCTCAGCGACGACTGATTGCCATGGAGAAGTAGACCTATCTCCTTACAGCTGCACTTACCTAATATCATAGAAACAATAATTTTTAATCATTTCTTATAATTTTCCGAAAAGATATCCAATATAATTTTTGTGGCTTTTTTCTGGTAGAGAAATTTAAGGCTTCCTAAATGCAACTAACATCTATCATGACATGTTAAATACTTTTGTGTGCTTAAGTGATTCTGTAGTTTTATTTCTGAATAATCGAATCGCTCCATATCATATTTGTTCCATTCAGTTGCTTCTTTTTCCCTGTTGCTTATACTGCATGAAAGCGTGACTGCACGCAGAAGTTTGGAAATGTTTGATATTGATGTTGCCGAAAATCGTACGCAACAGAGAACTGGGGTCAAGGTTTTCCTTAACAACTAACGTTATCTGTGAAACTTTACAATGGTTAAATTTTTTATGTTACATTAATTTTTTATTTGCCTGGAGCATCGGGCACTACATGATTGAAAACGAAACGGCTTCGCTGTCCTAGGGACATCGCACCCTAATGATTTCATCCATTTTCCTTTAACTCATGAAAAATATTCAAATACCATATTAAATTCAGTGACAGTGAGCAAAGATTTCACTCATTATAATGTGATAAATCCCACTGGGTAGAAAGCATCTGGTAATACTAACTTACAAATTTAGTTTTATCTGGTGAATTCTCGCCACGTGATTTATGGAAAACGCAAAAAGTATAGGCCCATGTTCCGTTTAGACTCAGCGCGATTATATCGCTCGCACGTCATTCTATTCAACGATTAGCATAGCACATCAACAATCATCAGCAGACGCATTTCAGACGACTCATGGCAATATGAAATGGATAGGTTACACTTACGTTCAAGATTCTCAACGTCTAGAGAACTAATCTGAGTGCCGCACGCAGTCATGCTGCAGTGTTATGTTATTTAGTAATTTTTGCAGATTGTTACGAGAGTATGAGTCTGCTACATCTTTTACAAATTGTATATCATTAAGAAATTGGTTAGTTATTATTTATCGTTGTCGTACATTGAATTTATAAAGTGAAGAAGTTTATACTCAGAACTTGTTTTCTTAGTGAAGAAAAGGTATTGTATACATGCTTATTTATTGAGAATAAAGTAACAAATAATTTTCACACATGTACTACAGAGTGTAAGTAAAAGTACTGTGATCCATTACACCACCTGTGGGATAAGTTAAATACAGTATGCTGCAAAATAAAACAAATAAAATTATCAAAAAATTAGCGCCTCATTTCTAATTGATATATTTTAAAAAAAGGATGCTACATAATTTTATTTATCAGAGAGACATAGGAAATGCGTTTAACAGAGTTACTCTTGCAGTTTCTTTTTTTCTAATTTCTGTGATCGAATGTATACCTCCCAGGTACAACAGTAAAAGGTTAAAGGGGTTACAGTAGTTTCAGTACTTTGTATGAAATGTTCAAATGTTTGTGAAGCTTATGGGACTTAACTGCGGGGTCATCAGTCCCTAACCATAGAAACTACGTATGAACTACCTTACACTAAAGACAGCACGAACATACTCGCCCGGGGGGCGGGGGGGATTCGTACCCCCGACGTGGAACGGCCTCGCGCATCGCAACATAGCGCCTCAATGCGCTCGGCCGCTCCGCCGCGGCTTTGTATGAAGACTTCATTTTATAATGCATTCCTTTTATAACGAAGTTTCCCGAAAGCAGAAACTAAACAGTTTTTTTTTTCAACACCATGATTGATTCCATGTTAAGTAACATGGATTAACGTTTTGTATCATTAAAACATTTTTGTTTCCTCTAAGATGTAAGGTAAAATTATATTACAAAACCTGGTAATATTTACACACAGTCCTACGAGTGAGTGAGAACTATGACATGCAACCTTACGAACTGTATGAAGAATTGCAAATAGTGATCAAAAATTTATCAAGCTTTGTAAAATATGTGAAAGAGGTGCTGAAATATATAACTGAAAACAACTAAAACGAAATTTTCCCAAGTATTTATATTGCCATTTGCATTTTGTGGGAAAAAAACCGGTAACTGCAGTCTCTGCAGGAAGAAACCTCATTATAATCAACACTTCTTCATGTCACACCGAACAACATAAGATGGCATATTATAGGGCAATGCTAAACAGAATGGAAAAAATTCCATTGGATGGTAAAGAAAAGCAACAAGAACTAGAAACAATGAAGCTAATAGCACACAATAATGGGAACAGCTACAACACCATTAATAAACCCCACAATAGCATTAAAAAGAAATACAGTAGCAAAGAAAGCTATATGTCTACACCACACACCAGCTTAGCAAAAATATCTCCTCACAACTCTGTAAAATAAGTCTGTATGCCGTTCAGTAGTAATGTGTCATATAAGATCGCAAACCTGTTCCGTACTAAAAATATCAAAATCAGTTTTTCCACCGCTAATAAAGTGAAAGACAAAATAGTTCATAACATTAATTTATAGGAACAATTGTTCCATGTGTCCCAAATTTTACACTGGCGAAATTTGAAGGAGTTTTAATATACCATGAACACATAGATGCTCTCAGGCTCAACAACTTAAATAAGTCAACCTTTGCTGCTCCCTTGGCCCAACACAAAAGAACAAAGATCAACATTGATGAAAACTTAGAAGTACTGTATTACATTTTGCAGAAAAAAGAGCATAAATGAATTTGCTTGAAGAAATTGAAATACATAGTCACGTTCACACTAAACTTAGGCGTATCCCGAATGATCATATAGAATTAGGAAAGAAATTGTACCTCCAAAATGTCATACAGCTTTTATGATTTCAATCAACAAAGAAGACAGTTAACTGATAGAAAAGTTTCTTCATTGTCCACTAGAATCTGATTTCAAATGCAATATTAAATGTGTTATTAAAAAAGGGTATAAATAAGTTGCAGTTGCACTACAGTATGCCATATCTGTAAATATGTCATGTTATTTGGTGTATCAATTCAGCTTATGTAAGAAAACGCTGCCATCTTAAATTTAGTGTACCTCAAAGATCAACGTGGAGCGATACAAAAACATATCTCTCTCCTATAGCGTAAAAGAAGACTTTCTCTGAAGTAAGGTTAATGTAAAAAATTCCCGTTACAAACTTCTATGACTTGTAGAAGGTAATGAGTACATGACATTTTGAATAGGAACCCATGTCTGGAAACGTATCGTTTCCATTCCACGACGGTTTCAGTTCAGATGATTATCTCATTCACTCCTACTATTTGAGAAAAGTAATTAGGCGTGATCCAGTACAATTGTTGCAATCAATTTGAAAAGAATACTGAATGGTGCCGTTATTACTTACGCATTATCATTACAATTTACATTAGTCGACAACAACAAAAACCTTGCATCTACGGCACCAGCCACAACGTACTGCTGTATTACAACAGCGGTGCCGGCCGCGGTGGCCGAGGGGACTGAGGCGCTCCAGTCACGGTCTGCGCGGCCACTACGGTCGGGGGTTCGAATCCCTCCTCGGGCATGGATATTTGTGCCGTCCTAGTTCGTAAGTGGTTCATAAGTAGTTTGTAAGTTTATGGACTGATGACCCCGTAGTTAAGTCCAATAAACTATACAAACATTTGAACAACAGCGGCTCGATGTGGCGACCAGCAACGTCGTTACACCCATTGTACCTCCGAAGCATGTTCTGGTACACTCTCTCCGTCGCATCGGTGTCTCTTCAGTGTCTTGTGCAGCGGCCTGAACTCGTTCCAGCAGATGTTCCTCTGTCTCTACAGGTGTCTTATAAATTAGGCTCTTCATACGACCCCACAAGAAGTAGTCCATAGGGGCTAAATCCGGTGATAGTTTGACGTAGTAAACATCATCGCGTCGACCCTGTTGCATACCAGGACGGGGAACTCTGAGACGTTTCTCTGTCCCTAGCAGACGTTGACGAATAACACATCTGAATTGAAACTGTCGTAGAAAGGAAACGCTACGTTTCCAGACATAGGTTCCTATTCAAAATGTTATGTACTCACTACCCTCTACAAGTCATAGAAGTTTGTAACGAGAATTTCCGACCACCTGTAGATGTAATCTTAATTCATACGTTAACAATAAAAGGAAGAAAACTTTGTTATATTTCGGATAGAAATATATATAAACTTTGTAACCTATGGATTTACATAATGTTGTTATTTCAGGGCACCAAAGTAGGTCTGAAATCAACTCCTCCGTCCGATGATGGACTTAGGCCCGAAACTAGTAACGAAGAAATGGATTGATTTACAAAAATATTGTAGCTGGTTGCTGTATTTATTTACTATGCTATTATTATGAAAACAGCTGCGGCGTTCTCAAACCAAAAATAAATAAAATAAAGACATTAGAAGTTAATTATGAAATACAATAAGTCATGAAAGACAATTGTGTTTCATTAAGGTTTAATTGAAATCATTGGATAATGTTAAGTGAAATTAAAATGTTTTCGTTTTGCAAATATATTCTCTTGCGCTACCATGGGGTCTCGCAAACTTAATCTTGCCCACACTGTATTTTGTTGTAGCCCCGCCACTGCCTACAGACACACAAAGCTGCTGACGCCGCGTGTGGTGTGCCCCACTCGACCGACGCTACGCAGCCCAGAGCGAGCGGCAGTCCGCTCCCAACAGTCACACTCGGAAACAACCGCATTCGAGCGAGTACGACCGAGCGAAATCCCCAATATGCAGACCTCTAGTATATAATCTAAAATTTTGTTCTAGTCCTCATGAAATTTTGACCTTCAATACAACTGTCTAAAAGTAGTCGTATGGCATGTACGGCTGGGAGACCTCGAGGGGCAGGTTCAGCCGCCTAATTAGAAAGGTTTTTCCCTGTCCTTCGCGTCCGCAGGCACCTTCCCTTCGCGAAGTGTAAGAACTCTATGCTGAAGGGTCTACGTTAAGTGTAGGTAACTGTAATACGTGCGTGTGTAGTGTACTGTCGTGTTAGTGTTGGAGATGATGGGAGAAGAGAGAGTGTGTAACCCGGTGCCGGCACACAGCCTACTCCTCCGAAAAGCACCAACAAGGACGCTGAGCTTAACATCCCCATCCGATGGACGGAGCACCATCAAGAGCGTTCCATGTCCTCACTCCACGAGACACTGCGCAGAGGTTTGGAATTTAATATAGGACATTGGTGCAAAGACTGCTGATTGAGAATTTGCAACTGATTAGTTAGTAATCACCTGGACATTGAGACATACTTTTTCGAAACATTTCCTAGACGTCAATGAGATACCTCCCTACAGAGTTAACAGGAAATCTTCGATTACATTGACAGCTTTTTCTTTGAATATTTTAAATAACTTTCTGATCGTTGTGTGACACTGAATTCTGTGTCAGTTTTAGGAGACTTTAAGTAAATTTCGTTGAACGAATTTCTATTGTTTCAGTGTGGTAACTTTGGAGATCTCAGAATAAGTAAATGAGTTTTTAAACTCACATTCCGTCTCATTCTGACCATATGTTCATTCTGACGACCGTTTTTGTTTAAACATCAAATATGAGAGATTTCTGATGTGCGCATACGACTTCAGATTTACGAGTATTGCGTTGACCTCGTCACAAATGTGCAAAAGGCAGGTTAAAAAGACTAATATAAGCAGTGGTATGTCCTGCGCAGCACCTATTTAACTGTGAGATTTATAATGATCACGAAAAATTCTCTGTGGAAAAATGGGTAAGATGAGGCTTTCTACACTCCTTGCTATTAAAATGGCTACACCACGAAGATGACGCCATGGACCAAAGTACTCAACAAGGCACTGTGCAAACTGGTTCTACAAAATTTGAAATTGTTCAAATGTTTTTATATCTATGGGGCTTGGCTTGCAAACTAAGTAACCTAAGGACAACACACACACACACACACACACACACACACACACACACACACACACTCACTCATGACACAAGGAGGACTCGAACCTCCGACGGCGATCAACCGCGCGCTCCGCATCATGTGGAACTAACTGTACCCTGTAGTTTACATGAATTATTGAGTGGTCTACTCATTTGCAGACATTCACGGCCTTAACCCTTGCGTGCTATCCAGGATTTTTTGATGATCACTGACTGCCACTCATTTGTCAGCATAACGAACATCACTACTTTGTAACGTTCCCAGCGTTCTATTGTTTTTTTATTATAATTATTTTTACTGTTATTGTTTTTTAGTTCTCATTAAAGACGAAGTAAGCACGGGCTGGAGCTGTCTACGGAAGGCATTCTTATTAAGACGCAACAGTAAGACACAATACGTTACCCATATGTTCAAATGTTTGTAAATCTATCGAACCAAACTGCGTGGTCATCAGTCCGTAGCTTACAAACTACTTAAAGTAAACTAATCTAACGACAACACACACACACACACACACACACACACACACACACACACACATGCCCCAGGGAGGACTCGAACCTCCGACGGCGAGGAACCACGTGCTACGCAGTGAGGCGCCTTAGACCGCTCGGCTACTCCACCGCGGCGCTCCCATGTCCTAAATATGGAATATAGTTGTATTAGTGCAGGCTTTATCCAGCCTGAGTGTGTAATATAGTTCCTGCCACGTCAGTGAATTGAATAATCATAGTTATTCCCCCGATATTACCTAACATAGGGAAAAATCAATAGTCTCACAACGGAAAACGCATCTTCGAAGTGAGAGAGCTGCTACTGCTAGCCCTTCGTCATGCCAACGAAGTAATTTTATCCTGTAATGCTTCCCACAGCCGTTCTGACGAATTGATCTCTTGCTGCAACTCATTCGTCGTGGTGGCGAAGTGACCTTCAAACTACTGAAGAAACCTCACCATGGACTGCGTGTCGCCAACTATTAGTGCCAAGGCCACGTAGACTGCTAATCGCTAGATGCATAGCTGAGCGCCCGACTCTAGGCAGCGCCACTGTAGCTCAGTGAGGCAAACATTCCCGCATCTTTCTAGCATTCCAGAGTTAATGTTCCCAAACAACGGTGGAATTTTTATGCGCTTTGTCACTAATGTTCCCGACCGCTTTGAAAAACATTCGGGTCAATTCCAGAGAATGATTTTCCATCCAGATAGCCCGAAATGCGTCACATCGAACATTTCCAGCGGTGGAAACACTAACGCAATTACTGACAGCTTAGAGACAGTATGTCTGATTATTCCGTCGGTGACCTCCATCGGCGTGATACCACGTAGAGTTGGTGCACTTCGACGAGGTAAAGAAGATGATATTAGGAGGTATCAAACTGCTGTCGTTATCAATCCCCATACTTACATGCTAGTTAAACTAAGGACAACACACACCCATGCCCGAGGGAGGGCTCGAATCTCTGGCCGGAACGGCCGTCAAGTCCGTAAAATGACGCCTTGGAGCACCTGGCCATTCATCTCTGCTGTATATGGTTTTCAATTAGCTGTATCTACTAGACGCAGCTATAAAGTTTTAATTATGACCTGTAAAAAAAGGTGAAATGACTATGAAATTTTGTGTGAATACTTCTCTACATATTCACACTACTTTCTTACACATGCTCCCCCCACCCCACCCCTCACCCCCCAAATGTAACATGTGAGAAATGTTGGTGAATAAATCCAGGAATTCGCTGCACGCAAAGCCCTGCACGTCATACGCCATCTCGTTGGCACTTTGTAAATACCTATTACGGAATAGTTTCTCAAACCAATGAAAGATAGCCAACGGGGATGATGCCAGGATATTGCAGGGTATGCAACAGAATCTGAGAGCCACAAAAAGGAGCATACTGACCGTGTCCTAACACAGAACGTAATCGTGAACCAAAAGCACCACATATTATGGCGTCAAAATCCTTCAGTAAGGATGTTAGTATACCCTTTACTATTCCCACACCAATATTGTGCCAACTCTCATCATAAGCCGCGACGGATTAGCTGTGTGCACAAGGATGCCGTGCTGCGGTGCGCGCGGCAGTTCGTCGTCGGGGGTTCGAGTGCCCACTAGGGCATGAGTGTGTTGTCCTTTGGTTAGTTTACCTTAGTTTAAGTAGTTTGTAAGCTATCGACTAATAACTCAGCAATTGCGTCCGATAGATTTACAAACGTTTGAACGTTTGATTCGTCATAATGTCATCTGACGAAAGTTTCTGCAGAGTTGTTTCCACTGAATGTTTGGCCCCTTCGTCTCCTGTTGATACAGAAGTCGTCAGATGTTACTGTTTCGCTAAAGAAGTGATCTGCCTTGACAAAGCTCCACCATTTTTCTACAACCTAGGTGCCGCAATTTCTTTTTTTTTTGTTTTAATTAAGGCTTGCTCCACGACCGGATGTCACAGTTGTTGATCATTTCTCTGAGTTCTATGACCGTGGAGCATGAAATTCCTGTTCTTGACATTTCGTCCAGCGCAACTCTGGCGAAACATCAGGAACAGAAATGTTTCACGGACCACGACCTCAAAACCAGAAAGATTAATCAACAATTTTTTCTTTTTTTTTTATGGAAGAAATTAAGGAACTCTGCGATATTCTGTTTTTGGAAATTTTTCTGGAAATTTTACTGTGTCTTCACTTGTCTTTCGTTCACCTACATTTTCCTTTTTTCATTTGTAGCTAGATCATAAATGGTGACGGCTTTTTTTTTACTATCACCTCCACTACCTATGACACTGAAACTTGTTAATGCGATAATTAATGTGTAAAACACATGAAAGACTAAAGACTGAATATGTATTACCCACATGTGTGTTATCAATGTAACATTAATAGAATCATTACTGCTAACGCTTTTGAGTGTTCGGATTAAAATTTCTGTATGCTTTTTCTTAAACCAATGGAACGAAATGTTTTGGACTATATTTTACAGTATTCATAGTTTGCTTATCCGTAAACCTGTACACTTAAAGAAAATGCTCACGAATACTGTGAAAATTTCTTTTTCAGAAGGAAAGGAGAATAGCTTTCAAAGTTTTTTAGTCGTTTATCAGGACGTGTGACTGCTCTTGTGTGATATGTTTGCTAATCCACGCTTGAATGTCTGCAGGCAGTATACAGAAATGTGTTTTCAGTGCTGCTTACGACCTGTATGCATATCTAACAGAGTGATGGTCAACTTCACGTCCCTGCCGGCAAACATCGATAAGTACACAGCACATGTTTGCTTTTGTGCAACGTTTAATGTTTAACTAGTGAACCTCCAGCACAGAGTGCAATTTATCTGGTGCCACGGCAGTGCCCTTTCCGAGCGCGCAAAGCGGCACCATCCTTTCCTCGAAGCCGTTCACGGCACTTTCGACCACCTGTATCTTCGTTTCGAATAAAGCTAGAAGCCTGACTTTTCGATGATATGAGTACCTACTGCACCTAGCTATAGTTCCAAATTACACTATTCTACACCTTACAGTTTACGAAATATTGCCAGTGGAAATCGCTACTTCTGTCAAACTCACCGCCCATCAGAATTATAAGATACTAGCTTATATGCCCGTGCTTCGCAACGGTTGTTAAAGAAGGGCCTGTGCATATCATGGCTTTTTAAGGCTCCGGATCTGTCAGCTTTAAACATAAACTATCTGTAAACCCTGCGTTGCCGGGGTATTTATTTATTTCACACTTTCGTAGCCCACCTCCCCTTCCCTCCTCTCTCTGGATCCATCTCTTTCTCTTCCATCTATCTGTTCGTTTCCAACTTTCCCTCTCTCAGAAAAGTTTTTTACAAGGTTACCCTCTGTCATGTACCATACCAACAACTATGTACCCAGTGACCTTCGTCTTAGTTTAAAGGCCATGGGTGCAAAAATTAATCAACATAGAAGCAAAACTATGCTTTATGCAACAACCGAAATTTTATACAGGCAGTGACATTCCTCTTGTCTTTAAGCTCAGATATGGAAAATTTCATCAATATCGGAAAAAACTATAGATTTGTTTGCAATAAAAACAGTGCCATATTGAAAAACGCACTTCGTTGTTCTCAAATTTTCCAGTTTCAATTCATACGACCCTTGTTCTGAGAATAACGAAAACGACCCAAAAAGACCTGTGAAATCGGTCGAGCCGTTCTTAAGGTATGGCGCGACCAAGGTATTTAGGGATACATTTTTATGTTGCAAGATACCCTCCCCCATTCACCGAATGAAACTTTAGGTCGACGCTGACCTTCCTGGTGTGTTGAAGGTCAAGCGTGTGAAATCGGGATGAAACTGTAGATTTCGTCAGTCTGTAATAAAAGTATCAGTCTGTAATAAAAGTATCCTCCCCTTGCACCTTAATTCTGTCCTATCGCAAAATACTTTCTTAGCTCACGTCTTCTACCTATAAACTACTTACCGGAAATATTTCAGCCTCTTAGGTGCATTAGTTTTAGAAATTTCGTATTTAATCAGCGAGTGCGTGACTGACCTTTCGCTTTTACGTATATACAACACCTCCTGCATTATGTGTCCTACAAAAAATTATTTACCAGATTCGTACAATGGAATATATGTGTTGTTAATGGAATTGCTAGTAAACACGTAGTAAATTACAACCTCATGATTATTAGGGCAAATTTTCATGCATTTCATTGTCTTTGACGTTATAGCACCTGAATTATATGTCGTAATATGATACGAGGCGCGTCCAGAAAGTAAGTTCCGTTTGGTTATATAAAACGAACGGGTACAGATACAGAAAAAATATTGATTGTGCAAAAATCTACAACTGTTAAACTACTTTTCTACATAGCTTCCGAAATTTTGTAGGCAATGGTCATAGCATGGCACAAGGTTTTGTGTGCCTTTTTCATAGAATGTTGCCGCCTGTGTATTCAACCATGTGGTAACATGTTCTTTCAGCTCGTCATCATCGTTGAAGTGTTGTCCACCAAGGACAGATTTTAGGTGTAAGAAAAGGATAACTGTCAAAAGATTTTTTTTTCACGATAATGCCTGACCTCACACACCGAATGTGACCAACCAATTCTTATGGAAATTTCAGTGGCACGTGTTTGATCATCCTCCATACAGCTCGGACCTCTCTCCTAGCGACTTTCATCTTACACCTAAAATCTGTCCTTGGTGGTCAACACTTCAACGATGATAAAGAGCTGTTACCACATGGTTGAATACACAGGCGGCAACCATCTGTGAAGGATGCATGCAAAAACTTGAGGCACGCTATGACAAGTGCCTACAAAATTTCGGCAGTTATGTGGAAAAGTAGTTTAAGAGTTGTAGAAGTTTGTGCAATAAAAATTTCTTCTGTATCTGTGTACAATTTCATTTTATTACGAAACGGAACTTACTTTCGTATTATTTCGAAGGTACATCCATTGGTGTATATGTAAAAAAACTGCAAAATACGTCGCGAACAGAGATAGTAGGAAAGACGCAACAAATCAAAACGTCTTGCCTGATGAGGCGGTTTTTCATGATTCTAGTTGTTTATGACTCCATATCTCATGAACTGCGTGTCGTACTATGACAAAAATTTAGAAGTACGTTCAGTGGTATGTGTGTATACTGCCTGAGAGATTTCTTACGAATACAATTAATAGTGTACGAGTAATAAATTGTAACGTCATGCCAAACGCCGTAATTTTACTGCATGAACGCCGAAAAAGTAGTAAAAGACAAACTTTATTCCTTTCATCATTTTCCGGAGTTGTCACCAAGAAAAAGTTTCCAGAAGGTTTGAAATTATGTTTAACGTTTATTGCAAGTCGCTAAGTGCTCTCCTTCTCAAATAGTGGACTAATAAAGACACAGTATCACGTGCCGCAAGACGGGGAAGTTTTCATTGTTTAGTACGTCATATCTCCTGAATTATCGGCCCTATTGCAAAATCCTTTCTTAGCTGACGTCTTCTACCTATAAACTACATTCCTGCCGAATTTTAGCTTCATAGCTGAAGTAGGTTTCGAGATTTCTTGTTTAGTCAGTGAGTGAGTGAGTGAGTGAATGAATGGGTGTGTGAATGTATGTCTTTTTTCTTTTATATAGATAGAGATTCCAGCAGAATATAAAAACGTCAAATTTCGTATTTATATAGTGTTTAACAGAAGACTATCTGAAACTTGGCCGTATATTCAACTTGTTGATAATACTCTCGTGGTTAAGCGCTGGACTCTCATCGGAGAGATCGCAGGTTCGTTTCCCGATAAGAAACTTTCCACTTTAACCTAACCATCACATAGTTACGATGTCAGAAGTCGTCTGAAATGATATGTCATTCGAATTGCACCTTTAGCTGTAGGAACAGTCAGTGCACTGACGTATTCTTCCGTGTTCACATATGTTCAACTGTACATAGAACTTTAGAGAGTGAAAATTTCTGCGGTTTTCATCGAACGAATGTTGACTTCATTAGTATCAAAGCTCGATAGTCTGCAATCGCTGAAAATTATGCACCTAGACGCATTTGCCGCCCAGACTTGGCAAAAATTGCTACATCAAAGCCTCTAAATTCAATAATGAATATCTAAAATCTGTTATCTAACTGCACATAAACAAGAATAAAGCATAATCACATAAGAAAAAGTACAGTAGAAGTAAGATAGTGACCGAGACCACATCAAAATAGTTGAGAGATACAGCTACAAACCCGACCTTTCTACTTTCTATGAGCAAGAGTATCTACTGTTACTAGAAAAGCTTAAAGGAAATATAGTTATTGAAATTGGAGCAAAAGTTTTGTTTAGACGAAATATTGACATGAGTCTTAGTGTTTCTATAGGTATCGTACAAGGAGTATATGTTCATCCTGAAAATAGAGGGAAAAAATCTTATGTTGCTTTTAATAATGAATGTCTTTACGAGCTACGTCCACTCAGAACTAAATTTAAAATCGTTAATAGAGCTTCATCGCAAACAGTTTTCAGTATGTATTTCCTATGTTATAGCCATACATAGGAGTCAGGGAGTATGTGTAGCCGGCCGCAGTGGCCGAGCGGTCTGCGGCGCGCCAGTCACAGTCTGCACTGCCACTACGGTCGGGGGTTCGAATCACCCCTCGGGCATGGATGTTTGTGTTGTCTTTAGTATAACGTAGTTCATAAGTAGTTTTGTAAGTTTAGGGACTGATGATCCCGCAGTTAAGTCCCTTAAGCTTAACAAACATTTGAACATTTGAGTAATTGTAAACAATGCACTTCGATCTTAGTTCTTTATTGGTATATGTGGACAAGCATACGTGGCTCTTTCTATAGCAACAGGTCTGGACAGATTACATCTTATTAACGTCGACTTCTGCGATATCAAATATCTGCAGTCGCAGACATAAAAGCACTAACCTCCCAGACTTTTCGAAAACTGCTACATCAAAGCCTCCTAGGAAAGTTTATAAAAAAGGGGGGAGATAGGGAGTGGGCTTTAAGAGAATCCGTAGCCGACGTACAACAAATGTTACCGGAGAAGAAAAGGTGGACTACCTACAAGGAAAAACACCATCCCAAGACACTCCTTGAATGAACCACAATTGGGGTATGATACTTACACAGGGGCCATTATATTGACGAAAGAGGATCTAAACATAGGTATTTATTATGTTCATTCAAAGAATGAGTCAAGGTACAAGATTGAAAAAAACATTTAAAATTAGAGAAACGAAATCACCCACATAAATGTTTGTACTCGTAAATCTATGGGACTTAACTGCTCTGGTCATCAGTCCCTAGGCTTACAAACTACTTAAACTAACTTATTCTAAGGACAACAAACACACGCATACAGACTATCTTCAACGTAGATAATTTCAAAATGTGAAATTGGACTGCAGAATTCAGATGCTGTGTAATAAAAGGTGTCTATGAATACAATGGGCAGTGATGTTTTGAAAAAAAAATACCAGCTAATGTGGCAGTATTCATATACCGTATTGGACATGAATTAAGGGCATTGTTCTCTTCAAATTAGGACACTAAAGCAATTACTTAAAAAATTAAATTCATCGCTGATGCTGGTACTTCAGTTACACGTGGAACTGTGGATGATTGTGCGAAGAATGGAAGATATGTATTAGGAACAGTAACAACAGAAATAGAATTTGCACATCAGATAGCATCTTCTGCAGAAACATGACCTGGCTTGGAGTAGAATGATATCAAAAACTTTGCTACTTCATTGTAGATCTTTACAAAATGTCTTGCACAACACGGAATAAATAACTACGGATTAAATGTTGAGGGTAAAGGTGCAGTATTAGGCTGTAGACCTTCATGAAATTGGATTTATAGATCTGAATCTTACAAAAATTTGGGGACTGAAGTAAGGAAGTACTACAACGTCTACTATACTGCAAGTTCATTAATACTAATACCAGCTTGTTGTCCAAAATCATTTTCACATGGAGCCCACAATGATGAAAATTAAGGAAATTCCTCTTTTATTTAAGTGTTATTAACGTCCATAGACGTGATTTTTCCTCAATAAAGAAACTATTTTTATGCTATAATTCTCTTAAGTTATAATTGTACTGTTTATACAATTACATGAAACCATTTTCAGACCATACGATTGTGTACACTGAAAAACAAATTTCTTTCTATGGAGTACAATAATTAATTTTGAATTACTAACTGTTGTATGAAATGAACTGGCCGGCCGCGGTGGCCGAGGTGACTGAGGCGCTGCAGTCACGGTCAGCACGGCCACTACGGTCGGGGGTTCGAATCCCCCCTCGAGCATGGATATTTGTGCCGTCCTAGTTCATAAGTAGTTCATAAGTAGTTTGTAAGTTTAGGGACTGATAACCCCGTAGTTAAGTCCCATAAGCTTAACAAACATTTGAACATTTGAAATGAACTGGTCCATCAAAAAATAACATGCAAGAAAACAACTAATAATTTCATTTAAACATGTAAATATATCTAACCCTTTACTTCTGTGTATTCTGAAGTTAAGCTGATGAGGACTTACTTGCTGGTGTTTTTTGTTGTGATATTCTAACTGGTTTCAATACGTGTACCTGATAAAAGAATTGAGCGTTAACAATACATACAATCGACTTTTACGACTTTCTAGATATTGCTACCTCAAAGCCCCAACGATAAATCAAAAGCGACAGTGAATGGGTTTCAAGAAAATTCGTGAATGATCTACAAAAAATGTTACCCTACATAAAAAAGGACTGCCTACAAAAGAAAAGAAAATCTATCAAAAACGTAAAATTTACAGAAATGCAAGTCTCCAGACGACTTCCTTCCACCGGAAAAAGTTGTGAGACCTCAAGAGAAATCAATACCATTATTTCAGTTAGTGTTCATCGGACCACGTATTTAACACCTTGTCGAAATTTGTAATCTAATTAGTTATCTACAAACATATATAGCGATTATATTGATATTATACATTTTTATTTCTATAATACAGTGTGCCGGCCGCGGTGGCCGCGGGGACTGAGGCGCTTCAGTCACGGTCTGCACGGCCACTACGGTCGGGGATTCGAATCCCCCCTCGGGCATGGATATTTGTGCCGTCCTTAGTTAGTTCATAAGTAGTTTGTAAAATTAGGGACTGATGTCCCCGTAGTTAAGTCCCATAGACTATAAAACATTTGAACATTAATACAGTGTGTCCACAATGTCTCTCTGCAGTGGCGATCTCCGCGTGTCTCGCGTTGCGAGGCGTGTAAACTTGGCAGCACAGGCAAAACGCAGCTGCACGTCTTCCATGGACCTGCAGTGGTAGTAGGGTTGGGGTAGTGTTGTACGTGCGCTGCAACTGTTACTTGTGTTACTCTAATGTTCTTATATATCCTGTGTGTAGTGAGAATGCAGAGAGAGCCTTTTTTAGTAGAAGAGGTTTTCCGGGCAGGAGGAAACTTCACGGAGCATGTGAGACGACAATTTATATTGCGTTTCCCTACGTCCAGGTGTCCACATCGCCACACTGTACCTGATTTAATTCGCAAATTCCAGACAACAGGTTCAGTTCATGATGCACCACGAACTGGTAGACCCACGGTTTTAAGAGATCGGAAGTTCGACAACATTTCCTACTTCATGTTGCAGATTCCAACGAAATGAGAAAGGAAATTCTCACAAGAGGCTAGAGTCTCTCGTACGACAGCACATAAGACCTTAACCAAAGAACTGAGGCTCTATCCTTATAAAATTACTACAGTGCAACAATTATATTTTGTGAACCGTACGAAAAGAATAACATATTGTGAATGGTTTAAGCGATTCATTAACAGACATGGAGTTGGTGTTTTACATCGAACATTTTTCACTGATGATACTTGGTTTCGCCTATCTCGCTACATTAATTCTACAACTTCGCTCATTTGGTCATACGAAAATCCACGTGCCTTAAGAGAAAGGCCATTGCACGCCAAGAAAATCATGGTGTGGGTTCCCACAACACGAGACGAATTATAGAACCGATATTTTTCGAAACTACCGTCACCTCCGAAATCTATTTTTCCCAGATAATTTATCCATTTCTTGAGCTGCTGAATGAAATGATTAGGTAGTACTGCTGTGAAGCTGGTTAGGTCGCAAATTCTTTGTTATTGGTCACACTTCATGTACAGCGTGCCCTCAAAAAAAAAGACGCGTTTCGGAATTACCATCATCAGATTAGCATCTCTTCCGTGCCATATGCACACGTGAACAGATGAAGATGTTCTTCAATATACATACAAAAGTAGACTACCTCCTCAGTGACTTTATGTCGCATTTACTGCTGAATGAAGATGAGATCCTTCATTTTTCCAGCAAGAAAACGTTACTGCTCGTACAGCTCACCAATCCCTATGACTTTTAGATGAAATCTTTGGAGACAGAATAATATTACAAAAGGTCTGTGGACTCTCGCTCTCCGGATTTGTCTCCTCCTGACTATTTCCTTTGGGATGCGGCTAAAACATTTGTTCACCAAAAATAACCCAAAGACAATACATGAAGATAGCGATAACTGAATATCTGCATTCGATTACACGTGAAATATTGCTGAAGGTATTCGAAAATACATCTTTAATAAAATGGTAAAACAGCTGAAGCGGACCCTTTTATTAAAGATGTATCATCTTGGCTGTGGATGACCGTCAACAAAGGTTTTATATTCGAAAATAACATGTGGAACTATGCCTTCAAAAAAGTAGAAATTATTTCCAGCACTTACTGTGATAAAGGTGAGTACAGTGTATTTTCTTGTAATTAATGTAACTAATTAATTTCATAGTTTTAATTGTAATAATGTTGAATCCCATCCCGCAACATAACTGCAGCACGTAGCAGTGAAATCCGGCCGCTAGCTTATACAGGGACATGAATGTGCTGCCACCCTTACGTGCCCTCCTGGCCGAAACTTTGCGGACACACTGTATAATGACTTGGCAATCGCATGGAAACAATATTTAAAATACTTCATGCATTTATGAGTGTACTTCATGCTGATATGATTACGTTTGTTTATATAATTGAATATAAATTATTGTTATCTCTTTATGTCGATTTGCAATTATCAGATCACTGTATTTATTCTTATGTCATTATATTATGGTGCGATTGCCAAGTCATTGTATTTATTATAGAAATAAACGTGTATAACATCAATATATTCGATATAAATGTTGGTAGATTAGCAGTTAGATTTCGAATTAAGATAAGGTGTTGAATAGGTGGTTCCATGAACACTAACTAAAATAAACGACTTGATTTCCCACGAGATCTCTCACCTCTCTACGGTATAAGGAATTTGTCGTGAGATTAGCAGTTTTCTACATTTTATATTTTTAATGGGATAGGATTGATATAATTTGGAAGACAATGTATATGCATGTGGTGTCTTCAACTGCTAATGGGCTTTGAAATACTCGTAAATGATCCGGGAAAGTTTAATATTTTCGCCCAGCTGGGATTTGAAATCGGGTCCTCCTGCTTACTAGGCAGAAGTTCTGACTAAGCTATAGGGGACTCAGTGATCACCATGGCTGCTCGGGCTACTCTTCCACGCCCACCTTCAGGCGCAGATTCTCAGCTGGTCCACCGAGCAAGATGGCGAAGTGGTAACACACTGCCGAGGGATGGCTGTTCAAATCCGCCTCCAGCCACCCTGATTTAGGTTTGCCACGTTTTACCTAAATCACTTCAGTGCTACATTGACTAAATGTGACATTAAGACCTAATCTTCCTTTCTTTTCTGTGTTTTACGTTTGTTTACAGTCTTTCCTCTCTTTTCCTTTTTAGTAGTGAGTAGATAGAAATTACACTCCACTGATGTCCAACGATAATATTTATCACTTAGATCGTCCCGTCGACTTAGTGGTCATTAGAGCCGATCACTAGCTCAGATGGTTTTGATAAGGATTGAGAAGAAAATCGGCCGTGCCCTTTTAAAAGAACCACCTTGCTTTTTGCCTGAACCGTTCTAGTTAAATCACGGAAAACCTGAATCTAGAATTCAAATCCAATGTGTTAACAAATGCACAAAATGAATAAATATATATGATCTGTTTACATGTCCTAGAGTAGAGCGGATGTGTGATTTGCAAAATTGGGACTTCTGCAGAAGAAGAACATGCCCCCGATTTACTTCGTACATAGTGGTGCACAACAGGGTTCTGTACGTATCTATTTTGTAAGTCTTTGACTACCTTGTCTCACAACACTGTTCATTTCGATAGGAATTTTTATTTTTACAATATTTTGCAAGTCGTCTAAACCAACTGCCATCGTTATAATCACAAGCTTGTGTTGTACAGGCCCAGCTTGGATCGCTCAATATAAGTTTCTTTGTTACCTATTCTCTGTTAATTCCTTTTGGCGGGAGAAGCTCGGCACAAAAACGTTGGTTTTATTATTATCCTTTTTTATATATATATATATAAAGTGATACCCAGATAATGTAACTAATGAGGAGGTGCTTGACCGAATTGGGGAGAAAAGGATTTTCTGGCATATCCTGACTAAGAGAAGGAATAGATTGGTAGAACACGTTCTGCGAAATTAAGGAATTGTCAACATAACATTAAAAGGAAGTGTGTGGGGTAAAAATCGTAGAGGGAGACCGAGGAACGAATACAGTAAGCAGATTCAAAAGGATGTAGATTGCCGAATGTATTAACAGACGAAGGAAGGAAGGAAGCTTAGGGTGTAACGTCCCGTCGACAGCTTGGTCATTAGAGACGGAGCTAACGCTCGGAGTTTATGGGTAAGGAGGGGGAAGGAAATTGGCCGTGCACTTTGAAAGGAACCATCCCGGTATTTGCCTGGAGTGATTTACGGAAATCACGAAAAACATAAATCCGGATGGCCGGAGGGGGATTTGAACCACCGACCTCCCAAATACGAGTCGAGTGCGTTACCACTGCGCCACCTCGCTCGGCCTTAGACGAAGAGACTTGCACAGGACAGGGTAGTGTGGAGAGCTGCATCAAACCAGTCTGCAGACTGAAGGCCACAACAACAATAAAGTGAAACCTCATTCATCCCATGTCCTCCGCATAAAGAAGGTAAAGCGAAACAAAAGAATTAGTTAAGGAGACCACTGGTCAGAAACGGGAAATTCGCATTCGAATACTGTTCCAGCACAAATTTTCAGTTTAGCCATTAAATTTATTTCGAAGCTCTGCAACGGCCAAGATGATTCAATATCTCGAATTCACAAATTTATGGCCGTTTATGTCAACCAAAGAACAGACTTTTTCTATTTACCCTGAAATTAAAGACTCTAAAGTTTGTTCCAACATTTCATCAATATTAGGGGCCTTCTAAAGTGAAAAACTTAATGTGTCAATAAATGTGTCGGGCCCAACATAACTTTATTTTTGATTTGTTACTTGACACGAAGCTTGAAAATGCTACTACAGTTTTCCTTTGTTCAGTGTTGTAGTAAGCCTTCTCTTTTGTTTAAAGACACCATAGTTGTATCTCGTCAGCACGTAAGAAGGGACTTAACTGCGGAGCCATTAGTATCTAAACTTACAAACCAATTATGAACTACCTTATACTAAAGACCACACAAAGATCCATGCCCGAGGGGGGGATTAGTACCCCCGACGGGGAACGGCCTCGCGCATTGTAGCATAGCCTCAATGCGCTCGACCGCTCCGCCGTGGTGAGTTACCTGCAACGAACTTACATACAAACTAAAGAAAACAATAAAGTTACAGGTGCAATCACTGCACCGAGTGATCACAGCAGGCACCAGTAGTGGCGAAGTAGAGTACAGCAATAATCCTCTCAACCAGTTCACTGATATATTTATAATTTGCGGACCTATTTCACCTTCAGCGTGCAGAAAATTACTAAAGACGAACACTATTTGTGCTCCAGTAAATAGTCCCTATTAACTTAACGTTACTTGATGTTATTCTGTTGTCTGAACACCCGCAACTGATCATTCTGAGGATTATAGAGGAAAAATGGTCTTCATTTGCTTACTTTTTTATTATTTGATATACGACTGGTTCCGGGCATATTAAATCTCATCTTGAGGTATTATCAAATCAAAACAACCTCCAGACCATTCCAGAAGGATGTGCTGGACTCTCTTCTGGCGTTATTTGAAATGAATAAATTCTTTTTGTTTCTGTCTTCCAGGGGTGGCCCGTCTACGAGCCGCAGTATCAAATAGGTTACATTATCCTTCACGTGGTCGGTCTGTTCTGGGAAAATCACATATGAAGTGATTTTAATCGTCCATAAGATGTAGAACACGCTTGGACAAACTTTCTGAAACGTAACAATTACTTTAAAATTCACCACACTCTTTTTCTATGATACTTCCGTTGCGTCAGCTATTTTCTTCGGCATTACTCACAGATCATCCAATATTCTGTTGCGTATTTCTTCTAAGTTTCATTTTTGTTTGAAAGACTGTACAGTACTTTGTCATTCACTCCAGACAAACCAAGGCCACTTTTCCTTTCAGACTTCCACTGCATAACTTCTGAAAACCTAAAGTCATAAAACTTCGTCTATGTTAGTTACAGATCTTTTAACAGAGAACATTTTTCTATCGAACGGTAGTCTCCTTTATCCATTTAAGCGAAACTCACGCAACATATTCCTTAATACGTACTAATAGCACTACTCCCTAAATTAAATTCAAGCTTTATTTCGTTACTTTGTTCTGTTTATCTGTATAAAAATTATTTTTCATTTATATCAATTATCTGACCCAGTGAGAAAAAAATCATTTTTCTGCGGTAGATATGTGAATAAATTAGTTTAACTTTTTGTTTTATTGGGTGACACCGCTATGTTATGTTTTCAGTCGAGTTTTTACTTCTATTCTCGACATCAAATTGACGTATACGTCCAGCTAGATGTGTGTGTGACAATTGTTCCACTCGGCGGTATTTTCTGTATACTGACATAATAGCGGCTTCTCTGTCAGCATTACCGACGTTCCATCACTGTCATATCACGCATTCTGCTCTGAATAGGTGACAGCAGACATTTACATTTTGACACACTGTTGTGTTACACCGAATAGCACAGTGACAAACGTGGTTCGCCAACACAGCTTCTTCGGTTAGCAAATTACTTTTTATCAGTTAAGCAGATGAAAATGCAATGTCGAAAGCTTACTTTTCGTCTTAGTGGCTGTTTTATTATAACTTATCTCTTTACGACTGCGAACATAGACATCGTTTAATATGTTGTTTTTATCATTATCATTACCGAAGTTCAATTTTGTTAACGATGAAAGGGTTCCTGTGAAATCCAAAGTCTTCCTGCCTTTTATTAAGGACGTCACCGACCGCATCGGAATGTTGCCACAATTTACAAACCTACTCGGCAGATACAGGATCACCTGAAATCGGCAAAGGATGCTCGCAAACCGCTGGAAAAAGCAGGAATTTATATGATTCCATGTAACTGTGGAGACGTATACGTGGGTACCACAAAAGAATAGTCAAAAAAGGACTAGATGAGCACAAGGGGAACTGTAGAAGAAGAGATATTGACAGATCAGCTGTTGCTGCACATGTTTTTCAACCAGGGGATCACCTTCTTCATTTTGATAAGACTCAGGTTTTAGCAGCCACAAATGGATACCACGAAAGACTGTACAGAGAGGCAACAGAAATTGTAAAACACTCCAATAATTTCAATAGGATGGATGAGGGCGTGAAACCAAATGAAATCTGGATTCCGGTTTTGAGGAAGAAATGTAACAGTCTTCCACCATGGGACGACATTAACGGACGGAGGCTACCGGCAACCACGAATTGTTCGCGCATGTCAAAAACATCTGACGTCACACTTCTGCACGTGAGCCCTCGTAAACGGAGTTTGCCTTCAGTCAGTAGCGAGCCAGGGTGTGCATCGGACATTCAAAAGTGTCACGATACCCCTTGAAAATGTCCTCCGCAGTCGGGGACGAAACGTTGGGTTTCCATAATAAATCCACTAGACCACGGCATAATAGCCCGGAAATTTTTAGTAATTTTGACCATTCCGGCAGTGAAAGTTTACATTTTAGAAACATAGGTGAATTGAAACTAAGTACGAAGAAATCTTTGCTAACGGGAGTAGTACTTCAAATGGCCAACGAAAAGTGGAAGTATCGAAATGATCCGAGAATATTAATATTGACAAATGAAAAGGAGGAAGAAGATCAGGGTTTAAGGTCTCTCCAATATCGTGGTCATTACAAACGGAGCACACGCTCGGATTTGTTTTGTTAAGGATAGGATGGGTAAAAAAATCTGTCTTTCAGTTTGAAAGGAACCACCCCGGCAGTTGCCTGAAGTGATTTGGGAAGATCACGCAAAACCTAAATCGGGATGGCCGAAAGCGGATCTGAACCTCCGAAATGTGAGTCCAGTGTGTTACCATTGCGCCACCTCTCCCGTTAAGATTGCAGGAGCAAATGTGAAGAAATCGAAATTATCAAATGACTGAGCATACAGAAAAGCATTAAATTGAAGGAAAACCTGGTAAAATTAGGAATTCTGTGTCACTGTTGCATTAGAGGACGGTGAGGAATTGTATTTTGATGACTTCTCTGAGACAAAGACGTGCCGCTCAACGTGACCGCAGAATAAACTAGAGTCGATATGGTGGGCATTGGGGATGCAGTATAAGTGAGAGATCTGCACGAAGACGTCATAAAACGTAGGTAATAATCCAGTGGCATATATGAGAATGGTGTCAAGGGGGCTTCGTCCCGCCTCCCCCCCTCCGCCCCCGAAAAAATTAATATAAAGAATAAATGATGCGTGAAGGCATCGACTTGGTAAACAGTCATACTTCCCTGTATTGGTGACGGGAGTGGGGTGTAATTAGTGTGAAGGTCGTGTCATTTTTAATTAAAAAGTAGTTTTTTATGTTTTAACGTCAACAAAAAGAAGCTTGATTTCGGTAAAGTAAAAGGGTCTTGAGCGCAAATTATCCTATGCTTATGAGCAGCAAAACTGATATAAAATATCATAGGGTGTTTACTTAAAATTACTTATCTTTACATTAATGTTGGCGCCTCCACCGAAAATACATGTTTTATTCACCACTCTAATAACCATGAGAAATTCTAAATTCATTGGGGAAATTGGGAAACGAGCGACTATTTAAATAGCTGTCTTGGTATTTGTCCAGCGCACAATCATTAATTCTGTTCTGTCGTTTTTCACACAGTTGCTTTCAGACCTTGCACTAGGAGGATTACTTAAAGCTAAATTTCTAAGGAAGAGGGTGACAACTGCGGTAATCTGCTGCTCTATAGGATAAAATACATTTATTACACTTTGTGGTGGAAGGGGTTGATGAAATGGTTAAGTACTTACTGGATTCATTAATTTATTAAATAAATTGGGCACTGAATGAATTCACAAATATATAAAATTTAAAACAAGAATAAAACAGGATGTTATTTCTTCACTTGTCAAATCTGGGAATGGGGAGTGCAAAATGTCTAACTCTTAAATCAGGCTGTGATCATTAACCTTTAGCCCGTACACCGGTCTTTTGAACCGGGGCGACCCCCTTCTCCTCCCTCCCCTTCTCTCTGAGTTCGTGTCAGCACTCTGCCCTCCACAGTAGCCTCAAGGCCGTTGAAGAAGAAGTTCAAGTAAGTCTTTTCTTCGTTGTGCATCTGTCCGAAGTTCTGTAATTGACGAATTGCAGTCTCCGCTCCCGGTCAAAAACGGCCTATGTGTACACTGAATGTCTTTATTTTCTCCGGTTCAATGTACCCCATTTACCCTCAAGTTGGGTGTTTTTCCTTTCACAATCAACTGCAAGTCTATAAAATTGGAAAAAATCTACATATCAAGTTTGTGACAAAACTATTGGAGGGTGTAGGCTGGGAAAGGGGGAGACCGAATGGTGCACAACAAGCATTTCAAGATAATTAGATGCAAAACAGGCCGAAAGAAACAAAAAGAAACGGCACCGCGGTCTTAACCCTAGAACGGTCGGGCTGGGTCTATGAGACCCACTAGTTTTTGTTTCACTGATTTTATATTCTTATAATTGCTGATTTGACTCGAGCGATCCGCTGGCTTCCTGAAACACACGAGAGAAAGCGTTGACAGCTTGATTGAGGTTTTTCATTGTTTAGTCATTCTTTGGCAGTGTTTCAAAAAGCGCGCGGGTCTGTCAGACCCAGCCCGACTGCCTACGTAACTAATTTCTGCCAGTGCGATGCCGCTTATATTTTGTTGTATCGTTGAGTTACCAGTTACTTTGCGGGCGATTTTTGATCTCCTAACACCAAGCTATGACACGAGAAAGTATCTCGTACAGTGAATTTTTAAATGATGATGACAGTGAAGTAAATGATTCTGATGCGGACCCAGACTTTGAAATAAACAGTGACCATGCAAGCAATAGTGAAGTTAGTGGCGATGAAGAGGAAGATGTTCAGCCTTCTGGCAGCATTCATGCACCTACTGTTGTTGATTCAAGTACAACTCATCATTCTGACTCAGGTACGTCACCTATAAGCTTTTACAAAGGAAGGAATGGAGCAACTAAATGGAGAAAAACTTGTTTCCCACAAAGCCAATGGAAATGTTTCAGTTAGAAGAGAGTACCTGAGAACGCTAGGGAAGTCTCTCGTAACACCATATTTGAAAATGCGCGCAACCCAGGCAAACCTTCCGCGCCAAATTCGCAGGCTTGCTTCTAACCTCTCCAGCACCCAAGAACAAGGCATAGTTGAAGATCCACAACCAGGAAGAAGGGGAAGATGCTACGAATGCAAAGACAGCAAAACAAGATACTTTTGCAAAGTTTCTTGTATATTCTGTGTACTAACATTTGGTACTACAAAGTGGTACGTTTTTCAGTTTTATTTCATTCAAAAAAAATGTTCAAATGTTTGTTAAGCTTATGGGACTTAACTACGGGGTCATCAGTCCCTAAGCTTACTAACTACTTATCAACTACCTTATACTAAGAACGGCACAAATATCCATGCCCGAGGGGGATTCGAAACCCCGACCGTAGTGCCCGTGCAAACCGTGACTGGAGCGCCTCAGTCCCCTCGGCCACCGCGGCCGGCTTTATTTCATTATAATTATTGTTCAATTCAGACAGGTAAAATAATGCCACTATATCATTTAGTACTATCTGAATAAAACAAAAAAAATTGTCATTTTATGGAAATATACACTTCGTCACTTGTTAAAAGTGTATTACATATTGGGTCTCTCAGACCCAGCCCGACCGTTCATGAAACTTTTTTCGCCCGACCGTTCTAGGGTTAAAGACCAAGTGTACGCTTTGTGTGCCATAAGGGGGTGTACGGGCTGAAGGTTAATATAACGCCGAGCAGCGGGCACGTTAACCCGTGCGGCTTCAGGCGTGTGGCGACGTCGACGGCGTCGTACTGGTGTGCGGCGGTAGGCTGCTGTTTACCGCAATGAGAGCAGCGCACGCCTCGATAGGCAGATTCCTAACTGGCGCACTTGCCTGCCGTCCTTTGCCTATAGACAACTCGCACGTCTCGTCTTGTCAAGACAAATGAAGCAAGAGCCAAGGTATCGGCAGACTGACACAAGAAAAGTGCAAAATGTTCAAATGTTTATTAAGCTTAAGGGACTTAACTGCGTAGTCATCAGTACCTAAACTTACAAACTACTTATGAACTAGTTTATACTAAAGACGGCACAAACATCCATGCCCGAGAAAGTATTCGAGCCCCCGACGGAGAACGGCCTCGCGCATTGGAGCATAATGCCTCAAAGGGCTTGGCCACACCGCCGCGGCACGAGACCAGTATGCCCTTGCGCCAATATGGTATGGCACAAATGCTTGACTGTTTAACTGCCGGTACAGTTAAGTTGAACCTGCTCTCCAACTCTTCACTGCAACTAACTGAGGTCAGACTGAAGGCTAAAGGACTAAACACGCCCAAGCATACCAGAGCGAAAATACGACTCCCCTTCTCTGCCAGAAAACTGCTGTGCCCACCCAAATCAACTTCCTACAACCTCTCCTGGTTCAAGCCAATCGGGGCTCCTTGCTTCCGGCGGGAGCCAGTTGCGAAACAGATGCTGTTCTCCGCGTGGAGTCGGGAGTAATACCCGGAGTTGGCCTATCATTTACCTGCGTTTCCGAGCGTGCGGCAATATCTTAACTTTTGGCGGAGTTGTCATCCTCACGTTTCCCTTCCGCCGATGCAGCGTTCTCGGAAACTGCGTTCCGCGAAGGCGAGAGACCCTGTGGCTTCAGCGAGAGGACGCCCTGCTGATTCCGTCTTCGCGGTTATGTGGCTCCCAGGCGTCGTTGTTCACGTCGAGGACTGTCAAACTTCGCTGGACAAAATCTATTATATAGGCGAGGGTGAGAAACCTCTCAGCTACTTATATTAATAGATATTTATTTACATAAACCGTTTAACGCAACTGAAATTAAAAGTTCTCTTGCCATATACGTTTCGCATTTATTTGCAAGGCATCTTCAGTGGAAATTATCGTCATTCTTCAAATGTAAAGCTTATGGGACTTAACTACGGGGTCATCAGTCCCTAAACTTACAAACTACTTATGAACTACTTACGAACTAGGACGGCACAAATATCCATGCCCGAGGGGGGATTCGAACCCCCGACCGTAGTGGCCGCGCAGACCGTGACTGAAGCGCCTCAGTCTCCTCGGCCACCGTGGCCGGCCTTTCATTCTTGCTTCATGTATTGTTTATTGACTCAAGTTGCCGTGTTTCATTCTTCCTTTATTTCAATTGGATCTTTCATTACACCAATCCAGCACTAAAGAAAGGAATAAACACGGCAACCTGAGTTGCTCCAGTTGTCACAATGTAAAAATATCCGGACGACATGTTTCGGGCCTACATTAGCCCATTCTCAAGTTCTTGAAATCTAAAACATATCTGCTCTAAGGCAACGTCAAGCGTAAAATATTTGCGGCATATTTTATGCTTAACGTTGCCTTAGGGCAGATATGTTTTTGATTTTAAGAACTTGAGAATGTCCCGAAACATGTCGTTCGGACATTTTTACATTGTGACAACCGGAACGGAAACTTTAGTGCGATAGTTCATACAGTTGTGAGATGGCATCCAAACAAACGGCAAACTGAGTCAAGAAACAACACATGTAGTCCAGCGTCTACGAAAATTGCCACTGAAGTTTCCCTGCAAATAAAGGCGAAAAGCATTTAACAAAATAATTTGTTTTATTTCAGTTGCATAGGCGGTTTATATGAATAAATATCTGTCCTGACTTCACTTTCGGTATTGTATTCCATTTCATGTGTCGTTTGTGTTCGTCTCACTGCGTATTTCTTTCAGCTACCTTCAGTACTGTACTACAGCATTTGTTTCATCGAGCTACATCTCTCGGTGCCACATCATACGAATGGTACTCTGACATTTAAATCGAGCACGCCGGCGTAGGTAGATCGGATCGCGCGTTATTGCGGAGCCCCGCTATCAACAGTTGTGCGCGGCGCCCCCTCGCCCCTGTTCGTGTAGCGCCACTACAGTGGATAGCACACGGTGTTAGCCGCCTTCCCCCCTCTCCATCCCCCCCCCCCCCCCCACACCATCAGCCCTTCAGGCGACGGCCATTCGGATTAGCGGCCCGGATTTGCGGGTCCGCCGCAGGCCCACAAGCCAGTGACTCCCAACGGACCAGGTGCTGCCGGCTGCCCACAGCAGGTGCAAATCCCACCGCTAAATTGAAATCTGAACACAGATTTCAATACGCATTCATATTACGCCCATTCCTAATGCTACCTTGCACCGCCATTTTATCACCGAAGAACATCCCCAATGGTTAAGTTTAAATGCCTTATTTAGGTATTAAAATGTTCAATTATTTCGCCGCCCGCAGTGGCCGAGTGGTGTGCGGCCTGCCAGTCACAGTCTGCATGGCCGCTGCGGTCGGGGGTTCGAATCCCCCTTCGGACATGGATGTTTGTGCCGTCTTTAGTATAAGCTAGTTCATAGGTAATTTGTAAGTTTAGGGACTGATGACCCCGTGGTTAAGTCCCATAAACTGTACCAAAAATAAATAAATAAATAAAATAAAAAAATAAAAAATAAAAAAATAAAAAAGGAAAAGATGTGCAATTATTTCGAGATTAAATATGAACGTGGGGGTACTGTTTGACACGCGATTGCACTCTACAACAGACTCCATGTTGCTGGCCATAATACGAGGTATGTCCACAAAGTAAGTTCCGTTTGGTTACATAAACCAAACGTGAACAGATACAGTAAAAATATCTATCACATAAAAATCTGCAACTGTTCAACAACTTTTCTACGTAACTTCCGAAATTTTGTAGGCACTTGTCATAGCGTGGGACAAGTATTTGTGTGCCTTCTTCATAGAATGTTGCCGCCTGTGTATTCAACCATGTGGCAAACATGTTCTTTCAGCTCATCATCGTTGAAGTGTTGACCACCAAGGACAGATTTTAGGTGTAAGAAGAGATGAAAGTAGTCTTCTTCTTCCCTTCACGTTGCCGCCCGACCTCATATGGCGAATGTGACCAAACAACTCTTACGAGAATTTCACTGGGACATCCTCCGTACAGTCTCGCTCCTAACGACTTTCTTCTTACACCTAAAACCTGTCCATGGTGGTCAACACTTCAGCAATGATGACGAGCTGAAAGAACATGTTACCACATGGCGGCAACCTTCAACGAAATAGGCATACAAAGACTTCTGCCACTCTATGACAAATGCCTACAAAATTTCGGAAGCTATGTGGAAAAGTAGTTTAATAGTTGTATATTTTTGTACAATTTTTTCCTGTATCTGTACACGTTTGTTTTATATAACCAAACGGTACTTACTTTGTGGACATATCTCGTACCTCGTCAAAACAATTAGGGGATTAGTTGAAATATCTGAGTTCGGAAGTTTTGCCGTAGGTAGAATGAACTGACAATTCTGTCGGCTCTACAGAGTGAAGACAACAACATTACGGCAAAGAAAATAGTGGAAATAACAAAGTTGCTGTAGAGGAGGTTGGTGAACTTGTGTTTACGAAACGAATTACACAAGCAGTTGGGTTCAAATTGTGTAGTGAGCAGGTATTGTATGCACTATAACGAGAATTACCCGAAGCTATGGCATGGCGAGCCATAAGAAGGTTTGATGCGGGACAGACACAGAGCGAGGTGACTGCAGCTACTGGAGTGTCCGAAAGTGTAATTTTCTGGACCTGGACGCTATTTCAGACAGCAGAAACCGTTAAAAGAAGACAAGTCCATGGGTAACATCAGCAACAGACGACCTTATCTTCGAACAGTCCTTCGAGACAGGAGGCTGAATGCAACTAAGCTGCAACGCACGCTACAGGCAGCAACAGAACGCCCCAGTATCAACAGAGACCGAAAACACCTTCAGAAATGTGGCCTCTAACCAGTGAGATCTATAGTGTGCGTCCCATTAAAATCACGATACCGTTTACCCCGCAAAAGCTAGGCAGAGGAACATCATAATTGGAGCTGTAACAAATGGTGACGGGTTCTGTCCACAGATGAGTCGAGATGTTCAGAAGAACAATCGCGTTCCCTCATCTGCTAAGTTTGTGTAACAATCCTGCTTGTGCGCAGTAACATCACCATATAATGTTGGTCGAAGAATGGTGTCGGCAGTATTGGCCGACGTTGTTCAGAATAGCGCTTTGACTGCTCAGAGGTAAAGAACGAAATCTATCCAGCTCTGCAACCGTTGTGGGAGGTGCTAGTCTGCCTACAGTGCGTCTGCCAGACATGCTCAATCGGGTTTAAGTCCGTTCCTCACTTGTAGATATTATTAGTAAATCTTGGATAATGTTTTTGGTATTAGATTGTGTGTAATAGCTCGTACGTTAAGGTTGAACACTAGTCTTCTTAAACTGGCATACTTTGGCCTTATGTCTATGTCTCATGCTACGTTTACCGCCCACTAAAACCTTGGGCTACTGAATGGTTGTTTCACCTGTAGTTTTTATAATAAAATAACTCTATTTGTACGTGACTTTATATTAGGTATAATAGTAAAATGTTAATTTATCAACACCTAGCTATGATTAGTAACTGTTAGTGTTGCGCTTCAGTGTCGTCAACCTGTACCTTGTGCTATTGGCACGCTTCACCTAGGCATTGGGCAACTGAAGTTTTTCTGTATATTGTCGTAAAAAAATTTTTATGTATTCCTGAGAGTAACTTAGTGTCATTAGAACTATAAATAACAAATACCTTCATCTTGTATACCAACTGATGACATTTTCTTAAATTGTAATGTACCTATTAACAGTGTGCATGTGAAGTTTGACTGGCCCTATTATTCTGTGAATCTCGAGTATAATTTTTCAATATACTTTATTACTTATGTATCCTATATATGTTTTGGTTGTCATTACGATACTATTACTGTTTTTGGGTGACACTTATGCCACCTGTTGGCAGCATGTACAACTATGTAACCATTTATTTTGACATTGCCTTTATTGAATGATCTAATGTTGTATTGAAATTTTGTGATGTGTTTTTAGCTTTGACACCACTGTTAGGCAACACATTTTTTTCCTCGTGTGCTTGTAGCCACGATTGCCTGACATCTTATATGTTTTATAATAGATTTTCATATCTTTGTCATGAGCGCCTCCTATAGGCAGAAATGTGGAACTTTGCTAGCAGCCATCTCACGATAGTATATGTCAGTCACCTGCAGCAGCGAACCATGTTTTTATGTGTTATTATTATTCGCAATGTACCATGGACTTTTATTCGAATGTTACCGCTTCTGTCCTGTTGTTGCATTTACTGTGTACAGATAATCTATAGATTCTGTCTGCCACGGTGGAGTAGCCGAGCGGTATAGAGGGTCTCGCTGCGGAGCGCGCGGTTGCTCGCCGTGGAGGTTCGAGTCCTCCCTGGGGCATGGGTGTGTGTGTTGTCCTTAGGTTAGTTTACCTAGATTTAAGTAGTTTGTAAGCTACGGACTGATGACCACGCAGTTTGGTGTCCGATAGATTTACAAACATTTGAATAGTTTTTGTTTGAGCTCCTGTTGGGCTATCCTATAATTCACACTGTGTATTATGTCCTCACCATGACTTTAATGTTTTATAATTATATTACAGTTGTTCGCTGTCTGTGAATGAGGGCTTGCTTGGCACTAAAGCAGTGGTGTGTCACCATTTCATTTTTGACAACGCACATTATTGGGTGTCCTTCGCTTAACATCAAGAGAACCACCACTGAAGATGTAACAACAGGTGATTTGAAGTTGCCAGCAGCAGTTGTACGACATGTCCAACAGTTGTCTCACCCCACCCCCCCTTTTCTATTGGTCGGCCATTTGGTAAATCACGAATTCAAGCAATCTTTTCCTGCACATGTGCACTGTAGTTTTTAATGTAGCCCTCTCACTTGATAATGGCAACAAGTATTGCCGAAACTAGTAGTGAAATAAAGTAATTTTGCTTTAAATGTGATGTAGGCTACTCTTTAATGTTTCATTCTAACCATTTAAGATCACTCTCCTATAGACAAATGTCGGCTGTTATTAATTTCTTATGTTCACTTGTAAATTCTACTTTTTTCTTATGTAAACTATTCTTCTAATTTCTGGTACATTCTGTCTGTATAAGTAGCAGAGCACTCTGCCCGAGAGGCAGTCAGTGCTGCGTGTAAGTTAAGTTCGTAATAAACGTGCTTTCAGTATAAGTGCTGTTTTCAGTTGCCTTCGAAGTGAAGCCTGCTTCTATTTCAACGCGACAATATGATACTAATATGTAAGGAGGAAAATTGATGGAAATAGATTTTTTCTTTCTTGTTGCATATTATTTATCATCAAATTTTGTGATAGTAGCCATTTTTGTGAAGCATGAGATTTAAGTTGCTGTAACTGTCGAAATTTTCCATTTAGCCGGCTTCAGAATTTCTTACAACTACGACTGAATAATACCGAATGAAATCATATACTTTTCACACATAACTCATGAATCTAGTTTCTCGGTAAGCCGAAATGGGAAACCAGTTTAAAAAGTGTGGTATTTATACCCCAGATTTCGCGGAGAGTAATCTACAGAGTCCGTACACCAATGGCTGCCAGAATTGAGAACGGGGCCGCCAGAAGTAGGTCCTCCATTGTAACTTATCTTTTATTTCTCTTACAATGGTTGGGAACGGCTGCCGAGGCAGGCTTTCAGCTAATGCACTTCCCTCAGATATCCATACAGCTCAGCGCATAGAATTCTCGGTGAAAGAGGAAAAAACGCCAGAAATTCTCACCGGTCTTCTACAGTTTCGCCAGGAAAAATATAGGGAATTTTATCGCAAAATATTCAATTGTAACGAAACATCATTATATAAATACGCTAACACGAAAATTGTGGTGCAGATTACTAATTTATTCGTACACGAAGGCCAATTAAACTTACATAATTTTAAAAATTGTTTGTCGTAGATTTCACGAATATAAATATTATGTGTGCATTTAGCCATTAAAAGTGGTAAAAGGAAGAAGAAATTTTCCTATCTACTGCTTAGATCAAGTTCTACATTCTCCAACAATCAGCTCACTGATTGGCTATTCGCCTCGACGAAAGACTGTAATGCAGTGCATCTGCAGTATTAAAGTAACGTATTAAAATAAGTGAATATCGAAACATGGAGTGCTCCCAACTCACTTTCTTGTGCCGATCAAGAGCTTCATTTTCGCAGTGATTAAGAGTGGTTACAGGAAATGGATGTTTTCATATGAATGCCGATATAAAGGATGATGCGCCAGGAGAGGCATCTAGCGGTACTCGGGTGGAACTACAAAGTCAAGAATGCCGATATAAATGATGATATGCCGGGAGAGGCATTAGCGGTGCACGGCTGGAACTACGAAGTCGACATGTTGTCAGCTCTGGAATTCTGAATACGCAGTATCGAAATAACATTATTTCTTGGCGTTGTATAAATATACGAACACCGAAATTGTAGTTCCATTTCAAATATTAGGCTAATGAAAGTTATATAATTCAAAAATGGCATGAGAAGTATATACTTTCGTTTTTATTTGTTGTTATTGTGTCATGCATTTTCCTTAACGCGTAAAAGATACCGTTTCATACCTCCCAGTACCGGTTAAATTTTACCAAATATCCCAGCGGCCTCCTATGATAATGTTGGCAACAGATGCTGAATAGTGAGAATCCTGTGAGTCTTCATTTTAGCCAAGCGCTTGACAACGCTGTTGTTTTCTCATGGAATCTTCGCTTTAAGAGTGCAATTATTTTTACTGAGTGGACGAGGGTACATACAAGAACCTGTCAACCATAAAGCAGGAACAGCAGTATTTGTTTACTTCGTGGTCTGTACGATTCACTAATCAAGTCATTCTATGTGCTTCGAACAAATGGGCAAAGATTTTTTATCGTGTTGTTGGTGTTGCCAACATAATAACGCGAGGCCGCCAACATGATACGTAAACTTTTACCGCCAGTGACCATTGTAAACTCAATTGGTCGATTTTCGACCACAGGCAATACTGAAAATTTGAACATTTTGAACATGGGAGAAGTGTGCTAGCCGTCAGAGTGAATATATTAAGAAACAAAATTGAAGAGTAATAGACTCTGCAGCTGAATGTACGCCTATTTGAAACTTCCTGACATATTAAAACTCTTTGCCACACCAGGATTTCTACTCAAGACCCCTACCTTTCGGGAGCTGTGAAGCGTGCACGGGTAGCTTAGTCTGTAGAGCACTTTTTCGTGAATGGCAAAGATCTTGGGATCGAATCACGCTCTGGCACACAGCTGTAAACTGTCGAAAAGTTTCATATCAGCGCACACTCTGCTGCAAAGTAAAAATTTCACTCTTTGAACATCCCTATGTGCCGGCCGTGGTGGCCGAGGGGACTGAGGCGCTCCAGTCACGGTCTGCACGGCCACTACGGTCGGGGGTTCGAATCCCCCCTCGGGCATCGATATTTGTGCCGTCCTTAGTATAAGGTAGATGATAAGTAGTTTGTAAGTTTAGGGATTGATGACCCCGTAATTAAGTCCCATAAGCTTAACAAACATTTGAACATCCCTATGTTGTGGGTAGGCCATGTTTCCGCAATATTCTTCCTTCCAGCATTGCAGGAGAACTTCTGTGAAGTTTGGAAGGTAGAAGAAGAGGTACTGTCGGGTCTAAAGCTAACGCTGCGAGAACGGGCCGTCAAGGAGCACAAGTAGCTCAAACGGCAGGGCGGTTGCCCACGAAAGGCCGATTTGAAATGCAGACGTGCAACGGCAGCGACAATGTATTCCTACATTTCCTGATATGTTTAATTTATTAAAGTGCGCCTATTTCTGCGATATCGTAGCTACTACTGCAACATTATTTCAGGTTTCTGACTGGTGTCCTATACCCAGTGCTACCTTTAAATGCTGACACTGCCAGGCTTTGCCGCGAAATCCTTTCACATCTAATTGATGTAAAACATAATACGATACTGATGATAGCCCAAAAAGGCAAAACGCGTTAATAAATTAAATCATTGCAACCACGACTGTGTTTCATTACAAGTTATATTTTATTGGTTGCCGTACCGGACGGCCTGATGGAGTGTAAAAAATTTTACAAAAGTCCTGGTTTATAATCCCGGTCTGGCACACAGTTTCAATCTGCAAGCATTCAAAATATTAAAATTAAATCTATGGGACTTAACTACTCTGGTCATCAGTCACTAGGCTTACAAACTACTTTAACCCTTTTAGACCCTCTGGCTATAATTGTGTACATAACTTTTACGGTGTCTAAGATCGATCAGAAACATTTTTTTCCCAATTGAAGCAACATGAATATGACTATGAGTGTTCACCCTTTTCATCGTGCACACTTACTGTCAACTGCGGAAGATCACTATAAAAATACCAAGTAGTCAGTGTTGCATTGCGCAGCAGCTTGTGAACTCCAAAAAACACGAAAGTTGGGGGTTACTTGTATTCCACTGAAAAGTAGTAGTAATTATTTTACATGGCAATTATTGAATGATCAGTTTATTTAGTACAAAAGTTAGTGCTACAAAATTATTTTAGATCGTAAAAAGAAGCCTTGCTTTTCAGCATATGCCATTTTGTAGTATGTAAATGGATACAAACAAAAGTGTAAATCTTGTTTCTAAAATAATTAAAAACGTAACTTAAGAGGAATACAGCAAAAAATAATTTCCTTCCTTCAGAAAAAAATCAGGTTTGAAAGGGTTAACTTATGCTAATGACCACAATCATACCCATACCCGAGGGAGGACTCAAACCTCCGACGGAAAGCAGAGGAATGCTCCAGCTAGGCGCCTTAGAACGCTCGGCCACAATACCGCGGTTCTGTAAGGATTTTTCTTGAGGAATAATAATGTAGAATGTTATGAAAACTGAAAACAATTGTAAGAGTTCATTTTCCCAAGGTACACTCTCTTCAGCAAAATACCAGACCATGCACGAACGCTACAATAACTAAAATATAAATTAAATAAATACGAGGCCTGAGGTTTTTTAATCTGCATAAATACTCTGCCAGTCAAAGTTAACTGCATGGCAGACGGTTCATCGAACCGGTTTTATGCTATTTCTTTGCCATTTCATTCTCTAATAGTGCGCGGGGAAAAAGGAACACGCAATTCTTTCAGTTTCTGATTTGATTTCCCTTATTTTTATATGATCGTGTGTCCCTACGTAGGTAGGTGCTAATAAGACATGTCCGCATTCGGAGGAGAAAGGTGCTGAATGAAATTACGCGAATAGATCTCACCGCAAAGAATAACGCCTTCCTTTTAACGATTATCACGCCAACTACAGCATCATTTCCGTGATACTCTCGCCCCTATATCGCGATAATACAAAACAATCTACCTTGCTCTTAACTATAAATTGTCCGTCAGTCCCACCCGATATGGCTCCCACAATGCTCAGCAACACCACAAAATAGATCGCACGAGTGTGATACAGGCAGTTTCTATATTAGAACAGTTGCATCTCCCAAGTGTTCTTCCAATGAAACGTAGTCTTTGGTTACCCTTCGTCACGATATTTCCTATATGTTACTTCCTCTTACGGTTGTTCGTAATTGTAATCCATAGGTATATAGTTGATCTTACAGCTTTTATATTTAATTGATTTATCGTGTAAATGATGTTTACCGGATTCTTTTAGTGCTCATATGGATGACTTTACACTTTTCTTTATTTAGCGTCAATTACCAATTTTTGCACAACTATCTACTTAACTCGCTTTGCAGCTGATTTTGGTCATCTGGTGACTTCACTAACCGTTAAATGGCAGCATCACCCGCTAACAGTCTGAGAGAGCTGCTCATGTTGTCCCCTAAATCGTTTATAAATGAACAGGACTGATTTCAGTTATTACTCATCACAAAAAGATTTTAACCATCTTGTGTGTCACATACCTGCAACAGCCAATGCTGTTATTTTCACAAAGTTATACTGCATTTTGTTAGTATTTAAAATTCGTATTTTGTAATTAGATGATTACACTGCCTGTTGGCAGATACTGCTGACTGACCAACAAACAATTTGATTTGGAGATGACTCAGAAAACATTTCAAACTGCTGATCTTTATTAATAAAATGTGCGGTCAAGAGTTTAGATATTAGAAAAATATTTAGACCGCCTCTCAGACTACATGTCAAATAACATATTCTGCAGATGGTGTGCTCTGCCTTAATCTTCCAAGCAAGACTGGCAGGCGTTACGACTTCCTATAGCCGCTCAAAACCCGAGATAATCTCTTCTGATCCAAATTTATACACATCGTTGGTACTGACATGAGCCACCACCTGCGGTGGCTGCACCCCGTACTCTTCATGGCATCCAGAAGGACACGGAGTGAACATTGGCTTCTTCCTATCCCTAACAGCCATATCCCTAAGGGGTTTCATTACCCGCCTAACGTTGGAGTCACAACTGCAAGCACACCCACCCCCTGCAATTGCATATATCTTGCAGGCTGAGAGCTAACCACACGACAAGCGACGCCATCCGGCACAGGAACATTGTCCAGCACAGATAGGGCCTCGAACGGGAGACCTCACGATCGGACCCCCGGGAAGTCTTTCGCAGCCTCACAGACACTGGGGCAACCTCCCATGCGACCACGAGTGGAGGCTAATTGCGGGCAGTAACAAATTTGGCCACAGTCACTGGCAGATCATTTGACACATCAGACGAGTTGGACGTCCACCGCTTCCCCACGACCGGCCCACTAAAACAGTGCCCTTGAACCGCAGCCTCCAGCTGTGCAACTGATGTTAACATTGCCTGAAGCTGACAGCGATCACCAACTCAGTTTGCATCCGCACACAGTATTTACAGTTCCTATCCATGACTACCATAAACAGAGAAACGAACGACTAAAGGTACGTCCACCAAGAAGTTGGACAGTCACTTAGGAGTAAAGAACTTGAGTATTAAATGACAAAAGTGAGATTGTTTCTCGCAGGGAGTGCGTCTTTTCATAGAATGCTGCCAGGAAGAGTAGCTGTATTAGGCTCTTCCCCAGGGAACCTAGATACTGACTTCTGTTATGGCAGATGCATTCTTCCGCTTTTCAGAATGATTAGCCTCGGTGTAGTAGTAGTAGGGGTGCAATATACATATTTTCACTTACCTACGAGTTCCCAAAGTATCCTCTCGAGACCCGGAATCCGCATCTCTCGTAGATGCCTGTTACTTGTCTTCCTGCAGTCACTCATTTCCGCTTGGCACTTGCAGGCGGACCTACAACTCCCATCCCGCTCACCTACGTTAGACCTGTATGAAAAAATTGTTGAAATGTCTTGGTCGCAGTTAGCTTTATTTCATGACGCGTTTCGAGACATCATCATCAGACTGTGGTACAAAAGAAGAAAATTACATTTTTGGATGTATATAGAACGTAATAATGATATCTATAAGGAGTATATACCATATTAAAACATGTATACTTACAAAAGATTTTAAAAAACGATGGGAATTACACCATCTTGGTATAGATTCATGAATACAAATTTAAAATACCATCATTGATGTCTGGTGAAGGTGTTCAACCAGACTTACATGCTCAACTGTGGTGAGAGGGGGAAACACCGTAACAGGTAACCTAGGCCCCATTCGCCACCAGATGGCGCAGGGTTGGCATTGGAAGTTACGTGAATAAAGCTATACATAAAACATCTTGGGCATACTATACTGTGTGCAGTCATAGAAACTGTGAAAGTTGCGTGAAAAAACTACACATAAAACAATATACTGTGAGCAGTCATAAAAATGTGAAAGACATTTATACGAAAATGTGTTAAGTCATATAAAAATATATATATAACCGTGAAAGACATTTCTACAAAATGAGTTAAGTCATATAAAATTATACAAAACGCCAATTCAAGCACATCAAAAACCATTAATGGGACACGACATTGTCTAACAGGTCTTTAATACAAAGATCGTGTGGATTTTATATCCCCTTGTTCAGGTTTAAGGAGGTTGAGTCGTAGTGGCTCTTGGTTCTGATACGACGTGTCCTTCCTGTTCAACATCATCATGTGCTATTTCAGGATAGTCTGCGTTGTTGTTTGTTAATAAAACTTAAAATATCTTTCCCTCCTTATATCGCTTCATTTGGTTAGTACATTTACTTCGGACTTCTGTTTGGATTGCATTATTGATGAGCACGTCGTTGCGTAATTCTTACGACGATCTATTTTTACAGAGCATTCAGTCGTTCTTGGCGTAAGTTAGCCTGATGATCGTAATACCGATTGCGGATTTGCCTCCTGCACCAAGGGCATTCTTGTGGTGATTCATCGTCACTGGTAGTCAGCGTGAAGCTTTGGGCATACGCACCGATCTAAGTCTGGAGTGCTGAGAGAGTCGGTTGGAGACTTTCCTCATGGCAGCTCATTGTAGATGTCGCCACCAGTGCCAACTTTGTGTGAATGCTCTGTAAAGATAATCATTTACCTATCACAGCATCTTCGTCCTGTCGGTTAAATTTCTCGTCTGTAGCACGTAATGTGTATTACGGTTTTACTTTTTCCTCCTGTGAACAATGGTGTCCTCTCGAATGATTTCTCGGCAGTAGTCGGTAAGCGTTGCGGGCATCCATTTCCCTTCATAATGCTTTTCCGAGAACATTATGTCTTGATGGAACCTTTCACCGTGTTCGACGGAAACATCGCTACAGCTCTCAGGAAAATACTTTAGATTTGAATCTAGGAAATCCACTTCTTTGACATATTAAATTCCTATGTTCATTTATCATTTCTTGAACCAAATGTTCATAGTTGTCAGATCTTTTTCTTCCCAGAAAGTTCTCGGTTACATTCGAAAAACAGATTGATGCAATTTTTTTTCTTGGGTGAAAGTCATTCTTAATGATGTGGGTCTTTTTGAAGTTCTCTAATTTGTGGTCCCACAAACACCACTTCCTTTATTTTTGCTGAAGGAAGTCGAGATGTTATGTAAAGGTACATAAACCCTTATCCAGATTGATTCATGGCCTTTACAAACTGTTTAAAAGGCTTGGCTTGATATGAAAAAGTGGTGGAAGAACATCTTCATTGGCTACCAATTTCTCATTCTGTAAATTTTTTCTCCCACTTTCCAGCTCCTTTGAGGCCAAAGCTTTCTTTTATAGTGGGAATATCTGTCACGACGGTCCCACTCACATAGAAAACATACTTATTTCATGTAGCCTTGTTCCTTTCCCAGTATCATTACAACTATTTTCACTTTGTCACATATTTTCCATTTATGGTCTTCATAACTAATTACAGCAAATTTTTCAAAATTCAATTATCAATTACATTACATTTACCTTTGCATAACTAAAATACGGTGCCTGATAGCGAATTTCTGACATGAAAATCCTTCGGAAATACATATTTCCATATGAGAAAAGTGACACTTGTCGAACAATGTTATGCCAGCGCAGATCTTCCGAACACGGTTTAAACATTTTTTTGACGTGACCTTAGCTAACGTTTTTACATATTTTAGACATAATATCAGAAATATATCATTCTGCACAGTAGCGTCAGCAGATTGTTCAGTTACCGGCCCTGGCGACTAATACGCTTACCTCAACCTGCGCATTTAGGCCAAGTTGGCGCCACGGTGGCTTCTGTTTAGTTTGGGCGCCAATTTACGGCAACCTTGGCTGCTAATATAGTTAATGCGCCTCTCCGTAAACGCATTAATGGGCGGCGTTCGCTTGCGCTCTGCTCTCCGCCGCCAGAGTTCACCCACTAATTACCTTCATTTGCAAACCTCCAGGCAGCGAGCAATTGCTGACACCAGATTTCTGTAGCGATGTAATTTACAGCCTGAAACAGGATCAGAAATCTGGATGAAACACTTACACTTTTCAATATTTTACTTCATTGGGTACCAATTCAATGCGCCTCCTTTAGTGCTGAAATGAAATTCACAGTGTTACACATTTATATGAATAAAATTGTGCGTATAGTTGTAGGCAAACGAAAATCAATTAACAAAGCCATTACAGCAGGAAAAATTTATTTATCAACAATAAATAAAAATAATAAAGACACCAACTGATTGGCATCAAAGTACCACCGTGCCTAACTTTAAGAAGAAGAGAAATCCCGCGGAGTACACCAACTACCGTCCAGTTCGACTTCTCTGCCACGCCATGAAAATCTTTGAGCATGTTCTGGACCAAAAGATCCGTGAGATCGCACATATTTCCAGAAACCAAGATGGATTTGTGAAGAACTGCGATACAATTGATGCGATTCACGCTGCAAAACTCTTAGTCGAGAAACATCATGAGAAAGCCAAGCCGCTGCGTTTAGCATTCTTGGACCTCGAAAAGACCTTCGATCAGGTGCCACAGTCTCATCTGGTTAACACTTCGACAGCATCATGTCCCAGAGCAGCTTATTAACTGGGTACAGTTACTTTATATAAAGTCCAGAACTTATGTCCGCATAACTTCAGGACTATCCAAGGACTTCCCCATCACAGTTGGCGTCCACCAAGGTTCTGCGCTATCACCGATTCTATTCATTCCCGAAATGGACAGCGTGACAGTTGACCTGCACCGTCCATTACCATGGCTCCTGCTTTATGCTGATGTGATCTGGAAGCAGAAAGCGAGCTTGATCTGCGCAGCCAAACTCAAGAATGGCGTGATCAGTTGGCGCAAAATGGCTTGTGTCTAACCTAAAGAAAACAGAGTAAATGACATCAAGCAGACCTGGAATGTGAAGCATCACGGTTAATGGTAAACATCGCACTCGTTCAAAGTACTGCAGTGTAACGGAAAGCCCAGTGCTAGGGGCATGTTTGCTGGAATTAGTTCGGCGAACATCGGACACGTGACATTAGGTTTGTATCTTGTGGCTCACCTGTAAACACTGCAGATGAGGCTACATGCACACTCACACACAACGACCCGGACACAACACAAAACAATGAGAGGACTTCCATGCAAAGAACCCAAGCACCAGCACAACACACACAAAACAATGAAACTAACAAAAACAAAGCTAACTGAACTAAGATAAGTCAGCAATAAATGTATAATAGAGTTTATATAAAACAAAGAAAAGAATTCTATTAAAATAGGACCCATTTAGTCATAGGTAATGGGTTAATTGTATCAATAAAGAATAAATATATATAAAAAATACACATCTGACTCGTACCTTCGTTCAACGATCACTGTTGACGGCCGACTCACCGAAGAGGTCAACACCAGAACTTAGATAGTCTTGATAAAGTGGCCAATAACAACCGGAGGCACTTGCGACCGCAGGATGACAGATTAAAATAAAAAATCTATCGTACTCTCAAACGACCAGTCGCCTTGTATGTTTGCGAGTGCTAGCCGACTACAGTTGAGACAGAACGCCGCCTAAGTGTAATGGAAACGAAGATGCTAAGGTGAGCAGCAGGTGTCACTAGGTTAGATCACGTTTCCAACGACAGCATCAGGAAACAGATCGGCTTTGCGCCGGTCCAAGACAAAATGGGCGACAGCCGTCTTCGATGGTTCCGGCATTTTCCACAGGCTAGTAACGACTCTATAAGCAGGATGGGTTACACACTTGAAGTCGTCGGAAGACGACCCAAATCAACGCTGGGCTCTTACGCTATATAAAGACATCAAAGCGTGAACATCCATCAAGATGCAGCCCGAGACAGAGCGAAATTGAGACAACGGACCCATGTAGCGGACCCCGCAGTCGCGCGGGACAAACGGTGAAGGAAGAGAAGAAGCACACTATCAATGACATACATTTGAAGGCATTTGTGCTCTCACTGAGCAAAACTCTTACCAGTGTTGCATGATACTTACTTTCTGTGTCTGGGCTAAATGTTTCGTATGCTCATTTGAAATTTGAGAACAGAGAATCTATATTTGGAATGAAAATTGATTTTCTATAATATGGAGCGCACACGGTAGCTCAGCAGGCATTCTTAGCAAATATCGTTGCTCCAGGGAACGCTGCACGTAGTTATTGTTGATTGATAGGAACTCTACGATTTCGCACCAGTTGTAAAACGCTTCGTAGCCAACTTGACAACAATGTATTCAATAAGGCAATACAGAAAGTCGGCACGGCACACAAGAACTGCTTACTTCCGCCTTCTTTTGGTCCATGGTACAACAGAGAGCTCAGGGTAATCAAAGTCAGACTGAGGCGCAATAGAATGAAGTATGCGCACGAAACTGAGTGGCAAGTATTACATTTTGTAAAGAGAAGATGGTAATTCTCGTAGCATGTCTCACTATGACCAGCTAGATTGTTGTGGTCTTCAGCCCGGAGACTTGTTTGATGCATCTCCCCACCCTGCTGTATCCTGAGCAAGCCTCCTCGTCTCTTCATGAAAACGGTAACCAACCCTTGTTTGAACCTGCTTACTGAACTCGTCTCTTGGTCTCCCAATGCGATTTTTACCCCACAGGTTTTACTCCAACACTAATTTCATGATTCCTCGATGTCTAAGATGGTGTCCTATCAATCGATCGCTTCTTTTAGTCAAGGTATGCCACAAATTCCTTTCCTCCCTAATTTTGTTCCGTATCTCGTCATTACTTAGTAATGTCCCCAACAAATCGTCTGTAGAACCACATTTAAAAGCCTCTATCCTGTTTCTGTCTGAACTATTTACCGTCCATATTTAACCCAGATATTGCGGATTTATTTTTGATTTTAATTCTATTTCAAAAGATATAAAAACACTTCATATGACTGCACAAAATTGTTATAAGTAATTTTTTTCACAAACACACCTTTAGTTTTCGAATATCTCCCACCTTTCTGGAAGGAAGTCAAAACGAATGTTTTAGAATTTTCATCTGATGAATCATTATTATTAACACAATGACTAAGATGAAATATATACACATAAATGTCACAAAAATTAAAGAAAGTTCACGAAATACAAACCTAACTACGAGGAAGTCTTCAATATCTTTTGCATGAACCTCAATTTTGCAGCCGTATCCTACCACTTTGCAATTAACAATACAACAAAAATTGGTCTGAAATGAAAGCAGGATATTCAAAGAAGTTAAATATGACACTGTGCGCGAATTTGTAACTACAATTATGAAAAACTAAGCCACCATTGTCGTCCTTCTGGAAGGACGTCAGCGCTATCTGGGTTAAAATTCGACTTTAACAAATTTCTCTATCTCCGAAACACATTTCATCCCATTCCCAGTCTGCATTTATATCATCAGTGAACTATCATTGTATGTCATTTTATGGCTCAAGTAACAAAATACAGAGATTACCTTTATTGTTTCGATACCTAATCTAATTCCTTTAGCATCGCCTGATTTATTTAGACTACATTCCAGTACAGCTGGTTTTCCCTGGTTGATTTTCATCTTACGCGCTCCATTCAAGACGCTGTTCATTCCGTTCAATTGTTCTTACAGGTCCTTTGCTGTTTCTGACAGAATTACAACGCCATCGGCAAATCGCATAGTTTTTATTTATTCACCCTGAACTTCTCCAAATTTCTCGTTGCTCAATGTACAAACTGAACAACATGGGGGAATGGCTACATCATAGTCTTACTCCCTTCCCAACCATTTCTTCCCTTTCGTGCCCTTCGACTTTAATAACTGCTGTCTGTTTTTTGTACAAGTTGTAAATAAATTAGGTCTTCTAGTGCTCTGTCAAATTCTTCTCCTAATATAGTATCTACTATTTCATCTTCGTCTACTTCCTCTTCCATTTTTGTAATATTGTCCCGAAGTTCATTTCCTTTATAGAGCTCCTCTGAATATTGTAGCGAACGACGTGGCGTAGTGGTAACGCACTGGAGTTGTATTCGGGTGGGCGGTGGTTCAAATCCACCCCCGGCCATCCAGATTTAGGTTTTCCATAATTTCCCTAAATCACTCCAAGCAGGTACCGGGGTGGTTCCTTTCAAAGGACACGGCCGATTTCCTTCCCCGTGCTTACCCAAGACTCCGAGCGTTAGCTCCGTCTGTAATGACCAAGCTGTCGATGGGACGTAAAACCCTAAGCTTCCTTCCTTCATTCTGAATATTGAATCCACCGTTCAGCTTTCAATTCTTTGCTGAAAACTGGTTTTCCATCGGAGTTCTTAATAGTCATAGAGCTTATTTCTTGGCTCCAAAAGTCTCTTATTTTCGTGTAGGCGGTATCTATTTTTGCGCTAGCCACATATTCTTCTACGGAAGTGCATAAGTGCATTAGCCTGCTTAGTCATCCTGCCACTCCTGCTTAGTCATTTTGCAGTTCCTCTCAATCTCATTTAATAGTCGTCAGCACTCCACTTTACTTGCTTCATTGACTGCATTTTCATATTTTCTCATTTCTGTAATTAAATTCATTATTTCCTGTGATATCAAAGGATTTTTTTGTATATTATGTCTTTCAACCTATTTGGTCTTCTGCTGCCTTCACTGTCTCTTCCACTGTGTAATTTTCCGCCGTTTCTGTCAACTATTGCCTAAAGCTCTCAATGAAACTTTCTAGATCTTCAAGTTCCTTCAATTCATCCATGTCCCATTTCATTTTTCTAGAGTTTCTTCAGTTTCAGTCTATAGTACATAACCAATAAAACATTATCAGATTCTACGCCTGACCCTGGATTTATCTTACAATTTTAAAACCTGGTTCCGAATGTTACTTCTTACCATCGTAAAATTTCCTACAGAATTTGGTTAAAAGAAGGACACTTCGATATCACTTCCAGTATGCGAACTGTGTAGTGAATACGAACTCCATGCTCCCGATTCCGGAAAGGGTGAGGAGGGGGAGGGAGGAGCGGAGATCGGAACAAGTGCCCCCCACCCCCCGTCTCCACCCCCCCCCCCCTTACGCACGCCTGTTCTTATAGTCGAATGAACCAGTACACAGAACAGCGTGTATCTTCAAGCCACTTCTGGGATTCGATCAGGTACTAACAATGATAGCATTCCAATATCCTTGCTTTGCTCCTTCATTTTTGAAGACAGTGTCCAGACCATACAATTGCTCTTTCAGATCTACTATGGCTGTCTCTGATAACATTACTGTCATGGGCAAACCACAAAGTTTTTAGATCTTCTCCAAATTTCTTCTTGCTTTCCTTCACAGTTTGCTCGTTGCACAACCAATTCTTCCCTTTTTGTGCCCTTCGACTTTAATAACTGCTATCTGATGTTTGTACAAGTTGTAAATAAGCTTCCCTATATTTTACCCCTGCTGATTTCAGAATTTGAAAGAGTATATTCCAGTCAACAATGTCAAAAGCTTTCTCCAAATCTATGGAAGCTACAAATGTAGGTTTGCCTTTCGTTAATGTAAGATAAGTCTTAATGTGATTAATGCCTCGTGTGTTCCTTCCTTTCTTTTAAATCCAAACTGGCCCTCTTTGAGGTAAGCTTGCAGCAGTTTTTCCAGTCTCCTGTAAATACTTCGTGATGGAATTTTGCAACAACTTTTTAAACTGATGGTTCTACAATAATACACCTGTCTACATCATCTTTCTATGGAAATAAGATTATTACATTTTTTCATGAAGTCTGAAAATATTTCGCCTGTCTCATACATCATGCAAACTAGGTAGTAATAGTTTTGTCATGGTTGGCTCTTCCAAAGATTTGCTCTTCCAAAGATTTGCTCTTTCTACTCCCTCCTCTATTTTACAATATTGTCTCGATTTATTTTGTAGAGCCCTCTCTTTACATTCTTTCCACCTTTCAACTTTCCCTTTTGTTGTTCAGAACTAGTTTCCTGGGTTCTTGATATTCATACAGCTACTTTTCTCGTCTCTACATGTTTCATTCAATTTCTTATATATGATATCAATCTTTCCCCTACTTATGTCCATAAAAGCATAATGTGCTCCATGTAGACCGATCTGGGTGGGCAAATCATTCGCTGGAATTATCCAGAATGTTCTTCAATCCAGTCGTGAACAACTGTAGTACACATTGGTTTAAGACATGATAAATGCACATAGGGATTTAACATATCATTAAAACTGCATTTCCTAGATTCACATCTAAAGAACTTTAGTGATGTTTCCGTCAAACACAGTGAAAGGTTCCATCAAGATATAATGTTCTTGGAAAAGCGTTATAAAGGGAAATGGATGCAACTGACACATTCAAGAAATGGCTGCAGATGGTTACCAAGTAGCCGAACATAGCTTTTCTCAGTCAATTATTCAGCAGATTCCATTTTGAAGTCACCACCAGTTTGCACACTGCCTTATTGGCAACTTAGTCCCATTGGTTTGTAGGGTCTGCATCATACGACATCGGCTCTTACACAATAACACTGGAACTCTTCTGACATAATGTCACTGGCAAAGAATAAAATTAAAACCTGTTCACTTTTACTAGTTCCTTCAGCAGAAGGGGAGCATTTTTCCAATTAGTTGTTGTGTAAAACACAGGTTCCATGAAATTACTTTGTGCAGAGATGTTTATCTTCATATGCGGCACATAAATACAACAAAGAAACAAAAACACACCCATTCGTCGCGCAGTTAACTAAGGTGGAATCATAGAAAGATGAATATTTATATTCGATATTATCTACTGTTGCACTGTCGATATCGATGACGTCTAGCGGTTTAACCTTCTGTGTAAAAAAACTGTGTTGTAACTCTTCAGGCTTTCCCGGCGATCTAGTGACAAAATGGGTAGTCGGATGTTCTACCAGATGTCCGTGTCTAATCTGCACAATACTTCGGCTATGTAACTCGTAATCTTCATCAGATGCGACGTAAGACTGCTTTCTGAGGGTTGTGTTTTTTTTTTTTTTTTTTTTTTTTTTTTTTTTTTTTTTTTTTTTTTTTTTAGAATTTCATTCCCTCGCCTGAAGGGCGAGGGCGGGCCACTCGAGAGTATCTGCTCTGTTGGGTCTTAGCTTATACTGTTGTGGCACAGTTTATTATTTTTGTTTTAGTGGGATTTTTCCCAATTGGGAACATTCCGTGGGCATGGGCACAGCTCCGGTATTCACCTTACAGCCAACAGGAAACCTGGGCCAGAGCTGCTGGTGTGAAACACCTACTGTGGTCAATTGACCTTGATTGATTTATTTATTTTATGTTTCTGGTGACTTAGGTTTTGGTGGCTACGTACACTAGCTGGCCTAATTTGTCAGACAGTGCACGCAGAATGTCTTGGCAGATCCGTTCTAGCTCTTTGCTAGGTCGAGGGGTTGCTTCTTCACTCCGATTTTCTTCGTTTCCTTTATTTCATGGGGAGGCTGCAGTTGTAGTTTGACAACGTTCGTGGTCCCCACTACTGCTCTTGTGACCATTGTTGTATGATTGGCTGCGGTCGGTGGGTTACCCTTTCTCCCCTCTCTCACTAAGAGATGATGTTTCCCATCTCCGCTGCCAGCCGTTATCAGCCTACCCTGGGTGCCAGTATCCTCTTTTCTAGTTCTTCCCTTGGGGTTTGTTCCTTGTTTGTGGAAGGGCCTTTTCTGGTTGGTCCTGTTCCTTCTCTTTTTAGCTGGTGAGCGATGTGCTTCCGCGAAGGAGATAAAGCCTCTCCAGCTGGCGACGTGCCTTCCGCCACAGTTGCAGCAGTGTGGTGGTTCCTTCTCTCTCAATCTGCAGTTGTGTGAGGCATGATCGCCCGCACACTTGACGCCACATGCCCAGTGGAGCAGGTCCAGTATTTATGTCTGCGGCCTTCCCCCGCCAGTGGCGGTTGTAGGTGCTTCCTATGTGGTCCGCGCCCATCAGGCCTGCCTCTGAGAGATTCATCTTCTGCCTGGCGTTCCGTCTGTGGTCTGCGCCTGCTTGTTGTGATGTTCTGAGCGTTGAGGTTCTGTTCTGCATCAGTCGTGGGCTACGTGCTTCCTCTGTGGTCCGCGCCCGTCATTCCCGCCTCTGAGCGTTCCATCTGCGGGCTGGCGCTCCGTTTGTGGTTCGCGCCCACTCGCTGAGCTGTTCTGGAGCTGTGACCCTGGGTGCTCTCTATGTGGTCCGCATCCACCATACCTGTCTCTGAGAGCTTCATTTTCTGGATGGCATTTCCTTTGTGGTCCGCACCCGCTCGCTGTGATGTTTTGGAGAGTTGACATTCTGTTCTGCGTTAGTAATGGCCCTGGGTGCTCCCTCTGTGGTCCGCGCCCGCCAAACCCGCCTCCGATCGTGTCATCTGCGTTCTGGCGCCCGCCCGCTAGGTGTTCTGGGGCGCTGACGTTCCTCTTCTCGTTTATCTTTATTGTACGATGACGTGTATCATTATGCTTTATATCAATTTGTTCAGGATAAATATCCACAGTTTCTGTAGAACTCTTTTCTTGTAAATCAGAGCACAGTGTTTCTCTTCTGTAGATTATTTTCACAGCCAGTAAGACCATTGATATTTATGGACAAATTGTATTACGAACGTAATTCTCACATTTGTTCACCTATGCAAGGTAATCTCACTTTTCATTTTCTTGTTTTATTTAATCTTAGTAACTACTAGGAAACACCGCCTTGAGTAGACACCTTCAGTGCCAGGCAGAAGGATTTGCGTACTTCGATGAAGCTGAGAGTTATGCTGGTGTTAGTGAAGGTATTGCCAGGGTCATCCAAACCAGACCGGTCTAGAATGAGGAGCCGGATGAATGTCCCACAACATAGGGCAGGAGGGGCTCTATAGCCGTAGGAAAACTAACTTTCCTAATGGAGTAAACCATAAAAAAACCGGCTGCTCCAAGATGGTAGTTGGGTGTGGGGCCAATAACCCCACCCTTTGAAAAAAATTACGAAACCACAACATGAGCCTCGGATGATGGATGAGACATGCAGGAAACCATCCCGGTAATGGAAATGACAAACAAAATGGCAATAGTAAAGTGGAATTATGAAAGATTGTATTGCACCAGAACGAAAGGCAGACCAAGAGGTAGATGGATGGAAAACGTGCTGACTCTTGCAAAAGATACGGAGGTAAATAGTTACGGAGATCCACTGAAGGTTACAGTACTAAAGAAGAAGAAGATTAAAACTGGAAAACGTGTCCCCTCTAAAATCTGCCGCCCTCGGTAATGTATCCTTCCCCTCCTCCCATTCTCAACCCCCCCCCCCCCCCCGCTGCAGAACTGGTCCTGCTCAAATACGTGGTCCGTAAATCTTGCCTCACAACCTACGTGCTGCTGTAATACAGCACGGGCATAAACGCGCCCCTGAGTAAAGGTTTTCAAAGCAGGTTAATGGCAGCTATTTGTGCAGGTAGTTGCATTTGCCAGAGGAGACCCTGGCCGGTAATTGCGCGGTCAGAGTTCGCAGCTGCTTCAGCGGCGCATGCGCATGCGCAGGCAGCCCGTGAGGCGGGCAGACGCCCCTGCGGAACAATGGGCAGGTGGGAGCCACAACTTGCCCGCTGCATTATTAAAGCGGCCGCGGCCGCAAACAGCCTCGCGGCTTAAGCACGTTCCCCCGTAGCGCCAACTCTGACCTGCCGCCTAAGCCCAGCGCCGCCGCACGAGGCAGGGTCAAATCCAGGCTTCACAGGATGCCAGCAAACTCGTTCTCCCAGACCGCGATACAATTTATCTCCAGTTATAATACTTCGCTTTATTTGTAGTTTTGGTTCGATACTTATACGTGTACCAGGCTTCAGGCTTGTTATTTGGTAGATTGGTATTCCTGTCTTCTTTAACGAGCTAGGTGGCCCAGTGATAACACACTGAACTATTATTCAAAAGGACGGTGCTTCAAATCCGCCTCCGGCCATCTAGATTTAGGTTTTACGTGATTTTCCTAAATCATTCCAGGCAAATGTAGGGATAGTTTCTTTGAAAGGGCACGGCCGATTTCCTTCCACATCCGTACCCAAACACTCCGAGCGTAAGCTCCGTCTCTAACGACCACACTGTCGACGGGACGTCAAACTCCAATCTTCCTCCTCCTCCTCCTCCTCCTCCTGTCGTCATTATAAAAAAAATCAGAAAAAAAATCTGTAGATAACATTGCAATTGGAGTATTGGCAGCTGCGTTGAACATGTTTCAAGCATGCTTTAATGTTTGTTTCAGATTAATGTGGTTGATGGAGCTTAACTTTTGTTTTCATTAAATGAAGAGAAAACAACTTTTGAAGCTGAGTATAATAATAATGTCGTGTAGCTCATTGGCCTGTTGCAAGTCTTTCAATTGGACGCCACTTCGGCGACTTGCGTGTCCCTAGCCTACCCCAGTTATCGAACTGGGGAAAGGGGACCTACAGCTTAACGTGGAATCCGAACCACGTGTCGTTTCTGGCGACTCCTCACATAGTTGAGAGGTGAAGGATGGGTTAAAACGCAGACTGAAAAAAATCCGAGGTCCGACCGGGCATCGAACCCGCGACCCTTCAGTTTCCAGTCGAGCGCTTTACCCCAAGACCACCGGGGATTGAGTGATTGCTTTTGCATTTATAATGTTCAAACGCCACCGATTCAATAATGTCCAGAAGTGGCGGTCTAACAGTGGTTTTATGACCCGAGGCACATGTCTGAGTGTGCAGTGCTGATAGTGTTCGTTTCACCAGTAGGGCGTTCTGCACTCGCTAACGTTAGTTACTCGCGAAAACTTTTGTGGTGAAAACGTTGGACTGCTTTTGTTCGTCGTAGGAGATTCTCTTGGAGCAACCGTCGTATGCTTGTTGATTTCCTATAGATGGCAGGAACTTCCGAAACCGGTGGAAAAAAATATTTTACAGCCTTGGCATAAGAATGTTTTTTTTTTTTCAATATAATAGATAGATTTAATAAATAGTTGCCATGATGTGCAACGACTGAGATTACACTGACGAGCGGCCGCAGAACGGAGCAAGCTGGTCGGTGATCCGCATAAAAGCCCTGTACACACGAATGTTGCACCGGAACTTTATTTAATGAACAAGGAAATTCCATAAATCGACTTGATACTCTCATAATCTCTGAAACCTCTAAATAAGCAGTCAGGGCATATCCATTTAAACACCATTTTTTGCTCCTAATGAACGAAGACCTGAAGCTACTTTGCAAAATAATACAAGTTCTTCTCGATTTCTTATACATTTCTATTTCACATTTATTGTATTTCATTTTAGTTTGAGAGTGAAAATGAAAATAAAGAAAATTTGCGTACTTTTTATGAATATTTGAATGCAAATATACATGTCCGTTGTATTTCGTATTATTTTGTAAATGAAAATTAAAGTAAAACATTAATAAGGAATATGATATTTTACTTATGGACCTCGATAAAAATTTTCAAAAGTATCCGGACCCCATCTAAGATTACTTACCGACCTCTGTTCTATACTCACAGGGTCTTGATTTTATTATGACACAAAATGACATGCTGGATACTGGTATATGTTCCCGGTCAGTTCCATTTGATTGGAAGATTCTTTTATTCCACAGGCCCTCCCAGTTATTTAATTGAAATTATATCCTATCCACTAAAACCTCGAATCTACCAATTCTTCTGTTCTGGCCAAGCATAAGATTCTCGTGAGCGTTACAGACACATTATTTTTGGTTCACCTACTTCCAAAATATTTCACAGATGATATTTAAGGTTGTATCTTTTAAATTAACATCTTGAATTTTTTTTCTTTTTATCTTGAATACATGTCACATTACTTAGTTCACAGATGTTACACTTTAAAACTGGTAAAGTTGATATTTAATAATCTCGAAAATAAATTCTTCACATTCACTATCTTCTTCTATAGACAATCTCAGATTCTATTAACAGCCCGTAATCCATACCTGATAACTTCCTATAATAATAATAATTCTCTCATTATCCCACTATGTAAAGGAATTATCGCTATCAAAATACCATACCACATTATTCTCGATAGCTGCAACCAAACCGATCTGAAGAAGTTAATTCTGTCTGAATTCGGGAGGCAGAGCTGAACTTACAGAGAGAGCTAAACCCGACTGCTAGTTCTATTTATACTAATGTCTATAGACAAAAGACATAATATGAGGTGCTTTGACCCACTAACTCTGTGTTTTTTTATTCATTAAAATAATCGAATTAATTTTTTTTAAAATTGCTCTGCCTCGAAATTTTTTTTACAAATGACTAAGATGTTGCAATCCTAGTACCACGATCGCCGTGCAGTGTTATATACTTTCTTATGTAATACTTTTGTCGACTCACTTACCCCAGTGCATTTTTTCTATTAAATGGCCTTACAATCAAACCAGTTGGAGGAACTCACATGGCCGCGGCGGAGTAGCCAAGCCCAATGAGGCGCTATGCTCCGATGCGCGAGACTGTTCGTCGTCGGGGGTTCGAATTCCCCCCTCGGGCATGGATGTTTGTGTCGTCTTTAGTATAAGGTAGTTCATCAGTAGTTTGTATGTTTAGGGACTGATGACCCCGCAGTTAAGTCCCTTAAGCTTCACAAACATTTGAACTCACATGACCTCGATCTGTAGTTTGAAATATTGAATCAATGTACACTGTGATCAAACGTATCCAGATAGCTGACTGAAAATGACACGTTTGTAGCATCCTCCATCGGTAATGCCGGTATTCAGTATGGTGTTGGCCCACTCTTAGCCCTGATGACAGCTTCCATTCTCGCGAGCATACGTTCAATCAGGTGCTGGAATTGCAGCCCATGCTTCAGAGTGCTGCCCTTAGGAGAGGTATTGATGTATGTTTCTGAGGCCTGGCACCAAGTCGGTGTTCCAAAACATCCCAAAGGTGGTCTGTAGGATTCAAGTCAGGACACCTTACAGGCCAGTCTATTAAGGGGATGTTATTATAGTGTAACCACTCCGCCAAAAGCCGTAGATTCAGGTGCTCGATCGCGTTGAAAGATGTAATCAACATCCCCGTATCGCTCTTCAACGGTGGGAGGCAAGAAGGTCCTTAAAACATCAATATAGGCCTGTGTTGTGATAACGCAAAACAACAAGGGTTGCTAGTTCTCTCCATTATAAACGCGACCACACTATAACACCACCGCCTCCAAAATTTGCTATTGGCAATACACACCCAGACAGATGACGTTCACCGCTCATTCGCCATACCCACACCCTGCTATCGGATTGCCACGTGTACCGTGATTCTTCAATTCACATTACGTTTTCCCACTGTTGAATCGTGCAATGTTTACGCCCCTTACTAGTACACCAAGCGAGGCGTCGTTTGGCATTGACGTGATTGATGCGTGACTCATGGGCAGCTGCTCGAACATGAAATCCGAGTGTTCTCACATCCCGCCTAACCGTCATGGTACTTTGAATGAATCCTGATGCAGTTTGGAATTCCTGTGTGACGGTCTGGATAGATTCCTGCCCATTACAATGTATGATCTCTGTCAGTCAACAGAGGAGGTCGGTCTGTACGCTCCGTGCTTTGCTTGTCCCTTCACGTTTCCACTTCAAAATCACATGAGAAATAGTGGACCTAGTGATGTGTAGAAGTGTGGAAATCTCGCGTACAGACTTCTGACACGAGAGACATCCAATCAGATGACCAGGTTGGCAGTCCGTGAGTTCCGTGGAGCTCCCCATTCGGCTTTCTCACGATGTCTAATGACTACCGAGGTCGCTGATATGGATTACCTGGCAGTAGGTGGCAACACAATGCACCTAATATAAAAAACGTATGTTGTTTGGGTATCCGGATCATGTAGTGAACATCACTACAATGACGAAAATAAAAATTAGTTCACCCTCTTAAAGCTTTCCATTTGATTTATTGTTGAAACAGTACATGTGCAGCACATGAAATGATTACACATACGGACTAGTAGCCCAAGTGGTACTGACGTAGCAGATGTCGATCAATACTGCAACAGCCATATTTAAAGTTACCACTTGTCACTCTCCACAAAAGAAAGGGTACATTTCTAGAGGACGATTTTTTTCGGCCATGTACACATTTCAATAATTTCTCGAGGAGAGGATACGTAACTAATAAGTTCTTATGAACATACGCCTGGAAAATCGTGATTTACGTTCTAGAGACCATTTATTCGATCATACTTTGTTACAGAGATTGCTGTCTAATACGCGCTAAATCTTCAGCTTTCGTTACAGTCAGCACTAGTGTAATCGGAATGTGTGGACCTCGATAATTGGTGGCCGTATTTTGCGACCAGTATTCTACGTCTACAGCTACATCTACATAAATCCTCTGCAAGCCACATTGAAGTGCATGGCACAGGCTTCATCGAACTTCTTTTATGATATTTCTCTACAGTTCCATTCTCTAGTAGTGGAAAAAGGAAAACATAAAGCTTTCCGTTTTCGGTATATCTTATCTTATTCTGATGATCATGTCTCCCGATGTAGCTGGGTGCTCACATTCCGAAGAGAATGTTGGTGAAAGAAATTTCACAAACAGATCTCGCCGCAACAAATAATGCCTTCCATTTAATGATTTCCATCCTTACTCTTGCATCATTTCCGGGACACTCTCCCCCCCCCCAATATCGCGAGAATACAAATGAGCTGCCCTTCTCTGAACTTTCTCTAAATCGTCCGTTCCACTACGCGAGGGTTCCACAATGCACAGCAATACTCCAAAATAGGACTCATAAGTGTAGTGTAGGCAGTTTCTATCGTGGAATTGTTGTATCTTCTAAGTGTTCTGCGAATGAAACTTAGTCTTTTGTTCGCCTTCCCTACTATATTTTCTGTGAGTTATTTCCAATTTAAGTTGATTGTAATTGTTACTGCTAGGTATTTAGTTGAATTTACGGCCTCTATTTTATGGATTTCTTTTAGTGGCCATATGGATGACTTCACAGTTATTATTATTAAGGGCCAATTGCCAATATTTGCACTATGCTGATAAATCACTTTGAAGTTGCTCTTGATCTTCTGCTGAATTTACAAACCGATAAATGACGAACAGTCTAAGAGATCTGTTGAGACCACGGTCGGGGGTTCGAATCCCCCCTCGGGCATGGATATTTGTGCCGTCCTAGTTCGTAAGTAGTTCATAAGTAGTTTGTAAGTTTAGGAACTGATGACCCCGTAGTTAAGACCCATAGACTATACAAACATTTGAACATTTTTGAGCTATTGAGAGCGCTATTACACTTCCCTGGGGAACGCCAGATAGCATGTCTGTTCTACTCGAAGATTTTCCGTCAGTTCAACGTACTGTGTCTGATAGGAAATCACGCAATATGATTAGAATACGCCTGTGAGGTACAGTGTCAAAAGACTTCCGGAAATCTAGAAACACGGAATCTTTTTGAAATAATTTATACTGCAGCAGGCAATTTTACTAATTTTTTTAAATATTAGTAAAAAAATATTAGTAAAAAGTGACTGGTGCAACATAATTTATTTCAAAAAGTTTATAATACAGTCGCAGACCACAAAACAATCCACATAAAATGCTTGTAAATCTATCGGACCAAACTGCGTGGCCATCAGTCCGTAGCTTACAAACTACTTAAACTAAGGTAAACTAACCTAAAGACAACACACACACACACACACACACACACACACACACACACACGCCCCAGGGAGGACTCGAACCTCCGACGGCGAGCAATCGTGCGCTCCGCAGTGAGGTGCCTTAGACCGCTCGGCTACTTCACCGCGGCCAATCCACATAACATGGATAAATTTATGTGTAACACGGAATCTATTTGACATCTCTTGTCGGTAGCACTCATCACATCAAGTTAGTAAAGAGAATGACACTTGTTGACTTTGAATGAATAGGTCGTCCTCTTCGAAGTAGTTCATAATATTTGAGGATTTTTTTATTTATTTATTTATTTTTGCCATTGGTAAGTCAATGGATTACATGGGTGCAACACGATGGTGCTCCAGCCATCTTTGCCGTTAACGTTCGGACGCATCCAGGTCGAAGGATAGGACCAGGAGGTCCATTTACATAGCCTGTCGGTTCCCTGGATCTGGTCCCTTGCTATTCCCGGTTACAGGATCACCTCAAAAGCAGTCTGTATATGAGCCCATTCGATATGAGGAAACACCGGAGCCGCGTATTCCTTGCTGTCTTTGAAAGCAGATGTTCAAATGTCTGTAAATCTATCGGACCAAACTGCGTGGTCATCAGTCCGTAGCTTACAAAGTACTGAAACCTAGGTAAACTAACCTACGGACAAACACACACACACCCATGCCCCAGGGAGGACTCGAACCTCCACGGCGAGTAACCGCGCGCTCCGTAGCGAGGTGCTGCAGACAGCTCGGCTACTCCACCGCGGCCTTTGGAAGCAGTATGGCCGATGTGTACGTGTGAAAACAGCTTATGCTTCTGTGCGTACATGCATGCCTTGAGGGCATGGAAACCTTTTTGCACACACACTGTGGCTGCATAGTAGAGCGCGTATTAGACTATAGTCTCTGTGCCAAAGAATGATTGATAAATGGAAACCGTACATTTTCTGATTGACATTCATTAGCCGTTTATTGTTCGTTATAGTCTCACCTTGAGCTCGGCACTGCGGCATCATAGAATAATATCGAAAAAAAGTATCACATAGTGGGAAGAATGCATAAGTTTGTTTACGATTCTTAGGAGCTGAAAATTTTGTAATCCCGCTCTTTCAAGTAAAGACAGTTTTATAAGAAGAAAAAGGGTACTGGAACATAGCCGTGAGCAAGTTTTCAAATGTGGTCAACGGCTTGACCGTCTACCACTTTGATAACTTATTTTTTTATATTTTTATTTTTCATTCGGTAACATTCCCTGGCCGGTTACTTACGTTTATCGGTATCCAAACAAACTACAGGATGAAAACAGATAAACGTTAACAACCCGACGATCATTAACTTTTTAAACTTTATTGTACTGATAAAAACCTGTTCGTTTTTAGACTCTCTTTCAACGAATAGCATTGAAAATAAGACTGTCCGTCATCAACTTCAACCTCTATTTTTTCAAAACTATAGGATGTCTAACAAATAGCCGAAACATGGGTCCTTATTTTTAATATAAAAATACCGTACTATATTTCATCAAAGTCGGTGAGCCGGCCGCGGTGACCGAGGGGACTGAGGCGCTCCAGTCACGGTCTGCACGGCCACTACGGTCGGGGGTTCGAATCCCCCCTCGGGCATGGATATTTGTGCCGTCCTTAGGATAAGCTAGTTCATAAGTAGTTTGTAAGTTTAGGGACTGATGACCCCGTAGTTAAGTCCCATAAGCTTTACAAACATTTGAACATTTGAAAGTCGGTGATCCATAATTCGGACCCTCTCCTTGTTGGAGTGAAAACAGCCTCCAGAAGAACAATATTTTTTTCCGAGACCAAATATGTACTTGATGGGCTTCTGTAGCGAGCCCACAACATAGAACAAAGGTAAATAAATTGAAAGTACGTTAGAGAACAATACATTTGGCATCATGAAAGGTAAATGCTCCAGAGAGGCATTTCTTATACACAAATGAGGAAGAAACGACTGAGTATGAAACACCTTTTATATGTATTTTTGTTGTTCGATGTATACAGTGAGATATATTAGTTGATAGAAGCAAGAATTATAAAAACCTAACTTTCTCAGCACGTGAAAATAATTTTAAAATAAAAGCCAAGTTAAAGCATATGAAAATCTCTCTGATGCTCATTTCGTGAATATAAGCGTCATTCACTTGCATCCTGACTTTGAGCCAGCGATGGTCTGTCACTCAATGCATTACCTTGGTGTGGTCCCCATACCGCTCAGAGTGGGATCAATATAGCCGACCGCTTTGGGAAACCGAAACTGTCAGTGTAGGTGACCGGTAATAGCTGTGTTCGACCGCGTCCAGCCCGAACAGGATGCTTAATGGATTCGCCGGCCTTTGATGCAACTGATTACAGGTGCGCCCTGTCGCTTTACCGGTGCCGAAGGGGAAAGTTCACGCATATTTATAACGGACCGTTATCTACGCCAGCCACCCAACTGAAACACGTGGCTTACGACTGCTTGTCTCTCACTGATCAGTACAGCACGAAATGGAATGTGTCTCTGAATGAATTAAATACAAAAAGGTACGGCCAAACTTTCAGGAGACAATCCTCACACACAAAGAAAGAAAATATATTATGTGGACATGTGTCCGGAAACACTTAATTTCCATGTTGGAGCTGATTTTAGTATTTCTCTTTAAATATATTATTGAAAGAATTCGTGCAGACAATTGTTTCGTTAGTATGTACTGTACTTCCTCGATTCACGTCATCAACACAGATTTTCTGTGAACGTTTGGGCAGGAATTGTTGGTGATGTCTTGATTGGGCCTCATGTTCTTCCAGCTACACTCACTGGAGCATGTTATCATGATTTCATACGGGATACTCTACCTGTGTTGCTAGAACATGTGCCTTTACAAGTACGACACAACATGTGGTTCATGTACGATGGACCTCCTGCACATTTCAGTCGACGTGATCGTACGCTTATCAACAACAGATTCAGTAACCGATCGATTGGTAGAGACGGACCAATTCTATGGCCTCCACGCTTTCCTGACTTCAACCTTCTTGACTTTCATTTATGGGGGCATTTGAAAAGCTCTTGTCTACGCAACCCCGGTACCAAATGTAGAGACTCTTCGTGCTCGTATTGTGGACGGCTGTGATACAATACGCCATTCTCCAGGGCTGCATCAGCGCATCAGGGATTCCATGCGACGGAGGGTGGATGCATGTATCCTCGCTAACGGAAGACATTTTGAACATTTCCTGTAACAAAGTGTTTGAAGTCACGCTGGTACGTTCTGTTGCTGTTTGTTTCCATTCCATGATTAATGTGATTTGAAGAGAAGTAATAAAATGAGCTCTAACATGGAAATCAAGCGTTTCCGGACACATGTCCACATAAAATATTTTCTTTCTTTGTTTCTGAGGAATGTTTCCTGAAAGTTTTTGTAACACCCTGTATAATTATTTCACTCACAAATATCAACAGATAAATGAAGAGCCTGAATTGATAACAGCTTGTTACCATCCGATTGTCTTTTATAGACTAGTTAATAGTCTGAATCATGCACCTGAAAACAGAAAGCAAAAAAAAAAAAAAAAAAAATATGGAAACCAATTTCTTACAAGGCGATATTTGTGTAGTATGACGCGACGATCTGTCTGGCAGATCAGACGACCTACAGATGAAGTGTAATGATACTTTCTCTATTTTTATGGCTGGTGTTGTCATAAGGCTCAAAATTAAATGCCGGAATTGAAATTTAGCCAACCGTGAAATAAGGCAATGAATATTAATTTTGAAAAGATAATAACACTGTGAAAAGCACGAAAGATTCCGCCACAGTATCAATGGTAATTAGAAACACCAGAAAGCATAATTACAAAAGAAAATTGCGGAATCTGTTTGTTACCTGGTATACGTTCATAAATGGGAGCCGTCACATTGCAGTCGAATCTGTATGAAGTAATTAATCTCTTCTTTATTGTAAATTGATGCTTGGTTGCATGATCTTTGAATACTAACGTTTCAGAACCGTGTTTAATTTCAATTACTATTGATGTTGAAAGTTACTAAATTATCGGACTTCGTTTTTTAAAAGAGAGAAGATTTACTGCAGGCATTGAAATAATTTTAACATGAATTGTGCGTAAGTGAAATTTGCAACTGAAATGTTCTATCGCAATCGTGAAGCAATGTACAACAATGGTCAAGCATCATTTTACAAATTATGCTGGAAACAAAGATTTTGATAAAAGTGAAAAATGTGGAAAATTTCCATTTTAAATAAATTAGAGATTTCAAATGAAATTGTGAATTTATTACAATTAGAAGTTCTTAACAGCTCACACATTTCAATGTGTGGAGGTCGAGAGAGAGACGTCCGCTCAATACAACGGCAGAAAAACGAAAGACGAACAGCGATTCCGTTTTCTCCCCAGTTCATTCAAAAAAATTGAAAGTATCTTGTGAAACAAAATAGTCAGAGATTTATTGTCAGAGAGAACGGATGCTAGCGACAAGCGTCGCAGATGTAATTTTAATAAAAAGAAATATTCAATGTAACGCTACAGAAGCTGCGTGAGACAAAAGTCGTAGAGCACCCTTTTATTTCAAAAACTGTGGGAAACCTGAATATGCCACTAAGGTATTGACGAGGTCGGGATACCTTCTACGTATCTACAGAACGTGGGCGCCATCTTGAAATCGGAAATCTTGAATCAATGCCAAAACGAAAACTTAGTTGTGTGATGTAACGTTTGACAGTAAAGTTTGTTGAATGGAGCCAGAACGGTCGATCTGTCAGCACAGGCGAATCACAATGGCTCCACCTGCGTAGCTGACAGTGTTGACAACCTGCCTTACCGTGGTTCAGCTGAGCATCGTGTGTGTTCCGCGTTAGAAAATGTTCAAATGTTTGTGAAGCATAATGGACTTAACCGTGGGGTCATCAGTCCCCAAAACTTACAAACTCCGTTTGAACTACCTTATACTAAAGACGACACAAACATCCCTGCCCGAGGGGGTTTCGAACCCCCGACAGGGAACAGCCTCAAGAATCGGAGCATAGCGCCTCAATGCACTCGGTCACTCCGCCGCGGTTCCGTATTATATCTCTTGGACGAAATGCTTGTTTAGTGCGTTGGTTCTGAACTGAGGACAGGGCAATGAACGAAGAAAGGGTCAATTTCAAATTTTCTTTTAAGCATGGAAAGACACCTAAAGAAACCAATGCTGGTATGCTTTTATGGGACTCAGTCACTGAGCATGAAGTGTGTGTAGCAGTGGTTCGCCGTTTTTGAAAGGCGGAAGTGTTTTTGATAATCGCCGTAGCTGGACGGCCGACGAAAAGAATGAGAAAGTGAGGACATTAAGCAACAACGATCGTCGATTAACTACGCGCATAATAGCAAATGAACTTCAAACTAACCGTGAATCCTTGTGACAAATCTTTAGCCTAGGGAAGACGAAGACGTGTTGTGCCACATCACTTGATTGACAGGTCACACCTATATTCAAGAAAGGCAGTAGGAGTAACCCACTAAATTACAGGCCTTTTTCATTGACGTCAATTTACAGCAGGGTTTTGGAACATATCCTCTATTCAAATTTTATGAATTACCTTGAACAGAATAATCTATTGTCCCAAGGTCAACGGATTTAGAAAATATCGTTCATGCGAAACAACTAGCCCTTTGCTCACACGAAGTGATGAGTGTTATCGACAATGGATCTCAAATTGATTCCGTATTTCTTGATTTCCAGAAGGCTTTTGACACTGTACACCACAAACGGCCTTTAATCAAATTACATGGTTATGGTATATCGCCCCACATTTGCGACTGGATAGGGGATTTCCTGTCAGAGAGGACACAGTTTGTAGTAATCGATGGTAAATCATCGACTAAAACAGAGGTGATATCGGGCGTCCCACAGGGTAGTGTTATTGGTCCTTCGCTGTTCCTTATTTACGTAAACGGTTTAGGAGAAAATCTAAGTAGCTCTTAGGTTGTTTGCAGATGGCGCCATCTAGTAAAATCATTTGAAAATCAAAACCAAATGCAGATCGATCTGAATATCAGTATGATGTAAAAATTGGCAATTGACTCTAAACAATGAGAAGTGTGAAGTCGATCACATGAGTATGAAGAGAAATCCGTTAAATTATGTTTAAAAGATAAATCAATCGAATGTGAAGGCCGTAAACTCCACTAAAAACCTAAGAATTATTATTACATCAGACTTAAACTTGAAAGAACACATAGATAATGTCGTGGGAAAGGCGGATCAGAGACTGCGTTTTATGGGTAGAACCCTTAAAAGATGCAACAGAACTACTAAAAAAGAACTGCATACACTACGCTTGTCCGTCCTTTTTTGGAGTATGGGTGGGTTTGACTGAGGACATCGAAAGAGCCCAAAGAAGGGCAGTTTGTTTTTTATTGTCACGATACAGGGGAGACAGCGTTACGGAAATGATACAGGATCTGGGATGGGAATCATTACAACAAAGGCGCTTATGCCTGCGGCTTGAGCTATTTACGAAACTCCAATCGCCAACGTTCTCCTCCGAATGCGAAAATATATTGTTGACTCACATAGGTAGAAATGATCATCAGAATAAAATACGAGAAATCAGAGCTTGAACGGATAGATACGTGTGTTCTTTCTTCCCGCGCGCTATTCGAGAATGGAATGGGAGATAAATAGTATAACGGTCGTTCGATGAACCCTCTGCCAAGCACTTAATGTGATTTGCAGAGTATCCCATGTAGATGTAGAAGCTCGCTTAGAGGTGTCACAAGATTTTGTCGAAACGGTGGATGCGACACACAATTTCTTGAACCGTATTGTCACTGAGGATGAAACCTGGTGTTACTGGTTCGAGCCTGAGGCGAAACTATCAGGCGTGTAATGGCGTTTTCCAACATCACCTCTTTGGAAAAGATCAGAGCCGCAGAATCACGCATCAAAATAATGCTCATCACCTCTTTCGATAGTCATGGCATTATCCAGAAGGATTTTCTACCTGAGGGAAAGGCATTGAACGCTGCAAGGTACGCTAAAATTTTGGCCCGTTTCTAGCAACGTTGTTGTTACGTTGGTGTTACTGGTTCGAGCCTGAGGCGAAACTATCAGGCGTGTAATGGCGTTTTCCAACATCACCTCTTTGGAAAAGATCAGAGCCGAAGAATCACGCATCAACACGATGCTCATCACCTCTTTCGATAGTCATGGCATTATCCAGAAGGATTTTCTACCTGAGGGAAAGGCATTGAACGCTGCAAGGTACGCTAAAATTTTAGCCCGTTTCTAGCAACGTCTACGCAAGGTACGACCCCAGTCCGCACGACAAAGTTCCTGGTTTTTTGTTTACGACAACGCTCGCCCACGCACAGCTAATGTCGTCAGTTCTTGGATAAAGCGAGGTAGTATAACTTGCACGTCCACCATACTCGTTGGACCTCAATCATCCAGATTCCTTCCTATTCCATCGACTCAAACTTGATTTGAAACGAAAGAGATTTGACGATATTTCTGACATCCAGCGAAACTTGACGAGGCTTTTCAACACCATACCTAAAGAAGTCTTTGTTCGCAGAGCTCAGCGGTGCCCAGTTATAAGAGGTGATTATTTAGATGGACAGTAAGGTAGATACTAGTTGATCCGTGTGAATAATTCGCAGTCTATCCCGATCAGTCAGACATAGGTAAGATAGTAATGGACAAAAGGCAGATGCAAGCCGGCCGCGGTGGCCGAGAAGACTGAGGCGCTTCAGTCACGGTCTGCAAGGCCACTACGGTCGGGGGTTCGAATCCCCCCCCCCCCCGGGCATGGATATTTGTGCCGTCCTTAGTATAAGGTAGTTCATTAGTAGTTTGTAAGTTTAGGGACTGATGACCCCGTAGTCAAGTCCCATAAGCTTAACAAACATTTGAACATTTTTTTGAGCAGATGCAAGTACATATGTATGAAAGATAATAAATGTTGAATAAAAGTAACAAATATTAGTATCCTTGTAAGAAAATTTAAGTAATTAAATACAATATGATTAATTGTGAAACATATAAAAAATCTGGGCCTACATGTTGTGATCCGCGGCATCTTGGGAAAACTGATATACAGAAAAAACTTATAAGAAATATTAAGTCCCGAGACGTAACGTTGCATGCACTGTGAAGTAGCGAATAATTAATAGTTAAAGTATTACAACTTATAACAGTGAGCGGTACTTACTCTGAGGACGAACGTTGAGGTAATTCACTACGGCCGGCCGCGGTGGCCGAGGTGACTGAGGCGCTTCAGTCACGGTCAGCACGGCCACTACGGTCGGGGGTTCGAATCCCCCCTCGGGCATGGATATTTGTGCCGTCCTAGTTCGTAAGTAGTTCATAAGTAGTTTGTAAGTTTAGGGACTGATGACCCCGTAGTTAAGTCCCATAAGCTTAACAAACATTTCAACATTTGAATTCACTACGCAACGCTTGCTTGAACAAAGTGAATAATTCCAACAGCTGTTGTGCATCGAGGTGTTAAACAGAAACCTTGTGATAAACTACGCTTGCGTAAAGTCTGTTAACAAATGCGAAAGCTGTCCTGCCTGTAAATTAAATTAATTTATTTTTGTATATTTCGTCGTTAGACGACGTGTATAATCGAAAACTTGTGATGAAATATGCTTTACATCGACGTATGTAATCGAAATCATGTGATACACTATGCTGGCATCAAAGAAGGTTTTTGGCTTGCATCAAACAACAGCAAGAGCTGTCGTACATACAAGTTAAACATATTGTCAATAGATTCCACCTTCTATATTTCTTTTATATGGGCCGCGCAAACTAAATTGATACTCGCCGCGGTGGCTGATGGGAGCAACCGTAAATATATGTCTTAATTGACTTCAATATGGCGCCTATGTTCGTTACTTACCTGCAGAATTTTTGAAGTAACAGGGTGTATTGCGTCTTTGACTCACTCTATATTTTAAAATGCTGATTGCAGAATCGCAAATTTTTGAGGCTCCCGGTGTTCATTTCCTACTTTAGCTCCGATAATGGGGTGAAATGTTTTTGGATGAGCTCGGAGCAGTGCCCATGAGTACGCCAATTAGAATTTACGGTGTTTTACTTTATGTTACAATGTGTAAACAAACCGGAGCTGCTGCCAATGCAAAGTTTCTTTTTCAAAGATGTGAATCGCACTGAAATTTATTTTCGGCCTAAGGCACCATGTGCAGATCTCAGATTTTATTCGTATTTTACATGACAAAAAAAACTGTTTTCTGGGTTTTTTAGAAGCTCGTCTTTTACACACTTTTAACTTGTGCGGATCGATTCAAACTTCGCTCGAAGGTAGATTAATTGATAAAGTCCAAACGAGTTTTGAATTCATTAATAATTATCCATTAACGAGATGTAATAGTTGAGTCAAGCTAAATTTTCTCATGTACGAGACTCGATGGACCTCCAGACAATGAGGATTTAAATATATGGATAATTATAATAATTGATTGATTGATAATTATAATAATTATTGATATTATAATATATCAGCAGTTAATCATCTTTTCATTTTTATACGTTGATTGCAGTAAGGTTTCTAGTAAGTCCGGTATAATAATCTTAAAGACGGTGTTAAAATTTTTGGAAAATCTAAGTCAACAACCGCTGTCGACCAAGCAACTAATCAAATATGATAAAATAAGATCTAGAACAAAGAATGAAAAGTGCTTCTATCACAAAGCGTAAATTTGTGATGTAAATAGCAGTTTTAACCAATATCAGAATTATTTTACAGCACGACAAATTATGTTACAGTGCCACAAAAGGTGACTGTCCTGCGTAGACTTACGTATATGAAACAGAAGCACCAGCTACTCATCTTGTAGCTTAGAAAACATTAAATAACAATCTTTACACATTCGCGCCTACTTATAATAATATGATCCATACTGTCATGTCGTATAAAACATGGTATAAGGTCATCCAACGTAAAATTTATGACGTGCAATATGAGCACTACGTGCATACATTTCCCCTCACTAGGGGCCTCAAATCGCTGGGAAATCAAGGTTAACTACATATACATCTACATAGATACTCTGCAAGTCAATTGAAGTGCATGGCAGATGCTTCACCGAATCGCATTTGTTATTTCTCTACAGTACCATTCTCTAATAGCTCGCGGGGAAACGAAACACCTAAATCTTTCTGTTTTCATCTGTTTTCTGTTATTTTATTATGATGATCATCTCTCCTTATCTAGGTGGATGCTAACAAAATATGTTCGCAATCGAAAGATAAAGTTGGTGAAAGAAATTTAACAAGTAAATGTCGCAGCAACGAGTAACGCCTTTCATGATTTCCAACCAACTGTTGCATCATTTCCGTGACATTCTGTCCCCTGTACTGCGGTAATACAAAACAAGCAGTTCTAAATCGTCCGTCAGTTCCACCTGTTGTGTATCCCAAAATGCGAGCAATACTCCAAAATAGGACGCAGAAGTGTAGTGTAGGCAGGTTTTATTTTTATTAATTTATTTAGAACTGTTGCATCTTCTAAGTGTGCTGTCAGTGAAACGTAGCCTTTGGTCGCCTTCCCTACAATATTTTCTGTGTATTCTTTCCAATTTGTTCGTAATTGTTATTCCTAGGTATTTACTTAAATTGACGGCCCTTATATTTGACTGATTTGTAGTGTAAAGGAAATTTAACTAATTTCTTTTAGTGGGCATATGGATGACTTCACACTTAGTATTTAGGGTGAATTACCAATATTTGCACATTGCAGATATCTAAATCGTTTTGCTGTTGCTTTTGATCTTCTGGTGACTTTAGTAACCGATAAATGGCAGCATCACCGCGAACAGTTACACAGATTGTCTCCTGAATCGTTTATAATAGTAAGGGCCTTATAAATCTTCTCTGTGACTTACTGTCAATCTCAACATACTGTGTCCTTTCTGACAGGAAATCACGAATGCAAAAGCACAACTGTGGCGATAATCCATAAGCACGTAATTTTAGCAGAAGACGCTTGTGAGGTTCTGTCTTTCCAGGTAGTTCTTAATATTTGTGGGATGTATATATTCTAAAATCCTGCTCAAACTGACGTCAGTGATACAGGCCTGAAATTTTGCAGATCACACCTATTACCTGTCTTGCATATTGGAGTGACATGTGTCACTTTCCAGTCTTTGGGTACGGAACGTTCCGTGATCGAGTGATTGTATGTGAAAGCTCGAAAATGCCAAGATGTTTTATGTTTTTGGAACTTCCAAATACGTCGAGAGCTAGTTATCCTCTTTTACATCTTCGGCCAAAACATGCTCGCCTTTTGCCGCGCAGGAATGGCCGTGCGCTCTAAGGCGCCTTGCCGCGGAGTTGGTTGCTTTCCGTCGGAGGTTTGAGTCTTCCATCGGAAATGGATGTGTGTGTTGTCCTTAGCGTAAGTCAGTTTAAGTAGTTTGTAAGTCAAGGGGCCGATGACCACATTTGAACAACTGATAGTCGCCGTTTGTTGTGCTTTGACAGGGGCACTTTTCATTGTGGTGAAACATAATTAAAATCTGTACTATTTACATCACACGCGTGTGCTATGGACATACTCTCACACGCACGTTTACTCTGACTGCCAAGCCATCGTTTCGCACAAGCGGTTCTGCACTTATCCTAAGTTTTCTTATGATGGTTTGAATTTATTAACAACCATTGGGAGACCAGGTGTTCGACAAAGCATTATAAACGTGATCAAGAAGCAATAGGTTGCCATTCAACTTACCAGCATCCAGTCTAGGGGCTTTCTTCACTGGAATAAAGTAAATCTAATTAGACAAATTACCACATTGTAAATATTTCATGGCGCTCCTTCGTCTGGCAGAAATACTCAGGGCTTTGATCGTGGAAATGTAGGCCTACAAGTGGGTCGTATTTTTTCTTCGCATATCCGTACCTAAATAAAGTATTGGAAAGTAGAAGCTATTTATTTTCAGATTCTAATGTTGTCTTCAAATGGTGCCAAACTCTGCGCAATAACCTTCACAAGAAAGGAAATGCATTACGAGGACATGGTTAATTGCCTAGTTATTAAAGAGCTGCTCACTTGAACACCAAGATAAGAACTTTCCGTCCATGTCATTATTATGCCGAGCTTATACGTCAGTTCAATCCTGTCCGCCATTTTGGTCAGTTTCAGAATGCTATTAAAACTATGCGTTAAGTTACTGTTAATGCATTGAGCTGACAGTCACTGGAAAGTATGTACTTTCCAACAATATACATTTTTCAATAAATAGTAATAAATACTCATCATAACATATTTGAAAACTTAATTTTTAACTGCTAATTTACACTCTTTTAATACGTTGTTCATCACTCCAAAACCTTCGGACGTTTTATTCTTGTTTTAAGTGACATAAAATATTAGCAATACAATACGAACACTTATCCAAAACTTAACAATATGGCGGAGCCAGACTTCACGCTTTCAGCGTAAAGGCGTCTCCCTGTATTCTAACCTCTTGGTGGAAATAGACAAAGTAGGATTATTTTCTAATGGTTTTGTTACTGCCGCGCAGTAAATGTCGTTAAAGGACATTGTAATGACAGGTCCAGATTTTAATATTTAACGCTACAGCTGTTTCAGCAATTTTTGTGTTCTGGAGGAACTTGAGATATATATTCACACTAAAAATTATCAAAATGAAATACTTAAAAAACACACAGATTTCAAACGTATAAATTATCTAGTTAATTTCATTCGATTTCATCGGTGAAAAAGGCTGAAAACCAAAGTCATGATGAACGACCAGAGACGGCTACACAATATAATCCTCTCTGATTAATTGTAAACATTTAACGTCTCTGAGACATAGTTGACTGATCTCACAGACATATATTACTAGGCTGGCAATGCCGTATACAGTATCATTGGTGTCAGCGAAGCTTCGCGACCATATTTCTATACTGTAGACGTGTCAGCAGTCGTGTGTGTTATTACAGAAAACAATCGTAACTGACGTAACTAATACGTCTGTAGAGTTTTGACTTACAGGAAATTCGCCTGTCCTTTTTTGCTGTAATTTTTTTAGCTGGAGTAAACTTCGACGCATACAATAATGAGTTGCATTGATATGCTGTTATTATTAATCTGTTACCAATTTCATTCAAGTTCACATGTTCTTATATGGTCATTATAAAAGTGTTGTTTATCTTGGAACCAATATCCTTATTCTTTTGAGAGTTTTTACGAAATGTACAGTCTGCTTTGACACACCAATGAGTGGCATTTCTGGTTTTTAATAATCTGTTATCGCACCAGTTTCGATCAACTTCGGCTTTTCTTTTAATAGTATGACCGTTATAAATTTGTTATTTGTCATGAATAACATATCTCCATGCTTCTGAGGATTTTCAGATAACTACAGTCTGCTTCAACTGTACGTAACGGTAAAATGTTACCGACCATCCTGGTGGCCTCGCGTAATTATGTTGGCAATATCAACACAACAGTAGAAATTACCAAGATGTTAATATTCTTAGAAATCGACATAGAGTGACTTTATTAATGTTCCGTACAGACGATGAAGTAAATAAATAATGCTGTTCCTGCTCTGTGGTTGACACGTTCTTCTATGGAGCCTCGTTCACTCAGTAAAAGTAATTGCCCTCATAAAACAAAGTTTTCACGATAAAACATTTCCGTTGTCTTGCGACTTTGTAATTGCCAACATCACATGATTGACAACAAAAACACCCAGGGCCGCCAGGGCGGCAAGTAAAATTTAACTGTACTTGAGTAACACACTTTTCTCATAACACGATTCGACAATGTATGTGTTAAATTCAACTACTGCGTAAGTATTAGCTCAGATGCAAATCATCTTCAAACCAACTAGTATAACATACGTCATATCGTGTCAGAAGATCATCGTAGTACAATACGGAAACATTTTAGTGAGAGGTGGGGAAAGATGGCGTCGTCAGGATTCAGACATAGAGGCACGTTTACCAGACTAGTAATATGTGTCTGTGATTGACCTTATAAATATAAAATATCTTTGGCGGATCTGGTGATAATTACGTTAGATATAAAAGTTATATACGAAGTTTAATATCACATCCCATCAAGCTGCAGGAAACCTAGAACCAAACACATGCATAATCGCAAAATACGTGAATAATAATTAATGGCATCTATAATAACAGTAACGCTTTAAATGCAATCTTCTGCAACGGCTTTTGGGGTTAAGCTTTCAGCAGTGTTACTCAAGCTTTTATTACAATGTCCTTTAGGTTTTATTCAATTATTCTGTTAGACAGCTTACTTGGGACCAAACAGTAATATTCTGGATATTTCATTTATTGCTCCGTTGGATTTGAAAATGATGCATCATCAACTTAGAGCTGCTTGCTTAGTATATTTCCACGGTATTTTAAGAAGCTGCGGAAATTCTCAAATCCCTGGCGTATTAAATGTGTGAGTTACTCGAACCAATTTCCGTTGAACGCGGAGAACGCTGTACCAATCAAACAGGCGCACCAGTTCATCTGAAAACACGTTCCATTCTTTCCCGCTCCACAGAATCCAATGAGCAAGAGAGGAATTTATTTCCGGCACTCAACTAAGCGGAAGTGCCCGTCGCATTAAATATGCACAAATAACTAATCATTGTACATTTAGGCCTACACTTCATCATTTACACCGATTGTTATTGAATCCGCCCATACAATAACTCGACAGTATATCAATTTCACGACGTTTCTTTTTAGATGATGCTTTTAAGATTTTAGCTCCAGGCACCTCCTGTTACCGAACCCAGTCTTAAGTATAAATTTTTGTTTTCTGCGTTTCAGTCTTGTGTGTGAAATTTTTCGGTCAATGTCGTTCATTTTGATGCGACTACATCATAAACACACGGTAGTTTCAGGTTTCTATCAGTTTCTCTTCAACTAAGTCAAACAACCGCAGTAAGTCCACAAAAATTTTGTAGAAGAAGCGAAAAACGTACATCGAATAAAGTTCTGTAGAAATTAGTAATTTGAATAAGATAAATTATTAATGGTGCCCAGTGTAAGAAACGGATAAGTTAAACTTTATAGTGTGTGGACTCACCACACTTCACACAAACCACATGGACATTGCGAGTTTTAGAACAAAATCTAAAAAGAAAAATTCAAGAATATATTCCTTACCATAATTTTGAATAATAATAAATTTCTTAAAAATCAGAAAAGATGTGTGCAAAAAATCTCATTAATTTGGCTTAATGGTAAGATCCTATTTGTGTGAGAAATTTCCATTCATTTCGTGAGCACTAATTCAATACTGCAATTAGACAGTACATTTTAAAAAGTCTTTAATGAGTGAAACTAAAATTTCAATCAAGCTTAATGTTCAATTGCAGGCTTTTATTTTAAAAACTTTTCAGTTCTCTTCAAAGAATATGGTGTCCAGGTTCATCCTGCAAGTATCACTCTTTCATACTCAAAATGCTCTTCTACATTGTTTGCCAAGTCGTCTCTGTCAATAAGTTGAACATGTAAGCTCACATTTGTCACCCAGTTTGTTACTAAACTGCTGTGTTTCAGAACGTTGACTACTTCTTCCGTCTTTCAAACTTTATGACATTAGAGCAAGGTATGTGATCTGTTATACCATACAAGAATTTTAGAAATAATCCAAGTTTTTTTTTTCCTTCATGTACTTTTCTGTATTATGTGTTCAATCTCTCTTATCCCCAATGGCCACTTAAGATAATGGCAGAGTTTCTTAGATTTTAAAGGGTATAATCTGTTTCTAGTCTTCAAACATACACATTTTTTTATAAATGTGACAAATTAGATAAATCATTTCAAAATATGTGAAGATAACATTAATATTGAAGAAAGAGCCATGCGGGAATGACTGCGCGGTTCCAGGAGCCATGTCAGGGACTGTGGGGCCGCTCCCACGGAGGTTCGAGTCCTCCTTCAGGAATGGGCGTATTTGTTGCCCTTGGTATAAGTAGCTTGTAAGTCTAGGGATTGATGATCTTAGTAGTTTGGTTCCAAACAACTGTACAAACATTTGAACATCTATTGAAGAAAGATTACCCACTCACTACCTCTTGAATTATGCGAGGGTGAAGGTCGGGGTGAGAGTTTAAAATTGGGAAAGTTTAATTTTTAAAACTCACAACCACCAACTGCGAACCAAATTCCTAAACACGCAAAAACACTGGAACTGTGATTACTGCTGTTTGACTCGTTTTCTAGGGGATGATATCACACGTTCGCAGCTTTCCTTCCCTGCATATAATTAACAAAACAAATTCATAATAAAGTAAGATCATGAGAGAAAAGGGTGTATTAACTACTAATTTTGAAAACACGTGAAAGTTCACTTTATGTTGTTTATTTCACAATATTAGAACCCATCGGCCACTCTTGGTCCATTCTTGTTTTTTCGACCCGAGGGTTTTAGGTTGCGAGGTCTGTGAGTGTCTTTCATTTCTTGTTCCTTAGGCTTTCCTAAGACATGGCCGTCAATAAAAGCACTGGTAGAACACGCTCGTGAACTGTGGTGAAGGTAAGCGTTCTACGAGAAGAAATTCCTAAATCAAAACCTAACCTTCCAGCACAAGGTTTGTTCGGAGGACTGGAGTTTGTCCAATGTAAAACAAATAACACTCAGTCGTTTCACAGTAAACAGCCTGACGGATCTTATGGTAATTTCTCTGGAAATGACGAAAGGATTAGATCTCGATCAGGAATAAATTTTGAAACTGGAGACATGGATTGTGAAGGATATACGAAAGAGCAAGCGTTAGAAAAAGAGCTATACAAGGAAGATGGAAATATAGCTAATGTAACTGATACAAAAAATAAACTGAAAAGAACGAAATAATTAAGTCATTATACTATGACATTTCAAAAGATATAATAATCACAAAATGGAAAAGTATCTAAAACACAAACGACAAAATTTAGACATATACAAGGTCTATCTCCTTCAAGAAGGAAGAACTCACAAAGTCTCTAACTTAAACTGCAGATGAACTTTTAGGAGAAAAGATAAAGGAATAAAAAAGGTTTGAGAGCATGGAACGAAGGAACAAAACAATCAATTGAAGAAAAATGAAAAAAACATTGAAAAAATAGCTATAAACTGTGAAATATATAAAGAAAAAAGAAAAAAATGCCAAAGAAAGCCCACGGTGAATCAAAGGCTACTTTCCGTTGGCAGAAAGAAGATGCATCAGTTCTACTAAAGAAACTTCCAACATTATACATGTCCGTCAAATTTTGGAGTATTGTTGCCCATTGTGGGATCACCACCAAGTAGCACTGGCTGCGGACATGGACAAAGTTTACAGAAGGGTAATTCTTTTTGTATTAGCGCGATACATTGGAGCTAGTGTCACGAGAAACATACACGAGTTGGAGTGAAAGTCATTACAAGAAAGGCATCATTCGTTGTGGCGAGATCTATTTGCATAATTTCTTTCACCAACTTTTTCCTCCGAAGGCGAATATATTTTATTAGCACCCATCTACATAGGGAGACAATCATATTAAAATTAGCTCGAAAACTGAAAGTTTTAGGTGTTTCTTTTTCCCGTGCGCTATTAGAGAGTAGAACGGAAGAGAAATAATATGAAAGCGGTTCGATGAACGCTGTGCCAGGCACGTAAATGTGATTTGCAGAGTAAATATGTAGATGTAGATGTAAAAAATAGCCAGAAAGGCTCGTGAGGAAGTTCGTAAGTAAGGTAAAGCATGATGTCCATGGGAGTATCTTAGAACAAGTATCGTGTTTAAAATACTTTATAAATATATCGGTTGTAACATAATTTTTATGTATCAAAGACACTGAGCAGGAAGTTAGTAAGCTGTAAGCTATATCTGGGACAATCTAAAGACGTTTCAAAAAAAATTCGTAGAGACACAAAATGAAATTTTATAAAGTTATGCTTTGCTTCCTTTATTTTATCGCAGCGAAATATGCGTGCCAACTCGAAAACAACAAATATACATTCAGCAAAAATGAAATTTTTCAGAGGTTTTCAAGGCTACACAAGGATAGATATGATACGAAATGAGTATATTAGGAGGGAGTTAAATACAGAATCAGAAATAATAAGAAAGTAAGTAACGGTTAGACCTGAACTGATCTTCTACAAAGAAGTAGTGTTGCGTATTGTGGGAGTCACACTACGTGGGAGTGACAGATTATTTTGAGAAAGTTTTGAGAAGGCAGTTCGTTTTGTATTATCGCGATATACAAGATGTAGTGTCACGGAAATGTTGCACGAGCTGGGGTGGAAATCATGAAAGAAAGGCGTTATTCGTTGCGGCGAAATCTAATTGCGAAATTTTTTTCACCAACTTGCTCTTCCGACTGCGATCATATTTTGTTAGCACCTCCTACATAGGCGACATAGACATGATCGTCGTAATAGGTGACATTAGATCTGAAACAAAGAGATTTAGGTGTTCCTTTTTCCAGCGATCTACTAGAAAATGGATCTGTAGAGAAATATCATAAAATCGGTTCGATAAACCATATGCCACGCACTTCAATGTGACTTGAAGAGTATTTGTGTATATATAGATGTCAAACTAAATTACATGCCAAGTGGACAAAGAGCTAGAGGGCGACCCAGGAGATATTGGAGGTACTGTGATGTCGGAACGTGCAAGAAGTGAAGAATAAGATTACAATATCCACCGATTAGTCAAATTGGTAACAAATTTTGTTCTAAAATCACTTCGATTTCCATCTGCTCGACTTATATTCACGAAATCCTCCGGACGCATCCTAGATCCAGACGTGTAGCCCCCTGCATATACACCTTTTTCGATGTTCGCCATATTTTGCATAAATTTAGAGTATGCATAAAAACACAATGCTAGACAGTAAAACAGTCGTATATAACAATGCCCTGGCCATAACAATAAGCGGACTATCACAGCAATGTTGATAACAGGTTTCAAAATTTTTTGTGTAACAGATTTTGACTTTAGGTACGACTTACATTAATGGTCGGTCAAATTGACCTCTCGCGATTTCATTTAATTTATTGCTGGACAAAAGTAGCTCAAATTAAAAACTAGAACTTCGTAGCCAATTTAAACAGGTGAAATTAGGTTTTGAATATAAACTCAGTATATCGACGCAGTCCATCTTCTTCCGATTTATGGCCGTGAGTAGACTTACCATGTTACAAAACAGACTCTTTATATATTCTGTCTACGCATAGCTCTCGAAAAGAACGTGAATGAAAATATTACAGAAATTCTAGCTCACATCGAGGTTACCACCAATCGTTGTTACCACGGAACATTTGCATATCGAACGCGAACAGAATTTATAGAGAATAAATCGTTTCAATGTTGTATTTTCTTCCAGTCACAATTTTAGCCCATCGAGGAGACAGTTTAAAATTTGTTGCAAAATCGGTAATGAATAGAAAAAAAATAACACAACAAAAATGTATTAAAATATGAACTGAATAACTGGTCGTTTCAAATAGTTGTGTAGAAGAACTGAAGCTCCACGCACATTCGAATGGAATGACGCGCTTCACATTCTGTCTTTGTTCTCCCGGATAAAAGCCTCGCATACAACCGACACGACTGCAATTCACGATGGGAATATGGAACTGCGAACAGGCGGAGCTCCGTGTACTGAAATTCATATGGAAGTACTTTCTGTTAGCTTCAACGATTCCACCGGCATTTGCTGTTCACTTCTGATTCGACAGCTATATTAGATAGAACGTAGGTAGGTGATTAGATGTAAGACCATGTAGTTGGGTGATGGATGTTGTAAAATAAAGTTTCTGAACTTTTTTTTATAACCACTTTTTTGCCAGTATAAACATTGTCAGATATGCCAGAGTTGCTAAATAGATATGAATGAAATTTCTCTTTGATTTAAACCTCTACAAATTTTGAACATCAGATCATGGTGATTGTCGCATGAGAACGTGACATTCCTGTATTTTTTCGTCATCCAACCATTTAGATTCTTTGTGGTTGCGTTTGGTGCCCACAAGGGTCAGCTTAATTTTTTTGTTGTCAGATCGTAATAATCTTGTCGCATCCTCCTATAAACAACTGTAAAAATTACGTACCCTGAATACAGATTTTTTTTCGATGAATCCCGTATTTTACAAGAAATGGATGGCCATTTCGTCATTATCACATTTCAAGCACATCTACGCAAATAGTTAAAAGAAACGAGTGATTACCATTCCACGAGAAAACGATGAAGTATATTGATATAATGTATAAAGCCAGTTTCAGTTCTGTTGCATATATGCGTAGGAATACTTGAAAATAAGCTATGGGGAGTCTATTGATATGACGAAGGCAACTTCTTAATTCCTAATATACTGTGTGATTTTCCTCAACGTGTAAAAAATCTAGGATTTAATAGAAGTTGCAGGTCTACTGAAATTATGTCTGGAAATCCATGGTTTCAAAGGCTAGAGATATTAATTTCCTTATGTAATATTTTCTAAGCCACTTCAAAATACATGAAGGTGATCTGAAGATCGAATCCATCTGTGACTTAACAGCTCTTAGCGGTTGAAATAAATTCCAAGAGAAACAGTACCTTCTACGAAGTAGTTATGCAAATTGAACACGAAGTGATAGTCGTGCGGCTATCGACGGAAAACGCAAAATTGTAAACTGCGGCGGTCGATCGATGAATGTCGGACGCTGCAGGCCAATTCCACCACAAAGCTGGTAAGGATAACAGAGGACATCAAAAAATCAGCAGTCCCTGTTACAGCAAAAATTGCAGCAGAGACCGCTGACTTTTTTAATCATTTACCACTGTCGCTCCACCAGCCACCACCATGGAATGAAATACAAAGGGGATATGTCAATATCAGGGGATTAAGTCTTTGCAAATTTCATTCCGTGTTCTCATCAGCATAGTAACTATTAATTAGCTCCAAAGGGAAAAAAGCGAATATATCGGTTTGATTCATTTATTGACGAGGGGTTTCGATGTGTTTTGTCATCATCTTCTGGTCGTATAAATTTTTACAATGCGGTCATATGTTAAGAATTTATTTGACATGCATGAAGTTTCTTAACTACATTACGCATAAAATTGTACATTTATCAAGGGGGAACACAACTTACGTATTTGTAAGTTGGAGGTTAAAAAGTAAAAATGCAACATTGCGACATTAGTCAAGATATCATAATATCCACATTATACAGTATGGACTGCTTGTAAGAGACACAATAATTTACACATTTACAGTAACAACAAAAAAGCCCCTGATAAAATACCTAACGACTAGCTAGAGTCTAATCAGAATTTTTTTTACCATCTTCGATGATATGCACTAAACGTCCCATCCCCTCTCCCACACACCCGTTTTTTTTTTTTTTTTTTTTTTTTTTTTTTTCTACAAATCCCATTGAAAATGGGTTCTAATTTTAGATCATGATTATATTCTGTATATGCGAAAGGTTGTTTCTATTCTAATACGGATAACATTCTTCAAATTATTACCCTCACCTTGCTTCACGAATGTTGTTATTACTCCTACTAATTCTTAGTTTCATTAAATTACTTTCGTACAATTACTATGCAAACAGTATGCTGCTATGGTGCTGTCACCTAGCGCCAACAATTTAAACAACAGACCTCCTAATTGTCAGTCTCTTACAAGTAGTTCATACTATAACATGTGTATTTATATCTCGCTAAGTACACTTTAACATTTTAAACTCTAGCTTTTAAATACTAAGATTTGTTCCCCCTCCTCAAATGTAAGTTTTATGTATTGTGTTGTTAGTAACTTCATACATGTCTACTGTATTCTTAACAGGTGAGCGCATTGTAATAATATATGCTACCAGAATATGATGGCAAAACACATCGAAACCGGTCATCAATCAAATAATAGATCGCCTCCACCTGCGACGTCAGATAATGTCAGCTTAGTAACTATGCTCCACAGACAGGTGCATGAATAAAACGTACACTGAAAGCCTCTATGAGGGGAAAGACTTGTCTGGCATGAAGTTGCAAGAATTAATTTAGGTCTGTAAGAGAACATTTATTCAATCATGTATGGATTATTCAATAGTGAAATAGAAAAATTGGTCTGGAAAAAAAGAACGTTAATTTTTAGAGAACAATACTTTTTCTACTTTTCAACATAGTACTCTTGACCATTTATGCACTTATTCCAACGGGCTACAAGCTTTCTTATTCTGGCTGCAGATAACTCTTTATCCTGATGTCTGAACCAATTTCCCCACAAACTTTTTCACGTCCTCGTTGTCCTGGAACCCTTCCCAAGTACTGCCTCCTTCAGTGCACCAAACAAATGGAAATCACTAGTAGCTAAATCAAAACTTTAAGGGGGCTAAGGCAGTACATCCCTGCCCATTTTGTCGATGGTTTCTCGGGTTAGTAGAGCAATATTTTGAGACGTGCGTTATCTTTCTGGAGAATCACCCCCCCCCCCCTTTCGCCGCTCCTTTTGAGATCCACGATGTTTGTCTCTCATGACTGGCTTCACCTTGTTTAAAATCAAACGAGAGCAGTATTGGCTGTACATTGTATGCTGCTCTTAGAGATAATCACAAATAACTGGACCCAAAACACCGCCAGAGTCGCGACCAATTTCGAACTGCTCTACCCATTTGTAAAAATTTTCACAATTCATACAAACTTCACCATAGACTTTCTGCAATATATATTTACTGGTTTCTCACCTTCACCAAGTAAAAGACGAATTTCAGAACATTGTTCATGTAAGGTGGAACTTTCAAGTGGACTCGCCATCTTGAAGTATATTTTTGAGATGATATAATGGTGATACATTAGCTAATAAGGGTTCATACCATTAATTCCAACTTAAAACAATAAAAGCACTGACGTTGCTCTACCAACGGTTTTTTGTTTCAGACCAATTACTGAATGACCCTTACACTTCGCTAACAACCGTTGTACCAAGCAACCACAGCTACAATGCTTGTTGAAAATGGTATCCATGAGCCTCAATGCATTGCTATTAAAGCTGCCTCTGATACACTGCAACACCGTAAATGCAGATGGATCTACCTCTGACACCTGTAATAATATTCTTCTTGTTTCTTGTTTCTTTAACTTCCAATTGTTATGCATTTAGCAAATGTAATTTTTTTGTGTGTGTAAAGATGTAATTTTTTTTTTTTACTTTAGTGTAATGTTGTCATATTACCTCCGGGTTTGCCTAGGGAGAGTTTGCTTTGGTAACAGCGTAAAAACTTTAACTTTGACAAGGAAATTTCAATTAGTCTTCCACTGACTGAATTTAAGTGCACGAATTAAGAGTGCGAATTCTTTAGCATTTTATTTAGAGGCGCTACTCACTCCGTGCTTGTTACATATCAATAATTATTTTAAATAACAATTCACTATATGATTAGATATTGCAGAGTAAATTCAGTTTCACATAATTCTAAGTGTTTGACATTATTCAGACCTGTACGTAACGTTACTCTAAAGTTAATTATTGCTTTATTTTAAAATCATTTACAATTTCATTTAGTAATTACGTGATTACTTAACCCTATTTCAAATTTTTATTTATTTATTTATTTTTTACGTAGATTCATATCTTACAATTATTGCTTCTTAAGAAACCTCTGCTTTGTCGAAATCGTGGCCACCTACAGTTACCACTACAATACTGTTTAATTCTTGTACTAAATTCTTTTACAGCTTTAGTGTCAGTTTTGCCTTTAGGGCTGGCGAACGTTATTTTTATTTGCCAATACCTAAGTGGTATTTGGCATTAATCCTTTAATTTCCACATTACGAATTCAGCTTTGGAAATATTGAAAGACAATGTTTTCTGCATTATTACAGTGCACTAAACATCAAAATATGTGTTATAAAATTGTTGATCGAACTATTGTTTTTTTCAAGTCATGTATTTCATACACAACACAGACGTTTGTTTGAAGGTATTTTATTACCTGGAACGTTATTTTGTTGATAGTTTACACTGTCAGATCAATAATGCTAGCAAAATCGTCGCCACAGCACCAAAGACAAGACAATTCACTTCTGAAATAAAATAACGTGAACCATACTCACGCTCGACTTCCAAGACGAACAGATAAATGCTTTAGAAGTGGCTACACGCCGTACCAGGCTGCAAAATGACGTACTAGAAGCATGTTGTTCATCAACAACAATGCAACTTTAAGAATACATACGCAAAATAAACCAACCTTTAATACGTTGTTGTCGAGGAACAATACTGGTAATGAAAGGAATAATTCAGTTTAAAAGTAATACCTCCTTTCCATCCAACTGTGACGTAAACGATCGCGCAAAATCAGTTAATTAATTTCAGTTATTCAAAATTGTATTTCCCTTTCATTAGTATTTCCGTCCGAGATAGTAACCGTTTCTCCCTCATTATCGCCTATTGTACATCGGTGAGGATAGCCTTACAAAATTTTAAGTTCATTAGGCACAAGCAAACACGGTCAAAATTAATTAGCAGTTATATAGCCCGGTAATTGATGGGAAAGTTAGAACACGACGGCTAAAATCACATTGGTGACAACACTGCATGAGTAGGCTGCAGAACTGGAATGACCTCCATGCACGATACTCTTGAGGTGGCCCCATAAGGAAAAATCGCACAGGTTGGTTCTTCGTCAGATCCATGGAACAGGGCGATGTGGCCGCGGTGAAGTAGCCGAGCGGTCTAAGGCGCCTCGCCGCGGAGCGCGCGGTTGCTCGCCGTGGAGGTTCGAGTCCTCCCTGTGGCATGGGTGTCTGTGTTGTCCTTAGGTTAGTTTACCTAGGTTTAAGTAGTTTGTAGGCTACGGACTTATGACCACGCAGTTTGGTCCGATAGATTTACAAACGTTTGAATATTTTTGAGGGCGATGTGGGCTGGAGCACCATCATGTAGCATAAGCCTCAGAATCATCAGCGGCACAGCATGAGGAACAGTACCACATTCTAGGAGGAAACTATGGATGTTGTATAGTGTATGAAGATGTGCAGCTTATTCATGCTCCGTTGTCCATTATTATAATTTAAAGAGCTCTGGAAGATCAGAAATCAAATAAGGCAGAAGACATATTTAACATTCGACGGCGGGGGGGGGGGGGGGGGGGGATTCAAACCAACGACGGCGAACGGCCGCGCGCACCGCATCACGGCGCCCCAGTACGCACGGCTAATCCGCCGCGGCGAAGTGTCAAGCGAATGACTTTTGAAGATCGTGTGTAAAATTTATGAGTAACAGCAAATTTCCAAAAGAAATTCACACAGTGCAGAAGTTAGCGAGGTCAGATGAGTGCGAGAACTAGCGTACAGACGCGGCAGAATGGTCTTGCGCACTAAGATGCCCAGCTGCGGTGCGCGTGGCCATTTCCCGTTGGGGGTTCGAGTCCTCCATCGAGCATGGGTGCTTATGTTGTCCTCAGTACAATTTACTTTAAGTTAGTGTAAGTAGTTTGTAAGCTTAGGGACTAACGACAACGTAGATAAGTCCCTTAGCTTTACAAATATATGAATATTTGAACTGGCTCACAAACCGTCTAACAGCTCATGCATCCAGTCTACTGACCTGAACAATACACAAAAAAGTGGAAAACAAAATTGAATAATTGTTGGATGAAGATCAGTTTGGTTCTAACAATGAGATCACATGAGGATCGGATTTTAGAATTTTTATATTTATGACACATGAAGTTCAGCACTCAAATAACAATCATTCAAAACCATTCAATGCAACTCTCAAAAATTCTCGAGAAAATCGACTTTGAAGTTTTGTGAAGTACAGGTAAATATCAATAATCAAAACGGTTGATACATCTGTGCGTGTAGCTCACGTGTTAGCGGTCTGGCCTTCCAACCCTAGGGTCGGTGGTTCGACTCCTGCCGTGATAGTTTTTTTTTAATACTATTTTACGTTGTCTTCGAATACTTACTCAATTTCATTATCTAATGGTACGAAAAGTGCATGTACTTATGTTTATTCGTAATTTTCTATATTTTATAGAACATTGTTAATAATGGTAATTTCAAACAAAAAACATAAGTTACAGTTTTTATAATACTGGCTTTACGATTAGTTGAGGACGGTAGTCTTTGATTGTTGAGTTTCTGTTGGAAAGTCACCTCTATAGCTACCAATGGCTCTCGAAGGAGCTAACCTACTCGATCATCGTTTTACGTGACGAAAAGGTTTTCAGCTCGTCTACATACACATAAACAAAAGCTGACATAATACGAGGAATTCATTCATTCTCTTTGGCCATTTTCCCGCATCTTCCGGGTAGGCACTGTCTTAAACGCGGATTTGGCAAGTGTTAATATTTACAAGGTGGCCGGATGCCCTTCTCTGTCGCCACTGACAACACGATGAATTAAAGATCCCAAAATGTTTTAAATAACTGAATTCGATAACGAAATAAATATATTTCACAGTGGGATCCGAACCACGGACTCTATGGTTTTGAGGCTAAAGCGCTATCACCTAACCTACACCGACAGATGCCGCAACTGTTTTTACTGTTGGTACTTAAAATGCAATTTGCAAAACTTCAAAGTCGATTTTCTCGAGAATTTTTTTTAGAGTTGCGTCGAATGACTTTGGTTGTCTGTCACTTAAGTTATGAACTTCACGTACAATAAATATAGACAAATTCTAAATTCGGTATTAGGTATGGATTATCTCAGCCGTTTGCTTGAAATTGGACAAATTGCTTATGAACGCTTATTTCAAAATTAAAGTTTTGGTAGAGATGTGCAACCGGCAGATATAAAATATAGAAATCATTCTAAAATGTTTTACGGTTGCTGAAATAATCTCACAGCTGTTGAAAGTAGATTATTTATTGTACTTTCACAACTTTCAGGCCTATCCCATCATCTGGTGACCTATACCCGAAACAAGTTGTGAATTTAAAATAAATAGTCTACTTTCAACAACTGTGAGATTATTTCAGCAACCGTAAAGCATTTTAGAATGATTTTTATAGGCTTGTGCCTTGTCAGTGAAAGTAAAACGAATTGAAGGATCTGTTGAAGTGCACGAATGTTCTAACGAGTACAAAAAAAATAATAATGTGAAATAGCATAAATGAAAAAAGAGTTGAATGTTGGTGATGATGAAGGAGAGGAAGTTAAGAAATTAAGCGAGCTTACAAAGCAAAGTGGACATAAAAAGTAGACTGGCAAAGACGACACTCATGCTGAAGAGTAATCTGCTGGTAACATACATTGGCCTTAATGAGGAAGAAATTTCTACGAACGTTCACGTAGAATACAGACATTCCATAATGTCATATGGTATAATCTTTTGAGGTGACTCTTCAAATCCATCAAAAGATTCCAGAGTCCAAAAGGATGTAATACGTATTATTTGTGGTATAAATTCACGAATATCCTGCAGAAGCCTCTTTAAATAACTGGTTATATTAACTACTGCCTCTCAGTATATTTATTTCTTAATGAAATGTGTCATAAATAATATATCCCTTTTCCCAACAAACAGCTCAGTTCATACCTACAATACTAGGAGAAAAGTGATCTACACAACGATTTAAAAGCACTTACTTTAGTTCAAAGACGGTCCACTACTCAGGAACACATATTTTCAATAATTTACCAACAACCGTAAAAAATTTAGCTGCCAATAAAGATCAGTTAAAGAGGAGCCTAAAATACTTTCTAGTGGCCAACTCGTTCTACTCCACTGACTGTTTCTTAAATAGAACCAAATGATGCATGTTTCTGTCTGTATTCGTACTATTAGTATTATTATATTATCAGCTTGTAAAAATTATTTGTACCTGTATTAGTGCTATTGTATTATGAGTTAGTAAAAAAATTGACATGTTCCACATCCACGAGGGTCTCCTCAACACGGATCTATGGAACGAACAACTAATCTAATCTACAATTTAAGAATACATTTCTGGAGAAAATCGTTAATGAAGTTCTTAGGCAAGCGGTTTCAGACTGCTTGTGTCACCATCTTCAGGCCGACTGTAATAATGTTACAAATATTAAGAAGGATGTACAGAATACGATATTATGGCAATACAAAGTAAAATAATAACAATGTGAAAGTTATAACATGGCAGCCGATTGTGGGCGGGTCAGGAAACGTTGGCCGTGGAAATCAACTGCGGAATACTTATTATTGTTATTCTTTTACCGTTTATCGCCATAATATCGTGTTCTGTACATCCTTCTTAATATTTGTAACATTATTACAGTCGGCCTGAAGATGGTGACACAAGCAGACTGGAACCGGTTGTCTAAGAACAATAAAAATTCTCTTGCGATAGAGACTGTGTTTTTTATTTTTAGTAATCTAATCTAACTCTGAGTGAAGATCTCTCGGGCGTGCAGCCGGATGGATTGATCGTTGTAGAACGAATTTTCGATAGCGTAACGTGCCATCATCATCAGGTTACTCCCGCTGACTGAGGCGCTGGACCGGCGGCTGTGCTATATATACCTGCGGTCACCCCCCTCCACTGACCTCGAGTGCGGACACCGGGATGCTGCGGTGGTGGGGGTAGCTCCTGCTCTGGACTCGAGTGGCGGACCTCAGTTTGCACTCTGCCTTCGCTGTGCTCGGTGTTCTGCTTGCGCCGCGATCGAAGAAATTTTAGTGCCGGATTCCATGCGTGGCTTAATTGAAATCCACTGTCCTTGTTTATGAGGTTCTCGCGTAGCCGGATTTCGATGGCCTCCTTATACAGACTGTCCCAGTACCGCGATGTATTGTGGAGAATCTCTGTGTCTTCATATTTCATCTTGTGTGTTGTTTCCAGACAATGTTCAGCAATTGCTGATTTTGTGGGCTGTTGGAGTTCGGTGTGGCGCTTATGCTCAGTGCACCTTTCTTCAATTGTTCGAATTGTTTGGCCAATGTACGCTTTCCCGCACTCGCATGGAATGTGATAAACTCCCGATTTCCGGAGTCCCAGATCGTCCTTCACTGTCCCTAGAAGAGATTTGATCTTTGCCGGCGGGCGGTACACGCATTTGATGTTTTGTCGTCGTAAGATTCTGCCGATTTTTCCGGATACGTTGCCTGCGTATGGAATGTAGGCAATTTTTGCCGGCGGATCCTCCTCGGGTGTTGGCTGTGGTGTGCTCTTATGTTTGAAAGCACGTCGGATTTGTCGATCGCTATACCCGTTTTCCTGGAATACTTCCTTGAGATGGTCAAGTTCTGGTTTCAGGCTTTCTTCGTCGGAGATCACACGAGCTCTGTGGACCAGCGTAGTTAGAACCCCTTCTCTTTGGGACGGGTGATGACAGCTAGAGGCATGGAGGTACTGGTCCGTGTGGGTTTCCTTCCGATAGACACTGTGTCCCAACGTTCCGTCCGGTTTTCTGCGAACCAGAACGTCCAAGAAAGGTAGCTGACCGTTTTGTTCAACTTCCATTGTGAACTGGATCTGGCTGTGTATGGAATTCAGGTGTTGCAAGAACACCTGAAGTTCATCTTCGCCGTGAGGCCAAATGACGAACGTGTCGTCGACATATCGGTAGAATATCGTCGGTTTTAGTGGCGCTGTGTTTAGTGCCTTGTCCTCAAATTCCTCCATGTACATGTTGGCAATCACAGGTGACAGGGGACTGCCCATGGGCACGCCATCAGTCTGTTCGTAGTACTCTCCGTCAAAGAGAAAATAGGTCGACGTGAGCACGAAATTAAATACTTTTGTGAAGGAGGGCCCAAATTTCTTCTCTATGAGTTCCAGCGACTCCTTCAGTGGTACCCTGGTGAAAAGGGAGACAACATCGAAACTGACCATGAGATCTGAGTTGGACAGTCTGAGTTGCCGTATCCGTTCCACGAACTGGGCCGAGTTTTTGATGTGGTGCTCACATTTGCCAACCTGCGGACTCAAAACTGACGTCAAGTGCTTCGCGAGTTGGTACGTTGGCGCTCCTATTGTGCTCACAATCGGTCTCAGAGGTATACCCATCTTGTGTACCTTTGGAAGCCCGTAGAGTCTTGGTGGTGCGGCCGCACGAGGACGGAGTTTCTTAGCTGTTTCGTCTGTGAAAGTCCTCCGAAGAAGTTCAATTGTCTTGCGCTGTATTCGGCTGGTTGGATCCGTCGTGATATTCCTGTAAGCAGGGTCATCTAGGAGCTTATACATTTTCTCCTTATATTCCGCAGCTGTTAGCAGAACGGTTATGTTCCCCTTATCCGCCGGCAGGACGACGACGTCTGGATCATCACGCAGCGACCGCAGCGCGGCCCTTTCACGTCTGGTAATGTTGTGCCTGGGCGGCGCAGGCGCGCCTAGAGCGCGGCACGTTTCCCTCCGTATCTCCTCGGCTGTATCCGGCGGTATAGTGGAGGCCACTTGTTCCACACCGCTGATGAATTCTGCGATAGGTAATGCTGCTGGTGTAGGGGCAAAGTTTAAGCCTTTCTCCAGGACTGATAACGCAGCAGCGTCTATATTTTTCCCTGTAAGATTCAGGACGGTGCGCCTCGGCTCCTGATTAGGCTGTTTTGATGCTAGCCTGTTGAATTTTGAAGATTGCTTCTTGGATGCATTCCTTTGTGCCCGCTCTGCTTGCGCCCAGGAAGATGTTTCAACCCAGTCCCAGGTGGTAGGGGCGAGCAAGGACGCCAATGCCAGGTGTAGAGAAAAGAGTTTGCGACCTGTGGAATCAAGCTGGCGGCGTGTGTCTTTGATACGTTCGCGTACCAAAGCCAGGCTGGCTCTTCTCGTAATTCGGTTCGCTGCTGGTGTCTGAATATGATGTACGATCTTGGCAAACGTTGGCACAATGCGATCGTCACGGCATCTCTTCACAGTGAAAGGTAAACGGTGGGGTAGTGTGTGAGTCTAGGAACCGATAGCCTGAGCAGTTTGGTCCCTTAGGATTACAAACATTTCAACATTTAAAGGGGTGACAGAACGATAGGGCAGGAAATGACCTACTTGGTGCTAATCTTTAGACGGTAAACATCTGTATTCAAAGACAAAGACCAAGATTATATATGCAGGAAGTAACTGAGATGCAGGGTGAAAGTGCTATTCTGAAATGAGAAAGCTGGCACACTTGTAAACGCGGATTAATAGGAAGTTCACGAAAGAGAACTGAGCTCACAGCGTAATCGACCATTCACGTACACTAAAAAAACCGTTTTTCAGTGGTGTCGGGCACATTAGGCCTAAAATTCATTACTGGAGTAGAAGTGCTTCGTAACGAGTCCTGCTTCAATTTAGTTCCAACAAGACGCGTTTTAATACGCCCCTAAAGGCGACTCGCCCGCCATACGCCACGACAGCTAGGAGTCACAATCTGGGATGTCATTTCGTTTCACTGCAGTGTCCCTTTTCTTTGTTATTCCAGGCACACATGCGGTAAAGCGGTACACCGACAATATACGCTTCGTTTAGTTCTCTTTCAAGACAAACAGTTTTTAACTTACATTTCAGTAAGACAACTCACTTGCACACAGACGAAATTTCTACTACTTGTCTTCGTGCTTGCCAAAACCTACCTAGGTAAGTGAGATAGCCTGATCTCTCCCCACTAGAGAATGTGTAGCATGGGCAGGCACTTTCAACCAGCTCGAGATGTTTCGATCCAACGCGCAAACTGGACATAATTTGGAATGATATGTCTCAGGAGGACAACCAAGGACCTTGTCAGTAATTCTCAAGTCCAATACCTGCTCGCATAAACCAGATGTGGACCAATAGGTTAGTGAGGTGCGTAATTTGTGAAGTGTCTTTCTCTTGAATAAATCTTCTAATTTTTCAGAAACTGTAACCATTCATTTGTCTGTAAGTGTGCACCACGTCTACATGCCAGTCGGATTACACTTTCGTGGTAGAACTTATTTTTATGCAAATATTATGAGACTGTGAACTGTTACCCGTAAAGTTTATACTGAAAAAAGAGGCATTGAATAAATATTTGTGCCGCAGATGGGATTCGAACCCGGGACCTTCTGCTTACTAGGCATAATCTGTAACCACTTATCCACAGGTTTTTTTTTTTTTTTTTTTTTTTTTTTTTTTTTTTTTTTTTTTTTTTTTTTCAAACAATCAACCACAGCGGCCTTACGGATACAGCAGTTGCGCATACTGTCTTACAGCACTTCTCCCTCCACAACACATTTGAAGATTATGATGGTTACTATTTTAGGACGTTAAACGGCTAGGTCATCAGCGCCCACCAACACAATTAAATGCTTCTCCTTCTATTCAACATCTCTGATATATCAATGTAAAATGTTTCTCTGGAAACTGATTTATTATTTGAAGAGGTGAGAGGCCAAGTACAAAAAGTTAGTTTTGAGGTAACAAAGTTTAAAGTTGAAGTTGAATAATTAATTCCAGGACGTAAATAGAAAAAATCGATTGCATAATGTTTGAAGTTATTGTTTTATATTTATCTGGCTCATATTCTTGTTGAAAAAAAAATGTTTTCTGTTGACAATGGTCATTGATAATTTCTTAACAGGTGACACACTTGTTCTCCAAGTAAGAAAATGGTATGATCTCAAAGAAATATTAAGATAATTATGAAATGTTTTAGTTTATTCTGACTCCTAATACATAATGCACATTAAATACAATAATGATGAATGTCCAAAACAAATCTAGAAACAATAGTTTCTTTTGAGATTATAGAAAAATTGTAAAATCCTAATATTTCTCTTTTGATTTGAAAAATAAATCAGAGGAAAGTAATAGAATCAACTCTAAATAACTTCTATTATTACATTCTTAATCTGAATCGCTGTCAAAAATATTGTCATTTTCATCTTTGAGTTATCGCTCTCTAGGATAGACTGTCATCGATGGTGGGCTGCACATGCTGTTGATAAGTGTCGACATTTATTTGTGTCTCTTCTCGTTTTCCTCTGCAAGCTTAGTCGATTTCTTCCCTTTTATGGATGGACTTTTCTGCATTTTTTGCAAGGGAAAACATACAGCCATGTGCCGAGCATCTTTACTGGTCAGATTTTTTTCATCCACCATTTGTTCCATGTCAATAATTTTCACCAATCGATCATTGATCAATTGTATTTTTCAGTTTCTCACACGTAGCACATGTGTTTGTATATAGGCTTGAGGAACTAAGATTTAAGCACGTGTTAAAAATATGGCGGTAAAAGTTTTCGCTTACTGTATCTGTTTCCTTCCTTCACAAAACTCCTCACAAAGCTGATACATTCTCTTCAGGTTTACGTTTCCTGACAGATACATATTAGCTGCTTTCTGGTGTGAATAGTGGCTACTGTACTTTGCAAAAGTTCTGAGCTGTCAAAAAATACGTCCTCTTCTGGAGATGTCATACTTACTGTCACTCACGTATTTTATGTCCAATTTATAATAAAATTATTTTAACATTCGTATTTATTGAAGAAAGATAGTAAATTAAGTTTGTTTTATTATTTACAAGCATTGATCATCGGATTTGAAATCATAACTGTAGCACTACATTTACACACAAGCCGCCATTATTGCCACTAAACATATATCCCTTGGCCTCCAAACAATATAGACACTTCTGCAAGTAGTCAAATTTTCTGCTGCCACATTGCAGCACCAGACAGAGATACACTTGTCTCTCGGCCACCATAGTTTTACATATATTAGGGACCTTTTTTTTCGAAAATGTTACTTGTACCCCTTGGCTTCTCACTTCCTCATATGATGTTACCCGTAATTTTGATACGTAAATAGGGTAATTATCCATGCAATTAAGGTAGATAGATAAGCATCAAATAGCAAATCTTCATGTATTCACGATTCAAGAGAATAATCGCACAAAATATGTCGACGTCTCTCTGCTACAAAGTACAACAGGGTACTTCATATGTGAAAACTGGAGGGTTTTTTGTAAGTTAATATCTTCTGACAGAATGATCTTTCCGTTTTCCTCAGTTATGTGAACGTTTTTCCGTCAAAGTGTGAGAAATATCTAATTTCGTGCTGAATCGTCGTGGATGCTATAAATTTCCAGTGTGGTTTGTCGAGACATCTGGTATGCAGATTGGCTAAGTGCTCGGCCGTGTTCTTCTCCGCGGCGGCCATGTTTTCTTTAGTGCGTGACGTCTTTCTCACTGTCTGCCTTTCCGGCCGTCCATCATCGCCGTGACGTGCATGCGGAAAGGTGGCGGCCTAGAATCTCTCACATATATCAGGGTTGGGCGTTTTTTCCAGCAGGGTGGAGAGGAATATGTAATCTGCACCTTCAAACTAATGTCGTCCTGAAATGTTTCCGACTGCTTGATTTTTTCCTAAAACAACACTCTGTAGTAATTTCATGCCGTCTTCCACTACATTTCGTCTCTTTTTGTAATTGTTTTCTATATTTTTCCAAGCCTCCCATTCTAAAAAAAAAAACACATATGAGCCAAGTACTCTAATAACTACTCGTGTCAAAAATGGGAAATTTAGCCTTTAACCTTACTTGTTCACGCAAAGCCATACAGATTTGACGCTAAATTCAATCTTATGTATTAAAAGAATCTACGAAAACTAAAGTCAGTCGGCCAGACCAAACTACCCGGACGATTTCCTTCATTTTTGTTTTAAACGAAAGGTATTCATTCATAGATTTGTCATCAAGTATCACAATTTACATAACTCTCGCCTTTCTTTTTCTGTACTCAAACGTGATTTCCTTCTGTATATTTATTATGCGTACGTCCTTACTACAAGCTAAAGTCAGTCAGTCAGGCCTTTCTATCCGACTGATTTCCTTAATTTTTGCTTTAAACGAAAGGTATTCATTCGCTGTTTTGTCATCAAGTATTAGAATTAACTTAAGTCTCTCCATCCTTTATTTTTATTAAAACGCGGTATCCTTCTGGCCTTGCATTGAACGTTTGTTTTACGATATCTTCGGTTCTAATTAAGGTACGCAGTTCTTTTTTACCTAAAAACACTCAGAAGATCAAGCTCTAACTTGCCCTTTTAAACACTTGCATTGATTGATTCAGAAGAAAGCTATGTGTGAACATTCAACTTTACTAGTATTTCTCACCCACATTTTTGTCATTGCACTAACGGTGCGAAGAATTCGCACGGGTGATGTAGTGTATCCCAACTAAACTAGCGTATTGTATATAAATTATTAAATTATTTTTGTTACTTAGCCGATAGTTTTTGAATTTCATTGTAACAAGATGATAAGCAGATTACAAGCGGGATTTGATGTTCGTATTGTGGATTTGATAATTCAGCTTTTAAAACATTGAGTCAGGCGTTTTTTTTTTATATCAATAAACTAATTACTGCTTTTCAACCAGTAAATGGTATCTGTAACCAGGAGTTTCTCTAGATAACTCCAAACTTTATCTGAAGAAGTACAAGAAAAAATTATACGAGGGTGAGTCAGTAAATGAGTCGCAAACTGAGACAGACACGCCAGTACTGAGTTTACAAGACTGAAAATTACTTTACTATTCAGCTGACACCAACTATAAATTTAAATACTCGTCCTATACTTCTAGAAGGCTTTAAAAGTTGGAGCTTGGAATTTTTGTGGCAGCGTTTGCATCCTACAAGTAACGCTCTTGAGTTGTAACTTTTTTTGGTCCCTCAAACTGCTGCAACGCACAAGACGGATGTGTCGTAGTGGTAGAGAAATACCAATGAACAGCGCGCAGTACTGGCGTGTCTACCTCAGTTTGCTACTTATTTACTGACTCACTGTCGTAAAAAACACACAGCAGACATTCAATATTTATTTATTGGTAAAGAGTTGGTCCACCATTAGCTTTGAGAATAACTGCAAATTTATGAGGAACATATTCGTAAAGTGTCTTTATAGTTTACAAGAGAATGTTATTCAGTCTTGTACCTAAACATCGACCAGTTAGGTCCTCGCTCTATTCTAAATCTCACTTATGTTGAGACATGGCGAGTTTATGATGCTGTACAATGCATGCCTTAACCGTTCTAGCTGTGCATGTGGGCACACTATCAATGTTGAATAAGGCTGTGTCAGCAATATGTTACAAGTTTGCCGTCGAGAATGGTGTGACATTCATTCACACGTATCTGAACAGTGACCGTAATTATACAAACAGTCCAATATCGTGTTATAGATGCCTAGATCATTACGGAACTTCTCCCATGCTTGATTGAACATACCAGGCATGCCGTATCGTAAACTTCCTTTGGCCTTTTCGATACATAAAACTAGTTATTTGTAGGAAGGAACGTAAAGGATAATCCATTAGATCATACCACATATGTACATCCAGCCAGGTTTTATGATCGTGGTGTCACTACCTTCTTTGCATTTTCGTTGGCTTTATTACTAAGCGCTTGACAACTTCAGCCGTACCACGAGCGCTATGCTCCAGACGTACTGTTTTTATTGAAACAATATTAGTTATGTTAGTATTGGGTTATTTAGTGGCTTTTCCCGTAATAGTTTTATGCTGTCTGGCCTCAATCGTCGTCGTCAGAAAACTTCAGGTACCGATAATTATTCCTCTTCGCCATTGATGTTGTGACTTAATTTGTTTACTCTGTATTTACCAGGATACTATAATTACAGAAATATTTTAACAGTGAATCCGTTTTCGTCACAAGTGATCCAAGTAACCGCGCAGAGAGAGTTGAAGCATGACACTAATCATTTCTGTAGAGCGTCGCAGAACAAAATATTATATTATAATCAATCAAAGAAGTTTATTTCTGTGGTCATACGACTGTTGCAACTAGTTCTGCCGATGATGAGGAGATCGAATAAATGTATGAGGAGATTATTAAGAACTTTATAGGAGAGGAAAACGTAATTGTGATGGGGGACTGGATCTCGGTAGTACGAAAGGGAAGAGAAGGAAATGTAGTAGCTGAATATGGATAGAGAAAGGAAATGAGAGGGGTGATTACCTGGTAGAATTTTTGCAGGGCACAATTTAATCATCACACTTGGTTTAATCATCATGAAAGAAGATTATATACCTGGAAAAGACCAGGAGACACTGGGAGGTACCAGATTGCCTTTATAATGGTAAGGAAAAGGTTTAAAAACCAGGTTTTAACTGTAAGACATATCTGTCACTTATTGGTAATGAACTGCAGATTAAAATTTAAGAGACTGCAAAATGATAGAAAATTAAGGAGATGGAATCTGGACAAACTGAAGAGGTGATTGAGAGTTTTAGAGGGAGTATTATGGAAGGATTGTCTGAAACGGGGTGAAGCAACACAGTAGAAGAAGAATGGGTATCACTGAGAGAGTAGTGAAGGCTGCAGAGGATCATATAGGCAGAAGGACAAGGTCTAATAGAAATTCTTGGATAACACAGGAGATAACTGATGAAAACAGAAAATCTAAAAATGCATCAATTGAAGCATGCAAAAGGTAGTATAGACGTCTGAAAAATTAGGTTGACAGGAAGTGCAGATTGACTAAGGAGTGGCTTGAGGAGAAATGCAAAACTGTAGAAGAATGTATAATTAAGGAAAAGATAGATACCACCTACAGGAAAATAAAAGATACATATGTAGCCAAGAAAAACACTGGTACAAATATCAAGAACTCAGATGAAAAACCAGTACTAAGCAAAGAAGGGAAATCTGAAAGATGTAAGGAATATAGAGAGGGCTTGTACAAACGAAATAAACTTAAAAGGCAATATTCTAGAAATGGAAGACGAAGTGGAAGAAGATGCGATAGGAGGTACGATACTGCAGAATGAATTTGAAAGAGTACTAAAAGATTTCAGTAGCAACAAGGCCCCTGGATTAGATGATGTTTCATCTGAACTGCTATTATCGGTAGGAGAGCCAGTCGTGAAGAAATTGTTCCACCTGGTATGCAAGATGTGTGAGACAGGGGAAATACCTTCAGACTTCAAGAAGAATATAGTGATTCCAACACCCAAGTAATCAAGTGCAAACAAATGTGAAAATTACAGAACTACCAGTTTAACAAGTAATGGTTGAAAAATACTAACACTAATTATTTACAGACGAATGGAAAAACTGGTGGAACCCGAACTTGGGGAAGATCAGTTTGAATTTAGGAGAAATGTAGTAACACGTGAAGCAATTACGACTCATCTTAGAAGATAGGGAAACCTACGTCTTTAGCATTTGTGGATCTGAAGAAACTTTTTGAGAATGTTGGCTGGAATACACTTTTTCATATTCTGAAGGTAGCACGGATAAACTATAGGGAGCGAAGAGCTACATTCAACTTGTACAAAACCAGACACCAATTAGTAATATAGCTCTTAAATAGGTGATGAAATGGTCTCTGTGGTTGGGAAGGGAGTAAGACGGGGTTGTAGTCTTTACCCAATGTTGTTAAATCTATACATTGAGCAAGCTGTGGAGGCATACAAGGAGAAATTTAGAGAGGGAATTAAAGTCCAGGGAGAGGAAATTAATACCTTGCACTTTGCTGAAGACATAGTAGTTCTGTCAGAAAAAGCAAAGGACCTGGAAGAGCAACTAAACGGAATGGACAGTGTCTTCAAACGAAGGTATAAGACGAACATTAACAAGAGTAAAACGAGGGTAATGGAATGTTGAGTCAGAAAATCAGGAATAAAAGTAGGAGACGAGTTTTATTATTTGGGTAGCAAGATAACTTCTGATGGCCGAAGTAAAGAAGATATAAAATGGGAAGAAACTCTTTCCTGAAGAAGCGAAATTTAACATCCAAAATTAGTTTAAATGTTAGGAAGTTCTTTCTGGAGGTCGGTGGCTCAAACCCTGGCCACCCTGATTTGGGTTTTCAGTGCTTTTCGTAAATCACTACAGGCATATACATCTACGTCATTACCGTGTAAAACACACTTAAAAGCCTGGTAGAGGTTTCATGGTAATACTTTAAAAATATTTATCTACCATTGCTTTCTCTAATAGAAGAAAGAGCCCTAAAACTCACCGCTCGAGCTCTGGTCTCCCTTATTTAGTTTTGATGATCATTTCTTCCTATGTAGGTGAAGGTTAACAACATATTTTTGCATTCTAAAAAGAAATCCGGTGATCTAAATTATGTAAGCAAATCTCGCCAGGACGAAAACAATGCCGTTGTTGTAGTTTTCACGACACTCTCCACCCTGTATCGTAAAGATTCTTAAGGAGCTGCCCTTCTTTGTACTTTTTCGATGCCCTCCGCCAGTCCCACCCATACCATATCCCATATCGAAAAGAGAACAAACAAGCATAGTGTATGCAGTCTGTTATATCTTCTAATGATTCTGAAATTAAAACGCAGTCTTTGGTTCACCTTCCCCACAACATTTTCTCTTCTTCTATCCAATGTAAGACGTTCATAAGTTGACATGTTTGTAGAGCTTATGGGACTTAACTACGGGGTCATCAGTCCCTAAACTTACAAACTACTTATGAACTAACTAATACTAAGGATGGCACAAATATCCATGCCCTAGCGGGCGATTCGAACCCCCGACCGTACTGGGCGTGCAGGACGTGACTGGTGTGCCACCCCTACCGGCTACGTTCATAAGTGTGATTCCTAGGATGTAGTTGAATATACCCGTACTACCTTCAGATTTGAGTTATTTATTTTACACGCGAAGTTTAGCAGATTGCATTTCGTACTCATGTGGAGTACTCCACACTTTTCGGTATTTAATGACAGTTGCCATTTTTTTGCACCATACAGATATGTAAGTCGTTCTGTAGTTGGTTCATCTTCTGCCGACTTTAGTCGACGACGAAGGACGGAATCATCTACAATTGATTTTCCCCAAAATCGCTTATATACATTCTCCGATAATAAAATTCACTGATTGGTTCTTTAACATTGACGTAGATCAACTATGATGTTCAGTTACCTTATTATCCATCGAAATAATCACCTGCCATAACTAAGCACCGCTGAGATCAGCGATAGATGTCCTGGAAACTTCCTTTGGGATGGTACTCAAAAGCCTCGCCAGGTATCGTTTGATATCAGGAATATTGTCACCTCTTTCCTTTAAAATCTATTTTGAGTCGAGAGAATAGGAAGGAGGATTGAGATCCAGCGAGTATGATGGATAGTCAAGTTTCACAACCCCCTTTTTTTTTTTTTTTTTTCAGGAACTGTTTGACGATATTGGCTGTGTAGGGGCGAGCGTTTTGGTGCTACTTGATGACCCACCATACTCGTCGGATCTGAATCCTTCAGACTTCTTCCTACTCCCTCGAATCAAATTCGTTTTGAAGGGAAAGAGATTTGACAATATTCCTGACACCCAACGAAAATTGACGAGGCTTTTGAACAACATCCCAAAGAAAGTCTTCGTGCAAAGTTTCCAGGACATGAATCACAGAGCTCAGCGGTGATTACTTATGGGAGGAGACTATTTCGAAGGACAGTAACGAACTGCAGTTCACAGTTGATCTACGTTAATGTTACAGGACTGTTCCCCGAACTTTTTTGTCAGAAAGAGCAGAGAACCAATAACACTATCCAGGGAAACCCCAGATTCATTTATGTTTTAACCGATGCCTTTCTATCAATTACGATGAACCGCGTTGTCTCTGACAGGTAAGGATGGTTCCTTTTAAAGGACCCAGAAGATTAGGGGTATCTAATAATAATAATAATAATAATAATAAGCCGTCTTCAGTCACGATAATTTTATTGATTTTATTGTCCGACGCGTTTCGGAGCTATAACTCAATTTTCGAGGACTTTATTACTGTATTTTTGTGTTACATCTGCTTCAGTTTTTCACCTAACGGTAGAAGAACGACACAGTTGTCAGTTTTTTACGAGAAAGTTGCCGCCGGCGTTAATGCAAGGATCTTATAATATACATACATTGAAGTATTGTTAAATGTTACCTGCATTTGTCGAGATGAAATTATCTCCTGCATTGGTGAAATAAATTCCGCATTTGCACACATTTTACAACACATTTTTTGCAAAATGTTCAAATGTTTGTTAATCTTAAGGGACTTAACTGCGGGGTCATCAGTGCCTAAACTTACAAACTACTTACGAACTACCTTACACTGAAGACGATACAAACATCCATGCCCGAGGGGGGATTCGAACCCTCGACGGCGGACGGCCGCGCGCACCGCCACACAGCGCTCCGGTACGCGCGGCTAATCAGCCGCGGCACATTTTTGCAACTGGCATGTTTATGCACGGGAGATTTTTTCCCCATCCTAGAAATGAAAAAACAAAATAAACGAGCGTGTGCTCCGTCTCTGTCACCACGGTATAGATGGTACGTTATACCATAATCTTAGTTTAGTGAAATCACTCCACTCCTTACTTGTGTAATGATTATTTTGGTAAAAATAAAAAATAAAAAAAAACAGTCTTGATTGCACAAAAACGATGTTTCGCTTATTTACATATACCGCGTTTCACCTCTTCTGAGCATCATCAGACGCTTTTGGGGAAATTTGAAAACCTGTTTCAAAGACAACAGTCAACTTAAGAATATGTATAAGAGTCCATAAGTAAGAAACTTAAAATAGGGAAGGTGCAGGCTGGTAAAACTGGGGAGGACAGGGGTGAAAGTTTAAGAAAATTAAAAATAAAATAAAAACACTGAAGACTTTGATTAACGAATAAAATTACTTGTTACCTAGTTAGCAAGGCGTCAGACTAATTAAAATCAAATAAAATATCAAAATTTTGAACATAGCTGCTATTGTAAGCGACCGTTGCAACGTCAAAGGTTAAAAATGCAGCCCTCGGTTGCAAATTAAAAATTATTTAACCTGATTTCGGCAATGACTATGATTGCCTTCATCAGAAATTATAAAATAAAACAAGTCACATAATAAAATATACAACTCAGCTGTAAAGCTTACGTCACAAAGTTTGAAAAGAAATTTTTAGAAAAAGCTAGCCACTATGGGCTGGACGCCTGCACGGATGCATCAAGCTTTTTTCTTTCTTTATTTAGTTATTTCGAAATATTATTTTCATTAAAAAATTTTAAGGTTTTAGAGACATATTCAGAATTGCTACCAATAACCAAGGAAAAACCATTGTCAGATTTGGTTATTAAGGCATCGGCTTCTTTAAGCTTATTATTTATATATTTAATCAAAAATCTATCACTGTAAACAACATTTTGAGATTGAAAAGTGTTCTTACTATGTTAGCTACGTCAAAAGCAATTTTGATTTGACTTGAGCTTTCCATTTTTAGATAGTCAAGGCCAGTTTTTAAATCAACAAGCAAGTTTTCTGTTACAGTGCTGTCTGAAAAAAAAGAGGGGGGGGGGGGAATAACATTTACTTTACGCCTTTCTCAAGTAAGGCTGTTTCATTTTGCGTAAAAGTAATGTTAGTCTTATTTAAAATTCTTTTGAAAAAGACATGGTCGCTTTTCTGATGATGGAAGTCATTGTCATTCCCGAAACCAGGTTAAATAATTTTTAATTTGCGACCGAGGGCTGCATTTTGAACCTTGGCAAATAAAATATATCTTCAAACTAAATGTGGTAACTATTGCTTGAGAGTAGGGAGTGCAAAGAAGTCAAAGGTGAAACCGAACCTAACTTAAGCACGCAAAAAGTTTATTTACTTACGCGAGAACCGATCCCTGGCCACAACTGCGGTCTGCTTATGTCCGCGCTATCTCGCACAGCGTCTGAAGATGCCCAGAAAAGGCGAAAATCGTCATGTGTAGAGAAGTGAAATATCGCAGCCAAGACTGTTGTTTTACTAAATAGATTAGATTAGATTAGATCATTACTTGTTCCATAGATCACGAATACGACACTTCGTAATGATGTGGAACGTGTCAGGTTAATGAAAGGTGTCTTTACAAATTACTACTTTTTACTGAATATTACATGACACAATATTTTTTTTTAATTTTTTTACGTTTTTCAGATTTACTAATTTATATCTAAAAATTCATCTGGTGTGTAAGATGTATGAGACAGGCGAAGTACCCTCAGACTTTAAAAAAAATGTTATAATTCCCATTCCAAAGAAAGCAGGTGCAGACAGGTGTGAAAACTACAGAACCATCAGTTTAATAAGTCATGGTTGCAAAATATTAACACAAATTATATACAGAAGGATGGAAAAACTGGTAGAAGCCGACCTCGGGGAAGATCAGTTTGGGTTCAGGAGAAATGTAGGAACTCGGGAGGCAATACTCACTTTACAGCTTATCCTAGAAGATAGATTAAGAAAAGGCAAACCTACATTTCTAGCTTTTGTAGATTTGGAGAAGGCTTTTGACAATGTTGATTGGAATAAACTCTTTCAAGTTCTGAAGCAAGCAGGAATAAGATATAGGGAGCGTAAGGTTATTTACAACTTGTACAAAAACCAGACAGCGGTTGTCAGAGTTGAAGGGCATGAAATGGATGCAGTGGTTGGAAAGGGAGTAAGACAGGGTTGTAGCCTTTCTCCAATGTTATTCAATTTATACATTGAGCAAGCTATAAAGGAAAGCAAGGAGAAATTTGGAGAAGGAATTAAAGTTCAGGGTGAAGAATTAAAAACATTGCGTTTCGCCGACGACGTAGTAATTCTGTCAGATACAGCAAAGGACCTGGAAGAGCAATTGAACGGAATGGATAGTGTGCTAAAAGGTGCATATAAGATGAACATTAAGAAGAGTAAAACTAGGGTAATGGAGTGCAGTCTAAAAAAAATCAGGTGATGCTGAAGGAATTACATTAGGCAACGAAACAATACAGGAGGTAGATGAGTTTTGTTACTTGGGCAGTAAAATAACAAATGATGGTCGCAGTACAGACGATATAAAATGCAGAATGGCAATGGATAGAAAAGCGTTTTTGAAAAAGAGAAATTTGTTAACAGCGAATATTGATTTAAGCCTAAGGAAGTCCTTTCTGAAGGCATTTGTATGGAGTGTTGCCTTGTATGGGAGTGAGACATGGACGATAAACAGTGCGGACAGGAAGAGGATAGACGCTTTTGAAATATGGTGCTACAGAAGAATTCTGAAGATTAGATGGGTGGATCGCGTAACTAATGAGGAGGTACTGAAAAGGATTGGGGAGAAAAGAAATTTCTGGCATACCTTGACTAAAAGAAGGGATAGATTGGTAGGACACATGCTTAGACATAAATGAATCGCGAATTTAGCATTAGAGGGAAGTGTGTGGGGTAAAAATCGCAGAGTAAGACCAAGAGATGGATACAGTAAGCATATTCAGACAGATGTAGGTTGCCGTTCTTATGTGGAGATGAAGAGGCTTGCTCAGGATAGGGTATTGTGGAGAGCTGCATCAAACCAGTCTCCGAACTGAAGACCACAACAACAACATCTAAAAATTCATCTATAGTGTAGAAGGAGTTGCCATTCAGAAATTCTTTTAATTATTTTAAAAAAAATGCTAGTTGGCTATCTGTCAGGCTTTTGGTGCTGTTTGGTAGGTGACCAAATACTTTTGTGGCAGCATAATTCGCCCCTTTCTGTGCCAAAGCTAGATTTAACCTTGAATAGTGAAGATCATTCTTTCTCCTAGTGTTGTAGTTATGTACAATGCTATTGCTTTTGAATTCGGTGGGATTGGTAATAACAAATTTCATAAGTGAATATATATATACTGTGAAGCTACTGTAAAGATCCCTAGCTCTTTAAATATGTGTCTGCAGGATGATCTGGGATGGGCTCCAGGAATTATTTTGATTATACGCTTTTGTGCAATGAATACGTTTTTACTCAATGATGAATTACCCCAGAAAATGATGCCATACGAAAGCAGAGAATGAAAATAGGCACAGTAAGCTAATTTACTTAGATGTATATCATAAAAATTTGCAATTACCATAATAGCATAAGTAGCTGAACTCAAACGTTTCAGCAGATCTTCAATATGGGTTTTTTTTTTCAGTTCAACCCCTCATCAATGCATACACCTAAAAATTTTGAATATTCTACCTTTGCAACAGATTTCTGATCAAAGTCCATATTTATTAATGGTGTCATTCCGTTTACTGTACGGAACTGTATGCACTGTGTTTTATTAAAATTTAATGATAGTCCATTTGCTGAGAACCACTAATGATTTTCTGAAAGACTTCGTTTACAATTTCTTCAGTTAGTTCTTGTCTGTCAGGTGGGATAACTATACTTGTATCGTCAGCAAACAGAACCAGCTCTGCATCTTCATGAATCTAGAATGGCAAGTCATTAATATACATTAAGAACAGCAAAGGGCCCAAGATCGAACCTTGTGGCACCCCATTTTTGAGTGTTCTACAGTTTGAGGAATCAGCTGATTTTTGGATATTATGTGAATTACTTATGTCAACTTTCTGCACTCTTCCCGTTAGGTATGTTTAAACCATTTGTACATGATTTACATAATTAAAAGCCTTGGAGAGATCACAAAAAATTCCAACGGGTGATGTCCGGTTATTCAGAGCATTTACTATATCATTGGTGAAAGTATATATAGCATTTTTTGTTGGAAAGCCTTTCAGAAAACCAAACTGACATTTTGTTAGAACTTTATTTTTACCTATGTGTGAAACATCACTAGAATCATTCTGATCACTAGAATACATTACTTTTTCAAGAATTGTGGATAAGGCAGTCAGAAGTGAGATTGGGCGGTAGTTGTTGACATCAGACGTATCTTAGTTCCGTCATTCCGTTATTTTTCAAATAAATGAACGATTAAGTCAATAATTTACTCGCTGTAAAGACCGTTACCACTCCGGATTGATCGCACATCTCATGCACTGATTGGTTTTGTGTGTTGCAGGGACAGCGATGGTGGGAAGATCCTGGAGAAGCTGCTGTCGCGCATGGAGCAGTACGCCAACAACCTGGAGACGCTGGTGGAGGAGCGCACCTCCGACTATCTGGAGGAGAAGCGCAAGTGCGAGGAGCTGCTCTACCAGCTGCTGCCCAAGTCAGTGCTTGCCACAGCGCCAGACCTGCATCACTTTGCTATTTTATTGGAGCATGTCTTTAGAAGTTTTGCGATCCACAATAACTGTCATATAACTCCTGACGAGTAAGCTCCTGCAAGGGTAACAACTTGAACGTGACGGCACCTGGACGGTAGCACAGCGCTTGCTCATCTCCACACATCAACAATGAAGATGATCCTCACTAGGATTGAAACCGCTGATCAACTGTATTGTTACGCGTTGATCTCGTGGCCTTCAGTCGGAAGACTGGTTTGATACACGTCTCCGCCCTAATCTATCCTGTGAAAGCATCTCATAAGAACGGCAACCCACATTCATTTGAACCTTCTTACTGTACTCGTCGCTTGGTCTCCCTCTGCGGTTATTACCCCCAGGCACTTCCCTCCAACGATAAATAGACGGTCCCTTGATGTGTCCTACCACTTGATCCCTTCTTTTATTGAAGGTATCACACAAATTTCTATTGCTCCCAGTTCTGTTCAGCAGCCGGCCGCGGTGGCCCAGGGGACTGAGGCGCTTCAGTCACGGTCTTCACGGTCACTATGGTCGGGAGTTCGAATCCCCCCTCGGGCATGGATATTTGTGCCGTCCTTAGTATTAGCTAGTTCATAAGTAGTTTGTAAGCTTAGGGACTGATGACCCCGTAGTTAAGTCCCATAAGTTCTACAAACATTTGAACATTTTTTTTTCTGTTCAGCACCTCTTCATTAATTCCGCGGTCTACCCACCTAATGGTCAGCATTCATCGGTAACGCCACATATCAAAAACTTATATCCTCTTGAGTTGGTTTACGTTCTAGGAGGCGATCCAATTATGATATTGTAAAAAGATATAAAAAAAAGCCAAGATCGCTGGTCATCAATTTTTATTTACGACGACCGGTTTCGTTGAACTATGGCAGCATCATCTGGTCAAATAAAATATTTTACAAGGCCATAATCTTGTAATGTCAGTCAGTTGTTATATAACAATTTACAGTGCATAGGTGCACTATGTCATTATAATAAAACATAATTCCACAGTGAGTGACAATAGCTAACTGATACATGATACAAGTCAAGGATAGGTCATATTCTTTCATCCTTGACTTGCATCATGTATCAGTTAGCTATTGTCACTCACTGTGATAATTATGTTTTATTATAATGACATAGTGCACCTATGCACTGTAAATTGTTATATAACAACTGACTGACACTACAAGATTATGGCCTTGTAAAATATTTTATTTGACCCGATGATGCTGACATAGTTCAGCGAAACCGGTCGTCGTAAATAAAAATTGATGATCAGCGATCTTGGCTTTTTTACATCTTTTTACAATTATATCGTCTTATTGTCTGAACTACTTAACGCCCGTGACGTCCATGTTTCACTTCCGTACAAATCAACCCCCTAAACAAATACCTTCATAAAAGACTGCCTAACACTTAAACGGTGTAAACAAATTTCAGTTTATCAGAAACCCTTTTCTGACCGTTGCTATTCTGCGTTTTAGATCATACTAGATGACCCGGTGAACTTCGTATCACTTACCTGTTAATATAAACCATATTAATTTAAATCATATCAATTTAGTCCCAGTAGCTTTATAAAGGCATCATAGGATAGTCTAAGAATCGGCTCGATAGTAGGCGGGAAGAGTGGGCAAATCACGCAATCATGTCCAGGATAAAGTTCGTGTCACATTCGTGGAAGTTCAGGGAAGGTCTAAACGGTGATAAAGTATGAAAAATTGCGAGGAAAATTTAGATTTAAAACATGTAAAATAATGATTGTTGTGTTGGGTGCTTTCAGAAATATACTTTGAAAGAATAAAGTTCATTTTACACGATTTGAAACCGTATATGAACTGTCAAAGATAAAAATGAACTGCTGTTCGTTAGTCTCGCTAAAACTCGAGAACGGCTGAACCGTTTTGAAAATATATCATTACGTAAATCACTGAATCTATTGTGATGAAATATGACGTGGAGATAGCTTGAGTGCTGAAGTATTGGATAAGATACTTTATAAAGTGTGTAATTCAAGCTATTTTTTATTTGAAGTATATACAGCAAATATCAAATAATATTCTTTGTAAAAGCTATTTACTCTTTGACTTCTTAACTATTTTTCAGAAGTTATAATTAACTTTTAAAAATACGTTGTCCCTTTTGCAAAAAGTGGATAGAACGGCAAAACAACAAAAGTACCTGTCCTACTTTCCGAGCTGGGAGACTTTTCCAAATTTTTATTTGATGTGAACCTTCTTCTTGCTTTCAACATGAAATGTACAAAATTTCATCGCAATTGAAGAAACGGTATTGATAACTCAATGGAAAAAGCTGTTTCATTTTTCCCAGATTTTCCTCTTTTCCGGACGTTTCCATATTTTATCACCGTTTAAACCTTCCCTGAATTTACACGAATATTTCAAGACTAAAATTAGAAAAATCGGTTCACCCGTTCTCGAGTTTTAGCGAGACTAACGAACAGCAATTCATTTTTATACATATAGATAGGTGTACAGCGACCATTGTAAGTTATTTTACTGACCAGGTAACAAAATTGTACCACCTCTGTACTCTCGTTACACAATCTAATTCCTTCAGCATCGCCTGAATTTCTTACACTACATTCCATTACCCATGTTTTGCTCATGCAAATGTTCATCTTATACACTCCTTTCAAGAGACTATCATTTATTTTCAATTGCTCTTCCATGTACTTTTCTGTCACTGACAAAATTACAATGTCATCAACAAATCGCGAAGTTTTTATTTATTTTCCCTGATCTTTAATCCCTACTCCAAATTTCTCATTGCATTCCTTCACAGTTTTCTCAATATATAGATTGAATAACATAAGGAAATGCTACTTCTTGCACACCCAACACTTGCTTCCCTTTCGTGCCCTCCGACTCGCACAACAGCTTTCTGGTTTCTGCACAAGTTTGAAATAACTTTTCTTTCGCTAAATTTTATCCCCGCTGACTTTATAAACAGTGTATTCCAGTCATCATTCTCCAATGCTACAAAATAAATGTAGCCTTGCGTTTCCTTGATCTGTTGTTGCCGACTTCAGTCCACAGACTGATTTGATGCAGCTCTCCGCACTACCCTGTCCTGTGCAAGCCTCTTCACATGAGAATAACAACGGGAACCTACATCATTTTGTATCTGCTTACTGTATTCGTCCCTCGGTCTCCCTCTACGATTTTTACCCCACACGCATCCTTTCAATGCCGCGTTCACGATTCCTTGAAGTCATAGAATATGCTCCACCAACCTATCCGTTCTCTTAGTCAGGATATGCCAGAAACTACTTTCATCCCCAATTCAAAGGTACCCTCAAGTATTTTCAGTAGGTCACGTATAAGTAAAGAATGGCTAAGCAGGAGTGGCTGCCAGACAAATGTAGAACCGTAGAAAAATGTATAAATAGGGGAACGATAGATACCGCCTACAGGAGAATAAAAGAGATATTTGGAGACAAGAAAATCAACTTTATGAATATCAAGAACTCAGACGGAAAATCAGTACTAAGGCAAGAGGGGAAAGTTGAACTGTGGAAGGAATGTATAGAGGTCCTATACAAAGGAAATAAACTTGAAGACAGGATTCTAGAAATAGAAGACGAAGTGTAGGAAGATGAGATTTCAGATATGATACTGCTAGAAGAATTTGACAGAACGCTGGAGTATGTGAGTCGAAACAAGGCTCCTGGAGTACATGATATTCCGTCTGAACAGCTGATATCGTTACGAGAGCCTGTCATGAAAAATTGTTCCACCTGGTATACAAGATGTATGAGACACGGGAAGTACCACCAGACTTCTAGTAGACTATTGTAATTCCAATTACACAGAGAGCAAGTGCACACAAATGTGAAAATTACACCACTATCAGTTTAATAAGACATGGTTGCAAAATACTAACACGAATAATTTACAGACGAATGGAAAAATTGTGGAATCCGACCTCGGGGAAGATTAGTTTGGATTTAGGAGAAATGTAGGAACACGGGACGCAATACTTACATTACGACTTATTTTAGAAGATAGGCTAAGGAAATGTAAAGCGTTTGTAGATTTGGAGAAAGCTTTTGACAATGTCGACTGGAATAAATTTCAAATTCTGAAGGTAGCCGGTGTAAAATGTAGGGAGCGAAGCATTATATTTAACATATACAAAAACCAGACAGCAGTTATTAGAGTCGAAGGGCAAGAAAGGGACGCAGAAGTTGGGAAGGGAGTAAGACATGGTTGTAGCCTTTCCCCAATGTTGTTCAAACTGTACATTGAGCAAGCAGTCAAGGAATTCAAGGAGAAATTTGGAGAGGGAATTAAAGTTGAGGGAGAAGAAATAAAAACTTTGCGGTTTGCCGATGACACAGTAATTTTGTCAGAGACTGTCAAGGATCTGGAAGAGCAATTGAATGGAATGGACAGTGTCTTGAAAGGGAGATATAAGATGAGCATTAACAAGAGTAAAACGAGGGTAATGTATTGTCAGAAAATCAGGTGATGCTGAAGGAATTAGATTAGGTAATGAGACAATAAAAGTAGTACATGAATTTTGTTATTTGGGTAGCAAGATAACGTCTAATGGCGGAATTAAAGAAAATATAAAATGCAGAATGGCTATGGGAAGAAAAGCGTTTCTAAAGCAGGGAAACTTGTTAACATCCAATATTTAATTTAAACGTTAGGAAGTCCTTTCTGAAATCATTTGTCTGAAGAATAGATTTGTATGGGTGTGAAACGTGGACAATAAGGAGTTCAGATAAAAAGATGATAGAAGCTTTTGAAATGTGGCGCTACAGACGAATGGTGAAAATTAGACGGGTAGATCACGTAACTAATGAGGAGGTGCTTAACCGAATTGGGGAGGAAAGGAGTTTCTGGCATATCCTGAGTATGAGAAGGGATAGATTGGTTGGACACATTCTGAGACATCAAGGAATTGTCAACTTAGCATTAGAAGGAAGTGTGTGGGGTAAAAATCGTAGAAGTAGACCGAGGGACGAATACAGTAAGCAAATTCAAAAGGATGCAGGGTGCCGAATTTATTCTCAGATTAAGAGACTTGCACAGGGCAGGTTAGTGGAGAGCGGCATTAAACCAGTCTGCGAACTGAAGACCAAAACTACAACAACACGGATAATCTACATCTAAATTGCCATAGATGAATTTGAATCACTGCACAACAACGCTCGGTCGCTAGGACTGAAACCGGTAATCAATGAAATTGCGATATTGAGACAGATTGCTGTTACTCCTACAATTTTTCGGTAAATATTTTGGTAAGTAATATTCACACTTGTATTCCCATTCATTCAGGGCTGTATGGGGGTCCTGAACCTATCAGCCATTGCATTTCGAAAATCAGGCACGATTGACATGTAGCACCACCTCACAAATTATGTGAGATTCAACCAGAGATACGTAAAAAGAAAATGGCCGGTCCAATTTCGCTAGAGATAGAAGTGAAATATATGTACAAATGAGTTTCAAATGTGTTAAAGGAATGTAAAACGATACGAATAGCGCGGTAGTTCGTAGACAAATGCCAACAGGTGAGTTTAGTACATAACTTGTAGCGATTCCAGCTGGAGCGAACGCATTTTGAATTATAATCACATTCGCGAGAAATACAACTTATTAATTTTAGCAAAGAAAAATCTCTAAACACTTTTCCCAAAATAATAAGCACTTAGCTTTCACTGTCAAGCTACAGTAAAATATGATTTCATTACAGAGTCTATAATTTATTTTGGACTGTCTCACAACTGTAGAATTTTTGAAAAATATTCCTTTGTCCATTCTATCTATAAAACGTGTTGGTTTCCATAATTTTTCCACTCAGCCATTATGCTCATAACTGAGTAGTTTAAGTGCACTGCAGGCGGACAGGAATACTTAAATGCATCGCGATGCATTTAGCGTCAGTGGCGTTACCGGCATCACGGTAATCCTGTAGGGAGAACTAACTTAGCGGATATTAGATCTGCCCCGTCCGTGTCAGCACTCGCGTAATTGTATCCAGCTAGCAATTTACTCTGCATGCAGTAGTTATTTACAGGGCACGGGTTTATCGCGTTGCCATCGACGGGGGCACGTGCTGGACAGGCGACTTAATACGATGATTACAGCTCTGATTGTCTGGCGGCTGTGCATCCAACCAGACTCTACATCAAGCTACATCACTGTGGCAACGAAGCGTCACTTCCCTATTGTGATTTCACAGAGAGCAAAATACGTGTTTAATTTCGAAATATATGTATAGAAAGTTCTTTTTAGGCTTCCGTGACTCAGTCGGTAAAAATAGAGCCCTTAAATAATCAATATTGTTGGCCGTCTGCCAACCCCCTTTTCTCATCAACGGGAAGAGGTACCGAGTAGAAATTTGTGTCACGTAATCTATATCTATGAATGTGTTCGGTGTACGTTTATCACGTCTGAACCACGAGACAAAGAGCTAAAAATTTGTACAGTTACTAATGTTTACCCGGGGCATGCTTTAGGCAAGGTTTTATGGCGATCGGTTAGCTATTTATCTATATGTATTAATGTGAATGTCTGTTCGGTGTACGCTTATCACGTCCGAACGACAAGACGCAGAGACTTAAATATTTGTACAGACACTAATTTATACATGAGGAAGGTTTTAGGCGTTTTTTTTTTTTTTTTTTTTTTCTAGCGATCTGATAGATATTTAGTAATTTGAAGGATATAACGCGAAATGCGGAACAATAACTCTTAGAAAATTATATTTACTCTTTGAAAATGGTTTTATTGGTTGCATTGTTGCCTGAGGGTTGATAATGATAAAAGGGTGGAGTATATTGGGATGGAAAGTTATCGGTGTATATGAAATTCTACGTGTGTGTGTGTGTGTGTGTGTGTGTGTGTGTGTGTGTGTGTGTGTTTAATATTTCGCTCTGCAGCGAAAACTAAAGAACGCAAACGAATGGTATGTGTGTAATTGTTGTCCCGTTGTACACCATAGCAGTTCCATGCCGATAGCTATAAGGGGTGGAAGATATGGTGGTTGAAAGTCGTCAAATTATATAAAAATTTGGACTGAAGGCCAGCGATGACGTTTGCGACTCTATAGCAAGGAGGTTACATACAGCGAAACGTGATGTCACAGACCATATCTTTGATCTATGCGTGCTACAATGTCTTCAGGATAAGGATACGAATAAGGAAATATAGGAATAAATAAATAAAGCAGTAAAAAATTATTTTAATACATCTCTTTAAAAACTGATTTGACGTTTCGCGCATTACAACAAAGTGATTGATCTATTATATTGTTACAATCACTGTTGTTGAATTTCGTAATTGGATTCTTCAAAAAGAGTGCATTTTTACTTGTGATTTGATCTACACTACTTACTTTCTTGATGAACGGTAAACACATAGCATTCTGCAATCTGATAGGAATATTTTTCAGTTCCTTCAAAACCAGTCTCATAGCACACAACTGAAAGATAGCTTATATATCATAATCAACCAACACGCGAGCGGAGCCGCGGGTTTAAGCTAGTAGACTATACGATCCTTTGGTTAAGTAAAAAATGAAAGGTACTAAATTAGTGCAAGCTAAGGATACAGCGACTTTGTGGTACTCAAAACCTCACCCTTCAAAACATACAAGGTAGTTGTCGTTGGCCTACAATAATTGGGCAAGAAGCAAGTACAAGAAAAAATTAAACTTACAGAGCATTCGTTATCTGTAAAAATCTCAACAAATACTGGAGGGATTCTGATCTAGTTTTCAGTAACGGGTAGAGTGATTTACGAGGAAGATTTGTGCATTTAATTTATAAATATTTGTTGCTAATTGCCTGAGCTGTTATGAATCTCCAGCCGTTGTGAAAACTTTGCCTTTGACATGTATTTGTGATACCTGTTTTCCCGACCGCCACGCCATGATGACTCAATTCTGCAAATAAACATTTCTTTACAGTCTATACGTATGACATGTCCAGCAACTATAATGTTTCAGAACAAGTTAATCCCTACAAAAACAAAAAATGTACAAAAATGTAACTCTCGCGACGAATTCCTTCCACAATTAAAAGTCGTGAGATCTTATGGGAAACCAAGCCGGTTATTTTAGTTAGTTGTCATGGAACCACCTACTCAACACCTTATCATAATTTTAATTAATTAGTTATCTACCAACCTCTGTAGTGACTATATCAAAATTATACATCTTTATTTCTATAATAAATGTAATAAAATACAAAATTATCCCAAACATTTTACATCTAGACTATTGTGCTCTCTTATTCAGTCGTGTAACATTACCTTTATACCTCTTCACTGTATATCTCTGATGGAACTTGAGCCGTGTCGGCTTGACTTACTTGTATTGGCGCCAGTTACCCGCCGCGCATGTATCGATATTCTTTCTCCAAATGGCTGTTTTTCCAGCAATCAGTCGTTATTTGAAACTGCTTTATTTTGCAGATCTAGATTTCGGCAAGTGACTTGCCATTATCAATGCTAAATTAACAAGAAGTCATTGTCTGTATACATACATTATATGAAATATAACATTGACAAATTAGAAAAGAGTCAATAAGTTGTACTTTACATAACATACATTTCTTTATGTTAGCATGTTATGCATGTGCATTGTATCATCCTCATAGATGGTCTGTAATAAATTGTTTTCCACAGTTAGATGTAATTGGGTTACAACTTGTGAAACGGAATTGTATGCAACAATGAATCATATGCAACAATGTAAAGATTTAAATTAACTGTTTTTTATGACTGGCCTTGTAAAATATGTCGTAAAATAGTTAATACACTGCCAAAATATTTATGTAAATCTGTTAACTATGTACAGAAGTTACTATTTATAGTTATGGTATTCATATAGAAATACGAGCAGTGGCTGCTACATATTGGTAAGGAAAGAAGAACTATTGCGTCTCTCCTGGGTCGAATTCTTGTTTATTGTTTACACTAAAAATTCTCAAATAATTCCCAAAAGGTTGTATTTTTCATAGTAACTTGGTCGTAAAGTAAGTTACTTCCCATGGATCTTTGGTGGCAAAAGATCTCAAGCTCTTCGTGTAGATCGAGAAATCTTCCCTTCTCACCCCTATGCAGCGACGTCACATTATTTGTTATGCTTGGTATCTGGTGCTTTGTTTCAAGCAAATGGACTGCCATGATTGATCTCTCAGCAGCGTCTTTTCTCTCAAGCGCAATGTGTTCGGCAAACTTAGTTTCTGGCTTCCTTCGTGTCTAGCAGCTACTGACATATATAACTATAAATAGAAACTCCTGTATATAGTTAACAGATTTACATAAATACTTTGGCAGTGTATTAACTATTTAACGACATATTTTACAAGACCAGTCATAAACAAACAAACAGTTAATTTAAATGTTTACATTGTTGCATACGGTTCATTGTTGCATAAAGTTTCATTTCACAAGTTGTAACCCACTTTACTAGCAACAGCATTACATCTAACTGTTCAAAAGAATGTGTTCAGACCATCTACGAGGATGATACAATGCACATGCATAACATGCTAACATAAAAAAAATCGCATTGACGTGTTTTACGGCCCACTTTAGATTTGTAATTTTATAAGTTTTTGCAAATATTTTGGACCAAAATAATAAAACATTAATTAATAAGAGTGTCTGAAACCCTTTTAGCGAAGAAAATAAGTAGTGGCGGGTTCAGAACCTTTGACCTTTAGCGTCATAAAGCCTTGCCCACTACGCTACGGTATCAATCAAACCATGAGTCCTTTAATCTCATACCGTGGCCGTTGTCAACTGTTGCTAATATGGCATTTGTAGACATTAGATTATCATTTATCGTACGAAGAACGATGTGTTTTTGTTAATTCTTCAGTGCGCCATTGCCTGGAAATGACAACATGTAAGTTACAATAAGAAAATCATCAAATATGCAACGCAAGATGGGCGAGGAATGTCACGTGACATCTCCGAACGGCTGGTTTTCGTTAATTTAATGTAGGGTGTCAAATCTCCATTATTTTTGCAAATATGTCTCAAACGATACGAGATATGAAAAAAACCATAAGGGAGCTAAGTTGTAGAGAATTTTCTCCTCTACCAATTAGGTTATTCAATTTTCGTGTCAGATGAACGGTTCGTTTGCAATTACAATTATATTACAAACGGCTTTTTTTTATTACTACCGTATTTTTTGGCCGAAAAATTTGAAAAAGGGAGGTTCTGGTCTCTGGCGGCCTACAATCATGTCTGTAAAATTTGGTGCTTATCGGTTGAACGGTTCGTCTTAAAAACTGGGAACACGTTACGGACAGACAGACAGACATCCCAAAATCGCCGTTATTTTTGCAAATATCTTTGAAACGCTACGAGATATGAAAAAAACATAACAGAGCACATAGATAATTTTATCCTCTACAAATTCAGTTATTCAATTTTCGTGTGAGATGTATAGTTAAGCCGTTACTTTCATTTAAGTTTCGAGCTGTCAAAAGACGATCGCAAAGGCCCACTTTTAGTGTTACTACCGTAACCTAAAGTGGGCCAAAATGTATGGTATGTAAAGTACATCTTATTGACTCTTTTCTAATTTGTCAATGCTATATTTCATATAATGTATGTATACAGACGATGACTTCTAGTTAATTTAGCATTGATAATAGCAAGTAAAAAAATGTTTAAATGTTTGTATAGTCTATGGGACTTAACTACGGGGTCATCAGTCCCTAAACGTACAAACTACTTATGAACTAGGACGGCACAAATATCCATGCCCGAGGGGGGATTCGAACCCCCGACCGTAGTGGCCGTGCAGACCGTGATTGGAGCGCCTTAGTCTCCTCGGCCACCGCGGCCGGCAATAGCAAGTAACTTGCCGAAATCTAGATCTGCAAAATATAGCAGTTTCTTACAAATAACGACTGATTGCTGCAAAAATACCCATTTGGATTCATAAATACAGTCGTGGGCGCCAAATTACCTTTTTTATGGAAGGCAATCTGATATTCCTTCTTACTTCACTGCGGGTGGCGCGGCGTGCCTAGTTTCGCTTGTCATTTGTCTCGCGACCGGCGCTTGTCGCCGCGGTCGCCGTGTCTATCTGGGGCCACGCAGGGGGTGTAAATTGACTCAAGCGCTTTGCTTCTGTGACGTCACCTGGCAGCAAGCGCCGATCAGTTACCGCAGTACCCTTATGAAACGTGCAAGCAGCAAGTTGTGTTTTGCGCTCGTTCATTTCGTGAGTTATTAAGTGTTTGGATAGAAAGTAGCTTTCTTGTATTAGAGAACAATTTTTTCCATATATTCTCTCTGTAAATGAGTAAGAATACTTCGTGTTGTGCTGTCGCGGAGTACAATAACAGTGGACGCAAGACGGAAGGTATTTTGTACCGTCAGTTTCCAAAAGATGAGAAACTTCAGCACATATGGATCTCTCGCTGTAAACGACAAGATGAGATAAATGTCAAAAAGGCCAAAATTTGTTTCAAACATTTTTGTGACGCCGATTACCAAAGAGACTTGCAGCATGAATTGTTAGGATTCAGATCATCGATATTTTATTGATAAAATTGTATGTATGAAAGTAGTATGCAGTTCAATGTTCATAGTAATTAAATTAGTAAAGCAAAAGCATTAATGCGTAAATCGGCTGCTAAGATTGCGTTGTAACGAAAGTTTTCTTTACCTAATATATAAAAATGAAGACCTCAGTTTGTCCGTATGCTATGCCTGTCAATGTCATTCAGTCGATTGCGATAAACCTTCGTCAACTAATTGCATGAACTACCGTCACGGTTACAGACATAGTAAAATTTCGAAATTCGCTCTCTAAGGGGTTGAAATCATGATATATAAAACAGAAGCACATTTTCTCTCTGTCTGTCCCTTTAATCTTCTATAACTCGAGAACTACTGAACGTATCGTGATGAGGTTTCTTTTAAACTGTAGATCTCACAAAGGTCTAAAAAAAGTCCGGGAGAGCATATGTCTAACTTTTACGAGTGAAGCATATGTACCATTTTTCTCTCCTAAGGCACTGGCGCCGAATGGCTTCAGACTAAGTAGTGATTGTGGGAAATCTATAAAAGTTAGACATGTGCTCTCACGGACTTTATTTTAGATCTTTACGAGCTCTACAATAAAAAAAAATAAAAAGAACTCATCACAATACGTTCAGTGGTTCTAGAGTTAAAGACGTTTAAATATTACCCATACCAAGTCGCGAGGCGGGACGGATTTGCTAGTTGTTAATAATGTTTGAAGCTTTTATTTTTCAGTCCTTTGTATGTTAGTATACATATATATTAATAACAAGCGTGTTCCACCGCTTAAAAGCAATGTTTTTTGTCGAATGAGAAAAGAAAAGACGGAGAAAATGTGTTCACGGCGGCCTTATAATACAGCGACTTGCTGCCGAGTGACGTAATACAGCGCTAACCAATGAGAGTGAAGAAGCCCAAACTGGCATACCTTTCTAGTCTACGTACCTTGGGGGCCGCGCACGAGGGCTCGTCGAGTTGACATGCGGAGATCTACGTTTGGGCCGGCGCTTAGGTGGAAAGCTGCTGTGGCGCGTTGACAGTCAGTAGCAGCTCATCTTCCTCCTCGTGCCTGAGTCAGCGCCTTCACACGTCGGACCACTTGGGCAATGGGCTGGCTCTTTGACGGTGTGGTGTGAGGAATGTCGCCGGATCTCTCCGGAATTTGGAGAGTTAAGTTCAGCTGTTTGTTCGTGTGCTGTTCTTGTATTTGGGGTACCCACTGCAGTGTGTTTCACTTTTAACAAGTGGTTTTTACAGTGGCGTCATGCCCTTTTACGTTCTGGTTGCTATCCCCAGACCAGTTGGGACCTCTTAATTTAACCGTTATTAGGTTAACCTTACAAATTTGTGGAAGAGGAAGATGAGGTGAAATCTAGAAATAGATTTTTCCAGACAATAACTTAAGATCACTAAAACAGCAATTTGTTTTAATTTAAGAAGAAACAGTGGAATATCAGGTCTCAAATACACAGGATAATTGAAACGGCGTGGGACAGGTTCCGACTGACTGGACGAAAGCGGTAATCACGCCAATTATCAAACATGGAAGCAGAAAAGATTGCAACAACTACCGAGGTATCTCTTTAATTAGCGTTGTAGGCAAAATATTCTCAGGTATTGTTGAAAGGAGAGTGCGAGTATTAATTGAGGACAAGTTAGATGAAAATCAGTGTGGGTTTAGGCCTCTTAAAGGCTGTCAGGAACAGATCTTTAGCCTACGGCAGGTAATGGAAAAGTACTATGAGTGGAACAGGGAATTGTATCTATGTTTCATAGATCTGGAAAAGGCTTATGACCGTGTTCCTAGGAGGAAACTACTGTCAGTTCTTCAAGATTATGGTATAGGAGGCAAACTTCTGCAGGCAATCAAAGGGCTTTACATTGTCAGGCAGCAGTTAGAGTAGATGGCAAATTGAGCTCATGGTTCAGGGTAGTTTCAGGGGTAAGACAAGGCTGTAACCTGTCACCACTGCTGTTCATACTATTCATGGATCACATGTTGAAAACAGTAGACTGGCAGGACGGGATTAAAACAGACCAAAACAAAATAAGCAGCCTCGCTTATGCGGATGACTTGGTTGTAATGGCCGATTCGATTGAGAGGTTGCAAACTAATATTTCAAACTCGATCAGAGGTGTAAGGATTATGATATGAAGATCAGCATCTCCAAAACGAAAGTAATGTCTGTGGGAAAGAGTTTCCAACAGAGTGAGTGCCAAATAGGAGGAACAAATTTATAACAGACAATTGCAGGTACCTGGGATGTATTTTCTCACAGGATGGCAACATAGCGAAAGAACTGGAATCGAGGTGCAGCAAAGCTAATGCAGTGAGTGCTCAGCTAAGATCTACTCTCTTCTGCAAGAAGGAAGTCAGTACCAAGACTAAGTTAGCAGTGCACCCCTCTATCTTTCGACCAACTTTGTTGTACGGGAGTGAAAGTTGGGTGGATACAGGTTACTTTATTCATAAGGTAGAGGTTACAGATATGAGAGTAGCAAGAATAATTGCAGGTACTAATAGTTGGGAATAATGGCAGCAGGAAATCAAAGAAAAACTGGGAATGAACACCATAGATGAAGCAGTTAGAGCGAACAGACTATGGTGGGGTTATGTTACACGCATGGGAGAAGCAAGGTTACCTAAGATACTCATGAGCTCGTCTGCGGAGGGTAAGAGAAGTCGAGGTACACCTAGAAGAAGGTACTTAGATTCGGTGCAGAATGATTTTGAAGTAAAAGGCATAACATCAGACAAGGCATCAATGTTAGCATTGAATAGGGGATCATGGAGGAATTTTATTAGAGGTACTATGCTCCAGACTGAACGCTGAAAGGCATAATCAGTCTCTAATGATGATGATGATGATGATGATGATGATTAAGAAGAAACATATGACAAGGTTGGTGGCTTAAGTAGATAATTCTTTTAGTATTGATGGAACAGTTAAAGAAAGCAAATGGTCAATTAAAAAGAAAAGTCGAAAACCAGTAGGTCTTAGCGCCGCATCTGAACAAATTGGTTTACAATAACTAATGTTATTAAGGTACAGATTATGATACGGCAAGCAGACCATCTTTAACAAGAATACAGATAGTCTCTGAACATTCCTAAGCAATTTTTCCTTATGAGACAGCGCACTTAAAGTGATGCATAACCAGCACAAGATAACAACTGAATAACAAAAAGGCTCAAAGGCCTTTACATTAACTAAAATACAGTAGTTATGAGATCAGGAAAAAATTCAACGGTCTGTATAATTGATCAAGCAAGCGGCCAAATAAACGTAAGACAGATTGGCCCGACTTAAAACCATCACTATTAAACCAGCTCGAGGCAAACTTTAAATCTAGAATTACATTCTGAACAATAACCAAGACATAGGTTTGGAAGAGGGCTATAAAATTAAGACTTTAAAAAAATCACAATTTATCTGATCAGATAAAAATATTTGAAAGGCGAATCACAAACTCTTCTGGCAGATAAACAATTAGGCAAAGAAAAGAAAAGCCGAAAACCTGAAGGGCTTACCGGCGCATTTAAAGGAATGAAATTAAATTTACAATAATTTAGAAGGTATTATATGACAAGGAATACCAGATTGTGTTTCAGAAACCAGGATTTCACTAATTTACCATACTTGAAAACTAGTGCAATCTTAACACGGTGTTCAAATTTAAACAGACAAATATACCATCTGCTCCGACCTGGCTTGTTGGTACATGCCGTTGGAACTAAACAAGATAGCAGTCTGCCGAAAAGCTAACACGTTCTAGTCCTGGCCAGTCTATCGTCACGGGTAACAAAGATTACACAGCTTATTCAAACAAAGCTTTACAATATTAATCAACCCATTTAAAAGACAATTCTAAAAGGCGGAATGGGCCAAATGGAAATAGCAATGATACCAAGAAAGAAAACCTGATAATTACAACTGTTCGAGTACAGGTAACTAGGACGGAGGGATAACGGCTGAAACAAAAATACGACTACGCCTGCCTGGGGACAGCAAGCACAACGCAAAAGGCTATTACGCCATCATAAAAACCAATATTTGAATAAAAATGTAGACTTGTCATAATCTCATCGTAAAGCACTCTCTGTCATGCACTACATAAAGTTTTTGTTTTCAGTGACCTTCCTCTAATTTTCAAGATCAAACGTGAAAAATTTCATGAAGATGTTAACAAAACTGTAGTTTTGTTGAAGTCCATAAGTAAAGTACCAACCACCAAGAACCATACGAAATTATATGTAGACAGTAACCTTCTTCCTCTTATATATCCGAATGTTTATTACAGTAGCATAAAAAATTTGGGGTAAATCGGTCCAGAACTTTTCGAAATTATTGGTAAAATCATTAGTACCAGGATTAATTACACATGTCATTGTTTATCTCGTCATATATTCTCAACTATGAGTCGTAGGTGATTTTTATCCCTAAATCAGTTCTTTCCTGGCTGTAAGGAAAATGTGCACCAAATTTGCTTTAAACCTGTCTCGTGTTTGAGGAGGAGATGTGCAACAATGTGGTGTGATGAAAGCAGTTTTTCACGCGTTTCATTTTTTATGATACCATACCTTCTGAACTATCTGTCGTACAGTGATATAATTATGACTATAACCTTCGTGAAAGTGAAAGCTTTGACAAAGTTCCTTGCAATCGTATAAACGGTACGGCAGTGCGTAAAATACAAACAAACATACAAACGATTTATATGAATTCTAAATTTTCAAACACATCCATCGTCAACGTCAAAGTTCAAAACTTGTGCCAGACAGGGATTCCCGCTTTAGGCCAACGGTCGCTTTAACTAACTAGGCTATCCAGACCACTTCTTGCTCGCAGCCTATCCTGGATTTCCGAAAGGGATCGAGTGTAGTTGTGCGTCCGCATAGAAAAGTGCCTGTTGGGACATATAGACAATATTTAACATGGTGTCTGTTCTTTCTTACCTGTCTCAAAGAACAGACACCATATCAAATAATTTTTATGTATTAGATATGTTTACGAATGCTAAAACGACACTGTCGTGAGCAGATCGACTACACTTTGTGCCTCAAACATCACTGTACTGTATAAGTGAAGATCGAACAATAGCCCTTCCTTTTGTTACTGAAATCACTATTTCATTTTGCTCCGCGGTTCCCCTCACGAAACAGAGTGCACCCTATTTCTTGTTCCAGAAGACGAAAATTCAGGTGATACATTGGAGATTTTCTGACATGGGAAGATCGGCAACATATGATCCACTGCCTTCCTCGAGCATGTGCACCGCCAGTATTGTTGTAGTACAATATGATCCCCTTCCCCCTTCCCGCTCCCCTGACACCGACTCCTCTCCATGACGTCACCTAATGCTGCAACAAGCCATTGGTCCCCACATGCTATCGAAACACTAAGTTAAATTGATCATCATCATCATAATCATTATCATTATCATTATCATTAGAGACTGATTATGCCTTTCAGCGTTCAGTCTGGAGCATAGTACCTCTAATAAAATTCCTCCATGATCCCCTATTCAATGCTAACATTGATGACTCGTTTGATGTTATGCCTTTTACTTCAAAATCATTCTGCACCGAATCTAAGTACTTTCTTCTTGGTCTACCTCGACTCCTCTTACCCTCCACTGACGAGCTCATGAGTCTCTTAGGTAACCTTGCTACTCCCATGCGTGTAACATGACCGCACCATCTCAGTCTGTTCGCTCTAACTGCTTCATCTATGGTGTTCATTCCCAGCTTTTCTTTGATTTCCTCATTACGGACACCCTCCTGCCATTGTTCCCATCTATTGCTTCCTGCAATCATTCTTGCTACTTTCATATCTGTAACCTCTATCTTATTAATAAGGTAACCTGTATCCACCCAACTTTCACTCCCATACAACAAAGTTGGTCGAAAGATAGAGGGGTGCACTACTAACTTAGTCTTGGTACTGACTTCCTTCTTGCAGAAGAGAGTAGATCTTAGCTGAGCACTCACTGCACTAGCTTTGCTGCACCTCGATTCCAGTTCTTTCGCTATGTTGCCATCCTGTGAGAAAATACTTGAAACTATCTACCTGTTCTAACTTTGTTCCTCCTATTTGGCACTCAATCTGTTCGAATCTCTTTCCCACAGACATTACTTTCGTTTTGGAGATGCTGATTTTCATATCATAATCCTTGCACCTCTGATCGAGCTCTGAAATATTAGTTTGCAACCTATCAATCGAATCGGTCATTACAACTAAGTCATCCGCATATGCGGGACTGCTTATTTTATTTTCACCTACTATAATCCCGCCCTGACAGACTACTGTTTTCAACATATGACGTTAAATTGAAAAAAAATTAAAACTAAGGAGACCAAGAAAAGTAAACAGTAACACGAGGAGTTGTAGTCCTGTGGTGTATTCCAGTTAAGAATTCTAATGTAGTAAAACGAGCTCTCGCAATTGTAACAAGCGTTTGCATGTGTGAGGGAGAACCGGAAGGGCGACTAGTGTGGTCTGGAGCACCTCGTGGCCGGCCGCTGGTCCGACCTCCTTCCGCATCCCCCTTCCCCTCCACGCTTCACCCTCCTTCCTCCCCCCCTCCTCCCCCCACCACCCACCACCCCCAGCAGGCGGCCGTTACCAACCCGCGGCTACTGCCCCGGAAACCGCGAGCGAGCAGAGCATAGCCGCGGGCGACGCTCGTAAACTCCACCCCCTCCCCCTCCCCGCACCAACACCATCGCCCAGTTTCCTCCATCTGGCCGCGAGAATCAATGCCGCCCAGCAGCTCTGCAGCCAGATCTACACAGATACACAGATATACACGAGAGGGAAAAAACGCATTTCTCGGAAGCGTTCATAATTACTCCACTACCTGAGAGGAGGTCAACTCCCACGTATCAGCTCCTCAAAACTTGTCATGGATATCGTATTTTCATCTTTTTTTGGAAGGAACGAAGGAATGTGTTTAACGCCCTGTCGAAAGCGTGGTCATTAGAGGCGGAGCTTACGCTCTTTTTTCCCAAGCTTTCTAAATGACTATCTATCCTTGGTGAGCTACCCCTCCTTGCTGCGTTGTAACATGTATGGGCTATTCCATTTGAAATTGGACGAAAAATGAGAAAATTGTCCTCGTATTTCTTTAAATAATTAATAATTTGTACATGAGCCAATTAATGTGAAAGAATACAACTGTCATGAATTCATCCCTCAAAATTCGATGAAGTATGATTTATTTCCGAGCTGTGTAACTCAAGATACTCGTACCGCATTTCAGTGAACTACGGTTCATTGTGTTGAAGCTGAACAACTAAGTACGATGTAGGTATATAACAACAACAGGACAATAATTAATTGTTTTAAAACCTTTTTTTTTTTTCATCTAAGATATAAAGCAGAGTGTCCGTATATTTGTACGTGTTGCATACAAATCTACAGTTTTCTTACAATCTTTATGAAATTTTGTACACGTAAGCTTCAATCCATAAGGACGGTCGCCGTAAGTGTAAGAATCACATACGATATATAGTTCACGAGATATGACATCATGAACAATGAGATGCGCCAAAAACTGCTGCATTTTGCGACAATGCTGCTCATTTTCTCCTAAACCATTGGACCGATTTCAACCAAATTTGACACACACATTCCGTACCGTGAGGTACAATTGCTGCCTGGTTAAGAATCACATACGGCACATGGTTCAAAAGATATTACGTCATAACCAATAGAAACAGCAAAAAATGCCATATAATGCGGCGAGACTTTCGAAATACACTGTATGAGAATGACAGTACTTAGCGACTTGCAACAAACTTTAAACATAATTTCAAACCATTATTAAACTTTTTCTCGCTGACAACCATAGCAAAATGATGAAAGGAAAAAAGTTTCTCGCTTACTACTTCTCCGCTGTTTATGGAGTAAAACTACGGCATTCGGTATGACGTTACAATTTATTATTTTGTACACTAGAAATTGTAGCGACAGGAAATTTTACAGACAGTATACACGCATATAGCTGAGTGTACCTTATAAATCGTATCACAGTACGACGCGTAGTTCATGAGATATGAGCTCACAAACAATAACGTTCATGGAAAACCGCCCCTTTCTGCACCAAGTTTTAACCTATTATTTCTTTACTACTGATTGTTTTCTCAAGAGATTTTACAGACATACATCCCTTATACAAATGACTATATACCTCAAAAATGGCAGGTATAAATAAATAAATACCCGGGAAAAGGCGGGTTTTCAGCTAGTTTATAATAACTGCATTTTTCAAAAGGATTAAACTTAAGCTTAAACTTCTTTATATTACACTTTTTTTTCGTTTAAGTATTATGGAGTCGCTTCACAGTGGAAAAAAATAAGTTATAACACGTAAGCTCGCGCTGCACATACAAGATACACAAGAATGGCCGAGCGTTGTAAGGCGCCTTGCTGCGGAGCGTGTGGTTGCTCGCCGTCAGAAGATCGAGTCCTTCCTGGGGCTTGGGTATGTGTGTTTGTTCTCAGGTTAGATTAACCAAGTTTAATACGGAATCTGATTTTGGGTTAAAAAATAGATTTTCGTTTTATTGCCTTATTACATTCCGCCAAGTTTTCTCTTTAAAATGACATATGATACATAGCTCTACTATAGTTATAACTATTATATTTTTATAGATTTGTTGAAATCGGGTATTGCGTTTTAGTAATAAGCGTTTCAAATGGCTAACCATAAACTTATTGGCAGTACATTTATATGACGTGAATTCAAATATCGCGATTTCCAGCGACTCTTTATACACTACTTGTCCGAAACTGTTTCACTCTGGTTTCATCAATTTACTCTTTCATCAATTTACTCTTTCATCAATTTACTCTTTTAGAGTGGGGATTGTCTGTAAACAGTGTGCTATATGAAAGGGGAACAAAATTAGATGATGAGAAAACCTTGGATGGCAGAAAGTGTAACATTTCTTGTGTTGACCTACCGCATTAAAATTTCCCGTCACCTATTATTTTATAAGTTAGAGGCAAATACACTTAGTGAAACACCCTGTATGTATATATATATACATGATATATATCCAAAACATAGGTTAGTTCATAAGTAGTTTGTAAGTTTAGGGACTGATGACCCCGTAGTTAAGTTCCATAGACTCTACAAACATTTGAACAGTTTTGAAAACATAGGTATCTAAAAACATGCGCATAATCCAGTAGTACGTTGTATGAATATTTCAAAGCATTCGGTCAAGAACTTTCGGAGATATTAGGTTTTGAACATACGACTAAACATGGTTCTAAGTTAGATTTCTAAGACGAAATACAGGACGGGTATGCAATGACAAAGATGGGGACAGCAGATATACACGAACTTTTTTAATTGTTGCGAAGACTCCAAATACCAACTTTTGTAGTTCAGGATTCAAAACTGGCTTAATAGCAGCATTTTTTAAAAATCTTTTCATCTCCTATTTCGCGCCCTTAATGGCTAATTTTCAGAAAAACCTAAAAGACGACTTTTTAAAATTCTAACCAAGAATCCATATACCAATTTATGTAGGTCTACCATCAAAATTGACTGGGTAACAGCGTATTTTCAAAAATCTGTTCATTCTCTATTTCACCCTGTAACGTTTCTGCTATGTTGCTCACGCCTAAAAATCAGTTGCCAACATAGAAACACGAAATATCTGATACCTAAAGTAAAACTTCATTACCGGACATGTGATATTTCACATTTTCGCCTTCTGTTTGGAATTCTATTAACACTATTAGTAAAATGCCTTTTAAGAAATAGTACATTGATTTAAATATAACTTTGGCTGACCTTTTACGTAATTTTCAGTTTTTAATACTTTCGTAAATAATAGCTGCAAACACTAAAAATGCATTACACTTAGTTTCGGAAATTGCTGAACCTATATATGATACTAATTTGTATAGAAACAATAATGCTACATGTTATAAACTATTGCACAACATGATTTCATATATACCTATTGTTTAAATAAATTAGGGCAGACCATGTTTTATATATCACTAGATCCTAAATTAAATACTGATAATTTTTCATGCACTAAAATTAATAATCCGTTTCGTACTAAGAAACTATCTTCGAAATTAACAAAACTACGACAACCATATACAAATCCGTATTAATAAATAATTTGACCGCAAACTGAAACTCACTAAAATTCCATGTCACATTAATATTACGCCTACACAATATTGGCAAAACAAATATGTGTGCATTTCGAAAACACACATAATGTAAATAATTTGAGCACTGTAAACACTAGTCAAAATGATGACGTTAAATTTGCGTACCACATTTAAATACAAATTTCATGAAACAAGTACATACATTGACATAAATAGTCAAAGCTTAAATGTAATATTTTAATTTCTGCATTTTGGCATATTTGATGTAAAAGAATACTGTTTAATTGTGAATTACAAAACTTTCTCATCATTCTTATTACATAGTTAAGCAGAAAGATGTTGGAGAGAAACCATTGTTTGTTTAGTCTGCTATAGAGTATTCGAGTGGCCAGAAACCTGTAAGCAGCTCTGTTGGCTTGCTGCTGCATTTCTTGATTGTGCAATGTTTAAGTGGAAATAAAATCGTTTCCATATCAACTAAGATGGATTTACTTTATGAAAATATCCTGTAAAATCAAATTCGTTAGTGAATGCCGAAGACAAAGCACAACGCAATGGACTTCAGCCAGCATATAAGATAAGTTCAACTTCACCTACAGTGGAATGATTTCGTTATAGAGAACTAATAAACATTTCCGTGATTCAGGAATATATTAGGGCTCAGTTTGAGTCATTCCGAAAAGAGGTGATGGACGTTAGAACCCCCTTAGGGACGCAATATAGAAAAATCGCTTCTTAAACGACGCCAACGGTGTAGATGAACAGCCTCTGCAAACTTCAAGATTTATCATCAGTGGTTTTGGCTGCGCGATGAGGAGTCATTTATTTAATCAGTCTGTCAGTCAGTCACTCGGAACATTGCATTTTATTGGTAGATATTATGCACTGCAAACTGTTGTGATCTCTCCGGAAGGTGGTCTATGTAGTGTCCCCTGTTATATACTGAGTATTACCAAGGTGTATTATACATCACATGGTCCAGAGTCGATAAACTGATCTGTATGTTTGTGGATAAAACTAACCACAAAAATGTAATCCATCTTATTGGTTTAAAATAATGAGTATTTGCGAAGCTATATTTTTTTATAACTTTCGTTTCACATAGCCACACTAGCCTAACGAACGATATTGATATGACTGAAGCATTCTCTCGGTGATTTTATGTTCACATGAGTTACGCTGCAGGGGTAGGCAACCACAAAGCCTTCGCGATCTACTATTTCGAACCACCATACCGTAGTTATCTACTTTTAAAAATACCATGATTGCTACATTTTTAGTTATTTCAGTATTGTAAAACAACTATATTTAACAACTTTTTCATGTTCACTAGTTCTTTAAAACAAACATTTTATTTCATAATATTTTATTAATATTTATTACTTACATTTAATGTGAAACTTGAGATGTTCTCTTAACAATATCATTGATATCTGGTGTATAACTTGTTACACTTAAACGAATACAAGAGTCCAGGTATTCGTCTGTCAGCCTAGTTCTGTATTTTTAATGAAATTCATATTTGAAAATAGTGATTCGCACAGGTAAGGCGAAGGAAACAAGGCCTTTATTCTTAGCGCAACATTAATTCAGGATATTTATCCTGAGGAATTGGAGACCAACAATTTTTAGGTTCTGCAACAGCTTTGAGAAACAAATCGTCTTTAATTATATTATTTCCAGTTCAACAGCTGCTCCGTCTACGTCAAAATCATTTTCAACTGAAGCAGTTACATTCAATAGCTCGAGGTTAGCCCAAGGGAAAGATACAAACTGAGTTACCACAGAAATCTTTTTAAAGTCTGAAAACTGACTATTAAAACCTTCCTTTAAAGTGGAGATCATATTTGCATAATACTCACCATTATAAGTTGTTTCACATTCTTCTGCCTGAGTCTTCAGCGTTGGAAAGTGTCTTAAATCACCACTCTTTAGGCAGCACTCCCATAAACACAATTTTTCAATAAAAGAATTCACTTCAGATATCATTTCAGCAATATATTTGTCCTTACCCTGGAATTTCAAATTTAACTCATTCAGCTTTTCTGCTAAGTCAATTAAAAAAGCAAAATGCATGAGATAGGATCTTCAATATATGCCAACAGGCTATTCTCTTCTACTTCCTGCAGTAATAGTTTGATAGCTGCTAAAACCTTGTGGAAACGCTGAAGTACTTTTCCCTTACTGAGCCAGCGTATTTCAGTATGGAGAAGTAAATCACCATAGTGCAGTTCACGTTCGTCAGCCAAATCTTTGAGAAGTCGTCTTTGAAGAGGATGAGACCTAATTTTGTTGACTATCTTGGCAACAGTTTTCATTGTTTCGTTCAAACTTGAAAATATTCCAGACTGCTGGTGTAAAATACAGTGGTAAGTTAAAAACTGCAGAAAACTTTCATCTCTTTGGCACAAAGCAAGAAAACCATTTTAGAACCTCTTAAAGCTGGGGCTCCATCTGTGGTAATGCTTACAAGCTTTTGTATAGGGACTTTTCTCTGAAAAGATTAGTTGTTTCACAGCAAAAAATACATTTCCTCTTGTATGGCCTTTCAAAGAAATACTTTCAAAACTTCTTTGACAGTAAAGTTTTTAAAAACCATCCTTACAAAAACTGGCAAGTGAGCAGTACCTGTTGCATCAATGGACTCGTCCAACTACACTGAAAAATAACAACACTCATTCAAGTCTCTTTTCAATTCAGAGAAAACATCTTGAGACATTGTTTCAACTCTTCTTGTCACCTTTCTTGACGAAAGTTGAAGCGACACGATGGCAGCCATTATTTCAGACTTATTCTTCAAATTATTTAATAACTCATCGGCAGCTTCTCGAAATGCTTCTTTTAAGAATTCACCGTCTTCGAAGGGTTTCCTCCTTTTCGCCAGTACATTTGAAACACGAGACGAAGCGAGGGTGGCAGCAACACTTTTCTACTCGTTTTGTGGACATATTTTGTTGAACACTTACCTGAAGTTTCTTGATTCTTTCTTTTCTTCGTTCACTGGGAAAGGAAAATCGGCATTCACACTTGGGTGCATAGTTTTGAAATGTCTCTCGATGTTTTTTTCACGAATGCAATGGTAGCTTGACACAATAAACAAACACATGTACCATTTCTTTCCGCTACGAAAAACTCTTGTTCCCATTCGGAATGAAAATGATAAACTTTAGGTTTCTCAAATATCCGTTAATTGTAGTTGCATTAAAGACGCTATTAATCTCTTGGTACAAATCACGTTCGAATATAGTCACATTCTATCCCGTCCACACATTAAAAAACACTAAATCGCAATAACATATAAAGCTCTCCGTAGGAGTAAACCAAAATGGTACAGAATACAAACAACAGGCATCCCAATTTATTTGTATTATGCTCAGATTTTGTTTCATTCCTGTGGGAAACTGACCTTGTATTGCGATGTGCTTTGAAGATTTAAAAATGATAGTAAAAGTTGTCGACGTTAGTCATCTGTCATTTTGCTATCTGACAAATAAAACGCTCGTATGAGAACCATAACAAATTATCACTTATTTTGCCTTCTAGTTATTACAGAAATACCAGTAAACATAAAATTATTTATTTACTAGTGATTTCAGAAGATTACATTGTTCCACAACCCTTACCCTTACTACAATTTAGGCTGTATCCAAACCTGAGTTGCCTATGATACATGTACTAAACACATATGGTACATTGACCGCATGTACATAATTATCGTCTGTCAAAGAATATATTTTACACGATTAGTTTACATCTACAGCTTCTGTGTCACGAAGACGTAAGAGTTTAGCATGTTCAGGCGGTGGAAATGAAACTGTTCGAACAATCTAAAGTTTCAAATTTGTTGCACAGAATTTATACTGGAAATATTAAACAAGAACAATATTTATCCAGTACATAACGACGTAGAAGAAAATGCGGGAAGAACGGACATAGGATGGACAGATAAATTACGAAACTGAGGACAGAACACGCCAATAGGAATTAACTGTGACCCGCACAAATAGAAGGTGAAGAAAATTAATATCCTTATTGAAAGTCTTCAGATGTACAAAAATGATTTTATAAAATTAAATAAGCTTTTAAAAGTCTCTTTTATAGTGAGATCGAAAATTATATAAAATTGTTTCATATCTGATTTGTATACGATGGAATCACACTGAACTTCGGATTAACTGATACCACATCGTGACAATAATATCCAATGGAATGACAGCCCATTACAGATCTCTGACCAGAAGAGTGGTTTCATAGCGTTCTCCGCGATAATCTATGCTGTGTACGTTTCTTCACTTCTGCGTAGCTGCTGCGAATTACTTGCACTTAAATCTTCTCGCTGCAATGACTCTTTAATCCCACTCTATGATTTATTTCTTCCCACGCTTACCTTAGTTACTAAGTTGATGAACTGATTATTTTTGACGCCTAATGATTTGTGCATCTTTCATTTCTCATCACTTCATTAGCAGGTCTTGACTCTAGTACCAGGCTGCAATCCAGATACTGCTGTGTTTTTGAGGGTTTAAAGTGAAACGACTTGGCAGTAATGTTTGAACATTGCTTATGACTCATTTACGAAATTTAAGCATTAATGACTGATCATATGGGAATCGAATTGAACTATGCAAATCTCAAATTTAAAAGTTCCGAAACACAGAAAAAAATTATGTAAATGTAAAATTTCCAGCACTTAAATTACGGTATGTAAATTTCCACAAGAAATTTACTGCAGCCAATTTTAAGAACACTTCAGTCACAATATTCAGATTTAAAAACAACTTTAAGAAACGTGGACAATGGTTATCAAGCGAAATACGTTATGAAAAACAATACTCTAGAGACATGGAAGAATGTGAAATATTACTTTCCTTGTTCCTTTGAAGACTGTGAATGAAACAAAATTCTGATGAAATAAAAATGTGACCAGAAAATAGCCAAGCAATAATTTTGAATTAATATTACAACTAAAATTAAACAAGAAGGGGCCGCTGGCGGAAAGTAATATTCCAACACTGGTCCTGAAGCTATAAGTAATATGCATCATTCATTGAAATGTTATTAAATCCGAATTAAACCTATATAATCACCTCCTGTATTGAAGATCATGTTTTACAAGCGGCTTTGTGCAAGCTGGTACGTTAAGCGACGTAATGATTATTGGAATGTGTGTAACCTGAAATTAAACTATCACACGGCTAGCAACATTATTGATGATAAAAGTTTAAAATAACGGTCACGAAATCTCAGGGGGCTAATGCTTGGCATTAAAGACAATGTTCAAAGAGTACAGTTTGGTCATTGCACATTCCAACAATCAGCGTGTACTCTCATAATTCCCGCAAATGACAGAAAACCTGGAAATAGAAACTCTATGATGAAAATGTGCGAATAATGAAAAGGGAGCACCCAATCTACGAAGTAAGAACATGGAAAGTGAAATTCGAGTACTTCATTATGAAAAAAAGAACAATACAGACACAGTTACTGAGAATGCGATTATTCAGTTTGACTGCAAAGGCGAGAATGAGTCTCTATGCTACCGAACATCAGGACGGAGTTCTTTTATTTGTTTTCTGATGCTTTTTTTTTTTTTTTTTTTTGTTACAGAGTATCTTTCAATTTCTTGGGATAGATTTTACACAGTACCTCAATTAAATTAAATTTTAAATAAATGTTAACTCAGTACAAACAATCTAAGAAAATTATCAGTTTATCCTACCTATTAAATAATTCCAGCATAAAACAACATTACAAATGTCGACAAGATGTCACCTTAATGTAATAGGCCAAGCAGGACGTAATTGCCTTAGACAATACACGTTTGTCCACCATGCTATAACAAAACATACACATTTAAAATATCAAATAAAAGAAAAGAATGACCAAAAAACCGCAATATTTTAGCACATTATTTCAAAGACCTGAATTATAAAGCGCCCCCTGAGGAACCGGAATTCAAAACTACAGAAGAAATTTCTGCAGAATCACATCCACCATCTCTAGACGAAGTTCGGAAAGCTATAAAATCCCTCAAGAACAAGAAATCTTCTGGCGATGGAATCACAGCTGAACTGTTGAAAGAAGGCGAAGAAGAAGTAACACTGCACCTCGGTACAATCATTAAAGAAATTTGGCGAACCGAGAACATCCCCGAGAAATGCCAGGATGGCATTTATAAATCCACTACACAAAAAGGGTGACAGTTCAGACGTGAACAATTACAGGGGGGATTTCCCTTCTATCCGTTCCATACAAGGTCCTTTCCAAGATATTATTAAACAGAATTGAACCAGTTCTCGTACACAAATAGGAGAATATCAAGGTGGATTTACAAAAGGGAGGAGCTGTTCAGAGCAAATTATAAATCTTAATAACATAATTAGAACACGTTCTGGTCAACCACATGTTACAACATTTATTGATTTTAGAAAAGCATATGACTCAATAGACAGAGAAAGCCTCATTAGAACTCTGGAGGAATTCGGAATTAATAAGAAAACTAGGGAGATTGTTAAGCAAATGTTCAAATGTTTGTAGAGCTTATGGGACTTAACTATGGGGTCAACAGTCCTAAACCTACAAACTACTTATGAACTAGCTAATACTAAGGACGGCACAAATATCCATGCCCGAAGGGGGATTCGAACCCCCGACCGTAGTGGCCGTGCAGACCGTGACTGGCGCGCCGCAGACCCCTCGGCCACCGCGGCCGGCAAGCAAACATACAAAGTTCAAGGTGAAATTTCGAGGCAAGATTTCAGATCCTTTCAAATTCCAAACAGGTTTGAGACAAGGGGATGGACTCTCCCCAATCTTATTCAACATCACTCTAGAAAAGATAATAAGGGAGACATTGGCGGAATACACACAAGAAAAAGTGAAGGGAATTTATTTGGATGATCAGTCAGAGGCCTTACGATACATGCACTAGCTTTTGCAGACGATATTGCGCTACTGCCCACGAATATTCCAGATGCAATTAACAGATATAAATCTTAGCAAAACAAGCAGCTAAATTTATGTCTAACAAATTTAAGGAAGTCAACAGATTGCACACAATTATTGGATGCATCGAAAGGGTCAAACACTTTAAATATTTAGGAGGAACAATTACGGATACCGGCATTGAAAAAGAAGCTGTCAAACTTCGAGTAGCTAAACTCAGGAAGGCGCAAATTTTAACAATGAAGCTGTACAAAAAAAAATGCTTCTCTCGAAATGCGAAGTTATTACACTACAAGACAGTGGTAAGAACAGAAGTACAATATGCAGCAGAAACACTCTCCCTCAAGAACAAAGGACTAGTAGATGAGCTCGAGAGGAAGGAAAGGGTAATACTGAGGAAGCTTGTTGGTGGACACAAAAAAAATGGCGAAACATGGGTAATGATGGGCAATGAGAAGGTCTAAACCAGTTACAACTGAAATGAGAAAGAGAAGACTTATGTTCTTCGGTCATCTGTTGAGAATGGGTGCAGCAGATTAACGAAGAAAATCTTCAATTTAATTCAACAGAGGAAAACACCCAAATGTTTCCAGAATGAAACTTCACTCTGCAGCGGAGTGTGCGCTGATATGAAACTTCCTGGCAGATTAAAATTGTGTGCCGGAACCGGGACTCGAACCTGGGACCTTTGCCTTTCGCAGGCAAGCGCACTACCGACTGTGCTATCCCGACACGACTCACGATGCCGCCTCACAACTTTACTTCCGCCAGTACCTCGTCTCCTACTTTCCAAACTTCACAGAAGCTCTCCTGCAAACACGCAAGACTAGCACTCCTGGAAGAAAGGATATGGTGGAGACATGGCTTAGCCACAGCCTAAGGGATGTTTCCAGAATGAAACTGAAGTTTGCCCGCGAAAGGCAAAGGTCCCAGGTTCGAGTCCCGGTTCCGGCACACAATTTTAATCTGCCAGGAAGTTTCATATCAGCGCACACTCCGCTGCAGAGTGAAGTTTCATTCTGGAAACATCCCTTAGGCTGTGGCTAAGCCATGTCTCCACCATATCCTTTCTTCCAGGAGTGCTAGTCTTGCGTGTTTGCAGGAGAGCTTCTGTGAAGTTTGGAAAGTAGGAGACGAGGTACTGGCGGAAGTAAAGTTGTGAGGCGGCATCGTGAGTCGTGTCGGGATAGCACAGTCGGTAGTGCGCTTGCCCGCGAAAGGCAAAGGTCCCAGGTTCGAGTCCCGGTTCCGGCACACAATTTTAATGTGCCAGGAAGTTTCACCCAAATGTTGGTAGCAAGGAATAAAGAAATACCTCGTGGAACTTGGACTCACAGAAAGGGAGGCGATGAATAGGGACAGGTACAGAAAGGCAGTAACTGAATTCGAGGTTTTTAAGGAGGCCCCAAGAAAGAAGACCAACAGGAAACTGACAGCTGAACATCTGGCAAAAATGGCAGCAGGCAGAAGAGCAGCCCTAGAGAAGAGAAAGAAGAAACTGAAATAAAATTTGTAACGAGGTCCTTAGTTGTAAATAAATAAATAAATAAAAAGAATTTGCCACATAACTGTAAATGAATTTCGCTCTCGAGGGCCTAAGTGATGGTAGCACTTAAGTATTCCCAACAACCCTCCACAAATTTATCAAAGTCACACACTATAAATAATTCGTTCTAAAGTCAGCTAAGATGTGAACCAGTAAATTGAAGTGAAATATTTTCTTAAAAGACGCCAAACACCATGTGCAAAAATAATATAATAAATTTTACAACAATCATCTTTAATAAAGACGTTGCAAACACAGGCATCTGAATTAATACAACTTGCCCAGTACGTGGTATGAAGCGCAAATCACAACTGGTTTTACAATTTAATACCTCCTGGAAGGAGGCGATAATTAACCCCAGATTGACATATTAACAAATACCGGGAATTTATTTGGCAGACAGTTGGCAAAGTAAGTTAATGAAATGTCGTATTACGACATATCTTACGTTGCCGTCCCTGCAACCATAATAAATGGGACAATAGACAGTTTTGTACAAACCCAATGCAGAAGTCGGTTGATGTGCGGATGGGCCACATTCACACCAAAGTCTACGGATACCAGGCCCCTATTCAGGGGACTGATAACCGAGCAGTTGAGTCCCCTTTAAACACCCAACAACAACAACAACAGGCCCCTATTCATTAAGCAAAATCAACCGAATAGTAGCATCGGTTCTTATATGGGCGGCGTGAAGATGGCTTCAATGGTACACAGAATCGGGTAGGCTAATTAAATAAAACTATGATAGCGGCTGTTTGAGTTCTTAAAAAGTGAAATAGGTCAATGTGAAAACCTGGGAATGAACAAAAGCAGTTATTTCGTTTCGCTGTGTTGGTGATTAACGTTGATTATTCAAAGCTTCTACAAAGAATGATGTGTCATTCGCAAACGTTATACGATATAACAGACTGCAGGCGGTTTCAAAGTCATCAGGAACTGCGCTCAGTAAATGGTAGTCAATGACAAGCTGTCCGTCAGAGAGCAGTTGGAGGTGAAATGCATGTCATGGGCATTTGGAATCTAAAAAGGCCACTTGGCATAGCGGCACGTCAATACACCAGACAGCACCGAAAATGGCAAAAAGCTGAACTGACGGGTCTAGTGCAATCGGTCGAACCGCGACCTCTTTTCGCATATGACGTCGAGTGCAGTCGATTGTCCAATTCGACGTTTAACCCACAAATTCTAGAAAATTAAGTTGAGGTTAGAGGTAGTTCTGAAATATTTTACAGAGATTACTGTAGCATGATTTGAATGCACTCATTCACTTTATCGTAAATATGTACTAATGTTTTATTCGTTTATTCACATTTAAGAAGAAGTCGCATTAATAAAAATTTTGTTTTCGTATTGCTGACTAATTTCAGAGAGTTATGTTTAATATCACATTAGCATACTACAACAAAAAAGAATTAACGAAGTTCATAGAATCAAATGTTTGTAAAGTCTATGGGACTTAATTATGGGGTCATCAGTCCCTAAACTTACAAACTACTTACGAACTAGGACGGCACAAATATCCATGCCCGAGGGGGGATTCGAACCCCCGATCGTAGTGGCCGTGCAGACCGTGACTGGCTCGCCTTAGTCTCCTCGGCCACCGCGGCCGGCCATAGAATCAAATACATCCAGTTATGTATCCGATGTGCCTAAGTAAAATTGCCATTAAATCTAACGCTCACATACCGTAATAATAATGGTAAAACGAGTGAAGCACTCATCTCCACGTTATTAATCAAATGATCAAGTGTTTGTAAATCTAACGGACTTAACTTCTAGGTTATCATTCCGTAGCTTACAAACTACTTAACCTAAGGACAACACAAAAACCCATGCCCTAGGGGGAGGGGGGGGGGAGGGATTCGAATCCCTGACGGCGAACGGCCACATGCACCGAAACACGGCGCTCCAGTACGCGCGGCTAATCCGCCGCGGCCGTTATTAGTCTCTTGAGTTCACTAAAAGAAATGTGTGTTTATGTAATATTAGCGTTAATTATCAGCGTTGTTCAAATATGAATTTATTCCATTCCTATATTAGTCCACTTCATTTTTTCCCCTCTGCCCATTTCAATTCCTTTCTCTTGTAGCTCATTTCTTATGACATCGTATACTACTGCCCATTAAAATTGCTACACAAAGAAAAAATGCAGATGATATACGGGAATTCATTGGACAAATATATTATACTAGAACTGACATGTGCTTTCATTTTCTCGCAATTTGGGTGCATAGATCCTGAGAAATCAGTACCCAGAACAACAACCAACGGCCTTGATACGCCTGGGCATTGATTCAAACAGAACTTGGATGGCGTGTACATGTACATATGCCCATGCAACTTCAACGCGATACCGCCGTTCATCAAAAGTAGTGACTGGCGTATTGTGACGAGTCAGTTGCTCGGCCACCATTGACCAGATGTTTTCAGTTGGTGAGAGATCTGGAGAATGAGTTGGCCAGGGCAGCAGTCAAACATTTTCCGTATCCAGAAAGGCCCGTAAATGCAGTCGTGCATTATCGTGCTGAAATGTAGGGTTTCGCAGGGATCTAATGAAGGGTATAGCCACGGGTCGTAACACATCTGAAATGCAACGGGCACAGTTCCAAGTGCCGTCGATGCGAACAAGAGGTGAACGAGAGGTGTAACCAGTGGCACCCCATACCATCACGCCGAATACACGATTCCAAAGTGCGTTCACCGCGATGTCGCCAAACACGGATGTGACCATCATAATGCTGTAAACAAAACCTGGATTCATCCGAAAAAATGACGTTGAGTCATTCGCGCAGTCAGGTTTGTCGTTACGTACACCATCGCAGGCGTTTCTGTCTGTGATGCAGCGTCAAGGGTAACCACAGCCATGGTCACCGAGCTAATAGTCCATGCTGCTGCAAACGTCGTCGAACTGTTCATGCAGGTGGTTGTTGTCTTGCAGACGTCTCCATCTGTTGATTCAGGGATCGATCCGTTACAGCCATGCGGATAAGATGCCTGTCATCTCGACTGCTAGTGATACGAGGCCGTTGGGATCCAGCACGGCGTTCCTTATTCCCCCCTGAACCAACCGAAAACATATTCTGCTTAGCAGTCATTTGATCGCGACCAACGCGAGCAGCAATGTCGTGATACGATAAACCGCAATCGCGATAGGAATCCGACCTTTATCAAAGTCTGAAACGTGGTGGTACGCATATCTCCTCCTTACACGAGTATCACAACATTGCACCAGGCAACGCCAGTCAACTGCTGTTTGCAGGTGTCGCCACCGGCGCCAACCTTGTGTGAATGCTCTGAAAAGCTAATCATTTGCATATCACAGCATCTTCTTCCTGTCGGTTAAATTTCGCGTCTGTAGCTCGTCATCTTCGTGGTGCAGCAATTTTAATGGCCAGGAGTGTATTTCTTGAAAAATATGCCTCCAATAATAGGTCGTGAAGTATGTGTCATAAAAGGGAGTATTTATAGAAATTCATCGTAACATGATGTATTAGGATCCGTAACTGCAATGTATTTGAAATATGTTTTATTTATTAAATTTTCCCATCTCGGATGCACGTTCAGTCGTCAGATTTTGTGAATAGTTTCGGGCAATAATAATTTCATTTTGAAACATCTGGCCTGTGCTTTAACCACCATACACTTATTATGCCATCACATACAAATATGCCAACCGACACCTTAAATTCAAAACCAAGACTAACTAAAGTGTTGCTGCGTGTGCACGAGTATGTGCTAAATGCAAACATACGCAGCCACACTTTTGTCATCTTTCGTTTTGAATTTAAAGGGTCGATTGGCATATTCGTATGCAACAGTGGGAGAAAGGAAGCAGAAGAAAAGTGAAGTATTTGCGATGTGTTGCTACAGGCGAATGTTAAAGATTAGGTGGACTAATTACGGATGAAGAAGGTCTCCGTACAATCTTCGAGGAAACAAACTGAAAACACTGAAAAAGGACAGTATGATAGAATATGAGTTAAGGCATCAAGGAATAATGTCCCTTGTACTAGAGGGAGCTGCACAGGGCAACAGCCGCGGCGGAGTGGCCGATCGCATTGAGGCGCTATGCTCCTATGCGCGAGGCCGTCTCCGTCCGGGGTTCGAATTCCCCCTACGACATGGATGTTCGTGTCGTATTTAGTATAAGCTAGTTTCTAAGTAGTTTGTAAGTTTAGGAACGGATGACCCCGCAGTTAAGTCCCATAAGCTTGGCAAACATTTGAACAGAGCAACAACTAAAGTATCCCTACTTTTGGATATCATGCTTCAATTTAGGGACCTGAAGATGGCATAGTGAAATGCCGAAACTGGTTGTAATAGAATAAATATTTCATTATACTTACGGCTGTTGGTACCTCAGTTCCTTCAGAAGAGAGGATTTAGTGATGGTCCGCACCAAATAATTCATTTTTTAAAATTTGATTGCTATAACAGTGCGGCTAGTGCCAATGTCAGTGTACGACAAATTCTCCTGCAGGAATGAAGGAAGTTCAAGGTTTAACGACCGCGTCGACAGCATGGTAGTTAGAGGCGGAGCACACACTTTGTCATGGATGGGGAAGGAATTCGCAATGCGCTTTCAAAGGAACTATCCCGGAAGTTGCCTGGAGTGATTTAGGGAAACCACCAGAAACCTAAATCAGTGTAGCCGAAGGCGGGTTCGAACCGCCGTCCTTACGAATGCGAGTACAGCGTGTTACTGCTGAAGGGTCAACTTATTAACGAAATGACCGACATTCAAGCACACGAGGTGTGCGTTTTGATCAACAAAGACATGCCTTAGGTGAATGTAAGCAGCCACCATATTTTAAAATTGTAACATGTACTAGGATGACCTTTATAGCTATTTCATGGACCTGACTATTAAACGATTTATGCGGAGTATATGCGTCATCATGAGTTGCATTCTGCTCTGATGATGTGCCTTCATGGAAACGATGTCGATATGTATTTTTTTTAATAAATACTTCATATCACCCACCAAGCTGGAAATTTCTTGATTCTATAACAATACTAGCTGCTAAAACGGCTATTTCCTTGGTATATGTGCATTTTTCCAGTCTTTAGCCGACTAGAATGCAGTAGTGTCTTAGCAGTAAATAAGAAATGTATTAAAACGCGGTGCATGATGTGCCATGTTATTGCCTATCGTAGTGTTAATTTAATATCTATTGACTTTTGTGCTGCACAGTGATATAAGTTTGCAGATATATTATTCATTGGTATAAATGTAGGCTCCTCTGTGAAATCTGTTGCCAATTCTGTTAGTGATATAGTAAAACCTGATGCGTGATGGGGCGGTTTTCCATGAACATTATTCTTTGACTTAATAGGAAACTGTGTCCAAAATGTATTTACAATGGAATTGGTAGTATATAAATGTACAAAATTACAAACGCATACGACATGGGGCGTATTTTCATATACTTAATTCCTTCTAACGTCATATCTCTTGAACTATGTGTATAATATGATGTAATTTCGAATGCATTTTCAGATCTGCATACTGTCTGGAAAGTATGTCACGAAAATAGTAGTAAACACCTAACAAATCGTGACCTTATGTGTGATGTGGTCGTTTTGCATGAACCTAATTGTTTGTGTCGTCATATCCCATGAAGTATATGTATTACTTCCTTTCTTATCTTAGTGAATCTCGTTCTTCCCTTTCTGTCCATCAGATTCTACCTTACTATCTGTCCATTTAAGTTTCGTTTCCATGCAGCTCAATACTCATGGCGACAAATGTCCTTTACTATGTATTCTACAATAATATAATTTCCCAGATTTGTAGAGAGTAATATTAGGAAACTGTATACAATGAATAAACAGTGGATGAATGAAGTCTCCTAAATCCCGCATCGCGTGATGGGAAAGATTTTGTGACATTGTTTACGGCGTCATATGTCCTGAACTATGTGTCATAGGTAGTTTTAACCCCATAGAGATTGATGTCTGATAGTAAGCAATATATGTACCAAGTTTTGTTGAAATCGGTCCATTACTTTAAGAGGAGATGTGGAAAAATAGCGCAGGATGTAGCAGTTACTCGGAAATTTTATTATTTATGACGTCATATCACCTTATGTATGTGTCTTCGGTGGTTCTTACTCCGACATCAATTGTTGCTTGACATTAAGGAACATACATATCAAGTTTGGTTGAAATTAGTCCATTAGGTTAGGGACAAATGCAGCATATTATCGCATGATGCGGCCGTTTTTCACGACTGTCATTATTTATCACATCATATCTCCTTACGTATGTCTTAGGTCAGAGGTGAGCAATGAGCGAGCCGCGCTCTCGGAGCCGCCTGCCTGAGCGGGAGCAGAGCTGCGAGCAGCTGGCGTCCATCACGTAGTTCCTGCTGAAAAGACTAGATGGCGTTATGTGCAGCCAACGCGCTAACGTAGCCTCAGAAATGCACCTGGCTAAGTGCGTTATAAAATAACTTATAATAGTGCAAACTCTTTAGTATCCAACTCGAATGAACAGATTCCACAGCTAGGGATAACTCCTGAAAGTGCTATTATGTTTATAAGTAACTTATAAACATAATACTGGAAACTCTTGTCTAAAACGTCCAGCGCGTGCAGTCGATCCGGCAAATATAAAGATAAGAGCGACTTTTTTTGTTTCAGAAGACACCGCTAACAGTGCCAGCTGTTAGTTCGAATTTTGTACTTCAGGGTTTTCGTTATAATCGACGATATTAAGTTATGGTACAGTACGCTGTGGAGTTGAAATGGCTAGTCAAATCGGCGCGGTAAAACGGCGTTCTATTTTCCAGTTCAACTCTAGTTGGGAGTGTGATTACTTGTTCACTGAAAGCGAAGGTGGAGCAAAATGTTTGGTATGTGGTAAAATACTAGGCATAAAAAATTACGATTTAGAACACCGCTATAGAACACATCACTTCAACCAGTATGGAAGTGTAGAAGGTGAAATGCGACTTAATCTTCTTAATAATCTACGCGAGGAAGGAAGTAGAGGCATGTATTATAGTGCTGTACCTACTTATGAGATAACTTAATCACGGTGTTTTAATACCGGACTCTCACGGAACTACGTGCGCCAGTAAGCATGCCGACTTCTAGAGGCAACTAGGATAACTACCAGCCGAGCGCGAACGCTGTTCTTTTTCCGGCCTCATTGAGCCGATTTGTGCCCACCTCTTTCTTAGGTGGTTTTTCCTCAATAGCGATTGTTGCCTGATAGTATGGAACATGTGTACCACCAAGTAAACAGATACAGCCTATTTTATAAGATGTATAGATTGAGGTGGGTAGGCACACTCTCCATTATGGGGTCAAATTACAAAAAAAAAAAAAAAAAAAAAAAAAAAAAAAAAAAAAAAAAAAAAAAAAGACACGCCTGGTAGTTTCGCGAAGTTATACGAACGTTCTTTATGTTGTGGTGAAGTAAGCGGAGACTTAGAGGAGCATCTAAGGCATTAAAACTGGCGTCTTCTGTTTTTGCTATCAATCGTCTGGAAACTTTTTCTAATGGCGGAGTAGACAGTGTGGCCTCTTTGCCGCCGCGCCTACAGCCCACATCCCTTATCGGGGTTGCGAGGTTCGTGCTTGTCTGCCAAGTTCACAGCCACAGGTCATAAATCAATCGCGACGCTATCGACATGTGACGTGGCGTGGCCCCCCGGACCTGAATAGAAGCCTCCTAGGCCGCCCACTCGCCTGCACTCCGCATCCTACACGCCACGACTAATCCGGATATTTCAGTGAAACTCAGTGTTTTGGAAACAGTAACAGCAAGAACAAGAAAAAAAACTGCGACCTGGTACGTTAGTTGTGCGTAAATCTCTACCTAAACGAAACAACAATATAAAATCCTTCAAAATGTTCTTTATGTCTGGGAAATAAAAATTCTAAACCATATTCAACTTCTATAACAAAGACACCGATCGTTTTGAAAAAGTGAAAGATAGGACATTGATCTGCTTTTCATATATACAGAGGGGTCCAAAAATGTATCTAATGTTTAAAGGTTCCATAACTTGCAAACTAATTGACGGAGTTGTCTCATCTTTGATAATGTAATAGTTCGTAGTTCCGGCAATCGCCGCACAAGTGTTGAATTGCGTTGTTTTGTTTTGTCAGATGACAGTCGCCAGATAGTCAGTGCTTTGTTCTGAGTTGCACGTAGTTTCTCGAGTAAACATGGCTGGCGGAAGGCTTACATTCGATGAAAGGAAGTCAGTTTTGAAGTGGTATTTTAAGTACGAAAACATTAATGGGGTTCAAAGGCAATGGTGAAATGAGTATCAAACACAGCAACCGACACGTTTAACGATTCGTTGCATTGGAGACATATTTGAAGCCGAAGGCTGTGTTAAAGATGTACGCAAATGCCGATCTGGGCGACCTGTACCAGTAACAAGTCCAGCCAACTCCCGTCGTGTTTTGCAACAATTCACGCGCTCACCACAGATGGCTGTGAAACATTGTGCCCGTAAAACTGGAGTGAGTTGCTTAAGTGTTCGGAGAATTTTGAAGACAGCAAAGTGGAAGTGCTACATCCCACGATTTCTACACTCAAGGAACGAGGACAACCCAGATCGTAGAATGGAGTACTGCGAGTGGTTTACTAACATGGTGCGCAACGGTGAAGAGTTTGCAAAGATGATAATGTAGTCTGATGAGGCACAGTTCAAACTCAGTGGAACAGTAAATCGCCACAATTGCATCTACTGGGCCGCCGAAAATCCGAACGTCTATGTAGACAAAACCTTGAATTTGCCAAGTGTAAATGTGTGGTGTGGGTTGTCTTACAGGGGCTTGATGGGCCATTGTTCTTTGACGGTGAGATGTACCTTCAGAAGCTTCAGACATCCATTTTACCTGCCGTCCGAGACTTGTATGGAGACGGAAGATTTTACTTTCAACAAGATGGTGCTCCAGCCCACTACCAAAATCGTGTTAGGGCTTATCTCGACGAAAACCTACCAGGAAGATGGACAGGCCGTAGAGATGATGTGCAGTATCCACCACACTAATGGACGTCGTTTATCGACAAAAGCTACGCACATTGGATGAACTTCGAGAATCCATCGTACTTTTATGTGCAGATATCCAACTGAACACGTTGCAGTCAGTAGTTGATGCTGCAGTTCGGCGGCATCGTTTGTGTGTGGATGTTAATGGTGACCATTTCGAATACCTAAAGTGATATCTTTTAGTTGGACTTTAAGCTACACTTACACCAAAAATGAGACAAATCCGTCAATTAGTTTGCAAGTTATGGACCTTTAAACAGAGGATACATTTTTAGAACCCTCTGTAGTTTCTTAAAATGTTTAAATGTTTGTTAAGCTTATGGGACTTAACTACGGGGTCATCAGTCCCTAAACTTACAAACTACTTATGAACTACTTACGAACTAGGACGGGACAAATATCCATGCCCCAGGGGGGATTCGAACCCCCGACCGTAGTGGCCGTGCTGACCGTGACTGGAGCGCCTCAGTCACCTCGGCCACCGCGGCCGGCTGTAGTTTCTTAGTCTTCAGGTTTAGTCAACAATCTTACGCTCATTCACGAAGCTGTAGTAAAGTGACAATTTTCCACATGTAAATCATTTAATCATTAGCAAAAATTTGAATCCACAGACTGACTTCTGATGTACTGAAATTTAACCTCATAGAATCAAGTGAGATGGCCAGAAACAATTTTCTCTTTCCTCTAGATTAGATTAAATGTACTTTTCGTTCCAATTCATCCATAGTGAGGATGCTTGGATGTAGAACATCTCCGAAAACAATAAAACACAAAATATACTTTATAAAATATGAATATACCGGGTGATCAAAAAGTCAGTACAAATTAGAAAAGCCGGACGCGGTGGACGAGGGGACTGAAGCGCTCCAGTCACGGTCTGCACGGCCACTACGGTCGAGGGTTCGAATCCCCCCTCGGGCATGGATATTTGTGCCGTCCTAGTTCCTAAGTAGTTCATAAGTAGTTTGTAAGTTTAGGGACTGATGACCCCGTAGTTAAGTCCCATAGACTATACAAACATTTGAAACATTCAACATTTGAAATTAGAAAACTTAATAAATAACGGAACAATGTAGACAGAGAGGTAAAAATTGACAGACATGCTTGGAATGACATGGGGTGTTATTAGAACGAAAAAAAGTATTGCTAGACGCGTGAAAGATCTCTTGCGCGCGTCGTTTGGTGATGATCGTGTGCTCAACCGCCACTTTTGTCATGCTTGGCCTCCCAGGTCCCCAGACCTCAGTCCAAGCGATTATTGGCAAGTATATCGTGATCGACCGACATCTCTAGGGATGCTGTAAGACAACATCAGACGCCAATGCCTCACCATAACTCCAGAAATGTTTTTCAGTGCTGTTCACAACATTATTCCTCGACTACAGCTATTGTTGAGGTATGATGGTGACATTGAGCATTACCTGTAAAGAACATCATCTTTGCTTTGTCTTAATTTGTTATGCTAACTATTCCTTTTCTGATAAGATGAAGCGCCATCTGTCTAGCATTTTTAATTATTATTATTTTTTAATTTTTTCTTTTTTTTTTTTTTTAATTTTCCTATCACCTTTGCGTGACAACATTCGCATGGCAAATAGAGATTTTTTAAGAGCTTTAGCAATTCTACGGTAAGCTCCTGGCAGTTAAATTTAATTATCAAGCTACAATTCCAAGAATTAAACACTGTCATCTTCTTCTATAGCCTCGTCACACATTTTAGGCATGTACTGGCAGGAAAACTTTAACAATTTATAAACTGAAAATTGTATGTTTTCTAAGTTGTAATGAAAGAGAATAGCCAAGGAATCATTTTTAATGTACTGCACATGAAAATGTACTTGGAATTCCCCAACACTGTTTTATTTAGAACGATCCAGCCTTAAAAATTATCGTGCATGCCAAACTTCCAGTACATCAATATCAGTTCTACAAACCTATACACATACAAATCGTGTTAGCAGACAAATATGATGAAAAAACTCGCTGAATACTAAATCAGCGTTGTCTGCACATGGACTGAGTGAGGTGGTGTAATGAAGAGCGAATGCGCTAGGTATACCTAGATTCTGTCTTCGCTTTAGTTTTTGTGGACATCAACATCATTCAGGGCTACTGACGGGATATTTCCTTGTTTTGTCTTGGTATTAAATGAGCTAATTCACGAGATTCCTATTGTAAGCAGTTGTTCAAATGTTTGTTAAGCTTATGGGACTTAACTGCGGCCGGCCGCGGTGGCCGAGGGAACTGAGGCGCTTCAGTCACGGTCTGCACGGCCACTACGGTCGGGGGTTCGAATCCCCCCTCGGGCATGGATATTTGTGCCGTCCTTAGTTGTAGGTAGTTCATAAGTAGTTTGTAAGTTTAGGGACTGATGACCCCGTAGTTAAGTCACTTAAGCTTAACAAACATTTGACGTTTTTCAACTTAACTGCGGGCTCATCTGTCCCTAAACTTACACTTATCAGCTAACACTAAAAACAGCACAAAATTCCATGGCCGAGAGGGGGGGATACGAACCCCCGACGGGAAACGGTATCGCGTATCGGAGTATAGCGTCTCAATGCGCTAGGTCACTCCGCTGCGGCTAAGCAGTTGTGTCCGGTAATCTACCAACTCGACAAATTACAATTACACTGTGGCATGTCATGAGCATCTGTCGCGCTGTGTATGTGGGTGTGCATTTCTAGCAACCTGGTCCCACTGATGCTAAGAATTTGAACTTCGTCTTAATACTTCCTTTTGGTGTATTACTTTTATAGAAACAAGTACAGTGTGTTCCCAAAAACAGTCCCTGATATGAATCCTCTGAAAAATGAAAACTATTTGCAGTATGTTTAAAGTAAAGTTTCATAATATTTAGTAGCTCGAATATTTTCCTTCCTTTCCCTATAAGGCTATAACATTTAACATTTTTCCGCTAGAGAACAGTAAATTCAAATGGCGTCCAAACAGCACCACAGCTGGTGTGTGTTAGAATTCCGCGCAACGAATAGTGTTGTATGTACTTGAAAATAACCTTAGCTGTCTTCACCACACCCCACATGTTATTAAAGCCTTACGCGTTTCGACATACGTCGTTATCAAAGACTATTGTATTAATATTCCAGCCAAACCTTTGATAACATAACGATAAAGTAACAGTAACTTTGCACTCACCAAAACTATTAAAAATATTAGTGTTATTGTTATTGTTTAGAGGGGACTAGAGTGCACGGTCATCAGTCAACTATTAGTGTCATAGACATATGTCATACATAAAAGATGTTTACAATTCACCCCAGAACATCTCTGTAGGATGGTCAAGTGCATACTGAAGTCTGCTTAACAGTCAGTGATTATGTGGAAAATCCGCCAGGGAGCGATATTGTCTTTCTGCTTTTCTCTCTCTCTCTCTCTCTCTCTCTCTCTCTCTCTCTCTCTCTCTCTCTTTCTCTCTCTCTCTCCACAAACACCTACACTCTATCAGTCCCTCCAACTTCTTTCTTTTCTTTTTTTTAAAATAGCTTATTGCTGTACAAAAATTGTATTCTGTTAAATAAGTGCTGTATAAAAACTTTTAAAATTATTCAGTACTGTACAAAAATGTTTGATTTTAGACTATACAATTTTATAAGTGTGCTATACAAAACATTTTCTGTTACATTATCTGCAGGACAGATAATATTAAGTGAAACATTGTTGATAAACAGCACAATCATAGTCTCTTCACAGAATCCACATAAGGGAAAAGGGAGCGGGTAGAGGGAAGGCAGGTGAAGGGAAGCATGCATAAAAGAGCAACCACCAAGAAGCACCAACAGCCTACGAAAAATCACTGGATGGTTTCTAACATACAAAATTGCACTGTGCTTCTTATCACACATAACTATCACACAAATAAGAATCCTCACTTTAATGGCATTACATAATTACAAAAGTAATAAGAGATAGTGGGTTGGTGATGGGGAGGAGATATAAGGTTATTTCTGGGTGCAGAGGGCAGAGTGGTTAAGAGAGCAGTTTACAGAGGATAAAATAGAATCATTAACTTGCAATGGAGGCTTGGTTCCTATAGTACAGTGTATCAAAGTAGTGTCAAATTTATATAAAATTGAAACTTTCTGGCACATTAAAATTGTGTGCCTGAACGGTGACTCGAACCTGGGCCCTCTGCCTTTCGCGGGCAAGCACACTACCGACTGTGTTATCTCGACACGACTCACGATGTTGCCTCACAACTTTATTTCCGCCAGTACCTCGCCTCCTACTTTCCAAACTTCACAGCTCTCCTGCGAACCATGCAAGACTAGCACTCCTGGAAGAAAGTATATGGTGGAGACATGGCTTAGCTACAGCCTGAGGGATGTTTCCAGAATGAAGCTTTCACTCTGCAGCGGAGTGTGCGCTGATATGAAACTTCCTGGCAGATTAAAATTGTGTGCCGGAACCGGGATTCAAACCTGGGACCTTTTCCTTTCACGGGCATCCATCGCGCCATAGTCTTCGCGCACTGTAAACAGCGGTATGCGAAATATACGTTTGAATAAGCGCAGCTTGACTATCTAAAGTTTACAAACACTACTTGCAGGCACTGCCTTAGATATTTGATGTACACGTGTCTTAAAAGTGTTGTACGTCTCATACGATAGTGCGCCTTATATTCCGGCAAATACGGTAACTATGGTTGTGAGGTCACCTCATTCATCCCATATCAATGAATTCTCACCGTTAACCCTACCAAATCCTAAGGTATCATCATAGGTCAAATCAAATGTTCAAATGTTTGTTAAGCTTATGGGACTTAACTACGGGGTCATCAGTCCCTAAACTTACAAACCACTTATGAACTACTTACAAACTAGGACGGCACAAATATCCATGCCCGAGGGGGGATTCGAACCCCCGACCGCAGTGGCCGTGCTGACCGTGACTGGAGCGCCTCAGTCACCTCGGCCACCGCGGCCGGCTCATCATAGGTCACACCACCCCGTCCTTCAGTCTCAGTGACCTCTATCTTATGCTCCATAACCGCCCCATCCCGAAAACAAAAACTCTCCTGGATATCCCACCTTCAAACAGTCCCAGTCCGTGATAAAGCCCTCGTCCGCCTCAACCTCCTTTCCGGCTGGACGTGGGGCCACAACCCTGCTTCCCCCTGCCCTCTACCAAGCCTTCGTGAACGGCACGCCCTCCACCTCGCATCCCACGTGGATCCTTTCCCAAACCTCAAGTTCCTCGAAAACCTCCGCTTTCCATATGTAACCCGAGTGTATCCAACTCTTGCTGCATCCTGGGTTTCTGCCACGCCGATACATTGTTGTGCCTCCCTCCCTTCACCTCCACACTCTCCGCATCCTCTCCAGGGGTAACTTCTATCACCTCCCCCCTCCCGAATGATGCCCTGTCCCGAAGTTTACCTATCCTACCACCCTTAATAATTCCCCGTATTTGCATGCCCCCTCTCCCGCCCCATCTCGACCTCTTCCCCCTCACAATTGGCTTACGCTTCCTCCACTTTCCCGGGTGTCCTTGCGCCATCCCCACCCCCCCCCCCTCACCAACCGTCCCTCTCACACCGCGCAACCCCTCCCATCCCTATCCTCTGCGGGGAACCTGTGCCATCAGATTTTAATCCGTGATTCATCAATGTTCAAGTGTCTGTGCCATTGTTTCTGTTCAATGTTCCAGTTTTAAGACTTCAGCTAAGGCCGACAGGCTGAATATTCGAGTTGCCAGTGATTTTAAGCGTGTGTTCTCTTTTTCGGCGTGTGTCCTCCCAGGAGTGTGTTTTTAATTTCCATGAGTTTTTAACGCCGTACATACATATATCTTTTAACCACCGGGACCGTTTTAATTTCCAACTGTTTTACTGCTCTATATGTTATTTCTCCAGTTTGAAATACTTGAAATATTTTAATAACTGCGTTATTTTCTTCTTCTGTAATGTCTTTTAATCCGTCATGCCCAATTTCTTTCGTACTATTGGCTGAAGAGCGGCACTGAAGCTGTTGCCAGCCTACCATTCGGTGGCTTTAAAATACAATAAAGAAAAAAAAAGCTATGATGATAACTGTTGTCTCGGAAACCCATTTTGTACTTAGCATTCAGTTAACCCGCAGATAACCGAGGGGACTAAGGCGCTCCAGTCACGGTCTACACGGCCACTACGGTGGGGGTTCGAATCCCCCCTCGGGCATGGATATTTGTGCCGTCCTAGTTTGTAAGTAGTTCATAAGTAGTTTGTAAGTTTAGGGACTGATGACCACCTAGTTAAGTCCCATAGACTATACAAACATTTGAACATTTTGAACACGATACCACAGTGCATCAAGAGTAGTGACTGGCGTATTTTGGCGAGCCAGGTGCTCGGCCACCATTGACCAGACGTTTTCAATTGGTGAGAGATCTGGAGAATGTGCAGGCCAGTGCAGCAGTCGAACATTTTCCGTATACAGAAAGGCCCGTACAGGACCAGCAACATGCGGTCGTGCATTATCCTGATGAAATGTAGGGTTTCGCAGGGATCGAATGAAGGGTAGAGCCACGGGTCGTAACATATTTGAAATGTAACGACCACTGTTCAAAGTGCCGTCGATGCGGACAAGAGGTGACCGAGACGTGTAACCAATGGCACTCCATACCATCATGCTGGGTGATACTTTTATCAAAGTCGGAAACGTGATGGTACGCATTTCTCCTTACATGAGGCATCGTAACAACGTTTCACCAGGCAACGCCGGTCAGCTGCTGTTTGTGTAAGAGAAATCGCTTGGTAACTTTTCTCACGTCAGCACGTTGTAGGTGTCGCCATCGGCGTCAAACTTGTGTGAATGCTCTGAAAAGCTAATCATTTGCATGTCATAGCATCTTCTTCCTGTCGGTTAAATATGGCGTCTGTAGCACGTCATCTTCGTGGTATAGCAATTTTAATGGCCAGGAGTGTATTTTCATTTTTGAACTGTCTGATCGCGCTTCCTGAGCACTCTCTCTCGTAACTTCCATGCTCTTCCGTAGTCCCAAATTAAAAGCTTTTCTACACCGAGCACTGTGCTGCACGATCGGCCTCCGCTGTCTCTGCTACTGATGCATGACTAGCAAACTATCCCTCGCAGCGCGCTGAACTCGCGCGGAGTCAACGAGTGTCACTATAAACACCTTCCAACGAACTGCAAAAATAAATTGAAACGTTTCCGAAACTTTTTCTCGCTTACGCGAGGGAAGGAAAATAGTTTATCGCTTACTACATTTAGCACGTTCGTTTTTTAAAGAATGTGAGGAGACAGCATTAACTTATAGTACTGAGGACAAACATAAAAACATTTTGGTATGCGCCACATAGTTTAGAAGATATGGCGTAATAAATATAGAATAACGCGATTTTTTTTTTTTTTTTTAGATTCTTAAATATTTCTCTTTTTCAGTGTCAAAATTTTTATATCAATTAAAAAAAAGGTGTCGGAAAGAATAATGATATTGTCACTCTGCAGCGGTCTGTAAGTTGATGTGAAACTTCCTGGCAGAACAGAGCTTTGTGCCAGAGCTCGGATTCGAACTTTGGACCTTTGCCTTTGCGGTCAAATACACTGTAGCCCATTATAAGGTATTCTCCTTCACGCACTGTGCGAAAGGTTTCAGGGTGTAGACTATCTCCATTCCAATTTTCATTCAAATTTTGGAAACATTTCATTTTGGAAACAGACCATAAGAGGGAGTACTAATTTTTATTTCCGGCGGTGTGTGTTAGTTGGGGAATGTGGTGTGGACGTCGGTGTGGTGGGTACGTTGGGCAGGCAGTGATCTGATGGGCCAGGCCGGCCGCCGCGGGTGGTATAGGACGGAGCCGTGCCCAGGATGAGGAGCGTCCGTGCGCCGCATGCCTGCCTCAGGCAGCGACGCGACATCACGCGCAGGCGGCCGCGTCGATAGCCCGCAGCCCGCCACCGCCGCTACCTAATGACATCGCCGTGCAAATTCCACGCCCCACCAGGGGATCTGAGGGACGGCCAACACCGGCTGCGAGGCTGCCCTTCTGCCGGTCAGCACTGCACCTACACTACACCTACACTGGTCAAAACATTTAGGAGATCTACATCTACATAAATACGCTGCAAGTCACATTCAATTGCATGGCAGAGGGTTCATCAGACCGCTTTCATGACGTTTCTCTACTGTTCCATTCTCTAATAGTTCGAGGGAGAAAAGGAACACCTAAATCTATCCTTTTTAGGTCTGATTTCTCTTATTTTATTTTGATGATCGTGTCTTCCTATGCAGGTGGGTGCTGACAAAATCTGAAGAGAAAGTTTATGAAAGAAATTTCGCAAATAGATCTCGTCGCAACGAGTAACACCTTTCTTTTTTTAATGATTTCCACCCCAACTCGTGCATCACTTTCGTGACACTCTCTCCCCTATACTCCCCCTTCTCTGTACTTTCTCTAAATTGTCTGTCAGTCCCACTTGATGCGGATCCCACAATGCGCAACAACGAAACAGAACGCACAAGTGTAATGTAGCGCAGTTTCTGTAGTATGTTGTAAGTTTCTACCAACGAAAAGTAGTAATCGGTTTGCTTGCCCTACAATATATTCTGTGTGTTCTTTCAAAATTAAGTTGTTTGTAATTGTTAGGCCTAGGTATTTAATTGAATTTACGGCCTATAGTTTTGACTGGTTTATCGTGTAAATGAAGTTTAACGGGCTTCTTTTAGAGGTCATAAGGGTGACTTCACACTTTTCATATTAAGGGTCAATTGCCATTTTTTCTCACCATGCTGACATCTTATCTAAATCACTTTGCAGTTGCTTTTTATCGTCTAGTAATTTTACTAAGCTGCGTTGGAGTATGCGAGCGGTCTAAGGCGCCTCGCTGCGGAGGCATCATCCGCGAATAATCTAACGGAGCAACTCAGATTGTCTTCTAAATTTTTTATAACAAGAAGGAAAATTAGGAGACCTATAACATTTCCCTGGGGAATGACAGATATCACTGCAGTTTGAAACATTTCTCCGAAGTGGTTAAAATTTTTGGAGATGACTTTTATTTCAGTGATATCTGTATGCAAATATCCTTGAAACGGAATAGCTCCTGAAAATGCAACTCTACCGCGATTTTAATAATAAAAATGAAAGAAATATTAACTTGAATGAAAGCAGTGTAAAAGCTAGATTATACTTTTTAAAAGCTATCACTGACGGCGCTATGAAGATTGAACGGGAGAAATATTTCAAACTGGTGTCGTAACATTTACGTGAGTCATGAAAGGTGCCTCTGTTTTTAAAAGAATGGAAAAATGCAGCACTGTAAAAGAATAGACAAGCTATGCACTAAGAAATTAATTAAAAATCTACTGTTGATGGTAAGAAAAACGCCGTGAACCTAACTGTTGGAGACATTTACTATCACTAACATTTACTATCAATTACTAACAAAGTCCATAGCTAGCTCAAATTTTTAAAACAGAAATTTAATGAGTCGTCACGAAATCTCAGGATCGTATTCAGACCAATAATTTAGTAAAAGAATGGAATGAAAATGAATACTATTTCCATCACACCTCCAACAGTAAATTTCGTAATTAGATGTAATGGCGGAATCCGTTGACCTGAAAAATAATTTGCATCACAGTTACCAAAATGAGAGAAGGAAAAAAAATAAAGGAATCAGTTTTCTACTAAATGAAAACACATTTGAAGTTCGGGTAAACTGAATGAAAAAGCAGCATATCTACATAAAACTTAAATCACTTACATAGTTCATACATATCCTGAAAAATTCGTAATTATTACAGAGCTCAAATCATTTATGACTTTACTGTCTCAATGTTCGAACAAGAAGAAGGAAATGGAGATGCATCTTCTGACTTTATAGTTTATAAAAAGTTGAACGTGAAAATTGTCTTTGTATTCTTTGCACAGAGGTTTACATACATTACTCAAACTTCAAAAAATATTAAGTCCATATGACTGTGAGTAATATATTAATATTTACCAAAACTTTCAACAAAATTTTCAAATATCAACTAAATTAATTTTAAAATATCGGAAACACTAACCTTGTGGTACGTGGGACGTTACAAGTTCTAATCGATGACTTTCCTTCAATTACAACGTACTGTGCCCTTTCTGACAGGAAATCTCCAATCCAACCGCACAGTTGTGGCGACGTTCAATAAGCACACAGTTTGATTAGAAGATCACTTGAGACAACCAGGTTCTGAAGTATTGTCGTCGGCATTATGAACTAATCTAGTTCGACGTTTTTCTGTCGATTCTATGGTGTGAAGACAACATTATGGCAACCAACATAATGGTAATAACAAAAATTTATTGCAGAAGAGGTTGGTATCGATTTGAGTTTACCAAACGAATTACACGTGCAGTTTGGTTCAGATAGTGTAGGCAGCAGGTAGTGCAAAGCAATGCAACGACTTACTCGCAGGTACGGCATGGAGAACCATAGCATGGTTGGACGCGGTACAGACACACAGGGCAGTGGATGCAGTTATTGGAGTGTCCAAAAGTGTATTTTCTCGGACCCGGACGCGATTTCAGACAACAGTAACCGTTAAAAGTAGGCAAGGGTAGGTCGTCACGGGTAACATCAGCAAGAGATGACCGTTATCTCCGGTTCCACAGCCTTTAGAGACTGGAAGCTGAAAGTAACTCACCTGCAATTCACACTCCAGGCAGAAACAGCAACGCAAACAATCAGAAATCGGCTTAGGAATGTGGCCTCCTCCGTTTAGCCCGCAGAAACTGGACGTAGGAACATCAGGATTCAAGTCGTAACGAATGGCGCCGCATTCGCTTCATATGAGTTAAGATTTTGTGTTCAGCCGGACAGTCGTTGTTACCTCATCCGCAGAGTACGTGGAACTCGGACCAATCTTGCATATGTGCAGGAAACGTCACCATATCATGGTGGTGGACGAATGTTATGGACAGGCGTCAGCATTGGCGGACGTACCAACCTCTATGTCTTTCAGAATGGCGCTTTGTCTGTTCAAAGGTATAGAGACGAGAACCTTCGAAGTTTTGTTGTGCCCTATGCTGGTGCCACGGGAGATGGGTTCCTTCTGATGGACAACAACACTCGTTCCCACAGAGCTGCACTGGTGGATAGCTGAGGAAATTGAATAATTTGAGTGGCCAGTTTGTTCCCTGGACTAAAACGCGAATGAGCATGTCTGGAATGTACTTGCTGGACGCATTGTGGGCAGACCACCATCTCCCACAACGGTTACAAATGTTCAAATGTTTGTAAATCTATCGGACCAAACTGCGTGGTCATCAGTTCGTAGCTTACAAACTACTTAAACATAGGTAAACTAACCTAAGGACAACACACACACCCATGCCCCATGGAGGACTCGAACCTCCACGGCGAGCAACAGCGCGCTCCGCAGCGGCTACAAAACTGGGTATTGCACACATGGAAGAATGGCCAACTATCCCTCACGAGCTGATTGATAACCTCAAACTATTCATGCCACGCAGGTGTGAAACTGTCCCAGGTGATCACATATCATATTAGAGGGCAACAAGAACGATTTTCATTATTATGGTAATCCCTTGGTGCCTTACTGCAAGTAAACGACATGTGAACCTCAAGAAAAGAGTTGAGATGGCAAAATATCGTACTGTATAACACACAAATTACAATTGTAACCAATACTGAATAAAATATGTTACCATATGTATATTTTGTATGACACCTCACCTGTGTGGACTCATTCTGATGCCGGACGGTACGCGGCCGAAATATCAGTGGAAGAAGTGGATTTTGTGCGGCTGCATTCCCGAAATTTAATGGACTATACATTACGCCGTGAAAAGTTGAAAATGATCACATAATTGTTTTGATCAGTGTGCATTGCAAATCACAAAGAGGTACGTAGCAGAGGGTTAATCGGACCACTTCCATACTTTTATAATTAGACTAGTTTAACGTATAATATATTTCATTTGAGTTTATTATATATTTGACTTCAATGCAGAATTCAGGTCGTAGTCAACGCTCATTACAAAAAGTTTCGATTAAGCTAAGTTACCATTATGAAATGTAATAACTATGAAGTACGTTAACATCGAAAAAACGATAGCTTAATATAAGACTTGGACCCATTTCCTTAATGGAAGATATACTGCAAACATATGTTTACTAGAAAATGATTATACAGTGACAGCAAAGAATCAACATCATCATGTATACTACCATCTCTCCGTTAAACTGGGTAACCTCGTGTCATATATTTGAAACATGAGTGTCTGCCTTTATGAATATTGTGAAGAATACATAAAGCAAGTATGAGGTGAACTTGTATGACGTTTGAATGTCTTTTAGCGAAATAATTACATAACTACAACCTCGTGCTTTCCGAGATGTAGTTCTCAGATCAAAAGTAGAATCATAGAGGCAAATAGTAGGAAGTTCTTTCACGTGCGTGTTCATATAGAAGACGTGGGTAACCAGTAGAGCTGGTAGCAATCAATTTTGATGATGTTTTGAACAATGTTGTTAGCAAAATAGATTCAATCCTAATATATCAATTCGACCAAGAACGCAGTGTAAGGATTTCACAATTGGATTTTCCTTTCCCACATGTTGTGTCGCGCCTGAACGTAGTGATGGAAGGGCTTCATGTGACATCGCTTCACTTCCAAGAACTCTGAAGTGTAGGACAATTCTGCTTCCTCCTCTATGCTTCTCGGGCAAAAACTCGACCGTACTTCCACTCTGGCGAGGTTGCCACTTGGCTTTGCCGAGTAATAACTTCAGCAAATATGTCACAGCACTCTCGATCAGCCGTACGCTATTGGAGTCCGTCAACAGCTCTCCTATCGAGATGGCTTCCTATTCGATTCCATACCCAATATCGATGTTTCATTTCTGATTTATCCTCTCAATTCGATTTTCGCAATACGTTCCGAAAAGGCGTTAGCTTATCCTAGTAACGCGTCTGTTTATCGAAATATTCGCTCGCTATGACGCAATGCCAATCGAGCGACCTATTCAAACATCACGTAAGTCTGTGAATAGCACTTGATACCTTACCCACATACGGAACGTTTCACCTACTACAGAAAATGACACAGCCGAAGCTATTTTATTTAAAAGTGATAGGTGTAAATGACATTACTCACATCATTCGGAGGCACCGATGTTATGACAACAGGGCGATGCGAAAGTTCCTTCGGCATTAATAGTTACTCGTATACATAACAGAGAGATTTACACCCCCTAATTCTGAGCTCATATTAAAATCCCTCCTCCCTCAGGTCACTGACTATAGGCACCTCTGTGACACCAGCTCTGGAATAAATCTCCAGTCGTAAATTATTATCGGGGTAAAGTGCTCGACTGGAAACCGAAGGGTCTCGGGTTCGAAACCTGGTCGGACCTTGGATTTTATTCAGCCAGCATTGTAACCCATTGTTAACTAATCTCTCAACGATGTGAGGAGCCGCCAGAAATGACACGTGGTTCGGATTCCACGTTAGGCTGCAGGTCCCCTTTCCCCAGTTAGATAACTGGGGTAGGCTAGGGATACGCAAGTCGCCGAAGTGACGTCCAGTTGAAAGACTTGCAACAGGCCAAAGAACCGCACTGAATTATTATTATTATCATTATTATTATTCGACATTACTTAATAAAAAGAAATCCACGTATTAACAAGTAATAAAAAGCCAACAAGAAGTGAAAGAGCCGCATGAATATGTGGTAGCAGTCTTAACAATTTTTGCAAAAACAAAAATCAACTATCAGGCGTAGTGCCTTAAGCTAAAAAATACTATACTGTTACATAATGAAAATGAGAATAATATATATATTATTATGCGTGTTAATAATATTTGGATTGAAAATGTTTTTGAAAGTGTTCAGCAATTAAGTTCAAAGTACGTTTATCACCGAGGGAGCGGACTACCACGCAGAGAGCCTGGGTTCAATTTCCGACAGGGGACTGAAAAAAGCCCGATTCAGTCGGTGAGCATGAGACTATTCATCTCAGGGTGTGGGTTCGAGCCCTACGTTGGGCGCCATTTTATACTATTACATAACGAAATTAAAGGAATATGTATATTATTATAATTACATGTGTTAATAATACTTGGATTGAAAATTTTTTTGAAAGTATTTTCTAATTAAGTTCAAAGTGCGTGTAGGTTCTGTTTTGTGCATTCCAGAATCCATTAAAAAAACACGGACACAAGTTGGACTTGTGTAAATTTCTTTACTTAAAGTGCATATATATTTTGTCTTGCTCACACCTTTTCAGATAACTAAAGAAGACTAATTCTACTCTTATGTTTTAAAACATAATAAATAAGCACTCTTTTTTTGTTTTCTAAGTTAATAATTTAGTTTATGAATTATCTAAGCCTTTTTAATTGACAATAAATATATCGTAAATTAATTTGTCAATTAATTAATTATGATTTTCTTTCATAATTTTCCAAATGTTTCCTACTCCATGTATTGTCACAATGCGTAAGTAATCTGGTGCAACGGCCGCTTATAAAAATAGTAACACGTTCAGGAGTTGCCTCCTTTTTACTAAGGAACAAACACAAAATTTAACTGGTCAGATACGGCATTCAGCACAATATCTATACAAATTTTACTACATTTTCATTTAAACGTCTATGTCTCTAAATTGGTACAATGTCAGCTTTAATTAGGCGTAATACCCATTTCTTAAGCCACAACAGATTCACAAGCAAGAAACAAAATTTATAAATGAATAAACTTTAAGGAAAGACGGATCATATCAAGCCTATTCAAGATTTAGACTAAACACCACGAACTAAGTTCTCGAAAAAAACAAGGGCGTAAGAGAGGGATTCAGTCATTTGCCCTTACTGTTCTATATACACGGTTGTAACACGTATAAGTGCAAATATTTTACATACAGCACTTTTATATGTACAAATAGTGAGTTGCCTCTCTGCAAACGTTTCCTGATTTGCCTGACCCGGGCCGCAAATGAACATTTTTCAGAGGTACTGCCATTACAGTGACTTCCAATCTCACTATCATGAGGGGTACTACACCTCTTTCCTCTGATCTCGGAAAATATTGGTGCATACGTGAAGGTACTACCTATCCTGAAAATACACCATTTTTAATAGCTATATTTAAAAGTCTCCAAATAACTAAACACCCTTAGATAATATTGTCCGGCACATTTACCTGAGTCACCACTAGAAATATTTATACTTACACATTCTGCACTGCCACGGTGGAGTGGCCGAGCGGTCTAAAGCGTCTCGCTGCGGAGCACGCGGTTGCTCGCCGTGGAGGTTCGGATCCTCTCTGGGGCATGGGTGTGTGTGTTGTCCTGAGGTTAGTTTACCTAGGTTTAAGTAGTTTGTGAGCTACAGACTGATGACCACACAGTTTGGTCCGATAAATTTACAAACATTTGAACATTTTTGAACATTCTGCACTCCTTATGCAACGAAGAAGCAATGACGGTAATAAAATAAAGGCCCTGGTGATACTGTAATCCTCAATGAAAGTTATGAAGCATTACAGGATCTGCTGAATCGAATGTATTGTCTAATGAGTACAGAATACATGAACCCGAAACAAAGTGAAGTAGCAGAAATGAAAACAGCGATAAACTGAACATCAAAATTACTGTGGAAGACATAGACGAAGGTATTGCTCAACTTTGGAATCAAATAATCTAATGCGGTTGAAGCGAAGAGGACATAAATAACTACAGGCGAAGGTGGCATTCATGGCTAAGGGCAGTCTAATTATATCAAAGAAAACACTTCATCTGAAGAAGAAATCTCTGAAAATATATGTCTGGAGCACAGCATTGTATTGTAGTGATTCGTGCACAATGGGAAAGCCAGAATAGAAAATAGAAAAATTTACAGGTATTGCCACAGAAGAATGTTGAAAATTAAAGAACTGATACGACAACAAATGAGAAGGTTTTCCGCAGACTTACTGAGGAAGTTACAAGTACAAAACTGACAAGGAAAATGGATAGAATGATAGGGAAAGTTTTAAGACGTCAGGTAACACGATCCATTTTTTAATTGTTGGATCATAGCAAACCTGTTGATTTCATTAAAACGTAATTATTTACCTGGTTTTGACACCAGATAAAAGTGTCTTCATCAGAATTTTAAAAACTACGTCACAATTCTGCTGAAGACATCATTAGCTGGTTGTATAACCTATTAATTATTAGCGTTTTAATCATAGTGGGATGAGGTTCAAAATTTTAAAATTTCTGTACTGTCAGTACATCCAAGTTTATACGCGTGAAACTCCACTGTGCTGGAGACAGCTGTACAGGGTAAAATTTGAATAGGAGAAAAAAGGTTGGAATTCACGTAATACAGCAAATAACGCGGAGTGGAAGTGCTACTCAGAAATGAAGAGGTTAGCGCAGGAGAGGAATTTGTGGGGCACGGAATAAAAACGTCATGACATTGATGAGTAAAAAATGTGATATTTCATCGGTGTCAGCTAACAGAAGTGTAAGAGACAGAATGTGTAGAGAGAGACCAAAACACGGGTATACGACGACAGTACGAGTAACTGAAATTGCATAAGCATAAAGCTAATATCGCTTTTTTAATTATTGATAACTGGGCGATTGTGAAACATATTTCCACCCCCTTAGAAGTTGAGTTTGCAAAAACACCAAAACATATATTTATATATTTCCAACTGAGTAGTGAAAAGCAACTGTTCAACTGTTTGTAAGGCTTATGGGACTTAACTACGGGGTCATCAGTCCCTAAACTTACAAACTACTTATGAACTACTTACGAACTATGACGGCACAAATATCCATGCCCGAGGGGGAATTCGAACCCCCGACCGTAGTGGCCTAGTGAAAAGCCATATTTAATAGACGCAACTTTAAAATGCTTTAGAATTTCTTCATTATTTATTTTCAGAAAAAACTTTCACCCATTATTTCACCCCTTACAGGTTGTATTTCCAAAGTGTTTGAAATACGTATATTTTAACGTATGATTAAAATAACCATACACAAATTTTCTTAGTTCTAGATGCAAATTCCATTAATAGCATTACTTTTCCCCCAATATAAATGAAGATTAATAAATATAACCGACTGACATATACTTTTCTTGTACGTCAACTAACAGAAATGTTTCGGCCTTCCGATATGACGTAATTCGCGCAATTCGGCTGATTCAGCAACAGAACCTGAGTGAACTAACTGAACTATTTCGGTCTTTCGATACGTTCCAGTTCACGCAGTTAACCTAGGACTTCTGAAATACATATTTTAGGTCCTGGGGGTGGGGTGTACTCAGTATCGAGAAAAGGGATATTTGAGTATGCGCCTTCTAATTTCCAATAGATGGGTAAAGCAAGGAGTAAAAGAACTATACTTCACCAAAGTGAACTAAAATGAACTATAGCTCATTTCACGGAATAGTTTAATTTAACTAGTTCGTTCACGAAGTACACATCCCTAATGAACAGAGGGAGGTGGCGGAGAAGGACCGACAAAACATTTGAATAAATATATACCATTGTGTGTGTGTTTTGATTGCGTGTGGTTCTGCTTTTGCAGTTGTCCGATTTTGTTATTTAGCTTTGTTACTGTCATTCCAAACCCATTGTTTTGGCAAACTTCATTATTCTGCCAAGTTCCTTGGTTTACAAACATTTGTTCTTATGTTTCCTTTGTTGAGTTTTATTTTATTGACTTTATGAAGCATGTTTTTAAAAATTTCGAATGTTTGTAAAGCTAACGGACTACGCTGCTGATGTCATCGCTCACTACACTTACAAACTAGTTAACCATTTTCTGCCAAAGCTACCAAATATTCGAGCACATATTTTAATAGTTGGTTATTTTACTACGAAAGTAAATAAGAGCACATTAGTGTATTCACACCTTTTTTATTTCCTTACTGGAGGCGAAAAATATAAAACAAGAAAATAAAAAAAAATGGCTTTCAGTTGGGAGACATTATGAAATGCTTATCTCTATTATCATATACCAGCTGGGATATTATCACATACTAGCTGGGATACACCAGCAACAGATAGCGAAATTTTTATATCGAAATGCCAGGGGGGAAAAGTAAATTGTAGCTGTCCCTGAACCGTATTCATAGTTCGTAATTCGTAAACACAAGAAAAGAAAACTACAACCATTTATTATTGACACCTAGCAACAAAGACAACTACAAAAAAAAATAACATGTACAAAATGGCTTTGATACACTGTCGCCGGCCGCGGTGGCCGAGGGGACTGAGGCGCTCCAGTCACGGTCTGCACGACCATTACGGTCGGGGGTTCGAATCCCCCCTCGGGCATGGATATTTGTGACGTCCTTAGGATAAGCTAGTTGATAGGTAGTTTGTACGTTTAGGGACTGATGACCCCGTAGTTAAGTCCCATAAGCTATACAAACATTTGAACATTTGATACACTGTCAGTACTAAAAACTTCCAGGCATAGTTTTGAACGCTATATAAATAGAAAGAGGTCTGACCCTTGAATAATATCAGTTTCCATGAGCTAAAACTATAGAAAACGAAATTACCAACTTGAAAACACACAGCAGCGTCTTTTTGTGACGGGAAACTAGCCTTCCGAAATCATACACACAGACATTAGAAAGTCTCCTGCTCTTTTAACAATCGCGGCCAACGAGTGTTTCGTATGATATATCAGAGGGACATAGACGTCCAGTGAGGAACACAAGCCGGACATCATTTTGCAAAAAAAAAAAAAAAAAAAAAAAAAAAAAAAAAAGTTCAAATGTTTGTAAATCTATCAGTCCGTAGCTTACAAACTACTTAAACCTAGGTAAACCAACCTAAGGACAAACACACACACCCATGCCCCAGGGAGGACTCGAACCTACACGGCGAGCAATCGCGCACTCCGCAGCGAGACGCTTTAGACCGCTCGGCTACTCCACTTTGCACTTTGTTTTATGACGCTGGAAACGGGCCGAGACTTTTAAGTCCCGTCAGTCAGGAAATGGTACTAACAACACACACATGCTAGACGGAGGACTCGAACCTCCAACGGGGAGAGGCCGGGCACTTCGTGGCTAGGCGCCTTAGACCGCACGGCCATTTCCACGCGTCCAATGCATGTCTGGGTTGAGTGGAAGTAGCAATTGTCGGAATGCGGCCTGTTTCTGTGAGAACATCCGTGTGTAGTAAAAAGCCTTGTGCAGTCATTATCTGACACTTCTATAGTACGGGTAATGAATTGGAACTCTTCCTCGTGAACCAGGCACACATTCTAGTCTTATTTCCGGTCCAGTGGCTAATCCACTCTCTCTTCTCCTTCTCGTAAGCGACTGGCGAGGGGGCGCGTTCAGCTGCCTCATTCGGTTTCATAACCAGCAGTAACTAAATTCCATTAGCAGCGGACGCGTTTGCCGAGCTATCGAAGCCTCCGCGTCGCTCTAGGAGCAAAGCAGCCCAGGATGGCAAACAAATTCCCTCCCCCCTCCCCCCTTTACTCTCTCTTGGCGATATTGAGGCGACGACGGCGAACAGCGAAATTGGTTCCCGCGGAAGCCGCTTCGGGCGGCATTCAGCGGCGGAATATCTCAGTTAAATATCTTTGCCGCCTTCCGCGTCGGGCTTAAATTCCAGCCAGAGCTGCCCCCAGACACAGTTTAATTACTGCGAGTCCCGCGCATGCGCCTGAGCTGGGCCCACTCACTCGATTCCGCCCCTCCCCCCCGCACCCTCTCCTTTCTGGTGCTTCAGTTCCCCCTTCTCTATTGTTATCGAAAGCTTCGGTTCTGGGAGATATCACATATTCATTTGGTGGATACTTAAGATAAAACTTACCTACCATTTTTGAAACACTATACAACTAGCAAGTTTCGTAATCTTCATTGTTTTGAACTGGCAGCAAGTGGTCTGATAGCTAAAATTCTTACGTGATGAGGAAATCACTTCTAATACTTTGGTAGCTTAGCTCTTTCATTCCCAAAATGTATACTGTTCTTAACAGCCCCTCATTATTCACGGTGCAACACACTTAATAGTGGACTGACTCTACAATTACCTGGCATGTTTTTCTTGCAGAAGCACGATCTCACAGCTTTTTATTCTACACACCTTGTTTTTTAATACAAATATCGGATTTTTTTAATTTATTGAAGAACTTCAGTCGACGACGTAAATGGTGATTTTCAGATTACACTATTTACATGTCTCAACTACGAACTCTAGAAGCCTTGTAGAAACAAAATATATCTCGTCACAAAATTTAAAAAAATAATAATAATAATAAATAAATAAACATGATAAAAGATACAGGGTGTCCTAGTTATCTTACGCGCCCAAAATCTCTCTGCAATAACAACAGCTATTGCAGAACGACCTTCACGTGCATCAATGTAAGGCATGGGATGATGAATGTAAATATTTTGGAAGATTCTAAAACGTAAGCATACTTATGTAATAATTAAAATAAGACAGTCTAGATCGCAATTTGTTGCTTTTATTGCTAGCAACCGGTTTCGCTTCTATAGAACCATCTTCAGCCTTTGGCACCTTGTTGATGGACGGTGGCGTTGGCCGGAGTAGGCGTCAATCAGCAGTTGACTCCTGCTCCGGTCACCGCCACCGTCCATCAACAAGGTGCCAAAGGCTGAAGATGGTTCTATAGAAGCGAAACCGGTTGCTAGCAATAAACGCAACAAATTGCGATCTAGACTGTCTTATTTTCATTATTTAAATTTTCAAGATCGCTGTGCCCAAAAAAAAAAAAAAATAAATAAATAAATAAATAAATAAAAATAATAAAAAATTCTTTCAAAAACAAACTTATGTGTTTGAAATGGATTTCATCAGTAATCTATAGAATAACAAATCACATCAACAATGGCGTTGATTGCATCGCAATACGCCAACTACATCCCGAGATATTGCGAAGCGAAGTTGACGTTTGAAATAGGCGAAACGCGTATTTCATGTTACCATGAATAATTAATAGTCTGAACGGCAATACCATTTATTGTTCAGTACACAAACTACAGTCAACAGGGGCAGCATAAACGTGCTATACGTATAACTGGCAATACTAAATTGACTTTCAGCGCAACTCAAAGGTTAACATCACTTACGTTCACAAGGCATCGACTTTTAACACAGTTTTTTTTAAGCACACATGTAACGTACCGTATAACTGACAGAATCCACCTGCGTCAGCGTATAGTATCATTCAACTTAAACAATTCGGTTAGTCCACAGTTGTCGAATGATCTCCATAGAGGAAATTGGCTGTTATTTCTCATACTCTCCATACATAGAGGTATCTCACTCACCATGCCCTATAATAGGACCAACCACCAGGCATCAAAACGGAATGACAGCTCCCCCAGACACAGACACACATCACTCCACGCACGCCCCCCACCTCTCGTCGTCCAAAACCCTCTCTCCGCCCGTTTGCGCCACCATAGCACAAGGCAAAAGTCATATGAAGATGACACAGTCAGCCACAAAGATAGCAATGTGCCGTTGCCGGTACAATATAAAGATACTACAGCTGTTGGTTCCATTCACCATGCCCGCACGCAAACGGCGAGTATTTCTAGTTTTCGTGCTTCCCAAATCCGACCTTGGTCAGCAAAGTCATCTGATCTCTCCTCAACTGAGACCGTTTTGGAGCTTCACTGGCTGGAACAAATACTAGGGTTTAACGTTACGTCGACGGCGTGGTAATTGTTTTCGTTAATAATGGAGCAGGAAATCTTCCATACCCTTTAAAATTAACCATGCCGGCAACTGCCGTGATCGATTTATGGAAATAACAGTGATTTAAACCTGGATGAGCAAAGGCGGTTTTGAAGTCATCCTGCCGGCCGCGGTGACCGAGGGAACTGAGGCGCTGCAGTCACGGTCTGCACGGCCACTACGGTCGGGGGTTCGAATCCCCCCCTCAGCATGGATATTTGTTCCGTCCTTAGTCTTAGTTAGTTCATAAGTAGTTTGTAAGTTTAGGGACTGATGACCCCGTAGTTAAGTCCCATAGACTATACAAACATTTTTTGAAGTCATCCCGAATGGGAGTCTACTATATTAACCACTGTGCCAACCCGTATCATGGGCAGACACCTACAACCAGCTAAGGATTTTGACGACCTAACGCACCATTTGCACAATATCTATCAGGAGAAGGTCCCACAACTCTGCCAATGACAAGCTGAAAAATTGCTTGCGTAAGTGGCACACGTGGATCAATGCTCAACTCGTGAAGCTCTTCCTGTTGAATAAACCATCCCGTCTTTGGGACCGATTTCCGTCTTTCATCGTGTGTCTTCCTTCTCTTTACTTTTCTTCTCTTTCTATTCTTTTCTCCCTAGAGTGCATTTCGCAAGTCGTATTAAAATAAAGAGGAACATAAGGAGACGCTCGTTGCAAAGAGAAAGCTATCACGGGTTCTGCAATCTCATTTTTGTGGTGTCTAAAAACTGGGAAGATGATAATTCTGTACATTTTACATCGCGTGATACAGAAGCTTTTAACTCATTATGAGAGCTGCAAAAGTGAGCACCGAAGAGTGGGTGCTGTGTTAAAATCGTTATATCGACCCGGGCGCTTTCTGGTGTTGAACAACCCACCTCTCTTCGCACGCACGTTTGTCTCCTAAAACTGCACGGCGGCAGCAGCTGCGCTGTCGTTAACAGAACCCAGGCAAGGGGTTTTGTGGTTTTCTTATAGGAGGGTTGTTCCGAAAGTAATGCAGCGATGGGTGTAAGTTGTTTAAGTACTAACGTACATAGCTAAAATTTCAAATGTTCGTAGAATCGCTCTTCGTGGATAATCACATTCCATAATTTTGTTCTTGACAAAGTAAGGGTGCGGCTTTTCGGACATCCACAGGAGGCTGAAATATATCTACGGAGGAAGCACCATTGACTAGAGCAGAGATGTATGAAGGATGAAGGAGAAACCAGCATTAACTCTTGCGACGATGTGGTCTTATTTGAAGCCACCCATCATATTTTGATTTTCATCTCGTAACCACGCCTCTCGACATAGATGGTGCTGCTATCTCGCAAGGGAAATATGAACTACGTCAATATTTTTGAAGTTATTGCAGTTGGCGATTCAAGTATAAGTGCCATTAATGTATGTTGTGTGCTGGTTCTCTTTTTCTGGACTTTGAATTTATCTTTGAAATGTAAGTTTCACAGATGGAACAAATTCATAATACTTTGTTGTATAAGTACATGCTATAAGTATTGCAATAATAATTAAAATCATGTACTTTTTCCGTAATTACTGAGAAAGCTTTGTGGCTGAAGGGATAGCATTAGAAGCTTGTCCTTTTTTTCCCAGTTTCAAGAAATGTTTTCTCGCGGATTAAAGGATGAGGAAATTCTGGCGTATCTTTTAGAAGAAATTCCTTTTGATGTGTGAAGGCTTATAAGGCAAAGTATGTCACAGATATTTTGATAATATTTTACTAGTGTTCCACTTATGTACAAACTTGATGGAATCCTAGCCTGTTATACTATTAGAATTCACAGAAAACGACCTCCTCCTATGAAACCGTGGACAAAGACTTCGATGAGAAGAAAGTGATAAGTGAGTTAGTTCTGATGGGGTTGCATGTATAAAATGGAAAGACAAATGTGTTGTCGCATTAGTATCAACAATTGAGTCACATCTAACTTATGTTTATCAGCACAAAGGAACTGTTTCGTGCACTATCCTGGAAAGTAGAATGGTGGTGGTTTCAAATTGACAACTACTGAATGAATTGATTAGTACGGACAGACGAATCACAGTTCGCGAGCTTGCTGAAAAAACTGGACTGTGGCTACAATGACGTGATTGTGTCCGCACGGGAGTATCCGAGCGGTTTGATTTGTGCACCATGGAGGTACATTTTGCAGTTGATTTTTATATGATGGTGACTTTACTAACTGTTAAACGGCAGCAGTATCCGTGAACAGTCCTCGATAGCTGCTCACATTGTTTCGTAAATGTTAAAGAAGATAACGTATAGTAGTAGCCCTTTAACACTCCCCTGGGAATGCTAGATTTCACTTCTGTTTTACTCGATTACTTTCCGTCAATTACGAAGTAATATGTCCTTTCCGACAGGAATGTGTTCAAATGTTTGAAAATCTAAATGACTTAACTATGGTTAGCAGTCCCTAGGCTTACAAACTACTTTAACTAAAACTAACCTAAGGACAACACACACGCACACACACACACACACACACACACATATATATATATATATATATATATATATATATATATATATATATATATATAATCTTGCAAAAAGTCCAGGTTGGAATTAATAATATAGTAAGGACAGTTTACAACTCACCGCAAAGACGTGGCTACGAGCTGCGACTGGCACATACAAAAGACACACACATACAAAACTTTCAGCTATCGGCCATGGCCTTCTTCAGAAAATAAACACTCACACAATCACACAGGCACACAACACAGTAATACCTCCGGTTGCCGCACTTCGAATCTCGCTCTGAGGCGTGTAATTCGGGGACGGGAGGGGAGGTGAGAGGAGAGGGGGATAGGAAGGTTACGTCACGGTGGTGGGAATGGGTTAGATGGGAATAACGAGATGCAGCTTAGGAGTAGAGTGGGGAGGCGGGTGAGGGGAAAAAATAAAATAAATATACATTTAAGTAAATAAAAATAAAATGCGTGCACACTGCAAGTACGTAAGATCGCGTACACACACACACACACAGGTACAGTACGATATATTCATATATACATAATATACACATACACGTACAGTACGATATATGCATATATACATAATATACATATACATATATACTAGAGCTTGCCCGATGGAGGACTCGAACCTCCGACGGGGAGCAACCGCGCCCGCCACAAAAAGGTGCCTTAGGGCGCTTGGCCAATTCACCCTGGCTTTCCGACAGGAAGTAACTAACCCAGTCGCTCAGTTGTGCCGATATTCCATAGGCACGCAATTTGATAAGAATCCCTTTGATGTTCAGTGTGAAAAGGCTTCCGGAAAAGTAAAAATATGGAATCGATTTGAGATCCCATATGGATAGCACTCAACACTTCATCCGAATAAAGTGTGCTTGATGGGAACGACTTTTTCTGTTCTATGTACCTTCCAGGTAGTTCGTAATATTCGTGAAGAGTTTATTTTCGAATCTCCTGCTGAAGATCTAGATTTAGATCACTGTATGATCATTATCAATGCTTAAAACAACATTTAAAACATAGAAAATTTTCGACCTTCAACGTGCCGGTTGAAAAGTGTTATATAATTTGACTGTTGATAATGATCACACAGTGGTTGAAATCTAGATCTGGTAATAAAAAAACGTTTACGGCTGATTGCTGGCAATTTTCTACAAATCGACGTCTACTACGTGGGACTGCTATAGCCTTCCTTGAATATTGGTGTGACCTCTGCAAGTTTCCAGTGTATGGGTACCGATCTTTCGCTGAGCGAACGATTGTGTATCATAGCTCTAGGTATGGAGCTATTGTACTCGCAGAAGTTGCCGTGTATTCAGTTTTCAAGGACTCAGGAGAATTGCCGAATTCTAGTATTTGATTTTCCAGCAACAAGTAGAAGTTGTCGTCTCTCGAATGCAAGGTACCAACCATCCCACCACCTCACTTAGTGATATGATTAGAAGTCATTTGTAAGACAAGTTTTCAAACACCTTCCTAAAATCTATAAATAACACTGTTCTACAAAAAACTGAAACTGTTTTTTCTATGGGTTTCATACGTGATTCATATGGAAGCATACCTCCTAAATTTAAATCTGTAATTAGTTTTCCCGTGTCAGGCATGATTTTCAAGTTTTAGGCAATGTTCTACTTGTATGTCCATGTGAACAATAAAAAGTATATAACGGTTTTATTTTTTTCTCCTCGTGAACAATGGTGTCCTCTCGAATGATGTTCCAGCAGTAGTTGGCAAGCGTTGCAGGCATCCATTTATCTTCATAACGGTTTTCCAAGAACATTATGTCTTGATTGAACCTTTCACAATGTTCGTCAGAAATATGGTTCCAGATCTCAGGAAAATAGTTTAAATGTCAATCTAGGAAATGCGCTTTTAATTACATATTACATCGTAAATTCCTATATGCATCTATCATTTCTTCAACCAATTGTTCATAGATACCAGTTCTTTTTCTTTCCAGAAAGTTTTCGGTTACATTCTTAAAAGAGATCTTTGCATTTTTTGTTTGGCTGATAGGCATTCTTCAAAATTGGGGTCTTTTTGAAGCTCTCTAATTTGGGGGCCCACAAACACCCCTTACTTTACTTTTGTTGAAGAAAGTCGAGAGAACATTTTTAAAGCCACGTAAACCCTTGTCCAGATTGATTCACGGCCTTTACAAACTGTTTAAAAAGACCTAGATGGATGTGAAGAGGTGGTAGAAGAACATCTTCACTGGCTACCAATTTCTCATTCTGTAAATTTTTTTTCTCAGACTTTCCAGCTCATTTGAGGCCAAAGCTTTATTTTATAGTGAGAGTTTCTCTCACGACTGTCCCATTCACATAGAAAACATCCATATTTTGTGTAGCCTTGTTGTATTCCCAATATTACAACTATTGTCAGGTCGCCACATATTTTCCACTTACGGTCTTCATACTTAATTAATTGAAGCGTATTTTTCAAAAAAACTATAGGACTGTTTAGTCCAGGCCACTCGAACTCGAGCACTCGGGGCTTGCGCGTCCTGCGGCCCCGGTGCTTTCCCCCACCACTCTTGCCTCGCCGTGTCGCAACACGTGTGTGACAGAGACAACGCTCGCTATCACGTCTTCTTAAATACGCTGAATATCCATTCTGAACCTTAGCAAATAATACACTCTTATGAAACAGCCTCGCAGAATAAAATTGTGGGCCGGAACCGGGACTCGAACCTGGGACCTTTACCTTTCACTGGCAAGCTCTCTACCGACTGCGCTATCCCGACACGACTCACGATGCCACCTCACAACTTCACTTCCGCCAGTACCTCGCCTCCTACTTTCCAAACTTCACAGAAGCTCTCCTGCAAACACACAAGACAAGCACTCTGGAAGAAAGTATATGGTGGAGAGATGGCTTAGCCACAGCCTAAAGGATGTCTCCACCATATCCTTTCTTCCAGGAGTGCTAGTCTTACAAGTTTCGCAGGAGAGCTTCTGTGAAGTTTGGAAAGTAGGAGGCGAGGTACTGGCGGAAAAACAGGTGAGGCGGCATCGTGAGTCGTGTCGGGATAGCTCAGTCGGTACAGCGCTTGCCCCCCGAAAGGCAAAGGTCCCAGGTTCGAGTCCCGGTTCCGGCACACAGTTTTAATCTGCCAGGAAGTTTCATATCAGCGCACACTCCGTTGCAGAGTGAAAGTTTCATTCTGGAGTACACTGTTAATCTCCCTTGTGAAAGTTTAGCGTGAGCACAAAATTTTCGGATTTATGTGTAATATTTTTTAATGCTTAATAGGAAGATTTTTTAAGCCTGATGGGGAACCACAATGCTTAATATAACACTGTGCCGTAAATATAAAAGCGATGTCACAACGAAAATAAACATTCCGTAACACGCGAGGGGATTGAAGGAAAAGAGAGAAGCGAACTGATTACTAAATTAAAAGCACTATTGCCACGATCTGAAGAAAACCAAGAATATACCTTTTTTTTTTTAATTGTACTTATGACCACATCCGGGAGTACACAGTTATTACATAAAAATTTCTAAAATAGGTTTGAAGAAATAAAATAAAAACTGCACTCAAAAGTTTTTATGATGCCTCTTTCTGTGCACTCATGGGATGCCCCATCAAGTATCCAAATTGAGGTGACAGAACTACAGACAACTCTATTTCGACAGACCATCGTTATCATTGGTCTACAGTAGTGATTTAAATTCCTTTATATATAGCCTTTGACGAACAAAAATTGGCCCCGGCGGAGCGACGGAGCGCATTGAGGCGCTTTGCTACGATGCGCGAGGCCGTTCCCCGTCGGGGGTTCGAATCCCCCCTCTGGCATGGATGTTTGTGTCGTCTTTAGCATAAGATAGTCCATAAATAGTTTGTAAGTTTAGGGACTGATAACCCAGCAGTTAAGTCCCTTAAGCTTAACAAACATTTGAACAAGAATTCCTGAGGATTCATATCCTTACCCCAAAATGTGTTGCAATGTTCTGAGCAACGTTCCTTTGGGAAGAAATGTTTCCAATTATGAATATTAACGAAATAAAAACAAGGTCAAGTTTAATGAATTTTTGCAAGCTGTATTTCTAATTGTAACTGCCAAAACTATTGTACCTAATATGAGAAAATTAGTTTCTTCAATGCAAATAATGTTGAAAATTTGTATAAAATTAGGAGCGCATTAAAACCTTCTGCCTATAAACAAAAATTGACATTATTATTATCGGTTTTAATAATTTGCAATCCGGCCGCGGTAGCCGAGGGGACTGAGGCGCTCCAGTCACGGTCTGCACGGGTTCGAATCCCCCCTCGGGCATAGATTTTGTGCCATCCTTAGTATTAGCTAGTTCATAAGTAGTTTGTAAGTTTAGGGACTGATGACCCCGTAGTTAAGTCCCATAAACTCTACAAACATTGAACATTTTCTCAAAAATAATTCAGAAATAACAAGACTGTCGACTCGCTCCGCGCGTCGTCGACACGTTCCCCTGCTACCTCTACGCTGACTGTACTGAGCCTGCCTCGTGCCCCATAGCACCGGCGCTGCAGCAGAGCACCGGTGCTTTTCTCGGTGCTCGCGAAGCACCCGAGTTGGAGAGGCCTGCTTTAGTGAGTTACATTAGACATTTATCTTCGCATAACTAAAATTCTGGCCTGATAGCGAATTTGTTATTTTACATTTGAAGTTCTCACCTGAAAATCCTTTGGAAACACATATTGCCATATGAGAAAAATGACCCTTGTCAAACAGTGTAATTTATCCACTGTCGAGACCCATCGACACGTGTACGTAATCTCTTGCAGGAAATCGGCGCGAGTACACACGCTACCGGCCAGTACAGAAGTGCTCCGCTAAGCCCTCCTCTGCACCCTCTGCCAATATTTCTCGGGCCTGACCCGCGTGTAGCGGCGAGATTCAGAAACCCGGCGCGGCGGTGAGGGAGCGGGGGCAGCGGCTCATGTTTATAGAAGCCCTCCTAAGCCTGCCGGCCCGGACGCGGCTATCGGCGGAATGAGTCGGGGCGCGGCCTTGTGTACTCACTTTCCTCTCCCCCCCCCCCGCCCAACCCCCTTTCTCTCCCCCACCCACCACTCTCTCCCATTCCGCAGAAGTCTGGATCCGGCGCAGCGTTGTAATGGCGGCTCTTGGAGCCAGAAAAATGCGCCGGCAGCTCTCTTTAAAGTAGGCCGCCTGGCCTCTCACGTCTGCTCCACCGAAGCCCAGCCAAAGGCCGACCACTTGTGCAGGCACTCCTTCCCTTTCTTTTTTCTCTCTTACGTACGTTTGATTCAGACACTGCCGTTCTGGATATGGGCGCCGAGTTTCCTAAATTTCTGTGGGTGCACCAGCGGCGAATCCAGTAGAGAAAATGTGTGTTTTTACATATTGTACAGCACTTACAATATGTTTGTGTTTTGCCCCTAGTATATTTAACATATGACCTAAATCTCTTTGGGTTTTCAGTCAAATTTTCCTGAATGAGTTTCGTTGTGATAAGTATTGTAGGCATCTCGTATTGAGATCCTCGCTAAATTTCGAGCTTCTGTGTAGGATCGCCAATCCTGGGGATTTTGTGTTCGTTTAAATCTAATCTTTATTCCACGGATGATACTAAAATTGTACAACCCATGCCGGCCGCGTTTACCGAGGGGACTGAGGCGCTCCAGTCACGGCATGCACGGCCAATACGGTCGGAGGTTCGAATCCCCACCCGGGCATGGATATTTGTGCCGTCCTTAGTCTTAGCTAGTTCATAAGTAGTTTCTAAGCTTAGGGACTGATGACCCCGTAGTTAAGTCCCATAAGTTCTACAAACATTTGAACATTTTGAATTTGTTCAACCCATCCCACTGCTGTACAACTGAGATGGGTTGGAGGCGTTGTCAGGATGGAAGGCGAAGCGGTGAAGGCTTGTGGGCGCCCCAGCGAAGTGGCTGATTGATAAATAAAAGATAGGATTCGAATTAACAGTGGGTATATTCTGTGCAAATGTTCAAAAGTCTGTAAATGTATCGGACCAAACTGTGTGGTCATCAGTCCGTAGCTTATAAACTACTTAAACCTAGGTAAACTAACCTACGGACAAACACACACACACCCATGCCCCAGGGAGGACTCGAACCTCCACAGCGAGCAACCGCGCGCTCCGCAGCGAGGGTGCTTTAGACCGCTCGGCTACTCCACCGCGGCGGGGTATATTCTCAAATATGGGTTACATATCGGGACACCCTGGGGTCGGATGCAATGAATGAGTGCCAGTCTATGTTACGGATTAGAAAATGGAAAAGGTGGAGGTTACGGTAATAGATCACACAGTTGGTGGCTGATACCGAACAGCCGCTAGGCGGCCGTTCGCACCGCAAATACGCTGAGCCTCTGGAGTGCGTCTGTTCTGTACGAGAACTAAAATTGAAGAGCCAAGGAACTGATTCCCGCACCTCTGAGTCCTCCAGCAGTAGCACACGTGATCAAACGTGGGTGTCTGCCACTGGCTCCACGGTAGCACGGAAACGTCAGTAGTTTCAGCACGGACGCCAAAAGGGTGGCGTGATTTTAGAATCAGCAGTCAATACTGGATCTGGACGGCTGTGTACTGCAACGTGGTCACGTTGTCAAGGCGTTTGTTCAGTTGAAGAACACTTGTAAAACGTAGGCGAAGCTTTGAAATAATTTTTTTTATTTATTTCCCTAGACTATTTTAGAATGGCTGTTCATCCTGTACTATATATAGATATATACAAGGCGTGTTTTTAAGTAAGAAAAGACGTGCTAAGATATCTCAATAATTTTACTTTTCTGTATAATGTCCGTCAGTATTGCGGCACTTGTCATAACGTTGTACCAGTTTTTGAATACTCTCCTGAAAGAAGTCTGCCGCCTAACTTGTTAACCACTGCATCACAACTGTTTTGCCTTCGTCATCGTCTACCTCGGTCACAATGACATACAAATGTCTGGTATCCCGGAACGACATGTTTGAGAGCCCGCCAGACCACATGGACTATGAAAGCAGCCGTTAGGCTGCCATCGCCACTAGAGCGCTGCACGCCGTGGCACGCCTACCGCGTCGCACTATATAGGGCCGGAGCCACAGCTCCTCAGTCTTGTGTTGACTGCGCTCCGTTTACTTTCGCTATTCATTGGTTATCTGGCTTCGTACTCTGCTCTGGCACGCTTCCGATTTGGCTTTCGTTTGGATCTTTGTTTTTTCGATTAGTTGTTGTTATTGTCGTCTCTGTGGTTTCGTGGAGTGTTTCTCGTTAGCGGCGACGCTTGATCGGTCGGTCGTCATTAGTCGCTCTCGACCAGTCAGGTCTTCGGTCACAATAATTGGCGACGAGGTAAAAGGTCCCATCACGTTTCATGGACGAACGACTTGTGCAACTCGTGGAGCAGCAACAACAACAGCTGCTCCTACAGCAACAGCAAACTGATTTGTTACGACAGGAAATTCAACTGTTGGCGGAACGCTTACAGGTTCACGGTTCCCAACCCGTCCAAGCGGTTGTCACGTCGTCGACGGATTTCCGCCCCCCTTCGTTTCCGCCCTTTAACGACGCCAAAGAGGATTGGGATACTTACTTACAGCGGCTGAAACAGCACTTTGCCGCCTTTCAGGTCTCTGATGACGCTCTCCAACGGTCGCTTTTTCTTTCTTGGGCTTCCCCCGAGACATTTTTCTTACTAAAGAAGTTGCCCCCCCTCTCCAATCCGGTGGCACTGACGTTCGAGGAGATGTGCGCATTGCTTTCGAATTATTATTCCCAACGATTTCACGTTGTCACATCGCGCCTCGAATTCCATCAGTATCACAAACAGCCAGGTCAATCATATCGGTCATGGGTGACAGATTTGCAAGGACTGAGTCGGCGTTGCGAATTCACGTGCTCCAACCCGTCTTGTAAAACCTCCTATGCTGACTCTCTCATCCGTGATGTTGTCGTTCAGTTGGCTCCAGATCCAGAAGTGCGGACGGCGGCCCTCAAGCTGGACGACCCCTCTTTGGAGGACATGCTGAAGATTGCACATTCTTTCGAGATTGCACAGGCGGCGAATGAGCGCCTCATGGCTCGTCCTCAGGTAGCAACTGTACAACCGCCGCAAAGGGGACGTAACGTTCGGAAGGTCTTTCCCCGCCGGCAGCGTCGTGATCCTTCCCTCTCTGACGTGTCCATGGCCTCTGAACGACCGGTCACTTCTCGTCGGCGTAGGCAACGTGGTTTACCGTCCTGTCCCGACTGTTTTACGGCGCACCAACGGGCGGACTGTCCAGACCGCTGGGCCCACTGTAGTCGTTGTAGAAAAGATGGGCATCTCCATTCGGTTTGTCGGCAGAAGGCAGGGCAGTCTTCCCCGAATTCTTATTGGCGTCAGGGGACAGTTCATGAACTGCAGGCTACTGTTCCCCAGGGTGATTCTCCCGCTACCAAATTGTTTATTGATCTCAGAATAGCTAACCATGACGTCCGCTTCCAGGTGGACACAGGGGCGACAGTCTCCCTGGTGAACCTCCCGACATATGCTCGTCTCGGCTACCCAGAATTGGACCCGCCCTCCCGCAGGTTGGTAGCATATGGTGACAGTGCGATTCCTCTGAAAGGTCAGTTTACCACTTTGGCAACTTACAAAACGGTTACACGTCCTGTAACCATCTCCGATGAGGTGCAGGTCATTTCTGACACTGTTCCTTTCCAGGAACTCGACGACGTTTGTGCCTCTTTTGCGTCTGTGTTCGAACCGGGTCCAGGGTGTGCAACCAATTTTGAGGCATATATTACTTTACGCCCTGATGCGGTGCCCCGTTTCTGCCGTGCACGCCCTCTTCCGGTCTCCCTACGGATGGCGGTAAAGCTGGAACTCGACCGTCTGCACGCCGCAGGAGTCATCGAACCTGTCAAAACGAGTGTCTGGGCCACACCACTGGTAGTGGTCCTCAAGTCTAATGGCGCCTCCGCCTTTGTGGCGATTTTAAATCCACCATCAATGCCCAGGCACAGGTCGAAACCTACCCAATTCCGCGGCAAGAGGACCTCCTCACGAAGCTTGTTGGCGGCGAATACTTTTCTAAGATAGACCGGGCTGACGCCTATTTGCAATACCCCTTTTGGTCTTTACAAATACAAACGTTTACGTTTTGGGATTTCTTCGGCTCCAGCCATCTTCCAGAGGTATCTCGAACAATTAACCATGCCTATACCCGGTTGTGCCAACTATCTTGATGATGTCATCGTTATTGGGGCTACACGCCAGGAGCACTTGCATAACCTCTGCACTCTCTTCACCACATTGCGGGACGCCAGGCTCAGGTGCCGCCTCCATAAATGCCAGTTTTTACAGGAACGGGTCGAATACCTTGGCTACTTGCTCTCCAAAGACGGAATCCAGCCCACAGATCGCAATGTATCGGCGGTCGATGCTCTACCACGCCCTCAAAACCTACAGGAGTTACAGGCGTTTTTGGGAAAGGTGAACTATTATGCAAAGTTCCTCCCACAATACAACCCACTACCATTGAAAACTTATACAACTTGGTCCAGTATCATGGTGATCAGTAGAGTGGTGTCTAAGTTGCTTGCAAAGTTGCAACGCAATCGGATGAACAGTAGGACAGCGCATAAAATACGAACTAAGACAAAAATAAACATATATTTTTATACTAGGTGTAAACTCTGCGTTGCCCGTGCGTTTATCCTACGCCCTCGTTTCCCTGCCTCATCCCAACCAGTAGCACAGCCAGACCCGGAGACCCTGCTATCGCCAATTCCTCGATCACACGGCTACAATCTGCGCTCTCGGGCGTTGTCCACGGCTCCAGTCGATGCAGACCCAGAGATGGCACACTCTCAGCCGCAACGGTGCTCACAGGGCAGATCACCCTCTGACACAACCCCACCACCGGGGCACCTTGGGGCGGCATCGGCAACCCCAGGGGACACGGGCATGGAAGTAGAGACCTCGCCTCCACATTCACCCTCTCGGCAATCGCCTTCCACACCACCGCATCCTTGTACCTCTACGGAGGCCCCACATCCGTATCTTGACTTAGCGGGCTCTCCACCCGTGACACCACTCGTGCCATCGGTCCACCTTCCAAAGCACCGTCCTGGGCGCTTCCGTCCCTACGCGCCCATTTCAGGGGGTAGGGATCTGGTATCCCGGAACGACATGTTTGAGAGCCCGCCAGACCACATGTACTATGACAGCAGCCGTTAGGCGGCGTGCACAACCTACTAGCGCTGCCATCGCCACTAGAGCGCTGCACGCCGTGGCACGCCTACCGCGCCGCACTATATAGGGCCGGAGCCACAGCTCGCTCCTCAGTCTTGTGTTGACTGCGCACCGTTTACTTTCGCTATTCATTGGTTATCTGTCTTCGTACTCTGCTCTGGCACGGTTCCGATTTGGCTTTCGTTTGGATCTTTGTTTTTTCGATTAGTTGTTGTTATTGTCGTCTCTGTGGTTTCGTGGATTGTTTCTCGTTAGCGGCGACGCTTGATCGGTCGGTCGTCGCTAGTCGCTCCCGACCAGTCAGGTCTTCGGTCACAATACAAATCACTACGAGAAACATTAGGAAGGTTATCCCGCAAGGAGAGAATCTTAGTGTTTGTTTTCTCTCCCCTTATTGTCCACTTCCTACATGAAACTTTCATTAACGACCAAAGGACGCCCATTCCGTTGTTCAACATGCATCTTTAAATGCTCTCGCCCACTTTCTTACGATTCCGTCTCTCGTAATGTTATCTCCGTAAACTGCACAGATTTCAGGGTGAATATCGATCGATTTTAGGCCTGTAGCACTAAGCAATCTTATAACAGCCCGTACTTCATAGTCGGCGGGACTCACGATTATCGGAGGCATCGTAAACACTAAGTACACAACGTAAACAAGGAAGAATCAGACTGTAAAGGCGTCAGTGCGTAGATAACAGGTGTAGGTACCCAGGGCGCATAAAATTATTAAGGTATCATAGCACGTCTTTATTTCATTTCAAAACGGTACTTAAAAAAAACAGACTTTGATATATATGTACACTCCTGGCCATTAAAATTGCTACAACACTAAGATGACGTGCTACAGACGCGAAATTTGTCCGACAGGACGAAGATGCCGTGATATGCAAATGGTAAGCTTTTCAGAGCATTCACACAAGGTTAGCGCCGGTACAAACACCTACAACGTGCAGACATAAGGAAAGTTTCCAACCAGTTCCTCATACATAAACAGCAGTTGACCGGCGTTGCCTAGTGAAACGTTGTTGTGATGCTTCGTGTAAGGAGGAGAAATGCTTACCATCGCTTCCGACTTTGATAAAGGACAGATCGAGATTGCGGTTTATCATATCGCGACATTGCTGCTCCCGTTGGTCGCGATCCATTGATTGTTAGCAGAATATGGAGTCGGTGGGTTGAAGAGGGCCATACGGAACGTTGTGCTGTATCCCAATGGCCTCGTATCACTAGCAGTTGAGATGACAGGCATCTTATCCGCATGGCTGTAAGGGATCGTGCAGCCAAGTCTTGATCTCTGAGTCAACAGATGGGGACGTTCGGAAGACAACAACTATCTGCACGAACGGTTCGACAACGTTTGCAGCAACATGGACTATCAGCTCGGAGACCATGGCTGCGGTTACCCTTGACGCTGCATCAGAGGAGAGCCTGCGATGTTGTATGCAACGAATGGCAAAATGTCATTCTTTCGGACGAATCCAGGTTCTTTTTACAGCATCATCATGGTCGCAACCGTGTTTGGCGACATCGCGGTGAACGCTCATCGGAAGCGTGTATTCGTCATCGCCATACTGGCGCATCATCCGGCGTGATGGTATGGGGTTCCATTGGTCACACGTCTCGGTCACCTCTTGTTCGCATCGACAGCACTTTGAACAGTGGCCGTTACATTTTAGATGTGTTACGACTCGTGGCTGTACCTTCATTCGATCCCTGCGAAACCCGACATTTCAGTAGGATAATGCACGACCGCATGTTGCAGGTCCTATATGAGCCTTTCTGGATACAGAAAATGTTCAACTGCTGCCCGCCGGCCGCGGTGGCCGAGGGGACTGAGGCGCTCCAGTCACGGTCTGCACGGCCACTACGGTCGGGGGCTCGAATCCCCCCTCGGGCATGGATGTTTGTGCCGTCCTTAGGTTTAGCTAGTTCATAAGTAGTTTAGGGACTGATGACCCCGTAGTTAAGTCCCATAGACTTTACAAACATTTGAACATTTGAACTGCTGCCGTGGCCACTCTCACCAAACGAAAACGTCTGGTCAATGGTGGCCGAGCAACTGGATCGTCCCAATACGCCAGTCAATATTCTTGATGAACTGTGGTATCGTGTTAAAGCTGTATGGGCATCTGTACCTGTACAATCCATCTTAGCTCTATTTGACTCATTGCCCAGGCGTATCAAGGCCGTTGTTACGGCCAGAAGTGGTTATTTTGGGTACTGTTTTCTCAGGACCTATGCACCAAAATTGCGTGAAAATGTAATCACATGTCAGTTCTAGTATAATATATATGTCCAATGAATATCCGTTTATTATCTGCATTTCTTCTTGGTGTAGCAATTTTAATGGCTACTAGCTGGTACCCGGCAAGAAATAATTGTACCGTGTCCCTAACCTTCGGGTAAGTGCAAGAAGTAAGTTGACGAAGTTTAATCGCAAATAGATGAACGTCATGTCATCGCATAAAATACGCACAAATGTATATGAGGTTTCTAATCTTCCACTAATCCATTGCCCCTTCTCTCCGTTCATCTGCTCCTCTTCCACCTATCTGTCACCATCTCCCCTCTCATTCTCCTCCTCTCCCCTCTGTCCGTCTCCTCCACTACCCTCTCTCTGTTCGCCTCCCTCCCCTGCCTTTTCTTCTCCTCCTCCACCTACTTCTCTCCCTCCTATATGCGCCAAGTTTGATGGTGACTGGTCAAACGGTTTCAAAGTCACGAGGTACCCTCCATTATGCTAAATTCACTGGCTTGGAGATCATAAAAATCTCCTTCATGATAACATATGTTTATGTGCTAACTTTCACGGTGACCAAACAATTTGGATGTTTGTTGTAACCCGGCCTCCGCACTTACGGAGGCTTACGAAAGGTATCTCATATATTAATTCAATTCCAGCGCCTAGACGTTTCTGCTTGAAGAATAACAACCGTGTTAACCCACTGTAAGGTACCCTCCGTCATGCACCGTACGGCGGCTTCATAAATTTATGCGTAATTTAGGGCATAAGCTATCTGAATTTCAAATTTCATTCGAATCAGTCGAGCTGTTTCAACGTGAAGAGAAACAAACCCATTAGTACCCTACCCCACGCACCGTACGGCGTCTTATGAAAGGTAGCTCATGCATTAATGCAGGGTATATCTCCATTCCAAATTTCATTCAAATTCGTCCATACATTTTAGCACGAAGGAGAAGCAAACATATTAACCCATTGTAAGGTACCCTCCGCCGCGCACCATGCTGTGGCTTACGAGAGGTGCCTCATGTATTAATCAAGATATAAGCTACCTCTGTTCCAAATTTCATTCACATCCGTCTAGCCATTTCAGCGTTAAGGCGTAAGAGACGAATTAACAGTAAAGCACCTTCCGCCATACAGCATACAAATTTTAGTTTGCCATTAACCTTCGCGCAAGTGCATGCAATGAATTGTCGAAGTTTTATCGCAGACTTATGTACGGTATGGCCGTGCATAAAACATGAACAGAAAGAGAAACATTAATTTTTATATATTAGATATTCTTTTAGGAAAATGACACATTAGTTCAATGAGCTCAGCCCCTGACCCCAAACCAAGATACTGGATTCCCCGCTGTGTTTTTACGGATAAGTAATAAATCTCAAAATAAAATCTATAAGACCAATTACGGAGCATTTATTGCTGACGACATCATAATAACATTTCACACTTGCCCTAATATGCAGATTTAAAAGAAATTTTTAGAGCATGGTCATTGCAGGACAAACTCATATTAGGGCCTAGTGTCGGGTGAATGGATTGCCGAGACCTCGTACATACGTTGTACTTTCTGCAAAGAGTGACGTATCTATTCGTCGACATAATGTTTAAATTGATTGGAACGCCGGCCGCGGTGGCCGAGGTGACTGAGGAGCTCCAGTCACGGTCAGCACGGCCACTACGGTCGGGGGTTCGAATCCCCCCTCGGGCATGGATATTTGTGCCGTCCTAGTTCGTAAGTAGTTCATAAGTAGTTTGTAAGTTTAGGGACTGATGACCCCGTAGTTAAGTCCCATAAGCTTAAAAACATTTGAACATTTGAACATTTGATTGGAACGAAGGCAAGTAAATTTGTCGTTGTATAGTGCGGATGACCAGCTATTGTTCTGCTAATGTCTGTTTGTGAAAATACGATTTCTGTTAACTGATAATAACAAATGAATTTGACCACTTCGCGCCATATATACAGTACTTCCCCTCCGAAGCCCTGACTGACTGACGCCATTGGTCAGTGCCATTGTCAGTGCCTTCTCCAGCGTGAGAACCTGTAGCCAGCTACGCAGCCACTTTTAAGCCACTTGTAAGCCACGAAGGGCTATTTTCATGGGGTCATATCAAACTTAGTTAAAATACCATTTAATAATAATCTCTCCCACATAGGACCTTACAATTACTTTAGTCAACAATAAAAGCTTCCGTGTCCTTCAAACGATGGTCTCAGCAAACACAATTATAACATAATTGCTTAGGCTTCCGCGGCCGGAGTCAGATGACATAAAAATTTTCTGGGTCTTGTACCGTATTACTATAAACCATCCAAGGTTACAGTGCACTTCTTCTGGGTGTACGGATGTGAGCTGGCTGTTGCGTGTCGCTATAATATTTTGTCATTACTGACAACTGTGACATTACGTCATAATTTAAAAATCCTTGTGTTATTGGTGATTTTAGAGGATATTAGGATACTGAGGTGGAAGGAGTGGAGATCAGCTGTTGTGTATTGCTTCATGCATAGCGAGACATGATTGGTGGTTACCAGCTAATGATGTCAAAATTATAACAATCCAGATTGGCGCGCAGGAGTAGCCGAGCGGTCTGGTGCGCCACGTTGCGGATCGCGCGGCCTCCCGCATTGAGGGTTCGAATCCTCTCCTGGGTATGGATGCTTGTGTCGTCTTTAGTATAAGTCAGTTCATAAGTAGTTTGTAAGTATAGGGACTCATGACCCCGCAGTTAAAGTACCATAAGCGTAACAAACATTTGAACATTTGAACAATCCAGATTGCACTGAAATCTTCAATGATACCGCTGTTATGTTTCTTTAAAAAAGTGCAATCGACTTCCTTGTATCTCTGATTATTCTTTATTATTGCATCATATTGACGAGGAGATATTTGAGTACAGGTGTTGACGAGTGGAATCTGACGTACTGTAATCAGAGAATCACATGTCAGGAAATATGAAATCAAGCCGAAAAGAACTCCATTAAATGCACAAAAAGAGTTGTGAAAAAAAAGAAACACACTTTTGGAGGTCAGAAATTTTTACTTCCGTTCCGGTGTTATAATAGTTCATTACTTTTTATAAAGATAATAAAGAAATGTAAAAAATGTTCAAATGTTTTTAGAGCTTAAGGGACTTAACTGCGGGGTCGTCAGTCCCTAAACTTACAAACTACTTATTAACTAGCTTAAACTAATGACAGCACAAACATCCATGACCGCGGGGAGATTCGAACCCCCGACGGGGAAGGGCCTTGCGCATCGTAGCATAGCGCCTCAATGCGCTCGGCCGCTCCGCCGCGGCATAGAAATAGCTATTTAATTTTCATCAGACTAAAAATTTTGTTAGTGCGCCAATCCCATAATATTTTTTTAAATTTTATACCACATAATTAGTGATTAAGCCACAGTCACCAAGAATGTACAAAAATCTTTATTTACATTAACTATCTTCGATGCACTATAGCACCATTATCAAACCTATGAATAAGAAAAATTACAAATTGCAAAATAATAAGAATTGACATTGTCATGTAAATAAATCCTGAAAGATACTGTTGATTTGGTAACTGGAACCAGGCCAAATCAACTGTATTTTTAACACACACACATGAGAGAGAGAGAGAGAGAGAGAGAGAACACAAACCCTGAGACTTTTTCATCTGACACGTCAAAGACTAAAGATAAAGATGAAGCTTTGAATTAAAATTTGCGATGCGGCCGGGAATCGAATTAAATGCTTCATATTTATCTTTAATGTCTTTGATATGTTTGAGACGAAAAGCAGTCTCAGGGTTTGTGAATTTCTATTTATAATGATATTCATATCACCTTAGCTTAAAGTTAAAGGCAGGAATGTTCCAGTATGTCCATTGCTGAGGTGCTATTCCACTGCATGGAGAGCCTTCGCAGTTGTGGCAATATTTCGTGGAACACAGAACCTGATTAGAGTTTCTGAGGTGAAGTCGTATTTAAACTAATCCGAGGCGCCGTAATTGCTAGTGGTGCGGTGGTCTAGTGCTAAAACGTCTGTCCGGTAAGTATGCGTAAGTCCAGGTTCGATTCCCCGCCGCATCACAAATTTTAATTCAATGCTTCATCTTTAATGTTAGTTTTTCGTTTCTTTTTTTCGAAAATATATTTAGATGATATACACAATCAATTCTTATTATTTTGAAATTTTTCTTATTCATACATCTGATAGTGGTGCCATAGTGCATCGAAACTAGTTACGTTAATTGAATAAAGAATTTTTGTTCATTTTTGGTGACTGTGTCTTAACCACTGTATGTGTGGTACAAAATAAAATATTACATAGTCAGACACCCTCCTTGACAGTAACGTGACATCAAAAAATTTATGAACCCTAAGGTTATGTTTGTGGGCGCTCCAGCTGCGGCGCACCGACGTTGTCGGCGCGCATGGACTTCTGAGTAGTTTGAGCTCCCCCTCCACGGTTCTAATCTCCGGCCTAGCAGCAAGACAGCTCCTGCACAGATGTAGCAGCTCTGACATTCTTTTGCCCACAGCGACCGCCGAAACGTGCGACTGTCTGGCCGTGACGTAAGGTGAGTGAGTGAACCCGGGGCATTGAATGTGCAGCGCGCTGATGTGATCTCCACTGTGGCGCTGAATTCTCAGAAACTACGCGTCTTATTCAGACGATAGAGGCCCGCGGCGGCGCGTCTTATGTGTTCAATGGTTCAGAGAATCCTCGGAAAAAAACTCGTCGTGAAAAAAAGTAAACAAATAAAATAAAAAGTGTTTTTAAGTATCATTCTTCGTTTCGTCCTATCATATAATTTAATATGCACATTGAAAGTATTTTTATCGCATGAGAAACGTTTTACGTCACGGAGACAGCACGTATACGAGTCGTAGCGCGTCCGCCTAATATAGGCGTCAGTGACCGCAGCGTTGCAAAGCGCATGCGCGGCTGAGGTTCAAATTCTCTTCTGAACCCCCCTGGAAGCAGCATATGGGGGCTCCCGCGACAGGAAGGGTCGATGGGAAATGCCGTTTTTAGCATTGGCGTTGGAGCTGGTAGAGACGCCAGCTTCTAGCTACTCGAGCTCTGGCAGTTACGCACGAATGATCCCGAAGCAAGACAATGGAGCTGCTGTGCACGTCGTCTTGCGCACGTAAATCCTCCAAAAAAAAAAAAAAAATGTTCAAATGCTTGTTAAGCTTAAGGGACTTAACTACGGAGTCATCAGTCGCAAATCCTCCATAAAGGCAACATCCGCACTTCATATTTGTGTTTGGCGCATTGAATATTCATCGAAAACATGTCGTATTTGGTAAAATATGACTATAAATTAACTGTAAAAGCCTTCAGAAGATCCAATCATGATTAACACAATGTAGTCACTACTTTCCACCTAACAATAATAGCCGTGGTTAGCGGCATCACGCCGCGACGTCGAATCTAGCGAGACCAACTGCAAGCAGTTTTTTTAACCTAATCTTCATTCTAACAGATACGGGAACAACAATGACTTTTGTATTGTTACTTGCCACATATCTTTGGACGTTTTAGCAACTCTGTCGAGATTTTGAGGGAAAATACATTTATACCCTTCTTTGTAACAAATAACTGTCGAAAGGATGTTGGAGAGAGCAGCCATTGCGCGAGCGTAAGGTTAGGAAGAGGTGCTGCTTACAGTGTCACGTGACCCAAAGGTAGCTTGCCTCCTCATCGACACAGATTCAGTTTGTTATAGTAAGTTACTGTGTTTTAGTGTTCATGTGCACATTCAGATGTTCTTGGTACTCATTGTCAAAGAAAAATGAACAACGTTCAGTAGCTTTTAGAAACAAATTACTCAGCTTTAAGCTTGGTAGAAAAGTGTAAAATAAAGAAGCTTGGTAGGCCGACACCTCAGGTCGAGTAGAAGGAAGAGCAGACAAGCCGAGGTAAGACATTCTGCAGATCTTTTAATGGAAATATACCTTAAAGGGGGAGGGCAAACCGGGGCGCTTTCCCTAGGCGCCACACCCACAGGTGTGCCAAATTTTTCCTTTTGACGCCGAGCGGGTATGAGGGGGGCGCACCACTGTCACGATCCGGCACTCAAAATAGTGAAGCCCTCGTCATCTGAAGCACCAGCTGCCTCTAGTAGAGGTATAGGTGGTAATATGGCTTAGTCGTTGCATTATTGGCTACATTAATATCTGGCTAACAAGCCCGCACATTCTAGCGGCAACCTCGGTAAATAGTAGTAACCAGTTCGGGAAAGCGTCACAGAATGCACTGACGCAGTCAGTTATGTTGAACTTTACTGATGAGCTGCTTCGTAATTTTTCTCATTTCAAATCTTTGAAAAGTAAGAATTTACAGTTTTATTACACATACTGACATTGCGTTGTTAGCTGTTGACTTATTAATTACATATTACATAAATATTTACCTCTCTAATGCTCCCGAAGTTGGTTAATTAAAAGTTGTTTACAGCGAATAGTGACGCTTCATTTTCCAAGATGACGAGGGTTGTAATATGGACAAACAAAGGACCCAAGCCGGCAAAGGCAGCTGTAATTACAGCAGTACCCTACAAAATATATTGGAAGAATTTTTTTAAAAATCATGAAGAAAAGGAAGCTGATAAGACAGGAAAATAAAAAGAAAGACGGAACAAGAAGTGGACAAAAAAAGTAAGATACAAGTAATGATACAAAAGAAAATATGAAACTTGATCCAGACGTTGGCAAAATAAAGAAACAAGGAACAAAAAGCAGAATGCCATCGGTGAAGCAAAAAATTGATCATCGATCGACAATCATCATCCGAGAGGAGTCAATTCTAGAGCCATGTATTGGTGTTGAAAATTCTGAAGATGAAGATGCTGCCTGCCTTTTTTTGTGATGCGCTACATTCCAAGGCACTAAATGAGAATTATTGATCCAGTGCCTAATGTTCGAGATGTGGGCGCACAACGAGTATTTCGGCTGCTAAACAGAACGTCATATGTGTGATTTCTGCTGACTCTAAATGTACAGCTTGTGATACACAAGACTTAGAATCAAGGGTTTGGTGTTTTCTAATTATTCTATAAAAATTTACTGGAAATAATACTGACTTTTTTGTGTTTAGAGGGTAGCCCACACACACTACATTTACACTTTTTCACAACATACCAATTTTGTAAAAATGTGTCATATTAATATTGCATATTGATTTAAACTAAAAATTATGTGTTAATCACAAATATGATTTTTTGAGATTTCCAGGAAATTCCAATGACAATTTTGGAATTTATGATAGCCTATAATAACACCTTCGCCACTATGTGTACATGAACGTGGTATATGCGACCGAAGGAACATATCTCTATAGCATGCCTCTATAGCTGCCATCAACAAAGAATGTAGCTTACAAATCGTTTATCAACATTGAACATTAGTGCAGGATCCTTACTAGGTGGGATTTATAGAGAAGATCGAAAGAAGAGCAGCTCGCTTCGTTACAGATCCAATCAGCAATAGCGACAAACATGATCGTACAATACAAGTGGAAGACGATGTAAAAACAGGTCAGTGTTGTGACTCATACCATAAAACGTTTGTCCACAACACAGATTATTAAAACAAGATACTGATACAGAGTCCCTATAAACACCAGTACAGTTCAAAATTAACTAAAAAATATTCATTCCTCGAAGGCAAAAAAGAATTTATCTCACTCCTTAACCCTCTAACCGAAACTTCTTGAAGGCCGCATTGAAACACTTGGTCCAAACCGTTACCCCAAAACACAAATCTGTGGGTAGACAGTAATTAGAAAGTCCAAACTGCTATTAGGTTTCACCAAGGGACAAGTCTTGAAATATTCCAATAAATTCTACAGTTCCGATCAGTGAGCACTATTAGGGTTGGATGTAAGAATGCAACCTGCTTACGCGATAGATTGGTTCATACAATTAACAGTTTCTTCTGATCAGTTGGATATATTACTGAGGCGTCAGCCAACACAATATACCTCCGTGTGATAGAAAAGACATTGGAGTACCTGGAACTACGTATCGTAGACCAGAATAACCGACGTGTCGATTTTCGAGGGTAGTATGCCTACATTTAAGACAGATTTGCCGTAACGTATATAGCCTCTGTGCGAACAACGCCGATCGTCACTTCGTCACAGAATCTCAAAGCGATAACACGCGTGAACTACGAGTTTCTTTAATCAGTTGGTCTAAAACCCTGCAAAGAATAACCATCAGAGCATGATGAGCCGGATCATTCGTCACGAATACTTCTCGCATAAACCTTGTTTCAACTACATTTAATAGAAATGATGAAATTAGGATCGTCATTCAACGCCAGGATGCTTTAACCCTCCGCTGCAAGAGTTTATTTTTCCTGGATGCAGAGGTACCCACCCTCCCCCCTCGGCCAGTGACTCACCCCCCCCCCCCCCAAACACACACACAAACTGCGACCAACCACCCCTCACATACCCGAGATATTAGGTCCTGGATTCGGAAGATAAATTCATTTTGTATATAAACATTGTTTTATTGCCATTTAATATTGAAATTAAATATCTTTTATTTCACGTTTTGTAAAATTGTTTTATAACCCCCCCCCCTCCACACACACACACACACACACACACACACACACAGACTGGCTAAATGTACCAATTTGTCACTCACACACAGAAACACGCACGCGCGCAGGCACACACACACACACACACACACACACACACACACACACACACACACACATAAATTTCAATAAAGCTGTTTCCTTCATGACCCCCTCCCCCTCCTTCCCCCTCCCCCTGTGGGCATCTCTGCCTGGATGGATTGTTTAGGAAAAAGAGAAAGAAGACTGAATCTGTTGCATTCTGGATGAAGCTTACACGTAATGCTATAGCATTCCTGTTTCAAGAGATACGCTATGAATATAATGGTGTTGAGATTGACTGCACATCTAATTTAAGCAGAGCATCGACTCTTAAAACTTACATTTCTGCAGCTCCCACAGATACGAACACTCTAGAACAGGGGAAGGCAACCACAAAGCCTTCGCAATCTATTATTTCATACCTGATGGATTTGATCTACGTCTTTAAAAATACAGTAATTGTTACATTTTTAATATTTTTTCAATACTATAAGCAACAATATTTAAGAACGAAACTTTTTAATCTTCCTATTTGTTCAACACATAAAAATTTTATTTCATAATAGTTTATAAATATTACTTTACGTTTAATGTGGAAATGGAATACATAATCTTCTGTTAATAATGACTTTGACATCTGGTGTATAACTTATTACACTTATCCGAATACTGGAGTCCAGGTGTTCGTTAAGTCAACCTTGTTCTGTTTTTATTTCAAATGAAGTACATATTTGTGAACAATGATTCGCAAAACTAAGTAGATGCAAACAAGGAGTGGCCGAGCGCAATGAGGCGTTATGCTCTGATGCGCGAGGCCGTTTCCGTCGGAGGTTCGAATCCTTCCTCGGGCATGGATGTTTGTGTTGCGTTTAGTGTTCAAATGTTCAAATGTTTGTTAAGCTTATGGGACTTAACTACGGGGTTATCAGTCCCTAAACTTATAACCTACTTATCAACTAGCTTATCCTAAGGACGGCACAAATATCCATGCCCGAGGGGGGATTCGAACCCCCGACCGTAGCGGCCGTGCAGACCGTGACTGAAGCGCCTCAGTCCCCTCGGCCACCGCGGCCGGCGCGTTGAGTGTAAGTCAGTTCATAAGTAGTTTGTAAGTGTACGGACTGACCCCGTAGTTAAATCCCATAAGCTTTAAAAACATTTGAAAAAAAATATTTTGTAAATATTATATCAAGTTCAAGAGCCACTGTATCTACGTCAATTTCGATAGAAGAAGTATATTCAACAGTTCAAGGTTATCCTACGTAAACATAATAAACAAGATTATCTAAGAAATCACTTGAAAATCTCAAAACCTGGGTTGAAATAATCCCTCAAAGTAGAAATCATGTTTGCATAACATTCATTGTTACTTAACTGATAAAGTGCGTTGAGTTTTTGTCTTTTGTCACTTCATTGTTAGACGAAGCTGTGAATTCACACTTCGGATGAACTATTTCGAAATGTATCTCGATGGTTGTCGTTTTCGGTAATGCAGTCGTTGATTGACACAATAAATAAGATGCATTTGGCATTTCTTTCGGCTACCAAAAACTCCTGTTCACACTGGGAATGAAAATTATAAACTTTGCAGTATTTTTTTTCATTCGCTAATTATTACGTGTGAAGTCGTTACACTATGCAGGCTATTATTTTCGTGGCACAAAATATCCCGTCCAAACGCTGTAAAAGCGCAGGAGTCACATTTAATCGCCATTGTTAATAAACAAAACAAATTTGTGTGGAAAGTGCGCGCATTTCCACTGCTACAAAAAACAATTTTATCCGACTTTTTGCTTCTGCACGCCCAGTACTCACGCAATGTGCCAAATTAGAACTCGCGATCTGTCGGCAGATCACGATCGACATGTTGCCAACCCCTGCTCTATAACATGCGTGGTCGTTCGTCGATGATTGCAGCTCGATCATCGGACGATTATATGCGGTTTACGGCGTGCATACGTCTAAAATAGTTTATGGGGTACTTTGAGTAGTCGAAGAGTAGATCAGTGGCTGACAAAGGTCGGCAGCAATATGTAATCCTTGTCCAGGTCGTAGCACTCGACATGTCACGAGGGACTGGCGTCTGCATTGATGCGCTGCCTGACTGCGGCCCATCAGCAGTCGGCGTAAAGATCATGGCTGTGTGTCTGTTAGATAGCAATATATAGCGCAGTTAGTATTCTCTCTGAATTTAATGTCGACTGTCCACTGTCAATCGATGTTTACTAGGAACAGCCGACCTCTAGCAATTCGGTGTTTATGGTTTAGCGCCTGTCCTGCCGCAGCCTGCATGACACAAAAGTTTGCTGGGTAGTCTATACGTTAGGGGTTCTCTCTACCGGCATGACAGCCAGTATCACAGTATTAGGTACTGCCGAAAGAATCACGAAATATATTTCTCCCCGCGTAAAACATACAGAGTCTTAAAATGCCGTCGTTTACTCCAAGAACCATGTTGTTTCCAGCTTACCGTGCGCTGATATGAAACTTCCTGGTTGATTAAAACAGTGTGCCGGATCCGGGATTCGAACCTAGGGGTGTGCCTTTCGCGGGCAAGCGCTCTACTGAATGGGCTCGTCCGGCACGCTTCACAGTCCGTCTACATAGCTTTACTTCGTTCAGTACCTATCCTCCTACTTTCGAAACACTTGCAGGAGATCTGCGAAGTTTGGAAAGTAGGAGTCGAGATACTGACCTAAGCTATGAGAATGGACCGGGAGGCGTGCCGGGATAGCTCAGTCGATAGAGCCCTAGCTCGCGTAAGACACAGGTCCCAGGTTTGAATTCCGGTTCCGACACAGAGCTTTAATCCGCCAGAAAGTTTCATATTGTTGTTGGTCACGCGTTGTTCTTGTGTTCAGTCTGGTTTGATATAGCTCTCCGCGATATCCTGTGAAAGGCTCTTCTTTTTTTACTTACCACAGCAAATCACATTATTTTGCGCATGCTTACTGTATTCGTCTCTTTGTCTCCTCCTGCGAGTTTTACTTCCAATACTTTCAGTACTAAATTGACGATTTCTTGAGGTCTCAGAATGGGTCCTATCAATAGGTCTTTAGTCAAGATATGCCACAGATTTCTTTCCTTCCCTATTCAGTCCTTCCGTATTAGTTCCGCTATCTACCCACTTAGCAACAAATTTCAAAAGCTTCTATCCTCTTCTTGTGAGAACCGTTTATCGTCCACGTTTAGCACCCAGACGAATTCAAAAATTCCATACTTTAGGAAAATACGACGGTTGGAACTTAAATAGTGGGACGACTGCTGTGGAGACACTAAGCAATGGAATCTACTACTGTCGCTGATAGCACAAGTTGTTGACAAGCCTACTTTCTCTCCGAGCAAATGGATTCGCCCGTCCCACGTCACCGGCGTGCGCAGTCGAGGAAAACACAGTCAGTTGTAAGCGAGTGGTCTAACGTAACGATGTCACTATGTTTTCGTTCCTCATGGCAGACAGTCAGTGCACAATATTACTGTTCGTTTTTGGAGCATCACCTGCGACCAGCTTTGCGAAACAAGCGACAACACTTTCTGCGCGAGCCACCCATCATTTTGTACGGCAATGCGCGGGTGCATACACCGTAAGCTGTGACTGCTCTGTTCGGTCGATGGGACTGGGAAATACTGTACCATCCACCACACTCAAATCCTTGTGACTTTGATTCGATTCCGAAGATGAAGGAACCACTCCGTGGCATTTGCTTCAGAACTGTCCCAGATATTCGACAGGCAGTAGACCACACTATTCGCACCATCAACAGAACAGGCTCTGCTAACGGTATACTACGCCTTCCACATCTCTGGCAACGGTTTCTACACAACGGTGGTGACTACGTAACAGGTGCAAATATGTAAAACTTTTGTACTGGTTGTGAGTAAATAGATTAAGTTCCAAACCTCGTAAATGTTGTAGCAAATATTTGTAAAAAGTTACAAAATATGCTAAAAAAGTTAGGAATTTGATCATTTATACGAAACTTTGAAAATCTCCTTGGGCAATATGGATTCCAAGAATGTCTCAAATAATTGTTTCGTTACACATTCTAGATGTTGCTTTTCAAATATTGTTACACTTTTCAGAAATTGCATTTTGCTTTCATCTTTTGTGTCTAGATACAAATACTCCATACATTTATTAATATACTAACTGGCTCACGCCTTGAATTGACACTAATAATTTTTTATTAATCATATTTACGTGCTTCAGTAGTATATTGTTATGACGAGGACCACCTATAACACATACACTTTCATTAGAAGTTCAGATATTTTCGCTCCCTTAACTAGAAAGCTGTGTAACGATTATATCCCAGACTTGTCTGATGGGCTTTATCTCAGCTTACAAGCTCAGCCGTTGCCCTTAATTACTTCCAGTTCTTGGCAAACTGACTTGTTCAAACAGGGCTGTATGCGACTTCTCCATTTTCTGTTTACTTGCGTCCACATTCCTGCTATATTTTAGGAAAGATGATATTTTCCACGTCGACTCTTATCTAATGTATTTATAAAAGTAATTTCGGCTTGTTATGCCATTCTCAGTACAATATGAATGCGTCAATGATTTCTGCCTTTACACCCTCTCATGGCACAGAAACGTCACACTCCAGTAACACTGTTATTACGCTATCTACATCCCACATCTGTCTCTGCTACCACGTAGCAAGTTCCTTTCGAAACATGGATAAAATGCAATTGACCAGGATCTCAATATATAGAACGGTGTAAACGATCAAGGTGCATTGTGTGTTTATAGTTCATCCACTGCAACTGTTTCACAAATATCTGATAGTATCATTTTCTCCATTCTCAGAATGTCTCAAATAGTTGCTTTTTGTCACACATTACAGATGTTGTTTTTCAAATATTGTTACACTTTTCAGAAATTGTATTTTGCTTTCATCTTTTGTGCCTAGATACAAATACTCCATACAACATTATAGAAAGAAAATATGCCATTGGTAGTAACATTTAAAATTTTGCTTCACATTTTACTTTCAAAAATTGTGTGCTGCATTTCAGTTTTTTTATCATATTAATAAATGTCGTACCAAATTGTTATTCTTTCTCTGGATATTTTTATCACCCTGATGAATTCATTAGAGGAAGAAAAATTTACTCTGATACTAGTTATGTTCGCGGGACATGTGTCACACTGCGATGATACTCAAAATTTGTCAACGTAAATGTAGTTTTTATTTTTGTATTCATCTTTCATTTATTAACTTTTTCCATAGTGAAAATGAGTTGACGCTTCATATTGATCTATGATTTAAACATGACATAGTATACCGAAGTTAAAGATTTTAGAAATATTAAATTCATAATTAGCCAGGTTGAAAACATTGCCCTTTTTAAACTTTTTCTGCACTGCGGAACATCGTATTTAATTTATTTTTCAAACCAGCATTTGCTCTCTGTAAATGGTTATTGAGACTCGGATTTTGAATGGTAGATTCTACGACTACCCAAATCTTGCACAGCATATATTTGGAAATGGAAAGTGCTATTGATATGTGAGTTTCACAGAATGGATTTTTAGTCAATAAACTGATTTTAATTATACAGAAAAAGTGTATTTTCTGTGCAAACATACACATTTTTTTAATGGGACTATACCTACAGACATTAACAAACTAAAAGTAGAATACATTAGAATGTCAGTGGAGTTTTTTGTACTACTCTAGAGCAAGTAGTTTATGAGTTATAGTGTTTCGAAGAATTTTCACTTGTACAATACCTGTGGTAGCATCCACTATAGAACGAGTGTATAGACTAGTAGAGGGGCATCACAGATTGTGTTCAAAATGACCACCGGCAGCAACAACACATGCTTCCAGTCTGGTAAGGAAAGACTGCTGCACACGTTAGCTTTCAGCAGCGGTGTCACAGCAGGCTGCAGGAATACGTCGTTGCATATCATCGGATATAGATGGAATGTCTTTCTAAACATCGCTTTCCCTACGGAAAATATTCTGGGAACGGCCAGTCAAGGTACAGGTTCTATGCTTCTAATCCAACTATCTAGAAACAATTTGCGAAGACATACTGTAGTAATTCGTTCACCGTGGGTAGCCATCAGGTTGGTACCAATGGTGCCTGCCAGTCCACAAATAACTTCTAGCAACCGTGGCAAATGTCTGTTAGGAAGCTTCAATACTTTTGCGCGTTCATTTTAGCATCTACGAAAAATGGGCATATGAGATGATTGTTAACTATCCCAAACCAAACATTTACACACAATGGACGCTGATGTCCCACCTAACGAAGCCAACGGAAATTGTCAACAAAGAAATGTACCATTCTTCTGCAGTTTAAGGGGCCACGTCTGGTAAATCTGTCTTCATCACTAAATAAGATACGTTTTGTATCTGGAGTATCGTATCGTAATATCGTTATGAAATGGAAAGTAAAACGATTCTGATAATTGTTTCCGTGATCCTCTTGATGGAGAGAAGTAATACGGATGCAACAGATGTCGATGGAGAATGCGTAGAACACTTGCCTAGCTTATGTCACTTCCTTGCTCAAAAATGTTCAAATGTTTGTAAATCTATGGAACTTAACTGCTTGGTTATTAGTCCCTAGATTACAATATACTTAAACTGTGTTAAACTGACCTAAGGACAACACATACACCCATACCCGAGGTAGGAATCGAACCCCCGACGGCGAACGGCCGCGTGCACAGCAGCACGGAGCCCCAGTACGCACGGCTATTCCACCGCGGCTGTCACTCACTTCCTTGTGCGATTGCACTGGAACTAACGTACGGATCAAATTCAACAGGAGCTAACATTTTATTCCTCCACTTCTGTGTTCTTTTGTTTCCTGATAAATAATTGCCGAGATGGCTGACGTCTATTGGGATATGTTTCTGTATACACGTACAAACACGAACTGCATTCTACCTGCACTTTCCGTACCGACTGCATGAGGTCTTTTACTGAATTTATAAATCCCATCGTTCACTCACAAACTACTGCTTCTTCTGACTAGTAAGTCGCAGTTTACTCAAGGAAGAGACAGGCACAACGTAAGCAAACATAAAATCGCACGTAGCAATTACGAAGATTGCATGAAGAAAACAAAAACATTTAGAGACATTGCACATTATTGATACCAAAGACGCTGCTTTATATAAAATTATGTAATACGACAGGCCTGTTTCGGCGTCAATGCCATCGCCAGGTGTACTGTAAAATACAAAGGTGGGTATACTATTTAATTTAAGAAGATAATTGTACTTTATACATACATTGGTAGCTCTTCTTACCCTTGTAAGAACGCTGCTTCTCTTATAGGTATAGGTTCTTATTTACATGTGTAATAGAACTGTTGTTGTTACAGCTCTTATATAGTTGTATATAAACTTTTTTTTAAATAGTTCTTATGTTGAAACTTCCTGGCAGATTAAAATTGTGTGCCGGAACCGGGACTCGAACCTGGGACCTTTGCCTTTCGCGGGCAAGCGCACTACCGACTGTGCTATCCCGACACGACTCACGATGCCGCCTCACAACTTTACTTCCGCCAGTACCTCGCCTCCTATTTTCCAAACTTTTGAGGCGGCATCGTGAGTCGTGTCGGGATAGCACAGTCGGTAGTGCGCTTGCCCGCGAAAGGCAAAGGTCCCAGGTTCGAGTCCCGGTTCCGGCACACAATTTTAATCTGCCAGGAAGTTTCATATCAGCGCACACTCCGCTGCAGAGTGAAAGTTTCATTCCAGTTCTTATGTTGTCGATGTTTGACAGCTATTATGACAGATAGGTCAGCGATATTACAAGTTTACAATGCAATTATTTCATTGTTATTATATAGAGCATATCTGGCATTATTGGTATGTCAATAGGATGTTTCATTACTAGTATGTAAATAATTAACCATATATTATTTTGTGGAATTACTTTTGGTGTAATTTTTTGGTTTCTATGGATCACAATAATTATATGCTTTCCAGTGATTACTTCTAGTTTTGTGACAATAAAATCTCTGACATATTTGTAAATTCCGTCTATTTCTTTGGAAGAAAGGTACTAATGAAATTTTATAAGTAACGCTTGTGCTTCATCTCGATTTATCCATTTAAAATTTGGTCAGGGTTAACTTGCGTGTGTAAATAAATTTCAACCTCTTCAAGAACGTTCATTATTGCTCCCTTTTGCATATTTTACACATCACGCAAAAGAGAGCAATATTGAACATATATGACGCAGCGGGCCCAGAAGATTATAAAAACAAGAGTCGGATTGGAAACTTTTCAGAATACGGCATCATTGACATATTAATTAACCCTACTTTTAGTTCTTTAGTGTGAATAGGTATTGTTCCAAAAAAATTGCATGTTTGTACAAAAATACACTTTCTACGTGTTATTACAATTTGTTTATTGGCTAACAATACGGGACCCTGACAACCCAATTCATCCTGTCAAAGGCTCACATCAATAGAACTTTCCATTTCCGCAATATTTGCGGTGTAAATTTAAATTTTTAGCTCTGTATTCAGCAAGTAGGTATTGTAATAATCAAGCTTGCACCACATAATATAACGTTTTATCATTTATCATCACTACCGTCGTCCTGCACAGTTACGCACGTCTAATCTCAACATAGTTCCAATACATCGAAATATTGACACACGTTGCTACAGCAACGTGCACACGTAGCACACACAGCAATCCATTTGGCTGCGCGGTTGCCGCAAACAAGTATAATCGGCACTCTCTGTTGTTTTGTCACCATTTTAGGTAATTATGATTTACTGAGGTTCAACATACGGCGACTAAGACTCACTCTGCCAATAATGCTTCCATTCCACCATCTACCATTACGCCATAGCGACAGCCTTCTAGTACTCACTCACAAGCAAGCCCCCACAATTCCGTAAGAGGCCGACAGCGAACAACGGGCAAATTGAAGAGCGCTTCGGCGGCCATTATGGTGGTAAACTTCCGCGCGAACTTTAAATGTGCGTAAGACTCTTTTGATTAGCAAGTGTATTTGTTCGAATTAAGTCGCGAAAACTATGTCTCTTGTAAATATATATCTACAAAACCGCTTAAAACTCTTTGAATACACAGCAACAATCGGTTGCGTGTAAATTTATTGCACATACGGTGTATAAATCGGACAACCATTTTTTTCTTCCTCCTAACTAAACCGAATTATAACATTTAGTTTATTAGCGTTCTAAGTGCAGCATATGAACGGAATTTATCGTCAGACACGGTTTCTTGGCACTTTATCAGTATACTCTACAATGGTGAAACTTTTGTACAAACATTAATGTCGGAAGAGTTTCAGAAACCTTTACGTCTTTGTTTGAGTGCCTGCTGTATTCTCCAATAATTAGATATTTTATACCATCAAAAAATGAAATAGCTAATGTTAAAAATATACTGTGAAAAAAATACCCTATCAGATAGGACTACATAACTGTAAAATAGCTTATTACCCTGTGAATGCAGCAACCAGCCACTGCCAAATACCTTACAGTAGCGTGAACTGCTCAAAAGTCAGGAACTATCGACATCGGGTTCAACTTCACAATGTCCATTGTGTCATTCATATACGGAACTACACACAGTTCTGCAAATCCCTTTCAGTTGTTACACCTACATGTAAAGTAGATGACCTTTAAATTCTGTGTTACAAGTTGCTAATATTAATTTCATAAACAAAAATTCTAAATGCAGTGAGGTAAATTATCTTGTACCCAAATAATAATTTTACACCTCATAAAATGAAACTTTTTGAACTTACTGTCCATCAGTACTGCCTAAAGTAGCTAGTTTCCAAGAGCTACTAGTATTGTAGAAGCCTGTTATTTATTTCATTCAAAATCCGATATTGACTTGACTGACAGCCTGTTAAACAAGAATATCTCAGAACACAAGCAGTAGGGCTACTTGTATTCCTGAGAAATATAAATGGGAAGATAATAACCGTTCTTTTAATGCCTTTCTTAAATAGATTTATGCAGTGAACGCTGATCAGCTCTTCACCATCGTGCTTTATGTGCACTGCTAGCAGTACAGTCAAGCAGTACAGACATGACTATGAATTGCGCAGAAGCTATATAATACCCGATCTATCTCCTAACAACGCTCCTATTTAACTAATGCTTACCACTATCATGGCGGCCGGCCGAAGGTTCAAATTATCCCGCGACAGCAGCGCCATTAGAGAGGGTGTTTTTTTTTTTTTTTTTTGTTTTTTTTTAAGTGTCTTTGCTCACAAAGGACACGTTCGACCTCGAACTGCACGAAAGCATGCTTGGAATAACAAGCAACAATAAACAAAACAGCGGTGCGCGTCATTTCCATTGAAAACATTGCAGTGTACCTCCAGTAACATTTTAACAGAGAGAAACGAAGTAAGAAGATATCAGTACCATAGCAACTAAATTATATGTAATTTAATGGCGTCATTGTATCATTACATATTCAACATACAGCACCAAAAACTCTCTGATTGACCTTCTGGTGGGCGCATGGCAGCACTCCGTGCTACCACGTTGATTGTATGTGGCATGTGGTATGAACGTGTTTGAATCATCTAGGGACATTTTGCACCTAGAGTCGGCTATATGTCTCAACACAATCCAAGCACCAGATGTTAAAACAAAGTGGGAGAGAAAAATGTGCACACGTCAATAAAGAACACGTTAACACCTTCCAAATCACGCAGCCCATTATCAAAAGTCACTAATTACATTTTCAAATAATGATGTTGGTATTTCTGTGTTATATTCTGGCTTTCGTCAAGCATATTGCAGCATAGGCTTATACGAAGGTGCAGCAAATTCACTGTAAATCACAGAGTGCAGTTTCACGATGAAATGACGATCATGTACCTTCTCTTGTGGTTTGGCAGCTTGTAGTCTTAATCAGTAATCCTTCTGACACATTTATACTGCCGAAAGAAGTAAACATTAAGGAGTTGGCAATATTCTGTTGTTTTCGGTGACAAGATCTTCAGCGTAACATCTTTGTTTGGAAAACTTGCGTCTAAAAGGGTACGATCTGTATGAACCGCCCAGGAATCACACAACAATAGGCTTACACTACGCCACCATCTGGTGGCGCTAGCAGACAAGTGAGGCGTTTTGCATGGAAATGACCCACACCACTGTTTTGCTTACGACTGCTTGTTATTCTAAACATGCTTTCGTACTTTTCCGAGTGTTCGAGGTCAAAGGTGTCACTTGTCATTGACAACAGTCCTAACGATCCGATGTACTTGGCTATAGTCATTCGTTCACCTTCTGTCAACCTATGTGAATAATTACTATTATCTCTGAGGAAGGTATCGTACTTTCCTTGTGTGTGGTTCTCGAAAAATCGCTAAAATCCATCGTTAGAAAATCATTTAAAGTAATAATCAATAATAAGTATCGTCATTCAGTTTCAAATCCTTTACACCTATCAGTCTAAAAACGAAGCGCAGTAGCCTCAAATACCACTTTTGATTCGTGAATGAAAAAACGTGTTTATCGTATTTTGTAAATATATCCATTTTTTTCCCGAATGGAGGAAATGCCCTTTGACATTCGAGCACCGAGCTAATTACAATCGGAAAAAGGACTCATTTGAAAGCGAGGATTAGGTAGGTATCTGTGAATGTTGGATATTGGTTCCTGGTGGAGATTTAACTGGCGAATTAATCTTCCGAAACCGATATCGGAGTTCTCTTTCAGCCCATTATCCCGGCCTGCAGTTGGCTGTTTCTCAGCGCTAATGCAGCTTGTTTCGTGTATTCAACCGCTCTGTTCCGCTTCTCGACCATTTGTTTTCTAAAGCAGGTACGGATAATCGTTTGGGAGCTGTTCAGTTGTTTTTTTCTTCCGAACACTGAGATTTACGATCAATGCCGCTAGTGATTTACGCTGCAGTTAATGTGAAAACATTATATGAACTACTTCTATATATACACTATATTGGCTTTCGTTTTTCCTTGCTGTTCCACATTTCTTGTCCAGTGCGGCAATTCATTTCAGTAAAATATGGTTTTCAAGGAGATGACCATGAGGCTCATTCGTTAATAATTACTTATCGTGTGTTAGAGCTACATGTGGACCAAAGGTTTCACTTCAATGCTAATATTTGTATGTCAGGGTGAGTGGAAAAAAGGTTAGAGTTCTGCATGTCTGTACTACCCGTCAGCAACAGTTGGTATTAACGTTTCTAAGCTGACAAACCCTCTCATTTATCTAAATTTTTATTGAGATGACTGGAGAGAGCAGTAAGGTATTTTATGAAATGCATCTCATGAATCATCAGTTGTTTAATATCGCTTCGACCATTTTCGGTTCTAAATCATCTTCGCGGACTGTAAGCTAAACGGACTGATTAATTGGATATATCATCTACCATTCTATCCATACTTACAGGCAAGTCAATCAATAGAAATTCGGAAGATGTTACTTGACATCAAGACTAGATGTCAAATGACGTCTTAGGAATTTTTATCGATTGATTAGCCTGTAAGCTTGTATAGGATGGTAGATGATGCGTCCACTTAATCAGTCTGTTTATCTCATAGTCGGTGAAGGTGGTTTAGAAAGGAAAGCAGCCGAGGTTATATGTATAATAAATAGGTGATGTTAACAATAAGCATTGCCTAAAGCCTCTTATCTGCGTTTTTTACCCATTATGAATGTGTTTGAACTCAGTGAATGTCCCTAATACAGAGTTGAGAATAAAATCCACTACCAGTCACATTAAAGATCGTAGTATTTCAGAATGAAACTTTCACTCTGCAGCGGAGTGTGCGCTGATATGAAACTTCCTGGCAGATTAAAATTGTGTGCCGGAACCGGGACTCGAACCCGGGGTCCTTTGCCTTTTGCGGGCAAGCGCTCTACCACTTTTTTTTTATGCCTTTCAAACGAAAATATCCGTTTCTTCGCAGTTCGTATTTGAAGTACCGTTCTTGGTACTTTATATTTTTATTTTACATACTTGTGTTTTAACTGAAAGAAATATGCCTTTCTGCATTTTAAAGACAAACGTAAAATTCCTTATCCGAATACCTTGCTTTATTAAATAGTTTACTTGAATAATACGAAACTAATGATGTTTTTCAAAAGGAAAGAAAAGTAAAATAATGAAGAAAAATTATCTTCGTCACTTTACCTCTTCTTTCTTCTTCGGCAGAAATGCTTTTTCGGGGTTCTGTTGAGGCCTTCACGGCTACCGTAGCGGCCCCGGGGCACACGAAGTCCCCACCGTACTTCACCCTCAACAGCACTCCCCTACTTTGGCATTCTACCTTGTTCTGTCTATTTCATGATGTGTAGATATTAACCTATACCTTGTTTCTGAAACAAAATTTTCAACATGTTTCCAAAATTCTTTTTATGGTCTTTTTTCTTGTATATTTTGAAGTATTCTTCTTTTATATATTCTCGATATTCCGGTACATTGTCGGTTCCTTTTTTGTTGACTACATAATTTACAAAATTTCCGAATAGCCATAATATTACGTTGTTCTTTTGTGATGGGAAAGAAACATCTTCTGGGAAGAGTAAATTGTTTATTGTTAATTCCCTTCCATCGCTCCGTTTGATGAAAGCGACTTGAAATATAACGTCTTTCCATATATTTTTGTATCCGTTACAAATGAAGCGATGGCTTAATAAGTCCAAATGTATGCATTTTGGGCATTCGTTGGTCGCGCTTAGTCCTATTGAATAAAGTTTTTCGTTCGTACTAACGACATTATTTATAACTCTATACCATGATGCTTGCACATCTGTTGTCAGCATTCGGTTATTTATATTCGCCCAAATTTTCCCCCAGTTTTTGTTAGGGTATTTCAGCTCCATCTTTTTTGGTTATCGGTTGATTTCAACTTATCTACTATATATTTGCTTGTCCTCTTGTGTTTATCCCTTAGAATACATGTCAAGTAGCTTAGCTCTACGTAAAAAGACTGAATGTGCTTCAGTTTGTAGCTTATTTCACTAACATCTACTGGTGGCTGCAGGCTGCCAGGTTTCAGAAGGTTGAACAGAGCAGCAGTTATGCTGTTCGGTTGCGTCTCTATAAGGTTGAGTGTCCTTTTAATGAAGAGGGCCGTGCTTTTTTTCCGAATGTCTGTCAGCCCGAGGCCTCCTTTTTTCTGGTCTCATGGTGGTTGTTCCTACCGCTACTCTGAATATATGCCCTTTCCATACATATCTGCAGATAGTGCTCATTATATTTCTCGCAGTTGCAGGAGGTGTAGGTAAAATCTGAGCGACGTATGCCGCTTTTGATAGAACTGCACAATTTATTAGCTTAATTCGCTGCTTTATATTTAAGTCTCTTGTTTCGTCCATTATTAAGCTGCCTCTTATTTTTCCTAGGACCTGTTTCCAATTTGCGGCCGTTGTTCTTAACGGGCAACTGTAGAACGTTATTCCTAGGGTCTTGTGGTGTTCCACTGTGTGTGCCCACGGTAGCTGCACATTTTCAAGTCCCTTTAAATTTAAAAAAGAACTTTTCGTTTCATTGATCCTCGCACCAGTTGCTCTGCTATAAAGCATTAACGTTCCCGTTAGTTTTGCACAGTCTTCATTGCTCCTCACTAAAACTCCCACATCGTCAGCGTATGCGTTTGTAACTGTCTTGAGTCCGGCTACTGTTATGCCTTCTAGGGTTGCAATCAAACGCCGTAGGAGAGGTTCCAGAGAAATTACGTAAAACAACATAGACAATGGACTTCCCTGAGGAACTCCACTTAATATCAATACCTCGTTAGTATATTGTCCATTTATCGAGATTTTGGTTTTTATACCGCTGACGATGTTCATTAAAACCGTTAAGTTGTTGTCCTTTAAGCCGATGTGTTTCAGAGTTTTGAAGAGGTATTCGTGGTTCACTCTATCAAATGCTTTAGCAAAATCAATGAAGGCAATGCCGCCATTAGCTGACGATGTTGCGAAAAGATCAATTATGTCGCGATATTCACATACAGATTTAAAAATAGTACGTCTGGGGAGACAAGTCTGGTAGCTTCCAATAACTTTTTCTAAAATGGGTTTCATTCTTTCTTTAATTACACGTGCAACTACTTTATAATCTGAATTCATTAAGGTGATCGGCCTCATATTATTAATATCTTTTATGTCCGTGCTCCTTCCCTTTGTTAGTAATACAGTTACACTTTCCTTAAATACAGGAAGAATATCGACGCCTCTCAAGACGTCATTAACGACTTCCGTGAATTCGTTACCTATTAGTTCCCAAAATGTTCTATAAAATTCCACCGGCAAGCCGTCTGGGCCTGGAGACTTCCTCGAAGGCGAACATGTAATGATGTCAAGGACCTCCTCATTTGTAATGTCTAACGTAAGACCTCTATTGTCTTCCTCTGAAACTATACCTTCCATTTCAGAGCTCTGTAAAAGCTCTTGCACGGAGTTGTTATCAGTAGCATTTCCAGAATACAACTGCTGATAAAATCTATGTGCTTCATTTAAAATATCTTTTTGGCCTGTTAGTACTCTGTTACCTTCCGTTCTGAGGTTGGCAATAAAATTTCTTCTTCTGTTCTTTGTGTGTTGTATCAAGTGATAGATGGAGGTATTTTCTTCCTCTACTGTCGTTCTAGTGTGTGATTTTATTTGCAATCCTTCCAGATGTTTCCTCTTGATACTTATCATTTTGGCTTTACTTTTTTAATATTTATAATGGCCTCTTGAGATATTGGTTGGTCGTAAAGGTCCCTTAGACAACAGTAATAGAATTCCATTGTGTGCCTTGACCAAATTGCTCTTTCCTTTGCGTGAGATATCAACGCTGCTCTTAACTTTCTCTTGGCGGCCATCGTCCACCATTCGATATTTTTTCTATACTTGTTTCGCGTTCTTAAAACAACTCCCCAAGTTGCTTCACTGCTTCTGTGAAGTTTGGAAAGTAGGAGGCGAGGTACTGGCGGAAGTAAAGTTGTGAGGCGGCATCGTGAGTCGTGTCGGGGTAGCTCAGTGGTAGAGCGCTTGCCCGCGAAAGACAAAGGTCCCAGGTTCGAGTCCCGGTTCCGGCACACAATTTTAATCTGCCAGGAAGTTTCATATCAGCGCACACTCCGCTCCAGAGTGAAAGTTTCATTCTGGAAACATCCCTTAGGCTGTGGCTAAGCCATGTCTCCACCATATCCTTTCTTCCAGGAGTGCTAGTCTTGCAAGTTTCGCAAGAGAGCTTATGTGAAGTTTGGAAAGTAGGAGGCGAGGTACTGGCGGAAGTAAAGTTGTGAGGCGGCATCGTGAGTCGTGTCGGGGTAGCTCAGTGGTAGAGCGCTTGCCCGCGAAAGGCAAAGGTCCCAGGTTCGAGTCCCGGTTCTGGCACACAATTTTAATCTGCCAGGAATTTCATCGTAGTATTTATTTATGGCACTACCCGTTTCAGGCTTGTGCCCATCTTCAAGTGCTTAAAACATTCAGAATTTTACATGAGTAGCATGTTGGTGGAGTTCACTGTTTGAAACAAATTATTTGCTATTAGTTATAGTGAAACCAATTGCAGGTGGCGAGATGACGTGAACAAAAACACTGTTTGCTTATAATTTAACATTGTATCCAAACCGTAAGTAAACAGTGTCTTTGTTCATGTCATCTCGCCAGCGGCAATTTGTTTCGCTATTATTAATACCAAATAATTTGTTTCCAAACAGTGAACTCCACCAACATGCTACACAAGTAAACATCTGAAGGAACTCACTCATGCTCTTCACCCCATACTGGTTTCATTTGTATGGCAAAAATGCTAGTTTTTATTGCAATCGATTTGAGCAATCCTGCTCGTAGCGTTTTTGACGTCATGTGTTTCACGTAACTGTTTTTATCCTTCGGATGAAGTTGTCCCTAGTGGCAACGAAACCTAGGTCAAGCACCTAAAAATTACGCAACCACTTGGCTGATATAAAAAAAAATTAAAATAATCTGAATGTTTTAAGCACCTGAAGAAGGGCACAAGCCCGGAACAGATCATCTCGCCACCTCCAATTGGTTTCGCTAGTTTTTTGTTTGTTGCTGTGCTCTTCAGTACGGAGACTGGTTTGATGCAGCTGTCCACCCTACTCTATCCTGAGCAAGCCTCTTCATATCCTCATAAGAACGGCAACCTACATCCATCTGAATCTGAATACAGTACTCACCTCTGCGATTTTTACCCCACACACTTCCCTCCAACGCTTAATTCACAATTCCTTGATGTATAAGAATGTGTCCTACCAATCGATCCCTTCTTTTAGTCAAGGTATGCCAGAAATTTTTTTTCTCCCCATTTCTCTTCAGTACCTCATCATTAGTTACGCTATCCATCCACCTAATCTTCAGCATTCTTCTGTAACACCACATTTCAAAAGCCTCTATCCTCTTCCTGGCGGCTCTGTTTGTAATCCATGTTTCACTCACATACAAGGCAACACTCCACACAAATGCCTTCAGAAAGGACTTCCTTACGCTTAAATTAATATTCGATGTTAACAAATTTCTCTTTTTCAAAAACTCTTTTCTTCCCATTGCCATTCTACATTTTATATCCTCGAGATTTTATCCCGAATTGACGTGATAAGTAAACCGAGCTAATTTTTCCTACTTTTCTCATGTGTTCTCTCACCGCGAGTAGCAGTAACTGTACAGTCAGTATTAATTTTTTTAACTACTGAACATATCCTGCTATGACAACTGCGTGCACATTGATGATTAAAAGATAACCAAGCTTTTACCAATAAACTATAAACCGCGAAGCTAACCTTAATTTGTCATTGTGGCTCTTCAGCTGCCTTCCGGTTCATATGCAAAATACATAGAAATCTCCTGGCTTCAAAAACTGATGAGATTCACCATCCGGATATGACATTTACATCAAAACCAAGGGAAATGTGTCGATTAAATTGGATGCAGAAAATACTGTAACAGCAATTATCAAAAATCATAATTGACATCACTAGACAGATTACAGAGTATGTTGTTTGTTAACGGATTTGTCATCAGTAAGATACAGCACATTTCTGAAGTGCTACCAATACCCACCGTTATGGCGAAAAATTCTGGCGCTTGTCTGCTCCATATTTGGAGTGGCAATGTCTCCCAAGTGTCTTTTCAAACTACCACATTATTCCGATATAACGGAGGACTGGGTGTCAAAGACACACAATGTATGGCAATATAATAAGGCCAGAATTTCACTAAACCTGTTTTTACTTTAGGTCCTAATGAGGGACAAATAGATCCAAAACTGGACTATGTGCGAAAATACTACGTTGAAATTACTCGCATATCAGTAAATATACAAAAAATTAACACTAATAAATTGTACACTCCACTTACGAAAGGTCACCCAAAAACAATATCACTATAAAATATGAAGATAAAAATTGGAAACAAATTAAGCGTAATTTTATTAGCATACGTTAAGAAGAAATGTAGGCTCTGTTTGGTATGACGTAGTTAATAAGAAAGTTCCCACAGGAGAAAAGCTAAACACAATAAATTTAACGTATTCCATATTGCGATTCATGTTAACTGGTGGAAAATATAGGTCATGTTGTTATCTGTTAAGAAAAGAGTTGGAAGTGGACAAGGAAAACACTACCCACCATCAACAGAACGTGAGACAATTACGTTCCAATAAAAGATTACACCCAGCGAGAAAATTTATATTCTGATTCAAAACATAGTAGCTACTATTGGGACCTTCGAAAGTATGTATTTCACGCAGTAAAGAAAACAAATCCAAATTTAGACCAGTACATATTATATCAAAGAAGAGCATTTTTATTTGAGAAACCATAATTAACATAAACAAAATTTGCAGAGACTTTTAATTTGCATTTCAAATAAAGACATCATTTTAGATACGTAAACGAAGAATATAACGAATTTGCATGAAATTTCAAATGGAGAAGTTTAAAGAAAATTTGTTTCTTCAATCAGACAGACTCAGACATGATCACAAAACGTCAGATAAGATTCTGTGGACATATACTTAGGATGAACAGCAACCGACTGACAAAGATGATTTTAGATGTAGTTTAGATGGGTTGGGTTATTTGGCTGGGATACGGGGACTAAACTTCTGAGGCTATCAGTCCCCCGGTGGGGAGGGGAAGGAGTGAGGATAGGAAAGGAGGGGAGGGGAAAGGAAACGCAGTCCGGGAAGTAAAGAAGGAAGGAAGACGGCATTAGCTCGAGGCCCCGTACTCGCCACGCACGTAAGTCGAGAAAGAACCGTGAGCCCCTGGGGGAGGGGGGTGGGATGTAGTTGAAAATGTAATTTAAAGAAAAACTGTTTTTCAGATATAGAAGAAGACCTGAAACACGCAGGAATTAGTAGGGAAATGATAAATGAAAGGGAAAAATTCATAGACAAAATTATGACCTTTAAATCTAAAGTAAAAGAAAGGAAGAAAATCATGGGAAGAGCGAAGGAAACAGTCTGTAGAGATTTTTGGGAAGACGAAAAGTTGAAGGCAAGAAAGAAATAAGAATCATGTAACTCGAAATTTAAACACCGTATCAAGGGCAAAAATGTACAATAATAATAATAATAATTATTATTATTATTATTATTATTATGTCTTTATATAGTCAAATATGATGTTGTGTTAGGAAAAGTTTTAAGGTCGCAATTTTTCTGTTTCCTTCCTTCCATCTTTACAGCATCAAACCTTCGCTAACAAATATTGTCTATCGATTAATATCTGCACTTAAAGCGTGATAAGTGTCGATAGTCGATTTTAATTGTGTTTCCGAGCATCTTTCGAGTTAACACAGATCATCGTTGACCAGTAGGAGCGGATCTAGGTTTAGCGTTATACACTGGTCAAAACAATTGGGTATGAGTTGAGATACCTAGATTCTGTAATCTTGTCAACGTCAGAATGAACTAAAATGGTTCTACGTCTTTCTGTCGGTTCTACGGAATAGAGTCAACAATATTACGGCAACCGACGTAGTAGTAGTAATAAAAAGTTGTTGCAGAGGGCGTTGATGTTGACTTATGCTTAGTCTACCAAAAGAATTAACAGAAACACTGGGGTACAGATAGTGTAATATACAGGTAGTAAAACTCAGGAACATCAATGTGACTTACCGAAGCTACGGCATGGAGAGCCATAAGAACTGCAAGCAGACCAGAGAGAGATGTCTGCAGCTATTGGAGTGTTCCAAATTGTGATTTCCAGGACGTGGACGCAATTTCAGACAACAGGAACCAATAAAAGAAGGCAAGGCCAAGATCGTCAACGGAAAACATCAGTAAGAGATGACTGCTACCTTCTCTTAACAGTCAGTCGAGTCGAGACAGGAGGCTGAGTGCAACTCAGCTGCAACGCACCCACCCGGCAGCAACAGGACGCGCAATATCAACACTAACAGTCGGAAATCGTCTTCAGGAACGCGGTCGCTACGCACGGAGGCCTATGCTGTGTAACGCCTTAAAACCACCGTTGACCCTCAGTAACTGGGCCAAAGAACATCAAAATTGGAGTTCACAGATGAGTGGATACTTTGTGTTCATCGGGTCCCGTCGTTCCATGGAGAGAACGGGGTACAAGGTTCAATACTGGTTCTGTGTGGGTAGGAGTCAGTATTGGCGGACGTGTGAACCTCTATGTTGTTCAGAATGGTGCTTTGACGGATCAAAGGTATAGATGAAAGATTCTTAGCCGCAGCGGAGTGGCCAAGCGCATTGAGGCGCTTTGCTCCGGGGCCGTTCCCCGTCGGGAATGGATGATTGTGTCGTCTTTAGTATAAGGTAGTTTATAATTTTATAGACTGATGACCCGGCAGATAAGTCCCTTAAGCTTCACAAACAACATTTGAACAAGATCCTTAGACCTTTTGTTGTGCTGTACGCTGGTGCCATAGGAGATGAGTTCTTTTTGGTGGACGATAATACTAGTCCCCACAGAGCTACACTGGTGGCTAACATTCTTGAAGCTGTGGGAACTACACGAATGGAGTGACCAGTTAGTTGACCGGACTTGAGCAAGTATGGGCTGCAGTTGGCAGACGCAGCTAGACCAGCAACTCCCACAGCGGTTGCAGAACTGGCTGTTGCACTCATGGAAGTATGGCCAAATATTCCTCAAAAGCTTGGTAACCTTATACTGTCCATGCCACGCAACTGTACTGGCTGTCAAAGGTGATCACACAGCATATAAAAGGTTATCCCCATGGTGCCTCACTCTAAGTAAAGGCCTTGTAAGCCCCAAGCCGCAAGTAAAGGGTTGAGAAAGCCAGATGGACTGCATCACATACAAATTACAGTTTTAACCAATATATTAATAAAATATGTTGCCAAAGATATATTGTGTTTGATACCTGTAGAGTTGGAGAAAGCTTTTGACAATGTCGACTAGAATACACTCTTCCAAATTCTGAAGGTAGCAGGGGTAAAATATAAGGACCGACGAGTTATTGGGAAGGGAGTAAGATAGGATAGTATCCTTTCCCCATTGTTGTTCTATCTATACATTGAACAAGCAGTGAAAGAATGGAAGGGGAAATTTGGAGAGGGAATTAAAGTTCAGGGAGAAAAAATAAAAAGTTTGCGGTTCGCCGACGACATAGTAATTTTGTCATAGACTGCGAAGGATCTACATCTACATCTACATACATACTCCGCAATTCACCGTAAGGTGCGTGGCGGAGGGTACACTGTACCACTACTAGGCATTTCCTTTCCTATTCCACTCCCAAATTGAGCGAGGAAAAAAAGAATGCCTATATGCCTCCGTACGAGCCCTAATTTCTCTTATCTTGTCTTTGTGATCTTTACGCGAAATGTAAGTAGGCGGCAGCAAGATCGTACTACACTCAGCTTCAAATTCCGGCCCTCTAAATTTACTTAACAGAAATTCACGAAAAGAACGTCGTCTTTCTTCCAGCGATCCCCAATTGAGTTGCCGGAGCATTTCCGTGACACTCGCGCATTGGTCGAACCTACCGGTAACAAATCTAGCTGCTCGCCTCTGAACCGCCTCTAGAAGAGCAATTTAATGGACTGGACAGTGTGTTGAAAGGAAGATATAAGATGAACATTAACAAGAGTAATACGAAGGTAATGGAATGTAATATCAGAAAATCAGGTGATGCTGAAGGAATTAGATTAGATAATGAGGCAATAAAAGTTGTAGATGAGTTTTGTTATTTGGGTAGCAAAATGTCCGAAGTAGAGAAAATATAAAATGTAGAATAGCTATGGGAAGAAAAGCCTTTCTAAAGAAGCGAAACTTGTTAACATCCAATATTAATTTAAATGTTAGGAAGTTCTTTCTGAAAGCATTTGTCTGGAGTGTATCATTGTATGGGAGTGAAACATGGACGATAACGAGTTCAGACAAAAAGATGATAGAAGCGTTCGAAATGTGGTGCTAGAGACGAATGATGGAAATTATATGGGTAGATCACGTAACAAATGAGGAGGTGTTTAACCGAATTGGGGAGAAAAGGAGTTTCTGGCATATCCTGACTAAGAGAAGGGATACGTTGGTGGGACACATTCTGAGACATCAAGGAATCGTCAACTTAGCATTAGAAGGAAATGTGTGGCGTAAAAATCGTAGAGGGAGACCGAGGGACGAATATAGTAACCAGATTCAAAAGGATGTAGGTTGCCGAACGTATTCTCAGATGAAAGTACTTGCACATGACAGGGTAGCGTGGAGAGCTGCATCAAACCTGAAGACCACAACAACAACAACAACAACAACCTCACCTGATCCCCTAATTCGAATGTTCAAATGTTTGTTAAGCTTATGGCTCTTAACTACGCGGTTATCAGTCCCTAAACTTACAAACTAACAACTAGCTTATCCTAAGAACGGCACAAATATCCATGCCCGAGGGGGGATTCGAACTCCCGACGCCGGCCGCGGTGGCCGAGGGGACTGAGGCGCTTCAGTCACGGTCTGCACGGCCACGACGGTCGGGGGTTCGAATCCCCCCTACGGCATGGATATTTGTGCCGTTCTTAGTTTTAGTTAGTTCGTAAGTAGTTTGTAAGTTTAGGGACTGATGACCCCGTAGTTAAGTCCCCTAAGCTATTTGAACATTTGAATTTGTACCCCCGACCGTAGTGGCCGTGCAGACCGTGACTGAAGCGCCTCAGTCCCCTCGGCCACCGCGGCCGGCGATCTCCTAATTGTTTTGAGCACTGTGCAAAAGAGCGAAACCGTGAAAAAGTTTCTGAATGAACGTCTGATTTGATACCCTGTCGGCGATGTTTAGACGATCGACCTTACGTGTTTGAGGTCGGGTGCTGTATTTTCGCGGCGGTCGCTTGCGCCGTGCGCCTGCCGGGTGTTGTAGACAGCCCCGGCGCTGTCACGGCGTGACGCGGACGCTGCCAGTCAGGGTTACTCGCCTAATGGAGCAGAGCGCTGTCAACAGCGCGCCTCGCCGCCCGCCAATCGATACCTCAACTGATTATCGCCATTCTCGCGGGACGCACCAAATCACTCGCGCCCCCACAGTGGTCGGCCACTGCCCGCAGTATTGTTGCCGACGCCCAGCCACAGCTATGGCCAGCACCGCGGCCTAATTCCACAAGTAATTGGTACTGATACCGCAAACAATGATCATGTCAAACTCGCCAGCTCAAGGCTAGTAGAACCCGATGCAATAGACGCCATCTACTAACAGACGCCATCTACAATCCCCTGCAAATCTGTGAGCGCCATGCGCTCCTTCTTTCTGCATCCGCCAACCCTTTCCCACGTTGATCCTCTACCATCCCATCACTTTCCCTCTCCTCATCAACCATATCGAACCCCTCCGCATCTCCTATACTATCCGCCAATTTGAATCCAATAATCCAATTTCCTCCCGATAAGGAGCCCTGGTAAGCTACCGCATTTCTATACAAACACATCCTATCGTCCTTCCAAGCCGCACCGGTATGACAGTGCACTCGAAGGCGCCATGGGTGTGTATATTGTTTTTCGCTTAGTTTAGATAGTTTGTAAGTCTAGAGACTGATGACTACTGCAGTTTGACCCCATAGCTTTACAAATATATGAACACACTCGATATCCTAGTGCAGCGCCACTTCCACCTTCCCCTCCCTGACAACTTTCCGATATTTAACTATTCCACCAACTGTAGAGTGTGCGCTGATATGAACCTTCCTGGCAGATTAAAATTGCGTGCCGGAACCGGGACTCGAACCTGGGACTTTTGCCTTTCGCGGGCAAGCGCTCTACCGACTGAGCTATCCCGACACGACTCACGATGCCGCCTCACAACTTTACTTCCGCCAGTAGCTCGCCTCCTACTTTCCAAACTTCACAGAAGCTCTCCTGCGAACCTTGCAAGACTAGCTCTCCTGGAAGAAAGGATATGGTGGAGACATGGCTTAGCCACAGCCTAAGGGATGTTTCCAAAATGAAACTTTCACTCTGCAGCGGAGTGTGCGCTGATATGAAACTTCCTGGCAGATTAAAATTGTGAGCCGGAACCGGGACTCGAAGCTGGAACCTTTGCCTTTCGCAGGCAAGCGCTCTACCGACTGAGCTATTCCGAAAAGTAGGAGGCGAGGTACTGGCGGAAGTAAAGTTGTGAGGCGGCATAGTGAGTCGTGTCGGGATATATTATTCGGTAGAGCGCTTGCCCGCGAAAGGCAAAGGTTCCAGGTTCGAGTCCCGGTTGCGGCACGCAATTTTAATCAGCTAGGAAGTTTAAACTGTAGTACCTCCCCCACCTGTGTCACACACTACCAGAATTGGCACCCCCTATCCTACCCCTCATCTCTTCTTCGTCCCCTGGCCCAACCCACACATCCACCCTCTAGACAATTGCCTCACACTGCCCCCCCATTTTCAACAAACGTTTATCATCTTCTCCAAAGGTTCCTACCCGACGAATGCCGTCTCTTTCCACCCAAGCACCTCACATTCTTGAACACAATTATCCTGCATGAACCTCTCATCCCAGAGGTTTAGTATCTTATGTAGACAGTACGCACTGCTTTTATTTATTTATTTAAGATGATCTTATCCGAAAAAATGTTCGTCTTTTCCAACTCATCCACAAAAAAGGACACAACAATTTTTTACATCGTCTTTGTCCTGTGTTTCATGTAGTTTAATCTTATACTCAATCACGGAATCTATGACATTAGCTGCGAATGGGCAAAGTTAAAAATGTTTACCCTGCCGAGATTCGTACCAGGATCTCCTGCTTGCTAGGTAGTTGTGCTAACTTCTACACCACCCTTTCTTTTTTCAGTTGGATCCATGCTTTTCGATCGTTTGTTGGGGTTCATTATTGGTTGTTCACTAGTATTTGGCTCAGCTTTTCTATTACAGAGGGCGATGAGCCCTCTGACCGGGTGCTCTTAGCCACGGGGAGAAAGCTATTACCACAACTCCTCAGAAGATGACTATTCCATAGTCGAAATCTAATTGCAATAAATAAATGGTAATTTACGACCAATGCTGAAATTTTTTTTAATATTTGTCATTTTATGGTCTTGGTGCACGCCGCTCCTAATGGAATAATTTCATAAGCAAACTCGTTCCATAGAAAATAGGCCCATAAACGAACCGTTTCCGAGCTAATTATAAATTTATGGTTCGAAGCCGCCACTGTCATCACTGTAAACATCGTCCTAGTTAGTACACAATAATTTGAAATCTGGACTTTACTATAAAGATTTACAATCCATTTAGTTCACATTTCACAGACTTTATTGTAAACTTCGTCCTGGTTAGAACAAATTAATTTGAAATTTGGATTTCACTATTAGGTTTTATATCGCATTTAGTTCACATTTCACGTATGGGTTACCTATTAAAGGAAGTGTTCGAAGTGTCTTTCTTGCTTCTGGATGCAATACTGTGCTCGTCATGCAATGAATTTCGAATTCGATCGAAAACCCCTGGATAATTTCGAATTCTTGAGAAGCGTGTAGAACTCTCCGCTCAGGTTCTTCAATCGTGTGCTGTACACTTCGCTTTTGAGGTGACCCTAGACACAAAAAATCCGAAGTATTTAGATCAGTTGACCTTGAAGGTCAAGGTACAGGTTCGCCTCGACCCATACATCTTTGGTAGTATCTGCGCGTTAGATGGCGTCACGCAGCAGTAGCAAAATGTGGCGGAGCTCCATCTAACTAACTAGGACGATGTTGACACTGACGTGACTGGCGGCGTGGAACTATACATTCGTAATTATCACGCAAACAGCTCGTTTGCAGACCTGTCTTTACTGGGACATTTTTGCTTCCATTACCGTGTACTTTCAACCGTGTAAGTCTGCGCCATCCTTTTTGATACAGGCAGTATACTTAATTTAATCTTATATATTGTTCGTCTTTTAATCTTATATACGTCAAAATTTTTAACTTGCCTCCCTCTCCGCAAGGAAACGCATGGTTGAAGAGCAGAATATTCTTCTACTGACAGCTCACCCCACCCTTCTAACCACCCACCCGATGTGGGACTAAGGGGACGAAATAACAATACAGAAAAAAACTAGATGTCTCGAGAATGGAGCCGCCAGTATCAGTGACGGTGGGCGTATTGGAAAAAAGCTCAACTCACTCCCATTTTCAAGAAGAAGAGTCGAAAAGATACGCAAAACTAAAGGCCCATAACTCTGACGGGGTCAACATGTTTTGTACTTGAATATAACTACGCTTCTGGACACGAAACACCTCATTGAACTTCCGATGTTGTCCACGATGTCATTTTCATATACGCTCGTATGTTGTTACTTAGGCGACAGCGCGGAAACGTATCTAACGCCGTCCGAACGTTCAAAAACACTAAATCTAGGGGGGCGTGGAGGAGGATATGTCAACTGATTTCTGGGACTCGTGGACGAGTAAAGGCAGCTGCCTTTCAAATACTTATGCAATCCATGCTATTTCTAATACATTTCTAAATCTATACATAATTTTGTACGAATTTTCGTAGTTTATTTTAATTTCTTAAGTCCTTGTGTAATTTGGTAAGAACCGAAAATATAGATAATTTTTACAACCTAAGTCATGAGTTAATAATTTAAGAAATGTACATGTTTATCTTTATTTGGGCCTTCAGTTATGAACTAGAAAATGGACTGATAACACGAAACGTAGGTCTGAATTTATTACTAAATGTCTTAAAACACGCTAAACAATGTTTAATTTACTTAATAAAATATATAATGTTTCACAAAGAAACAAAAATTGAATCTATACATACAGATTATAAAAATGTATGTTCCACAATCCTCGTAAACGACCCAAAAGATTTTAACCAAACATGGTGCACACATTCTTTACTGCCTAACCACTATGGGTGTAAGAACCACTTATAACACATAGTACATAAGATATGACATTATAAACAAAGCAATGTATAAAATACTACCACAACATACGACAACATTCCACATTGCCTCCTAAACCACTGCACCAATTCAAGCAAATTTCGCACAAATATTCGTCACCTTCAGGAATTAATCGCTTTGGAGATAGAAACCACCTACGATACACAGTTAAAGAGATGTGACGTCATAAACACTGAAAACTGCCCCAACATGTGACGCTTGTAAAACTTGACTTAATTCATCCAGTTTTTGAGTATGAGAGTACTTCCCGACTTGTAACCAACTTTATACATAATCTCAAAACGAAACATTCTCGCTAACAATAGGCAACAAAATAATATGAATATTCTACGCTGATTTTCTACTGTTCTTGCAGTATAACTACGGCATTCGGCATGACGTCACAGTGCATTACGTCTGCACTACTATTGGTAATCGTGAGACTTTTACAAACATTACACACACATAACACTGAATGAACCTTCAAAATTATGTCATAATACGATACGAACCACAGACATTGCCGAGGTGGGGTGGCTTGCGTGCCTCAACGATGCAGATAGCCGTACCGTAGGTGCAACCACAGCGGAGGGGTATCTGTGGAGAGGCCAGACAAACATGTGGTTCCTGAAGAGGGGAAGCAGCCTTTTCAGTAGTTACAGGGGCAACAGTCTAGATGATTGACTGAGCTGACCTTGTAACATCAGCTAATGTGGCCTTGCCATGCAGTTACTGCGAACGGCTGAAAGCAAGGGGAAACTACAGCCGTTACTTTTCCCGGGGACATGCAGCTCTACTGTATGGAAATTATGATGATGGCTTCCTCTCGGGTAAAATATTCCGGGGGTAAAAAAGTCCCCCATTCGTATCTCCGGACGGGGACTACTCAGGTGGATGTTGTCATCAGGAAAGACAATACTGGCATTCTACGGATCGGAGCGTGGAATGTTAGATCCCTTAATCGGGTAGGAAAATTAGAAAATTTAAAAAGGGAAATGGATAGGTTGAAGTTAGATTTAGTGGGGATTAGTGAAGTTCGGTGGCAGGATGAACAGGATTTCTGGTCAGGTGAGTACAGGATAATAAATACAAAATCAGTTGGGGGTATCACAGGAGTAGGACTGATAATGAATAAGAAAACAGGAATGCGGGTAAACTACTATGAGCAGCACAGTGATCGCATTATCATTGTCAAGATAGATACGAAGCCAACACCGACAACAGTATTACAGGTTTATATGCCAACTAGCTCTGCCGATGATGAGGAGATCGAAGAAATATATGAGGAGCTAAAGGAAATTATTCAGACAGTTAAGGGAGAGGAAAACTTAATTGTGATGGTAGACTGGAATTCGGTAGTAGGACAAGGAAGGGAAGGGAAGATAGTAGGTGAATATGGTCTGGGCAAAAGGAATGAAAGAGGAATCCGCCTGGTCGAATTTTGCACGGAACATAATTTAGTTATAACAAATACCTGGTTCAAGAATCACAAAAGAAGGTTGTATACGAGGAAGAGACCAGGAGACACCGGAAGATACCAGATAGATTTTATAATGGTAAGATATAGATTTCGGAATCAGGTTCTACAGTGTAAGACATGCCCAGCGACAGATATAGACTCTGACCATAACTTGTTGGTTATGAACTGTAGGCTGAAACTAAAGAAACTACAAAAAGGTAGGAAAATAAGGAGATGGGACCTGGATAAATTGAAGGAACCTGAGGTTCTTAAGAATTTCAGAGGGAGCTTTAGGCAACAATTGACAGAAACAGGGGAAAATCCTTGGATATCACAGGAGATACTAAATTTAATCGATGAAAGGAGAAAATATAAAAATGCTAAATGAAACGGGCAAATTGGAGTACAGACGACTAAGAAACGAGATTCACAGGAAGTGCAAAATGGCTAAGCAGGAGTGGCTACAAGCCAAATGCAAATCTGTAGAAGAATGTATAAGAAGGGGAAAAGTAGATACCGCCTACAAGAAAATAAAAGAGACATTTGGGGACAAGAAAAGCACGTCTACGAATACCAAGAACTCAGATGGGAAACCAGTTCTCAGAAAAGAAGGGAAAGCTGAAAGGTGGAAAGAGTACATAGAGCAGCTCTACAAAGGAAATGAACTTAGAGACGATGTTGTAGGAAGGGAAGAGGAAGTAGATCAAGATGAAATAGGAGATACTATACTGAGAGATGAATTTGACAGAGCCTTGAAAGACCTAGGTCGGAACAAGGCCCCAGGAGAAGGTGAAATACCCTCAGAGCTACTAAAGTCTCTGGGAGATCCAGCCATGACAAGACTATTTGAACTGGTGTGTAGGATGTATGAGACAGGCGAAATGCCCTCAGGATTTAAGAAAAATGTAATAATCCCCATTCCAAAGAAATCAGGCGCAGACAGGTGTGAAAATTACAGAACCATCAGTTTGATAAGTCATGGCTGCAAAATTTTAACACGAATTATCTACAGGAGACTGGAAAAGCTGGTAGAAGCTAACCTCGGGGAAGATCAGTTTGGATTCAGGAGAAACGTAGGAACCCGGGAGGCAATACTCACTTTACGTCTTATCTTAGAAGATAGATTAAGGAAAGGCAAACCTACATTTTTAGCTTTTGTAGATTTAGAGAAAGCTTCTGACAATGTTGAGTGGAATACACTCTTTCAAATTCTGAAGTCTGCAGGGGTAAAATACAGGGAAAGGAGAGTTATTTACAACTTGTACAAAGGCCAGACTGCAGTTATTCGACTCGAAGGGCATGAAAGGGAAGCATCAGTTGGGAAGGGAGTAAGACAGGGTTGTAGCCTTTCTCCGATGCTATTCAATTTGTACATCGAGCAGGCGGTGAAGGAAAGCAAGGAAAAATTTGGAATAGGGATTAAAGTTCAGGGGGAAGAAATAAAAAAATTGCGTTTTGCTGATGACATTGTAATTCTGTCAGAGACAGCAAGAACTGGAAGAGCAGTTGAAGGGAATGGACAGTGTATTGAAGAGAGCGTATAAAATGAACATTAACAAGAGCAAAACAAGTAATAATGGAATGCGGTCTTAGAAAATCAGGCGATGCTGAAGGAATTAGATTAGGTAACGAAACAATGAAGGTGGTAGATGAGTTTTGTTACTTGGGTAGTAAAATAACATGCGATGGTCGCAGTAGAGAGGATATAAAGTGCAGAATGGCAATGGGAAGAAAAGCATTTTTGAAAAAGAGAACTTTGCTAACATCGAATATTAATTTAAGTGTAAGGAAGTCTTTTCTGAAGGCATTTGTGTAGAGTGTTGCCTTGTATGGGAGTGAAACATGGACGATAAGCAGTGTAGACAGGAAGAGGATAGAGGCTTTTGAAATGTGGTGCTACAGAAGAATGCTGAAGATTAGGTGGGTAGATCGCATAACTAATGAAGAGATACTGCACAGAACCGGTGAGAAAAGGAATTTTTGGCATACCCTGACTAAAAGAAGGGATCGCTTGGTGGGACACATTCTTAGACATCGAGGAATCGTAAATTTAGCATTGGAGGGAAGTGTGTTGGGTAAAAATCGCTGAGGGAGACCAAGAGACGCGTATAGTAAGCAGATTAAAGTGGATGTGGGTTGTCGTTCTTATGAGGAGATGAAAAGGCTTGCTCAGGATAGAGTAGGGTGGAGAGCTGCATCAAACCAGTCTCCGGACTGAAGACCATAACAACAACAACAGTTCAGGATGTGTCAAAAACAATTAAATGCATTAAGTTGTAATTTAATACGTTTGGACCATCTATTCCATTCGCTACACGATTCGCAGACAGTTTCCTGATATTCCACTATACGAACCTGGAAAATTATTGTTGTAGGCTATACGACGTCATAAGGATTAAGTTTCATGAAAACGAGGGAAGGCGATGGACAAGGGGGGGAAGGGCGGTTTGAGAAAGAGATGGAGTAACATACGAGTAAATAAAAACCCGGGCAACTCCAGGTAGTGAGGCTAGTCAGTTTTTAATAACTTGGTCGGCTTGCGGCATAAGTGCAGAATGTTTCATTACACACATAAAGATTACTTAACGTTTTACATACTGTGAAATGAAGTAATATAGGCGTGTAATATTAAAACTTTTCAAATATCTGCCATTGGAAACTTCACAAACCACGGTAATGAATAAAATACAATAAATAGTTTTATGTAATCTCGCTCTCGACTTACCTGTTCACGCAGAATTTTATTAGTAAAGGAAGAGTTAGGAAATGATGATAGTATCTGCGTGACAATGCACCCTGTCAAAAAAGAAGCATCCATCAGGCAGTATTTTGTGCATAGTAAAATTATTGAAATGAAATGTCCTGGTCCTAATCCTGACCTCTGCTGAAAGAAACAGCTCTGTGGGGTGAGTTACCAGGTCACCTTCGCTTCACACACAGAGTCCAACAATGCTACCGTCCAAGGAGCTGTATTCCCTCTCTGCAAATAAAATATAACCGTTTCCATACGCAATAAGCGTTTTCTTCTTTTTATTTAGGAAGGGCCATCAGTGGAGACTTTTTGTGTTATTAATCCATAAGTGTCTTATTGAAGTTATAAATGGTGAATCACCTAACACTCGAACCGCAAATATTATAGGTTATTAATTTCAGAGCTTATCCCCTAACAAATAAATTAATTTTGTAGAAAAGACATTTTTATATATGCACCAAAGCTGCATATATACTTCAAACTAAAAAATTAAATAAAAACACTAATTTTAAAAAATTAAACTTTTCTTAAGTGCGATTGATGTGCGGTTTTCACAGGATGGCCTGGTAGTCAAGAACTCGTATTGTTAGCCAATAAACAAATTGTAAAAATACCTAGAAAGTGTATTTTTCATCAAAACATACAATTTTTCAAATGGAACAATGGTTGTTTCTATCATGCACTTGAATTTTTGACACCAGCTGTGTACAAAGAATTTTGAATGACATTTGTATCACGTTTAGTTATGCAGCTACAACCATTCAAATTTTTGGGTGTGGAAGCTACGACAGTGTAGCTGCCTGGCTGGTGGTCATGAGACAGTTGGCCGTGCCCCAGGGGCTAGACGCTCGGCTAGTTAGCTACGCTATCGCAGCATCCACTCCCTCCCCCCAACCGAAACTTTGAACGGTTGTAGCTGCCAAACTAAACGTGATAAAAATGTCATTCAAAATTCTTCGTACACATCTGGTGTCAACAATTCCAGTTCATGATAAAAAACCATTGTTCGATTTTAAAAACTATATTTTTGCATAAAAAATACCCTTTCTAAGTAATATTACAATCTGTTTGTTGGCTAAAAATACGAGCCCCTGATTACCAATCCATTCTCTGAAAACCGCACATCAATCGCACTTTCCGTTTCCTCAATATTTGCGCTGCAAGTGTTAGGTGATTCACCCTGTAATGCACGCTCCATATGGTAGAATTTTCCTGTTTGTTGACGACTATATTTGTTCGGACACGACATTTCACCTTTACTCTGCACTCTAGAGCTGGGCAAAAATAACGATAACTGATAGAAATAACCAGGCACTGAGAAGTAGCCATGACTGTAATAACCGTTCATCAAATACTGGCAGTTATTGAAACAATTGCCATAGTGCACGGCGCTGTTTCTCTTGCACCGATATGTTTACGCTGCACACAGCCCTGTTACATGCTACAAATCAGAGCCCTCAAGCAGCAGAGTATTGTAACAAGCGTCAGAAAATCAGGAAAGTCGGCTGATTAATAAGTAAGGCATGTAAAAACTTAAACATTATTGATAACGGAATGAAACAAACTCTGAGACTCGTTACATCTGCAATTATAGATTCATGCAGCAGACAAAGTTACGAATTCAAGGATCGACTGCATGAATACATAATAAGTTGGAAAACTTAATATACAAATATTAAATGTCAGAGTAACTTTATTATCTGCAATTCATATCGTTCGTTGCACCTCAAGATGGCATAAATCATTAACGAAATAATCCGTTCACTCTCACTGGAGAAGCCGATATGCTACCACAGTGTACTTCTTGACAGAGACGTGTCATTTAAATACCTAGGCGTAACGCTGCACTTCGACATGACATGGGACGAGCATATAAGGACAGTCGTCGGGAAGGCCAATGGTCGACTTCTGTTTATTGGGAGAATTTTGGGAAGGTGTGATTCGTCTGTAAAGGAGGACATACATCGAAGGAAGACATACAAACAGTTCAGAGGCGGGCGGATAGGTTTGTAATTGGTAGATTCGAGTGTTACTGAAATGCTTCGGGAACTCAAATGGGAGTCGGCGGTGGGAAGGTGGCGTTCTTTTGGAGAAACGCTGTTGAAGAAATTTGAAGCAGACTACATAACGATTCTACTGCCGCCAACCTATATTTCGCGTAAAGACCATAAAGATTAGAGAGACTATGTCTCGTAGAGATACATAAAAGCATTCGTTTTCCCCTCGTTATATATGGGAGTGGAACAGGAAAACAAGTAAATTACTATTTACTTGGTATTCATTACTTAAAGCTTCCGGGCTGAGATGCCGTGGTCCATACATAAAACTTTCCCCTGACGTTTCGCCCTCGTCTGCGGAAGGCATCCTCGGAGGTAAAGCGGCGCGCCGCTTAACGACGACACCTGCCTTGAAAGCCTTCATTCTATAGTAGTGGTATTCTCCACCACGCACCTTTGAGTGGATTTGTGAGTATGTATGTAGGTGTTAGCAGGCGACATCATGGTTCTCTAGCTCACGTAACCTTAGAAATACTCTTCTAAGGTTGACGTGAGCTAGGGTACCATGATGTATCCTTGAACACACGGCTCGTGTGGATACAACCATTTGACGTGCATTGTGGAATGTTCCCGGTGTGTGGCATCCAGGTTTATCGACCTCTAAGATCTTGCGTGAAATGACCACACTTCAGCCCCGTTGGGCTGACGTGTCAGCGAGTCATTGCACCACGCAACCAGGATGAAATTTTGAGAACATACTTCTATAAAAATGTGGTTAGTAATCGCCTTAAGCTGTCTTCTTCATCAAATTGAACAGGGTTTCGATGTGAAAACTATTACAAGCTTTTCGCATTGAACTTGGAGCTAAATTTCGAGTTTCTGTAAAAGATTGCCAGTCTTGTGGACTTTAAATTTTATATGCTTTTTTCTTTGCTTTTGAAAAAGTGATCTAACTTGTTTCGTGTACCAAGGTGCGCCAGTCCCACCTTTTGTCTAAACAAAGCCACAAAGTTACATGAAAAACTTTCGTAATAACAGGTACAGCAATGTTTGAGTTGTTTTTCTTCATAGTCCGTAAAATGAAACACTTGTCATATCATGGGATCAACTTTTGTATTTATGTGTTGTATTTCTATCGCCTGTGAATGGAAGCAGCATGAGAGTTGTCTTCAGCTCTTCGTCAAATGTCCAAATATTTGTAAATCGAAGGAACTTAGCTACTGCTTACAGTCTACTTGAACTAAATTATGCTAAGGACAATATAGACACCCATGCAGCAAGGAGCCTGAGAGCGCTCGGCCATTCCACCACTGCAGCTCTTCGTGTTGTCAAAATTCTGGCCGGAGGACAGGAATTAATAGAAGAGCAAGAAAAGGTGGAAATGACTGGAAAAAAATGCCGGTCAGTATGTTCGATGAACAGCTCCTAGCTGAACTTCTGAAAAGTTTGGGAGCCGTTTGATCATTCAACATTGTTAATCTCTCAGCGATTTCTATGTCTTCTTTCACCTCAAGAAATTCCCGTCCACCGGCCAGCGTTTTGACATCATCGAAGCAGAAGACAACTGTCACAAGATTGTTCCATTCATAGGCAGCAGACTTCTACGACAATGGAATATAAAAATAGGGTAATTTTGAAAATGTGATACATAGCATGGCGGCGGCGTCAGAACGATATATATCGCTTCGATTATCGAAGCCGTTCATATCGAAACTGTTTGCAGCGATCAAGCGAATGTTAAGATTTTTACACTGATCTTTATACTTTTTACGAATATGTCATTAATTGATAAGCATGTAGTTAGGCAAGAACCTAAAAGTACAGCTTAAATTGTTTCGAGTAAACATAATTATCACAGGGCCATCGGGACAATATCTGAATACTTATGTATTTGAGATAATAAATCTGTGGTTATCCTCGTAAAGTAAAAGTTTACATACCGTCCCGGCTATGTAGTGTGCTGATGTTGGCAACGACCTTTGAATGTTCTTTAAAAACTCGATCACATAGAATGAGGGGGAATAATTTTTCGTACTGACCGCGAAATACATAATTAACGGTGTTCATGCTCTATAGTTGACAGGTTCTTGTATGTACACTTGTCCGGTTAGTAAATTAATTATCCTCGTAAAGCGAACATTTTGTTGCCAACATTAGCACTTTTCTTTGCCGAGACGGTAAGTAAAATTTAACCTCCTCGTAAATTACAGATTACCACAACAGAATGTACCACCGATCACAGGTCTCAGTCCAAAAGTACGCACCATCGGCTCTCACTTGCAGAAAAATAAACCTCTTTTAATCTATACCTTACTATCAGAGTGAAGCTACATATCACTTTTTAAACACAAAATCTTAATCTATAATCCCATTCGCTTGTTCACATATGAAGTTTACGCACTTTTCTTAATGAGTATGTTGTTCTTCGTCCTTGTCATCCTCCAATCCTATCGCTGTGTACGCCACTGCTTGCACTAGACATTACACAGCACTACACTTCACACAGTAATCACTATTAGTAGCAACTGCTGCTTCACACTCTAATCAATATTCGAATGAACCGCTGCTTCACACTCCAGACATTCGCTTGATCGATACTATCACTTCGATACGAACCACAACGGTATATATCGTTTGAACATCTCCTCCGTGCTATGTATCACATCTTCAAAATTACCAAAGGTTGATTCCACATGACAAGTGTCTCAATTCTTTTGGTGATTATGTCGAAAACTAGCTCAAACATTGCTGTACCTCTTGCCAATTAAACTAAGCGACTGTGTCTTCTTTGTTTTTAAAAAAAGTAGAATTCTCTTTGATTATTTAAGCTGCATTTTTATGCCAAATTTCAGGTCGAAACTGATTGCAATACTTCGCTTCTTATTTAAAATTAAGGTTAATTGATATTTCAATACTTTTTGGATGCAAACCAACTGTTATAATTAACTATAGCCCTAATTAGCTCATTTAAGTGCTCCTTGATTTCATTCATAATAAAGTCCTACTAATAGAATAATAATAAATAATATTGTTGATAATGTTCATACTGTAATATTTGATGTTTTTATGATAATTACAATTGGTAAAATTAATGCAATTTCTACATCAAAAATTAGGAAGATTACTGCAATTAGGAAGAATTGAATCGAGAAAGGTATTCGTGCTGATCTTTTAGGATCAAATCCACATTCAAATGGTGAACTTTTTTCTCGATCATTAATTGATTTTTTTGATAGGGTTGTTGCTAATAATATAACAATTATTGGTAATAAAAAACTAATAGTAATTCTTGTTATTAATATTATAATTATTTTTCTTGATATTTTCAAGCTTTTTGATTGGAAGTCAAATGTACTAATTATACTAGAAAAATTAATTATCTACCTCATCAGTAAATTGATAAATATAAAAATAATCATACTACATCAACAAAGTGTCAGTATCATGCTGCTGCTTCAAATCCAAAGTGGTGATTTGATGAGAATTGATTTATTATATGTCGAATTAGGCATGTTAATAAGAATGTTGTACCAATGATTACATTTTGTAGATGCTTTAAGATTAACTTGCAGAAAATACTCCTACGTGCTATCACGCTTTGAAACCTCATTCATCACAGCCAACCGTTTAATGAATATTTTAGGTGTAGTAGTAAATGCGCTGTAGAATATTTATAAAGGCTTTCCCTTTACATTAGCTCTCGAAAGTGTTTTAATGAAGGTTGATGGACCTCTACAGTTGACAGTACGTACAGAAACGACTCAAATGTATTGCACAAGGGTGCAGGTCGGTGACAGTGTTTACGACAACACAGATGAGTCAACAAGTCTAGGTAAGTGTCTTCTAAAAACATAGCAGAGCTGGCTCAAAAGACTGTTGAATCAATCAGTAAATATTATGCTACCACCTCAATGTTAAGAACACTGTGTACAACTGGTTTCACTCCATATTGGTGGCTTGTCCTGCAACTGGTTATGAATATATCTCAAAAGTCAGACCCAGACGCATTTTTTTCTTTATTTCACTGACGCATTTCGCCCTTTTGAGGCATCATCAGATTATGTAAATTTGTCATCATCCTAGATGGTTTATTATGATGACAAATATATCACCATATATTTACATACTCTGATGATACCTCAAAAGGGAGAAACGCGTCAGTGACATAAGGGAACAATTTTGCAACTGAGACTGGATTTTGAGAAATACTGTGTACAGTTCCGGAGTTTGTAATACGTGCTTTACAAAAAGACGAATCACAAGCAGAAGTTTCTAGCCATTCTCTTCTATCAAGGTAACTGGAAAAACTGTACTAAATCCGCCATAGTGGACATAGAAAAACAACCGAAAAATAGAACAATTAGAATCATGTTATCCTAGAAACTCTGCTAGACAAAGCAATGCCGATCTGTAGCAGAATTATGGGATTGGCGTCGAAGTATCTAAATGTAGCTGAAAGGATTTGATAGCTTATCTTCCAGGCAAGAAACTGTAATTCCTTGCTACAGACGAAAAAGACTTGATGTTGCAAAAGAACATTATCACTGGACAGTGCAGGAATAGCCAAGAATGTTATGGAACGATGAAAGCCAATTTAATTTGGAGTGTTCTGATGGTATTCAATATGCTCTTCGACCGAAAGGTGAAATATTCAATCTTACCAGGTTCCTGCTGAAAAAAAAGGAAGTGCGGAATGTTATGGTATGGGGGTGCTTTGCCACTAAGAGTGTATGTCCTTTCGTGTGCATAGAGGATGTATTTAACGGTGCTGGCTGCAAAGGAGGAGATTTGGATAAGCCTATGTCACCACACGCTAGAAAACGTATGCCTAGAAAATGATGTTTTCAGCATGACAATGGCCCAAAACATTGTTCTCATCTGTCATGGCACAGTTAACCTGAACACGACCGGATCTATGTACGAGGTACTGAACAGACGTGTCAGAACAAGAGACTTTCCCAATAATGTGCATTTTTCAGCATGTTGAAATATGACTGGAAAAAATTCTTAAGGAAAAAATTAAAGCCTTTATTGCTTACATGATAGCAAGATGTGAGACTATTATACAAGCACGAGCTTATGAAACGAAATATTAGTTACATGTTTAGTTTCATTTTGGCCCACTTTAGGTTACGATAGCAACACTAAAAGTGGGACTTTGCGATCGTCTTTTGACAGTTTGAAATTTAAATGAAAATAACTGCTTAACTATTCATCTGACACGAAAATTGAATAACCCAATTTGTAGAGGCGAAATTTCTCTACAAATTTGCTCTATTATGTTTTTTCTTCATATCTCGTATCGTTTCAGAAATATTTGCAAAAATAACGGTGATTTTGGGGTGTCTATCTGTCCGTAACGTGTTCCCTGTTTTTAACCGAACCGTTCAACCGATCGGCACCAAATTTTACAGACATAATTGTTGGCTACCAGAGTCCAGAACCTTGCTTTTTGAAATATTTAGGACAAGAAATACGTTAGTAATAGAAAAAAACGTTTATAATTTAATTTTAATTGCAAATAAACCGTTCACCTGATGCAAAAATTGAATAAACGAATTTGTAGAGGAGAAAATCCTCTACAACTTTGTTCCCTTATGGTTTTTTTTTCATATCTCGTATCGTTTGAGAGATATTTGCAAAAATAACGGAGTTTTGACACCCTCCATTGAATTAACGAAAACGAGCCGTTCGCAGATGTGACGTGACATTCCTCGCACAGAACTCTCTGCCATACGCCATCTTGCGTTGGGTATTTAATGATTTTCTTATTGTAACTTACACGTTGTGATTTCAAAGCAATGGCGCACTGAAGAATTAACAAAAACACGTCGTTATTCTTACAATAAATGATAATCTAGTGTCTATAAATGCCATATTAGCATCAGTTAACAACGGCTATGAACAGTATGAGATTAAAGAACGCAACTTCTAATTGTAGCATAGTGGGCAATGCGTTGGACTGTGACGCTGAAGTTCAGTGGTTAGGAACCCGCCACTACCTAATTTTTTTTTTTCCTGAAAGGGTTTCAGACACCCTTATTAATTAATTTTTTTGTTATTTAGATTCTTATTTTGGTCCAAAATGTTTACAAAAACTTATGAAACTACAAATCTAAAGTGGGCCGTAGAACACGTCAGTGCGATTTTTTCTATACAAAACTATTTGTCAAAACACTTCTGAGCTGTGGATTTCTCCGTTTTATTCATTTATTTGTTTATTTTGCATATAATACACTTTCCCTAGAAGTACAATTTTTATGTATACACTGTTAATACAACGATATTGTACAAAAACCAGACAGTGGTTGTGAGAGTTGAAGGGCATGAAAGAGCTGTAGTGGTTGGAAAGGGAGTAAAACAGGGTTGCAGCCTTTCTCCAATGATATTCAATTTGTATATTGAGCAAGCTATAAAGGAAAGCAAGGAGAAATTTGGTGAAGGGATTAAAGTTCAGGGGGAAGAATTAAAAACATTGCGTTTTGCCGATGACTTAGTAATTCTGTCAGATACAGCGAAGGACCTGGAAGAGCAATTTAACGGAATGATGGTCGCAGTACAGAGGATATAAAATGCAGAATGGCAATGGGTAGAAAAGCGTTATTAAAAAAGAGAAATTTGTTAACATCGAATATTGATTTAAGCCTAAGGAAGCCCTTTCTGAAGGTATTTGTATGGAGTGTTGCCTTGTATGGGAGTGAAACATGGACGATAAACAGTGCGGACCGGAAGAGGATTGAGGCTTTTGAAATGTGGTGCTACAGAAGAATGCTGAAGATTAGGTGGATGGATCGCGTAACTAATGAGGAGGTACTGAACAGAATTGGGGAGAACAGAAATTTCTGGCATACCTTGACTAAAAGAAGGGATAGATTGGTAGGGCACATTCTTAGACATCAAGGAATTGTGTATTTAGCGTTGGAGAGAAGTTTGTGGAGTAAAAACAGCAGAGGAAGACCAAGAGATGGATACAGTAAGCAGATACAGACAGATGTAGGTTGCCGTTCTTATGTGGAGATGAAGAGGCTTGCTCAGGATAGGGTATTGTGGAGAGCTGCATCAAACCAGTCTCAGGGCTGAAGACCACAACAACAACACTGTCGATAAGTTAAATAATGTACAAGAGGCCAACCAATATTGTAAAAAAGAAATATTTTCACAAAACATTAACGCGCGCTACTGTAAAACTGTGACGGTCCACCTACTGTGACCTAGTTCCAAGTGATCTAAGTAAGCTTGAAAAGGAATTACAGTTCCTTTCTTTTTTTGTGTTCCACAAGGCGCAGCTTTCTCCCCATGAGAATCGCGAGAAGAGATGGAGAGGAAATCCGCGGCTGTGGCATTCTGTGGGCCGGCCCCGGCGTGGCGCAGTGTATACAATATTGAAGAGGCCGGCTATTGAAAACGGGGCGCCGGGCGGGCGTGGGAGCGCTGACCTGTATAATCTGCGACGCGACGCGACGCCCCACGGCACCTGCATTTTTCATCGGGCGCGCCTCGGGGCGACCGCCTCATCCGTAGAAACCATTCCGCGGGAGAAACCAGCTCCGCTGCTGCGGCTAGGGGGCAACTCCCGTTCGATAGCTACTTGAAACACAGCCTCTGTACAGTGAAGAAGTCCTCACAGCAAGATACACTATGTGATAAAAGTATCCGGACACCCTGAAAAACACACGTTTTTCTTATTGTGTGCATTTTGTTGCCATCTACTGCCAGGTACTCCATATCAACGACCTCAGAAGTCATTGCACATCGTGAGAGAGGAGAACGCTCCGCGTAACTCACGGACTTCGAACGTGGTCAGGAGATAAGTGTCTGTAGGCGAAATTTCCACACTGCTAAACATCCCTAGGTCCATTGTTTCCGATGTGATAGCGATGTGGAAACGTGAAGGGACACGTACTGCACGAAAGCAGGCCGACACCGTCTGTTGACAGAGACCGCCGACAACTGAAGAAGGTCGTACAGTGTAATAATGAATGTTTGTAAAGCTTATGGGACTTAACTACGGGGTCATCAGTCCCTAAACTTACAAACTACTTATGAACTACTTACAAACTAGGACGGCACAAATATCCATGCCCGAGGGGCGATTCGAACACCCGACCGTAGCGGCCGTGCAGACCGTGACTAAAGCGCCTCAGTCCCCTCGGCCACCGCGGCCGGCTACAGAGTAATAGGCAGTCCAGACCATGATTACGAGTTTGAGTACCGTGAGCAGGGTGAAGCTGGGAATTTGTATCTGACGGGAGGCGTGCTTAGGTAGTCCTCGCAGATACGATGCTGTACTGGTCAGCGAAACTGCCTAGAAAGCAGGAGACACGGGTTCGAGTCACGGCTAGGTACACATTTTCAGCTTTGCTCATTTGCAGTTGATGTCATATATTCTGTGAATGTGAAATAATTACAACTGCAGGATCAGAAGTGACGTCTGTTCTTTCGGAACAGACGCCACATATATACGGGGAATGATCCTTTAGTTAGTGGGAAGGGGTGGCCCTTACTCTTACGGGAATTAGTTTCATAACTACCAGTTTTAGTTCTGTGGGCATGGTGAAGCTGGGAATTTGACGGGAGGCGTGTTTAAGTAGTCCTTGCAAGTGCGGTGATCACTGCGCCCTCAGTGGCGTAGTGGTCAGCGTAACTGCGTAGAAAGCAAGAGACCCGGGTTCAGCTTTGCCCATTTGCAGTTGATGTCATATATTCTGAGAAAATGAAAGAATAACAACTGCAGGATCAGAAGTGACGTCTGTTCTTTGGCAACAGACGCCACACAGAAATTCCAAACTGCATTAGGAACCATTCCAAAGTACTCTGACAGGCGGGAGGTTAAGCGGCTACCTTTCAACAACACATCGCGAAGGTCAATGCCAAACGACGCCTCGCTTGGTGTAAGGAGCGTAAACATCGGACGATTGAACAGTGGGGAAATATTGTGTGATGAACAATTACGGTACACAATGTGGCGATCCGCTGCGACGGTGTGGGTACGGTGAATGCCCGGTGAACGTCATCTTCCAGCGTGTGTAGTGCCAACATACGTGTACCGCGTATATAACGCTTGTGCGTCACGTCTTGAGTATTGCTCAAGTGTTTGGGACCCGCAGCATATCAGTTTAAAGGCAGACATAGAAGCAGTTCAGAGGCGAGCAGATAGGTTTGTTACTGGTGGGTTCGATCAATGCCCGAGTGTCACGGAAATGCTCCGGGAATTCAAATGGGTATCGACTGGAGGAAAGACGACGTTCTTTTCGAGAAATCTGTTGAGGAAATTTAGAGAGCCGAATTTGAAGCTGAGTGTAGAACAATCTTCCTGCCGCCTACTTACAATTCTCGTAATGATCACAAAGGCAAGATAAGAGAAATTAGGGTTCGTACGGAGACATATAGGCATTCTTTCTTTTCTCGTTCTGTTTGGGAGTGGAATAGGAAAGGAAATGCCTAGCCGTGGAGGTTCGAGTCCTCCCTGGGGCATGGGTGTATGTGTTGTCCTTAGGTTAGTTTACCTAGGTTTAAGTAGTTTGTAAGCTACGGACTGATGAGCACGCAGTTTGGTCCGATAATTTTACAAACATTTGATTTGATTTGAAATGCCTAGTACTGGTACAGTGTACCCTCCGCCAGGCACCTTACGGTGGATTGAGGAGTATGTATGTAGGTGTAGATGTAGATGAACAGTAAAATTCGGATGCGGGATGTTATGGTGTGGTAGTGTTTTTCATGACAGGGGGCTCGATCACCATGTTTTTTTGCATGGAACTATTGATAAGCCCTTTTTTGTTTCCCACTGTTGAAGAGGAATTCAGGAATAGTGATTGCATCTTTCAACACGATCGAACACCTGTTCATAGTGTACGGCCTGTGGCGGAGTGCGTACACGACAATAATATCCCTGTAGTGGACTAACCTTCACAGAGTCCTGACTTGAGCCGGCCGCAGTGGCCGAGCGGTCTGCGGCACGGCAGTCACAGTCTGCACGGCTGCTACGGTCGGGTGTTCGAATCCCCCCTCGGGCATGGATGTTTGTGTCGTCTTTAGTATAAGGTAGTTCATAAGTAGTTTGTAAGTTTAGGGACTGATGACCCCGCAGTTAAGTCCCTTAAGCTTAACAAACATTTGTAATACCCTGACTTGAATCCTATAGAACACCTTTGGGATGTTTCGCAACGCCGTGCCGGGCCTCACCGCCTCACATCGATACCTCTACTTAGTGCAGCACTCCACGAAGAATAGGTTGCCAAGAAAGCTTCCAGCTGCGAGAGTGGAAGCTGTCGACAAGGCTAAGGGTGGGCCAACATTACCGATAGAAGACGCCGCGAACTTGTAAGTCATTTTCATCTAGGTGTCCGGATAGTTTTGATCACATAGTGTAATAGATTATAATTTTACGAGTTTGTCATTGGGTAATAGTTTAGTATATTCCCTAATATTACTTATTTTAATGCATATTTCGTTTACCTACTAGTATACTTTCACAGACAGTGGTTCTTTCGGTACATATTTCTTGTTTTCAAGGTCAAAACTGCTATTTGCGTAATGTTTACAAACACTCTCTATATCAGTCGCCATGACACCTTATCTCAGATATATCCTATGATGGTTGTCAGAGATATATTATTTTCACACTATGAATACTTCGATAAAGGTGCACTTTCAGCTTTTCGCGGCGTATTGTATAATACAGTAAATTTCAGGCGTGCAGCCGCGCGAATCCAGTTTCTTAACACCGACCTCTTCCTTCTGAGATTCTATTTTTAAGGAGGCAATAGAAATTAGATTAGCAGAAAAATTAATAAACAGAGAAACTTATGTGTCAGATTTTCAGCTAGAATGGCATAGGAACGACGTTGGAAACAGGATCTCATTTGAGGAAGTGCAGAAAATGGTCAGTAGATTACAGTTCAATAAAGCAGCCGGGGTGGATGAAATTAAGCCGGAACTCGTCAAATACAGTGGAATATAATTTCTCAAATGGTTACACAGGATACTTGAGAAACCGTGGGAATTGGGACAGGTTCAGTCTCACTGGTCGATGGCGGGAATCACACCCATTTTCAAACATGGAAACAGAAAAGATTGTAACAAGTATCGAAGTATCTCTTTAATTAGCGTTGTAGACAAAGTAATCTAAGGTATTGTTCAGAGGAGAGTGCGAGAATTAATTGAGGACAAGTTAGATGAAAATCAGTGTGGGTTTAGGTCCCTTAGAGGCTGTCAGGACTAGATCTTTAGCTTACGGCAGGTAATGGAAAAGTGCTATGAGTGGAACAGGAAATTGTATCTATGTTTCATAGATCTGGAAAAGGCTTATGACCGTGTTCCTAGGAGGAAGCTACTGTCAGTTCTACAAGATTATGGTATAGGAGGCAAACTTCTGCAGGCAATTACTTTACGTAGACTGTCAGGCAGCAGTTAGAGTAGATGGTAAATGAAGCTCAAGGTTCAGGGTAGTTTAAGGGGTAAGACAAGGCTGTAACCTGTCACCACTGTTGTTCATACTATTCATGGATCATATGTTGAAAACAGTAGACTGGCAGGGCGGGATTAAAACAGGTGAAAACAAAATAAGCAGTTTCGCATATTCGGATGACTTAGTTGTAATGTGCGATTCGATTGAAAGGTTGCAAACTAATATTTCAGAGCTCTATCAGAGGTGCAAGGATTATGATATGAAGATCAGCATCTCCAAAACAAAAGTAATGTTTGTTGGAAAGAGATTTAAACAGATTGAGTGACAAATAGGTGGAACAAAGAACAGGTAGACAGTTTCAAGTACCTGGGATATGTTTTCTGACAGGATGGCAACATAGAGAAAGAACTGGAATCGAGGTGCAGCAAAGCTAATCCAGTGAGTGCTCAGCTAAGATCTACTCTCTTCTGCAAGGAGAAGGTAAATACCAAGACGAAGCAGTGCACCGCTCTATGTTTCGATCAACTTTGTTGTATGGGCGTGAAAGTTAGGTGGAAAAGGTTATCTTATTCATAAGGCAGAGGTTATAGATACGAAAGTAGCAAGAATGATTGCAGGTACTAATAGATGGGAACAATGGAAGGAGGGTGTCCATAATGAGGAAATCAGAGAAAAACGGGGAATAAACACCATAGATGAAGCTGTTAGAGCGAATAGACTGAGATGGTGGGGTCATGTTACACGCATGGGAGAAGCAAGGTTACCTAAGAGACTCATGAGCTCGGCAGCGGAGGGTAAGAGGAGTCGAGATAGACCAAAAAGAAAGTACTTAGATTCGGTGCAGAATGATTTTGAAGTAAAAGGCATAACTTCAGATGAGGCATGAATGTTAGCATTGAATAGGGGATCATGGAGGAATTTTATTAGAGGTACTATGCACCAGACTGAACGCCGAAAGTCATAATCACTGTAATGATGATGATGAGAGAAAACGGTTTTAATTAAGATAAGGCATGGAACCCAGAAGTGTAATGAAATTCCCGGGACGTCGTCAATGTGCTGCTGCCGCCGAAAGTACATCGAAAGGAGAATAGAATAGCTGATTTCCTCCACCACTGGGGCACGAGCATGTAAGCGTACATACCTCTTTGCCTCCGACCAACATCTGTGAGCCGCATCCGCAGCGCTGCCGCGCCTGGCACCTTGTCGGCATTCCTGCGACTCACCCTGTAGATGGCCGAATGTTACTCGACCGAAACATTGGAAGAAACTGAATCCTCGCGGCTGTTTGCCCTAAATTTATAGTATTACTTCGATTACTGTTCAGTTAATCAAATTAACTCTTACTCTTACTCTTTGAATTCATAAAACCTGTATCACTATAATACGGCCTGTCACTGGTTTTATGTTTTCATAAGGACTAAAGACGAATTTTTATTGACTGACTTGCAAGTAAGCATGGGTAGGATGGTAGACAGTTTATCCACATAAACAGTCTCTTTAGCTCGTAAGTACTTAACAGTACTTTTCAGCTACAAGTCACAGTGTATATGTTGTTGTTATGGTCTGCAGTCTGGAGACTGGTTTGATGCAGCTCTCCACTCTATCCTGAGCAAGCCTTTTCATCTCCTCATAAGAACGGCAACCCACATCCACTTGAATCTGCTTACTATACACGTGTCTTGGTCCCCCCCCCCCCACACACACACACACACTTCCCTCCAATGCTAAATTTACGATTCCCCGATGTCTAAGAATGTGTCCTACCAAGCGATCCCATCTTTTAGTCAGGACATGCCAAAAATTCCTTTTCTCACCAATTCTGTTCAGTACCTCTTCATTAGTTATGCGATCTACCCACCTAATCTTCAGCATTCTTCTGTAGCACCACATTTCAAAACCTCTATTCTCTTCCTGTCCGCACTGCTTATCGTCCATGTCTCACTCCCGTACAAGACTACACTCCACACAAATGCCTTCAGAAGGTCTTCCTTACCCTTAAATTAATATTTCATGTTAGCAAATTTCTCTTTTTCAAAAATTATTTTCTTCCCATTGCCATTCTGCATTTTATATCATCTGTACTGCGATCATCGCATGTTATTTTACTACCCAAGTAACTAGACATACAGGGAGCGATACCGCACAATAAACTCAGTTTCGGTGCGGGCAGTGGCGGGTTGGACCAACACTGTTTTTGCTTCACTGAAAAAATCAAATCAAATCAACAAAACCCATCTACCACCTTCATTGTTTCGTTACCTAATCTAATTCCTTCAGCATCACCTGATTTTCTAAGACCGCATTCCATTATTTTTGTTTTGCTCTTGTTAATGTTCATTTTATACGCTCTCTTCAATACACTGTCTATTCCATTCAACTGCTCTTCCAGGTCCTTTGCTGTATCTGACAGAATTACAATGTCATCAGTAAAACGCAATGTTTTTATTTCTTCCCCCTGAACTTTAATCCCTATTCCAAATTTTTCCTTTCTTTCCTTCACCGCCTGCTCGATGTACAAATTGAATAACATCGGAGAAAGCCTACAACCCTGTCTTACTCCCTTCCCAACTGATGCTTCCCTTTCATGCCCTTCGAGTCTAATAACTGCGGTCTGGCTTTTGTGCAAGTTGTAAACAACTCTCCTTTCCCTGTATTTTACGCCTGCTGACTTCAGAATTTGAAAGAGTGTATTCCAGTCAACATTGTCAAATGCTTTCTCCTAATCTACAAAAGCTAAAAATGTAGGTTTGCCTTTCCTTAATCTATCTTCTAAGATAAGACGTAAAGTGAGTATTGCCTACCGGGTTCCTATGTTCCTCCTGAATCCAAACTGATCTTCCCCGAGGTCAGCTTCTACCAGCTTTTCCATTCTCCTGTAGATAATTCGTGTTAAAATTTTGCAACCATGACTTATCAAACTGATGGTTCTGTAATTTTCACACCTGTCTGCGCCTGATTTCTTTGGAATAGGGATTATTACATTTTTCTTAAATCCTGAGGGCATTTCGCCTGTCTCATACATCCTACACACCAATTCAAATAGTATATATACATGTGGCGTCTGTTCGGACCCGGGTCTCCTGCTTTCTAGGCAGTTGCGCTGACCCCTACACCACTGGGGACACAGTGATCACCGCACCTGCAAGGACTACCCATGCACGCCTCCCGTCAGATACAAATTCCCAGCTTCGCCCTGCCCATAGTACTCAAACTCGTAGTTTAACTAATTCCCGTTAGAGTAAGGGCTTCAAACTTGCCCACCCCTCCCCACTAACGATAGGATCATTGCCCGTCACCGGCATATTATATATATACATGTGGCGTCTGTTCGGAAAGAACAGACGTCACATTCTGATCCTGCAGCTGTTGTTATTTAATATTCATAGAATATATGACTTCAACTGCTATTGGGCAAAGCTGAAAATGTGTACCCAGCCGGGGTTCGAACCCGGGTCTCCTGCTTTCTAGGCAGTTGCGCTGACCCCTACACCACTGGGGACACAGTGATCACCGCACCTGCAAGGACTACCCATGCACGCCTCCCGTCAGATACAAATTCCCAGCTTCGCCCTGCCCATAGTACTCAAACTCGTAGTTTAACTAATTCCCGTAAGAGTAAGGGCTTCAAACTTGCCCACCCCTCCCCACTATCGTTAGTGCTTTCAGCTTTGCCCAATAGCAGTTGAAGTCATATATTCTATGAATTCAAATAGTCTTGTCATGGCTGGATCTCCCAGAGACTTTAGTAGCTCTGAGGGTATGTCACCTTCTCCTGGGGCCTTGTTCCGACCTAGGTCTTTCAAGGCTCTGTCAAATTCATCTCTCAGTATAGTATCTCCTATTTCATCTTGATCTACTTCCTCTTCCCTTCCTACAACATCGTCTCTAAGTTCATTTCCTTTGTAGAGCTGCTCTATGTACTCTTTCCACCTTTCAGCTTTCCCTTCTTTTCTGAGAAGTGGTTTCCCATCTGAGTTCTTGGTATTCGTAGAGTTGCTTTTCTTGTCCCCAAATGTCTCTTTTATTTTCTTGTAGGCGGTATCTACTTTTCCCCTTGTTATACATTCTTCTACAGATTTGCATTTGGCTTGTAGCCACTCCTGCTTAGCCATTTTGCACTTCCTGTCAATCTCATTTTTTAGTCGTCTGTACTCCATTTTGCCTGTTTCATTTACTGCATTTTTATATTTTCTCCTTTTATCAATTAAATTTAGTATTTCCTGTGATATCCAATGATTTTTTTAGGTCTTGCCTTTCTATTTTTTCCTCTGCTGCCTTCACTATTTCATCTCTCAATGCTACCCATTCCTCTTCTACTCTTTTATTTCCCCCTGTTTCTGTCAATTGTTGCCTAAATCTCCCTCTGAAATTCTCCACTTTGATTCAATTTATCTAAGTCCCATCTCCTTATTTTCCTACTTTTCTGCAGTTTTTTCAGCTTCAGCCTACAGTTCATGATTAACAAGCTATGGTCAGAGTCTATATCTGCCCCTGGGTATGTCTTGCAGTTTATAACCTGGTTCCGGAATCTATGTCTTACCATTATAAAATCTATCTGATACCTTCCGGTGTCTCCTGGTCTCTTCCACGTATACAACCTTACTTTGTGATTCTTAAACCACGTGTTTGTTACGATTAAATCATGTTCCGTGGAAAATTCTACCAGGCGACTTCCTCTTTCATTCCTTCTGCCCAGACCATATTCACCTACTATTTTTCCTTCTCTTCCTTTTCCTACTACCGAATTCCAGTCTCCCATCACAATTAAGTTTTCCCCTTCCTTAACTGTCTGAATAATTTCCTTTAGCTCCTCATATATTTCTTCGATCTGCTCATCATCGGCAGAGCTAGTTGGCATATAAACCTGTACTACAGTTGTCGGTGTTGGCTTCGAATCTATCTTGACAATGATAATGCGATCACTGTGCTGCTCATAGTAGTTTACCCGCATTCCTATCTTCTTATTCATTATCAGTCCTACTCCTGTGATACCCCCAACTGATTTTGTATTTATAATACTGTACTCACCTGACCAGAAATCCTGTTCATCCTGCCACCGAACTTCACTAATCCCCACTATGTCTAACTTCAACCTATCCATTTACCTTTTTAAATTTTCTAATTTTCCTACCCGATGTGCCGCATCATCATTCCACGCTCCGATCCGTAGAATGCCAGTATTGTCTTTCCTGATGACAACATCCTCCTGAGAAGTCCCCGCTCGGAATATTTTACCCGAGAGGATGCCATCATCATATTTCTACACAGTAGGGCTGCATGTCCTCGGGAAAAGTAACGGCTGTAGTTTCCCCTTGCTTTCAGCCGTTCGCAGTAGCTGTGTGGCAAATCCACATTAGCTGCTGTTACAAGGTCAGCTCCGTCAATCATCCAGACTGTTGCCCCTGTAACTACTGAAAAGTCTGTTGCTCCTCTTCAGGAACCACACGTTTGTCTGGCCTCTCCACAGATACCCCTCCGCTGTGGTTGCACCTACGGTACGGCTATATGCATCGTTGAGGCACGCAAGCCACCCCACCTCTGTGGTTCATGGGGGTGGTACAGTGTATATAACTGTTAAAATTATTTACTTAAGCTACATGTTTCGAAACATGTGCCGCATCATCAGGCTATTTGGCATACATAAAACTATTATTACAGGTATATTATATTAGTTGTTGTGGTCTGTTGCTGCGGACCTGTGAAAAGACAAATAGGACTTTTTGAGATGACGTCTCTGTGTCCTGAAATTTCGTTTGATTACGAAAGTGTATATTATTAACTCAGGATCTTTATATGAAGTAGCATTCTTCTTCTGCTGCTGCTTGGAGGCATAATTGTAACACTTCTTGGCTTACTGTTCACACCACATAACATTTAGCCACACAATTTCACTATCAACACGGCTGACACTCTAAACAAGATGGCAGTCAAAACAAAGGATAGTTTCGACTAGTTTGGTATCGATATATCGATGTTAAGCATCGAGAACTGCTTGGAGTGTCTTCTTTGTCTTCTGCCGGTCTTGCTGTTACTTAATAGACTAAATTTGTGGTATTATGGTGTGTTTTGCAATATTTGTATTTAAACAGAATAAATATATCTTACAGACTTACATCCTAGGGGTACAAAGTTCACTGAATGGAGAAAACTTTATAAATGTAAATGCTCTTATTTAACATTGGAATCGAAAAGCTCCTAGGGAATTGGGAAATCTTGATTTTGAAGATGTAGGAATGGAGTTGTTGAAGAATCGGGAATTAATGGACTATCTAACGGCAGTCACCCCTTTTGGGAATGACTCAAACTGAGCCCTAATATTTTCCTAAATCACGGAAAGTTTTATTAGTTCACAGTCTCTATAACAAAGTCATTCCACTGTAGGTGAAGTTGACTTAAAAAGAACTTATGTGCTGTCTGTAGTCCATTGCGTAGTGAGCTGTCTTCGGCTTTCACTAAAAGATTTGATGTTACAGATCTTTTCGTAAATCATAAACATGTCAGTTGCTATGGAAACGATTTTATTTCCATTTAAATAAAGTTTAAATCAATCACATTGTTGCACAATCAAAAATAAAAAAAAATGCAGTGGCAAGCCAACAGAGCTGCTTACAGGTTTGTAACTGCTAGAAGACTAACAAAACATGGTTTCTCTCAAACATCTTTCTACGTAACCGCGTAATAAGATTGATGACAAAGTTTTGTAATTCACAATTAAACAATATTCTTTTACATTAAATATGCCAAAATACAGAAATTAAAACATTACATTTAAGCTTTAACTATTTATCTCAATGTATGTACATGTTTCATGAAATTTGTATTTAATGTGGTACACAAATTTAAAGTCATCCTTTGACTAGTGTTTACAGTGCTCAAATTATTTACATTATTTGTGTTTTCGAAGTGCACACATATTTGTTTTGCCAATATTGTGCAGGCGTACTATTATTGTGACATGTAATTTTAATGTATTTCAGTTTGCGGTCTAATTTTTTATTAATACGGATTTGTATATGGTTGTCGTAGTTTTGTTAATTTCGAAGATAGTTTCTTAGTACCAAACGGATTATTAATTTTAGTGCATGAAAAATGATCAGTATTTAATTTAGGATTCACTGATATATAAAACATGATCTGTCCTAATTTATTTAAACAAAAGGTATATATGAAATCATGTTGTGCAATAGTTATAACATGTAGTATTGTTGTTTTATACAAATTAGTATCTATATAGGTTCAGCAATTTCCGAAACTAAGTGTAATGGATTTTTAGTGTTTGCAGCTATTATTTACGAAAGTATTAAAAATTGAAAATTACGTAAAAGGTCAGCCAAAGTTATATTTAAATCAACGTACTATTTCTTAAAAGCTTTTTACTAATAGTGTTAATAGAATTTCAAACTGAAGGCGAAAATGTGATATTTTACATGTCCGGTAGTGAAGTTTTATTTTAGGTGTCAGATATTTCGTGTTTATAATGTTGGCAACTGATTTTTGTAAGGAGTGTGCAACATAGCAGAAACGTTACAACTACCATGTTTGGTTGTGTGGCCATCTTCCGCAGCAGCAGTTAAAATTGATTATAAGATGTAATCCGTGTTATGCTGACTGCAATAAAGAGATTTATTTTACAGCAGACTCGTTTCGCTTTTTATTTTAAAAGCATCTTCTATGGTGGTGTTGTTCTCTTCTTTACTACATCTCACTGCTGTTTCTCCGTCTTGTTGGCTGGAGGTGGCTTGTTTATGGCTTGTGTTTTTCGGCTCAGTACAGCACTTTTCGTCTGTTTTTGTAACGTTCCTTCATCACATCTCATCACACAGCAGAGGACCAATAACAGTACCCTGTGGAACGCCTCTGTTTCAGTCCATGCCTTACCATCGATTAGTACAAACTGTGTCCTCTCTGACAAGAAATCCCCTATCCAATTGCAAATTTGGGGCGATATACCATAACCACACAAGTTGATTAAAAGCCGTTTGCGAGGTACGGTGTCAAAACTCGCTTGTAGCTTTTGTTGATCAATTAAACTCGTTCAGCTAAACTTGACACGTGTGAACGCGCCTTTAGCAGAGGTGCCTTTGGATCGGCCGTTGCGCCGATAGCTGCGGCGCGAGCGCCACAGGTCTCCGGCGCGTGCTTGACGCCCACTGCCGGGCATTAGCGCCACCTCGCCCCCTCCCCTCCTCCTCCCCTCCCCCACCCCACTCCCCCAGCACCAGCCAGCAGTATGCACGGCGGTTTGTTTCGACTGCTAGGAGGGGCGCATGATGTATGACCGGCCGCCACGCAGACGGCGCGGCCCGCTTTGTCTCCTCCGCGCCGGCACAGAGGCCAGGGCCAGGCCCCGCTGCCCGGGCACGCGCTGTTTTCGTCGCAGAGCTCTCTCACTGCCGGGTCATAAGTCTGCAGCCTGCCTACAGAGAACAGCAGGGCCGTTACAACCAGCGGCGGCTTCTACCAGGTCCCTTCCACTCATACATCTACATTTACATTTTTGCTCTACAAACCAAGTGCCTGGCAGAGTGTTTATCAAACAACTTTCATAATAGATGTGATCAAAAATCTCTATCTATATAAAAACTAAAGTACACTCATTCACTCACGTACCCACTGACTAAACGCGAAATCTCAAAAGCTACTTCACCTATGAAGCTGCAATTTGGCAGGAACGTAGTTTATAAGGTAGAAGATGTCAGCTAAAAAGGATTTTGCGATAAGACCGATACTTCAGGGGATATGACGTCATAAACAATGAAAACTTCTCCGTCTTGCGGCACTTGATAGTGTGACTTTATCAGTTCTCTAGCACTTAGCAACTTGCAACAAACTTTAAACATAATTTCAAACACGAATTATTTATAGAAGGATGGAAAAGCTGGTAGAAGCCGACCTCGGGAAACATGAATTTAGGTTCAGGGGAAATGTAGGAACACGGGAGGCAATACTCACTTTACGGCTTATCCTAGAAGATAGATTAAGAAAAGGCAAACCTACATTTCTAGCTTTTGTATATTTGGAGAAGGCTTTTGACAATGTTGATTGGAATAAACTCTTTCAAGTTCTGAAGCAAGCAGGAGTAAAATATAGGGAGCGTAAGGTTATTTACAACTTGTACAAAAACCAGACAACGGTTGTCAGAGTTGAAGGGCATGAAAGGAATGCAGTGGTTGGAAAGGGAGTAAGACAGGGTTGTAGCCTTTCTCCAATGTTATTCAATTTGTACATTTAGCAAGCTATAAAGGAAAGCAAGCAGAAATTTGGTGAAGTTTAGGGTGAAGAATTAAAAACATTGCGTTTTGCAGAAGACATAGTAATTCTGTCAGAGACAGCAAAGGACCTGGAAGAGCAGTTGAACGGAATGGACAGTGTGCTGAAAGATGCATATAAGATGAGCATTAACAAGAGCAAAACTAGGGTAATGGAGTGCAGTGTAAAAAAATCAGGTGATGCCGAAGGAATTAGCTCAGGTAACGAAGCAATAAAGGAGGCAGATGTGGTTTGTTACTTGGGCAGTAAAATAACAAATGATGGTCGCAGTACAGAGGATATTAAATGCAGAATGGCAATGGGTAGAAAAGCGTTCTTGAGAAAGAGAAATTTGTTAACATCGAATATTGATTTAAGCCTAAGGAAGTCCTTTCTGAGGGCATTTGTGTGGAGTGTTGCCTTGTATGGGAGTGAGACATGGACGATAAACAGTGCGGACAGGAAGAGGATTGAGGCTTTTGAAATGTGGTGCTACAGAAGAATGCTGAAGATTAGGTGGGTGGATTGCGTAACTAATGAGGAGGTACTGAACATTATTGGGGAGAAAAGAAATTTTTGGCATACCTTCATTAAAAGAAGGGATACATTGGTAGGACACACTCTTAGACATCAATGAATTGTGAATTTAGCGTTGGAGGGAAGTGTGTGGGGTAAAAACCGCAGAGGAAGACCAAGAGATGGATACAGTAAGCAGATTCAGACAGATGTAGTTTGCCGTTCTTATGTGGAGATGAAGAGGGTTGCTCAGGACAGGGTATGGTGGAGAGCTGCATCAAACCAGTCTCCGGACTGAAGACCACAACAACAAGCTATCTTTCAGTACTGTGGTGTGGGACTGGTTTTGAAGGATAAAATTAAATACAATACCTCCTTTAGAAACAAACATTTTTAATCAACATTATCAGAAAAGTAAGCAGTGTAGATCAAATTACATGTAAAAATGCACTCGCTTCGGAGAATCCAATCACGAAATTCAACAACAGTGATTGTAATAATATCACAGATCGATCACTTGATGTAATGCACGAAACGTCAAATCGATTTTTTTAAAGAGATGTATTAAAAGAAATTTCTTTTTTACTGCTTTATTCACATATTATTACATTGCCTTATTCTTATACTTACCCTTACAGAGAAAGAGCTGAAGACGTTGTAGCATGCATAGACCAAAGATATGGTCTGTGGCATCATCGATGGCCTTCAGTCCGAATTTTTTTTAATAATTTGACGACTTTCAACCACCATATTTCCACCCCCTTATATCTATCGGCACGGAACTGCAACGGGAGACTTTGGACAACAATTACACACAGACCCTTCGTTTGCGTTCTGTAGTTTTCCCTGCAGAGCGAAATATTAACACACACACACGTAGAATTTTATATACACCGATAACTTTCCATCCGAATATACTCCACCCTCTTTTCATTATCAACCCTGAAGCAACAAAGCAACCAATAAAACCATTTTTAAAGAGTAAATATAATTTTCATAGAGTAATTACTGTTCCGCATTTAGCATTATATTCTTCAAATTACTAAATATCTATCAGATCGCTACAAATCCGTGCCTAAAACCCTCCTCAGGTCTAAATAAGTAACTGTACAAATATTTAAGTCTCTGCGTCTTGTCGTTCGGACGTGATAAGCGTACACCGAATAGCTATCCGATCGCCATAAAACCGTGCCTAAAGCCTTCCTTGGGTAGACATTAGTAACTGTACAAATTTTAAATTTTTAGTTCCTTATGTATTGTGGTTCAGACGTGATAAACGTACACCGAACAGACATTCACATTTATAGATATAGATGTGATCAAAAATCTCTATCTATATAGATAGGTCACACCCATCTTCAAGAAAGGCAGTAGGAGTAATCCACTAAACTACAGACCTATTTCATTGACGTCAATTTACAGCAGGGTTTGGAACATATCCTGTATTCAAATATTATGAATTATCTCGAACAGAATGATCTATTGACCCAAGGTCATCACGGATTTAGAAAATACTAGCTGAAAACCCGACGTTGTCCGGGTATTTATTTACTTATTCCTGCCTTTTTCAGGTATACATTCATTTATATAAGGGCTGTATGTCTGTAAAATCTGTTACGAATAAAGTTAGTAGTAAAGAAGTAATACATTAAAACTTGGTGCGAGAAGGAGCGGTGTTCCATGATCGTTACTGTTTATGTGCTCATATCTCATGAACTACGTGTCGTAATGTGATACAATTTAGAAGCGATGTTCAACTATATATGTGTATACTGTCTGTAAAATTTCCTGTCACTCCAATTTGTAGTGTACAAATTATAAATTGTAACGCCATACCGAGAGCCGTAGTTTTACTCCATAAAAAGGGGAAAAGTAGTAAGCGAGAAACTTTTTTCCTTTCATCATTTTACTATGGTTGCCAGCGAGAAAAAGTTTAATAAAGGTTTGAAATTATGTTTAAAGTTTTTTGCATGTCGCTAAGTACTTTCATTCTCATACAGTGTATTTAGAAAGTCTCGCCGCATTAATGGCATTTTTTGCTATTTGTATTGGTTATGACGTAATATCTTTTGAACCATGTGCCGTATGTGATTCTTAACCATGCAGCAATTCTTACCTCACGGTAAGGAATGTGTGTACCGAAATTGGTTGAAATCGGTACGATTTTTTAAGAGAAAATGAGCAGCCGACGGTCCTCATGGATTGAAGATTACGTGTTCAAAACTTCATAAAGATTTGAACAAAACTGTAGATTTGTATACAACACGTACAAATATATACGGATACTCTGCTTTATATATTAGATCGTTCATGCGAAACACAACTAGCTCTTTACCCACACGAAGAGGTGAATGCTATTGACAAGGGTTCGCAAATCGATTCCGTAGTTCTTGATTTCCAGAAGGTTTTTCACACCGTACCTCACAAACGGCGTTTCGTCAAATTGCGTGTTTATGTTATATCGCCCCAAATTTGCGACTGGATAGGGGATTTCCTGTCAGAAGGACAGTTTGTAGCACTCGATGGCAAAGCATCGACTAAAACAGAGGGTAGTGTTATTGGTACTCTGCTCTTCCTCATTCACATAAACGATTTGGGAGAAAAACTAAGTAGCTCTCTTAGGTTGTTTGCAGATGACGCCGTTATTTACGGTCTAGTAAAATCATCTGAAGATCAAAACCAACTGCAGAACGATCTGAATAAGGTATCGCTATGGTGTACAAATTGGCAGTTGACTCTAAATAATGAGAAGTGTGAAGTCGTCCACATTAGTACGAAACGAAATCCGTTTGTTTACAAGATAAATCAATCAAAAGTGAAGGCCGTAAACTCCACAAAATACCTAGGAATTACTATTACTTCAAACCTAAACTGGAAAGAACACGTAGATAATGTCGTGGGAAAGGCGAACGAGAGACTGCGTTTCATTGGTAGAACTCTTAATTAAAAGATGCAACAGAACTACTAAATAAACTGCATACACTACGCCTGTCCGACTTTTTTTGGAGTATTGCTGCCCAGTGTGGGATCTTTATCAGGTGGGTATGACGAAAGAAATTGAAAGAGTCCAAAGAAGGGCAGTTCGTTTAGTATTGTAACGATACAGGGGAGACAGCGTTACGGAAATGAAGGATGGGAATCATTACAACAGCGCTTATCGCTGCAGCGTGGTCTACTTAGGAAACTCAAATCGCCAACATTCTCCTCCGAATGCGAAAATACGTTGTTGACTCCCACTTACATAGGTAGAAATGATCACCAGAATAAAATACGAGAAATCAGAGCTAAAACGAAGAGATTCAGGTGTTCTTTCTTCCCGCGCGCTATTCGTGAATGAAATGGGAGATAAATAGTATAAAGGTGGTTCGATGAACCCTCTGCCAGGCACTTAAATGTGATTTGCAGAGTATCCCATGTAGATGTATATAAAACGAAAGTACACTCATTCACTCACTCGCGCACTGACTAAACGCGAAATCTCGAAAACTACTTATTTGGCAGGAAAGTAGATTGTAGGTAGATGATGTCAGCTAAAGAGGATTTTGCAATAAGGCCAATAGTTGAGGGGATATGACGTCATAAACATTGATAACTTCTCCGTCTTGTGGCACTTGATAGTGTGATTTTATCAGTTGACTATTTGAGAAGGACAGCACTTAGTTACTTGCAACAAACCTTAAATATAATTTCAAACTTTTAGGAAACTTTTTCTCGCTGACAACCCCAGAAAAATGAGGAAAGGGAAAAAGTTTGTCGATTACTACTTTTTCGGCGTTCATGCAGTAAAATTACGGCATTTGGCATGACGTTACAATTTATTACTTGTACACTATTAATTATTTTCGCGAGAAATGTTAGAGACAGTATACACACATACCACTGAACGTACGTACGAAGTTTATTACGTCTCTCCTGCTAACTCTATTCGCGACGTAATTTGCAGACATTTTACATACACACCATTGGATGTACACTTGACAGCAAAAAAAGTGGATCACTGCTGAATGCAACCTCACTAACGTTGCTGTGTTGCGGGTACTCCACATTCAAAACCCCTATAGAGTACAGTCGTTCGACTATGCACAATGGGTACCAAAGAAGCAGTGGAGAATATTCCTCCTTATCGCAGTCAGTCCACAATAAAAACATTAGAATACAGGTTATTAGAGAAGAGAAAGTTTCTGCAAACCTAGCCAAATGTGTTCATTCAAATATTTAACGAAGTTAAAGAATAGAAACATAAATGTAGTTGCCACATAATGTTTCACCTAGATAGCAATCAACTACACAGTAACCTATTCTCTATTTTCAGCGCTCTGCATTAGATCTAGACGTAATGAAATATGTATTAATCTTAGAAATGTAAGCATGTTGTAAAATTAAACAGTTCTGGTGGCAACAACACAAATGTATACATGTAGTATATCATTCACGTTTTCTGCACTTATAAAGTATTCTTAATGTGACTGAAACAACAAGTGCTACACAACGGAAATTACCTTCTGCTGGGGTCCTTCATTTACACGATTATTCTGTTATTGAAGTGTTTCGTAATGGGTTCATAAAATCGCTTCAGTTTCTCGACTGTTCCACGCTTATACGAATCTCGAAATAATAATAATAATAAATACAAGTGCCAAATAGCGTATGTGCGAGTGTGATATATTCTTTCAATTCTTTCGACGTCCTCCCTATATCCCGTCAGGTAATAATGGGACACTGCTCACCAATACTGCAGTAGAGGTGGCACAATTGTAGGGTTGGAAGTCTCCTTAGGAGAAGTTTAAATCTCCTAATAGTTGTGTCAATAACAAACCGTTTCTTTCACCTTCGCCAAAACACGTGTTATTCACAGTTAACATTGTTTTTTTATGCATAAATAGCACAGCTCAGTGCATCTTCGCCAGTACTTCGGCGGTACTCACCTGAAGATGGCCAGAAGACTCTGCGCCGAAATATCGTGGCAAGAAGTTACGGTCATCCGGCAGTTCGCCCGAGATTTTATGGAAATATCTGTACGCCGGGAAAGCTTTAAACATTGTTTTCAATTGCACCCCCAGGAATTTCGTTAAATGTATAAACTTCAAATTTGCTTTGCTTATCGATATCTAGAATGCTGACGAAACTCTTTTAGTATCCATGTTCAGAGTCAAATGCACATTGATGTTTAAGGTCAATGATCGCCATTTGCGCAGTGAAGTTACAAATTCAAAATCATTTCGCAATGAACTTTGCTTTTCTGAGTTTAGTAGTTGGCAGCATTAACTGCCTCAAATCTAAGAGCAATATTCTGATTACTCATTAAATATTTAGAAATATTTATTCGAAGCAGGAGATGTCTACTTCGCTTTGCTGGAAGAATTACAGTCGGCGCGTCCTTTTCACTAGATGCAAAATATAACCTTGCAGACAGGACATCACGATCCCAGTCGCACAACTGTAACTATACTCCTTAGGAAAGCGATATGGTTGAAGTTGATTATGGCTGAAGATACCAAAAGTCGTTTCGGCACTCTATAAATATGGAATTAGTTTGAGAGTACTCAGTAGTTCATGCAAATATAGCATCGCGAACGTGTCACAAGAGTAAAGATTTAGAAATCCTTACCGGTTTGGAGTTAATACTTGATATATTTCTAGATATTTCATAATGCTAGAAAAAGTATTTGTTCAAAAGTCCTGCTACATGTCGATATAAATAAATTGGATCTGTAACTCAGTGGATTACTTTTATTTTCTTTATGTATCTGGGCAACATTCCATTCGTCTCCCTCACTATAAATACTTCAACGCTCGACATCACGTCATACGAGAAGTAATTAAGCCATTGCATCGTGCGTGTACAAGATGTTCTTCTAAGGTGTTGGACCACTCGAGAAAGACATTGTCTGTAGACCAATGATCTTCCTGGTACGACTATGGTAGTAAAATGACAACATGGTGGATCATGTCTTGTGAAAGTTGTACTGCTTCCTGGAATGGCAAAAGAATGTAGATTAAAAGAAATAATCCGACACAAGCTGCTTGTGGCCACTGAGTGTACGCATTGCTAAAGTTGAAAAGTTGTGCTCAGCCGGAATTCGGGCCCAGTTCCTACTGCTCTCTGAGAAGTTACGGTAACCATTGCTCGAGAGGGAAAACAACGATCATCGCAGGTGCGCGGGTCACTCGTCCCCCACCCCACTTCACCCCTCGTCACGAACGCAAGCTATCGCCAGCCAAGCCAGGTGGAAGCAGGTGATCGGTTGACGTAAATGTAGAGCCAGTCACTTGTGACGACAGTAGTCACTTCGTCGGCGAGTTGAAAGCCTACAGTCAGCAGTCTAACGACCGCGACAGAAGACAAGAGAAGTGAGAAAGTATATTCGTTAGCTTGTAAACATTACATAACTACACTTAACCCTTACACAAGAGTGAATAGCCAGGTGAAAAGTCAGTGGTTAACAGATTCCTTGAGTGAACATTCCAAACACAATTGGGACACATTCGGTTCTTATGAACCGACCCACACGTCATAACTGCAGTCGATTTCTGTTTATATACTCCCGGTTTTGTAAGTTGTGATCACTTAGTCTTTGGGATCGATGCTGCTCAGGAGAGTAGTCGTCGATCCAATGACCTAGCCTCTGATTTAGCTTATGTCTCAAATAAATCGGTAGCCAGTAGTCGGAGCTGGGATATGGAGTCCGGATGATACTACACTTCGAACAGATTATCATGCAGGGTAGATAGTGAACTGAGGTACAACCGTCTTCACAATGCTGAGGCCACTAAGACTTCATTGGTTTGTTCCCTAAGGGCCAATGATCCTGTCGACGCGCTAGCACTGAGTTGCTAACCCTGCTACTGGGTATCAAGAGTTCATCTGTCAACACAGCATCCGACCCCAGTGGTTCCAAGTATGGACCCACAAGCAGCAACATAGACGACACGGCAGGGGTACCGCCTGTCCGAACGGCTCACGGCAGCACCACATAGAAGAAGCAGCAAGCCGGCAAGTTGACACGACCGAAGGCGATGTCACCTGCTGATGAAGCTCCTGCCGAGCTAACAACCACACCACGAAATTCTATAACGACTGAATGAACTTGTAAACACGAATACTGTTTTACTAGCGTCCTCTAGCGCTCCATTAGGTATCTTCTCCTCATCCTGATATAAAGCTGGGAATCTTCCTCTCGACCCCCAGCAGGACTATCGCTGAGCGTTGTGCAGAGCACACATGACACATCAAACAAAGAGATCTTGAGAAGTCAGTCGTGGTGGAACACTGCCTAAAACGGGCGTAACTTGAAAAGACGGGAATTTTGGTCGAAACCTTATCGTGCTGGGATTCTGTTATTAAAGAAACGACCTAAATTATAATAAACATCAACTATTTCAAATGAGACTAGGGGTATTCACTTATCAAGGTGTGGTGGCGAGCTTTGACAAGGAGCGCTTTCAGAGGTTTGGCGCTTCTAGGGAGGCGGGAATGCCACATTGAAATGCGTCGCCGGCTGCGCGAGCCATATGCCGTCACACGGTATCACAGTGCCACAAAAGCCCGCTTTTGTATCCGTGCACGCACTGTTCGGCACTCCAGAGTGTTTCAGACATAACTATTGCAGCTGTATACGCTGAGCACCTGTGCGAGCCCCGACAATCAGTGGTTTTTACTCCTGACGTCGATGGCGGAATTTCCTATTGAAAGTACGAGAATTTTATTCGACCTGATGCAGTTTGTATATGAGAACATTTTATTGAAGAATGCCACCGCGAAACACTCCGAGCACACTGGAAAATCGCTGATGCAACAGCAGCACGACTAATGAATGCACAACCAAGCGTCTTTCATCACTGGGAAAAGGTGACAATCTCTAGGATAGAAATGAGGTGAGCTGGTACACTGTCATAATGAGACAACTGTGTACCCTTTTCCCGCCACTTTCGTGTACTGCTGGAAGAAACGTTTTCTGCAAAACATTCGGGGTAGATAACTGCCGCGGCGGAGTGGTCGAGCACATTGAGGCGCTATTCTGCGATGCGTGAGACCGTTCCCCGTTGGAGGTTCGAACCCCCCCCCTCGGGCATGGATCTTTGTGCTGTCTTTAGTATACGCTCATAAGTAGTTTGTAAGTTTATGGACTGATGACCCCGCAGTTAAGTCCCATATGTTTTACAAACATTTGAACATTTGGTAGATGAGTAGGAATTACTCCATCGCTGTCTCAGAACATGATCACAATCATTTATTTCAGCACCCTTTTATTTATTTTTTTTATTTATTTGTTTATTTGTTACTGTGAGTCTGTGTGATTCCATCGATCTGACTGAAGTTTTGTTACAGAATTAAAAAAACGGCATCCATCCATCTATCCATCTTAATCATGCCATCATCGCGCATCATCATAGCCTGACAACTTGTCAGGCACGCAGCCTTCTGGTCGGTCATCTGTCAGCATCCGCGATAACCACCTAAAGAACACATTTCACATTTTCGGATCCTCAAGCAGAATTGTACGTATAGTTCCCACGGAAATGGCAACTATAGATGTGACGTGCACCACAATCCTTTGGCGGTTCTTCAAACAATTTTCTATATTCGCTCGACCATTTCGTCAAACAAGCTGGTGCAAGCCGAAATTGGTGTATCGTTACATTACTTTCTACCTCCTCTGAACTGACGAATTCACGAACGCACAATGGAAACGTCCATGACACATCTATTACGCAAATAGCGATGGAACACCATGCATACGAAGGATTACACACTCTTCTTGTACTGAGAACGTCGCCATTTTAAGTACCAATAACAGTCCTAACTCTCTCCGCCGCCGCTACAACCATTTGTCATACAGTGGTGCCATCTCTATCACATGTTCACAATCAGTGGACACGTATTTTTAACCAAAACCTTATGTTTCTATAAGTAACCAGTAAAGAGGAAAAGTCGGAAATACTATAACTTGAACGCACTTCCTATTACTGGAAAAATAAAATAACACAATCATCTACGGTTTCACAATCCACATTGTCTCAATAACGTATGGGCTGCTCTATTTGAAATCGGATAAAAATGAGAAAATTGACTTCGTATTTTATTTAATAATTAATAAAATGTACGTGTGCCACCTAATGTGAAAGAAAACAACGATCATGAAGTTATCCCTTGAATGATTACTATTTTGCGAGTTAAAATTCGGTGAAGTTAGTGTTATTTCCCGAACGTAACACTGTGTTCCGTGTAACTCTAGACCCTCATACCGGATTTCAGTGAACTATGGTTCATTTTTAAACTGAATAACTAAATATGATGTAGGTATATCACAATAACATGACAACAATTAATTCATTTCTGTAAAACCTTCGTTTTCCTTTATTAAAATAAATCCATTTTTCATAAGGATTAAACTTACAGGTGCCTGAACTTCTTTTTATTCTACATTGATTTCCGTTTTAAGTATTAGCAGTCTCTTATCTGCAACGTGAAAAAAATAATTAAGTAATAAATACTTAAGCTCGTACTGCGGACATACGAAAATCGGTTCTCCAACAAGGTGGCGTCCCTTCTTCGTAGAAAATAAAGTTCTCGGAATCATCATTCCGTTCTGGAAATAACCACTATTGCAATCCATCAAAATAAGAGTTACCCCGCGCATCTGAACATTACGTTGCAGGCACACCCCTGAGAGTCAAAGCTAGAGATAAATGTATGCATTGAATTAATTAATGGTATTACTGAACATGGCTGTTGTGACAACGGTACTAGAATATGAAAACAATAATATACCGCCAAACAGTCGTAGCAAAATAGTTTCAAACTTTGACCGGGTTTTGACACGGCCTATAGCTGTCTTCATCAGAAAGTTAGGCAGAAAAAGATCGAAAGTACTAGCAAGGTAGCTTTCGTTACATAGAGTCATTAATGGCAGGTTTCCGAAATAGTAGTCTAGATGCACATGAGTCAACACAACGGTAAGTACAAAATTCGTTTCTGAGAGTACAGTCACTCCGTTAAAGATAAATGCGCGTCCCGCTACATGTCGACGTTATTTTTATCTGTTACGTGGCGCTAGTGAACTTCCACATATTTAACAGCTGTAATTTAATGGACGGTATGCTTTTATGCCTATTTCTCGCATAATTCTACTAGGTGTGACGCTTTAGTATGGAAATTCTTTCATAATAGTCATCGTAGTCATCATCATCGTCGTCGTCATCGTCGTCGTCGTCGTCGCCCCCGTCGTCATCGTGTTTTGATACTACTGATAATTGTTCAGAAGATGTAAATGCAACTCTACTAGGCGCTGTTTCAAGCCGACAATGCGTTTTTTGTCTTGCAACACAAACCTTTGATCAGAATAACGAAAGTAAATTTCATATGCGTTTCAGACGGAAAAAATGAACTGTAATGAGGTTATTGCAACAAATCGGACATAATTTCAGGCGACGAACATGCAAAAAAAAATGTTCAAATATTTGTAGAGCTTATGGGACTTTACTACGGGGTCATCAGTCCTTAAACTTACAAACTAGTTATGACCTAGCTAACACTAAATATCCATGCCCGATGGGGAATTCGAACAACCGATCGTAGTGGCCGTGCAGACCGTGACTGGCGCGCCGCAGTCCCCCCCCCCCCTTTTTTTCTCCCTTCTCCCCTCCCAGCCCTTCCTTACGCTTCCCAAATTGTGCCTTCTTCTGCGAGCTTCCGTTGCTTTCTTCGAAGTAAATAAAATGAAATAAATACACCATTATCTGATTTTAAATGAAAACGATCTTCCTGGAAAATGGAGCAGTTGAAAAAAAGCTGCCACACTGAAAGTAAACTGTTCTTGCTGAATCCTCAACAGCAGATAAATAAATGAAAGACTATGTTCTTCTTGTATCCAATGACAGTAAATCTTCTCTTTGACTCGAAATGTGAAACATACATTCTTCTGTAAACATGCGTTGGGAAACCGCAGAAATTGAGGCATAATAACGTCGTCATGTAGAGTGCGTACGTGGCACGAGTTGTCGAGAAATCGCAGAAAGTTAGGAAAGAGCTTCTTGTAGTTCTTTCTCTTCATAAGCTTCTGGTGCTGTGTATGGAGGTACAAGTGGAAACCATATTTGCTTTTCGCTTCTTCTGTCAGTATGTAGTGTAAAGCGTGCCCTTTTATCCAGTTTACGGCATTTCTTTTCGTGGCTGGGTAAGGCACGTCGCTGGGGTTTAGAAGGTCCTTCGGTATAACGGTATGTGGAGCCGTTCGGGTGACTTTGGCTATGAGTTGTCGAGTGATTTGCCAGATTTCCTCTATTTCAGCGCAAACCAGTCCATGCTCTTCAGTGTCAAACAAATTGCAGTTGGGTGAATCTGCGAGGTGGATGCGGTTCAACTTTGAATTGGTCGGTAGTTTCCTGTTGACGGCCTTATACCATGTAACTCTGACAGTGGTCGGTAGAAATCGCCTACTGATGTTTCTCCAGAATCCGGAGAAACATCATCTGATGGCCTTCTAGTCATAACCAGTGTATTTCTGTTCCACAACATTTCCGGGTTTCGTTTTCGTCAATGTGTCATATATCGTTTTCGCTTTGGCCGGTCTCTGGACTGTGATCTTTGTGGGAAGATATCTAAGTTCAACTAAAAATTGTTGAAAATGATAAAGTCCTATGGGAACGTGCCGAACGTCAATGGGTGGGATGAAATCTGTAGGAGCAATTTCCGTTAGTAAATTGGCTGTGAATGAGTTAGGTGTCATCTTCCAGAGCTTGAGCATATTGCTTTTAAATAATGCTTTGGATTTCATGAAGATATCTGTAAGGCCCATTTTCAGCTGACAGAGTTAACGTGTCGAATCTGACTTTAAAGAGATTCCCACGACTGATGAAGTCTTGTAATCATAAATGTTCAAATGTTTGTATAGCTTATGTGACTTAACTACAGGGTCATCAGTCCCTAAACTTACAAACTACTTATGAACCAGCTAATACTAAGGACGGCACAAATATCTATGCCCGAGGGGGGATTCGAACTCTCGACCGTAGTGGCCGTGCAGACCGTGACTGAAGCGCATCAGTCCCCTCGGCCACCGCGGCCGGCAGGATCTTGCAGTGTCTCAGTTCAGGCGTACTTCATTGCACTCAAGAACGTATATAAATAAAACCAGAGTGTCTATGAATTCATATTAAATTCCATAATACGTCTTAAATTAGTCTTATCGAAAAATAAAAGTCCTTTCTAATGTCAAATATATCATATATTGTAAGGAAGTAGGTACTGTAGATTCAGGTGTAATTATACTATAAGTATTGGGAAGACGGAAACTTAAATTTAAAACACGGACGTTGACAATAGAAAAAAATATACAAGAGTTTTTGCAACTAACCTTGTCTGTGTTGTTATTTTTCGTGGCTTTTCTTTTCGAAAATAGAATACAGTTCATTCAGTAGCCGTACGGTTCTTTCTTCTGTACGATTGAGGAATTGAACAACTTTGTAGCATCTTCCAAGGCGTGTTGCTTCTCCAATATTTCTAGCCATTTCCTATCACTCCTTTCCTTTCTAAAAATAGATCGCATAAAAGGTTTTTCTTAAATAGAGTAAAAGGTTTATCTCGCTTCTCCCCCATTGCGTTTTTAAACAGAAAACAAGTGATAGTTATACATAGTATAACATGTCTTCTACATTCCATTAATAATCCGTAAACGGCGAGTAATGGAGAGTTTCGTTAGTGGTGCCATCTGTGAACTCTTAAGACATACTATTAGCAGTGATAGTAGAAGTAGCTACGTGATAGTTACCTAACGATCGTTGAAATCAGCTACGGAGATTCTATGAAATGAGAGAAATAGTGCTCCATTTATCTCTTTTGAAACGCCCGGGCTTTTATCACCACCGCTCCCGAGTGGACCGAACTTTGCCGACAGCGGCTGGGTTTGCAGCCGGCCTGGAAACGCCGACTAGGGTGTCTCAGGGGGTGTGCGGGGTGCAGGGGCAGCGCTTGGCAACAGTGTTCCCTTGGCTTCGAGTGTATAAACATCCCGCCCGAACCACCCTGTCAGCCGCAGAAACAGAGTCCGAACTCTCCCGAGCACAACAGGTGTCATCGGCACTTCAAACACAGCAGGCTTTACGCGCCTTCTTACCAATTCACGTGTAGCTGCGAGCGAAGTAACTGTGCGTTGTGTCCGTTGTTTAGCGTCTGTTATAGTGAATTTTTAGGCTCAAGTGAACAGGTGAAATAATGAATCAGGTAATTTCCTCAGCATCTCCAAAACGAAAGTAATGTCTGTGGGAAAGAGATTCAAACAGATTGAGTGCCAAATAGGAGGAACAAAGTTAGAACAGGTAGACAGTTTGAAGTACCTGGGATGTATTTTCTCACAGGATGGCAACATAGCGAAAGAACTGGAATCGAGGTGCAGCAAAACTAATGCAGTGAGTGTTCAGCTAAGGTCTACTCTCTTCTGCAAGAAGGAAGTAAGTACCAAGACTAAGTTAGCAGTGCACCGCTCTATCTTTCGACCAACTGTGTTGTATGGGAGTGAAAGTTGGGTGGATACGGTTACCTTATTCATAAGATAGAGGTTACAGATATGAAATTAGCAAGAATGATTGCGGGTACCAATAGATGGGAACAATGGCAGGAGGGTGTCCATAATGAGGAAATCAAAGAAAGCTGGGAATGAACACCATAGATGAAGCTGTTAGAGCGAACAGACTCAGATGGTGGGGTCATGTTACACGCATGGGAGAAGCAAGGTTACCTAAGAGACTCATGAGCTCGGCAGTGGAGGGTAAGAGGAGTCGAGGTAGACAAAGAAGAAAGTACTTAGATTCGGTGCAGAATGATTTTTAAGTAAAAGGCATAACATCAGACGAGGCATTAATGTTAGCATTGAATAGGGGATCGTGGAGGAATTTTATTAGAGGTATTATGCTCCAGACTGAACGCTGAAAGGCGTAATCAGTCTCTCATGATGATGATGATGATGATGATGGTAATTTCCTTGCTTTCTGAACCCTTCAATTTACGCAGGTTTGAAGAGAAATTAGAAATCAAGAGGCTAAGTAGACCGATTCCCAGTTTGACAATTTCACAGACAGTTAAAACGAAAAGTCGTAAATTCAACAGGAAATTTAACTCCGAACTGTATAGCAAGTATGAATCGCTGTGTGGCTACGATGTGAAAAACGCCTTATTTTGTTTTCCTTGTTTATTATTTGGAGGAGAGTTACCGTGGATTAAACAAGGAGTCATTGACATTCAGCACCTTCAGGATAAAATTAGAAAACATGAACTTTCTTCGGTCCATGTCAATAATGTTTTGAATCTGTCAAGTCTGGGCAACATAAATATAGCCACTCAATTAGACAGTGAATATAGAAGGTCCTTGGCATTACACAATCAAAAGGTTACAGATAATAGGTACATACTAAACCTAATAATCAATTGCATTCGTTTCTGTGGTTCTTTGGAACTTGCCCACAGAGGACACGATGAGACTGAATCATCTTCCAATCCTGGCGTTTTTCGTTTATTCATTAATTTTAGTGCAGAATTAGATTCAGTGTTAAAATCGCATTTGGAAAAGGCAACAATTTTCAAAGGCACCTCAAAAACGATCCGCCGGCCGCGGTGGCCGAGGAGAGTGAGGCGCTTCAGTCACGGTCTGCACGGCCACTACGGTCGGGGGTTCGAATCCCCCCTCGGGCATGGATATTTGTGCCGTCCTAGTTCGTAAGTAGTTCATAAGTAGTTTGTAAGTTTAGGGACTGATGACCCCATAGTTAAGTCCCATAAGCTGTACAAACATTTGAACATTTGAAAAACGATCCAGAATGAACTCCTCCAATGCATGCTTCAAGTCTGCATAGAGGAAATTAGGAACGAAATTAAGGGTGCCGAGTTTCTGGCTGTAATAGCTGACGAAACCAGCGATGTAGCCTGTGTTTTCCAGATGGTTATAGTATATAGGCACTTCATTAATGGCAGACCAGTTGGAAGATTTTGGGATTTTATATCACCAGAAAAGCATGATGCCCAGACTTTGGCAACGCACATCATAGAACAGTTAAATGACCATTTGGAGAATTGTCCACACAAACTAATACCTCAAACCTATGATGGTGCTTCAGTCATGATTGGTTCGTCACGTGGGATGAAAGCTCTTGTGAAGCAGAAGTTTTCCAATGCTTCATACATTCATTGCTATGCCCACCAATTAAATCTTATTATGCATAAAGCCGCTTTTATTAATAAAGATGTGCGATTATTTTTCGCCAAACGTCAGGGACTTTGCAGCTTATTTTCATCATCTCCACAAACGACAGCAATTCTCGACGAAATTGTGCAAAAACGACTACCACATTCGGTGCCCACTGGTTGGAATTTCCAGTCAAGAAGTGTCAATACAGTTTTTGAATACAGGGAAGATATTATCAATTGCATGACTAGTATGAGCAATGGGGAAAATCTGTGTAATGAAAGCACCATCCTACAATGGGGAAATTATGTGTAATGAAAGCACCAACCTACAAGCCTGCGGCTTAGCAACGATTTTGAAAGATGAAAGGTTCATTTTCTGGCTCTCGTTTTTTTCATATAATTATGATCCATGTAGACATTTTGTACAATCAGCTACAAAAAAGGGATATTTACCCAACTTACGCACAAAATCAGCTGACAATTTTTGAGCGTGAACTTAAAAACATTAGGGAAGGTGTAAATGAAAATACAACAGATTTGCATGAGTATCATAAAAGACGGAGAACTGAAAATGGAGGAGCTACGTGTAATCTAATGCTTGACGCAAAAGAAGTTTGTGATGTAATAAGTTGCGAGGCGAAAGAAAGGTTCAAGTTCAGTGGACACTTAGTTGCAGCCTCCCTCTTTCTACCAGAGAAATTCAGCACTTACTCTTCTAGTTTTCCGGAAACTTCTTTCATAACTACAATTGAGTGCTATACTTTCTTGGAACCAAAGAAACTTCGAACGGAACTCACTGTTTTTATGGGAGAGAGGAGTTCAAAAGTATGTGTGGAGATTTGGGCTTGTTGGGTTATATAATAGAAAATAGTCTCTGTGATATTTTAAGCGAATCTGTGAAACTGTTGAAATTGATAATTACGATCCCAATGACCACGTCAGAAGCAGAACGTTGCTTTTCTTCACTGAAACGCATCAAAACATTTTTACGGAATACAATGAACCAAGAAAGACTATCAGCACTCGCAATTCTCTCTATTGTACGAGACCTCGATTTAGGAATTCCTGACTTCAGTCATAGAGTGTTTGAAAAATTCGCTTATATGAAGGAAAGAAAAATGGAGTACCTGTACAGGTGACCACCACCCTGTCAAACGGCAGAGGTTCCGTCGAATGGCGTAAACTTCCGTCCTGTTGAGAAAGGTTAGTAAGACTGCTCTACAATTGCTTTTGTAAATATCATCTTAATTTCTTTTCAAAGTAGTACTTCATTCTGTGTACACACTTTAGTGTTATTACGAGTACATGCTACGGTTGTAAGGGGACTACTGAATGGAAATCTCGAATCCTAAGTTTACACTATATAGGTTGGCAACAACTTATACAGCCATCTTTGTTTCGGTGAAGTAAGATTATCTTTGGCGGCCGGTAGGCAGTGGTTTTGCCTCTGGTTTGGAATCTATCAGTACAAGATAAGTGTTAATACATTTATTTACTACTTTAATGAATATTTGGGGCCGGCCGCGGTGGCCGAGGAGACTGAGGAGCTCCAGTCACGGTCTACACGGCCACTACAGTCGGGGGTTCGAATCCCCCTCGGGCATGGATATTTGTGCCGTCCTTAGTATAAGGTAGTTGATAAGTAGTTTGTAAGTTCAGGGACTGATAACCCCGTAGTTAAGTCCCATAAGCTTAACAAACATTTGAACATTTGAATTTTTGGGTTTGTTTTTATTTTATTATTAATATAGATTTCCACTCAGTGAGACTCCATTTAATTAATTTATAAAACTGATTTTTGAGCACGATTAGTGTAATGAAAAAGGAGTTGAAAGTATAATAAACTAATCATTCATATATCGACGTTGTCAATTCTAATACCGCTACCTGGGATAGGGTTTCCTTAAGTTTCGGAACATCCTCATTGCACACTTCGCAATAGTACGCACATTCTTCGTTTCTGTGGTTTGTGATAGTTGAGGTGAATTTATTACTTATTATACTTAATGTTTTACATAAGGTGAATTTAATTAGTTTCATTGATTATTTCTTTTAATTTCTTTTGGAAAGTAAAGGTGGGGTCAAGTTTAGTATTACATGGATTTATAGCTTAGTGATAGTTGAGTGCATTGCAGAAATTCAGTCTCATGATCTAATTGAAGAATGTGAAGTACTGCGGAGCGAGGTGTCACTTTCCAAAATTGAATATTTGCTTCATTTATTTCATTGTTAATTGATAACGGTGTCCGCTGGATTTAATACAGAACATTGCTTATAGGTATTTTGCCCTTATATTACTTTTGTTAGTAAGACAGTCAGATAGCGTTAAATTAAATAATTCTTTGCCAGTATATAAAGTAACTAAATCAATAAGTGGCCACCCGTTGCTGTTATTTCCAAACCTCTTAACGTTGCACGGTGATATGAGCAATTAGTATGTTATTATCATGCAATACAAAAAGATGACCAGTCCGCTGATTTTGTTTTCTTAGTTAATGTTTTTCTTGATAGCTATAATAATTCCGTGCATCTCGGTAGTCTGATGCAAGTCTCTGAACTGGACGCCAATTCGGGCAATCTCTAGTCGTTTCTGGTGACTCCCCACATCGTTGAGAAGTCATCCGAACGTTTGTTTCTATTTTCCTTCTGTTTATTTTTCTTCCTTTTTTTTCCTCGGTTAGATATTGTCTCTGCGGTCGTGTGATTGTTTCTTATCCATATACATCTGTGATATCTTGACTTAATAGCATTTTTTCCCGAATGCGTTGAGCTGCCACAATGGAGAATCCGAACTTTTTATTCGTGAAAAAAAGTGCACTACCATCTTTTCTGGTCACCAGCCGCCACTAACAGATTGTAACATCAACATGGAATCACATAACTGTGTAGATAAAGGTAATGTCATAAACTATTGCTTGTCACTCTTAAAAGAGGCACAGCAACAAGGCACACGCTGAAATGGGGGGGGGGGGGCCTTAAGCGATCTAGGAAAAACAAGGAAAACCAAAACTGGATGGCATTATTGTAAATATTGAAAGGAGAACTAATTATCCAGTTTCCAAAATCATGTCTAGAGCAGAATTTGCTGTAAATCTCTTTCACAATGAAAGAGTTTTGTATTGTATGACTGTCTCGTCGAAATATGAAGTAACTGAAGGGGTATTCAAAAAGAAGGAACAGGTTTCAAAGATTTATGTCTTCCATACTGCAAAAGATAGAACCAGAATTCCAATGTTCCTGGACGGACAACAGTGTAAAGTTTGTACATGAAACAGATTCCCTGAAGGCTTATCTCTGCTGTGCCATATCTTTTAACAAGGCCGCGGTGGCCGAGGGGACTGCAGCGCGTCAGGCACGGTCTGCACGGCCACTACGGTCCGCGGTTCGAATCCCCCCTCGGACATGGATATTTGTGCCGTCCTTAGTGTTAGCTAGTTCATAAGTAGTTTGTAAGTTTAGGGACTGATGACACCGTAGTTAAGTCCCATAAGCTATACAAACATTTGTTTTGATTTCTTAACAAGGTTGATAGGCCTTTGCTCTTCATGGAGAAAACTGTGACAGAACCAACCAATCAAAAAAAAAAAAAGGTCAAAATTGGTTATTTCCTCAACATAGAGAGGATTCAGATGGCTTCATATTCATGCAAGATGGTTCTCTGCCCCATTTCTGTACCAACACCCAACGTTACCCGCATGACACCATTCCAGGGTGTTGGATTGGGTGAGGAGCAACAGAAGATAATCAACCATGACATCCGACGTTTCCGGACCTCACACCTTGTGACTTTTATCTGTGGGGTTATGTACAAGACAGTATTTCTAATCCCAGTGTTGCCTGTCACCTTTGAATTCTCCTACATCAAATTGTTGAGGCTGCTTTATGTGTGGCAAGAAATGAGCCACTGTTTCAATATTCGTCATGTAACACTTGGTACTCATATTTAATGCATAAAAATTTGACCCTTTCTCTTTCCAGGAACATTTGAATTATGTATCTATCTTTCATACTTCGAAAGAAATATTTTTTTTTAATTTGTTCCTTCATTTTGAATAGCTCGGTAAATTCTGAGCATAATGGTTAACACGATCGTTTTTCAATGTCTTCCACTAATTTAAAAGGCACACTCATTCTTTTGAGCTACCGACATTCACAGAAATCCGCAGAAAGAGAACAGTAGATGTCAAAAGGAGGCCATTTAGTACTGCCTATGCCCTGGCTGTAAACACGAACAGAAATCCCTTACGCCACTTATGCGATGTAAAGCAGGCACTCCGACTCGTGAGCGAATTGCTCGAGGGCGTGGCGGACAGAAGTGAAGGGGCTGGGGGAGAGAGATATTTAAACCACACGAAGCGAGCAGCTGAAGTACACAGAACGCTGCTCTCAGGCGAAAGCGCGTGGAGGGATGGAACCAGTGCGTCAAAGAGGCGAGGCGTGTGTCGGGTAATTTCTCTGACGCACATTTCATGTTTTCAGAGAAGCAGTCCGCTTTAGCCGTAATCCACAAAGGACTGAAAGCACAGAAGATCAGTCCTTTTTTATGTATTTGCGTGTGCTAATTATATTCAGCAGTCGCTCCTTGTCTTTTTCAGTATAAATAATGGAATTATTTGCAAAACAATAGGAGAACTGCTTGTAATACAGATACTCGCAAAACAGTACGGTACGGTAAGTTACGGAAACGAAAGCCCACCTTTCTATCACTTGTAGGCTTAATACATGCTTTTAACATTGTTGACTGGAATAACGTATGCTCTTTGAAATTCTGAAGGTAGCAAGAGAAAAACACTGAAATCAAAAGGTTACACGTAACTTCTACCAGATTTAAAAAAAGGACCTAATGACAAAAGACGTAAATATTTAAAAGAGGAGAACAAATGTGGCAGCTTTGATAACAATGAAATCAAAAAACCTTGGTATATTCAAGCATATGTAATTTACGGCAATACATAAAGTCCTATCCTGTAATATCACGCATGGTATCATGTCTACAATATCTAGCCGCGGCGGAATGGCCAAGCGCGTTGAGACGCTATGCTCCGATGCGCGAGGCCGTTCCCCGTCGGGGTTTCGAATCCCCACTCGGGCTTGGATGTCTGTGTCGTCTTTAGTATAAGGTAGTTCATAACTAGTTTGTAAGTGTAGGGACTGATGACCCAGAAGTTAAGTCCCTTAAGCTTCACAAACATTTGAACATTTTTTGGAGTATCTAAATTGCTCCGTGGTTGACATCCACTTTAAATTGTACGTCCCCTATACCTGTCTGAGTAAGTTACTTCACAGGTGTGAGGAAGGCAAGCCATTTCCAAACAGGAGCATGTCTAGTAAATCACTGTGGTGTATGACGCTAGGTATCATTGAAATGTAGGATGCATACACTCCACTCCACTCAAGGATGCCCCAGCAGAGCGACGATGCCGCGGGCGGAGTAGCCGAGCGGTCTAAGGCGCCTCGCTGCCTGTGTGTTGTCCTAAGGTTAGTTTACCTTATTTCAAGTGGTTTGCAAGCTACAGACTGATGAACACGCAGTTTGGTCCGATAGATTTACAAACATTTGATTTGAGCAGAGCGAGTTGGCGCAGTGGGAAAACACTGGGCTCACAATCGTAAGGACGACGGTTCATGTTCGCCTTCGGTCATCCTACAACTACATCTACATGAGATACTCTGCAAATCACATTTAAGTGCCTGGCAGAGGGTTCATCGAACCACCTTTATACTATTCATCTCCCATTCCATTCTCGAATAGCGCGTGGGAAGAAGAAACACCTGTATCTTTCCGTTACATAACTACACCTAAGTTTGATCACTTAGTCTTTGGGATCGATGATGCTCAGGGGAGTAGTCGTCGATCCAATGACCTAGCCTCCGATTCACCTTATGTCTCAAATAATTCAGCAGCCAGTAGTCGGAGCTGGGATATGGTGTCTGGATGATACTACACTTCTACATCTACATGGGATACTCTGCAAATCACATTTAAATCCCTGAAAGAGGGTTCATCGTACCCACCTTTATACTATTCGTCTCCCATTCCACTCTCGAATAGCGCGCGGGAAGAACTGAATCTTTCCGTTCGAGCTCTGATTTCTCGTATTTGATTCTGAATGATCTTTTCTACCTATGTAAGTGGCAGTCAACAACATATTTTCGCATTCGGAGGAGAATGTTGGTGATTGGAGTTTCCTAAGTAGGCCACGCCCCAGCGATAAGCGCCGTTGTTGTAATGACTCCCATCCTAGATTCTGCATCATTTCTGTAACGCTGTCTCCCCTGTATCGTGACAATACCAAACGAGCTACCCTTCTTTAGACTCTTTCGATGTGCTCCGTCAAAGCCAACTGCTAAGAATCAAATGTTCAAATGTTTGTTAAGCTTATGGGACTTAACTACGGGGTCATCAGTCCCTAAACTTACAAACTACTTATGAACTACTTACGAACTAGGACGGCACAAATATCCATGCCCGAGGGGGGATTCAAACCCCCGACCGTAGTGGCCGTGCTGACCGTGACTGGAGCGCCTCAGTCACCTCGGCCACCGCGGCCGGCTGCTAAGAATCCCACACTGAGCAGCAGTACTACAAAATAGGTCGGACAAGCGTAGTATATGCAGCCTCTTTAGTAGTTCTGTTGCATCTTTCAAGGGTTCTGCCAACAAAATGCAGTCTCTGGTTCGCCTTTCTCACGACATTATCTACGTGTTTCTTCCAGTTTAAGTCTGAAGTAATAGCAATTCCACGGCCTTCACTTTTAATTGATTTATCTTGTAACAAAAGTTTACCGGCCACTAAAATTATCGGGGCTTTTATACCGTGGACGGTTGAATTTGTTTTCAAAACCCAACGTTTCGTCCCCGTCTGCGGAGGACATGTTCACGGGGGCGTGTAGGATTGCAGGTCCAACAAACACACACTTGCTCGCTACTGAATGCATCCAAGTTCGGTGTCCGCCGAGAGCGTGACGTCACGTGTTTCGAAGACGTCACTGCAATTGGCCGTCGTCCGCTGCCGCCGAACGCCATTGCCATCACACTGTAGTGGACGGGTGGTAAATCTCTTCTTCAGCACCGGCATCCATATACCGTTAAGTTCCATGCCCCCTTCCTTACGATTGAAATTATTCGGATGTTTGGCGATTTCAATTGCCTCCCTGTACAGCCTTTCATAGTATTCGCTTGTGGCCGCTAGTAATTGCGTCTCGTCGAAGCGGATACTATGAAAGGCGGTACAGGGAGGCAATTGAAATCGCCAAACATTCGTACAATTTCAGTCGTAAGGAAGAGGGCATGAAACTAAACGGTATATGGATGCCGGTGCTGAAGTTTAACGGATTTCTTTTCGTACACATGTGGACGACTTCACACTTCTCATTATTTGGCAATTTTTACACCAAACTGATACCTTATTAGTTCGTTCTACAGTTGGTTTTGATCTTCAGATAACCCTACTAGACGATAAATGATGGAGTCATCTGCAAACAACGTAAGAGAGTTGCTTAGATTTTCTCCCAAATCGTTTATGTAAATAAGGAACAGCAAAGGACCAATAAGACTACCCTGTGGAACGCCCAATATCACGTTTCAGTCATGCGTTACCATCGATTACTACAAATTGTGTCCTCTATGACAGGAAATCTCCTATCCAGTCGCAAATTTGGTGCGATATACCATAAATTTAAATTTTCTACGATTTCCCTAAATCATTCCAGGCTCATAGTGGGAAGATTCCTTCACAGGGCGCAGCCTATTTTCCTTCCCCATCCCTGACAAAAACTATCCGAGCGTGTGTTCTGTCTCTAATAACCACGATGTCGACGGGGCGCCAAATCCTATAATCTTCTTTCCTTCTTCCCCTCTCTCCTCCCCCCCCCCCCCCCCCCCCCATCGCTTGGGCATCTTACAGTACTGCTGGAGAATTAGGCTTACAAGAAAAGCTTCCTGTCTCGGAATTTCACGGAATTTCAGTTTGGGATGAGACTTCGCTTGTTAGTGGTGTAAGTCAAAGTGTCCACTCATACGAGTTTTAAAGCACACTATCCAGAAAATTACGAGAAAATGGGCTCTAAAATGTAAGCGAAACTCGTATATAAGTTGTGTGCTAGTCATTGAGACCTGTTCAGAAGGGTGGCAAAATAGCTCAAACAGAGGTGTGCGTGTCTGTCATGCGGATGATCAGGGTTCGGTCATACCTGCGGGATACAACTTGACTTAATTACTTGTTTTAAAATTATAACATTTTTTAATTAAATAATATAAAAACGAAGATAGTTTAACAAAGAAACACACATTTAAAATTAATTCAATTTTCAAACAAATTAAATAATAGAAAAACGAAGAGAGTTTAATAAAAAAACACACGTTGCTTATATTTATTTTAAAAAAGCTTTTGACACTGTCAATAGACAGAAACCTTTGGAGATAATGACGAATCGTGGATATCCAAAACATCTAATAAATGCTGTAGAAAGTTTATATCAAAACACTAATATCACTCTAGATCTGAATGAAATAACCAATAATGAGATACCCACTAACAAAGGAGTACGGCAAAGCTGCTGTGTCTTTATTTAACACTTACATTAATGAAATAATTATTATATGGCAAACAAAATTTCAGAAATGTATCTACCTAGAAAGGAGCATTCTTTTAAATGATTTACCTTATGTTGATGTTGCATTGATCCTAGCAGATAAAGAAGATGACCTAAAGAAAGGAATCTACTAACTAAAACAAATAAGCACAAAATTTGACATGGAAATCGCAAAAGAAACAACTAAGACAATGGCCTTCAGGGAGACAGAACCAGTTAGAACCAAAATAGTGATAGATGAGAAGACTTAAGAGCAAGAAAACAATTTCAATTACCTCGGATATGAGATATATGGCAAAATATTGAAATTAAGCTTAGTAAATTCAGACGAGTATGTGGAACTATTAACAGAAACCTAAAAAACAAAACCAGAGAAGACACTCAGCTTAAACTCCACAAAACTGTCGCTGTTCCCACATTGTCCTATGGAAGTGAGGCCTGGGTGATTACCAAGAAGCAAGAAAGCCGTATTCAAGCAAAAGAAATGAAATTCCTGAGAGGAGTCAAAGGTTGCGCAATAGAAGACAGGCTACGAAATATTATAGAAGAACAGCAAATCTTTAGCCTAAATGATAAAATTCCAGAGCACAGAAGAAAAGACAAACACCTACGAAGAATGGATAGTCAGAGACTTCCCTTAAAGGCGAGAAATTATAAGTTCCATGAAAGAAGAGATAGTGGAAGACACCGACAAACATGAATACCGTAACAGACAACTCCTGCCTAATTCCTGAAAAAAAGAAGAATTAGAAAAAAATTAATGATACCAATATTATCAACTTTCGACAAGAAAGACAAGCAGCGATTCACAAAGTAGTGAGACTGTTGTACCCTATTCCCTATCTACTGCAGTAGAGAAAACAGGAAAGGAATTCAAAGAAAAATTTAAGAATTAATTGAAGTCCAGCGGAAGAAAAAGAGGTTTGCTGATGACACTGTAATTCTGTCACGGACAGTGTAGAACTTGGGAAGATGTAAGTTAAATATAGTTAATAAATAAACAATATACACATGTACAAAATTGCAAGCTTCTCACGCAGAATTAAATAATACTAGGTTTATACCCCACAATCTCAGATCAAAAATTTCGACGCCAAAAAGTGTTATACATAAGTGCAATATAGTTGCAGATGACAAACTGTGAAGTTCCATCACCGTAGGAAAATTGAAATATCGCAACATAAAATAACAAGGATATATAAAAATCTTGTATGTTCCTTCTTATTTGAATTTAAAAATAAGTAATGCGTGAACAAACAAATAATTTTCTGTTGTTTAACAGAAAATAATGAAAGACCCACTGATGATGCATCAACTGCAGTGTAGGATGTGTGGGTAAACAGAAGAAGAACAATGTTTTGTTCAAGGGAAACAGTTACAATTAAAAATGAAGGATATGGTATGGAATGTCAACAAAAGCAAACCAAGGATAATTTTATTTTGTCGAATCAAATCAAGCAATTTCGACATGTCAGAACGAATAGACACCACATTTATAATTTACGAGGGTCTTCGGAAACTGTTCTCTCATGATCAGTCTCTCATCTTGTAATGGTGCAACATACTTTTCTTACATCAAAATGGTTGGGTGATTAAATAAAAAAAGTCACATGTGTTATTCCTGTTCTTCCAATAATGACAATCAGTATTGTTTAATATGGTACAGTGTATGAGATTTTGTTAACGTTCATGCAAATTAAGTCAAAAATACAGAAAATCAAAAATCATAAAAGGAACTTTTTGTATAATTGTCGTTATATCTACCTGCTCACGTAAACTTATGACTGAGAAAAACCTTGCATTGTTTTTCAGAAAAAATATTATTTGTAGCCTTAAGGTTTCCTCAGCAGTGTCATTGCTCTAACATCTCCATCAGTTTTTATTCAAGTAATCAAATGAAATGTAATTATAAAAATATGTTATCAGATGATCGGTTCATATACACAAAATTATCTCAATTTTATAAGTCACTAAATGTCAGGGCCAACAGAAATACTCAACAGCTAGCATTTAAATGAAATTTAATTATGAAAATTTGTCTGGTAATCAGCACATATATACACAGCTAGTTAATCTTTTTTGTATAACAGTCAGTAATTGTCAGTGCCATCTCAATTCCAGGAGATTAATTTTTAGTTTAAATGTTTAACTTACAAGTGCTTAGAAATTCTTTTTTTGTGCTTTCGATCAGGAGTAGTTACAGATGCACGGCACACACACAACACCAAAAAGGAACTTAGCCAGGACAATTTTATCTTGTAGATGTACCAGCAATTTATTTTATTGTTTCATTCTGCCAGTTAATCAATTTTCATTCACACACGCAGTCGGACGCAATAACACATTATAGAGGATTTTGATTTAACAACACCACAGTTTTATACACAACTTTCCTGTTATATTGACTGCCAAGACCGCTCATGTTGAAATAATTTATTATATCTCATAAGCAGTTTCAGCAGAATTCGCTATAATCCTCAGACGCTCTCACTTCAAGAACCTAGGTGTGTGATCATCGTCGTTGAAACAGGACTATTTTACGACTTGAGCAAATTCCCATTTCACCGACGACAATGGCACCTAGTTTTATGAAGTCAGAGCATCAGAGGACAGCAGCAAGTTCTGCTGTAACTGGTAATGAAAAAAAATTGTTTCAACATAAGCAGTCTCGTCAGACAATATAACAAAAATTGATGTAGCTCTAAACTAACGCGGACAGTGGGACAACAGCTGGTTGAAATTATGTTCAAAGTATATTAAAAATACATAAACCATCAGACGTAACAATAATGGCAAACAGTTTCAGCACCTCATTAGTGCTATATTCAGTCTCTAAAACAAATAGAACAAAAAATCAACAATCAAATCTATAAATTTCATTATTCATTGTATCATACAAAAAGTGAAGAACAAACAAAAACGAAATACACAAAGATGGCCATGAAGTAATGTAATGGTCTATGAATGGCATACAATGAATCCAAGCATTTTTTAAACGGCATAGAGATAAAATTATAGAAGGACCTAACTTATAGCAGGAAAAGTGTTGCTTGCCATACATTCAAATTTTTATTTATTTATTTTTCATTATTTTTATTTTTAGTTTTTTTATTTTATTTTATATACATTTTTATAGCTACCCAAAATTCCATTGCTCACTTGAACATGAACAACAAACCATTATATGTGCACTAAACAGTAAGCCTGAATGAATCAAGGTATGTAAGAATAAATTGTGAGCAAGTAGAGTTAAAACTGGTTTTATGTACTCATATTAAGACAATATAGAAAACAGACAGATAGCCATTTAATAAAATCATTACTTTTGCGGCTTTTGGTTTTTATTTATTTTTAATATACTTCGATCATGATATAACAAGAGGTGTACATCGACTGTCCACCAGATAGGCACAGCAATATCTCGGGAAAGAAATCAAATGTCTGGACGAATAACTAAAAGAGATTCAGTGAATTCAAGAGAAAAATATCGAACTGTAAGTAGAGCAAACATCAAATATTTTGACTGAATAGAAATTAAGTGTGCCGATCCCCAGAGAAGTGTTGTGAGACCACGCACAATCTGGACTGCTCTCTTAAACTATGAAAGTTCTGTTGCTAAAATAAATAACATCAAATAGAAATGAAAAGATGGGACTGTTTGCCTCTATGTTATACTGTCTACCAATCTGATTTCTGTGTGGTGTGTTGTCAGCGAGTAAGTGTTGTTAATTCTGAATCACAATAAAAGGATAAATCTTAATCTGTTTTTAAAAAACTCCCTTCATTATCAAACTTAGCAAAACAAACTCAAAGATCTGAATTGGTAGTCCTGAACTTGAAGGTTTGTTAAATGTCATTCAAATAGCACCGAAATCGATCTGAATAATCCGGTATGGTAACGACGGACTTTATCGGAACCAAATGAACATCAATTTAAGTGAAATAAGCTGTGATAAATCACCGTTTCTGCCTACCTGTGTGCAACAAATCACTGTGTTTATACTGCTCTCTGATTAAAAATAAAAAGTTAAGCAGAGCTGCAAGAAAAATTTGAACTACGATCCCGCAGGTCTGTAATGTGAAACCATCTAACTTCTGAATACATCTCATGGAACATCTTGAATTTTGAAAAATCTGATTTGGTTTTCCAAATTATACAAATGACTGATCCGAGGAATATTTTTTATTACTTTATATGAATCATATTGAGTAGGGCTGGATTATGATTAACGCCCCAATAAAACATATACTCACATCACCACCTGTAATCTGTATGTTTTAGTAACAGCGTCCTTAATACATCTGCTTAAATACTAGAAAATCTTTGACGTAATTGGTAGGTGTTTCGGATAATATTCTGTTGGAAACTGTAAATTTACCAATCTGTACCTAGAAAAGATACAGTTGTTCTTAAACTCAGTTGTGGGCTAACTCTTTTCTAATGAATATTTTGTCTATGTTATTCGCATTATTTTGTTCACTCCCTGTTCGTGTGAACTTCGCAATTTTTCAGGCCAGTGGCAACAACGTGCAAAACCTACGCAATATTTATTCATGAACTCGCTGGGTTATGATACGTAGAAAGAACTGAAAAAGGGTTTATAACTAGGTACACTGTATAGCTGAATTAGTTTCCAACATGTTCAACAATGAATTACAGTGTTGGTCGACCAGAAAAGTGTTCAGGAACACTTTAGTGAGGCTATTGAAGGTTTAAAAGTACAGTAAGTCGCGTTGATACTCGGTGAGTTAAATAAGAGTCAAGCTAGTGAATAACGGCGAACCAGCCATGACGAAATCCCAGGGGTGCAGGAACCAGTTCCTTCCATCCACCCCACAGCAGCCAAACTAATTACATTGTTTATAGAGGGGAGTATCCGAGGATGTTAGTCATTTTCAGCACTGTGAGGGAAGCACTCCGGTTAGGTAACTGGTCACAGACTTCATGTCTGCCAGTAGTGAACTTTTGTTGCCTGGTGACGCAAAGACATATGTCTCGTACCACGAGACAATAAGTAAAACTGAAACAATCGACTAACTGGCAGATGTGCTCATATTCCACTATTGTAAGTACTATGCTCAAGACAATTAGGGGGTCGGGTAAAATATCATACACAATATACATATGGTAACGTATTTTATTCAGATATTGTCTACAACTGTAACTGTGTGATACAGTACGATATTTCGTTGTCTCAGCTCTTTCCTTGAGGTTTACATGGCGTTTACTGGAACGAGGCATCATGGGGTGACCATAGTAGGTCAAAAAGGCATTCATTCTCGTTTCCCTCTAATATGGTGTGATCACCTCGGACGGCCAGTACAGTTGCACACCTGCATGGCAGGAACAGTATGAGGTTATCAATCAGCTCTTAACGTATATTTTGCTGTTCTTCCATGAGTGCAAAATCCAGCTCTGCAACCTTTGTGGAGGTGCTGGTCTGGCTGCAATGCGTCTGCCAAGTGTACCACGGACATGCTCAATCGGAGTTAAGTCCAGTGAACAAGCTGGTTCGTTCATTCGTTCAGTTACCAAACTTTAAGCATCCCGTCCACCATCAATCTGGAAATTTGGAAATTCCCTGAGCAGTCAAAGCGCCAGTGTAAACGACATAGAGTTCCGTACGTCCGCAAGTACTAACTCCTGCCCACACAATTCGTCCACCAGCATGATATGGTCATGTTTCCTGCACATAGTATTGTTTCTATTTCCGCATTCTATCCAGATGAGGGAACGACAATTGCCTAGCTGAACTCAAAATCCCGACTCATCTATGGACAGAACCCGGCTCAACTCGCTACGAGTCCAATCTTTATGTTCTTCCGCCCAGTTTCGGAGGGCTAAACGGTATCGTGGTTTAATGGAACACAAACCACAGGCCTCCGTACGTAGAGGCCACATTCCCGAAAGCGATTTCTGATAATCTGTGTTGATATTGCGCGATTTGTTGCTGCCTGGAAGGTGGGTTGCATCCTCCTGTCTCGATGGGCTGTTAACTGGAGATAACAATCATCTCCCCGTATGGGAGACCTTGACCTTGCCTTTTTTCACGGGTCCTGGTATCTGAAATCATGTCCAAGTCCTGGAAATTACACGGGGACTTTCTTCTGTGTCTGTTCCGCTTCCAATATTCATACGGCTTTCCGCGTCATAGCTTCGGTTAAGTCACATTGTTATTGCATTGCACTACATGCTCACTATAGCACCTGAACCCAGCCGGCCGCGGTGGCTGAGGAGACTGAGGCGCTCCAGTCACGGACTGCACGGCCACTACGGTCGGGGGTTCGAATCCCCCTTCGGGCATGGATATTTGTGCCGTCCTAGTTCGTAAGTAGTTCATAACTAGTTTTAAGTTTAGGGACTGATGACCCCGTAGTTAAGTCCCATAATCTATACAAACATTTGAACATTTGAACCTGAACCCAACTGTTTGTTATTCGTTTGGTAGATTAAACACAACACCAGTCTCCTTTGTAGCAACGTTCTGTGACTACCACTTTTTCGATTGCCATAATGTTCTGCTCTCCACTCCATAGAACCGACACAAAGACGTCTTATCGTTTTAGTTCATTCTGCCAATGACAGTATATTTCAAATGATGCCGTAATTGTTTTGGCCAGTGTAGAATAGCGCTGGATTTTTTATCTAAAAATTCATTACCGCACGATATGGCCGTGTGCTCTAAAGCGTCTTGCTGCGGAGTGTGTGGCTGCTCCTCGTCGGAGGCTGACGTGCTCCCTCGGGCATGGTTGTGTGTGATTTTTCCTTAACATAAGTTATTTGAAGAATTTTTTTTAAGTCTAGGAACTGATAACCACTACACTTTGGTCCCATAGCTCTCATTTGAAAAACTCGTTGAGTTAATCGGAAAGCACACATTTGGAATCCACGTCCTGGGCGGTGGACGACGCGGGACCAACCTCAGTATGCTTTCCTGCCCTTCAGTTCCATGACCGCGGTGGCCGCATAATCGAAGGGGCTGGAGACGAGGACAGTGTCCTTGGCAGCGGCCGTAAGACGCTCCAGCGACCGTCCGCTGTAACTGCGCCCTGGCGGCCTATCTGCGTGCTGAGGAGGGCTGCCAGCAAGGGGAAGAAACGCACACAGGGACATCCAGTAACACGACTTTGGTTTGTCTTCCTCTCACTTGGAACACTGCCAGGTTACATCAGCTGACATCAGTCTGTCATTTCTGTTCTCATTGTCTTCTATATTTGGTTTGTTTCGTTCAAAACAGAAGAGGGATTTATAACACCCTTTTTTCTTAAAATTTTGAACATTCGTTACATTGTCAAAGGATAAAAATGCAGCCCTCGGTCGCAAAAATAAAATCCATTAACTTGGTTTCGGTAATAACTATGATTGCCTTCATCAGAAATTCTAAATTAAAACAAGGCACATAAGCACTAAGGCAGTCTAATGCCCCGTGCAGGCGTGCAGCCTATAGTGTCTAACTCTTTCTAAATAAAATTGTACATTTAACGACACCATCTGGAACTTGGTAGGATCATTTGCTAATATCCACTGAAAACAGGCCGCGGCGGAGCAGCCGAACGCATTGAGGCGCTATGCTACGATGCGCGAGGCCGTTCTCCGCCGGGGGTTCGAATCCCTGCACGGGCATGGACGTTCGTGCCGTCTTTAGTATAAGGTAGTTCGTAAGTAGTTTGTAAGTTTACAGACTGATGACCCCGCAGTTAAGTCCCTTAATCTCTACAAACATTTGAACACTTGAACTGAAAACATCTGAACCATAGTATACAACATTTCCACATCTTGAAATCTGGACTCAAACTGTTTTCAAATATTTTGTAGAATTTGCACATATTCTTGCGGTAGCTTAGGAAAACGTGCAGTGTTTCCAGCCTGCAGTTGTTTCGTTAACGGATCCAAGGTTTTAATCATATAGCACGCATCTGTTATCAGGAGGTCTTTATCTCCAATTGAGATATTTTAAGTGACCTGTTAAATTAGAAAAGAATGCTGCGTCTCAAATCCAGGTTTCTTCTTGAAACTGAGGAACAAGTTGATTTTGGCTAGTCACGAATAACGACATTTCATTTCTTGACTCAAGTGATGTAACATCTCACCCCTGCTCAACCAGCGCTCATTACAATAATAAGGGAGATCACCATCCTGACTACCACCTTCTTCAAGAGAAGTTTTATCTGTGTCGAAGGTCTCTGTATCGAATCAATTTTGTAACTAGAAACACGGTATTCACAACATTTTTTTTTTCATTTAATTTATTTTGTGCATAGATTTTCTTGATGATCTTCATGATTCGAACCTCAGATGCGGGAGGCGGCGCTGCCCGCAACGTGGCGCTCCAGGCTGCTCGGCTACTCCCGCTGGGCTTTCAGAATCTTCTACCAAATGTTTCTTCAGCGGCCATCACAATCACTTCTTTCACAATGTTATAGAAAATGGTCTTTGTGCGCTATTCTGTAGCTCAGAGGGACAGAAGATTCACTGATCTGACACTCTTCCACATGAGCTTGTTTCTTTTAATCCCATATTAACGCGTAATGTTTTATCCTTAAAATTTCCCTTAAACGTTTTCGTGGCTCACAGAATAATGTCGCTTAAATTACTTTACTTGATATTTCGTTCTTCTCTCTCTCTGTTACACACCAAATACTTCGTACTTTTCATTGCATTGCACAAAATGAAATACGAATTTGCAATTTTTTTATTACGGAGAGGAAGGAATTAGGACTAAAAAGAAAAAATGACTTTAGCTGCATTATAGCATTGAAATCACTCAACGGTGACAACTGAAAATCCGAGGCGGTCTGGTTTCCTGACTCTTCCGCTTCGCACCAGCTGTCGCCTTAATCACTTAGCTATCCGCGCTCACCTCCCGACCGTCCCAGAAGTCACATACTGCTACCGTAGCTTCCCCATTGTCCATGCCCTCTTAAAGTCGCTATTCCGGATTCCCGTACGAGGTCGGTCGCATCTACAGTGAAGTAGATGAATCGTACGCCGTCATCGTGCATAAATATAGTGTATATAGATTGTGTGTGGACATGCCCGAAAGAGCAGACACCACACCAGAATGAATATATGAAGTACTGGCTGCTTGTACTCGTCGTGTTAAGCCGTCGAATGCCCCACAGCTTGCTAAGCCCTACAGCTCCGTACTCACAGCCCCGTTTCTCTAGGCAACATTGCAATACACAGCTCTCGCTCCTTTTATCTAGGCAACACTGCAGAACAAAGCTCTCGCCCGAGGTCACACGTACTGGCAGGCTTCGCTCTTCGCGCCGACATTTTACATCGCCAGATTTCTTTCCTTTATTTTATTTTAAGTCCATTACGACCACACTGGCACTGGTCTCACTTCCCACTCTTCAAGCGCAGAACAACAAATCAGTTTTACAAAAGTGGTAACATCAACAATAAAATGGTGAGAAATAACATAATTTTAAACATTCTAACGAGACAATGGAGACAGTAAAAACCAGCATAGCTTCTTTAATATACTCGATAACAGAAGTTAGAAATGATCCACGGTGATAACATTTACATAGCGAACGGAAACACTTGAACATAGAAGGGCACTTAAATATACAGCCCTTTTGCCGTATTCGTCGGGCACAAAATATTTAAAAACATACACTCACAATCGGCGTGAGCACTTGACGCTGACTGGCGGGGTAGTCCTACTGGAAGAGGTGGGAGGATGAGCAGTGGCGAAGTAAGGGCAGGGTTGGTGGGCAGTGCGGAGTCTCTGGGGAGACGGGGGAGGAGAGATATCCTGGGAGAAGATATGGATGATACGGAGGTACAAACTGGGCTAATACTGCGGCGGAGGGAAGAGGACGAGTTCATATAGGATCCATATGGGGGACGGCCACTCCCATGAACCACAGACATTGCCGAGGTGGGGTGGCTTGCGTGCCTCAACGATACAGATAGCCGTACCGTAGGTGCAACCACAGCGGAGGGGTATCTGTGGAGAGGCCAGACAAACGTGTGGTTCCTGAAGAGGGGCAGCAGCCTTTTCAGTAGTTACAGGGGCAACAGTCTGGATGATTGACTGAGCTGGCCTTGTAACATCAGCTAATGTGGCTTTGTCACACAGCTACTGCGAACGGCTGAAAGCAAGGGGAAACTACAGTCGTTATTTTTCCCGAGGACATGCAGCTCTACTGTATGAACATATGATGATGGCATCCTCTCGGGTAAAATATTCCGGAGGTAAAATAGTCCCCCATTCGGATCTCCGGGCGGGGACTACTCAGGAGGATGTGATCATCAAGAAAGACAATACTGGCATTCTACGGGTCGGAGCGTGGAATGTTAGATCCCTTAATCGAGTAGGAAAATTAGAAAATTTAAAAAGGGAAATGGATAGGTTGAAGTTAGATATAGTGGGGATTAGTGAAGTTCGGTGGCAGGATGAACAGGATTTCTGGTCAGGTGAGTACAGGATTATAAATACAAAATCAGTTGGGGGTATCACAGGAGTAGGATTGATAATGAATAAGAAAATAGGAATGCGGGTAAACTACTATGACCAGCACAGCGATCGAATTATCATTGTCAAGATAGATACGAAGCCAACACCGACAACAGTAGTACAGGTTTATATGCCAACTAGCTCTGCCGATGATGAGGAGATCGAAGAAATATATGAGGAGCTAAAGGAAATTATTCAGACAATTAAGGGAGAGGAAAACTTAATTGTTATGGGAGACTGGAATTCGGTAGTAGGACAAGGAAGGGAAGGGAAGATAGTGGGTGAATATGGTCTGGGCAAAAGGAATGAAAGAGGAAGCCGCCTGGTAGAATTTTGCACGGAACATAATTTAGTTATAACAAACACCTGGTTCAAGAATCACAAAAGAAGGTTGTATACGTGGAAGAGACCAGGAGACACCGGGAGATACCAGATAGATTTTATAATGGTAAGACATAGATTTCGGAACCAGGTTTTGAAGTGTAGAACATACCCAGGGGCAGATATAGACTCTGACCATAACTTGTTGATTATGAACTGTAGGCTGAAACTGAAGAAACTACAGAAAGGTAGGAAAATAAGGAGATGGGACCTAGATAAATTGAAGGAACCCGAAGTTCTTAAGAATTTCAGAGGGAGCTTCAGGCAACAATTGCTAGAAACAGGGGAAAATAAAACAGTTGAGGAGGAATGGGTAAAATTGAGAGATGAAATAGTGAAGGCAGCAGAGGAGAAAATAGGTAGGAAGGCAAGACCTACAAAGAATCCTTGGATATCACAGGAGATACTAAATTTAATCGATAAAAGGAGAAAGTATAAAAATGCAGTAAATGAACCAGGCAAAATGGAGTACAGACGACTAAGAAATGAGATTGTCAGGAAGTGCAAAATGGCTAAGCAGGAATGGCTAGAAGGCAAATGCAAGGATGTAGAAGAATGTATAAATAGGGGAAAAATAGATACAGCCTACCGGAAAATAAAAGAAACATTTGGCGATAAGAAAAACAGCTCTATGAATATCAAGGACACTTATGGAAAACCAGTTCTCAGCAAAGAAGGGAAAGCTGAAAGGTGGAAAGAGTATATAGAGAGGCTCTACAAAGGAAATGAACTTCGAGACATTAATGTAGGAAGGGAAGATGATGTAGATGATGATGAAATAGGAGATACTATACTGAGAGATGAATTTGACAGAGCACTGAAAGATTTAAGTCGAAACAAGGCCCCTGGAGTAGATGATATCCCGTCAGAGCTACTGAAGTCTCTGGGAGAACCAGCCATGACAAAATTGTTTCACATTGTGTGTAAGATGTATGAGACAGGTGAAGTACCCTCAGACTTTAAGAAAAATGTTATAATCCCCATTCCAAAGAAAGCAGGTGCAGACAGGTGTGAAAACTATAGAACCATCAGTTTAATAAGTCATGGTTGCAAAATATTAACACGGATTATATACAGAAGGATGGAGAATCTGGTAGAAGCCGACCTCGGGGAAGATCAGTTTGGGTTCAGGAGAAATGTAGGAACACGGGAGGCAATACTCACTTTACGGCTTATCCTAGAAGATAGATTAAGAAAAGGCAAACCAACATTTCTAGCTTTTGTAGATTTGGAGAAGGCTTTTGACAATGTTGATTGGAATAAACTCTTTAAAGTTCTGAAGCAAGCAGGAGTAAAATATAGGGAGCGTAAGGTTATTTACAACTTGTACAAAAACCAGACAGCGGTTGTCAGAGTTGAAGGGCATGAAAGGGATGCAGTGGTTGGAAAGGGAGTAAGACAGGGTTGTAGCCTTTCCCCAATGTTGTTCAATTTGTACATTGAGCAAGCTATAAAGGAAAGCAAGGAGAAATTTGGAGAAGGAATTAAAGTTCAGGGTGAAGAATTAAAAACATTGCGTTTTGCCGACGACATAGTAATTCTGTCAGATACAGCAAAGGACCTGGAAGAGCAATTGAACGGAATGGACAATGTGCTGAAAGGTGCATATAAGATGAATATTAACAAGAGCAAAACTAGGTTAATGGAGTGCAGTGTAAGAAAATCAGGTGATGCTGAAGGAATTAGATTAGGTAACGAAACAATAAAGGAGGTAGAGGAGTTTTGTTACTTGGGCAGTAAAATAACAAATGATGGTCGCAGTACAGATGATATAAAATACAGAATGGCAATGGGTAGAAAGGCGTTTTTGAAAAAGAGAAATTTGTTAACATCGAATATTGATTTAAGCCTAAGGAAGTCCTTTCTGAAGGCATTTGTATGGAGTGTTGCCTTGTATGGGAGTGAAACATGGACGATAAGCAGTGTGGACAGAAAGAGGATAGAGGCTTTTGAAATGTGGTGCTACAGAAGAATGCTGAAGATTAGGTGGGTGGAACGCGTAACTAATGAGGAGGTACTGAACCGAATTGGGGAGAAAAGAAATTTCTGGCATACCTTGACTAAAAGAAGGGATAGATTGGTAGGACACATTCTTAGACATCAAGGAATTGTGAATTTAGTGCTGGAGGGAAGTGTGTGGGGTAAAAATCGCAGAGGGAGACCAAGAGACGCGTATAGTAAGCAGATTCAAGTGGATGTGGGTTGTCGTTCTTATGAGGAGATGAAAAGGCTTGCTCAGGATAGAGTAGGGTGGAGAGCTGCATCAAACCAGTCTCTGGACTGAAGACCACAACAACAACATGGGGGACGGGAGTCTGATACGGCAAGCGAGGCGAAGTGCATGGCACTCGAAGATTTGGAGGGATTTCTAGAAGGATTTGTAGAAAGAAGGGGGTGGATACCCCAGTAAAACTGAAGCAACAGATGATGGGACGTAGAAGGAAGTGGTAGGTGCAAAGGATGGTGGAGGGTTGGAGGTCCCATGCCTGGCGGAGATGGACTTTCTGCTGGATAGTTTTTCGGTGAGGGCTACAGGTGAGGTAACCATCGAGAGGGAGGCCTAGGTATTTGAGGGTGTCGATAAAGCGGATAGGGATGTCATAGTAGGTGAGGTGCAAATCTTGGAGCCAGAAGGACGAAGTAGTATCACCTATGATGGTTATCGGGGATTTGTCAGAGGGGAGCACCGTCGGGTTTTCCTCCGTCTCTTATATTGATTTTCTGGGGCTGCCAAGTCAGCCAGTACTGTTTTCGCTCGGTTTATACTTTTGTTTTCTTTTTTTATAGTTGATGTTGACAATCCGGCTGGGGCACGGGCTTTTTCGAATTGGTAGATCAGTCTGTGTTGGTTATAGTACTGGAGTGTTTAACTACATCTTAGCTTTCCTGCCACTGCCCCATGTGTGGGATATAAAAGTGGCGACAAGGTGCATTGATGGTGTTTCATCATAATGAAAGAGTAATTTATGGAATTATGGAAAAACAGTTGCAATTTAAACAGCGTCTTGAACCGCAGGATCAAGCTAAGGTGCTGCAAATGTTTGGCTGGTCGGGGGAAACGGTGGCAACATGATCCGTCGGCTTCAGTCCCGCCTCTTGCGTCCGGACACAGAAAGGAGTGACAACTTTCTGTAGATGAGTGGACTCCTCCTTTCTTGTAGTGTGCTTTTGCAAGCATGATCTAGTGTCAAAGGTTTGCCCACGCTTCGTTGATATTTGATGAGCTGTGTACAGCACTGCCTGCGTATTTCGAGAGTAAATCGCTTGTCGTAGCAACACGCCTCAGATTAAATCAGCTTCAAAAGCGAGTTAATGAGTCGCACGTGGAATGGGTAGCGGAGTTAAACGGTGAACTTCGAAATTTTAAATTCGATTGTAGTCAGTGTGGTACTTCCTCCCTTTCATCATTATTCGCAGTGTAATGTAATGTGATTATTCCGTCTCTAATGGCCACAGTACCTAAATCCGCCACATCTCGCAATTGTTTCTGATAGTCAGAAGTGTGCCCCAATAGCAGCAGTTGACGCTCTGATCGCTGGCTCGTTCAGAATACGTGTATGAGTCTGCACTTGTGATAACTGGGAACTCCTTACGTATTCACCTTCCGGTAAAGAGCGTACTGTAACATTGTTTAGGGATGCCGTTGTTTACTTTCAGCTCTACTCTTAAACTCGTATTCTACTAACGACGGGCACGTTACCCATGCCTTCGTTTTTTTTTTTTTTTTTTTTTTTTTTACGTTTTATTTAATTTATTTTTTTAGCTTCGAACTGACCAACTAGGATCACGAAACACCTTTAGTTCCTCTTCTTTCTTTGTTGTTCCCTGTTCTTCCAGTACTCCTTTACATCTTATTTTAAAATGTATGTAAGTACACAAACTCATCAATGTTGTTGTATTATGATTTCGCTGTTATGTACTTACGGCACTGTTGAAACGAGTGCTAGCCAACGACGTTCTTTCGGTATAATTGTTTACTTATTTATTTATTCTAGTGAAGTATGATTTACACCTTAACTCATGATATATTTGCAAGATCTGAAATTATATTCCAATGTTGCTACTGGCAGTAGTCACCGTTACCACAAGCCACAATAAGAAAAATAACAAAAAAAGATACCGATGCATTAAAAAAACAGCGACGGACTGTCATCCCTGATAGTGTACATTTGCGCCAGGGCCGAGGAGGACGTAGATCTGTTCTGAAATGCCATTCTGATGAGGCGTCGATCTTCTCTGGGCTGTAGTCTGGGTGGGGCTACCTGACCCACCTCATCGTGTACAACTGCCTTCTGTGAACTATTCTAGCCGTCGAGCGTTACAAGGCGCCTAGCTGCGGAGCGTGCCGCTGCTCGCCGTCGGAGGTTCCAGTCCTCCCTCGGGCATTGTTGTCAGCATGCCCTCGAGCATGGATATTTGTGCCGTCCTTAGTATAAGGTAGTTCGTAAGTAGTTTGTAAGTTTAGGGACTGATGATCTCGTAGTTAAGTCCCATAAGCTTAACAAACATTTGAACATTTTTGAACAAACATTTCAACTTTTTTTTAACTATTCTACACATACCCATTTTTGCATTTCACACACTCAATAGACAGAACATACACATGTGTACTTTCCACAACTTAGTCAGAGATATACATATACAGAGATGAAAAACAAACAAAGACATTATTAATCTGTAACATCCTCCCCACCCTGGTCCATCCCACTCTGGTCAATCTCAAGTGGGATGACCAGTTGCACCGGCTGAGTAATACGTCTTCCGTCTGAAGAATTAAGGTCCGCACTGGTCTTCTTTCCATAATGCGGGCTTTCTTCCACATATGCCTCGGCAGTCTATCTTCCTGTAAGAGTACAATATCTCCCACATGGTATTTATCAGGTTTCCCTTTAGACCGCTGGACTTCATGAAATTGTCTTAATTCCAGGAGATACTCCTTCTTCCATCTTTTCAGGAAATCATTTTGCAGTTTTTCCCTTTGTTTTGCCAATTTTATCAGATTCTTCTCTTCACTTGATTCAGGACCGGACGGTATTCTAGTTAATCGTTCTCCTATTAAAAATGGCTTGGTGTCAGTACATCTGAGTCTCCCTGTACGAGTGGCCTCGAATTGATGGCGGCTTCTGTTTCTGAGAGTCTCTTCATCTACTAGCGATCTTCCCAGAACTTTTCTGAGGCAATGTTTCGTTGTTCCTACCATGCGTTCCCACAACCCTTCCCACCAAGCCGCCCGTGGTGGAATGAACTTCCAAGAAACACCTTGGTTGGCGTAGTGCTGACTGATTTTCGTGTCTTCAAATATGTGAAGAAGGTTCTTCAGTTCTGTGTTCGCTGGTTGAAATATTTTACCATTATCTGAGTAAACAGTATTCGGCAATCATCTTCGTGCTGTAAATTTTCTAAAGGCCATCAAAAATTTATCTGTGCTCATATCTGATACTAGTTCGAGGTGAAAAGCTCTTGTTGTTACACATGTGAAAATATGTAACATTTCTGCAACAGTGTACCTAATTTGACAGAAAGCGGTCCTGCGCAGTCCACGCCTGTTACCGTAAATGGTTTGGTGAATTGAATGCGGTCTGGTGGTAGTGGCGGTTATATCTGGCTTTTACAAACACTTCTAGATAACTTACAAGGGAGACACGTATGTATCACCTTTTTTACTGCTTGTCTTCCCTTCAAACTCCAAAATTCAGCTAGAACTATGACAGTTCCTCGGTGGTATCGACATAATCTTCGCATTTACTGACTTCGACATCATAGTCTGTGTCGGAAAGTAAGTCTTGAATTGCATCATCTAGCACTCGTAAACGATCTAATGTCTCTTGCAGTCGGGGACTGATAACCTAGCTGTTTAGTCCCCTTAAAACCAACAACAACAACAACAACATCTTGCAGTCGTCTCCGAAAGTACTCAAAATCGGTACAGTATCTTTGTCTGTATCTCCTTCATATATTGCTCTACTGAACAATGTTACTAACTTTCGTTCAGTACTTCGTTTCCTTTCGAAATTACGTAAGCGTATTTCTGTATGTGTTTCAGACATTGCACTCCGAAGTGACGTTAGAGCAAGATATCACAATAAACAAGTCAAAGATAGGCGATACGTGTACAGCAACCAAGGATTACAGGGCTCAAACAACAACAAACAAAATAAGGCACAGCCTGCGTCTTAGTATTTACAATGACTCAAAATGATGCTGTCTACGATACTTGCATGTGTGAAACGAACAATATCAACAAAAATATATTCTCTGCCTACCTGCGAGAGAAATCGTGCTACACAAGCTACAGGAGATAGGCTATGCGACTGCAGGCTGCACTGCCGTAAGCTGTCTCCGCTCTTACCTCGTATCGAGGGCGTCCAACAAGCGGACGTCGTATTTCGTTTTTCAGCTGCCCCTTTAACCTTCTCACAGCTCCCGTCGCTTCACAAAGTCCCGCGTTTCGGCACCATTTTGCATTTCACGCACTGAAAAGACAGGACATACACGTGTGTACTTTCATAGATATACAGAGATGAAAAACAAACAAAGACTTTATTAATCCGTAACACCCGCTGTATACCGAAACATCCACACGAGCAGCAACTTCACGGCAGGATGCATCATATTCTGTCATGCCAAAACGCGTCCTCTTTTATTCTCACTGATTTGACCATACGGATCACACATGCGTCTGCGAGGCATCCTGCAGGTCTGCACAAGCCAACATGATCCATTATGTACAGCGACAAGAAGTCCTGCAGGCGCATTTCACCAAATGTGGTACTGCGTCGCGATATGGACGTTGATATGGTTCAAGTAGTAATAGCCGCGGCGGAGCGGCCGAGCGCATTGAGGCGCTATGCTACGATGTGCGAGGTCGTTCCCAAAAAAAAATGTTCAAATGTTTGTTAAGATTAAGGGACTTAACTACGGGGTCATCAGTCCCTAAACTTACAAACTACTTATGAACTACCTACAACTAAGGACGGCCGAGGGGGGATTCAAACCCCCGACCGTAGTGGCCGTGCAGACCGTGACTGAAGCGCCTCAGTCTCCTCGGCCACCGCGGCCGGCAGGCCGTTCCCCTCGGGGATTCGTATCCCCCCTGGGGCATGGTTCTTTGTACTGTCTTTCGTATAAGTTAGTTCATAAGTAGTTTGTAAGTTTAGGGACGGACGACCCTGCAGTTACGTCCCTCAAGCTTAACAAACATTTGAACATTTTATCATTCGAGTGGTAATAATAACTGCAGAACATACCAGAGTACACTGTGACTTTACGGGAGTAATGTCCGTAGATTCGCGCAATTAATATAAGTATTGCTATTGTTTGGAAAGATAAAGGGCCGACAATGGACTGTGGTAAGCAGTTGGGGCAGCACCCACACAGGCCAGGTATCGGGTTAAACTGAGCAGCCAGCCGGCTGTTAGCCCAAATCGGTGGAAACCTGGGAAAGAGGTGTTAGCCGAGCGTTTCGCAAGGGTGTGTGTGGAGGACATCTATGAGTTCCTTACTCCAGTACAGTTGCGCAGCCACGGGGGCGGCTAAGGGGGCTGAAGCTCCCCAGCACCTCCCAAAAATTTTTAATGGCTAATGAATACCCGTTTATCATCTGCATTTCTTCTTGGTGAAAGAAGTGGAAAGTGTCAGATAAAATCCTAGGCGAGTATCAAACTCAATTTTGTCCACGGGTGGACTTAATACGATTTGAAACGATGCTCCTCATATTAAAATCCTTCAAAAGTTTTCGAACGTAAGATCCTTATCAAACTATGTACTCAATCACCTGTACGAGTCCACGAAAACCTTTAATATTTCAAATAATAATGTTGTTGTTGTTATGGACTTAAGTTCGCAGACTGGTTTGATGCAGGTCCCCACGCTACTCTGTCCTGTGCAAGTCTCTTCATCTGAGAATAATAATAATATAATACAGCCAATGTCCTTCCGAAAGCTCCTCACGGTGTGGTCTACAAATTTACTAATAAATCGCTCAAGATCTTGAAACTGTTTTCGGGAAAAACATTTCCCCTCTATATATTAGGCCTACCTAGATGTATGTCTGTCTTTTGTAACTGTCAAAGATTTTTTTCTTTTTTTATTATCAAAATATGACAGCAGAACTGTCATATAATTTTAACATTACACAACGTTTCTTTTTTAATGAGAGAGCGGAAATTTTGTGAATGGCACATGGCGGCAGTTAGCCTTGCGCTGGCCCTGCGTATAGTTCTTCCTTAGTGATCAGTTCGTCTTCCCCCCACTCCTCCACCAAAGCAAGACGCTGAGACGTGCGGGAAAGACTCCTCTTCGCGCAGATAGAGCATGCGATGACCCGCAGACTAGCAAAACGGTCTCTTATGTTTGCATTGGCCGAGTGGGGAGCGCTGCTCCGCACGCGTTTTACGCAGCGCGTTGCGGGATACTCCAATGTTCAAAATCTTCAAATGTTTGTAAAGCTTATGGGACTTAACTACGGGGTCATCAGTCCCTAAACTTACGAACTACTTATGAACTACTTACGAACTAGGACGGCACAAATATCCATGCCCGAGGGGGGCTTCGAACCCCCGACCGTAGTGGCCGTGCAGACCGTGACTGAAGCGCCTCAGTCCCCTCTGCCACCGCGGCCGGCCGGGATACTCCCTCAGCTAGGAAAACGGCACTTTAGATAGGGGTGATTCAACGGTTCGGGGGTGGAGGTCGCGTCTCGCGACAGCGTTTTAGTAATTAACTTCGTTGGCACGTCGTACATGCATTGTCAGACGACTCTTTAATAAACACTACAGTATCATAACAGTCTCAAATTTAGCTTGGGCCGCGGCGTCTACCTCGAGTTGAATGTAATCGCTCGTTTAGTTGTTTTACTGCTTACGTGTCCCTCGTCTGCTGACGGTACCTGAGTGTGTTCTCGGTGACTGTGGCCATAAACTACGTAATATTTTCCTGCGGAAGCGGGCGGAGTGACACTCGAGCGAGGTAACGACGTTTAGCCGGCAGCTGCTGGTAATTGAGTTGCCTTCATTTCGTCTGAGAGCCGAGGAGCCAGACTCGTCGATAACGGCGCCGACGAGCGCTAACGTCGTTACAATCAGGCCGGCGGAATCGACTGGCGGCGCCGGCCCGGAAGGCCGAGACAACAGCCAATAAAAGGCGCGACGCAAATAGCCGGCGACTTGTCAAACAGGGCGCCCCGCTACACGAGGGCACCGGCCTCCGGTATGAACCCATCCACAATGCCCGACAGTGCCCACTCACCACTTGTAAGCACGAGTAATTCATGTGAAAATATTTTTATGGTTTACTAACGAAACCCAGCGTTGCCTAGGTATTTATTTATTCCACTTCGATTTTCTCTCTCTCTCTCTCTCTCTCTCTCTCTCTCTCTCTCTCTCTCTCTCTCTCTCTCTCTACATCTATATAAATACTCCGCAATCCAGCCAAAGGGCGCGTCGTGGAGGGTACTCAGTACCACTACTAGTTACTTGCTTTCCTGTTTCACCCCCATATAGAAGGAGGGAAAAACGAATGCTTGTAAGCATCCGTACGAGCCCTAATCTCTCTGATCTTATCTTTGTGTCATTTACGCAAAATGTAAGTTGGTGGCAGTAGAATCGTTCTACAGTCTGCTTCAAACTCCGGCCCTCGAAATTTCTTCAACAGTGCTTCTCGAAAAGAACGTCGCCTCCACTCCAGCATCTACCAGTTGACTTCCCAAAGCATTTCGGTATCTACATCTAAATGGGATACTCTGAAAATCACGTTTAAGGGTCTGGCAGAGGATTCATCGAACCACCGTTATACAATTTATCTCCCATTCCATTCTCGAATAGCGCGCGGAAAGAAAGAACACTTGAATCTCTCCATTAGAGCTCATTATTTTATTCTGATGATCATTTTTACCTATGTAAGTGGGAGTGAACAACATATTCTCGCATTTGGAGGAGAATGTTCGCGATTGGAGTTTCGTAAGTAGCCCATGCCGCAGCGATAAACGACTTTTTGTAATGATTCCCATCCCAGATCCTGTATCATTTCCGTGACGATGTCTGTCCTGTATCGTGACAATACAAAACGAGCTGCCCTTCTTTGGAATCTTTCGATGTTCTCCGTCAAACCCACCTGATAAGGATCCCACACTTAGCAGCAATACTCTAAAAAAAGGACGGAAAAGCGTAATGCATGCAGCCTCTTTAGTAGTTCCGTTGCATCTTTTAAGGCTTCTGGAAATAAAACGCAGTCTAAGATTCGTCTTCCCCACGACATTATCTACGTGTTCTTTCCAGTTTAAATCTGAAGTAATAGTAATTCCTAGGTATTTTGTGGAGTTTATGACCTTCACTTTTGATTAATTTCTCTTGTAAACAAAATTTAACGGGTTTTTCTTTTCGTACTCATGTGGACGACATCACACTTCTCATTATTTAGAGTCAATGGCCAATTTTTACACCATAGTGATATCTTATTCAGATCTCTCATGCAATTATCGAGTCTACCAGTTATAAACCTCGCCGCTCGCCTCTTAACTGGCTCTATGTCCTCCTTTAAACCGGTCTAATGGGGATCCCAAACACATAGCAATATTTTATATTCCATACGGCCCGCAGCGTGGTAAATATCAGCAAATGACATAGTAATAAAATTAACCTAAACGCTGCTGTATACTAATATTTATTTCAAAACGACGGTCCCGTTTCGGCACACGAATTTCAGATACTCCATAAAATTCCGAAAGGCCCTGTCATGTGCATTCTTGAAGAAATTGAAATCTCTACACATATATGAAACCATCCATAAACGTACTGAATACGCAAACTGACCTTAAACATCAAAATTATTTTTAAAAATTTATTGCACTATTCGACGATGAAAAAGATTAGGCTCAGTATAATAAAAATCCACATACAACGCAAGCTAACAGTAAATTGAACATCTAAGCATACGCATTCTCTGGAAAAGTAAACGCAACTTAGGAATATCTATAACGATAAAGTACAAAATTAATATGTACGTATAAATTTAAGCAATAAAAACGCGCCCATGTTCTGTGCACCTTTAATTTCTTAGCACACAAAATACTTCCAAAGGTTATACAAATGCAAATACCTCAATTATAACTTTTACATTCTTTGTAAACGCACGTCATCGTGCCTATTAACAGTTAAAACACAAAATCAAAACTGAAGTACCAACCAAATTTCACAGTCTATATACAAATGCCCAGATGCCAAATGTATGTCAGGCAATCTAGACATAACCGTAAGTGAATTTAAATGCTCTATATTGTTATACTATATTAAGCGTAATAATTTATTCCACCTAAATACCACCCAATTTATACAATAGGTCATTTGAAAATGGCAATGTAAGCCGAAACGGGACCGTCGTGTTGAAATAAATATTAGTAAATAGCAGCGTTTTGGTTAATTTTATTATTACACGAGAAATACTGAAGACGGCCGGCCGCGGTGGCCGAGGAGACTGAGGCGCTTCAGTCACGGTCTGCACGGCCACTACGGTCGGGGGTTCGAATCCCCCCTCGGGCATGGATATTTGTGCCGTCGTAGTTCATGAGTAGTTTGTAAGTTTAGGGACTGATGACCCCGTAGTTGGGTCCCATAAGATTTAAAAAAAAAAAAAAAATAAAAAAAATACTGAAGACGGGCATGTTATATGTGGTCTACTTTACAGACGAATCACACCTTCCCAAAATTCTCCCAGTAAAGCTAAGTTGACAATTTGCTTTCCCCACGACTGTCCTTACATGATGGTTCCAGTTCATATCACTGTGCAGCGTTACGCCTAGGTATTGAATTGACGCAACTCTATCAAACATCACACTGCTATTGCTTTATTCCAACATTACAGGATTGAGTCTCCTATTCATCTGCATCACCTTACAGTTTTCGACATTCAGCGCTAGTTGCCATTCCTCACATCACTACAAATTTGATCCAAGTCATCCTGCATATTACCACAGTCATAAAATGACGACATCCTCTTGCACACCATAGCATCATCAGCAAACAGATGCATATTGCTATTCATTCCGTCCGTCAGATCATTTAATTAGATAGAAAATAATAGCGATCATATCACACTTCCCTGGGGCACCCCTCACGATACCCTAGTCCCTGATGAACACTCGCCATCGAGGACAATATACTGGGTTCTATTACTTAAGTGATGTTCAAAATGTTCAAATGTTTGTGATTCTATGGGACTTAACTGCTTGGTCATTAGTCCCTAGCTTACAAACTACTTAAACTAAGTTAAACTAACCTAAGGGCAACATACATCCGTGCCCGAGGGAGGATTCGAACCCCCGACGCTGGAGGCCGCGCGATCCGTAACGTGGTGCTCCAGACCACTCGGTTACTCCCGCGCGGCAAGTAATATTCGAGTCACATATCTACGTACCTATTCCATAGGATCGTACCTTTGTTATCAGTCTGTAGTGTAGTACCGTGTCAAAACCCTTTCGAAAATCGAGAAATGTACAGTCTTCCTCTTGCCTTCTATCCATAGCACGCAAGATACCATGAGAGAAAAGGGCAAGTTGGGTTTCGCACGATCGATGCTTCCTAAAGCTCTGCTGATGCATGGACAGAAGCTTTTCCGTCTCAAGAAAATTTACTATATTGGAACAGAATATGTTCAAGAATTCTACAGCAAACTGATGTTCATCTACATCTACATAGATACTCTGCAAATCACATTTAAGTGCCTGGCAGAGGGTTCATTAACCACTTTCATAACTTTTCTCTACCGTTCCATTCTCTAATAGCGCGCGGGAAGAAAGAACACCTAAATCGTTCCGTTTTCGATCTGATTTCTCTTATTTTATTGGGATGGTCATGTCTCCCTAAGTAGGAGGGTGCTAGCAAAATATTTTCACATTCATAAGTAAAAGTCGGTGATTGAAACTTCGCAAACAGATCACGCCGCAATGAATAACGTCTTTCTTTTAATGATTTCCACCCCAATTCGTGCAACATTTCTGTGACGCTTTCCCCCCGTAACGTGATAAAACAAAACGAGCTGCCCTTCTCTGAATCTTCTAAATATCTTCCGTCAGTCCCACCTGGTGAGGGTCCCACAAGGGGCAACAGTACTCCAGGAGAGGTCGCACAAGTGTGATGTAGGCAGTCTCTTTGGTGGAGTTGGTGCATCTTCGAAGCGTTCTGCCAATGAAACGTAACCTTTGATTCGCCTTCCCCACAATATTTTCTGTGTGTTCTCTCCAGTCAAAGTTGTTCGTAATTGTAACTCCTAGGTATTTGGTAGAATTTACGACCTTAAGGTTTGACTGATTTATCGCGTAATTGAAGTTCAGCGGATTTCTTTTAGTGGTCATGTGTATTACTTCACACTTTTCTTTATTTAGTGTCAATTGCCAATTTTCGCACTAAGTAGAAATTTTGCCTAAATCGCTTTGCAGTTGCTTTTGATCCTCTGTTGACTTCACTAACCGATAAACGACAGCATCATCTGCGAACAGTCTAAGGGAGCTATTCAGATTATCTCCTAAATCGTTTATAAACACGAGGAAGAGTAGGGGACCAATAACGCTTCCCTGTGGAAGGCCAGATATCACTTCTGTTTTACTCGATGACTTACCGTCAATTACAACGAACTGTGTCCTTTCTGATAGGAAATCGTGAATCCAATCGCACAATTGGGGAGATATTCCATGAGCACGCAATTTCATTAGAAGCCGCTTGTGGGGTACAGTATCAAAAGCCTTCCGGAAATCCAGAAATATGGAATCGATTTGAGATCCCTTGTCGATGGCACTTAACACTTCATGTGAATAAAGGGCAAGCTGTGTTTCGCAAGAGCGATACTTTCTGAATCCGTGCTGACTATTGGTTAATAGGTCGTTCTCTTCGAGGTAGTACATAATATTCGAACAAAGTATATGTTCCAAAATCCTACTGCAAATCGACGTCAATGAGATAGGCCTGTAATTTTGGGGATCACTCCTATTGCCTTTCTTGGATATTGGAGTAATTTGGGCAACTTTCCAGTCTTTGGGTACGGATCTTTCGCCGAGTGATCGGTTGTAAATTATAGCTAAGTACGGAGCTATTGCATCAGCATACTCTGAGAGGAATCTAGTTGGTATACAATCTGGCCCGGAAGATTTATTTTTGTTTAGTGACTTAAGTTGTTTTACTACTCCAGGAACATCTACTTCTAAGTTTCGCATGCTGGCAGCTGTTCTTGGATTGAATACTGGAGTGTTCACTTCGTCTTCTTTGGTGAAAGAATTTCGGAAAACTGTGTTTAGTAATTCTGTCTTAGCAGTACTGTCGTCGGTAGTATTACCATTGCTATCGCGTAGTGAAGGTATTGTTTGTGTTTTGCCGCTAGTGTACTTCACATATGACCAGAATTTCTTTGGATTTTCTGCAAGATTACGAGACAGGATTTCGTTGTGGAAACAACTATAAGATTCTCGCATTGAAGTCCGCGCTAGGTTGCGAGTTTCAGTAAAAGATTGCCAGTCTTGCGGATTCTGTGTCTTTTTAAATTTTGCCTGCGTTTTTCTTTGTTTCTGCAACAGTGATCTGACCTCTTTTGTGTACCACGGAGGGTCAGCCCCCTCTTTTATTAATTTATTTGGTATAAATCTCTCGATTGCTACTGATATTATGTCTTTGAAAGTAAGCCACAACTGATCTACACTCGCATTTTTAGTTTTGAAGGACTGGAGACTATTACTCAGGAAAGCGCGAAGCGAATTTTTATCTGCTTTATTGAATAGATATATTTTTCGTTTATTTTTGGTGCATTTGGGAATTTCGATATTCAGTCTCGCTACTACAACTCGATGTTCGCTAATCCCTGTATCTGTTTTGATGCTCTTTACTATCTCGGGATTATTTGTTGCTATGAGATCAAGAGTATTTTCGCAACCACGTACTATTCTAGTGGGTTCATGAACTAACTGTTCGAAGTAGTTCTCAGAAAAAGCATTCAGAACTAGTTCGGACGATGTTTTATATTTGCCCCTGGTTTTGAATACGTAATTATGCCAACATATCGAGGGTAAATTAAAGTCGCCACCGATTATAACAGTATGCTTCGGATACCTATTTGAAATATGATTCAAGCTTTCTTTGAACATTTCTGCAACCGCATCGTCTGAGTCAGGGGGCCGATAAAAAGATCCAATTATTAATTTATTTCGGTGGTCAGGTATAACCTCTACCCAGACCAATTCACAGGAAGTATCTGCCTCAATTTCGTTGCAGTATAAACCGTTTGTAACAGCAATAAACACGCCACCCCCTGTTTTATTTATTCTATCCTTTCTGAAGACCATTTGGCCCTTTGAAAAAATTTCGGCCGAATTTATCTCAGGCGTCAGCCAGCTTTCAGAACCTATAACGATTTGTGCCTCAGTACTTTCTATCAGCGCTTGGAGCTCTGGAATTTTCCCAACACAGCTACGACAATTTACAACTGTTACACCAATGGTTTTTATGTCTACTTTCTTCCCGTGTCTGACCTGCTCCCTTTGAGACTGAAACCCATTTTGTGTATTCCCGAGGCCATCTAACCTAAAAAACCGCCCAGTCCACGCCACACAGCCCCCGCTACCCGTGTAGCCGCTTTCTGAGTGAAGTGGACTCCTGACCTATTTAGCGGAACCCGAAAACCCACCACCCTTTGGCGCAAGTCGAGGAATCTGCAGCCGACACGGTCGCAGAACCGTCTGAGCCTCTGATTCAGACCCTCCACTCGGCTCTGAACCAAAGGTCCGCAGTCAGTCCTGTCGACAATGCTGCAGATGGTGAGCTCCGCTTTCATCTTGCAAGCAAGACTGGCAGTCTTAACCACTTCTGATAGCCGCTCAAAACCAGAGAGGATCTCTTCCGATCCAAAGCGACATACATCATTGGTCCCGACATGAGCCACCACCTGCAGTTGGCTGCACCCTGTGCTCTTCATGGCATCCGGAAGGAGCCGTTCCACATCCGGAATGACTCCCCCCGGTATGCACACGGAGTGCACATTGGAATTCTTCCCCTCCCTAGTAGCCATTTTCCTAAGGGGCTCCATTACCCGCCTAACGTTGGAGCTCCCAACTAACAACAAACCCACCTAATTTCGTGGGTCCGTCTATTGCCTTTCTTATACAAGGGATACCTGTGCCTTCTTCCAGTCTCTTGGGTCAGTCTATCAATCTCAGTCAATCTCTTCTCCTCTATCTCTCTGTTTATCTCCTCCTTCCCCTCTCGCGGACCATATCTTCGGTCTCTTCCCATTCCATCTCCTCACTGTTCATTCCGTCTCTTCATCTCCTCCTTCCCCTGCGTATAGCTGTTTGGCGGTTATCAGTGAACACTGTCAAAGTTTATGGCAAGATTCCCTTTGCTATTCACCATATCCTAAGATGCGGATTATAAAACACTCTCCGTGAAAAAGAGGGAACTTTTCAATAATAACTAAAACGGTACCAAATGGATTTGGGGACCAGGTCATAAACTGTCAAACATTTCCAGGGGAGATATAGTCTCTGACCCTAACTTATTTGTTATGAAGTGTAGACTGAAACTGAAGAAATATGGGGAAATAATAAGATGGGACCTGGATAAATTGACGGAACCTAACGTTATTGAGTATTTCAGAGGGACTTTTAAGCAACAGTTGACAGAAACCTGTGGAAATAAAACAGCAGAAGAGGAATTGGTAGCTTCGAGAGATGAAACAGTGGAGGCAGCATAGAACCAAATACGTAGAAAGGTAAGACCTAAAAAAATTCTGGGATATCACTGGAAATACTATATTTAATTGACGAAAGGAGAAGATATAAAAACACAGTAAATGAAGCCGGTAAAATGGAGTACAGACGACTAACAAATGAGATTGATAGGAACTGCAAAATGGCTAAGCAGTAGTGACTAGAACGCAAATGCAATTTTTCAGAACGTATAACAAGTGGTAAAATAGATATCGCCTATAAGAAAATACAGGAGACATTCGGATACAAGAAAAACAGCTGTATGAATACCAGGAGCTCAGATTCTGAGCGAAGATGGAAATGTTGGAAGGCGGAAAGAATATGTAGAGGGGCTCTACAAAGGAAATGAACTTCGAGACAATATTGTAGAAAAACATATTGAAATAGGTGGTATTATACTAATAGATGAATTTGATAGATGACTGAAAGACCTAAGTATAAAAAAGGATCCTGAAGTAGACGACATTCGTCAGAGCTGCTGAAGTCTCTGGGAGAACCAGCCATGAAAAACTATTTCACCTCGTGCAAGTCAGTCGAAATACTGTCGCATTTTAAGAAAAATATAATAATCGCCACTCTAAAGGCATCAGGCCAACACAGGTGTGGAAATTACAGAACCATCAGCTTAATAACTCACGGTTGCAAAATTCTGAAACGAATTGTTTACAGAAGAATGGAAAAGCTGCTAGATCCTGACCTGGGAGAAAATCAGTTTGGATTAGGAGACATGAAGGAACATGGGAGGCAATTCTTACGACCTATCTTAGAAGAGAGATTATGGAAAGGAAAACTTACATTTCTAACTTTTGTAGATTTGTAGAAAGCTTTTGACAATGTAGGATGAAATACACTTTTTCAAATTCTGAAGACAGCATGGGTAAAACATAGGGAAATTAAGGTTACTTACAACTTTCACAAAAATCAGGCAGCAGTTATTAGAGTCGAAGGGCATGAAAGGGATGCATTGGTTGGGAAGGGAGTAAGAAAGGGTTTATAGCCTTTCTCCAGTGTTATTCAATTTGTACATTGAGAAAGCTGTGAAGGAAAGCAAGGAAAAATTTGAAGAAGGAGTTAAAGTTCAGGGTGAAGAAATAAAAACATTGCGTTTTGCCTATAACATCGTAATTCTTTCAGGGACAGCGAAGGACCTGAAAGAGCAGTTGAACGGAATCGACAGTGTCTTTAAAGGAGCTTATAAAATGAACATTAACAAGAGCAAAACAAGGATACTGGAATGCAGTCTAAGAAACTCAGGCAGTGCTGAAGGAATTAGATTAGGTAAGAAAGCCATATAGAGCATATAAAATGGAGAATTGCAATGAGAAAAAATCGTTTCTGAAAAAGAGAAATTTGTTCATATCGAATATTAATTTAAGTGTGAGGAAGTCTTTTCTGGAGGCATTTTTTGGAGTGTTGCCTTGTACGGTAGGGGAACATAGACAATAAATAGGTGAGACGGGAACAGGATATAGCCTTTTGAAATGTAGTGCTAAGAATAATGTTGAAGATTAGATGGGTATAATTACGTAGGCTTGCGCGGTCAGAGTCAGATGACATAAAAGTTTCTGGGTATACCCAGATGAAGGCTACTGTAACGTTGGCTGAAACGTTGGTTATTAAAGTAATAGCCTTCTTAGATCATGACGCGGTAGAACACCCAGAAAACTTTTATGTCATTAGGTGGGTAATTCGCGTAACTAATAAGAAGGTACTGAACATAATTGGTGAGAAAAGGAATTTCTGGCATACCTTGACTAAAAGAACGTATATCTTGATAGGACGCAGACATAAAGGAATCGTGAATTTAGCATTGGAGCGAAGTGTGTGGGGTAAAAATCGCAGAGGGGGAACAAGAGACGAATGCAGTTAGCAGGTTCAAATGGATGTGGGTTGCCGTTCTTATGAGGAGATGAAGAGGCTTGTTCAGAATTAAGTAGGGTGGAGAGCCGCATCAAACCGGACTAAAGACCATAAAATGCCGCTTGGTGGACGTTCTGAAATGGGATAGTCGATAGAAGGTTCATCCAATGACGTAGGCTTCATGCATCCTGTGACTAACTTAAGGGTTCATTAAGGCTTGTACGGATCTTCTAGAGCAGGTAGAACATGCTTATTCAGCTGCGGAAAAGCAAAGTACTAAGGCGGAGTTTCGAAGCACAGTAGGTTTAGCGTCCTACTTACTGCCAGTCGGCTTTCTGAGGACATTGTTCCTTGCAGCTACCAAGTATCGGGTCGTTTCGCAGTGATGTTTGGATGTGAGGGACATGTCAAGCGTTACTCCTAGGTATGTCGGCTGCTTTGTGTGCTCAAGGGTAGACCCATCCCATTTAACATATAGCTACTTTCCAGTCGTATGTGAAGCTGAAGAGCACTTATTGTATTAGTGGGATTCGGTTTGAGAGAGTTGTCATCGTAATATGTTCACCTAAATTCTGGGATTTCATCCAACGTCACTTCCTCAAAGGTTCTTCTTTTCGCTGCGATGCCCAAATAGGACAGCATAGGGAAAGTGTCTGGTATCTTCGGATATATGTTCAACAGTACTTGGGGTAGAACACTTCATTGAGCGAGGCCGTTCTTGTGTTTCCTCCAGCGACTTATTTGTCCTTTTAAGGTGATGTAGAACTGTCGTTTTTGCAGCAAAGATTCTACGATTTTTACTAGATGATCGACCCTAGTAATATCATACATTTTGACTAATAGTTTCAAGTGGTTCACTGTATTGTGTGTCCCATTCATCTAGCTCAATCTAACAATCTGTATCCGAAGTATGTTAATTACCGACTTGTGGTTGCAATTACTTCGATAACATTTTCACACGAATCGCCGGAGTACAACTCAAAAGGCTGACAATGCACCACCCTTTTATTCCTTGTGTACGCGATACCGTACGTCATCTGTGCATGTCGCTGTCCAATAACTTGTCACCTCTGTATACAACGATTTAATGTGTTCTGAGATAGTAATGTTAGTTCCTATAGTCGCAAGAATATTTTAAACCGTTATCTTACTTGTTATGAGCACGCAGTCATACTTAGAAGTAAACATGACCAACGGTTACGTGTACTGCAACTAATCAAACAGTCTAATTGCACAAACTTCAATATACTGTAATAGCGATTTCCTAGTACTCCGTTTATAACTAATGCATACTCAACTTCCAATTGTTTTACGTTTTTTCTTAATTTTTCTTGTACTGCTACATTTTCCTAACTCAAGGATACCAATGCTTTATGAAAGAACTCGTATAATCAGGTCTGTTGTTTGCACCAATTCCAAAGACGCAAAGGCCAATAGGACACGCAGATAACCGTAATCTCTTTACTAGATACGATTGCCTGTGCTGCCTTCGATCTGACATTGTTCTCTTGATTTCCTGGTAGCCTCATGGCCCGAATTGGATGCCCTAATTGAATGTCGATAAAAGTAACACGATCAATGACTGCGTGAATGTTCTCTGCGAGACAAAAGATGCCAATGAAAAGCTGCAACTAGGGCACCATTGTTACTCATTTACTCATTGTTACTCATTGTTACCATTTTTATTCTGTAAATGATACTTAAACCACACTGATTACATATATTACGATATAGCAGGCGTTACGTGTGTAATTAGCAGCGTAACAAACAGAAGTGAGCTATAGTTCATTGTATTCCCACTTACATCTTAATCTTATTCCACATGGTCCACCAGATTGATTAACTGGCACCCACGACCAAAGATCATTTTCTGCTTGTTTATTCCTCTCTAAGGTTAAAGTGTAAGTTGTTCCCAAAATTTCGTTTGTGAAATCGAGCAGATCGACAATATTCTAGAGCATAATAGTGTCAATTCAACGTAATTACTAGATTACGCAGATAATTTCCAAATATCAAATGCGCCGCAATGGAGTGTCCGAGCGGTCTAGGGCGCCTCGCTGAGGAGCGCACGGTTGCTCACCATGGAGGTTCGAGTCCTCCCTGGGGCATGAGTGTGTGTGTCGTCCTTAGGTTAGTTTACCTTAGTTTGAGTAGTTTGTCAGCTATGTACTATGAATTTGACATAGTGGGTCATTAGTCGCAAAGTCGTTGTACATTATTTCATGTTGACTTCATCTGTTGTATTATCACTAAAGGCTGACAGAGATCGTAAGCTAATAAGTAAGACAATCTGATTATTCAATTTGTATGAATGGGTAGCTAAAGAGGCTTAAAATTCACCCTGTATATCGTCATCCACTTGTAAGACACTACCCATACTTTTCACGCGAAGTTGTTTGACACAGTATGTGGTACCACTGTTTTGTAACAAGTGTTTTCTATCTCTTGCCTACAGGTCAGTTGCCAGTCAATTGATCCTTGGCCAAGCAGTCATCGCCGAGACGTACGACAGCGTCACCATCTACTTCAGCGATATCGTCGGATTCACGGCACTGTCCGCGGAAAGCACGCCGCTACAGGTATGTCTGACATAGCATGTATCATTTATTTTAAACCAGTGTTCACAGCATATGTTGTGTTAGCATTCAGAGGCCGGACCCTTCAACTGACAATTTTCAGCGATATTCGGCATATTTGGAAGTACTAGAAAATTCCATTTTCGAATAAAATCGATGACAGAGGTCATAACGCAAGATCCTATTTGGATCAAGAATAATCGTTAAAAAAAACAATGGTAAAAATTAAAAATTATAGGCAAGAATCCTTATATTTTTCTATAAATCTAAAAAACAGACATTTGATCCTTGCATAAGTATTTCAGGAGGACAATATTTGTGAAAGAATATAGTGGATAAGTGTTTTGTTAACTCTTCCGCAAATGTTTACCCTTCTTCAGTAAAATGTTCCAAACCCACAATGACGTGTGATTTATTTATAAAGGAGGTTGTCAGTTGATTCTGATGTAGGCCATATTTATTGGCGATGAAAAGTTGATTCAAGTTATCATTTCGTATGGGATTATATTCATTTAAGCGAAATTTTCAAAGAATCAAGATAGTCACTTATGAGGAAAGTTCTCAGCTAGGTTAGAACAAGATTATTATTCCGTGGAAAGAAAGGCCTGTATCCAGATCAGATCATTGTGTACTTTCAACCAAAAATGTTTGTATAGTCTATTATGGGACTTAACTACGGAGTCATCAGTCCCTAAACTTACAAACTACTTATGAACTACTTACGAACTAGGACGGCACAAATATCCATGACCGAGGGGGGATTCGATCCCCCGATCGCAGTGGCCGTGCACACCGTGACTGGAGCGCCTTAGTCCCCTCGGCCACCGCGGCCGGCTACTTTCAACCGTTTGGATTCGAATCCCACTTCCCACAATGCTTTTTATTCTATGCCAGCAGAATTAAAGACGTTACGCAGCTCATATAAAATAAGTGATCACCCTATGAGCTTTGAAACATTTACGAGTATTTGATGTTCGTCTCTGTGTACTTACTCGCATAATACATCATAGACAGCAAAGCGACCAAAGGTGTTACGCAGTTCTCTCTGCAACTTGCTCACTTTTCTCTCTCTAATTACAACAAAATCAAGTGAGTTTCAAATTTTAAATATTTGTAAACCTGTTGAATCAAACTGCTATGGTCAACAGTCCCTAGACTTACAAACTACCTAATATAACTTATGCTAAGGACAAAACGCGCCTCGGTTGCACAGTGGTAGAGTGGCAGACTACAAATCCAGAGGTCACCAGGTCCTAGGATTTTTATCTGTCACTTTCTACTTCTTTCACCTCTGGCAGTATTGCTCATGTGAGAAATACCGAGTAGCACCGTGGTTCGGAACCCACGTTAAACTGTAGGTCCCCCTATAATTGGCTGGGTAAGTCAGTTCGAAGGTCGGAGGAAGGCAACGGCATACCACCTCCAAATAGGACCATGCCTAGTAAAGCACTGTGGTGTTCAAACCAATCTTCGGATTGTTGACTGCTTTACCTTTTTTAAGGACAAAACACAGCCACGGTGGAGTAGCCGAGTGGTCTAAGGCGCCTCGCTGCGGAGCGCGCGGTTGCTTGCCGTCGGAGGTTCGAGTCCTCCCTGGCGCATGGGTGTGTGTGTGTTAGGTTAGTTTACCTTAGTTTGAGTAGTTTTTTTTTTTTTATTGCCAAAACACGCACACCCATGGCCGAAGGAGGACTCCAGTCCGTAGTGTGACGCCATTCCGCACTACCATCTGAGTTTTCTTTCCAGTACTTACTTCAACGATCTTGGCGCAAAGGATTTCTTTTCTTTCTGTACTTCTGACATAAATAACATCCAAAGTACTATTAATACTTCACAAAGAGGGAAAACATACGTGAATCTTCTACAAAGGTAACAAGGTGGACGAGGATAAATACTCTAGTGATAAATGCATTACTCTTTAAATAGATTTCTCATTTTCACATTCCCAAATATTTTGTGAAAGAAACAAACTCACACAGAAGAAAAAAAAAACATATTTTTGCACATAGCACTGAACACACATCAAAGCCCGTTTTAAACGATCAACGAAATTGTAATAGATTGATAACAAGTTGCGTTAATGGCGGCCGTCAGTCGTTTGAACGGCTGCACTAGTATGATCGCGATAGTATCGAAGCGCGATAATTATGGCGATAAAGAAATAGGGCTAGTTCTAAATTCAATTCTAGTGGATTCACTGCGCATGCGCGAGCTAGTAGCTGTCAGCTGCAGTCACCGCTCCAGTTAGTCCGCCATTTTCCTTCGTATTTACGTATATTTTGCGTTATGTCGAAGTTTATGATCAGAATGTATTACAAAATGTATTTATAATGACGGCATTCACACTGTCCGTCACCAGACCGTCACCTAACGTCAACGTTACGTTAAGCTTTCTCGAGGAGATTGTTTTGATTGAACGGTCGTCTGCTGACATCGGAAGTTAACCTATTTTCGTCACGCGATTTTCATATTGTAGTCGACAATTCCACGGTTTGCACGCAAATTTGTCTTATTAATCTTTAGTTTATTATTGTGTTGTTGTTATTATGGTCTTCAGTCCGGAGACTGGTTTGATGCAGCTCTCCACCCTACTCTATCCTGAGCAAACTTTTTCATCTCCTCATAAGAACGGCAACCCATATCCACTTGAATCTGCTTACTATACGCGTCTCTTGGCCTCCCTCTGCGATTTTTACCCCACACACTTCCCTCCAATGCTAAATTTACGATTCCTCGATGTCTAAGAATGTGTCCTACCAAGCGATCCCTTCTTTTAGTTAGGGTATGCCAAAAATTCCTTTTCTCACCAATTCTGTTCAGTACCTCTTCATTAGTTATGCGATCTACCCACCTAATCTTCAGCATTCTTCTGTAGCACCACATTTCAAAAGCCTCTATTCTCTTCCTGTCCGCACTGTTTATCGTCCGTGTCTCACTCCCATACAAGGCAACACTCCACACAAATGCCTTCAGAAAAGACTTCCTTACACTTAAATTAATATTCGATGTTAGCAAATTTCTCTTTTTCAAAAATGCTTTTCTTCCCATTGCCATTCTGCATTTTATATCCTCTGTACTGCGACCATCGCATGTTATTTTACTAACTAAGTAACAAAACTCATCTACCACCTTCATTGTTTCGTTACCTAATCTAATTCCTTCAGCATCGCCTGATTTTCTAAGACCGCATTCCATTATTTTTGTTTTGCTCTTGTTAATGTTCATTTTGTACGCTCTCTTCAACACACTGTCCATTCCATTCAACTGCTCTTCCAGGTCCTTTGCTGTCTCTGACAGAATTACAATGTCATCAGCAAAACGCAATGTTTTCATTTCTTCCCCCTGAACTTTAATCCCTATTCCAAAATTTTCCTTGCTTTCCTTCATCGCCTGCTCAATGTACAAATTGAATAACATCGGAGAAAGGCTACAACCCTGTCTTACTCCTTTCCCAACTGATGCTTCCCTTTCATGCCCTTCGAGTCTAATAACTGCGGTCTGGCTTTTGTAGAGGTTGTAGATAACTCTCCTTTCCCTGTATTGTACCCCTGCTGACTTCAGAATTTGAAAGAGTGTAGTCCAGTCAACATTGTCAAACGCTTTCTCCAAATCTACAAAGGCTAAAAATGTAGGTTTGCCTTTCCTTAATCTATCTTCTAAGATAAGACGTAAAGTGAGTATTGCCTCCCGGGTTCCTACGTTCCTTCTGAATCCAAACTGATCTTCCCCTAGGTCAGCTTCTACCAGCTTTTCCATTCTCCTGTAGATAATTCGTGTTAAAATTTTGCAACCATGACTTATCAAACTGATGGTTCTGTAATTTTCACACCTGTCTGCACCTGTTTTCTTTGGAATGGGGATTATTACATTTTTCTTAAAGTCTGAGGGCATTTCGCCTGTCTCATATATCCTACACACCAGTTCAAATAGTATTGTCATGGCTGGCTCTCCCAGAGACTTTAGTAGCTCTGAGGGTATATCATCTACTCCTGGGGCCTTGTTCCTGCCTAGGTCTTTCAAGGCTCTGTCAAATTCATCTCTGAGTATAGTATCTCCTATTTCATCTTGATCTACTTCCTCTTCCCTTCCTACAACATCGTCTCTAAGTTCATTTCCTTTGTAGAGCTGCTCTATGTACTCTTTCCACCTTTCACCTTATTATTATATTTTGATTTAGCGGTAAATTGCAAATGTTTCATGACGACTTAAATGTTTTGAATGCTTTGGTGAGGCGAGTGTCAACAGCCATAATATATTCCATAAAATGCATTTTTTTAAAACCATCAGCTGTTTATTAAAAACCTTATACATCTACCAGTTTCGGTCATAGACCATCTTCATGGATAAAAAGGTGTTAAAACAGAATGGTAAAATGCATGAAATAAAATACATCCAACTGAGACAAACAGGAGTCAGTGTAACTAAAAGTGTAATAATTACAGTGGTCATCTTAGATAAAACCTATCAGTCAAACATGACATAAAAGGTGAGAACAGACTGTAATGACTAAGATGACCACTGTAATTTTTACACTTTTAGTCACACTGACTCCTGTTTGTCTCACTTGGATGTATTTTATTTGATGCATTTTACCATTCTGTTTTAACACCTTTTTATCCATGAAGATGGTCTATGACCGAAACTGGTAGATGTATAAGGTTTTTAATAAACAGCTGATGGTTTTTAAAAAATGCATTTTATGAAACTTAAATATTTATCTCAATTATTGTCCACCGGAAGGCGAGGTCGTACATCTGAAACCGAAAAATGGTTTATGTTTTGCAATATCGTAACAGAAAAGACTGAAGCCAATTATTTATTTGAATAAGATTGTAATTTGATTATGCAATTTTCATTAAATGGCACTTTAAATGAAAAAGTCAGTCCAAATGAAAGACAAAAATTCAGTTGTGCATGACCTTATTAACAATGTCAGTGGGCAAATCGTAGTAGATAAAGTAAAGGAGGTCTATTTACGCTCTTATAAATATTGCTTGATGTGTTCATAAGTTTATTTTTGTCGCTTGAAAATAGATGTGAATGTTTTGAAATGTTGTTTCACTTCCCAGAACTTTACCACACTAAGTTGACCAAAAACATAGATTGCAAGGTTTTCTTTGGCCGTCAATAACATTTAGCGTTGTTTCCTCAATTCCAGTATTAAACTATGACTTCCTACATAACAAATCGCCTGTTATAACCTCACTTTCAACATCGGGTATTACTGTTCGATTACGTTTATCGTCTAAACACGCTGCCACAAGATCTTGCTTGAGTTCGTAGTTCAGGGCTAGTACACTAGGAGCGCTTCAGTAGACTATTATCTATCTTGTTCACCTTCGTTCATCGTTTAAAAAGGGCTTAAGACGGGCCTTCTCAGCGAGCTAGCTCGCGCGCCCACAGCAGTGAGCTGTCGGTCGGCTCTTGTTGGCTAATGGTAGCGGTCGAGATGTGAGGGGCAGCGAGGGAGGCAGGAATCCCAACAAAAGTAACTTCGGAACGGAGACTATACCCGGGCAGCTGAAACTTTAGGTTCGTTCAAAGAGCTGCAGCACTGCAGCTTCCTGCAACTTCCTGCAGTAGCAAAGCAGGCACTACCGCGCATGCGCGGTCCCGATGACGTCAGTCAGGCTGCAGGAGGAAATTTTCCCTGCAGCTCGTGCAGCCAAGAAGCTGCAGGACGCTGCAGCCGGGAGCTTCCTTGAACAGCCGGTAGGCTGTAGGAAGCTGCAGGATTGCTCTTTGAACACGAATTTCCGTACTGCGCATGCACAGTTGCAGCCCTGCAGCTCTTTGAACGAACCCTTTGCACTTGACGTTTACAAATAACAAGTGAAGAGCAAGAATCGCGAGACGCTAGTCGCTAGGAACAATCCAATCACAGCGCGATAAACACTTCCAGTGATCACGTGCGATGTATCGTATCTACCGTGTTTATGCTGTGTGCGCTTTTTTCGCTCCGATTTGTTTTACTGTGAGTGGTGTAACTTGACTTTCCGAGTTCAAGTAATTGGATAATGTCACCGAAATAACGTTTGTCTGGTGAAGTTTTCTGACTAAGTTCTCAATCCCGTATGAATAAAAACTTAGAAGCTTATGGTCTGAGCAGGAAATTCATTCTCGCTTCAAACGATCGGAAAGAAGTTATGGTGCAGTGGTTACAAGAAAGAAATATGGCTGCAGATATGTCAATGTCAAAACTTCTTTTATATTCGCTCGTGATACAAAATAAGCCTGTCACACACAAATATGCAGTAGACGAAATCGCAAAGGAACAGCGTCACAATGAAATAAATCTGCCCCAATTTCACTGCCGTTTTAACCCTATAAAATTTGTATGGTGTGACGTGAAGAATTACTTAAGGAACAATAAGTCTTTCACAATAACAGAGGTGGAAAAGCTGTTGCCAATGTGGATGCTGCATCTTGGAGAAAAAAAAGTCGAGCTCGTTAAAAAACTGATTCGGGCAGCGCAAACAATGGAAGGGATCATGAACAGTTAATGATTTGTCTTGGTGATGACGATGAATTTGGCAGTGACAACAGAGAAGATGGGGAGCTGGCTGAAATTATACCACTGTCGCCGTAAATTGGTGAGTGGAAAGCATTCTGATTATCAAACGTAGAGAGAGAAGTTACTATCTTGATTATTGTTTATTTCGTATCTGTTGTGATCCAATGTTTATTTTCTATATTGCTTTGCTCCGTTATTGAAAGCGTGTGCATTGTTGGCTCTGGTCTTCATTATTATGTCGTTAATTAATTGCTGCTAAAGAACGAATTATTATATGCACTTTTATTGCTCAATAGCTTACATTTACGAGATGCAACTGAAAACTGTTTCGTCTGCTGTGTGTATAGAGGCTAGTGTTGCAACGTCGCTAAAGCAGTGTAGCCAACTTAACTCGCCGTAACGCGAAACATCAAGTGCAATGTTTCAGCGGCCCGGGTATAGTCGGACAGTCTAATTCTACGGCCGCCGATATGTTGTACGGAGATTTTACAATTCTCGGTGGTTGAATAATCTATTCTGAGGAAAATTAATTGTGTGAAACTGGTATATGAAAGAGTAAATACAATTTATATCGTATGAATGAAAGTGATTTCTGATTTATCAAAGAGAAAATACAATATATTTCTTATTTTTATTGTTTTTGTACTGTATCCACAAATGAAACAACCCTAAACAGATAATACACTTAATTGAATGTTAATCACACTTCCCGATGCTCCACTTCAAACTAAGGCAAAAAAGGTATTACAATATGAGAATATTATCAAATACATCTAAAAAAAAATCTTACAATAAATTGCCATGATGGTGGTTCGAACCTGGATCCAGGGATTAACAATCGAAGCTCTAGACCGCTCAACCGGCGACGGCGTTGGGGATGTCATTCATATTTACGAGTAACCAAGCTACAGCATGAAAACACAAAAGACGTTCATTAATCGAACATCATTAATTTTCGGCCCATATATATTAGTAGAAAATGCTCATCCTTAGGCGATCTTTCGATATATAGCATTGAAAACTCGAATTTCCATTATCCGTGACTTTCTGAGGCGTTCTATAATGAACATCTATGGAAAATTCGATCGAAATCGGCGACCCAAATGTCAGACCCTCTCCTTGTTAGTAGTGTGTTCTTCGGTCTTTCGACCTCCTCTTTCCGATCTTCATCTAGCAGGTGCCCATATTCTTCCGCATGGAAGGTATTGTAATGCCATTGTAAATAGAATTTTTTCGTTGTGTTAAGAATTTTGAAGCATGCTAAGCATTTTCAGACAATCGCTTATAAGAAACATATAAGCTTCTTGCACTGAAGTGTTGTACGTACATTGACGATGTGTCGCTTTTCGCTTTCAAGACATCGTACTAAATTTCTTCGACGTGTAAAGAGGTGATATGTACGTTATGTACTGCGTGGTGGGCATACGCGCTCGCCGCGGCGAAGCGCTATGCTACGATGCGCGAGGCCGTTCCCCGTCGGAGGTTCGAATCCCCCCTAGGACATGGATGTTTGTGCCGTCTTTAATATAAGTCCGTAAGTAGTTTGTAATGTACAGGATGAACAGCCAGTCTAAAATAGGTTAGGGAAATAATTTACAAAAAAATTATTTCAAAACTTCAAACAAGTGTTCTTCTACTGCTGTCCACCTTGCAGGACAGAGCCGGCCAGAACTAGTATTGAATGCTGATTCTAATATCACGCCACCCTTCTGGCGTCCGTACTGCAACTACTGACGTTTCCATGCTACCGTGGAGCCAATAGCTGACACGCACGTCAGGACTCAGAGGACTCAGAGGTTCGCGAACCAGTTTCTTCGCTCTCTTCAGTTTGAGTTCTCGTACAGAACAGACGCACTCCAGAGGAACAGCGTCTGTGCGGGGCGAACGGCCGCATGCCGTCCGCTCCCGCCTGGCGGCTGTTCGGTATCAGCCACCAACTGTGTGAACCGTAACCATTACCGTAACCTTTTCCATTTTCTAATCCGCTAACTTAGACTGGCACTCATTCATTGCATCCGACCCCAGGGCGAGTCCCGCCATGTATTCCGTACTTTAGAATATACCAAATATTAAATTAAAGCCTATCTTTTATTTGCCAGTCAGCCACCCTTTCCTAGGGCACCCACAAGCCTTCACCGCTTCGCCATCCATCCTGACAACGCCTCCAACCTATCTTATTTGTACAGCAATAGGGTGGATTGTACTATTTTTGTATTATCCGTGGGGTAAAGATTAAGTGTTGTACAGTACGTTTAGGGACTGATGACCCCGTAGTTAAGTCCCATAAGTATTACAAACATTTGAACATACGCGCTCGCATATAAAACTAAGCCGGAACGACGTTGTGCTTAGTTTTCTGAAGACAGCGCCTGGTTACACCTCTACACCCCGATCAGCCACGAGCGCTCACGGCATAGGCAGCGAGCGAGCGCGGGTGCTCGTGCTCGTCTAGCCGCTTTCTGAGCAGGCCTGGTCCAAGACATCATGCTACGGAATGGCGGTCGCTTCCTCTAGAGGTTATGGTCTTCCCGCGGAATGACTCTGTGTTTCATTCCTTAGTGTAAGTTAGTTTAAGTAGTTTGTAAGTCTACGGACTGGTGACCATAGCAGTTTGGTCCAATAGGTTTGCCGGCCGCGGTGGCCGAGGGGACTGCGGCGCGCCAGTCACGGTCTGCACGGCCACTACGGTCGGGGGTTCGAATCCCCCCTCGGGTATGGATATTTGTGCCGTGCTTAGTATTAGCTAGTTTGTAAGTTTAGGGACTGATGAGCCCGTAGTTAAGTCCAATAAGCTCTACAAACATTTGAAAATTTCCAATAGATTTCCCACCATCCGAACAAAAGGCACTACAATCGCAGTGAGTTTTAAGCTGTGAATTTTTAGTAGGCCACGAAGCGTGTCTCGACAGTCTAATTGATGCCAACGCGGTTGACCCTCTGTAACACAAAAATGAGCCAAGAACTCATCGATCACCATAGAAAAAAAAAAAACGATCCAACGCATCGCTTTGAATCAAATGTCATACCACACATGCTCATTGATTCAAAGGTTCGGGGATTTTGATGACCACGGGAGGACCTCAACATGCTCAGGTCAAATCAAATGTTCAAATGTTTGTAAATCTATGGAAATCCGGTCGTCAGTCCCTTCACTTACAAACTACTTAAACTAACTTAATGCTAAGGACAACAAATACTTCCATGCCCGAGGGTGGACTAGAACCTCCGACGGCGAGCAGCGGTGCGCTCCGCAACTAAGTGCCTTAAAACACTCGGCCACTCTACCGCGGCCTGCTCAGGTCACTCCATAGAGAGACGTGCTAGTGTGGTCGTGCATTATCTTGTCGCAACACTGTCTTAGGGACCAATTTCCGCATGGGGAGGACGTGCGAATACTGTGGCGACAGTTCGGCGGAAGAAGATGGCAATAACACCCGCTTAGAAGTCACTCCCTATCGAAGAGCATATCCGGCTCGAAGCCCGGCAACTCAGTATTAAAAGAATGTGATGTTAGTAGAAAATATCATCCTTCGTTGTTTTATGAATCCTTGCGACCATAGGTCGTGATCGACATTCTTGATGACTCACGAAAATAAATGAGGAGGGTAAAGGTTTTATACGCGTAGGCCCAATTTCTCCGTACATAATTTCGACATACCATACCTTAAACTACGTGTTTTGCATATGTCTTTTAAGCGTGGTTACATTTAATCTGCCCACTTTCGTAATTTTGAAGTATAAATACAAAATCCGCCAAATACGACACATTTGCTTCCGATCGCCTGAATTGGAGGCTACGCAACGCGATGTTCATTTGTTGCAGACCACGTGATTATGTCGTCAGCGAATCAAAGCACAGAGGAAGAGTATCGTCGTCATCTAATGGTAACCAAACCTTACCGCCGCGGCATCTTGCAAATAAGAATTTTTGACGTTGGAAATTAAATATGCGGTAATGCGATTTAAAAACGAAAGTACGCAATGTTTACAAGATGTGAAAATTAACGTGTTAACACGAAGTTTAAATTATTTTATTTTCGAAATCACTTCATTAAGCTTTCGGACAGATGATAAAATAAATAAAACATGCTATACCTGCTCTATGGTTGACAGGTTCTTGTATGTACCCTTGTCCGGTCAGTAACAGTAATTGGCCTCGTAAAATGAAGATTTATAATTACTTGATGACTGTTTCGTACAGATCATAGGGTAAATAAAACATGCTATACCTGCTCTATGGTTGACAGGTTCTTGTATGTACCCTTGTCCGGTCAGTAACAGTTATTGGCCTCGTAAAATGAAGATTTAGAATTAGTTGATGACTCTTTTGTACATATAAAATACATAAAACATGTTATAGTACTCTATGATTAACAGGATCAAGTGATTCTAAATCTTCATTTTACGAGGCCAATTACTTTTACTGATCAGACAAGGCTACATATAAGAATCTGTCAACCATAGAGTAGGTATAGCATGTTTTATTTGCCCTATGATCTGTACGAAACAGTGATCAAGTAATTATAAATCTTCATTTTACGAGGTCAATTACTGTTACTGACCGGACAAGGGTACATACAAGAACCTGTCAATCATAGAGCAGGTATAGCATGTTTTATTTATTTTATCATCTGTCTGAAAGTGCAATTAATTGATTTAGAAAGTAAAATAATTGAAACTTCGTGTTAACACGTTAACTTTCACATCTGATAAACATTGCGTGCTTTCGTCTATAAAAAGCAATACCGCATATTTAATTTCCAACGTCAAAAAATCTTATTTGCATGTTGCCGCGGCGGTAAGGTTTGGTTACCATTGGCTGACGACATAATCACGTGTTCTGCAACAAATGAACATCGCGTTGCATAGCCCCAATTCAGGCGTTCGGAAGCAAATGTGCCGTATTTGGCGGATTTTGTATTACACTTCAATATTACGAAAGCGAGCAGATTAAATGTAACGGCGCTTGAAAGACATTTGCAAAACACGTATTTTAAGGTAAGGTACGTCGTAATTAAGAACGGAGAAATTATGCCTACGCGTATAAAACCTTTACCATGAGGAGTAGTTCAGTTCTTTGCGCTGTTATATTAAGAGCATACTTTTCGTTAGCCTTGAAATTTTATTTTCTACAAGTGATAGGAAGCTAATGGACAAGTATTATGCAGTACTTGTATCTTCCCTTTCTACCGCGATAATAATCTATTTGATTGTTAATTGAACCACGGTATTCGTGAGACCTTAAAGAGAAAAGTAGTCGAGGAACTTAAGAAATATGACTGCCAGTGATGCCAACAGGAAGTAGGATACGCCAAGATAACGCCACTGTTGAAATTCAGACCTTGGTTTATGCCTTTCTTCGGCTTGCATTTCCTTTGAAGGAAGTTTTCTGAAAACCATTCTTTTCCGTTGACACACGATCCTCTTTACCTAACATCAATTTTTGCTTCTTTTTACTTATTGTTAGTTTAATTTCTAAGTCACCTTTTCCATTTCTTCATCAATAAGTGCACATATTTCCTAAAACATCTATGGCTATATACATATATAATTCCTATTGCCACCTCTTCGCACCGCTTTCCCATGTTACGATTCAATTCTTAAAGTTTTTGTTTAATTTATTGGCCTTTTTATAAGCATACATCCACTCAACGTCAACATCGACAAGAAAGTATTAGACATCATCAAATTTTCTTTTTTGTTTCCATTAACTTACTAGCTTAATTCCCGCTGGTGCTCACGCGTAGACTGGATGGTCTGCGTTGGTTGTTTTTATTTCTAAAAATAATTTTTCACAGATTTAACTTTAAAAATGTTTTCCTAATCAAGTATTTTTATACAGCTTTCCGTCCCTTACTGCACCATTGATGGCAGAATTTAAAACATCCCGAAACACATTTTTAAGTGTAACCATCGTTACAAATCCAAATTTTCACATTTCTAGCATCAAAATAGTCTTAGTAGCACACATAAAAGATTTTCACTTATTTCACCCGCTTAATGGTTGAATTTCCAATTTAAAAAAATAATAATAGTAATAATAAAAATAAAAAATAAACTAAACACGTATTTTTAAATTCCAAAAATTAAATGTTTGTGAAGCTTATGGACTTAACTGCGAGGTCATGGTCATCAGTTCCTTAACTTACAAGCTACGTATGAACTAACTAATACTAAAGACAACACAAACATCCATGCCCGAGGGAGGATTCAAGCCGGCCGCGGTGGCCGAGGGGACTGAGGCGCTCCAGTCACGGTCTACACGGCCACTACGGTCGGGGGTTCGAATCCCCCCTCGGGCATGGATATTTGTGCCGTCCTTTGTCTTAGCTTGGTCATAAGTAGTTTTTAAGCTTAGGGACTGATGACCCCGTAGTTAAGTCTCATAAGTTCTACATACATTTGAACATTTTGGAGGATTAGAACCTCCAACGAGGGAGACCGCACGATCGGGAACGTGGCGCTCCAGACCGCTCGGCTACTTCCACGCGGCTTTAAAATTCCAATCAAAATTCTAAATCTGAAGTTTAGTATTTCTTGCTTCAAAATTGCCTTAATAGCAACGTATTTTCAAAAAACCGTTCATCCCCCTCAGCAATGGGAATATCGAAAAATCGCTTATGCCTACAGGGTAAGATAAACAACGTCTACAAATTTCAAGTTTTTATCGTCTGTAGATTTAGTTTTCAGCGCCGTTTTCTGTCTTTTAGGAACGGATCAAAAACGCGAAATTTCTTTCTTACGCTTTGGCATCTTTCTTGGTAGTTTTACTTTTCATACTGCAGCACTTATTTTTCTTTATTAGTACGCTTGTTGCAGAAAAACAACTGAAGAATGTGCATCAGGTTTCTCTGTATATAACCTCTTTGCTATTATACTGTCATCGCTGGCCTTGTCCGAATTTTATATAAGCTGACGACTTTCAACCACTGTATCTTCCACCCTCTTGTAGCTATCGGCACGAAACTGCTTTGGTGTACAACGGGAGACTTTGTACTATAACAATACAGAGAGATCGTTCGTCAATTGTGTAGTTATTGCTAAAGAGCAAAATATTGACAACCACACGTAGAATTTTATATAAGTCGGTAGCTTTCAACTCCCATATCTTCCACCCCCTTATCGTTATCAACCCTGTACCACCATAGTGCACAATGGGAGACTGATACCTACTACCACACACAAACACTATTCGTTTGCGATGTGTTGTTTTGGCTGCAGAGTGAAATGTAGGCACAAACAGCTCAATTTTTGTATATATTAGGATTATAGTTCGGTAAGCTTTTTCGATATATCGATTATTAACTGCATTCAAATTACTACGTAAAGTACTATTAAGTGTGAAGTTATACAAGTCGAAATCATAGAAAAAGTTATCACTTTCCAATTTTTTTTATTTTTATTTATTTATTTTTTTATTATTATTATTATTATTATTATTATTATTTTATTCCGGAGAGTTGAGGAAAAAATCGGTAAAATAGAAAATAGATCATAATGAAACTTATTAAAGGCGGAGTAGGCTGGAACTCTGGGTAAGGACAGGAGGAGGTCGATACTGTGGAGAAACTTTCAAAACTTTGTGAATTTGCTTCGTTAAACACACACAAGCTTCGTGGCTACGCCGGGACAAGGGAACAGTAAGGCAAATATTGCATGGACCGAGTTAATGGAGACTGACGGAACTAGGTCAACCTGTGTGCAAGAAGATGTCTTTAGATATTCGTTAGATTCATCTCTAAACGTATAGTTTTGTGTGAAAACGAAAAAATCGCTTACTGTAAGCAGTTTACATCTCTTTAAATTGTAATATTTCTTATGCGTATCTTCGTTTGATCTTTATTTTGCTATTCAGTTAACTACTGACTTGTCTGAAAAGGTACCGAAGTATTATTTTAGGGTTACACCACTAAAGTGCGAAATAAATGCGTACACATTCACTGTCTGAATGACAATGATAATTCATTTTTGAACTGTTTCACATAATAGTAAGCGAACGTTGCGGATATTTCAATTTGAGGTCAATTCCATGTTTTGTCAATAACATATTTTGATATTTCGTTCATTCTAGACAAGGGAACGAGTTTCTTTATTTTAGCACCTACTATCATCTTTTATCAAAACGTATAATATCCGCGTCAAATTTTGAAAGTTTTCTACACGTGGAACATGTCAAAATACTACTTTTTTTATTTTTACTATTTTCTAAGATCGTACATTGATATACTTTCGTTCGTTCTGAAAATGTATTCCCGCAGTTTTTAAAGTTAATGTTACATCAAGACAATGGTCCAAATCATTTCGTATAATGTGTAGTCTCACCTAATATGGAAGCCTTTTTCTAGGTGTCTTTATCTGTTGATTTGCTGAGGCACACTATCGATTCCTCTATTTATTCGTTGCTAATTTAGCCAGATTACGTCCTTGAAGTCCTTTATTACATTTGACGTAGCGTAATGTCTATTCCATAAAGTTTCGGCACTGCAGCTATGTGATTTTAGACATCTTGCCACGATTTTTAAGCTGACGACTATTCATCCATCTTCAGGTATCTGTTTTAGTGCATAAAACGCTCATTTGTTAGCTTTCCGTTAATAGCTTGTACAGTTCCCTCCCTTAGTTAGTTATGCATGGTAGCATAATTCCTCAATTTCATCTACTTCCTGATCATCGATTTAAATTTTTATCATTACTTCGATTTTTCTTCGGTTTACATTCAGTCCATATTCTGAACTCATTACATTGTTCATTTCATTCAACAAGCATTATAATTCTATTGCACTTTCCTTCAGGATAACAATGGCATCAGCGAATCTAATCATTAAACTTCTTTCATATTGAGTTTCAAATCTACGTCTGTACCATCTTTATAATTTCGACATTGATTCTTCGATGTGTAGTTGAACGATAGAGCCTTCAGACTGTATTCCTGTCTTATTCGGTTTTTAATGCGAACGCTTCAGTCATTTCAATCAGAGTACTTCGCTCTTGGTGTCATTTTTATTTTTCCCTGTTGTACGTTATGTTCTTTATCTTATTCCTTTTTTTTCAGAGTTGGAACATTTCCCAGAGCATTACATTGTGGAATTCCTCTTATAGGTTGAACATATCTTCAGTTATCATAAAGTTTTCTTCCGTTATCAACCGCAACCTGAAAACAACGGTTGTTTTTCCTTTAGCTTTTCAAAAGCCAATCAGATCTTCCATTATGTCTTGCATTGTTCTGTGCAATATTTTCGTTAGCATCTGACACTCACAAGGTTTTAATCTGGTTATGTGATAGATAATCCTGTCCTTCCATGCGAGCAAGAAATTCTAAAGCATATGTCTCTCTTGGTTGCTGGTCAACAGGAAGAAACTCGTGCCCATGTGTAATTTTGACTGGATAGCGAAGAAGGATGTCTTGTAGGTTTTTCCACACCGTGATCTTAGGTTTGTCCAATGCTCGGGCAATTCTCCGTGCACTACACGTTTGTAAGCCATCAGTCGTCTCTCCCCGTATTGCTGTTGCCACTTCGTACACTGATGTTGAATTAATTCGTATCCTTCCACCAAAGGAACCCGCCTTTTCGAATTTCCGAATCATTTTCTCCAGACAGTGGCATCATCGGACCAATCCTTTTTTTTTTTTTTTTCAAACCCTTCAGTGTCCAGAACTTCTACAGTGCGACTGGTGTACAGTCATCATTCTCGTAAAACAGCTTTACAAGCAGAGCGCGAGCCTGCATTGAGACAGTCACGGCGAACGTCTCAGGCGCGAAATGAGGAAAAGCCGTGTACCCGGCGTGTTTATACCAACTCCAATGCCTCGTGCGCATGACAGGTGTTTTCATTTACATATCCTGACACATGCAGCGCCGTCTGTTGATGAATTTTCACACTATTTTTCTCCTGCCATAAGTTTTCCCCCTTCTCTAATAATATTCCGTTACAGTTTGACGTCATTATGAACAATGGCGAATTTTTACAGCGTTTTGAACGTTTAATTATAATCACCCTGTATATAAATCACATTGAGTGAAATATCGCAAGGTGAGTGGAAAAGTATAGCGAAATAAGGATCTGCAGCGTATGGCCTCCTACCACCAGCAAATCCAACAGCACATCAGAAACCTCTTGACTGGCGTCAGACATGCACCCGTCGTCCTGCTACAAGTACTGGCAAGCCTTCCGCCGCGTTACTAGCAGTCACTCTGTCCCTCACGATGTCACGATGACATTTCCTTTCCCGACAATGCAAGTAAGGCAAACCCACTTTGCCACATACCTCTCCGACATCTTTTGCATCCCTGGCAACCCACAATTTGACTACTCCTTCTTCCCTGATGTCCACGAGTACACCAAAACTCCGCCCCACCGTTCGGCACAGTACAGGGACCACCCCCCCACCCCCCCCCCCCACCCCATCAAATCAACATTACGCTCTACGCACCAAACGCAACACCGCCCCCAGTCACGACCACCTGACGTACAGGTACCTTCGTGCCTCTCCTCCATCCTTCCACACAACCCTAGCATCCCTCTGGATTCTTCTCCGACATGTAGAAAACCTCCCACATCCTCATGTTCCTCAAACCTGGCAAGCCGCCTTCTGAAACCTCATCCTAACATCCCATCAGCCTCACCTTGGTGTTCAGCAAGGTACTGTTAACAATCCTTTCTCGCTGTGACCACCAACCTCTCCGTCAACACCAGCTCCTTGTCTCAATGTGGCCTCCAACCATCCTTCTCTGTCGATGACCAACTCCTCCGCCTTACCCACCATCTTTTCATCCAGATGAACTCCCTTCGTGCTGCAGTCTTTGTTTCCCTCGACATCAAGAAGGTCTACGACCATGTATAGCATTCTGGTCACCTTTCCAAATTCCAGCTCTACACTCTTCCTATTAATTTCGTCCGCTTCATCACTTCCTTTCTCGCTCACCGCCCATCTTATGTCACTGTCAATAATTCCAACTCCCGTTTGTTTTAACCTTCTGCTGGGGTGCCCCAGTGCTCTGTCCTCTCCCCCCTTCTTAACTCATCTACTTGGCGCATGCCGCAACTCAACTTACGGTCCAGCTCCTACAGTTCGCTGACGACACCTCCTTCCTGGCCCTCGCAACCTCCATGGCTCGCTCCCAGCGCCTACTCCAATCTCACCTCTCCGATTTCTCCACCAGGTACATCAGTGGCCCATCAACCCCACCAAATTCCTCCTTCCGCCACCGTGTCCTATATCTTACACTCCATGGCCACCCCAGCCATCAAACTAAAACCCTTAAGTACCTTGGCGTCACCCTCGAGCCGCGGTGGGTTAGCCGTGCGCATTGGGCCGTCGTGCTGCGGTGCGCGCGGCCGTTCGCAGTCGTGTGTTCAAGTCCCCCCTCAGGCATGGATGTTTGTGTTGTCATTAGGTCAGTTTACCTTAGTTGAAGTAGTTTGTAAGCTACAGACTAACAACCAAGTAGATGAGTCCGATAGATTTACAAACATTTGAACATTTGAACTCACCCTCAACTGCTCTCAAACCCCTTCTCCGTCAAAAAGCCCTCTCCCACCTCAACCCACTCAAACTCCTTTCCACCCCCTCTATACCTACCGCTCATTAATGCATCCGTCTTATGCTGCTTCCACCTCACTTGGGTTTCCACTCCCTCCGCCCACTACCAATCCTTACAAATCCTTGAGTGACACGCCCTCTGCCCCGCTTTCCGTATCCTACTCCCTTTTCCCGTGCGGATCCTATATGACCTTATTCCGTTCCCCCAACTGCTTAAGTTCCTCGAACACCTCTGCCTCCTACATTTCCCGCAAAATTGAATCCCAACACCCGCTGGTTTTCCCCATCCTGGGCCTCTGACACGCCGTTACCAAGTTCATCTACATCTACATACATACTCCGCAATTCACCGTAAGGTGCGTGGCGGAGGGTACACTGTGCCACTACTAGGCATTTCCTTTCCTATTCCACTCCCAAATTGAACGAGGAAAAAAAGAATGCCTATATGCCTCCGTACGAGCCCTAATTTCTCTTATCTTGTCTTTGTGATCTTTACGCGAAATGTAAGTAGGCGGCAGCAAGATCGTACTACACTCATCTTCAAATTCCGGCCCTCTAAATTTACTTAACAGAAATTCACGAAAAGAACGTCGTCTTTCTTCCAGCGATCCCCAATTGAGTTGCCGGAGCATTTCCGTGACACTCGTGCATTGGTCGAACCTACCGGTAACAAATCTAGCTGCTCGCCTCTGAACCGCCTCTATGTCTTCCTTCAATTCACCGTAAGGTGCGTGGCGGAGGGTACACTGTACACAAACTCCATATCCTTTCCAAGGGTAACTTCTGTCACCTTCCTCTCCCGGATGATGCCTTTCGTCCTGACATCTACCCTTCATACCAACCTTACTCTCTCCCTGTACATATGTGTCCCCTCTACTTCTCCTTCCTCTCCCTCCCCCACTTGCCCCTCCCTACCCTTCCTTACACCCTCCCACGCCACCTCCCCACCCATCTCCCCCTTTCCTCCCCTTCCCGTCCCTCCGCGCCGCCCTTCTCTCCTCTGTCCCCTGCGAGGTCTCGGTGTTTTTAGTTTTAACAGTGCATTGTATTTAAGTGTTGTGTCAGTGCCAAGTTCTGTGTATGGTTGCCGAATATGCAAAGCAGTTCTCGTCACCGTTAACTGTGAAAAGTCTGAGTTTTAGCCATCGTGACAGTTTTAATACTTACTATGTATGTTGTAAAGCCCGCATTTCATTATTTTTAATTCGACGATTTTATCTCCTGTTTTGCAAATTAAGTTCAGCATTATTTTCTCTTGTTTTTAACAAATTTGCTAATTGTCAACCACAAACATGCTCTGAAGAGCAGTGTACAAGGCTGCTGCCAGCCTTCCCCTCAGGGCATTGAAATACAATAAAGGAAAAATAAATGTATGAACTCATGGTCCATGGAGTGGAAATTTACCCTCAACAATAACAAATGCAAAGGGTTGCGTTTATGCAGAAAGAAAGATCTTTTACTATATAATCATGCGGTATCAGGACAAAGACTGGAAACGGTAACTTTTATAAAGTATCTGGCATTAGGCATCAGGAGAGATATGAAATGGAACAACAACATAAAATTAATAGTGAGTAAGGAAATGCCAGACTGAGATTCATTGGAACAATCCGCCAACAAAAGAAGTAGGTTGCGAAACAAATGTTCGGTCAACGCTAGAATAATACTCGTCAGTGTGGGATCGGTAGCAGAATTGTTACAAGACAGAAGATCCAAAGGAGAGCAGCGCGCTCCTTTAGAGGCTCATTTACTAAGGGCGAAAGCATCACGGAGATGATTCAGGAACTCAAGTGGCAGACGCTGCAAGAGAGACGTTCTGTATCGCGGTACGCGGATCTGTCGAATTTCCGAGAGCGCGCGTTTCATGAAGAGTCAACCAATATATTGCTCATACCTATTTCTCGCGAAAAGACCACAAGGATAAAAGTAGAGAGATTAGAGCTCGCACGAAGGCATTCTGGCAACCGTTCCTATCCGCGGACGATACGCGACTGGAATAGGAGGATTTAGTGACAAATGGTACCTCCGCCACACACCGTAAGGTGCCTTTTTGGAGTATAGATGTAGATCTAGATTCATCTTTACATGCTTTACAAGCAGCTATTGGCCTATTCAGAACAATATTCCAATATCTATAGCCCAAAATTGGGCCTATAGCGTAACCTCAAGAGGCCTCTCTCCGAGAAAATTCGTATAGTGTCCAATTTTACGGTTGCATTTCGATTCATAAAACCTTCTCATGTATCAATGACTATATTTATTCCTCTTAACGCTGCACATGGAAGACATTAAAATTTGTTTCTTTTTACAGCTGATGTTATATAATGGAAATCATAAATTACACGCCTTTTTTGCTTTCAAAAAAAATTCAAATGCTTGTATAACTTACGGGACTTAACTACGGGGTCATCAGTCCCTAAGCTTACAAACTACTTATGAACTAGCTAAGACTAAAGACGGCACAAATATCCATGCCCGAGGGGGATTCGAACCCCCGACCGTAGTGGCCGTGCTGACCGTGACTGGAGCGCCTCAGTCACCTCGGCCACCGCGGCCGGCCTTTTTTGCTTTCATGTCTTTCACGTGTACAGTCTCTCTCTCTCTCTCTCTCTCTCTCTCTCTCTCTCTCTCTCTCTCTCTCTCTCTCTCTCTCTCTTTCTTTCTTTCTATCAACAATGCATTACTACCCTAGTTCCTTTAGAAATAAGCGCTATTATTCACTAATCAATGCAATGATTTTTCTTCGCAGGTTGTCGATTTGCTCAACGACTTGTACAGTTGCTTCGACTCCATCATAGAACACTTCGACGTGTATAAGGTAAGCCACTTACTAAAACCTAGTTAGCGAGTAGACGCGTTGCACAGAGATAGAATTTATGTAACTCTTGGCTCATCTTAATGGATACTTGTATACTCCTCGGCATAGGTGCATTTGTTCCTTTGATTAACAATCCCTCATAAGTCAGTAGTGTAAAAAGTGTTTGGTTCTTGCTAGATGTTGAGACCAACTGAAAAAATTTCCGAATGGTTAAATTTATGTCAATTGTTGAAACTTTCCACTTCTTCAGGGACGTTTCTCTTGCCACTGTCCACTTGCATTTTGTTTTCTCTCTCTATAATGTCCATTGTAGGTTACTTTGCTGCCCATATAACGCAAGCTGTATACTATTTTTGGCGTCCAATTTCCTAATATAGTACCCTCACCATAGACTGATTTAATTCGACTGTGTTCCGTCACTCTGGTTTGCTTTGTTAAGGATAACCGTTTCATTACACTACATTTCCCTTTCATCCAAATACTCATCATTGTGGGATCGGTAGCAGAATTGTTACAAGACAGAAGATCCAAAGGAGAGCAGCGCGCTCCTTTAGAGGCTCATTTACTAAGGGCGAAAGCATCACGGAGATGATTCAGGAACTCAAGTGGCAGACGCTGCAAGAGAGGCGTTCTGTATCGCTGTACGCGGATCTGTCGAATTTCCGAGAGCGCGCGTTTCTTTTGGCACCTCTGATAGAATGACGTCATTGGTATGCAGATAGTTTTTATTTATTCTGAATAAAGTTTAATTCCCTTGTCAAATTTGTAATTCATTTCTATATCATTTTACTGTGCAAAAATATTGTACAATTTACTTGTAATAAGATGACCGGTTTCGATCAACGCAGAGATCATCATTTGACCGAATTCGTCTCAACGTTGGGGCCGAAGCGATTAGCGTGCGGCACCGGTCTGATGATGATCTTTGCATAAATCGAAACCGGTCACCTTATTATAAGTAAATTGTAAAATCTTTTTGCGAACTTGACTGACATTTTCATTTCGAATCATACACCAGTTCGCTGCTTTCCTAATAGGAAACTCATTAAGTTGGGGATTGTATCTCGCTATATCACTGGTTTCTCCCACTACAAAAACTGCATAGTCACATAAACACAGAAAGGAGTGTTCAACGTTAAAGACCGCGAGCCTAAACCCGACGTACCTGTCTTCCCTGTAGCGGATGTCCTTTAGTTCCTTCTACTTGCAGAAATCAGAATCCTGTAACGTTTATTAATATGGGAAGATCCAAGCTGTCCGGAAGCATAACAATATATTCTGACAATGAAACACTTTATGTTAAGTTTGGGTTGCACTGTTCACAAATAATATATATCGTGCTTAAATTAATCCATCGTTTTTCACTTTGGCCACATAGTCCGTAGGAATGCACCGAAAGCGATTGTCGACGATGATCACTCGGTTCTAACGCTTCGATCACAACCACATGAAGTTCACTATTCTCACATGTTGTCGTTGGTTTAAACAAGTGACACAGTTCTTATACTTGATAGTTCCAGATTGTTTTCACAAGCATTTGCACGACCGATCGCGCCTCCCGCTGCTAGAAGATTTGACGATGCAGCATCGACACGAAAGGTATCTACACTACTGTTAGCCGCGGTGGAGTAGCCGAGCGGTCTAAGGCGCCTCGCTGCGTAGCGCGCGGTTGCTCGCCGTCGGAGGTTCGAGTCCTCCCCGGGGCATGGGTGTGTGTGTGTGTGTTTTCCTTAGGTTAGTTTACCTTAGTTTAAGTAGTTTGTAAGCTACGGACTGATGACTACGCAGTTTGGTCCGATAAATTTACAAACATTTCAACACTACTGTTATTTGGTGAACCATGTAAACGTTTCTTTCTCTCCACAGAAGTTTTGTCACGTAATTGTCCACACGTTACTTGTGCTGTAATCGTCACGACACTGTTGATTATAATAAGCCATCAAGACTGTGCTGTCAACACTGATGTGGAGTACACCACTTCCATGGCAAGAAACCCAATAACGTCGACAGATTACGAACAACTGTAGCGAGATGGACACTACATGATCTGCGCGCCACGCTAGCTAAAACACAACTGCGCTTCGCACGCCTCACAGACATACTAGATAGACATACCAATACTATGACAAAAACATCAAGACAGTTATGAATAAGTAGGAATAAAGTAAGTCTATCGAAGTGGGCATCGACAGGGATATTTCGATATGCTTACAACAGTTTGTGCAACATTCACCACGTAAACAACCGCGTTTCAAACGTTTCCCAATTCCTGCCTTCGTTTCAAGTCCTTTGACTTCAGTCTGGTTTCTGTACAGCAATGTATTTCAACCTGTAGGACGAAGCCTCCAGCGGAGTCCGGTAAGGGATGGAGAAGAGCGAAATCTCGGACAGTCCCCATAAGAGGAGGATAACCAGTTGCACCTTAAAATAACCGGCAAAACCTTTTCCTAATATCGATCATCATCATCTTCAACCATTTCAGTCGTTAAACGATGTGGCCGCTTCGAGTCATGGATTCAGGTAGACTTTGAGCAGTCCTCTCCAAGTCGAACGGTCTTGAACAGTTCTCTGCCAGGTGCTACCAGCGATCTTTTTGACATCTTTGGGAGAATTCATTGATCAAATACTGTTTTCTTCAGATTTCTGTCAGTTTTTATCTGAATACTATTGCATTCCTCCTAAATGCTTGCCAGCCAAGCTTGAAGCGCCGATAGATTTCTGGTCTTACATCTCCCTTCATATTTATAATCTGACCAAGGTAGATATATTCACTGACCTTTTCTAGTGGACTGTCCTTGACTTTCACGTCACCAGCTGGGACGCAATTGTTGAACAAAAAATGTTCAAATGTTTGTTAAGCTTATGGAACTTAACTGCAGGGTCATCAGTCCCTTAACTTACAAACTACTTATGAACTACCTTATACTAAAGACAGCACAAACATCCATGCCCGAGGGGGGATTCAACCCCGGACGGGGAACGGCCTCGCGCATCGCAGCATAGCGCCTCAATGCGCTCGGCCGATCCGCCGCGGCTTTGTTGTACATTACATTTGTTTTGGAAAGGTTCAAGTCCAAGCCAACCAAGTGACATTCTGATGCAAGATCCGCAACTAAGTTTCGGAGCTCTGCGAAGTCGTTGGTCAGTAAGGCAAGATCATCAGCAAATCTCAAGTTGGTAAGCTTTCGTCCATTACTTCCATTTCTCTTACCTTCCCATCGCAGCTTTTACATAGCCATTTCCAGTACAGCCGAGCAACGTTTTGGACAGATTGGATCGTCTTGCTTGACACCGTTCATGATGCATAATTCTTGATTCGCAGGCTGAATAAGTCTCGTAGATATTCCTCAGCATTTCAATGTACGCTTCTCCCACTCCCTGCTCTCTCAAAGCTTTGAGGCCACCTATAATGGCAAACGGAGTCTGAATATTAGGGGTTCCATAATATATGTACTTAATAAAAGTGAATGTGTTTTATATTAGAATTACGTAATGCTATATTAACATTAATCTTAAACTGATCACAGTAGATTGTTTTATAATAAATACAGTATTAATGGAAAATAGTTTTCATGAATCAATCCATAGCTAAATGAGGAAGTTTGTAGAGTTGAGACCTTTCCCAGTCAAACACAATGGTACCAGTGTGCCACCTTGTCCAGTCTTTATGACAGAGTGTGAATTAATTAAGTAGTTACTAACTTTCTAATTATGGATTCGAACAGTACGCAAAATTACGACTCAATTGATATGTCACAAGGTCTAGCCTGATTGAAATTGTGAAAGATGATCAAATTAAAAGGTAATTGAACCACATAAACCAATTTTCCCCAGCATTCTAATGACACAGGTTGTTTGCCTAACCAGAGGACCGTCGTCTCGCAATATAGCCAACAGTCACAAGAGCTGTTCCAAGAATTTGTCACATTGTCTTCCCGTCGTAGGTCCTTCATTTGCCCGCCCTTACCTCGCCTATTTCCTGCCTCTGCAGGATAACAACCTAAGAAGCGTGAAACCAGACCACACAGGCCGAATGCAGTGTTAGCGGTTCTTCTGGAAAAGTTAGCTACAAATTCCCAATTTTTTCGGCGGACGAATAGTGCGCTTCGAACCACGAGGTACCAAAACCTCAGCTCTTGCTAGTCTTGAAAGGTATCGACGAAATACTTGTTTATAGTGTTTGCCTCTTTTACTTTTTATGTTTTACCTGTGTTCATCTAAAACATACAGGACGTCATCTTTAACAGTACCATTACAAAAATTTCAGGAATCGTATTAACTTGAACAGGTGTTCCGTTTTATTAATAGCCCATAAGCCAGTTCTCGATCTTCTGCTCCAGACTTGAATCAAACCATTGGAATTTTAAGTAAGTGCTATCGAGCATTCTTAGCTACAGCTTTGGTTGTTTTTCAGGTGGAGACAATCGGCGACGCCTACATGGTGGTGTCTGGGCTGCCAGTCCGGAATGGTTCGCGGCACGCTCGCGAGGTGGCGCGCATGTCGCTGGCGCTGCGGCAGGCAGTGGCGGGCTTCCGGATCCGGCACAGGCCGGGCGAGCAGCTCAAGCTGCGCATCGGCATGCACACCGGTCAGTCCGCACAACCTCATTACATCCCACGGTTGCCAACTGTCACTTGTAAATCCCGTAGTTCCACTTAATTTCTACGAAAATCACGGGTACCGTATTTTTGAAACTATGTCTCGTATTTTCAAAATTCCCGGTTATTTTAAATTAAATGTTGATTGCATTGACGCCGTTCATCACTTCCTTACCTTTGCTTTCCTGCCTCCTCCTAATGATAATTCAAGGGCTTGCCAATATGACTTCGGTGCTGTGCCAACACAATAAATCTCGAAGCATGACGATGTAGTCCTGTTTCAGTGTCGCTCCATCACCGTAGTGGGGAATCTGTAGAAGAGCCAAGTTCGCTAGTTAGCATTACTGACCAGTTGCAGCGAATCTCTGTTGCCATCTTCAAGTTTATTAATATTTCGTCATGTTTACTTTCTGTTCTCGGATATGTGCAGAGATGGTTCGTCCTATGCCACAAAGGAGCAATGAATCCCCTCAGAACTTCACAGTATATAACGATGTTAAACTTTAAAGAACTAACTCTCCCACCTTCTTGACAGATAATTATTCAGTAATGTATTTGAACCTCCCTACCGAAGTCTGCAGTCAAGTTCGAAACTGGCGGTTAGCTCTACCGGGTCTGCTTCGATCTTGGCTCAAAATCACCACACTTGCGAAGCACTCCCACAGAAGCACATCAGAAGGGTCACATACGACAGATCACACGCAGTATTAAAGATGTGAAGTGGGGGGAAAAGGTGATGAGGGGAGAGGGAGAGGGTGGGGAGGAGCCACAGCGCCAGTGGGGAAGGGACGGAGGGGGATGATGTCCCAGGAAGCCCCAGGGAAGAAGGAAAGGGGCGGGCGGTAAGAGGAGGATCCGGAGAGACAGCTGGGTAGGGTGAGGAGGGGAGAAGGGGTAGGAAGGGAGGGAAGGGGGAGAGGGAGCAAGGGGAAGGATCACAGCTGGTATGAAGGGTAGATGTCAGGGAGGAGGGCATCATCCGGGAGGGGGAGGGTACAGAAGTTGCCACGGGAAAGGATCTGGAGTGTGAACAAGTGGAGAGCAGGGGGAATACAGTGGTGGAGGCGCGGCAACGGACCAGGTGCAGAGAGGAGGGGTTGGACTAGAGGATTAGGCGGGTCTCATTTGCGGGATATGTAACGGAGGTGGAGATGTTCAATAAACTGAACGAGTCGGGGGAAAGGAATGAGATCGTAGAAGATCCGCGTGCGGGAGGGGGGATAAAGGGGGATACGGAAGGCGAGGCGGAGGCAAGGCGCTCCAGTATCTCTAGAGATTTGTAGAAGGATGGGGGAGCGGAGATCCAGGCTGGATGGGCGACACAGAGGATAGGACGGATGAGGAATTTGTAGGTATAGAGGACGGTAGAAGGGTTGAGGCTCCGGTGACAGCGACATCTGCAAAATATATTAGTTTATATCTTTGACAATCAGGTCGGCTTTTCGTGGTCGGTCGATGTTTACGAGGCACAGCCGACCTCTGGCAATCGTGTTTCTGGCATGTCGCTTGCTCTGCCGCTGCCTATGTGGCAAGGATGTCCGTTGGGTGGTCTGCTCATTAGGGGATCTAAGGGCATGACAGATACCATACCTCTTTTTTTTTCTTTACATTCATTCATTATATAAGCCACTGCTTCTGTCTGTTTCTCCGACTGCCTTCAGCTGGTCCCCTTCTTTTCCCTGGAACAGCAGAGTGTGTTGTGCTTATATAAAGCAGATTCTGTGTATCTTTAAAGTTGTGATAATTTCCATCTATGCCTCGATACATTTATATACAGGGTAAGACAACAAAAAGAAATTCAGTAACTTATCATGAGGAGATGTGAGACCGTGCATTGTCTAAATGAAATTTCTCACAGAATAGTATTCTTGAAATTGAATAATAAGTATTTCGCATTAGACAGAGGTAGATACGCCACGGGAATTCGTCCGTCGGATATGAAACCAATATCTCGAAAAAGCAATGAGATATTATTGTGCTCTCAGTTTTAAGTAAAAATTATATATCTCCTCTGAATAAGATCAAATATACCTTAAGCCTACGCACTGTGTTTTAACCTCTGCAAAGTCTTTAAAATATGTTGCAATACTTAATATGATGCTGAAGAGTAACTGTGACAAATAACGAAAATAAAATCAAGCCTTCACCGAGCGAAGGTATCGAACTGTAAGTGGTATAAAAATCAACTTTTTTCGGAGCTTAATTTCTTAAATCGAATAAAAAGTTTCATTGTGATCAGAAAGTTGTCTCGTAACACTACTGGCAGTTTTGGCGCCAAAGCATAATTGTTTTCGGCTGTTTCTTGGTAAAGTATAACTTTTTCGATAAAGATAAAATGCAGTTTCTGTTTCTTCTAATGAAATACAAATGAAACGATTTTGAGAACCTAATTGGTCTCTAATGTCGCTCAAATGGCTCAGGCGTTTCTCACAACGTACTGTCAGCTGTTAAGGTAAATGAAATTAGAAAATAAAGTGAATGCCTCAGAAACATACGTTTGAAGGTGGTAAGGATTACGTTAAAAATACACTACTATACCTGTTTGACGAAGATTTCAGAGTTGTGACAATATATTTATTTTGTATGATTGGTAGTGCCACTTTTAATTATTTGTTGAACCATGGTAAATTTTTAAGAATATATTTGCTGAAGGAAAAACTGGGAGGGGGAAAAGCAATGTTCAGCTGTTTTAATAAAGACATCACAAATTCTCTGCAATTGCCAGAGACACTGTTGATAATTTTTTCAGTCATGGTCAGATTATTCGAATTCTTGTGGAATGCGGGGGAGGTACAAGCGTTCACCTTTTTCTGAAGTAACAAATTATCATTGATACATACATGTAACAGGGAGAGTTGTTGGTAGGGAGGGGTCGCATATCATAAAGATTTTAGATCTTTTTTTTTTTAGACACAATTTATGAAATTATAAGCATACCCATCTTCGAAATCGCAATACTACCTCGATGAATGTCAATATTCAACGGGTATACAGTCTTAACTGTATAATTTTTCGTTACAAATGCGATTTACTGGTATATCCGTGGAAATGTACTGCAATCTATGATTTATACCAGTAAAAACTGTAAAATTTACTGTCGCAAACAAGATTTACGATCAGAAACTTCCTGGCAGATTAAAATTGTGTGCCGGAACCGGGACTCGAACCTGGGACCTTTGCCTTTCGCGGGCAAGCGCAATACCGACTGTGCTATCCCGACACGACTCACGATGCCGCCTCACAACTTTACTTCTGCCAGTACCTCGCCTCCTACGATCATTTATGACTTTCATAAACGTTATTGGTGAGTAAATGGTAACTATAAACATGGTTTCGTGACCTCCCAGCCAAGATTTCTGTAGCGGATAGTACTATGGAAAATAGTTTCAGGGCTTCCTGGGAGAATCAACTAAAGAATATATCGTAAAAACTGCGACGATTTGCCATGAATATGAAGTGTAAATGTACACACAATTGGTACTAAAAATTATGATTTTTCTACCATATCATGATATCGAATACAGATTTTCGAAAACGGATAACTAACTGATTTTTTAGATAAACCTGTAAAGAACGTAAAGGAAACATTTGAGTCATTTGCTGTTCCACAAGATGCGACTCTTTAAAAATCGTATTTTCGAACATATTGCTATCGTGCAAAGACCGACATCTCGCGAACCAAATAATATATAATTCTGCTCTCTTCTCTAAATAAAATTTCTATATGTTATCTACATTTCATATGTATGACCTAAAACCAACCATTCGAAAAGTCTACGCAGTGTGTTTATACCACTGCAAACGTTTTAAAATATATTGACTAAACTGAACGCTGCACATCAACTGTGATGAATAACGAAAATAAAATCACCCCTTCTTCGAGCAAAGATATCAATCTTTAAACTGTATAAAAATCAAAATTATTAGCCGTGTAGATTTTTTCTAATCGGATGGTTGGTTTCAGAGCGACCTAAACGCCGCCTCTATCTAGCACAATACGCATTTTTCCTAGTGAAACATCACAGTTTTTCGAGAAAGGAAATATTTCTTTTCTAGATACAGGACGTATTTGTATAATTTGCTTTGGTTAGTTATTTAGATATTAGTGAATCACGGTGCAAAACCGGCTAAAATCAGGTTTTGCGCAAGTACGATTAGTTAGAACCTGTGGATCTCGGTAGCTGATAAATATCGATTGAATTTAAAAAGTACTTTGAGAATATAATCTTTAAAAATTTCGACTAGTTGCAAAGAATAGAAAATATTGGTCCATCACCACAAATCGTGATTTTTGTGCCCAAAAAATCACGGTTTTTCGCGTTTTGCTCAGGAAACACCCACGAATAAACGGTGCTTTGTAAGCCGTATAAATTCCACCAGAGACCAAGTGCAAAAACCAACAGATTTTCTCAATTTGGATGGGCTCGAGGAAATGTGTCATATTTAAAAGTTCGACGGTGTAGTGTAAGACAGCCACAGCATTGTTATTCTTCTAATATGTATACAAAAGGTCTCTAGTCCAAGGGCTATCCACAATACTTTACCCCCTTTGTGATCAACAGAACCCAAGATATGGGGCCTGAAGAATCGATAATTCGCACGCGCCGTTTACTAACATGTTAATGATTACAAGGGTAGCTATAATAAAGCACTCTATACAGCATGTAGTATCGGTATAACTCAAAACAGAGCTATAATTAATATCAGTAGTGGAAATACAGAAATTAAACACTGAAAAATGAATCATTTACTTATCGTAATAGAAACGTAAATGGTAACATTAACAGTCATGTAGGTGACAATTGTCAACCAGAACGAACAAGACGGAAAAGTTTCCTTTTTATGTATCTTGAAAACGTACGCATTATAAAGGTGAACGGTGAAATGCCATTAAAGTAGAATTCGTAGCTATACAAAGTCCCGCCTGTGTACAACTGATGCTGGCGACAACCTAACAAAAACAAAATTGATCGATGACGTCACCCGCGTGACTACTCAAGGGTTTGGTCGATTCTTATTGGACGTCAGCAAAACGAAAAGCAAACAGAAGTCACCTTCAAACTGTAGTGCGTTAATAGTGTATGGAACATTAGCTAACGTCAATGCGCTTAGCCTAGTACCGAATGGTGAATGAAAAGCTATGCCGTATCATCCCTGATACAGGAAGGACAGATTTAGTATCAGAGATAAGGAACTACTTTCTCAGTGACCTAAGCAAAATTCATAATAGTTTTTTTAATGTTTGATAGTAAACGTGAATTTGTAGGAAAACTTTTTGTTGAAATTTTTCAAAACGTAGACTTATTTGGTAATGAATGTAATATATATGCAAACAAACATATCAGAGAATATGCATAAACCAAACACTGCTTTTTTAATATTTCTCTTCGTGGCAATTTTCTTTCGTTTCTAACTCATAACGTTAAAAACAACTGCTATTTCAATCTTCAGCAAAGGACTTTTCACTGTTAGGAAAAACGTTAATGAAAACTGTGTCATCAATTTATGTTCTTATGTCCATGCTGGCCAAGATAAACAGGAGAAGAATATCCACCTTGTACAAGACACTTGGTTTTTGGTTGTTCACCTAGACATTTATCAGCAATTGAGTGCTCTCCTCACTAGGTTCAAATATTTAATTACTTACATGATGTTTATAAGCAGTATTGTTGGCGGCTTTAAATGTGCAATGTAATTTACAACTTGTCAAATTTTCTGTGCTGTTGTGTTATTTCCCTTTGCTTTTATCGTGTAGACTCTGTTTTCATTTCACGTAAAATTTGTACACAAACTCGAAAATAACAACAAAGCACCCTGTTTATGCCGCTATTTCATGTAAAATTAGTGGACAAATTGAAAAATAACAACAGCAGGACAAATATGTCAACACCACAAAAGCAAAAGGAAATAACACCACAGCACAGATAATATGACCAGCTGTAAATTATATTGCATGTTTAAAGCATTCAATAATACTGCTAATAACATCAAGTAAAAATTTAAATATTCACATGTCTTTAAACCTATTGTACCAAACTGCTACAGTCATCAGTCTACCACGTGGCCAATTAAATATATAAACCTACAGGAGACTTCACATAAGTGCTGAAAGATGTCCTTTTTTTCCACATTAGATGAAAACTAGTTTCACCTTCTGGTATGTGGCCTCTGTTGTTCAAAATGAAACATTTCTAAGTCCTCATGGAACCTTTACAAGTGTATCATGGAAACAAAGTAAGCCGGCCGCGGTGGCCGAGGGGAGTGAGGCGCTCCAGTCACGGTCTGCACGGCCACTACGGTCGGGGGTTCGAATCCCCCCTCGGGCATGGATATTTGTGCCGTCCTAGTTCGTAAGTATTTCATAAGTAGTTTGTAAGTTTAGGGACTGATGACCCCGTAGTTAAGTCCCATAAAATTTACAAACATTTGAACATTTGATGTGAAACAAAGTAAACAACAAACTATCAGCTAAGGGAGACACAAAAGCATAGAGTCCATAACTAATGGGACACTTACAATTGTGCCGAGTTCTGCTCCCGTTATCATTTTTCCTTTATGGCCTGTATGAATACTGCTGTTAGAAATATACTCTGAAATTTTATGTCATTACGTTATGTTACATGAACCATGTTATTTAACACTAACCAAGAACATAGCAGGACAATGGAAAAATTGCAAGAGTGTTACAGTAGTACTGTTATTACTCGTTGGTGTCAAAGCTTGGCAAGGTAAATCGTCTTAAAAAGTGAGAAATCAACGTAATAGCAGTGTGATATATCTTTTGCAGTCGTTGTCAGCCGTATGACACTGCATGGTTAAGAGTTTGTTTCTATCACCAAACTTTTTTAAGGTGCCTAGAGAAGGCGAAAAGTACATCGGAAAAGCAAGGACAAAAAAAAGACAGAGAGAGAGAGAATCGTTAGTGGTGAGTTTATTTTAAGATATTGCTAAGGAGCGCCGCTGCAGATATAAACGATTGTGGATTGTGTGCTCGTTAAGCGCATTTCTCTCGAGTGCTTGTGTGCTTTGCCTCGTTATATAATTCACAACTTTGGTAATAACAAAGACAGGGTTAATGCGAGGAAGAACTTTTTAAATGAATATGATCACCATAACTTCCATCTTCTCGTTAGGTAATTTTCGCATTATAAATATCAGAGAAAACCTTCGTAGCAACTGTAAATGGCTCTCACAATAGCAGCCTTTTGTTAGCTGCTGCGCTTATGGAAGTTTTTTCGTTGTTCTGCTGCTTTCTTTGACAGCGGCGTAGTTATTTGTCCACAGATTATCAAACACAGTACTACAGAAAGCCGAGAATTGATGTGTAGCACCTCTGTTAAATTAGATACTGCACTATGTACGATCCAGAGGTTTTTTAATCAGTATCACAAATATACAGTGTCCAGTTGTATTTATATCTTCTGGAATACACATAAAAGTGGAATACGGCAGTATACATCATAAAAGATAATCAGCAACTAGAAGCTTAAATCAGTGACATGTGCACGACACTATTAGTGTGAGCAATGAAAATCCTAAACGGAACGACAATCTACCTAGACTCCGACACACCATCAGCATCAATGCTGCTAAATTAAACACAATGCAAATTCTCTAACTGAAATGTGATCCGAACACTGATTCCTACGGTCGAGAACTGCGACAAAATAATAATCATTAAACCAGAAATAATATTCAAAATAAAATCAGAATTAAATCAAAACAGGATTAAACGGGAACACCAATTACGTCAAATGAGATTCATATCAAAAATTAACTTTTGATTTATTGCAGTAACTTGAACTCGAAATATTATGAAAACAACAAAGAATCCACATGTGCCTGTCACAGTAAATAGTTGACACAAGTGAAACTTGAAAATGAAAGTGTACTGCACATTCCATCAATGTCTCGAATACACTACGTCAGTGAAATTCAATCAGACTGTGTAGTGAAACTTCTTGACAGATTAAAAGTTTGTGCCAGACCGGGATTCGAACCAGGGATCTTTGCCTCGCTCTAGCGATCTTTTTATTTTATTTTATTGACATTTGGGTTTTGTGCGGTAGCCCTCTGACCAAATGCGCAGATCGAGCCGCTACCGAGTAAGCTATCTTGGCACGCCTCACAGCCTTAATTTAGGCAGCACCTCGTCTCCTACTTTCGAAAAGTCACAGAAATTTACCTGAATACCTAGTAGGACCAGCACTCCTGAAAGAAGGGATATTGTAGAGCCGTGACAACCACAGCCTAGGAGCAGGAGAACTTCTGTAAAGTTTGGAAGGTAGGAGGAGATGGTAGTAGAGGAAATAAAGCCGTGAGAACGGGCCGTGAAGCGTGCCGGGGTAGCTCAGCGGAAGCGAGCTTGGCCGCCAAAGGCGAAGGACCCTGCTTCGAATCCTAGTCCGGCACACGGTTTTGATCTCTCAGGAAGTTTTATATCAGTGCACACTCCGTCGCAGAGTGAAAACATTCTTCTGGAGACTATTCAGTGGTTGACTGTCCGTACATCAGCAAAATGAACCGATATTCCTACCGTTCATTTGGTAACTCTAGATAAATCTCAGTCCACACCAAATGTGCGAGATTGTTGTAGGGAACGCAGATAAGCGTGGGGTATGATCTTAACTAGATGGAAAATGTAGCAGCGTTTGACTGCAGGAATAAGCCAAGAATGGCGCCCCATAAGGCTTATTTATACTTGCGGGTAACAGGTCTTGGGGTTATGAAAGATTCATTCATAGGAAAACAAGTGACAGTCTATGAGAAACCGTTATGATACTATATGAGAGCAGCTGAAATAGATCCTGTTCATAACTCTTGCATTTTCTTTGACAGATTTCTATAGCAGATTCTCACCAAACATGCAGATGCTGTGAATATGCTCGCCAAAAAGAATACTTATTTCATGGTGGACGCGGTGATGTTGGAAATAAAACATCAACACTAGTCAGTTGTCTCGAGTTCACTCAAATTATTCTACTCTGGGCACCCTCGCTGACCGACCGATGTGGCGCATTGGCAACACACTGGACTCACATTCGGGAGGACAGTAGTTCAAATCCACCTCCGGCCATCCAGATTTAGGTTTTCCGTGTTTTCCCTAAATCACTCCCGACAAATTCCGGAATGGTTTATTGAAAAGTCATAGCCCAATTGCTTCCCCATACTTTCCCAAAAATACGAATGTGAGCTCCGTCTCTAATGAAAACTCTGTCTTCGGGACGTCAACCCCTAAGGTTCCTTTCGCCTTCTTCCTTCCACCATCGCAGCCCGGGTGTCGTGGAGTATCCTGACATGGGGTTTCCGAACAGGGTGCCACACGTAACTTAGCTGTTTGTAACCACCGGAAGGAACTTCTCACTTTAAAACTACATACCATGAAATTTATTTGTCTGATATTAATGAACAGTTCCTTCAATATAGATTTGTTGTCAATGTCGTGACTTTAAATAGTCCACTGGAAGACCTGAGAATAACTGAATACTTTCTTCAGAAATATCAAGGAAAGGAAGTCTAGTTGGCGTCAGAAACAGCTGTGCCGTTCACGAGTTTCGATTCCCACTTGTTACTACATGTCTAGTGAAACAGTTTAATTCCCACTTGGTACCCTGTAGCTTATGAAACATAATGCGACATTCAAAAGCTCATGAAATTACCTACCTTCCGCAACTTCCAGCTTTCGTACCCCTACTTGTCTGCCTAGTATTGTCACTGACTGGACAAGAAACTACGTTATGTCAAAAATTTACTAAGTAAAATTACAGTTTTGTTGAGATAAAAATATTCTGTAAAAAGCAGATTTCTAACTTTAAAAACAAAGTTAGAAGTGTATTTTCGTGAGTGGATAAAACGGCTGATCAGTGCCAGTAATAACCACAGGAAGGAAGTACACTGCTTGTGTTGACTAAGGAGAGTTTACAAATGTCTCGGAGTGAACCTAAGTGTTATTTCTCGGACTGGGTGGAGACACAGAGACACAAGAACTTCGATGACTTGTCACGCTCTGCCCAAGGACTACCACAGCAGCTGATGCCCGCTACTTACGGATTTCACGTAGAAGAAACCCTGAGAGGAACGCCACCAATCTGAACAACGATTTCCGTGCAGCCGCAGGACGTCGTGTTTCGACTGAAACAGTAAGCAATAGACTGCATTACATGCAATTTCTCTCCCGACGTCCATGGCAAGGTACAACTTTGACACTAAGCAGCGCGGTATATATTGGCTCATCAGCAAGCTGAATGGACTAGTCAGAATTGGCATCAGGTGCTATTCACAGATGAGGTTTTAGGAATGTGTCAGGATGGTTGAGCGGAGTAGTGGGCATAGGGTTGAACGAGAAGGCGTGAAGTTAAGATAACATCAAAAAGGGCTTTTATGGCCTTGTTACACGGTACTAAAGGGGACCCGAGGGGTGGGTCGATGCCTGTCCCTAGAGGTACATGTTAGGAAACTTGAAGTAAGTTCCGAGCTCAAGAGAGCACGTCTGATCATGTCGGTGGCCGGGACGGAAGAGAGGGTCCGTTCTTCGCGTGGCTTTTCAGGTCGCGACAGAGCGTGCCTCATGTGACCACTTAGCTAGCTTCTGGTTGGTGGCTGGGTTCTGCGTAGCCTCCGAGGGTGGCGTATCCATGTCAGAAGAACCGAGCCACCCAGGAGTGCCGAATCGACAGGCACGTGTCGGTAACGTGCGTGTGGAAACTTCCAGCAGCAGGCACGCGGCACGGCCCATAACTCGGTCAGACAACTAGGCTGTATGAAGTGTGAATGAGATTTTAAAGAAAATTATTTCCCGTCCTTACGTGCCCCAGGGGCAGGCATCGCCCTCGTACAGGAAGCATCGATCTTGCGAAACCCAGCTTGCCCTTTTCTCTCTTCATATCTTTCTTTCTACGGAAAAAGGGCAACAGGCGGACTGCATATTTCTCGATTTTCGAAAGGCGTTTGATACGGTACACGACATATTCTGCCCTCCGTAAGTTTGGAAACACCGTGGTGCATGTTACAACAGAGAAAGATGGAAGTGATCTATGTCAGTTATTGGTTAGAGTACGGAGGAGCAAGCTCAAATAACGGTTAATAATGGCACAGTATTGTACACTTAATTACTGTACATACACATACATATTGGAACATACTAGTATTGCTCCGTTTTATGTAAACCGACGTTACCTGTTGGAGCTGCAGCAAACCGAATGTATGTGGTACTGAGTAACGAATACTTTGGCTGATACAAATTACTGAATCGTTACTCAAGAATACTTTTCGTTACTCGCATCTACCGAGATCGATACCAACTTACTCATGCATTCATTTCGTTATTCGCATCTACCGTATCGATACGAAGAGAATGCATATATTTTGTGATACTATTTAATATGAGATGAGTAATTTATCTAGATATCCGTGACGAACTTTATGTTCATATTCCGTAACTTTACGAAAGATGATTATTTTTTTTAAAAAAAACATTTTGGATTACACTTCTTGGCTCGTGTTTTCAGGTTACTCCTTGATTATCTGACGTCCGCTTTTAATGCAAACATACTTATATTGTATTTTTTACCCCTAAAGGTTTCATTTTAATGGTCAATTATTTGTTTTTGATCTTGTCTGCTATAAAAAAGTTTTGTAAAAAGTACTCAGAAATTACCATCTACACATTTTCATTCATGGCGCCATTATCTTAATTGTTAATGTCATATAATACAGTACAACACTCCCACTGCTCCAAATGTAGTGCTACTACTATGATCAGTCACAATGGCATTCGGTCCGATTGATTCTGATGTTCCAAGCCTCTAAGTAAAGTGCAGGAACCACTTAAAACGGGAGGTCGCGGATGTATCTCGCTAATTTTGATCAATCTGTATAACAATTGTATTTTAATCACGCGGGAAATGTACTGTAGTGATCCTTTCATCAGTAGTATAGACCCAACTGCCTAAAAAAGCAGGCATACAGTATCTACGTGGCAAATTTAAATGTTGAAGTATTATTAACAGTAATAGTTAAAAAAATTCATGGTTTCAAAGGCCGTGTAACGGCCGTATTTCTGGGTGGCACTGGTAATGAAAGTAACGAGTAACGATACGATTGTAACGAGTACTTTTTTTTTTTTTTTATAGTTACGGATACGCATCTTTTCGTTGCTCTCACAGCTGTATTGCCTGTCCAAGTAGTTCCACTAAACACGCCAGGTGGAGTGAGAAGACCGCACGGCTATATAGAGGTACCTTGTTTACAGTTCTGTTCACTTGTAGTTGCGTTTGCATAAAGGTACAACACGCCGCTAAAGCAATTGAAAATGTCCCCAAAGTGCCTGATTCCTTATAAATCACGGGCAATGATAATCACTTTGCACCAAAAAGGCAATAGTGTCCGACAAATAGCAAAGAAACTGAAGATTTCCATCAGTGGAGTTGTCAAAACCATACGCCGGCATCGAAAAACAGGCTCCTATCAAGGTCGTCCTCGCTCAGGAGCACCCAGGAAAATATCAGAACGCAAGAAAAGTATTTAGTAGTGACCATTAAACGTAACAGATTAAAAACTGTCCGTAAATTGACTGCTGAACTAAACGCTACGAGGGATACAGCGTTGAGAGGGTCAACAATGAGACGACGCCTGGCAGACAACAACCTCTGAGGTTATGTAGCAACAAGGAAACCACTGTTGCGTCCTGTTAACAGGAACAAAAGGCTTCAGTGAGCTAAGACACACCAACATTGGACAGCGGCGGCTTGGGAAAGAGTCTTATTCACTGATGAACCCAAGTTACAATTATGTGGAGTATACGCTGTCAATTTGTACGCCGCTTACCTCATGAACGCTTGATTCCTCAGTGCGTAATTCCAACTGTAAAGCATGGAAGGGGTTCTGTGATGCTATGGGGGTCCATTGGAGGGAATAAAGTCGGAGATTTTGTGAAAATAGATGGAAAATGAACCAAAAGTATTATCATGCCATTCTCCAGCAACATGCTAAGGCATCTGGTTTCCGGAAGTACACTGATTCTGTTTGCTGCAGTTCTGTCATGTCTAGAAGTTCAAGTCCGAATTTTGATCATATCCCTTGAGTCACAATGGACTCTCATCAAGGGAGGTTTCTACACGGCTCAGAGTGAACGAAAGTGACGTTGCTCTGACACAGAAGAGGTACAAAGATACAGAAATTGTTGGTTACATACCTCGCTCTGGCCGACCAAGGCTACCACAGTAGCTGATGACCACTACTTAACGAATTTCAGATAGTAGGAACGCTGAGGGGAACGTCACCAAACCGAATAATTATTTTCATGCAGCTGAACGACGTCATATTTAAACTCAAACTATACGCAATAGGCTGCACGACATGCAACTTCACTTCCATTGTCCATGGCGAGGTCAACGTTTAACACATAGACACCTTGCAGTACGATTCAGATGGGTCCAACAGCCAGCTGAATGGACTCGTCAGAATTGGCATCAAGTGTTGTTCACAGATGAGACTTGCATCTCCCAACAATCGTTGTAGATGTTTTTGGAGGCAACCTGGTTGGCCTGCACGTCTTAGACATATAATCCACACGGTGCAGCAAGGTGTTGGTTCCCTGATATTTTGTGGTGGCATTACGTGGGGCCACCGTACACCACTGGTGGTTGCAGAATGTTTGTTGGGCAGTCATCAAGGGTACACAAATGGGCATTAAGTTCTGAAAGCCCATATCAATGATGCTATCAATAAAAATCCAGACAGACTACATGGCCAATGGAGCTCAGAGAAGCTGACTCCAAAGATATTGGCCCAAAGATACACATTCGTCTAGATCAATGTGGTCACGCTACCATAACTGTATTATCCCAGTCATTATTCAGCAATTGGTAGGTAAAGGCATTCACTTTTCAGATACCATCCAGAAACTCTTCTATCGATTCCCCACTTGGCCAAAAATACCTCTTAAACCTACTCTGCAAACCAAGTTGGAACTCTTTGAAAGTTTTGCATTCCTCGGAGACTCAAAGTATCTAATGAAAGATTTTGCATTCCCTACGAACCAGACTTTTGCCATCTGCAACTTTGACTGTCAGACCAATTTTTGAGGCTTGACACTTGTGCAATATCCTGAAGGACCCCCTCAACATCTTCGGACAATTTCCCAAAAAAAACGGTGGAATTAAATATTCAGCAGCTGTATGAACCTCCTAAATCAATTCTTTTGGTACCGAAGAATCCACTTCAGGCTCAGTTTGCCATTTTTCATTCTTGCCTACTCGTTTAAAAACAAAAGTCAAGGCCCTCATACCAACAAACAGACACAATAATCCTCTTTCCTTGTTCTCAGAGCCATCTACTTTGACATCTGGCAATGTTCAGATATATGCCCCCATAATTATACCCTTTACAAACTTCCAGCACAAAGACAATGCTTGGAGCATTATGACCTGATAGTCCACAAAGAGCAGACCTCTTGCATGCTGACTCCCCAGAATATAGACAAAAGCGTATATTCTACTTGCTGCATGAATCGTAGCCTCAAAATATCCCCCCACGCAAAGTAATTATTGTACCGCTGAACAGGGTAATTTTGGACATCGAGGTGATTTCGGACAATGTGGTTTATCTTCTCTTTCCCGCTGCATGGCAACGAATTAGCGCCACTTTGCTACTCCATGCGCTTCTTGCTTTGTGTAGGAGACTGTAATTCCCACGTCCAGCATTTCGATTGATTATGCAGTGAAGGCTTTCACGACCGGCTGAAATAATTGCTGTTGAATCTTCCGGGTTATATGGTTGTGGTTACTGGTTACTGGTAGCGGTCAGTCTTGCTGGCAAGACGCACCGCTACCAGTAGCACCTCTGAAGATGTCCAGCGCAGCTCTGGACGAAACGTCAGGAGCAGATATGTTTCTTCGACCACAACCGTATAGCCCGGAAGATTCAACAGCAATTATTTCGATTGATTGCTTACCGATGCAATAATCAGTCGAACAGTCTCACTGTCAATAGTTCTCGCTGTGTTATGGAGCGGAAACATTCTGTTGTTGCGACTGGTGGAAAAGTATTGTAAGGTCAGTTGCCAACGAGATCAGTAGGCTGCAGCATTGTGAGAGGTTTTGTACCAGTTGTCACCAGTTTTGTGTAAAGTTTCAAAGTAACGGAGGTTCTTTTCGAAATTGTGTACTTCGTGGGATGATTTCGAACAATGCCGAGAACGTATAAAAGTAAGAAAGGTGTTCAAGATCGGTCTAATTATGACGTGGAAAGTTTAAAGAAGGCAGTTCGAGATATTCAGTGTGGGGAAATCAACGTGTAGAAAAGCCATTAATAAATAAAATTCCTTATCACAGTCCTTATTCCTTATTTTAATTATGTACATCCATAAAATATATATTTCTAAATTTAATTGTGTTGTCAATTTACTTGATAGTGTCTTGTTTCATAATTTTGGTCATGTTACAAATGTTATAAATTATACTGTTGTACAGAAGTGTATCTTATATAAATACCAAACATTTCTTTCCATCTGACAGATTTAGGATCTCATATTACCATTTTCAAATTATTTATTTTTATTCGCAGGTCCCTGTGTTGCTGGCGTTGTGGGTCACAAGATGCCTCGCTACTGCCTCTTTGGTGACACTGTCAACACTGCATCACGTATGGAATCACATGGTCTTCGTAAGTGATGCATATTACTGCTTCAAGTTTCAGTCATGTACAAATGGAAAGGTTATTTATATCTGAAGGCACAAAAAGCAACTGACTTTCCGTTCTGTTACCTTACTTTTCACATTACAAATTTTCCACTTTCAAACCTTTATATTTGTTCAATTTTATGCATGAAGTATTAATCAGAACAGACTGAAAATTGGTCTGTTACTAAACTGTAGTGATACAGATTTTAACAATCCTATTGTCACTGTAGAATCATCAATAAATTATTATTATTAGGGCAGGTGGTGTAACTGTAGAAATGCAACACAAACTACTATTCATCTTCATGAAAATTTATTAATAATGGAAAATCCAATTGGAATTATGTGACATTACCGAGTCATAGTTTGTTGCCTCTGGCAGTTCTTGTAGACTGGCTGAAATTCCATGGGGCAAAACTAGTGTACTACAAGTAATGTTAGCAACATGGAGAATAGCAGTTCATTGACACTTCAATGACTTATTACTGTCCAGTTGTCCCTATTTATGGCCAGCGTACAAGACTCATTAATAACAGTTACTACAACCCAGTACACACATTCCACACATCAATAATACAAATTTACATAGTTTTTGTGTGGAATACAAATGTCTGAGGTGTACACTTAGTGTGGAACAAATATTAATAATCAATTTCTAATACTAGTAGAAACACTTTCCACATGACTAACACTGATGAACTTGAGCATAATAGTTTAAATTAGAGTTCAATGCCACTGAAAATTATTTATTGTTAATTCACTCCATTAACTTAATTATAATGGAAAAGTAAACAATTACATAAACTGGCTACAGTAAAAGGTAGCGTACTTAAATAATACTGAGTAAATTGATATGCAAATATCAGTTAAATTAATATTGACTCAATTTCAAATATATTTAAATAGGTTTTTAAACAATTCCTTCATAATAAATGGTAATTATACAGAAACTAATGAGTGCAATACTTTCCTAATATAAATTGTGAAACTTAATAATATCTACTTTAATATTGTGAGAAAATAATGTAATTAGTTTTATTAGAGATTGATTAGATTTGATTTGATTTTTTCAGGGATGCCAAAACAGTCTTGGTCCAACCCGCCACTGCCCACACCGAAACTAAGTTTATTGTGTGGTATCACTCCCTGTATATCTAGTAAAGCCAACCAATGCCCTTGAACAGTGCAAGGAGTCGCTTTACCAGTTCTTTATTAGACACAATTTCTTTGGTTCTGGTTGTCCCAAATGTTCTGTGCCTTTTACTCTCCAATGCAATGCATTCGAAGATTAGATGTGATGCAGTTTCATCACTGTCATCACAGGTCCTACATTTAGGGTCCTCTTCTGTTATTCCCATTGTATGTAGGTGTTTTTTGAAATTCCCATGGCCTGTCAGCAATTCAACCATGAGTCCAATCTCTCTCCTGTTCAGAGCCAGGATTGCAGAGCTTCTTTTAAAACATGACTTTGGCTTCATTACCTTGCAATGTTTTTGTTGATGGACTTTGGTCCAATATTCTACGTGCTGTCTTCTGAGCCAGTTACGTAGCTCCATTTTGATCATTGCCTTGGTGATTGTCAGGACAGGTTCCAGTCCAATAAATGGAGTCTCTGCCACCATCCTGGCTAATCTGTCAGCATGTTCGTTGCCACTGATCCCCGAGTGGCCAGGGACCCACAATAGGTTTGCTCTATTGCTTTCCCCTAGCTCCACCAGAACCCTGTGACATTCTGCAACAAATTTAGACCTTGTTGCAGGAGCTGCCAGTGATCTCAGGGCTGCCTGGCTGTCAGAATAGATATAGAAGCTACGATCTTTGTAGCTCCTACGCAAATTCTCCTCCACACACGCCCTGATGGCAGTGACTTCGGCCTGGAATACTGAGGCCAGTTTCCCTAGAGAGATGACGCCCTCCAGTCTTGGCTGCACCCCGTATACCCCGGCCCCAATGCCTTGGTCTGATTTTGACCTGTCAGTGAACCAGACAATATCCCCCGTATGGTGTCGAACTATTTTCTCCCACTGCTCCCTACTTCCAATTGTTATATTGAAAGGCTTGTTGACGCAGTATGGGGTTATAATATAGTTGTCTGGCATATCCCCAACCTTTCCTATATTTACCTCACTCACTATTTTAGTGTGTGATTCTGGATATCCCAAAGAGATCCAGTTGTTGCCAGTTTTGAGTCTGTATGCACCAGCTGCTGCCTCCATCTTGACCCAAAGGTGTAATGGGGGCATATCCAGATGGTTTCCATCCCAGCAATTGGTGTGCTGCTAATTCCGTCTGTTATGGCTGTTATGGCTAAGCAGGCTAATCTCTGCATCTTACCAAGCTCACCGTGGTGTATATCCAGTGCATAACCTTGGGGCCCAAGCCCCAATTTTTGCCACAAGCTCTCCTGGTACTTACAAGAGTACCTTTTGCCTTGGAGCAAATATTCCCAATGTGAGGCGTCCATGTCAGTTTCTCTTCTAGGGTAACCCCTAGATATTTCACTGTCCCCTTCACAGGTAGCGCTTCATTGAAAAGCTTTAGATTCGAACTTGAATGTTGGATATGCTTCTTTGTGAATGGTACAACAACAGTCTTCTTAGGACTATCCCCCAGATCCTGTTTTCTGCACCAGTTTTGCACAATGTCCAATGCACCTTGCGCCATATTCTTCATTGTGTCAGCAAATTTGCCAAGTATTACTATGACAAGATCATCTGCGTATCCTTGGCAAAAGTACTGCCTAGAGTTTAATTCTCCAATGAGATCATTCACCACTAGATTCCACAATAAAGGGGAAAGAACTCCTCCTTGCGGGCAACCCCTAGTGGTGTTGATTACCATTTTTTTCATTCATCATGGAAGCCTCTACCTTTCTTCCACTGAGCATGGCCCTAGTCCACCTACATATAGTGGTCCCTAGGTCATGCACCTCTGCTGCCCTAACCATGGAATCGAAGGTCGTGTTGCTAAAAGCCCCCTTGATGTTCAGGAAGATACAGAGGGCTATTTCTTGAAAGTGTAGTGCTTTCTCCACCTTCCCAACGAGTTGGTGGAGAGCTGTCTCACATGATTTACCTGGCTGATATGCATGTTGGTTTGAATGTTGAGGAGCCCTACTTAACCTCCTTTCTCCAACATGCACATTAACCAGCTTTTCCAATGTCTTAAGAATGAAGGTCTCATATCCTTGGCCTTGGTATGATCAATTCTCCCTGGTTTTGGAATGAAGACAACCTTCACTGCCCTCCAGGCATTGGGAATGATTCCTGCTGCTAGGCTAACCTTGAATAACCTGCATAGGAATCTAATAAGATTTTCTCCCGCTTGTTGCAGGAGAGCTGGAAATATTCCATCAGGGCCAGGTGACTTGAACGGTTGAAATGTTCCCACCACCCATCGGACCTTACTGAAATCGACACACTCCTTGGCCAAATCCCAGTCCTCTTTGCGAATACCTGAGAACCATTGTCTCTCAGGAATCGCATTCTGGTCTGAGTTATCCCCCAGAGTATATTGAGGAAAGTGAGTCTTGAGGAGCAGTTCCAGCGTTTCATGTGCTGTCTTTGTATACTCCCCATCCTCCTTACTAAATATTCCTCCTAGATTAGTTGGTACCTAGTGAGGATTTTATGAAGTCTCGCTTGAGCAGCCGTGCCCTCCACTTCCTCACAGAATACCTTCCAGGATGCCTCCTTTGCCCGTCTGATGGCAAGGTTGTAATTGACAAGGGCCTCACGATACTTTGCCCATTGTCCTTTGCGCCTTTGTGCCTTGCAAGGTTAAATAGTCTTCGTACCTGTTTCCTTTGCATTTCCAGGTTATTATTCCACCAAGGCACACTCCTATTTGTGCACTTCTTAGTGATTGAGCAGCTGTCCTGGTATGAGGTCACTATAGCAGAGGTTATGGGCTCTGCTACTTCCGCAAACTCTGCTGGATTCCTTATCGAAGTTTTAATTTCCGATAGGCTGAAGTCAAGGTCTCTCCTATATGTCTCCCAGTCCGTTTTCCTGGGATTCCTATAGGCCATGGTCTGTCTGGTTCCCATTTCAACCTTGAATTTAATATACATGTGACCTGATGAGGATGGTTCCAGGACCACATGCCACTGTTTGATGTAACTTCCCATCATCAAAGTTATATCAATTACTTCTTCCCTTCTACTATTCCTGAATGTAGGTTCATCACCCCTATTCAGGATCTCCAAGTTGTTAGATAGGAGAAATTCAGGAAGGTGCTCAGATCTACTGTTGGTGTCCTTGCTGCCCCACGATAGATTGTGGGCATTGGCATCACATCCTACCAACAGTTCGTCACCTTGCTGATGGCAGGCTTCCGTCAGTCTCCTCACTTCCAAAGAAGGAGGAGAGCTGTCTTCGTAAGGAATGTATGCTGAGGCCAAAACAATTTCCCTCATGACACCTTCCTCACGTTGCTGCATCCTGATGGTCACCAGGTCCCTGGAACAAAAATCCATCATTGGTATGAAAGGTATTCCATTTCTAACATAAATGCATGTTCTGGAGTTTTTTTAGATTTCTAGCATAAATCAGCTTACTTCCAGTACCACCGAGGCCCAATACACCCCCTTTGTATAAATAGGGTTCTTGTATCAGGGCCACATCCACCTCCTGTCTCCCCAGGTGACGGCTCAGGGCAGCAGTGGCCCCTTTACTGTGCTCCAGGTTTACCTGCAGCACTTCCAGTCCCCATCTTGCTGCCATTATTGCCTTTAAGGTCTTTGATTACCCTGACGGCAAGCTGCAAGAACCCTAAAAACAGTTTCAGGCCTTGCTCTCGCATTGCGTTCAGGGACTTCTCTCCGACCTCCACCACCAGGGTTCGTCCTTCCGTAACAACCTTTTAGTTAATTACTCTCCAATCCTCTGTCGAGACTTTTCGGTTCTAGACCCTTATTTTCTCGAACAGAGTCTTTGGAGGGACATCCTTAAGGATCTTTGGTACCCATATTGATACCTTTGCGGTCTTCAGGAGTTCGGTTGCTGTCTTGACCAGCAGCTTTGCATCCTCCCATGGGGATATCATGGGCACCTTGGCCTTAAGCCATTCTGCTGAGTGCTCCCCCTTGCAGTCAAAAATGAGGGCACTGCTATCTAGATAGACCCTCCTGAATTTGGGTCCTGGACCAGCGTCCCCCCCAATCTCTTCAAAGAGGGCCATCTGCACGAGCTCCTCCTGCTGCGAGGTGATGCTCACCAGTGGGTATCCTTCTTGGACAACCGCCATTCTAAAGATGAAGACTGCAGTACTATAGGTCTGTTTCCCTATTTCCTACCTCAGCCTTTTAGGATCATGCTTGTCCAGAGAGGAGGGAGTCTTAGATTCCTCCCTAACCCTCTTGCCACCTGCCTTTGATGTCGAGGGGGTCTGTGTATCCCTTCGACCTGAGGCAGTTTCTTTTTGGGAGTCTTGGGCTCAAGCCCTCTTGATTCCCTCCACTTATGCTTAGGAAGCCATTCTTTTCCTTCCTTTTGCTACTGTTCCTTGAGAAAATTCCTCCTCTGAGCCCCAGACAAGGCCTTAATCCTAATCTGGTCCAACTTCTCTGTTGCAGTTCCCACTTCTTGCTCAGGTCTAGACCCTGATTCAGAAGCAGGAGTGCACTCCATTGGTCCTGATCCCAATGTCTGAGTATCTGAGGTCTCAGATTGCCCCTCAGATTCTTTTAAAATACTTTCTTTCTCTGTGTTCATCTTAGTCCCACGAGATTTGGGGATTTATATGGTCCACACCACAACAACCCCGCGCGGTGCAAGGCTACGTACTCAGGGAGGTCACCCGGTATCCCTTAGGCTCCATTCGAGACACATCCACCCATGTGCCATGTACCTCTTGGCGTGGATCGCATCACACCTTGGGTTGGGAAAGGAATTGGGAAAGGACTGGGAGAGGATAAGGAAGACAGGACATTGTGGGACACTCTTAGATCCATTAGCTGAGGCCTTTCTGGCAGTAGGTTCTCTACCTTCGGTATAGCCCTCAGCTTCACACGGATACACAAGCCTCTCCACCCACACGGACAGTGCTTCGTCAAGGTGGTGTCCCCCGGAGAAGTTTATAAAGATACTAATTACCCTAATATCTGAACTATAGCAATACACCTCTTGTTTGAACTAATTAATATTTACTAATTAAACAAAACTCTGCAATGCCAAATAATAGAAAATAAATTCAGCTAGTCGTGTTAGAAATAAGAATAACAAATAATTGGAAAATAAAATGATAATAGGGTAATTACATTCATACCTATTATTATGCAACAGTGGTATCAAGAGGTTCAGTAATGCAAGCAGATGGGAATAAATCCCAACATGCTTCATTACAATGTCAATAATGGAGGATAGGTAACAACTCACAATAAAGAGGCTCACTGAGCTGCTGTCAGGCAAGAAAATAGATACATACTCACAAATTTTCAACCATGGTCTTCATTCACACAATCACTCACACAACTATTCACACACAACCACCATGTCCAGCCACTCCAGCAACACAAGCATCTAGATTGTGAGTGAGGTGGGGAGTGGAGGAGAAAGATGCCAGGTAAAGGTAACCATGGAAAGTTCCACAGTGCATGATGGATTGTAAAGGCTATAATAAATTTACAGCTTACACTTGCAGACTCCAGACTGAACTGATTATGAATGTCTGACTTCATACACACTAAATATTTAACTGTCTCAGATAGACCTGTCTCAAATAGACCTGTCTCAGATAGACCTGCCACAGATAGACCTGTCTGATACACCTGTTCTTGGCATGCAGTGCGTACTGTAAATAAGTTATCCAACAATACAGATTTAATTGTTCACTGTTGACTACACACAAATAAATAAAATTTTTAAATTAACACAGATACAAATTATATGACACACTCAATGTGCGTTTTTAACTTTTCACGGTATAATGAGTAAACCAATAAATTTTTGGCAAGCAGCCGTGCAAATTCCACTTCTTTCATTGATATTTTGGCCATGTATCTCACGGCCATCCTCAGACTGCTGACAAGTTGCCAGGAGCAGCCTTATATACCCCATGACAGTGGCACTGCATATGTGGGTCACAGATGCTGGTCGGCGGCAAAGAGGTACACTTAGCATGCGCCCCTTGCGGCGAAAGAATCAGGTATTCGATTCTCTTATCGATAGATGTTCTGTGGTGGCAGCACCTTCACAACTTCTCTGCAGTTTTATTATAAAAAGTGTGGTATTCCACACCTTGTCCAAATTAAAGCCATTATCTTTATTTATTAAATTGTCTGGTAATCTAATTTTTCAAAGTGATTATAAGGGATTAAATTGATTGAATACATCCAAATTTGTCATGTATATGCTAGATTAATTATTATTATGCATTATGAAATTAGTTAGTTATTTAACTAACAGTTTAAGTTTTCAACATTAGGCTATAAATGTGAACATTAAGTTTTTATAACATTGCACATTTTATCAACAAATAATGCAATTCCTTGAGACAACATTGTCTCGTCATACCAAAGGTATTAAACATAAGACGAGGCATTGAATTAAAATTCATACTGTGGCTGGGATTCGAACCCAGGACCTCCTAATTACTAGGTAGGTGCTTTATACCACTCAGCTAACAAAGTGTTGTAGCCAAAGCAACTACATGGACTGTCTTAAAGCACGTCTCCTTCCACACCACAAACTTTAATTCTGCCTCATGTTCCCTGTGAAATGCATATCAAATTGCCTCTCCTTATGTTTAATACCTTTGGTATAACGAGAGAATGTTGTCTCAAGGAATTGTATTATTTGTTGATATTTATATCGCCTCGGCCTGAGGAACAAGGCGGGATATTTCCTATTCACGTTCTTTGCTGGGGTGCTATTTCAATGTAGGAGAGCCCTGGCAATTTGATACGCATTTCACAGGGAACATGAAGCAAATTAAAGTTTGTGGTGTGGAGGGAGACGTGCTTTAAGACAGTCTGTGTAGCTGTTTTGGCTACAACACTGTGTCAGCTGAGTGGTCTAAAGCACCTACCTAATAATTAAGAGTTCTTTGGTTTGAATCCTGGCCACAGCATAAATTTTAATTCAATGCCTCTCCTTACGTTTAATTGCATATTTGTTTTGATTTATTTAACTTTTACTATTTGATGAATTTTAATCATTTTTCATTTGGGTGACAACTGGAATAGCAATGCTTTAATATATTCTCAAATATTCTATCATTGAAAAATAATAGCTGTATGAATTTCTTGAACACAATCATTAATTATACTCCTTTTTTAACTTCACAAATGCCATATTGCTAGGAATGTCCAAAATTACAAATGGAAAATTATGTATGGAAAATTACATGAAATATTGCAGGTCACACTATAAGTACTGTGTCAAAAAAAAAAAAAAAAAAAAAAAAAAAAAAAAAGGGTACATATCAAAAGAATCAGGGTATCGGGTAGTATTGAGTAGTATCATAAAAGCTTACTCTAGCCATTACATTACAAGATGCAGAGATCAATAAAGCCTTTATTTTCTTTAGCCATAATTTGTTACATCAAGAACAGATGTGAGTTACAGCATCAAATCAAATAAACTTTGTATGAGTAGAACTACATTATGGATCACTTCAATTTACAACCAAAATTCAGTAGACCTTCCTACTAGATGAACAGCATTAACATATTATATACTAAAATATCTAATTACTTTACCAAGTAACAAACCAGGAACAGGTACAGCCTGGCAAAGAAGTTATGAGAAAGTAATTTCATTGAATTACATATGATGTTATATCAAAATATTTTCAGAGAGATGACCTCTAAAGCCTTCTAAAAGACATACTTTGAAAAAAATTATTGCTAACAGATGACTACACAAAAATAAATAAATGGGATTTCAAAGCCATCATCATTTGCATTTTAAGAACATTTGGGTGTATTGTCAACTCTCCATATTAAGATAAGGGTAAAACAGTCAACAATCTGAAAATTGATTTGAACACCAGAGTGCTTTACTAGGCCTGATCCTGTTTGGAGTGGTTTGAACACCAGAGTGCTTTACTAGGCATGTTCCTGTTTGGAGGTGGTATTCCATTGACTTCCTCTGACTTTCAAACTAACTTCGGAACCACAGTGCTATTTGTAATTTTAACATCATATTAAAATGCTTAAAATTCTAGAATACCCATATAATTGGTGTTTCATTGATCTGGTGGATGATAAACACTTTGCCAAAAACAAGAGGTATTCAGTTACCAAAAGATATGCACAAAAAATAAAGATACTTTGTTAACTTTCAGGCTACATCCTTTCATGAGCTGCAGTACACGCACGTGCAAATACATGCATGTGAGAGCCCTAAATCACATAGTATGTCCAGCCAGCACTATGCAGAATGTACGAACACAAGCACGTGCATGTGTGTTGGGAAGAGGGAGGATGAGAAATAGAGAGAGATTTAAAATAATCAATGCTTCAGCAGCATTCCTCAGGGCATAGAATGTTTTACCTTCGAGAGGAGGGTGATGGAGAGGTGCTTTATTGCAGTGTACTTCTAACAGTGTTAACAGGCCACTTACATCAATTGATAAACTGATGATGTTAATGTGATGCACACACAATGTTTGCTGCTCTTCCATTGTCATTCCTTCCTCAGGTCACATCAATGGCAATTTTCTGCAATTTTAATCACTTGCATGTTATATATTACTTTATCAAGTTGTAAGCCTCAAATAATTTACATGCTTTCTGTATAATAAAGGTCAACTGCTGTAGATTTAACTAATATTCACTATATGTTAAAAATTGAAAGTTCAGGTTAGAATTTCAATAAATGAGGGTAGGTAGCAACACATGACAAGACAATCACTAAGCAATAGATAGGCATAAAGAAAAAACAATAAAATGCACAAAACTTACATTTTTAGCCAGAACCTTCAACAGAAAAAGAGTAGACAAACATTCACACAGTCTCTCTGAAAAATCATGCACACATGACCATCATCTGCTTAACAGTGAAGGGAATCGATATAGGGCAACAGTTGGGGAAGAACATGTTTGGCAAAGTATAAATGTACTGACAGGTGGCAATGAGAGATGCGGCTTGGAATGCAGTAAAGGGAGGATGGGCAGAAGGAGGAGGAAGAGGTGTAAGACAGGGAGAGGAGTCTATTAGGTGTGGGGTGTAGGTACAATAGGTTACTGTAGACTTAGGCCAGGACCATAGAATGAGTAGTAAGGACAACTTCCATCTTCGTTCAGAAGAGCTGGTTGTTGAGGGGAAGAATCAGATGGCCTAGGTTGTAAAACAGACTTTGAAAATGAGCACATTATGTTCAGCTGATCCTATGCCACATGTTGGTCAACTCTGCTTTTGGCCACAGCTTCATTGTGGCCATTCATTCTTATGGACAGCTGGCTAGTAGTCACACCATTGTAAAAATCTGTGCAATAATTGCTGCAGGTGTCCTGGCCACATCTCACACTGATCTAGAACATGCCAATCATAGATACTTCACTTGTGACTCACTGCTGTGTTGCGGCATGTCTCTTGTAATTGCTGTAGTACTGTGGTGGCACTGTGAGCACTGACACTGTTAGACTTGGCACCTCTATGAACATTGGCATGATCTATGCATAGCAGCTTGCTTGAATTTGTCATGGCCCACTAATAACCCTGCCCCCCTCTCCCCATGAATAAGACAGGCACTGCACCAACACTTGGTGAAATTGTTGACACATCCACATGCTCTCCCAGTGTAGTGAGAAACACTCTGGGTGGTACTGGTGAGGAGGGTCAGAAGTGCCATGGACATGGACATGAACAGTCATTGGGATGCTGTGAAGATATCACTAATCACATTGATGGTGATGACATTTCTGGCAATCTGTCAGTGATATCCGCCGGCAATCCAGAGGCCAGTAGCAACTCGACTAGCAATGAAGAAGCCACAGACAGTGACACATCAGATGGATGCTTTACAATGGCTGCAAGAGAGCTGGATGCCAGTGGCTGTGCAGGTGGCTGCGACATCCACAAAGATGGATGGTCCAGCAAAATTACACTAACCCCCCCCCCCTTGGAACTAGGGGGTTGGGCTGAGACAGGAGGGCATATCTGGTGATGGCACAAGACTAAGCCTTCACTGGTGTGCACCATGCAGAGACAGAGATCACAATTGTGTTGTGCAGTAGCTGGAATCCATTTTGAGTGGTAGCTGTATGCTCATGCCCAAATCTTAGACCTGGAGACAAACCACTGAGAAGGTAGAACTAGTACATGAGACCTTGGTATCATGAGTAAGTAACTGCATTCTTGGTTGACAGTCTTGATGAATTTCTGCAGGACTGTGGTCACCAACTGGTGTTAAGCAGTAGGAACTGAGGAACTGGGTGAGGGTTTCATCTGTAGATGAGTGAGTCATATGCTTCTTCACTTGGACTTTGAATGTTGGTACCAGTCTTTTCACCCCACCATTCGATTGGGAGTGAATACTCTGACAGGTACAAAAGTCACTAAAGGATTGAGAGGGGAATGGTGGACCATTACCTGTAACAAGAGTACATGGGATTCCTTCTATAGAAAACAGTTTTGACAAAACTGAGTACTTGCTTCTGTGGTGGCTGATGAGCACCATACTATGTATGAAAATGTAGAGTAGGCATTGAGTAACAGTAATCAATATGTGTTGAGAAAGAGGCCTGCAAAATCTACATTAACAAGTCCTCATGGTTGTTGAGGATTTGGCCAGGAAAACTTGTTGCACAGGGTGCTGCTTTATGAGTAGCACTGCTGCCAAATGATGGGTGATGTTTCAATCACTGTAAACAATGTACAGCTTTATCAGTGAAGAAGGCCAAAGAGCTGATGAAAGTAACCAATGGCATGTGGTCCATTATGAGATGAAATTTAGACCCATACTAGAAAACACTAAACTATTTTAAAGAATAGAGAATGGTGAGCACCACCTTTTTGATTTGTGAGTAACATTGCTGAGCCTCATTGAGTGTCTTGGATGCATAAGCTATTGGACATTCAGAACCATCTTCATACCAGTGGATCAGAACGGCCCCAATGCCACAGTTAGATGCATTATTAACCAGAACCAGATGATGACCTGCAATGAAGGTGATCAAGCACGATGTGGACCGTAATTTAGTCTTCAGTTGCAGGAATATACTTTTACAGTTGGAATTCTACTGAAATGACTCTTTTGTGCATAACAACTTATAATAGAGGAGGAGCTTGCTCTGCAGCCCTATTAATGAACTTATCATAGTATGCAATTTTTCCCAAAAAACGCCTGGGGTTCCTTGACATTGGTAGGATGAGGGAGAGCTGTAATTATCTAAATGTGTCAGCAGAGAGGTTTAAGTGCTTTCCAGAAAACTTCAAACTCATGACTACAATATCATTCTGAAAATTTATACAAACAGGAACGGATGCAGTTAGCTGCTTTAGGAAGCATTGAAAGATGGCAAGTGCACTGGCAACACCAAAAAAAAGTCATTAATACTGGTAGAGACAGTAAGGTGTGTTTACCAACAGCTTGTTAGATTCTTTATCTAAGGGGACTTGGTGAGAGTCTTCTGTTAAGTCAATCTTGGAGAAATACTAACCTCCAGCAAATTTTGCAAGTAGCTCATCATGGTAAGGTAGGGGATAGGTACCATTATCTATAATGGACTGGGCATTTGCTGTAGCCTTAAAATCACCACAAAATTGCAGTTTTCCATTCATCTTACGTAGTATTACAAAGGGGGAAGACAACTCACTGGAGAAAATCGGCTGAATAGCCCCAGACATCATTAGTCTATCAAGATCCTCTTTAACCTGGTCACAGATAGCTACTGGTATTGGGCATGCCCAAAAAAATATGGCTATGCCATTGGCTTCAATGTCATATTAGCTTCAAAATTCCTAGCACATCCCAAACCTCCAGAAAACTATGAGGAAAACTCTAAGCTCACTGTTTTTAGATGTTGATATGTAACTTGATCAGAAACAAGGTGAACAGTGTCAGAGAGAGAGGAAAAAAATACCTTAAATGCATCAATGTCAAACAGATTTTCAATGTCTGTGTCATCCACAACGAGAAAAGTCACTGATGGGACTATACAGTTGCATGACTTGTGTCTGGGGGTAGCAAAACTTGGGGCCATTTGGGTGAGCTGATCGGTTACGTTTGGCAAACTTCGGATTTGCATCTCGTAACACTTTCTGGTGGCAGGGAGTGAAAGGTTGCAGCATTACTGCTTAGACCGTGACAGGTAGCAGTTCACTGCCCTTTAGCTGATTATACCGAGTGTGTGGTATACCAGCCTACTTTAGGATGTAGAGGACCAGCTATGCTGAGCCTCTGTCAATGAGTATGGATCCTCTTCCATTGGATCCTCAGACTCCGTCACTGGAGTTCTTACTGCAGGAATAGAATGCTGGAGAGAGCTTAAATATTCTTCAATACTACTTCTCAATTTCTACAGAAGGAGAAGTTTTGACATGATTTTATGCTGTACAATAACCTTCATTTATTGCGCCATATTTATACAAAAGAGAGAGTGCAATATTCCACACATGTCTCTGACAAACAAACTGTATAGAATGAATACCAGAATCATAATGAACAAACAAACGTAGGATTTTAACAATGAAATAAATGTATTCATAGAAGTCCTTTGATCTTCTTTGACTTGCACAGAACTTCACACTTTCAGTATTATCTGTGCCACTTGTTGTATACTGCCTGGCCATTACATCTGTACAAAAGGAAAATCCAGGGCAGTACCAGTCCAATTCCATATCTAATTAACCTTAAATAAATACCTTGGTCATCTTGTATTGGTACTGGAGCACGTAGTGGAACTCGTTACACAACAAGCTTACTACACAACATAATACTAGTGAAAAATCAACACACAGCTGTGAAGTTCACACATGTATTACTTAAGTCTAGAATCTTGTTTACATTGTGCATCTGTAGGAGCTACAGTTTACTACAATTAAGGACTTTAAAAAATCTACAAAAATAAATCCCTGAAATAAAAATTTAGGTATCTTCATATTCTTCCCAAAGTGATGTCACGAGACAAATTTTTCAGTTCTTGCAGTGGTAACAAAACATTTCTGTTAGATTCTGACTGCAGAAGTCAATGCAATTAAAGTGAATGGAATCACGAGCTTATCACGAATATATACAGAAACGTCATGGGCACCAGCTTCTTTCATTAACCTAGGGCTGATTTTTAAGCAGTTGAAATTTATGTATTGCTATCTTGAACAGCTTTATTCGAATTGCAGTACATTATTAGAGCAAGAAATGCACAAGACCACTATTCATTGAGTTCTGTTAGTGTGTCAAATATTTTTAGAGATGTTCAGATCAATAAATTCTGTGTGGTTAAAACATTTAAACTTAAGATGCTAGTTCAGGAAAATTTCTAATTATTATGATTACATTACTACAGCATTGTGAGTTCAGAATAATAGATGCCTGTGCTATGTGATTGCCCCTTGGCCATGTTACTAAATAAGAAGTGAGTGAAAATTTTTACTGATAATGGTAGAGGCTAATATGAACAAGTAAAACTGTCAAAGTACAATCTGTTATAGTGAGAATCATGATATATGGTAGTATGTTCCTTTGACAGGCCCTACTGTTTGAACACTTATGAATTGCCAGAAGTGACATTTTTTATTTGCACATAAAGCAATATAAAGTTTGCACACATTTATCTTGTATTAGTGTGTTTTGCACAAAGTCAAATGTTTTCTCTAACAATACCATCACCAATATAAAACTGTATTAATCTGAGAGATCATGAAAATATCTACATGTATATTTCACACATCTGTAGATTTTAAGAGAGAGTGAATGACAAAGTTTGCATACTTTTTTTCTCTCGTGTGAAAATGCTCTTAATGTTTGGCCAATGAAAACGTTTGCATACAAGTTTTTGAGAATAAAGAAGGGGATGACAAAGTTCTTGCTTATGTTTTGTATGTATTTAATTTCTGTGATAACACATCTACCAACCAATTTCTGTTCAGTGAGTTACAGCTACGGGTTCTGATGGTTGTAATTATGGAGTAATACTTCTGCCATTATGCTTCTGCCTCTGAATTAACACATTGTAATAAGGAGGCTCTTTAGTAGCCAGATGTTCAAATTACATTAAATATTAATCTATAGTCTAGTTTCCTTTAATGTGAACTCTGTGCCATTTGAATGAATGCAGATATTTGTGCATAGACATATGAGAAACATGTTGTTTGAGAGAGTCTGCTCTCAGAGTGGAATATCCACACAAAATGCACATGAATATTTCGACATCACCAACTGGATGCTTGCAACGGATGTGGTGACAAGCCTTTGTTCTTGAAGTATGTTGCGGGCCACAAATTGCAACTATACTTCTCCATAACTACACAGTTTGACATAAAAAAATTGCACAAACAATACTACACACATACAGACAAACTAAAATTAGCACAGGAACAATACTACAAACAGAGATGAAAATTAGTGTGTGAACAGCTTTTGCTGTCTGTCACCAGATGGCACTGTATGAACTATAGATCTGAAGTTAGCCGAGCATAGCCAATTAGCTCACCTGAACGGCCCCAAGTTTAACTATCCACAGACACAAGTGAGTTGCATATAGCAGGAGCTGTAAATTGCTCAAGAATGTGAAAGTGCTACTTGCTGTAGCTCACCAGGTCCCAACTTACTAGAGACAACACAGGAGAATCTAAATCCACATAAGTTTTGGAATTCATTAATGTTACTGCTGCACTTGTGTCCACTTGCATCTGTAAATACCTTCACATCTATAAAGATGTTGTTCAAGCATGACAACACTGGTGTTACGCAATTGATGTCCATATTCATGCCCATGTCATTATCAATAGTTGTCATCTGAGACTAACAAATGAAATGTATCCTTTTTTTTTTTTTTTCTTGCATGCATTCCAGGCTGTCCAATGTTTTGGACAAGCAGCTCTTTCATGATGCACAAAATACTTCAGATAAGATGGAAGGGATGATCATGGCTTTTCTTTTGTGCAGTGTTGACCAATTTGACAGTGAGGCCAGGTTTGAACAGCCACCACTTCCTCCTCTTCACAGAAAGTAACAGATGCCCTGTACCAGTGTCAGGAGCAACTTCTGTTACAGCATGTTAAGCCTCAATACTTTAGCCCACTGTATGCGAAATTTCAAAGGCCTGAGCAATACTTAAAACTTCTTACAGGGATGGATTTTTAAACTGAAGGGCATGTTGACATACTTCCTTGTCATGGGCCAACCTGATAGTGTCATGAACTGTGGAATCTGTGTAGGTCTTGTGATGAGTGTCTGTAACAAAGTTCCATTGACAACTAAGGCCATATAGTTCATCTGTCCAGGCTCTGTAACACTGATGCAATACAAAATTCAACATGTACTGCAATTATAACAATAATATTAATACTAATAATAATAACTCATACATTTCTGCAAAAGAGAGCAATGGTGGTTCCTGAAAAGAGGCTAATTGACCCAATATGCAATTTGTCCAGATGAAGAAAAATCTAAGACAAAAATACAGTCTTAGCCAAATATTCATTGATGACATCAAAGCCCAGGAGGTGCCTTTTTCATAGGCATTCATCAGGAAATGGGGTAGAGAGGACTGAAATCCCCTATTACACAATGTTGTGGGCAAGCTGTTGATAGCAGCTGCTCAAGTAGAGACTGATCAATGACTTTTTGTTGCTCACAAAGTGCCTGAACTACGTCCTACATGTCCAAATACTCAAAAAGACACCAGTGGAGTTTAAACACACACAGATAAAATAACAAACTCATCACTAAAAAGTGTTGTAACATTCACATCTCACACTGATCTAGATCACATTAATCATTGATATTTTATGTGATGACTGCCGTGATGCAGCATCTTTCTTGTAATTGCCACAGTTCTGTGATGACACTGCTAGACAAGGCATCTCTATGAACACTGGTACAAACTATGCAAAGCAGCTTGAATTTAGGATGCAGCACTCTATAACAACAGGGTAAGATAAACCTGTGATTGAACTGTGATAGGAAGTGCTGGGTGGGTGGAATGGGTGCTTCTTTCATTGGAGGTTGTAAGGGGGCTGGGATTGGGAGTAGTATAGGGATGAACTAGGATGTTGTGGAGGTTGGCAGAACACCAGTTTAGGAGCGGTTGCTAGGATGTTGGATAGGATATACCTCATTACAGGACCAGTGATACATAATCAAAGTTCTTATAAAGGGTGTTCATTTTTCCAGTCGGGGGTAGTATTGAGTGCCAAGGGAAGTGCTCCTTTGTAGCTGGTTATTGGAGGATGGAGAGAGAATTTGAGGTACGGTACAGGAAATCTGTTTGCAGACTAGGTCTGGGGGTAATGCCTGTCTGTGAATACTTTTATGAGACATTCAGCATCTTGGGTACGGGAGTTCTCTTCACTGGAAATATTGCACATATGAATGACAACACTGTATAGGAAGGACTATTTTATCCTGTCACAAGCTTAACATACCTCATCAGATACCAAGCCACCTTTCAAAAGTGTGATTTACCACTGCACAGCTGTCTATAAGAATAAATGGCCCCTCTGGACAAAAACAAAGTGGACCATACTGTGTCACAACATACAGCTGAGCATGAATGCTAGATTTCAATGGCTGTTTTACCACCTGGGCCATCTGGATTCTTCCCTCAACCACCAACTCTTCAGAGCTGCAGGAACATTCTACCCCTGCCATTGCTCTTTGTCCTACCCCCAAACCTACCCTACCCTACCCTCACCAATCACTGTTATAGATAGTCTGGCCATAGCAGCTGGAGCGTGAATTAATCTATGCTTCTGCTTTTTCTGAGTGATTATGTGGATCTGTGCTCTTTTTTTTTTTTTAACCAAAAATTTAATTTCTGTGAATGTGATTGTCTTTCCTAAGTGCCTGTCTGCAGCTCAACAGCTGTTTTTATGGTCAGTTGCTACCTACATAAATTATTGTCATTTTATGTTCAATAATATTTGCCAAATTGACTTAAATAAAAAATATTTCACTTCTCTGAGTGGTGAATTGATGAAAAACTTATAAGTATGTTCAATTTTATATTGTTAATATCCCTAATAAATTTAATACTGCATATTTCAGCTCTGAAGATCCATGTCAGCCCTAGTACAAAGGCAATCCTTGACACTTTTGACACGTTCGAATTGGAGCTAAGAGGTGAAATCGAGATAAAGGTATGCTTAAATTTCTCTTTGAACGTAATCAGCATTATATTACATAGTTATTTTATTTATGAGAGATGCATCAAATGCATCTTCAGTTTATAATAAGCCCATACATAGAAGACTAAAATTAACAGTTTGTTAAATGCAGAAATTCAAATTCAAAATCCCTGCAACCTTCAATTTTTTAAATGATTGGTGTTTTTTAAGTTTTCAATGTTGATAGGAATTGATCACACAATCTGTATCACTAAACTTTTACTCTAAAAGAAATAATGGAAAAAAATGAAATTTTGTAACATAGTTCCTTTCTCTCCTCAACAGTGTCAGTAAAGACCTAATGCTTATGGCTCACCATGCCTTCTTCCACACACACCTTCATTATGCTGTGCTTTTGTGTGGAAATTCGGCTGGAACCAAGGATGTCTTTATATTTCAGAAAAAGGCCATTAGGAGTATTTTTGGAGTAAATAATCAAACTTCCTGCAGACAGTATTTCATAGACCACAAAATACTTACCATTCCTAGCTTATTCATTTTAAAGTCATTGACTTATATTAAACAAAACATTCATTTGTATGAAAGCAGATCTGATGTGCACTCATATAACACTATAAATAAGAATTTATTGGACATGCTCTACACCCATCTTGGAAGGTCCAAAAAAACTTTCTACATGAAGGTAGAGCATTTTTTTTAAATGTTGCTTATGAAATAAGGACACTATCTGAAGTTGAATAAATAAGATGTATTGAAACTTGATTAAAAGGAAAGGCACTTTATGATATAAATGAATTTTTTATAATGGCAGATTTTGAACTTCCACTGTAAACATGAAATGTAAATTAATAAAATCTGTAATTTATGGTAAACTACTCTATAAATATGATATGTAAACTATATGAAGGTGTTGTAATTAACTGTAAATTTATAGATAAGCCTATACATTAGTCTGTAAAATGAAACTATATACCAGGTGATCAAAAAGCCTGTATAAATTTGAAAACTTAATAAATAACAGAATAATGTAGGTAGAGAGGTAAAAATTGACACACATGTTTGGAATGACATGGGGTTTTATTAGAACCAAAAAAAATAAAAAAATAAAAAATAAATAAATAAATAAAAGTTCAAAAAATTTCTGACAGATGACGCTTCATCTGATCAGAAAAGCAATAATTAGCATAACAAATTAAGACAAAGCAAAGATGATGTTCTTTACAAGAAATGCTCAATATGTTCACCATAATTCCTCAACCCTCAACAATAGCTGTAGTCAAGGAATAATGTTGTGAACATCACTGTAAAGCATGTCCAGAGTTATGGTGAGGCATTAGCGTCGGATATTGTCTTTCAACATCCCTATAGATGTCGATCGATCATGATACACTTGCGACTTCAGGTAACCCCAAAGCCAATAATCCCACAGTCTGAGGTCTGGGGATCTGGGAGGCCAAGCATGACAAAAGTGGCAGGTGAGAACTTGATCATCACCAAACGACACGCGCAAGAGATCTTTCACGCATCTAGCGATATGGGGTGGAGTGACATCCTGCATAAAAATTGTACGTTCTAGCAGGTGTTTTTCTGCCAGACTGGGGATGATGCAATTCTGTAACATATCGGTGTACCTCTCACCCATCATTGTAGCAGTTACAAAACCAGAATCACCCAGTTCCTTGAAGAAAACAATTTTCATCTTCCCCCGTCTTTTGAAAAACCCACACCACAAATGCCCTCCGCTTCAGTAAATCGCCAGGTAACAGTTCATTATGCCGATGGATTTTGTAAGGATAGCATCAGATGGTACGCTTAAATGCCAACAAAACAGTAGTGCATGGAATGCCAGTACGATGTGCGACTGCACAAACGCTGACTTCCCTGTGCATAGACGAACCCGCTACAGTCTCCATTTCTTGCTAAACTGACTCAGCAGCATAGCGCCTTGTGCTCAGTCGATTACTACGAGGTCTATTGTCTAAACAACCTGTGGCTTCAAACTTCGAAATCATTCTTGCCACAGCTGCATTTGTCAACGGACCTTTACCCATTCGAATTCCCTTCCTATGGCGATAGGATCGTAATGCTAAACTAGCACATTCCCATTATGATAATGTAGCTTCCCTAAAAGCACCTTTTCAGGTAACGGCAAATTGCTGCCACTGCTGGTGCATCTGATTCTCTCTCTCTCTCTCTCTCTCTCTCTCTCTCTCTCTCTCTCTCTCTCATTACAGCTCCTTTTATACACAACTTTCATGCGTAGTCACTGATGTTTTGCTGTCCAATGCCATCCAGCGGACATTTTTTGAACTTTGTATTTTTTTTTCTTTTTTTATGTTCTAACAAAATTCCATGTCATTCCAAGCATGTGTGTCAATTTTTACCTCTTTATCAACATTATTCTGTAATTTATTAAGTTTTCAAATTTATACTGACTTTTTGATCACCTGGTTATGTATTGATGACGCCTCGTATAATTTTGTAATTGTCTACAGGCAAATAATACCAATTCAATTCAACAAGAAAATTTGGCAATTTTCATGCTAAACCCATCCATTTGTGTTTCAAAACTGAAATTTATTGGGTAACTAACCGAAAATTATCTTAAACTGAATATAGATTTCTATTTTCTGAATCATTCTTGTTACAATGGGTCTTCACTTGTAGTCAGCCAATTCAATAAGTCATCATAAAAAAAGCTCAGTGTCTTCTTTGTGAATGTACATAACCAGTTTCTGGATATCCACAATTTTCTTTTTATTGATTCAACCTGTCTTCCATTGCACAGCCTTTTTAGCCCAAACTTGTTTTTGTGAGGTTAGAGGAGTGACTGACACAGTTGTTTATGAAAAGGAAGATAGTCACAACTCCAGGTTTTGATAATTCATAACAAAATTTTTTGAATATCAACCCCCCTCCCTTATTAGTAATAACAAGAGCAGCATAGTCCATTATGACTGTAACTTTAGAACTAATTTTAATTGGTATGATTTCAGTTTACTCTTTCGTGGTGTAAGCTCCATCACTTTCCTGTCTTTTTCTCTTATATGTTCCAAAGATGTTGTCACAAAGGAGAAACAAGTGGCCTCTTTCAGGAAATCTCTGCATGATTTTTTTTTTTTTTTTTTTCAAATTTTTGCCTGTTTGCAAATGCAAGGTACATCCTTACTGTGGTATTATTTTTATTTTGAATGGCTGCTTCATCTGAAAACATGTGCATTTCTGTAACATCCATTCTCTCTGTTCACCTCACTTTCATTTGGGAGACATTTAAAAACATGCCAATCAGTAACTAACAAAGACAATGCCTTATGAAGTTGTCAATTAACTTACTTGTTTGTTATGGTTATGTCACACTAAAAGCTAATTGACAGTACAGCCTTCTGTTGAGATGAGAGTGCAGTGGAGAAATCTACTAAATCAATGACTTGATTCCTTTCTCCTCAGTACATGACATATTGACCTTGTGTTTCTCGCACAAGGAGAAGTCAATCATAGATATATTCATGACAGTAAAGAGCATCTTCATCTGTTTAGTACATTTATTTAACAGAAAAAAGGCCAAAAAATAACTTTGTTTCTTTCTCCACCAACTGATTCAATATTGTAGATATAACTGGTGGCTCATCAAAGTCTCTTCTTGCTTCATTTTCTGTATCTTGAGGTAATTATGCTGGAAAGAAGCCCAGGTTTTTATTGTTGCAGTGGTAAAGAAATCTGTAAGTTTACAGATATTTCAAGTAGTATCTTTTTAAAGTACTCCTCTTTAGTTGACAAAAGTACTGTTCATTTAAAGTCTCAAAGAAAGTGCAGGTATAAAATTAAGCCAAAACATGTTGTAGTTTTCTTGAATAAATAATGTGGTAGTTACTGTATTATTTCTTCCACATCACATTACTATTTTGTTGCATCATTTTTCATCATATTACATAATTGCTCATTTTACAACCACCTCTCTTTTGCCATGCCTTTTCAACTCTGAAAGTAAACACTGACTTTTTCATTCACATGTAATAATCAACACAAAAATACTGACACTCATATACCAATGACTTCGTTTTCCCTCCCCCCCCCCCCCCCCCCCATAATTTGGATTTTTGGATTGATGAGTTAGTATATTTAACTTACTTTACTACAAAAGTTAAATGTTTGGTCAATAATGTAAGAAAAAATAATTGAAGCTTTAAAAATAAAGCATATATGGTACATTTTAAGATTCAGTCACTGAAACTTCGGCCAAAAAATATTGTTGCAAAATTTATGAGATAAGCAACTTTATCTGAAGAATACTAAAAGAATATAAAGTAATAACAAATATGTAGTAAAATTTGGAAAGGGGATAAATTTGAGTTAAACACTGATTTATGGAAGTATCACTACTTATTTCCATTAAGTAGAATAAACACCATGTACAAATTATGCAGATGAAATAAATAATTTATACAAAATCACGAACTGTACTAATACACTCATGGAAAACACTGAAAAGTCACATCATGGACAGCACAAAAACAAATTGGTGAAGATAATAACCAATAGAAATAACAACAACACAGTCAAACATATATGTTCATCATGGAAGTATGCAATCAACTGTGGCCAAGCCACCAACCAATAATGTAGAGCAAAGGAAAGACTCAATGAACTCTGAGTTAGAAATCACCAAGTGCTGCTAACAAGAGTTGTTTGATGAGCTGTAAGGCAGTGAGGTGGGATATGAATGCAAGTCAAGTCAGAAGTAGGTGAGCTCATAAGACAACAAGATGGAGAAGATCAAATGTAATGAGTTGCTCTTGAACAAGGTTCACTTGTATAGAGTTCATGTTCTCTTGACTGATGTAGAAATGGGACAACAAAAAGTGTTCCCCACATTGTCATCATGAAAGATCAGAAATGAGCCCAAACAAATTGTATGTGTAGAGGAGTCACTGTGATGTTCAGCATGGGAGTAAGCTGACACAAAAATACTGTAATCATGGAGGTGTAAGAAGACATTTCCTTCTTGGAAACTCAAGGCAGTTGCTAAAAACAGGGCAAATATCTGTTGGAGTGTGAACAACCAAAGCTGAGAGATTGAGTGGAACCTGGTTGTCATTAGCTGTAACCTTGACCAAAGAGTCAACTACAGTATGCACTTCAGGTATGAGATCCATTGTTTCATCCAGAATCAAAGCAGTGGATGAGTAGCTGAGTGTTTTGTGTGCACCTGAGTAATGACACTGTAAAGTGGTATGTACTGTGTAATCATGGAATATGACAAACATCATTTTCTGTAAGTTTCTGTGGACAAACCAAAAGGCAGCAACTGTGTGTGAGTGTGTGTGTGTGTGTGTGTGTGTGTGTGTGTGTGTGTGTGAGTGTGGATTCAAGCAACAGAGGCTGGAAACTCCTCAGGAGTTGTAAGTTCAGAGTCTCAAAAAATTCTCCAGGAAAGATGAAAGCTTTGCCATAAAGCACCTCAGCAAGGGAAGAATTTAAATTGTCCTTATGGGCTGGATGCACACCTAAGACCATGCACATTCTCAATGAGATTTTATTTCCCTTAAAGTTTTCTTTTGCTTACCTAGATGACTTTTAATATTCAGCAACTCAGTTGAGGAAAACAAAAAACATTTACAAATCCTCCTTGAAACCCTTGCCATGGCCAGCATTGAACTGAATAACAACAAACGCCAACTACATCAAGAATCTGTGAATTTCCTAGGTTTTATGGTCTTGGCCTATGGAATCTCCCCCCCCCCCTCCTGATAAGATTGATCTCATCAGGAACTTAGCCCTTCCCACCACATTTAGAGAATTATGTCATTTCCTTGGCAATATTAATTACTACTGATGTCATTTTCCAGGCTTTGTGGAACTTCAGGCACCACTCACAGATGCTCTTGCTGAAAAACACTTTCGTGCCTGCCAAAGTCTGTGTGAAGTCAGTAATGTTCAGAATCAAATAATTGTCAACTGTAGTGCAAGCGTTGAGGTGGTGGTAGTCTCCATATGCCAAGAACCATCCTGATAGATGAGATCTCAATGACATCTGACTTTAAAACTTTGGAAATATGTTCTTTGACAGCCATCAATTTCTTTGGGCTGAGGTGGTGCAGCTTGCTGGTGATGGGCGGCCCATCTATAAGACACAGTTTGTGCTCCGTGCCATTCATAACCACTGAGACATCACGGCAGGAAGGCTTTGTTTACACTCATGACTAATGTTTGTTGTGACAGGCCGGGCAGGAGCTAGGGGAGGGGGCATGGCCCAGTTCATGTCATATGGAGTGCACAAGGAGGGGGGTGGCTCTGTTGGGCTCGTGGTTGGTGTAGCTGGCCAAGGTCCCAGGGAAGTTACAGTTCTTGATACATGTTTGTCTGGGCACACCACTAGCACACTGGGACAAGATGGCATCACATGAGAGTTCTTATGGTAGCCACTAGCTGGAGGAAGCACGCGTGTCGCGGTAGCAGACTGCTCAACTGGTGGAGTGGAAACAAATGATGAACACGAGGCATGCGCAGAGAAGTTAGTGTTCATTGCTTCCACCAGAGTGGGACACCACACAAAGTTGAATGTTTGTGGGAGACAATGGCTTGGAGAGAGAGGTCTGTTTACAAACATCTGTGTACGAGCAGTGGAAGGTGTCACAAACACTGTTAACCTTGTGCGTGGGTGCAACGGCACTGGTAGCACGTTTTGAAGGAACACTTGTACTAACCTTTGAGTGTGAGTCCTGTCTTCTTGATTGCACAGACAAAAGTTGGTGTTGGGCGGATGCCAACTGAGACTCATGACAGCCAGGTGGTGACCAATGTTGTTCTCACGGCACAGATGGAGCACACATTCACATTTACTCAACCACTTTGACAGGAGTGACTCAGACTGTTTAATAGAATCAAAGCACTTGTGCACAACACTTTCCCTCTCATGGCACAGTTTGATAATATGTTCTTGTTCATGACAGAACTTAGAAGAGCAGTCCTCAAACTTCTTAATAGTTTGTAAACACTCACAAACAACAGGGGAGTTAGTAGGACAAGTCAGAGCTTGACAGAGCACAAGAAAAGTAAGTGTTTGTGGGGTGGTGAAATACTGAACCTCACACAACATCTAGAGAAAGCTTGTGATGCATTAAGAATTCCATGCCTAGGATGGGCTCCAGCACACCACGTGGACAGTAAAGATCATTGCACCTGCACATGGCAGCTGTGTGGCATTGACAGCACAAAGTGCTGTGAGGGCAGATTGAGCTGGTAGCCATCAAAGGCAGCAATAATGAAACATCTGCACCAGGGTCAATCAGGAAATGAACATTAGAAACACAGTCATGAATGAACAAACAAGCACTCAATGGTGAAAAGTCACTAACAAATAGGACACATGTAGGCACCCATGATTGTCCAAGCAGGAGGTGACACCTAAATCATCCTGCACTCTGCATCTGGGAGGTGAAACAGTGGATGGCACTTCCTTGCAGTGTCACCAAAGTAGCTGTGAAAGTAGCAGTACAGATAGTATGGAGCTTGTTTCTGCAGGAAGAGGATTAGCAGCTGTGGACCATCCTCAGCATTGGAGGAGCTGCTAGCCGGTAGTGCATGGTGGGGATGGCAAAGCAGACACCAGGACAGTATGTGGACGTAAGAGTATGCCAGGTTTCTTCATTACTGAATGTTTGATACGTGGGTGGCCCCGCCCGGCAGCATGGGCTTGTTGGAAAGACTGCATCCTAGATGAGGCCTGCCGCTCACGTGTTTCCCATAGGTAAGCATTGTACACTCTGTCGGTGATATGTATCCGCTCACTCGGCCATTACAAGATATTGTAAATTAGGGCCATCTGTACAGCGAGCGGTAGCTTACTTGACCTCATAGTCATGAGGGTGGAATCAGGCATGTCATATTCATTAACCAGCAAACAAAGATGACGCCAGAGCTGCGACTGCTTCTTGTCCCCCAAGTGATCCTCATAGATAATGTGGTAGATGGTGTCTTCAGGCGTGTGAATGACTCTCTCCAGGATGGTGTGTTTGGCAAAAGCATACCAGTGTGAAGCAGATGGAGAGGTCACAAGATTACAGATGACATCCACATGTTCATGGAGGTGCATGATTAAGCAAAGATAGCGAGCTGCATAATCAAGTGAGTAGTGATGGAATATTTGTTTGACCAATGCAAACTGCATCATGGGTGCCTCAAAGGAGAAAAATGGCAGCTTAGAAAGACGTCCTGGGTGGTGACGGGGCTACTTCCAGAAGATCCACTTTTGGGAGGTCCCAACTTGCTGTGGCATTCCAAAGTAGCTCAACGTTATTGTCGAATCTGGTGGCACGTCAAAGATGAGCGAACAGGTCACAGCAGGTACAGGCGAGATGACTCAGGCAACCAATGTGGCCAAGGCACTGGTGTGTTCCGTGAAAATGGGTGTATGAGCGAACTAGTGCATTGACAGTGTGCAACAGCGGAATTGATTGTTGTACACACAGCATGGCAGATGTATCACATGATGCGGGAAGAACAAAGGACACACTGTAACTTTGAAAGATGTTAAAGTTCACATCACCACTAGTGGAGTAAGCAGATCTGCTTAGAAAGTCACTTAAAAACATTGGTGGTGCGAATTGCACTGAGCTGGCCAAACTGCTGTTAACAAAGTTAGCTGTGGGCACAGAAAAAGGTGCATCCACAACATGTGAAAATTGTGCATGGTTCATTGGGTGGTTTATGCACACACTGTGATGAATGCTATTGGAAGCAAGTCCAAGACCTGAAGCAAGTTATTAGTGGCCATGGTATTTTGTTTGACAGAGCACATGGTTGGCTGCAGGACACACACACATGTTCAGCAAGACAGTTGCTGACCTAAAATTCAAATTTTGCCTAGTTGAAATGTTCATTTTCTGCATAATTTGACAGTTCTGTGCACACACAATGTGATGTGGACTCTGATTTACAATGTTCGTTGGTGAAATAGTAGTAAACATAAAAGGCGAGGTCTGAGTCTGTGAAATTTCTCCTGGCACTAGAATTGCTTGGTGTAACAAACATATCCTGTTAGAAAATGTTCTGTGAACACAATTTCAGAGCACTCGAAGCAGGTGCACATAGGATTTGCAGCGATGAATTGCTGCGGCTTGAAATCCAGGTGGAGGTAGCACAGTTGTGGTCATCTTAGTTGTTACTGTTGAGATGATGAACTCTGTATTTAACCATTAAAAATGCACAAAAAACAAATCCCTTAGCACAACTTGAAGAAAGTGGTGGTGTACTTGACTTTGGGGTCACCAGTATGGAATTAATGGGATTGTAGCCCCAATAATTACCACATGTACTTGTGACAACTCTTTATTACATCATACAAGCATGTACAAGAGAGAACTAAACCAAACATGGCTGGCAGGCTCAGTGAAGCTGAGTTCCAAAGATTTTGAGACACAGGTATTTAATTAGTTTTTAGGTTTTGGTCGACTGAGCAGTCGATAAGTCACCACAAAACAAAAGGAATGTTGATTAGACATGCGTGTATCATCATCTAATGGAACCTGCAGGTAGACATCAGCAAAGATAATTTTGAAAAGAATTAGCTGCTAGCCAATTTTGTAAATAATTCATCTTATCACAACACTGTGGATGTCTCACTGACAGACTGTGCAGTAATGGTAACTTGAAATTTGACACAAAGCCAGAGCTGACTCAGTTTTTCTCATAGTCACTTGCAGCATAGCTGACTCACTTGTTGAAATCAGTTGAATGACTCCCAGTGGCATAACTGATCCATCTCCTATTTGTCTAGTACCTGTTAAATGCATGGCACAGATTTCACTAAATTGCATTATGTTAATTTTCTAACATTCCATTCTCTAATAGCACACAGGAAATAGGAACATCTAAATCCATTTTCAGTCTGATTTCTCTTATTTTATTATGATGATCATGTCTCCCTATGTAGGTGGGCGCTACCAAAATATGTTCACATTTGGTGGAGAAAGTTGGTGAATGAAATTTCACAAATAGACCTCGTTACAACGATGAACACTTTTTTTTAATGATTTCCACTTTAACTCGTGCATCATTTCCATGATACTCTCTCCCATACATTGTGATAATACTAAATGAGCTGTCCTTCTCTGAAATTTTCTACATCCTCTGTCAGCCCCTCTTGGTGGGTATCCCACAGTGCAGAGTAGTACTCACAATAGGATGCACAAGTGTAGTGTAGGAAATATCTTCAGTACAACTGTTGCCAATTAAACATAGTCTTTAGTTTCACAAGATCTTATAATGTAAGCTAGGCACAGAACACTCCTTTCCAAATTTTATTCCTCTGAGTATTCGGTTATGTTCTCAGTTAATGAGATGAAGATACAAGTCCTGATACTATTAAAAGTGCATAAAAAAGCTGGATATGAAACACTGAATTGCAAAGAGTAACTTCAAATGTCATGTTTCCAACTGAAGGAGGTGATTGCAAGTCTGTCCTGTTCCATTACAGCTTGAAGCAGTATCCACATTACAACTTATCTTAGTTATAAGACATATTAAGAAAATGAAAAACATTTCTAGCTTTTGTAGATTTGTAGAAAGCTTTTGGCAATGTTGACTGGAAAACACTCATTCAAATGCTGAAGGTAGCAGGGATAAAATACAGGGAACAAAAATTTATGTATAACTTTTACAAAAACCAGACTGCAGTTATAAGAGTCGAAGGGCATGAAAGGGACACAGTAGTTGGTAAAGGTGTAAGACTAGGTTGTAGCCATCCCCCCAATGTTATTCAATCATGGCAATTGAGCAAGATGTGAAACAATGCAAAGAGAAATTTGGAAAAGGAATTAAAGTTCAGGAAGAAAAAATAACAACTGTGTTGTCTTAAGATGATGTAATTCTGTTAGACACAGCAGGTTCTGAGTGGAATGTGGATGATAAGGAGTTCAGACAGAAATATGATAAAATCATTTGAAATGTGGTGCTATAGATGAATGCTGAAGTTTAGATGGGTATATTCCAAGACTAATGAGCAGATGCTGAACAGAATTGGAAAGAAAAGAAATTTCTGACATACATTGACAAATAGAAGGGATTGATTGATGAAACACATTCTGAGACTTCAAGGAATTGTCCGTTTAGTTTTGGAAGGAAGTTTGTGGGGTAAAAATCACAGAGGGAGACCAAGAGATGACTACAATAAGCAGGTTAAAAAAGGATGTAGATTGAAATTGTTATTCAGAGATGAAGAGGCTTGCACAGGACAGGAGAGCATGGAGAGCTGCATCAAATCAGTCTTTGGACTGAAGACCACAAAAACAACAACTCTGTTGTGAAATAACCCTAAGATATATTCTATTATGACAGATGGGGGAATATTCAATGAGCTTTGTTATTTAATATACTATTATCAGGTATTTTCATACCTCATACGAAATTAATCAGATAATTTGTTGAAGGAAAATCTAATCTCCACAGCATCCTGCTCCAACCCTCTGTCACTCCCAACCCCAACCCCTTAGCACAGCGATCATATCCCTGTGGAAGAACCTGATGCAAAACCTGCCCAATCCACCCACACACCACTTCCTATTCCAGTCCTGTCACAGGCTTATCCTACCCCATCAGAGGTCAGGTCACCTGTGAAAGCAGCTATGTGATATACCAATTCTGCTGCAATCATTGTACAGCATTTTATATCGGTATGATGACAAACCAGTTGTCTGTCAGAATGAATGGCCACTGCCAAACTGTGGCAAAAAACAAGATAGACCACCCTGTGGCACAGGATGCAGCTGAGCACAGAACTGTGGATTTCAATGGCTGCTTCACTGCCCGAGACATCTGGATCCTCCCCTCCCCCATCAGCTCTTCTGAACTGTGCTGATGGGAGTTGTCCCTTCAACACATTCTACAGTCCCACAACCATCCTGGCCTCAACCTAAGATAACTTCCCATCCCTTCACCCTATGCCTAACATCTTCCTCCCCCCCCCCCTCTTCCTTCCCCACCCATTATCCGTATCCATGTCTTCCTTACAACTGTGTCTCACCACTTACAATATCCCCTTAATTTATTACTTTTATTTTTACTTATTTATATTATTTATTTTTTTCCTATTTTTCCTAACTTTATTTTTTCCTATTTTTCCTAACTTTATTTTTCCTTTTTTTCCTGTTTTTATTTTCCCTTATTATTCTTATCATTTCAAATCCCCACACTCCCTCCCCACACTCCTCTACACCTTCCTTTTATCCTTTCCTGTCCCTTCCCTTCACTGCATTCATTGCCACAATTAAAATTCCCGCCTATCAGAGCCTTTAAATTCCATAATGCAATGCAGAACTTTCCATCCCCACCTTTACCCAGCATCCTTCCCCCCTCCACTCCTCACCTCAATCACAGTCTAGCTTGTGTTGCCAGAGCGGCTGGACATGATAGTTGTGTGTGTATAGTTGTCTGAGTGATTCCGTGAATGTATGTGTTTCTTTTTCTGGCAAAGGCCATGGCCAAAAATTTAAGTTGTGTTAATGTGATTATCCGTTTTCAAGTCTGTCAGTAGCTCAGTGAGCCTCTTCATGGCGAATTGTTACCTATCCTCCATTATTGATATTCCTATCATATTTTCCATTGTTAATTTTTTTATATATTTTTCATTTATTTATTTATTTATTTACTTTTGTAGCTAAATTTACTTACTGCAGTTTAACAATAAATGCTCTGACTTTTTTCCAGGGGAAAGGGAGAGTAGTTACATATTGGTTACTTGGTGAAAAGCAAAGTCTACCAGTGATGGCAAATGGTAACAGGAATCAGATGCCTACTGTTGTAATGGACTCCAGCATAAACTGTGCAATTGCAGTTACTGCTGAAGAAACTGGCTTCGTATCAATAGGAGGAACTGCTGGCAATACAAAGAAGAGTGTTACAGAGACTTGCAACAATATACGTGTGCAAGAAGCAGACAAAAATATAAATACTGTTTCGACTATGACTGAAACTAAAAATGACAATAAATTATCAGCACCACAGAAATGTGATATTAAAAAGCCAGTTCCAAAGAAGTGATTGTTTACTTAGCTTAACAGGTAAATCATTAATGTTTAATTGAGCTTCATTTCTAATAAATGAAAGAATTAGTTAAAATGAAATTAAAAATCATAAGTAAATATTTCACATAAATTTTGTGAACGTAACTGGACATCATGCAAGTCTTGATAAAGATTGATGTCTCATTCACAATGGTTATAGAGTTTTGCTGTCACATAATTCAGAAAAGAAAGTCTGTGGCCCTGCAAGCGCAGTGAATTTTAAAGAATAGATATAGCTAACACATTCTGTTTGGATAAGTTGGTGCCACAGTGGATTAGCCAAACACTCTAAGGCGCTGTGCTGCAAAGGGCACATTTGCTTCCAATTCGAGTTTCAAGTTCTCCCTTGGGCATGGATGTGTAATTTCCTTAGATTATTTTAAGTTAGTTTTAGTAGTTTGTAAGCCTAGGGACTAATAACCTCAGTAGTTAAGCCCCATAGATTTACAAAGAGTTGCACAATCTAGTGCGACTTGTTACATTGATTGACAACGCTGCTTATATTGAAAGAATTTTTTTATTTTATTACCACATTCAGCAGAACTAGTTACCATCCTCACTTGTTCTCAAAAAATGTTCAAATGTTTGTAGAGTCTATGGGACTTAACTACGGGGTCATCAGTCCCTAAACTTACAAACTACTTATCAACTAGCTAATACTAAGGACGACACAAATATCCATGCCCGAGGGGGGATTCGAACCCCCGACCGTAGTGGCCGTGCAGACCGTGACTGGAGCGCCTCAGTCCCCACGGCCAACTTGTTCTCACTTCATAAGACTGGGTGTCATTATTATCGTTGAAATGGAATGGTGCTTAAGCAATATGACTCAAGTCCTAGATGAGTCAAGGTACTTAACCTTCTAAATACTACGTGCAGTACTATCTCATTAGAGATCACAAGTGGAATTGGATGTCACATTTCCAAAATTGTGTTATCTGTACATATTTGTAAATAATTGTTACTCATATAACATCAGACAAATATAAGGACATAAAACTGGTCAGAAAACTTATATTTCTTGTAAGTTTGGTAGCAATTTAGGGGACGTATGATTAATATGTACTTCAGTGAAACCTGCAGTTGTGGCACTCTAAGCTATCTTGTGGTATCTAGAGGGTTAATTTATATATATGACTCAAGTTATATAACTTGAGCACATTCATGTTTCAGTGACAACAATGACACCTAGTTTTATGAAGTGAGAGCAACTGTAGATGGCAGGTAGTGCTGCTACCAGGTAATGAAATGAAGAAAATTATTTTACTGGTCTTGTCAGTCAATAACAAATAAAACAATAGAATTTCACATGTTTCAGAGAAAACTTGAAAGAGGTAAAGAATAGAACAAAATATAGAAATGTTATTAATTATATGAAAAAAATATATTGATTCCAAAAAAACTGTTTATAATATTATGTGAAGACTCTCTGTTATAACTAGCTCTATGTCCATTGGCATTCGGAAGACTCCCAAAACACCACCTTCATGACCTAGGTCGTGAACTACCTTTCTCGTCTGTTCCCATCCTTTCTTCTTCCCTTCTCTCCCACCTGATGAAGGAACTGTGTTCCGAAAGCTTGTCCTTTTTGTCCCCTTTTTTTCTGTTTCTTCATTTGTGTTACTATCGGTGGTACAGCACAAAGGTAAGTACTGGCCAGCCATTCTATCTCGTTTCAACAATATTTATCATCTCAGAGGAGAATTTTCATCATTAATTTAATATCAATGTTGATGGCTTATTCAGCTGACATCAGACTTGAAGAGCTCTGAGATATTTTACCACACAGAATGCTGTTTCAATTTGCTGTATCATTTATTAAGTTGCCAACTGGTTGAATTTCCACAGATCAGTTTTCTGGAAAACAGAAATGTCCTATTACAGAATACTTCTGGATAGTGAGTTCCTTGTATTACATTACTACCATGGTGGAATAGCCACGCACTCTGTGGTGCATGCAGCTGTTCGCCGTCAGAGGTTTGAGTCCTCCCTTGGGCATGGGTGTATGTGTATTGTTCTTACTATAAGTTAGTTTAAGTAGTTTGTAAGTTTAGAGACCGATGACCACAGCAGTTAAATCCCACAACTTTACAAACATTTGAACATTTTGTTATATTAATTTTTTATTGTATTGTTCAACCATTGATTCATTAGTTGATATAAGCTTTCCAGTTTTCAGAATGTCATTGAGCATTATATAGGAACCAAGTACCATAAGTGGGAAAATCATACAGGGATATCTGGTAACATGACTATGGTTCGCTTCCCCCCTACTTGGAATGATTCAAATTTATCAGGCTGTAATTTCTGTTTCTTACTGGTTGATTCAAAGTCTTCCATATCTATTTTGTTTTATTCAACAGGAGATGAATTTATAATACCATGTTTCTGATTACAAATTTGTGTGTTCGCTGTTCTTTTTTAATTGGATTGTGATACTTCACTCACAGGCCTGCACAGTTTGATTTTTGCTCACATTGGTAATATTGGGTGAAGAAAAATATTTCATATTTGTCTATATTTAACATAAACCAGAATCCAATCTTTTTTTTTTCATAGAATTTTGTGGAACTTTGCTATTGCCTTCAAATATGATTGTGAACTGCTTGATTTAAATGCACTATAAATATATCTTTCATATTCTGCTTTATTTTAATTCACATTTTTCATAATTTCTCACATTTAATGCAGAACTTCATATTAGCAGTTTGGGCAGAATTGTTATTCAACTTTATCATCTGTCACAGAATGAGTATGTATTTATGCTTTCAATGGTGGGAGAATGATTTAAGTAGATTCATTTATTTCTGCTGAAATGTATTGTGTATAGTATACACTGATTTCTGCTGAAATTTATTGTTCATAGTATCTACCTATTAATAATGTATGAACATTTTTGTATAAGAACTGTTGTATTTCTTACATTTGCAAGTTAGCAATCCTTAGTCACTAAGGCTACCAAGCATACTCATTGACAAGAAGTGGCACAATTCAAAGTAAAATTACATACTCATTCTGTAACAAGATGTAACAAAGTAGAATACCAATTTTATTACACGTAATTAACACGAGTTCTCCATTAAATACTAGAAAATGTAAAAAACTGGCATGAACTAAAATAAAATAGAAGATGAACAGTATATGTACAACACATTTTAATCAAGCAGTTTATACATGTGGATTTCTTCTGGCTTTACCAGTGATTTGTTGACTTCTTTAAGGTACCAGATGATGAAGATGAAGATCGTGTGGCATTTATGGCCGTTAGGCCCCAGATGGGATCATTTTCAGCCTGCCTGATGCAAGTCTTTAGGTAATGTCACTTTGGTGACTTGCACATCGATTCTGCCAGATATCAGAATGTGCAGAAACATGCTATATGACATTGGTGTATGAGACATTGGTGTATGAGACATTGTCAACGCAATTCTGCCAGATATCAGAATAGCATTGACAATGTTTCATACACCATTGTTATATGACGTGTTTATGCACATTAGACAAACATAGGCAGAGACGTGGATAATACACATGTACCCCATGCCATAATAAATGACAATGGATTCTCATTCCTGATAGTTACTCTGTTACTCTGTTCCACTACTGCATCTGAGCTGAAGAGGAAGTAGATCTGACCTACAATGCCATTCATACAAGATGTCAGTCTTCTCAGGTAGTGGTCTGGGTGGTGTAATCTAACCCCCTTGCCATGTTCTACCACCTTCCATGACCCATTCTACACCCAACTATTGCATTGCTAAAATAATTTGATGCACATGAGTAGCAATTGCCCAGATGGATGCATTACAGTCTCTCATGTCACTCTTTGAAACTCCCTAATTTGACAGCTCAGTTTATACATACTTCTGCAAGGTATCCTTCACTCTGTTCAAGTCACACTGATCCATTACCTTCAGTTAATAGTGAGGTACCCTAGGTAGTTTTGTGCCACATATTGATGTTGACTTAGAACCCTTGGTCCAAAATGGTAGAAATGCTAATCATTGCTGCAGAATGTACTAACATATTTGTTCTGTGAATATGAACTTCCTATATCTGATCTTTAAAGATGTTCTGAGTAATTTTGCAGTCAAAATATAACTGCCAAATTATTTTAAAGTTTTATGTGACTGAACCTTCAGCTACGAGAAGTTTGTAATAGTGATTGCTGGAATATATAACCTTTTAGTTTCCACTTACATGCTACTACTAAAATGTAATTCAACACATAAGTACAGGGTGTCCATGAAAGACGCCTGCCAGGCATCCACAGATCGCGCGGTACAGCTCCCGACTGTCACCACCATATCCACCGGGCATGACAGTGCCCGATTCTCAGACTCTATTGTGCTGTGAGTGCATAAACTGAGTTAAAGTCCAAAAAGCATTGCCATCTGAGTAACCTAAGCTTACCTTTATTTACAGTAGATGTTCAAAATGATGTCTCTCTATGGAAAAAGCGGCCTGACATCCCTTGAACATATTTGCGAACACTCAACGAATTTCGGCTGCTGAAATCTGGGAAATGACTAGTTGAATCTTTTTTCATTAAACAATAAATTCTGACAGGTATGTGAACAATATCCTACATCCATTTTTCAAGAAGTTTCACCCAACAAAAAGCTGTATGGTTATTTCATGCAGGACAACACAAGACCACACATTTCCAATGCTTCTATGGCAGCAATACAAAGTGTTTTTGATGATAGGATAGTTGACTGGCCTCCTTGTTCTCCAGATGTAAATCCCTGTGATTTTTATCTTTGGGGAATGTTAAAAGACAATGTGTATGCAAGCAATCCCCATACACTCAAGGAGTTGAAGACAGGATTCGACTAGTCATTTCCCAGATTTTGGCAGCCAAAATTCATTGACTGTTCACAAATGTGTTCAAGAGATGTCAACCCACTATTTCCATAGAGGGACATCATTTTGAACATCTACTGTAAATAAAGGTAAGCTTAGGTTACTCAGATGGCAATGTTTTTTAGATTTTAACTCAGTGTATGTGCCTGCAGCACAATACAGTCTGAGAATCGGGCACTGCTGTGGCTGGCAGATGCGGTGGCAGTGGCTGGGAGCTATACCACGCGATCCGTGGACTACCAGAGATATTGTGTCATTTCCTTCAAACTAGAGAGAGCCTTTTATAATTTATTGATCACTGGCATGATCCCCACAGACCACCCGCTTCCCGCACCCCCAACACACACTTCACACCTTTTAATGCAAAGTACAGATGGGAGAAAGGGGGTGGCATTGTCATATTGAACCATAACATGAAGGCGCATAACTGCAGGTGTGCTTGGCTAATCCAACCATGGCTGGCCTGGCCCTTGCAAGACACCTCATGGGTCTGTATCTTGTAAGGGAATTGTAGAAGCCCAGATGCATGTAAATGATCAGGTCATAACTGGCACTTTTGCGAGATCTGACCAAACAATTTCTTGAAGGTGGGGGTATCAAAGCTGCAGCAGATTTACTGCTGCAGTTGAGGACATTGTGTTATGCCATACAGGCCGCATATCTAACATAGCTGAGAGGGCCATGTTCTATGAAGACAGCTGGCTTTTTTGCAGCTGCACTGTATAGCATTCAATATCACAGTCTGCAGGGAATGTGCAACAGTGAGGCTAGTGCATAGACGTCTGTCACAGCATCAAGTGTATTGTTCTATGCAGATTGGGTGGGGTTTGGCCAGGTATCTAAAAGGTTCAATAGCATTGGTCATGAAGTTGCAGTTGGCAAGGATCATGTAGCACTGGCTGTGCTCGAGAGTATATTAAACTATGAGGTTGAATTCTGTTGAATTTACAGCCCCTAGATTTGACTGATTTGATGTGTAAATGAAGTTTAATGACTTTCTTCTGGTGCTCATATGGACAAAACTCACATTTTTAACTATTTAAGGTCAACTGCCAAACATTGCACTAATATCTTATCTAAATTGTTTTGCAGTTGCTTTAGATCCTCTATTGACTTTACTAGATCAGTGTTTTTCAGACTTTTTGGAATATGCAATCCCCTTCAAACTAAAAATATTCTGGCAAACCCTTTCAAATAAAAATATTTTGGCATCCCCCCCACCACCCAAAAAAAAAAAACATAACAAAACAAGAATTTAAGCTTCTTTCTTTTGCTTCAGAATTCTTTTAAATTGCCCAATGAAGTTTTCTGTATATTTTTGGAATGAAACACATTATTCTACTCTTGTGTGATTTCTGACAGAAAAATATATTTTGCTTAATGTGTGTTTCACATTTCCGACAAGATTCAGAGGCAAATACTGCTAATTAAGGAAAGTCTCACTGTAAAGATAATTTCTAAAGAGATCTTTCTACTTTTCAAATTACCAATTGATTAGTTCCTGAAAACAGTTTTCAGACTTTGCACTTATTCATCTTTAACACACTGTATTATAAAACAATCTATGATCTAAGGATCTTGACCTGTAATGATCACCAGAACATCATATACAGAACTAAGGAATTACTCTCAATGTAGAGACACAACTAATTAAAAGAGTTCCTTAATGATATGCAGGTCCAACGAGACCAAGGGAAATCATTTTGAATTAAGGAAAAGTAGTTGCTGAGGTGCTTAGCATTTCACCAGAATTTTCTATCAAAAGAAAAGATGCCTGAACAACTTCAACTGGAAGCCTCAAATGAATGTATTCATTCATCTTTATTTGCCACTGACCTTAGTTAATATGGAATTGGCTACATCATTTTCTATTATGCAAAGACATACAGTTATACTTAATTACAAATATTTAGTTGTATATTCACAATCTTGTTTTGTAGCTATCTTAAACTATATTCACATTCTGAACATAAAAAATATAAGAAAAAGAAAAATCTGATATATTGTAAAATGGATTGTCAGCCAAACAGCAGTATGATTTTCTTTGAAATAGTTTCAAAGGCACTGCAACTGCAGATGGTGGTAATTTGTTAAATATTTTTTTAAAGCTGACTATAAGTAAGTGGGCTGCTTTCATCCGTCTGTTTCTGGGAACATCAAATGTAATTTTTCCCCTAGTGTTGTAATTGTGTATGTCTCCTCTTATTTGAAATTCATTTATATTTTATTTAATGTATGATGCTGAGAGGTATATGTAGAGGTTGACAATTGTGAATATGTTCAGTTTTATAAAAATAGGTCGACAATGATATCTCGGTCCAGCTCTGCACATTTCCCTTATGACTTTCTTTTTCTTTCCTATGTCACATACATGTGCTCATTGTCTCCATACCAGTTGTACATAAGAAATGTGAGACTAGAACAGCCCAAAATATGTCAAAGTACTCAGATGTGACAAAAATTCTGTTTCCACATTAGGTATGATACTCAGGATATTTTTTGCAGGTTAGTTTGGAGTCAATATCAAATCCGAAAAATTTAACTGTTTTATTTTCAACATCATGAGATAGGCCTAACAGAAGTTTCTGGTTCTTTTCTGCATTGCACAAGGGTTTATAGGAGGAAAACCATTGCACTGCCTCATCTAATGATTCTTGTGACCTTTGTTGTAATACTAATATATCTTGTTGGCATGTATGATATAATTATTGTGGTATCATCTTGCATAGCTGATCACAGGTTCGGAAACATGTTGAGATAAGTCATTTACTGCTTCTATGAAAAAGAGTGGTCCCAGGACTGATTCTTGTGGCAACCCCGTGACTACAATTTTCACCAGAGAGTGTCTGTTCAGCACTGATACATACTGTTCCTTGTTGTTTAAGTATGAAGCTATTACTTGAATTGATGTGTTACATATCCCATAAAATTTAAGCTTCTCCACCAATATTCCAAAGGCATACAATCTTTTCTTTACTTCACAAAGAATTAGTGAGGCCTTGTCCTTATTTTCAAAGGCAGCGGTTATCTGGATTACAATGTTAAGTACTGCCCCGAAGTTCTGTTTCTAACTCATCTGTACCCAAACTGATTGTTTGAAAGGAGGTTATTTTCTTCAAAACAACTACTTAGTTGATTATACATAAGAGTCTCAAATATTTTAGACATTATTGGCACTATGGAAACCTGCCTTTAATTTTGGGGGAGATTTTTATCTCCTTTTTTAAAAATTGGTATGACTTTTGATAATTTTAGTCAATCTGTGAAAATTCCAAAATTTAAGCATCTGCTAAGGATGAATGCTAAAGGCTCACACATCAGGGAGTAGTTTTCTTGATGATGTAGTTGGATACCCAGTAATTATCCATAGTTTTAGAGTTGGAGAATACCTTTATTGTCATTCTGATTTCAGTGGGTATGACAATTTTCCACTGAAAAGACTGTTTCACTGGTGACGGTTTGCCAAGTAATTGATCAGCTGAAGTGTTCATTGAGATAATTGTGTTTCCAGTTTCTTTCACTGAAGACACAAAGAACTCATTTAGCAGGTCTAGTTCGAGTGAAGCCTCTTGTGTGTGGGTATGGGAATGTTCTTGTGTGATAATCTGTCATGCCGTCTTGCACATATCTGGAGCAGTTTCTATGTAACTTTCATATGCTAGCCTTTATTATTTCTATTGTCCTGCCTGTTTTGGATTTTGTCATGAAAGATTTGACAACAAGATTTGCTAGCTGTGAACAAATTTGTGGTCTGTTTTCACTATTTTTACCTTTAATGGACCTATAAAATAATGAACCCCCAAAATATCCTTCCGGCAATGTAGTTGAAGAAATTTAGCACACAAATAACATCTGTAGTACAATCTTATAATCATAAAAGAATCTTAACTCCATACATATGAGAAAAACCTTCAAGCAATTTTTTAATCTTGGTGATGCAATTATAATTGTTTGGTTGATTCCAGTAACAGTGTCTGCAGCTAATAGGTCTTTTAGTAAACTGTCAGACTTTTTAAAAACTTGGCAAAGGAGCCCAACAGCCAAAGTCATCCTGATGAATAACAAATTTTAGTAATTGAGAATTATCTGTCAAAGACTCAACTTTTCTGACATAATTGGTGTTTTTAGTCATAAGAAAGTTCAGAACACTCTTATCTTTTGTATGCAGTGTCTACAACTGACCTAGGTCCTAAATATCTTTTTGTAAATATTTTCAATTGAATTTTCATGTATTAAATAAATATACTTGCTATAGTCAGGTTTCATTAAAATAATTTTATACCTCCTTAATTTTTAATTATGGAAAATCTGATTGGAATGTCAATAACAGAGGATAGATAACAGCTCAGGGTAACGAGGCTCACTGAGCTGCTGGCAGGCACAAACAAAAGACAACCACTTTCACACAACTAAAATTTTCAGCAATAGTCTTCATCAGAAAAAGACACACTCAGACAACTATATATACACAACCACCATCTCTGACTGCTCCAGTGTCACAGGCATCTTAACAACAAGTGAGAAGGGAACTGGAGGGGAAGGATGCCGCATAATGGTGGGGATGGAAAGTTCCGCATTGCAAGATGGATTGTAAAGGTTCTGATAACAAAAGTGTGTGATGCAGCACTGAGTACAGCGAAGTGAAGGATCGGGATAGGATAAAAGGGAGGTGTAGATGAGTGTGGGGAGGGGTATTTGAAATGATATAAATAATGACAAATAAAAATAAAAGAGTAATTAATTAAGAGGATATTGTCAGAATTGACACACAGTTGCAAGAAAGACATTTAGTGAAGGGATACAGGATAATGAATGGGGAAGGGGTGTAACATACAGGGTCATAGATCGTTGCTTCTTGATAGTTCTTGTAGATTGGTGCTCTAGGTAACAGCTGGCTGATATTCGATTGGACAAAACTAATGTGCTACAAATAATGTAGGCAACACATAGAATTATGGTTCATTAACACTTTAGTGGTTCATTAGTGCCCAGTTGTCCCCATTTATGGCCAGCGTACAAGTCTCATTAATTAAAATCCAGTACATACATTCCACACGCCAATAATACAATCTTACACAGTTCATGTATGGAATACTTAAGTCCAATGTGTACAATGTGACACAAATATGAAGTATTAATTACTGTAGAAACACTTTCTTCACACTTAACATTGAAGAACTCTTATATAATTGTTCAAAATTAAAGTTCAAAGTGATGTGGATTATGTCCCAGATCAATGACGAGACCAGACTCACTACTGGCTTGGATTTTACTTCCTAACAAAGATGTAAAAAGACTACTTTACATTGCGTGAAAGCATCCTACTTATATCATCCAAACAATAACACTCAAAATTAGATATTGTTAATTACTTACATTAAATTAATTATTATGGAAAGTTAACAATTACATACAACTGGATATAGTAAAAGCTAGTGTAAATAAAACTGAGTAAAATGATATATAAATCTTGGTTATGTTAATTGTGTTTCCTATCCAAATATAATTTGATAGGGTTGTCAACAGTACTGTTGTAATTAACAGTAATTGTACAGAAACTAATGAGGGCAAAACATTAATTGTGGAACACATTAATACCTACTTCAATATTATGAGAAAAGAATTTACTTAATTTTATCAGAAATACTAATTAGCATTCTATCGGAACTACAACAATATGCCTTTTACATGAACTAATTAATCTTTGCTAATTAAACATCAAATAACAGAAAAATAATTTCAGCTTTAGTCATGTTAGAAAAAAGGGTAACAAAAGTTTTGGAAAAGAAAATGATAATAGGCTAATTACACTCATATCTATTATTATGCAACAGTGGTATCGGGAAAGTCAGTAATGCAAGTAGATGGGAATAAATCCCAGCATGCTTCATTACCGGGGGAAGGGGGAAAAGAGTGTTAGGAATAGGGTGTATGGATGGCAAGTTATCTTAGGTTGAGGCCAGGATGGTTGTGGAACTGTAGAATGTGTTGAAGTGACAACTCCCATCTGTGAAGTTCAGAAGAGTTGATGATGGAGAGAAGGATCCAGATGGCTAAGGTAGTGAAGCAGCCAATGAAATCAAGAGAGTTGTGTTCAGCTGCATACTGGGCCACAGGGTGGTTGTTGTTGTTGGTTTTTGAGCGGATTAAACAGCTAGGTCATCAGTCCCCTGCACAGGGTGGTCCATCTTGCTTTTACTAATATAAAACACTATGCAATGATTGCTGCAGAGTTAGTATATGACATGGCTGCTTTCACAGGCTGTTCAACATCTGATGGGCTAGGATAAGCCTGTGACTGAACTAGAATAGGAAGTGATGATCCCTATGGTAAGGGGTTGTAATTGTAAGTGGCATCAGGACAGACTAGGATGTTGTGGAGGTTGGATGGGCAAGAGAAAACCAGTTTAGCAGGGATCAGAAGGACCGTGGGTAGGATGCCTCTCATTTCAGGATATGGCATTAAATAATCAAAGCCCTGGCAAAGGATGTGATTTAATTGTTCCAGTTCGGGATAGTACTGGATGACAAGAAGGGCACTCATTTGGCCAGGTTATTGGGACTGGAGGAAAGATTGGTGGTTTGTGGGGACATGCCTTGGGAAATCTGTTTACAGACTAGGTCAGGAGGTTAATGTCTGTCCATGAAGGCCTTTCTGAGGCCTTTGGCATATTGTGTAAGGGACTTCTCATCACTGCAAATTCACTGTCCACAGATGGCAAGGGTGTATGGAGGGATTTTTTTATGTGGAATGGATGCCAGCTGTCAAAGTCTAGTTACTGTTGGTAAGTAGTAGGTTTGATGTGGAACAGAGGTGTGGATATAGCCATCAATGAGGTGGAGGTTAACATCCAGGAAGGTGACTTGCTGGGTTGAAAAGGACCAAGTGAAACTGATGGAGGAGAAGGAGTTGAGTTTGTGAAGGAATGAGGATAGAGTATCCCAATCCTGAGACCAAATCAAGAAAATATCATCACTGATTCTGAACAAGACCAGGGTTTTGTGAGGCTAGAAAGCTTTCCTCTAGGTGGCCCACAAATAGGTTGGCACAAGAAGGTGCCATACGGGTGCCCTTGGCTGTGCCGCAGATATGATTGTATATTTTTCCTTCAAAGGAAAAGTAATTATTAGGATGTAATTGGTAAGGATTATAAGGAATGAGATATTCTGCTTGGAGTCTGAAGGATGTTGAGGAAGGTAGTGTTTGAGAGCAGCAGGACCATGGCATGTGATATTGGTGTACAGTGAAGTAACATCAACAAGTAAGGATCCAGGAGGTAAAGGGGTGGGTATGGTGAAGTCTGTGAAGGAAGTGGTTGTTATATTGGATGTGGGAGGCTAGGTTTTGAACAACTGGTAGGAGGTGTTGGTCAACAAGGGCTGAAATTCTTCTTGTGCGAGCGAAGTAACCAGTAACCGGCCACAATTGGGCATCGAGGATTGTTAGGTTTCTGGATTTTTGGGACCATGTAAAATGTAAGTGTGTGGGGTATTGTTGAAGTGAGGAAGGAGATGGATTCAGGAGAGAGGTTCTGTGAAAGGCCATAAGATTTCAGCAGGGATTGTAGGTAATTTTGGAGTTTTGGGATGGGGTCATCCTAGCACAACTTATAGGTGGAGGCCATCTGTCATGTAATCACTGTGATTCATCACAACAGTGGTGGAACCCTTGTCTGCAGGGAGGATGATTAAGTTGGGATCTTCTTTTGACGTTGTGTAAGGCTGTCCTTTCTTCTGTCAAAAGGTTGGTATTCTTGGAGAAGGATGATGATGCCAGGTTGGATGTGAGGAATTCCTGGAAGGTGACCGGAGGGTGGTTAAGTGGGAGTGAGGGAGGGTCACAGATGGATGTTGGTATGAATTGGGAGGGGCAGGGTTCAATGTTGGAATTAGATTGGCTTTGATTTGATGGATTGGTGGCAAAGTAGTTTTTCCACTGTAGAGATTGGCAGAAGGAGAGAAGGTCTTTAACAAATTCAACATGTTTAAATTTGGATGTGGAGCTGAAGGCGAGACCTTTGGATAGGACTGAAACTTCTGTGGGTTTTGGCAGAAAGGTTAACAGTAATCTGAAATTGTTTAGGCTTTGGATATTGTGGACTGTTGGTGGGGGAGTTTTGGGGGCTGTGATAAAAAGGAAAAGCTCAGTGAGGCAAAGTCTAGGTGCTATGAGGGCTTCACAGGAAGGAACACTTTGTGTCGGATAGGAGTTGGCTAGTGGAGCACCAATGCAGCAGTACAATGTCGCAGCCTGGATAATTTATGAAGATGGTTTTGGAAATGCTCCTCCAACTACTGCAGTGCAAGGAATTCAATTTGTGATATTTATGTATTGCATACTAGCAATACCTTTCAGAGGGAGCAGAGGTGGTTAATGGCTGCCTGTGCCATGAAGATGTGTTTTGCCGTACTAAGTGTGTGAGGGACAAGGCTTGGTGGAATCTGAAAAGGTGAAAGTCATTGTAAAAGGATGGGATCCATAAAAAGGAATTTTTATGGTTAGGTCATTGGGAGGGCTTCCATGGTTTAGGCAGCATTGGGGAAATAGAATGTCAGACTGGGTTTTGTCCAAGGACAGATAAACGTTTCTGAACTGGTTCAGAAAGACAGAGCAGGGATCCATTGGAGCAGGGATGCTGTTGGAAAATGGGATATGATGGAGAAAAATGTGAATGAAGGCATTAGGAAGTAGGGAGGAGTGCTGGATAGCTAGAAGGGCACCTGAAAATACCCAAAAAATTTGCAGAATTATGCACCAACACACAAAATGATGGACCAGTTCAAGAAACTATGAACCAACATGCAAAATCTTGCACCGGTACAGAAAACTACGAACCAACATGCAAAAATTACACACCAATACCTATAAATGTATAACAGTGTGACAAATTGCCCACCATTGGTGATTCATGTTTATTTTTCTAGGGGGTTAAAAGGAAGATAGATAAGAAAATTCCAAACAACAAAAAAATGGTAGCAAGATAATTTGCTATACAGAAATAATATTCCACTGAAAATAGACATTCATCCTAGCATTGATTCCCAGCAAACTGAAAATTTCCATAAACACACACACACACATACACCTGAAGGAGAACTTGAACCTCCACAGGGAGCAACCACGCACTCAGCAGCAAGGCACTTTAGAGTGCTCGGCAATTACAACATGGAAACTTTTAGTTTTATGATGGAAGTAGCTCAGACAAAAATTGTAGATTGTGTAATTAGCTACAAAAACTGTTCTGATACTTTATTTGCTAATATAAACCATTTCTGAGAAAACCAATTTTAAAGTTCTACTCTCAATTACATGCACACATTTCCAAGCCACCTACAAATTCTAACGTCTGTATTCAGACACATTGCTTGGGCTAAAATCAGATTAAACTTAAGGCCAAAACAGTGAATAAAATAGGCATGTTTAAATTGTTCTTTCAGAAGAGTCTGTAAACCTGATTGACAACCACTCTTAACAGCTGCACCATCATAGTTATGAGAAATAAATTTATCCAAATTGTCCACAATATCTTTTAAAGTCCATTTCTACAGGTTAACCTTCATGCAAAATGTACCTGATAACCACAACTGTGAAGCTGTTAAAATATCAGTTGTTTCATCTGCAATAACTAGTATAAAATCAGCTTCAGTGATTTCTTTTCTTACTCAATCATGATAAACTGCCAGCATACAAGAAAGTAAATAGTTCTAAACATATTTCAAAGTGCTTCTGAAAACAGTAGTCTTTGAGAGGTAGACAGTAAGCGCAACATCGAGTTCACCAGGAAATTTATAAGACCATGAAAAATTCCTGGAGTTAATGAATCACTGCCTTCGTCATGTCCACAAAGTGCAAGGTCAAAAGCACCACAAAATTTAATGGAATTCACAATTTTAGAGAGAAAGAAATGATTTTGGCGAATTTGATCATTGTGCCTTTGAACTGACTGCACATAAGCCTGTCCAGTTGTCTAATATTGTGTTTCCCTAAAAGGTTATGCTTTAGCTTCGCAGTCATATGTGATGTAGAATGTTCATATTTCTTTATCTTTTGAATTAGATGTCCAAGATCATCAACGCCTTTTACCGTCCAAGTTGTCTCATACCCTGAATTTTCTTTGGAGAACAACAGGCACGGGAACAGTACAACTTGTTTGTAATTTCACAACCACATATCCAATATACTTCCCATAAATGTCTGATTTGAAAGTTCTTGCAATTTCTTTACTTTTATTATTAGATTTTTTACTAACTTGATATCTGGTGTCAGTCTTCCTAAGTCGTTAATACAAAGCTTCTCTTCAAGTGAAAGAGAAATTAGTCTTCCTTAGCTTCTGCACCATATTATGATACATATTAACTTCACAATTAAGACACAACTAAACTGACAACTCAGTATTCAAACTGACAACTGCAGAACAAATCCTTGTGCTGTCGAGCATGACCAGCTGTAAAACTGGCCACAGTGTTGATGCCTTCACTGAAACAAATAGCAAAACAGTCTTGCCTGTCATCGCTAACTAGATTCTAATTATTATTGAAGTTTCAGAAACTTAACTGCTAGGAGGGATCAATGACAACAAGAAACATTATAATGCTACAGAACAGTTTAGATATGAATTAGTTCCGGATTCTACTGTTTGTGTGTCTGTTGGCTTAAGAACTGGAAAGGAAGAGCAACTGCTTGTTGGCATGATGCGACATCAGGAGAGGAAGTGGATGATTTGACGGATACACGATGGAGCATTGCTCCAAGTTTAGGATAGGAGACACACCCTGCCCCCACTCCCTTCTCCAGCCCTCACCATGTAACTCAGTGGCTAGAAATGCTATCACCAATTTTGCACCAAGGCTGAAGCAGGCCCGGAAGAGCTGACCGCCAGTTTCAAACTTGATTACAGATGTTGGTATAGAGTTTCATGTACATTACTAAATAATTATCCATCAAGAAGGCAGGAGAGTAGGTTACTTAAAGTTTAACACTGTTATATACTGAGCAAGAACTGCCTCTGTTGCCCACCAATACGTGAAAATGTATCCAAACCTGCATATGAATGTAAAATCAAGTAAAGACAAGCAAGGATATGTAAAAATAGACACAAACAAGTAATGATATGCAAAAATGTGTATTAAGTTAAGGGAAATGATGGGAAAATTATTCATGGAGAGGATGGGACATGGAAGGGATTATAAACATGTTGTGTGTCTGTGATTATCTATTTTCGTGCCTGTCAGCAGCTCAGTGAGCCTCTTTGCTATGCTTATTTACACACGTTTACCATGTGTTGATACAAACAAGCAACAGATTGGTTTAAATGTGGGTTTATTTTACTTTAAACACATTTTACACCTTTATTATTTCCAGTACTTAAATACCCGTTTTCCTTTTTACAAACTGAGGTACATCAGTTTTCAGAAGGTTTTTACTGCAAGATATCAGAAAATTTTGTTCCATTCTTGTAAATGGCCTTTTCCTCCTTAAAAGGTTAACTATATACAGAAAATAAGGTAAATATAGTAACTTATGCTAACACTGCTATAACACACACACACATGCACACACACACTCACACACACTCACACACACACACACACACACACACACACACCTACCTTCATTTTCGTAGTTCATGTAATATCACACATCACCAGAACTTCAATCAGTGACAGAGTGTTTTCGCCGACCGCGGTGGCCGAGGGGACTGAGGCGCTCCAGTCACGGTCTGCACGGCCACTACGGTCAGGGGTTCGAATCCCCCCTTGGGCATGGATATTTGTGCCGTCCTAGTTCGTAAGTAGTTCATAAGTAGTTTGTAAGTTTAGGGACTGATGACCCCGTAGTAAAGTTCCATAAGCTTAACAAACATTTGAACATTTAGAGTCTTTTCTTTCACATGACCTAATCATCAAATTTAATGATTTTTAAACTTTAATTTCAGAAAAATAACAGATGTTTTGTAAGAATAATGACTTAAAATGCTAATCAAACATTATAACAACATCAATTTGAACCATATTTTTAACACAGGAAAACAGCCTGTTGCAACAAGAAGGGTCTTCCAATGTCACTTGTTCACAAAACCATTGGAAGATGGCCAGAGGGAAAGCACTGCCAAAGGAGAAATGCTGATACTGGAACAGCCCAATGTGAGTTTTAACAATGAGGAAGGATTTCATTGCCTCATATAAAGGAAGTGGGAGACAAGCTTCCCTGAGGTTGATTTTTGAGAATAAGCATGCTCGCTCACCACTGCTCCAAGCAAGGAAGAGGGTATGCATCCATAATAGACAGTGCATGAACTGTAGATTTGAAATCATCTCAAAGGCAGAGATTCCCACTGGGTTTTTCCAGAATGACATGGGGACTTGCCCATTGACTAGCAGATATAGGCTTGTGAACCCCCAGGTCCTGCATCTGGCATAACTCTGTGCCAACGGTGTTCTGAATGGCATGAGGGATCTTGCACGCTCTGATGACATATGGCTGGACAGTCTCTTTGAGTGTCATATAGGTGAAAAACCCTTTTGTCCTACTTTCAGTGTTCATAAAAAGCTGACCAAATTTGTCACAAAGAGTTGTGACACTATGATGATATGCATGAGAAGTAAGTGTAACCTCACTGTCAGAGATATGATGACCAAAAATGTCAAAAGCATTAAGGCCAAAGAAATAGGACTGGCATAAGCCTGAAACACTGTACCTGGAACTTTTGTGCAGGTAAAACAATACTGCATCAGTAAGGAACAGATGCCAAGGGCAGCAACTGAACCCCCTTTGTAGGTGGTGAGAGCCTATGTCAGAGCATTGAGCCGGGTGAATCAACCATGTCACATGTGACCCTAATAACCGATCCCACTGATGCTCCACTGTCCGACTGGAATCAGACAACCTGGTTCCAAATGCATACTGGATGAAAAGTATTTTTGTTTTCTATTCAATCATAGAGGTACACTGAGGATGACTGACACCTTGAGATCTGGCTGGCTTAGTGGAAATACTGTAACAGTTGTGAGCTGGAGCTGGTTTGCCAGAAACGGACAAGTGCAAAAGTGCATCATCAGCATCATTGTCATCAACCTAGTGAAAATCCATGGCCTCAGAGTCATAAGGTGGTGTAGTGGGGAGTAGCCATGCAATTTTTTAGAGCAAGCATCTTGGCAGTGTCCAACCTTCTTGCAAAACAGACATATGGCCCAACAAAAATGGCCAGCATTCCTGTACTGAGGAATGAAACACTGAGGGCAGTATTGTAATTTACCAACAGAGTAGCCGGGGATAAGGTATAGACTGTTCGTGGGACCCAGAAGGTGTAGGAGGCCCATGTGGAGCAAACCAGCGAGTATCAAGGACAAACTCAACAGTGTCAGATAAGTACTGCACCACAATTATGGATGACATGCTCGAGTGAAGGATCAGAGAGCTTTAGAACCTCAGCACAAAGGAAGGAATCATTAACATTTTGAACAATAGCATCCCATGACATGTCATCAGTATATGATTTTCTGCAGGAACAAATATAGTCACAGGTGCATGTGATCCCAAATAACTCCATGAGCTATTGCCTGTATGGCCTGTATGACTGGAACAGTTGGCACTTTGTGCAAAAAACGTTATAGTGAATGGCAGTGACCAACACCTGAGAGTCAACATATTATCAAGAGCAGCAATGACCTCCAGAAAGGGGGACTGATTTAGAATATGTCAGTGGAAAAAGCTTAATGTAGATGTGCAAGATATTGACACCAACCCAAGAACAGAAATATGAGTACTGAACATCACCTGAGATGTTGGTAGGCTGCAAAGTGTTGGAAGAGCTGCAGCTTGTATTCATCCCAGTCTTCCACAATGGTGTTAAACTTGTGTAATGGTGGTGGCAAGTAGTGCTGGTGTCCTCAGTTCAGTTGAAACATTGATTCAAAGCCTGGAGCAGCAAGTACCTGTAGCAATGTCAGTTTTTCCATTATCTGAGAACACTGCATTCACTGACACTTAAGAAACTCATGGAGTGACACAGGGACCTCCTGCTGAGAGCTGCCTTGGTGCAAAGGAAAAGAGATAAGAACATAAGAACCTAGGAAAAAAAAAAAAAAAAAAAAAAAAACGTGGAATAGATTTTACAAACAAAAACCCAATACTGTTTACACACTCAACAATGCCCTCATTCTTGATATCTTGGCTGTTTGACAAATCAGCTGATTTTTGCAGTTTACCTGAACCACTTATTTCAAGTTTATGCTCTCTTCCAGTTAAGTATGAATTCAACCATTTGTGCACTGCTCCACTAATACAACAATGCTTCAGTTTATGTAAAAGAATTCCATGATTTATATCATCAGAAGCCTTCGAGAGATCACCAAATTGACATTTTGTTAGTACCTTATGTTTACACATATGGTAAGCTACTCTTGAATACATTACTTTCTCAAGAACTTTGGCTAAAGCTGTCAGAAGTGTGATTGGGTGGTAGTTGTTGACATCAGACATGTCACGTTTTTATACAATTGTTTAACAATAGCATAGTTCAGTCTATCCATGAAAACACCTTGCTTCAGAAAGCTATTACATATATGACTGAGAATCCTACTTATCTCTTGGGAACAAGCTTTTAGTACTCTGCTGGAAATGAAATCAATTCCATATGAGCTTTTACTTTTGAGTGAGTTTATTATTTTCTTAATTTCAAAGGGAGAGGCGGGAGGAATTTCAATTTATTAGATTGCACAGGTATAGCATTTGGCAACATAACCTAGTGTGGTTGGCTGGGCACAATTTTCCCTGCAGATGTTGTCTGTCATAGGCAGGAGGGACTGCGGATGCAGCCATCCTGTTGTCGCATCCTTACAAGTCTGGCAGTCCTCATACCACACTCTGGCAGACACGCTCAGTGTTTTGCAGCCCTGATGTACTGAGCACCGCAATGTGGACATTGATGACACCACACCCTCCTCTCTCCACCCATCCCCACTCCAAGTTGCATTTATTGCTGGTAATGCAGCAATCAGAGATTACAGTTGTGCATTTGTTAATTGTGCCTGTGATTGTATGAATGAAGAGTGTCATCTACTCTTATGAAGGATGTGACCAAAAGCTTTAAGTTGTGGCCAGTTTTTCACATCTGTCTATGGCTCGAAAATCCTCTTTGCGATGAGTTCCAGATTATCCTCATTTCATTATTGAATTCCAACCTCGACGACCCACTTTTGGTTATCTGAAGTATCTATGAAGTTTCTGAGGTGTAAGGAATATACGACTGATTCAGTATCAGGTAAAATTGTGAACATTTGTTTACCCTACATTAGTTTTTTTTTTCCTTACTTACTTAAGTGACATAATACTTCAACACAGTAGAAGTATATATGAAATGAAGGGGAAACAATAAGCCCTTTACAAACATCAGCAGTTTTACTGAAGGAATTACTTATAATTGACAAGGCATTTATTGTTGTTTGCATAAAAAATCTTCAATTTTGACAAAGAAAACATTCAATCTTAGTCTTGTATCAGGCATAAAGGTTCTCATCTGATCCTCATTTAAGTGTTTCTTCTCCTCCTCCTCCTCCTCCTAACAACTTCTTAAGCTTGACAATAATAAGACAAGAGGTAGAGTAGCTGTAAGTTAATGATTCTGCAAATAAGTGCATAAAGGACAAAATAGGTAAAATGGTCATGCCATAGAAGAAAAGAATATATATTTGAGTTACAGCTGCATGAGAGGCCAGTCTACCAACAAGAAGTATTATTCCTTAACATAAAGTGTACAGTAAACTAGCAGAGTGACAGTTCAATATAAGACAGTAGTTTCCATATAAAGAATTGTTAATCATCACAGGCATGAATAAAAGGAAGGAAAAATGAGGTCATGTGCTATTCACTTAGAATCTTATTCAGACACAAAGTTCAGATCAATTCCACGAAAGCAGGGCTACAGTCCCCAACTTAAGGGGAAAGAACCAGCTCTGGAATTATGATACCACCATAAATTTCAATAACTTGGCACACAACTCTCCATAAAGACGCAATATATTCACAGTCTAACAAATACAGTCAAGACACTCCTACTGATTTTGTTATACACCTGACAGCAGCACTCCAAGCAGCTGGCAAGGTACATTTCTGAATATTATATCAGATGAGTGTGAATAGTGTTGTTTAAATTGATTTTAACATAGTTTTCTCAACAGGGAAGGTACATAGTGACATAAAATTGGTGATAACTAAAAAAAAAAAAAAAAATAACTCTACAATTGTCTTCATTAGGTTTCCTAAGAAACATCTCAAGGCACAAAATGGCACATTGAAGGACAGTTTATTTAAGATTCTCTTGAAATCTACAGCTTTTTAAAGATTTTCATTTTCTATTAAGAACAAAAACTGGCTAATAAAGAACAGAAGACCTGACCTTTGGATGAAATACGTAAAATTGCTATCAGTAACCTCAAAGTTTCAGACAAACCAGTAAGTGTTGATCAAAGAAACTACATTACTTAATGTACCAGATCAACCACCACCACTGTAGCTGAAGGAAAATCCTCACAAATGTGACAATAAAACATTGAAAGCAAATAATGTTTCACCATTAGAGCAGAAACCAATCACAATTGAACCACAAACAGCAAGAATCTTAAAGACATTTGTTTTGTAAGCAAGAGTAATGTAACTCAAAAGTACAAGCCTTTAAACAAAAGACAAGTAAAGTGAAAAAATGTATGAATCATTACACTCCATACCAAATTGTTATATGACAACGAAAGTGCCTTTCATGTAAGAAAAGACCATAACAGGGATTTATGTGTCTCTTACATTTATATTCTACTTACTTTAAGTGAAATAAGCTGCAAGTATACACATATTTGTAACTATTTCTTCATGAATGAGTCGTTGATTATATCGCTGAATCATTGAAATAAGTTGGTCTTTACATTTATTTCAAAATTATTTATGTCTCTAGATAATTTTCCTTGAAATGTAAAAATTGCAGATACTATTTGGTTATATATGTACAAACCTAATTATAAACAAATTTAACTTTTACAACACCTTGCCCACGACTGGTAGTGTGTGTCATTGCAACTGTCAGTTGGTAACAACTTTCACAGTAACGACTGTTGCGACTGTGTATGTTAGACTGTGATACATTCAGATAATTTCCGGCAATGTTTGTCAGGGATTTTGCTTCACTCTGAGTCCATAAATTCTTCTGGCAAGAGGTATTTATTTGGCACATTCCTTTCTCTTCTTTTTCACAGGAGTTGATTTTAACTGTAATTTGCTATTTGATTTAATTCTGCCACATACATACTGCTGCAGAAGAAAATCAAATACCACAAACAAACAACTGGAATGGTGTTAGTCAACGTGTAATTTCTTGGTGCAGTGATCTTCCCTTCCATGCAGTTATATCAATGTAGTCTCTAACATAGTTTAATTTAAAAAAAAAAGCATATTTCTGCCACAGTCCAAAAAGTATAATTTTACTGTTTCTCTACTGTTTTCAATTTTATTTCAGGTGCTAATCAAGTGGAAGGACCAACCTTACAGAAGACCTCACTCCTGTGCTACATTACAGTACAAGTACATGTGTAATTATTAGTTCTTCTCTTGGAAATGCAAAACTTACTTGCATTTATCATTAGGCGCCATTCTTTCTTTGCATGGACACACATACATCTTCATAAAAAAAGTGTTGCAAGTAATTAGTCACCCACATTTTTTCAGCTGTTCAATATGTACATTAAGGCCATGGATGGCAAGGGCAGAAGATGGGGTCATGGAGGTCGAGAAAGAGATTGTTGATGGATCACTGTGCCTGAAACTCAAAATTTAGTTAAATGGATTCCCACACTTAGTTATTGCAATGTGAACAAGAAGACTTTAACGAAGTAATTTAGATTTTGAAGACACGTCCCTCCCATCCTCACACATACCTTTAAAAGTGTCTCTCTGACACTGAAACACTTCTCTGTGGTTAGGAACAATGTATCCTAATTGATTATAGACACAGAGGAATTGAAAAGCACCAAATGACAGAATTTTCAGCCAACCATAGTTAGACAAAGAGAGCTATTTAACCAGATTTTCTTAAAATGGAGTGAAAATAAGATTTTATTTTGTTTTCTCCTTTTATTAGAATTGAGACTATAAAACAATGAATAATAGTTGCTGAGAAAGATGCTAATGGTAGTAGCAATGACTTAATAAAACTGTCTACAACCACTCTGGTGGACACAATTGTTCCTTTACAATAAAGATTATCTACATAAAACAACAAATTAACAAGTCTTGCTTCCTCAAGTATTATGTGTTTATCAGAGAACATCACATTACTCAAACTAAAGATTCACTTTGTTCCTTCAGTGACAACTCCACAAAGAAGTAAAGAATCAACTGTTTGAGTCCCTAATGATAATGGCAAGCTACTTACACTTTCTGTAAATTACTTGGAAATAAGATATGTGTGTGTACTGATATGAAACTTCCTGGCAGATTAAAAGTGTGTAGGCTACTGGACCAGGATTCAAACCTGGGACCTTTGCCCTTCACAGGCAAGCACTCTACCAGCTGAGCTACTGTTTAAAGTGTAATGACCCATCCTCAGAGCTTTACTTCTACCAGCACCTTGCCTCCAACTTCCTGACTTCACCAAAGTTCCCCTGTGAACATTACACGATTAACAAGCCTAAAAGAAAGGACATTGTGGAGACATAACTTAATCACAGCCTAGTAAATGTTTCCAGACTGATATTTTCACTCTACAGTGGAGTGTGCGCTGATATTAAACTTCCTGGTAGGTTAGTGGTCGGAGGTGAGGTGCTGGCAGAAGTAAAACTGTGAGGTGTTCCATGGTAGCTCAGTCAGTAGAGCACTTGCCAGGCAAAGGCAAAGGTCCTGGGTTTGATTACTGGTCCAGTACACAGGAAGTCTCAATGATTTCACAACTGAGAAAACTGTAACAAGTCTGATACTAGAAAGTTCTGTGTTGTACATGATCAATAAATTAGTCACAGTGTAGTTGAGGTGAGCACATAAACACTCAATGGAATATTAAATCATAAAATTTATCTTCATTTGTTTTATTGCCTCACATACATCTGACAAATGTGTGATGCAACTTCAAGATAACACAAGGGTGGTCATTTCAAAAACAACAGCATTCACAAAAATTGGAAAGCCATTCAATAAGAACCAACCTTTAAGCAGAAATTACATTCAAAGTGTAAATTCTACTTCTTTGTACCTGGGAATAAAGAGACCACTCACTGACAAGAAGAGGTATTGATTTGTCAACAGATGTGCATAAGAAGAATAGCTGCTTGAGTTTTCCGATTACCATTCTTGAAGCAGGAGTATGAAAACGCACTCAAAAATTGCACATGCACAAATTAAATTGATTTTATGGATAAGGAACTAGTCAAAAAACAATATCTTAAGCATTTTTACATTTAAAAGAACACAGAAACTTTTTACCAAATAATAAATGTTCAAATTCAGAGTGTTGTAGCTGGAGATGAGGATTGTGTGCCATTGAAGAGGTTTGTGTGTGTGTGTGTGTGTGTGTGTCTTTTTTATGTGCCTATCACAGTTCAATGTATGTCCTTGAGGTGAGTTGTAAACTATCCTCAGCATATTGTTTGACATACTTAGATGCTTGTGATAATCCTTAGGCTATTGTACCCATGCATCATCAGATAAAGCTAAAATAAAAAGACATTTCACTGTCGTTATTTACATTGATTGCTTACTTGCACAAGATTTGTCCAAAAGTTAGGTTCTACACTATATTCAGGTTACGAGTCATTAATAACAACATATATGAATCAACAAGTTGGGCTAAGAAATTCTTCAGCGGAGTAGGAGGAATTGGACACCAATAACACGTTTACACTCTTCTTTAACTGAAATTTATTGTGACAAACTTTTATGTCTGCTGACACATTACTGAACATGTGTACAGCTAAATAGTGAACACTTTTCTGTACCAAAGTAAGTGACTTTACACCTTTGTGAAAGTTATTCTTATTTCTAGTACTGATTCCAAGAACTGAGATGTTGCTTTGTGAAAAAGCAATATATTTTAAGGACAATTTTAATTAAGGAATAAACTGAAGTTCACCATGGTATGCTCCGCTTCATGTTGTGCCAGGTAATGGGCCATTTTATTCTTGGCTAAAGTTTAGGGGTGGCCAATCTAGACAACTAATTGGTAGTCATTGTAATGACTAAAGCTGGTCAAGGATTGCAGCTGAACTGGTAAATTACATGGCTGCTTTGTTGTGTAGCCCAACCTCTGATGGGGTAGAATAAGTCTGTGTCAGGACTGCAGTAGAAAGTGTTGTGATGGTGGATTACAGAGGTTTTGCACCTGGCTCTTCAACTTGAATATGAGTCCTGTGGCAGGAAGTTGGGAGTAAGGATGCCATAAGGATGGATTAGTTTGCTGTGGGTGTTGGGCTAGCAACACAACACTGCTTTCAGAGAATTGGGAAGGATTTTGGGCAGGATATTACACATTCTAGCGCAGATAATGAAAGCCCTGCAAATGATGTAGCACAGTTATTCCAGTTCCAGGTGTAAGGGGATTAACTTCTACCTTTATGAGACCCTCAACCCACTGGGCAATGAAGTTCAAGTCATTTCAGATGTGCCGTCTGTGAGTGGACATGCTGTATGTGAGGGATTTTTTGGTCTGTAAGGAATAGTAGCTGTTGAAATTCAGGAGCTGTTGGTTTTTGGTAGATTTGATATGAGCCAAGGTGTGTCTGGTGCCATCATTTGTGGTGTTCAACATCGAGGTTGGTGTCATGTTAGGATGTGGAGGATCAGGTCAGAAGATGGGAGAGAAGATGTTGAGGTTGTGAAGGAATGAGGATAGGATGTTCTGTCTGAGCCTACTCGATATCATCAAGGAATCAGAACCAAATTAGGGGCTTGGGAGGGTAGTAATGCTTCTTCTAGACAACCTATAAACAGGTCGGCATAGGAGGTACAATACATATATACATGGTTGTGCTGTGAATTTACATATTTGTAAATCTTCCCTGAAAGGAGTACTTGTGTGCTGGGATATATTGGTAAAGAATATGAGGAATGAGGTGGATTTGGAAATTCAGGGATATTGGGAGAGATCAATCATAACAAGAGTGTTGGCATAGGGTATTGGTGTATAAGGGGTGGCATCAACATTGACAAATCCCACAAGAAAAGGGGTGGGGATGGTGAAGAATTTGTGAAAGAAAGGATTGGTATCTTTGGTGTGGGAGGCTAGGTTCCATGCAACTTGCCAAACATGTTGATGAACAATTCTTTCAATGGGAGCACAATAATCAGTTACAATGGGGCATAAATTGTAGTGTTACTGCCGATATAAACATATTTCAAATTACTAGTGTGACCTCTTCACCAGGCACCACATTTTATAACACATGTGCCATGTCTATGCATACTCACATGCTGTGAGGTCATTTATTGTGTGTTTGGAGCCTGCTAGTTAACTCCAAATGCTCAGAGACTTTGGACAGACAGTTTCTTCTCTTACTTGCAGGCAGGCTATAGTCGAGGGAGAAGTTAAAGTGTATCCACTACTAAATAAGTAAACAGCTTGCAATCAACAAAATGTATTGTCTATTATTGCTTATCTCAATACATAGCTTCAACATTAAGTTACCCACACAACTGTAATTCAACCTTATCAGACTAAGGTTTGGCATATAATAATATTTATTTATTCAACAAAAGACAGTATCTCTATCCAAAGTCATATAGATGATGTTTTTTGCGGCTTTCTGGGGTTTGTAGTATTCCTTGGTATTCACACTGTGCTGGTGGCTGTTGCAGTATTAGTGCAAACACAGGTTGCATGGCATTATGTGTCTTGATAACCCCTATTCCTATCTTGACGTATGCATACATCTTATGGCAGAAATGAGACCATAGTATAAGCAAGAAGTGGCGGTTACACTACAAAGGGCACATGATTATTGGAAGTATGTAGAAGGTGGTATGTAGGGTGATATTGGAAAGGAGGGAGATGGAATTAGGAGGAGGAGATTCTTGGAAGGGTTTCAGCGGGATTAAAGACACTATTGGAATTTTGAGATAAGAACACACTGGCAGAGCTTATAGGTTGTCAACTTAATTGGTGGGGTCCTTCAGAAAGGCAGTCACAAAAGCAGTGGAACCTTTGTCAACAGAAAGACTAATTAGACCGGCATCCGATTTGAGGTTTGTGTATGGCTGTCATGTTTTCTGCTGAAAAGTAGACATTCTTAGGAAGAGACCTGAAAGAAGAATGGTGTGAACAAGTTGTTAATTTCCCAGAGCTGGTTGTATGCACATGCGTGCACACTCCATATTGAAGAAAGTAAATCCAATTATTAGACCTGTTGACAACTCAATGCCTCTGCCTCTATCATTTTGTTCCAACCTAATTATGTATTAATATATATTTTTGCTGCATTCAAAATCTATGTCAGCTACCTACCAATTAATAAGATTGTCAATACTTCCTTTTTAACAACTTTCACAAAATACCTGAGATAGTGTTTGCTATTCCTTGGGCTAGGAAGGAATTTAAATTTGTTGCCTGTTGCAAGCAGTATGATAACTGCAGATCTTTAACTTATGTCCTGAAGGCATAGAAGGGCCTTTGAGAAGTATGGAGAAAAATAATTGACAATCTTAAGCTTAAAATGTATTCATTAACACATTGACTGCCACAATGACGTCAGAGATGCACCAGAGCTGCCTGCTGTGGCTGCCAGTGCCCACACATGTTAAGTGAATGTGAATAGAACAGTTGGCAGCACACTGACCACAAGAGGAAGCTCTGGGTGCACATCACAGTCTACACCATTTTAACTTATGACAGCCAATACTCTGCTAAATAGCAGAAAAATGTAATTTCAAACTTAGAATAATGAAGATTATATTGTCAAAATTTTGAAACTATTTACTATTTTAATGACAGACTGAAATTTGAAGGTAAAAATTACATTCAAATAAGAAAATTGTGCCAGTAAGGCTAAACAAGAAGACTCTTTCATTTGACTGTTATTATGTTGATTTTTTTTTAATTTAACATACCAGCTGCTGCACACTTAACGATGAATGTTTTACTGCCAAGTCATGTGGTTGTATTATGGCAGTCAGCAGCCAGGTGGCAGACAATGTAAACTTTGAGCATAGCTTTGTGTAAAGAACAATCAGGGCAGCTGTGTGTTATTTTCTATTAGTCTTAAGTTAACTTTCTAACAAAAACAACCATCAGAGTCAGTGGAGATTGTAAAGTTTTCTTAGATGCAATTAAATCACTTCAATGGCATACCTTTTTTGGAAATGTTATTTATAACAATTAGGATGCTCTATACTAACCCAAAGGAGTGATATTTCTGGAGTGACAACTTCAGTTTTCAGGCAACAATTATTATCCTCTAGGAAAGAGTCAAACAAATCCCTTCCTAAATTGTTATCTTACAGCGAATTAAAAGAATCCAGTTATCTTTAGGTCATAATTTGCCTCTGAATTTTGATGCCTTCAAGAAATATATGTAACAGGGACAACAAAAGTTGTAACGGAAAAATTCACAATACAAATTTATTTAAGAAACATGTGGAAACACAAGAAAATACAGTGTGGAAGATATGCAATGGGGCCAAGAATTCACATGATAGTTCTCAATATTTAAAAACTGTCAAACTCAAGAAAATGACCTGGATGAAACAATCACTTTCAATGGTCAATATTTTCTTTCTTTGTAATAATTCTCATGATGTATATTATTTAAATCAAAAGTGCACTTTGTATTTTAGTTTTTAACTGTATATCATTAAAAATGTTTATACTTCTTTTGTTTTACAAATATATAAAGTTTCTCTTTGTTAGACATGTAGTGTCATGTAATGATAAAGAATGGTGTCTCAAATGATGTACATAACTTGTGTATATAAATGTGTTAGTTTAAACATGTGGCCTACATTATGTTACAAAGTTTTAAATTTAGACACTGTTGCTGTTTTTAAGAGTATGCTTGTAATAATAAATCAGCTTGTTACACTTCTGAAATGACAATGTATCTGCTATTTAGTGAAACAAGCTCTGTATAGATGTACAAATCTGTAATTATTGATGATGGAAAAATGCTCTGACATACTTTAAACTGAAAAGAACTGTACCTAAATATGTCTTTCTTACCAGTTGATAAATATGTAAATTAGAATAGTAAATGAAAGTAGATTAATGTACATATCAAATAATCTTCTAAGGAAACACTATTGAAAAAGAATTGGAGAAATATTTTACTGAAAAAATTATTCATGCAAAAAGTATTGTACCAAAGACATCTGAGTATAGTTTATAACAAGGTAATAATATTAAATAAATTATTAAAAGTTATCACTGTGGGATAAATATTGTACTGTATTACAATGCTATCAGCAAATATCTTGTTACAGACTTTACATTTTGCAATAAATGACAAATTTTAAACAAAACTTGCATAAAAAGTTTTACAATATAGCATTTTGATGTATTTAATTTGTGTTGTGTATCATACCAATTCACAGTTCATACTATTAATACACTGTTCCATATGAGCAGTCACAGAAACCACCATAGAGAATGTTTAGCATGAGCTGTAAGATCGCCGAACCAAAGCATACCTTCTCACTGAAGTTGTCAGTACATACTTTACAGGCTGAGGATTAGAATATCAATAAACAGAAGAACTACTGAAACAAGAGTTTGGAGAGTACACAAATAAATAATACATCACACAGAAAAGTTCTTAACTCCTGCAAGAACTTGTGAACATAATGGAAGTAATGTGCCACAAGGAAATCTTTCAAATGAGTTTTGAACACCTTTGATTTATCAGCTTATTGAATGTGTAGGACATCACTGTGTGTTGAATTGTCAGTCCCTCTAGTTAGGGAAAACGTGTTTTTCCTGTATTTGGGACTGTTACAGCAATTCAGAAATAAAATTGTCTCTAAATAAGGTTCGCACAAACCATGCAGATGCACTAATGTGCTGCATGCTGTAATCTGGAACCTTTACATACAAGTACTACTTGCAAAACAGTGTCATAATTCTCCTCCTATTAAAATGGTTTACATTAGAAAAAAAAATCATAGTAATATTACTGTCATACATGCAATAAGGTATTACAGAATTTTGTTGGCAGTTCTGCACAAGTCTCAGAACTAACCAAGCATTGTCAACCTCCTGTGGCAGGGACACTACTGTCGCAGCACACACTTAGTAATAGTACAACAGTCAAAGCAGGGATGCCTCAGCCCTGAATACTGCCAAGCCAGCAGTTCCATGAAGATTGGCAAAAGTGCCACTGTCCTACTCTGAAAAAGCATCCAGCCATACCACTTTATAGACACATAAAAAAAACTTACAACTTGACAATGGAAAGTCCTAGTTGGAACATCAATAATAAGATGCTAGGTTACAACTCCCATAAAGATTATCACAGAGCTACAGCCAGACATGTAGAAAAAAAAAAAAAAAAAAAAAAAAAAAACAATCACTCACAGCCAAGAGTTAAGCCTTGTGAGTCTGACTGTCTTTTCTATGTGCCTGTCCGTGCTTCAGCTATCATCTGTAAGTTACAACGTATCCTTACATGATTAAAACTAAACAATAAACAAAAAATATTTTTCACCATCAAAATAATCATTTGTCGCTTAGGTAGATGTTGGGTGATCCAATATTTTTATCAAAGTGATGTGTCACACCATAATGTTCACCTCGGGAATATTGACTCCTTTTAACATTACAGCCATACTTCTACACAATTTCATCTTTCATAATCTTTACATCTATATCACATTTGCCACCTGACCACAAGACAGTCCTATTACACGGCCGTGTTATCTTTGACATAAGCACTCCGTATACTTGATGATAACTAACTAATCAGTCAAAAGCAACTATGTGAATAAAACTACAACAGACATGCCAGGCACTTAAATGTGATTTGCAGAGTATCCCATGTAGATGTAGATGTTTCCAACAAATAATCAACAGCAGCTAAAACAATGTGCTTACCATTGTGACTGCTATAAAAATGACTTTTGACATAAATGTGTCTACTTGCAAGAAGATCATCATCCACACTATGAATATATTCACCCGATAATATTCATCTCGGGTGTGCAGCCGGATACTGTCGTCAACTAAACACGATATTTCGGCAGACCAACTGGCTACCATCTTCAGGTGAGTGCGCTGATACACTTACTCACCGGAAACTAAACTAAAGTACCAGTGTACCAGCACACTCACCTGAAGATGGCAGCCAGTTGGTCTGCCAAAATATCGTGTTTAGTTGATGACGGTGTCCGGTTGCACACCTGCGATGAATATAATCAGTTATCACGCTGGGAAAGTCTACGCAACCAGAATAAATTCACCCGTTTTATCAACAGCTCAAAGAATTGTCTAGAGGGCTTTCTCACATGTTTATGTAAGTCTCATAAACTTTTCCATTATATCATAAAGAGTGTATTTGTGCACATGTAAAAGATATGTTTCACCATAGTAACAGCAGTTCTGAGGGTACAATATTTTAAATTTATTTTATTTGTTTGTTGCTGATTTTAGCGCTGCAATCCTATAAAATTCTCCTGTGTAAAACTATATATAAAAATGAGTCAAGTTAAATATATAAATGTGTTGAATTATTGCACATTAACATTACACTACATAATTTATTAATGGAGGCTAAATTAAATGTTTACACTAGCTTTTGGAAATAAGTATTTCCTTTGTCTGGTAGTAAAGGAGAGAAGAGAAAGAGGACAGAATGGAAAGATTACTCACAACCTATGCCATGGGATAGGGATGGGTGAAAGTGGAAGTCACATATTGCATGGTAAGTACTGACATGCAAATGCAAACCAAAGAGGACAGATCGTGACTGAAGTGAATCCATTAATATCGAGTGAGAGTGATTTTTTTTTGGGGGGGGGGGGGTTGATTAAATTAAGGAAAGATTTAACACGCACACACGGAAGGGTGAGAAATGACTAATGAATAAGTGAGTTGGGGATGACTTAGGGGAAGTGATTAATGTAGGTTTACTTCGGGAGCATGGTGGGAAGAGAAGTTCCCATCTCTGTAGGGACTGGTGTTAGGTGGGAGTATCCAGAAGGCACACATGGTCTAACATGTGCCAAGGTCCCTGTAACTTTGTTGGGGGGCATACTCTGCCACAGGATATTGATTGTGCCCCAAGCAAACAGAATGTCTGTGACCATTCACATGTTCAGCCAATTTGTTGGTAGTCATACCAATATGAAAAGCTGTGCAGTGAACAAGCCAGTTGGTGGCCGACATGTAGTGTCACATGTAGTCCTGCCTTTATTGGCATAGATTTATCCTGCGGTGAGGCTACAGTAGGTGGTTGTTGGAAGATGCATGGGGCAGGTTTTGCAGTAAGGTCAGTTACTGGGGTAGGAACCATTAGGTAGGGAGGTTGGTTCTGGGATGATGTAAAATTCACAAGAACCCTTCGGAGACTGTGAGGTTGGCAAAAGGCTACCCCAGGTGGTATGAGGAGAATACTTTGGAGGGATGGTTTCGTTTCAGGGCATGACTTGAGAAAATCACAACCCCAATGGAGGAATTTGTTAAGGCATTCCGGGCCAGGATGTTATTGGGTGACTAAGGGGATCCTTCTGAGTGGTCTGGGGTTAAAGAACATTGTTACTAGAAGGAGAGGAATGGCCTGCTCAGGATATCTCTTTGTGTGGCAGTTGCAGGAGAGGAAAGTATTGATGTAGGTGGTGAGGGAGTCATCAAACAAGCAGATACATTTTCCTTGGATGCCTAAGCTATAGAGAAGAGTTGTTCGATATGGAAGGGATGGTAGTTATCAAAGTGGAAGTCCTGTTTGTAGGTTTAATATGTACCAAAGTGAGGAAGTGGCACAGTGAAGGTCAAAATGTAGGAAGGTGACTTGAGTTCTGGAGAAGGACCAGTTGAATTTCAGGTTAGGAGGAGGAGTCAAGGTCTTCAAGGACATTCAGAAGAGTTTCTCCACCATGAGTCCAGCCCACAAAGATGACATCTATGAATCTACACCAAGCCAGAGGATGCAACTGCTGTTTCTTAAGGAACACCTCTTCCATGCAGCCCATAGGTCAGCATAGGAAGGGGCCATCCTGGTTCCCATAGCTATCCCCCCCCCCCCCATTTATTTGGAAGTTGGTCCTCAAAGATGAAGTAATTGTGGGTGAGGAAGCAATTGGCAAGTGTGACAAGGAATGAGGTTTCTGGGAGGCTTTCTGATGAATGTTGGTAAAGGTACGTTTCCTAGGACAGGAGACCTCGGGTGAGATGAATTTTGGTGTAGAGGGATGTGGCATCTATGGTGACAAGGAAGCTTTCAGGTAGGAGGGACATGGGGATGGATTTGAGGCATTCCAGAAAGTGGTTTGTGTTCTTGATGTAGGATGGGAGCCTGAATGTTATAGATTGGAGGTTTCATCTACCCATAGCTGAGATACATTCTGTGGGGGCTTTGAAGCCTGCTACGATGCAACAGCCAGGATGATTTTCTTTATGAATTTGAAGGAGTAAGTAGAAGGTTGTCATGCGTGGTTCAGGTGGAGGGATAAGTTCTCTGGGGGCAGTTATTAGACTTTTTGAGGGACCTATAGTTTTTAGTATTTTCTGTAATTCAGCTGGATTGTGGGAATGGGATGATGAGGAACAGGTTTGTATGTAGTGTTCAGAAGTCCCTCTGTCACATACTCCTCTTGATCAAGTACACAGTTCTGAAGCCCTTGTCTGTCAGGAGAACAATAATAGAGTGGTCTGCTTTCAGCCATCTGATGGTACAGGAATCAGCTGGGCAGATGTTGGGAGTACTTAATATGTTATTCGGGGAGGACAGGTAATGCTGGATATGAGGAATACCTGGAATGCCTGCAAGGGATGGTTTTGTGGAAGAGCAGGATGATTCCTTTGGGAGAGTGGTCAGAATTTTTCAAGGCAGAGCACTGGCTCTGTTGCCTGGGGATGTCACTGGGTGGTGAAGTGGTATTTCCAGTTGAGGTTACAGGTGAATGTGAGGAGATATTTGATCAGGACAGTGTGGTTGAATAGGTGTGGAACTGAATGTCAAGCCTTTCAAAAGGACATATCTCTGGCATAAAGATGATCTTAGATGAGGAGTTTGGTGTTGGTGTTTGATTGTGGTAGGTTCTAGGAGGGCCATGTGCTGGGATTGCAAGATTGTGTAAGGAGTCAGTATCAGTTTGTTGCCTCCTGTGGGTGGCGGGGAGGGGGGTGGGGGGGGCGGAGGACACTGCCTCCGAGGTGGTGGACTAGCAGAGTGGACAGTTTCCTCAAGTGCTCTACGCCATACTATTCCAGTTTACAATGGGATTCTTGTATTACATTTTCATGAGTGTTGAGTTAGGTGCTGAGAAGAGAAGGATTTTAAAGTGGGAGGGGGGACAGAGATGCTGTTGAAAGTGATGGTTACAAGAAACAATGTTAAAGAAGAAGATGCGCGATAGCTAAGGACTGGCGATTTTGGAACTGAAGGAGAGAATGATGGAAAGAAGCCTTACCTCCAGAGATGGGAACTCTTAGACTGAGTCCTTTAGAGGCTGTTTCAAACGTCAAACAGGACTGGATGAAAACAATATGGGATTGCAGTTTGGCTATGGTGGACACATTTACACCAAGACTAAGTTTGGGGTACAGGCTGATCCAATTGGTTAAATTATGTGTAGATATGAAAATTGGGGGGGGGGGGGGGGGAGGGTGGAAAGGAGATAAAATTTAGATGATAATTTATACAAAAAATGTTTTGACAACATCCCTCCTCCCCATTACTCGGCATTATCCGTTTCACTTCTTGATCTGTCTTCTTTGGTTTTCATTGGCATGGCTCAGAATTTATCATTCAGTATCTCTGACCACCACTTTCACCCATTCATACCCGACAGCCTAGGTTGTGAGTAACCATTCCCTTCTAATGTCTCTCCCTCACCTCTCTTACCAGACAAAGGAAATACTCTTTTTCAAAAGCTAGTGTAAAAATTTAATTTCGTCTCCATTTATGTCTGTTATCGGCAGTACCAAAGGTAAGGTAAGTATTGGCCAGCCACTCTGTTTTGATCAATATTCTGAAAGCTCAGCATAGAATTTCGATAAGTTGTTGCAGACAAAAACGTCTGTTACTTAATCAGTTATACTTCAACTTAGTTATGCTTTATATAATAATGGAAAGTCGAGGTTGGTATTATTATTGTAATACGGACAGTTTACAACTCACCGCAAAGACGTGGCGATGAGCTGCGACAGGCACATACAACACTTTCAGCTATTGGCCATGGCCTCCTTCAAAAAACAGAACACTCACGCAATCACACAGGCACACAACACAGTCGTACAACCATCACCTCCGGCTGCCGCACTTCGAAGTGTGGCAGCCGGAGGTGATGGTTGTATGACTGTGTGATTTCGTGAGTGTTCTGTTTTCTGGAGGAGGCCATGGCCGATAGCAAAAAGTGTTGTATGTGTGTGTCTTTTGTATGTCCCTGTCACAGCTCATTGCCACGTCCTTGCGACGAGTTGTAAACTGTTCTTGTTACAACATTAATAGTTATGATTTAGGTATTATTTTACAAAGGAGCTTGAGAACATACCTTTTTTTTTCTTTTAAGGGCACAAAACTACTTAGGTCATTAGTGCCCAACACCACCCATAGTAAAGTCGAACCAAGGTTAGAACTTAAATGGCTTTCGCCACATTTGCACGATGTATAAAAAGTAAACCTCGGTCAGCAGAATGCGGATCATCAGCTAAAATATCAGACATTTCAAATGGTAAACATAGATCATGACGTAGACGGTTAAAAAATGGACATTTCACTAAAAGGTGGTATACAGTAAAAGGTTCATCATAATGCTATTGAGAATATACCTGTAAACCTAAAACTAGTAAGTAACAAAGAAATACAAATGGGAGTGTACTTTGTGACTATCTCAAGAAATTTTCCATATGTTATACCAACAATAGTAAACAATGTTTCAGTCTAATTATTATTACTAGAATTTCGTGAATAAGGAAGTGGTAATTCCTCTGCCATGTGTTTTTCATCCTGATATTTTATCGAGTAATTATTTTCGGTTTGCTGAAACAGTAGTTCTGAAAGTAAGAGAAGTATGTCATAGCTGTGTTCTTGTCTAAGGACATAGAAAGCAGCTCTCCATACTATCTCCAAATTACAATAGCAACCCGCACCCATTTGAGCCAGCTTAAAGTACATTGTCTTGTGGTCTCCCTCTGTCATTTTTACCGCATAATACTTCCCAACAGTACTAAATTAATTATACTTCATTGTCTCAATGTGTCCTATCAACTTGCCCATTCTTTTAGTCATGTTATGCTACAAATTTCATTTCTCCTCAATTCTGTACAGAATCATATCATTGGTTACATGAGCTACTCATTTTTCATCATTCTGTAGCATCACACTTCAAAAGCTCCTCTCATCTGTTGTCTGAACCAATTATTATCCCTTTTCATTCCTGTACAAGAATAAACTCCAGACAAATGCCTTAAGAAATGACTAGCATTTACATTAATACTGAATGTCAACAAATTTCTCTTCTTAAAAAACACTTTCCTTTCCATTGCCACTCAGCATATCTTCTTTACTCTGGCCATCGTAAGTTATTTTACAACACAAATAAAACTCTTCTACTGCTTTTATTGTTTCATTTCCTGATCTGATTCCTGATCACCACCTGATTTAATTCAAACACATTCTGATACCATTATTCGTGTTACATCCTCCTTTCAAGATACTGCCCTTCCCTTCAACTACTCTTCCTCATTCCAAATTTCTCTTTGCTTTCCGTCATAGTTTGCTCACAAATTGAGTAACACAGAGAAAATGTTACAATACCATTTTACTCCCTTCCCAATCACTCCACCCCTTTCATGCTATTCATTTCTTACAGCTCCTATCTGCCTTCTGTAGTAGCTGTATATAATATTATTCACTATATTTTACTGCTACTACGTTCAGAATTTAATGACAATCTCCTGAATAATCCCCACCCAGAGATCAGAACTAGGGACTATTTAGCTTCAGGAAAATTTTAGCCAAGAGGACACAATCATGTATCCATACAGTACAGCTGCAAATATTTGACAGAAGTAACAACTCTTCCCCCCCCCCCTCACTTTCAGTAATTCACAGTAACTGTAGGAAGTGCAGCAGTGACACATTGAGAGACGTAATAAGGCCAGATCAGTCAATTTCAGACTGTTACTCCTGCAAATACTGAAAGGACTGCTGGAACTCTTCAGGAACAAGTTTGATAAGCCACCAGACAAAATCCCCTCTACTGTGGTTGCATTTAGAGTATGGTTACTTACTATTTGGCCACGATAAGCTGACAATTCACGTGGTGGCTGCTGGGAGCTGCACGAGGCATGGCTTGCACGCACATTACGACAGCTGCGGGGAGTTACCATAAGAATGTATACAGTAATATTTTGCGTCAAGGAGCATTGTAATGGTGGCAGCACTTTTAAATAAATGAAAATCTTTCAACTAGTGCTGACTTTTGTCGCTTGTGGCAGCACCAATAAAATCGTCAAGTTATTGTGGCCAAATAGTGTATCACTGAAACATGCTAACAGTTCCACAATGGCAATGTCTATGGTACTTGGGGAGTGACCCAAAAATTGTTAATCCTAATTTTGATACAGCTGTACTTGACATGCATTGCAATGGCCACATCAGAATGCAGCCTTTTGTCAAAATTTGAAATCTTTAGGCTAAGAATTTCCACATATTTGCAATTAAAAACAAACACAAAATTTAAATTATCTTAAATGGCAAATCTTTGAAAGTTCTTGACCATTTTGTTTTACACTTTGATACAATGTAGTATTTGAATACACCCACAACTTTTTATATTTTCGCAAAATGAGTCGTGCAATAGCTTTAGTAATAGAACAACGAAATACATGAAGAGCCAATTTTTTCAAATATATCATTGATCATAACATGTCTACTGAAGTGTTGTGAAGTGATACAAATTTCCACACATACTTAGTGATATATGTTAATACTGTAAGGTCAATTTAAGTCTGTGATACGAGCCCTTCATTGTATTCAATGATTGCTACACCACAAAGATGACGAGCTACAGTCGCAAAATTTAACCGAGAGGAAGAAGATGCCTTGATATGTAAATGATTAGCTTTTCAAAGCATTCACACAAGGTTGGCACCAGTGGCAACACCTACAACATATTGACAAGAGGAAAGTTACCAACCAATTTCTTGTACAGAAACAGTGGTTGTCTGGCGTTGCCTGGTGAAACATTGTTGTAATGCCTCGTGTAAGGAGGAGAAATGTGTACCATCATGTTTCCGACTTTGATAAAGGTCGGATTGTAGCCTATCGCAATTGTGGTTTATCATATTGCGCCTTTGTGCTTGCAATCCAAAGACTGTTAGCAGAATATTGAATCTATAGGTTCAGGAGGGCAATATGGAACACCTTGCTGGATCCCAACAGCCTCTTATCACTAGCAGTCGAGAAGAAAGGCATCTTATCCATATGGCTGTAACAGATCGTGCAGCCACATCTCGATCCCCAAGTCAACAGATGGGGACATTTGCAAGAAAACAACCATCTGCATGAACAGTTTGATGACGTTTGCAACAGCATGGACTATCAGCTCTGAGACCATGGCTGCAGTTACCCTTGACATTGCATCCCAGACAGGAGCGCCTGTGATGGTGTATGCAATGACTAACCTGGGTGCACGAATAGCGAAACATTTTTTCAGATGAATCCAGGGTCTGTTTACAGCATCATGATGGTCATATCCGTGTTTGGCGAGATCACGGTGAACGCACATTAGAAGTTTGTATTTGTCATCACAATACTGACATATCACCCGGCGTGATAGTGTGGAGTGCCATTGGTTACACGTCTCCGTCACCTCTTGTTCGCATCGACAGCACTTTGAACAGTGGCCGTTACATTTCAGATGTGTTACGACCTGTAGCTCTACTCTTCATTTGATCTCTGCGAAGCCTACATTTCAGCAGGATAATGCACGACCGCATGTTGCAGGTCCTGTACGGGCCCTTCTCGATACTGGAAATGTTTGACTGCTGCCCTGGCCAGCACATTCTCCAGATCTCTAACCAATTGAAAACGTCTGGTCAATGGTGACCGAGCAACTGTCTCATCACAATACGCCATTGACTACTCTTGATGAACTGTGGTAACGTGTTTAAGCTGCATGGGCATCTGTACCTGTACACACCATCCTAGCTCCGACTATGCCCAGGCATATCAAGGCCGTTATTACGGCCAGGGGTGGTTGTTGTGGGTACTGATTTCTCAGGATCTATGCACCCAAATTGTGTGAAAATGTAATCACATGTCAGTTCTAGTATAATATATTTGTCCAATGACTACCCGTTTATCATCTGCATTTCTTCTTGGTGTAGCAATTTTAATGCCCAGTAGTGTATACAGCGTATCTTCAGAGACTTGAGTATGACATCATTGGTCAAAGCCGACAGGTTGTATTGTAGCCTTCAATTATGCCATACTGTATTCTAAATGTGTTGCAAATGAAGTTAGGAGTACAAAGTAATGCATTTAAATGCCATGCCTGATATGCTGGTTTTACACCATGCCCAATGAAACTGTAATTACCAATGTAGTTCTTTTTCTTTTTGTCATTTTGTGGGGGTGTCAACAAGGACAATCGAAGTAAAAATTTGAAGTGTATGTAAAGTTTTCTGCTAAATGCTAAGTGCTCTCATGATTAAATAGCAGATGCATAAATCTGGGTATTTTTGTGCGGTGGCATCTCACTGTTTTTGACATCATCTAAACTATGTATAATACTCTTTTTCGGATCAGGAACCTTCCTGGGTGTATGAAGAACAGCTCACCAAAGTTTCATCACAATCAAATGTTGGTTTAGAAAAACACAGGACAAACATACCACCAACTGTTGTATATCTATATGGAACTGCACGTTTGTAACAGTGTTAAAATATAGCTCAAATAAATGCCTGATCAATATCATCCAAATTTTCACTCTAAATTATATCTGTAACTCCAGAGAAGCTCAGGAGTGAGCAATGTGTCAGAAACAATATAACAACTAACAGTCCACTTAAAAGGTAAGGATGGAGTGATGCCAAATCAACCTATTATAGCTAAGTTTCAAGCTATGCCTACAACATACCAGGAATGATGGTATGGCTTAAGATACTGCAAATAAATGGTGAAGAACAAACTGCAGAATACTGAGTTAATAATGTTTCTCATGACTGAATTACCTTAAGCTGCACCTTCCTTGTGAATTTCACAAGGATTAGTTCACACATAATCTGTCACCATCAATACATAAAATACTATTCTGTTATTACTACTGTAGCTAACAACAAAACACAGTAATTATAATCTCAAAGAAATAAACTTAAAAAACCAAATGTTATTACTATTATTTAGTATTAAATGACTTGCTATGCATTAGTGCATTCCTGAATACCACGCTACATGGCACATGAACGTTTCAAAGTATTCTGCCCCTTTCACCTGTGATAATGTGATGACAGATGGAATTACATGACAACAGAAAAGACATCTGGCCATCTTCTACCACTGACATTATCATAACCAGAACGCCACACTGACCCCATGACAAAAGAAAGATGATAACTTTAGAACTAAACACCATGTGCTACATTCTTTCATTTATTTTTAACTCAGTATGGTTGTTCCTTCCTGTTGTTGTTGTCTTCAGTCCGGAGACCGGTTTGATGCAGCTCTCCACAATACCCTATCCTGAGCAAGCCTCTTCATCTCCACATAAGAACGGCAACCTACATCTGTCTGAATCTGCTTACTGTACCCATCTCTTGGTCTTCCTCTGCTATTTTTACCCCACTTCCCTCCAATGCTAAATTCACAATTCCTTCATGTCTAAGAATGTGTCCTACCAATCTATCCCTTCTTTTAGTCAAGGTATGCCAGAAATTTCTTTTCTCCCCAATTATGTTCAGTACCACCTCATTGGTTACGCGATCCACCCACCTAATCTTCAGCATTCTTCTGTAGCACCATATTTCAAAAGCCTCAATCCTCTTCCTGTCCGCACTGTTTATCGTCCATGTCTCACTCCCATACAAGGCAACTCTCCATACAAATGCCTTCAGAAACGACTTCCTTAGGCTTAAATCAATATTCGATGTTAACAAATTTCTCTTTTTCAAGAACGCTTTTCTACCCATTGCCATTCTGCATTTTATATCCTCTGTACTGCGACCATCATTTGTTATTTTACTGCCCAAGTAACAAAACTCATCGACCTCCTTTTTTGCTTCGTTTCCCAATCTAATTCCTTCAGCATCACCTGATTTTCTTACACTGCACTCCATTACGCTAGTTTTGCTCTTGTTAATGTTCATCTTATATGCAACTTTCAGCACACTGTCCATTCCGTTCAATTGCTCTTCCAGATCCTTTGCTGTATCTGACAGAATTACTATATTCCTATAAATGAAAAATTTCTGAATCAATCTATCAACAAAAAACTACATAATGTGCCCAGAATGGAAGTGTAGCGGAGTGTGCGCTGATATGAAACTTCCTGGCAGATTAAAATTGTGTGCCGGAACCGGGACTCGAACCTGGGACCTTTGCCTTTCGCGGGCAAGAGCACTACCGACTGTGCTATCCCGACACGACTCACGATGCCGCTTCACAACTTTACATAATGTGTGTTAAATCTGCACCAAACAGAATTTTATGTCTAGACAGCCATGACTATATATCTACTTTATGTGAAGATGTGTTAGGTATTTTACTTTCGTGAATACAATGATAGGGAGCTTCGTCTAGTACCACAATACTGCCATGTGGAATGTTTGGTATTAGGCACTCTTGCAACCATTTTATGTAATTTTCACTGTTCTTATCATTGTGAAAATATTCCGACTGATCTGGAATCTTAGATGAGCTCTGCACCCTCAAAGAACCCCATTTTCCTCCCGAATGAACCACTATCGCGCTTTGGTCACTACGTTGCCAACATTTACTGACAGTATAGAGAGTATGCACCTATGTTTCGTCAGTATAAATAACGGGTTTTCACACACCTTTTTCATTTTTCCCCCCTCTGTTCTAAAAAAACATGCACAACATGCTATAATGTCCTCCCTCTCAACCAGACACATTCATCTGTTTTTACAGTTTTTTAAATGAAACCCCATATACCTCAATTCTCCAGAAAGTAGTTTGTTTACCCATAAAATTAATATCTGCTTCCTCCTTCACCCAATTATACAGCTTTCGAAGGGTGGGTATCTCTTTTAATGTCTTAATACTCTAAGAACTCTCTCGTGAGCACTTATTAAATTCGTCAAGACACCATTTTCTTCATCAATCTCTTGTTCCTCAGTTTACAACTTTCTGACCACTCAGTCTGGCCTTCTTAAAATCATTCACAATGTTACGCACTGTTCTTACACTTTTTCCTACCACTGCTGCTGCTCTCTCCACAGCTCTTTCCAATTGTATGAGCAAGCCTTTTCTTTTATTCTTTACAGAAATGAACAACATTATTTATTAGCCCTTTTTCATCAGATGTACTCTTTGATAGCATGTATTTTCGTGATGACTGTCCATTTCACCAGCTGCTAAGAATACAGTCAATACTATGACAATAATGTGACTGTACAATGTGAGTGACACATGCATCTATCATGTACTGTCGAGTATTGTTGGCTGCCTTCAGCCCCGTATGAGCATAAACAAAGCTTAGTTCTGCATTCTGCCTTCTGCAATTATAAAGTGAACAGGTAATACGAAACTTAAGTAAAATATACACACAGAGCACATTAACACACCAGCATAGCTTGGCTTCTTGCAGTGTCCTCTTATTAATGAGTGCTGACCAGTGTCTAATCAGTCCAGACTTCTTTGAGAAATTACTGAATTCTCACTCTCACTAAACTTTCCCCTCCGCCCTCCCTCCCCAAAATCAGAACCATTTGTTTGTCTGTACATGCACATAACATCTACTGATTTCCAGCCGATTTGGGTAGTTCCTTTGTGGTACTTTACTAAGTGTTCTTGCAGAAATTGTTGTACTTTACAAAGAGAATGCTTTACCGAGACAGGCTCTACTAATCATGTAAAAATTTCACAACTGACACAGTGTTTCATTAATCAAATCACTTACTGGAGGAGTGTTGGACAAGGAAAAGAGTGCCTTAATGAAGAATTGTCAGTAATCAGATGCAGTAGGAAATAGAAAAAGTTACAAGTGTATTTACTGAAGCCACTACAATGTTGTGAATACTCACTGGCCATGTCCATTACATTGATAGATACACCTTGGAACTAAAAAAAAAAAAAAAAAAAAAAAAAGAAAATCTTCAAAGAAATTTTTGCATAAAACATTTATTCATCAAACTATTTTCAATACCATAAGGAGTAAATAATTTTGAACTGTAACTTTCAAATCAATTCAAAAATGACATTAATACCAACTTTTGTAAGAACCAAAAAAAGCAAACACCAGTAATTTCTTTACTATACTTCACAGTCTGTAGCTCCTACTGAATACCCCCTTTGCACATTTTCTATTATATTACTGAATGCGTTACAGAGATTCAGGTCTATTACTCACCCAATCAACTGTAAATCAAACTTTTGACCAAATCATGCAACCATTTTTCCCCCCCTTAATGTGAATTCATCAGCTTCTGTTTATCATGTATAGACCATGGACTTTTTTAACTCTACAACATAATTATTGCAATTCTACTAATAGTACATCTTAAAATAAACTACCTCACATACAAATAAGTGGTGTATACTTAAGACCACAGACTCACAGTAGCCTGAATATCATCATGTTGTGCAATAAGCATTGGAGGGAAGAGCGTGGGGTACAAGGAGACCAAGAGATGACTACAGTGATCAGGTTCAAAAAGACATAGGATGCCATTCTTATTAAGAGATGATGACGCTTGCATAGGATTTAGTAGCATGGAAAGCTACATCAAACCAGTCTTTGGACTTAAGTCCAAAACAACAACAACAACAACAACAACAACAACAACAACACTATGAACATACATTGCAAGTGATTGATCCTACGATATCTATACATTCCTGCCTTACCATGTTTCTACTTTACCTTACAAGGCACTAAAAAGAGAACTCACATTTAAAGTTCCAACACTTGCCATATTCTGTCAGTTTGAATAATGAAATAAAACCGGACAAGATGAGCGCAACATTTGTAATGAAAAAGACATTATCTATAAGTTATTACAAATTTTTAAATTACACTTTATTAGTGATGGAAAAATTACATTACAGGTTTACCACTTAATACTGTATGCCACTCTGAACTATTGACACAATTAGGAAATGATACATCTATCATCATTTCTGGAATGTATTTATGAAATAATCAGATTTTTTAAATAATAAATGTTATACAATAGTATTTACAATGCTCACAGAAAGAACAACGAGCTCTGACAATTATATACATAATAGGAAAAGCTAAATTGCTACCCACCACACTGAAGAAACTCACAGCCGAGCACACTGAAAATATCTTTTGAGCTGGCAAAGCATGTGACCTTTATCAGTTAATTGACTCCTCTTGGTTTTGCAGATTTGCTTAAAGACCAATTATAACTGATGGAGTTGTCTTTCCAAGCCACTTTCTCACTGGCATTAAAATTTGGTCCCACAAACACTTTCAAGGATCCCATTTATTGGTTATTAAGATGTGATAATTCACTTCTCCTTGCATCAAACTTCTCTTCGGTTATGACCCAATGGGTCAGTAGGGAAGACAACTCTGACAAGGAGAAGCACATCACATCTGAATAACTAGCAGCTAACTAACTTTAAAATCAACTTGTGGGGCTCTACTTTGCTCCAGTTGCTGAGATATTACATTGGAGAGACTTCTTTATTAGTTATAATCGGTATAGGAGAGAATCTTCAAAAACTAGAAGAATTAGTGAACTCCCATAGTTCACATGCTTCACCTGCTGTAAATACGTAACATGCTTTTTCCAGTGTGCTTCTCTGTAAACTGATGCTTCTTATGTGGTGAGCAGCAATCTGTCTATACCATATTGTTATTTCATCTTGAATTTACATTTATTTTTTTTTTTACAATAACTTAATCACTTTCTGCTACATAAACATACATATGTACACACCAACAACCAAAGTGACAGTTCCCTTCTGAAATAGAACATTAACACATGAAAATTTTCCCACAATGCGAGAGATGTCCTCCCTATTGTGTGTAATGTTTCCGACTCATTAGGCTGGTTTATAGTTACTCTGAAACAAACAATACATTTGTCATGGACATCATAAGATTATGTTAAGTTTGATAAATAATGCAGGCACAACAAATAATACTAACCCATTCCCTGGACATAATCGCAAGAGTTGTGTTTGTAATTTTAGGGCCAATCAAAGGATTCATTTGAGCCATATAACAACATAACCAGCTGAAAAAGAATAATCACACAATGAGTAAATAAGAAAATAAATATTTAGTGCTCTCTCTCTCTCTCTCTCTCTCTCTCTCTCTCTCATGTCCTGGATGAAGTTTGCATATATTCAGAACTGTATAAGTAACCAAAATTTCAGACTAATTTGGATTACAAAGAAAAATCCAGGAAATAAGGTGTTAGAGGAGAATCTTCACAGGTCTCATGCCAATATCCCAAGTTTTGTAGATGATAGGAAGCATCCGATTTGTCCTTTTTAGTGGCATGTAGTTCCCCACCTGTCAGTTGCTTCCTATGATATAAAAAACTTTGAATGTCCTACAACGATTGCAGCACACTAAGAGAAACCGAGCAGATTAAAAAATGTTTACCCTGAGCAGGCCAAATCTGCTCCTGTACATTTAGAATCACTTGAAGCTCTGCTGAGAAAACAAACTAATTCTCAGAAAGATTAATCCTGATCACACGATCAGGGAACACTATGGGACAGCCGACAGAGTCCCCCCCCCCCCCCCCCACAGGAGCACGGCAAAGAGACCATCAAGTGAGTCATTACAACTGCATACGTTGGGTGACCTTGCATGGATGACAAATGGCTAGCGTAACGGCTAAGCAGGAGTTCCCGACGATACGAAAGGGGTAGTTCAGCGGCCTCGGCATAGAGGCTCTCAACAGGGCTAGTGTAAAATGCTCCCGTCGCCAGACGGATCCCTTGGTGGTGGATTGTGTTAAGGCGGCACAGTATGGATGGTCGAGCCGAAGAATAAACGATGCTTTGCTTCCGTAGTTCAGTTTGGACCAAACTATGGTGCGATACAGATGGAGGAGAGTAGACTGATCAGCTAACCATGAGGTGCCACTTAACACCCGCAGCACATTGAGAGAGCAGTTACAGTGAGCTGCCAAACGAGATATATGCGGAGGCCTACTTAACGTCCTGTTGAAAACAAGTCCCAAGAATGTCGTGGTCTCTACAAATGGAAGTACTATGGGATCCAAACGAAGGGACGGGGAAAGGAACTCCTTCCGCCGCCAGAAGTTCATGCAGACTGTCTTGTCAGCCGAGAATCGAAAGCCAGTGTCCATACTCCACTTGTGGAGTATGTCTAGGCACCGCTGAAGGCGCTGCTCCAGGAGACCTGTTTGTGCAGAGCTGCTGTAGATCGTGAAATTGTTGACAGAGTGGGACGCCGACACTCCCAGTGGTAGATGATCAGCTATAGAATTGATTACCACTGCAAATAAAACGATACTCAGGACCAAGCCCTGGGGGACCCCGTTCTCCTGAATAAAAGTACTCGATAAAACCGAACCAACATGCACTTTAAACTCACGGTCTGTTAAAAATTCCCGGATAAAAATGGGCAGACGACCTCAAAAACCCCATGTATGCAGAGTGCGGAGGATACCCATCCTCCAGCCGGTGTCTTATGCCTTTCCAGATCAAAGAACACCACTACTATCTGGCACGTCCGTAAAGAGTTATTCATTACTGAAGTAGATAGGGCGAAAACCCACATTGGACATTAGAAAGGAGATGTCGCGTTTCAAACTACCATACCCGGCACCAGTGAATCATGCATTCCATCACCTTGCATACGCTACTGGTGAGGGAAATGGGGCAGTAGCAGGAAGGGAGAAATTTGTCCTTCCCAGGCTTCCCAGCCAAGAATGACTATGGCTTCACACCAGAGTCGCGGAAAGGTGCCTTCTATCCATACGTGGTTGTAGGTGGCCAGTAGGAAGTGCAAGCTCATTGGTGAAAGGTGTTGCAACATCGCTACGTTAATGCCATCTGGTCCTGGAGCAGAGAACCGCGAAGACGGGAGTGCATGGTGGAGCTCTTGCACAGTAAATTCGGTATTGTAGCATTCACGGTTCTGAGAGGTAAAGACAATGGAGTCGCCTCCACCATTCGTTTCCTAGTGAGGAAAGTGTCAGTGTAGTGTCAAGAGCTAGAGACCTCTGCAAAATGTCGACCCAGTGCGTTGGCTATTTGTGGCGGGTCGCTGCGACACAGAGACCAGGAATCGAAGAATGAGCCATAGTACCTAATATTTTTCTGAGGTTACCCCAAATGATGGAGGAAGGGGTAGATCTATTAAAGGAGCTTGTGAATGAGTGCCAACTGGTGCATTTACAGTTGCCAAAGAGGCGATGACAATAGGCCCGCAGCCGTTTGTATCGGATGCAGTTGTTGAGCGTGGGCCGTTGTTTGAAGGTTCTAAGGGCACGTCGCCGTGCTCTCACAGCGTCACGGCATTCCGCGGTCCACCACGGGACAAGAAGACAATGTGCTTGGGTAGTCTTACAGGGGATGGAACATTCCCCAGCTGTGAGAATAACTGTCGTAATGTGTTCCACTTGGTCGTTTATACTAGGATATTGATGCGTACCAAAATCCACCAGAGATGAGTAGAGCTCCCAGTCTTCCAGCGGTGTGGATGCTCAAGGATGCCAGGCATCATTAGGTGAATTACACACGGAAATGATCACTCTAATGTGTTTGAGAGAACAGACCATTCAAGACGCCGTGCCAGCTGAGCAGTGCAGATAGATAGATCTATGTGGCTGAAAGTGTTTGTGGAGTCCGAAAGATAAGTTTGTTCACCAGTGTTAAGGCAGATGAGCTGAAGGTGGTTCAGTATATCTGCCAGGAGGGAGCCCCGTGGACATGGGCGTGGGGAGCCCCAAAGGGGGTGGTGGGCATTGAAATCTCCCACCAACAAAAACTGACACAGAAGCTGGTCAATAAGATCTAGAAGATCAGATCTAGTGATGGGAAAGGAGGAAGGAGCGTAAATATTGCACAATGTGAAGATAAATCCAGGAAGGTTTATCTGGACTGCGATAGCTTGTAGTGGAGTACACAAAGGGACGGGTGTACTGTGTACGTCATCCCGAATGAGCAACATTACGCCCCCGTGGGCTGGAATTCCTGCCACTGGAGGAAGGTCAAAGCGAACGGCAGTATACTGTGGGAAAGTAATTCGAGTACCAGGGAGCAATTTTGTCTCCTGTAGAGAGAAGACAATTGGTTGATATATTTGCATAAGAAGCTGCAGTTCTGTCCAATTCAACCAGATACCATGAATGTTCCATTGAAGAATATTCATAGTAGGATAAAAAGAGATGGAGGTGGACATCAGCCAGTCGAAGGCGGCGGGCCACAATGCGAATGTTCGCAACTGGTGGTGTCCGAGATGGGAGGGTCTTGTTCCATATTCTCAGAGGAGACCACAGCAGCCGCGTGAGGGTGGTCGGCAGCCCCATCTTTAGCTGATGCACCTGGAGAGACTATAGGCTTCCAGGGGACGACATCGTCGCATTGTGAGGTAGAAGGGGGGGGGGGGGAGTTTTCCCCACTTGATTTCTTGGAGCCCTGGTGAAGTTCCTTGGTAGGCTCAGATGTTTTGGAAGGGGTGCGGAGGAAATCCTCATGTGAATGCTCCTTCTTAACTTACGGGTCTCGATCTGTGGTTTCACAGCTGAAGATTTGGAAGAGAGATTCTCACTTTGTCGAACGTGACGCCCTTGTCGATGTAGACTGTTTGACGACTACAGTAGTAAACTTTAGGTCACATGTCTGTGTGGCCATGTCCCGCGTTGGTGGAGGCACTGCAACTACAGTACTGTAGTTATCACGCGGTGGGGTAGTAGGCTTACGACTGGTGCCACTTGTATTGGAACCTTTTCCTCAACACATATTTCCTGTATGGCCCTTTCATCGGCAAACACGGGACATTCCCGGGAGGAGGCAGCATGATTCCCGTTACAATTGATGCAATGGGGGGGGGACAGTGGTGGACAATTCCCCTCATGTGCATCTTTACCACAGGTGACATGTTACCGGTTTCTTGCACGACTGAATTGTGTGATTAAAGTGATAGCACTGGTAACACCAAGTAGGGTTAGGGATATAAGGTTGGACTGTGATTACCTCATATCCTGCCTTGATCTTCAGCTGCAGAGCCACTCAGTCGAAGGTCAGGAACACTGTGCGAGTGGGGACTAAAACGATGTTCACTTTTTTCATCACTGTGTACTGTGATGACGCCTTGCGCTGCCAGATATTCCTTTAATTCATCCTCAGTCATACTGTCCCAACAGGCTGAGAAGACTACCCCTCTAACCGGGTAACTATGGAGCAAATTAGCCTTGAGCAGCCGCTGTGCGTGGGAGCCACTTTGTTTCCAACAGTAGTGTTCCATTACGCATGCGGTTGCAGATTTTAACTGGGCCGGCAATGGCATCAACCCCTTTCTGAATGATAAATCGGTTTACCGACGAGAAGGATTGTCCTTCCTCAGTACGGGTAACCACAAGGAACTTAGATGTCGATTGTAAATGCTTCTGTTCAGATACACTATTATCCAGTATGTCAACTTCCAGAGACACTTTACATTTTCTTTTTTAGATAAAAACCATCGCGGATGTGTCTCCGATGGCACGCTCCTTCCTGCTGGGGCCCCCAACGGAAGCACAGCCGCCTTGGTTGATTATTCCCACCCCAGGTCGCACCTCTCTATCTACAGATGGAGGGACCAATCAGCGAATCGGGAAGGTATCGGCGCAGGCAATCGCCCCTCCCCGTGCCTGGCCTTAATCAAGGGGTACGCACGCACCCTACATGCCAGCCCGGGGCTGGGACTTACGCATTACCCAGTCACCCATATGGATGGCCATCAGGGGGTACAGGGAGGAGGAAGAAAGAAATAATAGGAGCAGAAGCCTCAAACACTGACGCGGAGTCAACGAAAGAGGTGAGAGAAGAGCTGAAACCAAAAAATTATAACTTCGGTTCCCCGAAGGATGCACAAAACTCTGACCCCAAGAGGGGAAAAGGACAGTAGGAGAAATGTCGTGTAGCATGGAAATTAAAGAGTGCCACAAAGGCTGCGGCCCCGTGCTCGCCACACACGTACTCACCACAGAGCAGTGAGCCCCCTGGGGGGAGGGGGTGTGTAAGAAGAGATTAACGTTGCTAGAAGTGAAGTCCAGACTTTACGGAGGATGATTTAACACGTCCCAGTGAAATTCCCATTAGAGTTGTTTGGTCACATCCACCATGTGAGGTTGGGCATTATTGTGGAGAGGGGAAAAAAAAAACCACCTTCCGATATTAATCCTCTGCGCTTGTTCTGCATTGCGCAGTGCAATTTCTTAATGGTCACGCAGTAAACATGTGCACTGATTGTTTGGCCTAATGGTAAGAAAATCAGCAAAATGCCACTTGATTGTGTTCTTCATTGAACAGTCTCCAACTGAGTTCTTAATGATATCCATTAAACTTCATTCATACAATGAATCAAATTCACAAGCCATAAATGTAACTAAATAACTAAGGTACCAGAAAAGGTAAAGCAATCAACAATCTAAAGATTGGTTTGAACACCACAATGCTTTACTAGGCACAGTCCTGTTCATAACTGGTATGCCATCGCCTTCCTCCGACCTTTGAACTGACTTACCCAGCCAATTATAGAGGGGGGGGGGGCTACAGTTTAACGTGTGTTCCAAACCACTAAATACCTAGGAATTACAATTACAAACAACTTTATTTGGAAAGAACACAGATGAAATATCTTAGGGAAGGCAAACTAAAGGCTACATTTCATTGTCAGATCACTTATAAGATGCAACAGTTCTACTAAAGAAAATGCCTACACTACACTTGTGTTTCTGGTTTTCAAGTATTGCTGCACATTGTGGTGCGGACTGACAGTGGGACTGACAATATACAGAGAAAGTTTGGAGCAGGACAGTTAATTTTGTTTTATTGTGATACAAGGGGGAGAGTGCCACGAAAATGATACACGAGTTGGGGCGGAAATTGTTACAAGAAAGGAGTTTGTTGTGGTGAGATCCTTTGTAAAATTTCTTTCAGCAACTTTCTCCTCTGAATGTTCACATATTTTAGAAGCACCAAACTACATGGGAAGACATGAACATGCAGTATTAACAAAACAAGAGAAATTAGAACAACACTGAAAGAGTGACATGTTCCTTTTTTCTGCTTGCTACTAGATTATGTAATGGTAGAGAGATACTACCGACGACAGTACTGCTAAGGCAGAATTACTAAACACAGCTTTCCAAAATTCTTTCACCAAAGAAGACGAAGTGAACACTCCAGTATTCAATCCTAGGACAGCTGCCAGCATGCGAAACTTAGAAGTAGATGTTCCTGGAGTAGTAAAACAACTTAAGTCTCTAAACAAAAATAAATCTTCCGAGCCAGATTGTATACCAACTAGATTCCTCTCAGAGTATGCTGATGCAATAGCTCCGTACTTAGCTATAATTTACAACAGATCACTCAGCGAAAGATCCATACCCAAAGACTGGAAAGTTGCACAAGTGACTCCAATATTCAAGAAAGGCAATAGGAGTGATCCCCAAAATTACAGGCCTATCTCACTGACATCTATTTGCAGTAGGATTTTGGAACATATACTTTGTTCGAATATTATGAACTACCTCTAAGAGAACGACCTATTAACCAATAGTCAGCACGGATTCAGAAAGTATCACTCTTGCGAAACACAGCTTGCCCTTTATTCATTTGAAGTGTTAAGTGCCATCGACAAGGGATCTCAATCGATTCTATATTTCTGGATTTCCGGAAGGCTTTTGACACTGTACCTCACAAGCGGCTTCTAATGAAATTGCGTGCTTATGGAATATCTCCCCAATTGTGCGATTGGATTCACGATTTCCTATCAGAAAGAACACAGTTCGTTGTAATTGACGGTAAGCCATCGAGTAAAACAGAAGTGATATCTGGCGTTCCACAGGGAAGCGTTATAGGTCCCCTACTCTTCCTCGTGTTTATAAACGATTTAGGAGATAATCTGAATAGCTCCCTTAGACTTTTCGCGGATGATGCTGTCGTTTATCGGTTAGTGAAGTCAACAGAGGATCAAAAGCAACTGCAAAACGATTTAGACAAAATTTCTACTTGGTGCGAAAATTGGCAATTGACACTAAATAAAGAAAAGTGTGAAGTAATACACATGACCACTAAAAGAAATCCGCTGAACTTCAATTACGCGATAAATCAGTCAAACCTTAAGGTCGTAAATTCTACCAAATACATAAGAGTTACAATTACGAACAACTTTGACTGGAGAGAACACATAGAAAATATTGTGGGGAAGGCGAACCAAAGGTTACGTTTCATCGGCAGAACGCTTAGAAGATGCACCAGCTCCACCAAAGAGACTGCCTACATCACACTTGTGCGTCCTCTCCTGGAGTACTGTTGCCCCTTGTGGGACCCTCACCATGTGGGACTGACGGAAGATATTGAGAAGGTTCAGAGAAGGGCAGCTCATTTTGTTTTATCACGTCACGGGGGGGAAAGCGTCACGGAAATATTGCACGAATTGGGGTGGAAATCATTAAAAGAAAGACGTTATTCATTGCGGCGTGATCTGTTTGCGAAGTTTCAGTCAACGACTTTTAGTTCTGAATGTGACAATATTTCGCTAACACCCACCTACTTAGGGAGACATGACCATCCCAATAAAATAAGAGAAATCAGATCGAAAACGGAACGATTTAGGTGTTCGTTCTTCCCGCGCGCTATTAGAGAATGGAACGGTACAGAAAAGTTATGAAAGTGGTTAATGAACCCTCTGACAGGCACTTAAATGTGATTTGCAGAGTATCTATGTAGATGTAGATCTTGATAGCTATTCAATGAATTCTCTGCATGTAATTTTCAGGGTAATTACATACCTGTAGGCAATGGCCAAAAATTTTTAGTGGTCTTAACGTGCTTGTTCTTACATGCCCACATCCTGATATAACTGAAAGTATTTCATTGTTGAAATACTGCTGTTGGTAGTATTATATCTGGCTTCCTTTAGTAGAGGCAACAGTAATTTCTTGCAACCTTTTCAAAACAGTCAAGGAAAAATATTATCTAGAATCATCTTTTTGATGAAACTTCCTGGCAGATTAAAATTGTGTGCCGGAACCGGAACTCGAACCTTTGCCTTCCACGGGCAAGCACTCTACCGACTGAGCTATCCTGACACGACTCACGATGCTGCCTCACAACTTTACTTCCGCCAGTACCTCGCCTTCTACTTTCCAAAGTTCACAGAAGCTCTCCTGTGAACCATGCAAGACTAGCACTCCTGGAAGAAAGGATATGGTGGAGACATGGCTTAGCTACAGCCTAAGGGATGTTTCCAGAATGAAACTTTTACTCTGCAGCGAAGTGTGCACCAGTATGGTACTGGCGGAAGTAAAGTTGTAGAGTGGAAGTTTCATTCTGGCATCTTTTTGATGTTTATGGTCCCCTCTTTTCTGTGCACATAAATGGTGAGAATATTCTACTGTATCCAAGACACCTCACTCCAGATTGTTTTTCCATGCATTTTTCAGCACTCTGTGCCATCCGTCATCAGTGAGGATTTTTTATTGTTACTTACATTATGTTACTTTAGAAAGTACTGGGTATAGTACTTATTGGTGATTGTCGTTATAACTTTGTATCCACACAGAAATAACAAGGGTAATATATTGTCACAGAAAATACACGAAGAAACATTTAATAGTCACAATATTAAAAAACACAAGAAACCAGGACCTAAAAAGGTAAAAGAAATAATGACAAGATGTGTTAACATAACAGCAATCACCAATAAGTACAATTCTCAGCTTTTTTTACATAGTCTAGGGTAAGAATTGCTGAAACACACATGGGAAAATATGAAGTGTGTGATCTGATGTTTTTCCCAGTGTAAAGAATTGCCGCGTGTTCGGCCAGGTGACAACGTAATTTCTTCAACAATATTTCGGCAAACCAACACACTGCCATCTTCAAATGATTCCTGATAACCAGGGTCCACCTGAAGATGGCAACAAGTTGGTTTGCCAAAATATCATGGAGAAATTACATCCACATCTGGTCGAACATCCGTATATTTAAATATTATGAAGTGTTTGGTAATTTCCAAGAATGCTTGCAATCTAAGTATCTCGGCCTGGTAACAAGGTAAAGCAGTGAACAATCCAAAGATTGGTTTAACCACCACAGAGCTTTACTAGGCATGGTCCTGTTTGGAGGTGGTATGCCGTTGCCTTCCTCCACCCTTTGAATTGAATTACCAAGCCATTTATAGGGGGACCTACAGTTTAACGTAGGTTCCGAACCACGGTGCTATGCGCTATTTTTCAAATCAGCAACAATACCAGAGGTGAAAGAAGTGGAAATTGACATTAAAATCCTAGGACCTGGCAGGGATCGAACCCTGAAACTATATATATTGAACGCGCAACTATCTATTACATGGCTATTCACGCATGTAAACTTATTTTTATGGTTTCTGTGGTGTTGAGTGACTGACATTATTATTATTATTATTATTATTATTATTATTATTATTATTATTATTAGTAGTAGTAGTAGTAGTAGTAGTATTAATTAGTTATGATTTAAAGACAAAGCTATGGAAAGGAAAACTATTAGACCCATTTAGAGACTAGTTCGCAAAGTACTTTTCTGAAAATATTCTGCATCAATTTATTATGCCTATGAAAGTGGTATCTGTAAGTGTCTTATTTATACAAATAAAATTATTGATTTTTTGTCCTCGCTATCTCCACATTACATTAAAATGTGTATCATCAAAAACATTCAACAAATTTCTACGAAAATGGCATGTACATACCTACTACCACAACTTCAACTTTTTTCAGCGAGTTGGAGGTGATGACATTTATACTGAAGTTCATTAAAAACTTTGAGCTACTTCCTATAAGTGCGTCATGATTCTGCTGTAAAGGCATAACTGTAGACTGGTATTCCACCCATCTGCTTTGACACATGACGTCATCAAGATGTCAGAAAACCAGTATACGGAATATCTTAATACCTCTGCATTGTAGATACAAATAATCTGTACTTATTATAGATAACAGAATGTACCATTGATCACAGGTCTTAGCCCAAAAATTCATGCCTTCGGCAATTGCATACGAAAAATATCTCTTGGGTAAATTACACCTAACCATCAGAGAGAAGCTACAGATCACTTTTTAAACACAAAATTTTAATCTGTTTTGTTTGTAAACAAACTATCATCTTTAACTCAACCACCACATAATCACTCAAGCCTTCTACTAACACGCACACACCTAAAAACTACCATGCTGCAATGTCGTCACAGGTCAAAGCTGACGGGCAGTATCCCAGTCTACAGGTGAGCAGCTGTAAAAATATTCATGTCAACGCAGAGCTTTACATTACCACTCATCAAAATAATTAGTATATAAACATTCATATTTTATCATCTTGTGCATCAATGCCCAGGCAATCAATTTAGAGTTGCATGTTCGAGATTATATATATAGTTTCAGGCTGAGATACTGCCATTGCAAACATTCTTAGAAATTACTAAGTGTTTCCATATGGTGGAATATCCTCAACATTTGTGTTATCTATAATTTACTAACTACTTGTTTCACTCCCTGAACATTGAAGCACCTCAATATAAATTTTCTAATACTAAGCCTCATCACAATAATATTTTATTACAGACAGGAACTTGTACAGCTGTGATACTGTCCTTTTCCAAAACTCCATACACTGACTGCCCATTTTCCTCTTAATAAAGTCAATAAAATGTCACTATTTACGAACCAAGACTTCCATCATACAGTTAATTGGCAATAAAACTTCTCGCATACTTACAATTTCTCCCATTTAATGCACTCATTTGGCAGGATGTATTAACAGCAAAACCAAAGCATCTGATACCACACACTCATCTGCTTTGGCACTCAAAGGCACTGACATGGTGGAAATCTGTATTGGCACACCTGAAGACAGGGATACCGCCCGTCAGCTGTGACCTATAACTTCATTGCAGCACAGTAGTTTTGAGATGCATGCGCGTTTGTAAAAAGGCATGAGTAATTATGTAGTGGCTGACTTAAAGATAATAGTTTGTTTACGAACAGAACAGATTGTAGATTAATATTTTGTATTTAAAAAGTGATCTGTAGCTTCCCTCCGATGGTATAATCAAACTTCCAGTATAAAGTGAATCGCCACAGAAAAATTATGTTCATTTGTATTCACCATCATAACAAAATGTTGGCTAAATTCCGGAATTGTCTGCATTACTCTTGTTCAGGGTGCCTCTGCTTGTACAGCAGTTAGCCAAAACGCACAAAATTTAAAAAACTGTTATAAGCCTAGTGTCAGGCTCACAAGCGTAGTCCGAGATCAACGTTAGGTTAGGAGAACACAGCTCAGTTGTGAATTGGCAGAGCTAACAAATGAGAAACCAGAAAACCTGGTTATGGTGAAGCATGCTGTGTTAAAAATCAATATTTTGAACGAAAATATCACCATTACCTACTCAAATCGGCAATTCAGCCACCCTAGATTATCATCAATACCAACAGTAGGCACAACCAACATACCCGGTGAAGTAAAAATACACGCGTGCGGCACTTCCTAAAATTTTGCCAGAATGTTTACTGTGACAGAGTTCCTATATCAGACATTTTATGACCAATTATACTCCAAAATAATGTTAATGTACATCATCTCCGCCAACCAAAAGCTTATTCATATGACAAGCAATGCAAGATTTGCTGCAGGCCCCTAGAAAATCAGCTGATTAAGTTTTATTTATCTAATTCGAAGCACTGTGTGCCAATGTTGGCAAGAAACTTCACTTTATAAGAATAATTAATTTACTGTTGAGACGAGTGTACATACAAGAACCTGTCAACCACAGAGCAGGAAGTGTATGAATTATCTATTTCATGATCAACTAGAAAAATTATTACCCCCTCATTCTATGTCTGTAATTTCATAGGCATCCTAACTGAAAAATCATGTAGCCCCTTTATTGTGAATGAATTTGTACATCATGTCTTAAATCCACTGTGAATGAAAGAGGATCAAACAAAAGTTGTACTTACAAGAGCCAACATGTTGCAGCTGTCAGCATCAATACAACTTGCAGCACCCTGCAAAAATTTTGACTGTTAACCCTCAGTAAGCACAGATATATATGAATTAGCTCTCTCTCTCTCTCTGTCTCTCTCACTCACACACACACACACACACACACACACACACACACACACACACACAAACACACACACACACACACACACACTATTGTTACAACACAGATTCGATACTGCCTACTTAGTGGCACCTGTGGTCTCAACCACTGGCAGAGTTCTTAAACAATGCCAAACGAACTGTGACATCAAAACAACTTTAAACTAGTCTTCCATTATTTGGTAAAACAGGAGACAGACTGCGAATAAAACATGTCATGGAGATGCGGCTAATGAATCAGAGTAAGAAGTGGGTACAAATGTTTATTAAAGTTTAAAAATCTCTTCTTCCTACAGCAAAGTCTTAGTTATTGCTGTACTGAACTTGCACTTCAATCTTTAGCTTTATCAAAGCTGGTGTGACTGCATAACTTAATTTATCTCCTTTGCCAAACAGAAGTAATGCTTTTTCCACTTCATCAATACTGGTGTACTGAAGTTTGCAACACTGCTATTCCACTGACAACAGTATTTGCAAATATCTTTAATGAAGTTGGCAATAACAAATTTGTCACACATATCTAGATTAGATTGAAGGGTGACAGTGTTAAGGATCAACAAGAAAGCCTAGCAACTTTAAATATGCAGGGTTTTTTTTTTTTTTTTTTTTTTTTCAAACAATTCTGAAGAATGACAGACACTGTATTGCATTTTACCTTACGATTATAAGGCAGTAGGACTGAAAACGTTCCATCTTCTAATAAATGAGGTTAGTAGGAAAATTCTCTACTGCACACTGTCAGTAGGTTATCTTGACAAGCTTTTGGGTGGGATAGGAAACATGAAATAACATATCCTTAACATCAAGCTGGGCTGTCAAGCATTTGGAAGACATTCGATTAGCTTCACTTCAAAACATGGTAGTAATTCAACAAGGGTGTAATGTTTGATGATTGTTTCTTCTCAGTTTTGACCTACAACTGTGACACGACACTTAAGGTGTAAATTTAGAAACGGTACAGTGAGGCACCCTCCGTCTCACTCTCTCTCTCTCTCACACACACACACACACACACACACACACACACACATTTTACTACTCCCTATTAATACATTTATACGTAAACTGAAGCGAAATGGTAGAAAAATTGAGATTTCATGAAGATTAACGAATTTTCTATATCGCTGCAATACAAATTGACACAAGTAAATGGTTGACATTTTCTTACCCTCTGTTGGGGCCTTTAGGCACTATAAAAGGTAACACAATTCCAACAACGCCCCATAGGGCAGTAAATATAATAATAGGCGTAGCTGCGGCTCCCATCTTCTTGAGGTAAGAAGCAGATTACTATTTTGATCACAGTACACACCTACTTTTCTGCTCCTCAGGTATAACTAATCATATGATCTCCTACGTCAGTGATACAAACACTGTAATCCAAAAACATCTCGTGTTTGGAAAGACACATCGATGTTTCTTGATCGATATATAAGCAGATGTACGAAACTAGCAGAAATATAACAGAATTAATTAAAGAGAAAGAATTTAAGAGAAAAATATGTAATAACCTGCTTTATGTGGCCGAGCGGTCTGCAGCGCGCTAATCACAGTCTGCACGGCCACTACGGTCGGGGGTTCGAATCCCCCCTCGGGCATGGATGTTTTTGTCGTCTTTACAATAAGGTAGTTCATAAGTAGTTTGTAAGTTTAGGGACTGATGACCCCCGCAGTTAAGTCCCTTAAACTCAACAAACATTTGATAAATTCCACAAATGCGCTGCAAATTGCGTCATTCGACCGTCACATCACGTCTAGGCTCCCCGGGAAGAAGAATTTGATGGGACTGTATTCTGCTAACATTGGACGTTAACCTATTCTTAACACGCTCACTCATACTAAGGATGAGATTAGAATTATATTTCGGTCCAAATGATACACAGCCAGGACATCCCTTGTGACGCATACCGTGTCAAAGGCAATATTACACAATAAATACTTACAAATTAATAGTAGATATGTTAGTGTACCTTCCACAGAATCCAAATGACATTACCCCTAAGTATATTTACATTTTCCAGCACACGGTTCGATAGCACAGTGGTAGAGTACCAGACTACAAGTGCACAATAGATTGAGTTGCACGTTCAAAATACAGTATGTAGTTTCAGGGTTCGTTTCCCGCCAGTTCTAGGATTTTTATCTAACAATTACCACTTCTTTCACCTCTGGCAGTGTTGCTAATGTGAAAAATATCGAGTAGAACTGTGGTTCGGAACCCACGTTAATCTGTAGGTCTCCCTATAATTGGCTAAGTAAGTCAGTTCGAAGGTCGGAGGAAGGCAACTGCATACCATCTCCATGCCTAGTACTGTGGTGTTCAAACCAATCTTCAAATTGTTGACTGTTTTCGCCTTTTAACAAACTTGTTACCAAATTAAAATATAGAAGAGTCAAAGAAACTGCTACATCTGCCTAATACCATGTAAGGCCCGTGCGAGCATGCAGAAGTACTGCTACATGATGTGGCATGGACTCGACTAATATCTGAAGTAGTGCTGATGGGAACTGACACTATGCAACTTACAGGGCTGTTGCTAAATACAAAGGGTGGAAATCTCTTTTGAACAGTATGTTGCATGGTAACCCAGATATGCTCAATAATTTTCTTGTATGGGGAATTTGGTGGCCAGCGGAGGTGTGTAAACTCAGAAGAGTGCTCTTAGAGCCATTCTGTAAAATTCAGGGTGTGTGAGAGGTTGCATTGTTCTGCTGAAATTGCCCAAGTCCATCCGAATGCACAATGGATGCAGGTAATCAGCCAGGATTCGCATGTACATGTCACCTATCAGAGTTATATCTAATGTATTAGAGGTCCCACATCACTCCAAATGCACACACCCCACACTATTACAGAGCTCCCATCAGTTTGAAGAGTCCTATGCTGACAGGTCCATGAATTCACAAGGTTGTCTCCATACAGGTACACGCCCATCTGCTCGATACAATTGGAGACACATCAGACCATGCAACATGTTTCTAGTCATCCACAGTACTATGTCGTTGTTAACAGCGCCAATCGAGGCTTAAAAAGTTGTGTCGTGCAGTCAGAAAGGGTACACGGGTGAGCCATTGGCTCCTAAAGCCCATATCAATGGTGTTTCGTTGAATGTATCACAACCTGACACTTGTTGATGCCTCAGTATTGAAATCCGCAGCACTTTCCAGAAGGTTTGCGCTTCTGTTTTGTTGACTGACTCTCTTCAATCGTCGTTGGTCCTATTCTATCAGGATCATTTTCCAGTCATAGTAATTGTATGGGAACATCCCCACCTCACGTTACTTTGAAGATTCTGTATTCCACATCCCTTCTTTTGTGTGCCAACTATACCAAATCGTTCAAACTCACATAAATCATCATAACCTGTAGCAGCAGCAAGTAATCCATCTATCGCCTGCACCAGGCAACTTTTGTCATATATAGGCGTTGCCGACTGCTGCGCCGCACTCTCTGTATTCACATATCTGTGTTACAGGATGAGTCACATAAGACGTAGCATTTCATTAACTCTTATGCATATCGAAACACTATTTTCGCCACATGCTAGAACGTCGAGGGGCACACAAATTTTTATGTTGTGAAGGGTTTTAGCACCAGCATCAACTGAGATGTTGGAGCAAGTACTTTTTTTTTATGGAACTGCTTACATCTTATAACTGCATTTAATAGGTCTTGAGATACTATTGGTTAATGTGTTGCCTTAAAAAAATCGAGAAATTTCATAGAATTCAAGGAGACGGTGGCCGGAATTAGCGTTAGCAGTGCAAACACTACCAAAAAGGCGTCCTGGATCAGGCTGGGGAATTATATACCGTAAAGTAGGCCCGTGCGACTATAGTAACGCTTTGTTTCCCCTAGCACCAACTTCAGACCTACAGTGGATGCAGGTTCACCACTGATGTTGTAAAGGGAGTATCAAAAAGGATGGTGCAAACTTACACTGTTGGAAGTACACGATAACAGAAGCAGAAATGTCCCAGTAAACGTGTGTCTGCAAACGAGCCGTTTGCGAGATAATTGTGAAGTATGGTTCCAAGCGACACTGGCGGTCACACATTCTTCAACCAACACTTAATGGACAGAGGTACCTTAGGTTTCCGCAGCGTCATCTTCCAAGATTGTTTGAGAATGTTCCGCTTGAGGAACATCAGGGTATGTGGTACATGCATGTGGAGCTCCAGCATATTTTGCTGCTGTTGTGAGACGGCATATAACGAACAGATTACGTTACGGCCAAAGATGGATAGGTCGAGGCGGACCTGTAACTCGGCGCTAAATACCACGAGACTCTACAGCCAGTGTCCGCACCTCATCCTGCGCATGCGCAAAGCCGGCTCTCCCACATATCCCTGCACATACGCAAAGCCTTATAGTGCATTCCCAGCATCTGCTGTAGATACCTTACGTATGCTTAAATCTTGTCCCCTCCCAAGCTCATGCAGCTAAGATTTTTCTTACTCGTTGTTGCATTTGCTTTTAAGAGTGTAAATGTGTGCATTACCATCCCATACTCAGATGTTCGAAATTCGCTTGTTATTTTGTTATGTCGTGTATTAATAAAAATTATACGGCGTTGAAAGTCTGCCTCTGCTTCTCACTGCAATTTGAGGAACAAAAATTCTGTCGCAAAAACCAACGTCTGTAGCGACGAGCGGCACGTGAAGGAAGTGGGAAGGAGGATTTGCAGCAACAACAACCCGCTCTCTCTTGCAAATCATACCAGCCACACTTTGTGACTGCTCTTAAAAAAAATTATCAAGTTCTGAAATTTAATACCCTCTCTCTATAGTGCCCATGCCCTGTTACAATATTAAACACTGCACTCAATTCTTTTCAAAATTTACGAAGTCTTTACAACATTTCCTTAGACCAACACCAGTGTCTTCTATTTCCTCCTCCCATCCAGTATTTCGACAGGTACAGGAAAGGTAAGTTTTCTAATGCCACGTTTTCCCGTAATCCACCTCTTTTATGGTTTTAATATCCAGTTCTTTGCCTTCCAACAATTCTTCTAGACGAGGTAATACTTTACCTGCCAGATGGTTTGGATGCAACACACAATAGATTATCATTTCTGTAGAGCAAGATAGACCAGGCCATTACCCTAAATAACAGAGAGAGACAAAAATTCTTACTCCAAACACAAATCAAGGTCCATCCCTGTGTTAACTAAGATTTCTTATTTCAGTCCTCTTAGCCAAACTGGGATTTTTTTTTAAATTGATAATTACAAGTTGTTGTCTACCACAACATAGGTGTACTCTATAAACTAGGATGCTAATCTACACACCGCAACACCTAATCGTTGAAAGAAAAAATTATCGCCATTAGCGCAAAACACTGTGGCGACGTCGAGATCGACTCAACCTGGAGTGGAATATCTTTGAGCTGTGGTTTAGATAGCCCGCGCAGGCCTTTGAGTATTGTTTGGACTCGACTATTGTGTACACTGAATGTATCAAGTGATCCATAATAAATGTTTATTATTCAGTTAATGTGGCATGTACCGGGTATGTATTTGTCATAGCGTATCCAGTACACTACAGTGGTGACCCTGCGTTTCAATTCACGCACAATTACGCTTTCGTGCCTCTTTTCCGAATTTGTTATTACGCGAGTGCAGTGAACAATCGCGCCATGTGGAATCAATCTCCGTGTTCTTCAGTGCTACGATTGCAAGGACAAGGATTATCTGCTTCTCCACTTTCAACCGCTGAGAAAGGACAGTGCATCAATTCACAGGTGGGACTAGACATTATACAGCCTAACACATTGAGCCCTGTTGTACATGTCAACAATCCGCGTGGCCACGCCGACATGCTGGCTCCCGAACTTTCTATGGTAGAAACCGCCAACTTAGTTAAAGTAGAACCAACTTGCAAGTCACCAGGGTCTCACGAACAGTGCTCGAATTTTGACTCTTCGTGCACTCAACAAGTTTCGGTACCACCTTGGATCTCGAACTTTTCGCGCGATTTTCCACAAGTGCAGTGTGCTATACCTTCAGTTACTGTGCCTTCTAACCATCTACCATGTGTTACAAATGTTTGCATAGTACCGTCGGACTACGGGTTAGTTTTGAACAAAATGCTTCACAGAACTATGCCCTCACGAACGTACCAGTTTCCGGGCCAACATTCGCGACAGGCAATGCGCCTCCTCCGCTTGTTCGTCCAGCTAATTTCGTACAACGGCCCACTAAATTGCCAAAGCTGCCGCCTTTTGCAAAGCAACATCCGAACACTTGGTTCGCATTAATTGACTCTATTTTCAGGGTTTCGGGCATTCTTTCAGAAGAATCTAAGTTCGTGTGTCATGTCGGTCATCTACACGACCACATTGACTTGATTAGCGATTTGGTGCTTAACCCACCTCCGCCACCTACGTACACTAATGCGAAACGTTTCATCTGTGAGAGACTTTCCCGCTCGCCTGATGAAGTGTTGCATCACATAATTCACGAAGTGCACTTAGGAGACCTTACACCATTTGAACTGTGGCGTAGACTGCGCGACCTTGTTTCAACCGATTTTCTCCCTGAAATTACTTTGTTGGATCTCCTAAATTAACAAAAAATTCTCTCACCCTCACAGCATTGGTTTCAGGGAAGGCTATTCAACTGAGAGTGCAATATTTGAATTTCTTGACAAAATTTATGCTAAACTGGATGAGAGTGAGTTTGTAACAGGCATATGTCTTGATCTATCAAAAGCTTTCGACATCATTGACCATAGTGCCCTACTGCAAAAGCTTGACCAACTAGGAATTCGAGGTATAGCCAATAAGTGGCTCATGACATACCTATGTGAACGCAAACAGGTGGATGAAATACAACATACTAATCATAATAAAATCAGCTGCTACTATTCAGGATATGAAAACATGAAGTATGGTGTCCCTCAAGGATCAGTATTAGGACCAATTCTGTTTCTCCTCTATGTCAATGACATTAGATATAACAAATACTGCCAATCTACCCTCCAATTTGCAGACAATACAAGTTTCCTCATTAGTGGAAAATAGAAGAAGAACTCAGAGACTCTGCTATCCAAACAATGAACAGAATAGAACAGTGGTTCACCTATAATGAACTAATAATAAACAAAGAAAAGACAGTAGCAATGAACTTTTACAATCTAAAAGGAAAGCACCACCCAAATATAGAAATAAAACTGTGGGACAGAGTTCTTCAGAGTGTTGACAACACAAAATTTCTGGGGCTATGGCTCCAGAACGACACAAAATGGGAGGTACACACTGAATATCAGCAGAAAAAAACTAAGTAAAACCTGCTACATGATGAGGATTTAAAAGATTGGTGCAGCAAAGCTATCCTGTTAAATGTATATTACTCCTATGTGCAATCTGTACTTAAATATGGCATTATCTTGTGAGGCAATTCAACATAAAATATTAAAATTTTCAGGATACAAAAAAGAATACTGAGAGTTATTGAAGGGGTAAACAATAGGAAATCATGTAGACCTATAGTGAAAAACATGTCCATTCTTCCTTTTCCATGCATATTTATTTTTGAAGCATCAGTTTTCAAAAAGCAATACATGGAAAGGCACCCAGTAATCTTATTAAAGAACGAAGATGTGCATGCATACAATACGAGACAGAAATCTGATCTTCACATGAAACAGATGAAAACATAATTATACCAAAAAGGCACTCTCCATATCGGAATAAAAATTTACAATAATCTGCCTAGCCATATTAAATCACTGAGTAAACTCAGTAGTTTTAAGACTAAACTAAAGGCATATTTAATTGATCACTGCTTTTACAACCTAAGAGAGTACCTAGACAGTAACAAATAAAAATAAATGTGCACTGTGAATAATCTATTTTGTATATTGTCTCTAATATTTATTGAATGTATGATTGATAAATTACTCAAATACTTAGTTCCTAGAATGCAATAAAAACTGCATTCTATATTATTATGAATATTCTATCTTGCCTCTTCTATTTATTTTTATATTGATTCTTGCCAAATTGCTTAAATACCTAGTTCCTAGAAATCCAACAAAATTGTATTTTACATGTAAACAAACAACCATGTCCAATATCCTTGTATATATTCTAAACATGCAGGCTGAGAAGGACTAAATAAATATATAAATGAACATTTAATATCTGTGTTAGTACCTGATGAAAGTTGTACTTATCTGAGGAAGAAACAAGATGAACCAGTTAGACTGGTTGCTACTAAATGAAATGTTAAAGAAACAAGAAGTGTGGATGTCACCACTGGTAAGAATTTTCTTCATCTGATAAATACGAGAAGTCGCAAAATAAAAAGGTTAAATGTTTCGGTTGTGGTGGATTTAACCATATTTAAAAAAATGTTCAAGTATTAAACAAAAACGCGTCGATAACCAAAATAAAAATGAATTACCTCGCCAGGGTTTTATTGTTGAAGTATTGAGTGCAGAATTGAACGAGAACTTGTGGATTGCTTATTGTGAAGCTACAAATCACATGGCTAAGAAAATTGAGTGTTATAGGTCTTTTACTAAGTTTCAGTAACCACGGCCGTTATGTATGGGCAATGATTCGACTATAAACGCACTAGGAACTGAAACTGTATATCTTGAAGCTTTTGTCAATTGAGATTGGAAGTTATGCATTATGGAAACTATTCTGTATTCTCCAGGATGCGAAGACATCCCTTTTCTGTAACATCTGATATAGACAACGGATTAAAATTTCACTCACTGAAAGTCAAGAGTGGGTTCCGAAACAATAGTTTAGTAAAAGCTTGTGGCACATGCAGTAGCCACTTTTTGAAGATGCTGATTCGAGTAAACTAACGAGATAGTCCCATTAGTGCTGTGGTAAATCTTGTATTGAAAGAATCTCTGCAAATTTGGCTTAAATTCTGAGTCATTAGAACAAACGTCATGTTCAATAATTTTTGAAGCAACTTAGCGTGTAAGTCGTAGACTTTAGAGAAGATTTTTTTTGAAGCATGCATGCAGTATTGGAGCATTTTTCAGACACAATGATATGGTCCTACACAACCTAGAGAAGTGTTTCATGCAGATTAGTGTGGGCCTATGGACTGTTAATCGCTGGGAGGAGCTGAATATTTTCTGTGCTTTACCTGAGGCTATTGAAGATTATATATTCTGAAGCAAAAGTTTGAGACTGCAGAGAATATTGCGGAATAATTTTTGTCGTCGATCATCAAAAGCGTTTCAGTGTGATGGTGGATGGATGGTTGACAATACTGCAGTGACAGAGCTGATGAAATTAAATGGCATAATTTATTGTCACAAATCCTTACACTACAGCGTAGAACGGGTGTGCTGAGTGTACTGACAAAACTATTGTGGAACTAGCTCGAACTAGCACAAGGTTTGCGGAAGATTTTGTGAGCAGAAGCAGTTAACACAGCTATTTTTTGTGTTAAATAAAACTGGCGTAAGATGTGTAAATGGTAAAGCACCTTAAGAGGTACTCACTGGAAAGACAGCACAGCTAAACAAGCTTCATATTTTTGAAACTGAGTGTTTTGTTCTTTTACAAAGGAAAAACGAAAGAAACTGGATCCAAAAGGAAAAGCACTTGTCTTTGTTGGTTAGACTGATGGCATTGATGGTTTTAGAGTGTGGATTGAATCGGAAAACCGGATTATTCGGACTAAGGATGTTATTTTTGAAGCAGAAAAAACCGGAAGGACAGTGGCACTACTCCCAAGTGAAATGGACGATGACAAATCGAAGAGGGATCTTGAAGACAAAGCAACTGTGTTTAACCTTTGTGCACTCATGTGAGCAGTGAGGTGACCACCTTCTTACAATTTCTCGCCAAACTAACTCCATAAAGGTAAAAGGCAGTGGGATAGCCCATATTGTGTCTAGTTAATACAACTAGAGAATATCTAGCTGTCCCAACGCCTTCTTACTTTTGTAGACTTAGAGTGGCGACAAATTGTAAGAACGCGGTCACCTCACCGCCCACGCTAATGCAAGAAGGTTCAGTTCAGAACACTACAGAATCGAGTTTTAATGTAAAACAACGGAGAAATAGGCAACAACTGAAGAAAGCAGATTGTCTTATTGAAATAATGCTCGCTGCAATGAACGAGTCGAAGAATTACACGGAGGCTATTAAGTCTGTAGGCCATGGACACTGGAGAAAGGTAATGGAGGACGAAATGGTATCGTTAAAGGACAATGCTACACAGAGCTTGGAAGCTTTGCCGCCAGATCATTCCATTACAAACCGCTGGGTTTATAGAATTAAGCGTAAAGCTGATGGTAAAATTGATTGCTGTAATGGAAGGGTAGTTGTTCATGGATTTAGTCAAAACGTGGGTATTGACTATAATAAAAAATTTAGTCCTGTCACTAGATATGATACAATTTGAGCAATTTTGAGTATTTCTGCTAGCGAACATCTTCATTTGGCGCAATTTGATGTAAAAGCTGCTCTTTTTGAATGGCTATCTAAAAGGCGAGATATATATATGCAGCAGCCTGAGGAATTTGCTAATGGATCTGACCAGGTATACCAGCTTCATAAACGTTTATATGGACTGAAACAATCTCCAAGGTGCTGGAATCAAAGATTCAATGACTTCCTACTGAATCTTGGGCTTGTGGAAAGCAATACAAATCCCTACCTGTTTTTTCGAGAAAACTATAAAGATAATTTATGGTTGTTGATGATGGATTAAGGTCAATTCACACTGTTCGTCACGTCACGTCATGTCACCGTCCGTCAGAACATTCCGTAATGTATTTCTAATGGCGGCGTTCTCACTGTCCGTCACGGACCGTCACGTCATGTCAACATCACGTCAAGCTTTCTCGCGAAGAATGTTTTGATGGAACAGTCGTCTGCTAACATGGAAGTTAACCTATTTTCGTCATGCGAATTAAATGTTTCAGTTGACGATTGCACTGTTTATATGCAAATAAGTCTTATTCGCCTTTATTTTGTTGTTATACTTCGTTTTAGGGCTAAATCTCAAATTTTCATGACGACTTAAATGTTTTTGTCAATTGGGTGTCGCCCTAAAATCGAGGTCGGATATCTGAAACCAAAAAATGGTTAATGTTACTTAACATTTTAACAGAAAAGACTGAAGCAAACTGTTTATTAGAATAAGACTGTAATTTCATTAAGCATTTCTCATTAAATAAAATTTTAAATGAAAAAGTCAGTTCTAACGAAAGACAAAAATTCAGTTGCTTACGACAGTATTAACAATGTCAATGGGCAAATTGTAATGGATAAAGTAAACAGGCGCTATTTATGCTCTTATAAGTGTTGTTTGATGTATTCATATGTTTATTTTTTCGCTTGAAAATAGATGTCGAAGTTTGGAAATGTTGTTTCAGTTCCCAGTAAGTTGACCAAAAACATACACTGTAAAGTTTTATTTGGTTGTCAATAACATTTAGCGTTGTTGTTCCTTCAATTCTAGTATTAAACTATGACTTTCTACATAACAGATCGCTACTCATAACCTCACTTTCAACATCGCGTATTGAGATCGGCGAACTGACGTGACGGACACTGACGGACAGTGTGAATACAACTTGACGTGATGGTGCCGTGATGTGACGTTGACGTGACGGACAGTGTGAATTGGCCTTTAATATCTGCCAATAGGAAGAAGGACATTGAAGTTTTCCTGAAGAAAATTCAAGATAAGTTTACCATTGGGCCAGTAGGTTATTTCTTAAATATTAATAACATATGTCAAGTGAACGGATCAATAGAGATTAATCACTAAAGTTATGCTAAAGATATACTTTGACGTTTTAACATGACAGAAGCAAATCCTGTTCAACCCCAATTATGCAATTTCTACTGCCAGATGAGTTGACGAGTGATAAACCTACAAATCCTACGTATCAAAAAGCATTTGGCTGTCTTATGTATTTAGCTGTTGGTACAAGACCCACTATAATGTATGCAATGAGTTATGTGTCAAGATATTTAGACAATCCTCAAGAAATTCACTAGTCTTTGATAAAGAGCATTCTAAAGTACATCAAAGGTTCAATGTCACTGAGTATAAAGTATGAAGCTAGCCATGCAAATGGAAGGCTTGGATTTATACTGATACTGATTATGCCACTGACACAATAACTCAACGCTCATTTAGTAGAATGTTTGCAAAATTGTGTGGAAGAGCAGTCACAGTGCAAACTTTGTCAACAACCGAGTTGGAATTTGTGACTGCTAGTGAAGGGAAAGAGAAGCAATGTGGCTATTCAAAATACAACAGGAAATACCATAGTTCAAGAGTGTTCCTGTTCTCCTTGTTGATAATGCTTGTGCCATCAAACTCAGAAAAAAGTTTGAATTTTACAAGAGGTTGAAGCACATTGATGTCACATACACTAAATCCACGAGAACTTCAACAAGGCCAGTTAACTATCGAGCATGTACCAGCTACATGCAAGATGGAGACATGTTTGGTTTGAATATTTAAGATCATTATTCTGGATACATGCTGTGTTTGACAATATAAACGTATAGAGGAAGTGTTAAGTGAAATGTTTATATTAATATCTCTGCTTTGTTGTTTTCTCATTGCTGTTATAAATTCACATTTTAAGAATTACACCATATCCATAATATATTACTACTTGAAGCAAGTTGAGCCCTTTTCTTTTAATTACCACAACATACCTGATTGAGCAAAAGTTAAATTGGATGTTAGCAGACAAAAGTTCTAACAAACTTGATGTGATAGTCTAGTGTCAGGAAATATGATACCGCCTTCAAATAGCAGAACAGAGCTGATATCCATTTCCTTTATAACTAAGAACACCACTTCATACAGCAATTTTCCTTGAAAAACATAATTTTGCTCTAATGAAGGAAAAATGAAGTTGGTTTTGGTGTTATTATTTATACAAAACTGAATCGATAAAAAGGTTCTATGTATTCCAATATAAATAATGTTTCATGCATTTGTTTGTACACATTTTTACTAACAAATAAAGGTTGATGTTTTGAAATTTTGTTGGAACGGTTTTTGTTTGTATCTTCCTTGTCAAGATATTTGAGTAAAAAATATGTTCTGTGGATGTATTCATTTATTAAGCTTCAAATGATCAAATACAGTTTTTTTGTTAGTAAAAATCCGTTTTCTCCATGTTACTTATTGCGATGCAAGAATTCCAATAGGTTATGTGCCCAGATGATGCATTGGCAATAATTATTTTTATATAATAGAAGTGAGAAAATGTTTGAAACGTTCCAAGTATGCATTATAAAACAGTGAAGTTCATTAGCAGGCGATTGCAATGTAATTTCTATGTTGTTCTTTGTGATAAAAAGAGTGAAGGTATCGTGAAAAATGAGTGCAGCACAAATTCTGAGGACCAAAGGACGAAAACTGTGCTACATGGAAGTTCATATTAGAAGCATATTTGTGTGTGGACCACATATGGGATGTGGTGGGCGGAACAATGATATCTGCTGATCAGGATTATTCAAATTAGAATAGAAACTCAAAATTCCAACAAATAACATTGATTGACCTTGTGAATAATGTGCATGTTGTAAGATATCATTGTATACAGGGTGTTACAAGAAGGTACAGCCAAACTTTCAGGAAACATTCCTCAGACACAAAGAAAGAAAATATGTTATGTGGACATGTGTCCTGAAACGCTTAATTTCCATGTTAGAGCTCATTTTATTATTTCTCTTCAAATCACATTAATCATGGAATGGAAACACACAGCAACTGAACGTACCAGCGTGACTTCAAACACTTTGTTACAGGAAATGTTCAAAATGTCCTCTGTTAGCGAGAATACATGCATCCACCCTCCGTCACATGGAATCCCTGATGCGCTGATGCAGCCCTCGAGAATGGCGTATTGTATCACAGCTGTACACAATATGAGCACAAAGAGTCTCTACATTTGGTACCGGGATTGTGAAGACAAGAGCTGTCAAATGCCCCCATAAATGAAAGTCAACAGAGGTGAGGTCAGGAGAGCGTGGAGGCCATGGAATTGGTCCACCTCTAGCAATGCATCGGTCACCGAATCTGTTGTTGAGAAGCGTACTAACACATCGACTGAAATGTGCAGGAGCACCATCATGCATCAACCATATGTTGTGTCGTACTTGTAAAGGCACATGTTATAGCAGAACAAGTAGAGTATCCCATATGAAATCATGATAACATGCTCCAGTGAGCGTAGGTGGAAGAACATGAGGCCCAATCAAGACATCACCAACAATTCCTACCCAAATGTTCAAAGAAAATCTGTGTTGATGACATGATTTACAATTGCGTGTGGATTCTCGTCATCACACACATGTTGATTGAGAGAATTTACAATTTGATCATGTTGGAATGAAGCCTCATCCGTAAATACTATAATGAGCTCTAACATGGAAATTAAGCGTTTCCAGACACATGTCCACATAACATATTTTCTTTCTTTGTGTGTGAAGAATGTTTCCTGAAAGTTTGGCCGTACCTTTTTGTAACACCCTGAATATAGAGTTATGTCTTTTCTAACATATAGAGTAATATCTTAGGACATATAATATCTCTGGTGTGTGACACCAGTAGTTCAGAAGTTGAGTGTCAGCAGCTGAATAAAAGTTATGTAACTAAACAGTCATAGTTTTTTATGAGCTAATGCAATTATTAGGCTGTACATTTTAATAATTAGTGACTCATGTTTGGTGTTCAATTATTTTGTGAAATTTGTTGTTTTTTTATGGATGTGAAGTTCCTTTTGAAAATAAATGTGTAATCATGCCAAATCAGACTGCATTTCGCTATTGAAGAATCCGTCATTGTTGGACGTAAGACATTAGATGATGTAGGGTCTGATAGGGAATAATAATAATGACTTTGGTTGTAGCTTCTAATAACTGCTCTAAGAGTAGGGTAGGGGGAGCTTGAACATGGCGACGCATGTTCCAGACTTCGAAAACCGCTGTAATCTCCGGATTCTCGGAGAAGACGTCTCTACAAACGGTGAGTGAAATGGCTAATTGCAACTGCAGCGCCTTGATTTTAAAAAAATTGTGACAGTTAGTAATAAACATTAATCCAGTGAAATAGTATTATTGGGATAGGAAGTGTTGTGAGTGAACTGTTACTTGTAATTGACTGTGACTGTTGTGAACAATTAGCACTATGGCAAGTTCAGAGGAGAATGTTAGTGAGGAAAATTTTAAAGAAGGACAGATTAATAATGTTAATATTTTTGTAGAAGGTGAGAAAGGACTAGAAAATTCAATAACTGAGTCAAGAGAAGATAGTGTATTGTTAGTTTTGATAAAACACCGATTGTGAGTCAAAAGAAGGAGGCTAATGTTAATATGGATTTCAATGCACAGATTTTGTTGATGCCCAAAGAATTAAAAGCATCAGACTCTGAAGCCTCCGTGCAGGTTTGCAGCTCATAGTGGCTTGCATTTTCTAAAAAAAAATTCTTTTTAAACCTTGTGATGTAAGCTTTACAGCTGAGCAGTATACTTTATTATGTGACTTGTTTTATTTTATAATAATCTTAATCATTGCCGAAACCTATGTCAAATATTTTTAATTTGCAACCGAGGGCTGCACCTTTATCCATTGACGTTGTTAACGGTCGCTGACAATAGCAGTCATGTTTAAAATTTTAAGTCCTTTGTAGAAGTTGAAATTTGTGGTATTACTGTAGACGCACTAATTAATTTGGGAAGCGAGGTTTGTGCTATTTCAGAAAGTTTATTTTCACAGCTGAAGACTTTGATTACATTTCCAACATTTCCTGTAAGTGGCATATGTATTGTGAGTGCCGTTCTCAATAACAGCAAATCCATTAAAGGACAAGCACTATTAAAGTTTCGAATTTCTGATATAGAGTATGACCAGAGTGTGCTAGTTGTGGGATCTGGGATCTCTAAATGTGGGATTAGTTCTTGGAGCTGACTGTTTAGCTAGCATGGGATGCTTTTTTGATTTCAAGAAGACTTGTCTGCGGACAAAGAAAAATACAGAAGAGAGGAAGATTGTATTTAAAGGATTTGTTTCTGATGATGGAAATGACGCTGCGCGCATGCATTTTATGTGATTGCCGGCCGCGGTGGCCGCGGGGACTGAGGCGCTCCAGTCACGGTCTGCACGGCCACTATGGTCGGGGGTTCGAATCCCCCCTCGAGCATGGATATTTGTGCTGTCCTTAGTATAAGGTAGTTCATAAGTAGTTTATAAGTTTAGGGAATGATAACCCCATAGTTAAATCCCATAAGCTTAACAAACATTTGAACATTTAAAGTGATTTGTTGTTGGCGGGATGCTGGAGGGGTTATTAATTCCAACTATTCTGAGAATGAAGTCGTACAGGACAGGAACACTCACAGTGAAGATGCTCTTGCTGGTATTCACAACAAAATTCGCGATTTGGTAGCCTTGTCGGAAGGGCAAAGAAAAGAATTATTTGAAGTACTGAAAAGTTATGTCTGTCTATTCTCCAAGATACCTGGTCTGTTGAAGGAATGTGTTTGCAAAATTAAGGTGAAAGAACATGAACCATTTTGCAGTTAGTCTTATGCAATATCTTTAGTGAAGTGATCAGCTGTTGATGTAGAAATAAATTGGATGCTAGATTATGAAATTATTGAACGTTCAGACAGTGAATATTCCAACCCAATTCATGCTGTTGCGAAAATGGATGGCACAGTGTGACTTGTTTTAGATGCCAGAGCAATAAACCATGAAATTTTATCACAATATGACCAACCTGAAAGTTTGGAAAGTTTATTACAAACGTTTAGAGGGATTAAATATTTAAGTAGCATTGATCTGACAAGTAGCTACTGGCAGCTTTTATTACATAAAGACAGTAGAAAATACACCGCTTCCCAACAAAATTGAAGACCATACCAGTTTCAAAGACTAGCTTTTGGTTTATCCATTTCATCTGCAGCTTTCATGCATGCTTTGGATGAAGTTTTAGGAGAGGAAATTTTGAAGGATGTTACTTTGTATGGGGACGATATTTTAATTAGTACCGCAACGTGGTAAGAACATTTGAAAATTTTACAGCAAGTACTGGATGCTTTCAAACGAGTGGGTGTAACTGTTAATCTCGCTAAGTCAGAGTTTGCAAAGCCACAAATTAAATTATTGGAACACATAATTTCGGCAAGAGGGATTGAACCTGATCTGACAAAACTGGACACTGTGCATAATAATTTTCCTGCACCTAAATGTCGTAAACAACTCAAATCTTTCATAAGTCTCTGTAATTTCTTTATTAGATTTTTGTCTGGAAGCTGTTTGTCATCACCAGCACTGAGGTGTTTCCTTAAGAAGGATGCCACCTGGAAGTGGGAAGCTTCGCAAACAAAGAAGCATTTGATTTGATTAAACAACAACTGTGTAATGCTCCTATTCTTCACCACCTTCATTTGAACGAAAGATTTTATCTTGGTACCGACTCCAGTGATTATGCCCTTGGTGCAAAACCTTACCAATTAACTGATGGGGAGGTACAATCGACCATCGTACAACTGCTTTTACGAGTCGTGCTTTAACAGCAGCTGAACGAAAATATACTCTAACAGAGACAGAAGCGATTGCTGTCATTTGGGTCTTTGAGAGATTCAGATATTACTTGTTTGGAAGACATACCGTAGTTGTGACTGACCACAAAGCTCTATCATTTTTACTGAGTTGTAAATTGATGCACAATCGCCTAACCTGTTGGGCAATGGCATTACAAGAGTACAGTTTTGAAATTCGGTATGTACCAGGACACCAAAATGTTGTACCAGGTGCTTTGTCAAGGCTAGCAGATAGTCAAGAAGAAGTCGATGTATCTCATCCTAGACAAAGATGTGTTCAAATTTACTTTATGAAAGGTGTGGAAGGCGAGAAGAAAATAAAGATGGTTTTACGTAATGTAAAATAGGAGCAGCAAACGACGAAATTTTGGCTATGATAAATCAGAAGTATGATGATCCGATTTCTGAAGGAGGTGATAAGATCCGACAATATTATTTGAAGAGGACGGCATTTTGTACCTACAAACAGATCTAAATTCTGACCAATGGAAATTGTATACCAAAACATGCCACTGAACTTCTCATTAAGTATATTCATGCCAGTTCTGCACATTTTGGACCCTGAAAGTTTTTATTAAAATTGAAAGAGCATGTAATTTTTGATAATATGTCATGCAAAGTACGTTCTGTTATTCAAGCTTGTGATCTGTGTCAAAAGACAAAAGTCTTGACTGTTCAACATAAAGGATTTATGCATAGTGTTATACCTGAAGAACCTGGTAAAATCTCAGCGCTGGATTTGTACGGACCACTTCCCCATTCAAAAGGCAATTTTACGCAATTTTTGGTCGTTATGGAAGTCTTTTCCAAATTTTGCCCTTTCCGAATAGGTAATAGTAACATTATCATCAACAAATTGCTAGAGGACTACTTTGTAAACACCGTCAAACCGGAGTGTATTCTCTCAGATTCTGGCTCGCAGTTTCGTTAAAACACTTGGAAGAAATTTATACATAATGAAACTATTCGTCATATTGCAATTTCATCTTACAGACCAGCTTCGAACCCTGCTGAACGTGTAAAGCGTGAGCTTGGTCGTTTGTTTCATGCGTACTGTGGCAAGATGCATAAGAAATGGATTGATTATCTGTCAGATTTTGAAACGGTCATCAATAGTTTACCCCATGATTCCACAGGATTTCCACCATGTACAATTATTTTCGGAAATAAACCAGAAAGTATTTTTGATAAATATTTAAATTTCCCTCAGGCACATGAAAAGACACAGATTGAACATATTCAGCATGCATTAGAAGAAATGTCAAGGAAATCACAGGTAAGGAAGCAAGTTCACAGCAAAATTGTTAAGCCTTTGACCTACAAAGTTCGTGATTTAAATTAATACAGAAGCATACCAAATATTCAAGTATTAATGACGAGATCAAGAAATTTAATCACTATTAGAAAGGTTCATTTCGAATCATGAGAATTGTTCATCCGAATGCAATAGAGGTTGAAACCATTAATGACGCAAAATATCATAGTTTTCAACATGTTGAGAACATTAAACCGTACCAGACACTAGAAGAGCAGTGAAGTAAAATTTTACATGTGTTAAGTGCAATGGACCCGATTTAATGACTGTAATATGTACTTGTGTTGGACTGTAATTGGTAGTTACAGTGAATGATTAAGTTCAAATGTTAAAATGTTTGTTAAGCTTATGGGACTTAACTACAGGGTCATCAGTCCCTAAACTTACAAACTACTTATGAACTACTTACGAACTAGGACGGCACAAATATCCATGCCCGAGGGGGGATTCGAACCCCCGACCGTAGTGGCCGTGCTGACCGTGACTGGAGCGCCTCAGTCACCTCGGCCACTGCGGCCAGCGGCAAGTATGTAGGCCTATACTTTGCATGTGAAGATACTGTGTTGCTTTGATTTACTATGTGTATACAATGCTTACTGTGATACAATGGAAGAATACCGAGCAAGATGGCGTAGTGGTAACACATTGGACTCGCATTCAGAAGGATGGTGGTCCAAATCCACCTCCGGCCATCCAGATTTAGGTTTTCTGTGATTTCCCTAAATCACTCCAGGCAAATGCCGGGATGGTTGCTTTCAAAGGACACGGCCGATCTCCTCCCCCATCCTTCCCCAAAAATCCGAGTGTAATTTCCGTCTCTAATGTCCATGCTGTCAATGGGACATAAAACCCTAAGCTTCCTTCCTCCAACAGAAGAATGCGTAGCGCCTGTTTATTGACATAAATATGGCAGCCCTGCAAGGCCTAACGTGCAAAGCGAGTGTTTTGTTATGAAGCACACTACTGATGTTTTTTATTGCCTTGCATGGTACAGGTTAGATGGACACCACGTGACCTCTGACACTAGGTATGCCGGAGCTGACATCATGGACAACTGCCTTGCTCTGTCTGCACAACATAAACAAGTATGGCAGCGACTTCAGAGACCGACGCCTTTGCGAAGATGTTCACCTCGATTTTGAAGGAATCTTCAAGAGCTAGGAGTCCACAGTGGCTGTGATGCCACTCTCCTTTATCTACAACAACTACATTGCGTGTGAAAGCCAGCTCAACATATAATAAAGTGCAGTTAGGTCTGATAATGAAAGGGAATATATTAACTAGAAATAAATTAAAGAAACTTATGACATAAATGGATATCACACCATAGTGATAAACGCCATTGTTGTAATGAATTCCATCCCAAATAGTACATCATTTCCGTGACGCTGACGTGACAGATGGCATCTGTCAAACCTACTTGATAAGGATTCCACACTGGGCAGCAACTCTCACAAAAAAAAAAAAAAAAAAAAAAAAAAAAAAAAAAAAAAAAAAATCAGAGAAGTGTAGTGTACACAGTTTCTTTAGAAGTTCTGTTCCATGTTTTAAGTGTTCTGCCAATGAAACGCAGTCTCTGGTTAGCCTTTCCTATGACATTATCTACATATTCTTTCCAGTTTAAGTCTGATGTAATAGTAATTCGTAGGTATTTCGTGGAGTTTACAGCCTTCACATTTTATTATTGATTTATCTTGTAAACAAAGTTCAATGGATTTCTTTTCGTGCTCATGTGGATGACGTCAAACTTCTCATTATTTATAATCCGTTGCCAATTTTTACACCATACTGATATCCTAATTAGATCGTCCTGCAGTTGGTTTTGATCTTCAGATTAGACGATAATGACAGCATCATATGCAAACAACATAAGAGAGCTGCTCGGATTTTCTCCCAGATCGTTTATGTAGATATGGAACAATAAAGGACCAATAACACTACCCTGTGGAACACCCACTTTCAACTCTGTTATAGTCGATGCCTTACCATCAATTACTAAAAACTGTGTCCTCTCTGACAGGAAATCCCCTATCCAGTCAAAATCTGGGGCGATATTCCATAACCACGTAATTTGATTAAAAGACATTTGTGAGGTACGGTGTCAAAAGAATCTGAGATCCTTCGTTGATAACACTCTTCATTTCGTATGAGTAATGAGCTAGTTTTGTTTCACATGAACGATATTTTCTAAATCTGTGTTGACCTTGGGTCATATATCATTCTGTTCGTGATAACTGATAACACTTGAATACAGAATATGTTCCAAAACCATGCTACAAATTGACGTCAATTAAATAGGCCTGTAGTTTAGTAGGTTATTCCTACTGCCTTTCTTCAATACTAGTTTGACCTGTGCAACTTTCCTGTCCTTTGGTACAGATCCTTCATTGAGCGAGCAGTTGTATATGACTGTCAAGTAACATTGTATCAGCATAATCAAGTAGAAATCTAATGGGTATACAGTCCAGACCAGATGACTTGTTCTTGTTAAGTGATTTCATTTGCTCCACTACTCTGATGATATCTACTTCAACGTCACTCATTCTGGCCTCGTAATTCGAAATTTGGAATATTCTCCAGTATGGAAAGGGAGTGCACATTGGCTTTCTTCTCCTCCTTGCTGGCCAAATCCCTAAGGGGTTCCATTATCTGCCTAACATTGGAGCTCCCTACTAGAAGCAATCCCACCCTCTGAGATTGCCAAGATCTTGCTGACTGAGAGGTGACCACAGGACTTATGGCACCATTCGACTCAAGAACACTGCCCATCTCGGACAGCACCTCAAACCTGTTTGTAAGACAGACTGGGAAGGCCTCATAATCAGTCCCCCGGAATATCTTACACCGTTCGCCACGCGTCAGGGAGACCTCCCAGTCCACCACGGATAGGGCAATGACCATCCATGCGTGCAGTGACTGGACTGGTCAAAGCCGCAGGCCGACTGATGGTCACATCAGATGCATAGGTCAACTGTTGTACTCTCACAACAGACCGACGGAAGGAGCCCCCAACCACCGCAGCCTCAAGCTTCGCAACCACAGCCAATGCCGCCTGACGCTGGGAGCGAACAGTCAGCAACTCAGCGCGCATCCACAGACGGCAATCACAGTCCCTAGCCATACTAAGCCTAAAGATCAATTGAAGTGTAAGACTACAAACATTAAGTAGCTTCAAAATAATAATAAACGAGCGGGCGGGCACACTAAACTATTTATACGAATATGAATCTAAATAAAGTCACGAGCACACAAAAATAAAAATAAAAAATCAATATAAGTCGCTTCTGCTGAGAAGCCGGGTTAACTCATAACTAGAGAAAGCTGAAGGAGCTGCTGTCTGCTGACGTGTGAACTGACAGTACTAAAGAAACAGTAACTCGGTTTCAAAACAAAGACAGACGACTGTCGTGAGACGATTCACACTGTGGAATAATACACTAACCACATATTTAACGCGAATACGAATCAAATTTAAACGCGAGCAGACAATAAATTTAATGAACTGAAGGGAAAGCGCACAGAAAGTCAAAATATTTTGCTTCTAGTGAGAAACCTGTTACACTTACAACTGAGAATGTGCTGTCGCTGGAGAGGTGCTCTCTGGACGACAGTCACTCGGCGACTGACGGTAGTAAACACACGGTAACTCGGTTTCAAAACAAAGACAGACGAATGTCATGATGCGATTCACATGGCAGAATAATACACTAACCAGATATATATATATATATATATATATATATATATATATATATATATATATATATATATATATATGAATCAAATATAAACACGTGCACACGATAAATTTAATAAACAGAAGCGAAAGCGCACAGAAAAGTCAAAATATGTTGCTTCTAGAGAGAAGCCGGTTACACTGACAACTGAAAATGTACTGTTGCTGGAAAGGTGCGGTCTGGATTGGTTTCTTTCCTAACCATATCTCATAGGACGTTTTACTATTTACAGCTTTTGCAGGTAATCTATTGTTAAGGTATACAGCTGTGACACTGCTTCTGTCCAAAAATATTTTGATAATCTGGCATCAGTTAGCATGCTTCTTGCCTTCTCAACAAGGAGGTTAGAATCTAGGGAGGTGGCGTTATCTATGCTGAGAAGAGGCATTGGCTGAATCCACTGGGGACATGTCTTTGTGCCCAAAACAAGTTTTTCTCGTTTAAAATCCTGTGTGAATGTTGCCCTCTTTACGTAAAGCCGCTAAGTATTTACTTAGATATGACATAATTTTAGAGACTAGTATTACTTTACCACACAGTACGATCAATGTTTTGGGCACAAACAAATGCCGGAATGTGCATTTTGCTGGCTTCACTTTTTCAGTGTTAGGGCATCTCCAGAGATACTAAACTCCTTGCTTCTCGACAATGCTCTTGTTTTCCCTCTCAGCAACCCTGTTTTGAGACAGGCTGTACCTTATCAGATTTGTAAACCGATATCCATTTATGTCAGAAGTTTCTTGAATTTACTTCTAGTTAATATATTCCCTTACAGTAGCAGACCTAACTGTCTTTATCTTCTTGCCTGTCTACATTTCAACTGCGAAAGACAAATGATCAATTTTACGAGTCAGGTGCAAACCAAGTTTAAAATGAATGATTTGGGAGAAGTTTGAATATATTAGAGTATTTCGATTAATAAGAGACAAAAATTGAATATAAATCAGTCATCATGTACAGAAAAAATCACGCAGAAGTTTGGCATGAATGATTGTAAGCCCACAGGTACCTCAATGAAAGTAGGAGCAAAGTTCAGTAAAAATGAAACAGAAATATTTACATGCAGTAGGAAGTCTGTTGTATTTTTCTCATACGTCAAGACCAGATATTCCTTTCGCCACCAATGCAGAAAGCAGTGAGCATATGTTGCAATAACCCAAGAGAAAAGCATTGCAAAGCAGAGAAGGAATGTTCCGATCTCTAAAAGGAACTGAAAGTTATGAATTAAGATCCCATAGAGAAGGGAACTCGAAACTAGGGGGCTAAAGTGATGCAGATAGGGTGAGTGAATTAGGTGATAGGCACTCCATCAGTGACTACTGTTTTAAAGTAATGGGAGGCCTCATTTCATGGCCCTGTCAGAGGCATAACACTATTGCGTTGAACACTGTAGAGGCTGAGTGTATTCCATTATCTTGTACCACACAGGAAGCATGGTGACTGAGAACCTTAATGTGTGAAATTGAACCTATCTCAAGTGCAGAAAATACAATTCTCTTTAGCGACAAGGAAGCCATTAACCTACCGAAGAAATATGTCACTAGTGCCAGGACCATACACATTGATATACGACACCATTTCATACAAAATCAGGTAAAGCAACAGAACACTGCAGTGGACTACCTGGACACAAAAGAAATGATGACTGACCTTCTTACTAAACCCTCAGATGAAGACAAATTTGGGAAGATTGTGTGTTTATATGGGTCATATTGAGGATATAGTCCTCAAAATATATGTTCAAAGGGGAGTGTTTGAATGATGAACAATATATTTCATGTTTGACGACAGCAAGTGTGCTGCAAGTAAGACAACAGATCTCTCTGACTTTTGTTTGCATATTCCATGTCTATGTACACGTGAAAAAAATTTGTTCTGTGTATGTCTTAAGCCTCAAATATTTCAATATAGGTATTTTTTGTTAATCGCTTTTCTCAGTGTATTCTGCTGTGCCAATTCAGATAGTATGAATACATTTTACTAGCAAATAAAGTCGATGATTTTGAAATTTTGTTTCAATTCTGTACAATTTCACACACGAAACCCATCCAGAATGCACATCATGACGTTTGCATTAGTCTTTAAGAAACTCTAAGACTATTGCAGACTAGCCTGTACGTCCACATGGCTTCATGGCATCATCACTCCAAGACAAACAGACCAATGAGAGAAACCCAACGAACATAAAATTTTATAGAGTGGCTAACACAAACTCTGATCTCTATACTACCTGTATGTTAAACTTCAGCTGTCTGGATGAGCCACAGATTTTAATATTTCGTTTCTTGCCAAATTACATACATGCACACTACCAAATGTTACTATAGTAAAAATAGGGAAATTTGCATCAGTTGCATTTCCATAGCAGTGTAGTATACCGCATGTTGTGGTAAAATGCCATACAAGGAGCAACCAAGCAATTATTTGTCACGAACAAACTGATGGAAGTTCCAATTGAAACATGGGAGATGATATAATATTGCATGAAAAATATATAAATATGCAATCTCACTGCATTTCTATACTCAGAGACAGCATTATAAATTCAGGTTGTATAGAGATCAATGGGGCCCATGTAGGATATCACTAGACTCACACACATGAATTTGCTAGACCAGCAAATTCACAGCTTTTACTGAATTCTGCCACCAACACCTTATCATCACAAACATCAAGAAATTCTTGTATGGTACTTTCTGTGGAGGTAAGAATAAACTGAGGTCATTACACATTTCCTAAACTCTGTTATAGGTTCTTGGTCCATGATCTCTACCTTAATTCCTATATAATTTCATCTTGTACCACCGTAAATACCTGCCAGCTTGACCAGAGAGGACTGTGTTTAAAAGACTATAAAATTTTAAAAACATGTGCTAGTAGGCAAACAGATAAAGCTCAATGTAAAATTGTTTATAACTAAGTTGTTACATATAAACGTGGGACACTGTTAACCTGTTACAACAACTCTATTCTATGTCAAGGTAAGCTAATTAAAAAATTACAAAAACTTGCTACTAATATTAAAATATATTCCATAAAAGATTGAAATCTGAAAACTTTTTTTTACTGTCTTGGCTAACAGGCATGCCCTGTATCAAGTGCAAATGCGATAGCTGCTGCATGCCAACCATGTATTTGTTTTATATATGAATAGTATGGCATCGGGTCAATGTTATACAAACTGAAAGTACTTTCTTTGTATATAAAAAAACTCCTAATTTATATTTTATGGGAGTCTCTACAATTCTGGTGGTGGTGGTGGACATAAGGGACCAAACATCTCTATAATTCTATTTCATTTGGCAATAGAACTGAACAATGATACATAGGATGATGGCTGTACCCTAACAGACAAAATGCGTTATCTTATCTGAGCTTTATTTATTTGCTTCTTTGTTATTTAAATAATTAACAACAAAGACAGATCATTGGCTACCTCTTCAGATGTACATGGTGGTCAGAACTGCAATCAGTCTGTTACACATTTGTAGTTAACTGCTTTAGTACATCATTCTGAAGTCAAACAAATGAAAAGTATTGGTTTACACTTCACGAAAACAGGATAAGACATTGTCAAAATTCTCATAAATCTGGCGTTGATTCAGTCAGTCGAATTGTTGTATCAGATGAGCGTAAGAATAACTAATTGAGATCCAGCATTTGTAATATATGGTTTTTACTAAATTAACAAATTTGTCATTTACATTGAAGAGTGCTGTTTTGTAGGTATTCATAATATTGCAGTCAAAACAATTTCTAAACAGAATAAATTCAAGGTCTTTTTCCTTTTTACAAGCTTTTATTTTGAACAAACACTTGGAACTAGCAATTTGAGGACGTTACACGCATATATGGTGCAATAGCGACTGTAAATAGAGACAGTGCTATAACACACTCTCGGTGTTTCGATTAGAGTGTCATAGAGGCAAGTCATGCCCCAATGTCTTCAAAGCATAGTCCATTTGGGATAAGCACAGCGATCTTCCCTTATTCTTACCTTTATGGTATTCAAATTTCTGAAGCGAAACGACATTGAATGTTTTTCGAGGTGGTTTAACAGACTCTATTTTTGAGTTAATATTTGTGTACTTTTTGAATTATCACATAAATTGTAGACTCCTGTTGCAAGACAAACATCATGTAATATATACACACACATAAGGCAGACCACTGTTTTCATTAGAACACGGCGAAAAAGAACAACATTCGACAAACAGTACACTCTACTTACTACTGAACTTGTATAGTGAGTTTATTCCTTCCTGTCACATTTTTCTAGATACAATAGTCGTCGTTTGGTTAAATTTTACTTCTTGTCCAGGCGACTTCACATGATAATGTTGGCAAAGGATGATGAATGTGGGCAATAACATGACGTTGAAATTAGCCAACCAGGTGACAACAGGAATGTTTTGTCATGAAAACTTTGTTTTATAATGGTGATTACTTTTATTGAGTGGGCAAAGGTACATATAATAACCTATCAGCCAATGAGCAGGAACAGCCATTATTTGTTTACTTCCTGATATGTATGATATACTAATCAAGTTATTGAATTAACAGTGATTTATTATTTGATACCAATCAAGTTATCCTATGTGGTTCAGATTTCTAATATTGACATCTTGGCGAAGATTTTCTACTGAGTTGGTTGGTGATGCTGCCAACATAATCACGTGAGGCTGCGGGACAGGAAGTAAAATTTTATTCGTTGATTAGATGTCTTTAGAGTAATAAACCCCCTCCAGATGGGTAGAATGAGGCGGAGTCTCTTGAGCACGTGACTGGTCTTCAGTAGCGCTTCCAAGCGGCAGACAGCAAAAGCTTCAGTCACTTTTGTTTACAGTTTACGTGCGTTATTGCGTGATTTTACTTGTAGGTTAGGTTGTGTGAAATGTGAATTTCATTCCCAGAGCAGTCAGCAGACTCGGCAAAGTAACATGAAAATATTGTACAGCAGTCTGAACACAAGAGTGAATTACTGCCTACCTTATGTGATTTTAGTAGCCTCAAACGAAATGGGAAGCTTCAATGCTGTATTCTTCTATTCGAGATGTAACTAACCGTGAAATAAAATTCATTCGTTTTGTAATGAATGTCAATTGAGTGTGGAAGCGCCTCTCACGTCTTTCCATCGAAGAAAATGTAAAGAATGATGCTGACAACATTCTTATACCGATATCCCAATATTAGAGCCGACGTGTGTAATTTATGCCAAGTTTCTGAAATAAAAAATATATATTTCTCACCATCTGATATATAATGTCTCATTTGCTGTAAGTGCGTTTTAAATACATAATTTATAAAACATTTATAATTATACGTATCAAAGACATGGGTTACAGGCATATCCCTATAATAATAATTTTGTGTGGCTCGTTTCTCTTTAAACTCGTTGCCAGTAGTGTAGGTGTGAATTTAAGTTTACTGTTTATTAGTAAAAACACCAGTGGCAGTCAGTCAACACAGACAGATAAAGAACATAATTTTTTATTCCTGTAGTGGAGACTATGGTAATTAGAACATAATATATGAGATAAAATTTACAGTACCTGAGTTAATGTTTACACTTTTCCAATCCTATAATTTTTTTTTTTTTTTTTTTTTTTTTTTTTTTGTAACTCCTTCAGGCTTGCAATTTATGTAGCATATTGTAGGGATAGTATGGAGAAACGTAACCTTGGTAGTACCTACTATGAAATTTCACTGAAATAGGAACATTCATGAGCTACAGACGTCAAAAATATAAAAATACTAGCTGAACCTCCGCTGCTTCGCATGCATAGGTTGTTTGGTCTGCAGCAGTTGTTTCTTTTTACTCCTGATCAAGAATCCATATATTAAGTTTCGTAGTTATAGCTTGGAATTTGAGTTAACAGCAACATATTTCTGAAAATCAATTTTTGCATCCCGTATTTCATCCCCTTATTAGTCTAATTTCATAAAATACCAAAACGCGTGTCTTTTAAATTCGAACCCCGAATCCAAATCCGAAAATTTGTAGTTCTAACTTCAAAATTGCCAAAATAGCAACATATTTTCGAAAAACACCCCCTCTCCAATTTAACCTCGTTGATGGTTGAATTTCCAACAATACCGAAAAACGTATTTTTTAACGTCTAACCAACTATACAAATATCAATTTTTGCAGCTCTAGCTTCAAAACTGTATCAATAGTAACGTGTTTTCAAAAATAATTTTTGATCCTCTATTTAACCCTCTTACTTGTTGAATTTCCAAAAATACTAAAAATCATGGATTTTTAATCCTGAGCAAGATTCCATATCCGAAGTTTCGTAGTTGTAGCTTAAAATTTAAGTTAATAGCAACATATTTTTGAAAATCAATTTTTTGCGTCACCTATTTTCCCCCTTATTTGTCGAATTTCAAAAAATGCCGAAACACGTGTCTTTTAAATTCGAACCCTGAATTAAAAGGTGAAATTTTGTAGTTCTAGCATCAAAATTGCCTAACTAGCTGCGTATTTTCAAAAAAGTTTCATCCCCAATTTCACCCCCTTACGGGCGGAATAGCGAAAAATCGCTTCTTAAATGACGCCTACAGAGTAAGATCAACACCCTCCACAAATTACAAGTTTCTATCTTCAGTGGTTTGGGCTGGGGGATGATGAGTCAGTCAGTCAGTCAGTCAGTCAATCAATCGGGACACTTCCTTTTACGTATAGAGATAGAAGAAGATAAGACAGCAACAGCTGACAGCGTTAAGCTTTTGCTTTCTGCCGCAGGGAAGCGCTACTGCAGACTAGTCATGTGCACAACATGCCCCACCTCCTTCTGCCCTTGTGGAGGGGATGTGGCAGAACTGTAGTACGATTCAATTTACGCGAGTAGTAATACAGCAGCAATCGCAAATGTTGTGTTTAGTGACACAAAATATTCTGCATACAGCATTGCCAATCTAATGTGTGTCTATGTTTGGACTCATCTGGTTGAATATCACACAAGACTGTTCCTTGTGAAAGGAGAAGTTGCAATCATTCCTGGTCTCATTACTCGGAAAATATGTAATATGGCAAATGTGGTGCTTATCGATGTGACAGACTCCAAACGATATATATATATATATATATATATATATATATATATATATATATATATATATATATATAGAAACGATATATATCGAACACGCAAAATCGTAGTTGAAGGTGTGATTTATGTCAGTTATGTATAGAAAGACTGACACTTTAAAGAAAATCATATAGAATGTGGGCATTAATATTCTGTGTTGACCATGAAATAAATAATTATGTTTGTTCCTGCTCTATGGATGACAGTTTCCTGAACATACCATTTTCCAGTCAGTAAATTATCCTTGCAACACGAAATTTATCAGTTCCTGAAGTACTTTAAGAAAAGTTTAATTTTACTTATGGCAGTAGTGGTGTAGTGTACTACTGTTAGAAAATAAACGTTTGCTCCACCACAATAATTAATTTACAAACCGGACAATGGTAAATTTAAGAAACTGTCAACCACAGAACAGGAATAGCATCAGTTATTTATTTCATAACAACGCAAAATATTATCACCTCAGTTTATGTGATGTTGTTTAAAATTTTATCTTTTTCAACGTAATTAACACTTCTTGCAAATTGCTGCAGAAGCTACATCATTTAATGATAGAAATAGTTATTGACACATACACTTTGAACGTAATTTAAAAAGCAATAAACAGTAAATAAAATGTTAGTACTTTCTGTTGAAGCATTCACTCATTCATTAATTTATGCACAACAGTATAAAAATTGAGATTATAGCACAACTAATGTAATTTAGTATCGCTCTAGCATAAGTTAAAGTGTACCGTTATGACAATGCAATTTGCTTACGTCTTGTTGGGTCCTTTAGGGACTAAAAATGGAAAAATAATACCAACAACTGCCCAGAATGCAGTACATGCAATAACTGGAACAATATCGATTGCCATCTTTTTTGTTACTTTATAAAAACAAGCAGATTCTGATTTTCTTCAAGTGACACACTTTTAGACTCTTCAGTTGTATACGTCCTAGGGTAATTTCCTAGGAGTCGTGTACATCGAACGAAACGACAGTGCGATCGATATATATCGGACGTTCGACTCTCGCTCTGCTAGCTGTGACAAGAAACAAGATAGCGGAACAGCTTGTGGTTATTTCTACGATATACGGTTAGGTACTGATGAAATAACACACTAAAATGTAGTTAATATGATTTTATTATATGCTACTTAACACAAGATGCTACACGCTAGACCAAACAGAACAGAATGGCCACAGCCAAAACAGTTCCGCATGGTTCAAAGAGCTTCTTAGACTAAAGACATGTCACTTTGAGGGTCGATAGTCGCTACAGAGCCCCCCCCCCCCCCCTTGTAGTGCGGAGCACGATGGTTTTTCAGGTCTCATGTAGGTTCAGTGGGGAGGCGGGAACACTTTTGTTAATCACTATAGAACTTGTCCACAGAAGGTTCACGCACACTACACTTTGGGGTAGTTTTAGGGCACTCCCCTGGGCGAGGACATACTCACTGTGCCAATGTGGGGGAACCAGTGGTCGTCCAGCCCATGTTGTAGGGCGCAGAGGTGGTGGGGCAGGTGATGGAGCAGTGGGGTTGTCTGAGGCTTGACTGGATGCTAGGGACGGAGATGCTTCCGAGGAAGGGGAGGGGTGGTGTAAGTCGGAGTCACTTGAAACAGACTCCTGGAAGGTCCACACAGGTTTTACCCGGTGGAGTGAAACAGTTTGCAGTTTGCCGTGAAGTAATATAGACATTGTGGAGGGGCCCGTGTAAGGTGGCTGTAGGGCTGTATGTATAGTGTCATCGCATAACATTATGTACTCACACGTGATCAGTTCCTTGTGGATGAACATGCGAGGTGTGCAGCGTGCAGAGGGTGGTGGCGGTTTTATGCGCCCAATGTGTCTTCTGACGTAATCAACAAGTCCTAGGAGCACAGAAGAGCTCGGTAGTGGTGTGTCTTCAACAAACTCAGCTGGTAAGAGCAGGGGCTCCCCGTAAAGGATTTCGGCAATGGAGGCTTGCAAGTCGTCTTTGTATGCGGCACGGAGACCCAACGACACCCAGGGAAGGGCATCAGACCACTGGCCACTGTGGCACATCAATGCGGCTTTTAGTGTCCTGTGCCAGCGTTCTACAAGTCCATTGGACTGGGGGTGGCAGGCGGTTGTATGGAATTTTGCAACACCACAATATGCACAGAGGGAGGAGAACAGCTGCAATTCAAACTGCCGACCCTGATCACTTGTCAATAAGGTAGGGCAGCCGAATCGAGAAATCCACGTTGTTATAAAGGCCCGGGAGACAGACTCAGCCGAATTGTCATCCAGGGGAACTGCTTCAACCAACCTCGTGACCCTGCCAATGGTGGATAGGGTGTATCTGAACTGTCGGGAAGGGGGGAGGGGGCCAACAATGTCGATGTGGGCCTGTCGTAGGCGACCTTTGGGTATGTCGAAGGTTCCTGGTGGGGGAACGGCGTGGCGGCCGACTTTAGCTCTTTGACGCGGTATACATGTGTGTGCCCAGAACCTGTAATCATGTTTAACTCCGGGCCAAACATAGCGTTCGGTAACCTACTTTGTGAAGGCTTTGACACCCAGGTGGGCCAGATTGTGTAACGCGTTGAAGACAGTGCAACGAAGTGGCTCGGATACCAGTGGTCGAGGACTACCGGTGGATAAATCGTACCAGACTGGGTCTGTGGTGTCAGGGAACATGCGCTGCTCCAGTTGTACTGACGAGGTGTTTTCTTGTAGTAATGCAAGAATAGTTGGGTCTTTGGATTGTTGCGAGGCCAGGTCAATGAGGTTTAGTGGTGTAGATATGATGTTGGCACGAGACAAGTAGTCAGCAACTACTTTGTCTGCACCTCTGAGGTATCGCACATCCGTAGAGTATTGACATATAAGATCCATGTGTATGAAACGTCTTGGGGGAAGATCACGGGAAGGGTTACGAATAGCATCCACCAATGGTTTATGATCTGTGTAGATAGCAAATGGCCGGCCTTCAATATCATCCCTAAAATATCTCACTGCCTCGAACAGGGCGAGGAGTTCTCGGTCAAATGCCGACCACTTTGACTGGGACTTTGTAGACTTTTCAGAAAAAAAATGGAGGGGTTGGGGAGTCTCGCCAATGTGTTGTTGGAGGACCGCGCCAATTGCAGTATCACTCGCATCCACAGTAATAGAAATAGGTGCGTCAGGGGCCGGGTGAGCAAGGGTGACAGCTTTGGAGAGGGCGGTTTTAAGGTTTTTGAAACAATCTGCCATATCTGGTGTCCAAACAAGCTTCCGTTTGCCTTTGGTTTCGCTGCCTTTCAGGGCGTCTGTCAAGGGAATCTGAATAGATGCGGCATGGGGGTGGTGACGCCTGTAAAAGTTCACCATGCCGAGAAAGCGGCGGAGCTCAGAAAAGTCCTCTGGGTGTGGGAGGCTAAGAATGAGTTCGACTATTGAGGAGATAGGGCGGACACCCTCGGCAGTGACTGTGTGGCCTAAGAATGTGACTTCATGGGTGCTGAGCAGTGACTTCTCATGTTTGATTTCCACTCTGTTAGCAGCGAGGACTGCAAGTACTTGTGACAGATGATGTGCATGGTCCTCAGGTGAGGAAGAAAAAATGAGAATATCATCTAAGTATGCATAGGCGAAGGGGAGGTCAAAAAGTATTGAATCTATAAAACGTTGCCATACTTGTTTAGCATTTTTGAGACCATAAGGCATGGAACAATATTCAAAGAGACCGAACAGAGTTATGATGGCTGTCTTTGGTATATCATCAGGAAACATGGGAATTTGGTGGTATGCCTTGCTGCAGTCAAGCACAGAGAAGGCTGGAGAACCATACAAGATTTGTGTAAAATCCTGAATGTGCAGTATTGGGTACTTGTCCATTATGGTGCGAGCATTGAGGGCGCGGTAGTCGCCGCAGAGTCTGAGAGTGCCGTCTTTCTTGGGCACCAGATGGATGTGGGATGACCAGGTGCTGTCAGACTGGCGAATAACATTGGTAGTCAGGAGATCCTTTATAATGTCTTTGGCACAGCGAAGTTTCTATGCATTTAGGCATCGCACCTTATGCCGTACTGGTAGTCCTCCAGTTGTGTTGATTCTGTGGTATGTGCCATTAGAAATCGCACACAAGGAAACAGGAGGTGGGTATGTTGGGGCAGAGGCTGGCAGGGCCATAGGAGAGGCCGAAACTGCCTGACAGTGTGTGGGTGAGGGGGCATAACCATGTCTGTGTTGGGTTGTTGCAGTAGTTGTTGTGTCCGCAGCAGCTGGTCATGGACCTTTTCAATGTGGCCACGTATGTCAGTATACTGTGTACGTAAGGCCTCCATAGTAAAATGTCCGTGTGAGCAATTGTTAACAGGGGCAAGTTTCGTTACGGTTGGAGTACCCTCTGGTAGTACTCGGTTGGGTTGGTCCGTGGAAACCTTGGGCTTTGATGGGGTAGGCTGTGTCATACTTGGAACATTGGAACCGGAGATATGAGTGAGGCAGCCAGCTTGGAGGTTGGGGGAGAGTGCATAATGATGAAGGAAGTCGAGGCCCAGCACAGGTGCATCAACTTCCGCAACATAGAATGTCCAGGGGAAAACCTGATTGGGGGCAAGTCTAAGTAGCAGGTGTGAAGAACCTAACACTGTAATGGGGGCATTGTTTGCAGCTATCAGTGGGGGAACACATAAAGAGTTAACGTTAGGGGCATGGGCAGGAGGGAGAACACTAATGTCTGCTCCAGTGTCGACTAGCAGGTGAAGTCCGGTGTTGATGTCCTCGATGAAGAGTTGTGGAGGCCGTATGAGTGCAGCAGGCGCTGGGCGGGATGCTGATTGGCGCCGTGGGGCATCATGGCAGGACGTGGCGCCTAGATGGGCCCGCTATAAGCGTTTGGGTACGTGCACGGTGGTTTGCAGTTGCGGGCTGCATTGCCGAAGGTCGCATGGTACCAGCAGTAAGTAGCAGCAGCGTTCGGCACAGGGGCATGGTTCTGCGGCGCAAAAGCTGGTGGTGCAGCTCTGTTTTCAGAATTCGTTCAGCCGTGTCTGTTGACCTTCGGGATGGCAGTGTAGGAGAGGGCAGTGCAGCTGGATGCCTGTGCAGTGATGGGTGTGGAACCTGCACTTGGGCTGGCAACGTACCCCTCGTCTTGCCGAGGCTGTGTGTGAGAATGGCATCTGCTGCATGCATGCTGGTGGCAGGGGACCACGAATACCGATGTTTGAGCACACTATAGGCACAGTTGGCAAAGTAGAGCTGTGTGTCGATTGGTTCATTCACTGGGGACAGTAGTTCCAGGTGTAGCTCAGGCGGTAGTTTGGTGAGCCATATTGTCCACAATGCAGCATTTCGTAGGAAGTCAGTGTCTACTAGGGCCTGGAGGCGACGCCACAATTGTGATGGCGTAAGGTCTCCCAAATGTTCTTCATAGATGATACGATGCATTGCCTCAGAAGGAGGATGGGATAGGCGATCAACAATGCAATGCTTAGCAGATTCGTATTTATTGTGAGCAGGAGGCGATAGCAGCAGGTAACTTATCAGGTCCGTATGTTCATCATGCAGGTGACTGACAAGACACACAAACAGAGTTTCATCGTCTAGGATGCCGTAAATATCCAACATTTTGTCCAGTAACGAAAACCACATTTTGGGGTTGTTAGATTGTAGAGCTGGTAGCTTAGGAAGCCTGCTAGGCGCTAAGTGCTGCAGTCTGACTGGTGTAGCAAACACACTACTCTGAAACGTGGGGGGTGTGGTGGTGGCGAGTGGTGCCAAATCCTGATTTAGCACCAGGTGACTGTTACTTGTTAGCCTTGCTATGTTGGTTGGCAAAAGCACACGACTGAGAAACAGCAGGCGCATTATGCTGGAATTCAGACTTGATGTATGAGTTCGTTTGCACAGCATGGGTGGGTACAGTTTCTGGGGCCCCAGCTGGGAGTGGTACAGGCACATATGAGTACTGTGGGCCTTCCACTGCTTGCGATGGAATACACACGGCCGGAGTTTGCCACTTGGAATAACGCGGCGTGGAAGTAGATGACACGTTGTAGACTGGCGTGGCAGTTGTGGCCGGTGCCGCCGCGTGAGCGAGCGGTAGGCATGCGGAAGCCGGTGACAACGAGTGCGGAAATGCAGCGGTCGCGGTTGTAACCGACGCGGCTGAGACGGGCGTCGCGCCGAGAAAACATGCGGTATGCGTATGTTGTGCAGGCGCGGTGTCTTGGTGTAGCAGGTGCGTGAAAGCAGCATGTGATGGCTGTGCTGGCATGTTTCCAACTGGGATGCTGTGTGGCGGTAGAGCGGCGGCCGGCGAGCAGTTGTAGTGGCCAGCCTACGGATTTGCTTGCTGCGTCGACCACGCAGGAACCGTTGAGGTTAACTTGGAGCGGCGTAGGTTAGGCTCGAGTGAATACCGAAGATCATTTTGGCACGTTATCTGTGATGTAGATGTCGGTACTTGTTCGTTTTCTATTTTGAAACATTGATAGGCCGAGTGAACGGCGATTGAAACATTGTTTGTTGCAGAGTCACAAAAAAGTACTTTTAGTACTCGCGAATCAAACGAAAACTTTTTGGGGTCACCAATATGGTTATTCCTACAATATACGGTTAGGTACTGATGAAATAACACACTAAAATGTAGTTAATATGATTTTATTATATGCTACTTAACACAAGATGATACACGCTAGACCAAACAGAACAAAATGAAAACAACATGGCCACAGCTAAAATAGTTCTGCATGGTTCAGAGAGCTTCTTAGACTAAAGACATGTCACTTTGAGGGTCGATAGTCGCTACAAGCTAATTTGTGAAATTTACATGGATGTTGATTCTTGACGAGATAATTCTATGAAATTTCTTGGCCAATAAAAATTGCAACCAGATCGTGAATCTTAAAAGTACAGCAGATGCAGTCACTACAGGGGTGTAAGGCTGTGTGGAAGAACCTCGGCGGTTTGGCATTTCGCTGTGTGTCATGAGGTAACTTGGGACCTGTTTATAGGCGCGGCTGCGGTAGCCGCCCCTCCGCTCTTCCACTGCAGAGTCAAAATACAAGCGGCTTCACTTCCAAAACGCCTTGGTTGAGCGGGCCGCAGCGCCTTCTGCTTACACGGCGGCTAATGGGGCTGTTCGGTGCGCGTGGCAGAACTGAGCGCCATATGGCAGTGCGCCCTTTGTCTGGCCGCCAGGTGCGAACAGGGTGCTTAAGGTCACTGCGGCTTAACCACCTACTGTGTGAGAGAGAGATGAGTGGTGCCTCCGTGAAATCACAGTGGCTGGTCCACTGTGGAGAATGAAAACAGACTTCTTAGCAAAGCTACGTAATTAGAATAAACAATAGGTTTCGAACAAGCGAACGTTATGATTTTTACGAATATGTCAAGAGGGTCGTTCAAATAGCTGTAGGGCTGCAGATTCCTACAGTATCAAAGCAGGCACTAACGCGTATGCGCGGTACCGATGACGTCAGTAAGGCTGCAAGAGGAAATTTTCCCTGCAGCTCATGCAGCCAGGAAGCTGCAGGACACTACAAGCAGGAGCTGCCTTGAACAGCCGGTAGGCTGCAGCATGTTGCAGGATTGCTCTTTGAACACGAAATTCTGTACTGCGCATGCACGGTAGCAGCTCTTTGAATAAACCCACGATTTTAATGGATCTGGTAATCAGTCACAAGTTAAGCTGTTGGCGACAAAAGCGAGCGACAGCTTCAAGCAACAAATCTCAACCCCATGTAGCCATGTACCGTTACAGGTCTGTCCTATGTGATTGACATCTGCAGTACTGCGCATCAGACGCGACAACGAGCAATTTTTAAATATCAAACCTGCTTGAATCCTGTAGCTGTCGCTTCTTTGAGATTCGTCTGCTTGTCGAGATTATAAAGGACTAGCTGAAAACCCGGCGATGCCTGGGTATTTATTTATGTATTTCTGCCATTTTTCAGGTATATATTCATTTGTATAAGGGCTGTATGTTTGTAAAATCTCTTGGGAATGCAGTTGGTAGTAAAGAAGTAATAGATTATAATTTGGTGCAGGAAGGGGAGCTTTTCCATGAGCGTTATTGTTTATGTGCTCATATCTTCAAATGTTCAAATGTCTGTGCATCTACCAGACCAAACTGCGTGGTCATCAGTCTGTAGCTTACAAATTACTTAAACCTACATAAACTAACCTAAGGACAAACACACACCCATGCCCCAGGGAGTACTCGATCCTCCACGGCGAGCTACCGCGCGCTCCGCAGCGAGACGCTTTAGGCCGCTCGGCTACTCCATTGCAGCTGCTCATATCTCATGAACTACATGCCGTTCTATGACACAATTTAGAAGGTACACTCAACTATGTAAGTGTGTACTGTCTGTATAATTTACTGTGGTTACTATTTGTAGTGTAGAAATTATAAATTGTAATGTCATACCAAAAGCCGTAGTTTCAGTCCATGAACAGCGGAACATTACTGTTTACGTGCTCATATCTCATGAACTATGTGTCAGAATGTGATATAATTTAGAAGGTACATTCATGTATATGTGTGTCTATTGCATGTAAAATTTCCTGTGACTAAAATATGTGGTGTACAAAAAATAAATTTTAATGTCATACTGAATGTCGTAGTTTTACTCCAAGAACAGCAGAAAAGTAGTAAGCGAGAAACTTTTTTCTTTTCATCATTTTGGTATGGTTGTCAGCAAGAAAAAGTTTAATAAATGTTTGAAGTTATGTTTAAAGTTTGTTCCAAGTCGGTTAGTACTCTCATTCTCATACAGCGTATTTTTAGTCTCGCTGGATTATGTGACAATTTCTTGTGATTTCTATTGTTTATGACGTCATACCTTCTGAACCATGTGTCGTATTTGATTCTTATCCCTGTAGCAATTATTACCTCATGATAAGGAATGTGTGTGTACCAAATTTGGTTTAAATCAGTTCAGTGGTTTAGGTGAAAATGAGCATCATTGTCGCTAAATGCAGCAGTTTTTCGCGCATCTCATTGTTTATGACATCATATCTTGTGAACTATATATAAAATATGTGATTCTTATAATTACCTCGACCGTCCTCGTGGATTGAAGCTTATGTGTACAAAATTTCATAAAGATTGGAACAAAACTGTAGATTTGTATTATGATGTTTACATGTTTATTAGGTTCTTAAGTAATTACATTTTCATTCTTCTACCACTTCCAAACGATACTCATCTTTTAAACATTACGACGTATGGGTGTTCTGCTCACTGCAAAATTATTCTCCTGGGGCGTCGTGGTAGAAATAAATACTCGTAGGTGAAATTTTCACTTCTTCTTTAATTTGCAATCAAATTGCTTCTCCACCAAAACATTACAGCTTCATAACGTATACAACACACCACAACAACACAGACTGACATAGCTTCCAAAGCACTTGACAAATGCTAAAACTCGAACTCCCCCACACAAGACGGTCAGGCAAATATATAATATCGACAATAATGATGTTACATTATGCATTGTTCATAACAATTGAACATACTAATTTACAATTACCAAGCATACAAGTAAAACATTTCATGTACACAAAAATAATCACAATATAATGTGGAAACTATACATACAATAATTTTACATGGTGCATAACATTTTACGTTTTAATCATGCTACTTTTTGTTTGACAACAAACCAAAATATTAAATTCAATTAATTAGTTAATTAGTACATCATACATGTTCCTAACATATACTGAACTATCAAATATCTTTGCAAATACGAAAATATACTCAAATATCTCACATCAGTCAATATATAAAATAATTACAATATTTAAATCACGACTATTACATTAATTAACACAATTAGCTGGTCTATGCAACTTGTTTATGAACCTGACATATATACAATGCTATTTATTTTCATTTCATTATGTTTTACAAACGTTTTTACCCTTCGTCTGTCTATTTATTGAACTAACATACAATGACAAAACTATTGTTTATAGAACTGTCTGGAAACATCTTATACAAATCTCTTAATTAATGAAATCTATTGCTTGTTAACTAATCACAGAATCACTGTGACACTGTCCTACACTGATTCCTAGGCTGGCTATTTCGTTTGTAACTTCACACGCAACATGTATCACTATTGAACCACACGATTCCGGGTCCAACGCAGACGGTATCATACAATAACATTAAGATGAGAGGGTCAGCAGTATCATCACAGTATGCAACACGTACAAATATACGGACCCTTTGCTTTATATATTAGACTAGCTGAAAACCCGGCATTGCCCGGGTATTTATTTATTTACTCTTGCCATGTTTCAGGTATATATTCATTTGCATATGGGCTTTATGTGTGGAAAATCTCTTGGGAATACAATTAGTATCAAAGAAGTAATAGATTAAAATTTGTTGCGTGTTGGGGTGGTTTTTCATCAACGTTACTGTTTATGTACTCAAATCTCATGAACTACATGTCGTTCTGTGATACAATTTAGAAGGTACACTCAAGTATATGCTTGTATACTGTCTATAAAATTTCCTGTGGCTACAGTTTGTAGTGTATGAATTATAAATTGTAAAAGCATCTGAAAGCCGTAGTTTTAGTACATGAATAGTGGAACGTTACTATTTATGTCCTCATATCTCATAAATTATGTGTTGTACTGTGATGCAATTTAGATTGTACATTTAACTATATGTGTGGATACTGTCTGTAAAATTTCCAATGGCTACAATTTGTAGTGTACAACTTATAAATTGTAACATCATACCGAATGCTGTAGTTTACTCCATAAACAGTGGAAAAGTAGTTGGTGAGAAACTTTTTTCCTTTTATAATTTTGCTATGGGTGTCAGCGAGAAAAAGTTTAATAAAGGTTTGAAATTATGTTTAAAGTTTGTTGCAAGTCGTTAAGTACTCTTATTCTCATATAGCGTATTTACAAGACTCGCCGCATTATGTGGCAGTATTCTACAATTCCTATTGTCTAGGACGTTATATCTCCTGAACCACGTGTCGTACGTCGTTCGTACTCGTGCGGCAATTGTTATGTCACATAAGGAATATGTGTACCAAATTTGGTTGAAATCGGTGCAGTGGTTTAGGAGAAATTAACCAGCATTGTCGCTAAATGCAGCAGTTTTAGACACATTTCATTGTATATAACGTATCTCATGAACTATATATCGTATGTGATTCTTACACTTACGGCGACTGTCCTCATGGATTGAAGCTTACGTCTACAAAATTTCATAAAGATTGGAACAAAACTATAGATTTGTATGCAACACGTACAAATATATGGATATTCTGCTTTATATATTAGATGTTGCAAGAATTCTGTGAGCTAATAGTCCCTGAAGTTTGTGAAATTGCAACTTTTTCTGAAATAACAGAATGTAAAATTGCTGTTAGGCATATAATTAAGAACTTTGATTGAGATAAGAAGTGTCCAAAAATAACTCATAAATTTTCTTTTGGATTTTAAAGACGATTAAAGATAAATTTTTATATTCAGAATGAAACTTTCACTCTGCAGCGGAGTGTGCGCTGTTATGAAACTTCCTGGCAGATTAAAATTGTGTCCCAGTACTGGGACTCTAACCTGGGACCTTTGCCTTTCGCGGGCAAGCGCACTACTGACTGTGCTATCCCGACACGACTCAGGATGCCGCCTCACAACTTTACTTCCGCCAGTACCTCGCCTCCTACTTTCCAAACTTCACAGAAGCTCTCTTGTGAACCATGCAAGACTAGCACTCCTGGAAGAAAGAATATGGTGGAGACACGGCTTAGCCACAGCCTAAGGGATGTTTCCAGAATGAAACTTCCACTCTGCAGCGGAGTGTGTGCTGATACGAAACTTCCTGGCAGAGTGAAAGTTTCATTCTGGAAACATCCCTTAGGCTGTCGCTAAACCATGTCTCCACCATATCCTTTCTTCCAGGAGTGCTAGTCTTGCATGGTTCGCAAGAGAGCTTCTGTGAAGTTTGGAAAGTAGGAGGCGAGGTACTGGCGGAAGTAAAGTTGTGAGGCGGCATCCTGAGTCGTGTCGGGATAGCACAGTCAGTAGTGCGCTTGCCTGCGAAAGGCAAAGGTCCCAGGTTCGAGTCCCGGTTCCGGCACACAATTTTAATCTGCCAGGAAGTTTCAATTTTTATTTTGTTTCTAATATGATAGTCTTTTGTTTTTATTCTGAGTGATAGTTTGAGTTACACAATGATGAACATGTTTTGAACAATTACATTTGTGTGCTTTTTAAGAATTTGCAGCAACAATAAACTTACTGCACAGACAGAGAGATAACACTAGGATGTGACATGAGATGTGTGTAAAATTATGTTTCTGAATAAAATATCTTGATATAATGTTTCAGTAGGAATTTCATGTGTTTGGTAGGCCTTCAGTGTAATACGTGTGTTCGCAATAAATATGAATATATTGGTATCAATGTGGTTAAAAGTGTTTTTGTATATCGTGTTTTGTGCTACCTCTGACTTGCTGAATTTCGCCTATGATAGCGGCACCTGCTTCCGCCTCATCTCAGCACGCTGATTTTGGTGAGTTTCGCTGTGGCATTTTGTGTGTGTGAGCGAATGAGTGTTATTTGTGAATCCTTCCCCCCCAGTAACGTTAAATGATGCATAATTTAGGCTGGGCACCGTCCGCATTAATCCATGTAAGAGATGCATTTTTATTGTATTAACAAAAGTGGTTCTCCATTTTGCTTGATTTCTATCTGAATAAACAAGTTTCAAGTTCAGCATAATCAGTAAGTTGCCTATAAATTGTTGTTTTAGAGCACCTTTCTTCTTTTATTTAACAATGTTCTTCACAAGTGCTGAGAACTAGCTCAAACGAAATTTTAAAGTCTAAATTCCGTTGCGCCATAAATGTTTTCTTAGGCACCTTTCTAAATAACTTTAATTGTGGTGGGTTGCTTATTAATGTCTGTGTGTAATAACGTGTGACCTGTTATGTATATTGACCACTGTAGTATTAGCTTCCTGTTATTGAATTAATTTGAAACGAGTCAGTTCTCAGTTTGGGCCAGGGACAAGGCTTTATAGCAGGAAGTGACCAGTAATTCACACGGATCTCATTTACTAATTATAGTGAAAAAATAAGGCTCTTGTTTCGTACAGTGGTCGACGTTTAACTTACATAGACTGAATACACAATAGATTCAAACAACACAAAATGGAAGAAGTAAAGGATCAAAGAAAGTACTGCTTTAGTACGTCTATCGTCGACTACTGGCGTTAGTATGCGACAGAGCCCGACCCCCCCCTCCCCAGGGAGAGCAGATCTTTGGGGGAGAAGACATTGGCTGTGCACATAGGTAGTAATCCACCAAACGATGAGGTGGGCACAGGTGGGGCCTGGCCCATGATTGCGGGATGGAGGACGTCAACGTTGGCGGTGGCAGCTGAAGGATCGGTACAAAGATGTGCACCTCGCTCAACGGTAATCGATGAGCCAATGCAGCGTCAGAGTCTGGGACAGGTGAGAGAATGAACTCTCGAATTGCCGGTGCTGTGCAATACGCTTGTCCTCCATAGAGGAGGGGGAAGCATAAAGTTAGAGCAACCGACCAAATAGCAGAATGGAGAAGTTGAAAGGAGTACACAAAATAATTTTCACTTAATTTTTGCCTGTCATCCAGCCTTGAGCATTTTTTGTTACAAAAAATCTAAGCTATAATTCTGTAGAAAACAAATTTATGTAATATTTTGTACCATTTCAATAATGGTTGTAAATTGAATCTGTAGCATTTTATATGGTGAATTTTGAGTGTATATTTAATTTTGTATTTTTGGCATACTGTTTTTTCCGTGAATTATTATTATCTTTTGACTGTTTTATTGAAAACATGTGAGACCTGTAACGAACATTGTCTCAATTATTAGCTCGCGTGACTTCTAACATTCATATTTTCATTATTGTCACTGTTAGAGGCTGCAGTCTATGCAAAATTTTTATTATTCACATCGCTGTAGCTTCATAACTACAATGCCTAGAACAGTAAAAACCCTATCTGAAACGAGGGAAATGTCAGATGAAAATTCTCATGAATTTGCAGACAGAGAAGAAAATAATGAAATAAGGTCTTCTCGCTGCACAGACTTAACTGAATGTAATGAACAAAGTAGTCGTTCCACATGACATGGAACAGGACACAACTGGCGATTCTGCTGTGTGGAGTGAACTTACTGGCAATAATTCGCCAACACAATCAGGATCCGTATGTCAAAACTCGGGTACCAACAGCAGTCATTACAATGAACCAAATATACCAGTTAATGCTATCAATGCAGAAAAGCAATGAGGAAAACAACAAATGTATCTATTTCGAAATAAAAGAAAATAATTCATGTCTTGACAGGATCGAAGAGAACAATAACTCACGATTTGATAGGAATGAGGAAAATTGCAATTCACGTTTTGAAAATATCAAAGAATGCATTGAAAATTTAAAAGAGGACAACAAACAATTTAGGGAACAGCTTGTTACTCGTGTAAATAAAGATTTCCAACAAGCTAAACAAGACATCCGTGATGAGCTCAATCCTATAGCAGAAAATCTCACATCATGTATTGAACAAATTGAGACTACAGAAATAGCACAACTTCAATTGCAAGTGCAAAACTTTCAAACCGCCACGAACGAACAATTAAGCACGGTTGTCAAACAGATAGATGAACTTTCCATGACGGTAAATCGATAAAACAATAATAATGACAAGAATCCTGATGTTACACAACCAACACCATTTGTGGAAACGGAAGAGTTTCTTTCTCTTGACCGTTTCAAACAGGGACAAATGACTATCAACAAACAACACAAATCCGAAGTAAAGAAATTAGATGACCACCTGGCGCATGTTGAAAGAAAAATTAATAACGCAGCTGATGATACGCCCAATCAAACCCCGCGACATGATATTGAAAATGATTTTTCTGATTCGTATGAACTAGGCACTTTACCACGAGAATGCAGTCTGGTGCGCAGACAAGACGGTGAAACCACCTCAGGCAAGTCGTGATCACACACACCACCCCCAGCTAATCAGTCATTTGATTACAAACATTTTCTTACGGTGCGGCAATTTAAAGTATTTCGCAACTGTCCAAACGGCATACATCCTGTTGCATGGTTGCAACAATTCGAATACTGCCTTCCACCAAATTGGCCAATTGACAACAAATTGGAATTCATCTGCAGATACTTAGAAGGAGAACACGCCACAAGAATGCGAATGCATGTGCGAGAATGTCGCAGTGAAAACGAATTCCAACGTGCATTCTTGGCAGCTTACTGGTCAGAAGCAGCCCAAGACAGAGCAAAGAATAGCTTAGTAATGCTTAAAAACTTTGCAAATTCAGACTTTACCAGCCCTGCCGATTACTTCCAACACATGGTTTGGAAAAACAGCTTTTTGACTAATCCATACAGCCCACCAGAACTAATTAGACTTTTTTTAACTAAGTTATCTAGAAGTTTGAGCAACATTGCTTTGGCAGCACGTTGCAAAAATGACATTGAGGCGTTTCAAAATTTATTACAAGACTTTGAGGAGGATAATGAAGAAGATCAAGGACGCTGTAAGCGTGAAGACAACAATAGGCATAATTCTCAGTCACAGCAAAACACGCCATGTGAAAGACAGTCCTTGGAACAAAACGATAGACCGGATACAAACAGTCAAACGGGTGTAAGCTACCAACAGCCCTGTACAAATGATAATGACAACAGTATAAATGACGCACACCCACGTAATCAGTCATTCAATCGTGGTAACTTTCGAGGCCGAGGCCGTGGACGTGGCTTTGGTTATCATAAACGTTTTGGTAATTACCATGACTTTAACAATCACAACAGTTCAAATGACACAAATTGGCGCGAAAGACGCAATTCTGGCGCAGAAGAATCAAATGAAGGTGTATGTAATTATCGTTCACGGGATAGTTCTCGTGACAGAAACGTGACACAAGATTCAGGAAATCAAAATTGGCGCGATAATGTCGACCATAGTCCGGAGCGACGGGTCGAAATCGTCGAAATTCGACCACCTAATCCACGTCTCAAACCAAGGCCGTCACAAGGATGACTCGTAATGCCCGCGGCAAATAATTTGTCCGCCAAAAGTTCGCGTCAGACTGATTACACAGTCAAATTTATGGAGTGCGAACAACCCAACAAACAACAGACACAGAAAAATAATTCTAATAACCAAACAAAATCTAATCAAGGACACACACTAACCCCTGAAAGCGATATAATAATTGCACACTGCGAGTTAAATAATGAACAGTCTAGCCGTTGCGAAAGGAACAATAGTGAAAGCGCAACATCCGCTTTAAATAAAAATAACGTTGATTTGTTGGATGCGCGGATTGTGCTCGAACAATCTGCAGAAACAGAACCACAATACATTGTAAGTGAAACAGTTCCGGTTTCCGTTGAATCAGATAGTGATTCTGAGTGGGAAACAGAGGATTCCTGCAGTGACACTAAAGAATGTACTACACACAAGGTAAATTTTATGGATCACGAATCTTTACTGGTGTATGATAAACCACGTAATACCACCAACGTTCGAAACCTAACACAAAGTAGTCAGTGAAAACGAGCACAATACAGAAAGTGACGAATTTAAACATTTAAATATAGATGAAATTAGTGTTGCCGATTGGGTCACCAATTATATGCCCTGGTCAGTAACGATAGTGTATGCGAGCAAGAGATACCTGTACGCAACAATAATCAACCAGTTGACGAAATTTTGGATGATTTTGGTGACACATTTATTGGGAGACAAATTTTGGATAATTTTTGTGATACTTCCATTGGTAGTAAAATTTCATTGAATGATTCACTTGTACAGCAGTTACATTTTGTACATTTTGATGATGTTAGAGAAGCTTTACTAGAAGAGAAAACTGAATCTCAGAATATTCCCATTCATCCTGTTGTTACTGTCCAAGTTGGTCAGGTATCATTATCTGCTGTTCTAGATTCTGGCAGTCCAATCTCTGTAATTAGTGAAACCACATTCAAGCGATACCAGGAACTAATCAATTGTCCTACGTTGCCTCTTCTGCATACAAGAATTAAAGGTGTTATTTTAGGGAAAGCTTTAGAGGTCAGACGTCAGACACGTCTTGATTTCGTTTGCCAAGTACACCACTTTTCGGTTAATTTATTGATCATACCTCTTCTTACCACTGAACTTATACTAGGTGTTGATTTTCTGACAGAATATAAAGTCATCTTAAATTTCAACGTAACAAATGCAACAGCTGTAGTCCGTAATCAATTAATCTATTTGAAGTTCGAAGATTGGATCATAAGAGAAGAGGAGGAAGTCAACTGTTTAAAATTTCTGTCTTCATCTAATTTCAATTGTGACAAAGAACCTTTATGTAATGTAATGAACAATTTTCAGGAGACGACACAAGCTAAGATTATAGCTGAAACCATTCAGGCCAAATTAATTAACGTTGAAGATGTGTCTGAGCAGGACAAACAGGAGTTACTTCACATTCTGCATACGCATTCTGATGTTTTCGTCAACAAACCTGGCACTATCAAAACTTTTCTATACGAATTCAAAGATCACAACAATTTTTTCGTCCCACCTTATCTTATACCTTTGGTGTACAGGGATCGTGTCAGGAAAGAAATTCAATCCATGTTGGATCAGGGCATCATCAAGCCTGCTGTTAGCTCTTACAATAACACACTCCATGTTGTGGAGAAGAAAGATAAGTCCATTCGATTAGTATTCGACTCCAGGCAACTCAATACCATTATATTACCAGAAACAGATCGCCCGCAAACTTTAGAAGAATTGTTGCAAAAATTTTATGGAGTAAAAGTTTTGTCTACCTTAGATGTGAGATCCAGTTTTTGGCAGGTCGAACTGCATCCAAATTGCAGGAAGTATACAGCATTCCTTTGCTTTGGCGTTTGCTATCAATTTCGTAAATTACCCTTTGGTGTTCATCAGAGACGAGTGTATCATCAGGCGTGCACCAGGGGAGTGTGATAGGACCGCTATTATTATCTATCTATATAAATGATCTGATGGACAGAGTAAGTTGTAATTTGCGGCTGTTTGCTGATGATGCTGTGGTGTATGGGAGGGTGTCGTCTGTAACTAACTGTAATAGCATACATGATGACTTAGACAAAATTTCTAGTTGGTGCGAAGAATGGCAGCAAGCTCTCAATGTAGAAAAGTGTAAGGTGATGCGCGTGAGTAGAAAAAACTATCCCATAATGTTCGAATACAACATTAGTAGTGAGCAACTTGATGCTGTCGCATCGTTCAAATATCTAGGCGTAACATTGCAGAGCGATATGAAATGGAACGAGCATGTAAGGACAGTTGTGAGTAAGGCGGACAGCCGACTTCGGTTTATTGGGAGAATTTTGGGATGATGTACTTCACCTGTAAAGGAGACCGCGTATAAAACGCTTGTATGACCACGTCTTGAGTATTGCTCAAGTGTTTGGGACCCGCAGCAGATCAGTTTAAAGGAAGACATAGAGGCGGTTCAGAGGCGAGCAGCTAGATTTGTTACCGGTAGGTTCGACCAATGCACGAGTGTCACAGAAATGCTCCGGCAACTCAAATGGGGATCGCTGGAAGAAAGACGACGTTCTTTTCGTGAATTTCTGTTAAGTAAATTTAGAGGGCCGGAATTTGAAGCTGAGTGTAGTACGATCTTGCTGCCGCCTACTTACATTTCGCGTAAAGATCACAAAGACAAGATAAGAGAAATTAGGGCTCATACGGAGGCAGGCATATAGGCCTACTTACATTTCGCGTAAAGATCACAAAGACAAGATAAGAGAAATTAGGGCTCATACGGAGGCATATAGGCATTCTTTTTTTCCTCGTTCAATTTGGGAGTGGAATAGGAAAGGAAATGCCTAGTAGTGGTACAGTGTACCCTCCGCCACGCACCTTACGGTGAATTGTGGAGTATGTATGTAGATGTAGAGGTGTTAACGTATCTTCATCAGCTTTCATTCGTGCACTGAATGCCACATTACCACAACAACTGAAGCGACGAATTACTAGTCATGTAGATGACATGATTATTGCTGAAAACTCTTTCTCTGACCACAACAATCTTTTAAATTCTTTGTTGGAAGTCTTTGCCCAGTTTGGCATCACTGTTAATTTGGAAAAATCCCAGTTTGGGCGTTCGCAAACTAAATTTCAAATGAAGGAATCCATCCCGATCCCGATAAACTGGAAGCTATAGCAAAAATACCTGTTACTACAAAGCGACAACTAAGAGGTTTTTAGGCGTAATAAATTTTTACAAACGTTTTATAAGATTAAAGGATCTGACAACTCCTAGATTGTATCAGTTAACAAGTAAAGATGTTATCTGGTGTTGGGATAAAACTGCACAAAATGAATTTGTTAGTTTAAAAGAGGTACTTCTTGCTGCGCCAATACTACACCATCCCGATTTAACAAAAGATTTTTGTATCTCCACAGACAGTTCCCAATTTGGTCTAGGTGTTCATGTTTTCCAAGAATGTGAAGGAAACGACGTTGTAGTACAAAAAACAATAGCATTTGCCAGCCGCGTTTTGTCAAAATCAGAACGCAACTACTTAGTCACTGAGATGGAAGCGTTAGCTGTGGTATGGGCCTTTGACAAATTTCGTTTTATTTTGTATGGCAGACACACAAAAGTGTATACATATCAACATGCACACCAATTCTTAATGACTGCAAGAATGAATCACGATCGACTTAAACGTTGGGCTTTAACCTTGCAGGAATTTAATTTCACTATCATTCACATCCCTGGTAAAGAAAACATTGTAGCCGACGCCCTGTCCTGTTCACCCGTTGGACTTGTGAAGCCAATGGAAGAATCCTACCTTGAAAACAATTTTAGTATCTTCTACATTCAAAAGGTGGCTTTTGAAAGTTACATCTCTGCTACGCTCACTGACATAGCGAAGGAACAAGATAGAGATCTTGTTTGGAAAGATGTTAAAACTAAGTGGCACAACAAAGATTATGTATCAATTAGGTAATTTTACACCGTTCGTAATGGTATCCTTTTCAAATGCAGATCACCTGATAGTGAGTTGTGGACAGTGTGCATCCTGGGCGATTCTGTGAATAAATTAATTTGGTACATACATTTAAGTTTTGGGCACTATGGCGCCAAGAAATGCTTTGCTAAATCACGAGACACATGTTATATCATTAACATGGAAAAGCGGATTCGCAATGTTCTTTCGAGATGCAAACTGTGTCAAAAGGCAAAACCTCCAACTGTTTCACATTCGGCTCCATTGTTTCCGAAAATCCCCACTAAATTGAAACAACTTGCTGCCGTCGATTTATTTGGCCCATTGCCAAGAACTGATAATGGACATTCCTTTGTATTTGTTGGAGTCGAACTAACGTCAAAATTTGTATCTTTTGTTCCTCTTCGCCATGCCACGGCAAGATCTATTTCAACTGCATTTGTGAAATATTTTCTAAAAGAAGTTGGTCATGTGGATAAGGTTATATCCGATAACGGACCACAATTCCGATCGCAGCATTGGGTACGCATGTTGCGACGTAGGAAGATCAAACCAGTATTTATCTCGTTGTATCGCGCTTCTGCGCTGTTTCCAATCCCTGTGAGCGCATTATGAAAGAAGTTGGGAAGCTGTGCAGATTGTATTGCTATCGCCGACATAATTCCTGGGACAGATATCTTCACTTATTCCAAAATATACTAAATGAGCTGCCAAATGACTCCACATCTCTTCCACCAATTTTGGTGCTAAAGAAAAAACAACCGCCTGATCGTATTAAAGAACTTGTACCTTTTCCAAACGTAGGCGTTTACGTCATAATGAGATAATTGATCTGGCTCTGACCAACATCAAAAGGGCAGCCGACAAGAGAAAAAGTTTACAACGGCATCTCAATATCAAGCATCTGTATGTAGGCCAAAAAGTCTTAATTAAATCCCACCACCTTTCTCACAAAGGTAAATCACTTATACATGATTTTTTTCTGCTGTACAACAGACCATTCGCATAAGACGCATTATTCACGACAACATCATAGAAGTCGAGACTCTGAGGACACATAAGTCAAAAGGTATACATCATGTCTTTTAACATCAAACCCTTTAAGGAATGAACTAGGGGGTAGAAAATCCACATCATGTCTCTAACATCAAATCCTTTAAGGAATGAACTAGGGGGTAGAGAAACCACCAATCTATGATGGATACACCAAGTGGCGATTGGTGCCCTTTCTCGACCTGGGTGCTACTATTTTTTCTAATTTCCATAGTGCACTCTCTCGCAGTATTCTGTTTAGTAGATAAGTATATATTTTTCTCTTGCACTGTCCAAGTTTAAGTACAACCTGTTGGTACTAATTACTAATTGCTATGACCAGATGGCACTAAACAACATTTCTTGAATTTTTGCTAATAAATTATTATTTTTCAGATACCAACCTTTTTTTGTTGTAATGTCAATTTTATTGCTTTAAGCACTGCACAGAAGGTAAAGACAAGGCAAATAAAATTCCAACGGTACAAAAAGGAGAACAACTTACAGCATAAATTTCACAGAGGTATACAGTGTGAACCACGGAAATCAGGGAAAGATATGTATATAGTAAAATGAAGGGTAAGATACATCCACAACTACAAAACTGAGGTAAAGGAATGACAAATTAGCCACAGGTGAAGTATGTTATTGTTATGTAGATGAAGGAGCATAGAAGAAGTGAATTAATATAAGGAAGCTAATCAATATGTATAATAATTAATATAAAGTGTATGAAATAATGAAATTTTATTGAAGGATGAGATATTTTCAGGCGATTAAAGAAGTATGAGATTGAATTTTTTTTATGCCATGTTTGAGGCAAATTGAACTGCCGTCCGCCTTGTTATTTGGGGTATCGGCTCAGATCTGGTATGACACACCCACTCGATAATTTTACCTATTTACATTTCCACGTTTTAAATAAAAATTTACTATTGAATACAGATGTGCATCAAGTTCTGTCAAACTTTTTCAAAGCTGTGAATTGACGAGCCTGATAGTAAATTTCCTAAAAATACGGTAGTAAATCATCGTGAACCTGTCAGTAATATAGTTCCAGTTCACAGTATAATAGTTAGCTAAGGTTTGCAATAACAACGAAAGCGCCGTTGCGAAAATATTTGTGTTGATTTTAATGCAAGTACGTGGACAAAACGAGCTGCGAAACGTACAGTGAACAGTAATTGTAATGGCGAACAATCATGACAATGGATATGAATCTGCTGTTAATGTCTTGTAACAACTGCTTTCATAAAGTGTAGTATACATTTATCTTGTGTTTACTAAATTTATTAACTCTATAACCTTGTAAAATTGCTGTTAAAGGGTTTGGTTGTAAACTTTGGTGGACGAAATTTGGGTACAAAGACGAAAGTGACAACAAAATACTGCAGTTAGAAATGCGCATATGTCATCTGGCACAAAAACAATCCACGTCAAAATAAGGTGTCGTTAATAACTTTCCGTGTTGCCATGCTGAAAAAAGTATGTTTGGTACGTGAAATTTCAATACAAAGACAACAGAATCTTGCATTAAAAATGCGCCTAGGTCAGCTGTCACAAAAAAAAATTCCACACCAAAATAACATATCATTAATAACTTTCATTGTTGTCACGCTGAAATAAGTACACATTTGTTCCAGGTTCGGTTAGGTTAGTGGCTTTATGTAAAATAAGCAGTTTGCTTCAGTCTTTTCTGTTACAATGTTACGTAACATAAACCATTTTTTGGTTTCAGATATCCGATCTCGATTTGACAAAAATATTTAAGTCATCATGAAACATTTGAGATTTACCCCTAAAACGAAGTATAACAACAAAATAAAGATGAATAAGACGCATTTGAATATAAACAGTGCCACCGTCGACTGCAACATGTAAGTCGCGTGACAAAAATAGGTTAACTTTCGGTGTTAGCAGACGTCCGTTCCGTCGAAACATTCTTATCGATAAAGCTTGACCTGATGTAATGGTCCGGTGACGGACAGTGTTAATGGTGAATGTCGCCATTAGAAATACATAGTGGAATGTTCTGACGGACGGTGTAATTGGGGGACATGGATGTTTGGAAAAGCGATTATTCGTATAATCGAACTGTACACTTCTACTTGCCAATAAGAAGTACTGTAGAGTAAATGTATTTATATAATATTTGGATCCTTCACATTGCGCCGAGCGGCAACACGCAACACTTGGAAGGCGCAGCTGTTGCTGTGAACAGCTTTGATGCTACTTCTGCCGACTGGAGCGTGCCGATTGTTTTACTCAGCGACTGTCGGCTTGGCCTGTCAGCAGGCCCCACAGGAAGCAATGTTCCGTCACCCTGTGGCCCAGTGCGGCTACTGTGGGCAGCTTAGTTTGACTGGAGGGGGAATTGATGGACGGTAGGGTGGGAAGGTAAAAAATAAATTTAAAAAATTTTTTAAAAAAATGACGCTCTACTGTAACTTTTTCCGAACTTTGCTCACGGAGGCCGAGGGGCCCCTTGATCTCAGGGGCCCCGGGGCACTGCCCCACCTAGCCCTATGATAGCTACGCCACTGGTCAAGTTGTATTCATACTGTCCGTCACGTCAATTCGCCGATCTCAATACGTGATGTTGAAAGTGAGATTATGAGTAGTGATCTATTATGTAGAAAGTCATAGTTTAATACTAGAATTGAAGGAACAACAACGCTAAATGTTATTGACAGCCAAATAAAACTTTACAGTGTATGTTTTTGGCCAACTTACTGGGAACTGAAACAACATTTCAAAACATCGACATCTATTTCCAAGCGAAAAAATAAACATATGAATGCATCAAACAACACTTATAAGAGCATAAATAGCGCCTGTTTACTTTATCCATTACAATTTGCCCGTTGACATTGTTAATACCGTCGTAAACAACTGAATTTTTGTCTTTTGTTAGAACTGACTTGTTCATTTAAAATGTTATTTAATGAGAAATGCGTAATCAAATTACAATCTTATTCAAATGACCAGTTTGCTTCAGTCATTTGTGTTACAATGTTACATAACATAAACCATTTTTTGGTTACAGATATCCGACCTCGATTTTAGAGGGACACTCAATTGAAAAAAATATTTAAGTCGTCATGAAACATTTGAGATTTACCCCTTAAACGAAGTATAACAACAAAATAAAGTTGAATGAGACACATTTGCACATAAACAGTGCAATCGTCGACTGCAACATGTAATTCGCGTTACGAAAATAGATTAACTTCCGATGTTAAGCCGGGTCCACACGCTACGATCTGTCTGCGCATACCATTCGTTGCGTGTGGACAGGTGTTTACATCACTGCAAATATTCGCGCCCGACATCTTTCGGTGAAAAAAGAAACTGGGTAGTACAGACTGCAATCGGACTGGCAAACGAATACGATACGCTTGTTTTTCGAAGTTTATTTTTGTCATTGATGGAGGAAATTTTGTTATGGTCTCTGTTTGCAACAAGTCTTGAAAAAATTGCAGTAAACAGAAAAGATGAATGAAATGGTCGAGGCAATGGCTGCTTAAACGAAGGCAGTTGTCCCATGTGGTTTTATTTCGTGAGTTGGTGTGCTAACCTGATGCCTGGCGGAATTATTTGCGAATGGATGTGGAAACTTATATTTTGACACTGGTAACACCTCGCATAATACGTAAAATCACTTGTATGAGGAGATAACTTAAATTTCTCCACATGAGCGGCTGACAGTTACATTAAGATTCCTGACCGCAGGAAGGATCTACAAAGAGCTCGAATTTTCAACTGCAATTTCTAAACAAGCATTGAGTGAAATCATCCCCAACACCAAGCTATTTACGTCGCCCTGAAGAATGATTTCATGAAGGCAAGTAGACCTACCTTCTAACAAGATACAAATAAAATTGTCAGAGTTTTAGATATGTCTGAAACACTGTACGCCTACTTCAGTTTTATATAATGTATGTGGCCAATAAAGCTGTGGCTAACTTTGTCTCCCAGTCGGGGTTTTCAGTTCTCAGCCATTTTCATCCACTGTCAATATAGTAAACACATGAAAAAGTATACACTGACACAAGTATGCTGCGATCTCCTGTCCACACGTTCCAACTTGTCTGTGCAGATGTGATTTGAACCCTCAGATTTCAGCAATTTTACTCAAACCTGCCACTCCAACTTCGAAGTTTGCGCACATCTGACATTTGCACAAATGTCCTATCCACACGCAACGATTTGTGTTTTGTGCGCAGACATTTGCGCAGCCAGATCGTTGCGTGTGGACTCGACTTTAGCAGACGGCCGTTCCTTCAAAACATTCTTCACGAGAAAGCCTGACGTGACGGTCCGGTGACGGACAGTGTGAATGACGCCATTAGAAATAAATTGCGGAATGACGGACAGTGTGAATTGGCCTTGACTGTCTATGTTGACTGTGGCGCATCTACTTGTTTGCACAACTATTGCACAGAACTTTTACAAATTCAGAAATGGACAATGTGTTGTCTTCGACTATATGATGTTTGAAACTTCGTTCCAGAAAACAGAAGACATAAGCAAAGCGTTACTGGGGTGGTAGTGTGGTGTGGTGTTGAGAATATTTAAAGTTTTTTTGAAGTCTCGTCTGACATATAAAAATGGTGGGTTCTTTTGTATATAAGGAGTCATTAACAGAGGCTATCGGAAGCTATAAGTGCTTGAAAGATTACTTTTGTAAAAGTGTAAAATAACGTGGCTCATTCATTGGAATCATGCTGGATTGTTTAAGCCGATAAATCATAATTTTTCAATTTCCGAGTGCAACATATATTTGTTGTAACAAACACTTCTTTTCTTTTTAAATGTAGCAACCGCAAATAATTCTTCTCAAGGAGGGAACTGAGAACAGCCAGGGAAAGCCCCAATTAATCTCTAATATAAATGCTTGTCAGGCTGTTGTGGATGCAGTCAGAACAACACTTGGTCCAAGGGGGATGGACAAGTTAATAGTAGACAAAAATGGAAAGTCTACAATCTCAAATGATGGTGCTACCATTATGAAATTACTTGATGTCGTTCATCCTGCAGCAAAAACACTTGTTGACATAGCGAAGTCACAGGATGCTGAGGTAAGCTTTCACTATGCGTCCAATTTGCTTTGTGCCATAGTTAATTGCAGTCGTCATTCAAATGGAATAAAACATGCGTTGAATGCTGTGTAGTGTCTTCCCCTAGTTATGTTTGGAGCCTGTGTAACTTCATACACCGTGTTTATTTTTAAATCTAATTTCTGTTTTGACATAGTATGTTTCGTTTTACGCGTATAAGATAAGAGGCTGTTTAGAATTTTCCTTTATGCGACATGCTGGAAGTGTATTGGAAGTTAATCTCTGAAATTGGGTATGTCTCACAACATTTTGTGGGTCAGTGCTTCTCTCTTTTAAGTGGTCATTAGTTCAGTTTGACCATCAGTTTTGATGAAATCTGCACAGAGTGACTAGGCCTATTGCCAATTTTCCATATCATAAGTGTTTTATTCTAAGCGTGAATCTTTAAGAACAGACACCCAAATACAGTGAGGTGCATAAGTCACTGGGCATTGTTGTATACCAGGGAATGCATCTTGTCTCCCTTAACTTGCCTACTTACTTTAAAATTGGGTTTGTCAGACTAAAGAGTTTCATTGAGTAGGTTGAATCATTTTTCCATTGGTCAAGCAACAATTCACAAAATTAAAGAAAATTGATTGGATCATCTTGAAGTAACCCCTGTTGTATATGTGGAATATAAACATTAAACTTCACTTTGTGTAACATTCTTTGTGGTGACTATCATTGTAAATCCAGCTCAGTTGCTAATTGCCCGTTTGATTTTTAGGTTACTCTAGTTTGAGACCAGAGTCTAGTTTGGCGTGTACATGTTGGCAACGGCGCGAAGGCAGCCAATGGGGAGTCACATTCGCGCAGCCAATAGGATCGTCTTTAATGTCTATTTGGCATCAGTTTTGAAATTGCTGAAAGCCTAACATGGAAGAATTCATTATGAATTTCAGTAATCTCGTGATTAAAGATTATACGGTTTATTAAATATTGATGTAGTTTAGGAATTTTTCAATATTTTATGCTATTTTAAATGTTTTGAAATGGAATGTATTTCATTAATATTTTCAGGAAGAATGCATTCAATGGACTTTTGGTATTGGATAGATCGCCAAAGAAAGAAAGTGTAAATGTTGTTCAGACATGAAACTTGGCAACATTCTGCTAGTGTTGGTAAAATAGTGGCGGTCTAAAGGAGAGTCACATTTCTTGGCTATTTGTAAGGAAGAATAGTTGGTTTGCTGGTAGCCATTTATCAATCGGAGTAATTCTGAAAATGACATACCTGTGGGTGTCAAAAGCATTGAATAAATTTATAGTAAAAGAATTACATGTTGCAAAACACAGTGGTCGATTGGTGTAGCTTTTGTTGGCAAGTGTGCGACGTGGACTGTATTAAAAATGGAGATCATCTTGGGGGTACAGGGAAGATAGTTGAAATTGATGAGTTGAAGTTTGGCAGTAGAAAATACCATAGAGGAAAGGCAGCTGCTGGCCACTGGGTTTTTGGGGGGGTTGAACAGGGTAGTAGTAGATTTTTTTTAGTAGTTCCTCAGAGAACTAAAGGGCTCTTCGCTGTCCTAAAGGGGTAAGTTCTCCCAGGAACTGAAACTTTTTGAATGATTTCTTGTATATCCTCATACATTTCTTTGATATCATCATCATCGGCCGTGCTAGTTGGCATTAAACTTGTACTACTGTGCTCAGTGTTGGCTATGTGTCTATCTTTTACCTGCATTCCTATTTTCTTATTCATTATCAGATCTACTCCTGCATTACCACCAACTGATTTTGTATTTATAACACTGAACTCATCTCACCAAAAATCCTGTTCACCATGCCACGAACTTCACTAATTTCCACCAAATCTAACTTTAACCTATCCATTTCTCTTTTCGAATTTTCTGACTTACCTACTCGATTAAGGGATAAAACATTTCACACTCCAATCCGTAGAAAGCCTGTTTTGTTTTTGTTGATGATGATATCCACTTAAGTAGTCTCCGCCTGGAAATCCGAATAGGGGACTATTTTACCTCCGGAATATTTTACCCGAGAGGATACCATCATATATTCATACAGTAGAGCTGCATGTCCTCGGGAAAATTAACGACTGTAGTTTCCCCTTGCTTTCAGCTGTTCGCAGTAACTCCATGTCAAAGCCACATTAGCTCATGTTACAAGGCCAGATCAGTCAGTCATCCAGTCTGTTGCCCCTGTAACTACTGAAATGGCTGCTGCCCATCTTCAGAAACCGCATGTTTGTCTGGCATCTCCACAAATAGCCCTCTGCTGTGGTTGCACCTACGGAATGTATGTGGATAGATAATCCTTGAATTTTACTGGATATTTCAGTGCAAATATTGAGCATTGTTTTGTTGTTCATTTACATTTATAATGCAGACATTGTTGTTTTGAAATACTGAAGTCACTTAAGAAATGAAACTTGAGTCAGTAATTTTAAGCTACTCATGTCTGCCCATGGGTTTTTGACACTTTAAACTGTTCATGTATTAGTAAGTGAAATGTATATCTGTGCAGAGCTACAGCAAAACGAAACACCATGGTTTCGATGCAATTCATTGGTTCTGCCATCCTGCATTATTGGTCTGAAACACCACTGTTTTGAAACATTGAAACCAACAGGGTGAAACAGTTTCAGTATCGACCATGAATGTGATCAAAGACCGAGCAGAATGAAACCCAGTGGTTTCGAAACCTTGAAACATGGCGGTTTTGAAACAGTGGCCAACTCTACTATACACCAACATCCCACATGCCCGTGGCCTTGGGCTCTTGAACACTACCTCTCCCAATGTCACTCTGAATTAAAGCCAAATAACTTATTCCTCTTAACCCTCACCAACTTCATCCTAATTAACAACTACTTTTCCTTTGAGGTGAAAGTTTATCATCAAATCTGTGGCACAGCCACGGCCCCCCCGCATGGCACTCTCCTATGCCAACCTGTTTATGGGCTGTTGGGAGGAATCCTCCTTCAGGACACACTAGCCTCCTTCCTTCAAAACCTCTACTCCTCCTCCCCCATCCACTTCACCTGGTCTTCCTCAACCCACCATGCCACATTCCTGGATGTCAACATCCGCCTCACTGATGCTTCCATCCACACTTGCGTCCATATTAAACTTACCAACCACCAACAGTATTTACACTTTGACAGTTGCCATCCCTTCCACATCAAAGAATCGCTTCCTTACAGTCTGGCAGTCTGCAGTGAGAACACTCCCTTTCTCAATATGCTGAGGTCTCATAAAGGCCTTCACAGGCAGAAATTACCCCACAGACGTAATCGCAAACAGATCTCCTGTACCATATCCCTGCACATCCCAAATCCTTTCCCTACCACCAGTAACCATCCGCAAAAGAACTCTCTCCTTGTCACCCACTACTACCCTGGACTTGAACAACTAAATTGCATCCTTTGCCAAGTTTTTGATTTTCTGTCCTCTTGCCCAGAAATGAGGGACATTCTGTGCAAGATCCTTCCCACCCCTAATAAAGTGATGTTCCTTCACCCTCCCAACCTCCATAATATCATAGTCTATTCTTATGCGACCCCGAATCCCAGTCTTCTGCCACAGGGATCACATCGCTGTGAAAGAACCGCTGCAAGACCTGTCCAATCCACCCACCCAACACTTCCTGTCCTCTCACAGCCTTATCCTACCCTATCAGAAGGCCAGGCCAATTGTGAAAGCAGCTATGTAATTTACCAACCCTGCAGCAATCACTGCCCAGCTTTCTATTTTGGCGTGACCACTAACCAGTTGTCCATCAGGATGAATGGCCACCACCAAACTGGGGCCAAAAACAAGGTGGACCAACCCATGTCACAGCATGCAGCGGAGCGTATGCTTGATTTCAATTGCTGCTTCACAACCCAGGCCATCTGGATCCTACCACCCACCAACAGCTTTTCTGAACTGCACAGATGGGAGTTTCCCTCCAGTGCGTGGGTGTGTGTGCGCATGCGCGAGGGCCTGCGGAATGTTGTGTGTACCAGGAAATAAGGAACTTGGCTTGACTGCCTGTGCGCATTAGTTTGTTACTTTTGTTTCCTCCACTCACCTGACTACACACTCCATTCCTAAGCTGCATCACATTCCTCCCATCTAATATGTACATACTCTGCAAGGCTGTGTTATATCCATCTCCACCACCGTGACACAACCTACCTATCCCCCCTCCCCCTGGGGCTCAGGATTAATTTGCTGAGTACAGGCTTGGCAAACCCGAGGTCCTGGTAAGCGCCGCCAGTCTTCTAGACACGATAACCTCTAGGCACGATTCAATGAGCACCTTGTGGTGCAGCGGTGGAACATTGCGTGTACCGGAGAATGGGGATCTTTGCTTGACTGCCCGGGTTGCGAGGATGGTATGAAGCACTATAAAAAAAAAAAACTTCAATCCTAAGGTGTGCTAGGAGCTGGTGGGATGCATGGCTGTTGAAGTGGAACAGTCACTAGCGCGCAACCTCTGGGGATACTGCCGCACTTCAGTTGTATAAGGCTTACCTAGGCACGTGGGGCTCTGTCTAGGTGGACACGTACTTCCCTAGCTACTCATGGGACCTAGATGAGCAACTTCAATTTGAAGTCCGTGAAACGGTTGCGAAATGGTACCCTGTTGGTTGAAACTTCTAGTTCCCAACAAGCGGTAAACCTTAGAAATGCCAAGTGCCTCGGGGTGTATGAGATAGAGACATAGATGCATAGTACCCTAAATTACAGCGAAGGTGTGATCTATTGTTGTGATCTTGTTGATATACCAACTAAAGAACTTAAGGAGGAATGGGTCTCTGAATGATTTGTGGACATGCAGAACATCATGAAAAGGGGGAATGGGGGACTTGTAAAATCTGAGTCCTTCATTCTCACCTTTAATAATCCAAAGCTGCTGGAGTATGTAAAAGCAGGATTCCTTAGATTAAAGTAGTGGCCCTATGTACACAAGCTTATGTGATGCTTTAAATGTCAGCAGTTCAGCCATACTACTCGTAAAGAGGCAACCACTTCTTGTAAATGTGGACAGGCCGTCCATGAGGGAGCTGAATGCACGCTGCCTGCAAAGTGTGTCAATTGCTCTGGGGAACATCCAGTGTGGGCAGAGACTGCACATTGTATTTGGAGGAGAAAAAAGTGCAGGAAATCAAAACCACCAAGCGTATTTCCTACGGTGAGGCAAAAAGATCTCTTTAAGGCCATGCAACCTGCTTTTTGTCACGTCCTTTGCTGCTGTTGTCCAAAAGCCAGCTCCAAAAGTTGATGTCTCCACCCAGACGGACGTTGCTACTGTCAGTACCAACACCTATACGTGCGAGTGCACCTGTAAGGCTGCAGTTGTTCTAGAACCCGAACCCCTGCCACACACGCCGGAAAAAGCTATTGGAGTCGACATTACAGAGCTTTCGTCACCCTCCCTGGCAGAGGACATTGGCCAGGCCATGGCACCTTCAAATCAAGAGGCTCTTTCGAAGGTCATCCCTCACCTTTCCACTCCTGCTGTTGCGAACATAAAGGTTGCAAATCCAAAAAGACACCAGGGAAAAGTCAAGGAAAGAACAAAGCAGATACTAAATCAGATTTCGTAGAGGTCATTCTACCTGACCTCCCTTCTGACTCCACTCCAGAGCTTATGGAGCTCAATGTCCCTCAGGAGAGAAAGGTGTCGACAAACGATTCGTGAGAGTAAGAAACGTTCATGGCAGCAGTTCCTCAATACAATTACTTACTTTTCCACCACAAGTTCACAGGTATGGGAGACCATGAGGAGAATATCTGGGAGAGGAGAAAGGTGTGCAATTGCTGCTGTAATGGGAAATGGCACCCTACAGACGAACCAACTAGTGATTGCGCAGACTATGGCTGAACATTTCACTGCAGTCCCTTCTACTGCCAGTCAGAATCCAGCTTTCAGACGCCACATACTGTCTGTGGGGAAAGGTATTTTGGATTTTAAGTCCACCATTGACGAAGAATACAATTGCCTCTTTTTCATGTGGAAACTCAATTCTGCGCTCCTTTCAACACATGACACATGCCCTGGCTATGAAAGGATCCATTACAGCATGCTACAGCACCTTACCGACCAAAATAAAGAAATTCTCCTCTCCCTTTTTAATGAAATTTGGCAGTCGGGCCACTTCCCCCACTCCTGGCCTGAAGCACTTTATGATTCTTCTTTTAAAGCCTGGAAAGGATTCTACGTGCCTTAGTTATCATAGTGTTGCCCTCACTAGCTGTGTGGGAAAGACCTTGGAGCAGATGGTCAACCGCCACCTTGTGTGGATGTTAGAATCCAGGCAGCTCCTTAGTCGCTTCCAGTGTGGTTTCAGGAGAGATCGTTCCACCTTCGATAACCTGGTCTTACTGGAGGCGGCGAAACAACAGGCTTGCCTACAAAGGCGTCACCTTTTGGCTATATTTTTTGACATTGAGATGTCCTATGACACTACCTGGTGGCCTCTTATTCTCGGACAGCTCCACGATTGGGGTTTCTGTGGATGTCTTCCCACTTTCATCAAGTCCTTTCTTTCTCCACTCTATTTTAGATACAGAATCGGTGACACCCTTTCTGATCATTTTGAACAGGAGAACGGAGACCCTCAGGGCAGCGTTTTGTGTGACTTTTTTTGCCATAGCTATTAACAGTATTGCATCCATTGTTAAATGTCCAGTTAAGTGTTCCTTATTTGTTGATGACTTCCCCCTCTTTTGCTCTTCATCCAACCTAGCAATGACAACACGTCAGTTGCAGCTCACACTTCGCTGTTTGGATGAATGGGTCAAAAAGACTGGCTTTAAGTTTTCAACCAAGAAGTCTGTCTGTTTTCTTTTTAACCATATTTGTTCCATTTTTAATTTGCCTGAACTGCGACTGAGGGACGCCGTTTTACATTTTAAAGATACAGTGAGGTTTCCGGGCCTCATATTTGACACAAAACTTTCATGGCTGCTACACCTGAAAGATTTGAAAAGACGGTGCCTCAAAGCGCTAAGCATTTTAAAATTTATTAGCCACCCATCATGGGGAGCAGACAGTACTTCCTTGCTCCGATTTTATAGAGCCTTTTTGCGATCGCGGCTTGATTATGGATGCATGATTTATATGTCTGCACGGCCATCCTATTTGAAGATGCTGGACGCGGTTCACCATACAGGGATTCGGCTGGCCACTGGGGCATTCAGAACAAGCCCCATACCAAGTCTCTGTGCTGAGGCTGCCGAGCCGCCGCTAAATATCCGGCAACGGCTGCTCATGGTGTACCAGGCGTACAAAACGCTGTCCACACGTTTCACACCTGCATACCACACCTTTAGCTGATTCTCTGTTGGAAAAGCTTTTTCATAATCGGCACTGGGCTACTAGGTCTTTTCGGATCTGCACAAAAGATTGCCTTTCAGAGATGGGAATGGCGGATCTTAGTATTTTACGTCGAGGTTGGGGAAGGTTTCCACCTTGGCTTCTCCGGAAGCCCCGTTTTGTTTTAGATCTTACGACTTTTAAGAAAGGTGAAACTTCAGATTTTACCTTTCGGTCAGTGTTTTTTAATATTTTAAACATGCATCACACTTACACAGTAGTGTACACTGACGGTTCGAAACGGGATAATACCATCGGCTGCTCCGTCATAGTCCCCGACCATGTCATCTGGATTCGGCTTCCTGAGAATTATTCTGTTTTCTCAGCAGAGCTTTATGCGATTCTGAAAGCACTGGAGCAGATCAGAAGTGATAGGTGTAAACAGTTTCTTCTCTGTTCTGACTCTCTTAGTGCGCTGCAAGCCTTAAGTCAGCTCTATGCAGTTGTGGCGTTATTGCAAGATATACAGGATGCAGTGATCCTTCTCCAGTGTCGGGGGAAAGAGATCATATTTTGTTGGGTGCCGGGACATGTTGGAATTCCGGGAAATGAGGAAGCCGATCGGGCCGCCAAAGAGACCTGTCAAGACAGCGTAGTGGCACAGTGCCCTATTCCTCTGCAAGATGCCACTTCCTTGTAGCAGCTGCGGTCTCTGCAGTTGTGGGAGGAGGAACGGCTGTCAGTTACGGATAACAAGCTATGGTTGCTGAAGCCCACTACCCGTCTGTGGCGGTCCTCCTGCCAGCCCTGTAGGAGGGCTGAGGTCGCCATTACCCGCCTGTGAATCAGGCGCTGTCCGTTTACCCACGGATTCCTCCTACGATGAAAGGAGCCCCCCAATATGTGATCCCTGTGACGTACAGATAACCGTCCACCATATCTTAATAGTGTACCTTATACTGGGCACAAAGAACAGGCAGATTTGCCACATATTTTAGGCAATGACGAGGCAAGTGTGTTCAAACTTTTACACTTTTGTGAAATTTCTGGACTCTGGCCTAAGCTTTTAGACCGGAGGTTTTAGTGTATTGTAATTTGGTAGGTTGATATCTTTTTTTCTGCAGGCAGTCAGCTTTCATCCTGTCATTTTAACTACTTCATCTACGTTCTACTTTTTAGACAAGGTATGATGGTGGCTCTTGAGTTACCTACCTTGATTCATGGTGCACCCAGGTTTTATCTCCAGTTGTTGAATTCTGAATTTTATGTTTTGTTTCCCTCATCTTGAAAAGAACATCCCTACACTCGCCTCAACTACATTAAGCCTGGGTGCTGAAAACCTCGTTGAGTGCCCTCCATTCATTCATTCATTCAACATCATCATCGTCATCATCATCATCCCTATCCCCCCTCCCCTCCCCTACTTCCACACTGCAGAGCGTGATTTGGAGTGCCGCAGGCAGAGATGTTGATTGTGTGACTGTGTTGTGTGCCTGTGTGATTTTGTGAATGTTCTATTTTCTGAAGATGGCCATAGCCGATAGCTGAAAGTGTTGTATGTGTGTGTCTTTTTTATGTGTGTGTGTCATATCTTGCTGTCACGTCTTTGCAGTGAGTTGTAAACGGTCCTTATTACTATATTATTGGACTTCAGTTAAGTCATTTTTAACCCTCCTGATTTTGCTTGAGCAGGCACGTCATGGCTAAAACACAGTGTGAAAAATAAGTCCTCTCTGATTGCATCATCAGGTGCTCATAAAAGAAAATCACATCTTTGCCTTTTAACCACTCTCCCATGGTCACGTCAGTTGATTAAAATATTGAATGCTGCTACCTAACCCTGCCATAAGTAGATGGTGGTCATGTGGCAGGATGTACTGCCTCACTAGTGCAACACGGCCACCATCTACTTACAGTACGGGTTTGCCCATCCTCTCCCATCAGCACATTTTATACGTAGGTACCATAGCAACGTTAACTATTTTAATCATCCGTGGTGAATACTGGAGGGTGGTTAAAAGGTACAGATGTGATATCATTGTTATAAGTAACTAATGAAGCATCTGCAGGACATGAAGTGAGTAGTGCTTTTTTAATAACAACTTTTTGCAATTGGAGCAAATTTACTTTTTACAATTACAACATTTGTCTGTTGATGCCTGAATTTCAAAGTAACAATTACTTAACAATTTTATCTTCACGTAAATATTATTTGTGGGAAGAGCAGAGGGTAAAAACTGAAATAAAATAACTTGTAATTGTTTTAATTATTTATTGCAGGTGAAAATATGAGAAAGGTCAGCATTATGTAGAAAAAATTTGTTGATAAATATCTTTAATCTGAACAAATTTTGCTGTTAATTACACTCTTATGTGAAATACACAATGCTCTGATGAATGCCTCTTGTGGCCATTGTTCCCACAATTTTTGCACGGTGTCTTTTCCTGACATTTATGTATCCAAATTTGTGACATTCCAGGCTTAGGTTCAACATGAGATGGCCCACCTTTCAGAATGTTTTCAGAAGTATTTAGGCTATATTTCTTTTGCAGGGTACATTAGTTTTGTTCTTCGTTCTAGATTAGCATGTCAGTTGTTTATATTTGTCATGTGGGTCATTGTCTAATTATAACTGAATCCTGCAATATTGAGATGTCGGAAGAATGTGAGCGGCCATCTCCTGGTTATTCTTGCTGTAGTGTATGATGCTCACAACTGATCCACAGTATTTCAAATGCATTTATTTCCGTCAGCAGTTGCAATATATTTGTATAATTACATGTTTCAATCACTTGAATCATCTTCAGATCTAAAAAAACAAAAGTAAAATAAAAATGTACAATTTTATAAACTTACTAAAGGTTAACCCATTACTGCCCAGAACTTTTTTGTGAGTAAAATGTTTAATTTTGCTAGGATAGATTCAATAAGATAAAAGAAGTGTGAATAAATTGATTTTTATTTTTTTCTATATACACATTACAAAATATGATGTGGTGCACAAACGCACCACCGAGCATATGGAATATCAAACATCCTATTTTGGAGAATGAAACGAATAGAAACATTTTTCATGTAAGGCTACATTACATTTTGTGCACTTGCAAATTGTGTGTGATTTACAAAGTACACATCTTGTTCTTTTGTTTTGAGGAACAATAAAATGACTTCTTTCATCGAAACGGACCGCCAAAGAAACTCTACTAGCAACTGGAGTGACACTTGGTCCTGCTTTTTATATTTTTGTTTCCCATATTTTTGCAAGAGTTCTCTTGCTGCACTACTTCTGTGAGTAGATCCATTTCTTCATTGCCACAGTGTCTGTAAAGTTGCCCCAATTTTGAATTATCACATCTAGACCCCACAAAAAAATGGCCACCACCATTTCTTGGATCTGATATTTGATCTGTAGTAACTCACATTCTAGTCCATTCTGTCTGTTCCACCCATATTATAATTGTAAGACTTGATTATATGTTGCTGTGAAACAAAAATTTTCTTTTTTAGTGCAGCAGATTATCTTTTCACTTTGCAGGTGGGATCCACACATTACAGTTTGATTTCTTTCAGGCAACTCAGAAGCCAACTATCTTCTGCCAACTGTTTTTGTACTTTGTAACATGAGGTACATCTGTTGATGAAGTTGTTCTGTTTTACTGGAACTTAATTGTTTTGTCTTCATTAGTATTTCTTACAGGTACAACTTCACTATATGTAGTCAATATTTGAGCGCTTGTCCCTTGATGTTCGCGTTCAGTGTCACAGAAATCAATTATTTTATCATCGTTAGCCTTTCGTATAACTGTTTCACATTCTGCTGTCACCTGATGGCAATTCAAATTATTGATGTCACCACCTAAATCCTCATCTGTGCTGTCTTCATCTGTGTCATCCCTGACATCAGGGGCAGCAAAGCACAGATCCAAAGAATTTGCCATATCAAAATCTTCAATATCGGACTCCTCTAGCAAAGGCAAGATCTCTTCCACACTTAGTCCTCTGCAATCACAATAATAAGCTCTTTGTTGTGTGAAAAGCAACGTATATATTACGCTGTGAGTATAATCATTCATAAAATTTGATCTAAAAAGCTGAGTTGCCATTTCGGCAGATTATATACCCATGTGACCGGTGGTGCGTTAGTGCACCAACTAAGTTTCAGTAGAAATTACAGCCCATCTTGCATAACCTTATGCCATCTTACAGAAATATGGTATACAGTCCTCCAAAGGCAATTCAAACAGTTGTGTTGTTATGTTGTTGTTATGGTCTTCAGTCCGGAGACTGGTTTGATGCAGCTCTCCACCCTACTCTATCCTGAGCAAGCCTTTTCATCTCCTCATAAGAACGACAACCCACATCCACTTGAATCTGCTTACTATACGCGTCTCTTGGTATCCCTCTGCAATTTTTACCCCACACACTTCCCTCCAATGCTAAATTTACGATTCCTCGATGTCTAAGACCAGTATTAAACTGTCAAATTATTGGACATAAAATTGGACAAAGAAATATTGGACATAGTGTGCGGGAACATCGTTCAATTTTTCATCCAATCTAGGGCCTCGGCCTAGATTTGATCAAAGAAAATCGCTCGTCTTCTGTTTCCTGCAGTGAGAAATGTGACCGCTTGGAGCGCTAGTAGTATACAGCTTCCTTGCCACTACAGTTGTTTTATTTGGAGGGTAAATATCTGACATTACTTGGACATAACGTTCGTATTCGTAAACATGGCTAGTAGTGGAATGTTTGTGTAGTGTTTTCTAGCAACTACAAAATTTAAAAAAATCAGATGGGGCGTTGTATAACAGGTGACAAGGCCAATTCACACTGTCCGTCACGTTAATTCGCGTAGTCCAATACCCTGCGGCAAAAGTGAGGTTGAGTTACAATCCGTGATGTAAAAAAGTCATTACATACTATCGGAATTGAAGAAGCAATACCCCTAAATCTTAATACGGCCAAAGCAGATTTTAGAATGTATGATTTTGGTAACGTGGTGTGCTAAGTTCTGGGAAATGAAACAACTTTCAAAACATCGACATCTGTTTGCAAGCGAATTTGTACATATAAATACGTCAGCCAATTTTTGTAAGGAAATAAATAGAACCTATTTACTTTATCAGCAATGTCCCCCCCTTACATTGTTAATAACGTCATAAACAATTTAGATCATCCTCTTTGTAAGTTCTCACATTTTCCATTTAAAACGTTATTTAATGAAACTTGCTTTATCAACTTAACAATCTTATTCGTATACACTGTTTGAGTCAGCCTTTTTATTATTCTATTGCAAACTGTGAAGGATGAAGAGCGACAAAACAATTAGCAGTGAACGGCCTGGCTGATCTGCCGATGGCATAAAAAATGAAAATCCTCCCGGTCCCGTAACAAATTTTATTTATCTCGCTCTGACACCCACGGTTTCATCCAAGTGCGTTTCCTTTTCTTTTTTCCCTCCTTCTCTTCTAAATGCAGACACAACGCAACTGTAGTATAAACAATAGCTGAGCATTACACCATTTTGTAGCAAATTTGACAAAATATTGGATGATAGTGTAATACCCCCTTTTGCGTTTCATCCAATTTCTTTGTCAAAAAAATGACCAATATTTCATCCAATTTTTTCATCCAATTCTTTTTCCAATAATTTGATAGTGTAATACCGGCCTAAGAATGTGCCCTACCAAGCGAGCCCTTCTTTTAGTCAGGGTGTGCCAAAAATTCCTTTTCTCACCAATTCTGTTAAGTACCTCTTCATTAGTTATGCGATCTACCCACCTAATCTTCAGCATTCTTCTGTAGCACCACATATCAAAAGCCTCTATCCTCTTCCTGTCCGTACTGCTTGTCGTCCATGTTTCACTCCCGTAAAGGCAACACTCCACACAAATGCCTTCAGAAAAGACTTCCTTACACTTAAATTAATATTCGATGTTAGCAAATTTCTTTTTCAAAAATGCTTTTCTTCCCATTGCCATTCTGCGTTTTATATCCTCTGTACTGCGACCATCGCATGTTATTTTACTACCCAAGTAACAAAACTCATCTACCACCTTCATTGTTTCGTTACCTAATGTAATTCCTTCAGCATCGCCTGATTTTCTAAGACCGCATTCCATTATTTTTGTTTTGCTCTTGTTAATGTTCATTTTATACGCTCTCTTCAACACACTGTCCATTCCATTCAACTGCTCTTCCAGGTCCTTTGCTGTCTCTGACAGAATTACAATGTCCTCAGCAAAATGCAATGTTTTTATTTCTTCCCCCTGAACTTAAATCCCTATTCCAAATTTTTCCTTGCTTTCCTTCACCGCCTGCTCGATGTACAAATTAAATAGCATCGGAGAAAGACTACTTAATGGTGTTGCGACTAAACAGTGGCCAGGTCTGGTTTCAAAATACATGACACACACTTATTCTGTGATGATCAAATACTAGAGTCCATGAAAGGTAACTATTTGTATTAGTTTGTGGACATTTAGTAAACATAAATTTATGGTGCCTATGCCACAGTGCACCTGTTGTAGGATTAATGTCAGTGGTTCAACTCAGTTGGACTGCAGCACTCACACAGCTTGTGCCCTGAAGAATTATAAGCTGTCACTTTCCAATTTTTGGCTATATGCCTATTAGATTTTATGACCTCCACTGTATAGGGATACGGATAGGGATTAGTTCTGTACCTGTTTGGTTTGTAATTTTTATTGTGCAGATATTGTGTCATAGGAAGACATTAATATCATAGATTTCGTTTTTGAATTGATTATAATCAGTGTTGTTATTTTGCAGGTTGGTGATGGAACGACGAGTGTTGTTTTGCTGGCTGGTGAATTTTTGAAACAGATTAAATCCTTTGTAGAAGAAGGTGTGCATCCACGAATTATCATAAAAGCTTTTCGCAAAGCTATACAACTAGCTGTTGACAAAATAAATTCCCTGGCTGTTAAGGTATGTGAAGTGGTTTAATTTGGCTGGAGTTGGTGTTGGCATTATCTTGTAATGATGGCAGAGACAAATCTTCTCATAATAGTGCCAATAAAGATTCTCAAAGATATTATTGCTTATTATTATATGCCTTTATAAAATCATAGGCAAAGATGTGTCCAAGACCTGGCATGTGAGTGTTACAAATTTCCAGATCCTTCTCCCGTCCCTTGCTAGATAACATATGTTGTTGTGGTCTTCAGTCCGGAGACTGGTTTGATGCAGCTCTCCACAATACCCTATCCTGAGCAAGCCTCTTCATCTCCACATAAGAACGGCAACCTACATCTGTCTGAATCTGCTTACTGTACCCATCTCTTGGTCTTCCTCTGCAATTTTTACCCCACTTCCCTCCAATGCTAAATTCACAATTCCTTCATGTCTAAGAATGTGTCCTACCAATCTATCCCTTCTTTTAGTCAAGGTATGCCAGAAATTTCTTTTCTCCCCAATTATGTTCAGTACCTCCTCATTAGTTACGCGATCCACCCACATATATTGCTGTGAAATACTTGGCCCCATCTCTCGTCTTCTTTTGCGACAGCTCAGCACAGTATGACTTGTGTGTGCACAGCCTAGATGTTTCGGCGATTTACTGAAATTACATAGATTCACAAGGCAGGTTGATTGTAGTACAGGTTAAAAGAGCCATTTTATACAGTAGGTTTCCTTTTCTGCACTTCTATACTTCTTCCAAATGAATTGCTTCTACTGGTCCTTTTGTTGTAGTTTGGGGGTAGGTAGCAACTCCCTGTAAAGATAATAACTGAGCAGCAGACAGGCACATTTAATAAAAATCACATTCATATAATTACTGACATAACTCAAGGACACATGACCAGCATTTCTGCCCACTTTGGCACAAACAGCATTTTCACAGTGATTGAGTGTACTCGCTTCATGGTGAATTGCTACCTATCCCTAATTATTGGTGGACTAACCTATACTTCGCATTGTTGTAGGTTTACCGTGTCCTTGAACACAAATGCTGTTGGTTACATGTAAACTACTTCTATTTGTCCAACTATAATTGATTTAAACCCAGAAATTACACACATTCATAATGTTGTGCATCTATTTCTCTGGTGGAATAAAATGTCTTCCATAAGCCAACAGTGTTATTTCATTATAAGATCATTCAGTGCATATCCAATTAATGTGACTGAAATATGCTGTATCGCTGAGGGGCCTCAGCATTCAATTGCCGAATAAAGGTGGATCATCCAAAATTTTCTTTCCTGTCTCCATGAGGTATGTGTTAACGCCTGGGGTCAACAACACCTATCAAGAAAGAGGGTTGTGTAATCACTGCTCCAGACATATGACTCAGTAAAACAGGTTTCATGAAGAGTAACAGCACATTTTGCTGAGCAGAATGTTTGTAATCATTAAAAAAACAGATAGTAGTTTCAAGAAGGTTTCGTTTTGCCCCCTTCTACACCCTAAGAGGTTTAGAGGACATTATGAAGAGTGTAAAATTTGTCAGTGTCTGAGAAATGGTACACTGTTGGTTGAAGCTATTAGTTCCCCAAAGGCTGCAAACTTCAGAAACGTAAATGCTGTAGGGAATATCAGACTAAAACAGAGCAGCACAGTCTCTTTAAACTACAGCAAAGGTGTAGTCTCTTGTTGGGATCTTTTTGACACATTGAATGAAGTACTTAAGGAAGAGTGGACTTTAGAATGTACATTGTGTGTGCAGAATATTATGAAAAGGATGGATAGGGGGCTTGTAAAATACAAATATTTCATCTTCACCATTAATAGACTCTCAGAACATGTAAATGTAGGTTTAGTTAGATTAAAGATTTAACCTTATGCACATAACCCGGTGTGCTGTTTCACATGTCGGCACATAGGACATTTGCAAGGGAGAAACTGTTTGTGGTAAGACTATAAGACCACTCATGAAAGAGCAGAAGTGCACACAACCTGCAAAGTTTTTCAATTGTTCTGGGGACCAACCTATTTGGAGTAGGGTCTGCAGTGTGTACACTGAGCAGAAGAAACTGGAAATCAAAACAACAAAGGGCATCTCATACTTGGAGGCAAAAGAGATCTTAAAGGCCATGAAACCTCTGCTCTGCCCTTAATCGTGTGTACACCTACCGGTTTACAAGACTGGAATAAGTGGTGGTGGGAGGGCGCGTAGGGCAGGTTTTACATTGGTGGTGGTTGCATGGGTAGGAGCCGGAGGGTAGGGAAGGAGGTTTCAGGATTTCATAGGGATGAAGGTTATGAAGGGTAGGTGGGCGGTGGAAACACACACTCGATGGAGCAGGATGGATGTCATGAAGGGTGGATCTCATTTCAGGGCAGGATTTAAGGAAGTCTTATCCTTGCTGGAGAGCCACATTCAGAGTCTGCTTCAATCCCGCAAAGTATCTGGTGACAAGAGGGGGCACTCTTAGGGTCCCTCTGTGGGAGGTTCTGGATTTGGGGAGCAAGAGGAAGTGGCCCTTGCTATTTGCTTCTGTACCAGATCAGGAGGGTTGTGAAAGCTGTCTTCAGGTTATTGGAGTACTGGTTCAGGGATTCAGGACTGGAGCAGACTCATTTGCCACAAAGACCTAACCTGTATGGAAGGGACTGTTTGATGTGGAATGGATGGCAGCTGTCATAATGGAGGTACTGTTGTTTGTTGGAATAGGACCAGGTGAATCTGATGGAACCAAAGGAGTTGAGGTTGGAGAGGAAATCGTGTAGTTCTTCTTCACTGTGAGTCGAGATCATGAAGATATCATCAATAAGTCTATACCAAACTTTGGGTAGAAGGCTTGGGTATCCAAGAAGGCTTCCTCAGTGCATCCCATAAATAAATTGGTATACAAGGGGGCCATCCTGGTTACCAAGACTGTTTCCTTTAGTTGTTGGTATGTCTGTCCCTCAAAAGTGAAGAAGTTGTGGGTTAGGATGAAGCTGGGTAAGTTAATAAGAAAATAGGTTTTAGGTAGGGTTGCAGATGGTTGGCTTGAAAGGAAATACTCCCTTGCAGTGAAGCCCTGGGCATGTGGGATATTTGTGTATAAGGAAGTGACATCAATGGTTACAAGGATGGTTTCTGGAGTTAACAGGCTGGGTAAGGATTTCAGGCGATCGAGGAAGTGGTTGGTGTCTTTGATGAAGGATGGAAGACTGCACATAATGGGTTGAAGGTGTTGGTCTATGCAGGCAGAGCTTCGTTCCTGTGGGCTTGGTAACCATGCACAATAGGGCAGCCGGGATGTTTGGGTTTGTGAATCTTGGGAAGTTGGTGGGGATGCGGGGTGTCGATGGAGTCGTGAGGTTGATGGAGTCAGGTAAAAGGTGTAGTAGGGGCCTAAGGGCCCTGCTGCACTAAGATGCCACGGCATCTCTGCTGACAGCACGCGGTCTGCCGGTGCGGCAAAAGCAGGGACGCCACAGGGGGGACTCCTTCAGTCTGCGCTCAGTGTCGAAATGGACGTAGAGGAGCTAGTAGCTGTGCTTTGTGTGCGCCGTCGACAGAGAAAGAGAATGCAGAGAAAGAGGAATTTCTGGGTACACCCCTTCATTGCTGATCGTGATGTAAACGGATTATTAAGAAATTACAGTGATAATTTCTTTAATTATGTGAGAATGTCAGTATGTTCATTCGACAAATTAGTGAAGATCTGCCGAGATGAACAGAAGAAAAAGGACACTGTTTTAAGGAAAGCCATCTCACCAGAAGAAAACTACCTGTCTACACAGCAGCTAATTATTTGTTTTATGCAGTGATACTTGAAATTTAAGTTTTTCCTTATGTCTTGGTAGGAGATGAGGCTTTTGGCATGAGTGAAAATTTGATGCATCCATATGGTGGAAATAATCTTAGTTATGAGAAGAAGACCTTCAATTACAGCGTTATGTGGAATGTGCCTTTGGTATCCTCTCCAACAAGTGGAGAATCTTTCATCGTCCACTAAATGTGGGAATTTATTTTGTGCAAGATATAGTTTGCATAATTTTGTACGTGCAAGAGATGGATTTGTCTATGAAGACTCACTTCAAGTAATTGGTTTTGAGAACAATGAATGTACAGGCCATTCAGGCAGAAGCGGTCGATCTGCACTCTCAGTGAGAGACAAATTTTCAGAGTACTTTGTTAGTCATGATCCCGTCAAGAGGTAAAGTACTTAACGTTCAGTAAACTTTAGTAATGAAAAATAAAATGTTTTTGAAGCACTTACCGAGTTCTTTCTTCACTTCCAAAGACGATTATTTTCCTCCGAAAATATCAACAACTTGTTCCCAACAGGTTTTTTTCAGTTCGCGGTTCGAATAATCCACGGATGATGTGTCCCAAATTGCTGGTCTCGCCTGAATTTCACATATAAAAGCTTCCGTATCAAAACTATCCACGGTGGCACATGCAAAACTGCAACAAAACTGAGCACAGGTGAGTGGCAGGTAGCGCGTGGCAGGTCTGCTGGCGTCTGGGTGCGGGAGCTCCCATAAGACGCTTTGTGTTTCATTGGCAGCGCTGCCAGTGTCAGGTGAATGCCAGGTGCAGGAGGCCCCATTGAGCCCAATGTATTGTATCGGGTGTCTCTGCCAGCAGAGATGCCGTGGCATCCCAGTGCAGCAGGGGCCTCAGGCTCTGAGGATTCCTTGAAGCTTAGCCTGGGCATCAGGAATGGGATTGCCTTGACAAACTTTGTATGTGGTACTGTCTGAAAGCTGATGCAGTCCCTCAGCCACCTACTCCCACTGATAAAGTACCACAGTCATGGATCCCTTGTCGGCTGGGAGAATGACGATGGACTGGTCAGCCTTCAGATCACGGATAGCCTGAGATTCAGCTGTGGTGATGTCAGGAGTTGGATTAAGCTTTTTTTTTTTTTTCCAGGAAATATTGAGAGGCAAGGCTGGAAGTGAGAAATTCTGGAAGGTTTGAAGTGGGTGATTTTGAGGAAGAGGGGGTGAGACTCCCTGTGATGGAGGATAGAACTGCTCCAGGCAGGGTGCGATTTGGATGATGTCTTGGGGAGTTGGATCATTAGGAGTAGGATTAGGATTATTTTTCTTAGTGGCAAAGTGATATCTCCAGCAAAGACTAAGAGTATAGGACAGTACATCTTTGACTAGGGCTGTTTGGTTGAATTTGCTTGTAGGGCTAAAGGTGAGGCCTTTGGATAAAAAAAAATACTACTGAATTCCAGCCCAAATCATAATGTTTCCTTTACTTTAAAAATCAGTCTAAGCTTCTATAAGATTCTGAAATTGCTGACAATAAGAGTATAGGCCTGTGGTTCATGCAGTGTTCAAACTGTATAGAAACTGATATTGATAAACCTTCATTCATGTGAGATGTTTTCTTCAGATTGTTCACTTTTAATTGTAGTCTTGTGTATGTATATTAGAACTACTGTTTTCAGTGGTTTCAATTTTACTGTAATGATAACATTATTATTAATAATAAGGAAGTTATTATTTTTATATTTCAGATCGACAAGAAAAATGTAGCTGAGCACCGTTCCTTGTTAGAGAAATGTGCAGCTACAGCCCTAAGTTCAAAGCTAATAAGTCAGCAGAAAGGATTCTTCTCAAAAATGGTTGTTGATGCTGTTCTACTTTTGGATGACCTCCTACCTCTCAATATGATTGGCATCAAGAAGGTGACAGGAGGTGCATTGGAAGTAAGCTAATTACAATAAAATAACTGATTAATTGCACTAAATAATATGTATAAACCACAAAAAGTATCTGTAACTGAGAAATTCGTTTTCCCTTTTAGGATTCACTGTTGGTAGCAGGTGTTGCTTTCAAGAAAACATTTTCTTATGCCGGTTTTGAAATGCAGCCAAAGAAGTATTCAAACCCCAAAATTGCCCTCCTTAACATTGAACTGGAGCTTAAAGCTGAGAGGGACAATGCAGAAATCAGAGTAGACAATGTACAGGAATACCAGAAGGTAGTGGATGCTGAATGGAAAATATTATATGAAAAGTTGGATTTAATACATAAAAGTGGAGCGAAGGTAGTGCTGTCCAAGTTACCCATTGGTGACGTTGCAACGCAGTACTTTGCTGACAGGTATGAAGTAATTTCATATGTGCTTAATTTATTTGCAGAAGTTAATAATACAGTGTTTGGCTAAAAAGAAATTTGCACCTAATTAGTAATATTGATTGAAGAACAGAGATAAAGAATCTGTTTGATCCATAGATTACATACATTAAGTTTCACTGTATGTGATGTATTCTTATTTGAATTACTTAATCCTCAATTGATCATAGCACAATAATGTAGCATTTGACATCATAATGTAATGAAAATAAATAACTCAATATACAGGAGGTGGACAAAATATGAACACCTAACATAGATACAATATTTATTTATTAGTAAGGAATAGGCTCACTATTGACTTTTAGAACAGCTACAAATCTAGATTGAACAAATTTGTATAATGTCTTCACATTTTCAACAGAATGTTATTGATTCTTGTATTGAAACATTTGCTGCTTACTTAGATTTTGTTGGAACTATAAATCTGGTCCTCACCCACTGTTCTGAATCTCCCCTTAATGGTTCAGTTATGTTAAAAAATGTTGATTTTGCTGTCTTTGGGAGAAGTTTGAAAATTTCCTGATGCTATACAAAGCACGCTTGAACTGTTTTTTTGCTGTGTGGTGGTTACATTATCAGTTTTGAATAGGGTAATGTTTGTTAGCTGTATGTTAGTCATAGTAAGCAATTTGTTGCCAAGGATATTCATTGAATTACTTGACTAGAGAGAGTAATGATAGAAACAGTGAAATACCCGAATCGTGATCGAACCTCCCCCATGCTTGACTAGGAAGCTGCTTTTGGGGTCCATTCAGTGATCTCTATACACACTGGATGTATAACTCTGGTGTCTGAGCATAGAATTGCAGCATGCCTGCACATTCATATTTTTTGCATACTATTTCGCATTGCCTGTCATGTTTAAATTTGGCAAATAAGTTTCATTCCGTTATTACGTGACAAAGAATTGCTTGCTTACCTCTTGATTTGGAATTTAATTAAATACTTTTATGTAGTAGGCTGATTATGGGAGCGGAATCGAAACATATTTTCTTCTTGTTTTCTTGTAACAATTCATAGCAGCCATGTTTGCATTTGGCAACAAACTAAATATGAATATCTATGGTTGGCACGCTAAGACGGCTGAAGTTAAACTTCCAGATAGTATAGAGATCAATGGGTCCATGTGACGGAAGCAATGAAAATGGCAATTGTTTGGTCCATATCTCATACTTAGTCATAATGTGTTCGGTTTTTATGATCATGGAATGTCTTTCTTCACATTTTTGTGTTGGCTTCTGTTAGTAAGGGTTTAAAAACTGTAGCACTTCCGTGACTGTTAATCACCAGTCATACTACTTTAATGAAACAGTCTTACTCGGACAAATGCTGAGTTTTGCAGTTGTTTGTGCTGTGATAGTTTTATTTTGTCTAACTTAACGAAACTACACTGGCTGGGAAATACTCATGAACAATTCTACACTGGTGTTCAGCTTATAACACCTAAAGTTGCCAGGCCATCTTGTTACATATAACTATTAATAATGATACTCATCATTTGCAATGTCCTGGGGTTATCTGCTTCAGCTAAATTTGTAGGCGCATATAAGGTAGATGCATCAAATGGGAAGTCCGACGTTAGCTTTAAATGTGAGATTTTAATTCACAAAGGGAATACACCAAACATCTTCATATCACAGACAAAATTGTTGAACATTCTAGGAAACTCAACTGTTTGACAAGTAGATCATCTGACATTACTCACGTAACAAACCACCAGACTGGTCACACCACATGACAATATAAACAATAGCGACATAAACATAAATTGTTGATAACATTAAATTTCTGATTTATAATTTAAAATTATTACATTATAATTTGTTTCTTATCCCCTTACAAAGATAATATTCAATGTAGAATAAACATACAATAAAATCAGATACATCTCTTTTGATTTAAAAAAATCTGAATTACATACGCTAAGAAAACTTCAGGTACGTTTAGATGGACAACATTTTATTGAAATATTTGGTTGAAATAGGGTTGCCTTCAACATTGTTGCGATATGAATGCAATGCATGGCAATATTTTGGTGTCGATGGTCAACATTACTGATGTTGCAGGTAGTTGCAGAGGTATTGCCAAGGGGTAGCCATCTTGTCCATGAAGGGTGGAGAACATTTTGTATTGCAGGGCAATGCTTATCTCTGTCCTTGTCTTTAAATGCTTCCCTCTCAATCTTTCCTCACTTTCTTGCTTCTCTCACTGACAGCACTGCAGTTGCATGTTTGAGTGATAACAGTATCATTTTACTTTTATACATAAAAAAGTTTGAATGCTTACATTGTTTTCAAGGTAGATTTGTTTCCAGTCATCGCCTTGTAATTTTGTTCCGTCAGCAATAGAAAATTGGTCTAATGACAAAACCATTTTATTTACTGACACAATATGTCTACGACCTGGGTTGTGGAACATAGAAAGTAGTATGTGGAATGGCAGGAATGCCAATAAAGATATTTTCTCTTGTTTTTGTTTTGAATGACTTTATTAGTTGTTTCATGTAACAGTAGGAGAGCCGCATTCCACTTCTATAACCTCACACTCATCCATTTTTGTGAGAAATAATATAGGCCTCAGCAAGGTTAAATTTTACTTACTGTTCTGGCAGACTCACATGATAATGTTGTCACTGATGTGACATTGGCATTAGCTAATCGCATGACAATGCAAATGTTTGGTCCTGAAGTCTTTGTTTTTACGAGGGCAATTACATTTACTGAGCAGACAAGGGTACTTACAACATCCTGTTAACTGTGGAGCAGGAACAGCATTATTTACTTCATGGTCGTACAAAACACTAATCAAGTCGTCATCTTGGCAAAGATTTTCTACCAGGTGGTTGATTTTGCCAACATAATCATGTGAGGCCGCCTGGATGGTAAGTGAAGATTTACTGCACACATTTCTGGCCCGGAAATTCGTTATCGCAAACATTGCCGGGCAATAGATGCCTGTAGCTGTTGTTTGTGAGGCTGCAGTGTTGCCCAAAAATATTTTTGGGATGTATTATTGACAATATGCAATTTTGTATGACCCATCTAAATGCACCTTTAGGCTAACATTTACAGAGCCAATTTGCAGAGTTATATATAATTAAAAGTTTAGTTTTTTACAACTTGTTTTTGTTCATTTACTAAGAGATTATTTGATTCTTCACACAATTAACTGGCCTTTACAGTTTCATGATTATAATAAAAGATCTGGGTTAGTGAACACGTAAAACATAACGGATTTCTTTAACATCATGCATATACAAATTTATTACCTTCAAATGTCCAGGTTTTACATAGTAACTGTGATGGATGTAGGGCAATGTTCCCATAGTTTTCATTAATTGGCAGACCTTTTATCTTGTATACATGTATGTTAGCAGCTGTCAACATGTTTGTTTATAGTCGAGGGTATTAGGTTGTACTGTAGATAATATAGCAAACAGTTATAGTTTTATTGCTCATTAATTTAGGGATAACGACACATTGTTATGTCAATGAATTAATATGGTTTATGAAAAAACACTATTATCCTCAGCCAAGGTTGGTGTTAACATTTACAGATTATTAGGCTTTTCCTCTCTGTCAAATGCACAATACTGACAGATGATCTTGATACCAAGCTATCTTAGTGCTTAGGAATGGTATTATATATTTCAGTTCCATAAGAAGCGAGCTCTGGGAGGGCTAGTCCCATTAAACTAGCCATTGATTCCCTAACCCTTGACTGCTCTTGACGAGATTACTTGTCATGCTGCCTGCTACTTCCTGGGTACTTAACAATAAGTTGTGGCTGCCAGTTTTCCTCTCAGTACTGTTGAAGAGTAAATTTGCTCCTATTTGCCGGTTCCTTAGTGCTGATGAGTATAGACATACTGCTACGTCAGAGGTAATGACGAGTTACATCGCACAGCAGACTTTCTGCTCCATGTTTCTGTAGCCTTTTGAGTTCTGGCTGCTAGCTTCTCTTTCTATTCTTTTTCTGTTATGGGCTTAACATTCACAATGCAGTTGAATGATCATTGGTATTTACTACAGTGTTCTTTGCAATCTGTATTTTACAATGAAAATGACAAGACATTGTGGATACACTGAGGAAGAAATTGTGGAGATTTTTACAAGGTGTTATTTTGATGAAAGCGATAGCTCCTCCACAGAATTGGAAACTGTAGTCATAAACTGTCCATGTCAACAGGGTTATTTTGCAGTCTCATACTGCAATAAGGCTTGTTAGTTGTTCTGAATCTGTAGAATCAGAACATAATGAAACACCCATGAAGAAATTGTCTTAGTGATACATTTACTGGAAAGCAACTGGTCTTTGGCTAGTTATACTGTTAGTTTTCATAATATTGTTCCCAAGAGAACTGATGAAATATAAAAAGAAAAGAATTGGTTTTATTTATTCACCGAGGAGAATACTCCAGAAAACCCTGGCATTCTCAAATATTAAAGAGAAAGATAGGAGGAAGTGTACTGTTTTATATCTGCCTTCTGATGCCTTGCATAAAAACAACAAAAAATGTGAATAAGACTAGAGAAGTTCTAAATATTCAAATCTTTAGTGAACTTATGTGAAGCTATTGCTTTGTTATTTTTAAGAATGTTAAGTTTCAGTGACAACTATGCCATTACTGGAGGAGACAGATTATTCAAAATTAGGAACATTGTTGTTAAAATTCATACAGCTTTCGCTTGAGCATTTATCCACACCAGAAACTCTGCATTTATGAAAATTTATCATTGAACGGATGCTTATCTTTTACACAATTCATCAATACAAGTAGGTTTGGTATGAAAACATTTGTATTATGTGATTGTAAGACTGACTGCATCTAGATTTCATTGTTTACACAGGAACATCAACAGAAACTGATCCACAATTCTGGGAAAAGTGGTGACTTCATGATCACACTTCCAAAGTCCTATTTACAATATGTACATACCCTCTACCCTGATAATTGGTACTAAAGCCCAGTACTTGTTTTCCTGTATACACAGCCTTGAGATGAACCTGTGCTACTGTCCATAACAGGCACAACATACTAAAACTTCTGATGAAATTTCTATGTACTGATAAAATGCTTGCTACAAAATGGTGTGACAAAAGGGAATGTGGATTTTGACCACAAGTACCACCACTAAAATGATTAACAATGAAAGACTGATGGGAATAGTGGAGAGAGAAGTAAGAAGCCACAAAGCATTGCAGATTGTAACTGGAATATGGAAGCACTTGACGGTTTTGATAAGATTCTTAACTCTGTTGGATTTATACAGAAAACAATAAAGCGGTATAAGCAGTTCTTCTTTCATGCTCTTCCTCTGAGGAACCTCCCGCACCTAAATTGTATTTACCCAGGCAAGAGGGACTCTGCCTGGGTGGACCATTATTTCCCTAGCTGCTCATGGGTACACCATGAAAAGACCACAGAATAATGCTTGTGGGCATTTAACCACCATCTCTAAGAAACGCAAAGTAGACTTCAATGCTGAGAATTATGACCCTCCAATTATTCCCTTCCTTGACCACGCCTTGGCTCGAAGCCCAGGACAATAATATGCTCCAAGGTATTTAGTGTGCGCAAGGATAGATGGTGAGTCTTTCTCGAACACGAAGCCCCTCTTTTTTTTGTCAAGAACTTGGAAGACAAGTTCGGAGAAGTAGATGGCATGTTGAAGATGTGATCGGGATCGGTTTCAATAACTATGTCATCCCCAGCACAGTCACGGGCATTGCTTGCCTGTGACAAGCTGGGTGATGTTCCCATTACTATCACTCCACACAAAAGCCTGAACATGGTAAAGGGTGTGATTTTTCATAGGGACCTCTTTTTGCATTCAGATGACGAACTCTTCAAGAATTTCGAACCCCATAGGTGTCTGAAGGACAACAGGTTCGGCACCAATGCCTTCATCTTGGCCTTCGAGGGTGACTCATTGCCCGAGAAGGTCAAGGTGATGATTTACTGTTGTGATGTGAAGCACTACGTTCCTCCCCCTATGCGCTGTTTTAAATGCTGGAGGTTTGGGCACATGTCCTCCAGGTGTACCGCCAATTAAACCTGTCGGGACTGGCCTTGTATCACACCCAGACCTCCCTTGTACACCTCCTCCCATTTGTCAACTGTGGACAGCAGCACCGACCTTGCTCGCCTACCTGCTCTGTACTGCACAAAGAAAGGAAGAGCATTCAATACAAAACCATGGATGGGCTGTCTTATTCCGAGGCTAAGAGAAAATACTAAAAACTCCACCCGGTCACCATCAAAACGTCCTATGCAGCAACCACAACACCATTACAGCAGACTAGCTTGCCGCCTGTTCAATCAGTCATAGTGGGCCCTCAAGCCCAACCATCACCATCTGTCCCGTTGGTGGTAGGGGGCACATCTCACTCTGTTGCTTCCAAAGCCCCTGCCTTGGAAGCAAAACCCCCGAACCAACGGGGACATCGGTCCCCACATGTGAGCCAGACCGCCCAACAGCCTGATCTGGTTCCTCTTGCGAGGAACGGATTGCTTGAATCGGTTTCTCCCACTGGCACAGTGGACGCCAGTGAGTGGCACAAAGTGCCTGCCAAAGCTCGTCGTAGGGCCTCAAGGGCAACCTCAGTCCCTGAGACTGAGCCAGCCAAGCCCTCCCGGCATGAGAAACCGAAGGATCAGCGGGAAAAGCAGAAGAAGAGTAAAACGAAAGAATCATAGGTAGCTACCATGCCACCACAACAAAAGTCTGCTTCTGAGGACGTGGTGGAGATCCTAGCATCCCCTGAAGACTTGGCAATTGTGAAGACTTTGGAAGCAATGGACATCGAGGTTCTGCCTCCTCAGTCAGTAATAGCAGGTAGTCCTATGGGCCCTCCTTTACCATCTCCTTAAATATGCCCTGTAAGTTGGGAGATAGTGTGGTGTTGCAATGGAACTGTGGAAGTTTCTTCCATCACTTAGCCGAGCTTCAGCAGTTACTGTGTCACTATCCCTCTCTCTCTGTGTAGCCCTACAGGAAACCTGGTTTCTTGCCGAACAGATTCCTGCCCTTTGTGAATATAGGGGCTACTATAAAAACTGCACAGCATACGACAGGGTATCCGGAGGTGGCCGTCTATACGTTCTTGCCACTGTCCCCAGTTCACCAGTGCCGCTTCACACGGTGCTCTAGGCAGTGGCTGTGAGAATCCAGAAACGACAGGACATAACCATCTTCTCAATCTACCTTCCTCCGGATGAGGCAGTGTTTCCTGCAGACCTTGCAAACTTGATTGCAGAACTCCCCCTGCCATTCCTCCTGTTGGGGGATTTTAATGCCCGCAACCCCTTGTGGGGTGGCTCTTAGATCTCAGGTCCGGTAGGGACATCAAAGCTCTAATAGCACAGCTGGACTGCTACCTTCTCAATACCGGTGCCCCCACAAATTTCAGTGTGGCACTTGGCACATACTCAGCTATTGATCTTTCTCTCTGCAGCCTAAGCCTTCTACCACAGCTTAGTTGGGTGGGGGGGGGGGGGGGTCCATGATGACCCATGTGGCAGCGACCACTCCCCATCCATCTCTCTCTTCTCCAGTTTCAACCTCCAGATTGCTTGCCCCGTTGGTCTCCACGTAGGGCTGACTGGCCTGCTTACACCTTGGCTGCTAGGTTCACTACCCCGATCCCAGATGACGTTGATCAGGCTGCTCATCATATCACTAGGGCCATTGTTTGCTCCGCTGAGGCAACTGTTCCACCACTGCTGGTTCCGTTCGGCACAAATCTGTCTCGTGGTGGTCCCCAGAGATTGCTGAGGCCATCGGGGTACGTCATCGGGCTCTCCAGCACCACCGGTGCCACCCTTGTATAGAGCTTCTGATCGCTTTCAAACGGCTCCGGGCACAAGCTCGGAGGCTGATACGCCAGAGTAAGCAGGACTGTTGGGAGAGATATGTCGCTACCATCAGTTCTTATGCCGCCCCATCTCGGGTGTGATCACAGGTTTGGCAGGAATCCCCAGCTTGAACGTTCAGGGTACTATGTGCCTGGACCCAGCTGCTATCGCTGAACACATGGCAGACTATTATGCCAGTAACTCTGCGACTTCAGCTTAGTGCAGGCTTCCGCACCCACAAAGAACAGGTCGATTGGAGGCAGTTATCTTTCCACACACGTCGGCAGGAACTGTATAATGCCCTATTCACTGAGAGTGAGTTCCAGTGCTGTTGTGGTACTTTGCTGTCAGTGGTCCACATTTTAATGGACTGTCCACTTTTAGCCACTTTAAGGCACTCCTTTGTTCTGCCAACTGCCCTTCCATCAATTTTAGCTGACAATGCCTCGATGGCTTACTGTGTTTTAGGTTTTATTCGCGCAGCTGGCTTTTACCATTTTATTTAGTGGTGGGTTCCTTTGCCTGATTTCTCGGACCCCCCTTCCCTTGAAGAACTTTTAATCTGTTTTCTTTTATTTAGTGTATGTCTGGTTCTTAACTGGAGGTTTTAAGTGTGTGCAGAGTGGCTGGTTCATCCAGTATTATCCTTGTGATCAGCCAGTCACACTCTTCTGCTGTAATGTTTTAGTTTTGTTGCCAGTTTCGTCAACAATCAATGTGTCTTCTGTTTTGTCATTTTATCATCAATTGACACACTATCCACAGTGTGTACTAAATGTAGAGTTCTACATTATAATTGGCTCAGTTTTATGTGTGTAAACTCTTCGCTGGGAACAGGGGACTGATAACCCATCAGTTTTGTCCCCTTTAAAAACAACAACCACCACCACCACCACCACCACCACCAACAACAACAACAACAACAACAACAACAACAACAACAAGATCCCATAAGCCACTGTTCATTGTATTGCAGAGTGTACTTTTACAGTTATCATTTTTCACATGTATTTTTTTACTTTTGTAGATAGTGTGATAAAAAAGCTACTACCTGTAACTCTGAATGAGCTAGAATTTCTCTGATTTCACAGTTGTGGTCTGAACGCAATATGTGGTTCTACTTTTTTAATTTACACTGGTTGAATATCAACAACAGTATGTGAATTGTAGTGACATTACTGCAACCTATACCCCAGTAGCAGTTGAGGGAACACCCTGAAGCTTTTAGACTTACTAAATGAAGTGAGTAAAGTGATAGAGAAATGCAGATGCTATAAACAGATATGCAAGAAAGAATAGTAAATTCGGTAAACCTGACAAATCACAGAGTTTACAGTATAACCAGCAAAAATTATGTAAATAAAAATAAAAAGTACAACCATTATATAATTCTTATTGATGAGAAAATATATTTAATGACAGTTTGATTCTGCAGTATTTTCTTTGCAGAGAAACTGTGTGAGAGCATTTATTCTGTATCAGCCATGAGAAGGCACAATGCTTCACCTGGATTTGTAGTCATTTGAGCCAGAAATACTCAACACAGGGCGGGTGGGGCAGCAAGGGCCACTCCAGCCTTGGCAGCAGCTCGAGAATAGTTACTTAGTGCAGGTAGCCGGATTATGTTACAGGCCTCAGCACATCAAGCAGTGAGCTTCCAGTAGTCAAAGGGTTAATGTGCATTGCTTGACAGTTAACGTGTAGTTTTTCCCACTATTTCTCTTGCCAATGATGTATTAACCCCCTTAGTGCATACTTTGAGAGATATGGCACATACCACTTTTCTCTTTGTCAAACTCTTATCTGAGCATGTATTTCCAAACTGCATGTTGGGACAGATATGGCGCGCAGTCAAGAGCAGCTGTGCAAGTAGTGTGTGCCATTTGTTGAGAAAGTAAGGAACTGCGTGGTATGAATCGTTGCTTTGTGTTGCGAGCTGTTTACTTGCAAGTTTGGTCACACACAGTTGTATCAGTTACAGTAAACAGTTGATTTCAATGTTTATATTATTTGCAGAGGGAAACGGACATCTTTGGACAATTATAAAGAGGTAATTTTATATATTTGCAAATTAGAATACATCTAATATTGAAAAATAGGTCTGTGACAAATATGGCGGAATATGTAGCCTTGAAAGCACAGAGTAAAAATTCATCTTTTTTTGATCTATTAGATTCTATGCTAGGATATTATAGAATTCAAATCAGATCAAAAAATGGTACCTGAAGATATTCTTTCACCTTGTTGACTTGGCTTGTGTGAACAGCTGACTGCTATGGAGAAGAAGAAATACGGACAACATGCCCCTTGTTGAAATCATGGTCGCAGTTGTAGAGGCCCTCTGTAAAACTAGTAAATCCTTATCCAAGAAAGTGGTAGGCCAAGCAATGGAATACAAAAACAGCTTGACCATAAGAAGAGGTGGTCCTACAGCAGATCTTCCACAGCGTCATGTGCGACAGGATGGGATACATCACATGCATATCTGGCTGGAAAACTGTGGTCATTGCACGTATCCAGAATGCAAGGGAAAACCCTATATGGCATGTCTCAAAAGCAGTGCGACATTGTGCTTTAATAAGGGGAGAAATTGCTTCATGAAGTTTCATAATGAGTAGAGAAAAATGGAAACTGAATTAATGTTATTTTCTCAAAAAAGTATACTGTAATGAATAGAAATTGTAATTGTTTTATATAAATACTGTTCTGCTAGTACTGTATATACATTATTAATTGCCATGTTGTGCATTAGCACAAAACTAGTATCACAAGGTATTAGTCATTACTACATGCTGTCATATATATGGCACAAACCCGTAATTCCAAAATAAATGCCCCCACATAAGATTTACAATTTTTAAAGTATTTTTTTATGAAATCAGGACTTTGTACTTAATATGTCACATTTTTCCAGAAAAATAAATAAATGACGCAGTAAGGGGTTAATCTTTGTGTACATTGTCACTACTGTGTATACTGTCGCTACTGAAATGCTAAGCACTCTAACAGCTATTTTCATCACAGATGCTTCCACTTACTGCTCTCCATTGAGCTGGCTTCCATGGGAGTATGAGAGTTCAAGCTTTCCACTGATCATTTTTCTTGACTGTCAGAGAACAAAAGACATAATATGCTGCAAGATAATGTTAGACTTTGTATTACAGTTGTGCACTGCGGTTGTCTCAGTGTTAAAATATAAGTGGTAGTGTCAACTTGCAACAAGATATAGTAGAATGCATGGTGTTCATACCATTTTGTCCACCTCTGTAATCTGTTCTTGAACCCCATTTTTTCTCTGAACATGTTTTTCATGACTATTGGATAAATTGCATTGATTATTACTATTGGGACTCTTTGTGACAATTCTCATGTGATCATTATCTTATTTCTTTGAGCTTTGGGGGGAAAATTACTCACTCATTGACAAATGAAATCTACTTCATAGACAGACATGAATCCATATCCCTGCTAACTGCATATGGTGCTCAAGAACTTGGTGTGCCTTGAGGAGATATTAAAGTTATTGGTCAGCAAGTAATGTTCAATGAACACTACTGCTAGGCAAGGATTTCTCATTATTTTGAAGTTCAAGGAGATAAGAACTGTATGATCCAAACTCTGAATGGCAAAATTGCTACTTACATCATTTTTCATTTTTCAGAGACATGTTTTGTGCTGGACGGGTCCCAGAAGAGGATCTGAAACGGACAATGAAGGCTTGTGGAGGTTCAGTAATGACAACTGCTCATGACCTGAAAGACTCAGTTCTTGGGAGCTGCGAGCATTTTGAAGAAAGTCAAATAGGTGGTGAAAGGTAAGTTGGTATGCTGTGACAGTGCTGTTGATTAGACCACCACAGACTTAAGTGTAGATTAATGAGAAACTGGAATCCACTAATCAGTTTCTATCGCCAATCTTGCTGTAAATAAGGAAAAATTCCTCTCCACCAGAGACCTTTTGAGGGTTAAACGAAGAGAACCTAACTGTCTACTTAAATAAGAATGTACTCATTTATATGGAAAAACATTATCTTAGTATGTGTATTGTGCTGCATTAATCTGTATGTATATTTGATGTTTTACCTAGATAGTAACTTTCACTGATCTTGGAACTGTTGTCCCCATGTTACCTGTACAAAAGAATGAATGAGCAAACCATTATCTGTACTGTTCAGGTATTCAGAAATTGACACGCACCTAAACAATTTATGATTCCAGTGTCGTCCTCTCAAATTTAATAAATTTTCAGTAACAAATACCTTCATACTCTGAACTGATAGTGTACTTACTGAAGGTGGATCTGAGTTTCAGGATTTTATATCCAGTATTGTGGTGGTAAAACATGAATTTGCTGTAATAGTTTTTTGCAAAATATATTGGTAATGTTCTTATAAGTAACTCTGAGGAAGGCCATTATCTTAAAGATCGGTGAAAGTTTGTCGTTAATGTGACAGTTAACCACATAAAACATCAACTACACAGTGACTAATTCCTACAAGTACTCATCCATTATTTCGATTCAACACTAGACTTCCCAGTGCCATATTAAGAAGAGATGAAGTATTATGTCTGGATAATTTCTACTTGTAGTGTGACTGTGTGTGCTGAAAGTAAGGCTGTTTTTAAGTGTTCATGGAAGAGATAGTATGGTATGTAATTTTTTTTCCAGTGTTGGTAGCAAAATTTTGTTCTAATAAGCCCGACTGGTCCATTTTCATAGACTTTATAAGTAATAACTGTTGACTATTGTAACCAATATGTTTTTATTTAATTATGACAGAGTGTCAGTTTGTGGCCAGTTTGGTGGTGGTAGCTGATGCAAATAAATAGGGATATGAAGAATAGTCATTTGAATGAAATGGAGGAAATGCCACTGTTGCGGGTATGTGCAAGTGTTTGTGTTATGTGCATGTCTTTGTGGTTGTGTGTATGAATGTGTGTACTTTCAGAAGAGGGAAAGCTTGAAAGCTAGTGAAAAGTACTGTTTTTGTGCACCACACATCAGTTAGCTGTAGGTGACAAGTTGCTTTTTATTTCATGTGTTACTGGTGTTAGTACCTGATGTTGCCCAGGTGTTTATTTATTCCTTTCTTAGGTTTTTTTCTTCCCTCTCTATGGCCTTCATCTCTACTCTTTCAGTTTAGTTTTCATTCAGTGCGGTTCTTGTGATGTATCTAAGAACTGTGTATTCTACAATAATATAATTTTTCCTTGTTTGTAGAGTGGAACATTAGAAAACTTCCTGCAAAATTTGTTGTGAATGGAGTTCGTTGTAAGGACGTAATAAATTACAACCTCATGCATTATGGGGTGGCTTTTCATGCAATTCATTGTTTTTGTTGTCGTGCCTCATGTACTAAGTGTTGTACTGTGATGTAATTTCGAAGGTACTTTCAGTGGTAAAATGTCTCATGATGCAATTACCAGTTACAAAAGTTTTAATGCATGAACTGTGGAAAAGTAAAAAGTTATCAACTTTATTACTCACATCATATTATTGGGTTTGTCAGTGAGAAAAGTTTCATGAAGGTTTGAAATTGTGTGTAAAGTTTGTTGCAAGTACCCAATGCTCTCATTCTCAAATAGTAAAGGAATAATTGGTCATGTTATTCAGGCTTTGCATGATGGGGAAGTTGGACACCATATATCCTGAACTGTGGGTCATATGTGGTTCTTCAACTCATAGGCATTATTCTGTGATTGTAAGAAATATTTGTACCAAATTTAGTGGAAATTGGTCTAGTAGTTTGGGAGGAGATTTTTACAATATGTATAGATACCATTCAGGAATTTGCATTATGATTTGCTTCTGGTGTCAATGATTCAGATAACTGTATAGTACTTGCAAGCATGGCAGAGGGTTGTTGGTATAGAGGCCAGACAAATGTTCAGATGCTGAAGAGGAGCAGCAGCATTTTCAGTAGTTCCAGGGGTAACAGTCTAAATGATGGACTGATATGGCCTTTTAAGATCGAACATGGCTTTGCAACGCAGTTACTGTGAACATGTTTAAGTATGGGAGACTACAGAACTGTTAACGTTTCTTAAAGGGTCTCTACTGTATTGGATACTTTCCGATGACATCCTGTTGTGGAAAATATTCCGGGGGTAAAACAGTCCAATTGGATCTCCGTTGTGGACTACTCATGAGGATATCATCAGGAGAAACAAAATGGGCATTCTTCAGATTAGAGTATGAAATTTTCTGTCCCTTAATTGGGTTGATAAGTTAGAAAGTTCAGTGGCAGACAGATGATGGTTAGAGCTGTGTGAAATTAGCAAATAAATTTTGAAAATTTCGCATTTATTTTTTATATTTAGCATTCATATTTTTCAATGTGTTTATGCATTTATTTAGGCATACAACATGATAAAAACACAAAATCCTTACCTTAAAATTATTTACCTTTTTCACTTTTAAAACAGGTTGATTATTATGTATAAAAATAATTAATAAATAAAAATAATAAATTGATCACTGTCGTCTTTAGCACAATACCACAGTGTTGGTTTTCAGTCAGTTAACACACATCATAGGATCCATATAAAAATTATTATTTCTTGAATGCGATCATTGAAGTAGTTTCAATGGTGCCTGAGTTCATTGACCTCCTACTGTCACAACTAGATTATATGTGGAAACATATCTCTCTGCATCCACACTACTTACAGGAGCCCAAATTGCAGAAAGAGCAGCACTTCCAAATTCTTCTTATTTCAGTTTTTCACATAGTATAAGTTGCACAACTTCAGGCTTCTCACCACGTCATAAACACTCAGCAAGATGTCGATGAAATGATGAGTAAGCTTCAATGAGCGGCCAGACAAAATTTTTTCCAATTGTGGAATTTTTCTTGATGCATTAACAATAGCAGAATTGGTCAAAGAAAGCTTTCCACCACAAACACCAGGATTAAAAAGTTCATCAATGTTCTTGTAAACAGTATTGACTGGGTCTGGTGCTGTGTGTTTACATAATTTCTGCAAACTCTTCATAGCAGCAGATTTAAGGCAATTTCTTGTAGATGCTTCTGTGTCTCATTTTCGAATTTGTGAAAACAATTCACTGTGTCCATTAAAAAGTGACCTTCAGCACTCCTTTTCAATATTGACTTTACACCCTCAAGTTCCTCCCATAACAAATGCACAAATGGATAAGCCGTGCCTTCAAGTGTTGTGATTAAACTCCCAATACTATCACATGTCTCTTACAAATTTGCACTGTAAGGAGACGAAATGAAACGAGGCTTCATTTTTCACAGATCCAAAATTAGCTCAATGCCAACATTTTTGTTTGATAATGATGTGAGAAATTCAATGATAACTGCCAAGTGTATGTCTAGGTACTATACGGCACAAAACCAACTGTTCCATCTCTTTATTATTGGATCTGGAAAAAGTGTTTTTGGGAGGTGAGGATATTTATCTTCCAAGAACTGAAGGTATGCACTTTTCATTATACGAGAGTGCAAAATGCCATTTTTACTTTACTGACAATAAAGTTCAGGTCCTTTAATTCTTTCGTGAAGACGTCAGCAACTAAGTTTAACTTGTCTGCCCAGCATTTGAAGTGAATTAACTGGTCTCTGGTTAATATTTTCAGCACATCAAAACAGCATCCCATGTATGCAGCAGAGTCTGATGCCAATCCAACAAAATTTTTGTATTTTATTTTGTAGTCTTTTTATGGCCTGGGCACAAGTGCTCCTTAATCATCTAAAAAGTTACAAGATGCCAGGTACACCTTCTGCTCTGTTGCGGTCATTGTTACAAATATAACTGCAAACACACATCTTCCATTTTTGTCACACGTTTCGTCAGCGCCAATAACAATAGCAACATCCTTCACAGCATGCTTCATTTCGTCACTACACTTACTGACATATTCGCGGTGAAGTTGGCCTGAACTGGGTATATTACCAGCACCAGGTACATACTTATTTAAAAATGTTCTTACTTAAGGATTATCCAGTTTTGTTAATGGGATATTTGCCTTCAAATACATTTAACTCTATCGTAGTGCATAGTTTCAATTTCAGTTTTCATTTTCTTGGCATTCTCTAGCATCTCACCAATAGCAGCCTGCTTTTTGGACAGTGTTCCCAGAATCACTACACACACTTTATTTGCCACATGTTTAGCGCTTTTAAGATGTTTATCTAAATTGTCCTTCTTCCACTCGAGTTTCACGTTACAAAAATGACACATTAGAGTGTTTGTCGTGAACATAAAAACCTTCTTCTTTTGAATATGCATTGCATCATTTGAGCAAACTGAGTTTTGATCTTTCCATTTCGTAACACAATTCAATCACTTCACTAAGTTCACAATCTCAAATAGAGAAGACCGCATCTGAGAGTGGAGTTTGAAATAATACTTATTCGAAACTCTTTGATTAAGAGGTCACAATTCCAGTGATGCCATAGATTCGTTAAAGAGCTGCAGGGCTGCAGCTTCCTGCAGCAGCAAAGCAGGCACTACCACACATGTGCGGTACCGATGATGTCAGTCAGACTGCAAGAGGAAATTTTCCCTGCTGCTCACACAGTCAGGAAGCTGCAGGACGCTGCAGCCGGGAGCTTCCTTGAACGGCCGGTAGGCTGCAGGATTACTCTTTGAATACGAATTTTCGTACTTCCCATGCGCGGTAGTAGCCCTGCAGCTCTTTGAATGAACCCCTTATCTACCTGATGAAAATATTTACAAAAAAATGTAGTTTTACTCATAGTTTAGAAAATCTTAGTCAGTTACTATGCAACATAAAAAAAGCTAATTCTAATAAAATAAAAATGTTATGCAAACAAAAAGTGCGAATTATTATTTCATTTGCAAACAGTTGACACAGTTCCTTGAAAGATTCTGCCGTTTCTGCTACAGCCATTGTCAGTTGTAACTGCGCGACCGAACTGCTTTACGAAAAACTCGACCTGGTCGAACTTTTCTGTTTAATTTTTAGTCTGTTGAATGTTGCTAATGTTATGATCGCTATTTTAATAAAGTACCATTTTTACTGTACACAGTGTTGAATTTTTTGTTGTGAAAGCAGAGAGCCCACATGGCCATTAAAGAACACAGCAGATGGCAGACGGTGGGGGGGGGGGGGGGGGAGAAAGAAAGAAAGAAAGATAAAAACATATACAAGCAAACTATCAGTCTTACCATTTATAAACCTTCACAAAAAATGCTTGGATAAATATTTGCATTTCACAATAAGAATACATTCTCGAAACGCGTATGCAATGCATGAAAAACTAGCAGTAGCGTAAACAAAGCTAACCTGACAGTCAGCAAGGAGGCTGATGGGAGCGTCGTGAGAACCAGGCGCATACTGCAAACAATGACGTGCAAAATATACCTTTGAATAAACTCAAAGTATCAAGAAACTTGACTGCTACACATGAAGGCAAAAGCCATGCTAGGTCAATGTAGATTACGTTATTTTTTCTTCATGAACATGGTCTCAGAAACGTAAAACACGGGAAAAGTGTATGTTAACGTAAAAATGGGGGTGACATTGTGAACATAGAAAATTTGACAGAACCGACAAAAAATTGTGGGAAAACATAAAAGCGGAGTTTTGCTGTAGTGTAGGCATTATTGTGTAGCGAAGGATGCTTTTGTGTACCATTGTCATTTCTATGTCAGTCACGTGTGGTTTGTGGGGGGGAAAATTATGGCTGGTATACCTCTGTGTGGGCCCTAATTCATGTGGTCGCTTCGTGAGTTGTACGTAAGAGTAAGCATTATATTGCTTGACTCTTCATGAAACATGTGCTATCGAAATTTGACAAGTCCGACCACTATGCAGAACATCTCTTGCAGCGTTTTCCGATTGAGTTTCCTAATCTCTGTGACACTCTTGCACTTACTAAATGAGCCTGTAATGAAATGTGCTGCTATGTTGAATCTCCTCTGTCTTCCAATAGCTCTAACTGGTATTGATATCTCACTGATGGGCAATATTCAAATGCTGACAGAATGAGTGTTTTGTAACTTTTTTTCCTTAGTTGGTGGACCGATTTCTGAGGATTCTTCAAATTATATCTGACAACCGCCTATCCCATGTTTAATTTTATATGGCCATTCCAGTTTAAACACCCCCCCCCCCCCCAATATGTACTCCAAGATTTCTTATGCTAATAACTTAGTCAGGTGTTTGTCCTGCTATTGCATAATTATATAATAAAGGAACTTTCTTTCTCTATAAACGTAGCACTTGTTTATGTTGAAACTAGATTGCCATACCCTGCACTGGCATAGACATGCTGCATTTCGCGTGCTCCATGTAAAATGGAATAGCTCTCTCATCAGTTCTTGCAGCCTTTGCTTTCTTGACCATTTTCATTTGGCATTCTATCCCTCTGACGCTTCGTTCAGCATCTGCCATTTTGTCATTTGTGCAATGGTTTAGAGGAGGAATGACAGTGCTATCTTCCTCTGTGAAGACATTTAGTAGTTCAGCATTGTATGTCATCCTGAGTTAATCACTATTACGGTCACAGTGTGTCTGGAAATACAGTTTACACCCATTTACAGCTTGATGTAGGACCAAACTTTCTTAGTATTTTCTACGAAGTTGGTACACAAGAGTGTTTTCAAAATGGTCGAATGCCTCTTGCATTGTAGCTCTTATTCTAATTCTGGCATCATTTAATTTTTGCTTGTCTGCAAAACTTTGGCTGTGTTTATATTTGCAGTGAAGTTTTCTGTGCTTTTGTAGTAGTTTCCTAATTCTGTTGTTGAACTATGGTGTATCTTATCCATCTATCATAATTTTACTTGAACTTGGTCCACAGATACTCAACATTATCCAGTGTTGGATTTAGTGGTAGACAAAACTTTAGTGTTGAGCAGTGAAGTACTGTTTATTTTCGCTTTTTCTAAACAGAAAGTTCTTCCTACCTTTCTCGATATTTCTATTTACAGATGTATTAGTTTTCTCTCATGTTCCGCCATTACTGCTGCTAACCTAGGTGATCTATAAAAACATCAAATGACCATGTTTGAATCATTTCCACCCCTAACGTTAACCCCAATTATTTCACATTCCAGAGCTGTAATAATTTCACTCGATACAATAGTATTTTTTATCGCTATAAAGTTGCCTCCCTTTTCGGTGTTCTCTCTATCTATCTCTCTGCAGTATACGCATATTCATTTGTCAACAAATGTTTTCAGTTATGAATATCAACAAAACAAAAACAAGCTCAATTTTAATGCATCATTGCAAGCTGTATTTCGAATTGGAACTGCCAAAACGATTGTGCCTAATATGAGAAAATTAATGGCTTCAAAGTGATTCTAAATATAAGCAGTGTATTTGTGCAAAATAAGGAGCACAATAAAACTATTCTTTTTGTCCATACACAAAAGTTGGCATTATTATTATTATTATTTTCAATGATTCACAAACAACCACATGGCTCTTAGTTCGCTAAGTGCTGCGACAACCCGTCCCCCTGCTACCACTGCCATGACAGCACTGTGCCTGCCTCGCTCACATGCCCCCTACCTCCGGCGCTGCAGGAGAGCACCGGTGCCGGCCGGTGCTCGCGAAGCACCCGAGTTGGAGAGGCCTGCTCTAGTCTTACTTTGTGATTTCATCACACATTGCTGTTAATATACTATTTCATTGGAAATACATATGGTGGCAATGTAGATGTATTGGAGTAAGCATGTGAAAAAGGCAAATAGCGAAAATCAGTTTATTGTGGTATTAATGACAGTAATAAATGTTGTACCATAATTAATATAGGTGTTTTAAAGCTTTGTAGAATTTATTTTGATGACCTTACCACTAAAAGTTACACATCAAATGAATAAGCAACTCAGTTCGTCCTCCAAGCATTCAATGTGAGCATAGTTGATAACTCAGTTCATCGCAAACCTTACTCAATGTATCTAGAGCCTCAATGCTATGTTGTAGCTCGTTGGAGTCAACTGGTATCGGAGCCATATACTTGATCCCTTAGAAACCTCTGAATTTCAAGGCATCAGATCTCGTGAAAATGAAATTCATGTGAAACAAGCTCTTCTGTCCAGCCACTTGCAGCCATCCAGCAATCAGCAACAACATTTCTTAACCAGTCATACACAAAGGCATGCCAATGAGCTGTCACACCATCTTGCTGCCAAATAGTTTTCTGGTTTAGCTTTGTGTAAATGAGGAAAGGCCCAGTGTTGTATCACATGAAGATACAATTGCTTCAGCATAAAATAGAGGTCCACACACCTTACCGCTGGGATATGGCACAAAAAACATTTAACAAAGTCTCATTGCAACTGTACCATCTTGTGGGGAGTTGCTGACCCCCAGATACGCATATTGTCTTTACAAATGCATTGAGGTGAAATGTCAATTCATAATTGAAGATAATCTTATCCAGAAAATTATTATTGATATGCAGTAACATATTGTTTGTTAAGTTGGTGTGTACACCATAGTGTGTTGGTTTCAGAGCTTGTAACAACTACAAATGAGGACGACATAATTCTCCTTATACACATCACTGGAATTGCTCAATCATAATTAGTGCTTCGGACTGATTTCTTGGGGTATGCGTGGAAGGGTCTTACATTTCTTTAATATGTTCTTTGATCATGCTTGGTCATCAGTTACTCTTACCTTTGGAAAGACAGCCTCTATTTTCAAATTGATGATACCATGTACAGATGTTCCTATCACAATGGAATGTAATACAGAATGCAAGTTGCATTCTAATTAGGGTTTCAGTCTTTGCAAACTATAACACACAAAAAGCTTTCCGCTATCCAGTTGCCATCTGGCTACTACCGCTTCTAACAGAAGACAAAGGAACCAGAGCATGCTTAAGGACACTTAGACATACTTTTTGAGTTGCTTGTTCATATGATCTATAATTTGCAATGGTAAGGTCACGGTAATAAATTCTACAAAGCTTTAAAACCTTTGTTTATTTTGGTACATCCTGTATAATAATGAGAATGGAAAATGGAATTGTAAATCAATAAATTTGTGGCTGTCGCACACGAAATCAATATTAATAATGATGATGATGAACCTTATCAAGATTTAGTACTGAATGAAAACAGTTAAATTGCAAGGTTATACTGTAGTACAGTTCTTCTTCTTTTATTTAATTTATTAATTTATTTATTTTTGTACCTAGCTTTCTGTTGAGGCTAACTAAACATTGTTCTTTCACCTTTCTTATACCACAGTACCATTTGCGAATTATCAGTTCTACCACAGCTTGCGTAAAAAGTTTTATATCTGTTGTGATTCCTTGAATGTAAAATGTTCCAACCCAGACGTGAAAGATCTAAACGTAAGAGTGGTTATGTTTTCTTTCAACACAAGTACAGTCCTCATGTAAGATTGCATATTTATATTAAAAATACCCAGTTAACATGAAAGCTCATTAGCAAAATGCATTCAAATATGTTTCTATTTGAGTGTTGCGTCACTTGAACTTCCATAAGACTTTTTCAGTCATACTATTGTAGTTCTTAGTTATCTATTGATAACTGTTACCAGTTAAGGAGGCATTTTAATGCAGTTACTGTGTCCATACATAGTATAGAGTATGCACTAAAATTAAACTGCAAAATTGCATTTGAAGCCTAACAAATCTCACAAATTTTTTCTTAGTTACGTAGTCAAAATAACTGTCTGTGTTGCAGAAATGAGGTACTTGATCTTCAGATGGTATTATTACTACTTAAAAATTAAACAAGTGTAGGTGATAATGAATTTGGTAATATTGTGCAGATGTATAAAAACTGTATTGTCTTACTTTTATTTTTTAGATTCAATATTTTCACTGGTTGCCCCAATGCAAAGACATGTACAATCGTACTGAGAGGTGGTGCAGAACAGTTCATGGAGGAAACTGAAAGATCACTACACGACGCCATCATGATCGTCCGGCGTACAATAAAGAATGATGCTGTTGTTGCAGGTTATTTGTCCATTTATTACAAAAAAAATGTTATAAACTATAAAATAGCTGCAGACAAGAAATGTAACATTCGTGTGACCTTTCAGGTGGAGGTGCAATTGAGATGGAACTGAGTCGTGCATTACGTGACTACTCACGTACTATTGCTGGAAAAGAACAGTTACTGATTGGTGCTATTGCAAAGGCTCTGGAGGTCATACCTAGACAGTTGTGTGATAATGCTGGATTTGATGCAACCAACATTCTCAACAAACTGCGGCAGAAACATGCTCAAGGTATCTGTTCCATAGCAAAAGTCAATTGTTTACAGGTTGAAATAAACTTTAATATAGTTCACCTTTAAGTCACTGTAAGATATTTCTGTAGTTTTCTGTAAATAATTTAGTATACCATCCCACATTTGAAATATCTTCTTGAGAATCATTACTATAGGCACAAATTTCAGTAAATGAGAGGTACAAGGTGTCAAGTCAAGCAAATGAATTGACTCTTCTCTCTGTTAATACTTCAATTCCCATATTTTTCCCATTACCAAGGGGAAATCAGTTTGGTTGATTGGTGTGTTTTGGCCATGTGAACGGGTGCCAAAACAACTGTATTTACAAGATACCCCCACCCCCTTTCTTCCTACTCAGACAACACAGATAAATGAAAAACACATTGGCTGCAGGTTGTGCCATTCAGAACAAGATGATTGAAATGCTTACAGCAGTTATTGTGCTGCTCTATGACAATGCTCATGCTCCTGTGGCTCAGTGCACAACAGCTTTTCTGTAGAAGTTCAGATGTAAGCTGTTTCAATTGTCCAGCACACAGTCGTGATTTTACCCCCAGCAATTTACATCTTTCCTTGCTCTTCAAGAAATTCCTGTCGTCCAGCCAGCTTTTTGACAACGAAGAAGAACTGAAAAAAACTTTCACATGCTGGTTCCATTTCTAGGTGGCAGACATCTATGACACAGAAATACAAAAGTTTATCCTACGATATTACAAGTCTTCAGGTCTTTGGTGACAGTTGAGAAATAGTTCGAACATTGCTGTACCTGTTCCCAGTGAAGTTTTCCATGTAACTATGTGCCCCTGTTTTTTATTTAAGGGATACTATCTTTCTGGGTGCACCTCATATGTGATATTGTTGGCTTAAATACAACAAAATTCATAGTGTCACAGCTTCTTGTTTATTGTAATAACTGGCGTAAACCCGCAGCTTCGCTTGCATGTTTGTAGAGTATGATAGATGAGCTGTCTTTCAGTAGTGTTCAATGAGATTGGTTTTGAAGAAATAAATGAAATACAATACCTTATTTAGCAATAAACATTTTAATCAACATTCAAATGGAAACAGTATGTCACATTGTTAATGATTTACAATAAATAATATGTACAACGTACCTTACAGCCTGTGTCGCATTCTCAACACGTATGGTAAGAGCAATGTCCAAATTGAATTTCATTTAAGGCATTCTGGTAAAGTGTAAAAACCAAGAGGGCTGTAAATGGATTCCTGCAACTTGTGCTTTGTTAATTGTCATCGCAAAAACTAGAACTGGAAACTAGAGCCTTCTGTATTCAAACGCATAGCGGATTAATGGAATGAAAGATATAAAAATCTTTTCGAGCTGATATACCTGACAGAATCGTTGCTCAAGATGCACAGTTTACGAAATGATCTGCATTACATATACCATCATTTATACTAAGTGAGGAGGAGGACAGGGACCATCAGAGATGTCTAAAGATGATGGACTAACAGAAGACTCAAAGAAATAAATACTTGTACAGAAAGACAAAAGACATCATTCATCACCAAATGTGATGAATGCATAAGAAACACTGACAAATGACTGTCAAAAGAATGAATGTTGCCATAGTGAAATATAGGCACTTCATATATAAAAATTCATATGTTTCTGCCTATTTTCACATTGCAACCAAAACTACGATTTAACGAACCCCCATTTAACGAAAACCCGCTTTTAACGAATATTTCCATCGGTCCCGGCGGGACTCCCATTAGAATAACGTTATTTTTCCCCGCTTTTAACGAACCCTGCTTTGAGGAAAAGTCCGCTTTTAAGGAACAAACATGAAAAATTCTGGAAATTAAAATTTTGTTTTTACACAATTCCTAATTGTGGGCAAGTTAATTTGTTCTGTTTCTTCCACAGAATTAGGAATTTGTGTTTACATGACGTCGGTTATCGATTCTTTAAGTCAATGCATATCGAACATCTTTGTAGCGATACCGGTATAAGCAGACGTAATCGATTCTTTCCGTCGATAGGTTAACGTTTCGAATACCAGTGCAGCGATACCGGAGAAAGTGTTCGACGAATCAGCTAGCTATTTCCCTCATGTCTTCCATTTGTTATGGTCACGTGGTCTGACGTCAGTCGAAAATTACGAAGCGCGAGCTGTGAAGTGTTGTCTTGTGTTATTTTCTTCAGATTCACTTTTTCAGAATTGTAGGAGTGGAGAGAAGCTGAGGACCAACCAGGCTGTGTGATAATGGCAAAGAATACGATTTGGCGCATCTTCTTTGTGCGACTTTTAGAAACGGGGAACATTGTTAAATGCCGAATGTTGCGGTACCTTTGGTTGCAAAAAGACGAATATTCGTGTGACAATGTTCAGTTGTACTTATTAAATGTTTTGAAGGCGTGGGAATTACATAGCTGCATTCCTGTAAACGAAAAATTTATGCAAAACAGGTTCGAAAACCGCCTTGCTAGATTAGTGTGGAAAATTCACTGTTTTCGAACTGCTTAGAAAACTTAATACTCTCTCGTTTCAGAGTTTAAGTGCAAAGTGTGGAAACATTACGACCAATAAAATGTTATAAGGCCAGGTATTAAGTTACCTCTACGTAATTAAAAACTGCAAGGGGTTTAAAAAATTACCTCATACATCAAATGCCTGAATGACTTCGAGAACTGTCAAGTATTTAGCCCCAAAGACGGGTAGGTTAAAAAGCAGATTAACTGTCGGTGGCCGCTGATTGAAGTGTTACAGCGCGATGATGACCCGCAGTGAAGGCATCCAAACAGCTAATATCGTCTTTAGGCTACGTTTTTCTCTTTGTAAACAATTTGGTCTTGTGGATTTTTTTTACGAGTAATATGTCGCAAAATCATGACACACTTGTAGAGGATACGTTTAAGTTTTGACGAATTTACACTATAATGTTATTGCTGCTCCTTTAACTTGCAAAAATAAAAACTGTGCTATTGTAGTTACCGGCGTAACAACATAATCGAAAATCTTAACATATTTCTAGAAGCGCTAAAGACCTATTTGTTGTGCGCCCAAACTCCCTATACATCAATATTTTTAGAATATGTTTTTGACGAATTAACATTGGAAATAATTTTGAAGAATGTATAGGTTGTTCAAAAGGTATTTATACCTCGAACCAGGGGGAAGGCGATGACGAAAATTTTGAAATTTATGCATTAGTAAAAATTACAGATTGCATATTCTGCGGAAAAGAAAGCGCTGGAGAATTTAGAAAAAGTACATTGAGTATCAGTCAGTTCTCGAGTATAGTGTTTTTTTAAAGTCTGATGTACGGCACCAATTTTTGCATCTGCAGTCACCTCTTTTAAAGTAGCTGAGTCAATAAAAACAAACATCAACCACATACTGATAACTTTGGTCTTTACAGTATGCTGGGAAAACAAAATGGTCATCTATTTTTGATTTAATAAAAAATATTTTTTTCTGTAGAAAGTGTGATGTATTTAAAATTGTAGCAGATTACTGGTATGTTAGTAATTAAATAGCTCCTGTAACACCTACACATGCTAGAATTATGTCTCTGAGGCACTCCTCCTGTGTACCTAGGCAAAACCCCCATTTAAGGAAAACCCCTATTTAAGGAATAAATATTTCGGTCCCCTGAGATTCGTTAAAAAGGGGTTTTACTATACTAATAATCTGTAAATGTAGGCTTGTCACTGTTCACTTCAATCTTCAAAACTACTGGACGAATCTTCATGCAGTTTCCACAAGAAACATGAGAAAATTTTGGTCGACATATAGGCATAATTTTATCAAAATAAAATCACGAATTAATAATAATAATAATAATAATAATAATTTTAAGTGTTTTCAGTAACTGTCGTGTTTGTTTGTTGAACTATCAAAAACCTCTTACCTCCAAAACTACTTATGAATATCCATGGAGTTTTCACGGTAACTTGAGCATAACTCTGCACAACATATAGACTTTGTTTCATAAAAATCGTGTCGCGGAGGGAAAAAAAAAGAATATCGTAATTTGAAATTTTTTATCTACAACCGTTATGTCTGTCTGTCTCTCTTTGAACATGTTTATTTATTTCCAAAACTACTTAACGAATTTCCATGGGGTTTTCACATGTGACTTGAACATATTGTGTGGTTACATATAGAGGCTTTAATAATTAAAATCGAATCAGAGAAAATAAAGATATCATAATTTAATAATTTGTTAAAAAGCCATCATGTATGTCTATTTGTTGAGGATAATCTCCAAAAGTACTATACAAACTTTCAGGGGTTTCCACAAGTAAATTGAGAATAGTTTGGAGATTAACATAGGCTTCATTTCATCAAAATCGGATCAGAGGAAGAAAAGATATCGTAATTTGAAGTTTTTGTGTATACTATGCTTATAAGTATGGTGTAGTACAGCAAATCTTAAAGAGTACTGTACGAAATTTAATGGGGTTTCATAGGTAAACAGAGACTACATTGGGGGCAACATATAAGTTCCATTTCATCAACACTGGATCAGGGGAAGAAAAGATACCGTAATTTGTAGTTTCTGGTGTTTGCTATGCTTGAACTGTAGCATAGTATTGCAAAGATCCGATAGCATCACTGCTCCTTACATAGTATACCAAATAACTAATAAATGGCAATGCTGTGTTTTCTATTCACATAACAGTGAAAAAAGAGCTAATATTTGTCTTACGGCAGCGGTGTAGTGTGTTGTTGTTGGCAACGGCTGTTGAATGATTTTTGAAAAATGTCACTTAAAAATAATGAGGAGAATAATTCTTTGTGTTTATAATGAAGTAATGTTGTTCTGATCAGCAAAGATTATATTATATTATATGTACTTTTCGTTCCAGTAGATCCGAATTGAGGGAATGCTCTTGGATGTAGACCATGTCAGAACAAAATACACAATATATACTTACAAAAGAGAGCATATGTGTTAATGTACTTTCCACAGACCCCAAATGTAATTGCCCTTGTGGATGTGGAATTGGTCAGGAAAAACAATTATCTTAAAAATATTTACATTTTAAAGGGCACAAAAACTTACTTAAATTAGTGCATATTAAAATTTTTAGGAATTACTTTTTTTATTTTTATTTTTTTTTTTTTTTTTTTTTTTTTTTTTTTTTTTTAATACTGATTTACAGTGATTACATTACTGCACAAAAGTACTGAAGTCAAACTGAACACAGTATTCATAGTTGTGAATATTATATACAATAAGTTACAATCAATCACTTCTGGTAAGAAATTTATCAGTGGAGTGGAAGGAGTTGGCCACCAAAAAATCCTTTAGACTCTTTTCAAACTGTACTTTATTGTGAGTTAAATTTTTATGGCTGCTGGCATGTTATTGAAAATGTGTCCTGCTGAATATTGGACACCTTTCTGAGCCAAAGTAAGTGACTTTAAATCTTTATGCAAGTTATTCTTGTTCCTAGTATTGATCCCATGGACTGAGCTATTGGTTTGGAAAGAAAAAAAAATATTTTTAACGACAAATTTCATTAGAGAATAAATGTATTGGGAAGCAGTAGTAAGTATCCCCAGTTCCTTAAATAGCCCTCTACATGAGGTTCTTGAGTTGACACCACAAATGATCCGTAATGCACGTTTTTGTGCTCTGAAAACTTTTGCTTGGCCTGATGAGTTGCCCCAGAAAATAATCCCGTATGACATTATGGAGTGAAAGTATGCATAATATGCTAGCTTTTTTATTTTTATATCTCCTATATCTGACAACATTCACATAGCAAACAGGGACTTGTTTAGGCGCTTCAGCAGTTCTGTGGTATGCTCCTCCCAGTTAAATTTATTATCCAGCTGTAATCCTAAGAATTTGACACTTTCAACTTCTTCTATTTCCTTGTTGTCATACTCCAGGCATATACTGGCAGGAAACCTTTCACAAGTCCTAAACTGCATATAGTGTGTTTTTTCAAGGTTTAGCGACAGAAAATGGGCTAAGAACCATTTATTAATGTCCATAAAAATTTCATTAGCTGATCTTTCTATGGCTATATTTGATTTACTATTTATTGCAATATTTGTGTCATCTGCAAATAAAACAAACTTGACCTCCGATAATGTCGATGATGAAAGGTAATTGATATATACAAGAAAAAGCAGGGGGCCTAAGATAGAGCCTTGGGGGACCCCCACATATTATTAGTTCCCAATTGGATGATGCCTGATAGTTCAGTACATCTCTTTCCTATTGACACCCTTTGCTTCCTATTGGAGATACACGATTTGAACCATTCTGCAGCACTTCCTGTTACGCCGTAATATTTTAATTTGCTTAGAAGTATATAAACCACCTAAAGCGGATATTTCGTTGCCAACATTAACGTAATAAACTGCTGCCACTGCAAGTAAAATTTAATCCAGGTACGACAAAAAAATTCTACCTGTATCCCGCCTGCCTTGCAATGCCTTTGGGGGGGGGGGGGGGGGGGGAAGTGCTTCATTCCACGGGTATCATTTGAATTTAAAACATAATGACATTACTCCGCGTCCATCAATGTTTCCATTTACTAAGAATTATTTCCAAGGAAATCAGAATTTATGTAGTTTCCTTTCTGATTTCGGTGCGTACTTATTACATCTTGAATCAATTATCTTTAGGAATGCCTAGAAAACGGTGTAGTACAGTACAGAATAAATAGAGACCCTGTTAGTTACGCAGTGCACCGAAGAAATAATAGTTGGCACTGCTGCATTTTTTATTTTTTATATCTTTCCGAAGGTTATGCAGTAGAACAATAACGAACCACTAAAGGTGCTGTTGGTTTTGTAGTGCTGCAAGGAAACAATACATGATCGTGTTATGCATATTCCCTCAGTAACAGAAGTATTTTGAATTAAGAGCCATAATCTTATCTCTGCAAATAAAAACTAACATTGAACTGTGAGTTGCTGATTACTCTTTGTATATTCACCGCTTAATGACATTTCTTTGCTTCTTTTGACAGGGAACATTTGAATATAAAACATAACATTTCTTTGGGTCTATCGATGCTCTAATTTACGTAAGAATTCTTTGCAAGGAATATTGAATTTATTTAGTTCTCTTTCTGATTTCAGTGTATCGTTATTACATTTTGAGTGTGTTCTGTCTAGGAAAGCCTCGAAAACGCCATAGTACGGGAAAGGGCAAGTTACTTTAGTTACATAGTACACCAAATAACTAATTATGGCATTGTTGTTTTTTTATCCTTTCTTCTATTGCTGTATCCCATATGCTTTGCAATGTCATGGAAAGAAAAGAAGTGCATTTTTTGATGGATATAGCCACTAAATTGTACCTAGAGTAGAAATATCTATAGAATGAGCATTGCGTTCTGTGCATCTTCTCAATATTAAGCTGGAATTACCACTCGATATTGAGACAAATCCACTCTTTCCACACATTTATTTGCTCTTATGGCTGGTTTGTACCGCATTGGCTGCAAAGAAGCCCCACCTCCTTTTCGCAGAGCAACCCCATCACGTGAAATAATACCTAAATAAATGTGTCACAGAAGCAACAAGAAAGTTGAAGTGTCGCTAAAATGGCTATTTACAAAATCATCCGTCTTAACCAAACAAAAAAGAACCCAGATAATGTCACAAAATCTGTTCTGCACTTCTGAATGCTCACCCAGAGATTTTTCTGCTCTGTGCCTGCCACTAGATTTAATATACACACTCGAGGGACAAACTCATCAGAAACCTCTCTGCTTTCGATTAAAATATGCAATTACTTACTTTTTGTGCGGACTATATTAAGACAGAGAAAGATGTCTTCTTTTGCAGAAACAATTGTACTTAGTTATTATCTTACTTCTGAATACATAGTTCTATTGAAGACAAGGTCGATTTCAACTTCGTACTTTACGAAGTAATCACTGCAGGACATGTGGACATGTATTAGCTGGAACGGTGGCCAATGCTGTTAACACAGTCAAGAAAATTCACTGGAAATGCTATATTTAATGGAAAGTTCTTTACAGATTTACTTTGTTCAAATTTCAGGTTTATTTCCAAGGTAAATACTTAGCATCCCAACATAAGAAATCGACCATGCTTGCTGATTTCTGTATATGGAAGATATCTCATCAAAAACATAAAATGTACAAAAACGCAAGTCATGCGACAAATTCCTTCCACCAAGAAAAGTCATGAGATCTCATGGGGAAACCAAGTCGGTTGTTTTAGTTAAGGTTTTTCACCTCTCAACGATGTGAGGAGTCACCAGAAATGACACGTGATTTGGATTCCACGTTAAGCTGCAAATCTCCTTTCTTCAGTTGGATAACTGGGGTACACTAGGGACACACAAGTCACCAAAGTGATGTCCGATTGAAAGACTTGCACCAAGCCAATGAGCCACATGAAATTATCATCACACGAAATTATCATCACTACACTCAGTGTTACGTCTACTGTAGTGTCTTATTTGGAATGGGAACCTTACAAACTAGTCTCGTGAACAGCTTACTTGTGGAAGCTGGGGGTCCCTCCACTGCAGATCAGCAGCTGACAACAGAGCAACTTCCCCCACTGTTGACTCTTATTAGTGAGCCGTACTCCCCAATTGAAAGTACCTCAACCTCAGATCTCTTTCAATGTCTCCATTGGATCGAAAGACTGTTGAAGACATGGTCCTTGGCCACCTATTTCTGGTTGTTTTCAGATAATTTCTGGGTTCTCAATGGTCAGATGGCGAACCAGTTTTGCATACACACATGCATGGTGCAGTAAACTCTTCTCACTATCAAGTGGATGCAGTGTCTTCACAACTGCATTGGTAGCCATCGAATTTGCTCTTAACCATACTTGTACTGGCACCAACAAGATGATCCCAAACTGCGGTATCTCCCTCAGTAGCCTTCAGTCTATCAATCATTGCTACCCTTGGCACCATTTACTCGAGACATTCCATGACCTTTTTTTTCTAAATTCCATGTCTGGTTATGTTACTTTAGACCTGTTGTCACATTGGGAGTTCAGAGAATGAATCCGCTGGCCAATTTGCATAGTTTGCTATCAGGATTCCAATCTTAGAAATGAGGACAAACCTCACTGTGGATGTAGTACCTGCCTTATGGTGGCCCACATCCTATTGTATTGCCCAAATTTGACCACTTTGTGGTGTAACCTTAAATTTACAGAACTGCTTCCTCGGGTAATGGCAGATGATACCAGTGTGGTTGACAGGGTTTTATGTTTCATGTGTGATGCTCGTTGGTTGTACTCTTCTCTGCAAAGTACGACTTTGGCCTCATTGCGCGAGTGTTTGGCAGAGCACCTCTTGCTAGTTCTGGACAAGGGACCACTTGCACTCCTTGACAAGTGATGCACCCTGGCTGCTCCTCTTTTCAACTCTATTCTCCTTACTTCTTACATTTATCATTTTAATGTCTAGTCTTGCATCGTAAGATGTAGTCCGGATGATTTTTCACACTAGAATGAAGTGGTATTGGATCTCTGATGAGTGGCTTTATGTATCACAGTGGAACTACAAAGTTCTGATACCATTTTTTTTTCTTTTGTGGTTAATTAGATTTAATGGCTGTACCATGCATGTATGATGTCAATAAATGTAATTGTCAGGTACGTCTTCATTTTTAATGAATGCTATCAATTTCACTAATAGTGAAATTGTCAAAAAAAGCTATCAAAAGATTTTTTTCCTATGCCTATCCTACCTGTAATGAAGGATATTAGACCCACTAGTCTGATAAAAATATGATTTCTCTGTACTAATTATCTCTTCAGGATTAACAGTCGGCATTGATATGTATACCTAAAATGGTCAATAAATTGTTTCCAGGTAATTGCTGGTTTGGTGTTGATATCAACAATGAAGACATCAGTGATAATTTCGAAGCATGTGTCTGGGAACCAGCTGTTGTCAAGATCAATGCATTAACAGCTGCATGTGAAGCAGCCTGCCTCGTCTTATCTGTAGATGAAACCATAAAAAATCCAAAATCAGGTGGTGGTGATGCTCCTGCTGGTCGTGGCATGGGTCGGCCAATGTAATTTTCACCCACATAAACTGACAAGATCTGTGGCAAATTTTGTGGTTTCATACCTGAACTGTGCAGCAAGGACGAACTCGCAGTTCTTTATTGTTAACAGGAATTAATGTGATACTGATGCCCATAATTGTGCACATTATTTGTAATCTGATTAATCTCTTTTTTTTCTTTTCACATAAATGATACAGCATTGTGCTATTGAATGTTTTGATCTGCAGATTTCATTGAATGTAAAATAATAACCCGTAACGGTAACATCAAATTTTGCAGTAGAATATTACTATTTATTAACTGTTGTATTTGGAGGCCAGCAGTTTGCCAGCGAACAAAACTTTTTTAATGTACTAAGTTGAATATTTAACATAAAGGCTTGACACATTTCTAAACTCAATTTTTTGTGTAATACCTTTTTACTCCTACTTCATACTTTGACTGTTTTGTTTTGTATGCCAAAGTGATGCTGTATTAACCCACACAGATAGCTGTGTTTGTTACCATGTTACGTGCGGGATTTGGGCAGATATTCCAGTCCTAAGTCAAATCTGTCTGGGAGATTAATGATGAGAACCAGTGTGCCTGTCACTGTTTGTGGTTTTTAAGGTAGCTTCTCTATATCCAGTCAGGTGAATACCATGTTGGTCACACTGCTTGTTTGATCAGGTGCTGTAATTGACCCCTGGTTTATCATTGTCAGGACAACCAACTACTTTTGGATACCCATTGGGTTTTGCCTCTTCACAATATTCTCTCCACGTTTTGGCTTAATTTAGTTGTGGTCCCCTTTTAGGGTATGACTTCCAATTTTTCCAAATATTACGGAAGTTCTGATCATTTTGGGAAGGATGTTAACGATGGTGCATCTGCCGTGTATTGTGCATTGTGATCTCCAACACCTACTATTAAAAAGACCCATATTTGCACCTGAAATTCAGCACAGTAGCCAGTCCCTCATGATGGGGTTGTAATGCATCGTCTGGATCTCTCTCTCCACCACATGGTTTATACTACTGATAAATTGTCAGCACACAGACCATTTATCTGAACATGAATGTTAAGTGTACAGAGTCCATCATGCTACTGAATGATCAGAAACACTTAAACATATGCTTTGGTGAGGCGAGAGTCAACAGCCGTAATATATTTCATAAAATGCATTTTTATAAAAATCTTCAAGGATAAAAAGGTGTTAACACCTTTTTATCCTTGAAGATGGTCCATGACCGAAACTAGTAGATGAATAAGGTTTTTAATAAACAGCTGATGGTTTTTATAAAAATGCATTTTATGAAACTTAAACATATGTTTGCCTCAATGTGTTGCACACTATTGCAGCATGCTCCATTGACAGTTGTTGGTTGCATTACATTCAGGAATCACACAGTTAATGAAGGGGATGGAGTGAAATTCTTTATTTAGCTCTATTGAAATTCACATTTCAGCTTTGTGCATATGTCAGTCATGTTGCTGTGTCTCTTGTAATTATAAATAACAATTTCAGTATCTATATATAAAAATAGACGAAGATTACTCACCAGGCGAAGGAGCACAGGTGTGACAGCATCACAAATAAATAAAAACACACACACACACACACACACACACACACACACACACACACACACACACGCTTTCGCAACCCAGTCGCTTCTTCAGGCAGAAGGGAAGGAGAGGGAAAAGGAAATGGGTTTTAAGGAAGGGGGTAAGTAGCCATTCCAATCCCAGAAGAGGAAAGACTTACCTTGGGGGAAGAAAAGGAAGGTGAACACACACACACACACACACACACACACACACACACACACACACACACACACACACACACACACACCTAGGCAGACATACTATAGAAACCAAAGAAGTTAAGAAGTTAGACGGAGATGCCACTAGAGGCAGAGGCTCTGTCCAGAGAACCGAGGCAAAGATGTTAAGATGTTAAAGATGGTGGGCGGGTATTCAAATTTAGTGGTGGTTAAGACCAGGTGGGCAACGGGAAGAGAGAATATGCTGAAGGGCTAGTTCCCATCTCCGGAGTTCTGAAGGATTGGTGTCGGTGGGAAGTATCCAGATAACCCGGACGGTGTAGCACTGTGCCAAGATGTGTTGGCCGTGCACCAAGGCATGTTTAGCCACAGGGTGATCCTCGTTACCAACAAACACTGTCTGCCTGTGTCCATTCATGTGAATGGACAGTTTGTTGGACAATTTTAACAATGTAAAATCTGATTGCAATGTCAATAATGGAGAATAGATAACAATCCATCATAAAGAGACTAGCTGAGCTAATGACAGGCATGACAAATAGACCATCATATTATAATGGCACCTTCAACAGCCGACGAATAGCAATGTGGTGACCTCTCTGTCGTAATGTTTATTTACTTAGCAGCACCTACTCATACTCCAGTCATGAGTACCATATCTGAAGAGAGTTGTCATTTCAATTCATTTTCAGGGTCGTCCTTGTCTTCGCCTTATGCAATGAGGGCCAGTTATTAATCATGAGCCAGTAAATTACAATTATAATATTTGTGTCAATAGTATCTGCTTACTTCTGTTGTTACTGCAACCAACTATAACAAAATGTACACCTCTGCTTGAAAGTTACTTACTGTGGCAAATCAGTATCATGATAAAATGATCTTTTAAATATCAGATTAATGATGGAAATTCTCCTCAGAGATGAGAAATTATTTTTCAAAAGCGATAGATTGGCTGATCAGTACTTACCTTTGCGCTGTACTGCCAGTAGTGAAACAAATGAAAGGGGGGGTGTAAGTACTGGCCAACCAATCTTATTGCTTTTGAAAAATAATTTATCTTTTATATATCACTTTTCTATACTAAAAAAACTTGGATAAAATTCATTGAAAGCCTCTTGTAATTATTACTAAGCCTCCAGTTATCAGACATTAACCTTTAGATTGTGTTTAGGTCACGCTTACAGGGATGACCTCTTTCAGTAACCAAACATGATTTGACTTTTTTAATATTAAGTTACGTAATATGTGAATTAGTTCTTTCATCAAATGCAAATAAATGACATCTTTCATAACAGCTTTGAACTAGATTGAGCCTAAGGTAAGTCAGATTCAGTCTAGCACTCACTGAATAATGTTTCAAACAAAATTAATTTCTCGCAGAATATGCGAGAGATAAACATTTCCTGATATTAAAAATGTACAATAAACACTTTTACAAATTGAGATTCTTCCCACACAGCATAGCTCACTTCCAGAAATACACAAATCACCGAAAATTACCTTAAACAATCTCAGAAATTATCTTCAAACTTAAAATCATAATTCTTCACATTTACAAGAAACACTATAAACATCCATTTTATTTCCTCTTGATGTACAATTAAAACTATATTCGTGAACATTTATTACATAAATCAAGACAAATATATTTGTGTGTCTTCTGCCAAATCAACTATATGACTGCCCTTTTTACAATCAAGTAAAATTTAAAGGAATAATGTTATAAAAAAACAGGAGAAAAGTCTGAAATCTACGCGCGCAGTTTCTTCTCTTTGGCACAGCTGTCGGCCAGGTTTTCGTGCATTGGTGTTACATGAAACAAATACTTTCTTGTTTTTCTTTGTAATAAATAAATATGTTAAAGATTTAACATACAAAGTAATAATTAACAAATTGAAATAACATCACCTTTAATTAACTTATCTTGTTTCGGTCCATGGATCGTTTTGCAGTCAGAGGACACATTGAAATGGGCTACCCATTTGTCTGATTTCATTATTCACACACGGCCTTCATGATAAAAAGATATGGATACATTCACACAATAACTCTGACAACTACACACGAATAACCACAATGTTCGGCCCCTCCAGCACTAGAAGCATCTTGACTGTGAATGAGATGGATTGTGGAGGGGGAAGGATGCCAGATAAGGTAGGTATGGAAAGTTCTAAATTGCATGATGGATTGGAAAAGCTCCGATAGGTGGGAATGTGAGGTGCGGCATTGAATACAGTGAAGGGAAGGCATGGGAGAGGATGGGTGGGGGGGGGGGATTTGAAATGGAAATATTGTAAGGGATGACACATTTGCAAGGAAGACATGAATTAGAGAGATAAAGGATTATGTGGGAGGGGATGGGGATAATTTTAGGCACGTAAGATAACTTACCATCCCTATATTCAATGCCAATGTCTAACAGTATTGCCCTCTACCCCTCCTTCGCCAATTATTTTTTCCTCCTCATTTTTGTCATTTCAAATCCCCACACTCCTCCACATCTTCCTTTTATCTTCTCCTGCCCCTTCCCTTCACTGTATTCAATGCCGCATGTCACATTACCCCCTATCAGAGCCTTTACAATCCATCATGCAACATGTAACTTTCCATCCCCATCCTTACCTGGCATTATTCCCCTTGCACTGCCCACCTCACTCACTGTCAAGATGCTTGTGGTGCTGGAGCCACCAGACATGTTGGCTGTGTATGTATAGTTGTCTGAGTGATAGTGTGAATGTGTTTTTCTTTTTCTGATGAAGACCATGGCCGAAAATTTGTGTGAATGTGATTATCTATTTTCGTGTCTTGCTAGCAGCTTATTGAGCCTCTTTACGGTGAGTTCTTTATCCTCCATTATTGACTTGCTAAAAGGTAAGTTCTATGGTGCAGTCAGTAAGAGCAACACATTACAAAAGTCACTATAACAGTGCAATCGAAAATTAGAATATATTATTGCTATAAATACCATTTTTAATTAGTGTTATTATTAGTGAATGGAAACAAGCAGAGTAGACTACTTCTTATGTTGAACTGTCAGTTATTTAAGATACTGTTCAAAAGGTAAATTAAGTTTTTGAACAAGATCCTGAAAATAGGCTTTCCACAATAGCTTACTATCTGTCAGAGTGCCTAAAAATTTTGAGATGTTCAGTCCACTTATTTTATGTCCACTCTGTGCTGCAAAATGTCAGTTTTTGTTTAATTATATGTTAGAAACTGTAAAAAAACTGAGTCTTGCTGTGATTTATCATCAATTTATTGTCTACAAGCCACGAACATATGCCTAAACTGCATTATTTGATACTTTGTCAATATTGCAATCAACATTTTCCCCCCACCAAACTGGTATCATCAGTAAACAAACATTTAAAATTACCAATTAATTATGTTAGAAGGCATATCATTTACCTTTCCACTTCTTTCACCTCTGGCAGTATTGCTCATGTGAAAAATACCGAGTAGCACCGTGGTTCGGAACCCACGTTAAACTGTAGGTCCCCCTATAACTGCCTGGGTAAGTCAGGTCGGAGGAAGGCAACGGCATACCACCTCCAAACAGGACCATGCCTAGTAAAGCACTGTGGTGTTCAAACCAATCCTTGGATTGTTGACTTCTTTACCTTACCTTAAACAAGAAACAGTGGGCTCAGAACAGGCTCCTGGGGAATCCCTTCTACTCACTTATACCCGGGCCGCTGAAACATTGCACTTGACGTTTCGCATTATGGCGAGTTAAGTTGGCTACACTGCTTTAGCAACGTTGCAAGACTAGCCTCTACACACACAGCAGACGAAACGATTTTCAGTTGCATCTCGTAAATGTAAGCTATTGAGCAATGAAAGTGCATATAATAATTTGTTCTTGAGCAGCAAATAATTAACGGCATATTAATGAAGACCAGAGCACAACTATGCACACACTTTCAATTACGGAGCAAAGCAATATAGAAAATAAGCATTGGATCACGAAAGATACGAAGTAAACAATAATGAAGATAGTAACTTCTCTACGTTTTATAATCACAACGCTTTTCACTCACCAGTTTATGGTGACAATGGTACAATTACATCCAGCTCCCCATCTTCACTGTTGTCGTCATTGCCAAAATCGTCGTCATCTCCAAGACAAATCATTAACTGTTAATGATCCCTTCCATTGTTTGTGCTGCCTGAATCAGTTTTTCAATGAGCTCGACCCTTTTTTTTCCCCCCAAGATGCAGCATCCACATTGGCAACAGCTTTTCCACCTCTGTTGTTGTGAAAGACTTATTGTTTCTTGAGTAATTCTTCACGTCACACCATACCAATTTTATAGGGTTAAAACGGCAGTGAAATGGGGGCAGATTTATTTCATTGTGGTACTGCTGCTTTCCGATTTCGTCTACTGCATATGTGGGTGTAATAGGCTTATTTTATGTCACGAGCGAACATAAAACAAGTTTTGACATTGACATATTTGCAGCAATATTTCTTTCTCGTAACCACTGCACCATTACTTCTTTCCGATCGTTTGAAGCAAGAATGAATTTCCTGCTCAGAGCATAAGCTTCAAATTTTTTGTTCATACGAAATTGAGAACTTACTCAGAAAACGTCACTAGACAAATGTCTTTTCGGTGACATTATCCAATTACTTGAACTCGGAAAGTTAAGTTAAACCACTCACAGTAAAACAAATTGCAGAGAAAAAAATCACACACAACATAAACACGTGATAAACACGATACACAACTTTGTTTACGGTAGAACTGAACGAAGCCGGCAACACGGGAACTTTGACGTCATGGCACGTGATCACTGGAAGTGTTTATCGCGCTGTGATTGGATAGTTCCTAGCGACTAGTGCCTCGCGCTTCTTGCTCTTCACTTGTTATTTGTAAACGTCAAGTGCAAAGTTTCAGCGGCCCGGGTATAGCTATGCCTCATTGTGAGTGCATATCATAGGCATATTCAACAATGCACAGTAATACCTCCTGAGCAGTCTGTTTTTAAAGTAAGAGGTGAACCAATTGTGAGCTTTTTCCCTTATTCCATTCAAACCATCCAGTGCCTCACAGTGAAAAGAGCACATCTATCAAATTAATAGGAAAGTCTTGCAAGTAATCAGAAAACATGAAGCTTATATTAATAAGGACAATTTACAACTCACCACAAAGACGTGTTGACGAGCTGCGGCAGGCACATAAGAGACACAAACAACACTTCAGCTAGCACCCTACTCGATCCTGAGCAAGCCTCATCACCACCTTTATAAGAATGACAACCTACATCCATTTGTATCTGCTTGCTGTATTCATCTCTTGGTCTCCCTCTGCAATTTTTATTTCACACACTTCCCTCCAACGCTAAATTCATGATTCCATGATGCCTAAGAATGTGTCCTACCAAATCGATCTGTTCTTTTAGTCAAGGTATACCAGAAGTTCCTTTTCTCCCCAATTTTGTAAAGCATGAGCTTTAGTTTCCTATTTAGGTTCTTACTTTTGAGCATGGCATATTGTGCTGTGATCTGTCTACACCTAATCTTCAGCATTCTTCTGTAGCACCACATTTCAAAAGCCGCTATCCTTTTATTTCTCTGCACTATTTATCGCCTGTGTCTCACTCCCATACAAGGCAACACTCCATACAAATGCCTTCAGAAAGTACTTTCTTACACTTAATGTTAAATGTTAACAAATTTCTCTTTTTCAAAAACACTTTTCTTTCCATTGCCATTCTGGATTTTATAACCTCTTTACTTCGACCATCATATGTTATTTTATTGCCCAAGTAGCAAAACTCATCTACCACCTTTATTGATTCATTGCCTAATCTGATTCCTTCAGCATCATCTGATTTTCTTAGGCTGCATTCCATTACCCTTGTTTTGCTCTTATTAAAATTCATCTTACATGCACCTTTCAACAAACTGTCCATTCGATTCAACTGCTTTTCTAGGCCCTTTGTTGTCTGACAGAATTACAATGTCATCGGCAAAACACCCTGAACTTTAATTCTCCTTGCTTTCATTTATAGCTTGCTCAATGTACAAATTGATAACATTGGATAAAGGCTATAATCCTGTCTTATTCCATTTCCAACCACTGTATTCCTTCCCTGCCCCTCAACTCTGATAATGGCTGCCTGGTGTTTGTTCAAGTTGTAAATAATGTTTCATTCCCTATATTTTACCCCTGCTGAATTCAGAATCTCAAAGAGTGTATTCCACTCAACATTGTGAAAAGCTTTCTCCAAATCTACAAAAGCTAGAAATCATGGTTTGTCTTCCTTTAATATATCTTCTAAGATAAGCCATAAAGTGAGTATTGCCGCTCCTGTTTCTGCATTTCTCCTGAACCCAAACTAATCTACCATGAGTTTAGCTTCTATCAACTCTTACATCCTTCTGTAAATAATTTGTGTTAAAATTTTGCAACCATGACATATTAAACTGATGGTTCTGTAATGTTCACTCCTGCCTGTGCCTGCTTTCTTTGGAATGGGGATTATTACATTTTTCTTAACGTCTTTTTCCCCCGTCTCATGCATCTTATGCACCAGATGAAATGGTTTTCTCATGGCTGGCTCTCCCAGAGACTTCAGTAGTTATGAGGGAATGTTGTCCACTCCAGAAAACCTTGTTTCAACTTAGGTCTTTCAGTACTCTGTCAGATTCTTCTCTCAGTATAGTATCTCCTATTTCATCTTCAATTACTTCTTCGTTCCCTTCTTACATTATTATCTCTAAGTTCATTCCTTTGTAGAGCCCCTCTATATACTTTTCCACCTTTCCCTTTTTTGCTGAGAACTGGTTTTCCATCTGAGTTCTTTACATTCATACAGCTGCTTCTCTTGTTTCCAAATGTCTGTTTTATTTTCCTGTACCCGGTATCTATTTTTCCCCTGTTTATACATTCTTATACAGACTTGCATTTGCCTTCTAGCCACTACTGCTTAGCTATTTTGCTCACTCACTCCATGCCACTAGGACCTTTGCCCCCTTTCACAGATTTTCAGTCGTCTCAGTCTTCAGCATGCCTGCGGCACCTCCTCACTACTACTGCTCTCAGGTTGGCTTCCCCACCTTCCAGCCAACTCGCACATGGTCGTCCACTCCTCCTTTTACCACCAGAATGTCCCATCATCATCTACGGAAGCCTTTCTTCTGTCATCTGCTGGACGTGTCCTAACCATCTTAGTCTTCCCATTTTAATTGATGTTACCAAATCAGGTTCTTTGTACAGAGCCCTTACTTCTTCATTAGTCCTAATTCTTCATCTCTCATCTTCTCTTACCGGACCAAAAATCTTCCTAAGCACTTTCTTTTCCCATATATTTAGCTTCTTCTCAAAGGCCTCTGTCAGTACCCATGCCTCACTTCCAAACATAAGAACTAGTTTGATCACTGTTTTGTAAAGTGTGAGCTTTAGTTTCCTATTTAGGTTCTTACTTTTGAGCTTGGGATATAGTGCTGTATGTGATCTGTCAGCAGCCTTAATTCAGTTTGTTATATCTGTTTCCATTACTTTCTCTAATACCAGGTTGAACAGTACTGGGGATAATGTGTCTCCCTGTCTTAAGCCTTCTTCCGTTGGGAACGATCTCGACAGATGTCCCTGTACTTTAACCTAGCTTTTACTGTTTTCCAGTTAGTTAATTTTATTAGCTTCTTAGGAAATTTGAATGTGTGCATTGTTTCCCACAGTGCTGATCTTTTAACTGTCATAGGCCTGCTTAAAGTCAATAAAGAGGTGATCGAATCTTACATTATATTCGTAACTCTTCTCCAGTACTGTAAAGATATGGTCAGCTGTAGACCTCCCAGATCTAAAACCTACCTGGTACTCACCTAAAATCTGTTCTGCTCTTCTGCTTACTCTCCTCGTTATAGCCATAGAAAGGATTTTATAAACAGTACTAAGCAGAGATATTCCTCAGTAGTTCTTATACTGCATGTGTGATCCTTTCTTATGTATAATGCAAATGGTTGCTAATGTCCAGTCCTCTGGCATTTTCTTTGTTTCCCAGGCCATTGTGATTATTTTATGTATTCTCTGTACTAATATTTCACATCCGTGTTTCATCATTTCTGCAGTTACCAGGTCTTGTCCAGGAGCTTTGTTATTCTCAAGTTGCTTTATAATTTCTCTTAATTCTTATATCAATGGAGGTTCTGTGTCAAATGTATCATCATCTCCGTCCACCTCTCGTTCTTCTTCAGTTTCTCCTCTAGCACCTCCATTTCTCTCTTCACTTAAGATGAGTCTGTTTGACAGTAACACTTCAAAATGTTGTATCCATGTTTTATTACTTTTTCCTTTCCGACTATCAAACTGCCTGTCTCATCGTTCAGCATGTCTGTCCTTGGCCGATATCCTCTGTGTGTTCCACCCCATAGAAAATTTCCTCCCCTGCTTATTTTCAAAGTTCTTCTGTATTTCATCCATACTTTCCCTTTCCTCTACTCTCTTTTTAATCCACGCTAAATTCATTGCTACCCTCGTCTTCTCTTTAAACATAGCCACATTATTTCTTGTAGGTCGCTGTAACATTCTTTGTTGGTCTTGATTTCTATCATTTAGTGCCTTGACTTCTCATCATCAAACCATCAGTATCTGTTTTCCTCTTTCTCCAAGTACCTCTTGAGCTGTTGTATTTAGAGCTATCTTAATTTCCTCCCACACTTCGTTGACATTCTTTCCCTTCGTCACGTTGATCGTTTGCAACTTCTCTTGCACTTTATTTCTATACTCTTTCTTTTTCTTCTTATCTTTGAACATCTCGACATTGTAGACCGTACTTTTCCCCAGTCTGGCCCTTCTGGCTTTAACTGCAATCATTTCTAAGGTTTTGATTCTTACCAAAAGATGGTCTGAGTCAATATCCGGTCCTCAGTGGCTAATCGCATCCAAAATATCTGCGGCATGCTGTCCATGTATCAGTACGTGATCTATTTGATTTCTTGTCAACCCATCTGGTGATATCCAAGTCCAAGTCACTTTATGAATGTCTTTGTGTGAGAAACTTTTAATCACTCATCCTTTTCTAAAAGCAACTTGTCAGTTTTCAAACATTGTTATTTGATTCCAGGTGTTTACTATGGAGACCTGCCACCAGATGGTTCACTTTTTGTTAACCTACTTTAGCGTTACAATCCCTCTGGATAATTTTGACATCATACTTTGTCAACTTATCATATACTTCATCCAATTTCTCATAAAATTCATTTTTCTCTTCTTGAGTGGCATCTTCCGATGGGGCATACGCACTATTCATCGACACGGAGAATTTTCCCTTCAGCCTCAAATGACATAATCTGGGGTTTATTGTTTCATATTCCACCATGGCATGACTGATGACCATCTTTACCATAAAACTGTTCCTAATCTATTTTCTATTAACGCTGAAGATCAACCACCTCTATTTGTTTCCATCTTATCTCTTGCAGTGCTGCAACATCAAATCGGTACCTCAATAATTTTTCCTCAAGCTTCCTACTGGCTCTCGCCTGAAAGAGACTTCTTACATTCCATGTTCCGATATACCAAAATAGTTGCCATTTGATTTGCCTTGGTTGTCGTAAGTTTGAGACAGTCTGGTTCTCTCTGTGAATTGGTTGCTGAACAATGAGTTTTTTTTCCAATATGGGGTTGTTAGCCCCATGATCAACCCCCAACCTGGAGGACCTGGATTTGTATGGGATTTAGTCCCTAAGGGAGACTGGATTCACTACACCTCTAGATCCCTCCCTGCCTTATGTTGTAGGGGATTGGAAATGACTAGGAAAAAGGACAGGCTTAGGAAAGAAAAGGAGACAGGATTGATAGGTCGTTGTGGGTAGCTACACTACCACCGGCATAGCACTCTGGGTTCAGAGCACAGACAGTGCTATGTTAAGGCGATGTCCCCTGAGGTGGTTAACTCTCTCTCTCTCTCTCACACACCAGTCAGCTAGTAAAGTCATTGTCATCTTACATGTTAGTGTCTCATGAAAATATTAATCTTAAATGTGTTTTTTAACTGACACATAATTACAACTAATCGTATAAAGAACAATGCATTTTGATAGATCTTCAATGTGTCCTCTTGAAATGGCAAATTTTGATAATATGAAAATTATTTAATTAACAATATCTACATCTACAAAAAATATTCTGCAAGTCACATTGAAGTGCAAGGCAAAGTGTGCATCAACCACTTTTATAATGTTTCTCTACAGTTCCATTCTCTAATAGAATCTTTCCATTTTTGATCTTATTTCTTGTATTTTGTTTTGATGTTCATGTCTTCCTGTGTAGGTGGGTGCTAACAAAATATGTTCGCATTTGGAAGCAAAAGTTGGTGAAAGAAACTTTTCAAATAGATCTTGTTGCAACAAATAATGCCTTTGTTTTAATGATTTTCATGCCAATTCGTGCATCATTTCCATGACACTTTCCCCTGTATCGTGATAATACAAAAACAAGCTGCTGTTCTCTGTACTCTACATAAATCGTCTCTCAGTGCCACATGCTGGGGATCCCACAACGCCGGCCGCGGTGGCAGAGGGGACTGAGGCGCTTCAGTCACGGCCATTACGGTCAGGGGTTCGAATCCCCCCTCGGGCATGGATATTTGTGCCGTCCTAGTTCGTAAGTAGTTTGTAAGTTTAGGGACTGATGACCCCGTAGTTAAGTCCCATAAGCTTTACAAACATTTGAACATTTTGATCCCACAATGCACAACAATACTCCAAAATAGGATGCGCAAGTGTGGTGTAGGCAGTTTCTTTAGTAGAACTATTGCGTCTTCTAAGTGTTCTGCCAACGGAACATAGCGTTTGTTTCACTTTCACTACTATATTTTCTATGTGTTCTTACCAATTTAACACATTGACTGCCAGGTTGACATCAGAGGTGTGCCCACACAGTAGCCAATGTAAGTTGTTTGTAATTGTTACTCCTAAGTATTAAGTTGAATTTACGGCCTGCAGTTTTGTCTAATTTATTGTGTAAAAGACATTTAATGGCTTTCTTTCAGTGCTCATACCCCTCAGGGGCTCAGCATTAATTTGCTGAGTACGGGCTTGGTGAACCTGGGGTTCTGAGCTGTGGGCTGTATCGTACTAACAGGCCACTACACCGTAAGCTCTGTGCATGCAACAACCATCGTTCGGTACGACGGTAGAATTTTGTATGTTTCAGAGCCCGGGGCTTAATCACCTGGGTCTTGAGGACAGTACAAACCTCAAAAAAAAAAAAAAAAAAAAAAAAAAAAAACACTATCTCAAGGTGTGCTAAGTGTCGAGATGCATGGCTGTTGAGGTTGAACAGTCACTAGCGAGCAACCTCTGAGAAACCTGCCGCACCTCAGTTGTATAAGGCTTAACCAGGCAAGAGGGACTCTGCCTGGGTGGACCTTTACACCACTATGAAGCAATCCAGAAACGTTGGCAGATGTACAAACATTGTGTCTAAGCGAGGAAGGCCTGATTTGAATGCATCATTGTATGACCTCACTCATTCCCTTCCATGGCCACCTCATGGGAGGCCCATCAACGAGGTGAGGCTTATGCCCCTAAATACCTTGTCTGTAGCAGAACAGATGGAGAATCCTTCCAGTCGATGAAGCCCTTATTCTTTGTGGAGCCCATTGAGGACAAGTTTGGAAAGGTTGAGGGCATGTCCAAAATGAGATCAGGGGCAGTCCTCATAACGATGTCATTCCCTGCAGTCACGGGCATTGCTTGCCTGTGACAAGCTGGGTGATGTTCCCGTCTCAGTAACACCTCACAAGAGTTTGAACATGATCCAAGGCATTATATTCCATAAGGACCTTCTGTTGCAATCTGATGAGGAAGAGCAAACCTGGAACAGCGAGGTGTTCATTTTATTCAATGTATTTATAGGTGTCCGAAGGAGGACAGAGTTGCCACCAGTGCCTTCATCTTGGCTTTTGAGGGTGATTCATTACCCAAGAAGGTCAAGGTGATCATCTACCGGTGCAATGTTAAAGCCTACATTCTTCCCTCCTATGCATTGTTTAAAGTGCTCGACGTTTGGGCACATGTCTTCCTGGTGTGATGCCAATCCAACCTGCTGGGAATGCAGAAGTGCATCTCATTCTGACGTCCCGTGTGCCCCTCCTCCAGTCTGCATCAAATGCAACCAGCATCACATGCCCTGCTCGCCACATTGCACAGTTTTGCACAAAAAGAGGAAAATTATGGGATATAAGACCTTGCACAGGCTGACACTTAGAGGCTAAACACAAGTACCGTAAGCATGCACACTTCATATGCTACAGCCACATCATCACTATCTATGGTGACAAGGCCGCAAACTGTTCAGCGAGTTGTAGTGGGACCTGCCCCCCAGATGATTGGGGGCACCTCTTCCTGTGCTGCTCCCAAAACCCCAACCTTTGGAGCAATTACTCCACCCCCTCCCCCCAAACATTGGGGACATTGGTCCCCACCCCCGAACCAGAGAAGGAGCAGCCTTCTCTGGCCCCTATCGCGAGGAGTCCCCGCCTTGTATCCCATCCTTCCTTGGCTTCTTTCGCTGGAAAAGTGGACACCAGCATTTGGCAGACAGTGCCAACGAAGGGTGGTCGCTGGGCTTCGAGGTCTTCCTCAGTACCAGAGACTGAGGCAGCGAAGCCCTCTAGACGGGAGAGGCCAAAGGAGCAGCAAGAGGCTCAAAAGAAGAAGACCATGGTGGTTGTCACACCACCCCTCCGCCTCAGAGGACAAGGTGGAGATTCTAGCGTCCCCTGAGGACCTAGCTCTCAATGGTACCTCAAAAACTATGGATATCAATGCAACAGCCTCTTCAGCAGTGCCTGCAAGTGATCCTGAGGTCCTCATTAGTACCTCATGTCTTCCCAGACCAGCCTTCAGTGGATTTGCAGTGGATTTTTCAGACATTTGGCTGAATTACGCATCTCTTAAGCTCAACACTTGCTTTCTGCATTGCTCTCCAGGAGACCTGCTTTCCAGCAATGTGGACCCCTGCCCTTTGTGGCTACAGGGGTTATTATTGTAATCGGAGCCTGTGTGTATATCCTTAACTCTGTTTATAGTGAATCTGTGCTCCTTCAGACACCCTTAGAAGCTGTGGCTGTCAGGGTATCTTCCACCAGATAGTGATGTACCAACATACACACTGGCTGCGCTGATCTCCCAATTCCCGCCGCCTTTTCTGCTACTCGGCGATTTTAACGCCCATAATACCTTGTGAGGTGGCGCAATAGTCAGTGGCCGTGGCAGATTTGTCGAGAACTTACTATGCCAGCTCGACATCTGTCTTTTAAACACCAGAGCCCCCCCCCCCCCCCCATACACATTCAGTGAGGTGCATGGTACTTTCTCGGCTATTGACCTGTCAGTTTACAGCCCTGGCCTCTTAGCATCTGTCCATTGGAGGACACATGACGATTTGTGTGGCTGTAACATTTTCCCTCTATCTATCTCACTACCCCATCGTCACTGCCCTGCACGATCTCCCTGTTGGGCTTTAAATAAGGCAAACTATGATGACTTCATTCCTGCTACCACTATTGGACCTCTCCCAGATGACACTATCGATGTGGTGGTTGAAAGTGTCACCCAAAAGATTATACCTGCTGCAGAGCATGCAATCCCCCGTTCATCCGGATGCCCCCGGCGAAAGAAAGTGCCTTGGTGGTTGTCGGAAGTTGCGGAAGCCATCCGCGACCATAGGCATGCTCTTAAGCGCCATAAGCACCACCCATCGCTAGACAATCTAATCGTGTTTTAGTGACTGCGAGCCCGTGCTTGCCAGGTAATACAGAAGCACAAACAGGTATGTTGGGAGAGGTACGTCTCAACCATAGTCTCACGTACCAGCCCTTCCCAATTCTGGATGAAGATCCGGTGCCTCAATGGCTACCAGGCCCAGACAGCAATTCCATGGAGCTATCTGTACGGATCAAGGCATTGTGTAATCGCATCTGAAATGATGGTGTCTTCCCATCACAGTGGCAAGAAAGTACCATCATTCCGGTGCTTAAGCCGGGTAAAGATCCACTAGATGTGGAAAGCTCTCGCTCCATCAGCCTTACGAACATTCTCTGCAAACTGCTAGAGTGCATGGTGAGTCGGCGGTTGTATTGGCTCCTTGAATTTCGGGGCCTGCTAGCTACATGCCAAGGTGGTTTCCGCAAGGGGCACTTGACCTTGGATAACTTGGTCTATTTTGAGTCTGCCATCCAGACAGCATTTTTTCGATGTCACCATCTGGTAGCCATATTTTTTGACTTGTCAAAAGGCATAAGACATGACCTGATGAAACATTTTAACCACATTACATGGGTGGGGTCCTCAGAGCTCACTGCCACTTTTTATCCAAAACTTTTAGCTGTTCGCACATTTCATATTCAAGTTGGTGCATCCTGTAGCACACCTCATGTCCAGGAGAATGGGGTACCTCAGGGCTCTGTTTTAAGCATTCCACCGTTTTTAGTGGCCATTAACGGCTTAGCGACTGTAGTTGGGTCATAAGTATCCCCTTCATTGTATGCTTATGACTTCTGTATATATTTTAGCTCGTCTAGCATGTGTGTTGCAGAAAGACAGCTACAGGGAGTCATACGCAAGGCACAGATGTGGGCTCTCTCCCATGGGTTCCAGTTTTCTGCCGCCAAAACATGCGTTATGCACATCTGTTAACGACAGCCAGTCCACCCACACTCAGAGTTGTGCCTTGATGGCCAACTACTTAATGTAGTTGAAACTCACCGTCTTCTAGGACTGTTATTTGATGACCGGCTCACATGGCAGCCACACATTTGCCAACTGAAACAGAAGTGCTGGCGGCACCTCAATGCCTTAGCAGTACCACTTGGGGTGCAGACTGGAATAGCCTTCTGCATTGCTACGAAGCTCTTGTCCTCTTGCAACTTGATTATGGGAGCATAACGTATGATTCTGCATCTCCCTCGGTGCTGCAGATGCTGGATCCCATCCACTACTGTGGAGTTTGACTCATGACTGGTTCTTTCCCAACTAGCCTGCGGAAGAACAGAAGGTAGAACGAACACGGTTTTAAAAACTATTGGTCTTACAGTTGTAAATTGTCGTAGCTGTGTGGGGAAAAGTACCAGAGCTCCAAACGCTAATAGAAAGTACTGAATCTCAAATCATTATAGGTACTGATAGCTGGCTAAAGCCGGAGATAAGTTCAGCTGAAATTTTTACAAAGGGGAAAATGGTGTTCAGAAAAGATGGATTGAATAAATTAGGCGGTGGCTTATTTATTGCTGTCACAGGTGGTTTATCCTGTATCGAAATTGAAGTAGATTGCTTCTGTGAGTTACTATGGGTAGGAGTTATACCTGACAACCTGAATAAATCAATTATTGGTTCTTTTTATCGACCCCCTGATCAGGCAATTCAATTGCAGAAATGTTCAAAGGCAGCTTGGATCAAATTTTAACAATGTCCCCAAAGCATACAATTTTAATTAGTGGCAACTTTAACTTACATTTGATATGTGGGCAAAACTGCATCTTCAAAATTGGAGGAAAGCATAAAACACCATACGAAATTATACTGAATGCAGTCTCTGAAAATTATCTCTAACAGTTAGTTCATGTACCCACTAGAATAGTGGGTACATGACCTTGTAGCAACAAATAATCTGGAGCTACTAAAGAGCACCAAATTAACACAGGGGGTTAGTGAACATAGAGTTGTCGTAGCAAGACTGAATGTCAGACTTTGCAAAGCCACCAAAATTAAAAGTATATTTACTCAAAAAATCAGATAAAAATTAGATTTTTGAAACTTCAAGAAGAGTGTAGATCAGATATGGCTTACATTCAAAGAAATATCAACAGAATTAAAAAAAAAAAAATTAACAATGGAGGGGGCTGACCTGACGTGGTTCACATAACAGGTAGATAACTCTTGCAAAAGCAAAGATAAGAGCATGCCAAATTTAAACACGCACAAAATCCACAAGACTGGCAATAATTGAACTTCAATGCGAGAAGCTTACAGTAGTTGCCATAACGAAACCCTGTCACATAATTTGGTAGAGAATCTTTAAAAAAATCTGGTCATGTGTAAAGTATACTGCTGAGGCAGAACTCCATAACACAGCTTTCTGAAATCCCTTCACTACAGAAGATGAAACAAATACTCCAGAATTCGCATCAAGAACAGGTGCCAGCATGTGTAATTTAGAAATAGATACCCCTGGAGTATTAAAGCAAATCACTTAACAAAAGCAAATCTCCCAGTCCCAATTTTATACCAATTAGGTTTCTTTCAGAGTATGCTAATACAACCGCTTGCTCAATGAACGTTCTGTACCACAAGACTGGAAAGCTGCAAGGTCATGCCAATATTCAAGAAAGGCAATAGGAGTGATCTTCAGAATTACAGGTCCATATCATTGATGTCAGTTTGCAGGAGGATTCTAGAACATTACTTTCCTCAAATATCATGAACTACCTTGAAGAAAAAGACCTACTGACTCAGTCAATACGTATTCAGAAAGTATCGTTTTTTGTGAAACCCAACTAGCTCTTTACTTATATGATGAGAGCTATCAACAAGGGATGTCAAACAGGTTATGTATTTCTAGGTTTCTGGGAGGCTTTTGACATTGTACCTCACAAGTGTCTTCTAATCAAATTGTGTGCTTATGGAATATCACCACAGTCGTGCGATTGGATTTGTGATTTCCTGTCAGAAAGGACACAGTACGTTGTAATTGGCAGTAAGCCATTGAGTAGAACAGAAATGATATTTGGTGTTCCAAGAGAAGTGTTATAGGGCCTCTACTGTTTCTTATTTGTATAAACGATTTAGGAAACAATCTTGAGTAGCTCTCTTAGACTGTTCACAGATGATGCTGTCATTTATCGGTTAGTAAAGTCACCAGAAGATCAAAAATAACTGCAAAAAGATTTAGATTTGGTATTATGTGCTGCAGCAAAATCATCATTAAAAACTATGGCACTGTCTGGAATGGTACAAAAAATGTTTCATTTATTTGATGTATTGTTAAATGAAAAATTTTGATTGAGCATTTGAAGGCATACACCCTGTAAAATGTATATGAAACATGCTGGGAAGCTCAAACTGAAAGTATGACAAATGAAAAACCTAAAAAATAACGGCTGAAGGTTTTTCATTTGTCAAATTAATACATCACCATAGTCCCATCATCCATCTAACCAAGACGGATATACAGAGACAAACTGAAAGTAGTTTGCTGTAAATTATGCGAAATGCAAGATGCTTTGATTTCCTTGGACGATGCTACCAAACAAAATGATTCTGCATGCAATGTCACACAAAGCAACAACACTAGGACAATTGAAAGACTTCAGTTTCATTGTTTCTCACACGACATTGTGTGACAATCTCTTTCAAATTAACAGTGTGAACAAAGCAAGTCAGTCACCTAAAATCAACTTTGTCGTGTTTATGGAAGTCCTTGACAAATGTTGCTCTTATTTGTAAAACATTCAGGCGAACAGGTTTCGAACAACCTATTGTAACAGAAACTGAATTGGTGTTGGAACTTGATTCACAACCATTATTTGAACCACAAATGTGATTAAGATTTACTAAAGCAGTCTGGGTGAATAGGCTGTTGACGATCAAATAACTGACCCAAAAAATAAATGTGAAATAGTTTTTCAGTGAACTTTTGGACACCATGCACATGTATATGAAACAAAGATTTGAACGGATGCAAGATTTTTCTGCAATGTGGAGTTTTGTGTTAAACATTAAATAAAAATAAATTAATAAAATCAAGATATTGATTTCGATTTGTTGTTTGATGAAATTTTAGACAAGCAATATTATCTCAAAGACAGTCAGGCAACAGGTATTGGAGCTTTTAACTTTATGAAAAAGCATAATCTTCAATAGCTGCACCCCAATATTGGGTTAGCGTTGCACATTCTGTCAACAATACTACTGCCTGTTGCAAGTGTCGTACACAAGATTTCCAAACTGAAATTGACCAAAACGTATATTTGGCATACAGTGTTTCAAACAAGACAGGCCAAATTGGTCATACTGTCCACTTAAAATGAAGTTGCAGAAAACCTAGATTTTGCTAATGTTATTACAGAAGTTACGAGCAAAGTACAGTTTTAAGTTGTTTGTTTATAATTGTTGTTCATTAAATGACTGACAGAAAAGTAAGTTCATAGCTTAGGGTTATATTAAATTCAATAAAAATATGCTACCCAATTCAATTTTTTAAAATTATTATACATATGAGCTTTAGGTATAAAAATTAATTGCTAGGCATTTGTCTCATGAAAACTCAGAAATGGCTTGACAAATTTGAATATGTTTTTCCCCCCTTCGGTTGCTTTAATGTGGGGGTGCTTCAAAACAGAAACAGGGATAACCCAGAGAAACAGTGAAAAAATAAAAATTGTTAATTTTTATGGGCATCACCCCTTTGGCTTATGTTCATATTTTATACCATACTGTTCATCCAATTGAGAAAGTTTTGCACACTTCACATTCAAAATGAAAGGAATGACACTGCCTACATAATAATTCATACAATGCATGGCGTAGGGTACTTTATAACAGAACATCACAAATCAACAGCTTTATTCCGATCTTAGCCGAAAACAGAATGAGGTAAGTATACATTTGATTAATGCTAGAAATTCTCCACAGAGATGATAAATTATTTTTCAAAAGAGAGAGATTGGCTGGCCAGTACTTACCTTTGTGTTGTAACACAGATAGTCACACACACAAAGAAAAAAAGACAAAAGAAGAACAAGTTTTCGGAACAGGGTTTTTTCTTCAGGTAGGAGAAGGAACCCTGTTCTGAAAGCTTGTTCTTTTTTCTTTTCTCTCTCTCTCTCTTTGTGTGTGACTATCGGCGGTACAACACAAAGGTAAGTACTAGCCAGCCAATTATCTCTTTTGAAAACTACTTATAAACTACCTTATACTAAAGACAACACATACATCCATGCCTGAGGAAGGATTTGAACCCCCCAGGGGAACCATCTCGTGCATCGGAGCATAGCGCCCCAATGAGCTCGGCCACTCCGCAGTGGCTAACTGATAATTGACAGCATCATCTGTGAACAACCTAAGAGAGCTACTCAGATTGTCTCCTAAATTGTTTATAAAAATAAGGAACAATAGGGGTCCTATAACACTCCCTGGGAAACAACAGATGTCATTTCAGTTCTACTTGATGACTTTCCATCAGTTACAATGTAATGTGTCCTTTCTGACAGAAAATCATGAATCCAATCGCGCAACTGTGGCGATATTCCATAAGCACGGAGTTTGATTAGAAGATGCTTGTGAGGTACAGTATTGAAAGCCTTCTCGAAAACTAGAATTATGGAAGGTATTTGACATCTTTTGGCTTAGCACTCATCACATCATTGATATGATACATTTACCTTTCAAATTATCTTGTCAAATAGCACCAAAATTTTTGACCATTTTCTCTTAAATTAATAAAACATTAAAATTATTACCAACTACTGTGCAGAACAAACTGTAATTGTGTATGAGCCAGCGTACCATTTGTGCATCGTGTATAAGATTTAAATCTAAAGTAACATAAATTATAAATTTTATGGCATATTAATTACATGCCCACAGAAGTATATGTTCATATGATTTGAAGCACACTAATTTCACTCGGCAAATAACATTTTAATGTGCCCTTGTGCCTCATCCTTCCGGCGATGTGGTTCCACTGTCCGCAGCACTGTCACCAACTCTCCGCCAGCGTCGTACCTTGTCGGAATGTGTGTGACTCTGCAGCCAATTCCCCCGGACGAAATGAAAACAACTGTCAAAATTCGACTACGGTATAGTTGCCAATATATAGAAACCCAACCGAATCTCCAAGGTTCCAGCTTTAAATGCCTTCCCCCAGTGGAATCGATACACACTCTTCAACAGCAATGCAATAGAATATTCTCAACATACAAAACATTCTTGCTTTTACCATCAGTCTGTCCATGTTCCCACATGAAAACATGTCCACATTATAGCTATTTTTGCTTATGTAACACAAGTCTCCCCTATTGCCACTGATGAAATTTAAATAGAAACTCAAAGCAACAAACCATTACTTCCCTTGAATAGCTTTCCCTGTTAAATTATACCCTAATTACATCACATTTTAATCCCCAAATTAAATTTCCATATCAACCCATATATAAAGCACTCATGTCACTAAGATCTTTCTTATAATTTTCAATATGCAGCAATTCTCAAATTATTACATCTCTCTTATTGATAAATTAAACCGACCTCCTCACACCAAAATTTGTATGACAACACTCTTTAAATACCACAATTGAAGTAACTATCCTCATAATTTTAAACCACAAATTATAGAAACATTTAATAAATCAAATTCATCAACATTATTCCATCAAACTGCCGACCCTCCATGCACCAAAATGCGCCCATACAATTCCTGTTTGTTCTCTTCACCATAGTAACTTATTTTAGACAATATACAATAAACACACAAATATCCCCCAAAATTTTTATATAGTAAACATAAATAAATTGAAATAATCATCCATAGCAAAAATTTTACTTATTGATCTGTTTGCATTTAGGAAAACTTTCCTCCTCTGCCCAAGTCTAGGCAACACATTGCTCCCTCATTAATAAGTTCTTGAATTTCATCTTTCGTGTTATTCCTTCTACTTCAAACTCGAAATACCTTTCTACACAGTTGAGAGATGTTTTATATTTACAAAGAAAATCTGAAGCTAATATAACGTCTCTCACCAACTCATTTACACGATACATCTGATATTGAATTCGTATCCACAACATTTAAATTCTAAACTCATCTCCTGCCTGATGGGCTTACTCTTCGCCCCCCCCCCCCCCTCCGTAGCTGCCCTAATTGTTACGCTATTTACTGGTCAGAAAACATTCTGACAGCTAATACGTTACTTCCCGAATCCAGAAGTGCATTTACTCTTGCTTTTCCAACATCTATCTCAACTATTGGCTGTGCAACAATCTGTTCTTCCCTATCTAAAAGATCTTTTCTTCCATATCAATAGTACACAAAGCTTTATTCCACCCTTCAATTTCATTGTCCCCATAAAATAATTCCTTAAATACCCTGTATGCTCCTTTTTCACACTTTTTTCTTTCAAGTTCCCTTGCTATTTTAAACTTTTCTTTAACCCGTAAGTGCAGTAACATTGACTTTAAAATCTTCCCATACCACCGCCATTCAGTAACAGAAAATTCGCATTCACTTTTGCCAAACCAATCAACGTTTACCCCTTCTCCTAATTCACCATAGTTGTCATTAATAACGCTGTCACTTTTTCTTCCCTTCGCAGAATGATCCCACAAATTATATGCATTTACCTCCTCTGCATCTCCATCCTTGTCGATCTCAAAATTGCTTTAATGAATAGGAAAAGACACTATCCTAGCTGCTTCATTCACATAATCATTTTCAAAACATACAATATCTTCCCCACATAAATCATCATTCTTACCAAATACGTCACAATCACAAATAACATTATCGACTTCAGCCGATGCACTTAAAACCTTATTACATGTATAATTTACCTACACCGATTTATTATTGAACTCAGAGTTATTAATATCTATTTCCAAACAATCACTATGTACTACACCGCTTCTCATTCATCTCTTTAGTACACTCGTTATTTGATGATTTCAGTTTCACATCTGCATCTGTACTGTTTCACCAATATTAAACTTTCCTTCCTTTCACCTTCCATTCACAATTCATAACCCCGTCAAGAGCTATTGGATCATCCACATCAACAGAAATAAAAGGCGCAAATTCCTTCCTCAGTAGCGTCTATCTCAGTAGCTTCCAATTTACCAGATGTCTCACTTATTTGATTTCCCTTCAACAATAAATCACCTATCATTCCACATACATAATATAATTAATCGTCAGCCGACGAGACCAATGCTACGCCGTTTTCTCTCTCAAACTTTACTCACATCCACTGATTTACCACTTAAATTGCTACCAGCTGGCGTGCCCTTAGCTATGATGCCTTCACAAAATTCGCCACTTACATCTGCCGCCTCAAATTCACAAATTTTAATACACACATAGTTGCATTTATCGCTACTGGTCAATAGCTTCTCGGAATTTTCTGCACATTTCATCTCCACCAAATTCAAATTTTCCTCATACCCTTTCTTAGACTTAGAACTATATAGCATACATTCATTCACTCCGTAAATTATTCTCAGTTCACAAAATAGCTTTTTGTAAACCCAGATCTTTATCAAATGATTGCCCAAAATAATTTTGATTTCTCTTGTGGCCACGCTGTTTTAAATTAACAACTTTTATGGATTTATCTATCACACATATTTCCACAACTTCCTTCTGCCCCCTATCACATCTATTTCCCATAAAATTATCACAGTACGGTGTCCTATCTATCGCCAGTTTGTTTCACCATCCCCATACATGAGACGCTGTGTTTCTGTTTCCCGACTGCATATAACAATGTTCCCTTTCGTGATTTCTCTCCTGATAATTCCCGCTGCCTTGACCTCTATAAAATGTATTCCCCTGATTACCATTGTGATTGTGCTGATTCCGGCAGTTACTATTATTACTGTTTGCCATAATTACCATTATGGTTCCAATTCTGACTACCATTTCCTCTTCCATTACCGTGATTTGGTTTAAACTTTAATGCCCGTTCCAACTTTTCAACGAAATTTAAAAATTCATCAGTTGATTACGTTGGACTATGCACCAAATCCCATTGCAAATAATCTGGTAATCGTATCATTAACATCGTGATTTCTGTCAGAATTCCCAGCTGCTGATTTGCATGCATTAACTTATTCAGTTCGTGCGCACAAAATTCAAGCATTGAGCCATTGCCATAGTTTAAATTTAGACCGTTAAGAAATTAGTTTTCAAGCTGAGTTTGCTTTGCTTCACTGCAGTACTTATTCAAAAAACAAATCTCAAACTTGTGATAGGTCTTGAACAAATGATTATTTAAATTAGCCCATGACTGCGCACTACCCTTAAGTTATCGTTTTACCAATTTAATTTTATCTTAGTCACTCATCCCCCTAACAAATCCATCCTTAAACGAGGCAAGAAAATCTACTGGGTGGTAACTGCCATCATTAGAAAAATTCTTATTATTTCCAGCTGAAAACCACAGATTATTTACAAGTGGACTAACATTTACCTTACCTATTTCAGCTCGCACTTCTTCAATTTTTTGCTGTAGCCGCACCTTTTCCTGATCAATTCTACCACTACATTCTTTTATTTCCATTTCACAACCTGCCATTGTATCCGTTAAATTGTTGACTTCAGTTGTAGTTACCTTTTCAAAATTATCTTGTCGTTGCACAGTCTTCATTACACTGCAGTTCAATTCGTGCTGTGTCTTTTCCATTTTATTACCTAAATTTATATGTAATGCAATGACTTTATTATTAATGGAATCAAGTTCCTTCCCTATTTTGCTCACTTCTATCTTCACATTGATTAATTTTGATTCTACCATTCCAACCACTTCTGATTTAAATTTTTTCAACTCAAATTTTACCTTTTCAATTCCACCTTAATACTTCCCATGTTTGATTGAACTTTGTTCAAACTCAAGCCCAATTCCTTCTTTACATTACACATATCTGCTGTTAATTCAGATTTTACAATACCCACTTCTGCTTTTACATTATGCAAATCTACTTTTAATTCTGATTTTATAACACCCAAATCTGTTTTTAACCTCATTATCCATGTGTAAAGTTTGCTTTCTAATGAAGTTCCTGCCGTATCATCTTTCTTTGCAGCAACTGGACTACTAGCCCCACTATAGCCCTCCCCATTTACATTTTCTCCCTCAGAACTCGGGCTAATATTTTCAGAGCCACACACGCTTGGTGACTGCTTAAATACCGGCATATTTACATCATCGACAGTGGTACTTAGCTTTTCTGCTATGGTGCCTCTGCCGCTGATCTATGTTGACTGTGTCCTGAAACTCTCAATGTCGTTGGCCACTGTGATGCCCGCGCCGCGTAGTACTCCAAGCCGCTGTTGCCTGCGTCTGTGTCTGCAATATGAAGTTCTGCGCCGTTGTGTTTGTACCTTGCGCACCACATTCTTCTCCGGTCTGAATACCGAGCCCTGTTCCTCTCCTAATTACGTATTATAACAGGCATGAAACTGCTGCTGTACTATAAAGCTCAGAGCCACATCACTCAGTATGCGTTACACTTGGCTTCTAAATGAGTGTACTGCAAAATTTACAGTAACTATTAGAACAGAATTTTACTAAAACCAGACGAGAAAACTGTTGCTTTATTTCCTATCCCAGATGATGATGATGATGATCGTGTGGCATTTATGACCGTTAGACCCCAACTGGGGTCGTGTTCGGCCTGCCTGGTGCAAGTCTCTTTATCTGACGCCACTTCGGCGACTTGCATGTCAATGATGATGGAATGATGATGAGGACGACACAACACCCAGTCCCCGAGCGGAGAAAATCTCCTACCCGACCGGGAATCGAACCCGGGCCCCCTGCATGGCAACCAACCACGCTGTCCACTGGACTACGGAGGCGGACCATCCCAGATGAGAAAACCGCATTTGCGACCTTCCTATCGGTATTCACCAATAAGAATTGGGCAATACATAACTCAGGGTAGTAAAAAGTTTATGGTTCGTCTCTATTCAAAGGGGTAAGTTATGTATGTCAGCTTCTATGCCCTAAACAGCTACCAAATCTGTTTAAACAAGATCAATAATTAATCTTTAGTTTAGCCAGTCTATCAATCTGCATATGATAACGTGAAAATATATCTAAACAAACATAAATTAAACCTGAATAACCGACAAAATGGATTCTAAGATAAAGAAGTGATTCACTCACGAAGTAATTCTTTATAAATAGAGTTTATTTCTCTTTCTGGACATGAAAATGTGTAGGTAGTCCTACTTTATATATCGGTAAATAACTGAATATTTCCTCAATTATTGTTCAAGAGAGGCACTATAAGTATTACATGCACTCAATAGTAAAAGTTCAAAATTGTCATTCGTAAATTTGTGTAGTCCATCGAACATTTCAGTTTCTAATTAATCCATGATTAAAGTATTTTTTATAAAACACATGTTGTAATCACACGAGAACACGATTGCTGAATTATCACAGTTCCACAGCCCTACTACTGTGCATAGTTTATCACTTTTCAAGCAGAGACTAAGTTCAACAGTCACAGTCCCATAAATTTTCTAAGTCTACACCTGCCTGTCTCTTCAAATCACAAGTTCGAAACGTGGCTTCAGACCGCCCAGCGTCACAACCTTTCACCACTGCATCCAAGTTAGGAGTCCTCCCCAAGCGTTCAAAAGCATGCTCTCCCTGCTCCAAAAATTGTATCCTTTCGCGCATCCTAACGCCTCATCTTTAAAATACAATTTCCCTTCTAAAATATTATACATTTGAATATCATAGAATTAAATGCTTTGACCACACCGCTACAAATGTTGTTTACATTTAACAATATTAAAACACGGTTGCAACTGAAGCTCTTTGCTCAGGTGGCCATTAAGTTTGGTGTCTCACTGTTCAAATATACTGCTGCCGTCAAAATATAGTTGCACAATTAATATTTAATTTATCATGGCTTTTTATACAAATATATTCAGTTCTTGTCCACAAATACTTCACACACACACACACACACACACACACACACACACACACAAACACTAGCTTTCGCAGCCTAGCTGCTTCGTCAGGCAGAAGGGAAGGAGAGGGAAAAGGAAATGATGAGGGTTTTAAGGGAGTGGGTAAGGAGTCATTCCAATACCGGGACAGGAAAGACTTACCTTGGGGAGAAAAAAGGAGGGTAAGCAAATACACACACACATCCACACAATTACACAGACACAAGTACACTTAGGCAGACATACTATAGAAAGCAATGAAGTTAAGAAGTTAGAGATGCCACTTGAGGCAGAGGCTCTGTCCAGAGAACCGAGACAAAGATGTTAAGATGGTGGGTGGGAATTCGAATTTAGCGGAGGTTGAAACCAGGTGGGCAACGGGAAGAGAGAATATGCTGAAGGGCTAGTTCCCATCTCCAGAGTTCTGAAGGATTTGTGTCGGTGGGAAGTATCCAGATAACCCGGACGGTGTAACACTGTGCCAAGATGTGCTGGTCGTGCCCCAAGGCGTGTTTAGCCACAGGGTGATCCTCATTACCAACAAACACTGTCTGCCTGTGACCATTCATGCGAATGGACAGTTTGTTGCTGGTCATTCCCACATAGAACACTTCACAGTGCAGGCATGTCAGTTGGTAAATCACGTGGGCGCTGTCGCAAGTGGCTCTGCCCTTGATTGTGTATACCCTCCGGGTTACGGGACTGGAGTAAGTGGTGGTGGAAGGGTGCATAGGGCAGGTTTTGCAATGGGGGCGGTTACAAGGGTAGGAGCCAGAAGGTAGGGAAGGTGGTTTGGGGATTTCATAGGGATGGACTAGGAGGTTACGGAGGTTATGTGGGCGGCGGAAAGACACTCTCGGAGGAGTGGGGAGGATGTCATGAAGGATGGATCTCATTTCGGGGCAGGATTTAAGGAAGTCGTTTTCTTGCTGGAGAGCCACATTCAGAGTCTGCTCCAGTCCCGGTAAGTATCCGGAGACGAGGGGCACTTCTGGGGTTCTGTTGAAGGTTCTGAATTTGGAGGGATGAGGAAGTGGCTCTGGCAATTTGCTTCTGTATCAGATCAGGAGGATAGCTGTGGGATGTGAAGGCTGTTATCAGGTTATTGGTGTATTGGTTCAGGGATTCAGGACTGGAGCAGACTCGTTTGCCACGAAGACCTAAGCTGTAGGGAAGGGAACGTTTGATGTGGAATGGATGGCAGCTGTCATATTGCAGGTACTGTTGTTTATTGGTAGGTTTGATATGGACAGATGTGTGTATTTGGCCGTTGGATAGATGGAGGTCGAGATCGAGGAAAGTGGCATGGGATTTGGAATAGGACCAGGTGAATTTGATGGGACCAAAGGAGTTGAGGTTGGAGAGGAAATTCTGGAGTTCTTCTTCACTGTGTGTCCAGATCATGAAGATGTCATCAATGAATCTATACCAAACTTTGGGTTGACAGGCTTGGGTGTCCAGGAAGGCTTCCTCTAAGCGTCCCATAAATAATTTTGCATACGAGGGGGCCATCCTGGTCCCCATGGCTGTTCCCTTTAGTTGTTGGTATGTCTGGCCCTCAAAAGTGAAGAAGTTGTGGGTTAGGATGAAGCTGACTAGGGTATTAAGGAAAGAGGTTTTAGGTAGGGAAGTGGGTGGTTGGCATGAAAGGAAATATTCCATCGCAGCGAGTGTATAAGGAAATGGCATCGATGGTTACAAGGATGGTTTCTGGAGGTAACAGGCTGGGTAAGGATTTCAGGCGATCGAGGAAGTGGTTGGTGTCTTTGATGAAGGATGGGAGACTGCACATGATGGGTTGAAGGTGTTGGTCTATGTAGGCAGAGATTCGTTCTGTTGGGGCTTGGTGACCGGCCACAATGGGGTGGCCGGGATGATTGAGTTTGTGAATCTTCGGAAGTAGGTAGAAGGTGGGGGTGTGGGGTGTCGGTGGAGTCATGAGATTAATGGAGTCAGGTGAAAGGTTTTGTAGGGGGCCTAAGGTTTTGAGGATTCCTTGAATTTCTGCCTGGACATCAGGAATGGGATCGCCTTGAAAAACTTTATATGTGGTATTATCTGAAAGCTGACGCACTCCCTCTGCTGCTCGTGTGTCATCAGCTAAAAGTTCCTTCAGAGTAGACGGAAAGTGAAGGGCTACACGGAGATGATTAAAATTAACACAAGACAGTAAAACATGTTGCACCATCAGCAATTCAACACAGGAGCACAGCAGTGCAGGGTCGGTGGTTAGCAAATGACGGTGGCTGAAACGGCAGTGACTGGTCCGCAACCGGGCCAGGATGACCTCTCGCCGAGAGGGGCGTGAGGACGTCCTCCAAGCAGTCGGGATCAGTTTTATAGTTCTCAATTTATTGTCGTGGAGTGAGAACTGCGCACTGTACCAGGACGACACAATACTCCGGCGAAGAGCCCGTTGAATATCATCTGATGGGACGCAAAAAGTAGCCATGCAAGGCAAAAGAGCTGCTGCCTTGGCTGCTATGTCAGCGGTCTCGTTTCCGGGCACACCCACGTGGCCAGGGACCCACAGAAAAGAAACGTGGCATCTGTCATCTGCTACCAACTGGAGGAAACGTTGGATCCGATACACGAGAGGATGGGTCAAGAAAGGGTCCTTAAGACTCTGCAGGGCACTAAGGGAGTCCGAACAGATGGCATAAAAAGGATGGTGGTGGTGGCAGGTATATAAAACAGCCTGGTAGAGGGCAAAAGGCTCAGCCGTGACATTTGAGCACCGGTCAGGGAGTTTGTATTGGAAACGGTTGACCCCGACGACGAAGGCAGATCCGACACCGGCAGTGCTCTTGAAACCATTGGTGTAGATAAATGGAGTTCGACAAGCCTCGAGCGGTACACCAAATCCGAGGTGCTCTCCTTGGGCAGCGAACTAAGTTCAAGGTGGGTGTGAACCTGGGCCTGACGCCGGTGGCAATGGGCTCTCGCTCAACCTAAAGGTTGAAGGAAGAGTAAAATCGAGCCGCTGAAGCAGGCGGTAAAACTGAACTCCAGGTGGAAGCAAGGCTATCGCAGACAACTGATATTGGCGATCGAGTGAGTCGTCAAAAAATAATAGGTAAGATGGATGGTTGGGCATCGACCGCAGGTGGCATGCGTACCGACACGAGTATGTCACGCCGAGTGGTCAAGGGTAATACAGCAGCTTCGGCATACAGACTTTCAACAGGGCTGGTATAAAATGCACTGGTCGCCAGGCGTAATCCCCGATGGTGAATGAAGTTGAGACGGTGGAGAATCGACGGCCGTGCAGAAGAGTATACAAGGCTTCCGTAGTCGAGCTTCAACTGAACAATGGCCTGGTAAAGGTGAAGCAGGACAGTACGATCCGCTCCCCATGATGTGTCACTGAGGACCCAGAGAACATTTAGGGATCGGGCACAACGGGCAGCCAAGTAAGACACATGTGGAGACTAGCAAAGTTTACGATCCAACATGAGTCCCAAGAATTTCGTTGTCTCCACGAAAGGGAGAGCAACAGGGCCGAGATGTAGAGAAGGTGGAAGAAATTCCTTGTATCTCCAGAAGTTTATGCACACCGTTTTCTCAGTGGAGAAGCAGAAGCCGTTCGCAATGCTCCAGGAATATAGGCGGTCAAGACAGCGTTGAAGACACCGCTCCAAGAGACACGTCCGCTGGGCGCTGCAATAAATTGCAAAATCATCTACAAAAAGGGATCCGGAAACGTCGGCTGAAAGGCAGTCTACGATCGGATTGATTGCAATGGCAAAAAGAGCCACGCTCAAGACAGAGCCCTGTGGCACCCCATTCTCCTGGCGAAAGGTACCTGACAAAACAGAGCCCACCCGTACCCGGAACTTGCGATCCGCCAAAAACGCTTGAATAAAGAGAGGGAGGCGGCCACGAAGGTCCCATGTGTGCAATGTGCGGAGAATTCCCGCCCTCCAACAGGTATCGTAAGCCTTCTCTAAGTCGAAGAACACCGCTAATGTTTGACGCTTCCTTAAAAAGTTATTCATAATACAGGTCGTCAAGGTGACGAGGTGATCAGCAGCAGAGCGTTGTCTACGAAAACCACATTGAATATTAGTCAGGAGGCATCGAGATTCGAGGAGCCAGACCAACCGAGCATTAACCATGCATTCCATCACCTTACAGGCGCAGCAAGTAAGAGAAATGTGGTGATAACTTGATGGAAGATGTTTGTCCTTTCCTGGTTTGGGGATGGGGACAACAATGGCTTCACGCCAACTTGTGGGAACCTGATCTTCAGTCCATACGCGATTATAGGTGTTAAGTAGGAAGACTTGCCCGCAGGAGAAAGGTTCTTCAGCATCTCAATATGGATGGAATCGGGCCTGGGTGCAGAAGATCGGGACAGGGTGAGAGCACGGTCTAGCTCCTGCATGGTGAAGGAGACACAACTTTCACGATTAAAAGAGTGGAAAGAGGGCGGCCGTGCCTCCTCTACCTGTTTGCGAGGGAGGAAGGCAGGGTGGTAATGGGCAGAGCTCGAAACCTCTGCAAAGAAACGGCCCAATGGGTTGGAAACATCAGCGGGGTCCACAAGGACTGTGTTCTCGACGGTCAGGCCAGAAATCAGGGAGTGGACCTTGATGCCGGATAGACGGCGTAGGCCACCCCAGACAGCCGAGGAGGGAGTAAAGCGGTTAAAAGAACTGGTAAAAGCAATCCAGCAAGCTTTTCTGCTGTCGTTTAAAACACGACGACATTGCGCTCGCAGTCGTAGGTGATGCTATTCTCCAATGTCTGGTGGCGGCGGAAGGTGCGTAAAGCATGGCGCCGGGCCCTAAGAGTGTCACGGCAGGCTGCAGTCCACCAAGGGACCGGGACGCGACGTGGAGAAGAGGATGTACGAGGTATGGAATGTTCGGCAGCTGTGAGAATAACCTCTGTGAGATATTCGACCTGACTGTCACAGCTGGAAAAATTCTGATCTTGAAAAAACAGCCATAGAAGAATAAAGCCCCCAGTCGGCTTTAGAGATGTTCCAACTGGTGGGACGAGGAGATTGGGAATGATGCAGGAAGTTGATGACACAAGGAAAATGGTCACTCGAGTACGTGTCAGAAAGTGCATACCACTCAAACCGACCGGCAAGCTGAGGAGTGCGTATCGTGAGGTCTACATGGGAATAAGTATTTGTTGTGTCGGAAAGGAAGGTCAGTGCACTGGTGTTGAGGCAGACAAGATTGAGGTGTTGGAGAACGTCCACCAACAGGGAGCCTCTCGGACAAGGTGCTGGAGAGCCCCATAGGGGGTGGTGGGCATTAAAGTCGCCTACCAACACGAAAGGTGAAGGGAGCTGGTCAACGAGGTGTAGCACATCTGCCCTAGTAAGGGTGGATGACGATGGCGAATAGATATTACAGAGGGGGAAAAAAAGGTGGATAGAGTGATGCAGACGGCAACTGCCTGTAGGTGAGTATGCAATGAAATAGGATGGTGATAGACGTCCCGAATGAGCATCAGAACTCCTCCATGGGCTGGGGTACCTTCCACAGGTGGCAGGTCGAAACGCACAGAGGTGTAGTGGGGGAAATCTGCACGATCACATGGACGCAACTTAGTTTCTTGGAGACAGACTAGAAGCGGGCAGTGCAATCGAAGGAGAAGTTTTAATTCCTCCCGATTGGAATGAAAGCCGCGAAAAGATAAAAAGGAACAAGCAGGTTGGGTCACCTCAATGGCTGCTGAGGACTGGACTTCGAGGGAGCACTACTGTCGCTATCTAGAGGCAGAGAATCAAGTTCCATAGGTTCAACTGATGCATCTGCCACCTTCCCGAGTTTACCAGGAGGGGCAGCTTCCGCCGCTGGTAAAATGCCGGTTGCCCGGCTAACAGTAGTGCGGCCCGGCGAGACAGAAAATGATCAGGGCCGACTACTGTTGGGCGGCGTGACGGATGGGTCACGCCTCGGCGGGGAAGGAGAGGAACTCTTTTTTTTTTGTTGGCTCTTCTAGAAGAGTGACGGTGAGAAGAGGCAGTTGACGGTTGAGAAGCCTGAGTACGCAGAAAATCTTCACGGACTGGTTCCTTTTTCAAAGTCGGGGCATCTTGTTTAGGTGCCCGCGGTTTATTAGTGGTTGACGAAGACTGAACTTTAGAAGCAGCAGGAGGAAGCGGAGACGTGGAACGGGCAATCTTCGGGCTGGCCAATTGCACAACTGTGTCAGCGAAAATGAAGTCACAGGTCTGTGTACCTGCATCCTTAATAGGCCGAGTGGAGGTGAGGACCTTACTGTATGTGCCCGCTGGGAGGACTGGGCTTTCTACTCGCTAACAACTTTTGAGCGGCAGATGTTGATACCTTTTCCGTAACCCGAATTTGCTGGATGACCTTTTCATCCTTATATACAGGGCAGTCCCGAGAGGAAGCCGCATGGTCACCGTTGCAATTAAGACAGTGAGGGCACGGAGGTGGGCAATCCCCCTCATGGGCGTCCCTACCATTTTGCTGCATTAGGGCAAGATTGACGGGTGTGGTTGTATCTGTGGCATTGGAAACAGCGCGTTGGGTCTGGTACATAAGTGTGGACAGAGATAACTTCATACCCTGCTTTGACCTTGGACGGGAGTTCAACTCTGTCTAAAGTCAGAAACACAGTACGAGTTGGTGTCAGCTGGTTATCTACCTTTTTCAACACCCTATGCACGGCTGTTACACCCTGATCGGACATATAGGTTTGTATGTCTTCGTCAGACAACCCTTCAAGGGATCTTGTGAAAACTACCCCCCGTGACGAGTTGAGCGTGCGATGCGCTTCTACCTGGACAGGAAACGTGTGTAGCAATGTAGTCCGTATTAGTTTTTGCGCCTGGAAGGCACTGTCCGCTTCCAGCAACAATGTTCCATTGCGCTGACGCGAACAGGTCGTAACAGGGCCAGCAATCGCATCAACACCTTTCTGAATGATGAAAGGATTTACAGAAGTGAAATCTTTACCGTCGGTTCGAGAGACAACTAGGAATTTCGGGAGATTGGGCAAAGTTTTCTTATGCTGAGGCGAATCAATCTTTCTTTTTTGGGCCAAAGTCACAGAAGAAGAGAAGGAAGTCATTGCGGAAGTGTCCCCTGTGATTACTGGCGTCTCCGATGGCACACTCCTTCCTAATGGGGGCCCTCTCTGAGGGCTTACCTGCCTTAGGTGATTGTTCACACCTCCCGAGAACTGACGGAGGGACCAATAGGCATGTTCAGAAGGTACCAGCTCGGGTAATCACCCCTCCCTGGGCCTGGCCTTTACCAGGGGAAACGTACGTGCCCTACCTGTCTACCCAGGGCGGGGAATTACGCATTACCCCGTCACCTGCTAGGCATGATAATGCGTGGGTCGGCCTTCAGACACGCATAGGGAGGAAAGAAGAAGAATAGAGGAAGTGAAGAGAAAGAAGTGTCTCAAACGCCGAAGCGGGGACTAATGAGGAGAGGAAGGCTAGGAAAGTACAGCAAGGAGAGAAAGACAGAAGCAAAGGTTAGGAAGGGAAGAAACCAAATAATAAGAGAAACTAGGACAAGAAACCACCTTTACTCGCAAAGGGTGCCCGTCTCCGGGCGAAGACATGAACCGGGAGGGAAAGTGAAGCAGCCTGGGGTGGAAGAAAGGCTGCTTCGGCTTTGGGCCCCGTGCACGCCACACGTGTACCCACAAAAGAGCTGTGGGCCCCCTGGGGGCTTATATTGAAATTGTAATTACAGGGTTTGATTCTCCCAAGTCTCCTGAATCCATTCATATAGCTATATTTGCGTATGATGATTCCCCCTAATTTTACATGGATTTTTAGAATAATGTTTGTGGCTATATTGTATTTCAGTTGCAATCTGGAATAGACACCCTCGCTCAGCAAAGAACGCTTCCGGTTTTCAAGCACATTAGGAAAACCCTGACTACGTGTCTATTCAATAGGTTCAAACTGTTGGCTGGCCGGCTGGGGACGCAACAGCCTAGCAAAACCCGACTTTCACATGGAAACAATAAGCTTCCCCTTGTATCTGTAATATCACATGCTCTCCACCAATTGTTTCAGGAAGTGCAAATCCTTAGTTTTCACTTCATCAGAGCAGAACCACCATCCAGACAAAATGTTTCTTTAAATTAGTTAACAGATGTTACTGTAATCTTAAGCATCAAGTTCATACTGATGTATCGTCCAGAGTTTTGCAGGAGATTTGACGGACTTATAGATGATAAGAGGGTGAGTGTTACCAAGGAGAATGAACCTTCTTGTAGTAGTTTAATAATCATGATAAAGGGAAAATAAATAAATTAAAAATAAATAAGTCCAATTACAAGAACATTCTTATTATTAAGATGACAAATGTTTGTTCAAAACAGCGGAGAAAGTTTCAGCAAGAATCAACTCTTCCCATTTGCAGTCTTCTGCTAGCATATGTGGCACCCATTTTGCACTCGAATTTTCTGTTAATCTATGGATGGTGATTAGGAAACTTTCAGAACCAAAATGCAGAGAGAACATCTAAAGCCATCCTCTGCTTTCCACATATGCTTCCTCAACCTCTGAGACTGTCTTGTCAGTAATTCACAGCCAACAGTTCTAATTTCTTCAACATGTGTTTCAATACTCCCAGGTATATAGTCTTTACACCACTTGAACATTTTTGACTTCCATGTGTGATTGTTCATAAACTTCCACCAATTAGTGATGAATTTCATCCAGTCACTAGCATTCAATAGCATACGTGCTAACATTTGAGAAGGGTTATCAGTAGAAGTCACATTGTAAAAAAAAAAAAAAAAAGCTGACAAATTTTGACAAGCTGACTTGAAGGGAACAAGAATATTCTGGGCTACAAGATACAAAAATTCATGCTTCAAACAGGATACTTAAATGAAATATCTACTTACATCATAGGTCAATGTTCCTAGATGAACATAACAATAAAGAAGAAATCCATGTTAAGAATGGTGAATATTGGTTTGGAGAATACCTACATAACAGAACTCCCTTGATAAATAAAGTGGATACTTGTTTGACTTTAAAATCATAGTTATGGCCTTCTTAACTTATTGCAGGAAGTATTGAGAAAACTTTGTCATAACAGGGGCAAGAACTAAAAGGCTTCAAAACAAAAATAGCCTCCAGAGATTCATGTGACATACATGGATGGTTTGAACCATATTCTATTTTTCTGTACAAGGCAGAAAACACGTTCACATTCTGCATTGCTATTGGGTGTGCAAAGAATGGTGAGAACTACTCTAGAAACTTTGCTACACTTAAGAATTCTTCATAATGGAATCACTTGCAGCTTCTTGATTTGCAACCAAACTGTCATCTACCTGAAGAGCTGTGAATTTCCCCTGAAGCTTATTCACTACCTTATCTGTAGTTTCATTCTCTTACTCGCATAATTTGATAGAAAAAGTCCATCTCCAATTTTGTCTAATTCTGAGTGCAAACTTGTTGATGAGGTAGTCACAGGCAGTACATTCAAAAGTACTTTCTAATTGTTGAATAGAAAAGGGATTTATCTGTCTCCTAAAGATTGATCACTATATTATAGGTGTGAATGCCATTAACTTACTAATTATCACTTCTTTGAATTTGCTGATCAGAATGTGTCGACATCTAAGATGCAGGTTGTAAAGTAAACAGCAACTAGTTGCAAGGTCCACATGAGATAACTGTTATCCTGGCTTTAAATTTAATTCCAATGGTGACACAAACATCACACTTTAAGAGTACCAATGATATCAAAGAATGAGCTATTGACGATTGTTGACTTGCCTTTGACCCACGCAAACAATGGATAGTACAGAAGTAGTCTGATTATCAAATCCGCGAAGTTGTAAGATAACACTATCCATCTGTAAAACCATAAAATGCTGCAATTTCTGTAAATTTTATGAATAAACTGTAAAAGTTGGTACGTACGCAACAGGATTTCTGCTGTGATTGCCTACTAAGCCAAGACAGCATTCAAACAGGGCAATAACATGTTTATTTGGGAAAGCAGGAAGAGCCAGTGCCCTGAAATTAAAAGATCTATTTTATGGGATTGCCCTCATAAGTGACAATTCAAAATAGCATTTTGTCAATTGAAATAAACCACCTGATTTATTAATTGAAGAGAAGTAGATACTATATTTTTACACTTCTTTGTATGTCAACCAGTAAGACACATTAAGAACTTTTCTGTCCATTAATGTAAACAGTTCCTAAGCAAGAGTCCATGTTTATTTGAAGGAGGTTAGAATGTTGTACAACAACCTAGTCTAGGGTAATGAACTGTGTAGATCCAGCAAGAGAGTTCACTAAGGAAGAAATGTGAAGAAATCTGAAAGCCAACAACTATGAAACAAGAAAGCATATTCAGAATCTAAGAGCACTCATTCAATATACTGATGCTATGGAATACTCCAGTCACTGCTTCCCAAAGGCAAAACTGCTTACAAGGATGGCAGTGCTCAAAGGGCTAATCAGGAGAAAATAATAGGACAACTACAAAGGAGGATCAAATATAAATGGGATTTTAGTTTTTATTTAAATTCACTTACAATCTCTCCTCCCCCTCCCCCCATTATTTCCTCCTTTGGAAATGCATTTTCCCCAGCGTATGGGCAACTTTTTAGATGCTCTAGTCATAAAAAGAACAGGATCACGTCACCGGCTGGTTGCACATGAACTCTTCCACACTCTTGTCATCTTCAAATTGTTGGCCTCTTTGAGCTTCTTTAAGTGGCCCGAACAAATGGAAATCGCAGGTCAACAAGTCTGGGCTGTAAGGGGGATGTTCAAGTGTAGTCCAGTGCATTTCCTGTAACTTTGAGACAGTTCGAGCTGCAGTATTCTTCTGACTCTCCTACTGACTTGGGTGGATTCAGGAGTGTAATGGTGCACCCATGGTTCATTACAAGTGATGATCCAAATAAAAAATGCACCACCTTCTACAAACCTTGCTTTAAGCCTCTGTGAAGCCTTTGTGTCTCAACTTCAGATTTTCAGTCAAAAGGTGAGAGACTCAACTGGAACACACTTTATGGAACTGTAGGTTGTTCCTGAAGATTGCCTAACACCTCCCATTACTGATTCTGACTTTGCCTGCAATTTCCAATACTGTTGCTCATCAACCATTGTCAGAAAGTGGCTGTAACAGCATGAATGTTTTTGTCTGAGATGCTGATCTGAGGACGGTGATCACATTGCTAATTTTTTACACATTCTTGTCCTTTCTTGAACTTTTTATGCCAGACATACACGTGGATCCTTGACAATGTTTGATCCCCAAACCGTGCAGTCAATCTCTGGCAAATTTCTGTAAACTGTAACCCTTTCACATGCAAAAATTTTTATAATTATATGTTGCACAGTGGAGGGATGGGCTTGTTGCTCCGACATCACAAACAGTACTGATGAAATGGTGGGAAACACCTAATGGCATGCTCTTCCCGCTCCCAGCGGTCCCTCCTAAACATAGCAGAAGTGTGTGGCCAGTACTACCAACTGTTGATGTTCAAGAACAAAAATCCCTTTATATTTGTTCCTCCCCTCATAAATTTGCCATATTTTAATGGTAATGACTTTTGAGACTGAAGTGCAGCTGTTTATTAAACACTAGGCAGCTCAGATCATGTATATACTACCAAATTCAGACCCTCACCCTCAAATTTTCTTGTACCCTGGTATTTATAGCTCGCAAATTGTTATAGCTGACGGGTAGCAGAGTCCACCTGCATGCAAGGTAAAAGAGTCAGCAGCCATCCATGGACTTTGTTACCAGTATCTGGGCTGAAAGCATGCTATCAACTTGGAGCCTTTGCAACACTGCATCACCCCTCCCTCCCCTCTCCCTGGCGTGACTTTTCTTCAGCTGATAGCTACCTCCATTGTGGGCAGCATTTTAAGAGCTTGGGGCAGCTAGCTGCCCAGCTATATTGTCACTGTTATACATTGTGCTGGGCACTATAGTTTAAACCTGTCTATCTGGGTGCATTTTACCCTGTAACCACAACACAACCTAACAATGAGGGGGCTGCCTCCGTGAGAACATGCTGTCTTACCTGAGAATTCTGTGGCGATGTTGATACAAGCTGTCACTGCCACTAACATGCAGTGCTTAAGTGGCAGAAACACTGCTGATGCAGGCATGTCACTCACCTGTGGGCACCTGGTCATGCGCCACAATAACCTCCAAATGGCATGAATATAGCAATGTTTTACTTATAACCTCCTGTACGTTTTGACACACATCAACTCCACAGCCCTCATCCAGATAAGGGAATGGAACCCCTAAAAGTTACACTGTAATGACATTTTGAAAAAGTGCACACAATTTTTTACTTCAACTGTTAAGTGTCCTGTTAATTCCAGCAATTCTGAAAGCATTATTCATACATTTATGAAAGATAAACAAATAAAAACAATGAATGATACATATACACAGATTTGATTATACTGGTTCCCTAATTGGGTTTACAATATTATGAATAAAGCAAAAATAATAAAGGTTTGAAGGGAGCTGTTTATTTATTTTTAGATGAACAGGTTCCCTAGGTAATAAACATTATGCGTTTTAAAAGGATAGTGTGTTGGTACATTTGGTATACATGAATATTCAATACTGATACTACAGGTACCTTATATAGTAGCAAGCAAGTCTGTCAAAATTGCACATTTGAAAAGGGTAGGGTGTTGGTACATGTGGTATACATGAATATTTAATACCAATACTACAGGTATTTTATAGATAGCAAGCAAGTATGTCATAAATACACTTAAGTATAGCAACTGAAAAGAATTATGTGCTATTTGAAATTAATTTGTCATGCATAATGGCAAAAAATGTGAACTTTTAAATTTCACAACTACACATACGAATAAAGACATTTATATGGAATGATACAATGCTCATATATGTGGTTCCCAATGATGAGAGTGGCTTATTTTTCTCAGAAACAACATTGTAAGTTTTTTTCCTTTCCTTTTACTTATTTTTGTATTTCTGATTCCATCAGTGAGAAAGGTCGAATACATCAGAAATATAAGCAATGTAAGTATTGTGCTACATTAAAGCTTTTTGTACTACTAAACTTAAGCATTTTAAGCTAAACATGTTTATAAAATTATGTCCATGGCAAGATAATTACATCACAACAACTTAAATAAATAGTTTTTCATATAGGCAACAATATAACACAAAGAACTTAAGGCAGAATGCACAAATGTTATGCAGAGAAAAAGCATTGTGAGAATACAGTTTTCATTCTGCTTGTGGCTCAACAATTTTTAAGCAAACATCTGCAAATTCCACAAACATTGGCTCCACCATTGCTGCCTGAATTGCTTGTGCAGGATGATTAGATTTATCAATTGCTATCAACATCTCTCTTAATTCATGGTTTTTAAGAACATCTTTGAGTTCCTTTGACTCCGCTGAAAAATGAATTGCAGTAGAAGTATTTAGATTAGTTATCTGTTATCAAAATTACTATATTACACTAGAATTAAAAAGCTTTTTAAACAAGTCTAACATTAAATTTTATGTTTTTACAAGTATATCAATCCAGATAAGTGACACTTAGTGTAACTTTAACAGTGCATTTACAGGCAATTTCTTAATTCTCTCCAGCAAAAGAAGAAGAGGAGCATTCCAACACTCAACTGGACAGTTGATACATATACACGTGCAAGCTACTGCTGCAGCTGACAGTGCTGTTTTGTTAAATGAACCCGTGGAACGTTATAGACATTCTCTTTTAACAATTTTCAGTATATTGCAGTTAAAAAAAAAGCCTCTAGGTGGGGCTTGAACCCAAGACCCTTTGTTCGATAAACTAACGCTCTACCAACTAGCCCATGGTAGCGAAATGTGATAAGCTCTCACAGTTACGCTTTTCCTGTACTCCGCAGGTTAGATGTTACTTATTCTAATTTATGCACGTTCTTCTGGACAGCAGCACATAGCACAAATTATATAGAAGTTTCGGATGATACTCTGTCGATATAACACATTTGGTACTGATCTGAATATCTGACATCTTAAGGTTTGGGTGTAAGTATGAAGCTTTAGCTGCATGCTGGAATAGAAACTCCTAAATCTGTGCTTGTGCACTAGACAGAGATAACTTGTAAATGCACACAAGGGGGCAAATTCAGTAAGCTTTCTGCTTGTTATTTGTTTATGGTTTACTGCTGCTGACTGTTGCGAGCTCTAAACTTCCCAGCTTTTATATTGGAGATTTTGAGCATTTTTTAGTCATTAAATATCTGCAAGAGCAGCAATTAACCAAAAGCAATAACTTTGCCGCCACCTATGTTTAAATTTGTTTTAATATAAATGCTGTTTATGAAACATTCTTTGTACCAATTGCTTTGTATTCTAGAAAGAAGCATTAGGCAGCTTAATTTAGGCGTACAGCAAATAAATGTACACACATTATTTTTTGTCATTGTCATCCATCCCACATCTTAAGAATTACAGACTTTACCCTGAGGCAAAAGAGTCAAAATGCAATTGTCTTCCAGGTGCAAAATGCTGTACAAATATAAATTTGGATATAAGCTTGCATAAACAATTGTGTTAATATAAAATGTACAGTTAAACTCAAAATTCAGAACAATAATACCATAGCAAAATTAGTTGATAAAAACATGTGAGGGCAGTGGATACTAGATTAAAATTGACAGTAAAATGATTGATTAATAAATAGAAACCTCAAACTGTAAGGAATTTAGCCTAAATGAATGACCTAGAAGAAAGCAAACAATGCTTTTGAGTTTCACATGCTGTTGTCATGCCATGTGGATTTGTGCCTGGTCTGTCTCGCAAGCATATCGTGTGAGATAGCAGATCCAAATATGTATGTTTTGGATGCTGTTGTAGAGATGAACAGTTTAGGTGTATCATACAAACGTGTCTTTATGAAACTTCAGATATTTCAACATAACTGAAGCAATGTTTTATAACAGATTCCTGCACTAGACATGAATGTGATCAGTCCCATTCCATCCAATATATTCACAACCATCTTGGAAGATGTACCATACTACAGCCCAGTCTACAAATGCCAGCAATCCTCAAATTGAAGAGGATTATCTATACTACCAATAACACAGTTAATGGTGAGAAAAGTGCAGAAACATTCTGGTCATTCGTTAACGCACTAAGTGCCTATAACACAATCACACAGCTTCTCAATCTGCTGCGTGTTAAAACTGAGTGGGAATGTGGAAGGAGACAAAGGTGGTTTATAATATGGAAGATGAAATATGAGCAGCACTCTGGATAGCAGAAGAGGACTAAAGATGCCATAAAAGGTGAATGAGAATCACTTTAATGGTGTCGCACAAGTATGAAGTGCGCGCCAAGTACTTTCGCCGCGCACCGCCATGCATGCACGGCGTGGCGTTCTTACGATGTCAGCCACGAGCGCCCTCTGCTGCAACACCGCTTGTGGCCATGACTGCTGCATCGGCCACTTGGGAATCAGATAGGCACCAGTTAAGACTTGGCTATCGGATAGGCACTAGGAATCATCAGTAGGCAGGCCTCTATCTAAAATATGTATCAACATTCTACTAGTCTGCTGCTCTCCAAGTTAAGTAATGTATTATTTCTATGAAATATACCTCTTATACTAATCTAGCTTAGTGTTTCTAGTTTCTGCTGTCCCACTGGCTGGTCACCTCCGTACCTGCAAACGCTTGCATCCTATTTTCCTGTGTCGGTCTCTACTCGGCTACCGACATCCAGGACAACTGGCGGAAACGAGACACAAAAGTGGCGATGAGGATGGGATACAAAAACTTTCCCCCTCTACTAATGTAAAAGAATGTGCAGTAAAGATTTGTGTACATTCTGTGTGTTTCTTTGTTAGTATTATTAGTAACCCTTATCTAAATTCCATGTAGTGTTAATGCAATTTGTGGAAAATACACCCTGGGCACACCTGCACCTTGTGTTGGCAATGATTCATAAGGTGTGCTGTAGAAGAATGTTTACAACTATGTGAAAAATCCTTTGGTTGCTTATTCTGTTGTAGTGGGGTAGCTAGTGAGTGGAATCAGCTGTTCTCCCTTCAAATTGGTAGGCTTTGACAAAGGGAAGTACCTGATCACAATCCAGTGAAATACCTACCATCAGGCCTCACACTTCTACCCTTCACATCCCCTTCCCTTAGTTACCCCCCCCCCCCCCACGTATACAATTGATTTCTTAATATGGCTCTACTGCACTTAAATGTGGAAACTGTGTACTGGGGTTGTAGCTGAGTGAAAAGGTAAGGGGAGGTGAAGGGTAAAAATGTGAGGCCTGATGGAAGATAGGTTACTGGATTCCCCATTACAAAATTTATATAAGAAATAGGTGCCTAGACACAGGTATGTATTCCTGTTCCAGAACAACACTGTATCAAAATTTCAAAGCATTTGTTCAAGAACATTTGTAGATAGAAGATTTTGATCGTAACCCAAAAAAAGCTTTAGGTTAGATGTATAAGAGGTGATAAAGGAGGGGGGATGGAAACTGACAGAGACTAGGGAAGAAGATGGACAGGTGAGAGAGAGGAATGTGGAGAAGGAATGCTTGAAAAAAGGGGGAAGGAACACTTACAATTTTATTAAAAGTGTCACAAAAAAGTGACTGGAAGACAGCGACGGTGTGGTGCAGTGACTTAAATGTTGAACTCTGAAGCAAAGGGACTTGGGTTCGAGACTCACCTTGTTTGTACATTTTAATTTGTAAACAAAATCTAATAATGGAAAATGATGGTTGGAATTCAACAATACAATAAAGACAGATTACAAATCACCGCAAAGACATAGGACAAGCCGTGACAGGCACATAAAAAAAATACACACATACAACACTTAGGCTATAGGTCATTGGCCTTCTTCAGAATACACACGCATGTCTGCGTGTTTGTTTTGATTCCCTCCCCTGCCTCCACACTCCATTTCTAAGCTGCATCTTGTTCCACCCAGTACATACATAATCCGTGCTGTTTCCATCCCCATCGAAGTGATACAATGTCCCTGTGGACCCCTCCTCTCCCATTACCTCACTGCAGAGTGTGATTCAGTGTGGCAGCTGGAGATGACGGTTGTGCGAGTGTGAAGTGTGCCTGTGTGAATGCTCTCTACTCTGAAGAGGCCAATGGCCGATGCTTACTTGTTGTATGTGAGTGTCTGTCACAGCTAATTGTATGTCTTTGTGGTGAGTTGTAAATCACCCTTATTATTTAGTTAATTTGTTTAGTGTTATATTACTTTCTAGATGTACTGAGAAATTATATTCCACATTCTTCTGTTAGTGTATATACACTGTGTAAGCCTCTGGCTGAAGTTAGTTACTTCTATGCTCTTGTATGTTTGTGACAAGTCCTGAATAAATCATCACTCAGTTTAGACCAGTGTTTCCTGATCAACATTTTATGACATTGCTATTTGACAATGTAGACCAACTGTACCTGGGCACACTTTGCTGTGGCTTATTTCGGATTAAATGGAAAAGACAGAAAAGAGATATCACACATTCCTAATATGTATAATTTCATAATGCTTTGTTAATGGAAATTTTATATACATCCTACACTCCCTCTAATCCTCATCTCTGTCTCTCCCCCCATCTCCGTGTCCCTCTGCTCCTTCCCCACCTTTTTTCTGTCCAATCCTCCTCTCCCCCTCATTCTGTGCATTTCCACCTCCTACCTCCCCACCTTATCATCACACTATGCCTTTTCATCTCCTCCTCCCCCTTCTCTAGCTTCTCTTACAACTCTAGCTACCTAGGGCCTTGTTTTAAAGTGGGTATTAGAAAACTTAAAATAGTATGCAACAATGAGTCAAAATTTCAACACAATCTGAAGAATGTTTGTTTCAAAATGTCAAATCTTCAAACAGTCACATATAGAAACACACATGTTCCTAATTGCAAATTTGTGAGAGTACTTGATGAAAGACTTCAAAATTTTGACAATATTTGTACATTTTATACCTATTTGTTTAAAACAATTTTATATAAAATGTTATAATGGGGAAACATTGTTATCATAAATGACAAAAAGTTATATATATATATAAGTAATTTAAACTATGTGAATGTGATTGTCTTTTTTATATGGCTGCCTTTGGCTCAGTAATGGCCTTTGTGACAAGTTGCTCCTATCCTATATTACTGACATTCCAAACTGCATTATCCATTATTATATTACAATAATGTTTTCAATATTCTGTTCATAGTAACATCTCTACCTTCTTGTTTACTTATTCACTGTTAGAGAACTCCTTCATTACCTCTATGTTACTTTCTGTTTAAAACCCTGTACTCACCCACTATCTGCAATTACAATTCACTACGTCTACCCTAGAACACAAGTTTAACTGGTACAATATACATGACCATTAAGCATTTCCACAGTGTTGTTGTTGTGGTCTTCAGTCCGGAGACTGGTTTGATGCAGCTCTCCACAATACCCTATCCTGAGCAAGTCTCTTCATCTCCACATAAGAACGGCAACCCACATCTGTCTGAATCTGCTTATTGTATCCATCTCTTGGTCTTCCTCTGCGGGTTTTTACCCCATACACTTCACTCCAAAGCTAAATTCACAATTCCTTGATGTCTAAGAATGTGTCCTACCAGTCTATCCCTTCTTTTGGTCAAGGTATGCCAGATATTTCTTTTCTTTCCAATTCTATTCAATACCTCCTCATTAGTTACGCAATCCACCCACCTAATCTTCAGCATTCTTCTGTAGCACCACATTTCAAAAGCCTCAATCCTCTTTCTGTTCGCACTGTTTATCGTCCATGGTCCACTCCCATACAAGGCAACACTCCATACAAATGCCTTCAGAAAGGACTTTCTTAGGCTTAAATCAATATTCGATGTTAACAAATTTCTCTTTTTCAAGAACGCTTTTCTACCCATTGCCATTCTGCATTTTATATCCTCTGTACTGCGACCATCATTTGTTATTTTACTGCCCAAGTAACAAAACTCATCTACCTCCTTTATTGCTTCACTACCTAATCTAATTCCTTCAGCATCACCTGATTTTCTTAGACTGCACTCCATTACCCTAGTTTTGCTCTTGTTGATGTTCATCTTATATGCACCTTTCAGCACACTGTCCATTCTGTTCAACTGCTCTTTCAGGTCCTTTGCTGTATTACTATGTCATCGGCAAAACACAATGTTTTTAATTCTTCACCCTGAACTTTAATTCCTTCTCCAAATTTCTCCTTCCTTTCCTTTATAGCTTGCTCAATGTACAAATTGAATAACATTGGAGAAAGGCTACAACCCTGTCTTACTCCCTTTCCAACCACTGCATCCCTTCCATGCCCTTCAACTCTGACAACCGCTGTCTGTTTTTTTTGTACAAGTTATAAATAACCTTACACTCCCTATATTTTACTCCTGCTTGCTTCAGAACTTTAAAGAGTTTATTCCAATCAACATTCTCAAAAGCCTTCTCCAAATCTACAAAAGCTAGAAATGTAGGTTTGCCTTTTCTTAATCTATCTTCTAGGATAAGCCGTAAAGTGAGTATTGCCTCCCGTGTTCCTACATTTCTCCTGAACCCAAACTAATCTTCCCCGAGGTCGGCTTCTACAAGCTTTTCCATCCTTCTGTAAATAATTCGTGTTGATATTTTGCAACCATGACTTATTAAACTGATGGTTCTGTAGTGTTCACACCTGTCTGCACCTGCTTTCTTCGAAATGGGTTGTTGTTGTTGTGATGGGGGGTTTTAGGGGGACTACACTGCTATGGCCATCAGTCCCCCGCTTCATATCTAGGCAACACACAGAAAAAACAGATCGATAAAAAATGTGCCTGAATGAGATTGAAAACAAAGCAGAATGAAAGAATGCACCGTCAATGAATTATTGACAGAGTCAACACGAGACAATACGAAAGACACCAGACACACAGAAACAAATATGAAACAAAAATGACAGAGCCAGTGAATGTGGTTGACCGACCATGTGTATAAAAAGGGATAAGTCAACCACATAGTGTACAAAATAAAAACTGTAGTCTAAGGACACGTCAAGGGGAACATAAAAAAGTACCTAAAAGACCATCCCAAAGGACTCACAGCAACTGGTAAAACCCCGCAGCACGAAGAAATCGTAAAACCAAATTAGCCACAGAGGCATCGTCGCCGAGCACCAAAGAGAGTGTGTTCGGGAGGGTAAAAGAATGCCGCAGTGGGGCTAAAATGGGACAGTCGAGTAGGAGATGGACTACAGTCAATGGGGCACCACATTGGCAGACGGGCGGGTCCTCTCGACGGAGGAGGTGACCATGCGTCAGATGGGTGTGACCAATGCGGAGACGGCAGAGAACCACGGAGTCCCTACGGGATCCCAGCTGCGACGACTTCCAGACAGATGTTGTGTCCTTTATCGTACGCAGCTTATTGGGCACGTCCAGAGCGGACCATTCGGCATTCCACAGGTCGCGTATTTTAGTGTGAAGCAACTGGCGGAAGTCTGCTTCTGGGAGGCCAATCCCCAGACGGCGGCAAGTGGTAGCCTGTTTGGCTAGCTGGTCAACACTCTCGTTGCCCGGGATGCCTACATGGCCCGGGGTCCAAACGAATGTAACACAGCAACCGGAGTCACTAAGAGACAGTATCGACTCCTGAATGGCCCTGACCAATGTATGACGAGCATAACACTGATCAAGGGCCTGTAAACCGCTCAGCGAGTCGCTACAGATCAGAAAGGAGGTCCCAGGGCGCGGTATATAGCCACCAGTTCTGCGGTGAAGACGCTGCTGCCGGGTGGCAAAGAGCGTTGTTCAACATGGGCGCCATGCATGTAGGCATATCCAGTGTGGTTGCCATCCGAAGAACCGTCTGTATAAATGACCTTGGAGTGACTGAACTCACGGAGCAGTGCAGAAAACTGATGCCGTAGGACCAGAGGAGAAGTAGAGGTCTTCGGCTCACAGGAAAGATCCAACCGAATCCGCGGCCGAGGAACGGTCCAGGGAGGAGCATGAAAAGTCGAGCGGAAGGGACGGTTAAGAGGAAAGGAGTCCAGGGTCGATAGTAGTGATTGGACACGCGCTGCTATTGGGAGTCCCGACCGAGGTTGCCTCCGCGGCAAACGAGTGACCTCTCCCGGAAAGAGGAGTCTGTTATTCAGATGCCGAGGGGTACAGTGAACTCTGGCAGCATACTGGGCGAGTAGTTGTTGGCGCCTGTATCACAATGGGGCGACTCCAGCCTCTGCCAGGAGACTTGTGACAGGGCTTGTACGAAAGGCTCCAGTGGCCAGACGGATGCCGGTATGATGCACTGGGTCGAGAACTCGCAGTGCAGATGGAGAGGCGGAGCCGTAGACCTGGCTTCCGTAGTCTAGACGTGACTGCACCAGAGCATTGTACAGCCGCAGGAGGACAGGGCGTGCTGCCCCCCAGACAGTATGGCTGAGGCAACGAAGGATGTCCAAATATCGTGAACACCGTTGCTTAAGCTGGTGCAGATGAGGGAGCCATGTCAAACGCGAGTCAAAAAGGAGACCCAGGAAACGGTGTGTATCCACAACCTGAAGGAGCTCACCATCAAGGTAGAGCTCCGGATGTGGATGTACCGTGTGTTGGCGACAAAGTGCGTCACCCTGGTTTTCGCAGGGGAAAATGTAAAACCATGGGCAGAAGCCCAATTCTGTGCCCGATGAATGGCTGCCTGCAGTCATCGTTCAGCTACATTTGTACTAGCGGTGGAATAGTACAGGCAAAAGTCGTCCGCATAGAGGGAGCAAGAAACCGATGGCCCCACTGCAGCCACTAGGCCATTAATGGCCACTAAGAAGAGGGGTACACTTAGGACGGACCCTTGTGGTACCCCATTCTCTTGGGTATGGGACGAACTGAAGGAGGTGCCAACGCGGACTCTAAAGCGTCGTGGAAGTAAAAAATTCTGAATAAAAATTGGGAGGGAGCCACGGAGACCCCACCCATGTAGCGTGGCAAGGATGTGATGACGCCATGCCGTGTCATATGCTTTCCGGAGGTCGAAAAAGATGGCGACGAGGTGGTGACGTCGGGCGAAAGCAGTACGGATCGCCGACTCCAAAGAGAGGAGGTTATCAATGGCAGAGCGATCCTGCCGGAAAGCACCTTGTTGTGGGGCGAGCAGACCCCGATTCTCGAGAACCCACAGCAGTCGCCGGCTCACCAAACGTTCAAAGAGCTTACAAAGAACGTTTGTAAGACTGATAGGACGGTAATTGTCAACGTTCAGTGGATCTGCACCTGGCTTCAACAGAGGGATAACGATGCTCTCCTGCCATTGGGATGGGTATGCTCCCTCGATCCAGAGACGGTTGAAGAAGTCCAAATATGGCGTCGCGAGTTTGCAGAAAGATGTTTCAGCATTTGATAGTGGATTCGGTCCGGTTCTGGAGATGTATTGGGGCAACTGGCAAGAATAGTTTTAAATTCCCACTCCGTAAATGGCGCATTGTACGGCTCCTGGCGGTTTGTGCGAAATACCAACTGCTTTCGCTCAGCCCGCTCTTTTAAGGTACAAAAACCTTGGCTGTAGGCAGTAGACGCCGAATTAACAGCAAAGTGCGCTGCAAAACACTCGGCAATGATGGTCGGGTCGGTATGAATAGTTCCATGCATAGAGAGACCCGCGATCCCTGCCGGTGGACGGTAGCCTGATATACGGCGAATCTTCGTCCAAATCTGGCTGGAGGAGACACGGGGTCCAATTGTGGAAACGTATTTTTCCCAGCATGCCTGCTTGTGCTGCCGGATAAGCCGACGTGTCTGGGCCCGAAGACGCTTAAATGCAACCAGGTGGTCGATGGTGGGGTGGCGCCGGTACTGCTGCAGAGCTCTGCGGCGATTGCGGATAGCTGCTGCTATCTCCGGTGACCACCAGGGCACTGGTCTTCGCCGAGGTAAGGCAGAAGAAGACGGTATCACGGACTCAGCAGCAGAAACGACAATGGAAATAATTTGGTCTACTGCCATTGTCGCATCAGCAGGGAGAGGGGTATCCAACGTTGCAGCAGAAGTGTATGCTGCCCAGTCGGCCCTGTGGAAGGACCAGCGGGGTAGGCATGCGTGGCGTTGGTGGTGGGGAAGCGAAAGGAAGATGGGAAAGTGGTCGCTTCCACAAAGGTCATCATGGACCCACCAGTTAAGTAGTGGACGTAAGCCCGGACTACATACAGAAAGATCTATGGCGGAAAAGGTGCCATGGGCCACACTAAAATGGGTTGGAGCTCCTGTATTAAGAATACAAAGGTCAAGTTGGTTAAAAAGTAGTTCAAATTCTTGACCACGTCCTGTAGTCACGTTGCTCCCCCATAGGGGGTGATGTGCGTTAAAATCTCCTAAAATAAGAAATGGTGAAGGAAGTTGACCGATCAAGGCTGCCAGGTCAGCTGGTGCCACTGCTGCATCAGGAGGGAGATAAAGGGAACAGATGGTAATGTCCCGTGATGCTCGAACCCTGACAGCGACAGCCTCCAGGGCTGTGTGAAGTGGCACTGGGGAACTATAGGCAGAGGTATGTACATATAGACATACCCCGCCCGACACCCTATTGTAGATGGTGCGGTTATTGAAGTACCCCCGGTAGCCCCGAAGGGTGGGGGTCCGATCACTAGGAAACCAGGTTTCCTGGAGAGCAACACAAAGTGGTGGAAAAGAGCTCATCAGCTGACGCAATTCGGCCAAGTGACCGAAAAAACCTCCACAATTCCATTGGAGGATCAGACTGTCTCCTGGTTGACGGTGCATGAAGATGAAGATGGAAGAGGGATGGCAGGAGCACTCGTCTTTGGCTGTGAAGTCTGATCCTCCGTCTCCATGGCATCCCCGAGATCTGTGAAGGCCAGATCTTCGGGCGTCGCAAGAAGGATGACCTCATCCTCCGGTGTGTCACGTGCAAGGGTTGGGGGCACCGAGGCCGCCAGCGTTTCCTTGCGCTTCACTATCTTTTCCTTCTTGTCTTTTTTGTCGTCCCGTCGTTCCTTGGGCCTACTGGAGGAGGGGGGTTTCTCCGGCGGGGCTTGAGGAGCGTGGGAAGACTGAGGAGCCAGGCGGCTTTCTGGCCAAGTGTCCTTCAGCCGCTGGCTGGAGTCTAATTTCGGTGGTGACATGGGTGGAAGGGAAGAACAGGTTCCCTTCCCAGAAGAAGAAGCCAGAGAAGGTGAACCCTTTTCTGGCTGGGGAGTAGGGGTAACCACTCCCGACGTGGGGGGCAGTATAGGCCCCGCAGAAGATGGTGTGCCTCCAGATGTCTGGGAGGCCGAGGTAGAGGGGCGGCCCATAGGGCCCACAGATGGAGTTACAACAGTGCGAGAAGTGGCCACTGGTTGTGGCGCCATCGATGTAGCTGCAGCATATGATGACAGTAAAGTGACTGGATGCAGCTTTTCGTACTTCCTCCGAGCCTCTGAGTAGGTTAGTCGGTCCAAGGTCTTATATTCTACTATCTTCCGCTCTTTGTGTAGAGCGGGACAGTCCTGCGAACAGGGAGAGTTGTGACCACTGCAGTTAACGCAATAAGGAGGAGGAGTACAGGCAGCGTCCGGGTGTGAAGGACGGCCACAGTCCCGACAGGTTGCAGCAGCGTTGCAACGAGAGGACATGTGCCCGAAACGCCAACACTTGAAACATCGCACTGGAGGGGGGATGTATGGCTGGACGTCACAGCGATACATCATGACCTTGACCTTTTCGGGCAGATTGTCACCCTCAAAGGCCAAGACAAATGCGCCAGTGGCCACCCTATTATCCTTGGGTCCTCTAAATACGCGCCGGACAAAATGGATTCCGCGTCGTTGTAGGTGCTCACGTAACTCATCATCTGTCTGTAGCAAAAGGTCTCGATGGTATATCGCCCCCTGTACCCTATTTAAGGACTTGTGGGGCGTTACTGTGACAGGAATTTCGCCTAAATGATCACATTTTAAGAGGCTCCGTGATTGAGCAGGGGTCTCCGCCTGTATTAAGACCGAACCGTCGCGCAGTTTCGACATTCCGGCAACTTCGCCAAACCTTTCTTCGAGGTGTTCGACGAAGAAGGAAGGCTTAGTTGCCTGGAAAGATTCCCCATCCTGTCTGGTACACACTAAGTATCTAGGTGAATATGTCTCAGCCTGCTTTGTGGACCCACGTTCCCCCCAAGATTGAGTTAGGGAAGGAAACGATTTGGGGTCGTATCTAGTGAAATTAAATCTTCCAACCTTCGAGACACCTGACTTAGAGCCAGGATTTTCAGAGGCTTGCTTCCTCTTCATTGCGGAATGTCCGCCCCGATGCCACCCACTCCGAAACAGGGGCTCTCCTCAAGGGCGCCACCCAGCCACAGCAACGCCACCTGGCAGGATGACCGTTGCAGGGAGCCCTGAAGCCCCGCAAAGACAAGCATCGACTCCTTGGCATTCATGAGGTGGTCACAGCTCAGGCATCGGCAGTGTGATCCCTGTGCAATTCAGGGGGCTCAACCATGAGGGTACATAACAGCCCCACCACACGGACTGGCTACCGTGCTGGTGACCTAGCGGGGGAGGGGGCTACGGCGAGGAAGGGATGTGGAAGGAAAGGGTAGGAATCCTAGGAATCCGCGCCGTAGGGGCTAGGTTGGGAGTTCTTCCCCAAATGGCTCACACTTAATCAGAAATTTTGGTGGAGGTCAAACCACAATGGGGACCTAACTGGGCCGAAAACTGTGAACACGGCAAACAAAGACACAATTACAAAACCAACAGTACCATGGGAATAGCCGGGCCGTCAACATGAGAACACCTAGAGACGGGGTTGGAGAATGGTAGGGTGGGAAAAAGGATTAGGAAGGGAGGGAACCAGGGTGAGGAAACGCGGCCTGGGAAACAGGAAGGAAGGCCGCAATGGCTCGGGGACCCGTGCGCGCCTCACACGTACCCACAAAAGAGCTGTGGGCCCCCTGGGGGGTTCGAAATGGGGATTATAACATTTTTCTTATAGTCTGAGGGTACTTCACCTGTCTCATACATCTTACACACCAGGTGAAACAGTTTTGTCATGGCTGGTACTCCCAGAGACTTCAGTAGCTCTGACGGAATATCATCTACTCCAGGAGCCTTGTTTTGGCTTAGGTCTTTCAGTGCTCCGTCAAATTCATCTCTCAGTATAGTATCTCCTATTTCATCCTCATTTACTACTTCTCTCCTTTCTACAATATTGTCGCTCAGTTCATTTCCTTCATAGAGCCTCTCTATATACTCTTTCCACCTTTCAACTTTCCCTTCTTTACTGAGAACTGGTTTTCCGTCAGTGTCCTTGATATTCATAGAGCTGTTTTTCTTATCTCCAAATGTTTCTTTTATTTTCCTGTAGGCTGTATCTATTTTCCCCTATTTATACATTCCTCTACATCCTTTCATCTGCCTTCGAGCCACTCCTGCTTAGCCTTTTTGCACTTCCTGTCAATCTCATTTCTTAGTCGTCTGTACTCCATTTTGCCAGTTTCATTTCCACAGAGCTTCATGTAATCCAGAATACTAACAGCTATTGTTTCCCCTAGCATTCAGTTGCTTGATTTATCAATGCAACAAAGCCTTATTGCCTGGTGATATTCCTTCAAATATAGGATAGCTGCTGCTATTCTTCAGACACTGTAAGTTAGTCTGACATCTAGACAGAAATCCCTCTATTGGGGCTGCACTTGTGGGATAGACAAAGCCTGGATTAACCCTCCACGGACGAGTTGACTAATTTGTAAAACTTTCAATACAATGTTGTATCTACATTTCTACTACTGTGTGTTAACTATTGGATGGCAGAGCTCTCCCTAGTCCTCTATCAATTAAAGATGGCAGATATCAGGAGGCTTCGGCCAGCACATATTTGTTTCTTGGCTGCAGCAAATATTACTAGCTGATCTTAGATTGTGTGATGCAGCCATTGTTATCTGCTTTGTTATTGTTTTGCATACCACTGTTCTGAGTGTTTTGTGTTATTGAATATGTTGTTAAATTTAGTGACAATATGGTCCACGTCGGGAGTCACCTATGACACCTTATAGTATGCCTACTTTTTCAGTTTTGTATACGAACATTTAAAGCAACAAGCATGGTTTGCCTCTCTCCCTCCATAGCAACTTTTATGGGAGGGTAAGGCTTGTGGCCTCCACTCCCTGTCACCCTCATTCAACTCTGCCATCTAAGACTTGACACACTGTGCACTGCACAAGGCAACAGTGAGAAAGTACTTCCCGCTATCCAACTACAACAGTGTAAGACACTAGTCAGCTCGTGCATTAAGGGTTAAGGCCCAGAGAGCGACTCCAGCTGCTTGGTGCACAAAGCTCAAATGGGCCTCAGAGGTAGTGCAAAATTTTGTACACTGGGTGTATAAAAAAACATCTAAACAATACATTTCTATACTCACCCAATTTAGATTTATTTTTAATAATATAGTAAGGACAGTTTACAACTCACCGCAAAGACGTGGCGATGAGCTGCGACAGGCACATACAAAAGACACACACATATAACACTTTCAGCTATCGGTCATGGCCTTCTTCAGAAAATAGAACACTCACGCAATCACACAACACAGTCATACAACCATCACCTCCGGCTGCCGGATGATGGTTGTATGACTGTTGTGTGATTGCACGAGTGTTCTATTTTATGAAGAAGGCCATGGCCGATAGCTGAAAGTGTTGTATGTGTGTGCCTGTCGCAGCTCGTCGCCACGTCTTTGCGGCGAGTTGTAAACTGTCCTTACTATATTATTAATTCCAACCTGGACTTTCCATTATTAGATTTATTTTGAAAGGTCTTATCAAGAGCACATGGAACAGCAGTTAATGTATATGGGAGGGAGGGAATTAATTTATTATCTTTGCTAATTTACATAATACATTATGTGTATGTTCATAACATCTATTGTGGGCATTGGGAACGGAAGATGGCAGTTCATTAGTGTAGCTAATAGCAATGTTTTACTTTCAAATATTTTATTTTAATTTAGCATGTTTTACTATAACCAGGTTTTCTGCTTTCACAATCATTGTCTTCGCCAACTCCCAATGAAACTGTTGCTCTTAAACTAACCTCAATCTCGACTACACTACATCTCTCCCTGACAACACAACCAGTGTTTTCATGTTGCCAATTGATTGCCACACTAGCACAGGTATAGCCAACATTTCCACCACAAAAACAAGCAGCACCACTAATTCTAGAATTTAGGTGCTATCTGTTCTGTTGAACCATGCAAGTCTTCCTACCTTAACATGTTCCATAATTCATTAAGGGGAATGCTAGCTTATTTGTGTGCATAAAGAATTGTCTAACAATGGAAAGCCCAGACTGAAATTCAATAATTTAATTAGGATTATTTACAACTCACCAAAAAGACATATGTCAAGCTGCAAAAAGCGCACAAAAAAGACCCTCGAACACATAACACTGATGTCTTCAACCCCACTTCTGCACACATTAAACCAACCAACCACCAATAGTACCTACACTCTGACAGTTGCCATCCCTTCCACATCAAAAAATCCTTCCCTTGCAGTGAAGAGAACTCCATTAACCACTATGCTGAAGGCCTCACAAAGGCTATCATAGACAGACAATATACTGCTGACCTAGTCTGCAAACAGATTTCCCACACCATATCCTCACACACCACCTATCCTTCCTCTACTCCCTAAAGTCAGCTACAAAAGAGCACACCCTCATCACCCAATACTACTCTGGACTGGAACAACTAAATCACTTCCTCCATAAAAGCTTTGATCTTCAGTCATCAACCCCAGAAAATTAAACACATCCCTGTGGAAGATCCCAATGCAAGACCTGCCCAATCCACCTACTCAGCACTTTCTATTCCAGTCGCATCAAATGCTGGGTCTCAAGTGTAAGCAGTCATGTGATTTACTAACTCTGCTACAATCATTGCACAGCCTCACCCCCCTTATTTTTTAATTGGTATGGCTACCAACCAGCAATTAATTAGGATGAATGGCCGACACCAAAATGTGGCCAAAACCAAGACAGACTGCCACCCTGTAGCACAACACACAGCTGAATATGTGCTTGATTTGAATTACTGATTCACCTCCTACCACCCCAATCCTTATCAGCTTTTCTGCAGTGCACAGATGGGAGTTATCCTTAAAGGGCATAATTGAAGACTGTTATACAACCCATTGGCTTTGAACAATGATGTCATACCTGAGTCTCTTAAGATATCCTACGTAGATGTACCAACTAGCAAAACAAACACTATCAATCAATATAAACCTACGGGATAATATCATAATACTTACGCATCGTAGATAATAAATAATTTGTGAACATCCTCGTAAATTACAGATTACCACAACAGAATGTACCATTGATCACAGGTATAGTGCCCAAAAATTTGCACCTTTGGCACTCGCTTGCAAAACATCATCTTGATTGACCTATACTTAACCATCAGAGAGAAGCTACAGATCCCTTTTTAAATACAAAATCGTAATCAATAATCTATGTTATACTTGTGAACAAACTATCATATGTCATTGGTCAAAGCCTACAGGTCGTATCACGGACTTCGAGTGACTCCCTTAAAGTGCATTCTCTGGTCCTGAAATTATTTTCCACCCATCTAGTACCTTCAAGCACTGAAAGGTCGTACTGTATTCATCCCCACCATTGATTTGCATCCATCCTGTTCCAACCTCCCTTCCATCCCATCACTGCACAGCATTACTTGGAACACAGCAGCTGGAGATGACCGACTGTTTGTCTCTCTGTAAAGTGGGCCTTTGTGAGAGGACAGTACCAAGTTACTCGTGTACGAGTGCCTTTTTTGGTGCGTCTGTCGTGGCTTGACATACATCTTTGTGGTGAGCTGCAAACTATTCTCATTATACTGGATAATTATTGTTTAAGATATGGAAGTTTTTAGTTCCTGATGAATGCTACACTTTTACTTCATTTAATAGATCTTTGTTATAACATGAAATTAGAGTTTTATTGGTTATAGCAGTAGGGCATATATATTAAAAGTTGACGATATTGGAAATTAGTGTGTGTCATAATGGAGAATAATTGAAGTTTTGTTCCACTTTCTTTAAATTTGCTAGCCATACAATATTAATAGTGGAGAAGAAAGAAAGTAAACATTTTTTTACTGAAAATTAAAGTGGTACCAATAACATGCATTACTGGTAAAGGTTTTTTACTTCCATTTTTCACTATTTACATATGGTTACAGAACTGATGAACTTCTTAGTGAACTATTTTAGTACTAGTTACAGTTTAAAACAGCTGTGCATACCTAATGCTTGTAACTTCTCCAAAGCAATGGCATCTTCTGATGTTGATTCAGAATTATCTTCTCTTGCTGTATGTACCAAATTAATACGACGCTGTAGTTGTTTGTATACAACAGGCTTACATGTTGATGACGATTTATGAGTTTTCCAGCAGTCAAGAGAACAACTGAAATACAGATTACAATATAATGATACCAACTGCTAGATTAATGGAAAATGTATTATACTTTACTTTCCACATTCCTCATAGATGTACACATTTCCTAGTAGTTCAAGCTTGAATGCTGAGTGATGAATAATAATATAATAATGTGGCTGTCTTTACATAGTACCATAACTACAGATTAGAAGAGTATTTTACTACTGCAGGAACTGCAAACAGTATACTAAATAATATGAAAGGGCAGCTGTCAGAATGGTTAAAACACTCTTTGTCAGGACTTGGAAACCTACTAAAATTTCTACAAAAATATTGGTCAACATAATTTTTTGTCCAGTATGGTTGGAATTTAAATTTTGATTAGTTTCTGATCTCGTATCGAACTAAGTACTGCGTAGTTTGCCATTGAATATGCTCTAGAGTATTTTCATCCTCGTGCACCTGCATTGGTGGACTGAATCAACCAGACTTTGTTTTTCAGTTCTGAATTCAAGTTACGCATTGTTACAGTGCTGGCGGTTCCACCATCTTCAAGTTGGAACTCTGTAGGTCACTTATATTGTTGATGTATTTGCAGCAATCACATATTGGCAACAATTGCAGCTTATTTTTGTCAATGTTCTTTTTGTTGTACAGAGTCAACCGTGCAGCCAGTGATGTAAGTATAATTTTTCATGGTAATTTGTTACCGTCTTTATTTTGGATTAAAGTCTTTTACCAGCTACTATGTTTCATTTATACTTTTAGGGCCTTTTTCTGAATAGGGTTGTCAGAGGAGGAGATTGAAAAGCTACTAAACAAAGATTTTGATGGCAGCAAGTGTAATGAATTTGACTGATCTGACAGGTAAGAAGAACCAATAGTAGTTAGTGATCATAACAGTGAATCATAAATAGAAGTAGTTCCTTTACAGGGAAGAGGACATATAAATCTTGAAGAAGTGAAATGTCATGAAGAAGTAGGTGATTATTTTGATTATGTCTGTAGGTATTCTGTTGGTGAAGATGGCAGAACCAAGTGGTCCGAGGAAAGTGTAACACCAAAAGTGCCCTCAAAAAACATGATAACAATTATTATTGGTCCAAAGAGGTCTGCTAAGTGTATTACACAAGATGTTACATCATTCAATAAGATGGTGAAGATAAGATTGATTCACTTGTGGAATACATTAGCTTGCATATCAGAAACCTACTATCACATAACATCTGTTCTTGAAAGAGGTACATAAGGAAACTTCTAGGGGAGAGATATTGGCTTTAAGGGTGGTAATAAAACAAACATTGATGAACTTTGGAGTAAAGATGGCACTGGTAATATGATTCTTAGAGCTTGTAAGTCATTCAGACAGTCCTTATTTCTTCGCAGAAGTGCAAGATTTGACGACTAGTTGACAAGAACACAAAGACACAAAAGACAAATTAGCAGTGCTCAATCAGGTCATATTTCGATAAATTTGTCACCAATTTTAAGGTAAGCTATAGTTTGGGAATCTTTGTAACCATCGATGAGATGAGATCCATGAAGATGTTAATTTGTGTAATAGCCTACATATCAAACACACCAGCCAATTATGTCTTTATATTCCATGCTATTTGCGATGCAAAAACACTCTATACAGCATCAGTTGAGCAGAATTGTGGAATATAACCAGATGGCCCTTACAAAAACAAATTGTATGAAAATGTGCATCATAAGGCATAAACACTGCTGGGATCAAATCGGAATATTACTTTTGATAATTGGTATAGACCTACTAGTTATCCGCTGGCAGTCTAATTTTTGCAAAGAAACATCACTTGCATTAGAACACTGAATAAAGTAAAACTGAAATCCTACCTCTGCAATCTAGGAATATTGTGTCTTTACTTTTTGGTACCAGCAAGATATCACATTGGTGTCATGTTGTTGTTTTGGTCTTCAGTCCAAAGCCTGGTTTCATGAAGCTCTCCACACTACCCTGTTGTGGGCAAGCCTCTTCATGCCTCATAAGAATGGCTACCCGCATCCATTTGAATCTGCTTACTGAATTCGTCTCTTTGGTCTCCCTCTGCGATTTTTCCCCACACAATTACCTCTATTATTCCTTGATGACTCAGTATGTGTCCTACCAATTAATTCCTTCTCTTAGTCAAAGTATGCCAGAAATCCCCCCCCCCCCCCCAAAAAAAAATCTGTTCAGCACCTCCTCATTAGTTATGCAATCTAGCCATCTTATCTTCAGCATAAGTCTGCAGCACCACATTTCAAATGCTTTTATCGTCTATCTGTCTCAACTCTTTGTTGTCCATGTTTCACTCTAGTACAATGCTACGATCCAGACAAATGCCTTCATAAATAACTTCCAAAATTAATTTAAGTGTTAGGATGTAAAAAAATTCCACTTCTTCAAAAAATCTTTTTCTTACTACAGCCACTAAATTTTATATCTTCTTTACTTTGGCCATATTGCTACCCAAGTAACAAAACTAATCTACTACTTTTCTTGGCTCTAATTCCTGCAGCATTGCCTGATTTTCTTAGACTACAATCCATAATCCTTGTTAAAGTGCATCTTATTAACCTCCTTCAAGATACTACCCATTCTGTTCAAATGCTCTTCCAGGTCCTCTGCCGTTGCTGACAGAATTGGAATGTCATTGGCAAACCACAAAGCTTATTACTTCTCCTTTAACTTTAATTCCCTCTCTAAATTTATCCTTGCATTCCTTCACAGCTTGTTAAAAGTACAGGCTGAATAACATTGGGGAAAGGATACCAGTAAAACCCTGTTTTACTCTCTTCCCAACCACTCTTTTTCATGCCCTTCGACTCAAGACTGCTGTCTGGTTCTCTATATTTTACCACTACCATCTTCAGAAATTTAAATAGTGATCTAGTCAACACTGTCATAAGATCTCTCCAAATCTATAAAAGCAATGTAGGTTTGCCTTTCCGTAACCTATCCTCTAAGGTAAGTGTAGTGAATATCGCCTCACATGTTCTTACATTTTTCGTTAATTCAAATTGATTTCCACCAAGGTCTGATTCTACCAGTTTTTCCATTCATCTGTAAATATTTTGGGTCAGTATTTTCCAACCATGTAATAGTTCTGTAAGTTTTACACTTGTATGCACTTTAAGTCTTTGGAATTTTTATCTTCTTCTTAAAGTCTGAGGGTATTTCCCTTATCTAATACATTTTGCACACAAGGTGGAACAGTTTTTTCATGACTGGCACTCCCAAAGAAGTCTGCAGTTCAAAGGGAATGTCATCTACTCCAGGAGTCTTGTTTTGACTCAAATCTTTCAGGGCTCTGTCACTTTTTCTCACAGTATCTAATCTCTTATCTCATCTTCATCTACTTCCTCTTCAATTTCTACAATACTGCCAACAAGTTCATTATCCTTGTATAGGCCCTCAATATATTCCTTCCACCTTTCCTGGTTTTCCATCTGATCTCTTGAGGTTCATGCAGCTGCTTTTCTTGTCTCCAAATGTATCGTATTTTTCTGTAGGTGGTATCTATCTTTGTCCTAGTTAAACAATCTACAGACTTGCTGTCATCCTCTAGTCACTCCTGACTAGCCAGCCTTCACTTCCTATCAAGCTCATTTTTCAGCCATCACTTGCCGCATTCTTATATTTTCTCCTTTCATCAATTACATACATTCAGTATCTCATGTGTTAACCAGGAATTTGTATTAGGCCTTGTCCTTCAACCTATATGATCCTTTGCAGCCTTCACTACTGGTACTACCTGGTAAAATTTTACGATGCTTCTCACCAGGCTCCAGTGTTTATGTTGGCAACAGATGAACAATGAATTGTAGAATTGTGTTAATATTTTTCACGAGCTACAGAGTAAATGTGTTAATACTGTACCTGCTCTATGGTCAACAAGTTCTTATATGTACCCTTGTCCGTTCAGAAAAAAATAATTTACGTTTTAATTGCAGTTGTCATGAAAAAAACATTTATTAGTCATCTGAGTTGCCATCATTATCATTTATGCCTACATAACCACTGCAGCCTGGGAGAAGCGTCGTACAATTTAACCGTGCTATCCATTCTTCTTTTACTGTATTACTAACCACCCCCCCCTCCCCCCCAAATTTGATCAATCCTCACCTAATGCTCCATCTGAAAATTTAAACAACCCCTGGTTCCTTCAATGTATCCAGGTACTATCTCCTTACTTTGCAACCATTCTCCAGTTTCTTAAGTTTTTATTTACAATTCATAACCAATAAGTTATGGTCAGAGAGTATATCTACATCTGGCTATATGTTTACAGTTTAAAACATGGTTACAAAATCTATCTGCTACCTTTAGGTGTCTCTTCCACATATACAACCTTCTTAAATGGTGCTTAAACAATGTGTTTGTGATGATTAAATTGGGCTCTGTGCAAAATTCTACCATGTGACCTTCCCTTTCATTCCTTTTTCCCAGTAGTCCATATTCACATACTATTTTTTCCTTAATTTTCTTTTCCCACTATGGAGTTCCAGTCCCCATCACGTTTTCCTCTCCTTTAACAATCTGAATAATTTCTTTTATCTCATCATACTTTTTTTTTTTTTTTTTTTTTTTTTTTTTTTTTCCCCCCCCCCCCCCCCCCTCATCAGTAGAGGTAGTAGGCATATAAACTTGTACAACTGTGGTCAGTGTTGGCTTCAAGTATCTTTGAGATACTGCATTCACTATGCTGTTCATAGTAACTTATCCACATAATAGTTTTATTTTTCATTATTAGACCTACTCCTGTGTTCCCACTAACTAATTTTGTATTTATAACCCTGTACTCACTTTATGAGAAATCCTGTTCATTCTGCAACCACACTTCACTAATTTGCATCATATTTAACTCCAACCTATCCATTTGTCTTTTCAAATTATCTAACTAACTTGTTTTTCTTGATGGTGACATCCTTCAGAGTAGTCCTGCCCAGAGATCCAAATGGGGGATTATTGGTGTCATATATGCCCAAAAGAAAGAAATGTGTCGTTTTCCTTAGCACCATGCACAGTGATAGGGGGACCAATAAACCACACATTATCATGGACTACAACATGGTGAAAGGAGGGGTTGCCACAGTCAAACAAAAGTGCAGTAAATGTTCAGTTGCACAAGTAAAACGTACATAGGTGGAAGATGGCTGTATGTTTCACATTGCTGGTACCTATGTTCAACTACTCCCCCCCCCCTCCCATTTGTCTCAACATCTTATGAAAGATTAGATTAGATTATTTATTTGTTCCGTAGATCCATATTGAGGGGATCCTCGTGGATGTGGAACATGTCAAGAAACAAAAATTACAAGTTGAATAACAGATAATACTAATAATATAAATACAAATACATACACTTATAATATAAATACAAATACATAATTTTTAAGTTTTTTTTTTGGCTGATAATATAATAATACTAATATAGTATGAGTGCATGCATCATTTGGTACAATTTAGAAATTCACTAATGGAGTAGAAGGAGTTGGCCACTAGAAAGTCTTTAAGGTTCCTCTTAAACTGATCTTTATTTGTAGCTAATTTTTTTATACTTGATGGTAAATTATTGAAAATGTGTGTTCCTGAGTAGTGGACCCCTTTTTGAACTAAAGTAAGTGCTTTTAAATCCTTGTGTAGATCATTTTTATTTCTAGTATTGTATGTATGAACTGAGCTGTTTGTTGGGAAAAGGGATATATTATTTATGACAAATTTCATTAAGGAATAAATATACTGAGAGGCAGTAGTTAATATACCCAGTTCTTTGAAGGGGCTTCTACAAGACGTGCTTGAATTTACTCCACAAATAATACGTATTACACGTTTTTGGACTCTGAAGACTTTTGACTGCTCATTTAGTTACAAGATCCCACTTTCCGATGTTTCCGAATGCTCTCAACATATTTCTCGCAGCCAATACATTGAAAGAACCTCGAGAACCAGAAGAACCTCCAAACAAAATGAAGAGTCACTGTGTTATGTGTGGAGAAAAATTGATTGTGACCAGTGTAAGATGTTTGTATGCAAGAAGCATAAGCCTATGTTCATGTGAGACTGTGGATGAGTTAGAGGAATAGGATGAGTAAACTCTGTCTTTACAAAAAATGTTCAAATGTTTGTAAATCTATCAGACTTAACTGCGTAGTCATCAGTCCGGTAAGGTAAACTAACCAAACAACACCAACACTCATGCCCGAGGGGGAGGATTCGAACCCCCGACGGCGGACGGCCGCGCGCACCGCATCAAGGAGCTCCAATGCGCACGGCTAACCCTGTCTTTACATAGTAACAATATTTAGAGTTCAATAAATAATCAAAATATAAGCCACTAAAAGCTGTATAAGTGAGATGTAGGCTACTGACAAATGTCATTTAAGTTTAACATTTGTGTCAGAGATTTATTGTTAAATGATAGACTAGGATAATTTTATTAGGTTTTGTAAGTGTATATTTAGACGAGAGTAAAGATGAAATATTAAAATGTGTAAATTGAAAATGAAAATAAACTTAATTTTCAATACCAAGCATAATAAGACAGTACTTTTAACGTCTCTAAAGAAAACGATGGCCGGTTGACAAGAGTTAATCACGCGACCACTGGTATTAAAAAATTGTTGCGACCACTCGCGAGTCATGAGAATTAAAATAAAATAAAGATGCATAAAGCAAACAAAATAGGACAGGACCAAATTCAGTAACATATATTCACGACGCAAAATGCATTAAAGGGGCAACCTTAACTGTTACCATCATGGCTTCAGCATTTTCATATCTTACATATCAGGACGGGTAGATACTTACTAAGAAATCAGACACTCCGGACATTTATATTTCGACTTTCCAAGTTCACATACATTGCAAACGATAGTCATCTTCAACGTATCCTCACACTACACAATCCACAAAGATTTCGAGCAACAGTAGTGCTGATACTGCTTAAGCGCAACAGACTGAACTCAGTACAATTGTATAAAGTATAAACAATCCGGAAGGTGTGTTGGTACACGTCTACTCCGTCATTTGTTTTTACAGTCGCACCACAGTCTAGATTGTGATAGTATCATAGGGTCTCTAACATGATTTTTAATAATGAAGGGTTATGTCGAGGAAAGAATTTTTGTAACTTCTATATCGTGAAACATTTCATATAAAACATTGATTTTTTAAGAAAAAAATTGTTTATACAAAGGTTTCGAGAAATACTGAATCAACAAAATACAAGTAGTGTCTCAGTTTGTAATCGTTATGTTGTCACCTTACTGTATATGTAAATATGGCAGATACAACATTACCGCTTCGTCTGACTTTGGAGTTTGGGTATGTATTTTTTAAAATCTTTTGATTTCGTTTCGGTTTGAGTAATTTTATCTCATTGTTGTCTCATTTGTGTGATCACTGGCCTAATGAATATCTCGCGTAAGTCACTTTAACAGACTATGTTGGAATACACGTGTGTCAACCCTACTCGTGTTTTGATCATTCTCTTCCCTTCTACGCTTATTAATTCTCAATTTACTATTCAGTCGTTTAATTAATTCTACGCTACTGTGGGTAATAAAATAATGTTACAAGTGATACTTGTGTTTTTATAGTTTCAAATTAAGAAGACGTAATAAACGAATGTCATCGATGAAATTTTTGTGGCTGTCAACCGTAATACATTTCTTCTCCATGGTACAGCTTCCGTAGCAAGTTATTCCGGCCAGTTCAATATGTTTCTCTCCACCAACGACGACGACGGGGCCTTTCAATTTGTTTACGTAAACCTTCTAGTATTAATAATGAAACACCACATATCAAAACAATTTCCTCAACACCAGACACAACGAAGCAGCAGACGATACGAACACAGACAAATAACACTGTACACTACGTGAACACACTAAAAGAAAAATGTTTCCAGCGGTAGTGTGGTTACGGCTTAAGGATTGCCGAATGTGTTTTACAGGGAGCGATTCCACCCATCGGCTTTGACTTGTGGTGTCATCAATGCGTGATAGTTTTGAGGTGCGTGCATGTTTGTTCAGAGGCCTAAATTTTTCACAGAAAACTTATTCTACAGCATGATATGGAAACTTTTTTTAATAATCTTTCTTGAGGATACTAAGATTGAAAGACATGTTACTCTATCCTACATGAACTTAAAAAAAAAATGACTTAATTGAAGACCGGGATACCACCCATCAGTTTTGACCCATGATATCATCAATATGTTGGGAAACACGTATACGGAATATCTTAATACTTATGTATTGTAGGTAATAAATAATCTGTGGTTATTCTTGTAAATGACAGATTACGCCAATAGAATGTACCATCGATCACAGGTCTCAGCCCAAAAATTTGTGATTTTGTAGTCACTTGCGAAAAGAAACAACCTTTCTGTTAACCTATACCTTTCCCTCAGAGTGAAGCTACAGATTGCTTTTTAAACACTATTATCTATGTTCTGCTTGTAAACAAACTATTGTCTTTACTCAGTTACCACATGATTAATCATGTCACCTAAAAATATGCATGCACACAACAACCTGCCCATGCCATCAGTCGTCAAAGGCGATGGGCGGTATCCCTGTCTTCAGATGAGCCTAAAAAAAAATTGTGTTGGTCATTACATATTCCTAATTTTTAGTGGTTTTTGTGGGCATGTGACAGATATAATTTGGTGTGACTGACATTTTGCAAAATATTTTTCAGTCTCTTGTCTACTAACTAATAAACTTCCATCATGAAATGGGGTGATGTGGTATAATTTTTTTTTTTTTTTTTTTTTTGTTGGATGGAGAGTGAGTTCAGATCCCTTGGTTTGGATTTCTCACATTATTACCAAATCGCTTCACAAGTTTCCTACTTACCAAATCCCTTCACAAGTTTCCTACCCTATTAGGCCGTATTATATGGTACAATTTGTGCATGTCTGTTCTAATTGACAAAAATACTTTGCTATTTTTTAAGATAATGTCACAAATTTAAAGGGCGTAGTTAGGCAGGAACATAAGACTACAGCTTAAATTGTTGGGAGTGAACAAGCAACGATGGCACTGTGAAGCTCAAGTGTAACACTTCTTCCAAATTACCAGAATATATCATGATTTTGAAGGATGTGGTTAGGCAGGAACCTAAGAGTACAGCTTTGATACTTGCTTTTTTATATCTGGCTCAGTATATATATTGCTTGCAAGCATTCTTCTAAATTACCTCTTTAGTTATTCAGAAGAAGAAAATCAGGTTTTGTTGTTACCCAGAACAGCAGTTAAATTGTACGACACTTCTCGACGGGCTGCAGTGGTTATGTTGGCACCAATGGTAATGATGGCAACTCAGATGACCAATAAATGTTTTTTCGTGACCACTGCAATTAAAAAGAAAATTATTTTCTACTGAACGAACAAGTGTACATACAAGAACCTGTCGACCATAGAGCAGGTACAATATTAAATTTGCTGCGAGTGAAACAAGCAGCAATAACATCTACTCTGTAGCTCGTGAAAAATACTAACACAATTCTACACTTCATTGTTCATCTGTTGCCCACATAAGTACTGGAGCCCGGCGAGAAGCATGGTAAAATTTTACCCAGAACAGCATTATTTTTTGGCCTCCTCCATCTTAGAAACAAAAGCACTAAGAAATCCACTATCAATGTGGCAAATATAATTTACTATGCTCTCCAAGGGAATTTTGTGTCAAATCAACAAGTGCTACAAGCTCACACACTTAGATTTCATCGAAATATATTCAGTACTCTATTTTAGAGAGTACATGGGAATGCTCATGATACCATCTTGTAGCAGAAATGAAGAACGTCCAGGATGTGAAACTTTAACTTGGTGAAATCACTGATACCATGAAAATCAGCATCAAAGTCTTTGGATACTTTCAAAGAAAAATCAAAGTCACATTGTTGCCGTGGAAGAGCACTCAAGAGTCCACCAGTTCAGGCATTAATTAAACTTTTCATCAATACTGAAGTTTCCGATACCATTTGCTTGCTTTCACCCATGATGTCTTTGGTGGGACATACTAAATGGGGAAAAAATGCGGAAAACAACATTCCTAAACAAAACGATACCCCGGAAATAAAACTTCCCATTATGCACAAACAAACTTTTCTTTGTAATAGGATTCTGCCAAGTAGTTGTTACTATGGGTGATCAGCATTTCAAATTATTAGTATTTTTTAATTAAAACATGGGGCTTGGGTAGCTGGATGGATGAATGTAAATTGATCTGTTTGTATTGTAAAATCGTAACAAAAGAAAAATGATCAATGTTTCGAGAAAAAACAACACACTGATGTGAAAGCCGACAGGCGGTGTCACATTCTTCAGTTGATCCCACATCTTGTTTTCATTGTTGCAAACACAGTATTGTGACAACATTGTTAGTGCACTGTTTGTTGTGCTGCAACTGTGTGTTAAGACAATGTTCAAATCTCTGTGCAATGTCAGGCAATAATTGTGATGCAAATTGTGTTGCAAGCCGTGCGTGAGTTTTAGACGCTACAAAACACATTCAAGATATGTGTCACTTTAGTGGAAATGAGTGTAAGTGTTCTCACTTGAAATGTTTTACAAATGTAACTAGCACAAATGGAAATGTCTCAATTAAACAGTTTAGTGAAATGGTTCCTCATGACCAACAAATTTGGCACTTATCTAGTTGAACCAGTGTGTAGTATGTATTTTGTAGTAACTGTCAACTAATTATGATGAAGCACAATATTGTGGCTTCTCCCACAACTATAAATTAAGGGAAATAAGAGATTGAAAGGCAGTTGAAATACCAGTTTGTCATGCTGCACTTCTGTCAATGTGTGGCATTACAAAACGACGACTCAACACTGAAACATTTCCTAGGCACTAAAGACTGCAAAACCAGGAATGAAGTTGAATGAAATGAAATGTAATAATATTATAGACACTGAAAATGTGGACTAAAAGTTTTCATCTATTTGTAGACCAGTGTTAATCTTTGCTGAAGATTAACTAATGAGGGTCTACTGAACAAAATTGTGGAGAAAAAAAATTTATGGCATACCTTGACCAAAAGAAGGAATCAATTGGCACGTAGGATGCTTTCATAGACATAAAACAATCATTAGTTTAGCATTATAGGGAACTTTGTGGGGGGAAGTCACAGAGGGAGACCAAAAGACGAATATAGTAAACAGATTCAAATTTAGTTTTGAGTAGGTGAGCCTAATAACAAACTTTACACAGAAGTGAACCATGAGCAGGACAGCTGGGGAACTACGGGAAAGGAAATCGGCCGTGCCCTTTGAAAATAACCATCCCGGCAGTCTTATGAGGAGATGAAGTGACTTGCTCAGGATATAGTAGTTTGGAAAGCTGCATCAAACCACTCTCCTCTCCACAACAACACTACTTGCAGTGGTGGCTTCCACTCATTTTGGCTACACTTTATTATTTACCATCCACGGAGCTGTCTTTCGTCTCGCCACAAATGTTGGCAGTGCCTCTGCTAGTATGAAGTTAATTGACACGTGGAAAATACAAATTTTGAAAATCGGTTGTAGCCTGAGATTGAGGTTGGTTTGGGGAGCAACACTGGTTATGAGTTGGCAAAGCCAACCAATGTGAAAACAGAAAAACTAGTTGTGGTGAAGCATGTCTTGTGTAAATCCCATATTTTATATGTAAATCAGGTGTCCTGCTATCTTTGTTCATAGCAGTCTCTACCAGCATACATTCCAAGGTAAGACTACAGACATTCTTTTGTGAAGTTTTGTCATTATTTTTGCTAGGCCAAACTTATTTCTTCAAATTGTTTGTCATGTAACTTCTAAAGACTAAAAATTAATGGGTTAATTACACAATTCTGAATATGATCAATAAAATACTGTAGGTGAGCCTAATAACAAACTTTACACAGAAGTGAACCATGAGCAGAACAGCTGGGGAACTACGGGATGTACCTATAGTTGGAACCAGGAATGATGGCGGTTGAGTTTAGGCTGCTTCTTTGCTCCTATGTCACTCATTCTCTGATGGCCAATGAGGGGTTCAGTATTGCTCTGAGCACTCTGTTGTCAATGCTCTAAGCATTGCTAGAAAATAACGTGATTGAAGCAACTTATTCAATGAGTTTTATTGTGTTTGTTGCAAGTTGTCCTCACTGATAGTGCTGGTATGAGGAAAGCTATACGTAAGCAAGTGATGTAAGCTTTCTTCAAGTGCAAAACCCATGTATATGCATAATGTAATTATGGCTTGAAACCGGCTACAATATTTTCCCTTTCTGTGCCTAGACATACACGGCCTTCCATCATTTGTGGGTCAAACTATAACATCCCAAGTCATTAACAAAAATGTTACAATTCAACAATGGAAAATCTGATTGGAATAAAAAAATAAAGCCTATTGAATTTATTAATCTATGACTTATTTTTACACTTTTTATAAGTTAACCAATTATACTACAAAAACAATTGCAGGAGAAATAAAATGAGTAGGCTCGCACTGATTTGAAAGTGGAAGAGGAGCAATATGGTGGAAATGGAGTGTATATACTCAGCTCGTAACATAATTAAGCAGCTTCTGTGTTACTAGCCAAAGAGAATGGTGTTTACAGTTTAATTAACATGAAACTATGTTTAAAAATTGAACTAAAATAACACTATTGTTGTTCATAAGATTCCTCTCGGTGACACCACTGACCTGCTAAGCAGCATATGAGCAATCGGCTCATAACTTCAGCATAAAAGTAACAAAGCGGCAGCATCAAAGCTGGTCACGGCAGCATTAAAACTGCTCTCAGTAACAGCAGCACTCATTCTCAGTGGCAGTATCACACTGGTGACCCATTGTCATGTTCACTTGTGCTTGGCAAATTATAGTTATGTTGTGATTTATTACGTGTGTAATATTTCAAATTTCTGATGCTAACATGTTAAAAAATATAATGAAAACAATAATGGGGTGCATCAGCCCCGTTAGCCCCCTCCCCCACCCCGTGGCTGTGCCACTCTTTCATCAGAAAGAGGCCTGCTGAACTGCTGACAGGCATGAAAAAACCACATTTACACAACTTAAATTTTGGGGGCCTCCATCAGAAAAAGAAATGCACATACACAATCACTCAGACAACTATACACACACAACCACCTCTCTGGCTACTCCAGTGCCACAAGCGTCTTGGCAATGAGTGAGGAGGGGAGTGGAGGGGAAGAATGCCACGTAAGGGTGTGGATGGAAAGATATATGTTGCATGATGGATTATTAAGCTCTGATAGGTGAGAAAGTGAGATGCAGCATTGAATACAATGAAGGGAAGGTGCGGGACAGGATAAAAGGGAGGTGTAGAGTAGTGTGGGGAGGGAGTGGGAGGATTTGAAACAATTGTTATTTTTGCTGGTAAAAAATAACTTGTAACCAAACTGGGCAGATCACTTACATTCAAATCTCACGTAACAAAAACAGCAGCAATGACCACTAAATAACACTTATTCAAAGTTTTGTCAATACTAGCTGTGGAGTTGACATACAGATTCTGAAGATATCTTCTTTATCGCTGGTATATTCTGTTGAGGGGTATTGCAGTCTTGAACAATAACACCATGATAATTATATTGGGCACCATACAATCAACTCTATTGTTCTGGCTTTCTCAGTATAACTCCATCACATCATAGAGAAAAGCTGTTTAGTCAATGGGTGACATAAAATTTCTGGCAATACAAATCTCTCCATCCATCTCGACAATACACAAAACAGTCATTGACTGAGATCAAGAACACCACCACAGAAAACAACTCAAAATCTCACAACCACTCCCTTTGATTGCAATAATATCTGGATTGGTCTTATTCTGGCTTAGCAAAGAACTTAAGTTAAATATCTTGGTAGGTACAGACCTAACAAGAAGTACACAGGTCACACTCAACAGGCTCCACACGGATCATGGTAGGAATGGAGAGGTGCTCTTCAGATAACGCATATGAGATACATTTCCAGATGTCTTAAGATGTCAAACTAACCAAACTTTTTACTTATCCTGTGGATCTGTTAAATTGTTGAAGATGAATTAATCAAAATAAATAAATGTTGATGTGTCAAATATAAAATTTTTTACAGTGTGGATGTTAATCATTTCAGAGGACAGATTTTAAACTGCATTAGCACAATACTTGTCACAATTTCTTATCAATTTTCATTTGTACAATTATTTTGCAGTGGAGGAGCAGAGCTGCTGTTTGATAAAGTGAAGAAACATACACTTGAGTTGCCCAGCACAGACAAGACTTGTGAGTAAAATTTCATGAAAGGGTATACAAATGAAGTGTTTCGCCGTCGCCATTGGGTATGCTGTGGTAACTGGAGTTGGCAGTTGTGTGTGTGTGTGTGTGTGTGTGTGTGTGTGTTACTCTTTCATATGGTCTTTTTCAATATTCAAGTGTAATTATAGTTTTCGTGTTGTGCCAATGCTTATAATTACGCCTTGTCACATTGGTATACAGTGCAATGACAAAAGAGAGAAATACAATAATCAAACTAATGAATTCTTGAAGTGTTATCTGTGAGACATCTTAATTGAATTGTCAGGATATTAATGAAAGAAGAAAGGATTTTCATTCTAAAAATGAATTAAAAAGTTGGTGCTACTGCAGTTAATGATTGGGGAAGATGCTTTAGATCAGAACCACTGTATAAACAAACAGTGTAATTTGAAGCATGTGGATCTGTTATGAATGCACCAACATCTATCCACCAAAGAAAAGTCAGAACTGAGGACAATTACTTGTGGGTAGGTTCAGCTATGACCAAAAGTTCCTAAAAATCAACCAGATGATTAGCATCCGAGCTAGATTTATTGTGGTCAGTGCAAAGAAAGTGACATAACTAGACCAAGAGAAATGCGATAATAAACTATACAAATAAAATCGTGTGGTCTGATGAGGCCAATTTTAAATTAAACAGTTGAGTTAACTCTTTAAGTAGTGGTAGTTATCGATGTGAACCACATATTTCGCAATGCCTGGCTGCCAAATGGGGCAGCAATTCTCAATGTGAGTGACGTTGTTGAGGGAGTTATCAAGAGAACTTCTACAACTAACATTGTGATTCACAAGGACTGCTACCACATTTGGTCACCAGACGTCTTAGGCTGTGTTTATAGCCCGAGGTTGCTCCGCGGCAGTTTGGCAGTGTGCTATTTCTCATAACGCAGCTTGGGCACTGTTTGTAGGTGTGGCTGCAACGGCGGCCCCTCCGCTCTTATGCTGCAATGTCAAAATACCAGCAGCTGCACTTCCAAACCACTTATACGGCAGCTAATAGGGCTGTCTGGTGCGCCATATGTCTGGCCACCAAATGGGAACAGGGGTGCTCAAGGTCACTGCGGCTGAAACACCAGCTGTGTGAGTGACGAGCGTGCCTCTGCAATATCACAGTGGTTGCTCCATCCCGGAGCAACCGCGAGCTATAAACACGGCCTTAAAATACATGGTTATCATTGATAACCACTGCCCCTGAAAGAATTAACAGACAAAAGTACAAGTACTGATATACTAACAATGAAAATCTTTTATTAGAACAAAAATTAAATTAACCTGACATACTTGGATCATACTTTTTTTTTTTTTTTTTTTTTTTTTTTTTTAAGGAATGGTGACAACAGATAACTATTTGGATATGATTCAGAATTATGTGCTATCACAACTTAATGTGTTGAAAATTTCTATATACATCATATGTCACAGCTGTATGTAATTGTTTAAACAAAACTTTCCAAACAAAATAGATTGGTTGATGGGAAGATATTAGCATGCTGCCACGTTCATTAGGTATCACGGCCAAGGTTTTTTTCCTATGGGGTATTGTCTAAACCCTTAGACCATTGATGAACTAAAAGACACCTGTAGGGACTCAGCATTAGTTTGCAGGGTATGGGATTGGCAAACCCAGGGTTCCTGAACTGGGGCTGTGTCACTTAATCTCAAGGTTTGCTGCGTGCTGAGAAGATGCATGGCTGTTGAGGTGGAACAGTCATTAGTGGACAACCTCAGGGCAACCCACCATGCCTCAGATGTATCAGGCTTACCCACACAAGCTGGGATCTACCTGGGTGAACTTCTACTTCCCTGGCTGCTCATGGGACTAAGATGAAATTAGCAAAAATATTGGTGCATGTACAACTGTTGTCTCTAAGTGGGAAAATTTCAATACAATGCAAGAACGATGGGCAGCAGAGTGTGTAGGACCCTATTCACCCCAGTATCTAGTTAGCACAAGGACTGATGGGGAATCCTTTGCTTCCAATAAGCACTTGTTCTTCAAGGACGATTTGAAAGTTAATTATGGAGAAGTGGCGGCACTATCAAATATGTGGAGTGGCCCAGTCCTTATCCGAACAGCATCCCCTGCCCAGTCATGAACCTTACTAGCCTGTGACAACCTGGGTGATTTGCTTGTCTCCATAACTCCTCCAAGTCACTCAATATGGTACCATATTTCACTGGGACCTTCTATTGCAGTCTCGTGAGGAGCCACTTGCCAACCTCGAGTGATGGGATGTTCAATTCATCCAGTGTGTAAGTAGGGGATGTACAGACGTCTGCCTTCATCTTGACCTATGAAGTTGGTACATTATCAGAAAAGATGAAGGTGATAGTCTACCATTAATACTTACAGCCATATGTCCCTCCTCCTATGTGGTGCTTCCAGTGCTGTTAGTTTGATCACATCATCCTGCTCCACTTTCAGCTCCACATGCAGGGATTCGGGATGTCCATCCCACCTGGATGCTAGGATAATGGAGTTTCATACCCTGGAACATCTTGCTTACACCGAGGCTAAGCTTACATATGAGCTAATAAATTCCGAGCTGCTATAAACATCCTTAGCCATAGCTGCATCTTTGTTGCCCTGTTTGAGGATGACATTACCTGCCATTGCACCATCTACTTTGGCCCCACAGGGCCCCAAACTATCAGCTGCCCCGTTGATGACTTGGGGATCCCCATCTCTTGTTGCTCTCACACTATCACCTTTGGGAGCATTAGACCTCGTCCCATTGGGGACATTGGTCCCCACCCCTGAACGAGAGAAGTGCCAGCCTCGTCTGGCTCCTCCCGCCAGGAAGGGATCCTTCCTTTCATGGTTTCTGCTCCCATAGACACCATCCAGTGGCTGAAAGTGCCACTGACTGAGGGTTGGGTTTGTGGGTCCTTTTTGGTCCATGAGACAGAGTCAGAGAAGCTTACCTGCAGTAGGCGCGCACCAGCATGGCGGGCCATGGACAGCAGACAGCAAGTAGGGCCGTCCACCAGAGCGCGCACGTACAGATTCTCAGCAGCGCTCTCTACCAGCAGAACATCATCATCTCCGTCAGCATGGCTCGAGCTGAGGAGTGCCAAGTCAGCTGTGCCCAGTGACAGACTCTGCTAAGCCATGTACAGTGCTACGGACAATTTTGTGTTGTATACTACACCACCCAGTTAGTGAAACTGAAGGAGTGGTGAGACCGTTCTGAAAAGAAGAAGGAGAAGGAGAAGGATTGAGTGTCCACCACTGTGTCTGAGGGTGGCATGGAGTATCTAGCATCCACTTAGGACCTATATTTTGCTGCATCCTCAGATTTGATGATCGACCTAGCTACCTCATAACCAGTGGATGCAAGTACTGATGAAAAGTAAATTGCCTCCTGGGTCCTTTCAAGTCTTTCTGGCCCACTAAAAAGTCATCCTTCATTGGAATTGTGGCAGTTTCTTCCACCACTTAGCCGGATTACAACAATTGCTGTTCTACTTCCCTGCCATTTGTCTAGCCCTACAGGAAATCTGGTTTCCTGTCCAGCACACCCCCTTTGCTATGGGGCTACATAGGTTATTACAAAAGCTGTACAGACTATGACAGGGTGTCTAGTGGAGTGTGCCTCAATGTCCTCAACACTGTCCCCAGTGCTCCAGTATCACTTCACACGACTCTTGAGGCAGTGGCGATCTTGATGCTTTGGTCACCAAACTTCCCTCGCCATTTCTCCTCCTGGGGAATTGCAGTGCCCACAGCCCCTTTGTGGAGTGGCACTCAGACCGCAGGCTGTGGTAGGGATACCAAGGCTCTATTTGCACAGTTGGACTTCTGCCTTCTCAATCCGGGGGCTCCCACACACTTCAGTGTGGTGCATTGCACATATTTGGCTATCAATCTTTCTCTTTGCTGTTAGAGTCTTCTCCCACATCTCAGTTGGAAGTCCAATGATAACCGTAGTGGTACCAACCGCTTCCCATCCATATTTCTCTCCTTGAGTTTCAACCTCCGGACCGAATGTCCTGCTGGTCTCTCCACAGGGCTAAGTGGCTTGGCCACTGTGGTTCAAGCCACAATTCCAGCTAATATCGACACTGGTTCACCGAGTCACTATGGCCATAGTTTCTGCTGCTAAGGTCATGTGCTCTGCTGGTTCTCTCTGGTGTAAGTTGGTTTCTTGGTGGACATCGGAGATCACTGTCAGGGAACTTCAGCGGGCGCTTTAGCGCCACCAATGCCACCCTTCTGCAGAACATTTAATTGTTTTCAAATGGCTCCAGGCCTAAGACCGGTGGTTGAAACAACAAAGTAAGCAGGACTGTTGAGAGAGGTTTGCTGATACCATTGGAAGTAGCACCTCCCTTTCTCAGGTATGGTCACAAGTCTGGCACCTTTTTGTCTTCCGCCCACCTGTAAAATCCCTTGTCTCTCCGACCATGTGGCTGAGCACTGTGCTTGCAGTTCTGCGACTACTGCTTACGGCCCAGAGTTCCGCATCCTTAAAGAATGGGTCGAGCATAAGCAGTTGACGTTAATCATGTGTCACAGTGAGAAGTACAACTTCCCATTTAATGAGTGGAAGTTCCAGAGTGCTCTTGCTGCTTGACCTAATACTTCTCCAGGACCGGATCGTGTGCATAGCCAATTTCTCTGTCACCTCGAGGCTGACATTGTCCATCAACTACTCACCTTATTCAACTGCATCTGGCTAGAGGGCATATTCCCATCCCAGTAGCAGGATAGTTTCATCCCGGTATTGAAACCTTCCTCAGATTCATTGGCGGTTGATAGTTACCATTCTGTCAGTCTCACCAACGTTTTGTGCAAACTCTTTGAACTCATGTTGAGCTGATGGCTCATATAGCTTCACAAAGCTCGGGGTCTTCTGGCCCCTCAAAGGTGGGGGGGGGGGGGGGGAGCGGCTTCTGTCAGGATGCTCCGCTCTTGACAATTTACTATCCCTGTCTTCTTTGACCTCTGAAAGGCTTTTGATACTACCTGGCACCATCATACACTTGCAATGCTGTTTGAATGGGGTTTTTCAGTTTCACTTCAGTTTCACTCCCACTCACTAAAGCTTTCTTTTGCTTTGCTGTTTTACAGTTAGGTTTGGTATCTACCTTAGCTTATCTCATGTCTAGGAGAATTATGTCCTGCAGGTCTCCATTTTAGCGATCTTCTCTTTCTGGTTGCCGTCAATGGTCTAGCTGTGCCAATTGTGTTGTTAGTCACATCCTCCTTGTTTGCCAATGATGTCTGTGTGTGTTTCAGCTCCGCTAGCATTGGCGTTAACTGAATGACAGCTGCAGGAAGCCATCAGAAAGGCACAGTCCCATGGCTTCCAGTTTTCTGCTGCAAAAACAAGAGTTATGCATTTCTGTCACTGTAGGGCAATTTACCCAGATTCAGAACTCTGTTTAGCTGATGAACTCCTTTGTGTCAAGGAAATGCGTTGATTCTTGGGTATGCTCCTTGATGCCAGGTTCACCTGGTTACTCCATCTTTGTCAGCTTAAATTAAAATGCTACCAGTATCGGAATATCTTTTGTTGCCTTAGCCACACTGTTGGGGAGCTCCTACCCTTATGCAGCTGTATAAGGCCCTCATCCTATACTGCCTTGACTACGAGAGCCTGGTGTATGATTCGGCAGCGTCTTCTACTTTGCGGATCCTTGGCCCAATCCTACATAGTGGAGTCTTACTGGTGACAGGTGCCTTCCACATGAGTCTGGTGATGAGCCTCCTTAGTGAAGCTGGGATCCTTTCCTTGTGGGATTCTGCTGGCAACAGCTTCTTGCATCCTATGTTGCCCATGTTCCATGCTTTGCCCCTCCATCCAAACTACAGGCATCTTTTTCCAGCCACTGCAACTGCCCACCCATACCGTCGACCCAGGGTGGGCCTCCCGATTGAGGTCTGGGTATGTAATCCTCCTATCATCGCTCAAGACCTTAGCTCTCTCTCTCCCACTATCTTCTTCTACCCCATACACCTCCTTGGTCCATTCCCCACTTGCATTTGTAACTGTCCCATGATTCAAAGGCATGGGTTTCACCACTATCTTTCCATTGCAAGTTCCTATCCATTCTTGACATATTCCGTGGTGCAGAAGTGATTAACATTGTTGAATCCTTAGTAGATGGCTGAGTTGGGTATGCCTATGTTGGTGACCACCTTGAACAGTGCTCCCTGCCTCACCGTGGAGTTGATCGCAATATATCATGCTCTTGAACATCTCCAAGCTTGCCCCAGGAAGTTGTTTTTCATCTGTAGCAACTCCCTGAATGATCTACAAGCCCTCGACAAGTTTTTTTTTTTTTTTTTTTTTTTCATGACTCCATCTTCACCTTTGGAAAGTCTGGTTGTTTACTAGACTTTGTTTTGACCCCAGGCCATGCCTGCGTCTCAGTAATGATTAGGTCAATCGGCTGGCCTAGATATTGGTATCTTGGAAGGGGATATCTGATTGGGTTTGCACTGTAAGGTCTTTTTGGCTTGGAACTCGGAATGGTCCATCTTAATCATGCCAAACAAGCTCCATGTACTCAAGCCCTTTATAGCTACATGGTAGTCGTCCCTCAGGCCCTCTTGTAGGGACTCTGTTATCCTTTTTCACCTACATATTAGCCATACATGGGTCACACATAACCATCTTCTCCGTTGTGAGGACCTGTTCAATTGTTGTTCTGCCCCTTTCATAACAGTAATCCACATGTATGTTGGTTTAGTCACAAAAATGGCTCATACGAAGATAAGAATAGCAAATCTGGGGTGTACAAATTACATTGTGGCGATTGTGAAGGTTTGTTAAATTCACAATTCCTTGATGTCTAAGAATGTGTCCTACCAATCGATCCCTTCTTTTAGTCAAGGTATGCCAGAAATTCCTTTTCTACCCAATTCTGTTCAGTACCTCCTCATTAGTTACATGATCTACCCACCTAATCTTCAGCATTCTTCTGTAACACCATGTTTGAAAAACCTCTACCCTTTTCCTGTCTGCACCGTTTATCGCCCATGTTTCACTCCCATACAAGCCAACATGCCACACAAATGCCTTCAGAAAGGACTTCCTTACACTTAAATCAATATTCTATGTTAATAAATTTCTCATTTTCAAAAATGCTTTTCTTCCCATTGCCATTCTGCATTTTATATCCTTTGTACTGCAACCATCATGAGTTATTTTACTGCCCAAGCAACAAAACTCATCTACCACCTTTATTGTTTCATTACCTAATCTAATTCCTTCAGCATTGTCTGATTTTCTTAGACTCCACTGCATTACTCTTGTTTTGCTCTTGTTAGTGTTCATCTTATATGCATCTTTCAACAGACTGTCCATTCCGTTTAACTGCTCTTCCAGGTCCTTTGCAGTCTCTGACAGAATTACAATGTAACTGGCAAAATGCAATGTTTTTATATCTTCACCCTGAACTTTAATTCCTTCTCGAAATTTCTCCGTGCTTTCCTATATAGCTTGCTCAATGTACAAATTGAAGAACATTGGAGAAAGGCTACAACCCTGTCTTACTCCCTTCCAAACCTTTGCATCCCTATTTATGCCCTTCAACTCTGATAACTGCTGTATGGTTTTTGTACAAGTTGTAAATAATCCACCATTCCTTATATTTTACTCCTGCAGATTTCATAGTTTGAAAGAGTCTATTCCAATCAACATTGTCAAAAGCTATTTCCAAATCTACAAAAGCTACAAATGTGGGTTTACTTTTCCTGAATCTAAGATTTCCTTCCGTGTTCCTACATTTCTCCTGAATCCACACTGATATTCCCTGAGGTCAGCTTCTACCAGCTTTTCCATCCTTCTGTAAAAGATTCGTGTTAAAATTTTGCAACCATGACTTATTAAATTGATGCCTCTGTAATTTTCACACATGTCTTCTCCTTCTTTCTTTGGAATAGGGTTTATCACTCTTTTTTAAGGTCCAAGGTTGAATTATTTTTGTCATGGCTGGTTCTCCCAGAGACTTTAGTAGCTCTGAGGGAATGTCATGTACTCCAGGGGCCTTGTTTCGACTTAGGTCTTTCAGAGCTCTGTCAAATTCTTCTCTCAGTATAGTATCTCCTATTTCATCTTCATCTATTTCCTCTTCCCTTACCACAATATTGTCTGTAAGTTCATTTCTTTTGTAGTGTCCCTCTGTATACTCTTTCCACCTTTCAGCTTTCCTTTCTTTGTGGAGAACTGGTATTCCAAAATTCATATTTCTTCTGCTTTTCCCCACACATTTTAAGATACATATGTATTACTGTGTGATACTTTGTGTTTTTTCTTTTTTCCTTGTGCAAATCTTTCGAATGGATAGAGTAACGAATGTTAGTTTCATACGGAAAGGCATCTTTTGTGAGCTTCTTTACATGCGATTGTGCTTTGGTGGTATGTGTTTCAGTATGGCAAAAAATGTAATACATCTACCAAACCATGTGCAAACAAAGAAGCACACAGAAAATAAGACGTGTGAGAGTAACAAACAAACCTGAAATTTGCTGATAAAAATGAAAATCAAAATGATAGTGTGATACGGGACAGTTGGTTATTCCTTATTTACAAGTTTATTTTTGTCCACAATTTACCAATTAAATGTGATGACTATGGGGGGTCAAGTGTTGTGCAAAATGTTCCCAGGCAGAGAGAGTAAATTATAAAAGAGGAGGGGGGGGGAAGTTGTGCACTTTTCTGTTTTAATTCAAAAATCAACTGAATTACCTGAACTGGCTACAAATAAAAGTATGTAATCAACAGTGGGGGTCCTGCCATTATATAGCATTGTTAGATCATAGGAAAATGATAAAATTAGTGAAGGTTTATAATAAATCAGCCCTAGTTTTTACAGTATATATCTCCAAATTTTGTTACGAATTTCCCAAATTTTTTAAACGAAATCTCCTGATTTATAAGTTTTGAAGGTTGGCAGGTATGAGATTCAAACACAAGATCCAAAACATACACCTTAGCATGAAGGTTCTACACAAAACATACTGAATAATCTGCTAGAAACAGTAGACAATAATTTCTTTAAAATTTTTGATGACATATTGTAACGGACATCCCGTTCTCCCCTCCATCAGCTCCCCCCCCCCCCCCCCCCCCCCCAGATTTCAGATTACACCCAAACACCTCCCCCCGCCCCCCACTCCCCCACACACACCCAACTCACATAGACATGCCTAAGCCCACACTTCCTATCGTACCCATCTTCCCCTGTTGTACACGACTTATGTAAAATTTTGGAGGTGCCAGACTTAGGCCCACTGCATCTCTCCCTAAGCTGCCACTCTGATCATAATTATCTTGATTGTGCAGGCTGGATTATTCAGTGGCAAGAGGTGTCTATACAAATGCACATTATGCTCATAATAAGACCCACTGAACAGTTTTCAGAAGCACAATTTCATACACTTAAAATATCTTAAAGTAAAAGCCATTATAGTTAACCAGAATTGGTTAACTTTGACTTCCAACACTGTTGTAACGTGTCCGGGCACTACTGATACCAAATGTAATGTGTCTAGGGTGTATTTGATGGTTTTGACACCAAATGACAAACGTTCTACATGCAGACTTTGTCTACGTCAGGATAGCGACACTAGTTTGTTCCATGTGGGCTGTGAGCTCAGTACTCAACTCGGGAGATGGGGTGGCAATGAAACAGTGGTCCAGAATAACAAAACATTGTATTGACACTCATGCTTAAAAAACGGCCAGAGGCGAGTGTAGTGTGCGTGCACACTGTATCGTGCTGAGGTGGCGTCCAGCTGATGCTAAAAGGCTCGTAGTAGCTGACACTGTTGGTGCGGCTGCCTGCCGGCCACTACACCTCCGTTTTGCATAAGGCGAGGTGTCGTCCTCGCTCTGACCCACACCGCCACCACGATGACCGTACCGCGCTGGGTGCGGCCCGGGAGTTGAACCCAGGTCCTCCTCCTCCCGCTGCTGTTGCTTCACCATTCAGACAGTCACAGGAGTGCTTCAGGTGTGTCCGCGTTCTTGTGTCCACACCGCACCCATGGGTGAGTAACTGTCTGCAGTCTTACTTCGCCATGCATTGGTTTGATGCCCGGTTGTGTTGTGGTTGAGGCTGGAATCCCACTGCCCGTTGCGCCAGGCTGTGCCGCCGCCATTCCGCAGGCTGCATCTTTCGTCGGGAATGCTGTGTTGATCGTGATGATTGACTGCTGGCCGCACTGCGTTGAAGTGCTTCCAGTCTGTGACAGACTCAGTTTTGCGATAACAATAATAACAAATGTTGTTGAAGAGTAGCACAGTCCGGGCAGCAGGTGACTGCCCAGCTGTGGCTGCCTCTCTCTCTGCGTGGCTGACTGACTGACTAACCTGTCTTTTTCACCTGTATTTATATGACAAGGTTGACCCCGTTGGCCTGTGTTTCACAAATGTGGAATAGCTGATCTTTGCTACACGTGACTGGTCTCCTACTTTTGATCATGTATGTCCCAGCCATATTTAAGCGAAACAGCTGTCAGGCTGTTATGCAGTATGGCACCCTTGCTGACCTACTTGCATCACCAGAAGCTTCGCCTAGCTGCTCCACTTTATTTGCTGAAATCGGAAACGTGCTTGTCCCACTCTACTTTAAGTCACACGCCTGATTTCAACGCAGCACCGCTTCCATGTTAAACTTCTGCATTAAAGTTCAGTCACCACTTGTTAACTTTTCCCATATTATATGTCTATATTCTCCCTGTCTCCTACATTCCTCCACCCCTGGGGAAAATTCACCCAAAATTTTAAACAGATACTAATCACCTCGTAAGCACTATACAGATATTGTTACAGTCAAAAACATTGAAGGAAAAAATATATAATGAAATCATTAAATACAGTCTTGCGACAATAACCTATTTATTTCATATACCTATGTATTATGTCGACATTTGTAACCAGTCTACCGGGATCTGATGGACAGGGCCATTGTTACTCTCATCCTTCGTACGCTTACAGAAAAGAAAACCTACGCAAAGGAGTATCTACAGAATAAAGGAACCAGAAATACTAGTATTCAGCATCATAATTTTCGCCTTTCTTTCATGTTTAAGCTGCAATACATGTTGGATAACGGCACTGACATCAATTCTGCTCTGTTGGGTGCTGATGAAGTGATCTAAAGATTTGAGAATTTCTGGATCGAGTGAATTGTTAAGGAAGGTTAGGTTTTGTTGTGGTAATATCTGTAGGGTTGTGTCAGGCCAGTAAACAAGATGGTATGATATGTTCATTGTAATATAGTCAGTCATGGGTGCAGGTAAATGAAAATTATTTCCCGTGATTGAACATGAAGTGCCATTAAGAATCAACCCACTATCCTGAAGTTTTAAATGTTGTACAGAGGATACCACTCCATCCTTGAAACATTGTGCAAAAATATTTGTTGGTTCTTGTTTCTAGAATATAATTCCACTTTTTAATTCTAGTTTTTTCAAACTGCTGCTAACCTCAACTAAGCAGTACGTTAATCCTACTGTTACTGATCATGTTATGTACTAAGCTGAAATAAACAAAAGAAAGAGGAGGAAACACACAAAAAAAAAAAAAAAAAAAAAAAAAAAAAAAAAAAAAAAACACTACCGTATTAATTTATCTTGGATAATTTAACTAATCCCTCATAAACTGTATGGACCCCCTTGCCTTCTCCTTGGACCCGATAACTGATCATGTTTCCGACGCCTCGCATTTCCTTTATCAACAGGTACTACTGCTGGAGGTAAAACATCAATTGTCCCCTTAAAAGGTCTTAACTTATTTAATGCACAACTGACGTTCGTGTTGGCAATTGGAATCTTACATTTACTGGCGACGTCACTCCCACAATTTGATAAGGCCCTCGATACTAACTAACTTTTTTGTCTTTCCCTTTGCCACATAAGATGTGGTTAACAGGACCCATTGCCCGACTTTATATTCCAGATATCTTGCTGCTGCATTCCCCAGCCTTTCCTATCGCACCAGTGCCTTAGTGTTTGATTTTTCTACTCTGGACCATACCTTTTTCATTATCTTCGAGAAATCTCTCGCTGACTTTCCCTTCTTTTTGCCATAATAGATTGAAAGGTGCTGGCATTTTCCTTTCGTACACTACCTCATATGGCTACAAATCTGTCGCCTCGTGCGTCTTTGCATTGTAGCAGGACACAACCATCAGCAAGTACATTTTCCAGTTTTTGTTCTGCTCATTGAAGTAATAGCTGAGCTTTTTGCTAATTGTTCGGTGTACCCTTTCTGTCCGCCCGTTTGCCTGTGGATGCAGAGTGTTGTGCACAGCTTTTTTATCATCAATAGCTGACAGAACTGCCTGAGCACGTCAGCCATGAAATTTGAGCCTTGGTCCGAAATAATAGCCTCTGGTACTTCAAATTTAAGTATCCAGTTATTTATGAGTGCTTGTGCAATTGTACTGGCTTGTTGGTCTGGAAAACTCATCATTGCTAGGTAACGAGAAAAATGATCTATATTCATCAGGACATACTTGTTAGCAGCTGGTGTTTTGTGAAATGGCCCATAGATGTAGGCTCCAATTAGGAAAAATGGGGCTGAGGCTTCTGGTAATCATTGTAAAGGTGCCTTCTGGCAGCTCAAGTCACCACCTTAAATTTTCTTCCATATAAGTAACATCGAAAATACTTGACTCCATATATAACGTTAAGCATCTCTTTTTCAGTTGTTGAATAATTCTGCCCTGCTGTCGTCAACTGCCGGAAGGCGTAAGCTATCATATGTTCCACCCCATCCACATATTGTGATAACACCACACCTACCGAATGTGCACTCGCATCACACGATAAAATGAATTCTTTGCTAAAGACCAGATATACTAAGACTGGGATTGTTTCGAGTTTTTGTTTCAATGTCTGGAAAGCTGCATCACATTCTGCCGCCCATTGAAACTTGGCCCCCTTCTTTAGCAACTGCGTCAAGGGTCGTGCTATCTCAGCAACATTTTTTACGAATGGACGATATTAGCTTGTAACCCCAACAAAAGATTGCACTTCCTTAACGCGTTGTGGTACTGGAAAATCTGTAACTGCTGTTATCAGGCTTGGATCTGTCTCATCCCCATGTTCACTAATCACATGCCCTAAATAAGTAACCTCCTTCAAAGCGAAATTGCATTTCTCTAAATTTAGCGTTAACCTGGCCTCCCTAAGCCTCTGGAACACTCTACGCAACCGAGTTGCATGTTCTTCAACATCCTTAGCGAATACAATTATATCGTCCAAATAGACACAGCATTCTCGTGTCTTCAATCCTTGCAACACCCCATCCAGCAATCTCTGGAACGTAGCAGGAGCATTTTTTGCTGTTTTGTGCCTGTCTTCTTCTGCCACCTCCAACTGATGGTAGCCACTGCGCAAATCAATCATAGAGAAGTACTTACTACTGCCTAAACTATCAATAATATCTGTAATATTCGACAGTGAATAAATATCTGACACGTCTGACTATTCAGATGTCTATAGTCAGAGCAAAACCTGTACCGTTTTGTCCCATCTGTTGACTTCTTAGGCAGTGTCACTATATTCGCACTGTATGGGAAATCAGAATACTCTATAATCCCATCCTGTAATTGCAACCGTTGCTGGACGAATTTATTGATCAGCAATTGTTGCGTCACTCCCTATAAGGTATCTTATAAATTGGTGGGCTGTTACTCGTCAGAATTCTGTGTTGCGCAACGGTCGTTGCTGGCAACGGCCCCTGTGTGTTGAACAGTTCCTGATTTTCATTTAAAATGGCTTAAATTTTATCCCTATCACTTCCTTTTAAATGTGCAATTTTGTGGTGCATCACAGTTTTATAGGCTGTTGGATTTCCCTTGGTTTCCCTCTCGGACCAGTAAAAATCTATCTCCTCAAACATACTACTTGTCGCCAACAATATTCCTTTCATCAACTCTCTGTCTTCCGTTCCAAAATTATCTACAAGTACCGGTACTTTTTTGACCCCATCTATCTCCTTAATCTTTACTATGCTTCTCTGAACAAAACAGTCTGCTGGATCTAATTCCTCGTTCGCCCCTAGAATCTCTATTAAACACAATGTATCTGCAGGTAAGATGGTATGCACTTCTACCCAGAACACCTGCCATGTACCCAAAGGTACTTTATCACGCGAACCTATTCTCAAGGGCATCGCTTGCAGTTTAGGTGGTTCTTCCTTGTGCTTCGGAAAATCTTAAAGCGGTAAGTCCTTTATAGATGTGCCACCTATGGAAATAAGACCCCATCAAGTTGCTCCATTTGCTAACCGAGATCGATTATAACGTGATGTTTATTGAGAAAGTTAGGTCCTGAAGCACGTAATATCATCACTTATTCTTGACACCACTTCTACCGTTTCCTGAAATTGCGTACCATTAACTCAAAACATCAATGGGGTACACCCTAGTAATCGTACCCCAATACCTCCAACTCCACTTAACTTAAACCTGGGAGGGCGACACTCCCTATTTCCAACATACTTGCCACTGATAATTGAAACATCGGCATCCGTATCTATTTTTAATTTTAACGTCTGATCCCCCTTAGTCCCTAATATCTCAACAGTCCGCCTTTGTGTGCGTTTTCACTGCATGGAAGTTTAACTGGAGCCCGAGACGGCAGTTCTTGGACCCCTATTGCCATTTAATGCCCTCCTCCTGCCATTATTCCGTCCTGCCCTACAATTCCTGTCCGAGTGTCCCACTACGTGACTCAGTCTACACTGTGGTAACCTACAATTTTTTGCAATGTGACCCTGCCGGTTACACCTAAATCATTGTACCCCCACTGGAAAACACTACGCTGTTCCTTCCCTAGTGTTTCAAAATCAGTTTCCTCGAAAGCTGTTGCTACAGAGACAGCTTCATCCAAAGATTAGGAAATTCTGCTCTCACACGGTGTGACATTTCAGCCAGCAGCCCCTGCAAACAGGTATCAAGCGCCCTACTCTCTGCCTCCTGTAAAATGACCTTATTTACCGTGTCATTATCAGTTAACTGGTATGTGTTGAAATTAACCCTCCTAATCCTATCTACATAAATTTTCAGCGACTCATTTTGACCTCTGACTAATAGTGTTCAATTTCTCCCTATACAATCTACCATTATTCTGCCTTTGGAACCTCTTTAACAATCCCTTTCTTAATTCATCAAAAATTAATGCATTTCTTAATTCCTCATTGTACAGAACATGTGCCTTAGCCTCCCCTACCAGACACAATTTCATCATTTGCAAAAGCTGCTCATCAGACCACAATCATAATTTAGCTGTTGCCAATAAATTGTCTAAAAAGGCCGTGGCATCTTCCCCAGGTTTGCCAGAAAAAGGAGTTACCAAAATGGCTGTGGAAGACTTGAGGGAGGGCAGAATTGTGCATTACCTATCTGTTCCATCAGTCTATTATTATCATTTTTCAACTGTGCCACCTCGTTAACTAAACTCTGAATTGTCTCTAACGTTGTAGCGTCCTGTACTGTTGGACTCTCCTTTGCAATGGTTTGCTTATCCATACTAATACTTTATGAGAATAACACAAAAAAAAAAAAAAAAAAAAAAATGAAGGCGTATTACTATAAGAAACTTATTGAACTGGCTATACCACTGATCAAACCCAAACAAATTACTAAAGCTTCCCTTTCCAATTATTTTAACCAACTACTCCATTCCCACCTTCTCACCGAATTAAGCTCTTTCTGACACCAAATGTAACGTGTTTGTTCACTATGGATACCGAATGTAATGAGTCTACGGTGTATTTGATGGTTTTGACACCAAATGACAAATGTTCTACACACAGACGTTGTCTACGTCAGGATAGCGACACTAGTTTGTTCCTTGTGGGCTGTGAGCTCAGTACTCAACTCGGGAGTTGGGGGGGGGGGGGGGCGGCATTGAAACAGTGGTCCAGAATAACAAAATGTTTTATTGACACTGTGCTTAAAAAACGGCTGGAGGTGAGTGGAGTGTGGGTGCGCGCTGCAAGTGCTGCGTTGGCATCCAGCTGATGCCATGAGCCTCATAGTAGCTGACGCTGTTGGTGCAGCTGCCTGCTGCCCACTACGCCTCCATATTGCATAAGGCGAGGTATCGTCCTCGCACTGCCCCACACCGCTGCCGCAATGGCCATACTGTGCTGGGTGCGGCAAGGGAGTTGAATCCAGGTTCTTCTTCACCTGCTGCTGTTGCTTTGCCCTCCAGATGGTCACAGGAGCGCTTCAGGTGTGGCTGCATTCTTGCGTCCACACCACACCCCTGGGTGAGTAACTGGCTGCAGTCGTAGCATGCCATCCATTGGTTCGATCCCCTGTTGTGCTGCTGTTGAGGCCGGAACCCCGCTGCCCATTGTGGCAGGCTGTGCTGCCGCTATTCTGCAGACTGCACCTCCCGTCGGAGGTGCTGTGTTGATCGTGATGATCGGTTGCTGGCCGCGCTGCGTCGAAGTGCTTCCAGCCTGTGACAGACTCAGTTTTGCAATAACAATAATAACAATTGTTGTCAAAGAGTAGTACAGTCCGGGCGGCAGGTGACTGCCCAGCCGTGGCTGCCCCTCTCTCTGCCGTGGCTGACTGACTGACTACCTGTCTTTTTCGCATGATCATGTATGTCCCAGCCACTTTTAAGCAATACAGCTGTCAGGACCGAGCAAGGTGGCGCAGTGGTAATGCACTGGACTCGCATTTGGGAGGATGGTGGTTCAAGTCCATCCAGATTTAGCTTTTCCATGATTTCCCTAAATCACTCCAGGCAAGTGCCGGGATGGTTCCCTTCAAAGGGCACGGCAGATTTCCTTCCCCACCCTTCCCCAAAACTCCAAGCATTAGCTCCGTCTCTAATGACCAAGCTCTCGACGGGATGTTAAACCCTAAGCTTCCTTCCTCACAGCTGTCTCACTGTTACGTAGTATGGCGCCCTCGCCGACCTTCTTGCGTCACCAGAAAGTTCGCCAAGCCGCTTCACTTTATTTGCTAAAATCGTGAACATGCTTGTCCCGCTCTATTTTATGTCAATGCCTGATTTCAACACAGCACCGCTTTCATGTTCAATTTCTGCGTTAAAGTTCAGTCACCAAGAGCTGTAGATCATGGCAATTATGAGACAATTTCATTCTCGTAAAAAATGTATATGGTACTAGCAGAATAAGATACAGATATGCTTTCATTTTTGGAGTGATATACAGGTTTTATAATAAGTCCATGAGGTATGTAAATATTTTGTTATGGTTGTAAAAGACCATTGTTAAATGACAGTTGTGATGTGAGAATAAGTGTAAAAATATTTTTCATGTTTTATATAGATCTGAAGATGACAGCTGATCTATTGAAACCATTCATGAAATAAAGTGGATGATTAAAATGTGATCTGGGCTAGACTTGTTTATTATTACAGTAATCAAGTATTGGTCGAACTAGTGATCTGTAAGCCACTTACTGATGGATTACACTTCTTGAGGATTCTGCCATTGACTATCAATCTATCTTCTGCCTTAGCCACAATTAATTTTATATTCATGCTACTGAACCTAGCTATGTTTGCAATTGCTTAATAAGTATGCTTTGAAATTGGATGTACATCCTACACATCTCTTTTTTTAACCTCACTGCCCATCACGTTCCCTTTTCTAGGCCTGTTTCTACGTCTTTGTCCTCTCATTGTATTAGGTACCTGAAAACACACCATAGCTTGAGTAAGTATTTATTCTAATATTCTATTAGAATATTATTCTAATATACATAGCTGTTCGTAGTCGGACCAATCCTCGGCATTGTCTCCTGCTTATTAGGTAGCTGCACTAGCCACTACATCACTGGGACACAGTAAAATGTATATCCATAAGTATCTACATCTACATACATACTCCGCAATTCACCATAAGGTGCGTGGTGGAGGGTACACTGTACCACTACTAGGCATTTCCTTTCCTATTCCACTCCCAAATTGAACGAGGAAAAAAAGAATGCCTATATGCCTCCGTACGAGCCCTAATTTCTCTTATCTTGTCTTTGTGATCTTTTGGTAACTCACATGTTTATCCTCTTCAATTGTTTAATGCCCTCTGTTGGCTATTTGATAAACTTAAAAGGTAGCCCTTGTTTTAGTAGAGTGATGGTGATATTAAAGGTACACAGATAATAATATTTCTCTTTTAACAGGGACAGTTCGGAAGCTTCTTGTATGGATTAAGGAAAACTTACTGAAGGAAAGACAAGAGCTTTTTTTACAAGGAGAAACAGTGTAAGTAATTTATTACCGATCAAGCAATTTGTCTTTGTTGTATTTACTGGTGCTTAATGTTTCATTCCCAATTTAGGTAAATAATAGCTGACTTTTATATTTTGTTTCAAGAGTAGACAATAGCATTTTACAGAATATCTGCAGAGCAAAGGTTTTGTGTGTATAGTGTGTAGAAAATTAGGGACATTTGTTGCAGTTACATGAAACATGTATATTAATTTTCAGAGATGTCAGATGAAAAAAAGCATAAAAAATTAAGTGGTAACACTCTGAACAGTTGTGGCCCTAATAAACTTTTTTTGTTTTTAATTTAAGAAGTTCATTACAGTGCTTGAGGACAATATGTGGAGACTACGGGGGGAAAAAAATTACAAAGATCGACTGCCCCACACTAAGACTATTGTGTAAAAAGAGCAGCTCAGGGATCACAAATAACCTATTTGATGTAGACACCGATCAGCTGCTATCGGACAACAGAAACATCACAGTGTCGGAATGAAATGGTGTTGAAAGTGGAAACAACTTCAAAGTCACAGTATCTGAAATTGTAAAATTTCGGCGTGGAAAAATCTACTTCTACACTGATTCAGTGTGAATGTGGATAAAATGTTATGTCGCATCCAGCTGTAGTGAAAGGGTCACTGCAGTTGCATTCTATAAAATATCAAGTTCACAACACAGGATACATTTTGTATCAGCTAATATTATTGAAAATCTGAAAATATTCACACTTTAGTTATATGTGTGAGACTCTCAACCTAAAAGTTCCTGGAAAACTGAAGAATTTGCAAGTTTTTTTTGTTGCAAATGTAAATGCTGAAGGAAGCCTTTCTTAACTGTGGCGATGTTAATGAAAAAATGATGGAAAATTATCATTGTGAACATAGGAAATTTGATGCAACCAATAATAAATGTTGTGAATGTCAGGAAATGTCCAGGAATGTAAAAGTGGGATTCTAATGTAGTTTGTGTAGATTGCCAATTAATAATCAATGATACCCCTGGTCTAAGTCAGTATTAGTTCTTGAGCAAATAGTTGGATGATCACTGCTTCATAGAATGTCTTTATAAGGTGCATGACAAAATGTGTGTAAATGAAATTGGAATTAGTAAAAGCAGCATACCACTACATAGTGAAGACATTGAGTGTCAGTAAGACATTATTATGACCCATTCATTTCTTTTTCAACATGGAATATTCCAGTACTCTAAACATTTAAAACTGTGAGAGCATTTTGCAAAATATTTTGGTGAGACTAATCTCCTAAATACACATGCATAGAGACCACACTAACAAAATAAGATTTGAATACATACTGCTGTATATATACTATATTTTTGACACTTATCACCAGCATTACTCCACTTTTCCATTGAGTTGATAGCTTATTTTTCGCCATTGGTTCTGACTGAGTAATTGACATTTACTAAATACAAAACCCACATCCCTTTCAATGAATAACATAGCTGTTACTGTTGGTAAAGCTGTAGATTATGGTACTGAATTGATACATAAAGTAAATTTTGCAGTGTCTTTTGACATACCCTTAAGAAAAATGGCCTCGAAACGAAAGTGACATATTGGTAGTGTTGTGCAGTATATGTAAACAACACTGCACTCTGAGTATGAACTTTAATCACAATCACTCATACTACACAAAAAGAGATTGAGGCTGGCATGCATCAGTTATTTATCAATGCCCACAGGCAGTTGGTGTGTGGGTGGTTTGTCAGCTGTCTCCTACTGCTGTGATCTCTGGTGACCAGGTCATGTACTATCATGGCCTGTCCGGCACGAGTCGTTGCCACGTGATGGTAGCGTGTGCAATCTGAATGCTGAGTGGGTAGGGATAGGCAGAAGGAATCTGGAAATGCAGCAAAGAATGCTGGCTGGCTGCTGGGAAGGTTTCACCTCATCCAGTCTTCTGGCAGCTCCAGCAGCTCCTCAGCCGGAACCACCACTTACAGCCAGAACCCCCTGCATGGTGTGCCCCCCCCCCCCCCCCCCCCGGAGAGCAACGTTCAACTGCCCCAGCACTGGTGAGGGCAGCTGTCCAGAGGCACCTCCAGAGAAAACCCCTGGTTCACAACAGGCGAGGCATCTCCACTTCCACCAACCAGCACAGTCCACTCCATGGAGCAGGCCACCGGGGCTGCGGGGTCGAAATGGATATCGCCTGCTGATGGTGGGGAGACCTCCATCTGTTGGCCTGTCGATGACTGTGGAACTGAAACAGGTAGAGAACCCACCCCTGGCGACGCCTCGAGACCAGGGGGGACGCCGTGGATGAAGGAGGTGGCATGGCAAGCAAGGTAGAAGGATAGTGGATCCACAGCTGATCATAGTTGCAGGTGAGGATACCGGTAAAAGATCAGACCTCACAGAGATGACGACCGCACCCCTGAAGTACCACGACTGGAACCCAGCGAGGATGGTGTTCCTAGCTCTGGGCTGAGACTGCTGAAATCTGGCAAAAGTGAGGAGATGAAATAGGAGGGGTCATGGGAGAGCTTGGATGCAATATGGACAACAGTGTCTGATGTGGCTGGCCATGAAGAAGCTCGGCTGGAGTATGCGGCTTGGCTGAAAGACGCAGCATGTACTTTTGCATTTGTGCCTTGAAAGTGCGTACCAATCTCTCCACCACTCCACTAGACTGTGGGTGAAAGGGTGGGGCGAGGATGTGGCAGATCTCATAGGTAGAACAGATTTCCTGAAAATGTTTTGAGTTGGGGGCCATTATTGGTCACCAATGTGACTGGGAGCTCTTCAATGGAAAAGATCTTTAACAGGGAGAGGTTAGTGTTTGAAAATGTGGAGGCCAGATGAATGATAAAAGGAAAGTTAGAGTATTTGATGAGGACCAAAAGCCACTGGCTGTCTAAGAAGGGCTCTGCAAAATAGACATGGAGGCTCTCCTGTGGTTCAGACAGAGCGGGCGATGGAGAGAGAGAAGAGTGAGGAGCCACATTTTGAGAACCACAAGAAGAGCATCCTGCTATGAGGCGAGCTATGCCTCTGTTGATGCCGGGCCAATATCCATGCCAATGGGTGAGTGTCTTAGTGCAGGGCATTTCCCAGTGGTCCTGATGTAATGGAACAAGAACTTGGCGGCACATTCAGGCCGGAACCACCACTCAGTGGGAGACATCTTCAGTGGACAGAAGTAGAATACTCTCGAAGGTGCTAAGGCGGTGGTGAATTGCAAAATAATTGCAGAGGCTCACCCTGAACTACGCTCGGACCAGCCCTTCTGCACCTGGAGGAGGATGACTCAGAGGACAGGGTCAGCAGCTGTAGCCTCTGCTACGCACGAGCTAGTGACAGGAAAAACCACAACCACCTGTGTGGTTGACTCATCCATTGCAAAACACAAAAGTTGTTCCTCGTCAAAGACTGTGTCAGGGCTCACTGGGAGGCGAGCGATATGTCAGTGTTGGTGTGATTAGCTGTCAATCGATACTGTATCTCATAATGAAAATGTGAAAGATGTAAGGCCCAGCATTGGCTGCCTTGTCTGGAAGTGCTGCTGCCAGGTGAAACTAGTAGAATGGGGAAAGGGACACCTTTACGCAACAACTGATACAGGAGTTGTGTTACCGCAGCCACCTGTGGGAGATAGAAATGATAATAGGCGACTTTGCCTAGCAACACCTGAAGTTCTTGAAGACACTAGCAGAGAGAGAGAGAGAGAGAGAGAGAGAGAGAGAGAGAGAGAGAGCGGAAAAATTCCTAGCAGGATAAATATATATAAAAAGTAGATGAAGATTACTTACGCTAGCTTTCGCAGCCTAGCTGCGACGGCACATACATGATAGATTATGGGGTGCTCTTCTGACTGTGAAACCTCATTGTCCAAGTGCTCAGTAGAAGGTTGGAAGAAAGATGACATTTGGAAATTACAGTGTAAGCCGGCTTCTGCCAATACAGAAAACAGGAAGTGGAGGTTGGCTAGATGGTCAACTGTCGTGAACCCCGTGACAACAGTATTGTCCATGTAATTCACAAAACTGGGTGCCGGCACTAGCAGCTGTTCGAAAAATTGCTGAAATATGGCAGGGGTATTGGCCAACCCGAACAGCAAGGCATTCTAGAAAGGGCCGAAGGGGGTAGTGACCACCACTGCCCACTTTGTCTCATCATCCAAAGGCAACTGCAGATACACCTCTGCAAGATCGATCTTTGAAAAATACTGGCCCTCCCGACAACTGGTCTATTCAATCTGCAGGGCGAGACATCGTGAAGGAATCAATGATGGAGTGGGAATTCACCGCCACCATATAAGCGAAGGGCCTCTGAGGGCTTGTGTATAATAACCAGAGGTGAGGCCCGCTTGCTAGTCATGACAGAATATCAGCAGCTGTCAGTTGATCTAACTCGGCTTTAACAGCCCCTCAGAGGGCGATTAGGAATGGGGTGAGCCTAACAAAAGATAGTGCGAGCAGTGGGTTTCAGCATAATGGAGGTCCGAAAGTTCTTCACACACCGAAGACTGAGCACAAAAATAGACCATAATTCCATGCGCATCTGAAGGAGGCCCTCATATGGAATATGATCGGAAACCAACCAGATAGAGTCAGTGATAGGTAAGAAAAAGGCGTGGAACTGATTGAGGCCAAAAGTATTCATAGCTGCCACACTGTTTAGGACAGCAAATAGCACTGAGTGGTGAACATTCTGATATGGGACCTCAGCTGGGATAGGCTCCGTAGGTGTTCAATGGGCGAGGTGCCGGACACAACTTGGAGGATCCCAATGATTTATAAATAGCCTAGTTTAAAAGAGACCCCATGCCATCTGTGTCCAATTAAAGCTAGACATTTTGCTGAAGAATGCAGAGGTCAATAAATAATTTTGGTGTCAGTGAGCCAATGAGGCAACCCTGTTAATATCCCTAGGAGAATCTCCATAATTTTGAGGCTGTGAGGGCTTGTTGTGGCCCTGAGCAGAGCAGCAACACACCCAAGCTATGTGCCCTAATTTCCCACAGTAAAGACATGTAGCCTGTCTGTGTCAGCATAACCTGAGAATGGGATGCCACACATGAAGGACATTAGCACTGTTTGCTCTCTGTCTGCTGTCCCCTCCACACTTGACACACCAGGGGCAATACTGCCACCAAAGAAACAGGCTCAGTGGATAACTGGGACTGAAGGACCTGCCTATGAACTTACAGGTTGACAGAAAACCGTAGCAAAATTTCACGGAACATAAAGTCCGCATACGAATTACCATACGGTTCTGACCGAAATTGATGATGTGCCAGCTCCTGAAGTTCCATTGCCCAAGCGTGGCAAGATTGGCAAGATTGGCCTGGCTGTTTACATGAGTGGTAAAATGATACGTGAATCAATACAACATATGAGTGGTGGCTAAAGTAGGTACCAAAGAGGGAACAAATATCCGAAAATGAGAGAGACGCCTGCGTCTGAAGCAACTTCAAATCACCTAGTAAACTGAAAAGATGAGGTAAAATTCACGAAAGGAAATAAGCTTTTTGCTTATCGTCATCAGACACCTGGAAAGCCACAAAGTGTTGGAGCAGATGCTGCTCATAGTCAGAGAAATCCTTAGCATTTTCATTAAAAGGTGGAAACGTATGAAAGGGCACTGAAGACCTCAACCCGACTTGTTGTAACACGGCCTGAGTCAAGGTGTCAATAAATGAGGTGAGGGAGGCATTCTGTTGAGCCAAAAGCTCCAACAATGACTGAAGATTAGACAGCAAGGTGCTAAGTTGCTTGGTCATGGCGCTGAACAGGTAGACACATGCGACCAATATCCTCATTGTCACTAAAGTAAACAACACAACACACTGAGTAAGCACTTTATTTGCAATCATTTGCACTATGCAAAAAGAGACCGAGACCAGCATGCGCCAGCTATTTATCAGCGCGTCACAGGCAGATAGTGTGTGGCTGGTTTATTGGCTCTCTCCTACTGCCATGACCTCCAGTGGCTGGGCCATGTAGTATTGTGCCTGGCCAGCACGAGTCGTCGATGCGTAATGCCGGCGCGCACAATCTGAATGCCACACTTGCTAGTCCATGACAGTATGCTTATGACCTGTGAGCAGAACTGTTAGTTCTTTACAACATTTTGTAGTGTGTAATTAGCAGCCTACTTTATCAAGGTGAATGGCCAAGTACAGATAGTCAACATTGGGTACACACAATATCCATGTTACCAAATGTGATATAGAACAGTTTTTTCATAATTTATATCATTTGGGTCACTTCTCTTTGTCCAATGATTCTGAACATTCCTGATGGCAACTGCCTGTTTAATACATGTTGGGACACTGAATTCAATCTATTTAGCGTAATCTCCGTTGATTCTCTAAGACATACCTATGCCCTGCTCACCTCCTTCTTGGTAATTATATCTTTCTTACTTTTTCTGAATTGTTCCTCAAGTGTTTACTTGTCGTGTAATTCCCAATGATTCATGTGTAAATAAACTATAGGAACTAAAATAAAACAAAATAATACAGTTTTCAAATTTGAATGCACATCATAATGATTGAAACACTAATACTTTCATTACAAATGGTTTCTTGCTAGGTGTAGGATTATTTTGTCATGTTAACACTTTTCCATGCAGATGTTTATTTTATTCTGTATTTAATGTTTCAGGAGGCCTGGAATACTGGTTCTTGTGAATGATGCTGACTGGGAACTGTTGGTAATATATAATCTTCTTAATTATCAGGGTTATTAATAGCTACAACAGTTTTGTTTTGTGTATTTTTACTGTGATTGCTCTGAATGAATATTCTGCATCAAATATGTACAGTATGGATAGTATGAAGAGAAAAAGGGGCCAACTCTATTGCCATAAAAATTGCCTGTTTTGCATGAACTGCCACATCCAAAAAATAACCAATAACTGCGTCACCTGTTTGACATGGTAAAAATTGATCACCGACATTTACCAGGTACAGCAGCTATCCAAGCACATCTTACAGACGTGTTGACTGAACACCACATGAAGGGGGAGTGTTTACTGAAGTGGATGTCGGAAATGAATGAAGCTTTGAGTTATCTAATAATGGAAAGACCAGGTTGGAATTAACAATGTAGTAATAAAGACGGTTTACAACTCACCGCAAAGATATGATAACGATCTGTGACAGGCATATAAAAAGACACACAAATACAACATTTCAACTATTGGTCACGCCCTTCTTCAGAAAGTGGAACATTCACACAGGCACACAACCGTCAGCTCCAGCTGCCGCACTTCGATTCACACTCTGTGGTGTGGAAATAGGAGAGGGGAGGAGGAATAGATAGGTTGTATGATGGTGGTGGGAATGAATACAGAACAGCCTTGTTGAGCATGTAGGTGTTAGATGGGAGGAATGAGATGCAGCTTATGAATGGAGCAGGGAGGGTGGAATAATATTAATAATAATAATAAATCAAATGCACGAGTGCCACATGGTCACACACACACACACACACACACACACACACACACACCAACACCATCACCACTCAAAGTAGGAGAGGTTTATAATAGAGAGGTGGGAACTGTTGGGTGTGGAAAAAAGGAAAGTTATCATAGGTTGAGGCATGGATAATTTCATAATCAGAGAATGTAATGTAGGGATAATTCCCATCTGCGCAGTTCAGAATAGCTCTTGGTGGGTAGGAGGATCCAGATGGGCCGGGTTGTGAAGCAGCCATTGAACTCGAGCATGTGCTCAACTGCATGCTGAGCCACAGGGTGGTTCACTTTGTTTTTGGCCACAGTTTGGCGGTGGCCATTCATCCTAGTGGACAGCTGGTTAATGGTCATACTCATATAGAAAGCTGTGCAGTGATGGCAGCACAGTTGATAAATTACATGGGTGCTTTCACAGGTGGCCCGGCCTCTGATAGGGTAGGATAAGCCTGTGACAGGATTAGAGGGTGGGGGGTGGATTGGACAGGTCTTGCAGTGGGGTCTTCCACAGGGATATGATTCCTGTGGCAGTGGGCTGGGTTTCAGGGTGGCATAGGGATGGACTAGGATGTCACATAGGTTGGGAGGGTGATGTAACACCACTTTAGGAGGTGTAGGAAGGATCTTGGGCAGGCAATTTAGTTGTTCGAGTCCAGGGTAGTACTGGGTGACAAGGGGAGCACTCTTTTGTGGATGGTTGCTGGTGGCAGAGGGAGGATTTGGAATGTGTGAGGATATGGCGCGGGAGATCTGTTTACAGACTAGGTCTTTGGGGTAGTTGCCGTGACAGATTAGCCGTGCGTACTGAGGCGCCGTGCTGCGGTGCGTGTGGCCATCCGCTATCGTGAGTTTGAATCTCCTCTCGGGCATGGGTGTTTGTGTTGTCCTTCGGTTAGTTTATCTTAGTTTAAGCAGTTTGTAAGCTACGGACTAATAACCCAGCAGTTAAGTCAGATAGATTTACAAACATCTGAACTGTCTGTTACAGCCTTTGTGAGACCCTCAGCATATTGGGAAAGGAAGCTCTTGTCACTGCAGATATGCAGTCCATGGGTGGACAGATTGTAAGGAGGGATTTTTTGATGTGGAATGGATGGCAACTCTCGAAGTGTTCGTACCGTTGGTGGTTGGTAGGTTTAATATGGATGGGAGTGTGGATGGAGCCATCATTGAGGCGTAGGTTGGCATCCAGGAATCTGGCATGGTGCATTGAGGAAGACCAGGTGAAGTGAATGAGGGAGTAGTAGTTCAAGTTTTGAAGTAACTCCTTCCCCATCCACTTCACCTGGTCTTCCTCAACATGCCATGTCACATTCCTGGATGTCAATCTCCACCTCACTGATGGCTCTGTCCACACTTTTATCCATAGTAAACCTACCAACCACCAACAGTACCTACACTTCAACAGTTGCCATCCCATCCACATCAAAAGATCCATTTCAGCCTAGCCACTCATGGATAGTGCATCTGCAGTGACAAGATCTCCCTTTCCCAAATGGCGAGGGTCTCACAAAGGCCTTCAGAGACAGAAACTACCCCATAGACCTAGTCTGTAAACAGATCTCCCATGCTGTATCCTCACACATTCCAAATCCTCCCTCCACCACCAGCAACCATCCATGAAAGAATGCTCTCCTTGTCACCCAGTACTACCCTGGACTTGACTCGAAAAACTAAATTGCTTGCCCAAGATCCTTCCTACCCCTCCAAAGGGGTGTTACATCGCCCTCCCAACCTCTGTAACATCCTAGTCCATCCCTATGCCACCTTGAAACTCAACCCACTGCCACAGGGATCATATTCCTGTGGAAGACCCCACTGCAAAACCTGTCCAATCCACCCCCCACCCTCCAATCCTGTCATAGGCTTATCCTACCCTATCAGAGGATGGGCCACCTGTGAAAGCACCCATGTAATTTATCAACTGTGCTGCAATCACTGCACAGCTTTCTATATGGGTATGACCACTAACCAGCTGCCCACTAGTATGAACGGCCACCACTAAACTGTGGCCAAAAACAAGGTGGACCACCCTATGGCACAGCTTGCAGTGGTACACATGCTTGATTTCAATGGCTGCTTTACAACCATGGCCGTCTGGATCCTCCCACCCACCACCAGCTTTTCTGAACTGCACAGATGGGAGTTATCCCTACAGTACATTCTCAGATCCCAAAATTATCCAGTCCTCAACCTATGATAACTTTTTTTTCCACACCCATCAGTTCCTACCTCTCTATCCTAAACCTCTTCTATTTTGAGTGGTACGTGTGTGTGTGTGTGTGTGTGTGTGTGTGTGTGTGTGTGTATGTGTGTGTGTGTGTGTGTGTGTGTGTGTGTGTTTGTGTTTATGTGCCAAACGTTGCTCGTCTTCATGTCTTTTGGGTGATTTGCTTTCTAAGTTGTGATAGTCAGTTTGGAACATGCAGCATCACTCACTCACCCAGTGCCAGATGCACCATTAGCCTCAGAGGTTGATGCAAGTCAGATAGCAACCGGGGCTGCACTGCATCAGAAAGTGAATGATTGTTGCCGGCTGCTAGGTTTCTTTTTGAAAAGCTACTATCTCAGCAGACACGAACTGGAATGCTTATGATAGGGAACTGCTCACCATTACGAGAATGTAAAACACTTCTGTCCTTACATTGAAGACCATCCAGTGACAATATATACTGATCACAAATCATTTGTGCCTGCTTTCCAGAATGCAAGTGATAAGTGTTCACCTCAGCAGTTGAGATTGTTGGCCAATTCACTGTGGATGTGCAACATATTCGAGGTGCAGATAAAGTAGTGGCTGACGAACTCCCCTGTGCATGTGAAGCAGTTACAATCGTGAAGTACAATGACCTTGACAAAATAAAAATGACATATCATCAACTTCAGTAACTGATGGATCAGTGGTCAAATCTGCAATTACAGCAAGTAGAGGTACTGGTTGCTAGTGTAAAGCTATAGTGTGACCTTTACTGATGTAGGCCATATCCCGGTATTCCACCACAATTTTACAATGTAGTGTTTGTCATTGTGCACATTGTCACACACTCAGGGGCATACACCACGATGAAAATGATGACAGAACGTTCTGTGTAGCCATTGGCTATCAATTAAGATAGACATGCTCAGTTGGTCACCCATTTGCCACCCCTGCCAATGATGGCCAAGGCCATACCACTACCAGACGTATCAGCTGAGATTGTTGCAAAGACATTTTATTGGTTATTGTGTTTCAGCTGTCTCCTGCACTGTCTAAACTGTGTGCATGTCAACACTACCACACCAGCTGTTACCACCCAGTCAGCAATGGAATGGTGGAGAGGTGGTATCATACTCCTTTGGCTTCACTCATGTGTCACCAAAAAGTTTGACTGAAGAGCTCCTACTAGTACTGTTGGGTTTACGGACAGCTCACTGACTGAGATGGTATACGGGAAACCGTTAAGGATCCCATCTGAATTCCTAACCTCTGCACCACTTCCAGACTGGACATAATTACCTAATTGGTGTAGTGGATATGAAAGCAGGTGGCAAATATTTTGCAAACACCAGCTATACATCATGGCTCACATCCTGTTTTTGTTTGCAAGGCACCAACAGAGTGCTCACATGTAATACTGCAGACAGATTCCACATGATAATCTCTTCTGCCTCTGTATTTAGGGTCCGGCCAAGTGTTGCATAAGGTGAACACACTTTAGAGATCCTTCACAATGGGAAGAGCAGTAAGGTATCAGTGGAAAGACTTAAACCAGTATGGGTGATGCCAGAGCGAAAGTAGGACAACCAGTCGGGTACCATAGGACACAGAAATGATGCCAGCTTGGATTATCAGCCATCCAGCTTTATACCCATCCCAGAACAAGTAACACCAGACTTGTCAGCGATCACCCAACACCAGGTCAGTACCAATGCCAGTGGCTCACACAAGGACAAGAAGAGTGGCTAACTTCAAGTACACTTCTATATCCCTAGTGCTCCACATTTTATTGGGGGTGGGGAGTTGTTTGTGCAGGAGTAAGTAGCTTCCTAAACCAAGCGATAAATACACTTTGGTCTGCAAGTAATTTGGTGATAAAATTGTGCTTTGTTTGTAGTTTAGTTTTTCACCTGGTTTATTTGCATTTACTTAAATAGCGTGCATAAAACTCATATATAGGTAATTTTTTTCTACACTACTTTTGTGCTTAAACCTTCAAGAGTTTTTCAGTTTCTCCCATACCTCCTTGCTGTCGTAGCCTTTTCTGTGTGAGCATAATTTAGTGGCTCAATTGAAAGGATTAGTTTTGCCTTCTAACACTTAACACAAAAACTTGATTCTGTAGGTTTGAATATACAATTGAAGATTCACCCAAGGTCATCTAAGTATAAATATTCCTCAACGGTGAATTTCCATGTTGCATAATTCTTGTGACCTACAAGTCACTCTATTTGTGGTACCTGTGCTGTACTTATATTATCAGACACACTTTTTTCTTTCTTCCCTGTAAACACAGTGCAAAAAATTCGTATTTCACTTTCACTTTGATCCTTCAGCGAATGATTGAGTCCATAAGCTGTTGGATTCTTTAAGTTTTGTGTAGCCAAATGACATGTTTAATCCATATGGAAAAAATAAAACATTTTATTAACGTATTGAAACCAGACATAAAGCTACACACAAGATGACATTGCCAATCAATCACCATAGAAGTCTTTGTATTATCAAGAGGTATATATACTAGAAAATATTTTATTTAGACATCACCAACAGTGTTTCCATACAGCTAAAGTGTTTAGTTTTTCAAGAGGAATTATATCACCACATACATATAAAACTTAATAAGACTTAATCTACTAAGTCACAATGCCCCAGACAAAAGAATGTGTTGAGTGATTGTGACATACAGTTATTGAAGAGGAGATGTTTTTTGTAGCTAAGAGGTCAGTAGCTGCAAAAGTCACTGAAAAATGTGAATGTCACACTCGTAAACCCTGACAGCTCCATCACAATATTGCCGCGAGATACCATGTAAACCGACTGCCGGCATGGCGCAGAAGATAACATTACCAACTGTGGTGCTGAAGGTCGCCAGTTCAATCCCGCCCACCAGTAAAAATTTATTTCTTTGTAATTAACAATTCCAAAATGGTCTACATCTTCCTTATGTTTACTTGTAAATTCTACTTGTTTCTTATGTTAACTGTTCTTCTAATTTCTGTTACATTCTGTGTATAAATAGCAAAGCACTCTGCCCGAGAGGCAGTCGGTGCTGCGTGTATGTTAAGTTTGTAATAAAGCTGCTTTCAGTATAAGTGCTGTGTTCAGTTGCCTTTGAAGTCAAGCCTGATTCCATTTCAATGCGACATTGTTTGGTGGAGGCGCGGGATAAATTGGTTGTGGCCGCGTCGGCCGGTTCATGGGCTGCTGTTTGGCGGATGCAGCATAAGTCATAGCAGGACGACGTCATTGTTCACGTCGGGTGCGATTGGCGGGGCAGACAGGAGCTATTGCCTGGAATACCTCTTCCTCAGCGGTGCCGGTTCCCTCGTCACTTACATGGCCATGATCTGATGCTCGCTTGGTCTGATAGTCCCGGCTGCCATAAATTGTTGTAATTCTTCTCTCACAGTTTGTCGTATGAGAGAAGCGAAGTCACGCCTTAGGAACTACATTGGGGGTCTGTCATACTTCTTTTGTCCAATCCTCATTTGTTGCAGCTCTTCCGATTCTGCCGGCAGCAGCTCCATTCCACAGAGTTGTCATGGGTCCTCTGTATGGCAGTTCAAGAGAATCCTTCCCTTCTCCACGATTATCGACGACATACGTTCCTGTCGTGGCTTCATCAGTAACATCACTGTCCTTAGAGTCCTTGAAAAAGAAGCCATTGTCACCTACCTGCTCTTCAGGATTGTAGTAAGGCTTCATGCGCAGGACATGAACAATGTCTCTTTGTTTTTGTCATTTCAGTGACGGCTCATAATCCTCAACTTCGTATGTGACCTCTGACAGGTAGAGTATTACACGATACGGACCAAAGCATTGCTTCTATAACTTTTCTAACAGTCCAACCGTCTATACAGGGGTAAAAATCCATACCAGATCTCCTGGGCTGTACACAACAGGTCGGTGCTTGTCGTTATACCGCTGACAGACCTTCTCCTAGGCGTCCAGTGTCCGTATGTGAGCCAGCTGTATTGCTTCTTCGACCCTGGTGATGAGCTGTTTAACATAGTCATTCTGAGTGTCATCCTGTTGGAACGGGAACAGCGTATCCATTGTCGTCTCAGCTTCACAGCCATGGAGCAGGAAAAATGGTGTGAAGCCGTGGTGTCTTGTCTTGTGGTATTGTAAGCAAATGTCATGACTGGCAGAATTGTATCCCAATCCTTCTGCTCAACATCGACGTACATTGACAGCATATCGGCTAACGTCTTGTTAAAAGATTCTGTAAGACCATTTGTCTGAGGATGGTATGCAGTTGTCATTCTGTGGACATTACCTCTAGTTTTGACTGGAATACTTTTCCACGATCAGATATCATGACACGTGGAGCTCTATGCTTCAAAATAATGTCTTCTACAAGGAATTTTGCGTTCTCTGGAGCATCTGCAGTCAGCACAGGTTGGATGACTAGCTTGAAGGATCCATCAGGTCGACTAGCAAGATGGGCACTAAGACACCAAGAGTATGATTTCACAGTGGTATTCAAGAACGGGCGCAAACACAAGGATGCCAACTGCCTTTCGAGAATCCATTAGTGGAACACAACAGCATGAATGAAATTTCAGCCCTCACTGAATTAGATGATTTTACAGCTGAACAGAGGGAAGATCCAGCACTATTAAAAACGATAGAGGCCTTGGAGAAAAGAGAACCGACTAATGGAAAGTTCCAACTTATAAACGGAACATTGTATTAGACCAACTATGACCCACTGGGCCCCAAATGGCTACTGGTCGATTCAGCTCATCTTCAACCAGCTATTCTCAAATATTTCCACAATGCTCCAATATCCAGTCATCTGGGATTCATGAAGACCCTAGACAGAATCAGATGCAGGTATTACTGGATAGGTCTCTACCGATATGTCAAGCACTATGTGAGTCACTGTAAAGAGTGCCAGCGATGGAAGCATGTGCCACAATTACCTCCTGGGTATCTCGTACCGATTCTGCCGGCAGCAGCTCCATTCCACCGAATTGGAATCGATCTTTTAGGGAGGTTCCCGAAGTCGACAACTGGTAACCAATGGATAATAGTCTGCACTGACTACCTCACACGTTACACTGTCACCTAACCTGTGCCGACTGCAGATGCTCCAGAGATCACAAAATTCCTTGTAGAAGAAATTATTTTGAAGTATGGAGCACCACGTGTCATGATTTCTGACCGTAGAAAAGTATGCCAGTCAAAACTAGTATCAGACATTGTCCACAGAATGACAACTGCATACCATCCTCAGACAAATGGTCTTAAGGAATGTTTTAACAAGACGTTAGCCTATATGCTGTCAATGTACATTGATATTGAGCAGAAGGATTGGGATACAATTCTTCCAGTCGTGACATTTGTTTTCAATACCGCAACACAAGATACCACAGACTTCACGCCGTTTTTCCTGCTCCATAGCCGTGAAGCTGGGACTACAATGGATATGCTGTTCCCATTCCAACCGGACAACACTCAGGATGACTATGTTAAACAACTCATTACCAGGGTCGAAGAAGCAAGACAGCTGGCTCGCATATGGACACTGGACGCCCATGAGAAGGGCCATCAGCGGTATAACGACAAGCACTGGACCTGTTGTGTACAGCTCAGGAGATCTGGTATGGATTTTCACCCCTATACGGAAAGTTGGGCTATCAGAAAAGTTATTGAAGCAATACTTTGGTCTGTATCGTGTCATACGCCGCCTGTCAGATGTCACGTACGAAGTTGAGGATTATGAGCCGTTGTCAAAATGACAAAAATGAAGAAACATTGTTCATGTCCTCCGCATGAAGCCTTACTACAATCCTGAAGAGCATATAGGTGAAATTGGCTTCTTGTTCAAGGACCCTAAGGATGCTAATGATAACTGATGAAGCCATGAGAGGAACGTCTGTCGTCGATAATCGTGGAAGAGGGAAGGATTCTCCAGAACTGCCATACAGAGGACCTATGACAAGATCAAGATCCAGGACATTGCAGATGGCTCCAAAGGGAAACTAACAGTGGGTCCCTGTTTTCTCAGGAGAGGGACCAATGCCGCGAGACACCATGTTAACCAACTGCTGGTGTGGCACAGTGGATAGTGTCACCGATTGTGGTGATGAAGTTCGCCAGTTCAATCCCGTCCACCAGCAAAAATTTATGTCTTTGTAATTATCATTTCCAGAATGTTACTCTGCCCGAGAGGCAGTCAGTGCTGTGTGTATGTTTCAGTTCACAATAAACCTGCTTTCAGTATAAGTGCTGTGTTCAGTCTGCAATCCTGCCTTCGAAGTCAAGCCTGCTTCAATTTCAACGCGAAAGATTCTTAACCAGAAAATCTGTTTTTTTTCTTGTCTGCCCTTACGCTCTGATCATTGCTATTAAACCTGCCACTATTTTGCAAGAATAATTACATAAAATTATCTTGAAAACTGAACAGAACCTTTATATCCATTATAAGGTGGAATTGTTATGATTGCCGACAGATTAGCTGTAATGTCTTGCGTTTTGGTGTTTTCCATATTTTTATCCACCCCAATAGGTGTGTCAAGTTGTTATATAGGGTTAAGGATTATTGCTGTCCTTAGCATGACTTGGGGAAGGACAGTGAAATGTTCTGTTATATTTTGACACTTACTGGTACTAAAAATGCGTCTGGTACTATTTTTTTAATTTTATTAATTTCTTTCCAGGGTGAGCTTGACTATGAGCTGCAACAAGGTGATAATGTGATGTTTATATCCACACTCCATGGAGGCTGAAGAGTGCTAAGCATAATAGAACAGTGGAAATGTGGCTTTAAGCCTGTTTTTGACACACGCTTAATACATTAATTTATGTACAATAATTTTCTAAAAAAATAAATATATGTATATAATTAAACTTTTCTGTAATTTAAAACATTATTTTGATGTAGTACCCAATGTTGGTGACAAAATTTAATTGTAGTTACTTTTTAAATCAAAAACAAATTTGAAGCTTGAGTCAAAAATTATAAAACACAGAGACATTTTCTAAATTTTTTATTCTTTTATTATGATGATCAGATCATAATGCTACAGAAGCACTGTTGCCCTAGAAGTATGTAAGGACAGCCAAAGAGTATGTAATATACAAGATTACCCTGTAAAAACAGAGAATCATGCAAATTTGAGAAAAAGTGATGTCTGTTGTATTATGCACACATGTACAGTTCAAAAGGCCACACCTCCTGGGGGGGGGAGGGGGGGGGGGAAGCCATGCCTACACAAGAAAATGATGCATGTATCGGCTGCTAGTGCCTGTGTCCGATAGAGTTTGCTGCACATCTCTATTTAAGGAATGCACAGCTGCACTTATCCTCACTTGTGTGTTGACTCAAAGTGCATTTTTCTGTGAAGAGTTTCTTGCAACTAATATCTTATGTATCACTGGTAATGCTCTTAGTCAGTTAGTACATTGGTGATTGTTCCCTGCAGATGGTTGTCCCTTCTTTAGTTTGATGACAGACAGTACAATGAATGAGATCGTTTTATTACAATTTGCAACAGCAGCAAGAGGTTTTCATTACTACTTTGCAACATCAGACTCAAATCTAGTCACTGATGTCAGAATGGACTCTTCTCTTAGTTCACAGTGCCTGCCACTTGTGTTTGTCTACCTTTTCCGGCAGATGATGAATCAGCTGAAGAATGGGAAGCGTATGAACAATGTATGTGACAGCCTTTCAGAGTGACGTAAGTGACATTGTGTCATGCGTTATTTCTTTCTTGGATTTCAGCAAGGCTGTATCAGTTATTGTGTATATTGGCCCCACTGCAGGCCCTGTTGACTCTTAACTTTTGATAAAATATGCACATTTTTTTAAAGCATTACTCTGTACATACTCATGTTATTAATGCCAGATTTGAATTATGTTACTGTTGTTAGCAGGCTCATCATTCTAAATTGTGTCTAAGCAACCGAGCTTCATGGGCTGAGTCGCTGTTGTCATTTTGTAACAGACATTCACAAGGAGTTGTATGCAGATCTACTGGGCAGGGATGCTATTATTTGCTTGCTTGCAGTTTTACAGACAGCAGGCTCAAAGTGTAATCTTGATAAGTGTAAATTTTTCCAACCTTGTGTTTTTTAGGTTTGACTTTTCTTGATACAGCCTTAAACCTGTGCGACAGAATGTTTCTGCTGTATTGTCGCTGTAATGCCTCACATTGGTCGAAGAAAAAAGTCCAAGCTTTTCTGGTCAAAATTGCCTACTGTGATTAGTTCCTCCCACATGCTGTGTAAATAGCACAGCCACTAAGTGCTCTGCTTCACAAGGACACCACACATCTTCTTGGTACGTGGCACATGAGCATGCATTTTCCACTCTCAAATGTATGTTACTGTCTGCCCCACTTTTCAACTACCCAGCAATGGGACTCAGCTACTCATGTTTTCTAACACAAGTTGGGAACCATGTTTGCACACAAGTATGAAGACATGTTGGAGAGGCCTTTTGCCTATGCATCATTTTGATTCTGGTGCAATGTCAGTACTTGCAGCTTGAAAAAGACATTTTAGCAATTGTATAATCTTTTTTGTATGTAACAATGTTTCACCTTATTACTGATTACAGATGATTGGTATCTATATTCAGTCGTTTCCCATCATCCAGGGTAAACATCACATCTAGTGCTAGGCTCCCTACTGGTGTAGGTTCAGTTATAAGATTCATTTTTGATCTATGGCCTAACATGGTAATGCAGACCTTTTCTTTCTTTTCCTTTTTTCTTTCTTTTTTTTTTTTTCCGACTTTTAGCTGGTTCGGATCCAGCATTCGACCAGGATGAGATATTCTGTTTTCACATTGTCATTGAAGCTCAACAAACAGTGGATAGTTTTCCAGTCAGTAGTTCCAGGATTGCATGAGAAACTGCCATGGACCCCTCTTACATCAATAAGGTAATTATGTATCACATGGTTGGTCCAAGGCTCTACTCTCTTGTGCATCAACCCTCTGCAGCTACTACATATTCTATAATCATTTCTCTGTGATTGACATATCCTGCTGTTAGAGATGTCTTTGTGATGCTGTGGGTACTTGTGTCATTGGCCATTAGTGGAGGCATTTTTGCTCTTTTGCATGCAGATCACTAGGGCATCTCCCACACAAAGGCTCTGGCAGGGGGATATTTTTTGCATTCTATCCAGATTTGGATGCTGATATTACATGTCTTACAGCCACTTGTTCTCAGTGTGTCATACATCAGGCTGTACTCTAGGCAGCATTATCTTCCTGGTCAATGTTGTCACAGGCAAGGAATGTTCTCTTGTGGATTTCGCTGGTCCGTTCTTGAACTTGGGTTGGTTATTGGTGGTGCACAGGTTCTCTCATTTTCTATATGTTGTTTTTTTATGCATTGACTTCCACATCAGCTACAGTGGCAGCTTTGTCAAAGATATTCTCTATTGAAAGCTATTTTATATTCAAGCGTTTCTTATAATGTTGGTCACAGACATCAGACCACAGTTTTCTTCACATGAATTCCATTCATTTTCCTCCCTTCTCAGTATTAAGTACATTTTGTCACACAATCAAATGGAGAATTGTAAATGTTCATTTGAATGTTGAAAACTCTAAAGGGAGGAGAGGGGGGGGGCATTGCTCAATCTTCATGTTGGATTGGTTCCTATCTGTGTATTGTTTTGTGTGTTTTGACAAGAAGAACCTGGTGGAACTCCTCCAGAGGCTCTAGCTTCAGGTGCTCTTGCACCTTGTATGCCCATCAGCCCATCACTGGGACATAGAGCTAGACCACCCACACCCTATTACATGCCAGGACTGTTTATCTGGGTGTGTGGTTTTGACTGTTAGCCTAAGTAGATTCTGACAGTCGTCACCTGCTGCCATGGATGCTGTACACACAGCCTGTACTCCAGACATCAGGATCAACTTTCTGACACATGGTGGGCTGAGGGCCTCCTGATACACCTCTACCATCTTCTTGCCCATTCATGGGCTTCTCCACTGGTTGACATATTGTCCCCATCAATATCTGACTGGTGGCAGACACCCTTATGAGGACTTCTGCCGACCCAGCTGATCATCTGATGCTGTCACCAGTTCCTTAGCAGTCTTCTCCACCAGAGCAGCTGTGGCCAGGAATACTAGCACCTGTATCACATGAAAATATGGAGGCCACCCCAGCTTCCCCAGTGCTACCCTAAGGCCAACTGAGGAAGTTTGGATGACAAGCTCACTGCACGGGCTCTACTTAAGGACATGCACAGCCACAGTCATCCTCATGTGTGTGTTGACTCTTTAAGTGCATTATTCTGTGAACTGTTGCTTGCAATTAATGTCTCATGTATCACTGTTATGCCTTATACAGACGGAGACATTTCTTGCACAAAGATTGGTGTGAACAGTTACCTAGCATGCCACTGCATTGTTCGTAAATGGCTTGCAATTGAATGAAGCTGTATTCTGCACTGTATGGCTGTCATTTGACTGTGAAGATCAATTATCTGTAGTGTACTGCTGTAACTGTGGAATGGTGTAAGGAAGCTATAGAGAATTGTATTAAGCATACAGAAATGAAATGTGTCTTCATTGTATAAAATCTGCTGGCGCTGTGGCCGAGCGGTTTGCAGTGCGCCTGTCACAGTCTGCATGGCTGCTATGGTCGGGGGTTCGAATCTCCCCTCAGGCATGGATGTTTGTGTCGCCTTTAGTATAAGGCAGTTCATAAGTAGTTTGTAAGTTTAGGGACTGATGACCCTGCAGTTAAATCCCTTAAGTTAAAAAATTATTTGAACATTTTTACGCCGCGGTGGAGTAGCCGAGTGGTCTAAAGTGTCTCGCTGCGGAGCGCGCGGTTGCTCGCCGTGGAGGTTTGAGTCCTTCCTGGGGCATGGGTGTGTGTGTTTGTCCTTAGGTTAGTTTACCTAGGTTTAAGTAGTTTGTAAGCTACGGACTGATGACCACGCAGTTTGGTCCGATAGAACGTTTTTACACAAAGTCACCGAAATATCACAACAGACATGCCAGGAAATAAGCACTAGATAAAATAGCGGACTTGTTGGAGGAGGTTTTAATCTCATGCCAAAATTATGGTCAAGATAAAAAGCTTACAGTGTTTGTGGCAATACTTCATAAAATAAAATCTCCGAGAAAAAGTTGTATGGGGTCTGAGCACAAGTACCAATCCATAGTATGGTATTTTAATAAACTTCCATTTTTGTGATATCACATTCAGGCAAGGAAAGGAATTTACAGCAGAGAATTCTTGCAAGAAAGGTGGACTACACAAAAAACACAATGGTCACGGTAATTAATATTTATGCCCTTCGTTCTCTTCTATAATTTTAATACAGTCAGTTCAGAAACTGAGCTGATATCTCAGGTCTGTTGTGGCGCAAATCACAAGATGATGATACACGATTGTCGATTAATATGAATAGCTCAGTTGTTTGGCACATCTAGTTTGCTTTGATACGAGGGATATTCCAAAATAAAGTCCAGTAAAACAAAAAGTTCCAAAATCAAACTTGTTTCCAAAACAGTTATTTTATTGACATCCCTTCTGCCTTTCTCTATTTTTCTACATAATCTCCATACTTATGTAAATATTTGTCATATCATTTAACAAGCTTTTGAAGGCCTAAGTCAAAGAAATCAGCCACCTGCAAAGATAACCAGTCTTTAACAGCTTCTTTCACATCATCTGTGTTGAAGCGGTTGCCGCCAAGAAAATCCTTTAGGTAGCGGAACAGGTGGAAATCACTTGGTGCCAAATCCAGACTGTATGGTGGGGGGTCCATCTGTTCACATCCAAAGTTCTTGGTTAGAGTTTGCATGTCCTCCTCAGTATGGAGTCTGGCATTGTCATGCAACAACATTTGAGACAACAAAAGACCACGTCGCTTATTCTGGATTGCGCGTCAAAGTTTAGTTAGGGTAGCGCAGTAGACAGCTTTATTGATCCTTGTCCCTCTTTCCATAAAATCGACTAACAATACTCCATGTCTAGCCCAAAACACGGTTGCCACAACCTTGTGTGTGTAGATTGTCTGCTTTGCCTTGATCTTGCTTGACGATGACGTGTGATGCCATTCCATTGACTGACGTTTAGATTTGGGGTTGATGTGAGAAACCCGTCTCATCCCCTGTGACAATATGGTCTAAAAGACTGTCATCTTCATCATGATATCGCACCAAAACTGGAAGGGTAGAAGCCATTATTTTCGTTTTATGGGTCTCTGTAAGCAGCCTGAGAACCCAGTGGGCACACAATTTTCGAAACTTCAAATTTTCAGATACAATTCTGTAGAATGTTGTTCTACTCACATTCGGGAAATGCACTTCTAAAACTGAAATAGTGAATCATTGATCGTCACTAATTTTGTCGTCAACTGCATAAACCAACTCGTCTGAAATCATGTATCTTTGGCCAGAGCATGGTGCATCAAGCACATTTCCCTGTCCTTCATTAAAGGCTCACACCCACTTGCGCACTTAACTGTTACTCATTATGTTAGGACCGTACACTTTAGTTATCTGCCGATGGATTTCTGCTGCTGAAATGTTTCTTGCAGACAAAAACTGTATCACTGCCCTTACTTCACAATCGGCTGGCTGATCGGTTGTTTTAAACATTGTGAACTGATACTATCAACAGCACACAGCAAGAAACAATGATACTGGTGGCATTTAACATGCAGGGTATGCCAGGAGTCATCACACGTGCATGTTTAGTCCTTGGCGCCGCTTTCAAATATTTATGGCAAATTGTACCTTACTTTTGGAATAACCCTCATAGAATATGAGTGTGAATCCAACAATATTTTATAGTTTCAAATGAAGTATTATGTGAACCTGAGGTATTGGCCACAAATATCCAACCACAGAAATTGAAGCAAAAGGTGCAAGCTGTGCACAATTGGTATCATTGTCTTTCACACAGAAAAGGCCGCTTGCAACAGTGGCCAAAATGTTGGCGGAATTTGATACATTGACGATGCGGTCCAGTGTCAAGAAGAATTTTATTGATGATCTCCTGTTGATGTAAGTGGGGATTTCATAATTATAGGGGTGTATGATGTTCCACAAGATGGCCAGCCATGTCAGTCATAGTCATCATCATCATCATAATACAGCAGTCCATATTGAAGTGGTGGGAAGTCCAAAAAGTAAGTACCTACTTTAGGCGTTACACCATATTTTTGCTTACACTTATTGAGTTTTTTAAATTGATTTTTCTTATGGCCGGCTGTCGGCAGTCCAAAGTGTGATACAGGGTGTCCAGAAAAGGGCTCCCTGTTTTCAAAATTAAATATCCCGAAAACAAAGATCAATAGAGGAATGCAGTAAACGGTATGTTTATTGTGAAAGCTGTAAGAAGTTTATACAGCAGTTTGAAATAATAGTTACAAAAGCTGCTAACAGATGGCACTGTACGCTGTACAGCTCATATCAACGTACATAAGTGAAATAATCATATGAAAACACTCTTTGCAAACAATCGCATCACAATGTTTTCAAAATGTTCACCATTGGCACTACAGAGGTGGCGCAAATGAAGAATGAAATTCGCGATCACATTTATTAGTGTCTCAAGCGAAATGGATTCACATGCCACAGAGGTCGCCGATTCAAACTCGTCCAGCGTGGCGGGATGCTTCGGGTAGACCATGTCTTTCACTGTGCCCCACAAAATAAAAGGTCACAGGGAGTCAAATCTGGCGAATATGGAGGCCAATCCATACCTGCACCAGTAAATTTGGGATATTCCAAAGCAATGACTCGATTCCTGAAGTATTCCTCAAGAAAGCGAAACACTTGTTCGATCCGATGTGGTCAGACTCCATCTTGCATAAACCATTCAATACCTGGTCAATCCTCTAATGCTTGCTGTGTGGCGACAAACTGTTCCAAAACTTCAACGTGAAGTGCACCAGTGACTGTTTCTCGAATGAAAAAAGGGCCAATAATGCCTCTGCTGCATACTGCAGCCCACACAGTAACTTTAGGAGAATACAGGGCTTTCGATTCACACCAATATGGCTTTTCCGAACACCAAAATCGCCAGTTCTGCTTATTCATGTATCCATTCAGGTGGAAGTGTGCTTCATCTGTAAACCAGATGCAGTCAACATCAAATCCTTCACTATCAATCATTGTGAGCATCTGATTAGCAAAGGCAACCCTTTGTTGCACAGCTCGTACAGTATGGCCTGGTGCATTTGAATTTTGAATGGAAACATGTGTAAGCTCTTTCTCAGTATTTTCTGTTTGCTGGAACGCATCAAACCAGTCTCAGATGGAATTCTACGGACAGATGACATTGGATTTTGCTGAATAATTCCAGAAACTGTGGCGATATTTTCAGGCATAACTGCAGTTTGCTTGTGGCCAACATGCCCCATTAGATCATCAGTTACGTTGCCTGTTCGTTGAAATTTTGTGAAGAGCGTACAAATGGTTTTCGCATCGGGTCCTTTTGGAACATTAAATCATGCTTGAAAACTTCGCCTTGTTGCTGTAGGACTCTCTTCTAACCTGTGGTACTCTAGCACCAGAAAAACACGTTGTTCAACGCTAACCTCCTTTCACGTTTCAATAGTGGAACTGATCACTCTGGGATTCGGATCACTATTTATACTAGGCATTACATATGGCGATTACAGTGCCATCTGTTAGCAGCTTTTGTAACTATTATTTCAAACTGCTGTATAAACTTCTTACAGCTTTCACAATAAACTTACCGTTTACTGCATTCCTCTTTCGATCTTTGCTTTCGAGATATTTAATTTTGAAATCAGGGAGTCCTTTTCTGGATACCCTGTATGATAGGCAGTGGTGTATGAACCATTGTGGTGGTGGGTGGTGAGAGATGGTCAACTATACTGTGCAAAACAGCTGCTTCCCTCTGTGCAGTGTACACAGAGTGGGAACCATGACCATATGTATGCAAAGTTTAACTATTTATGAATCTATTTAATTACTCCAGCATTATTGTAGATTATAGTCATGGTTTCAGAAGTCATACACAATACTCAATATAAAAACTGGACACTAAGATTCAGGGAATGGTGTGTTGGCTTATTAAATTCAGGTGCCAAGATGTTTTGGTGAGCTAGGTAACAGTTGCTAGTGAATCTCACAGAAGGTGCCATGTAACTTGGTCAAGATGCATGCAAGTGTTTAAAGAAGTGGTAATAAGGGGGAAAAAAATGGTTTCGTGATGATGAATAGTGAGCCACAGTAGCTCTGGTTTTTGTGTTTTGCGTGTGGTAAGATTCCACTGATTTTGGTAAATTGTGCAAGCTATAGTTTATTATTTACTGTCCAATAATTACTGACTGGATTAATTTGATTCTGATAATTTGATTTAATACATAAAAAGGTGCTCGGCAGCAGTCATTATTTGATACCATGATATAAATATGTGCTATGTGCATCTGGCTTCATATTAAACGGCTACACTAATAAAAATAAAGAAGAGTGTTTAATAAAAACTGTAACTGTTTTTATTCTGAGTAGTTCTATTTCTCATTATGCCATATTATAGCAACACGCTCTCGCGGCCTGAGGAGAAGAGTTTCCAATGGGACATATTAAATTGACGGCAGGTAATCATTCCTGATCTGTGGTAATGTATGAGTGAGTGGGATAGGGCACACACCACTGTGAGCTTTAAAATATTAATGACATTATTATTTGTTTGGCGTGTGTCCACAATATAGCAAAACTTAGCAAACATATAGGTTCTATATATTACAGGTGTAGGTGGTATCCCTTTATTAAATTGATGTTATGATTATTAGGTCATTGTATGGGACCTAAAATTTATTAGTTAAATAAAATAAAAACATTGCAACCTTACTTCAAAGACAGCCGCCAATTTGTTATGTGCTTTCTAATTGCGGGTCAATCTCACTTTTACAGGGTGAGTCATAAATGAGGAAAAATTTTTTGTGCAAATTGTCATACACTGAGCTAAAAACATAAATTCGTTTTCTGCATGTTTCTATGTGAATAAATGACAATGCAATTGAATGGTAAAAATCTGGAAATATGGACTTTTGGGTGTTACTATACACGAACATTGGCCAAGTGGACAGATTAACAATAGGGCCGCAGGACACAAGTTTCTTTCCCTATGCCAACTAGCCACAATACCGGTCAGCGAAAATGGTACGAAATAGATGTGAGCGCTGTCATTGATCGCAGTGTCACGAAAAACCTTCACTAGACGCCGCATGCCTTGCCTTCTCGTGACACTTGCATGTTGTGCCACGTTGCTGATCTGTCCCCTTAGCCAATGTTGGTGCACAGGAACACACAGAAGTCCACTTCATATTTCCAGATTATACCATTCAATTGCATTGTCATTTATTGGTATAGGATCAAGCGGAAAACAAATTTAAGTTTTTAGCTCAGTGTGTGACAATTTGCATGAAATACTTTTCCTCATTTATGACTCGCCCTGTATATTGCTTTTTGAACATTAAATTCTTTCTTTAGGCTCTTTACAGAAAATAACTGTTGTCTGAATGTGTTACAAATTGGAGAATTGTGAGATTAACAAACAAATACAATAGAGTGCCAGTTATCCTAATTGTTGGGGGAAATGGGTCTTGCTAAGAAAACAGTTTTGTTTTCATATAATAGTTTTGTTTTCAGATAATCGAACTGTGTTCAAAACATATAGGATTGTTCTTACCACTCATCTGAAAGAATGGCAAAACATTATTTTTTCGGATGTATCCAGGTTCTGCTTACAGCATCATGATGGTCCCATCTGTGTCTGGCGACATGCGGTGAACGCATATTGGAAGTGTGTATTCGTCATCCCCATACTGGCGTATGACCCAGCGTGGTGGTATGGGCTGCCATTGGATACACGTCTCAGTCACCTCTTGTTCGCATCAACGGCACTTTGAACAGTGGTCGTTACATTTCAGATGTGTTATGATCCGTGGCTCTACCTTCATTCAGTCCCTTGAAAACCCTACATTTCAGCAGGATAATGCACGACTGCATGTTGCAAGTCCTGTACGGGCCTTTCTGGACACGGAAAATGTTCCACTGCTGCCCTGGCCAGCACATTCTCCAGATCTCTCACCAATTGAAAAAGTCTGGTCAATGGTGGGCAAGCAACTGGCTCGTCACAATTTGCTAGTCACTACTCTTGATGAACTGTGGTATCGTATTGAAGCTACTTGGGCATCTGTACCTGTACACACCATCCAAGCTCTGTTTGACCCAATGCCCAGGCATATCAAGGCCGTTATTACGGCCAGAGGTGATTGTTCTGGATACTGATGTCTCAGAATCTATGCACCGAAATTGCATGAAAATGTAATCACAAGTCAGTTCTAGTATAACATATTTGTCCAATGAATACCCGTTTATCATCTGCATTTCTTCTTGGTGTAGCAATTTTAATGGCCAGTAGTGTAAAACACTCTGACAGCGATGATAGAGTCAATGGCTATTTATACTTGTCCGATGATTCTTCCTTGGAACGGTCATGCATCATATTTTGGATTATGCTCTATTTCAGCGGTCGGAAACACGGACCGTCAAATCTTTGTTGAAAGTAGAAGTTACATACTATAATTATATTAAAATACTTTTTTCTGTAGATAAATAATTCATATGAGAGCCACTTTTATAATTTTCCTAGAATTTTACAATTAACTGCTGAATGATTAGAACCCTTAATGATTGCTATATGTAGATTAAATAAATAAGTGTCATGATGTGTAATGCTGGAGAGTACGCTGACGAGTGGCTGCAAGAGCAAGATGGCAAGTTATCTGCATAAAAGCCCTGTACATATGAATGCAGCACAAGAAAATTCTATAAATAGACTTCATACTCTTACACCTTTTGAAACCTCTATTTAGGCGCGCAGGGCATATCCATTTAAACACCATTCTTGTACTCTTAAAAAATCACCTTTTGAGGTTTCTGCAGTTGTTCCACCATTCAAAGCTTTTACTCCAAATGGAAATAGTATACTTGCAGAATGACATTTCCTTGCAAACATGTAAAAATGAATCCACTGACGAATTGTGGAGTGAACATGTCTCGGAAAAATAAGAAAATTACAAAACATTAGCTATCTACCTAGCTACTATGTTTGGCCACCCCCCCCCCCCCCACACACACACACATTATATATATATATATATATATATATATATATATATATATATATATATATATATATATATATGTCAGATGCCATTTAAATAAGTATTACTCAAGATTAACGGCCACCCACCTTGAATAATCACATAAGCTGCTTTGCGTGTGAACCTAATTTTAAGAAACTGACTCAAGGTCACAAATGTAATTTCTTGCATTGATTTTTTTAAAACACAAATACACACAGTTCATTGTATTTCAGAATTTTTTTAGTGAAAAATAACCAAAAATAGTATGTTTAATGTATGACCTGGTACTGGATTTTTTAAATAGAAGTTTGACTTATTTTATTTCATACTTTTTGTTAGTGAAAATCTAAATAAATAAAGAACAAATAATATATGTTTTACTGGATTATTATACATTTTTATTTCACATATTTTGTATTTCGTATTAGCCTGAGACTGAAAATTAAAATAAAAAATTAATAAGGAATATGTGGTTGTACTTCTGGACCTCGATAAAAATTTTCAAAAGTATCCGGACCCCATCCAAGATTACTTGCCGACCTCTGGTCTATATAATTAACACAGTAATAAAGGTATACTTAATGAAATGAACAAACACTGTGGGGTTGAGGTGCCATGTCATGGATTCCGCACATGCTCTCGTCAGAATATCGAGTCCTACCCTGGGAATGGGTCTGAGTGTTGTCCTTAGCATAAGTTTAACCCTTAAATGCATGGTGTTGCATATCTGCAACATCGATTGTGATAGTGTTTTACCCGCCTCTAGTGGGAATTTTGTGAACTAAAACTTGTTTTACAGATGCAGTAGAGTTTGTAGAAAGTATCTGTGGTGTTTTTTGCGTCGTGGTTGGCTGAAATGTGAACTTCTGTTAACATCTTTGTTTGTATTTGGAGAAAACTGTAGATATTGCAGATTTTGACGTTTTGATTTCCATATAAAGAGTTAGTTTTGCAAGGAGGAAAAAAATCACACCAATTAAGACAGGTATGAAGAACCATAATAATCATAAAAAGTTGTTTATACTATCCAACTTTGAAAATTATATAACAAGTTTTTGTATGTTGGATATTTACTTTTTTGGAAAACTAGCAACATGGGAATTTTTTTACTATTTTTCCTTTTGTTTGTACAACTTATAAAACACAAAAATAATTTTTCTTTTGAAATTAAAAAAATCATGCAGTTAAGGGTTAAGTAGTTTGTAAGTCTAGTGACTGAGGATCTCAGCAGTTTGGTCTCTTCAGCTTAGATTTCCAAGGGGAACGATAATATTAAACATAACAGCAATGAACAGCTTAGAACCTCGACTGCACAGTGTTTATTGTTTATTGTTATCAGCCTTTCAGTATTTTTTGATACAGTTGGCATTGTCAATGTGTTAATTACAATTTATTGTTTCTCTTTACATATAACAATAAATTGTACTAATAGAGCAGTTTGAGGTTTCCTGTCTACTTATTCATACCTAGTTTATAAATATATTATTTCCTAGAAGCAATTTCATATTAATCACAAATATTTACATATTGCATGCTTATAACACTGTCATATTGATCACAGATATTTACATATGTCCTGATTCTTTGATCTCTTGGTTACATATAAGTGCTTAATACAATGGAATTATAATTACAAATATTTAGCTATTAAATAATACAGCTGATCATTGTTTATTATTGTTCAAAGTAATATGACTTAACATTATTCAATTTTTACATTTGTGTTACATATACATAAATTTATTACAAATAATTTTACTGAGCTAAGTGTTGCTACTCAAAGCACAGGTCTTTAACATCTCTCTCCATGAACTCTTCAACTTGTAAAATTCACTCTCTTTTAACCTAGTTTCTAATACCCTTTTAAACTTGTGCATAGGAGTGGTATAAGCAGTCTTTGGTAATTTGTTAAAGAATGTGAGGCTCATGTGTTTATGGCTATTGTGTGTGAGAGAAAGTCTGGAGCATGGTAAATCAATCCTGTGGTTATATCTCGTGTGGTGTGAGTGTACATTATTTCTTAGTTTAAGTTTGTATAAATTTTCTTTAGAATGTATTAGACAATAGTATATGTAGAGTCTGGGGACTGTCATTATATTTAATAGTCTGAATTGATTTCTGCAAGTCTCTCTGAGGGGTAAACCTAGGATACACCTATGGCTTTCCTCTGCCACTGGAAAATGTATGCTGATCCTGTGTCTGTCCTTATATTAGTTTACTTAGTAGTTTGTAAGCCTAGGGACTGATAACATAGATGTTAAGTCCCATAGATTTACAAACATTTGAACTTCTTTTTTTTATGCAATTTGCAACATTCTCCCTGTGTGTACCAGTCTGGTTGCGACAGAGAACCTGTACATGCAATGCTGCGATTGGATATGCGCAAACACAAAATCTCACAATGATACATGGGATCAGCTAACTTTGCGTCTTCCATAGTATCCCAGCACCGAAGTGTTGCGTAGCGTCGCCAGCGACATCTGTTGTCCAACGGAATAACTATTTATGCGGTTGCCTGTTCCGCTGTAAGGATGGGCAATCTGTTTCTTATGTGATTTGGGGTAGTATGTCCCAATAGGTGCACCGGATGCGCCGGTCACTTGCTTTTTCAGAATTGGTGGCTGAGGCTGTAAGTGTTATAATTGAGTACTTTTTGCCCACTCACCTTGCGGTAAAGAGCATACTTTTTATATTTGGCATTGTTTACTTCACTTGCCATTTCTGCTACACTCTTACTGTGTCATACAGAAACTTATAACTTATGCAATACTTAACTGAATATCTTAAGGGAACCTGGACGTGAATGGGCTGCATTTTTATAGTACCTTGCTTTCAGTGCACATTACTCTTGATTTACAATGTGGAGTGAGTTGGATTTTGTACCAACTCTGAATGACATTAACTCAAGCTGTAATAGATGTTTTTATAATACACGTTCGCAATCTGGAACCATTTTCAGTTGCATCGTTAGTCTAATAGCGTTTGGACTGTGGCAGGTTGCTGTGAACATTCATAGGAACTTATTATGCCTCTTGTTTTGTGGTTTGGAGTATTTTACTATTTTGTCTAAAAATTATCGTTAAAATTATATACAGAATGACAAACATAGATCATTTCTGCAATGTATTAGGCATAATACAAAGATACTGCCCCATACTTCAATGGGGAAAATTTGGTGAACAAAGCTAAAACCATTATGAAGATATATGCACCCAATGTTCTGAAAATGTAGTTTCGAGAAAATGAGAAAAGAATGTTCACAGTGTTTTTGACTCACTATATGCCTCATTCAGAATATTCCAGTGGCATAATCTTACTGGCCAGTTGCTTCTTTATCTTCTGCAGACTTTTTCGGGAGTCTTTTCCTTACTCTGGACTCTTCAGTGGTCGCTTCTGCAGCCCTTTCAGATTCTACTAGTCACTGACGATCTAGGCAGTCAAAGCAGCTATCATATTATTTCCTGGTTGGATGCCTAATTTGTCCATTACTTTTGTACTGCCAATACACCATCACTGAAACAGATAAAAGCATCCATCACACCTGTTTTGAGTACTGTCCATCCAACAAACACAGTTTTCAGTACTCGTACCACACACAGTTGTTGAAACCCTCATTAGGATTTTGTGTACGGCCATGTAGACATTTGCTAAATAATTTTTTGTCTGCAAGGTAAATTGCTTCTTCCGTATGCAATGTCATGATTTTTTCCTGTAAGGCTTTTTGAAGCTTATAAAGCTGTTTGACGAATCTCTGAATGTACTTTGAAATTACGTAGAAAAATAGAAATTTGTCTTATCTTTAATGTATCTTTCTATCTTTTCCTTTCACATGCAACTCTGACCACAGTCGACAAGGGAAACTTATTTTGCAACTCTTCCCTCATATTATAACAAGGACTGCAAGGAACAATGTCAGTCAAGAGTCTCATAACGAGATGTAACCAACAATGAACAAAATTAGTTAAAGGCATTGTAAGAAGTTTATGCAGAATCTGTGACCATATAAGTGATGTTTCACATGTGCCTGTCCTATTCGTTGTAGGCAAAAGTGGGTCGTATAGCGTGCAGACTTAAAGACAATTCGAACTGACCATCACTCACTTCCAACATTCGGGACCACATGCTCATATTGTGGGTCACCAGCCACCACTTAGCTCTACCAGCAACCAACTTCTAGCCACCGCGAAGCTCTGCTCATTGCTTCCGGGTGACACACATGTAGATCTGTTGTTAACTGTGACCAGAGCGCCAGAACTGCAGCAATCTAGACGTCACCAGTTGAGTGTCGCGAATTACCCCTGATGCGAAAAGACACAATACATAATTTTAAAACAGTATCACATGCATTACAGCTTTACCTAACATCAATATTAAAGTGGTGATTGTTTTTATTCATTTTATAATTTTCGTTGCTTTTGGAGCTAATCATATAAGATTCATTACGTCTTAGACTAATCAATTAATATCCCAGAATATAGAGGATGCAAAAAGTGCCTGGCTAACATTAAGTGGAACAAAAAACTTTTTTTTTCTATGATCGTTTGGTATGGTGTGGGTATGTCAAATCTATGTGTTCGACCTCGAAAGTGCGGGGGACAACTTTTGGTGGCCGAGAAATCTCGAAATTTTAGGACTTTTTCCGGTTTCTCGATTAGGCCTATAACTCGAAAACGAAGGACATTTAGGAAAAACCTTATCAGCAGTGAAATAAAGACGACAAAATTCTGCGTCGATTAAAAGAAAAAAAATTGAAAATCAATTTTTCCAACTTTGCCAAAAACAGCGTTTTTCCCATTTTAAATGGGCTGTAATGTCTCAGCATCAAATGTTATACCCCATTACTTTAAAGTTGTAGAGCATCAATCCATGTATTTAAAAAGCACATTTTTTTTTCAATTTGGGTAGATTTTGAAAATTTTTCGGAGCCACAAACTACAATATAGGGAAACCTTAAATTCACACTTTGATTTTAGCAATTTTTAAATGTTTTTTAGAAGTGGACTTAATTCTAACTTTATTTTGAAGCTATTTTATGTCATATCTATGCACTTTTGATTGGTTTAAGGAATTTTTTGAAAATCTAAATTTATTACGACTTCGACCTATACCTAAAATTTAATGTCTACATTATTCATGAGATTAACATGTAAAGCTGATTTCTTGTTCCCATGTATTTAAAGCCTGAAAACCTTTTTCTAAATGCATTAGGGATTTTATATGCTTGTAAGTACATATTATACCAAAGTAAATGGGAAAGAGATAATTTAGAACTTAGAAATCTCGTTTAATTTACAATTTAAAATTTCAAATCCAACATTACACACAAGGTTTTGAACTATACTTATTTATAGGAATGACTACAATAACAGATAATTAATATTTACAATTTCGTTCGTTTTAATGGTCCCTGTTCAGGCTCTTCTTCGCCAGGCTGATTGGCATAATTTGCTGCGTCAGTCTCTTCCTTCTTCCTCATGGTCATCTTTCTCCATATCGAGATCACCGTCCAAAGTGTACGTCAAGTTCGATACTTGGAGAGCTCCTCATATAATTTTTGCACACAGTAGTGCAATTGAGGCCCGATTTGCGGCAAGTGCATGCACCAGTTCATCCCTTTTTGCAGCTGCAAAATGCGAGTTTCTGAAGCTGTTTAGGAGCAGCTTCTTTTGTCATAGGAATGGGAGTCAGTCCGATGCTGTACCGCCTCGAATCCCATTCAAGTGGGAACCTGGAGGAATGATCTGTAGCCGTGCAGGTCCGCAGCGTCGAGTGTTAGAGGAAGTCGCAGCAAGATGAACTTCGCCTTTGTAGACATCTTCACAAAGAGATGATACCTCAACTCATTGATGGTATGGGTGGACATTATTCCTGTGCCATACATTGCCATCAGGATCTTCTCACCAGCTCTACTTATATCCGGTGGAGTTGAAGATGCCTTGCAGAACACCATAGCAGCTTCCCTCAATGCTGGGGTACTATCGATGAGACTACACAGTCTGATTTTACCATGCCCGAATGGCGTGGAGGTTGTCACATCCATAAAAGGCTCGAGAGAGCTGGAGGTGTTAGTTACCGAACTGGTATGATGAGGCTGAGTAGTATGAGTCAGCATGCCCCTACTTTCCTGGCTAGACGTTGTTGTAGGTGGCATTGCTGGGAGCCCCACAGAGGATGACTAGAACGTCAATATCCTCCCTGACCACAAGCACGGTGTCGAATCTGATTGAGAACAAGCTGTTGTCACAGTAAGTACGTCAGCGTCCTCTGCTGCCTCCGATACTAGAATGAAAGATTCTTCCAGATAATTTCTCTACTTTTGCATAAGGCGACTCTTATTCTCTTCATTTTCCTAGAACTTCTCCTGGGAAACAGCCGGAATTGTACTCTCATCATACATTATATCGGCTGAGGTCTTCGTTTTCGAACGACGAGCTCTTTCTGAACTCAGTGCCGCACTGATTCACCTGAGTTGTATACCCATTGAACACAACTGTCACTGTCAATCCATAGAGCCAGCTGACAAAGCTGACATTTTTTGCGGATGTCACCACACAACTTTACGAAGGAGGATACCTCCGTCAACAACAACCATTTTATTATGTAATTCTGTGGGAAAATCTTCTGGCTTGTAAGCCTTGTACAACAGTGATTTGGTTCCCTTTCGTAATCCTTCTTCTTTGAACAATTATAATGGATAGATGCCAGTTAATAGGTGGAAAAGTGCTTCAATCTTCGTCTGACTGTGTAGCGAAGGTGACAGAGGCGCTTTCAAAAGGGCAGTTGGTGGGCTAACTTTCTCCCGTCGGCGCAAACCCCCTGCCCCACTAACACCCCTGCTCACGTCAACAGGTCCTACCGAGGTTTCTTGTCTGTATATCATTGTGCCTTCGGTTCATTAAGGCGCAATGGACACAAGCGAGTGGAACCGGCTGCCTGCTCATAATCTGTAAACAACTACTACTCGGCGGAAATTATCAAAAAATTAGATTTTTAAAATTTCCTCAATTTCCGTAAACCCAATTTAAATGCATAGAGATGACATAAAATAGCCTCAGAATAAAGTTAGAATTAAAGACACTACTAAAAAATTCGTAAAACCAAAGTGTGACTTTAAGGTTTCTCTATATTGTAGTATATGGCGCAAAAAAAAAAAAAAAAAAAAAAAAAAAAAATCTAAATCTGTCCAAATTGGAAAAAAATATGCTTTCTAAATACATGGATTTAAGCTCTACAACTTTAAAGTAATGGGGGTATTGATAACATTTTAATCTGAGACATTACAGCACATTTAAAATTGAAAAAAAAACACCGTTTTTGGCAAAGTTGGAAAAAATTGCTGTTTTTTGAAACGCCATAAAAATCGAACTAGTCGATCGATTTTCATTTTTTTTCTTTTAATCGACGCAGAATTTTGTTGTCTTTATTTCACTACTGATAAGGTTTTTCCTAAATTTCGATCGTTTTCGAGGTATAAGCGCGAAACAGGAAAAAATCCTAAAATTTCGAGGTTTTTCGGCCACCAAAAGCTGTCCCCCCCGCTCTTTCGAGGTCGCAAACTTAGATTTGGCATACCAACACCGTACCAAACGATCCTAGAAAACAAATCTTTTGTTACTATTAATGTAAGCTGAGACCCCTCTATGTACTGGGCTATAAGATAAATAAGATAAAGGAAAAATAATATTGCAATTTATTTCGAATTCGAATAAAAATTTAGTTTCGTTATTGCTACGCAGTGGCTGATCACGAGCACTGAACAAAACGGCGAGGGCATGTAATAATACTATCGGCGAGTAAATACTGTCTACTTGCATTTTTATACAAATAACGCTACCTCGAGGTAGGACAAGGAACTACATCTCGCCGGAAACTGAAATCCTATAGTCTGAAAAGTGAATGGTGAGCAGTTTAAAAAGTGTCAACCACGTAAAGAATGCAATGAACTTGTTTCGCAGGATAATGAGTACGTTTGGTGCAAAGAAACCGAACTTCGTTTAACTTAAATCTCAAGTACCGTACTAAAAAGGAAGCAGATGATTACAGAATTGCTTCTAAGGAAGGACCAAGGCAAAATATTGAAGCTGGTGTCTGTAAATGTAGAATTATAGGAAAGTTATAAAATTTACTGTAGGGAGGAGATGGGTAGTCACTTGAAAATACCCATAAATTCATACTGGAAGACAAATATAATTATTCTCGATGCCTACCTGGCTACAAGATGATTCAGAAACGCCAGTCGGGAGTGCGAAAAAAGCTTCTCTACAATAATACATCCACCAGAAGATCCAACTGGAGTGAAAATATAACAAACCTGCATTCTACAAGTTCTGTTATTTCATATGTGTGGCAGTATTGTCTTAAGATTGTACAACAAAATATTTTACCAATATTTTATCAAATCAATTATCAACAAGACAAGAAAAATTTCGCTGAAATCATGTAACGCTATTGTATCGATATAAATTCCAACCTTCGTGGAAAAAACACTGAATTCGTTAACCAAGCAGAGGTTTATATTATTGACATATTATTGAAGATGTATGCAACACACGATCACACAGAAAGAGCCATAGGCACGCGTACAGTGACCAGAGCTTGCGCAATGACGACGATAGATAGTACCGTGTGTACCCTCCTTTTGCAGTAACGCAAGCTGTACAGTAATTCTCCCACGGAGAGGATTGTAGGGGTGCCAAATGCAGTCTTGTGGAATGGCCTGTCATGCAATTTCCACCTGGTGGGACTAGATTTCGTGTCGTTCGTGCAGACCGCGCAATACGTTTTATCTGTCTCCATGGGGTCACAGATCTGTGGATCGTGCTGGCAAGGGTAGAAGACGTTGGCTGGTACGGGATTCATGTGGACATGCACTGTCTTGCTGAAAAAGCATTTCATCGTACCGTGTACTGCTCCATGTTCCCTCGACGATCACCAGAGGAGAACGGCCCGTGTAGAATATGCTTCGCCACACAATGATGCACGATCATGTGTGTTGTTAAATCGTCTTCGCTCACGTCCCAACATCGTTCAGTCCGCCTTCAGTGGTGTCGCTATAGGCGCTAATGTAAGGACGAATGGAGACGTGTCGTCTTCAGTGATGACAGTCGCTTCTGCCTCGGTGCCAATAATGGTCGTACGTGTGTGTATGCGACAGGGGTACACGAGACCGACACCCGGCATCATAGGTATCTCAAATTGATTCCATATGTCTTGATTTCCAGAAGGCTTTTAACACCGTACCTCACAAATGGTTTTTAATCAAACTGCGTGGTTATGGTATGTCGCCTCAAATTTGCGACTGGATAGGGGATTTCTTGTCAGAGAGGACACAGTTTGTAGTAATCGATGGTAGGGCATTGACTAAAACAGAGGTGATATCGGGCGTTCCACAAGGTAGTGTTATTGGTCCTCTGCTGTTTCTTATTTACATAAACGATTTAGGAGAAAATCTAAGGAGCTCCTTTAGGTTGTTTGCAGATGACGCCATCATTTACCGTCTAATACAATCATATGGAGAACAAAACCAACTGCAGAACGATGTAAATAAGATGTCATTATGGTGTAAAAATTGGCAATTGACTCTAAATAATGAGAAGTGTGAAGTCGTGCACATGACTACGAAAAGAAAGCCGATAAACTTTGCTTACAAGATAAATCAATTAAAAGTGAAGGCCGTAAACTCCACTAAATACCTAGGAATTTACTATTACTTCAGACTTAAACTGGAAAGAACGTGTAGATAATGTCGTGGGAAAGACGAACCAGAGACTGCGTTTTATTGATTAAAAGATGCAACAGAACTACTAAAGAAGTATGGAGTATTGCTGCCCAGTGTGGGATCCTTATCAGGTGGGTTTGACGGAGGACATCGAAAGAGTCGAAAGAAGGACAGCTCGTTTTGTATTGTCACGATACAGGGGAGACAGTGTCACGGAAACGATACAGGGTCGGGGATGGAAATCATTACAACAACGGCGTTTATCGCTGCGGCGTGGGCTACTTACGAAACTCCAATCGCCAACATTCTCCTCCGAATGCGAACACACATTTTTAACTCCCACTTACACAGGTAAAAATGATGATCAGAATAAGTCAGAGCTCGAACGGAGAGATTCAGGTGTTCTTTCTTCCCACGCTCTAGTCGACAATGGAATGGGAGGTAAATAGTATAAAGGTGGTTCGATGAACCCTCTGCCAGGCACTTAAATGTGATTTGCAGAGTATCCCATGTAGATTGTAGATCATGGTGTGGGGTGCCATATCCAACACTGGCCGTTTTCCTCTGTGATCGTCAAGGGAAATCATACAACCCGTTTCGCTACCGAAACAAGAACAAGGCGATATGCTTTCTCAACAGGACAATGTACGTTCACATGTACCCTGTACCACCAAACATACTCTTCAAAGTGTAGAACTACCCATGCCAGCACGATCCACAAATCCCTCCCCCACTGAGCATGTAAGAGACCGGATGAAACGTCATCTTGCGCGGTCTGCACAACTGGCACAAAATCTGCCCTAACTGAACCACCGGGTGGAAATTGCAAGGCAGACCATTCCGCAAGACTACATTCGGCACCTCCACTATCGTCTCCATGGCAGAGCTGCATCTTGCATTGCTACAAAAGGAGGGTATACACGGTACTAGCGTCGACATAGCTCACGTTCTGGTGGCGGTTCACACTATATTATTTTTTAGACAATCAATAGCATGAACAATCATAGAAAGAATGGCGTTGGTTGCATTCCATTACGTCAATTTTACTTCGTGAAATTTCGAAGCGAAATTGACGCTTGAAAAAATGCAACACGCAGCTAGCACACTTCCCGAAACTCAAGCGCGAACGTCGATTTGCCCATAACCAAGGAGATTAAAATAAATGCCAAGCACATACGTCAGTTGAAGCCTGTCTGCCATTATGGTGTGTTGTGGAATGCTATTTCTCCGCTAAAACTATGCTTTAAGTCGACTCTCTTACTGTTAATGCATTGATCGGGCAATCAGTGCAATGCATACTTTCTTGAATAAATAGTAATAAATAATCATCATAATATACTTGAAAACGTAATTGTTAACGGCTAATTTGCAACCTTTTAACACGTTTTACGTCGCGGCAAAACCGCCGGACGTTTTATTCCTGTTTCAAGTGACCTGAAACATCAGCTCTACAAAACGAACACGTCTCCAAGTCACAGCTATATGGCTGATGCAGGCTTCACTTTTTCAGCGCAAGGGCGTCTCTCTATATTCTAACCTCCTTGCCCATAACCATGCGCTATCTGCTCGCTTCATTTATTTCAAGCGTCAAATTCGCTCCGCAGTTTGCGAAGCGCTAAAGCCGCTGCTACCAAAACAATTCTTTTGCGATTTTTCATGCTATCGAGAGAATAAAAAGTAATATCGTGCAGAGCACTGCAGTGAAGAGGTGGTCCACGCTGCGACCCAGCTAACAGGGTCAGCGCGTTAACATGGAGTTTTGTTTCGAGTTAGGCAAAACGGCGACGGAGGCCGATGGGATGTTAGTGCAAGTGTATGGTGTTGAAGCAGTGAGTAAAATGTGTCTGAGTGGTATAAATGCTTTAGAGATGGAAAGGAAGGTGTCGAGGATGACCCACCTTTGGGTTGACCACTCACAATCATAGCCCCAGACAACATCGAACGAGTGTGACTTATGTTTGCACTTTCTGCCCCCCCCCCCCTCCCGCCCTTTAAATTAGTCTTCGTATAACGTATGGTTTAATTGTTTAATAACTGTGTTTTGTGTAAATGCTGTTTCATTTACGCATCATACTCGATCCAAGGAAAAGATCCCACATGTTTATAAGATTCCTTGTCAAATGCTATCCTGACAATAAAATGTTAATTTGTAGTTAGAGCTTGCCATCCTGACAATAAGGCAATGCATTGACAGTTGTTAAGTGTTCACTATTTAGCAAAGCGGTAAGGTTACTTCATTAGATGATAGAACCCCCACTTCAGTACCTACTGACTACTACTTTTTGTTGAAAGAGACTTAACTTATATGATCAGAGGTCTCTATAAATCTAGTAATATGTGAGCCGTGTACAACGCGTTTTGTAATAATTCGAAAAAAGTAACAACAAACATATATATTACTTTAATTTAAAAGCAACAGTTTTTTTTAACGTGGAACACGCTGCCTTATTAATACTTTTACTTCAAAGATATCAGTGATGGACATCTGTGCGAGGGAAAGAATTTCTTTATATTTTACCAAAAAAATGTAAAAAATTTAGGTTGGTCTTAACTTTGTTTTAATTACTTCATTTACTGTTATTTAAATATTATTGCTATTTTCATGCAAGTATGTGGACTGCACAACTGAAAACCGACTAGAAATATAAATTTGTTTACCTACGATTACAATATTTTTACTGGAACACTGGATCTAAATTTTGCACAGTTTGTACACTCGTTTACGTATTTTGTCGAGTCAAACATTAAACACAACAATCCCACTTTCAGGGGTACTTTTCCTACTATCGTTACTTGTGAACTTTTGAATATAAACATGTACATACATGCGCACTTTAAAAAACTAATCGAATGATCTCTTTAAAAGTGCAATATGAAAAACTGATAAGATAGTGTGAGAATGGTGAATTACTGTGAAGGGTCAGAGAAAAACGTGGTACGTGCAGTGTGAGATGGTACTACTCTTGTTCCAACTTTGGAAAAAAAAGTTTTCTGGTTAATTTGAGAATAACTTTCTCCAGAACGATTTTCTCTTTAAAGCCACATCGTTCTTGTGCATTAGAATTGGATTTATATTGACACATTATTTCTTTTTTCGTTACGAGCCTAGTAGTTGTAACACTGATAGGAAGCTGTTTGCTCCGAACCAATAATGATCAATATAATCCGAAAATGTAAATCGAGAATATTCTTGCAGTATCTTAAAAACACTGGACATCATAATTCCAATTGTGCGACGTCGGGTACAGAAGGGAAAAAAAAGATCGCTGTAAAGGGATGCCTTACAGATACCGCAGAATCACCGTAAGGAACAGATTTCACAGTGAGTGGAGGCATAACTCTGAAAAATACAATGATTTTCAGGGAGATCATATATAATAAAGTTTATGAAACTATATTCATTAGTCTTCAGGATAAGACCAACTTTCTGGGCAACCCTGTAAATCTCCAAGAATGTTTCTTTTCTTAACCCGAATGTTTAACAGTTTCGATGCTTCTCAGATCGTATTATATGTATTTCAGAGTCTTAAGGTTTCAGTGGTCCTAAATTTCGTGCATCACTAATCATTTGCTTCCAGCACACATTCTCGAAAACTTCATTTTGCATATTTGGTTAAAAAGTACTTTTTTCTGTGTTACATCAGTAAGAAGCTGGCGTGAAGAAACATCTTTTCTTCTTGTTGTCAAAGACTCATTAGTACTTTTTGTTTCAAATATCTTACAATGTTTATTACAATATATAGAAACCTAGATTTTACACTACGTTTCAGAAAATTTCAGTTTTGTATATTATTGTAGTTTTGATTATGGTTTTGGATAACATTAAAAAAAATATTTTGCACGCTTAATTAATTCATATAAAATATAACAAACTGAAATCATTGATGATGCCTTGATATAGGCGAAACGGACTTATTGCATATGCTATAAAAGTCGTACCCTAGACATATATATATATATATATATATATATATATATATATATATATATATATATATATATATATTTCCTGCGAACTTTGTAGTTCATATTCACATATTGTGAATATTGTGGTCGTAAGTTTACTGTTGAGGTTTCCTCCGCTAGTAATATCTCTACTAAGTCCATACAAGATGAATGAGACGGGTAACAATGTGGATTGCTTTAGAGTGGAATGACACGAGATCACATTCTCCCGACAGCTCTGGGATGTCGTTATCTGATGTCAAAAGTCGCTGTGTGCGCTCGCCTTACAGAAGTTGTTTCACGAGCGAAATTCCACGCCAGCAAACAACGGGCTATCGCGCGCAATAATACTCAGCAATTAACTCGTTTAACTGCTGGTCAAATGAGGTCGTTCAGGTTTATGTGCAATAAAACAGACTCCATTTAGCTTCGCTCAGAGATAAATAGCACAGCAAAGATGGATTTTTGTGTTAATTTTCGTCGTAGTGGCGAGAGGATCGCTGAATATCAGCCGCTGCTTAAAAGCTGCCTTTTGTTGGCATCCGGCTTTAGCGCTTCGCATTGTCGCGTTAATTTACTGAGGATTCCTGCTGCTACTGTAACTACCCACCCATTAACTCTTTTTCTTTTTTTTCAAACGTATGGCTTAGAGCGACCTACAAGGCATTTATCTGACTGAAGCAACAGTTCTGTATCTCTTCCCGTCACTGATAATGGTGTACAAGTTTCGCCTCTGATTAGTTTTCCTTTGTGACATTGGGCTACTTCGTAGAAAGTGAAAGAATTTTATTTTTGGACTAGCTGAAAACCCAGCGTCGCTCGAGTATTTATTTATTCAGGTTTTAAGATAGTCCATCTATCCTTCCATTCTCTCTCTCTCTCTCTCTCTCTACTCTCTCTTTCATTCTCTCTCTGGACATCTCCACAACTCATCACCCCCTCTCTCCCCCTATCCAGTAGTGCATCCAGAATTTGGTTCTGCGGGAGAGGGAGGGCCTCATTAAAAAAAAAATAAAGCTTATTGAATTTATTAATCTGACTTATTTTTACACTTTTTATAATTTAACCGAGTATACTAAGAAAACAATTGCACAAGAAATAAAATGAGTAGTCTCGGATTAAGTTGAAAGTGGAAGAGGAGCAACATGGTGGAAATGGAATGTATATAATGAGCTCATAAAATAATTAAGCAGCTTCTGTGTTACTAGCCAAAGACAAAGGTATTTACAATTCGTTTAACATGAGACTCAAGTGTAAAAATTCAACTAAAAATAACACTTTTGTTGTTCATAAGATTCCACTCGGTGGCGCCGCTGACCTGCTAAGCAACGAGTCGTCGCATATGAACAATCGCCTCGCAACTTCAGCATAGCAGTAACAATAGCGGCAGCATCAAAGCTGGTCGCGGCGGCAGTAAAACAGCTCACGGTAACTGCAGCAAACGTTCTCAGTGTCGGCATCACGTTGGCGACCCATTTCCGCTGCCGACCTGTTTAAAAAATAAAACATGAAAACAATAAAAAGTAATAAAATTAAAAAATCTCTGGGAGGTGCCGCGGGGGGGGGGGGGGAGCTTCAGCTACATTATCCCTCCCCCTCCCCCCCTACCTGACTGCGCCACTGCCTTTCTCTTTGCCTGTCTCCACTTCCTCCTTTCTTTGTGAATCATCTCTTCGTCTCTCCATCGAACTACTACTACTCTCTGAAAACTTGTATAACTTTCATGGTGATCAGTGAAGTGGTGTCCAAGTTTATTGCAGGGTGTCCTGCGGAATGCACTGTATGGAATTTTAGATAGACGGTGATGGTTCTCTTGTTTTGAAGGTTAAGGTACCCTGTGCCATCCACTCTACGGTGAATTCCTAAAGATAGCTCATGCTGTAATTCAGGATATAAGCTATCTGCCTTCCGAATTTTCTTCAAATTCGTTCAGCTGGTTCAGTCTGAAGAGAAGCAACGTATTAACACATTGTAAGGTACCATCTGCCATGCACCGTACATTGGTTTACCAGAGGTAGCCCATGTATTAATGCAGGGTATAAGCTATCTCCATTGCAAATTTCATTGAAAACTGTCCATCCCTTTCAGTATGAAGTAGTAGGGAATATATTAGCTCATTGTTAGGTACCCGACGCCACGCACCAAACGGCGGCTTACGAAAGATATCCCATGTATTAATTAGGATATAAGCTACTTCTGTTCCAAATTTCATTCATATCGGTCCAGCCACTTCAACGTGAAGGCATAAAAACGAATTAACTAATTGTAAAGCACCCTCCTCCCTGCAATATAAGTAAGTTTCAGCGCATTTGGATTTACGGTATGGCCTTGCATAAAATAAGAACGAAAAGACAGATAAATAAACATTAATTTTTATATATTAAAAACGGAGTGACTGTACGCTCAGGTGACTAAAGTAAGCCAGCTGAGTGGTGGCTGAGTGGACTGCGGCGCGTCAGTTACAGTCTGCACGGCCACTATGGTCGGGGGTTCGAATCCCCCCTCGGGCATGGATATTTATGCCGTCCTTAGTGTTAGCTAGTTCCTAAGTAGTTTGTAAGTTTAGGGGCTGATGACCCCGAAGTTAAGTGCCGTAAGGTATACAAACATTTTAACATTTGACTAAAGTAATGGCATAGTGATATGAACAAATACAGATGGCGGTAGTATCGCGTTCGCAAGATATGAAAGGGTGGTACACTGGCAAAGCTATCATTTTCACTCCGGTAATTCGTGTGAAAAGTGGACGGCCTGATAATGGAGAGGTATAAACAGACTTTGAACGCCGTATGGTAATTGGAGTTAGACGGATCGAACATTCCATATGGGTAACTGTTAGGGAATTCAGTATTCCGGGAATCACAGTGTCAAGAGTGTGGCGAGAATAGCAAAATTTAGGGATTATCTCTCACCACAGACAACACAGTGGCCGATGACCTGCACTGACAGCAGCAGCGATTGTGCAGGTTTGCCATTACTAACAGACTAGCAACTCTGCGTGAAATAACCCAGAAATCAACGTGGGGGGGGGGGGGAGGCAATTTGACGTTAACGGGCAATGGTAACAGGCGATCGACTTGCGCGCCTTCGCTAACAGCACGGCATCACCAGCTCCTCTCCTGGGCGCGCAACCGTATCTGCTGGGCCATAAATAAGTGGAAAACCGTGGATAGGCGGATGAGTGCCGATTTCAGTTGTTAAGATCTGATGGTAGGGTTCGAGTGTGGCAATGACACAAGTTGCAAATTAGTGGCGACTACATAATAACGTGGCATGTCTTTACGGGGAATGAACTGGTCCTCTGTTCTCACTGAGCCGTACCGAGCGAGGTGGGTGGTAACACACTGGACTCGCATTCGGAAAGGTGGTGGTTCAAATCCATCTCTGGCCATCCAGTTTTAGTTTTTCTGTGATTTCCCTAAATCATAAATAGTCTTCGCGGGTTGTCAGCCGAGTGGCATCATCTTCGTCTCGTAGCAACGTTTCGATGGAATACATCATCTTTAGTCGAATCAATTCAGGCAAATGGCGGGATGGTTCCTTTCAAAGGGCACGGCCTCTTTCCCTCCCCACCCTTACCCATACACTCTGAGCGTGAGATCCCTTTCTAATCACCACGCTGTCGACGGGACGGTAAAACCTGTTTCCTTCCTTCCCTCACTGTTAATGGTTATGAGCGGTTGCTAAGACACCATTTGCAGTCATTCATTTGCTCCATGTCGGCGGAACGCAATTGTTCGCGACGGTTGGAACAATTGTGAAATGTAAACTTTCGCGGCCGGAAATCTGATTGTTAAAATTTTTTCTCAAGGGGGGTCGTGGCGTTTTTAACGTCCGATACACACCCTGGGTCGTTACTGAGAGCAGAGGTTTTGGATAGAGTCAGATGTTTTGGGTAGGCGCCCGCAATTAACCGTTGCCGGCTGCCGTTGTCCGTAGTTGGTATTGCCCCATGGTGTAATACGTAGTTTTCTTCTTCAACACCGGAATCCATTTTTCATTGTTTCACGCCCACCTCTATCCTGTTGAAATTATTGGGGTGTTTAACAATTTCTACAGCCTCTCTGTAAGGGAAATTGTACAGTGGTTCTAAATGTGATTGACTACCGTTGCAAGATTATGGAATTGTTCGATCCGCTCACATTTAGGAAACTTTGTAAAGATTCCACTGACATAGGGTTACCAGATGTCCGTCTTCAGAAAAGTGGACATTTCTAGAGTCAAAAAAGAACCTCCTCCTTCTCTCTCTCTCTCGTATTGACAACTCAATTACTAGTCATGTCTCTACTGTATTATCAGAGTCTTGTTTGCAATACATCTTACGCATCTTCATCTTCTTAAAAATTAAGAAACATGAAATTTTGAGACACGTAGAACGAATTACATGACCACACAACAGTGAAGTCATAATATTTCATCACTTCATTACTTGTAATTATCGTTTAAGGCGCCGAACATTTTTTCCATACTTATAAGATACCTTGAAGATCACCCCCAGTTTTTACCTGAAATTTTTACTATGCATCATTTACGGAAACCATAGTACTGTTTGTTGATTGTAAAATCGTGACGAATAAAGTTACTGTAAAATTTATTTAAGCGTTCCTTGATTTATCTATGCTCCCATTTCGGATCAGACCGACGTGGCTATATACATGATTAACATCTAGATTCTGGTGATTGAATGGGATATATAAGGCCTATGTGAATAAAGCAATGAATAAAATAAACTTTTTATTTTCCGTACAAAGACTTGCAATTAATTATTTAAAGCTACTCAGTTTTTTGGACAAAAGCTTTAAATCGATTTTTTCGAAACACTGTTTATGTAGTTACGTCTCTTTGGTCTAAACAGGCGAATGGTGACAGTGACATCTGACCTTATTCGTATAAAGTTTTGAACAAGGTTTTAACGTACGTATAACGAACACTGCACTAACTTTTGATCTTAAAGTCATACGTGTGGTTGTCAGACAACACAAAGAACTACCGAATCCCAGCACGACGGACTGAACGTTTTATTTTTGGGTGTTACACAATACTCCGACTCTGCCCCCCCCCCCCCCCCCGGCAGAGTTTCATATTATAATATGTGTATTGCACTGTGTCTTGCATTGTTGTATTTTTTAATTGGTCACCTCGAAGCTCGTACTCCGCGCCAATTGCCACGCCCATTATTTCAATAGTTTTTGACCTCAGAGCAGCGGCGGCACAGAAATGAGAAAATTAAAAATATGACATTGTTTCAAGGGAGATTGTGACAGTCCAGAGAGTTGTATTTACGCACTTTCAAATTGAAGTAGCCGCGCATCGCAAAAAAGAGGACATTTCCCCATTTTGTTAAAACCCGACCGGACCATTTTTAGGGTCCAAAAAAGAGGACATGTCCGGGTAAAAGAGGACGTTTGGTAACCCTACATTGACAGAGTACTTGGAACTATCACCCAGTTAATAAAGAAGTCTTCCATCCAACATAGTGTTCAATTCAGTTGCACCACCGCCAAGACATTATGGGTTGACGAAGGTCCACAAAGAAAAGGAAAAAGTTCCCCCTTCTATTGTTAGTGCTATTGCTTCGCCCACGTATTTGATTGTTAAGTTCTTGACAACATTATTACGACCACATGTCGGCCGCTCAGATTCCTGCACCAAGAATTCGGGACATTTTATTAGTAAATTAAATGACATAATTATCAAGCCAGAGGATATATTAGATAGTTTCAATGTGGTATCCCTGTTTACTATGGTTCAGTCAATGACGTGCTGCAACAGCTTAATTTTATTTTTCTACTGACATTGCAGATATGTTCAAATATTCCCTCACGACTACTTATTTCAAATGGAACGATAATGAATAGAAAGATGGCGTAGCTATGGGGAGCCCCTTAAGACCCGTAATAGCAAATTTCTACATGGAAATGTTCGAGGAACTGGCATTGAAAACAAAACTACCTGTCATTTGGTTCCGCTATGAAGACGATACGTTTGTTGTGGACGTATGACGGAGAGGAACTAGATCGTTTCCTTGAACACCTCAACGGGATTAATCCTAGAGTACATTTTACCTTGAAAAGGAGGCAGACGGAAAACTGAATTTCCTTGACGAAAAAAGGAAAATGGCAGCTTGGGCGCCGGCCGCGGTGGCCGAGGCGCTTCAGTCACGGTCTGCACGGCCACTACTGTCGGGGGTTCGAATCACCCCTCGGGCATGGATATTTGTGCCGTCCTTAGTTGTAGGTAGTTCATAAGTAGTTTGTAAGTTTAGGGACTGATGACCCCGTAGTTAAGCCCCTTAAGCTTAACAAACATTTGAACATTTGCAGCTTGGGCCATACGGTTTATCGGAAACCCACACACACAGACCGTTATCTGCATCGGTATTCATACCACCACCGACAACTAACCGGGCCACAATAAAGACGTTGGCGGACAGAGCAAGGAACATATAAGGACCGAAACTACTCGATGCGGAATTTAAAAATCTGACTAATGCTTTACTCAAGGATGGCTCTTCGTCCGCAGAGATAAGGAGAGCGTTGAGACGGCTACGTAGAATTCAGAACGATGTAAAGGTTCCTGTGAAATCCAAAGTCTTCCTGTCTTTTATTAAGGACGTCACCGAACGCATCGTGCCAATTTTGACGAAACGGAATGTCGCCGTAATCACCTGAAATCGACAAAGGATGCTCGAAAACCGCTGGAAAAAGCAGGAATTTATAGGATTCCGTGTAGCTGTGGAAACGTATACGCGAGTGCCACAAAAAGAACAGTCAAAAAATGACTAGAAGAGCACAAGGCTAACTGTAGAAGAGGAGAGATTGACAGATCAGCTGTTTCTGAACATATTTTTCAACCAGGAAACCACCTTATTCAATTTGATAAGACTCAGGTTTTGGCATCCACAAACGAATATCACGAAGGACTGTACAGAGAGGTTATATAAATTGTAAAACACCCCAATAATTTCAATAGGATAGAGGACGGTGTGAACCTGAATGAAATCTGGATTCCAGTGTTGAAGAAGAAATGTAACTGTCTTGCACCATGGGACGATATCAACATCGGACAACGACAATCGGCAACGGTGAATTGCGCGCGCCTATCCAAAATATCGGACGCCATATCTCTGCGTGCAAGCACGCGTAAACCGATTTCGGTTGCAGTCAGTAACGAGCCAGGGTGTGTATCGGACGTTCAAAAGAGCCACGAATCCCCTTGAGAATGTCCTCCTCATCTGGGGACGAAACGTTGGGTTTTAATAACACGCGGCCATTCTGCACGGTGTTTGCAGAACAATCTAGTTAATTACGGAGACTGATGTGACCATTCACCCAGATCGTCAGACATGAAATCCATCGAATATTGGGGCAGAAGTGAGAGGTCAAATCGCGCAGAAAATAAAGCACTGGCAACACTTTTGCAGTTATGGACGGCTATAGAGGCATCATCGAGCAGAATGCTTGCAGGATGTGGCGCCTCCTATATATGTCTTTGACCAGCAGTTAAATGAGTCAACGGTAATGACGCAGCTATTACACTTAAAATGGCCGGCCGCGGTGACCGAGGGGACTGAGGCGCTCCAGTCACGGTCAGCACGGCCACTACGGTCGGGGGTTCGAATCCCCCCTCGGGCATGGATATTTGTGCCGTCCTTAGTCTTAGCTAGTTCATAAGTAGTTAGTAAGTTTAGGGACTGATGAGCCTGTAGTTAAGTCCCATAAGCTATACAAACATTTGAACATTTTTGAACACTTAAAATGTGAAGTTATATTGTTTGTTGTTTTTTTTTAGCAAGGCGTCATGGGTACAAAAAAAAAACAAATAAAAAAAAAATAAAGGAACTTTTGCTGTGTGGGGTCAAATATTTCATCAAATATCTGTAAATTACTGAGCTTACTTCTTTGATGATCAGATTTTATGCTTGCTGAATTTTATGACGAAACACGTATTTTTTTATACCGACCGGCATTTAGACACAAGTAAAGCACGAATTTATATTAGTTTCACCATTTCTTTCTGTTTTACACGGTGGCGTATATACTATGCCACCATGCAACTTGGGACTTTGCCAGAATTTTTCAAACATCCTATTTTATACTTATAACTCTCCTCTGTATTTTATTCTGTGTAAAATATTTTTATTTCAGTGAACTGGTATTTCACAACAAGAAAAAAAGGCATAAAAACGTATATTCATTCATCTTCATTTTTTGTGAAAGTATTTGAAGCATGTTTTCAGACTGCTGTGGCAGAATGGCACAATAATTTGGTCCCACAGACTAACAAACATTTGGTGAAAAGATTTTGAAGGTACCGTTAGTCATGCACCGTATGAAATATTACGAAGGCATTGCTGTTCTTATGTTTTTGAAGGTCAGGTGTGCAAACTTTCGTCTGTATGGTAATAATACAGTAGATTTGTATGAAATACAAACAAACACACAAACGGCGGTTTATCACGCATCTAATTGTGTATGACGCCATATGACCTTAGCTATGTGGCGCAAGTAGTTCTTACCTCTACAGCAATTGATACATCATGGTACGGAATATGTGCACCAAATTTGATTCAAATATTGTAGCTTGATACACCAGTTTTTCAAGAATTTAGTTGTTTATTACGTCATATCTTCTGAACTATGTGTCGTGCGTGATCCTAATACTCACGGTGACCTCCTTTTGTTTGAAAGTCAAGTATGCAAAATTTAATCAATAGTGGAACAGAGTTGTAGAACTGTATGCATTACGAACACACAAACACACGGGCACACTATATATAATTAGCTGAATCCCGGTGTTGCGCGGGTATTTATTTATTCCAATCTTGAGTTAGTGTCTCTTCCCTTCTCTTTCTGCCCATCTCCTCTTCTACCTCTGTTAATCTTCCATCCTATCTCTTCCTACCTCCTGCTTTGCTTCCTTAATCTATCGCCTCCTATCCCTGTCTACAAGAATTATATGTATTTGTTAACTTTCATTGTGATCGGTCAAAGATGTAGACGGTGCCCTCGTCTATGCACCGTATGAGATCTTACATAGCGATTTAAGTATTACTTTAAAGGTCATGTGTGCAAAATGTCATCAATAACGGATTAAAACAGTAAACTTATGTCGAAGGTTGTAAGTAAAATAACCTTCGCAATGCACCATACGAAATTTTGTGTAGACAGACCCTCATGTTTTGTAGGTGTTTAACATTTCATCAAGATTGGAACAAAACAGTAAATCTGTGTGCAATACAAACGCACAAACACACATACACACACACATTCTCACACACTGAAGCATTCACAGAGAGGGAATATATATATATATATATATATATATATATATATATATATATATATATATATATATATATATAAACCCGGCGTTGCCCGACTATTTATTTATTTATTAAAGACTTGCGTTAGTACTTCTCCTATTCATTTTCCCTGTCCATCTCCTTTTTTTTCTAAAAACTTGTTATATTTATCAGCGAATATATAAAAAATAAGGCTGTCTTGCATAATGTACATAAATTCAAGTACATTATCCAAACAAACAAGGACAGAAATCAAAATACAAATGATATGTAATATTTATACATTCATTTAAATCACAACTATACTATACACAACACCGTGCGAGGTGACACAGTGTAACACTTTAGACTGGCATTCGGGAGGACGGCGGTTCAGACCAGCCTCCAGCCATCCAGATTTATGTTTTCCGTGTTTTAAATAAATCTCTCCAGCTGGTGTTGTTCCTTTCAAAGGGCACGACCGATTTCCTTCCCCATTCTTACCCAAACAATGGGAGCGTAAGTGCCGCTTCTAATGACCACAAAGTTGTTCAAATATTTGTAGAGTCTATGGGACTTAACTACGGGGTCGTCAGTCCCTAAACATACAAACTACTTATGAACTACTTACAACTAAAGACGGCACAAATATCCATGCCCGAGGGGGGATTCGAACCCCCGACCGTAGTGGCCGTGCAGACCGTGACTGGAGCGTATCAGTCTCCTCGGCCACCGCGGCCGGCCCACAAAGTTGACGGGGCGTTAAACGCCTTCCTTCCTAACTATGAAAAATATTTCTTGTGATTTTCCCAGTATCTAATATGAATATTTTCTGTGGTGAGCTCATCCCTGAGCAAGCGACATAAAGCTGTCCGTGTGAAAAACATGGGGATTTCAAATACACTCCACAGTATTAAGTAGATTGCCTTGTGATTTATAATCATAATAGAAAATGCAAGTCTCACTGCAGACTGCAGTCTCTTAAAGCCAGATCTGTCAGAAATAATGGTTATTCGTCGGTTGTACACTGTTTCATTCTCTTTCTTTCCTTGTAGCTCTGTTGTTGTTGTGGTCTTCAGTCCGGAGACTGGTTTGATGCAGCTCTCCACAATATCCTATCCTGAACAAGCATCTTCAACTCAACATAAGATCGGCAACCTAAATCTGTCTGAATCTGCTTACTGTATCCATCTCTTGGTCTTCCTCTGCGGTATTTACCCCATACACTTCTCTCCAACGCTAAATTCACAATTCCTTGATGTCTAAGAATGTGTCCTACCAATCGATCCCTTCTTTTGTCAAGGTCTGCCAGAAATTCCTTTTCTCAGTACCTCCTCATTAGTTACGCGATCCACCCACCTAATCTTCAGCATTCTTCTGTAGCACCATATTTCAAAAGCCTCTATCCTCTTCCTGTCCGCACTGTTTGTCGTTCACGATTCACTCCCATACAAGGCAACACTCCGCCCAAATGCCTTCAGAAAGGACTTCATTAGGCTTAAGTCAATATTCAATGTTAACAAATTTCTCAAGAATTTTTCAAGAACACCTTTCTACCCATTGCCATTCTGCGTTTTATATCCTCTGTACTGCGACCATCGTTTGTTATTTTACTGCCCAAGTAACAAAACTCATCTACCTCCTGTATTGTTTCGTTGCCTAATGTAATTCCTTCAGCATCACCTGATTTTTTTTAGACTGCACTCCATTACCCTAGTTTTACTCTTCTTAATGTACATCTTATATGCACCTTTCAGCACACTGTCCATTCCATTCAACTGCTCTTCCAGGTCCTTTGCTGTCTCTGCCAGAATTACTATGTCGTCGGCAAAATGCAATGTTTTTAACTCTTCACCCTGAACTTTAATTCCTTCTCCAAATTTCTCCTTGCTTTCCTTTATAGCTTGCTCAATGTACAAATTGAATAACGATGGAGAAATGCTACAAACCTGTCTTACTCCCTTCCCAACCACTGCATCCCTTTCATGCCCTTCAACTCTGAGAACCGCTGTTTGGTTTTTGTACAAGTTGTAAATAACCTTACGCTCCCTATATCTTACTCCTGCTTGCTTCAGAACTTGAAAGAGTTTATTCCAATCAACATTGTCAAAAGCCTTCTCCAAATCAACAAAAGCTAGATATGTAGGTTTGCCTTTTCTTAATCTATCTTCTAGGATAAGCCGACAACAGAGTATTGCCTCCCGTGTTGCTACATTTCTCCTGAACCCAAAATGATCTTCCCCGATGTCTGCTTCTACCAGCTTTTCCATTCTTCTGTAAATAATTCGTGTTAATATTTTGCAACCATGACTTATTAAACTGATGGTTCTTTCGTTTCCACACCAGTCTGCGCCTGCTTTCTTTGGAATGGGGATTATAACATTTTTTCTTATAGTCTGAGGATACTTCGCCTGTCTCATACATCTTACACACCAGGTGAAACAGTTTGTCATGGCTGGTTCTCCCAGAGACTTCAGTAGCTCTGAGGGAATGTCATCTGCTGCAGGGGCCCTGTTTCGACTTAGGTCTTTCAGTGCTCTGTCAAATTCATCTCTCAGTATAGTATCTCCTATTTCATCCTCATCTACTTCTTCTCCCCTTCCTACAATATTGCCACTAACTTCATTTCCTTCGTAGAGCCTCCCTATATACTCTTTCCATCTTTCAGCTTTCCCTTCTTTTCATCTGTGTTCTTGATATTCATAGAGCTGTTTTTCTTCAAATATCTCTTTTATTTTCCTGTAGGCTCTATCTATTTTTCCGCTATTTATACATTCTTTTACATCCTTGCATCCTGCTTAGCCATTTTGCACTTCCTGTCAATCTCATTTCTTAGTCGTCTGTACTCCATTTTGCATGTTTCATTTACTGCATTTTTATATTTTCGCCTTTCATCGATTAAATTTAGTATGTGCTGTGATATCCAAGGATTTTTTGTAGGTCTTGCCTTCCTACCTATTTTGTTTTCTGATGCCTTCACTATTTCATCTCTCGATGCTACCCATTCCTCCTATACTGTTTTATTTTCCACCGTTTTTGTCAATTGTTGCCTAAAGCTCCCTCTGAAATTCTCAAGAACGTATTTTCCTACCTTTCTGCATTTTTTTCTATTTCAGCCTACAATTCATGACCAGTAAGTTATGGTCAGAGTTTATAACTGCCCCTGGGTATGTCTTACAGTTTAAAACCTGGTTCCGAAACCTATGTCTTACCATTATAAAATCTATCTGGTATCTCCCGGTGTCTCCTGGTCTCTTCCACGTATACAACCGTCTTTCGTGATTATTAAACCAGGTGTTTGTTATAACTAAATTATGTTCCGTGCAAAATTTTACCAGGCGCCTCTTTCATTCCTTTTGTCCCGACCATACTCACCTACTATCTTCCCTTCCCTTACTTGTCCTACTACCGAATTCCAGTCTCCCATAACAATTAAGTTTTCCCCTCCCTTAATTGTCTGAATAATTTCCTTTAGCTCCTCATATATTTCTTCGACCTCCTCATCCTCGACAGAGCTAGTTGGCATATAAACCTGTACTACTGTGGTCGGTGTTGGCTTCGTATCTATCTTGACTACGATAATGCGAACACTGTGTTGCTCATAGTAGCTTACCCGCATTCCTAAAAATAAATGTTCAAATGTTTGTAGAGCTTATGGGACTTAACTACGGGGTCATCAGTCCCTAAACTTACAAACTACTTATTAACTAGCTACAACTAAGGACGGCACAAATATCCATGCCCGAGGGGGGATTCGAACCCCCGACCGTAGTGGCCGTGCAGGCCGTGACTGAAGCGCCGCAGTCCCCTCGGCCACCGCGGCCGGCCCGCATACCTATTTTGTTATTCATTATCAGACCTACTCCTGTAATACCCCCAACTAATTTTGTATTTATGATCCTGTACTCGCCAGACCAGAAATCCTGTTCCTCTTTCCATCGAATTTCACTAATCCCCACTATATCTGACTTCAACGTATACATCCCTCTTTTTAAATTTTCTAGCTTCCCTACCCGATTGAGGGATCTCACATTTCACGCTCCCATCCGTAGAATGCCAGTGCTGTCTTTCCTGATGATCACATCCCCCTGAATATTCCCCGCCCGGAGATCCGAATGGGGGACTATTTTACCTCCGGAATATTTTACCAGAGAGGATGCCATCATCATATGTTCATACAGTAGAGCTGCATCGGGAAAAGTAACAGCTGTAGTTTCCCTTTGCTTTCAGCCGTTCGCAGTAACTGTGTGACAAAACCACATTAGCTGATGTTACAAGGCCAGCTCAGTTAATCATCCAGACTGTTGCCCCTGTAACTACTGAAAACGCTGCTGCCCCTCTTCAGGAACCTACGGTAAGGCTAACTTTATCGTTGAGGCACGCAAGCCACCCCCCCCCCCCCCTCGGAAATGTCTGTGGTTCATGGGGGTGGCTTGTAGCTCTATAGAAGTCTATTGCTTCTTCCTACAGCGGTATGTGCTTCACAGTTCAAAGTTGCTTCAAAGTTCTCAACAGCACTGTCATCTTTCAGGAATTTCCTTAATCTCACTGGAATAGAGGAGTGTCTTAGCAGTAAATAAGAATTGTAATAAAACGTGGTACCTGATGTGAAAATTTTTACCCATCTCAGTGTATAATATCTCATATTTATTGAGTTATGTGTTGTACAACTGTATAATATTCTTTCGTATAAGTGCTGTATGTTTGTAAAATCTGTTTCGAATACAATTAGTTGTAAAGAAGTAATAGATTAAAACTGGACGGGTGAAGGGGCGGTTTCCATTAACGTCACTGTTTATGTCCTCATATCTCATGAACCACAAATAGAAACATTTCTGTGCACCAGCATAACAGATTACTGTAGGCACAAAACTGTCGAATAACGCACTAGCCACCAGAAGGTTGTCAAGAGGGTTACTAAAAGGTGTCCGCAGGGCTCTGCATGCAGCCCAATATTCTGGGACATAGCACTAGAGCCACGTCTAAACAACTTGGATGCTGATAATAGAGTTAAAGCTGTGGTAGCCAACACGGACGATCTGCTAGTCATTGCAACAGCAAACTCCATTGATTGGTGCATTAAAAATAAACTAATAGTTGCTGCAAACAAAATTTGTGTTTAATGCTACTTTCGTAGGAACAATGCAATGAATAGGGACATTCCTTATCAACAACAAACAGCCATCTTTGCGTACAGAAGCCCTTTTTAGCGATCATACTATTCTAGATAAAGAAGAAGTTGATTCAAACTGGAGACTGATTAATAAATACAGTACCTCCACTGATGATTCTTCTCAGTACAGTATGTAGATGTCAACACTATAAAGGTGGCGTACTTTTATCAGTTTCTGTTTCTTAAGACTATTTTAAGTTAGCAGTTGTTTACAAGCCCTTTATGGTAGTAATATGGTGGCAACTGCTTCAGTTACTCCAGTGATACTGCATAGGGCATTGCCAGTCTAGTTATGTATATCTGTGGACTCGCCATCGTTCGTAGATCCAACTATACCAAAAAGCAAATAGACCACATACTGATATCAAGGAGATGGGCATCTGACATGGAAAATGTGCGCACCTTCCGAGGAGCTAATTCGGATTCTGACCATTACCTAGTAGGAGCTAAAATGAAGCAGAAACTTGCTGTTGCTGCCAAAGGAAGTACTACCAGAGTCAAGAAATGGAATATAGAAAGAGAGATCTAGTGTTCAAGATTTCCAGAACAATTTGAAACTGGAGTTACAAACAAAACAGGGTGGGGTGGCCGAGCGCATTGAGGCACTATACTACGATGCGCGAGGCCACTCCCCGTCGGGTGTTCGAATCCTGTTAGTGCTATCTTTAGTAAGTAGTTTGTAAGTTTAGGGACTGATGACCATGCAGTTAAATCCCATAAACTTAACAAACATTTGAACAAAACAGGGTGGAGACCATATAGACAATGAATGGAACTCTATTGAAGATGAAATTTTGACAACAGCATGTGAAATACTGGGGGAAACAAGGGTACTGAGAAACGAAGTTTGGTATGACGACGAATGTAGACAGGCAGTGGAACAGAAGAAGGAAGCAAGACTGAAATGTTTACTGCGGAAGGTCAAACCAAGCATTGTATAATGAAACAAGAATAGAGGCAGCAAGGATATGTAGAAGGAAAAAAAAGGAAGCGATAAGGAGAAAGATAGTGTAGATGGAAGAGCACTATCAAAGGAATGAAAGTAGAAAATTTTATATAAAAATTTTTAGAAGGAACTCTACAGACAAAAGATAACATTATGTAAGGACAAAGATTGCAATTTGCTGACAGATAAAACAAAATGTCCTGGATAGATGGAGAGAATACTTCAAGGGAATTTTGGAGAGCAATACTAACAGGAATGAACAGCTCTCTATTACACTGCAGATCGTGAAATTGAAGAACCAACATTAGAGGAAGTACAGAAGGTAGTGCACTGTAGGAACTGATGAAATAACTGCAGAATTGTTCAAAAATGGCGGAAACGAACTTGTCAAGTTGATATGGAATCAGGAAAGAATCCCAGAACAGTGGACATTAGATATAATTAAGCAAATACATAAAAGCAACATATAAGATCCTCTCTAGTATTATTTACAACAGGTTAGCAGCATATGCAGAAGAGATTCTGGGGGACTATCAGTGTGGATTTCGGCCTAACAGATCAACAACAGTCCGTAATTAGTGCTGAGTCAAATACACGAAAAGGCGTACGATATAACATCGAACTTTATGACAACTTCAAGCAGTCCTCTGACAGTCTTGATAGAGCGCAAATGCTAAATGATTTGCCGCTACTTGGTATACCATTGAAGTATGTCCCACTCATTCAGACAACATTGGCTGGTTCTAAGGCTGCAGTGTGAGTGGATGGAGAACTGAGCAAATGGTTTAGCACAAGTAAAGGAGACAGACAAGGGGATGCACTCTCTACAATGCTACTCAATCTGACGCTTTAAGCAGCCATTCGGAAGCTCCAAATATCTGGTTACATAGGCACAAAGCCAATCCAAATATGTGCATATGTTGATGATGAAGCAATTATTAGCCGAAGAAGGGTATCACTAGAGAGGACAATAGACGATCTGAAAGAAGCCACTGAAGCCAGAGGCCTTTCTATAAATGAAAAGAATACCAAGTACATGAATTTCTCCTGGACACAAAATAACAACTTGGCAAGACTATCAGCAGAAGTGTTCAATTTGAACACGTACACATCTTTATTTGGGCTCTAATATTAATAGGATAAATTCCATGTTAACTGAAATGAAACGGCGCATATTAAGTGATAATAGATGCTTCCACACATTCAAGAAACTGTTAGCCTCTAGGATAACAAATAGGCAGCTGAAACTGCAAACATATAAGGTTATGATCAGGCCAGTTGTAACATACGGATGCGAAACATGGACGCTAACAAGCATTGATGAGCTGCAGCTTAGGACATTCGAAAGTAGAGTTTTGCGCAAGATTTATGGAGCGGTTCAGGGTAACAACGGTATCTGGAGATCTAGGACGAATGCTGAGCTAGATCACCTCATACAAGTAAAAAGTAGGAGAATAACCTAGCTTGGACATGTTTTCAGGATGGATACTGGCAGAACAAGTAGAAAGACCTTTTAATGGAGATCTACAGGAAGAAGGCAAAGAGAACGATCACGAAAACGATGGATACGATTTGAAAGAGGATGTAAAAACATTCCGAATCAGAGGATGGCGAAGAACTGCGCTGGAGAGGGCAGATTGGAGAAAACTTGTTGTAGATGATAAGACCCACACAAGGTGGTAACGCCATTACAAGTAGAAGAAGAAGAACTCCACTGATGATACTTCTCATCACCATTATGTAGACTTCAACACTAGAAAGGTGGCGTACTTTTATCAGTTCCGTCCTATTTCTTAAGACTATTTTAAGTTAGCAGTTGTTTGCAAGCCCTTTATGGTAGTAGTATGGCGGCAACTGCTTCAGTGACACCAATGATACTGCATAGGGCATTGCCAGTCTAGTTAAGTATGTCTGTGGAACCGCCATCGTTCATGGGTCCAACTACAGGACATTGAAGTAAGAGTGATGAGTGAAAACTTGACCCGGGCCGCTCGCTTCAGGAAAGCTGTCGCCTTAACCACTTGGCTAACCGCACTAACCTCCCGTCCGCCTGAAATTCACGCAAGTCTCACATTTCGGATGTAGCTCCCCTGTCGTCTATTCCCGCAGGAGGTCGAAAATTATTATCACATCTGCGACTGAAGTCATGAATCATACTCCAACGTCGTGTAGAAACACATTTATAGATGTGCGAAAGAGCAGACACCATATCAATATTCCGACAATATTGCTTTTCTGTAACTACATTATGTACCCTGTTGCATTTTAATGTATTACCGACTGTTATAGTTTGAGTCAACCATATGTGTGTAAGTAAAAGAGCTGAACTGTTCAACAAACAGGTTTAAACAAGTATTCCCTTTCTGAGGATGTGAATAGTAAGTACTTGATTTACATTTTGAATCTCCCGTTTTATGATAAGTTTCTTAATAACAACGACATTTGAATGTCATACAAAGTGCCATACAAAGCAGCGACAATAAGCAGTAGGTATCCTGATGTCAGAAAAATCTTTCGGAGTAGAAATGTAAAAGAAAACAGTCGAAAGATTTTTGCCCAAGGAAAACAGTGGTTATTGACATGGCTATTACAGTGATCCATGAGCCGATATGACAGATTAATGGGAAAAAGGAGAAAGGCATTACTAACATTTTTTTCTTTTTTCACAAACACAGAGAAATTAATTTTATTTTGAAGCATGACTGCAGGAAAGCTTATCGCAAATTTGAAGCTAAAATTGCGTTCTTGGAGAGTCAATATTTAGACGGTATGGGGGTGGGGTGGGACGGAAGGAAGGTAGCCGGTATCCGGCAATATCGGGGGAAGTTTACTCGAGCGGGAGAGCGGCTCCAGTGTTGAAACTACTGTGGATACAGCCGCGGCCGTCCAGATCGCGTTGTTTTCTGGTTTTTCATCGACCGTTCACTTTTGATAACTGATTTTTCTCTATATCTACATCACAATTCCATTTGAGTATATCCTAAACAAGTTTTCTCTTATAAATACGCATAGTGAAACCATTGATATACAGCAGGGAGGTACTGGATGAAAAAAAAAAAAAAAAAGGAAACATCGCGAAAAACCCATTCTACGACTTAAATGCAGGTGTTAGCCAAGTCATTTAGGCTGCACTGTTCTGTATGAGCCTGAACGGGACCTGACCAGTAGGCCTATCCTCAATACATTGGTGCTTACGTAACTAAGGCAGAAAATCTGTTTGTTGCTTAAAGAACTATATTATCGGATACCTGTACCACTTACAAGTACCTCTGGAAAATATCCCGCACTGACAGTGTGAACAAAAATGTTTTGAGTGAACGAGAAAGACAATGAAGAGGATCGCGACGAAAGATAAAAAAGAATGATAGGAATCACGGTAGAACCGAATGTTGCGCACACAAATCCCAAAACAAAACTAGAATTCCAAAACTACACTAAACTGTTGCAGTTACCCGTAATATAGGGTGACCAGATGTCCCTTATTTTACGGGATCTTCACTTATTTGGCGGAAGTTCAAATGTTCAAAGCTTATGGGACCTAATTGCGGGGTCATCAGTCCCTAAACTTACGAACTACTTATGAACTAGCTTATACTAAAGACAACACAAACATCCATGCCCGAGGGAGAATTCGAGCCCCCGACGGGAAACGGCCTCGTGCATAGGAGCATAGCGCCTCAATATAAGTAAAAAGAAAATTTATTAATTCATAACTATAAGGTGAGTTCTTAAAATATGGACTTCCATTTTCCAGTTACTTGCATCTTAAGACATGTGGTTCAATATTTGCAGCTCATTATTGGGTTAGTGGTAACTCTACCTAGCTCTAATGCATCTCCAGATAGAGCTTTTCCGTCACAAATACGCTCCTGACAAAATTTCTACACCACGAAGATGACGTGTTACAGACGCGAAATTAAACCGACAGGAAGAAAATGCTGTGATATGCAAATGATTGGCTTTTCAGAGCATTCACACAAGGTTAGCGCTGGTGGTGACACCTACAACTTGCTGACACAAGGAAAGTTTCCAACCGAATTCTCATACACAAAAAGCAGTTGACCGAGGTCGCCTGGTGAAACGTCGTTGTGATGCATCGTGTTAGGAGGAGAAATTCTACCATCACTTGCCCATGAAACCAATAGCTGTTTGGCCGGCCGCGGTGGCCGAGGGGACTGAGGCGCTCCAATCACGGTCTGCACGGCCACTACGGTCGGGGGTTCGAATCCCCCCTCGGTCATGGATATTTGTGCCGTCCTTAGTCTTAGCTAGTTCATAAGTAGTTTGTAAGTTTAGGGACTGATGACCCCGTAGTTAAGTCCCATAAGCTAAAAAAAAAAAAAAAAAAAAAACAACAACAAAAAAACCCTCACAACTTTACTTCCGCCAGTACCTCTCCTTCATACCATCGCAAACTCCACTGCAAAGTGAAAATATTATTCTAAAAACCAAATAAATTGAATTAGTAAGTAAATAATTACCTTGTTTTACAGCTGTCACACGCGAGCAAGTAGTAAAGACAATTAACATTACTTTCTGCATTACATTTTGCAGAAGAATGTATGTCATTCAGGGGTTCGGTATTTTCACACAGATTTTCATAATAATCAACACAAGGAGTATTCTTAAAATGAGTTCGTTATAATTATGTCCTGCGTAATTTGCACACTTACTAAAAGTTTTCGCAGTCCATAAACTACACTACTCGCCATTAAAATTGCTACACCAAGAAGAAATGCCGATGATAAATGGGTATTCATTGGACACATATACTAGAACTGACACGTGATTACAATTTCACGCAATTTGGGTGCATGGATCTGAGAAATCAGCACCCAGAACAACCACCTCTGACCGTAATAACAGCGTTGGATGGCGTGTACAGGTACAGTTGCCCATGTAGCTTCTACACGATACCTCAGTTCATCAAGAGTAGTGACTGGCGTATTGTGACGAGCCAGTTGCTCCGCCACCATTCACCAGACGTTTTCAGTTGGTGAGAGATCTGGAGAATGTGCTGGCCAGGGCAGCGATCGAACATTTTCCGTATCTAGAAAGGCCCGTACAGGACCTAAAACAAGCTGTCGTGCATTATCCTGCTGAAAATTAGGGTTTCGCAGGGATCGAATGAGGGGTCGTAACACATCTGAAACATAACGGCCACTGTTCAAAGTGCAGTCGATGCGAACAAGAGGAGACCGAGACGTGTTACCAATGACATCCCATACCATCACGCCGGGTGATAGGCCAGTATGGCGATGACGAATACACGCTTCCAATGTGCGTTCACCAAGATGTCGCCAAACACGGATGCGACCATTATGATGCTGTAAACAGAACCTGGATTCATCCGAAAAAAAAAAAAAAAAGGCGTTTTGCCATTCGTGCATCCAGGTTCGTCGTTGCGTACACCATCGCAGGCACTCCTGTCTGTGATGCAGCGTCAAGTGTAGCCGCAGCCATGGTCTCATGGTCCATGCTGCTGCAACCGTCGTCGAACTGTACGTGCAGATGGTTGTTGTCTTGCAAACGTCCCCATCTGTTGACTCAGGGATCGAGACGTGGCTGCACGATCCGTTACAGCCATGCGGATAAGATGCCTGTCATCTCCACTGCTAGTGATATGAGGCCGTTGGGATCCAGCATGGCGTTCCGTATTGCCCTCCTGAAGCCACCGATTTCATATTCTGCTAAAAACCATTGGATCGCGACCACTGCGAGCAGCAATGTCGCGATACGATAAACCGCAATCGCGATAGGCTATAATCCGACCTTTATCAAAGTCGGAAATGTAATGGTACGCATTTCTCGTCCTTACACGAGGCATCACAACAACGTTTGACCAGGCAACGCCGGTAAACGGCTGTTTGTGTATGAGAAATCGATTGGAAATTTTCCTCTTGTCAGTACGTTGTAGGTGTTGCCACCGGTGCCAACTTTGTGCGAATGCCTTGAAAAGCTAATCTTTTGCATATCACAGCATCTTCTTCTTGTCGGTTAAATTTCGCGTCTGTAGCACGTCATCTTCGTGGTGTGGCAATTTTAATGGCCACAAGTGTATTTTTAAAGCGTCTCTTATAGCATTGTTCAATAACGAAAACCATTGTTCGTGCCACATCTTCAGGGATCTCTGCAGTAACTCAGACAGGACGTCCGCCAGGGGACCAGCACAACGTGTTACATTATGATGTCCATAGGCTTACTTGGCAGCCCTATAAGCCTCCTCTTCATTTCATATGCAGCCCCGCATGTAAGACGGGGCAAATAGACGTTTATGGCCAGGGTGGCACGCACAGGGGTTGGGGGGGGGGGGTCGGGATGCCGAGAAGGAGGCCACGTGGTATCGGATTTTTTTTAATTTCTTATATTTATGGTACGTAAAGTTCAGACCTCAAATATTAAATCAGCCAAAACCAACTCTCAAAAATTCTCGTGATAATCGACTTTGAAGTTTTTAAAGCACATTTAAATATATATTACGGGGCAAATATTCGAATTATTGCCTTGGATACTTGGGGACGCTGGTTTGGTGTTTCGAATCCTACGGTAATTCTATGTTTTTGTTTGTGTTAGAATACTTAATTTAAATATAAAAGTCATCAAATTACAGCCGGCCGCGGTGGCCGAGGAGACTGAGGCGCTCCAGTCACGGTCTTCACGGCCACTACGGTCGGGGGTTCGAATCCCCCCTCGGGCATGGATATTTGTGGCGTCTTTAGTATAAGGTAGTTGATAAGTAGTTTGTAAGTTTAGGGACTGATGACCCCGTAGTTAAGTCCCATAAACTTAACACACACATCAAATTACAGTTACCACATTGTTGAATACACAAGCGGCAACCTTCTATGAAGAAAGCATACAAAACCTTGTGCCTACAAAATTTAGGAAGCTATGTAGAAAAGTAGATTTTTGAACAATAAAATTTTTTCTGTAACTGTATTTATATTTAACTTCCTGGCAGATTAAAATAGTGTGCCGGAACCGGGACTCCAACCTGGGACCTTTGCCTTTCGCGGGCAAGCGCACTACCGACTGTGCTATCCCGACACGACTCACGATGCCGCTGCAGAGTGAAAGTTTCATTCTGGAAACATCCCTTAGGCTCGTGGCTAAGCCATGTCTCCACCATATCCTTTCTTCCAGGAGTGCTAGTCTTGCATGGTTCGCAGGAGAGCTTCTTTGAAGTTTGGAAAATAGGAGGCGAGGTACTGGCGGAAGTAAAGTTGTGAGGCGGCATCGTGAGTTGTGTCGGGATAGCACAGTCGGTAGTGCGCTTCCCGTGAAAGGCAAAGGTCCCAGGTTAGAGTCCCGGTTCCGGCACACAATTTTAATCTGCCATGAAGTTTCATATCAGCGCACACTCCTCTGCAGAGTGAAAGTTTCATTCTGTATTTATATTTGTTTTATATAACCAAAAATAGCTTACTTTCCACCCCCATGAACCACAGACATTGCCGAGGTGGGGTGGCTTGCGTGCCTCAACGATGCAGATAGCCGTACCGTAGGTGCAACCACAGCGGAGGGGTATCTGTGGAGAGGCCAGACAAACGTGTGGTTCCTGAAGAGGGGCAGCAGCCTTTTTAGTAGTTACAGGGGCAACAGTCTTGATGATTGACTGAGCTGGTCTTGTAACATCAGCTAATGTAGCTTTGCCACACAGCTACTGCGAACGGCTGAAAGCAAGGGGAAACTACAGCCGTTATTTTTCCCGAGGACATGCAGCTCCACTGTATGGAAATATGATGATGGCATCCTCTCGGGTAAAATATTCCGGAGGTAAAATAGTACCCCGTTCGGATCTCCGGGCGGGGACTACTCAGGAGGATGTTGTCATCAGGAAGGACAATACTGGCATTCTACGGATCGGAGCGTGGAATGTTAGATCCCTTAATCGGGTAGGAAAATTAGAAAATTTAAAAAGGGAAATGGATAGGTTGAAGTTAGATATAGTGGGGATTAGTGAAGTTCGGTGGCAGGATGAACAGGATTTCTGGTCAGGTGAGTACAGGATTATAAATACAAAATCATTTGGGGGTATAACAGGAGTAGGACTGATAGTGAATAAGAAAATAGGAATGCGGGTAAACTACTACGAGCAGCACAGTGATCGCATTATCATTGTCAAGATAGATACGAAACCAACACTGATAACAGTAGTACAGGTTTATATGCCAACTAGCTCTGCCGATGATGAGGTGATCGAAGAAATATATGAGGAGCTAAAGGAAATTATTCAGACAATTAAGGGAGAGGAAAACTTAATTGTGATGGGAGACTGGAATTCGGTAGTAGGAAAAGGAAGAGAAGGAAAAATAGTAGGTGAATATGGACTGGGCAGGAGGAATGAAAGAGGAAGTCGCCTGGTAGAATTTTGCACGGAACATGATCTAATCGTAACAAACACGTGGTTTAAGAATCACAAAAGAAGGTTGTATACATGGAAGAGACCAGGAGACACCGGAAGGTATCAGATAGATTTTATAATGGTAGGACATAGGTACCGGAACCAGGTTATAAACTGCAGGACATACCCAGGGGCAGATATATACTCTGACCATAACTTGTTAGTCATGAACTGTAGGCTGAAGCTGAAAAAAGTGCAGAAAGGTAGGAAAATAAGAAGATGGGACTTAGATAAATTGAAGGGAAGTGAAGTTCTGGAGAATTTCAGAGGGATATTTAGGCAACAATTGACAGAAACAGGGGGAAATAAAACAGTAGAAGAAGAATGGGTAGCATTGAGAGATGAAATAGTGAAGGCAGTGGAGGACAAAATAGGTAGAAAGGCAAGACCTACAAAAAATCCATGGATATCACAGGAAATACTACAGTTAATTGATGAAAGGAGAAAATATAAAAATGCAGTAAATGAAACAGGCAAAATGGAGTACAGACGACTAAAAAATGAGATTGACAGGAAGTGCAAACTGGCTAAGCAGGAGTGGCTAGAAGCCAAATGCAAATCTGTAGAAGAATGTATAGCAAGGGGAAAAGTAGATACCGCCTACAGGAAAATAAAAGAGACATTTGGGGACAAGAAAAGCAACTCTACGAACATCAAGAACTCAGATGGGAAACCAGTTCTCAGCAAAGAAGGGAAAGCTGAAAGGTGGAAAGAGTACATAGAGCAGCTCTACAAAGGAAATGAACTTAGAAACGATGTTGTAGGAAGGGAAGAGGAAGTAGATCAAGATGAAATAGGAGATAGTATACCGAGAGATGAATTTGACAGAGCCCTGAAAGACCTAGGTAGTAACAAGGCCCCAGGAATAGATGACATACCCTCAGAGCTACTAAAGTCTCTGGGAGAGCCAGCCATGACAAGATTATTTGAACTGGTGTGTAGGATGTATGAGACAGGCGAAATGCCCTCAGACTTTAAGAAAAATGTAATAATCCCCATTCCAAAGAAATCAGGCGCAGACAGGTGTGAAAATTACAGAATCATCAGTTTGATAAGTCATGGTTGCAAAATTTTAACACGAATTATCTACAGGAGAATGGAAAAGCTGGTAGAAGCTGACCTCGGGGAAGATCAGTTTGGATTCAGGAGGAAAGTAGGAACCCGGAAGGCAATACTCACTTTACGTCTTATCTTAGAAGATAGATTAAGGAAAGGCAAACCTACATTTTTAGCTTTTGTAGATTTGGAGAAAGCGTTTGACAATGTTGACTGGAATACACTCTTTCAAATTATGAAGTCAGCAGGGGTAAAATACAGGGAAAGGAGAGTTATTTACAACTTGTACAAAAGCCAGACCGCAGTTATTAGACTCGAAGGGCATGAAAGGGAAACATCAGTTGGGAAGGGAGTAAGACAAGGTTGTAGCCTTTCTCCGATGTTATTCAATTTGTACATCGAGCAGGCGGTGAAGGAAAGCAAGGAAATATTTGGAATAGGGATTAAAGGTCAGGGGGAAGAAATAAAAGCATTGCGTTTTGCTGATGACATTGTAATTCTGTCAGAGACAGCAAAGGACCTGGAAGAGCAGTTGAATGGAATGGACAGTGTGTTGAAGAGTGCATATAAAATGAACGTTAACAAGAGCAAAACAAAAATAATGGAATGCGGTCTTAGAAAATCAGGCGATGCTGAAGGAATTAGATTAGGTGACGAAACAATGAAGGTGGTAGATGAGTTTTGTTACTTGGGTAGTAAAATAACATGCGATGGTCGCAGTACAGAGGATATAAAATGCATAATGGCAATGGGCAGAAAAGCATTTTTGAAAAAGAGAAATTTGCTAACATCGAATATTAACTTAAGGGTAAGGAAGTCTTTTCTGAAGGCATTTGTGTGGAGTGTTGCCTTGTACGGGAGTGAAACATGGACGATAAGCAGTGCGGACAGGAAGAGAATTGAGGCTTCTGAAATGTGGTGCTACAGAAGAATGCTGAAGATTAGGTGGGTAGATCGCATAACTAATGAAGAGGTGCTGAACAGAATTGGTGAGAAAAGGAATTTTTGGCATACCCTGACTAAAAGAAGGGATCGCTTGGTGGGACACATTCTTAGACATCGGGGAATCGTAAATTTAGCTTTGGAGGGAAGTCTGTGGGGGTAAAAATCGCAGAGGGTGACCAAGAGATGCGTATAGTAAGCAGATTCAAGTGGATGTGGGTTGCCGTTCTTATAAGGAGATGAAAAGGCTTGCACAGGATAGAGTAGGGTGGAGAGCTGCATCAAACCAGTCTCTGGACTGAAGACCATAACAACAACAGCTTACTTTGTGGATATACCTCGTACATCTTTGTCGTCGATTTCCTACGCTTACACATTGTATAACGTGGACGGGAATACTCTGCCGACCGATATACAGCCGAAGTATTAGTAAAGGTAATAGATGTTCAAAATGTTCAAATGTTTGTAAAGCTTATGGGACTTAACTACGGGGTCATCAGTCCCTAAACTTACAAACTACTTACGAACTAGGACGGCACAAATATCTATGCCCGAGGGGGGATTCGAACCCCCGACCGTAGTGGCCGTGCAGACCGTGACTGAAGCGCCTCAGTCTCCTCGGCCACCACGGCCGGCGGTAATAGATGGTTAAGGCTGAATACCTGTAATTTTATTTATTATAAAATATGGCGTGAAAATAGGAATGTTACTAGACTTTTTTCTCAATCACACCGAGATGTACCGTCTGCATAATTCTGGCAGCTTATACCGCTTACACTCAGTATAACGATTTGGAACGTTTTTCACTCTCCTGAAAAATGTAAATTTTTGAAAAGGGCTGTTTTTGTTATGAAGTTTTCGTTCTCCGTTTTTCGCACGCAGCCCTCTTCTACGGAAAGAAAATCAGACTTCCATCCTGTAGCTGCGATTCCGAGCACGCACTTCGCTGATGGAAATTTGAGCTGCGCCTTCCTCTCAATCATGAGCCCTTAGACAATGTGCCACTTCACTAGGCACAGAATAAGAGAAGGGACAGAGGCCGGGGAGAGAGGGGGGGGGGGGGGACGCGGAGAACTGGAGCAAGAGAAAACAGGAATCCCAAGCCAAAGGGCAAGAGACGCAAGCAAGTAGGAGAAATCCAATGTAAGTCATGAATGAGCTAATTTACTTGTCGGAGTACCGAAAATGTGGCACGTGTTCCGACGGTTCAGTCGACTTATTATTTTGCGCATCTCGCAGTCGTGGAGACGGCACAGGGCATTTGCGGCTGCGTACGTCACGGGGGCCGGTAGCGGAGCACGGCCAACTTTTGATTGCGGCTTTGCTTTCAGTCAATTGAGATGAAAATTGCCGGGGCATTTTGCTGCAGGCGGGCGGCAAGAATATAGATGGGCGCGCGGCCGTAGTTTGCCGGGGAGGGCTCAATGATAAGACCCGCGCAGTCGCCTCAGCTGTTTTGCATGACGCGGCGGCGACCGCTTCTAGGGAAACGGCAGCGACCGGGGAGCGCCCAAGACTCGCAGCGACGGATGGAGAAATAGCGGCGCTCCGTATCGGCAGTCCCCGTAATGAACATTTACTGCCCGGAATGCCGCCGTCGGTTGGAGGGATGCCTGCGCAGCTCCCCCTATCGCCGTAACGCTTCGCAGACCTCTTGCACGTCAGACGCCGTTCGTTCCGTGACGGGGTAGTAGCTTTCCTCCTCTCCAGTACGCGCCATTTCGTGTAAAATCGGATAGTAAAAAAGTTGCATTTTTTGTGAGGTTTCATTTTTCTGTCCTATAAAGAAGACGTTAATATCTTTGACATTCCCGCAACTGTGATACCCAATAATTCCGGTTGAAAATTTCAGGTACTTTTCATCATTTGTCTTATTTTGTGTATAAATTACATTTTCAAATAGAATGCAATGTATGCTGTTTTGTTCAGCATGTGATTTAAAAACAATACCAGTAAACAGTTTTATGGTGTCTTGAATGGAGAGTCATAGAAAAAATGAAATGTACGAAAGTTGGAACTTCAGTAGTGGCGACTATTTATTCACAACCGATACAAAAGCGTTACATGTTTGCACCTGTTACTGTCCTTCAAAGTAGTCATCAGCGTCGTGTAGAAACCGTTGTTAGCGATCTGGAATAGACTTGCGCATAATAGTTCGTGATCGGGAGCGCTCACTTCGTTCGTTCTTTTAGTTCGTCCGCTCCCAGTAACGACTGAGCGGCGTGGTCTGCGCATGCAGGTGGAGGGAGAAGTTCCCCCACCTAGCTGATTCATGCGCTTGCTGCGTGAGAGCTGCTAACGATATCACGCAAACCAAAAGAAACAGTTTGTGGATAATTTATGGCGTTTAAGTTTAGAGTTATCTCTATATCTTGGCATTATGGAATTTATTAGTCAGATATTGCAGAGTGCAAAATACTTAAGAAATTTTGTAGCACTGAACTATGTAATTTAGCAGGCAGACGCTCACCTGGAATGGCTCTCATCAGCAGAAGGCATACACGTGATTTTTAATTCTGCTGCGCGGCCTCTCGCTATTGCCCGTCCGTCTTGGGAAAAGAATCCAACGAACTAAGAAGCGAGATACGTTTGGCATAATAGTTCGCGACCGAGAACGCATGTTTTAGTTCGCGACAGATTGCACATATTTTAGTTCGCGACCGATCGCACTTTTAGTTCGACCGATCGCGCATATTTTAGTTCGCGACCGGTAGCTCTCCTTTTAGTTCGCAGCTCGGCCGCGAAGTAGGTCGCTCTTTTTAGTTCGTTGCCCACTGTGCTATTACCCTTAATTTTGGGCAATTAGACATGATTGCTGAGTGAAGTCATTAGTCACCCCCCTCTCAACGAAGTTCCCAAATGCAGAAATGCATTTTTGTCTTCGTGCTGGGCGAGTCCAATCGTTTGTTTCGGAGGGGCGGCCGCCTCAGTTGCATCGAAAGTTAAACCAGTCCGGTCAACCTCACACTTATTACAGAAATTGATTTTGTATTAACAAATGAAATAGATGAAATTTTTAATCTTCACGCTAGCGACATTGATGACAATGGGTTTCGACCTTTACATTCTGACGACAGGCAGTAAACTACAGTGTTAATAGTCGCTTATACGACGTTATCCTCAACATTCTACCCCGCGAGCCGTCAACAGTATCATGCAGGCGAGAGAAAATGGTTTATGCATAATTTCTCGCATATAAGTGCAAGTAGGTTCTCTTTACTTCGTTACACTACGGAATGAGAGTTACATTTAGACACTGCTGAATACCTGAGAAAAGAAAATTTGTGGCAGTGAACTATGAAGCTACAGCTGAACTGCACCTCAGCTCGAAATGACGGTGACTGGCAGAAGGGAATCACGCGATTCTGCGCGCGCGGAGGAACTAAGAGTGAGGGATCTGCGAACTAGTTCGCGTAGTTCGCCTGTGGGAGCGCTCTTCCGAACTAGTTCGTTCGCGAACTACACAAGACTATACCGTTAGCAAAGCCTGTTCTGTTGATGGTACGAATGGAGCGGTCTACTTCCTGTCGAATCTTTGGTACAGTTCTGAAGCGAATGCCACGAAGTAAATCTATCGCACTAACTACTAGGTTATTAGTCCGTAGCTTCAAAACTACTTAACCTAAGGTAAACTAAACTGAGGACAACACAAACACCCAGGCCCGCGGTGGGGCTCGAAGCCCCGACGGTGAACGGCCGCGCCCACCACAGCACGGCGCCCCATTGCGCACGGATAATCCACCGCGGTATGAATTGGTTCCTTCATCTTCGGAATCACATCAGAGACACAAGGACGTAAGTCCGGGGAATATGGTGGATGGTACACTTGAGGTCAGGATTTGGAAATCAAAGATGGTATATTATGAAACTACTGGGAAGGGCGGGACCAAACAAGTGTCGTTTGTCGTTCTATTTAATTATAATCTATTTACCAATAACACATCGTAAAACAAATCAACATTATCCAACGAACATTTCCTGACAACTCTTTAACATGAGGTTTATAATTAATTGGGCAGTGCATAAAATAAAATAAACACTTTACATTATCCTTAAACTTCATTAACAAATAACTGCCCAGAGCAAGGACAAATCTTTAACATACCTTTAAACTTCATTAACCAAAATGCGAAACAGCAGGGTGCGAAGGAAAAACATAAAAAAATCCAGTTTCACTTACTTAGGCTAGAGACATTATCTTACACAGTAATTATCCGAAAGCAACAGACAAGGTACCGGACTTTATTCACTCTGATTAGAAAAGGTATAACCTAAAAAAAATGACAAAGTTCATTGATAAAATACAAATAAGAAAAAGTTAAGTGTGAACTTTTACATGAGAAATATTAAAATAATTAATAATTAAACACGCCTCAGTGGCCCTTGACTGTCGTCCACGATCTCTCTCAAGACGTAAAGAGTATGCAAATAAAACTTAACTAAAGGGGAAGGCGCCAAAAAAGTGGGCGCGAGAGACTTCGGGATCTCTGCGTGCTACGACGAGCCAGGCGTCATCGCGGCGCTGATGTGACAAACAACTGGACACAGGGTCCACAAGCAGCGGAACCTGTAAACATAATTACAGCGAGGGCACTTTCTTACCAAGGACAACCCAAATCTTAAAAGTAAGGGCCTTCCAAATCATTTAATATAAGTAACAACTTCTGGTTAACTAAAAGATCAACAGTGCAGCTATGGTAAGCAAGTTATAGGCTCCGTTTACGTACTTGACTCGCCAAGCACAGCTTACTAAAAAATAAAGATTTATTGCTTAATCGGAAGATTTTGCTTTTATGGTTTGCAAGTAAGCAATTTCTTCTTTCACATTAGAAATGCGCATGCACCACAGAGATGCCTCCGACACAGCACAACACTTCCGCAGGAGTAATACCCTATTCAGTTTCACAACATATGCCTTAACAAATGAGACGGTCAATACTACCAGAACAGTGCTAGCCAATATACGAGGATAGTGGGACTCTTCAGTTAATTTAGTTAAAGCTAGACCCGAACACTAAAGGGAATCAAACAGTTACAACTCGGCACCAATGTCAACAACAGTAAATAATATGCGCATAGTATAGTTATTATACTTAATATTAAAGGAACACAACAACTTTTACAACACTCCTCTACTGTCAGGAGCTTCCCGGAATCCAAGGAGCTGCTCTCAGCAAAACTAGCGCTCCTCACTTTCAAATAACATGATTGAAATTTCAGCAAAGTTGGCAACTTCGTCGACAAGCGGCGACAACATTGTAATAGGGACACAATTCTCTCAATAGCTAAACACACTGTTCAGCGGTAGCCATCCACAGCGGACACCACAGTTCCGCGCAGAACAAAGACAGTCGCCTCAACGTGTCCTCTCGGCCGAAACAGCTGCACGGAGTTCAATGGCCAACTGCCAGCCCTCGGCAAAATTCCAAAACGTCCACACCTAAAGCAAAGATACTCCAGTCGGATTCCGTCGATAGTCGCGGCAAGTGGCGCCAGAGAGCCCGCGTAGAGCAGGGACGGTGCCCCGCCGCGGATCAACAGTACTTCCCAGTCCCATACACGGAACAGAGCAGGTACACATTGCGCTGTATGCGCCCGCGTATTGTGCAAAATGATGGGTGGGTTGCCCAGAAAGTGTTGACGCTTCTTTCGCAGAGTTGGTTAAATGTGTTGCTCCAAAAAAGAACAGTAACACTGTGCATTGACGGTGTACCGTGAAGGAGCGTAATGCGTTCGGATAAGACCATCACAGTCGTACACGTGAATCACCACAACTTTCATCATACTGGGGCTCTGACGCCACTTGAAGACCTCGATGACACTACCGTGCTTTACGACCTCTGGCACATTCAATCTTGATGCAATCCGTTGTTCCTGTTTCGAAAACATAGTGACACCGTTACGTTAGGCCACTCGCTCACAAGTGACTGTGTTTCCCTCGAGTGTGCGCACGCCGGTGACGTGGGACGGGCGAGTCCATTTGCTCGGAGGTAAGGTAGGTATGTCAACAACGTGTGCCATCAGCGACAATAGTACATTCCATTGCACCGTGTCTCCACAGCACTATTGCCACTATTTAAGTTCCAACTCTCGTAGCTAGAAACTGCGTCAAATGTGCCGGCTGCGCTACACCGTAACGCCGACTGCGCTGCTCCGTGTTGTATGCAACCAGTCTGTCCTGAAGCCCCAAATGGACAGTGTCGAGCTGCGAGGCGTCTTCTCCTGCCGTCCGCCACAGTCTAACTTGATAGTGCAGCGAGAGCTTATGTGTTAATTATTTTTTTTTCACGTTCATGATAAGGGGCTCCATGATACTTAAAACGGAAATCAACGTGTAATAAAAAGAAATTTAAGCCTAGGTAAATTTAATCATTATGAAAAATGCACTTATTTTAATAAATAAAAAAGTATTATAACAATGTGTTAATTGTTGTCATGTTACTGTTATATAAATAAATCATCTTCAGATATTCAGCTTCAAAATGAACCATAATTGACTGTAGTCCGGTACAGCAAAGTGTCGCGTTCGAAAAATTACACTAAATTCACGGAATTTTAATTCGACAGATAATAATCATTTAATGAATAAATTAATGACAGTTCTTTTCTTTTACATTAATAGTCCAGGTTGGAATTAATAATATAGTAAGGACAGTTTACAACTCACCGCAAAGACGTGGCGACGAGCTGCGACAGGCACATTCGAAAAACACACACATACAACACTTTCAGCTATCGGCCATGGCCTTCTTCAGAAAATAGAACACTCACGCAATCACACAGGCACACAAAACAGTCATACAACCATCACCTCCGGCTGCCGCAAAAGTGTTGTATGTGTGTGTGTTTCGAATTCGAATGTGCCTGTCGCAGCTCGTCGCCACGTCTTTGCAGTGAGTTGTAAACTGTCATATATATATATATATAATATATATATATATATATATATATATATATATATATATATATATATATATATATATGACAGTTTACAACTCACTGCAAAGACGTGGCGACGAGCTGCGACAGTAAATAATTATATATATATATATATATATATATATATATATATATATATATATATATATATATTAATATATTAATATATATATATTAATAATATATATATATATATATATATATATATAAGAATCCGCCATTTTGAATCGCACATTGAAGGCGCGCGTTTATAGACTACCGAACACTTACGCTTTTTAATATGCTCTTAACGCTATTAGATATACTTTCTTAACGCAGCATAGTAAAGCAAGCTACTTAAAGTTAGTGAGTAGAAGGATATTTAGAGATAATATGATACATGCCCTTACATTCCATATTGAGGCATATGTTGTCTTTCTAAATATTTCCTATTTTCTGATTTATAAATTGTAAATCCACATACGTTTACGGTTACTAAGAGTTGCATTCCAAAAAGTTACGGAATAATGTTAAATTGCGATACTGCACATCCAGTGTTCCTCCTTCTTACTATATGTCTCGCATGTTTTACACACACCATATTTCAGAAAAGATTTTACGTCAAAAAGTTTTAATAACTTTGAATGTCTTATTTCGTTATGTATCGACTAAATGAAGTCACTGGTAGAATACACTTTGAAATAAAGTGAATCTTGCAAGCTAAGGTAAAGCAGTCAACAATCCGAAGATTGGTTTGAACACCTCAGTGCTTTACTAGGCATGGTCCTGTTTGGAGGTGGTATGCCGTTGCCTTCCTCCAAGTTAAGGTTTGAATTATTTAATGTTTGTATTTACGACTTCTTTCCTGTTCTCATTGTTTGCGAATTTCTTTATTTTTATTTATTTATTTATTTTTTCAGACGTCCAGTTCACAGCTTCGCTTAAGCCTACATTCTACCATATTAAGATTCACATTTAAATTAAACACTGAACTAATGTGAAATAATATAATTTAAAAACCACTAGCTTGGTAAAGCCAGCTGCACTCATGTAGCATTTAAAATACAATCACCAGCCCTTATATTAACTCCTTAGTTGGTGTAAATAAAATCAAGAGAAGTAACTATAAACTATATGTTATGTTAACAATCTGTACCAAAATTAAAATAAACCATTCCTTACATGTATTGGCCTATTTTTCATTACCACCTCTCTGTGAGCGTAAATATGTCTAACACAAATAAAAAAAAATGTTTTGTTCTTAGCGTTACACAGATAGTTGCTCGATTTTGGCGTCCATACTCGGCGTCTGGAATTTGCAATCCACCTTTTACGCCGATGTTTGTTTTAAGGAAACCGATAAAACTTATAGCGACCACGTCTGCTATTATTTGAGCAGTTCGGAGCTACACAACCAACCATTTCACACTGTGGAACAATAAAATCGCAAAATATGCGCTGACTCACTCCGCTGCAACATTGCCGTCGGATTGGGATTCAAAATGGCGGATTGTTCAGCTCAGTATATCTAGTGCTTTAGGCAGAACAGTTGAAAATTTGTCTGTTGTACTAGGCTAATCCGTGCAGATTCGGTGATCAGTATATGCGATAGCGTAGAGGACAGCGCAATTGCCTACCAAACAGGAAACCCGGATACAAATCCCGACCCGGCTCAAATTTTTAACTTTTCCTGTTGATTTAATTCAATGTTCACTAGCAGCTAAATTCGATTATTCCTTCCTGGCTTTGAAATAAATATGATATGCAGTATGTAATGTCAACAGAATGTATGACGCTGAATAAGTTTGTTGTTGTTAGTGACATGAAGATTTTTGTACTTTTTCTTTTAACTTTCACAACTTGTTTCTCTCAGATTACTGCGGTTTTCACTCTTTCGGTGTCCGTTCTTTTCGCTTTCAAGTTCAAAGCGCAGGAAGTGCTGGCTTTTTTTTAATGTTTTTCCAAGAACAGTCCTTGCAGATCTGAATGCTATTCACTAACACTCTCTTGCTAAATGTAATGTAATGGTTAATTACTGAAGACACAGTATTCTGTTTAATCACTTTATGCTGTGTAGCACTGTGCGATCACAGTTGAATTGCGTCGTGTTCAGTGAGAGCCCGATTAGCCCCCTGCTGTAGCAGGAGGAGACCGTTTAATCAAAGCCAATCTGTAATCAGTCTCGTTCTGCGCTACGACGGACTTTCCACAGCATGGAGCTACGGATTCGTTACCACAAGAGGATGGCTGTATCTAGTACGTTGAAGCTAAATCAGTTACTGTTTATTCATTAATTTTGAATGAAACACAGGACAATTGTGTAATATTGTATAGTATTCTTATTATAAGATGAACCGGTTTTCAATTGTTTCGCCATAATCAGGTAATGACTACAAAGGTATAAACGTATAGCAAACTTTAAGGGTAAAAGTTCTTAAGCTGATGTATCCCAAATATCTTAATTCTTTTTACGATTGTTAAGTGTTAAATGTTTCGAACTAAACTGAGGGGAATTGCTGCATAGAACACTAGTTCTATATAATACGTGACACATTAAATATAACAAATTGTAGTACTTGTCCTAAGAACAGATATAAATAGAAATTTAAGCTTTGTTGACACGTTTCAGCAAGATTGCCTGAACAAATGCTCTTATTTTTAATAGGTCAAATATTTGAAAATATGAGAGTGAGACTAAGCTGAATAAAACAGTTGTTTTATTTACATTTATTATCAGTTTGAATTATGGTTACGGGTTTAAATGATTAGTATTACAAACAAAATATGCTATTACAAATAAAATAATTGAAATTGGCATAAAGCAGGTCAACAATCAGCTTCGATTAAACAAAGTAATTTTGTAACTAGGCTACGAAACTGAAGTGCACTTTTTGAAAGTTAGCTATGAAACAGATGTAGGAACATCGGACCATTAAGTAGGAGGGGAAGGCGTACTTAACCTAGTCTGCATGGGATTATGAGTAAACTCTGCGGCCAGAAGGAAAGAGTATGGAAATTGAATCTGAACATTCAGTACCAAGTTTGAGGAAGTGGACTTGTGTTTATCAATTTCCGTTGTTTCAAAATTGTTCATTCCCTCACTTTTTGCACCCACTAGTTAAAAGAAGGAAACAGTTACCAAGTAAAACATGAAGTCCTGCGTCCAGATCATGTAAATTACCCTCTCCCCTCCTACTCATTTTAACCATGTTTCTAAATTTGTTTTATAGCCTAATTAAAAATTCCACTACTGTTTCATACCCTAGTTACAGCATTACTTTGTTTAATCCAAGCTGATTGGTAACCAGTTTTATGTCAATTGTAATCGCTTATTTTGTCTGTAATAGCATATTTTTCTCGTAATAGCATATTTTGTTTGAAATACTAGTAATTTAAGCCACTAACTACAACTCAAACAGTTAAAACATGTATACAATCACAGCTGTTTCATTCAGCTTGATCTGACACTGTTTTAAATACTTGACCTGTAAACAATAAGACCATTTGTTCAGGTCATTTTGATGAAACATGTCAACAAAGTTCAATATTTCAGTTTATATTTGATCTTAGGACATGTGTTGCAATTTTTTATATTTAATGTTACAGTTATTTCATCTATGTTCACTAATTTCATACAGCAATTTCAATGAAGTAAGTCCTCTAGGTTTAGTTACAAACTCTTAAAACCTACAATCGTGAAAATGAACTGAGGTAATCTGTATACATCAGTTTAAGATCTTTGACACTTAAATTTGCTATGTGTTTATATCTTTGTAGTCAATACCAGATGATTGCGTAACAGCTGAAAACCGGTTCGTCTTATAATAAATACCGTAGAATATTGTACAATTGTCTTGTTTCATTCAGAATTTATTACATATTCTCCCAAGAACCTACGGAACAGACAGTTAATGCAGTATATTCTTTCCTTTCACACAAGAATTAAATATGAAGTAAGTGAAAAGAGTCGCCAGAAGTTTTTATTAGCACAGATGAAAATTTCACCACTTAATCCTTAGAAAAATATAAAGCATTAGATTTAGAAAACCAGTACCAATCACCCTTTAAGGCTACTGAATTACTTTCAAAAGAGGTTACATATAAATTGAAGGAAACCTGGAAAGTGTTTTATTCATTCGCATAGGCCTCTGATATAAATAATCGGACTTTATTCCGATTATTGAGAGGAGCTTAAGGCGTGTAGATAAGAAAACCACTGAAAAGTGGGACTTTTTAAGTTGAGTTTCTTTTAGGTCCTCGGCAACTGAGCATTTAACCTAAAATGTGAGTGTATGTGTGTGTGTGTGTGTGTGTCTGCCATAAGCACTTTTTTAGTGAAATGTGAAACAGCAAATTTACTGACGAAGGAGGATTGGAAGAACAGTATGTAACAGAGAGAGACGAAATTTACTGACAAGTGGGAATTTTAGGTGCTAAGTGTAAAAATACTGTAAGTTGCAGCACTCTTATCAATATCATTACATATTTGGATGAATATTTCAGGTCATTTAGATAGATTTATATTCAAATGGCAAAATTTCTTATGTTCGGATACATTTCAACATGGTTAATATGGTTATTTCCTTTTTATGGCTAGTAAAACAGTGTGAATTTTTGATATCTCGCAACTGTCATCTTGGATTGTTCATCTTGGATTGTAAATTCGTTGCCCTGCCTTTGATTCTATATACCACTTGATTTTCACATCATGCAAATGGTACTTAGCCTAGTGAGTGTTTTTCATTTAAAGTCGGTCAAAGCGTTCCAAAGACTAGGAAATACAATATTTTTAAATTTAATTTTTTTTAAATGATATGTAAGAACACAAGTTGTTAAAGCATTCTTTAATAAGCGTCTAGAATGTTTGCAGCACTGCTCTATAAAAAAGTTACAAGGGGATACACCAGGAGATGAATATCTTAGATGTTTTAGAACTGGAACATGTTAACAGCAGAATGAAACATGCTCCTATTATAGCACAATAAAAGGCCAATATGTGCCGACCACAATACCCACTACGATAGACGAGCGTGTTAAAACGTTAGGTTCTGGGACAGGGGGGCCCGCCGCATTACCGACGAGGGTAGGCCATGCTGGTTGGGGTTTTTAGGCAGTTTTCCACATCCCATGCAGTGAATACCGCTCTGGTACCCAATACGCGCCTGAGTTAAGCAATTCGAAAACATTTTAACGTACATACGCTGATAGTGGGAAACACATAATTTATCCTGGGGAGTAATGGGGCTGAGGCTGGAAAAGGAGTATGACCATCCCGCTTTTGCCGACAGTTGGCGACAACGGTAAGTAGCGGTCGAAAGTAACAGATCGCAGACGTCTGGCAATTAGCTTGGACCTCGTTCAACATAACCTCATTCAAACATTAATCCATTTGTGTCTGCATCATAAAGATGTTCTTGATTGAAAATGTCGGGTTACGAGCCTAATTTTCGCCTTTTGCGGGATGTGTTACTGTTTTGTTTCAATATGAAGACAGCGCCTGAGTCTCATCGAATACTTTCAAGTACGTGTGGTAAGGACGCTATTAGTGATAGAACATGAGTCACGCTTCTACGTCGACGGCCAAACCGAATATTCACTGCTCCAAGATCATGTTCTGCATTTGGTGAGACCAGCTCCCTGTCGTGTACTATGAGGTGTTAAAACCAAGTGAAACAATCATAGGTGGTCGTTATCGAAGGCAATTAATGCGTTTGAGTGAAGAAATAAGACAAACGGCCGCAATACAGCGATCTCATGAAGAAGTCACAAATTGGATCGGTTCATGGATCGCTTCAAAAGATGAACAATTTTTTCGAAGCGGGATTCGTACACTGCCCGAAAGATGTGAGAAAGTAATGGTCAGCGATGGAAAATACTTTGAATAATACACGAGTAACCAATTTGTTTCATTAAAGCATAAAATGTTGGGGAGAATGGGTTGGAACAAAGTTGTACACCTTGTAACCACACCAAAACATTAGTAACAATGCCGACACCTCATAGTACACGACGATGAGCTGGTTTCACCAGATGGAGAACATGATCTTGGAGCAGTGAATATTCGGTTTGGCCGTCGACGTGGAAGCGTCCTTAACATACGTACTTGAGAGCATTCGATGAGACTCAGCCGCTGTCTTCATATTGAAACAAGACAATAACACCTCCCGCAAATGACGAGAATTAGGCTCGTAACCTAACATTTTCAATCAAGAACAACTTTATGATGCTAATACAAATTGACTAATGTTTGAATGAGGTTATGTTGACCGAGGTCCAAGCGGGAATAAGGCAAGATAAAGAAGAAGAAAATATTTTAGCCAGAGTTAAGATAAAAAGAGGATAAACCGTTTCTCGATCTATTTTGTAGCTTCAGAAACATTTAAATTAGAAAATCTTTACGTGTTCGGGCTTTTTTTTTACCAGATAATCTTCCAATGCAGTGAATTCTCGTGAGAAAGAAATTGGGGGGGGGGGGGGGGCTTTACAGCTGTAACAGTAAGTATCGCTGAGTGTGGATGAATGTTGACATGTTGACATGCATCCGGTGACATGGAAACTCATCAACTAGGAGATAATGACCCGTCCAGGCGATAGCAGCGTTACCTCATGAGAAATTACTCCTAGTCAACACACGCACGATACAACTTCTACGTGTCAGTGGGTAGAATGGGGTAGGCGCGATGTATATCTATTACCAAAGGCTGCTTGTGAGGGTCTGGTGGTACGAGCGTTGAGGAAACGGCTCGACTTTTTGGGTGTTCGAGGAGTGCTGGTCTGAGTGTCTTCAACAAACGGTGAAACAACTTTCAAAAGTCTAGGGATTGGGCTGCTACCCCTAACACAGATGTTGGATGCCGTAGGCTGGTCAGACTGGTAAACTGTTGCGGAAATAACATCAGACTTTAGTGGCGGGTAGAGTACGTCTGGGATTCCGCAGCCGACGGCCCAATATTAACACCATTGCATCAGCAACTGCGACTGAAATGGGCATGTGAGCATTATAACTGGACGTTGGTACAGTAGCAGAGGGTTTCACGGTGTGAGAAACCCGATACCTTCTTCATCAAGCAGCTGGGAGGAGAGAAACTGCCCTTTGATTTCTGTACTGAGGGACGGAGACAAGCTGGCTACGGCTCAGTGATGCTCACGTGAGCATTAAAGCAATGGCAAATGTAGCATATATTTTAGGGCGAGCTAAAATTAATTTAAAGATAACTCATTTTAAGGGGACCTGGACGTGAAAATGACTGAGAAATCGAAAAACAATTTTTGACGCCATCTGAGAGATGAATTTCTCAGGTGTCCAAAAATATATGGTTTATTTACTTTTAAATAGTTATTACAGTCTTAAAAACTCTTTGATCAAATGTCTGTACACTGGCCATGCTGATAATTCAGGCAAGGATTATCACCATAACCGTTCCATGCCTGCACAGTCATGGAAACAATGAAGCCAATGTACAGGGATCTTGCAGATAAAAAAATACATAGCAAATGTGTATATGAGATTTTCAACAGCTGCGTGTAGCAACGGTATTGTTCTTCATGCTATAAAAGGCACAAAGTTGTTACAAAATTATTGCATTACATACGATTATTGAAATAAAAATGGTTAATGAAGGTAATTTGTGTTTTAAAAATATTACAAGATATTCCTATGTAGAAGTATGGTATTTTTTGAAATACTTTCGGAAGTAAGCGAGAAAAAAATATCATTTTCAGAACAACCCATATTTATTACCTTTGAATAACCAATTTTTCTGACCTTGAGCTGTCCTAATTTACGGAGCCATTTCTGACTTGTGAGGAATACATTTATCTTTGGCCATTGGCGGTATTGACTAAACCGAGCCACTCTTCTTTCCATTATCCCATTCCCTTTCTTCACTTTCCTCTTCTTAGGTGTAGGAAATGTAGTCATGTAGACCTGACGTATCACACACTGTACATCGGTACGGAAATCTTCTTTTTCATCACTTTCTTTGATTAAATAATAATCAGGGAAATTTTATAACAACATTTTAGTGCAGATTTATAAACAGAGAAATGAAAGTTAAACAAAATTAACCTTTCTTTCTTCATATAATTAACAGACTTTTATGATGGTGCTTGACAAAACATGATGAAATATTACAAAAGGAAAACACTTCCAAATGATCTGCAAATATAGTTTACATAATTTGAAAGGAAGACTAATTTTAAACCTAAGTTTCCCATCAATAATTCCTTGATCCTCGCTGATGACATTACACTTATTCCATGCTGTTTGAAATTAGTATAATTTGAGGTCATTAGTTTATGTATAATGTTCCTACTGATGAGTGTATAAACATATTACCAGATCTTTCACACAAATCCAAAGTAAATCCTGTAGAATTATATGCTACAATTTTACTACAAAAATGTGTCTCAAACAAAATTATTTCCAATTTAAGAATAGATATTATAATGTTGCGTTGTTTACCATTAGAACAGTATCTGAAATAAGAGATACGAGGAATGTTTTTTTAAGTAAGCACCGTTTTGAAATAAAAGAAGACGTGCTCGGCTATCTCAATAACTTTATTGAGGCATGTTTTTTTTAAAGTAAGTACCGTTTTGAAATTTTAAAAAAAGGACGTGCTAAGACATCTCTATAATTTTATTTTTTAATGAAAGCCTGTACCTTAATCTATTTTTCTACATAATTTCCGTCAATATTGACCAATATTGTACCGGTTTTTAAATACGCCCCTCATAGAAATCTTCCGCCTGACTTGTTAACCACGGTAATTCAAGTGCTCGGTCACAATGCCATTCAAAACACTGCTAGTAACATTAGGTAAGTCATCTCGCAAGGAGGAAATCGTAAAGCGTCTATTTTCTCTCACCTCATTGTCCACTTCCTGCACAAAACTTTCATTAACAACCGAAGGACACCCACTCTGTTGTTCATCATGCACATTTGTGCGGCCATCTTTAAATGATTTAACCTACTTTCTTACCATTCCATCACTCATAATGTTTTCTCCGTAAACTGCACAGATCTCACGATGAATATCTATGACTTTTAGGCCTTTAGAACTTTGAAATCTTATAACAGCCCGTACTTCACAGTCGACGGAACTCACGATTATCGGAGGCATCTTAAACACTCAGTACACAACGTAAACAAGGAAGAATAAGATTGCAATGGCGTCAGTGCGTAGACAACAGATGTAGGTCCCTAGTGCGGACAAAATTATTGATATATCTTACCACGTCTTTTTTTAATTTCAAAACGGTACTAAAAAAAAAAAAAAAAATCACGCCTCGTAGTTCAACGTGAAAAGTAGTCTACTTAGCTTATTTTCATTCGCTGACGACATATAGTGCTTTTTTTTTGGGTAACTCCTCTCATAAAAAATGGTATTTATTATGCAGGTTTGGGTACTTCGAGCCTTCGAACCTCTTGTCGACTTCTGTTTAGTAGCCTGGGAATTCTGATATTGGACTTTCCACACATATTTTCTTTAATGTCTTTTGTTGTTAATAGTACATGGTTAGTTCCAAAAGTTAACGCTTTCATTCAGTTAATACTAGGCAGAAGACGAATCTGCATTCATATCACACGTCCTTGACCATTGTGCAGAAAGGTGTGCAGTATTTTATCACGTCCCTTTTAATAAGCTGTCACAAGAATTAAAAAAGCTTAGTAGTAATCCATGTCTATGAATTACTGGAAATTTTTTAAATCATTAAGCTAATTTCTGTGTTACATTATTGCTTCTTTTACTGAGACATCTCTTTTAGATAGGACTGCTATACGTTTCACTTTATCTATTACTACTCTTTTATTACAATCTGATGTATGCACTGAGTCCATGGCCATGGAGGCTTGCTCCTCAATTTGGTCCCGAGGAACATGATAAATATAAATATATAAACAAATAAATCTGATGGTCTAGCTATGGTTTCTCCCTCAGCGTTATTCATGGACTACTTTGAACACAATTTTCTACTGAAAGAGCCACTGAATTGTAAAATAGGTTCATACTAATCATTTACGGTTTTTTTCTCTCTTATGTTTGTCAAAATAATAAATATATTTCATCACTTTTTAAATGCACATATAGATAAGCGACAGTGTTTCCAATTTCTAGTTAATAAAATTGCTTCTGTAAGCACTGAGTATAATTCATACCAATTTAAAAATCTGTGTCTTATTTTTTAATATTTTTTAATAAATCTATACCATTACTTGTCTTTGAAAACAGGAACCATTAATATTATCGCTTTAAGTGATGATAGATGTTACATAAAAAAAGAGAAATTACATAAAAATACATATTTGTATATGTTGATCAACAGTTGTAATTAGTCATTACAACAAAAAGTGGTGCACCATCTCATACATGGCCAAATTTTCTGAAAAACAAAAATTGAAATCTCAGACCTTTAGACCAACATTTTAAAACACCATCAGCATAGCAAAGTATTTATTCAACAGTAAAGAAAAACTGTAACACTTGTCTCCAAATAGTGTACAGAAAAGCATTTGGAAAAAGTATATACGTGCCAGTAAGACCGATATGGCAGATTATCAGTACATGACTGAAGCTGGAGGTTAAACAATTCCGACTCAATCTTTGCTTACCAGCTCATATCAGAAAATCACTCTTTACATTCTGTAAAGAAAAGTAGATAGATGATCTTTCCAGAGATACTGGAAACATATGACATAGGATGCCGACGTAGTATTAAATGATGAGACACAATTTCCATTTTCTCCTCGCTTAAATTAAGTTTATCAAAATAATAAATGTTTTATCAGTTTTTAAGATAAACAACATTGTTGCCACTTTTAGTTAATAAAATGATTTTTGTAAGCATTTAATGTAATGCATTCATTTGTCAAAATATGTACCTTCTGTCTTAAAGCTTCATATTTTAAGTGTTTGTGACATTCGGTTGTCATTTACTTGAAAATGATATGGGAAGCGGAATACCGGTTAATGAACGAGTAAATAAATAAAGTTCGTCATTGTTTTTCATTGTAATATTTTTGAATTGTTTTCCTTTTGTTCTATTTCTCTCTTCAAGTTATATTTATTCATTCAAAAAGCAATTTTTACCGACTGCACCTTACACCATTCAGATTAGGTGATCGATTGTTATTTGGAATGTATGGAATACGGTTCAGTCAGCATTGTAACCAGATACAGCATACAGTGTAAAGAAATGCATGTATTGGATGCTAAAGGCTGCACAGGTGAGCAGTTCTCCCAACCTTGATGCCAAGTTCCACGGAGTGTGAGTGAGTAGTAGCGTAACATAGCACGGTAGATTTATATGTCGCATATTTGAGATTATCGCTTGTATTTTTAACGGACTTCGAAGAAAAATAACACATGGTAATTAGGATTCTGCGGCTTAGGATTTATCGACCATTTTCAGGTAACTTTGGTCTGCTGAATACGAAAATAATAATATTATTGTGCAGTTGACTCTACTTTTTGAGATAAAGACAGTCAATTTATCCTAAAAATTAAATTATGAAGGAGGAGGATATTTTTATAGGTTTGTTTTAAAGTTATTAGATAATCTCAAAGAAATTACTACAAATGATACAAAGAATAATGACATTAATCATCATCATCATCAGTGTTCTGCCAAATGCACGTTTCCACATGGTAGTTCTTCTCCAGGCTGTCTGATCCTCTTCAGGTTCTCATATTTTCCTCGTCCATTTATGTCGTCTATCATCTTGTATCTCCTTCTTCCTCTCAGTCTTCTCCCACAAACCAGTCCTTCCAAGGCATCTGATAGCAAGCACTCCCTTCTCAACCAATGTCTCAACCAGTTCTTTTTCCTTTCTCTTACAACCTTCAGCAGACATTTCCCCCCAAACATTTCCAACTTTCTTTCATTACTCACTCTTTCCATGCAACTTCTTCTCTCCATTCTCCTCGACATCCACATCTCAAATGCTTCTAACCGTTTTTCATCCTCTCCTCTCAGCGTCCATCTTTCTGCTCCATATAGTGCCACACTCAAGACAATTAATCATATTTTAAAAAATGGTAACAATAATTTAGAAAAAAAAAAAAAAAAACATTTTGCATGGCATTTTCTTCAATGGTTTTACCTTTACAATGTATCTGAGAATTTCAGCTGTGGTCTGCCATCATGTGGCGATCCCAACGTCCTTGCTATCATTCTTACATAATCTTGATGTCATGATCGAGCCGTTCCCCTTCTTCCCTGCAATCGTCCAAGTAGTCAGGAAATTTATCGAAATAACTGTGTAAAAAATGCAATTTTACACTTATACTAACTCATAGTTTTTGGAAATTACGGAGTATTTTTGTCTACTATTACAGAATATTCTTCAGGTTTTGATTCTCTAAAATAGTTTTAACAGCTGATACAAACCTTGTCCGCGCTTGTAATTCAACTTAAGTTCATATGGTTCGTGAAATCATCGTTGTTTACAATAGTATGGATCTGTGGCTCATGGAAAATTCTTGGTTTTTACTTTTCTATACTGAGACCAGGAAATAATTGACAAATATCTTTGAAGAATGAAGTTTCAAATATCTTTGAAGCTATCGCCACTGTTATCTGAAGGTCTAACAAGCGGTTTTATAAGCCCTAGTTTAATATGTAGTGGCGGAAAAACCAACAGTTCCACCAACAGTTCATGAACGAAGTTTGATTTTGCTACAGTCAGGTTCATTGTCAGCAGTCAGTCTTTCCTACTCCAATGTTCATTTTTCGCAGATAAAGAAAACATGGATATTTATTACTGGCCGAATAAAAAATTCACTTACAACTAATAGTGATGAAATGACATAGTCTCTCAAAATGTTTAACATTTTGATAATCTCCATTGAGAGTAGTTGAACGCGCTATCGGGAACGTGTATGCAGTAAAATGCATTTAAAACTTTTCTGAGGTATGTAAGAATGTCGCCACTCTTTTGGTTGGAACCCTGGCCAACCCATTAAAATTGAAAGCCCAGCTATATCACCACAAAATATCATTTGATAGATTCCTGTCACAGTTACAGAGACAAAACCACTAGGAGATAATGAGTATAGTTACCTCGCTTCGAAAGAGATATGTCAACGAGGATAGATTAATAAAAAGTTTATTTTTTATTGAACTGTTTATCGTGAAAATCAGAATCTATTGAAACAAAATAATTTACAAGCTATTAGCTACCAGATATTCTGTGTGCGGTTGAAATTTATATTTATTTCTGTAAAATTCGATGTGTGTATGTATTTTATTGGTTGCCATGTTCTAAGTAAGATGATTAAACACAATGAAAACCGTGCTTATACAATCATCGGTGTGTTTTTTAATCAACATTTTCATACTAATATCACAGTTCACATATATGTAAAAGCTTACATCTGGCCCTTGGAACTACGCTAGTGCCCATAGTGCAAAAAATCTGCAGTGGCGTTATCAATGTCACTGAATGTACAGTCACTGAAGCGACTTTAGCGCTGCAAGCACCAACATTGCATTTACAGATCAATGCCATGGTTCAGTCAGTTGGCTATTTCTCCGCTAGGGGCGCTGCTGTCGTTAAAAATGTGCCAGATATAAACTTTTACATAAACGTTAATAATAGGGAACCTGGGTATAGATGGGCATGCGCATCAACTTCTGCTGTAGCAACAGCTTTTGTCTCCATATTTGTTCCAAGCGGCGACAGCGTTAGCTTCCCAAAGGCGGAGTTCTTTGCTGTTATTGCTTTGAAATATCGCTTCCTTCACTTCTAATACATGTATCAACAGGTATTGGATTAAAAATTAATCATGTCATAATAAATTATTCTAAAACACCTTGAAAAATCATTAAATATATTTTTTGGGGTTTGCCCACTCGTGTGTGTAACTTATTCGGAGCAATTTCTTCGCATTTGACAACCCTGTTTTATTGGATGCCAGATGCACTTTTATAGCTTTGCGATAACTCTAGGTTTTCGAATATGATGTGATAAATTCGTTCAGAATACAATCGCAGGACTGTGCTTTTTTTACGGAATATTTTCCAAAAGTCATATAAAATGCATTTTCAATGCACAAGCTATGAAAGTACATTACCACGATAAACTACAGTGCAACAGATTTATGAATAAGAGAGAAATGGGTCACTAGAAATAGTTGTTGTTGCTGTAAAATTCAATCGTTTCCAACCATTCGTCCTATTTTTTCAAATTGGCTGTCTTCAGAATGAAAGTAAAAGTTTCTTTTAATAAGGTAATACAAAACAACGTACATGTTTTAAACGCTTTGCAGTAATGAATTGTGACGAAATACGCCTAATTAAGTCATTAAAAATATATTGCCTCCATTTGTCAGTAAACTACAAGACAGCTATGACGGAGACACCCAGAAGTTCGTGAATTTTAACATCACAGTAGTTTCGAACATAGTTTACAAGTAAGAGCCGTATGAACCATTGTAATAAGTAAAAGTAATTAATATTGTTTTAGTTTATATGTTGATACTGTTTGTTATCGCCAATATATACATAAATAGAAGTCGGTAACAGAAGTTGTTGCGTCGGACCCTTCGCTAAAAAACAAGTGCTGAAACTTACAGTTTACTATGTGTTGAAATCGTACGTAATTACAAATGATTTAATCCACTTTGCATAGTTTTGAAGTTCTTATTGGTGCCTATTTCTCATGTTGATACTTTGTTATCAATAACAATTAGATCCAAAGGTGCCTACTTCAGGCCACCCTGGGGGGGAGGTTTTATAAAACAATTTACAAAACGTGAAATGAAAAACTATAAACCAATGTTTACATACAAAATAAATTTATCTTCCGAATCCAAGACATTATATCTCGGGTGTGGAGAGGGGGGAATCGTTGACCATGGAGGGGGGGGGCACCTCTGATTAGAACAATTAGAAGCTGCACAGCCACTATGCTGAAAGCATACTGATTGCTCTATGATGCCGTCTAGTGTTGACGCGAAGAAACAAAAATGGCAGATGCGCATACCCCTCTATATCCAGGTGGCCTAGTTAATAAATATCCTGATGCCATCGCCACCAAACTTCCGAGGATCACCTGCTGGGCTAATCTGAAGGTTTCAACAGATATTTTCAAAGCAATGAAAACTCAATCCTTAGCTACCTTCAAGTATTTTATGATGCAGATCTATTCTTCAGTTTAATCCCTTTCTCCATCTTTTTCACTCAAAGCGGGGGGGGGGGGGGGGGCAACAAAAAATACTGTTTACTGTTTTCGATTCAGTCATGGATACTGTTAGGTACATGTCTGTATTTTCAATTTGTAAAATGTTAAACCAACTGTCTGTTTAAGTGAGGCGATTGTTTGTCATGCATCCAGTACTATTACTTGGTGCTTCGAATTGGCTTCAGGCCATGTTCCTTGTAATATTGCGTTTTCTTTCTTCCGATCAGGTGTTGGAGTAGTAGTTACTGCTCGTAGCCGCTATTAAAGTTCACTAACGGTATAATAATACAAGAAAGTAATTTGGTGGATCTGACACATTTAGGTAAGTTTATAGATAGAAGACTCAAAAAAAGAAGCGTAACATGACTTTAAAGTTTAGCGGCAGTAGAAATTTGGAATGAAAGCAACACCCGAGCACAATATTACACAAAGAAACTAGCAGATTCCGCAATGACCTTTCTTACCATGATGATTGTGTTAAGTTGCCTGGATGTAGCAGATGAAGCTGTAAAACATCTTGCTGCATTGTGTAAAATGATGCTTGGTTGGCTTGGAGCAGATTGTACTAACTGAATGACCGTTAAAATAAGTTAAGTTAACTTTCGTGACAAAAAGCTCTTTAAATCGAGCGGATTTCGTTTAATTCCGAAGATTTCTTTGCAGGCATTACTAGAAATTCACATTCATGGATATTACAAGTAATGAGATCTCGAAGTACATCTAGTAAATTATAGATACAAGTCCAACAATGGGTCCAAGCATCATATTACATAATCGAGATTACTGCTGGAAAAATAGAAACACTTCATGAATTATTAAAGGTGGGTCATTTGAAATAAGTAAAAGATTTATACGTAACTAATTATATTTTCGCCATGCTTCATAAGAAAAACGATCTCACACACACACTTAATAATGAAGAAGTCCCTGACGTGCGACTGTTCTCAGTGAGGTAGGAAAGATGAAAGACCAAGTGCACAAAATGCGTTCTGGGCAGCTCGTAAAAGATAGATGAACATAAAAAATATAAGACGAACGTAATTAGCTGCCAGAGAAAGCTGTGGTCAGCGATAAGCATCGTAAATAAATTATATATCGAATGAAAAGTTTTTAACGTAATACTACATCCTGTCAGTCATCCAAACACTTATACTATTAATGTAAAGTATCCTTTACTCATAACATTATTTATGTTCAACCAGTGTTTCTGTATCGTATGTACACGTGCAACAAGTTACCTAGTTGTACCAAATGGAATATTAGTGAAATATCTGTATTAGGAACTATATTATGTTTTCCTTTCATGTAGAAATGGAAATCATCCAAATATCAAGATTTAGTAGTACATGGTATCAGATTTTCTTAATGTCATACTGAAAAAAAGTCATTACAATAAGAAACAGAACCGCAACAAACTTTATTTGGAATATGATTTCACAGCTGCATACTTGTTCGGGGGAAAAAGAAAAGCATGTTCTTTTGCTGTATCCGATAGTAAATTGAAAAAAAATCGCACTGATGTGTTTTACGGCCCACTTTATATTTGTAGTTTTATAAGTTTTACAAACATTTTGGACCAAATAATCTAAATAATAATAAATTAATTAAGAAGAGTGTCTGAAACCATTTTAGGGAAAAAATGGCAGGTTTCGAACCACAGACCTTTCGCGTCACAGTCCAGCACCTTGTCCACTACGTTACGGCTATAAATCAAAACAGCAGTTATTTAATTTTATACTATTGATGGCCGTTGTTAACTGATGTTAATATGTCATTTGTAGACATTAGATTATCATTTATCGTACGAAGAACGATGTGTTTTTGTTAATTCATCAGTGTGCCGTTGCTTTGAAATGACAATCTGTAAGTTACAATAAGAAAATCTTCAAATGCGCGTGGAATGTCACGTGACATCTCCGAACGGCTGGTTTTCGTTAATTCAATGGAGGGTTTCAAATCTCCGTTATTTTTGCAAATATGTCTCAAACGATACGAGATATGAAAAAAACACAAGGGAGATAAGGTGTAGAGAATTTTCTCCTCTACCAATTACGTTATTCAATTTTCGTGTCAGATGAACGGTTCGTTTACAATTACAATTATATTACAAACGGTTTTTTTGGTTTTACTACCGTATTTTTTGTCCGAAAAATTTGAAAAAGGGAGGTTCTGGTCTCTGGCGGCCTACAATCATGTCTGTAAAATTTGGTGTTGAGCGGTTGAACGGTTCGTCTTAAAAACAGGGAGCACTTTTCGGGCAAACAGACAGACATACATCCCAAAGTCGCCGTTATTTTTGCAAATATCTTTGAAACGCTACGAGATATGAAAAAACCACAAGAGAGCAAAGTTGTAGAGCATTTTCTCCTCTACAAATTCGGTTATTCTATTTTCGTATCAGATGAATAGTTAAGCCGTTATTTTCATTTAAATTTTCATTTAATTTAGCTCCATTATGTTTTTTTCATATCTTGTATCGTTTGAGACATATTTGCAAAAATAACGGAGTTTTTACACCCTCCATTGAATTAACGAAAACCAGACGATCGGAGATGTCACGTGACATTCCTCGCCCAGAACTCTCTCTGGCATACGCCATCTTGCGTTGCGTATTTGATGATTTTCTTATTGTAACTTACACGTTGTCATTTCAAAGCAACGGCGCACTGACGAATTAACAAAAACACATCGTTCTTCGTACGATAAATGATAATCTAATGTCTACAAATGCCATATTAGCATCAGTTATCAATGGCCATCAATAGTATGAGATTAAAGGACTCATTTTTGATTGATAGCCGTAGCGCAATGGGCAAGGCGTTGGAGTCTGACGCTAAAAGTCGGTGGTTCTACACCCGCCACTACCTAATTTTTCCCCCCTAAAATGGTTTAACACACTCTTATTAATTACTTTTTTTATTATTTAAATTATTATTTTGTTCCAAAATGTTTGCAAAAACTTATAAAACTACAAATGTAAAGCAGGCCGTAAAACACGTCAGTGAGTTTTTTTCCATAAAACTCGGCAAGGAGTCTAGACGCGCGGCGGTTTCGCTGCGAGACGGAGGCCGGGGAAACGGGCGACAGTTTGGCGGGCAGCCGCAGGACGCGGCGGCGCCACAGTCGCCGCGCCCGGCGCCATGTTAGCTGCGGGATTAGCGCGGGAGCAGCAGTGCGATGAGCCGCGCCAGCCATAACGATAAACATGTCGACTGGCGGCGGGGGGAGGGGCGGGCAGCCCACTGTCGCAATTAGGGACAAGCCGCTTAATTAAGCCGACTGGCTCCGGCTGCATGCCCCACTTGGCGGCGCTACTCTCTACCGCGCTGCTCTACTCTGGCGCACTCTACTCCCTCTACCGAGGCGCCGCGGCGCCCTTATTGGCTGCTGGCAAACGCAGACCTTTCCGGGGGGACAATGGCTGAGCCCGCCCGGAGCCGCCGTCTGCCTCGTCTGTCTGCAGACTGCCGCGAAATACACGGCCTCCAGACGTCGTGATGGTGTGTCTAGCGGGACACACTCGACAGAGAATCCTCAAGGCGCAAAGAACTGCTTCAGACTTGTAAATGTTACAGACATTACCCATGAATGCAGCCCCGATGTACGTTATTTCATGTACGAAGCACATCTAGAAAGTAAATTCCCCTATATTTTTTAAAAACAAAGACAACATAGTTAGATTACAAACTTTATGGACGACAGGTATAGCAATGTATGCCAGTACTAAGTGGTGGTTCCCAAGAGATTAGTAGGATCCCACCAAAAACATAAAAATGTAGCCGCGGTGGAGTAGCCGAGCGGTCTAAAGCGCCTCGCTGCGGAGCGCGCGGTTGCTCGCCGTGGAGGTTCGAGTCCTCCCTGGGGAATGGGTGTGTGTGTTGTCCTTAGGTTAGTGTACGTAGCTTTAAGTAGTTTGTAAGCTACGAACTGATGACCACGCAGTTTGGTCCGATAGATTTACAGACATTTGAACATAAAATGTACAAAAATGCAAGTCTCGTGAGTAATTACTTTCACCATAAAAAGTCATTTTTTTAAAAATCTAATTAGTTGGAGAAGAAATAAAAAGTTTGCGGTTTGTCGAGTACATAGTAATTTTGTCAGAGACTGCAGAGGATCTGGAAGAGCAATTGAATGGAATGTACAGTGTCTTGAAAGGAAGATGTAAGATGAGCATTAACAAGAGTAAAACGAAGGTAATGGTGGCAACGTCAGAAAATCAGGCGATGCTGAAGGAATTAGATGAGGTTAAAAGCTGTGTGTGTGTTGTTTAATGTTGAACCTATCGTTAAATCAGACAACAAATTGTTGATTAACACAGCAATTTGGTTTAATTATGGTCCTGATATTGATGTATATACTGTTAAATTCGAAACAGTGCATTAAACTGATTATGTGCGCAACGGATCTTTTAACAAAACAACCGTGACAAATAACCTGCATGAAACACACACATATACTCAAAAAATTTGACTGCGAGAAATATATTAAAAACACAAACCACTTTCTTAATGTTTGACTGCGATAATTTTATGCAGATCAGTACCTGATTATCAAAATTCAGTATCATAATCAATTAACTGCAGTGTTGCATAACAATCATTTACTATGGCACAAATAACAAAATCTGTTCAAGATTACCAAAATCAATACTGCACTTTAAATCCACAAATAACTAATTATCAAATAAAGGAAGTAGTTTAATCTTCTAACTACGTAAATGAAACAGGAAAGAAAGCTCAACTTTGTTACTAATTATTAATAATCACCATTACATTACCTACATAATACAACTTTTTCATAATGACATCAAATGCAATTATCTTTATTCCAGCGGTGGTACAACGTTTTCATAGTAATAAAAATACATTATATATTCCAAATAGAATCAAATGAACTTGATGGCACAGCAGCCTCTGCTCTACATCGAACCCATATACACAATTCAACCGCTCTCTAAGCGAGCTAAACCACAAGTCCCACTCTCTCTCTGCGAGAGCTACAATGCTATGCGGCTCATAATCTTTGCCAAAGATGAAACTTCACAGACTTAAGTACACATATCGATACACACAGTAGAAGCAATATTATACATTTTCTTACAAGCAAGTTACTCGACACAAAGCAGGAGGCACAATAATAGACATTTTCTTACAAAATATTTTTATGGACACGTTTCAAGGTAATGAGAAAATAAAAGTAGTAGATGAATCTTGTTATTTGGGTAGCAAGATGGCTGAAGTAAAGAAGATATAAAATGCAGAATGGCTATGGGGAGAAAACCGTTTCTAAAGAAGCGAAACTTGTTAACATCCAATATTAATTTAAATGTTAGGAAGTCCTTTCTGAAAGCATTTGTCTGGAGTGTAGCATTGTATAGCAGTGAAACGTGGAAGATAAGGAGTTCAGACAAAAAGATTATAGAAGCTTTTGAAATGTGGTGCTACAAACGAATGATGAAGATTAGACGGGTAGATCACATGACTAATGAGGAGGTGCTTAACCGAATTGGGGAGAAAAGGAGTTTCTGGCATATCCTGACTAAGAGAAGGGATAGATTGGTAGGACACATTCTGAGACGTCAAGGGATTGTCGACTTAGCATTAGAAGGAAGTGTGTGGGGTAAAAAGCGTAGAGGGAGACGAGGTACGAATACAGTAAGCAGATTCAAAAGGATGTAGGTTGCCGAACATATTCTCAGATGAAGAGATTTGCTCAGGACAGGGTAGCGTGGAGAGCTGCATCAAACCAGTCTGTGGACTGAAGACCACAACAACAACAACAGATGACTATATTAAAATTATACATCTTTATTTCTGTAATAAATATAATGAGTTGGCAAATATACCATGATATAATGACATCAGAATACATATAATGATCAGGCAATTACACATTGGCACTAAAATTAATTTATATATTTCATTATGTAACCAAACGTAATCATGTAGGAATGAAATACCTCACATTTGCATAAAGTATTTTAAATATTAGTTTACGTTGCCATGTGATTGCCAAGTCATTATATTTATTATACAAATAAAGATGTGTAATTTTGATATAGTTACTACAGATGTTGGTAGATAACTAAGTAGATAAAAATTATGAAAAGCGGTTGAATAGGTGGTTCCATGAACACTAAAATAACCGACTTGGTTTCTCATGAGATCTCACGACGTTCTATGGTAGAAAGAATTCGTCGCGATTCTTGCATTTTTGTAAATTTTATGTTTTTGATGGGATATTATTCCTTTTTGTAGATAGGGCTTTTCTGTAAAATTCTTGTACATCAGCGACGGATTTTCTTAAACCCCATGCCGTCTCTTTGGTTTTGTTGCTTTTGGTTTGATGTAACAGTTTTTGAGAAGTCTGGCGCTCACACTAATATTGCACTAATCTTCTGGATACATTCGTCCAATGTTCTTTGCTAAAGAATCTTTAACGTGGCGCCAAGGCCGATTCACAGAAATAAAACTCATAGACCACCATATACATATTTAATATATGTCTGTGCCACGTCGGCATGATCTAAAAAAAATTAGTATAGCCTAAGATGCCAAGGCACAAACGAGATAGATGAATATAAATGTATGTTCTGTTTTGTATACGGCATCTTTGTCTAGTACACGATAAAATTTTACTTACGGCACTAGTGGCGATGTGTGCTGAAATTGGCAGCGATTGACAGATGAGACAATTCGGAAAACCAATCACGGAGAATGAGGGGCGTAGTCTTTCGGGTTGACCATGAAGTAAATATTTAATTCTGTTCCTGCTCTGTAGTTGACAGGTTCTTGTATGTACCCCTCATAAAGCGAAAATTTCGTTGCCAACATTTGCACACTACGCCACCGCCGTAAGTACAATTTAGCCTCCCCGCCAAAACTCTAAATGTGGTGACATTATATCAGATTATCCCTACTTCGTACCACTGTTATATCCGTATACAAATAATTCTTGATACGTTGTTTAAAGTGACAGGAAGAGCAATAATACTGTATTCGGTATTGCCGGTCGAGTAATGTGTTCAGTGGTTCTGCCGAGGATTGTTTGTTTTGGCACCAAAAACATTGATATTTTTGGACGTCGATGTTTTCCTTTCGATATTCATCGTACATCAATTTCTTTGCGTTGATGTCAACATTGATGTTACCATCCATGTTTTTCTAATAACGAACATCCCTGGGGCAGTAGTTTGTAGCACTTCAACTTTTGATGTTCACTTTTTATTAGAGTTGGAGAATTTAAATCGTGATCCAAGCTATAGATTTAGAAAAATGGACTTTGTTTGACCACTCTTAACGACTATGTACACTCATGATTATTGTATTGTGCACACCTACAGCACACCATCTTTCGAATTATATAAGTTTCATTGGCCTCCTGATAAAATTATCGTAGAAAATCGGTGATTCAGTTTTCAAGTTCGTGTATTTATATTATGATATTACGTGACAATCCCAGCTTAATGTTGAGTCGAACCAGCAGTCCCTAGAGAAGACAGAACGCAATACTCACTCCAGAGAGTTTCTACTCTATGACACAGACGACAATAAAGGGTATATTACACGGAGTGTATTTGGTCGCTAGTCGCTGGCGTCTTTTGTCGCTCGGCGTATTGGCGAATAGCGAATGAATACGCTGACACAATGACACGCAGCGACTTCAGACGCTAGCGTCTTCTTAAAAACAATTGAAACACGACGTAGCACATGATACATCGTTTTGGAGGTTAGGTGATACCAAACAGTTCTGTTTCCCAAGGTGTGACATGTTCGCGAATTTATATCAGTGATCCATTTTGTAATTTTAATATCTTTATTTACGTCGCTCATCACAAAATTTCTCGTCGTTTTGACGACCGGTTTCGGTCAGTGATGACCATTTCCAAGTCTACAGCAAATCAGAAACACAAGGACACATTTAGTAATAAACTACCTTATAAAACATAAATAAGGCATTACAGTCATCAATATATAAAACGTGTTAAAAATATTATACATCATACCTGTTGTTACATTCCTTAATGAAGATACACTTATGCTGTGATGATGCCATATGGCTATATTACATATATTGTTGACTGTAATGCATTATTTATGGTTTATAATGTAGTCTAATACTTGATGTATCCTTCTGTTTCTGATTTGCTGTAGACGTGAAAATGGTCATCACTGACAGAAACCGGTCGTCAAAACGACGAGAAATTTTGTGATCATCGACGTAAATAAAAATATTAAAGGTTCAGTGTCCCACAAAACAAAATATGAAGTGGAACTGTAATCAAATTTCTGAAAATTTAACACATTTTTCCAGTATTATGGGACATTGAAAATAAGGATTATTTAAATTTTATTCTTAGCGAGATCGCCATCCTCATGATGGTATTCTATTTCCTTATTTTATCCTCTACCATTTACAGTAATCTATCAAAATTTTCTTATGTGATCCTCATTATATTTCTGTAGGCAGAAGGACCTTCACACGATAATTCACCCAAAAGATTTGCAGAAGCACCATATTTATCGCTCCTCGCAATACACCTTCTAATCCATTTTCTTTTATTCTTTTCTACTTTTCCGTTTTGCTTTTGGTTCATTAATTGTTCTTTTAAAACTGTCGCGAGAAACACAACGCCAGCATTTACAATTTCCTTCGGCATTTTGACTCGACTGATGGCTACTTTAGACGCTCCCGTATATGACAGGGGGCGACCATATACGCCAGCGACCAAAAACGCCAGCGACCAGCGTCTAAAGTAGCCCACCCTTCAACTTTAGACGCTCGTGTTTCGGAGTAGCGACTTTGTTCGCTGTCCCTGTTTACACGGAGCGAATGTAGCAGCTGCGTCCAAATACGCCAGCGACAAGCGACCAAATTAGCTCCTTGTAATATACCCTTAACATCGACTGCGCGTCTCCCAGGTCAGTAGTGTCTCCCTGTCTTTGCCTGATGTGGTTTGAAAATGGCATCTAAGGTTTTTGCTCCCGGGCTAACGTTCTTGCTCCCTGTCATGTGACGTAATTTTCGACATTGCGAGCATCACTTTTTTCATATATAACTGAAATCAAGCTAGAATTAAAAATAATAATAATGCTACGTCACCAGGAATCGAACCCGCGAACTGTCGCACGTAAACCCATCGCTCTACCACAAGACAATTACCAAGACAATTCTTGTGTTGCCAAGATGGCAGATACCCTTCCGTCAAGCGGAAAATTGTTCGAGAACGGAATTAATATTTACAGATGTTTTAATTTTTCCTTCCATTACAGGCTAAACACTATCTAAATACGGAATTTGGCCTTTTTATTTGTCTGCTAGAAGTAACTTAGAATTTTGATGATCGTTTAGTCAGTGCGTGACAGAATTAACGATTTTCGATTGTTAATATTTCGTAAACTATAAGGTGTAGAATAGTATAATTTGAAAATATAGCTAGTTATAGTAGCTGCTCTTGGTAACCGAACATTCAGACTTCTAGATTTATCCACAACGGAGATACAGGGGGTTCGAAAGTGCCGTGAACTGCTTCGAGAAAAGGATGGTACAGCCGTGCGCTCGACTTGGCGGGGGCACTGTCGTGTCCCCAGATTCTCAGCCACATATGCAATAGCTCTCTGAAGCAGGGTATTTTCCCAGAGAGACTAAAATATGTTGTTGTTAAGCCATTGCATAAAAAGGAGATACTACCGATCTCAACAACTACCGCCCATTCTAACTTCTGACAATTTTATCCAAAGTTCTTGAGAAAGTAATGTATTCAGGAGCAGATTCCCATCTTTGTATAAATAAGGTACTAACAAAATGTCAGTTTGGTTTCTGGCAAGGCTATTCTACAGAAAATGCTATATGCGCTTTCATTGATCAAATATTGCAAGCTCTGAATAATCGAACATCACCTGTTGGGATTTTTTTATGATCTCTCAAAGGCTTTTGATTGTGTAAATCATGAAATTCTTCTAGATAAACTTAAGCGTTGTGGTATTAGTGTAGCAGTGCACAAATGGTTTAATTCATACTTAACTAGAAGAGTGCAGAAAGTTGAAATTAATGGTTTAGGTAAGTAGCAAAAATCAGCTGATTCTTCAAACTGGGGAAGGGGGGGGGGGGCTATTACGAATGTGGTCCCATAGGATTCTGTCTTGGTTCCTTTGCTGTGCTTGATATGTATTGATAATTTGCCATTCTATATTCACGACGACGCAAGGCTAATGCTTTTTGAGATGATACAAGTATAGTAATCACACTCAATAAACAAGAAATAACTGATGAAATCGTAAATAATGTCTTTTAGGAAATTATTGAGTGGTTCACTGCAAATGGACTCTTATTAAATTTTCATAAAACACAGTTTGTACAGTTCCATACGGTAAATTACATAACACCTTTAACATATGTAGAAAGTGAACAGAAGTCTGTAGCTAAGGCAGAATATTCTGCATGGATTAAAAATTCTGGCCTCCGTTGTCCCGTGCAAGTTATGTCCCACCAACTTCTCAGCTCCTACAAATACTTTCGGAATTATTCTTGGTGGCAATAGTTAGTGACTCTCCCCAACTGCTCGTCTCCCATCATCTGTCCACACTCTTTTTCGATAAGGTTTTGGCTTATCTTCTTCATAGGCTGCGTTTTCTATCAGCAGCCTGAAGCGATTCCTGTCACATAGTATTTCTTCTGTAACACCTATTTTATTTCATCTTTCTTCGATGCTTCTATCCATCATAATTTTCTTTATTTTCTGTATAATCCGTGTGTCTTCCATTTTTTTATATGTTCATAAAATTTTATAAGTCTTTTCCTGATTGTAACTGTGATTTTTTTTCTTATTTTTGGCAAAAATCTTCATTTCTCCTTTTCATCCATATATTTTCATTGTTTTTCTTGGGACCCAGAATTTTTCTTACAGTTAGTATTTCCCTCTCTCTTTTTTTTTCTAGCTTTCTTAGTTCGCCTTTCTTATTCAATGAGAGGCTCTCTGATCCATATGTCGCTTGTGTCCTAATAACTGAATTATAATGTCTAGGCTTCGCTTGGAATGATACTGATTTCTCATTGTAGTAGTTTTCTTTTAATTTGTATGCAAATTGTAACTACTTTCCTCTTTGTTTGTTGTGTTATCTAGCTTGTTGGCTTGAATTCATTCCTTGAGGTATTTAAATTTATTAACTCTTTTAATTTTTCCATACTTTGTTTTCGTAATTTTTCCTCCGTTATTTTTGAGTTCTATATATTCGGTTTTTCAGCAGTCTCGTGTTGCATCTGTATAGTTTTCAATTATCAATGCTATATCATCCGCAAAGGCTATAAATTTTACTTAAATTTTTTTCCTTGTCCCATGTTTATACCTTTTACGTCGCTCTTTTCTAGTGGGTTTGCCCGCGTTTTATCTATTTTATCTAGAACCAAGTAAAAAAGACTTGAGATCAGTCCGTCTTCCTATCGAACATCTGTTTTGATTTTGAATTGTTCAGAAATTCCGCTTTTAAACTTAATTCTTGATGTTGTAATCTTGAGCGTTTGTTCCACATGTCTTCTGGTATTTTTATCTATCCCTGATTCGTAAAGTATCTGCAGTGGTGATTGTCAAATGAGTCGTAAGCCTTCTTGAAGTCTATGAAAGAAACTAGTGTGATATTGTATAGCTCTCACTCTCAAAATGATTTTTAAATTAAGAATCTGTTCTGCACATGATCTACCTTTCCTAAATCCCGCTTTGTACTCTCCTAGATTAGAGCGAACTTTTTTCTCTTTTCAGTTTAGAAGTGTTTTCTGCAATATTTTGTATGTTACTGGTAACAAGGAGATGCCTCTGTAGTTGTTGGTATCAGTTTTATCTCCTTTCGTGTGGAGAGGATGGATCAGTGCTTCTTTCCACTCACTGGGTATGTTTCATTTTGTCCAAATGTCTATAATTACTGTGTGAATATTCCGCCATGCGGATAAGTCCCCTATTTCCACGTTTCTGTTATTATCCCATCTTCTCCTGGTGCCCTTTTATTCTTCAATGACTTGATAATTTTTCCTATTTCTTCTGTTGTAGACAGCGATGATGGATTTTCACGTTGTGGTTTTTGAAAGTGTAATCTATCAGTAGGCCCTTCACAGTTCAATAGATTCTCAAAGTATTCAGCTAACAGTTGGCAGTTTTCTTTATTGCTTAAGATCATGTAACCATTTTTACCTTTAAAAAGTAGACTTGTTAATTGAAATCCTGTCAGTACGTCTTTGAACGTTTTATCGAAGTCCCTAGCTGGCGTTGTTCTCTTTAAACTCGGATTCCATTTCTTTTAATCTGTCTTTAGCATATTGTATTTTTACTGATCTGAGGATTTTTCTTTCTTTCTTTTTCAAAATCTTTCCAATAGTCACGTTTTTTATTACTGTTCCATTTTCGCCATGCCTTTAGTTGATTGGCAAACGCTTCGTCACATTACTCATTCCACCATCTGTGTCTCGGTATTCTTCGTGGTTGTCACGTTTAATTAACGGACTCCATCATCTTTCCTGTCTTTTCTTCCGGGTCTCTCATTTTTCGTGTGATTAATATATCACATAATTTATTCAAATTTGGCATGAAAAATTTAGTGTTTAGTCTTTGAAATCTTTTTGGCTTTGCTTTATGTGTGTTGGTTTGAAACTTAATCTTTATTTCTGTTATATAATGGTGTCAGTCTACATTTAAGCCCTTCCTCACTCTAACATACAAAATTTCCTAGTAGTTACGAGTATTTATTGCCACATGATCTAGTTGATATTCACCTTGATTTGGATTTGGTGATGATGTTCTTTTCTTCCTAGCAAGTTTCCTGAGAAATGTTTTCATTAGTTTTAGGTTAAATTGTTTATAAAAGTCTATAAGCCTTTCCTCATTTCTGTTTGTTCATTCTAATTTAAATTTTCTCACTTTGCCAATTTGTGCATTAAAGTCTGCCACTAAAATTTTGATATGTTCATCTGATAGTTTGGATGTTTCACATTCCCAAAAAATCTTCCACTTTCCAGTGTCTCTTCTATTGTGTTTGTTGATGGGTGCGTGTGCATTTATAACAATGTAACGCTTATAGTATGACTTAGAAGTAAAAAATGAAATTCGTTCTGACGGGTAGTTAAAATTAGTTATTGATCCTATAAATTGCTTTTTGACCACAAAGGCTGTCCCTAACACAGTCGTATTATTAAAATTTGTAGTGCCTGGCTTTCCTTTGTAAATTCTGTATCCACCTGACTCAACTGCATTTTCATCCAGAGAAGTGCTAATATGAGTTTTTTCCGTATACTGAGAGTATCCGTTAGGTGCTTCAATTTACCAACTTTCATTAGTGTGTAGATGTACAGAGTGCCCAGTAGGTGTGTTTTGTTGGGCCTTATTTTTGAAGAAGTTCTAGGAAGTTCCGACTCTTCCCCACATGGTGTTCAAGGCTCTACAGAATCCAAAGTCTAGTTGCATCGGCATAACTAATGACGGAAGATTGATTACTTCCTGGAGTAGTTTTCATTTTGAGACTTATCATCATTTCTCAGGTTAAAGTTTAGTTGGGAAAGATAGTTGAACACTTCCATGATTGAAATTCAAGCATTTAGCTTAGAATTATAAATGAAGCCGTCACTAACATGTGGAACAGACGCCTTTTGTAGCCGCCCACTGTGGGAATAGACGCTACAGTCCTGTGCTTTTACATAAAAGCCTGTCTCTTCCGCCAACTTTGCAGTTCTGATGATCTCCATCTCCGCCTCCTTCATTGCCGTTGAGGTCTTCACTGTCACCGTGACAATTAACCCTAAGGTACTATCATCCGGGCCAGGTGAACCAAGGTGTTTTAACGAGGTGTTACTCCTCCCCCTCCTCCTTTTTCAACCGGTCTTGGGACCGCTTTGGCAGAGTGTAAAGGTTCAAAATCATAAATTTTCGAACATTATTGACAGATTATTGGAAATAATAAAAAAACTTTGCATTTTAATATAAAAGGGTTTTTATGTACCTGTTTCTGTAACATGTAACTTTTTGTGACTTTTTTTCAAAAAACGTTTCCCCATTTAAAATTTATATGCAAACATGGTATTATTAAAAATCGCATTAAATCTACCAAGCGATCGGGCAAGAACTTCCGGAGATTTGCAGTCTTTCTATGTAAGTAAAAATTTGAATGTCCTTTTGCTCAAAATCTCAAATCTCCGAAACAGATTCACAGTTTGCCACAAAATTTAAGACAATGTTGCATTCGATTTGTCATTTTTTAAGCACCCATTAAAACGCAGTCTGGTATATGCGGAATACATGTGTAATAATTAGGAAACGTCATAAAAATTTAAATGCTCGTTTGTTTAAAATAGTTAATCTCTGAAAGTTGACTAATTACTTTCACATTTTGATACAATATTTTATTATAATGCAGGAGGGCTTTTATTAGTTATTTAATATATAATTTATAAGATACATATGTCTTACTTTTTTTAGATTTTATAACAATACTTCCCCATTATATCTCATAAAACAGTGTAGGCTAATATAACGAAGAGGCAAAGAAACTGCTACACCTGTCTGATATCGTGTAGAGCCCTCACGAGCACGAAGAAGTGCCGCATCATGACGTGGCATAGATTCAACTAATGTTCAAATGTTTGTATAGCTTCAGGGACTTAGCAGCGTGGTCATCAGTCCCTAAACTTACAAACTACTTATGAACTACTTACGAACTAGGACGGCACAAATAACCATGCCCGAGGGGGGATTCGAACCCCCAACCGTAGTGGCCGTGCAGACCGTGACTGGAGCGCCTCAGTCTCCTCGGCCACCGCGGCCGGCACTCAACTAATGTTTGAAGTGGTGCTGGAGGGATTTTAGACCACGTACTCTGCAGGGCTGTCCACGAGTGAGTACGAGGGTGTGGAGGTCTCTCCTGAACAGCACAAGTTCATGTCTGTTGAGTGTGGTGGTCAGCGGTGGTGTTTAACTCAGAAGTGTTCCTGGTAGGAATTCCGGACGTATGGGTGCCGCATTATCCTGTTGGTATTGTCCAAGACGTCGGAATGCACAGTAGACATTAAAGGATGCTGGTGATCAGCCAGGATGCGTGCGGACGTGTCACTTGCAAGAGTCCTTTGTAGTCGTATCAAGAGCCCCATATCACTCCACCTTCATACGCCCCACATCATTACAGAGCTTCCACCAGCTGACACGCAGATACGTGGATTCATATTCGTACATGTCCATCCTGTCGATAAAATTAGAAACAAGACTCATGAGACCAGGCAACATGTTTACAGTCGTCAACAGTCAAATGTCAGTGCAAACAGGCCCAAGAGAGTGTCGTACAGTCACCAAGGGTACACGAGTGGGCTTTTAGCTCCAAAAGCCCATATAGATGATGTTTCATTGAATGCTTCGCATGATGATACTTGTTTATAGCCCAGCAATGAAATCCGCAGCAATTTGTAGAAGCGTCTTACTTCTGTCACGTCGAATCATTCTCTTCAGTCGTCGTCAGTTCCGTTCCTGGAAGATTTTTTCAGGGCCACAGTGGTGTCGGAGATTTGATGTCTTAGCGGATTCCCGATATTCATGGTGCAATCGTGAAATGGTCGTACTAGAAAGTCACTTCCTCATCGTTACCTCGAAGGTGCTGTATCCCATCTCTCTCGCGCCGTCCGTAACATCATGTCCAAACTCTCATAAATCGTGATAATCGGCCATTGTAGCAGCAGTAACCGATTTATCACCTGCGCCAGATACATAGAGGCGCTGCCGACCGCAGTGCTATCCTCTGAGCTTTTACGTATCTCTGTGGTTTCTTACGCATGCTTTTAACACTTTAGTTTCTTTGACTCTTCGATGTAAATTCATGTATGACATATATTTAAAAAGTAGACATAGAAACTTGCGCTGCGCATTTCAGTACAATGTTGTATTGGCATTTTTAAGTATTCGGTCGAAAAAAAGGGAAGCATTGGCTAGGAAGAGAGTAGGACAGGGTTGTAACCTTTCCTGGATGTTGCCCAATCAGCAGATTGAGCAAGCTGCGAAGGAAAGCAAGAATAAATTTGCAGAAGGAATTAAAGTTCAGGGTGAAGAAATAAAAAATTTGCAGTTTGCCAAAGACATTGTAATTCTGTCTGAGACAGCAAAGTACCTGGAAGAGCAACTGAACGAAATTTCCACTCTCTTAGAGTAAAAGAGTATAAGAAGGATAATGGAATGCAGTTTAAGAAAATCAGGCGTTACTCAAGGAATGAGATCAGGAAACGAAACAATAAGTGGTAGATGGTCTAAAATTTAGAATGACAATGGGAAGAATAGCGTTTTTAAAAAGAGAAATTTGTTAACATCGAAGTATTAGAAAATCTTTTCTGAAGACATTTATGTGGAGTGTTCCTTGTACGGTAGTAAAACAAGGAAGGAAGAGAATTGAAGCTTTTGAAACATGGTATTACAGACGAATGCTGAAAATTAGTTGGGTATATAGCGTATTATTGAGGAGGTACTGGAATGGGGAAGAAAAGGAATTTCTGGCATACCTTGACTAAACGAAGTGATCGATTGGTATAAAACATTCTTAGACATAAAGAAATCGTAAAATTAGCATTGGAGAGACGCGTGTGCTGCACAAATATCAGAGGGTGACCACAAGACGAATACAGGAAGCAGGTTCAAATAGATACAGGTTGCGTTCTTATGAGGAGATGAAGAGGCTTGCTCAGGATAGAGTAAGGTGGAGAGCTGCATAAAACAAGTCTCCGGAACGAAAACCGCAACAACAATATGCATGGTATCTGATAGAATAAATAAATTGTTCAAAAACGGTAAATTAAGTATAGCCTTCACTTCCAGTAATATTTTGGGGAATAGGCTATAGCACACAATTGATAAATGAAACAGTAATTACTGAAGCTCTGATGTTGACAAAATATCATTCGATGACTGGTGACAAACACTATGGTGCAACTTCAATATTCAATTTAACGAATGAACAAGGTAAAAAGATTGCCCAGATAAAACAATGTAAAATCCAAGAATAGAGCACTGCCCATGCCCATGTTCAGAAGATTAGATTAGATTAGTTGTTTCGTTCCACCGATCCGTGGTGAGGAGATGCTCGTGGGTGTGAAACATGCCTTTTTTCTACGAGTTTATAATATAATAATGCTAATACAGGTACATACATTTTTACAAGCTGATAATGTAATAATACTAATAGTATGAATAGAGATAAATGCATCATTTGGTACTATTTAAAAATTCGTCAGTGGAGTAGAAGGAGTTGGCCACTAGAAAATATTTTAGGCTCCTCTTAAACTGATCTTTATTTGTAGCTAAATTTTTTATGGTTGTTGGTAAATTATTGAAAATATGTGTTCCTGAATGATGGATCCCTTTTTGAACTAAAGTAAGTGCTTTTAAGTCTTGTGTAGATCATTTTTTCCTAGTATTGTAAGTATGAACTGAGCTGTTTGTTGGGAAAAGGGATATATTATTTATGACAAATTTCATTAAGGAATAAATATACTGAGAGGCAGTAGTTAATGTATCCAGTTCTTTGAAGAGCCTTCTGCAGGATGTCCGTCAATTTACACCACAAATAATGCGTATTACACGATTTTTGGACTCTGAAAATGTTTGCTTGACTTGAAGAGTTACCCCAAAATATTATACCATATGACATTATGGAGTGAAAATAAGCAAAATATTTAAGCTTTTTTCTTTTTATGTCTCCTATGTCTCATACCACTCGTATTGCAAATACAGATTTGTTAACTTGTTTCTGCAGTTCTGTGGTGTGCTCCTCACAAGCTGTAATCCCAGGAATTTTTTACTGTCAACCTCTTCTATCTGCTCTTCTTCGTACTTTATGCATATACTGGACGGGAATCTTTTACATGTTCTGAACTGCATGTAGTGGGTCTTTTCAAAGTTTAATGTCAATGAGTTGCCTTTAGACCATTTATTAATGTTAACGAAAATATCATTAGCAGCCCTTCCCAGAACTATGCTCGACATATGATATTTATTGCATTACATCTGCAAACAAAACGAAATTCTGCTTCTGGCAGTGTAACTGATGAGAGGTCATTAATGTACACAAGAAAAAGCAATGGCGCTAAGATGGATCCTTATGGGACACCAAATGTAATTTCTTTCAAATCCGATGATGACTGTTGGCTTAATTCACTATTCCCTTGCATTGACACCCTTTGCTTCCTGTTAGCAAGGTACAACTTGAACTATTTTGCAGCAATTTCCGTCCAGCTATAGAATTTTAATGTACTTAAAAGGCTGTTAAGGTTCACACAATCAAATGCCTTTGATAAATCACAGAAAATATCTGCTGCTTGTAATTTATTATCTAATGAATTAAGTACATTCTCACTGTAGATGTAAATAGCCATCTCGATATCGGAACCTTTCAGAATTCCAAACTGTGTTATAGACAATATGTCATTTATGGGTAGTTGGTTGAGAAGTTGCTTGTACATTACCTCTTTTCTCGAATTTTTGAGAATGCTGGTAAAAATGAAATCGGATTGTAGTTTGATGGTCTCTTTATCCCCTTTCTTTAACAGAGGTTTAATATCTGCATATTTTAACCAACCAGGAAATGTTCCAGTTATAATAGACTGGTTATACAAATAACTTAAAATTGTACTAAATTCACAAGAACATGCTTTAATTAACTTTGTTAATATTTCATCGCAACCACTAGAATGCTTTGTTTTTAAAGATTTTATTATGGAAGTTATTTCTTGTGGTGAAGTGAGTGACATATTCATCTTCCTGAAGTTATTTGTAAATGCTAGTTTCGAATTCACCCATATGAACCACAGACATTGCCGAGGTGAGGTGGCTTGCGTGCCTCAACGATACAGATAGCCGTACTGTAGGTGCAACCATAGAGGAGGGGTATTGAGGAGAGGCCAGACAAATATGTGGTTCCTGAAGAGAGGCAGATGGTTTGGTTTTAAAGGGACTAAACGACTACGGTTATCAATCCCTTTTTCCAACCGTAGAGATTAGAATAAAAAGCACTACAATGTAGCATAAAACGATATGTTAAGACTCACCAAGCAAAGAGGTGTAACGAGTCAAGAGAGGCAGAAGCCTTTCCAGTAGTTACAGGGGCAAGTCTGAATGATTGACTGAGCTGGCGTTGTAACATCAGCTAATGTGGCTTTACCACACTGTTACGGTGGACGGCTGAAAGCAAGGGGAAAATACAGCCGTTACTTTTTTCGAGGACATGCAGCTCTGCTGTATGAAGACGTGATGATGGCAATATTCCGGAGGTAAAATAGTCTCCCATCCGGATCTCCGGGCGGGGACTACTCAGGAGGATGTGATCATCAGAACAGACAATAGTGGAATTCTACGGATCTGAGCGTGGAATGTCAGATCTCTTAATCGGGTAGGGAAGTTAGAAAATTTAAAAAGAGAAATGTATTTGTTGAAGTTAGATATGGTGGGGCTTAGTGAAGTTCTGTGGAAAGAGGAACAGGATTTCTGGTCAGGAGAGTACAGGATTATAAATACAAAATCAGTTGGGTGTATTATAGGAGTAGGTCTGATAATGAATAAGAAAATATGGACACGGGTAAACTACTATGAGCAGCGCAGTGATCGCATTACCCTAGTCAAGATAGACACGAAGCCAACACCGACCACAGTAGTACAGGTTTATATGCCAACTAGCTCTGCCGAAGATGAGGAGATCGAAGAAATATGTGAGAAGCTAAAGAAAAATTATTGATACAACTAAGGAGAGGAAAACTTAATTGTTATGGGAGACTGGAATTCGGTAGCTCAAAAGTAAGGGAAGGGAAGATAGTAGGTGAATATGGACTGGGCAAAAGAAATGGAAAGAGGATGCCACCTGGTAAAATTTTGCACGAAACATAATTTAGTTACAACATACACCTGGTTTAAGAACCGCGAAAGAATGTTGTATACGTGGAAGAGACCAGGAGACACCGGAAGGTACCAGATAGATTTTATAATGGTAAGACAGAGACTTCGGAACCAGGTTTCAAACTGTAAGACATGCCCAGGGGCAGATAGACTCTGACCATAACTTATTGGTCATGAACGGTAGGTTGAAACTGAAAAAACTGCAGAAAAGTAGGAAAATAAGGAGATGTGACTTGGAAAAATTGAATTTCAGAGGAATCTTTAGGCAACAATTGACAGAAACGGGGGGAAATAAAGCAGTAAAAGATGAATGGGTAGCGTTGAGAGATGAAATACTGAAGGCAACAGAGGACAAAATAGGTAGAAAGGCAAGACCCACAAAAAATCCTTGGATATCACAGAAAATATTAAAATTAATTGATGAAAGGAGAAAATATAAAAATTCAGTAAATGAGACAGGCAAAATGGAGTACAGATGACTAAGACATGAGATTGAGAGGATGTGCAACATAGCTAGCAGGAGTGGATAGAAGGCAAATGCAAGTTAGTAGAAGAATGTATAAATAGGGGGAAATAGATACCGCCTACAGGAAAATAAAAGTGACATTTGGAGACAAGAAAAGCAGTTGTATGAATATAAAGAACTCGGATGGAAAACCAATTCTCAGCAAAGAAGGGAAAGCTGAAAGGTGGATAGAATGGGCTTTACAAAGAAAGTGAACTTACAGACAGTATTGTAATAAGGGATGAGGAAATAGATGAAGATGAAATAGGAGATACTATACTAAGAGAAGAATTTGACAGAGCCCTGAAAGACCTAAGTCGAAACAAGGCTCCTGGAATAGATGACATTCCCTCAGAACTGCTAAAGTCTCTGGGAGAACCAGCGATGACAAAACTATTTCACCTGGTGCGTAAGATGAATGAGACAGGCGACATATCCTCGGGCTTTAAGAAAAGTCTAATAATCCCCATTCCAAATAAAGCAAGGTTAAGCCTCAGTATTCGTATATAAGCCTCTGTCACCTGTCAAGGCGACGTCACAAGGTTATTCTGCGGGTTTTATGCACGTCATCATTTCCTTCAATTTCTTTCATTTCCTTCAATTTTTGTATTTCTTTAATAATATAGCTTTGTGTATCCTACTATGTCCCTGAGGAGTTTCATTTCATTGGCTTGTAATCATGTTTTATCTTTCAATTTCTGTATTTCTTTAATAATATAGCTTTGTGTATCCTACTATGTCCCCGAGGAATTTCATTTCATTGGCTTGTAATCATGTTTTATCTTTCTTTTTCATTATTCAAAATTCACTTCCATATAGTTGTGTTTGTACCGAAATAACTATATGGGATTTAAGATATGTTTCTGTACTTACTTTCCTTTCAAGAGATCGTCTCACAGTGCCATATAAGTAGTTCTCTACCTGTTCTATAATATTCTTTTCTATTCCTATTTTTTTCTTACTGGATTTTTCCTGCAGAAATTAATGACTTTATCTTTTATATTGATGGGGTATAGAAGCGGCACGTTTTGTATAGCTCATAGGTAGCTCCCTTAGTCCATCTTCATTGTTTAAAATTAGGACTTGAAAATCTGCAAATATAAATGAGATTATAATGTTATTGTTTAAAGTGATATGTATAATTCTTCAGTTCCATTTTACAGTGCCGTGCAGTGTTGTCAATGGTGAAAGATTGCAACCTTGTCGAACTCCTAAATTAACATCCTCTGTTTTTTTTGTTTTTTTTTTCATTATCTCCAATTATTTGGAGTCTTAAATAGCCAACGATTTTCTGAATAAGCTGTATAGTGTGGATATAGTGTGTACATCTTCTTAAAATTTCCCACAATAATTATCAGTTTACTTTATCGAAAGCCTTTAGGTAATAAATGAAAAAAGGATATGTGTTTATTTACTGAATTATTTACATCTCTGAATAATGAGCCATAGTATAAATGTTTTGTCTCTGCGGCGTCTTTCCATTCTGACCATTTTATTCCTCTCATGGCATGCATTCTATTATGGACATCAGTCGATTTGTTACTATGCCAGCATAGATGTTATATGCATTATTCAGTATTCTCCTGTATGTATTTAAATGTAGTTGACAAACTGCTTCAGTTAGCAGCTATTTATATGGTAGATCTGATAAAAAAAAAAGTTCAAGGAATGAGGGCTATAAATGATACATTCTCGTATTGAGAAAGGAATCAGCAACTCATGCTTGCAAACGAATGTTTCAGAGGCCAAGGCAGGTTACGGAGTTACTCACCAACAGAAAAAACTCAAAGATGTCGCAAATATTATTCACAAAATATTTTGTAATTATTTGTAACATGGGTGTTTTTGAAGAACAGAAGCCCTGCTTTAAGTCTCTGACGTGCTCCTAAAATGTTTTGAAAAATAAACTATTTATTTCGATATTGTGTCCTTCCTTTGAGTATTTAAAACATAGTATTTTGCAATACTTTACAATTATTCTGAGATTTAAAACAAAATGCTTCCACAAAAACTTAATAGATAGATCTCTATCAATACACACAACTTGGGTAACACAATTATTTCATACACCTGAAATTAAATTTGGAAATGCATACAGCTTATGCACTGATTGCCAACAAATTTTCCCGAGAAGCTGCTTGATCTGGAGGAAATGGTGATTGTTTTTCCTGTTCCTACTTGCGTCACATGTACCGTAGAACAGTGAAAAAGGTAGTATAAGTAGATGTTTATGAATATAGGCGGCCTGTGTAATATTTAACTGCAACTAACACTGAATTCCATAATACACAAAAACTGTTTTAATCATTTCATTAGCTGCAATTAGTAATGAAATTTTTGTATAATTGCACAACGGAGACACTGCTCATAATCAGATTACATTTGCAAGCGACATGCAACTGCCTTGCTCACTTATGTGCAATGTGAGACCACCACCATGATCAATATTTACAAAAATAATTAGGATGTGACAAATCATAAACAAATTAAATTGCAGGAGAAATCATACACACTACTCTGAATGAGTTGGATTTTTGCATTATGTTTCAAATACGTGAACACTCTTTCTCTCTCTCTCTCTTTTTTTTTCTTTTTTAGGCAGATAATAACATGAAGACTTCTTTCAACAGATCGAACTGTATATCACTTCATAAAAGGAAACAAGGAAAGCCCTATCAGTTTATACCTCATTATTTACAATGAGAAATAATAATGAGAGAAAATCCTATGGGTTTCACAAAAAATCCATCAAATTAATATGTCCCATCACTTAAAAAAAGTGAGATGTACTAAAAATGTACTGTCACATCTTCTCGCTATTACGTATAGACTTACACAACCCGCTTGGCCGCGCACCTCCCACTGTGGCTGTGCCGCTTCCAAACGTCCTATGGCTCACCATACCATAGCTTCGGGTACGACACGTTGTTATTGCATTGCGCTACCTACTCACTACACAATTTTGAATTCAAATGCGTTTGGTAAACACAGGTCAACACCAACAGCAACTTTCTGCTGTTACCACTATCTTGGTTATCGTAATGTTGTTGTTTCCAGTCTGTAGAACTGACAGAAAGACGTCGAACCATTTTAGTTCATTCTGCCTATGACAATATTTCAGAACTTAGATGTCTCAACTGATGCCCTAATTGTTTTGACCTGTGTTTTTTCCCGTTTATTAGTATGTTTACAAAGAAGGATTTTAGAATTTTTTTGATATTTATGGTACGCGAAGTTACGAGCTCAAGTAACAATCAACCAAACCCATTCGATGCAACTCTCAAAAATTGTCGAGAAAATCGAATTTGAAGTTTTGTATAGTACGTCTACCTACCAATAATTAAAAAAGTTACAGCATCTGTCGGTGTAGCTCAGGTTGTAGCGTTCTGGCCTAATAAGCATAGAGTCGATGGTTCGAATCCCACTGCGTAGTGGGTTCAGGAGGTGGACTATGATGAGCAAGGATGTGGACATAGGCCTGTAACTAAAAGAACTGATTAGTTCACATAATATTTTTTGACATGATGAAATGAATACTTAACTTTGATGTAGTTGTGGGGGTACGACTTCGTCCTAACAGTTTTGCCATGTAATACTAGGACCTGTAGCAACAGTACAGTGCCGACTTGTGGTATAGTTTGACTGCTGGACCTAGTCCTTGGACTCCTGGATCGTAATTGTGAATTGTAGAACTAACTGCCTCGTACTGTCTGGTGTTGCTGTGGTGCCCCGTCATATGTGGGCGAGCCACCTGCTTCCTGTTGGCCGGCGCGCGAAGCCAGCAAAGAGGTACAGAAATTGCGGGCGCCCACGATTTCAAATTCAGTTATTTAAAACATTCCACTTGTTGTGTCACTTTTTGTTTATGTGTATGTAAACACATTAATTTAGACAACATTGTCCTTGGAGAAGAACAGCGATCTATTTGGTATAATTAATATTACAAAAACAGTCTTGATCGCAAAAATTAACAGTTTTTATTGACCGGTTTCGACCGAATGTAGGTCACCTTCGAAACAAAATGTAGCCTATGTGGCCAGAGGTGGACTCGGCTGGGCTGGTCTGTCTTGGCTATTACAGTTACCAGCTGGCAGTAGAACAGCCAAGACAGCCCATCCGAGTCCAGCACTGCCCACATGGGCTACATTTTGTTCCGAAGATGACCTACATCAGGGAGAAACCGGCCAATAAAAACTGTTAATTTTTGCGATCAAGACTGCTTTTGTAATATTAATGTATGTAAACAAGCTGAAAACTTTGTCGTTACGTAAAAAGACCGTTGAGTAGGTTAACAGTTTGGAAACCCATTAGTAGCTACTGATATGACTTCCCAAAAACAGTGTCGTAGCTCTTCACAAACTGAACAGTCATCAACTAATATTGAAGGCAATACTGTAAATATGTAGCTTATGTTTTTTGAATGAAACTATATTCATCAACAACCTTTTACTCTCTCTTTCTCTTTGGCCAATGTCCCGTTCATTCAGGGTAGGCCTTGTTAAATCCGGATTTGGCGTGTGTTAATATTTACGGAATAGCCGGATGCCCTTCCTGTCGCTACCACATGTCTTCCGGGAGGAAATGTGTACCCCAAATGTCTGCATATATGTTTGAAAATGCAGAGTGTTACGAAATGTTTGCGAATCGTGGAACTGAGGAGGAAAACCGCCCAAAAACTACATCCAGACTGGCCGGCACTCTGAATCCCTTCGTTAATCCGCTGGACGGATTCTAACCGGGGTCAGTACGCCTCCTCGTCTCGGATAGAGATGCGTTAGATCGCACGGCAAACTGAGCGGATTTATGCACAACCTTCTATAAAATATAAAAAATTACGAACAAACAAAAATACGTGCACTTTTCGTAAAAAATTACCATTAGATATTAAAATTGTGTAAGTATTCGAACGCAAATGAATAAATAAATAAATAAAAATAAATAAATAAATAATATGTTACGGCAGGATTCGAACCACCGAGCCTACGGTTGTAAGGCCAAAACCTAAGTTACGCCTACAGATGCAATTTATTTAATGATTGATAATTACGCTTACTTGCAAAACATGAAAGTCTATTATCTCAAGAATTTTGAGAGCTGCGTTGAATGGCTTTGGTTGACTGTTATTTGAGTTCTGAACTTCATGTACCATAAATATCAAAAAATTCTAAAATCCGATACCCATGTGGTCTCCTTGTAAGTTTTGCTACCGTGTGGTAGATGGGATTAGATTAGATGTACTTTTCGTTCCAGTTGATCCGAATTGAGGAAATCTTCTTGGATGTAGAACATATCAGAACAGAATACACAATACATACTTACAAAAAGAGAGCATTTGTGTTAATGTGCCTTCCACAAATTCCAAATGTAATTGCCCTTGTGGATGTGGAATTATTGGTCAGGAAAAATAATTATCTTAAGAATATTTACATTTTAAAGGACATAAAACTTATTACCACATACTAATATATATATATATATATATATATATATATATATATATATATATATATATATATATATATATATATATATATATATATATATTTGTGCAGTATTGCGATCATTGTAAACCTGTGTTGTAATATATATATATATTACTGCACAAAATTTGTACTGAAGTCAGACTGAACAACACAATATTCACATTTGTGAATATTATATGCAGTAACATACATCAACCACTTCTGGTACAAAATTCATCACTGGAGTAGAAGAAGTTGGCCACCCAAAAATTATTTAGACTCTTCTCAAACTGAACTTTATTGTGAGTTAAATATTTTATAGCTGACAAATTTCATTAGAGAATAAATGTATTGGGAAGCAGTAGTAAGTATCCACAGAACCTTAAATAGCCCTCTAGAGGATGTTCTTGAGTTGACACCACAAATGAATCGTAATGCACATTCTTGTGCTCTAAAAACTTTAGCTTGCCCTGATGAGTTGCCCCAGAAAATAATCCCGTATGACACAATATGCTGGCTTCTTTATATTTTTATATATCCTATGTCTGACAACATTCGCATAGCAAACAGGGACTTGTTTAGACGCTTCAGCAGTTCTGTAGTTTGCTCCTCCCAGTTAAATTTATTATCCAGCTGTAATCCTAAGAATATGACACTTTCAACGTTTTCTATTTCCTTATTGTCATACTCTAGGCATATACTGGAAGGAATACTTTTACAAGTCCTAAGCTGTATATAGTTTCTCTTTTCAAGGTTTAGTAACAGAGAATTGGCTAAGAACCATTTATTAATGTACCTGAAAATTTCATTAGCCGATCTTTCTAAGGCTATATTTGATTTACTATTTGTTGCAATATTTGTGTAACCTGCAAATAAAACAAACTTGGCATCCGATAATGTTGCTTATGAAAGGTCATTGGTATATACAAGAAAAAGCAGGGGCCCGAAGATAGAACCTTGGGGGACTCCACATGTTATTAGTTCCCAATTTGATGAGGCCTGATAGTTCAGTACATCTCTCTTTCCTATTGACACCCTTTGCTTCCTATTGGAGATATACGATTTGAACCATTCTGCAGCACTTCCTGTTATGCCGTAATATTCTAATTTGCTTAAAAGTATATTGTGATTTACACAGTCAAATGCCTTTGACAGGTTACATAATACCAGCGGCCTGGAATTTATTGTCTAATAAATTAAGTACAGGGTGATTCTAAAGTCACTCTACAGTTCATTGATATAGTAATGGTATTTGTGTTTCTTGCTGGTCATTCGTCAGAATACATTTCAGTGATATAGTAACAGAATATTTGTTTCTTACAGATACTACAACAGAATGCTAACCAAGGAAGAACGAATCACTGTTGTTTCTGCTCGTCTTCGTGGACTGACGTATGAACAGGTGCGGACAGACTTTGCCCGTCGATTCCGAAAAACAGGCCCCATAAGGCTTGCTATCAAGACCCTAGTCAATAAATTCCAGCGTACTGATAGTGTTGCAGATGAAGAACGTCCAGGGAGGCCGGCCATAACGCCAGACACCACGCAAAGTGTGCAGGATACGATCACATGAAGCTATTCCGCATCTACCAGAAGACTCAGTAGGGAGCGTGGTGTTCTTCAAGCCACTATACGGAGAGTTCTTCGTTACAAGCTTCACAGACATAAGCTTGAAGCGGAGGACTATGCAGCCAGACAAGCGACGTGTCATGATCTGTTGCAAAATGTGGAAAATTATAATTTTATGCACAATGTCTTGTTCAGTGATGAAGCTACATTTCATACCCTTGGACATGTGAACAGACACAACTGCAGGGTCTGGGCAGACGAATAACCAAGTGTGCTGTAGAGTGGCAATGAGGCACAACAAAAGTGAATGTATAGTTAGGGATAATGAGGTCAACAGTGTACAGGCCCTTCTTCTTCGCAGAACGAACCGTTACTGGAACCACATACCTAGATATGTTTCAACAGTTTTTGTAGCCCAAGTTGATATTGAAACACGTCCACTGAATGTGTGGTCGTGTTCCATTTTGATTTATTCATTAACCTTAAGTGTTCCTGCACCATTAATGTTATCTATCTGTGTGTTAATTATTTTATTCTTTTTATCAATGAGCAATGCCCCATGTTTATATATGTTTGCCCCATATTTATATATGTTTCCTGTGTTCATGTAAATGTGGAAGGTTACTCTTAATATTGACTGACTGTCGTGCAATGGCTTACAGCACCGCCTCGCGCTTTAGGCCTCGTTTTGCTGTGCATGGCTTCTTTTGTCGTTTGCACTGGCGTCTGCTGGTTGGCCAGAGAAAAGTTTACTTGGCAAGATGACGAGGTGGCCGTGTTTTTAGTGTCGTACGAACCTAATTTTGGATGAAAGAGGAAACAGGAGACCTCTCTGGGAGTGGTTATAGAGGGAATTGTCTTGGGCAGGTAGCAAGGGTTGGTAAACACTAGTCTCTGAATGCACTCTGCATCGCTTTTAGCGCACTCTACATCCAGTATATGGCAGGTGAGGTTTTTCCCGTGGCCTTAGAGTTTCACTCTTGCTGCAGCCTTGGAAGTAAGTACTATGTCGGATCATGCTGAGGGGAAGGCATGCTGTTACGACTTTGCTTTCTTGGTGATAAGGCACTCTTGGTTTTTCAGTGATAGTTTTCTTGACTAATTTCTTCGCTATGTGGGGCGAAGTGTAACTTAATTTACAGACCTTGAGTAAATTCAGTGTAAACTTATTATTTGCATTTTCATTCCAGTGATGACTGTGTGCCCAGTTTTGCTCAAGTTAGAATACATGTCTGTGGCCTTCAGCCTTTGTGTAAAGCTAGTATGTTTGGATCTCCTTCATGTTTTAACTAACTTTTCACATCGTTTCTGTATCTGCGAGTATGCTAAATATTTCTCAGATTTTCTGATTTGATTCCATCTTTCCTGTCTTGTATGACCGATTGCAGCACATACTTTCGTAATGGTCGTTACTTCGGCCTTCAGCCTTGCTTTTGTTAATACTAGCTTTCTTCTTTATGAATTTTAGCGTGTGCTTTACTCACTTATTCTAAATTAATTGTAAATGCTATGAAATCTGGCATGGTCACACACCATGTGGTACTTAAGAATAGTGAGCCGCTGCCTCCCCAAATATGAGTTCGTTTAGTGCACAGTATAATTAAAATTGGTGATCAAGACACCTGCCATCTCATCAGGACGCCACCAACGCTTTGTATCGCTGCTGTTATTGAGCGCTTTCACAGCGTAATGTACCGCCAAACATTATGCTCATGTCTGTGAATGAATGTGCTTTCAGCTACCCATTGTGTATTTGCAAATTTCCTCCCATGTTACCTCCATATTCATAAAGGGCAGAAACAATTTTATTACAGGCTGTAATTATATGATTTAATTCATTTTGTGACAAGGTGTGTGCTGAATTTGGTCTCCCCACATATAGCCGCTTGTTCATTTTTCTGAATAGATTATGATTTTAAAGTATCAAACCTCTGTTTTATTGTTTCATGCTCCCCGTCTCATGGTTAATTATCTTCCATTTATTTTTCAACATTGATTTTGTGTTTGTTAAAACGTTGGTTGCTCCCTTAAGGAGTGAGCAGTTAGATAACTTTCCGTTGCACATGTACTGTGGCCAATCATAAAGCAGCAGTGAGCGTTTTAACTTACATTTGCAGATCTCAACTGCCTGAGATCTTGCTTACAGAATATAACAGACTACTTTCAATATCTGATGTGATTATGGATACTGTTGTTTTTCAACAGTATGGTGCACCTCCCCATTTTGCCCTCGGTTTGTGGGACTATCTGAATCAATCATTTCCCGGCAGATGAATTTGTCTTGCCTCTCCACAGATGAGGGCACCCTGCTCTCCTGACTTGACACCCTTAGACATTTTTTCACAGGGGTTTATCAAGTCTAAGGTATACAAGGTGAAGATGCGCAGTACTGAACACTTAACACAGTGGATTCGAGCCACAGCTGCTGAGATTACACCAGATATACTTGGCAGGTTTTTCGGTCTACAGTGGCACGCTGGTGGGTGTGCCTAGACATGCAAGATGGTCACATTGAAATGTTCTGAAATTATGTCCCATTATAACATATGTTGCAGTCCCATTACGTATTGGTAAATAAAATTTGTTTAAGTAGAACATGTCTAGTGACTTTAGAATCACCCTGTATATTCTCACTGTATGGGTAGATAGCCTTCTCACCATCAGAACCCTTTAGAAATCCAAATTGTGACATGGATAATAATTTATTAGTGGTAAAGTGTTTAAGGAAAAGACTGTACATTATCCTGTCTAAACATTGTTTAGAATGCAGGCAAAAGTGAAATCGGACGGAAACTTGACGGAATTTTTTTTTCTTCTTTGTTATGTAATGGCTTAACTTCAGCATATTTTATTACAGCCGATACTGGACCTGCGCCAGAAACTGCACTATAGTTTCTGCCACCCAGTAAGTAAGAGAGTAAGGAGCAGGAGAAATGAAATAAATGCAATAAGAGCGGAGACGTCTTAGCCCCCGACACTTCGCAGGGGTACAACTGGCTTGTTTTGCCCAGTGCCTCGGCCCTGGTATACTGGCGTGCTTAATGAAACGTGCCGGGGAAGTTTGCCGGCGGTGGCAGGCGGCAGCGACGGCGGCAAATAAGATCCCGCGGCCGCACTCCGGCTGATGTACGGCGGTGGCGATGCAGATGTAGACGGCCGCTGGCCCAGCTCTGGCAATTAGCGGGCCCGGCTGGTGCTAGCGCCGTCTTGAGGCGGCCTGGCGCCGGCGATAAGGAAGATTCACGAGGCGCCAGTGCTGCAGGCCGCTGCTGCCGCCTCTATCGGGACCCTCCACGTATGGAAAATGGCGCCATAAAGTATGGCCTATGTCCTACAGCTATGTACACTGATAGAAAGTATCTGTACGCCTGCTAGTGGACATTAAAGGCCGCTTCACACACAACACAGACGAGACAGTGCCGTGACCGGCTCGTAATGCACTGGCCGTGACGACACAGTGACAGCTAGGGCACCTGGATGTACATCTACATACATACTCCGCAATCTACCGTAAGGTGCATGGCGGAGTGTACACTGCACCTTTCCTATTCCACTCACAAATAGAACGAGGAAAAGAAGAATGCCTATGTACGCGCCCTAATTTCTCTTATCTTGTCTTTGTGATCATGACACGAAATGTAAGTAGTCGGCAGAAAATCGTACTACACTCAGCTTCAAATGCCGGCCCTCTAAATATCCTCAACAGAATTTCTCGAAAATAACGTTGTCTTTCCTCTAGCGATCCCCATTCGAGTTCCCGGAGCATTGGTCCAACCTACCAGTAACGAATCTAGCTGCTCGCCTCTGAACTGCTTCTATGTCTTCCTTTAGACTGATCTGCTGCGGGTCCCAAACACTTGAGCAATAGTCAAGATGTGGTCGTACAAGCGTTTTATACGCGGTCTCCTTTAAAGATTAAGTACATTTTCCCAAAATTCTCCCAATAAACAGAAGTCGGCTGTCCGCCTTACTCACAACTTACATGTTCGTTCCATTTCATATCGCTCTGCAAGGTTACGCCTAGATATTTGAACGACGCGACAGCATCAAGAAGCTCACTACTAATGCTGTATTCGAACATTGTGGGATTGTTTTTTCTACTCATGCGCTTCACCTTACATTTTTCTACATTGAGAGCTAGCTACCATTCTTCGAACCAACTAGATATTTTATCTAAGTCATCCTCTATGCTAAAGACAACCCCTTCCCATAAACCAAAGCATCATCAGCAAACAGCCGCAAATTACAACTTATTCCGTCCATCAGGTCATTTATATAGATAGAAAACAATAGCGGTCCTATCACACTCCCCTGGGGCACACCTGACGATACACTCGTCTCTGACGAACACACGCCGTCGAGAACAACGTACTGCGTTCTATTACTTAGGAAGTCTTCCAGCCAGTCACAAATCTGTGAACCTATTCCATAAGGTCGTATCTTCGTTAGCAGTCTGCAGTGAGGCACCGCGACGAGCGCCTTTTTGAAGTGGAGAAAAACACAATCCGCCTGTTGCCCTTCATCCATGGCTCGCAAGATGTCATGTGAGAAAAGGGCAATCTGAGTTTCATATGAACGACGTTTCCTAAACGCGTGCTGATTCATAGAAAGAAGCTCTTCCGTTTCAAGAAAATTTACTATATTCGAACTGAGAATATGCTCCAAAATTCTACAGGAAACTGATGTCAAGGATATTGGCCTGTAATTGTGTGGGTCAGTTCTCTTTCCTTTCTTATAAACGGGAGTCACCCGTGCTTTTTATCCAATCACTAGGAACTTTGCGCTGAATTAAAGATTCGCGATAAATGCAAGATTGAGCTCTGTGTCCATGTATTTTGGATTGCAGAGATCATATAACACAGGATAGGTGCACTAACACCATACAATTTTCGTCATTCATCCTTATGACGATAAACTTCAGAACGTGATTGCAACAACTGACCGTGCCGCGGCCATGAAGTAAGAAAATATCAGCGGCCCGAAATACGACGATCACGGACGGCGTCGGCGGGAACACAGTCACGCCATGGCCGAGTGTGAACGCTGCCGTCTAAACATACAGAAGTGTACCTGCCGGCATTTCGGGCCCATGACGCCACTGGCACGGCACTGTACCGTCACGGATGAGAGTGAAGCGTCAGTAAAATGGCGTGTTTCTATCCTTCGCCTTGAAGATGAGGATTCTGAATTTTTGAGGAAGATTGGAAGCCCGTTCGTCCTCCAGATCTGGAACCAGAAAATATGGTAATGTTGGATGACTGGGTCAGCAGTTTAGCCCACGTTCTAACTCATTCCAAAGGTGTTCCTTTTGGATGTGATCGGGCCTCTGGGTGGACCACTCCGTTAGAGGTGTTGGGAGCCGAGCGGTAGGTTTCCAGCTTTATATCAGGGTGAGGCGGAGATACGTAACCCTTAAGGTATGACCGCACTGAGCGGAACTGCACTGCAGCGGAGCGGCGCGGCACGACGCGGCTCTGTTTGGTATACCGCATCTGAACTGCAACGGCGCGACAGCACGCGGCAAATTTTGTATGCCAGTCGTTGGGCAACTTCCGAGTACAATGGACGACAGTGAAATGGATGTAGTAATAATTTCTTTGTTATGTGAGGAAGAAGAAAGGTTGAAGCAAAAGCAGTCAACAAAAAGGCGAAGAATATGGCTGCATAACATTTCGGATTCGCGATGCGAAGAAGGAGAATATCACACACTTTTGCCACGGCTTAAAAAGGCTCCAAAGAGATTTCATACGTACTTTAGAATGTCTCAAGAAAAATTCAGCGTGTTAGTACAAACTATGGAGCCCCATATAGCAAAAGCAGATACACTATTCCGAAAAGCGATAGGCGTAGAAGAAAAACTCATGGTGACTATTAGGTAAGTATTTTTTTATTTATGACATACTTCCATAAATACAGGCTTTTTTAATCATATGTAACATTTTGTGGCTGTAGAAAGCCATCTGAAGTTATGATATATGTGATTTGTTTGCTGGGATTTCTCTCATGAATGCTTTGCGAGTCGTTGTTCATTCCCCTGGGATAGTCACAGTTGGCTGTATTAGAAGTATTCTGTTGAACAGTAGTAGAAGCAGTCGGAACTTTCTGGATCTGAATATTCTGAGGTCCTGATGTAGTCTGCGTTTTGAGGAACTGCTTATTTAAGTCAGATGTAGATGGAACTGATTCGGCAAATTGATTATTTAAATCATAAGATGTAGGTGGAGCTGTTTCCTTTGTTACTGGTTTGGCTTGTCCTGTAGAGTTCCTAAATAGATTCTCGTATTCTAAATCTGATACTATAGTATAAATTTTATTTTTTGCTTTTAGTTGTAGATCTGGAGACAAGGCTTTGACAGAGTCAGCCATAGCTCTGAAAAAGGAATATATAGGGTCTCCACTTTCCGTTGTTGACGGTGTACTTGTAGATGGCCGTGAATTCAAATAATTCTGTAGAACACTGGCTACTGATAGCTGATGCGTTCGGTTCTTTTTCCTCGCTGTAATATTTTTGAACATTTGTGATGTTGCCGATGAGGAAGATAACGGTGAGTCTACTGGCTCAGGAGATACTGCCAATGCATCTGGAACAGACTTGTCGTTAGTAGTTTCATCGTCACTAAAAGCTGACTCAGCGTTTTCGATGTTAGTCTTTGTAGCTCTCTCCTGAAGATACGGCCGTAAGAACTCCATTTGACTCTCGTATTTCCATTTTTTACTTTTGGTAGCACCATCTCCACTCTTGCATTTACGTTTCTTTATACTTCTATGATAGCCGTCCCTCAAAGTTTTCCATTTCTCCTTGCAGTGAATATCTGCAAATAAAAATGTTATTTTATTTGTTTTAGATTTCTTGCTACTGGAGATTCATTCAAGACTATAGCAGAATCTTTTCGTCTGGGATATACAACCGTACAAGAAATCGTACACACTACATGCGCAGCATTGTGGGAAGTGTTATCCAAGACAGTAATGCCCATACCAGATGAAGAAAAATGGAAGAAGATTGAAAAAGAATTTTCTGAAAAATGGCATTATCCCAACTGTATTGGTGCACTAGATGGAAAGCACATACAAATTTTCTCACCGCCAAAAAGTGGCTCGCTATATTTTAATTAAAAGAAGTTTTTCTCTATAGTGTTACTTGCCTTAGTAGATGCAGATTATAAATTTATATATGTAAACGTTGGTGACCTCGGAAAGAATAGCGATGCAGGGATTTTTTCACGGTCCGATTTAGCAGCAAAACTAGAAACAAATACTTTGAATGAACCAGGCCCAAAAGAATTACCAGGAATGAGAGTTCGGGTGCCTCACGTGATTGTTGGGGACGAAGCATTTCCATTAAAAACCTATTTAATGAGACCTTACCCTGCTGTACAATTACACGACCCACTGAAAAAAGTATACTGTTATAGACATAATAGAGCTCGAAGAGTTTCAGAAAATGCTTTTGGAATATTGTGTCAAAAATTTAGGATTTATTATCGCAAGATCTGTCTGAGTCCAGAACACGTAGACAACGTGATTCTTGCCACTTGTGTCTTGCACAATTTTCTCAGACACGATACGGTGATGTTGGATACCGAAGAGACTGACGAGATACAATTACGAGACCTTCCACATATAGGAGGCAACTTCGTAAATAATGCTATTCAGATACGGGATACTTTCAAAGATTATTTCAATTCCCCTCAAGGTAGTTTGGTCTGGCAAAACAACATGGTTAACAGGGGATGTCGTCGAAGAGACAACGAATAGTAAAAAAATGTTATAACACATGTGTAGTCATAAATAAGTACCTATTTGTCACTTTCACAAAATTAAAATAACTTGTCGTTAATTGTACGTAATGTTTGACCAAAAATAAATGTCTTGCACCAACATAAAAAAATATGAAATTCACTTACCCTGTACTCCCAATTCCTTGGCAATTTCTTTCCAAATGTTGCTTTTTCTTGTGCTATTCATATAATGTTCATTTTGAAGGTCATATAACTCTGGGTATTCACTTACACATACAATTAACTTTTCCTCGTCTAATGCCATTGTTGTAAACAAATTTAATTTTGCTCGCAACAGAGTTAGGACGCGAATGACGTGCAGTGCCGCGACGCTTCCTAGACCGCACTAGCGGCAGCGGAACTACGCAACGCGACACGGCGCGGCAGAGTCGGCCAGTTGATCAACTTTGGCGCGCAGTGCAGCGCTGCGCAGTCCCGCAGCCGCGTAGTGCGTGCTGCCCCATTCAATTCCATGTAAAGAATATTTGGCCGCGTCGTGCCGCGCCGCTCCGCTGCAGTGCAGTTCCGCTCAGTGCGGTCATACCTTTAAAGGTACGACCGCATTGAGCGGAACTGCATTGCAACGGAGCGACGCGGCACGACGCGGCTCCGTGCGGTACAGTATACCGCATCTGAACTGCAGCGGCGCGCCAACACGCGGCAAATTTTGTGTGGCAGTCGTTGGATAACCTCCGAGTACGATAGTAAAACGGATGTACTAATGATTTCTTTGTTATGTAGAAAGAAGATAGACTGAAGAAAAAGCAAGCAACAAAAAGGCGAAGAATATGGCTGCAGAACTTTCGAATTCGGTATAACCTCCGAGTACAATGCGCGATAGTGACACGGATGCACTAATAATTTCTTTGTAATGTAAGAAAGAAGATAGACTGAAGCAAAAGCAAGCAACAGAAAGGCGAAGAATATAGCTGCATAACTTTCGAATTCGGTATAACCTCCGAGTACAATGCGCGATAGTGACACGAATGTACTAATAATTTCTTTGTAATGTAAGAAAGAAGATAGACTGAAGCAAAAGCAAGCAACAAAAAGGCGAAGAATATAGCTGCATAACTTTTGAATTCGGTATAACCTCCGAGTACAATGCGCGATAGTGACACGGATATACTAATAATTTCTTTGTTATGTAGAAAGAAGATAGACTGAAGCAAAAGCAATCAACAAAAAGTCGAAAAATATGGCTGCAGAACTTTCGAATTCGGTATAACCTCCAAGTACAATGCGCGATAGTGACACGAATGTACTAATAATTTCTTTGTAATGTAAGAAAGAAGATAGACTGAAGCAAAAGCAAGCAACAAAAAGGCGAAGAATATAGCTGCATAACTTTTGAATTCGGTATAACCTCCGAGTACAATGCGCGATAGTGACACGGATGTACTAATAATTTCTTTGTCATGTAAGAAAGAAGATAGACTGAAGCAAAAGCAATCAACAAAAAGGCGAAGAATATGGCTGCAGAACTTTCGAATTCGGTATAACCTCCGAGTACAATGCGCGATAGTGACACGGATGTACTAATAATTTCTTTGTTATGTAAGAAAGAAGATAGACTGAAGCAAAAGCAATCAACAGAAAGGCGAAGAATATGGCTGCAGAACTTTCGAATTCGGTATAACCTCCGAGTACAATGCGCGATAGTGACACGAATGTACTAATAATTTCTTTGTAATGTAAGAAAGAAGATAGACTGAAGCAAAAGCAATCAACAAAAAGTCGAAAAATATGGCTGCAGAACTTTCGAATTCGGTATAACCTCCAAGTACAATGCGCGATAGTGACACGAATGTACTAATAATTTCTTTGTAATGTAAGAAAGAAGATAGACTGAAGCAAAAGCAAGCAACAAAAAGGCGAAGAATATAGCTGCATAACTTTTGAATTCGGTATAACCTCCGAGTACAATGCGCGATAGTGACACGGATGTACTAATAATTTCTTTGTCATGTAAGAAAGAAGATAGACTGAAGCAAAAGCAAGCAACAAAAAGGCGAAGAATATAGCTGCATAACTTTTGAATTCGGTATAACCTCCGAGTACAATGCGCGATAGTGACACGGATGTACTAATAATTTCTTTGTCATGTAAGAAAGAAGATAGACTGAAGCAAAAGCAATCAACAAAAAGGCGAAGAATATGGCTGCAGAACTTTCGAATTCGGTATAACCTCCGAGTACAATGCGCGATAGTGACACGGATGTACTAATAATTTCTTTGTTATGTAAGAAAGAAGATAGACTGAAGCAAAAGCAATCAACAGAAAGGCGAAGAATATGGCTGCAGAACTTTCGAATTCGGTATAACCTCCGAGTACAATGCGCGATAGTGACACGAATGTACTAATAATTTCTTTGTAATGTAAGAAAGAAGATAGACTGAAGCAAAAGCAAGCAACAAAAAGGCGAAGAATATAGCTGCATAACTTTCGAATTCGGTATAACCTCCGAGTACAATGCGCGATAGTGACACGGATGTACTAATAATTTCTTTGTTATGTAAGAAAGAAGATAGACTGAAGCAAAAGCAAGCAACAAAAGAAGAATATGGCTGCATAACTTTCGAATTCGGGATATGAAGAAGGAGAATATCGCATACTTTTGCCAAGGCTTAAAAAGGCTCCAAAGATATTTCATACGTACTTTAGAATGTCTCAAGATAAATTTATCGTGTTAGTACAAACTCTGGAGCCACTTTCACAAAATAAAATATAACATAGTAAAAAAATTTGAATGTTATTTATAGGATTCTGATGGGTTTTGTCGACCGTATCCTAGTTTTAATGATATGACGCTGCCAAATTGTGGTTGCAAGGGTTTTAGTTCACCTCACCTGATGTGATATTTTAAGGTCAGTTAACAACATTCTATTAATTTTTAGTGAGATTGTGAACGTTGTTATTGGGATTTTAAGTGTTATGTGCCCCCCCCCCCCCCATTTCATTTGTTTTCCAGACTTTCTGAGGATGTCCCACAAGGGTGAAACACGTTAAAAATTAATAAAAAAGTTGCAACCACGATTGTCTTTTATTGGTTGCTGTACCAGCCGCCATAATGGAATGGAAACTATTTTATAAAATAAATAAATAAAATAAAAAATAAATAAAAATAAAAAATAATAAAATTGGTTACTTGTACGTTAGTGTTGATAAAACTCTTCTGGGTATTGGGCCGCATCGTTAATATATCAAATGTTTCACCGACGTTTCGGCCAATATTGCAAGCGGCCTTCTTCTGGGTTTCACGTTTACTGCTGCATGAGGGAAAGCTGGGGTCTTAAATATTAAATGTTGCCTGTTATGATTAGTGGTTCAGCTCTCTTTTGCTTTATTTCTTCCTATACTCTTCCTATACTCTTTCGATTCTCTTTTCTTCTGTCGCATTCTACAGAATTGCTGACTGTAGGCCTTCAACTCGCCAAAGCAGCCACTGCTGTGGTCTCGAGAATCACAAAGCAATGCTTCAAAAATTCAAATGTTTGTATAGCTTAAGGGACTTAACTACGGGGTCATCAGTCCCTAAACTTACAAACTACTTATGAACTACTTACAAACTAGGACGCTCACAAATATCCATGCCCGAGGGGGGATTCGAACCCCCGACCGTAGCGGCCGTGCAGACCTCAGTCCCCTCGGCCACCGCGGCCGGCAAAGCAATGTTTACCAGACCACAGACCTCGGCTTAGATCATTTTATGGGAGGTGGGGATGATGTGTGTGTGTGGGGGGGGGGGAGGGGGGGGGAGAGGAGTGTATGGTTGTCATCTGATGGGGTTTCAATTTTTAGTATGATTGAGGTCAGTATCGAAAATATCCGACAGCCCCTCACCTCCAAATTATTCACGTCCCTGCTCAAAGACACATTTTCATATCGAGATGACAGAAGTTACGGGATACCTCCTAACATAGTGTTGGATCTGCTACCGATCGGAGAAGTACAGTAACTCAATCAAACATTGCTCAATCAAACATTGCTACGTCTATAGATACCCATAGTTCCGACAGTGTTATCAGTGCAGGATTTTGTGCAAGAACCGAGTTCCCAATTATATCTTAAAAATGTTCGATGAGATTACCGCCAGGGGTTCGCAGGGCCACATAATTGGCTGGAATTGTCCATAACTCACTTGAAACCAGTTGCGAACAATTCTTGCTGATGACAGGCCCATTGACACCCATAAAAATTCCATCGTTGTTTGGGAACGCGAAGTCCATCAATGTCTGAAACAGACTCCGAGTTGCCGAACGTAGCCATTTCGATGGTTGTTGGACCAAAGGACCCTCTCCATTATGTGAAAACAGACCACACCATTGTGGAGTCATCATGCTTGCACAGAGCCTTGTTGTCAACTTGGGTCCGTAGCATCGTCGGGTCTGCGCCACACCCGAACCCTGACATCAGCTCTTGCCAACTGAAACCACGATCATCCAGTCGTATAGGGTCCTACCGTATGTTTACCAGCTCAGGAAAGGCACTGAAGGCGTTGTTGTCAGTTATCTGCTGCTATAGCCCATCGACGCAAAATTACACCACACTGTCCTAACGTATACCTTGGTCGTACTTCCTACATAGATATTTGCGGCTATTTTACGGAGTGTTGCCGCTACTGTCGGTTATTAAGTGCAGGCCGTCAGCCATTACGTTGTCCAAGATGAGAGGTAATTCCTGAAATTTGCTGTTCTCGACACACTCCTGACACTGCGGATCTCGGAATATTGAATTCCCTAAATATTTCCGATACGTTCCAAGATTCTAGCCTTCGTCTATGCGAAGCCAGGCTTGCTGCTGCCCTTAGTGGCGTTACGAACTGATGCTGTGCCAACATAGTCTAGAGTAGAGCTCCTTAAATACCCAGGCTGAATTCTCCGCCATGTTTTCCCCAACATGTTTGGAATCGTTCTGCGCAAACAGCATACAGGTGCATTCCCTGAGATCTTTGACAAACGATTTCGCAAAAACTAATCTGTAGAAAAATTTAATTTTTACGTTATTTAAATCTTAATATATCAGCATTGTGATGAAGTGCGCACCATTTCGTTAATAGTCACAGTTAGTAAGATACTGACTTTGAAGTAAGAGACTGCAATAAGCTCGGAAAAGTTTGCAGTGATAGGGGCTGCTATGATATTCCGTTTGGTGCATGTTGCACAATATGTTGTTGCGGACCAAATTTTCCTAACGTGAATTTTATTTTCGACTTAGGAGGAGATCACTACTCTCACCCATATCGCTAAAATTTATTTTTGTAACGAACAGATTTTCGTTGGCGAGAAGGCCAGAATGCAATATCGCGTATCTCATACACGGTTAGAGGCATAAAAATGATTTTTTGGCAAATGAGAACATGCAAGGAAGCGCGTATTTTGCCATATATATATACTAGGCAAAACTTCTTTAACTATCGTATTATTCAAAGAAGTGTAGATTTTCTCATGAAAAAAGTAACGTTATGGATTTATTAATTTTTCACAGGGATTTCTTCATCAGTCACAAACGTTTATTTCGTTATTTGTTGTCCAACGCGTTTCGGAGCTAAAACTCCGTTTCCAAAAAGTAATAGGAGTTACATTCAGTATATAGCCTGGCACTAACAGAACGAAAGTAATTACATTTAACAAAGATCTTATGCGAGAATACTAGAAAATGACTAATACCAAGGATCTCCTCACTAGGTAATGAATTGACTTGTTCTCATTTCCTAACACAATAAAAGCACTCCGAATGAAATATTTATAATGTCTTTTTTATATATGGTAACTGAAAAATTGAAATTGAATGTTACATAGAAATGTAGACCCAGCACTTTTGTCGTTTGCAACTATTAAATTTAATTATTTAAGAAGTTACGCAGTAACAACCTGTGCCTAATTATTAGGAGCTCTAATACTAAAGACGACTTATTACTAGACGTGCGGGCTAATCCCAGTGCGTCATATTTAACTGAAATCGTCTCAAATAACAAATTTCTTACAGAGTTCCTGTTTGGAGTGGATGAAAATTTGATGTATTCTGAACATTTCATTCACTTAATATGTTCACCTAACTTCAACAGAAAATAAGTTCCTCGCATGTCAAAAATTCTGCAACGCGGTCAGGAAGTTGCTTATTCGTCAACTATCAGTATATCCTCTTAACGAATTATTGCCGCAGACTAAAAGTGAAACGAAAATGTAAAGTTGTTCTTAAGGAATTCATTGATCAAAGTTCCACGTTCATACAGTGAGTAGTTTGCGAGTGTGAGCGAGTTGAATGAAACGCAATATAACGCGTCCGGAACGTGACAATTGCTGCAGTTTGGGGAAAAAATGGACAGATCGCTAGCTGAGTAGCTGGCGTCTCAGGCACAGCCCACTGCCTCGTAGCGGCCAGTCAGTTAGCTTGCGATTACGTTCTACTTGGTGTACATGACAGACTGTTGTGAGGTCTTGACTCTAGACGGTGTTGGCTGTGCACAGCTGTTGGCGCGCAGGCGAGAGCAGATTTCTGTGCGGTTTCCGGTACAAAAACCTAAACCGTCACACAGTGTACGTTAAAAAACAACTCTACAAGAACTGAGAAAATTGAAATGAAATTATAAGTATTTCTGGCAGTAATAATGCAACTTAGCCGAAGGGCAATTACTTAAAAGCTTCCTTCAATATGGAGATGTTGTGCAATATGCAATCCTAGAAACTGATCTAATGTCAACAATATGATCTTAGTACTACGAGAGACATAAACAAAATGAAGAATTTGAAAACACACACCACTGTACATAAGTGTGCATTTGTTTTGGAAAATGTAAGAATTTACGACTTCTGTTGTTTACAAGATTGTTACTATTTATTATAGAATAATTACCCATGAAAATATTTCCCAAAATGTAACATGTTATGAAGATTAACTGCTTTATATTTATCGCACCCACTTACGAATTTTATTAAGCGGTAAGATACATAACTTACAATGTAGAACAGTACACTTAAATCAGTTTCAGAGGTTTCTATTTTATTTGCATGTTGAATCATGTGCTCTACCAGACTATCCCAAAGAATGCAAATCTGATTTTCAATTCACTCCTTATTTTCTGTTTATTTTCCTAGACTAATAACTGTGAAACAATCAAGGTAACATGAACCACAGGTGTGACTGTAGAGTGTTTTTCTGAAACTTATGGAATTTTAATCACTTGCACCACAAAACAGTGCTGAAAACATAATCAGTTAAAGTAACTATTTTTGTCCCTTTATTTAGCAAAGAAAAAATTTATATAGTGTTGTTTTGTCATGAAACCATTCCAGTTCTTTGTTGTTTGGCCCACTGCAGATGTGCACTCTTATATCATGCTGTGACTGCTGATCGTTTGCGAAGAACTCGACTTCAGATGATAATTGTATGTTATTTCTATGTTTCATCAAAATCTAATTGAGATTTATGAAAAGTATATTAAGGAACTACATTCACGGTGAAGATCACTTATAAGCAATTCCATGTGATAGAGCCTTAAATATTGTACGTTGGTCTGGACAACTAACGAAGCAGGAGTAATGGAAGAGGAAAAAGACACCAAACCATATGTATATGCTTGTATTTTTACGTGACGACTACATAATAGGGGACGTGGGTTCAGATCCTGTTTCGGAACAAATTTTTACTTGTGACTGAATTATTTGGATGTCCTAGAGCAGCCAGAATCATTCCTTACTTCCTTTTATTTCCTGTCATTAAATGCAACTTTTACAATACCGTAGTTGATTCATTGTACTAGACAGGCGCTGTGAATTAGAAGGTCTTCAACATTTTTCACGAAGAATGAAATAAAGGCCGTCAATACGATTGTTGTACTTTACTTAGTTAGAATCTTACTACAGTTAACATACAAATTAACTAAACAATAAATATCTGGCAAAATACCACTGTCTTGACGTCCATCACATTTCATCAGATGCTAAAATTATAACAACATTACATCATATTTCGACAACGGATAATGATTTTTCGGTTGAATAAACTTGTCATGATGTTATCCATGTGCTTCATGCAAAGTTAGAACCGTGCAAGTTTAAAGGGTAGAAGCGACACACTTCCAAAGCGTCCCAGGAAATCAAATTTTTTCATGTATAATTCGAATCAAATCTGAACAGTTCGAATTAAAATAGAGGCATAGCATTAATTTCAGCCGATCTGAAATTTCCGGCAAAATGAATTAATGTAATCGCATAATATCTCTCGTTGTCAGCTCCAATAGTCGTCCAAATATTGCTTATATGCTGTAATATAGTTGCAGTAAGACACGGCGTTGCAATTGGTATATAAATGGGCGTCGGTCCGCGCTAGATCGAAATCTTTTCAGACATTGGTCCTAGCTCAAATAGCAACCGAGTGCCAGAACCTGAGAAAATAGAAATTCTGCGCTCGTCCTTTTTAAACTACCGCGCTATAGTCTTTATATATAAAAATGAGTAGCTGTGCGTAGGCCTCGATAAAAAATCAAAAACCATTTGGCTGTTACGAATAATTTTTGTTTTGTTTCGCTCGCTTTATTTTTACAGAGGTGATTTAGAAAAAATAAAGCATGAACATTATTGAGCGTATCTGGGATGCCTTGCAACGCGCTGTTCAGAAATCTCCACCACCTCATACTCTTACGGATTTATGAGCAGCCACGCAGGATGAACAGTTTCAGTTCCTTCCAACACTACTTTGCCGCGGCAGTATAGACGTATGCACTAGGAGCCCAACTGCGGTGCGCGCGGATGTTCGCCGTCGGGGGTTCGAGTCCCCCCCCCCTCGGGCTTAGGTGTTTGTGTTGTCCTTAGCGTAAGTTGCTTTTAGTATTCAAATGTTCAAATGTTTCTGGCGCTTATGGGACTTAACTGTTCAAATGTCTGTAGTTCTATCGGACCAAACTGCGTGGTCATCAGTCCGTAGCTTACAAACTACTTAAACCTAAGTAAACTAACCTAAGGACAAACACACACACCCTAGCGCCAGGGAGGACTGAACGCTTTAGACCGCTCGGCTACGCCACCGTGGCTGGGACTTAACTACGGGGTCATCAGACCCTAAACTTACAAACTTCTTATGAACTAGCTAATACAAAAGACGGCACAAATATCCATGCCCCAGGGGGGATTCGAACCCCCGAGCGTAGTGGCCGTGCAGATTGTGACTGGCGCGCCGCAGACCGTTCGGCCACAGCGGCCGGCTTAAGTTAGTGTAAGTAGTTTGTAAGCCTACGGACCAATAACCAGCATAGTTAAGTCGCTTAGATTTACGAACATTTGAACATTTTTGAACCATTGCTACTTTACTCATTAGTCTAGTCAAAGCCATGTCGTACTGCGGCATTTCTGCGTACTCGCGGGGCCCACACGACATTAGGCAGCTGTATCAATTTCTTTGCTTCTTCAGTGTATATAAAAAGAGATCGCTGTTGTCAAAAAATTCGAAAATTTATTGAGCGAGTTACCTCAGTATTATACATAATTCTTTAATGACCATTCGGAGGGTAATAGGCTAAATGACGTTTACGTGTCTGTAATGTGCAACATATGTGTAATATATAGAGGAGAAACTTTATTTGGAAGAATCTTGAAAAATTATTGACCGTTTTACTTCCAACGTTTTCACAATATTCTAATGATGATTCGAACAGACATAAGCTATGATGTGAACGCAAGTAAACCACATGTGTAATTGTTTCTCATGTGTATTTTTTTCCTTATAATAATTTCAGAGAAATATTGTATACACGACAATATGACTTTTGTTTCCTCCCTCCCGCCCTGTGTTACAGAAACCAGGGAAGCTGTATTTAAGGTTTATCGTCTTGTAATTGAAACAGAATTACGAAATGAGAGTCATCCATTGCTGGCAGAATGAGAGTGACTCCCAGAACCGGAATTACAGCTTGATAATATACAGTCAGATTTAAGAGAGAAGAAGATTGGACGTAATATCTGTTCGCAATCATAATCGTTGAAAGTGAGTACTAAGCTGAAAAAGACTTTGATTGCTTTCCGGCTTTGTTAAACTGCGAAAAGAAACCGTGAAAAAGAAGATACAAACGATTTTATCTGTATCATTTGAACACTGTTATAACCGAAAACCAATTTGGTACCATACAGGCTATCTACGTACCTTGGTGTTTTAACTATGTGAGTTGCTTTGGATGAATGGCATACGTCCTGTTCAATTTGACTCAGAGAATTCACTGGTGAATTTGTCTGTTTCTGAAATTCCAATTTTTCGAGCACTGAGGCCTTGAACTGATGATGCACATATCAGTTCTGCAAGCAAACGACAGTTACTCCCTACATCATGGAAAAAGTTTCAACAGTAATATTATCAATCGTTTTCATGGCAAACGATCAAAATAAACACGTCCATGATGAATAAAAATGGTCAGCTGCACTGTTTTACTACTTTATTAATAAGAACACCACCTGTTTCGTAGAGTTTACCTCCAAACACCCCGCTGTTTCGTTCCACAAAGACCCAGCCGATGTTGTTGGTTTGTTTGACGGATGTGGTCTTACCGTAATGTTTCTTGATCGAGATAAATTTTACGAACCGTGAATATGTTTTAAAGACTTGGTTAATGTTCTGATTGTCTGAAACCAGAAGCTGTGATTACAGGTCACGAAACCGGTCGTGTAGTTTTTAATAAAGTGATAAAATAGCTACAGTGAACCATTTTTACTCATCATTAACAGTTTTAGCTGCGGATGCCCGTCTTCCAAAGTTTTATGTTGATGAACATGTTCTTTAGTATTTAAATAGTTTTTTCATTGTATTGCCAAAAACATAGCCGATTGCTTGCAAGACAGACATACAGTTCACAATGCATAGTCTTATAGTTAAAAAACTAGGTACTTAGTAAATAGGTGGAATGTCTACCACTGCATTCGCTGACACGAAATGACCCTATTGAGCGTGGTGGGTGTACACATTGGTACAATACCAGATAGCGTAACAAGTGGCTGCAAGCTGCAAAAACCTAATACACGACCAGACTCAAAGTTTTTATTCTAAATGTCTAACACAGAAGCACACAAGCCAGGGATCATTCCCTTACGTCATCTTTCAAGACTGTATGAGTGGTTTCAGTGCATGTACGTGGAATTGTAATCGACAATGGGCAACGCAATTACGTCAGAAAATATTTCCACGGAAACCATCATTAGGATTGTAATGCGTCTGTATAAGGAATGATGCTGGGAAGTTTAGGCAGAGATTCAGAACCGGGTCGCACAAACAAACAATATCCCACTGAGGACGGAAGCGCAAAGATGAGAAGGTGGCAGCTGAGTTTAAACTGTTTGTGAACTACTAGCTGGTATACCCTGGTATTTTAGTATATAAGCGATGCTCACGACCGGCAGGAATCCTTCTTCATTTACATTCTTTTTTATTTTTATTAGATACCTCGTTACATCTGGAGTGCGATGACCATGATGGCGATGTCGCGGAAGTCGCTGAACATAAATCCTGTCGAAGCTGTTTGTGAACGAATGGAAGGTAAGTTTAGTCTCTGAGTATGATTTACAGGAAACGTAGCTTATTTCCCCATTTTTCAGATACCTTTGTTTATCTAGAACTCAACAACGACGCTGACGTTTGTCGTGAAAAACCTGAGTGTCGAAGCTGTTCGAACGCTATTGGCAGATTCGTAGTGGTGTTTGAGAATGTTACAACTCTCATGACTTATAGCAAACATGGTTTAGTTTCATTTCCTTTTCAGACTGTAGCGTCTATCTACGATGACGTCGCCACTTCCATGTCAAAGAAGAGGTAAAAGCCGATAAGGTAGCATATGACTTGAACAGGTGTTTATAAATGACTCGAAGATAATATCGACGTTTGAACAGGTATAAAATTTTGCGATTTGCATTAAACCTTACTTAATTTTGGACGTTTTCTTTTCAGAGTGTAAAGTCTATCTGAGTACAACGACGACGCCTCTACCATGTAAAACTTACAGTAAGCGCAAAAGCCACTGAGGTGGCAACACCGTAACTGTTTGGGAACGTCTGAAAGGTATGCACTGGTGTTAAGAACAGACGCACTTTCACGACATACATCTACATAACTATTTTGTAGTTCATAGGGTAAGGTGGTACAATTTCGATCATTTCGGACAAATGTTATTATAACTGGAAATAAATTGAGAAAAGGAATAATTTTAACTATGGCACTTGTTCTTGGATGTTGAATGAATATGTAACACAAATATTATACAGTTACAAATGTTGGTATAAACACAAAAAGGTTACGGAATTGAGAAAAATCGATCGAAAATGTACCACACTAGGTACAATTGTGATCACTTTCTCGTACAATTTTGATTACGGGCGGCTTCCACATAAAAAGCACTTTTTCTGTCACGCACCAACGCGTACTTCGTGGTACCAAACATTGCATTTTTGGCAGCGAATCAATTCACCCTTAACTAGATGATTTATAAGAGCGCGTTAGACTAAGTAGCTTCACTTACCTCTTTACAGGGAAAAATTTATATCTCCTTACCGCAAAGCGGTGTATTCTTGGAAAAGACAGGAGGAGCTGTAGAAACCTGCTACTCTACAACGCGACACAACGAGACACTACGAGACAGAAAAATGGCGCGAAAACTTATGTTGATCGGAATTGTACCTATATCGAAATTGTACCACCTTACCCTACTTACGTGACTTGCATTTATCTGTGGAAGATGACGACGCCACCATGTAAAATTTCGCGAAAGTGCAAGAGCTGAGAAGGTAACAATGTCTTAGCTGCTTGTGAATAACTGGAAAGAATGAACACGTGTGGATTTCAAGACTTGCAGTAAGACTTGCTCATTTGCAGCCATTCTTGGCAGATGCGTACCTCTCTCTGGGGAACGACGATGATAAGTCGCTGGAAGCACAAAAGTTAAGAAGGTGGTGGCATCGCAGCTGTTGGTGAACGACTCGCAACAAACCTAGTATCTCACGGTTTGCAGGAAACCTAGCTTAACTACATTTTTTTTAGATAACTGCGTTTATCTGGAATGCTACAACGTCGTCGCCGCTATCGTCTTAAGTTGCTGAAGTACAAAAGCTGTGGATGTGGCGACGTCAAAGCCGTTCTAAAATTACTGGAAGGTACGCTTTTGTTAGTGAGCAAGTAGGAACACCCACATGTTACAGTAATGGAGACGATGTTGCTTTGAGATTTTTACAATATCTGTCGGTTCGATGAATTGTACAAGGAATTTAAAGCATGTTCAAATGTTTGTGAAGCTTAAGAGACTTAACTGAGGAATCATCAGTCCCTGAACTTCCTAACTACTTATGAACCACCTTACACAAAAGACGACACAAACATCCATGCCCGAGAGGGGATTCGAACCTCCGACGGGGAACGGCCTCGCGTTTAAAGTATGGGATCATTTAATTTTCCATATTTCGTTTTCAAGCTTACAATTTCTGTTTTGAACAAAATAATTCAGTATTCTTAAATGAAATTTGTAAACCTACTTTTTCTGCACATTCTTTCAGTATTTCCAGATTTTTGTTTGCAGTCTGCTCATCCTGTCGTCCGCAAATGCAAGATACGGTTGTAGATGTTGTTTTTGACAACGTCCAGTCACATTGGCTTCCAAACCCCACATTTCTAGAGATTTTTCTCCCATTCTTCCATAATTCTGTCCAGAACTATGTTGAAAAGAATATGAGAGAGTCCATCACCTTTTCTCACACCTGAACGTCGAAGGGTTCTGAGATATCCCCCATAAATTTTACATTAGATTTCGTGCCAATTATTGTTTACTTTATGATTTCTCTTGTTCTGGGATCTAATCCCCTCTCTTCTAAAATTTGAACTAATGTGGGCTTGTATGCTTTTTTGAAATCTACAAATATGCATACTACAGGTTTTTGTCAGAGCCCTCGCATCGTGAGTATTGTTTTGAGGTTGAAAATTTGCTCCGGACATGATCTGTTTGGTCTCAATTCTGCTTAGTATGTTGCTAGCTTGGGTTCGAATTGCCGCTGTGTTCTATTCAAGAAACAATATGATGGAATTTTGTAGGTGACTGGTAATAGAATGATTCCCCTATAGTTGTTTACATCTGTTTTATTATCTTTCTTATTTAGTGGACGAATCTGAGAAATCGTCCATCCAACCGGGAGTTTTTCGTTTTGCAGATGTTTCGGAGGCCGCGGCGGATTAGCCGTGCACACTGGGGCGTCGTGCTGCGGCGCGCGCGGCCCTTCGCCGTCGGGGGTTCGAGTCTCCCCTCGGGCATGGCTATTTGTGTTGCCCTTACGTTAGTTTACCTTAGTAGTTTGTAAGCTATGGACTGATAACTACGCAGTTGAGTCCACTAGTTTAACAAACATTTGGACATTTAGATGTTTTGTATTATTTGAGTAATTACTCAGAATGAATTTGGGCCTAAATTTGTAAAGAGTTCTGCTACAGTTCCTTCCTCCCTTGATGCTTTATTACTTTTAAGTTTCTTGGTGTGCGCATAAATGTCTTCTTATGTTGGTGGTGACGAGCTCTGTGGTGAGATATCTGGCTGCACTTTCGGGAATCTCTCTTTTGGTTCTGGACAATTTAAAAGCTGTGAAAAATATATGGCTACTACTTGGTAATTAACTTTGTCAGGGCCAATTTACCACCTTGATTTCTAAAGCAAAAGTTTTGTGGTGAGTACCATTTGAATTAGTTGTAATTTTTGAAGTTTTCTTAGATTGACTGCAATTGCTCACTGAAATACTTTCATTTGTCATAAAATCTTGAAGTCAGTAGGAAAAACAATCCCATAATGTTCGAATAGAGCATTAGTAGTGAACTTCTTGATGCAGTAGCGTCGTTCAAATATCAAGGGGTAACATTCCAAAGCTATATGAAATGGAACGGACATGTAAGGACAGTTGTGAGTAAGGTGGTCAGCCGACTTCGATTTATTGTGAGAATTTTGGGAAGACGTACTTCATATGTAAGGGAGACCGCGTATAAAACGCTTGTACGACCACATCTTGAGTATTGCTCAAGTGTTTGGGACCCGCAGCAGATAAGTTTAAAGGAAGACATAGAAGCGATTCAGAGGCGAGCAGCTAGGTTTGTTACTGGCAGATTCGACCAATGCACGAGTGTCACGGAAATGCTTTGGCAACTCAATTGCTGGAGGAAAGATGACGCTCTTTTCGTGAATTTCTGTTGCGGAAATTGAGAGGGACTGAATTTGAAGCTGAGTGTAGTACGATTTTGCTGCCACCTACTTACATTTCGCGTAGTGATCACAAAGACAAGATAAGAGAAATTAGGGCTCGTACGGAGGCATATCGGCATTCTTTTCTTCCTCGTTCTATTTGGGAGTGGAATAGGAAAGGAAATGCCTAGTAGTGGTACAGCGTACCCTACACCACGCACCTTACGGTGGATTGCGGAGTATGTATGTAGATGTAGAGCGACTTGTGCACAGTCATCAATCTATTAAAACAGCATTACCGTCAGAGAGCGATCCTGCATTGAGATAGTCATGGCGAACGTCTCATACGTGAAATGAGTAACAGCCGTCTAACCGGCGTGTTTATGCCAATTTCAATGGGTCTTGCGCATGACAGGTATTTTCATATAGATATTCTGACTCATGCAGCACCATCAGTTGATAAATTTTCACACTGTTTATCTTCCGTCATACGTTTCCCCCCTTCTCCCATAAGATTCCGTTGCAATTTGAAGTCATTCTGACCAGTGGTGTTATTTTTATAGAGTATGGAGATTTTTCTTTAATTATAATCAGCCTGTATATTCATGTAGGAGAAGAGAATAAAAAATAATGTTATATATGTTGTTCTGTATTCCAAATTCGTTTTAGTTTGTAGTTCTCCTCCTTTCCACTTTGTGCCTTTCCTCTTCTTTCGTTGCTCCACAGCGAACGTCTTTTCATCTTTAGCTGTACTGGACGTAAAAGCATTGTTCATCACGAATTCTGTGTATTCTTGGCATCCTTTCTCCTCTCGCTGACATTGAAGTAAACGTCTCATACATTTCGCTGGATCACATCGCGGCATGTATGAGTAGCTTATTTACACAAAGTGTACTAAAAATTCATGGCCCAATAATTCAATTTTCCTGTCACATGATGGATGAAGTCACTTTCCGCAACGTTCTGTTCTGACACCCCCCCCCCCCCCGTGAGCATAGACATCTCCATGTGAAAAAATTTTACAGAAAGTTACAGAGTCTGAAATCGATGTGTAAAATTCTTGTTCTGCATTCGTGTATTCAGAGCTTTAATGTGTATCTACATTAGGTGCTTCGCAGTTGGCTAGCTTTCTCCATTCCGCCTCCGTTTTCCGACGCACTCTCCTACGCTGTACAGCCTACCAACTATATGTTGAATCTTTCTACAATTAAACATAAATAATTGTAATTATTAAACAGTTCATTATACACTGCTACAATTATAATAAGGCTGGTGGGCAAAAAATTGTTATCTACAGATTTTCTTAAAAAAGAAATTAAGATGAGTACGAAGTTTAAGCGTTAAAAATATTTTATGCGGGCCAGGTTTGTAACATCCACGTTTCGGACCTGTCTCAGTTGCCGACCGCTGGTCTAAAATGTTTTTGAATTGCTGGAAGATAATATTAGTGTTTGAAAACGTACGAAGTCACACGGCTTGCAGTAAAACTTGCTCAGTTGTAGCTACTTTTTGCAGGGACCTACCTCTATCTCGACTACGACGATTATGACGCCACCACCATTTAAGTCGCTGGAAGCGCCAAACTTGAGAAGGTGGCAGCATCAAAGCTGGTTTTGAAAGCTTGAAAGGTATGTCCGGAGTCCAGAACATACGAACACTTACAACTTATATAAGGTTCTTCTTCTTTCGGAATCTTTATTTATTACTAGCTTAAACCCGCGGCTCCGCTCGCGTGTCGGTTGATCATGATAGAGAAGCTATCTTTCAGTAGTGTGCTATGAGACTGGTTTTGAAGGATGAAATAAAATACAACACCTTCTTTAGCAACAAACATTTTTAATCAATAATCAAATAAAAAAAATGTGAAATAAGTAATGTAGATCACATCACGAAATTCAACAATAATGATTCTAATAATATCACAGATCGATTACTTTATGTAATGCGCGAAACGTCAAATCGATTTTTTTAAAGAGATGTGTAAAAGAAATTTCTTTTTTACTGCTTTATTTATTTATTCTTATATTTCCTTATTCGTATGCTTATCATTACAGAGAAAGAGCTAAAGACATTGTAGCACGCATAGACCAAAGATATTGTCTTTGGCATCACGTTCCGCTGCATGTAACCTCTTTGCTATAGAGTCGCAAACGTCATCGCTGGCCTTCAGTCCGAATTTTTTTTATAATGTGACGACTTTCAACCACAATATCTTCCACCCCCTATCTATTGGCTTGGAACTGCTATGGTGTACAACGGGAGACTTCGGGCAACAATTACACACACACCATTCGTTTGTGTTCTGTAGTTTTCGCTGCAGAGTGAAATATTAACACACACACACGTAGAATTTTATATACACCGATAACTTTCCATCCCAATATACTCCACCCTTTTATCATTATCAACCCTCAAGCAACATTGCAACCATTAAAACCATTTTCAAAGAGTAAATATAATTTTCAAAGAATCATTATTGTTACGCATTTCGCGTTATATTCTTCAAATTACTAAATATCTATCAGATCGCTATATAACCATGCCTAAAACCTTTCTCAGGTATAAATTAGTAACTGTACAAATATTTAAGTCTCTGCGTCTTGTCGTTCGCACGTGATAAGCGTACACCAAACAGACATTCACATTAACATATATAGATAAATAGCTATCCGATCGCCATAAAACCGTGCCTAAAGCCTTCCCCGGGTAGACATTAGTAACTGTACAAATTTTTAGCTCTTTATGTCTTATGGTTCAGACGTGATAAACGTACACCGAACAGACATTCACATTTATAGATATAGAAGATTTTGTTACAGGTACCAACATTTACCTGGAGTAGGGGAGACCAGTGCACGTTGGCCATATTTTTTTAATTTTTGTTAATATTAATTCATTTTTGACATATTTAAATTTATGAAATTATTGTTAAATATTAGATAGGTCTTTGTTGTTGTTGTTGTTGTTGGTATGGGGGTTTTAGGGGGAGTAGACTACTATGGCCATCAGTCCCCCGATTCACATCTAGGTGACACGCAGTAAGACAGAACCGTCGAAAATTGTGCCTGAGCGAGTTTTAAAACAAAACAGGATAAAAGAACGCACCGTCATGAATTATTGACAGAGTCAACAAGAAACAATAATACGAAAGACGCCAGACACACAGTAACAAATACGAGACAAAAATGACAGAGCCAGTGAATGTGGTTGACCGACCTTGTGTATAAAAAAGGGAAAAGTCAACCACATAGCGTACAAAATAAAAACTGTAGTCTAAAGACACGTCAAGGAGAACATAGAAAATTATCTAAAAGACCATCCAAAAGGACTCACAGCAACTGGTAAAACCCCGCAGCACGAAGAAATCGTAAAACCAAATTAGCCACAGAGGCATCGTCGCCGAGCACCAATGAGAGAGTGTTCGGGAGGGTAAAAGAATTCCGCAGTGGGGCTAAAATGGGACAGTCGAGTAGGAGATGGACCACAGTCAATGGGGCACCACATTGGCACACGGGCGGGTCCTCTCGACGGAGGAGGTGACCATGCGTCAGATGGGTGTGACCAATGCGGAGACGGCAGAGAACCACGGAGTCCCTACGGGATCCCAGCTGCGACGACTTCCAGACAGATGTTGTGTCCTTTATCGTACGCAGCTTATTGGGCACGTCCAGAGCGGACCATTCGGCGTTCCACACGTCGCGTATTTTAGTGCGAAGCAACGGGCGGAAGTCTGCTTCTGGGAGGCCAATCGCCAGAGGGCGGCAAGTGGTAGCTTGTTTGGCTAGCTGGTCAACGCTCTCGTTGCCCGGGATGCCTACATGGCCCGGGGTCCAAACGAATGTAACACAGCGACCGGAGTCACTAAGAGCCAGTATCGACTCCTGAATGGCCCTGACCAATGTATGAAGAGCATAACACTGATCAAGGGCCTGTAAACCGCTCAGCGAGTCGCTACAGATCAGAAAGGAGGTCCCGGGGCACATGCGGATGTGGTTAAGGGCGCGGTATATAGCCACCAGTTCTGCAGTGAAGACGCTGCTGCCAGGTGGCAAAGAGCGTTGTTCAACATGGGCGCCATGCATGTAGGCATAACCAGTGTGGTCGCCATCCGAAGAACCGTCTGTATAAATGACCTCTGAGTTACTGAACTCACGGAGCAGTGCAGAAAACTGATGCCGTAGGACCAGAGGAGAAGTAGAGGTCTTCGGCTCATGCGAAAGATCCAGCCGAATCCGCGGCCGAGGAACGGTCCAGGGAGGAGCATGGAGAGTCGAGCGGAAGGGACGGTTAAGAGGTAAGGAGTCCAGGGTCGACAGTAGCGATTGGACACGCGCTGCTATCGGGAGTCCCGACCGAGGTCGCCTCTACGGCAAACGAGTAACCTCCCCCGGAAAGAGGAGTCTGTTATTCGGATGCCGAGGGGTACAGTGAACTCTAGCAGCATACTGGGCGAGTAGTTGTTGGCGCCGGTATCGCAACGGGACGACTCCAGCCTCTGCCAAGAGACTTGTGACAGGGCTTGTACGAAAGGCTCCAGTGGCCAGACGGATGCCTGTATGATGCACTGGGTCGAGAACTCGCAGTGCAGATGGAGAGGCTAAGCCGTAGACCTGGCTTCCATAGTCTAGACGTGACTGCACCAGAGCATTGTACAGCCACAGGAGGACAGGGCGTGCTGCCCCCCAGACAGTATGGCTGAGGCAACGAAGGATGTCCAAATACCGGGAACACCGTTGCTTAAGCTGGCGCAGATGAGGGAGCCAAGTCAAACGTGAGTCGAAAAGGAGACCCAGGAAGTGGTGTGTGTCCACAACCTGAAGGAGCTCACCATCAAGGTAGAGCTCTGGATGCGGATGTACCGCCCGTTGGCGACAAAAGTGCATTACCCTAGTTTTTGCAGGGGAGAATGTGAAACCGTGGGCAGAAGCCCAATTCTGCGCCCGATGGATAGCTGCCTGCAGTCGTCGTTCAGCTACACTTGTACTAGCAGTGGAATAGTACATGCAAAAGTCGTCTGCATAGAGGGAGCAGGAAACCGATGGCCCCACTGCAGCCACTAGGCCATTAATGGCCACTAAGAAGAGGGGTACACTGAGGACGGACCCTTGTGGTACCCCATTCTCTTGGATATGGGAGGAACTGAAGGAGGTGCCAATGCGGACTCTAAAACGGCGCGAAAGTAAATAATTCTGAATAAAAAGTGGGAGGGAGCCACGAAGACCCCACCCATGTAGTGTGGCAAGGATGTGATGGCGCCATGCCGTGTCATATGCTTTCCGGAGGTCGAAAAAGATGGCGACGAGGTGGTGACGTTGGGCGAAAGCAGTACGGATCGCCGACTCCAAAGAGAGGAGGTTATCAATGGCAGAACGACCTTGCCGGAAAGCACCTTGTTGTGGGGCGAGCAGACCCCGATACTCGAGAACCCACAGAAGTCGCCGGCTCACCAAACGTTCAAAAAGTTTACAAAGAACGTTTGTGAGGCTTATGGGACGGTAACAGTCAACGTTCAATGGATCTGCACCTGGTTTTAACAGAGGGATTACGATACTCTCCTGCCATTGGGACGGGTATGCTCCCTCGATCCAGAGACGATTAAAGAAATCCAAAAGATGGCGTTGCGAGTGTTCAGAAAGATGTTTCAGCATTTGACAGTGGATTCGGTCCGGAGATAGGTCTTTACTGAATCTGGATGTCAGTTATTAAGCTTGAAAATATCAGTTGAAGTACTAGAAAAAAAATTACTGGACATATGTCAAGTGGGCCAATCTGCCCCTACCTCGGGGTAAGTTTGTCCAGAGACTTTTGCTAAGTATACCTAGGAAATCAAAATAAAACTAACAGTTATCAAGAAATGTACTTTACAGTTCGTAATATCAAGTTGAATATTGACTTAAATTCTTAACATTTAGGACTATGACAACAGGAAAGGTTACACTTATTACGAGGTATAGTGTCTTTAATACAAACCAGTCAGCTTTGTTCAATGTCCAGCTCTAAAGGATCAAGACACTTTTAACACTCATAAAATAGTCCACGGATTTCATTTTTCACACATCTCTGATGAGCCCAAAGCTTACAGTTCGTGAACTGAGTTCCTGCGACTCTTCCTCATCGTCATCATTATCATCATCTTTCCTTTATGAAAAAGGACTTTTCTAGCCTGTGATCTAATTTTTCTTTCCAATGCTTTGGTCCAATTGGAAGGAATGAAATTCAATTTCTGTTTCCTGAGGAAACGAAAGAGATTCTCACTTCTCAGATCACTGTTTAAGATTAAAATAAAATTTACCGTTTGGCGTTTTTTCAACGCTTTTTATCTCGTGAATATGACGATTTTGACCTCTGAAACGTATCGAAATCTGTTTAGCTTCGACAGTTATGTTGATAATTCAGTAAACGCGAAGAATTATAAACGTTATCATTAAAAGTAACAAACCTGTCATCGAGTTTAAAGAAGTACAGCTCCTATAGGACGTGACAGTTTGTCTCGGCTGGCCATCGTGCCCCGTCCTCTCTGGGCCAACCTGCCCCATCGCCAACTTTACAGTAAATTATGTTCTTTAGAAAACTCAGTGAAGCAATTAAGAATGTATACCATATAGAAATAATCCTTAAAGTACGACCTTTTATTATTCTACTCACCCCGTTGCGCCTAAAGCAAGCAAAACTTAACTAACACACATCAACCGACGAGAAGAATTTTACTGAAACACGCAAAAAAACAATTACGGACTACAGCTTGCGTAAAACGACGCCACCTGCGATTTTGGCCCCGTATAAGGAGAAGTTCAGTGCTATTTACTTTCTGATTGATTCCTAAGACGATCTAGCATCTATTGTATCAAATAATTCGACTGGACCGTCCTGCCCCTATGGCCAACGTGCCCCGGTCTTCCCTACGAGAACGACTTCGCTTCATCCGCCGCTTCACCTTGCTCTAACTGCAAAAGTTGAGGAAATTGCGCCGTCAAAGCTGTTTGTGACCTTCTGGAAGGTAACTTAGGTGTCTGAGTATGTACGAAGTCTGAATGAATGACAGAAAACCAGGCATCTCACCATCTGCAGAAAACACAGCTTATTTGCACTCACTTTTTCAGATACCTTGGTTTATCTCCAGTCACGATCCAGTCACGGTATAGTCATGGTCTGGTCACGGTCTGCACGGCTTCTATGGTCGGGGGTTCGAATCCCCCCTCGGACATGGATATTTGTGCTGTCCTTAGTATTAGCTAGTTCATAAGTAGTTTGTAAGTTTAGTTCTCAGCAAAGAAGGGAAAGCTGAAAGGTGGAAAGAGTATATAGAGAAGCTCTACGAAGGAAATGAACTTAGACGCAATATTGTAGGATGGGGAGAAGAAGTAGATGAGGATGAAATAGGAGATACTATACTGAGAGATGAATTTGACAGAGCACTGAAAGACCTAAGTCGAAACAAGGCCCCTGGAGTAGACATCATTCCCTCAGAGCTACTGAAGTCTCTGGGAGAACCAGCCATGACAAAACTGTTTCACCTGGTGTGTACGATGTATGAGACTGGCGAAGTACCCTCAGACTTTAAGAAAAATGTAATAATCCCCATTCCAAATAAAGCAGGCGCCGACAGGTGTGAAAATTACAGAACCATCAGTTTAATAAGTCATGGTTCAAAATATTAACACGAATTATTTACAGAAGGATGGAAAAGCTGGTAGAAGCCGACCTCGGGGAGGATCAGTTGGGGTTCAGGAGAAATATAGGAACACGGGAGGCAATACTCACTTTACGGCTAATCCTAGAAGATAGATTAAGGAAAGGCAAACTTACATTTCTAGCTTTTGTACATTTGGAGAAGGCATTTGACAACGTTGATTGGAATAAACTCTTTCAAGTTCTGAAGCAAGCAGGAGTAAAATATAGGGAGCGTAAGGTTATTTACAACTTGTACAAAAACCAGACAGCAGTTGTTAGAGTTGTAGGGCATGACAGGGATGCAGTGGTTGGGAAGGGAGTAAGACAGGGTTTCAGCCTTTCTTCAATGTTATTCAATATGTACATTGAGCAAGCTATAAAGGAAAACAAGGAGAAATTTGGAGAAGGAATTAAAGTTCAGGGTGAAGAATTAAAAACATTGCGTTTTGCCGACGACATAGTAATTCTGTCAGAGACAGCAAAGGAACAGGAAGAGCAATTGAACGGAATGGACAGTGTGCTGAAAGGTGCATATAAGATGAACATTCACAAGAGTAAAACAAGGGTAATGGAGTGCAGTCTAAGAAAATCAGGTGATGCTGAAGGAATTAGATTAGGTAAAGAAACAATAAAGGAGGTAGATGAGTTTTGTTACTTGGGCAGTAAAATAACAAATGATGGTCGCAGTACAGAGGATATAAAATACAGAATGACAATGGGTAGAAAAGCGTTATTAAAAAAGAGAAATTTTTAACCTCGAATATTGATTTAAGCCTAAGGAAGTCCATTCGGAAGGCATTTGTGTGGAGTGTTGCTTTGTGTGGGAGTGAAACGTGGACGATAAACAGTGCGGACAGGAAGATGAAAGAGGCTTTTGAAATGTGGTGCTACAGAAGAAAGCTGAAGATTAGGTGGGTGGATCGCATAAATAATGAGGAGGTACTGAACAGAATTGGGGAGGAAAGGAACTTCTGACATATCTTGACTAAAAGAAGGGATCGATTGGTGGGACACATTCTTAGACATCAAGGAATCGTGAATTTAGCATTGGAGGGAAGGGTGTGGGGTACGAACCGCAGAGGAAGACCAAGAGATGGATACAGTAAGCAGATTCAGACAGATGTAGGTTGCCTTTCTTATGTGGAGTTGAAGAGGCTTGCTCAGGATAGGGTATTGAGGAGAGCTGCATCAAACCAGTCTCTGGACTGAAGACTACAACAACAACAAGTTTAGGGACTGATAACCATGATAGACGGGAGGTGAGAAAACTTGCATTTCATAGTCGAGCGGCTGCCCATGAGTCACATATCACGCAGGTAAACGCCAAACAACGCCTCGCTTGCTGCAAGGAGCGGAAACATTGGACGACTGAACAGTGGAAATACGTTGATAGACGTAGGGACGCCAGAGGAGCAGCGTAACCGACCTGCAGCCGAAGAGCGCAGGAGATGACACGTGTTTGCTGATTTTCCGGAGTGCCTACTTTCAATAGAAACATACGCGAAAAAAATAGCACTGGAATGTGTTTGCCTAAATTTTTTGGAAACATTTCAGACAAAAATAATAAAAATGTAAACAATAAACAACTATGCTCGAGACGATTACGACTCTAATATTGTGATAATATCTATGCACCCAACACGTATGTTAACCAAAAGCGAAAATTATTTGATATTTGAGTTTAACATACTCTTTTATTTTAAATTTTTACCTCTGTATTATTTTAATATCTCTCTCACATTTTTTCGCCACGGCGGAGCGGCAGAGCGCATTGAGGCGTTATGCTACGATGCACGAGGACGTTCCCCGTCGGGCATGGATGTTTGTGCCGTCTTTAGTATAAGCTAGTTCATAAGTAGTTTGTAAGTTTAGGGACTGATGACGCCGCAGTTAAGTCCCATAAGCTTTACAAACATTTGAACAATTTTTCTCCCACATTTTTCATTATCTTTTCCGTTAAAATATTATCATCTGTCTTGCTTTGGTAGTTGGTTATCTTTTTCCAGTTTATTTTCTTTGCCTGTACTGCTTAAGAATGGTTGTAGCCTAGAGAGAACGTAGCGTACATTTGGCGTTCGGACGAAAATGTTCAAATGTTTGTTAAGCTTATGCGACTTAACTGTGGGATCATCGGTCCCTAAACTAACAAACTACTTATGAACTAATTTTTACTAAAGACAGCACAATCATCCGTGCGCGAAAGAAAAAAGAAAAGAAAAAACAGCATTAGGTTCGAAACTGAGCATTTTTATGGTGTGTACTTGAATGGAATACGCCATCTAAAGCTCCATACTTGGCGCAGCTAAGTGCCATTGATCAGGAGTTTCGCTTGAATATGGGCAGACTGAGATAAAAAAGGCCCAACATTTGGTGTTCTTGCACAAATTACCTGTCGTTTTATCAATTCGATTGGTGCATTTATATGCTGAACACTCTTTAGGCATGCTTCAGTAGCAAAAATTTTGCAGACAATCCACACGAAATACAATAGCCACTAAATACAGCACTTCAAGCTCAACAACAACATACGATTGAAAGACTTCTCTCAAGTGTACTAACCACGAAAAATATGCCGGGAGAGTTTACACAAGTTGCCGCAAAGACCGCTGTAACTCGTGTGTTAGGCACTCTATAAGCTCGTTGGTTCAAGTATAGAATATTTCGATCTTTCTTCATAGCTAACACTAATGTCATTTCACAAAATCTTAAAATGTATATGTCATTGTGAACAGATAAATGTCACTGTAGTGTGACCGTGCTGCAAAAATAATACAAGTGCAAAGAAAAACTTACACAAAAAAATTCTAAAAGAATATCAGCACAAAAACTGCGAGATAGGAGGACTCCAGGACATTATGTCTGTAACAGGAAAATGTAAAGATATCAGTGGCGACCGGTTATACCCGAAGTTGGGTGTTGGCGTCCATATCATACATTACTACGATTGGTAATTTGTTGAAACAAGTTTATTATAAATATTTCACGGGAAGGGGCAAACAAACTATAAATGATAAGCAACATTTTACGCTCTGAATTGAATGGGAGGTTTATTAAAAAGAAGAAGGATAAAAACCAGCACATCAGACACGTTACGAGACACAGGCCTCGTTAGCAGAACGAGAAACGAACGCACAAAGACCACGAAAGCTGAACAATGCTCTCCCAAGGTTAATAAATATAAGGTTGAGCATTAACCGCTCTGCCCTGCCATTGGCTAACGCTGTGACGTCACTGTGGGACTGGGCGCTCCCAAACGGCCTGCACAGGCTTAGTCCGCTGAGGTACGGAATGTGCATTTATACTGAGGTTTTGACGAAAGATATTGTTTCTATCTTAAATACAAAGTAGTATTCTACTGTAAAATATTTCAGTTAAGTCTGCAGGGTCACATTCTATCGTAGATCTACGCGCTACGTATGACTAACATATCAGATCACAGACATATTGACAATGTTTATAGTATGATATACTGACTTAAAAAAAATAGTTGGACCAAAAATTTTAAAACATGTATTTTGAGGTTTAGTGCACTGTATTAATACAGAAAACACCGAATTTTAGTTTTTCCAAATCTGAATTCATAATGCGGGAATGAAAAGGTTAAGCAAATACAGCAGAAACGGTAACACACATGCACACGAGTTGGCAACCAACACTGCAAATTTACTCCCAGGTGTCCCACAGTGACGTGCGCAGAATGGCGAAAACGCATTTCTTACTGCGCATCGCTTACTGCGCCCATCTGTGCTCTCCTTCTAGAAACCAGGGTAATAAAAGACGATAGAAATTAAGAGCAGAGTTAGCTTTTTAGGAGACCGCTGCAGAGACATTTATTACTAGATTGGCAGTCTTGCTTCTGTGACTGAAGCTTGACGCTGCCATCTTTCATCAACTCACATCAAACAGTTTTCGTATTGCACTACTGTGATCTATCACGAAATTGACGGCGTAAGCTTCATCAGTTTTAAACATGCTTCGCATTTGAACTAGTACTTTCGCAGTAGAAAAGTTTAACACATCGTGTTAAGAGAAGAACATGTTACATACAGTTTAGGCAGACTGAAGTTATCGGAAAACTACACAGAAGATTATACATACGTGATATCCACGACAAAAAGCACTTTTGTAACAGTCATACTATCGAAAGAAAAGATGAAGTTGATCCAAACTAGTAGCAGATAAATAAAAACAGCAAATTAACGCGACTCATTGCTGTATTTTTCAAAAAAGACCGTAGATTTCGTAATAAAACTAAAAGAAAAGTATTACCTACGACAAATAGCTCTTTTATAATGAATATACTACTGAAAGAAATAAGTTTAATTAAATGACAACAGGTTGATGAAATCTGCGAATCAGTGCTACTCATTATCGTATGTATCTTCCTTTTTAGTACGAAACATTACAGTCATACACAACACACGAATTGATCACTATGTCAGAACTATAAAGACAGCATAGTTACTGCAGTTTATCTGTATATTTAAGCCCGTTTTACGTAATTACACACACGACTGCTCACACGTTTATAGTATAGAAATATGGCGGCGACACTTCAGTGACACCAGTGATACTGTACACGGCTTTGCCAGTCAAGGAGGTTAGTATTCTAACCACCTTGTTGCCAGTCCACAGACATATATTACTAGACTGGCAAACTTCCCTCTGTGACTGAAGCGTGACGCCGTCATCTTGCCTCACCACACGTCAAAAAGTTTTCGTACGGTACTACTATGATCTTTTGATACGATATGACGTAAGCTTAACTAGTTGCTATGAACATTACTTGCATTTGACCTAATACTTCCGCAATAACTGAATTTAACACACACGCATACGTTGTCGAATCGTGTTAGGAGAAGGACCTTTACGTACAGTTAAATTTCACTAACCGTCCTGGAAGCCTTGTGTGATTTGTCAATCATGTGACCTTGGCATAAGCCAATCGCATGACAACGCAAATATTTTGTCATGAAGTCTTCGTTTAAGAAGGCAATTACTTTTACTGAGTGAACGAGGGTACACACAAGAACACCACAGAGCAGGAACAGCATTATTTATTTACTTCATCACTTGTAAGAAACACTAATCAAGTCACTCTCTGTGGATTACTAAGAATATTAAGATCTTGGCGAGGGATTTCTATCGTTTTGTTGATGCTGCCAACATAATCACGCGAGACTGTCGGGATGGCAAGTAAAATTTTACTGTTAACATACAGATAGAACAGACTGCAGTTATCTGAAAAACACTCCGTAGAATAAAGATATATGTATCCACAACAAATAGCACATTTAGAACGGTCATATTATTAAATGAAAAGCCGAAGTTTATCGAAATTAGTAACCCATAAATAAAAACAGATACCGCGACTCATTAGTGCATGGGTCGAATCAGACAGTAGATTTCGTATTTAAAAAGAACTAGAATACGTATTATCCACGATAAAAAACACTTTTATGACGACCCTATTACTGAAAGAAAATTCGAAGTTGAATGACATTGGTACATATTAATGAAACCAGAAACTCATTACTCAAATGTTCAAATGTTTGTAAAGTCTATGGGACTTAACTACGGGGTTATCAGTCCCTAAACTTACAAACTACTTATGAACTAACTAAGACTAAGGACGGCATAAATATCCATGCCCGAGGGGGGATTAGAACCCCCGACCGCAGTGGCCGTGCAGACCGTGACTGAAGCGCCTCAGTCCCCTCGGCCACCGCGGTCGGCAAACTCATTACTCTATGTGTCGATGTTTACTAGGGCTAAAAAAAAAAAAAAAAAAAAAAAAAAAATCTGCTCTATTCAGCACACGAATTTACCATATGTAAAAAGTCTAAAGACAGTTACAACTGTTTTCTGTAATAACACATACGACTGCTGACACGTTTATAGTATAGTAATATGGCAGCGAGACGTCACTGAGATCACTGATACTGTATACGGCATTGCCAGTCTAGTAATATATGTCTGTGAGTAATATATATAGGGGACTGATGACCATTGTAGTTTGGTCCCCCTTAAACAACCCAACAACAACAAGTAATATATATATCTGTGGACCATTTCTAATCTGTGACAAGAGTAAATATTACCGGCGAACCTTCCATATGTAATATTACAATTGTGTGTATTGCAGTTGACTTAAAAATCGCAAAAGATCGTCATCATTAAAGTAGAAATAACGGATAAAAATACAGTAGTATGCGAAGAAACATTTATATTGTATTCACAGAATATATGACATCAACTAAGATTGGGCAAAGCTGAAAATGTGTACCCAGCTGGGATTCGAATCCGGGTCTCCTGTTTTCTAGGCACTTGCGCAGACCCCTACACCACTGGGGACACAGTGATCACCGCACCTGCAAGGACTACCTAAGCCCGCCTCCCGTCAGTTTGAAGCACTTACTCTTACGGGAAGTAGTTTCATAACTACGAGTTTGAGTACTGTGGGCAGGGTGAAGCTGGGACTTTGTATCTGACGAGAGGCGTGCTTAGGTAGTCCTTGCAGGTGCGGTGATCACTGTGTCCCCAGTGGTGTAGGGGTCTGCGCAACTGCCTAGAAAGCAGGAGACCCGGGTTCCAAACCCGGCTGGGTACACATTTTCATCTTTGCCCAATCGCAATTGATGTCATATATCCTGTGAATATTAAAGAATAACAACTGCAGGATCAGAAGTGACGTATGTTCTTTCGTAACAGACGCCACATGTATATATTTGTATTGTAAATTAGAAAAATGTTGGCACACTATTCACAGACAGTAGGTTACACATATTTTCCCCGGTGGTGTGTGCGTGGGAGGTGGGGGATGGGGGTGGGGGGAGAGGAAGTGATACGGACATCCGGCTGCCCTTAAAACCAAACAAGCCAAATTCGAAATAACTTGCCGACTCTTGCGCATGCGAAACAAAGTCGAAGTCGATTGCTTAAAGAGACTTGTCAGCGCTGTATGTTCGATACCATAAATATCAACAAAAACTCAGTGATGGTGAACGGCCCTTTTTTCATCAGTTACAGACTCCTTTCTTTTTCCTTTTCCAATCTTTTCCACACGTGTTATTACAGCGTTTGACCCACTGACGGTGCGTACGCGCTTTCATAAATTTAGGACGCTCGCCGTCGAGTTTGACACGTGCAGTGCCGGTACTTAACCGCCCATCCATAATTTGAAATATGTGCTGTTTTCTCTTTGATCAGCGCCTCCTCATACATATTACGCGGAGCGCAGCTGCCGGAATATTCGCACCGCTTAATCGCCGTGCTCTTGCAGCGCCCTGCCGCGCCGTGTGCCTCAAACAGGCCGGCCAGTGCTTTAATAACTCCGGGCCCTACTTCATCCCGGCTGTTTTTAAAAACGTTTTACTTTCGCATTACGAAAGCTCGAGCGTTATTTTTTTTTCCGTCCGAATTATACTGCGAGCTCGACAGTAGAAGCACATCAATTATTTGAGTTTTAATTGCACATTCAAAAAAATTTTAATAAGCGTGGCGTAAGCTAACGCAATTTTCAAACAAAAGATAAGCTATAGATCATCCGTCCTGCACGAAATACGATTTAACTTGGCAGTACTTTTCAATATCTATATGTAACTGAAATACATTTATAATTTGTAATGGAGCAGTCAGTGCACTGAAAACTGAAATGCTAGCTTCATCATTGTCATACGTGGTTTAATATTTTATTTTTACATGGGGGATACGGATAAAAGTACTGAAGTAATACTATGGACAACGTAGATTACAAAGCTTTCATAAATATCTGTTGCATTAACATATTGAGCTCTACACAAAAATATTTTCGAAACTCTTTAGGGCATTGGAATGACATATTTAACAGTGTTGAGATCGTAATATCAATGTAGAACATTTTTATGGTTTAAATTAAAATTTTAATTAAACGCCAGATGCTTCAAATTGTAATATTAAACCCTCTCTGTAATGACCACACTGTCAATGGGCAGTTCAATCCGTGTCTTCCTTCCCTTTGTAATGCCAAGAAGGACAAAAAGCAACAACGAAGTACATTGAGAAAATACGAGATATGTCCACAAAGTAAGTTCCTTTCGTCAATATTACTAATAATTTCCGGGCTATTATGCCGTGGTCTTATGGATTTGTTACTGAAAGCCAAAGTTTCGTCGCCAACTGCGGAGGACATTTTCAAGGGGGATCGTGGCACTTTTGAATATACGATGCACACCCTAGCTCGACACTGACTCAGGGTGTGCATCGGACATTCAAAAGTGCCACGATCCCCCTTGAAAATGTCCTCCGCAGTTGGGGACGAAACGTCGGGTTTCAATAATAAATCCATAAGCCACGGCATAATAGTCCGGAAATTTTTAGTAATTTTGGCCTTTCCGGCCGTGAAAGTTTACATTTTACAAGTTCTGTTTGCTTATAAAAAGAAACGTGTACAGATACAGAAAAAAAAATATTTATTTTAGAAAAATCTACAACTGTTAAACTACTTTTCTATATAACTTCGGAAATTTTGAAGACACTTGTCATAGCGTGGCACAAGTTTTTGTATGCCTTCTTCACAGAAAGTTGCCGCCTGTGTATTCAAGCATGTGGTAACATATTCTTTCACGTCGTCTTCACCGTTGAAGTGTTTACCACCAAGGATAGATTTTAGGTATAAGAAGAGATGAAAGTCGCTAAGTTATGCTTAATCTTCCCTTCAATGGTGTGAACCAGATCATCAGTAACCACAGACGGGCATCCACTTCGTTATTCATCGTGCAGTTGATCACGTCCTTCACTGAACAGTCTGACCCATCTTCTAACCATTGAATTACTCATAGCATTTTGTCCGTAAACCTCACAGATTTACCGATGAATTTCCTTTGGTTTAACTTTCTTTGCATTTAGAAAACGAACCACATATCTGATTTCAAAAGCGGTGGCATTTTCAATTGTGGATGACATTAGAGATAAGCACTACAAAACAGACTTCAGAAGCAGCGATCTGAAAATGGCGTACATGTCTTATCCTTGAGGCAGAGTAATTGCCCTCACGCTCGTAACTGCGATAGTAGTGCTGCCGCGGAAAGAAACAGAATCGGAACTTACTTTGTGGACGATCCTCGTGTTATTGAAGCGACTACTCTACATGGCGAACACAATTTCACTTTTCAACTCGTATAAACGCCTCACGACACAACAAAGAGTGTTGCTTGAGATCTGATGTTGTCGTGATCTTCGGATCGGAGAATGGTTTACTGCAGCTCTCCACCCTAATCTATCGCGATCAAACCTCTTCTTAGGAACGGCAATCTACATCGAGTTGAAACTGCTTACTATATTCGTCTCTTGTCCTCCCACAGCGATTTTTACAACATCCGCTCCCCTCCACGGTGACATAGCTTTGAATCTGTGTGTTTTGTTATGGTCTTCAGTCCGGAGACTGGTTTGATGCAGCTCTCCATCCTACTCTATCCTGAGCAAGCCTTGTCATCTTCCCATAAGAACGGCAACCCACATTCATTTGAATTTGCTTACTATATGCGTCTCTTGGTGTCCCTCTGCGATTTTTACCCCACACACTTCCCTCCAATGCTAAATTTACGATTCCTCGATGTCTATGAATGTGTCCTACCAAGCGATTCCTTCTTTTAGTCAAGGTATGCCAAAAATTCCTTTTCTCACCAATTCTGTTCAGTACCTCTTCATTAGTTACGCGATATACCCACGTAATCTTCAGCATTCTTCTGTAACACCACATTTCAAAAGCCTCTCCTCTCTTCCTGTCTGTACTGTTTATCGTCCATCTTTCACTCCCAATACAAGACAATACTCCATACAAATGCCTTCAGAAAGGATTTCCTTACGCTTAATTTAGTATTCTTTTTCAAAAACGCTTTTCTTCCCATTGCCATTCTGCATTTTATATCCTCTGTACTGCGACCATCATATGTTGATTTACTGCCCAAGTGACAAATCTACCATCTACCATCTTTATTGTTTCGATACCTAATCTAATTCCTTAAGCATCGTATGATTTGCTATGACTGTGCTCCATTACCCTTGTTTTACTCTTGTTAGTGTTCATCTTATACACACCTTTCAACACACTGTCCATTCCGTTCACCTGCTCCTTCTGGTAATTTGCTGTCTTTGACAGAATTACAATGTCATCGACAAAACGTAATGTTTTTATTTCTTCACCTTCAACTTTAACTCCCTCCCCAAATTTATCTTTCCTTTCCGTTATAGCGTACTCAATGTACAAACTGAATAACATTGGAGAAAGGCTACAACCATGTCTTACTCCCTTCCCGGCCTCTGCATCCTTTTTATGCCCTTCAACTCTGATAACTGCTGTCTGGTTTTTGTACAAGTTGTAAATAACCTTCCGTTCCCTATATTTTACTGCTGCTGATTTCAGAATCTGGAAGAGTGTATTCCAATCAACATTGTCAAAAGCCTTTCCTTAATCTATCTTGTAACATAAGCAGTAAAGTGAGTATTGCCTCCTGTGTTCCTACATTTTTCCTGATTCCAAACTGATCTTCCCCTAGGTCGGCTTCTACCAGCTTTTCAATCCTTCTGTAAATAATTCGTGTTAAAATTTTGCAGCCATGACTTATTAAACTAATGTTTTTTTAATTTTAACACCTGTTTGCGCCTGCTTTCTTTGGAATTGGGATTATTACATTTTTCATAAGTCTGAGAGTATTTCCCCTGTCTCATACGTCTTTCGTACCAGGTGAAACAGTTTTGTCATAGCTGGTTCTCCTAGACACTTCAGTAGTTCTGATGGAACGTCGTCCACTCCAGGGCTTTGTTTCGACTTACGTCTTTCAATGCTCTGTCAAATTCAGTATAGTATCTCCTACTTCATCTTTATTTACTTCCTCTCCCTTTCCTACAATACTGTCTCGAAGTTCATTTCTTTTGTAGAGTCCCTCTATATACTCTTTCCACCTTTCAACTTTTCCTTCTTTGCTGAGAACTGGTTTTCCATCTGAGTTCTTTATATTCAAATAGATGCTTTTCTTGTCTCCAAATGTCTCTTATTTTCCCGTAGGCGGTATCTATTTTTCCTCTATTTATACTTTCTTCTATAGACTTGTATTTGCCTTCTAGCCTCTCCTGTTTAGCTATTTTGCACTTCCTGCCAATCTCATTTCTTAGTCGTCTGTACTCCATTTTGCATGTTTAATGTACTACATTTTTATATTTTCTCCTTTCAACAATTAAATTTAGTATTTCTTGTCATATTCAAGGATTTTTCGTAGGTCTTGCCTTTCTACCTATTTTGTCCTCTGCTGCCTTAACTATTTCATTTCTCAATGTTACCAATTCTTTTTCTACTGTTTTATTTCCCCCCATTTCTGTCATTTGTTGCCTAAAGATCCCTCTGAAATTCTCAAGAACTTCAGGTTCCTTCAATCTGTCCAGATCCCATCTGCTTAGTTTCCTACCTTTTTTTAGTTTTTTCAGTTCATGACCAACAAGTTATGGTCAGAGTCTATATCTGCCCCTGGGTATGTTTTACATTTTAAAACCTGATTCCGAAATCTATGTCTTACCATTATAAACTCTATCTGGTACCTCCCGGTGTCTCCTGGTCTCTTCCACGAATACAAGGTTCTTTCGTGATTCTTAAACCAGGTGTATGTTATGATTAAATTATGTTCCGTGCAAAATTCTACCAGGCGATCTCCTCTTTCATTTCTTTTGCCCAGTCCATATTCGCCTCCTATTTTTCCTTCCCTTCCTTTTCCTACTACGAATTCCAATCTTCCATCACAATTAAATTTTCCTCTCCCTTAATTGTCTGAATAATTTCCTTTACCTACTCCTACATATCTTCGATCTCCTCATCATCGGCAGAGCTAGTGGGCTTATAATCTTTTACTACTGTGTTCTAAGTTGGCTTTGTATCTAACTTGACTACGTTAATGCTCTCACTGCGCTGCTGATAGTAGTTACCCGCATTCCTATTTTCTTATTCATTATCAGAACTACTCCTGTAATACCCCCAACTGATTTTGTATTTATAATCCTGTACTCGCCTGACCAGAATTCCTGTTCGTCTTTCCACCGAACGTCACTAATCCCCACTATATATAACTTCAACTTATCCATTTCCCTTTTAAATTTTCTAACTTCCCTACCCGATAAAGGGATCTAACATTCCACACTCCGCCAGTGTTTTCTTCCCTGATGATCACATCCTCCTGTGTAGTCCCCGCCCGGAGATCCGAATGGGGGACTATTTTACCTCCGGAATATTTTACCCAAGAAGACACCATCATCATATATTCATTCAGTACAGCTGCATGTCCACGGGAAAAGTAACGGATGTAGTTTCCCCTTGCTATCAGCCGTTCGCAGTAACGCTATGGCAAAGCTACATTAGCTGATGTTACAAGGCTAGCTCAGTCAATCATCCAAAATGTTGCCCCTGTAACTACTGAAAAAGCTGCTGCCCCTACGTTACTAACTACACGTTAGTCTGGGCTCTCCACATATACCCCTCCGCTGTGGTTGCACCTACGGTACGGCTATTTGTATCGTTGAGGCACTCAAGCCACCCCACCACGGCAATGTCTGCGATTCATTAGGGTGGAGGCAATAAATTGAAAATGAGATAGATGGAAAATGCTATTATTTCAAAACTAATCGCCCTAACTGATAATACATTTATCCCACTGTGAGACAAAAGGGTCAAGACCTTCACATAAAAATTGTTTGCTGTTGCCTATAGAACTTAGGCGTGGATCTCTTCGTCTGAAACAAATCGACGTCCTATTACTTCTTTACTACTTACTGTATTCGCAACAGATTTTACCGACATGCAGAACTCATACAACTGAATATACACCTACAAAATTATACAATTTTACATAATATAATTCTATAAATATGAGATGGTATATACTGCAATGGGTAAAAACCTTTCTCATCATGCACCACGTTTTAATACATTTACGTATTTAGTACTAAGACACTCTTATATTCCAGTCAGCTGAAAGAAATCCCTGAAAGCTGACAGTGCTATTGACAACTATGAAAAGTATTCTGCTGTAGGCGAAAGCAAGACTTCTATAGCCGGCCGCGGTGGCCGAGGGGACTGAGGCGCTTCAGTCACGGTCTGCACGGCCACTACGGTCGGGGGTTCGAATCCCCCCCCCCCTCGGGCATGGATATTTGTGCCGTCCTTAGTTGTAGGTAGTTCATAAGTAGTTTGTAAGTGTAGGGACTGATGACCCCGTAGTTAAGTCCCTTAAGCTTTACAAACATTTGAACATTTTGAACAAGACTTGTATAGAGCTACAGGGCAAGTAAGAGAATGAAACAGTGCTCATCCAACGAATACCGATTATTTCCGACAGATCTACCTTTCAACATCAAGAGACTGTAGTTTCTAGTGAGACTTGCCTTTTCTATTACGATTAATAAATCGCAGGGCAACCTATTAAATACTGCAGAATGGCTTTGACATCTTCATGTTTCTCACACGGACAACTACATATCGCTATCACAGGGGTGGGCTCACCAAAGAATTTATTCATATTAAATTTTGGATAGGTTGTAACACCCCAGTTTTCTCAGAGGTGGGCTCACCAAATAATTTATTCATATTAATTTTTGGACAAGTTGTTACACTCCAGTGGCTATCACATGGTACACAAACTTCCAAACCACTAAACTATGCAAGCTAAATGAACCGCGAAATATCATTGTAATGTTAAAACACCTTTCCAGGATTTTAATTTGACCGCGTCGTGTGTCTAACAGACAACGTATCGTTTTCCAACTTCGTCTCAGAAGACTTTGTTTCAACATGGGAATGTCTCCGAAAAAAATGTTAACTGAATCAATTTAAACTGCAATTTAAATGAACTGTAATAACATATGAAAACGGTCGCCATCCTCAATTAGGGAATAAATACCTAGCATAAAAATAATGGAAAATCTGAAAGTGAATTTAGGCCTACACCAGGTATTACTGTTATTTAAATATTTGGATGCAAAGAAAAATATTATGGCAGTAAATCTAACGAGATTAATAATGTGAACAACACTAAGGCTCATTTACTTGACTGATTAAGATTGAGGCTCATTTCTGTGATAAATAAATGTTGTTTGTTAATAAGATCAGAAAATGTATGGCTGTACTTCACAATACTCTTAACTGTAATAAGGTTGATACACAGAAAAAAACTGACCAGCTATTATAACTAGTAAATCTAGTACTTTAAATATTTAATGAACTTACTTTCTCTGTCTGAGATAAACTGTATTACCATCTGACTATTCTTATCCAAAACAAATGTCTGTAACTTTATACTTCTATGAAATGTTAATGGTTTTGAATATGGACAGACAGAACTTTCTTTTAATACCAGTATGATACTACTTAAAAATTTCAAGTGGAATAATTGTTTTATATAAAACAAATAATATTACGAAGTCTTTTCCATATCTGAACACACCTTAAGTTACTACAATCTGATTACTTTCTTTAACCTACCTTACCTTACATCTTCTTTAGTAGGCACAGAACAGTACTTTTTTTTAACATTTGAATTTTAAATAATATTTTTATAAAGTATCTGATAGCTAATTCTGTACTAAATATGGAACGCAAAAATTATAGTAGCTGTTTTTAGTAATCTCATTAAAACAACTGAAACCAGCTACACTTTTTATTATGTAACTGAATAGTATCACTGAAGAGAACTTCAAAATGCTATTTCAACAAAAACTTTTAACTATTGATGCTTATTTCAAAATGTTCAAATGTCTGTAGAACTTATGGGACTGAGCTACGGGGTCATCAGTCCCTAAGCTTACAAACTACTTATGAACTACCTAAGACTAAGGACGGCACAAATATCCATGCCCGAGGGGGGATTCGAACCCCCGACCGTAGTGGCCGTGCAGACCGTGACTGGAGCGCCTCAGTCCCCTCGGCCACCGCGGCCGGCGATGATTATTTAATGACAGCCTATTATGACTATATGAACACTATTTAAAGAAATGAAGGATTTATTACTATACTAATTGCATTTAGTTGTAGTACTGTTTTAATCAACTTTACATTTGTAGACTTTTTGAATCTTTACAACAATAATACTGTTCCTTGGGATTCTCGGAAGTTTCATAACCAGGAAAGGATCCTACTTGGGAAAATCAGAGGTTGTAACACATTTTTCAGTTAACAGTTGTATTATACAACTTCATACAACACGGCTGGTTCATGCGAAATTACAAGAGAAAAATTCATTACTTGCAATACCGTAGGTGACTGATTAGATGATTTGGCGGCAATGTAAATATTCCAAAATCTTTCCTGTATTTGATGTGGCCCAGAGCTCATTTATCCTTTTCGTACTATTGCATAATCATCTCACATAACAAAGCCACATTACTTGAATGATCATAAATTTCCATCCGAGGCTAAGACTGGTAGCTGCCTACTTCAGTAGTTGTGACTGCTTTCCGACTCTGCCCACGACCGACTCACTGCCGCTAATACTTCTCGCTCGCTCACACACTTCCAGAAAAATTCTCCCGTCAGCATGCCACCTTTTACCATGCGCCGACCACCTTTCCGTTTGTAGGTACTGCACTGTAACTTTTACATACAATTCTGAAATTGCCTTACATGAACCAGGACACACTATCACATAGTTTATGCAGAACAGATTACAAAATAATAAATTTAACATTTCTGAATATTATTGACACATTATTACAGAAAATCAATCAAGTTATCAAATTGTAGCAGAACACCTGCAAACTACTGTGTCATAGATCATCTACATCTACATCTACATAGATACTCTGCACATCACATTTAAGTGCCTGGCAGTGGGTTCATTAACCACTTTCATAACTTTTCTCTACCGATCCATTCTCTAATAGCCGCGGTGGCCGAGGAGACTGAGGCGCTCCAGTCACGGTCTGCACGGCCACTACTGTCGGGGGTTCGAATCCCCCCTCGGGCATGGATATTTGTGCCGTCTTAGTTCGTAATTAGTTCATAAGTAGTTTGTAAGTTTAGGGACTGATGACCCCGTAGTTAAGTCCCATAAGCTGTACAAACATTTGAACATTTTCTCTAATAGTGCTCGGGAAGAAAGAACACCTAAATCGTCCCGTTTTCGATCTGGTTTCTCTTATTTTATTGGAATGGTCATGTCTTCCTAAGTAGGTGGGTGCTAGCAAAATATTTTCACATTCAGAAGTAAAAGTCGGTAATTGAAACTTCGCAAACAGATCACGTCGCAAAGAATAACGTCTTTCTTTTAATGATTTCCACCCCAATTCGTGCAAATATCCGTGACGCTCCCCCCCCCCCCCGGTAACGTGATAAAACAAAACGAGTTGCCCTTCTCTGAACCTTCTCAATCTCTTCCGTCAGTCCCAACTGGTGAGGGTCCCAAAATGGGCAACAGTACCCCAGGAGAGGACGCACAAGTGTGATGTAGGCAGTCCCTTTGGTGGAGCTGGTGCATCTTCGAAGCGTTCTGCCAATGAAACGTAATCTTTGGTTCGCCTTCCCCACAATATTTTCTGTGTGTTCTGTCCAGACAAAGTTGTTCGTAATTGTAACTCCTAGGTATTTGGTAGAATTTACGACCTTATCGTCTGACTGTTTTATCGTGTAATTGAAGTTCAGCGGATTTCGTTTAGTGGTCATGTGTATTACTTCATACTTTTCTTTATTTAGTTTCAATTGCCAATTTTCGCACAATGTTGTCTAAATCGCTTTGCAGTTGTTTTGATCCTCTGTTGACTTCACCAACCGATAAACGACAGCATCATCTGCGTACAGTCTAAGGGAGCTATTCAGATTGTCTCCTAAATCGTTTATAAACACAAGGAAGAGTAGAGGACCTATAACGCTTCCCTGGGGAACGCCAGACATCACTTCTGTTTTACTCGACGACTTACCGTCAATTACAACGAACTGTGTCCTTTCTGATAGGAAATCGTGAATCCAATCGCACAATTGGGGAGATATTCCATAAGCACGCAATTTCATTAGAAGCATCTATAGAGACATCACATTACAGTTCAATACAGCTAACAATTGATATACACAAGACGTGAATGTAAATAATTGTTTAATTAATAAATAAAATAAGACTAAATACTAGGTTAGGAGGTAAAGGAATATACTATAGTGTTACAAGTTAACCAGTAGTTTATAATCAAGTTTTGAATTAAGTGAATGTGTTAAGGTTACTTATCATTTGCATCTTGATGACTAGATTTCTTTGTTTGGATACCGCAGTTTTTATTTGGTACATTATGCAAGACAGTCTTATTTCTTGAATACTCTCCCATAAATATTAGAAATTAATAATAATAAAAAAAGGAGACGGACAGAGAGAGAGAGAGAAGAGATATGAGAAGTACTAACTCAAAGCTTAAATAAATAAGTAATTATTCGGTCAACGCCGGGTTTTCAGGTAGTAACGTTATATATCCTGAAACTTCCTGGCTGATTAAAATTGTGTGCCGGAACCGGGACTCGAACCTGGGACCTTTGCCTTTCGCGGGCAAGCGCACTACCGACTGTGCTATCCCGACACGACTCACGATGCCGCCTCACAAATTTACTTCCACCAGTACCTCGCCTCCTACTTTCCAAACTTCACAGAAGCTCTCCTTCGAACCATGCAAGACTAGCACTCCTGGAAGAAAGGATATAGTGGAGACATGGCTTAGCCTGATATTCTGATATACATTACAGGAAAAAATTGTACACCTGAAAAGACGACTTCGATTTTGATCCAATGACGGCAGATGCTACCAAGAGATAGTAGATCCACAGCAGAGGTACGAGTGATTGTGACCCGTGAAGTGTCAACACGAACTGTTGCCAACCGGTTGCTAGCTGTGGGACTACGGGGCACGCACACCTTTAATCGGTCTTCCACGCACGCCAGAGCATCGTCGTGCAAGGGTCGACTGCTGCCGTCAGAGCATCGCTTCGAAATGGGATGGTGGGCCGTGGTCTTCAGCGATGACAGCAGGTTTTGCCTGCGCGCAAGTGATGATCGTTTGTGCATATAACGTAGACCTGGCGAACGCTGTCTCGGAGAATACATTATTTCAAGCAGCACTGGCCCAATCCCAGGCCTACAAGTCTTGTTCACTTTTGGAGTTGTAAGGTGCCGGTTATGGGAAGTGAATGAATGGTACGAGAGAGAAAAGGAAAGGATTCTGGCAAGTTTTTCTAAAAAAAAAAAGGTGAAGTGGAAATCAAGAATGCTGATTATTTCGAAATGAGAGGAGAGGTCAGAGACAGGTGTGGCTGACCCTCAAAGTCCCTGATACTTCCACATTCTTTATGAACAATAAATTATGTTTTTCATCTGATTCAGATTACACTGACAAGTTTAATATTAAAATTTTTAAATTCAATTTTGGCCCTAAAGATAGTATTTACACCACTGGCCATTAAAATTGCTACACCAAGAAGAAATGCAGATGATAAACGGATATTCGTTGGACAAATATAATATACTAGAACTGACATGTGATTACATTTTCACGCAATTTGGGTGCATAGATCTTGAGAAATCAGTACCCAGAACAACCACCTATGGCCGTAATAATGGCCTTGATACGCCTGGGAATTGACTCAAACGGAGCTTCGATGGCGTGTACAGGTACAGATGCCCATACAGCTTCAACACGATACCACAGTCCATCAAGAGAAGTGAGTGGCGTATTGTGATGAGCCAGTTGCTCGGCCACCATTAACCAGACGTTTTCAGTTGGTGAGAGATCTGGAGAATGTGCTGGTCAGGGCAGCAGTCGAACATTTTCCGTATCTAGAAAGGCCCGTACAGGACCTGCAACATGCGGTCGTGCATTATCCTGCTGAAATCTAGGGTTTCGCAGGGATCGAATGAAGGATAGAGCTACGGGTCGTAACACATCTGAATTGTAACGGCACTGTTCAAAGTGCCGTCGATGTGAACAAGAGGTGACTTAGTCATTTAATCAATGGCACACCATACCATCAAGCCGGGCGATACGCCAGTATGGTGATGACGAATACACGTTTCCAATGTGCGTTCACCGCGATGTCGCCAAACACGGATAGGACCATCATGATGGTGTGAACAGAACCTGGATTCATCCGAAGAAATAACCATTTGCCATTCGTGCACCCAGGTTCGTCGTTGCGTACACCATCGCAGGCGCTCCTATCTGTGATGCAGCGTCAAGGGTAACCGCAGCCATGGTCTCCGAGTTGATAGTCCATGCTGCTACAAACATGGTCCAACTGTTCGTGCAGATGTTTGTTGTCTTGCAAACGTCCCCATCTGTTGACTCAGGGATCGAGACGTGGCTGCACGATCCGCTACAGCCATGAGGATAAGATGCCTGTCAATATCGACTGTTAATGATCCGAGGACGTTGGGATCCAGCACGGCGTTCCGTATTGCCCTCCTGAACCCACAGATTTCAAATGTTTCAAAATGTTTGTATAGTCTATGGGACTTAACTACGGGGTCATCAGTCCCTAAACTTACAAACTACTTATGAACTACTTACAAACTAGGACGGCACAAATATCCATGCCCGAGGGAGGGTTCGAACCCTCGACCGTAGGGGCCGTGCAGACCGTGACTGGAGCGCCTCAGTCTCCTCGGCCACCGCGGCCGGCCCACAGATTTCATGTTCTGCTAACAGTCATTGGATCGCGACCAACGCGAGCAGAAATTTCGCGATAGGCTACAGTTAGACCTTTATCAAAGTCGAAAACGTGATGGTACGCATTTCTGCTCCTTACACGAAGTATCACAACTACGTTTCGCCGGCCGCGGTGGCCGAGGGGACTGAGGCGCTCCAGTCACGGTCTGCACGGCCACTACGGTCGGGGGTTCGAATCCCCCCTCGGGCATGGATATTTGTGCCGTCCTTAGTCTTAGGTAGTTCATAAGTAGTTTGTAAGTTTAGGGACTGATGACCCCGTAGTTAAGTCCCATAAGCTATACAAACATTTGAACATTTGAACACAACTACGTTTCACCAGACAACGCCGGTCAACTGCTGTTTGTGTATGAGATATCTGTTGGAAACTTTCCTCATATCAGCACGTTGTAGGTGTCGCCACCGGCTCCAACCTTATGTGAATGCTATGAAAAGCTAATCATTTGTATATCACAGCATCTTCCTGTCGGTTAAATTTCGCGTCTATAGCACGTCATCTTCGTGGTGTAGCAAATTTAGTGGCCAGGAGTCTATTTCGCCCCTCGAAAATATGTAACTGGGTACTAATTTATGAATAATATCGTCAACAACACATATTGCAATAGTATATAGTTCGAATCAATAAAAAACACAAATGATTTCTTAATCCTACTGCTGATCTTTACATTGAAATGATTACAGTGATATAATTCTTACACCATGGACCAGAAATTCAAACCAATCACTAAGAAGTTCTATATTTTGATAAAGTTTCGTAATCATCTAATCAAAATGCTGTACGCCCAAAATATTCAGTGCAGAGATCTATTTGACAACTCTTTCCCGAAAGGTTAGAAACCCGATTCGATTGCTGTCTGTTACAGGCGTAAGCCGGCGGTACTTGACTCAAACGTTGTATGGTGGTGAGCTGTAATATTCGCGGTCTTGTTCCGAAAATCGGAAACTGTTACTTCCTAAAATCAGCAGGATACTTTGCAGTGCCAACGACTTCAAACAATACTGCAAAGTTTGTGCCACTCAAGTCTGTATACACTGGTACGCCTAAATGATTGAAGGCCAAAGGAGACTCCAGAATGTTCAGCAAGTCGTAATTAGAGCTTGGTGCAACTAATAAAGCTGTCTGACCTTTATCTTGCTTTACTAGAACTCTCAGCTGTAGTTCAAGTTTCAGAGCAATCTTCGAAATTTGCTCCAAGTTAAACGAAATAAGCGTTTTCTCTCTCTCTCTCTCTCTCTCTCGATTGTCGGCCACGCTCTACAGTCTCACAAAAACCACCGAATCAACAGATTCTGAGCGCCGAGCAGTGAGAACGATGCACTCGTATTATTGATATCGAAAACTGTCAAAATTTTAGCAGCAGCCAATCAGAGACGGCTATGAGTTTCCCCAGATCTGGCTCCTCCCTTCCTTGCGTCTTTCCCACGCCATCTAGCTGTTCGCGCCACTCTTGGTGGAATTAGGAGTCCGTTAAAAAACCGCCTACACTGACCTCCTTCGGCGTCCGCCATCCCGGCGGCAGATGTTATCGTCACAGGGTGCTCTCTTATTGGAAAACAAACTTGGCCGATTTCTCCTCGTAAAAGCGGCGGAGGGACCGGTGGAGAGCTATCCTTTTGAAAACATACTTGGCCGATTTCTCCTTGTAAAACTGGAGAAGGGACTGCAGCCGTATCTTTCTAAATCAGAGAACCCGGTCCTTTTAGACGTTTCGCACAATGCTGGCACCAGCCTTTTCCCTCAGCTCAGGAATGTTGGCGGAAAGCTTTACAATCTCTCTTCTCCCAGATATCACTGCTTCCGACGGTGAAGTGGCTACTGAGCCAGGTAATGCCTTTTCCTCACAAAACTGCCTTGCACTGAATATTTCACCTTCGGTGTATCACATAAGGCGCACAATGAAGAATTTATTGAATTACACTCAATTGAATTCTAGAAATAATAATGAGATATGGACAGCCACCTCTCAGTGTTTGTGGAAGGAACGCTGAGCAATGCTCAGTAGGCGCAGAACATTCTAAAACCCTTTCTTTTGCCATTCATGTTACAGGAACGTAATGTGTTTTTTTGCAACAGGATACTGCTGGCTCACACATGGCACATGAAACTAAAAGTTCTTTGCTAGGTGTGCAGCAGCTTACCTCGCTCGCAGAATCTCGACACCATCAGTCGAGAAAGTGGGATACGGTGTGACGATAATTGACACAAACGACTTTTCAACCTCCAACAGTTGAAGAACTACGTGAACAGGTCGAGCTGGCATAGAATAATGTACAGGTTTCAGCCAAGATCGCGTTTTTATACTTTAGGATGACCGGTTTCGACGCTACTCAGATGTCATCTTCTGATCTCTTGTATCTCACAATGTCATATCTATATACAGAAGATCTAAGTAACGTCGAAACCGTTCATCCTTATTATATATTATTATGTAGTATTCTGCCTAGTGGCAGGTCCATGTCTTCGTACGGAGAATTTCTGATTCCATTGTTCCCTGTCTTCAGCTTCTTCCTTCAGTCTGTTGTATCTCCTTCCATCTTTCAAGTCGTCCAGATGCTGCATCCTCCTTTTTCCTCGTCCTGTGTTTCCTCTTATTTTCCCTTCGATGACATCGCGTAAGAGTCTCTCGTGTCTAAGTACGTGTCCAATCCAGTTGGCCTTTCTTTGTAGAATTGTATGCAGAATACTTCTCTTCTCTCCTACTCTTCTCAGTACTTCATCATTTTTCCTGCGATCTGTCCATTTGATCTAAAAAATAAAAACGCGATCTTGGATGGAAACCTGTACAAATTGATTTAGATCACTCCGATGAATCATGAGTTCCATACATACAATAATGTATTACAAGACAGTATTCGCCATTGGTATAACCAAATGAATGTCGGATCAGCACCTGAAATGCTATCCGTGGAGGCTGCCCCACGTACTATTATCGGCGTTTCAGCATAGATCTACTACAGGAAAGCTTGAATGAATTGAAAAACGCTAAGAGGATGTACTTATTTTTATTGACAGTGTATTTATTTTGATTGTGTCATACGAGGGTTGGAACTTAAATAGTGGCAACTATTTATTCACAACCGATACAAAAGCGTTACATGATTGCATCTGTTACTGTCCTTCAGAGCAGTCACCAGCGTTGTGTAGAACCGATTGCCAGCGATGTGGAAGGCGTATTATACTGTTAGAAGAGCCTGTTCTGTTGATGGTTCGAATGGAGCGGTCTACTGCCTGGAATCTCTGAAATAGTTCTGAAGCGAATGCCATGAAGTGGTTGCTTCATGTTCGGAATCAAAATCACAAGGACTCAAGTTCGGGGAGTATGATGGATGGTACAGTACTGCCCAGTCCCATCGACCGAACAGCTTGCGCTGTATGTGACCGCGCATTGTCGTGCAAAATGATGATTGGGTTGCACAAAAAGTATTGCCGCTTCTTTCGCAAAACTGTAGAAAGTACGCCAGAGCACAAGTATTATGAAAGTTATGGTGATTCTCGTACGACTGTGATGGTGTTATCCTAACGCATTACGTTCCTCCATGGCAGACTGTCAATGCACAGTATTACTCTGCACAGTATTTGGAGCATCACTGCGACTAACTTTGTGAAAGAAGCGGCAACACCTTTTGCGCAATCCAATGCGTGGACGCATACAGCGCAAGCTGTGGCTGCTGTGTTCGTTCGATGGGGCTGGGAAGTACTGTACCATCCACAATTCCACTTACGTTCTTGTGACTTTGATTTGATTCCGAAGATAAAGGACCCAAATCGTAGCATTCGTTTCAGATTTGTTCCAGATATTCGACAGGCAGTAGACCGCTCCATTCCATCATTAACAGAACAGGCTCTGCTAACGGTATACTACCCCTTCCACATTGCTGGCAACAGGTTCTACATTACGCTGGTGATTACTTTGAAGGACAATAACAGGTGAAAGATGCAACCCTTTTGTATCGGTTGTGAATAAATAGTTGTCACTATTAAGTTCCAACCCTAGTACAACGATATAATATGTTATATGTAAATACTGTCTGAAAAGCATGTTTGGAATACAATTAGTATTCATTAAAACGTTCTACCTGATGCGCCCCTTTTACTGAATGAATAGTGATTAACCTTTTCCTTTTGTCATTCTTGAGGGCCTTCAGCCAGAAAAAGTTATTTTATATTCTGATTCTGCGCGAAGGAAGTCTGTTTTATTTAAGCCATTGTTTGCCTTTCCTGGCAGATGACGCAGTCATCGACAGTTGCTGCCGTGGAGTGGCCAAACGTTCCATGGCGTCTAGCAGCGGAGCACGCCTCTGCTCGCCGTCGGAGGTTCGAGTCCTCCCACGGGCATGGGTGTATTTGTTGTCCCTGGGCTCAGTTAGTTTAAGTAGTTTGTGATCCTAGGGACTGGTAACCAGAGTAGTTAAGTCCCACATATTTACAAACATTTGATCGACAATTATCTTGGCCTTGCTTTTGCTTTTAAGAATGAAGGCATTTTTTTCCTACATTTCATATATGATGAAAGTGTAAAACTATATGTACTAACTGCTTGTATTTTACGCTCGAACTACTCCTTAAGAGCCGAAGAAGCACTGAGTCGCAACTCCAGTAGTCACTGATTCGACAGAAGAGATCCGGTAATGTGATCTCCCAGACTACCTTAGCCTACGTCGTCACCGGAAGAAGTCCAGCCACTCGAGAGAACGTGATAGAACGTATCTGGGGGTGCAGTAACATTACACCAGACATGCGTTTGTGTACATGTATTCCACGCACGCGTTAACAAGTGTCTCTAAACGAAGGGTCGTCAGCTGAGCATTTATTTAGATTACGAGTTTAATTCCGGCTTCGCACGCGTAGACTGGATGGTATGCATTGGTTGTTTCTATTTCTAAATATAAATTTTCATAGATTTAGCTTTAAAAAGGCCTTCCTAATCAAGTATTTTGATACAAATTGCCATCCCCCATTGCACCACTGATGGCAGAATTCAAAACATCCCGAAATACATTTGTTTTTAGATTCTAACCATGGTTCCAAATCCAAATTTTCGTATTTTTAGCATCAAAATAGTCTTACTAGCACCCTTAAAAGAGTTTCCCTTATTTCACTCGGTTAATGGTTGAATTTCCAATAATATCCAAACACGTGTTTTTAAAATTCGAATCAAAAATCCAAATCTGAAGTTTTGTATCTCTTGCTTCAAAATTGTCTGAATAGCAACGTATTTTCAAAAAACCGTTCATCCCCTATATCACTGCCTTAGGGACGGGAATATCGAAAAATCGCTGATGCCTACAGTGTAAGATAAACAACGTCTACAAATTTCAAGTTTATATCGTCTGTAAATTCACTTTTCAGCGCCGTATTGTCTTTTAGAAATGCATCGAGAACGCGAAATTTCTTTCTTACGCTTTGGCATCTTTCTTGGTTAGTTTTACTTTTAAAACTGAAATATGGATATTTTCCTTTATTCGTACGCTTGTTGCAGAAAATCAACTAAAGATTGTGCATCATGTATCGTTGTATATAATCTCTTTGCTATTTTAGTGTCAAAAATCATCGCTGGTCTTCAGTCCGAATTTTATATAAGTGACGACTTTCAACCACTATATCTTCCACCCTCGTATAGCTATCGACACGGAACTCCTATGGTGTACAACGGGAGACTTTGTACCACAACAACACAGAGAGATTGTTCCTCTTAATTCTATAGTTTTTGCTGAAGAGCAAAATATTGATGCCCACACGTAGAATTATATATAAGTCGGTAACTTTCAGCTCCCATATCTTCTACCCCTTTATCGTTATCAACCTTCTACTACCACAGTACACAATGGGAGACGATACCTACTACCACATACAAACACTATTCGTTTGCGATGTGTAGATTTGGCTGCAGAGTGAAATATAAGCACAAACACCTCAATTTTTATATACAGGGTGAGTCACCTAACATTACCGCTGGATATATTTCGTAAACCACATCAAATACTGACGAACCGATTCCACAGACCGAACATGAGGAGAGGGGCCAGTGTAATTGGTCAACACAAACCATAAAAAAATTCACGGAAGTATGTTTTTAACACAAACCTACGTTTTTTTTTTAAATGGAACCCCGTTAGTTTTGTTAGCACATGTGAACATATAATCAAATTCGTAATCAGGTCCGGTTTTTGCATTGTAAAATGTTAATTACATCTGGAGATATTGTAATGTAAAGTTGACGCTTGAAACCTCCGACGTTCAGTTGCGTATTGTAACAAACATGGGCCACGATCGGCGAGCAGCATCTGCAGGAACATGTTTACGATGACGACCGTGTTTACGAGTGTGGCTGTATTGCACTGTTGTGGTTTGGTCTAGCTGTCGCAGTATCCGCATGTAGCGCTTGCTGCTATTGTTATTCTGCATTCGTCTTTGCACGCAGACTAACTGTAGTACACAGAGTTACCAGACGTCTTTGATAGTGTAGTGTTGTAGGAACTGTGACCATGGTGTATTCGAACTCTGAAAAGGCGGAGATGATACTCATCTATGGCGAGTGTCGACAAAATGCAGCTGAAGCCTGCAGGGTGTATGGAGAACGGTACCCGGACAGAGAGCATCCAACGTGACCCACATTTCAAAACATCTACCGCCAACTGTATGCAACAAGTATGGTCGTAGCATGCAAACGGGTCCCTAACAGGCCCGTCACAGGAGAAGCGGGCGCAGTTGGTGTGTTAGCTGCTGTTGCCGTGAACCCACACAGGAGTCACGGGACATTGCGAGAGCCGGTGGACTGAGTCAGTGTCATGCGCATACTGCATCGTCACAGCTTTCACCCGTATCATGTGTAACTACATCAGCAATTACATGGTGATGACTTTAATCATCGAGTGCAATTCTGTAAATGGGCATTAACAGAGAATGCGTTGCATTTCTACCTGTTTACCGATGAGGCGGGTTTCACAAACCACGGGGCATTGAATCTACGGTACATGCATTACTGGTCCGTGGACAATCCTCGCTGGCTCCGACAGGTAGTGCAACAGCGACCATGGTGCAGAATCATTGGCGACCATCTCATTTGTCATCACTTCATTGCAGGGTCCCAAACAGCTGCAACGTACATCGCGTTTCTACAGAATGATCTGCGAACGTTGCTCGCAAATGTCCCTCTGGAAACGCGTCGCCGTATGTGGTATCAGCATGATGGTGCACCTGCACATTCCGCAATTAACACTAGGCTGACCCTTGACAGGATGTTCGGCGGGCTTTTCATAGGACGTGGAGGACGCATAAATTGGCCAGCCCGTTATCCTGATCTTACACCTCTGGACTTCTTTATGTGGGGTACGTTAAAGGAGAATGTGTACCGTGATGTGCCTACAACCCCAGAGGATATGAAACAACGTATTGTGGCAGCCTGCGGCGACATTACACCAGATGTACTGCGGCGTGTACGACATTCATTACGCCATAGATTGCAATTGTGTGCAGCAAATGATGGCCACCACTTTGAACATCTATTGGCCTGACATGTCGGGACACACTCTATTCCACTCCGTAATTGAAAACGGAAACCACGTGTGTACGTGTACCTCACCCCTCATGGTAATGTACACTTGACAGCAAAAAAAAGTGGATCACCCCTGAATTCCAAAGTGGAGGCCGCACCTGACGCTATGCAACCACCATAGCATAGCTGTGTTGCAGGTCGTCAAATCATTCCACAGTACAGTTATTACCTACCCACAATAGGTACTAAGTAAGTCTCCTATTTCTCCTTATGGCATTCAGGCAAGCTGCAAACCAATACTTTCGTACAACAAATATTAGAATACACGTCATTAGAGATGAGACAGTAACACTTGTAAATTAAATTTCGTTGCAATAAGTGAAAAGTCAGATACGTTATCACACTTTTTTAATGACATCATATGCTTTTGTTCGTGATTTTAATCTCAACGCACTGTTAAGCAAACAACAGTGTTTGCGATTACAGGTTGCATTGTGCACCGTAGGTCTCGTCAATGTATTGTTGATTTGTGCTTGGTATTGATTATTATTTACACTTTGATATTTGCTAAAATACGTCCACATACCCCGACGACTTCTCTTAGAAACAAAGAAGGCTGTCCTCGAAAGTAGTATGAAGAAAGTTAATTCTGATTGTTATTCAGTCACGACAGTAAAATGAAGCATAAAGCGTTGCTACACCTGATTAATAAGTCCCTTTAAAATATTAATATTTCGTAGATATACGTTCCAGTTTTCTATTACTCAAACATTAAAGTGATAATTTCGTGTTACATCTGTGACGCCATAACCCCTTACATGTTGTTTCTTTTAAAACCTATAATCTATACGCCGTAGCCGGCCGCGGTGGCCGAGGGGACTGAAGCGCTCCAGTCACGGTCTGCACGGCCACTACGGTCGGGAGTTCGAATCCCCCCTCGGGCATGGATATTTGTGCCGTCCTTAGTTTAAGGTAGTTCGTAATAGTTTGTAAGTTTAGGGACTGGAGACCCCGTAGTTCCATAAACTATACAAACAAACATCTATACGCCTTAAGTTGGCGGCACTGGTAGAAAGAGGCGAGTCTTGTTTTAACAGCCAATACTCTACGAGCTGAATGCAAGCTTCAGCTCCCACCATTTTCCGCTCACAGGCCATGTTTAAGTACGTAATCTCTAGGCATAAATAGACGTAAAACACTGACGTAGTCATTAGTACCGGTTTCCAAGACCGATTTCTGGACCCAGAAATTATTAATAATCTTAGCACTGCACCAGGAATTGCATGAAGCACATATTGTTGCTGAAAGGTAACCGCTGAAGATATGTAATGTAGTCATACATCATAAACTTGTGGAATAGAATGCAGTATATTGATGATTTGTTAACTAAGCGCAATCAGAAATCAGATATTAAATATGTTCATAAATAACGTTACACTAGTACCTGAAACGACGATACAATTAATTTTTTTCCCGGCAGGTACTCGAACCCGGCACTATTTGCTATTGAATAATAGGAAGGAATACTGCTGATATTGTTTCTTCCGGGGACTCCAACCCCGCACACACCGTCACTCTTGACCTGACAAGATGAGGCGTCAACTATCACAGTGTCGTTCACTAGTAGTTGGGATCATACCGTTCGTAGAAACATGGAGGGGTTTGGTATTTTGCGAAAACTTTGTTTAACGTATTAGCGAATGGACATGTTCAATGTTGATTTGAAACAACGCAGAGTCCTGCGTTCTTTACTTGTCGTTACTGTAGGTGCCGATGGTAATTTTGTGGCCGTTAAAAACTGTCCCCCCCCCCCCCGCGGGCTTCGGGTCCACTGCTTAGCCATTACAAGTTAACCTTATCCCGGCCTCCAGCGATTTACAGATGTGTTAGCATAATGTTTTGTCATAATGAAGTACTCATTAGACGGTACGACCAGTCAAAGAGCTCAAAGGTGTCTGGCTAGGTAATCTGAGGTGCCTTATCGCGGATTTTGCATGAAATTATATTACGTTTTAGTATGCTACATTTCGATTTGGTATGGCATTTTGCTATAAGCTTATTCAACTGTGGGCTCCTTTTAATCAAGTATGTTGAGTAGTTGTTGCCACGATGACTTGAATAGTACGCATTTTTAAAGTTACGAGGAGCGTGTATTATGCAAAAATAAAGGATTCTGAAATTGGGAAAATAACTTCGTTTTGACATCTATTAATCACCACGTTCAGGAACACAAACAGGCTTCGATGAAGGAGGGTTCTGTGATTTAATAGTATGGTGAATGACAAGGTATCCGATAACTGGCAAGTGTGTCGAGCAATTATTCATCACGGTGTGGTTGCCTTCAATAGTCATATTGATGTTAAAAAACGGAATTGTGGATTCTGATACAATGTCGCATCTAAAATGCGATGCTAAGGATAATATCCAGCTGGGAATGATGTGGGAGAACTTCAGTCTCTGCCATTTTAAAGGTTGGATACTGGGATTTATCGGAATAGATGGCCATTTCAATGGAGACTTCAGTGGTAAGTTTCAGTATTCCATTATATCCTCGTGCTTTTCGAGAGCCAACGGCAGAGAAATAACGACAGTGATGAAAAAAAAAAAAAATAATAAAAAAAAAAAACAAAAAAAAAAAAAAAAAACAAAAAAAAACTGCCAAGCACAAAATTGTGAAAAGAAGCACATAGATGCAGATAAATATATCAAGGGAGGAGTGCAGAACTGGAAAATAAAAGAGTGAAATGCTTCCAAAGTACTCCTTACTTAGACATACATCACAGTTTTAGGGCCGAGAGGAAAGCAACAAATGTTTTACAAAACGAAGGATGGATTATCGGAGATATAAAAGAACACTGCTTCATAGAGAGGACCGATGGACAGTAAAGGAAGCAGACATTAAAAGAGACAGTATTGTTTTAACGGAAACCACATTTTTTTACAGCGTTTTGAGGTACTAGACCAAAAGGGCAACTTAGGTTATAATGTAAGGGAGGTGGCAGAGAGAGAGAGAGAGAGAGAGAGAGATTGGAGGAGAAATTAACAACGAAAAAATGAGCTAAATCGTTTGCTTATTTTGTTGAGGACGGACGGTCTATTAACGGATGGAGGGAAGGAGAGAGATGTATATGAGATAACATAAATTACTTTATCAGCGACCATAAAAAAATTTGTAATTCTATCGGACCAAACTGCATGTTCATATAGTGAAGGCAGCAGAGCACAAAATAGAAAGGCAAGACCTACAAAAAGTCCTTGGATATCACAGGAAAATACTAAATTAAATTGTTGATAGTTGAAAATATAAAAATGCAGTAAATGAAACAGAAAAATGGAGTCCAAACGACTAAGAAATGAGATTGGAAGGAAGTGCAAAACAGCTTTGCAGGATTGGCTAGAAGGCAAATACAAGTCTGTAGAAGAATGTATAAATATAAGAAAAATAGATACCAGCTACAGGAAAATAAAAGAGACATTTAGAGACAAGAAAAGCAGTTGTATGACTATAAAGAAATCTGTTGGAAAACCAGTTCTCAGCAGAGAAGGAAATGCTGAATGGTGGAAAGAGTATTCAGAGGGGCTTTACAAAAGAAATGAATTTAGAGACAATATAGTAGGAAGGGAAGAAGAACTATATGAAGATGAAATAGGAGATACTGAGAGATGAATTTGACAGAGCTCTGAAAGACCCAAGTCGAAACAAGGCCCCTAGAGTGGACAACATTTCCTCAGAACGATTGAAGTCTCTGGGAGAACCAGCCTTGACATAACTATTTCACCTGGTGCGAAAGATGTATGAGATAGGGGAAATACCCTCAAACTTTAATAAAAATGTAGTAATCATTCCAAAGAAACCAGGTGCAGACAGGTGCCGGCCGCGGTGGCCGAGCGATCTGATGCGCGCCAGTCAGGTTCTGCAAGGCCACTGTGGTCGGGGGTTCGAATCCCCCCCTCGGACATGGATATTTGTGCCGTCTTTAGTATTAGCTAGTCCATAAGTAGTTTGTAAGTTTAGGGACTGATGACCCGTAATTAAGTCCCATAAGCCCTAAAAACATTTGAACATTTTTGCAGACAGGTGTGACAGTTACAGCACCATCAGTTTAATAAGTCATGGCTGCAGAATTTTAACACAAATTATTTACAGAAGGATGGAAAAGCTGGTAGAAGACGACCTCGGAGAAGATCGGTTTGTATGTAGGAACACGAGAGGCAATACTCACTTTACAGCTTATCTTACAAGAAAGATTAACGAAAGGTAAACCAACATCTCTAGCTTTTGTAGATTTGGAGAAAGCTTTTGAGTATGTTGACTGGAATATAAACCTTCATATCCTGAAATCAGTAGGAGAAAAATATTATGAACGGAAGGTTATTCAAAACTAGTACAAAAACCAGACTGCAATTATCAGAATTGAAGGGCTTGAAAGGGATGCAGAGGTTGGTAAGGGAGTAAGACAGGGTTGTAGTTTTTCTCCAGTGTTATTCAATTTGTACACGGAGGAAGCTATAAAGCAAGGAGAAATTTAGGGAAGGAATTAAAGTTGAAGGCGAATAAATAAAAACATTACGTCTTGTCGATGACATTGTAATTCTGTCAGAGACAGCAAATTACCTAGAGGAGTAGTTGAACGGAATGGACAGTGTGTTGAAAGGTGCGTATAAGATGAACATTAACAAGAGCAAAACAAGAGTAATGCAGTGCTGTAATACAAAATCAGCCGATGCTGAAGGAATTAGATTAGGTCACGAAACAATAAAGGTGGTAGATGAGTTTTGTTACTTGGGCAGTAAATTAACATATGATTATTACAGTACAGAGGATATGAAATGCAGAATGGCAATGGGAGAAAAAGCGTTTTTGAAAAATAGAAATTTGTTAACATCGAATATTAATTTAAGCGTAAGGAAGTCCTTTCTGAAGGCATTTGTGTGAAGATTTGCCTTGTATGGGAGTGAAATCTGGACGATAAATAGTTCAGACAGGAAGAGGATTGAGGCTTTTGAAATATGGTGCTACAGAAGAATGCTGAAGATTAGGTGAGTGGATCGCGTAACTAATGAGGAGGTACTGAACAGAATTGGGGAGAAAAGAAATTTCTGGCATACCTTGACTAAAAGAAGGGATAGATTGGTAGGGAAAATTCTTAGACATCAATGAATTGTGAATTTAGCGTTGGAGGGAAGTGTGTGGGGTAAAAACCGCAGAGGAAGACCAAGAGATGGATACAGTAAGCAGATTCAGATAGATGTAGGTTACCGTTCGTATTAGGAGATAAAGAGGCTTGCTCAGGATAGAGTAGGGTAGAGAGCTTCATCATACCAGTTTCCGGAGTGAAGACCACAACAATGGTGTATTCATAGATTTGTGTTCTACGCATAACGCTTTTTCGTTAATGATGTTTAACTGGTCAAAGACTAATAATCATCTCTGACTAAGTCTCATGATACTTCTGTAAACGTTCTTAGAGCATTTTGGCAATACTTATTCGTTTTTGACGCTCGGTGGAGAAAGTAAATCATCACTATCTATTTGTTGCTTTCACGATTGTGAAAAAAGATTTTATGGACATTATTATAAAAGCTACTGTATTATCTCTCCACATTTATGTTACGCAATTTTAACTGTCGTGTGAGAGCAAGTGATGAGGAAACAATGAAACGAAGCGAATTACGTAGCTGCAGCAGTTCAGGCAATTTCAGTCAAGATGCGAACGGTGCAGAGGAAAGTTCAGTGTGTTCTATGGCTTGCTAAATTTGAATCCGTGGCGCGTTAACAGTGTGAAAATCGTCATGTGTACAGTGACGTACCGTCTCATGGAAATAATTAGATTGTGGCGTCAGCAGTTGAAACAAATTGGCACGTTGTTGCACCAGAACATTTTGGCAAGCCTTCAGGTTTTACACAGATTGAACAATACAACTATTACATCTACATCTAGCAGATTGTGAATTATTCACATCGAGCAGTGACGTAAGACGATAGAATTGGGTGAAAGAGATATTGAAAGGGAGAGAAATATAATGGTAACATTCGAAGCTATGATGGAAAGAAGAAAAAAGGAAATAGATGGAATGCAACAATGGAGGCTATGCCATCTTTAATATGTAAAGTTTGAGTTTCTTCTTCAATGTCGAGTGGTTTTGAATAAGACGCAGATCACAGGGCAGTATGTGCCATAGTCGTATGGCAGTGATGGAGAATGACACGGAGAAATATTTTGTGTTGTGCAAAGGTACAGCCACGTTGCTAGACGTAGCCAAAATGTTCAAATGTCTGTAAATCTATCGGACCAAACTCTGTGGTCATCAGGACGTAGCTTACAAACTACTTAAACCTAGGTAAACTAACCTAGGGACAAACACACACACCCATGCCCCAGGGAGGACTCGAACCTCCACGGCGAGCAACCGCGCGCTCCGCTGCGAGGTGCTATAGACCGCTCGGCTAGACGTAGCCGATCTGGTATTGAGATTGTAGAATGATGTTAGGTCTATAATATGAATATATGATTATTGGGACACTGGTGGCTAAGAAATCGATGAAGTAAGCACAAAGTGTGAAAATAGCGCTACTTATGTGAGCACATGGAAGGACTGATAGGATCCTACAACCGTATATTGCACACGTACCTAACGCAAGCATTCATCACTAGCTCGAGGCGTCTCGAATTTTCACTATTTGTAACGTGTTGAACTACATCACAGTAGTAAAGATCTGGCGGGACAAGTGCCTGGTCTAATTTTTGTTTAACCTGGGTAGGAAATATATTTCTAAATTTTTGGATTACATATAGGTTAGAGAGCAATTTCCTGCAAGCTGCAACTGCTCGTTCGTCTCATTTTAGGAGTTCATCCAAGATCTGTTTTTTGATATGTTAATTGGATACAATTGAGGAGTAGTTGAGGGACTGCTTCACAAAAATACCGACTCTTTTCCAAATAGCTACATAACCATACAGAACAATAAAAACCTGAATATCATCCTCTGCGACGTGTTTTGAAGATAGTCAGTCAGTGTGTGAGCTCTAACAGATAGGGTATCTTATGATTTTTTAGGCGTCAGGAGCCTCAGTCATAGAATTTTTTTTTAAAAGAACTGACCGCCATTTGACTGAAAGTTTTGTTTATTATCACTACCTGGTTTCGGCCTTCAAGTGCTGTGATGAAAGTTGTCAGATAGGTTTCCTTAGGTCATGGTCATAATAATAAAAACAATAAAATATTCGGAGTTGAGTCCATGTAGGAATTATAAAATGGGTGACATTTGTCCCAGCATCTTAATTTAAAATGATAATACCTGTTTTATTATTTTAAATTAAGATGCGGCGACAAATGTGTCACCCATTTTATAATTCCGACATGGACTCAACTCCGAATATTTTATTGTTTTTATTATTATGACCATGACCTAAGGAAACCTATCTGACAACTTTCATCACAGCACTTGAAGGCGGCAACCAGGTAGTGATAATAAACAAAACTTTCAGTCAAATGGCGGTCAGTCCTTTAAAAGAAAATAGGGTATCATTAGAAACTTTGTTAGCTCAGATTTATTTACGAGGCAGAGCAAGCAACAAGCCAGAGAATACTGCACCACACGTTTGTGTATGGAAAATAATCCGCAATCAGCTTAGGAGAAACGGTGGCCAGCCTAATTAAGCAAATAGTGCCAGTGCACGCTATAATTTAACTTAAATTCGGCAGGAATGTTTGTACTTGGCACTTAATTATTCACACTGTATCTTTGTGTGAGTTCACCCATGCATGAAATACAGTGAACAAAACGGGGCTGCCTTTGGTCAAATATAACAATAATGGTCTTATTAGTAACAGACTACTGCACTCCCCCTCTCTAATCTGTACTAACTTCAGTGTGATACAGACAGAAGCTACTCATAGCGCAGGAGTTCAAAAGTACTCGTTAATGAAATTAATTCTAGAGCTTTTATTATCATGGGCACAGATAGTAATATCTAAACATTACAGTTAAATGCAATAAAAATTTCTCATTTAGCGATGTAGAATACAATGCAGTACTATTTGTTCTAGAACCTAAGTGAAATTGAAAGTACTATTTCGTCTGGTATAATTACTTAAAGGTTCAGAAATAAAGAATAAACATTTATTACTTTACCACTTAGAAATTACGTCTATTTATCTCATATAATTCAATAATAGGGGTGGACCCTGGATCTGACGTCCCACTTCTCAAGTTTACACAACAATCATATAAGCGACTGACCTCTAAGAAATGTAAATAAGAGCACTATAACCTACTGTATTAAATACACACTTAAAAATACTGACTTGATACTAATCTTCCTCATTTATTTATATTTTTTTCAGATTTACACTCAGTTGAGAAGGAGCGTGTATAATACTTTACTAAGTTTATGAATATTATTAACTGACTTTCACAGATTATTATTTGTGTGCATATTATAACATTCAGTGGAACACATGAAATTACGACATCTCTCGTTACCAACACTTTTGCTCTGAATTTCTGTATTAATCACAATACTGTTAAGTAATAAAATGCAGGATTCTCTGAATAATTAATGACAAGGTAAAGGATCTAAACTAAGTACATGACCAGGGATGAAAGTACGGTAAGAGTACCAATTTTTATTTTAAATAAGAACACGAAAAACTGATTCATACAGTACTACAAAACTAAGGAAGCTATTACTTGAGTGTCGTTTGGCGGTGGTAGTAGAAAGTTGTTTTGCAAAACCATTGGCGCCAAATGAGAACATGGTTTTTGTGATGAATAGAGCTCATCAATCCTCTTCATGGAACTAAAATATTATCCGTACCTCAACAGCTCCAATAGTTCCACATCAGAGGAATGATTTAGTGGAATCCAGGTAAGTTTGTAACACTGGGCACACGTTGAAGTTTAGTGTTCGTAGTCTGGCGCACTACTACCTTCTAGAAGCTGCGCCAAGCCATCTAGTTTTCGCACGCCAAAACCACCTTTCCTATCATCTAACACTAATTTCCGTTCTGAAGTGGTTCACTCAATGTTTTACATACTCTGTGCATGAACCAGTAAATCATACAGTATTTTAACGTCACATAATAAAAAAAATGTATTGAACTTCAACTATTAATAATTACAAAATTGATACGTAGTAAATGAGATATAAAAGTAGCACAAAGTTTTTGAACATACATATAGAATATAAGTATACAGATATAACATTATACATAATCAATAGTATCAAACAGTACGATATATACCAGGCGTCCCATTTATGAGGCGGTGGAGTGGCCGAGCGTTCTAAGGCGTCATGCTGCGGAGCGCGCGATTGCTCGCCGTCGGAGATTCTAGTTCTCCCTGGGACAGGGATGTGTGTGTCGTCCAATGGTTAGTTTAACTTAGTTTAAGTAGTTTGTAATCCTAGGGACTAATAACCGATGAAGTTAAGTTCCACAGATTTGCAAACATTCGAATTTTGTTCTATTTAAACTGACAAATCGAAATCAAAGTTCCGAGTAATTGAAAAAAAAAAAAAAAAAAAAAAAAAAAAAAAAAAAAAAAAAAAAAAAAAAAAAAACACACACACACAGGTGACTTCCGTTTATAAGAAAGGTAAAAGAACTGACCCAAATAATTACAGGTCAATATCGTTGACATCAGTTTCCTGTAGAATTTTGGAGCATATTGTCAGTTCGAATGTAGTAAATTTCCTTGAGACGGAAAAGCTTCTTTCGATGTATCAGCATAGTTTAGGAAACATCGTTCATGTGAAACTCAGCTTGCCCTTTTCTCACATGACATCTTGCGAGGCATAGATGAGGGTAACAGGCAGAGTGTGTTTTTCTAGATTTCAAAAAGGCATTTGACGCGGTGCCACCCTGCAGACTGCTAACGAAGATACGAGCATATGGAATAGGTTGACAGATTTGTGACTGGCTGGAAGACTTCCTAAGTAATAGAACGCAGTACGTTGTTCTCGACGGCGAGTGTTCATCAGAGACGAGTGTATCGTCGTGCGCCAGGGGAGTGTGACAGCACCGCTGTTATTTTTTATATAAATGATTTGATAGAGTAAATGGTAATTTGCGGCTTTTTGCTGATAATGCTGTGGTGTATGACAGGGTGTCGTCATTAATCAACTGTAACAGCATACAGGATTAATTAGACAAAATTTCTAGTTGGTACGAAGAATTCCAGCTAGATGTGAGATGATGCACCTGAGTAGGAAAAACAATCCCTTAATGTTCGAATACAGCATTAGTAGTGACTTTCTTGATGCAATCGCGTCGTTCAAATATCTAGGCGTAACATTGCAGAGCGATATGAAACGGAACGAACATATAAGGACAGTCGCGAGTAAGACGGACAGCCGACTTAGGTTTATTGAGAGAATGTTCGGAAGATGTACTTCAGCTGTAAAGGAGACCGCGTATAAAACGCTTGTACGACCACGTCTTGAGTATTACTAAAGTGTTTGGGACCCGCAGCAGATCAGTTTAAAGGAAGAAATAGAGGCAGTTCAGAGCAGCTAGGTTTGTTACTGGTAGGTTCGACCAATGCACGAGTATCACGGAAATGCTCCCGAAAATCAATTGGGGATCGCTGGAGGAAAGACGACGTTCTTTTCGAGAAATTCTGTTGAGGTAATTTAGAAGCCCGGCATTTGAAGCTGGGTGTAGAACGATCTCCCTGCCGCCTACTTACATTTCGTGTAATGATCACAAAGACAAGAGCCCCGGTGGAGTGGCCGAGCGGTCTAAAGCACAATGCTGCGGAGCATGCGGTTGATCGCCGTCGGGGTTTCGGGTCCTCCCTCAGGCATGGGTGTTTGCGTTGTCTTTACGTTTAAGTAGTTTGTAAGCTTAGGGACTGATAGCGTTAAGTCCCATAAGATTTACAAACATTTGAACATTTTTGAACAAGGTAAGAGAAATCAGGGCTCGTACAGAGGCATATAGACATTCTTTCTTCCTTCGTTCTATTTGGAAGTGGAGTAGGGTAGGAAATTTCTAGTGTATCCTCCGCTACACGCTTTACGGTGGATTTCGGAGTACGTATGTAGATCTCTGAAAGTACAAATCACATACAGAAATGTCACAGACACATAATGGATATCTCCAAAAGGTACATCTACCTAACCTGAAATCAAACTATCCTACGCCCCCTGAGGGGGATGTGGACGGGCAACTTTAAAATCTTAAATAGGAACTCGTATTTTTATTTCATATTCGGATTCCGCACCAAGAAATACCTTTTGTTAGCTCGAAACCCCAACGATTCAGTAAAGGCAAGCCCCCCCCCCCCCTCACCCCTATGTTCTGCTGAGAGTTCGTAAATTGGAGCCCGACAGCACTGCGCTGCCTTTTATCATGAGCCGTAGTGCACCATATGGCCGCAGCAGCGCTGCGGTATTAAACCGCCATGTACCACATAATACCGAAAATACAAATAACTGGACAGCACTAGTGCACGGTCGAACCTGTGCTTTTTCTTTCATTAGGACTGTTGTATGTTTCTTTTATCTGTATTTTTCTTGAGATTCTCTAATTATTAATTTCCCAACTCTATTAATCGCGGGTATGAGGATTTTAAACTGAGCTCCGTTGCGTTTATTGTCTTACATTAATGGAAAAATACTATTTATTGTCAATTTTAACGTGTAATGTTACGAAACATAGGGACTATGATACGTGGGTTGGAACTTAAGTAGTGGCTACACTGCAGTGGAGACACTATGCAATGGAATCTACTAGTGTCGTTGATAGCACACGTTGTTCACGTTCCTACCTTAACTCCGAGCAAATGGACTCGCCCGTCCCACGTCACCGGCGTGTTCACAATCGAGGGAAACACAGTCAATTGTGAGTGAGCGCTCTAACATAATGGTGTCACTGTCTTTTCGAAATAGGAACAACGGAGTTGAGTCAAGATTGAATGTGCCAAAGGTCTACAGCACGACAGTGTCGTGACGTTCTTCAAGAGGCGTACGTGGAATTGGCATTGGCGTACAGAACAGTGGCACCCTGGGTAAAAGCCTTCAGCGAAGATCGGAAAAATGTGGCAGACCGACAATGCACAGTATTCCTATTCGTCTTTGGATCATCATCTGCGACCAGCTTTGCGAAAGAAGCGGCAACACCTTCTGCGCAACCCATCCATCATTTTGCACGACAATGCGTGGGCTCAAAAAGCGAACGTCGTGGCTGCTCTGTTCGGTCTATGGGACTGGAAAGTACTGTACCATCTACCATATATCCCAGACTTAAGTCCTTGTGACATTGATTTGATTTCGAAGATGAGGGAACCACTTCCTGGCATTCACGTCAGAACTATTCCAGATATTCGACAGGTAGTAGACTGCTCCATTTGCACCATCAACAGAACAGGGTCACTAACGGGATACTACGCCCTCCACATAGCTGGCAACGGATTCTACAAACCCTGGCGACTGATGGCCAGTAACATGTGCAAACATGTAAGGCATTTGTATCGGTTGTGAATAAATAAATAGTTGCCGCTATTTAAGTTCCAACCCTCGTATATCGTATTTAACCACGCCATCTCCCACGAATGGAAAACAATGTGTCTAGCAAACCGTAGGCATATTTTGACGAAGAATCCCAAGTTAGATTTCAGGTCAACTAGATGTCCCCCACGGAGATATTCATTTTTGTGTGGGACATTTTTGGGTTAGTTGGGTATTTTTCGAGTTAACTCATTTGTCATGTTAAATAGGACACCCTATATGTTTCGATATTTATGTAAATTTTGAAACAGCAGAATAGTGTTACACACCAACCCAAGCAAATGCTAAAAATCGGTTTTTAGTAACTACACACAAGGAAGACTAAAGTCCACAAAGTTTAAAGAAATTCATCGTATTTAAGGTTACAGACAGCAGCTGTTACGCGCTACCCACCCATCTGATAGGCCAAAAGTTTTGAATTTAGTGGTGTGTTGACATGTTCATCGTTGTAAAGTCAGAAAACGAGCTGCTGCAAATTCTCTTGTCTACACTGAATACTTCCCCGCGAAAGGCAAAGGTCCCAGGTTCGAGTCCGGGTTCTGGCACACAATTTTAATCTTCCAGGAAGTTTCAATACTAGTGTAGGAATGTCTGGTGTGCCTTGATGCTTGATTAAATTATAGGTCATTATTGCTTTGGGAAGTAAACAGTGACGTCAGGCAACTACCTGGAAATGTTGTAACTTCTGCAGTGACTCAAATTCAAGAGGAAAATGTCATATTCTCACAAAACGGCGTTCCTCTTCATTACGCCGTCATTGTTCGGGAGTTTCTTGATGCAAAACTTTTTCAGTTATGTTTAGGACGGGACGGATTTAAGGCAGGCCCACCATGATCCCCGAACATGTCGCCTCTCGACTATTCTTGTGGGATTATGTGAAGCACAGTGTTCATATCAACGACAGTGATCATTTAAAGTAGGGAATGCACTATTCACTCCATTACACATGATGTCCAACTAGAATTTCGGTTAAATGCGTGTAGGAAGACAAATGAAAGCACATAGAACTGCGCTGAACACACATGAAAACGTGGTGAGTGTTTTTCTTTATTCGGTGAAGGTTTCACATTTCCATCTAGTTTCGTTGCTTTTTTTGTGGCCGATTAAAATTGCACTATAATTTTTCGGACGAATATGGAAATTTTTACGTAAAGGTAAGTAAGATACATTATGTACTAGCACTTAATAAAAATAAGAAGAGAATGAAGGTTAATACGAGGTATATGTTCGGGTCTATGTAGACTTTGCTAAGGCGAGAAAGCAAAATGTTTTACAAGCGTTAACAGGGGATCAAAATGAATATGCAGTAAGAAATGTGCCGCAGTTAGGGGCGTGATAAACGGGCGCATCAGCAGCTATGGGGAGAGTTTGGAAGTCGTGTCGGAAGTGATGTACGTGTATGCGGGAACTTCGCACGTGAGCCATAAAACTGCGGAACTCGGGGGAAAATGCGAAGAGAATAGCTCTATGAGGGAAAGAAGATCAGATGAATTACTGGTCTTGTAGGACCGCTTGAGGAAGCGGCGTATATGGCAGATATATTACAAGACGGAGGGTGATGAGACCGGAAGTACAGAATTTCAAGACATCCTGAACAGAAAACCCCGCAGGAAAGACGCAAGGCATAATGTGTTAGTCGAGCCTGAAAATCTATATCAATTCCGGATATTACAATTAAGATTTGAGATATATTGTAATACGTCCAAGCTAAATAGAGCTAATAATTGGACGAAAAATATGAAACGAAATTGTTGGTTGTAGATTTAGTTTCATAAATCGCTGGTACGCTCCGACGCACTAATATGGTGCTGAACTCCACTTACACCATGATAATTTTATTTTTAATAGGTAAAACAACACAGAAATAAAAGCAGATATGTAATGAACTGCCTTTTTATAGAAAAACAATTTGATGCTAATTGCCACAAGGCTAAATAATTCAAGGTCTCATCTATAAGAGTAGAATCAAACAGCCAAAAATTAAATATCTATAAACAAAGGCCCAAAGCAACGCGATAAACAACTTTTGAAGGAAATAAGTTTTCAAATTTGTATCTTAACTTGAAGTTAGCCTTTACGGCACGTCAAACAACAATTTCAGTTCAAAGCTGAACTTTGGCTCTTTTCATGACTTGAAGTTAGTAGTTGATTAAATTATTTAAGAACAGAAGGGTCTTAAAAATAAAAAAAACCCAGAATCTACGACTTGTCAGAATAAATTCATAGCAATAACACAAGCAAAGCAATTTTAGATGCAAAATGTTGCAGTATTGTTGAATGTTTGCAATCTTGGTTCGGTTCAGAAGGTTCCTCACTCTATAGTAAGAAATAAATCAGGAATTTTAGCCTGGAGCACCTCCACGGAGCAGTACTCATGACAGTTGCATTATTCACGACAAATTGCAGGACTGATCTTCCATGACACACAGGGTGCACGCCTGACTACCGATCACACAGAACCAAACAGTCAGGAAGGCAGTTAGAAAGAATGTGATCAGTTAAGGATAATTCAACCTCGTACATTGTGATGGACGGTACTTGTCTGCTGATGGAACTGAAGATGGTACAGTGCAAGGCTGAAGCAAACTTCGAGTATCCGATCTCCCGTGCTCACGAAAAGATAATTAGGTACAAAATTTTGGTGTAAGCCGTTTCAACCAAATTCTGAAACAGTAAGGGGGACCATGGTTCCGAGGACGAGTTCAGATGAAAAGCACCAACCAGCTTCGAAACAAATCGCCAAATTACGGACTGTGTGAGCATACACGAAAACCAAAATACCCTGCACGGAAACATTTTTACGAGTGGTTGGCAAATGAATTAGCCATTAAGCCATTAAGAACAACGGTCGATAGGAAAATCACAACTCACTCATGATCCAAGAATGGAAATTTCTTTGGGTTATAAAAAAAATAATCATAATAAAAAATAAACAAAAGAGGGGATTGATTCGCCGTGGTGCACGGAACAGATTAGATCACTTTCTAAAAGCAAAGGAAAAAAAAAAAAAAAAAAAAAAAAAAAACATTTCAAATTTAAACAGACACAAAATCCCCAAGATTGGCAATCTTTTACAGAAATTGGAAATTTAACTCGAACTTCAATGCCAGAAATCCTGTCACGTAATTTGGTAGAAAATCCTAAGAAATATTGGTCGTATGTGAAGTAAACTAGCGGCAAAATACAACCAATACCTTCACTACCTGATAGCAATGGTTATACTACTGATGAAAGTTCTGCTAAAACAGAATTTCCAAACACAGCTTTCCGAAATTCCTTCATCAAACAAGACAAAGCAAATACTCTTGAATTCCAATGAAGTTATCAAGCCTTCCAGATAGTGGAATGATTGAACCTGTTGTAGTTTTTGGCCTACTTTAGGTTTGACAGCTCGAAATTTAAATGAAAAGAACGGCTTAACCGTTCATCTGACACGAAAATTGAATAACCGAATTTGTAGAGGAGAAAATTCTCTACACCTTAGCTTTCTTATGTTTTTTTCCACAACGCTCATCGTTACAGATTTATTTCAAAGAATAACGGCGATTTGACACCACCTCTTGAATTTACGTAAACTAGGCGTTCTGAGACGTCACTATACAATCCTCGCCCAGAACGCTCTCTGGCATATACCATATTGCTATCTTTATTTTATGATTTCTTATTGAAGTTACGAGTTGTCATTTCAAAGCAATCGGGCACTGAAGAATTAACAAAACCACGTCGTTCTTAGTACGATAAATTATAATCTAGTGTCTAAAATGTCTTATTAGCAGTTAACAACTGTCATCGATGGTATGACAATTAAGGTAAAATTCGTAATTGTTCGCCGTAGTGTAGTGGACATGGCGTTATGATTTGATGCACATGGCCGGTAGTTCGAAACCCGCCACTATCCTTTTTTTACGCCTTGGCTCCTAAAAGGGTTTGGGCACCCATATTAATTAAATAGAGCTATGTTCTGCAATGTTTAGAGATGTGGATATGTAAGAGTCCTCCTGCTTCGTGAATATGCTGTGAAATACGTAACAACGAATTGAACAATGGTCTTCTGAAGCATATGCACATAAACTGGGAGGATTCTGTCATAATGAATATTCTAAACAACACGTTAACAGTGGCAGTTTCATATATAAAGGAAGTCTTCGATTCCTGTGGCAACTGTCGTTCTTAATGAAATAGAAGGGAAGTGTTTTCATCGCAACTAGTTACCATGCTCCTTTTTTTTTCGAAGCAGTTATTCACTATTTATGGAATATGTTGAAAATTGTAGATTATATTACCTTTTCTGTAGTTCAGGTATAACTTTATTCATGTTACTTTGTTATGCGCTTAAATAAAGAGCAAATATTCTGTTTCAAACCATGACTATATTTTCTTCTACAGCTGAAATAAACGGAATATGCGTGGAAACTGAATTCCACATAACTCATATATATATATATATATATATATATATATATATATATATATATATATATATATATATATATATATATATATAATGTTCCTAATATTATCATGTCATTTAAAAGTCGTTATAGAAACATCTACCCAGTTTATGTACATGTGAAAAAGAAGTCTGTTAGCAATTCGTTGAAATGTATTTCATGGTAGAACAAATGCACTTTTCAGAGAAATCGCTGTTACCTTTCGATAACTCGGAATCTTGCAGAATGTACACTCCTCGCCATTAAAATTGCTACACCACGAAGATGACGTGCTACAGACGTGAAATTTAACCGACAGGAAGAAGATGCTGTGATATGCAAATGATTAGCTTTTCAGAGCATTCACACAAGGTTGGCGCCAGTGGCGACACCTACAACGTGCTAACACGAGGAAAGTTTCCAACCGATTTCTCATTCACTAACAGCAGTTGAACGGCGTTGCCTGGTGAAACGTTGTTGTGATGCCTCGTGTAAGGAGGAGAAATGCCCACCACCACGTTTTCGATTTTGATAAAGATCGGATTGTAGCCTATCGCGATTGCGGTTTATCGTATCGCGACATTGCTGCTCGCGTTGGTCGCGATTCAATGATTCTTAGTAGAATATGGAATCGGTGGGTTCAGGAGGGCAATACGGAACGCCGTACTGGATCCCAACGGCCTCGTATCGCTAGCAGTCGAGATGACAGGCATCTTATCCTCATGGGTGTAACGGATCGTGCAACCACGTCTCTATCCATGAGTCAACAGATGGGGACGTTTGCAAGACAACAACCAACTGAACGAACAGTTCGACGACGCAGCAACATGGACTATCAGCTCGGAGACCATGGCTGCGGTTACCCTTGACGCTGCATCACAGACAGGAGCGCCTGCTATTGTGCACGCAACGACGAACCTGGGTGCACGAATGGCAAAACGATATTTTTTCGGATGAATCCAGGTCCTGTTTACAGCATCATGATGGTCGCATCCGTATTTGGCGACATCTTGGTGAACACACATTGGACGCGTGTATCCGTCATCGCCATACTGGCGTATCACCCGGCGTGATGGTATGGGATGCCATTGGTTTCACGTTGGGTCACCTCTTGTTCGTATCGACGGCACTTTGAATAGTGTCCGTTACATTTCAGATGTGTTACGACCCGTGGCTCTACCGTTCATTCGATCCCTGCGAAACCCTACATTTCTTCAGGATAATGCACGACCGCATGTTGCAGGTCCTGTACGGGCCTTTCTGGATACGTAAAATGTTCGACTGTTGCCCTGGCCAGCATATTCTCCAGAACTCTCACCAATTGAAAACGTCTGGTCAATGGTGGCCGAGCAACTGGCTCGTCACAATACGCCAGTCACTACTTTTGATGAATTGTGGTGTCGTGTTGAAGCAGCATGGGCATCTGTACCTGTACACGCCCTCCAAGCTCTGTTTGGCGTATCAAGGCTGTTATTACGGCCAGAGGTGGATGTTCTGGGTACTGATTGCTCCGGATCTGTGCACCCAAATTGCGTGAAAATGTAATCACATGTCAGTTCTAGTATAGTATATTTGTCCAGTGAATACCCGTTTATCATCTGCATTTCTTCTTGTTGTAGCAATTTTAATGGCTAGTAGTGTGTTCAATTACTACCAGTGTTGTTTTTTTAATTTTATTTAATGATGTTCATTTTGTTCTTCAGGTAGATCGATGCTTTTCTGTCGTTTGTTCATGTTTTTTTCTGAGTCGCCCGTTGAGAATTTTATTCAGGTGCTTTTTTTTTTTTTTTTTTTTTTTTTTTTTTTTTTTTTTTTTTTTTTTTTTTTTTTTTTACTACAGATGGTGTTAAGCACTCTTTCTTTTTCTCTCTCTTCATTGCTTCTTCTCTTTGATCAATACTTTGTTGACTTTGGTTTTTGTTTTATTTTGATCGTTTGGTAGTTGGCTTAGTGTTTTAATTACAGTGGGCGTCGAGCCCTCTGAGTACGCTGAGCTACCACGTCGGCAGCCCTATGACCGTGCACGCTGACCACCGCACTTGGCAACTTCCGAACGTCTAGTACGTTCGTACATCACAAACTAATTCGCCGCCCATTACGCTACGCTGAACATCTGCGAGAGTAATCCGTAATTCTCGTACCATCAATTGCAGGTGTTATATGCTGACAAGGCATTTTCAGACATTTGATTATAATTCATTGTCCTAAGAACGACGTATTTCTGACAGTTTTCAGTGCGCCATTGCTTTGAAATGACTGCGCTTGAGTTAATGAAATACACAATGCTAGATGGCGTATGCAAAAGAGAGTTTCGGGTAAGGTTTTGGGCGAGGGATGTCATGTGACTGATTTCCGGACGCCCAATGTACGCTACGTTGCTTCCAGGCTATAGTCATTCTTAACCAGTACAGGCAAAGAAAATAAACTTAGCCAAACTACTAAAGCATGACAGCTGATAATATTTTAAAGGAAAAAGTTATTGAAAATGTGGGAGAAACATTGAAATAATTGTTTAAACAGGTACTAGTTCAAAAATATCAAATAATTTCTGTTGTTGAAATAGGGTCAGAAAGAATGTTGTGTTGGGTGCATAGATTTTATAATAATAGTAGGGACCTAATCGTATGGTACATAATTTTTTTATTGTTTATATTTTTATTATTTTTGTCCGAAATGCTTGCAAAAAATCATAAAACTACATGCAAATCTAAAGTGTGCCGTAAAACACGACAGTGCGACTTTTCTACATCTAGTGATCGTGTCGCCTTCTTTCCGATATTCATCACTTTGGTCTCATCAATGTACAGTTTCATTCCGAATTCTTTCCCCACCATTACAATATCTTTCATTATTACCTGGAGCTCTTCTCTTGCTGCTAGTACAGACATATAATCAGTATTATTGATAGTTTTTATTCTTGCTCCTTCAACTACAAGTTCTTATTCTTTCTCCAAGGCCTTATTGATTGGTTTTTCAGCATAGAGCACCCCTGTCTCACACCTCTTCCAATAGCCACCTCAAACAGTTTCACCTTCATCTATTCGAACCACCACTGTCTGTCGCATATAGAGTTGTTTTATCGGCCTTCTATCCTTCCAATCAGTGCAAATTGTTTCTGTCAAATGCTTTTTCCCAGACGCCAAAACAAACATATATTTCTTTATTCACTTCTAAAATTCTTATGCTACCATCCCGAGACACCCAATTACATCTGTTTCCTCTTCCTTTTATAAACCCAAACTGATCTTTTCCTATACTATCCTCCATTTTCCTGTCTATTCTTCTCAGCATCAGTCTTGTCACAGTTTTGGTAACGTTGCATATAAAACTAATTGTTCTATAATCTTTAGACTGTTTGGCGTTTCATTACTTTGGTAAGGGAACGATTATGGTATTTAAGAGACTTCAGATACTGTTTCATATAATATTCTGTTGATCAGATTTGTAATTCCGGTTATAGCCCCATTTCCTGGTTCGCCTTCTCCACCTGCAATTTTTTTTACTGTTGGTCCTCATTGATTTTTGTCGCATTCTTGTTCCTCCTCCAAGACCAGTCCTTCATGAACAGCTGCAGAATCAGATAGATCTTGTATGTGTGACTTCCAACCATCTTCGTTTTCTTCGGTATTTTTTATTATCTTTATCTGCTTGTTTAACATTCCTTGCTTGGTAATTTTTTTGAGCTTCTTTCTTTGTTATGTACTTCGCAGCTCTATAAATTTCATCTATTTACGTTGCCTTTCCAACTGTTCTGTTTCCTCACACTGATTTTTCATCTAGTCTTCTTTGTAACTAAACCTCCTCAGTTCATTGTTCCGCTTTCTATATTGTCGCTTTCTTTCTTCTGAAGAGTATTTTTTCAGTTTTCTCCGTAAATCTGTTTTGCCTCATACCTTCTGTGTGATCCATTCTTTTTATTCATCCTTTTTACACTTTTCTAACTTTTTTGTCTATACTCTGAAATTTCCAGTATTGCATCTCTGATGGTAACCCATTCTTCTTTTGTGTCCAAACTCAGTCTTAACCTTTCCAATTTTCCTTCCATAGTATTTGCGATGGATCTTGCATTTTTGAAAGCGTCTACTTCTTTACAAGTTGTTTCTTTTTAATATGTTTCAGCATAGTTATATGTCTGTTACAAGCAGGTGTGATCTGGATTGGCATCTGCTCCATGCAAAGTATTAGACATCCTGATTCTGTTTTTAAATCTTCGATTGATGAAAATGTAATCTGTTTGGTATCTGGCTCTATCATCGAAGCTTTTCCATATCTATAGTCTTCATCTCTGATTCTTGAATCAGGTACTGACACTCCAAAATCCACAACTCTCACAAAACCCTATTAGTTTATCTCCTCCTTCACTTCGTTGTCCTAATCCAGAATCAAAAACGTTTCCATGCTGTTTCCGTCTCCAATCATCACATTTATTATTTGACGTTTTCTATTTTCCTCTATCTCCTATTATATCTTGTCCACCTCTTCCTCATCTGCTTTCGATGTAGGCAAATACACGTTATCAAATAAGCCGTCCAAAGGTCACTGGATATTTTTATTACTATTACCCTGCCACTGACAGGTTTACCTTGAATATGTTCCTATACAGATTTTTCTTGTACAATAAGCCTACTCCATTTTATTTGGGATCCTTTCCATTCTTAATCATCTTATATTTTCCAGAAATCAGTTCTACTTTTCCCATCACACTTCACTAAGACCTAAATTTCATTTCTTTTCATCTCTTTCTTCACATTTTTTCGTTAGGCAATTTATCCTCCTTCCCTAACCTTAAAAAATGTTACAAATGTGCTTCCGTTACAGCCATGCTCCCCACTCTATCAGCACCAGATGTTGGTCAGTACTAAGTGGATTGATTCGATGCACCACATTTGAAATCAGAATTAACATGCAACTGACATATTTCTAAGGAATACAATTTTGTGTATACTTAGAAATTTACCTACTATGATATTTGTGGAGATAAGTACAGGAGGTGAAGGAAACAATATGAACACAATGCAGTATACTAGATCTTGTTGGAAGTTGGCATCACTGCATACGTGGCAACACTGTGACACTCCGCGCCCAACTGGAGTAACCAACGATACAAGGCAACACTTTCCGAAGATATAAGCTTAGCTATTGCCAACATAGTGCTTTAAGGAAAAGACCGTGGCAGGTATCTCAGCAGTGATAACCCTTCACAGTGAAGCCGAGTACGTCGATGCTGTTGCGTGAGTGCACGATAGGCTACAGGTGTACGCTGGCATAGTCTCACTGCTATTAACCTATTAGCAATAGGTCGTGTTGACACTTCTGGGCTCACTGTGCTGTGGCACCTGTACGATCTGCCACTGCTGCCCTTACAATACAACGATCTTGGCGGCCGTATGATGTGCGAGTACGTCCAGAACCTGGTATACGGATGTCAGAACGTTCAAGTGATCATTGCAAGCAGCGTCGTTATACAACTGACGCAGTACGCCCAGTTGTGTACCATTCTCTGAAAAGTCCTTCCTGCAACTCTGGTGGCCACAATTGGACCCCTTGCAAACTCGCTGAGCTGGCTGTAGGAAGTACGACTGCGTCACCGTTTTCCTCAATCTTCGATATCACATTCAACCTTATGGTTGTGAACATTACCCATTATAGGGCACACGCAGACGGCTCTCTGGCACGTATGCCATTATGATATCTGTTAGCGGACGACTATAAAACCATTATCGGTACATCTACTATCCCCCAGGTGGCATCTGTCGTCATCGGATCAAAATAAATGTTATATTTTTCGTTGTTCATTTTTTGCGGCCGCGTATGTTTCATACACGCGGAAAAGAACTTTATGGTTTGTTTTGCACATTTCTTCGTTTATGACGATGTCCAATTTGACAAGTGTAATTCTGTATCCAACGTTGATCTTTGCACCTCACGGACACTCTTTTTTACTGCTCTTGTGATGCACACGGCGAATCATTAGCACTTAATACTTTTTTTCATAATTTTTAACACAGTACTATCATATGATTCTTACCAGAGACTAAACTTTCGACCATCACACTAAAGGGGGTTCTTACATAGATGGATGAAAATACCAGCAACTGTTTGCAAATTCCTTATTAAATTTTGTGCGGCCGGTTTCGGTGCTTCACTACACCATCTTCAGGCCCCCGTTGTGTAAATGTCATTAAAGACACATTTAAACTGGGTAGCCATTAAAACCGGTAGCCCTCAACGACGACTGATGAACACAGGGGTCTGACTATGGTGTAGTGAAGCACCGAAACCTGTCGCACAAAATCTAATAAAGAATTTGCATACAGCTGCTGGTATTTTCGTCCATCTATGTAATCTAATCAGCTGCGTCCCAATTCCATCTACTATGGAGAGAATTAAAGAGGTTATTTGTTGGATATTTATTCAAAGAAGTTCGGAAATCATATTAGCTAGCTTCATATCACTGTACTCTTGTTTTCATGTGATTTCGAATAGTAAGAAAGAAAGCGTAATTACATTGATCCATTAAAAAAAAAGAATATTAAAATTTCTTTATTAATAGGGGAAGTGGTAGTAATATGGAACACTTTTTCGATGAAGGCAAAATACTGAATTTCAAATGTGACTGTTCAATAAAAAATGTCACATGTGTTAGCTTGTATCTCTGTGACAAAGGATCAATAATAATTTTGATGAAAAATTAACATGTGAACAAGTACAAGAGATTTTTTTAACTTGATGTAAATTAGGAGCATTTTGAAATGGGGCGGTGTAATATAAAACAGATTAAATATTCAACAAGGTCTTTTTCAATTTCTTGGGGTAGAAATGGCTTCCTTCCTAATTTTTCATGTGTTAAAGTATTTAAATCTTTATCTTTTCTAACCACCTTTCTAAAGATTGTAGCTTTTCGTATGCTGAAACATATTGCTTCTTCATTTAGAGTTTTAGACACCTACAGAAAAAGGGGGTCGTAATATGAAACAGCCTCTTCATATTTTCGACCAGCACCATTGTCAAAACTAACAAAAGAGACTACACTTTCGATAAAAAAATTCAGTTATGGTTTCTAAAATTGTAAATAATGTTTAAATGTTTGTAAATCTAAGGGTCTTAACTAGGTTGATTATTAGTCCCTAGGCTTACAAACACGACTAACACTAAGTTAAAGTAACTTATGCTAAGGGCAACACGAACACCTATGCCCTACGGAGGACTCGAACTCCCGACGGCGAACAGCCCCGCACACCGCAGCAGGGCGCCTTAGTGCACACGGCTTTTCTACCGCGTCAAAAATTATCATTTGTACGTTTAATTCCATTACACGATCGTAAAGTAGAAACAATAGCCTAAGTTCTAAATAAAGTAGCTGAAAATATATTTCAATCTTACGTCGCAAAAACTTTGGGATGTTGGAAAACAATTTGTGTCTACTCACGGCCATAAACAATGAGATACTGATATCTGCTGCCTCTAGTGACGGAAACAGAACATTACGATTGTGATAAATGAAACTGTCGCCAGATGACATTACTAGTCTCCAAATACTACTGTGTTTCATGTTACAACCCTGTTTCATGTTACCACCACTTCCCCTACCTTTGATGCCAGAATGATGAGTATTAATCGTGCAACAAAAGTAGGAACTCGTATGCGAGCTGTCATTTGCCAAACACCAAATTACCCGGCTTAGAACAGTTAACGAAGTGAAAGGTGCGTTACGTTTAACGTGACTCACCGCAAATTCTAATGAGCTGTGGAACATTTAACTCTGGCGTGCAAAGTACTTCAATGTTGAACACTGCTTTAATTAGAAGTTCGCTGCATTCGGAACTAATACAGTTTCACCGTTCACTGCCCAAATGTAATTTTAAAGTTTCTTAGCGGAAGCTCTTAACTGTGAGCCGGGAGCGTAATAATTTTCTTTGAACGACTATCCCTCTGCCAGCCTGCGTAAAATTTTGGCTGCAGCGATGTCTACCACACTCCTTCGTGTTCAGAGCCTCCATATACATTTCCATCTACAAAGGATACTCTGCAAATCACATTTAAGTGCCTGGTAGAGGGTTCATCGAACCACCTTTATACTATTTACCTCCCATTTTATTCTCGAGTAGCGCGAGGGAAGAAAGAACACCTGAATCTCTCCGTTCGAGCTCTGATTTCTCGTATTTTATTCTGATGATCATTTCTACCTATGTAACTGGGAGTCAAAAACATGTTTTCGCAGGAGAATGTTGGAGATTACAGTTTCGTAAGTAGACCATGCTGAAGCGATAAGCGCCTTTGTTGTAATGATTCCCATCCCAGATCCTGTATCATTTCCGTGACGCTGTCTCTCCTGTATCGTGACAATACAAAACGAGCTGCCCTTCTTTGGACTCTTTCGATGACCTTTGTAAAACCTACCTGATAAGGATCTCACACTAGGCAGCAATACTCCAAAAAAGGACGGACAAGCGTAGTGTATGCAGTTTCTTTAGTAGTTCTGTTGCATCTTTTAAGAGTTCTGCCATTAAAATGCAGTCTCTTGTTCGCCTTTCCCATGATATTATCTACGTGTTCTTTCCAGTTTAAGTCTGAAGTAATAGTAATTCATAGGTATTTAGTGGAGTTTACGGCCTTCACTTTTGATTGATTTATCTTGTAAACAAAGTTTAACGGATTTCTTTTCGTACTCATTTGGACGACTTCACGCTTCTCATTATTTAGAGTCAATTGCCAGTTTTTACACCATAGTGATATCTTATTTAGATTGTTCTGCAGTTGATCTTCAGATGATTTTACTAGACTGCAAATGACAGCGTCATCTGAAAACAACCTAAGAGAGCTGCTTAAATTTTCTTCCAAATCGTTTATGTAAATAGGGAACAGCAGAGGACCAATAACACTACTCTGTGAAACGCCCGATATCACCTCTGTTTTACTACAAACTGTGTCCTCTCTGCCAAGAAAGGCCCTATCCAGTCGCAAATTTGGGGCGATATACTATATGATTCTAGAGGTTTGTGACCCTTTATATGCCGCGGTGGAATGGCAGAGCGCTATAAGCGCGCGGTTCGTCCCCGTCGAAGGTTCGAGTCCTCCCTCGGGCATTGGTTATATATATATATATCCACCCCCATGAACCACAGACATTGCCGAGGTGGGGTGGCTTGCGTGCCTCAACGATGCAGATAGCCGTACCGTAGGTGCAACCACAGCGGAGGGGTATCTGTGGAGAGGCCAGGCAAACGTGTGGTTCCTGAAGAGGGGCAGCAGCCTTTTCAGTAGTTACAGGGGCAACAGTCTGGATGATTGACTGAGCTGGCCTTGTGACATCAGCTAATGTGGCTTTGCCACACAGCTACTGCGAACGGCTGAAAGCAAGGGGAAACTACAGCCGTTACTTTTCCCGAGGACATGCAGCTCTACTGTATGAACATATGATGATGGCATCCTCTCGGGTAAAATATTCCGGAGGTAAAATAGTCCCCCATTCGGATCTCCGGGCGGGGACTACTCAGGAGGATGTTGTCATCAGGAAAGACAATACTGGCATTCTACGGATCGGAGCGTGGAATGTTAGATCCCTTAATCGGGTAGGAAAATTAGAAAATTTAAAAAGGGAAATGGATAGGTTGAAGTTAGATATAGTAGGGATAAGTGAAGTTCGGTGGCAGGATGAACAGGATTTCTGGTCAGGTGAGTACAGGATTATAAATACAAAATCAATTGGGGGTATCACAGGAGTAGGACTGATAATGAATAAGAAAATAGGAATGCGGGTAAACTACTATGAACAGCACAGTGATCGCATTATCATTGTCAAGATAGATACGAAGCCAACACCGACAACAGTAGTACAGGTTTATATGCCAACTAGCTCTGCCGATGATGAGGAGATCGAAGAAATATATGAGGAGCTAGAGGAAATTATTCAGACAATTAAGGGAGAGGAAAACTTAATTGTTATGGGGGACTGGAATTCGGTAGTAGGACAAGGAAGGGAAGGGAAGATAGTAGGTGAATATGGTCTGGGCAAAAGGAATGAAAGAGGAAGTCGCATGGTAGAATTTTGCACGGAACATGATTTAATCGTAACAAACACGTGGTTTAAGAATCACAAAAGAAGGTTGTATACGTGGAAGAGACCAGGAGACACAGGAAGGTATCAGATAGATTTTATAATGGTAAGACATAGATTCCGGAACCAGGTCCTAAACTGCAAGACCTACCCAGGGGCAGATATAGACTCTGACCATAACTTGTTAGTCATGAACTGTAGGCTGAAACTGAAAAAACTGCAGAAAGGTAGGAAAATAAGGAGATGGGACTTAGATAAATTGAAGGAAAGTGAAGTTCTGGAGAATTTCAGAGGGAGATTTAGGCAACAATTGACAGAAACAGGGGGAAATAAAACAGTAGAAGAGGAATGGGTAGCATTGAGAGACGAAATAGTGAAGGCAGCAGAGGACAAAATAGGTAGGAAGGCAAGACCAACAAAAAAGCCTTGGATATCACAGGAAATACTAAATTTAATAGATGAAAGGAGAAAATATAAAAATGCAGTAAATGAAACAGGCAAAATGGAGTACAGACGACTAAAAAATGAGATTGACAGGAAGTGCAAAATGGCTAAGCAGGAGTGGCTAGAAGCCAAATGCAAATCCGTAGAAGAATGTATAAGAAGGGGAAAAGTAGATACCGCCTACAGAAAAATAAAGGAGACGTTTGGGGACAGGAAGGGCAGCTCTACGAATATCAAGAACTCGGATGGGAAACCAGTTCTCAGCAAAGAAGGGAAAGCTGAAAGGTGGAAAGAGTACATAGAGCAGCTCTACAAAGGAAATGAACTTAGAGACGATGTTGTAGGAAGGGAAGAGGAAGTAGATCAAGATGAAATAGGAGATACTATACTGAGAGATGAATTTGACAGAGCCTTGAAAGACCTAGGTGGAAACAAGGCCTCAGGAGTAGACGACTTACCCTCAGAGCTACTAAAGTCTCTGGGAGAGCCAGCCATGAGAAGACTGCTGAAGATTAGGTGGGTAGATCGCATAACTAATGAAGAGGTACTGAACAGAATTGGCGAGAAAAGGAATTTTTGGCATACCCTGACTAAAAGAAGGGATCGCTTGGTAGGACACATTCTTAGACATCGGGGAATCGTAAATTTAGCATTGGAGGGAAGTGTGTGGGGTAAAAATCGCAGAGGGAGACCAAGATATGCGTATAGTAAACAGATTCAAATAGATGTGGGTTGCCGTTCTTATGAGGAGATGAAAAGGCTTGCTCAGGATAGAGTAGGGTGGAGAGCTGCATCAAACCAGTCTCCGGACTGAAGACCATAACAACAACATATATATATATATATATATATATATATATATATATATATATATATATATATGTGTGTGTGTGTGTGTGTGTGTGTGTGTGTGTGTTGTGCTTAGGTTAGTTTAAGTCAGTTTAGGTAGTTTGTAAGCCAAGGGACTGATAACCTCAGTAGTTAAGTTCCATAGCTATAGAAAATAGTCGTTTGAACTCTTTACAACAGACGCGAACACAGATCGGCTAAATGAGCGGCGTTCCAGCTCAGGCAGGAAAGAAGTGTTCACGCTCTGGCCGAAGATAACCTGCCGGCCGCGGTGGCCGAGGAGACTGAGGCGCTCCAGTCACGGTTTGCACGGAAACTACGGTCGGGGGTTCGAATCCCCCCTCGGGCATGGATATTTGTGCCGTCCTAGTTCGTAAGTAGTTAATAAGTAGTTTGTAAGTTTAGGGACTGATGACCCCGTAGTTAAGTCCCATAAGCTTAACAAACATTTGAATTTGAAGATAACCTCGTAGCTGCTTGCACAGCTTCTTAGAACAACTCGGGAATGGACGCATATCAAACTAGATGTACACTTGTGACATTCCTGTGGTGTCTAAAGTATTGATACATTCAGTGCATTAGATAACAGTAGTAAATAAATACGTTTAAATATGTTCCTTTTATTAAACTATACCTAAGAAACATACGTAATTAACTTGACAGCTGATAATTGAAATACTCTTTTGACTACTACCCACGGTCATGAAAATTCAGTAGCCCAACGTAAAAGCTTATTTACAGTACAGTGTAACCAATGAACGTTAAATTAACTCTAGATTAAGTAAAGATAAATAAATGAATAAATATAATTTCCCATTACCAAAACATGGATTATGTGTTCGTGTATATCTGAAATGTCACTCAGCAGATGACGTGGAAGTGTGCACCTCTTTTCACTATTTTGCACTTGCAACTAGCAGAACTGCAGTGAGACGTACGTATGAGTGGCTCGTCGTGGGGATTGATTTACCAGCTAGAGATGAACTTTAAACAGAATTTTAAGAAATGCGTATTATAAACCCTCAGCTGTTTATTATAGCTATTACTTGACCGGTTTCGGTTCTAAACAATTTGCAGAAAAGTAAACTAAATTGATTATGTTAAAGCATTATCTGCTACCTTATTCATACTGATATGCAAGTCAACCAATAAAAAAATTCTTAACAAGTCACTTGATATCAAGTCTTAATGCAAGGTTTATCATCAAGAATGTTCAAATGTTTGTAAATCTATCGGACTCAACTGCGTAGTTATTAGTCCGTAGCTTACAAAATACTTAAACTAAGGTAAACTAACCTAAGGACAAAACAAACACCCATGCTCGAAGGGGGGACTCGAACCCTCGACGGCGGATGGTCACGCGCACCGCAGCACTGCGCCCCAGCGCTCACGGCTGCCCGCCGCGGCTATCATCAAGACTTGATGTCAAGTGACATGTTACGATGTTTTTATTTATTGACTTGCATGTCACCTTGGATAAGGCAGCAGATAATAACTTTATCAGTCTGTTTAGTTTACTTTTGTAAAGACTAGTTAACCCGTGTGAATAATTCGCACTCTAATCTGACAGTCACAGACAGGTAAGAGAGTAATGAAGAAAAGGCAGATGCAAGTATATATGTATGAAATATAATAATAATATTGTGCGCACTGTAAAGGTGAGGGGAATTATTATTATAAGTTATAATAGTAAGCTGTACTTACCTGTGATGATGAACATTGAGGTAATTCAGTTCATTAGCGCAGTACACAACGCTTGATTGAACAAACTGAACAATTCCGACAGGTGTTGTGTATCGACATGTGAAACAGATATCTCGTGGTAGGTATCGACTTAGATTGTAAGAGCAGTACAATTTTTTTTCAAAATAAAGTTCTATTTTGTGTGATAACAATAACATTTGAAGTATCTGTTCATTTATTGTCATTAGGGGAGAACGAAACCTTGAAATTGATACCGCAATCATTAATTTTGGATAAATAATATGGGAGATGTAATGCACCCACAAAAATCACCATAAGAAATAATATACGAGGCGTGTTTTTAAGTAAATACCGTTTTGAAATTAGAAAAAGATGTGCTAAGATATCTCAATAATTTTATGTGCACTGGGTACCTACATCTGTTGTCTACGCACTGACGCCATTACAGTCTGATTCTTCCTTGTTTACGCTGTGTACTCAGTACGGGCTGTTATAATATTTCTTAGTGCTAAAGGCCTAAAAGCGATCAATATTCATCGTGAAATCTGTGCAGTTTACGGAGAAAACATTATGAATGATGGAATGGTAACAAACTGGGTGAGAGCATTTAAAGATGGCCGAACAAATGTGCATGATGAACAACGGAGTGGGCGTTTTTCGGTCGTTAATGATAGTTTGGTGCAGGAAGTGGACAATAAAGTGAGAGAAAACAGATGCTTTACGATTTCCTCCTTGCGGGATGACTTTCCTATTTGTTTCTCGTAGTGTTTTATATGGCATTGTGACCGAGCAAGGCGATGACGAAGTCGAAACAGTTGTGGTGCAGTGGTTAACAAGTCAGGCGGCAGACTTCTATGAGGAGGTTATTAAAAAACTGGTACAACGTTATGCCAAGTGCCTCGATATTGACGGAAGGAATGTAGAAAAGTAGATTAACATACAGGATTTCATGTAAAAATAAAATTATTGAGATATTTTTTTTAATGTCAGTACGGTACTTACTTAAAAAACACGCCTCGTACATGATGGTTTAGAACCGAGACTGGTCATGTTTCAACTATAATAAACAGCTGATGGTTGGTAGTATGCATATCTTAAAATATATTATAGCTGTTGCCCCTCAGCTAAGTAAAAATTTAAATACAGTGTCGCTGAACCGCACTGCTTTGATTAGCTATTTCAACTACACAACCCACTGTGCCATAACATAATATACTCAGCCAGGTGCGATGCTGTGGCTACGCTTGCGCCGTGACTGCGCAAGCCATCTATAGTCTGCGTCATGTAGGAAGGCGGCCCAGTTCTCAGCTGTTCTGCGCATCCCCCTCCATTACTGCACTGGCAGCCAATAATATTCATTCTCTAGACGCGTGGCTGGACTAGAGTTACTCAATGTTTCATCTGCAGGCTGAACTTTTGGCGCTCGGCTGTATCTCTCTTCACGCATCACCTATCGCTCCTCCTCTATGTGCTGAAGCGCCTTCCTACTTGACGTGAACTATAGTCTCTACAGCACTAACTGTAATACAAGCGTCAGCTGCTGCCACTTCCTCGGTTGTCTCCACAATAATGCAGGTTATTTCAGGAGCGCAGCTCTTTCATCGCCCATCTCTGCTTCACATATGGAATGGAGATAAATCGTTTCAGTTATCTTTATTGCTCACAAAACAGTAATTGACATTTTGTACGACAATAACCCAGACATTCTAAATTTGTAATCCAGATTTCAGCATAGCATAGTATCCCTAATAGCTGCTAAAATGTCGTCTTGCAGTGTTGCATGCCTGTATTAGTCATCCGCTAGATCTTCAAGAACTTTTGCTCCAGATTGTCACAATCATCGACGGAGATTCGGCGGAGATCTCTCATATTTGTTAGTGGGTCGTTTCATTCAAAAACAGCCCTTTTCAATGTATCCAAGGAATGGTCTATAGGATTCATATCAGGAGAACATGATTTCCATTTAATCTGGCGATGTCGTTATCGTGAATTAACACATTCACAAGATATGCATGATGCGCACGAGAGTTGTCGTCAATTAACACGAATCCCTCACCGAAATACTGTCCACGTAGTTACTCTGTACGTTGGTGCCATATGATTGCATCCTAGGACCACCGGTGGCTTACGATGGCCCCACATAATACCGTTCGAAAATATAAGAAAATCACCATCTTGCTGCACGCGCTAGACGACTATGGGTTGAAGGCAAATGCAAGTCTCATCTGTGAATACCCCTTGATGTCAAAAGCTGGGCTTCGCTATGGATGTCGGAAGTGAAGTCGCTGGTCGTGCAGCCTATTGCGCATAGTTAGAGTGGAAACACGACGTCCTATTGGTGAACAAGAACATTATTCAGCATGATGGCGTTCCTATCAGTGTTCCTCAGAGTTTGTAATTAGCTGTCGTCAAATGCTATGGAAGCGTTTAAGCGGCCAGAGCGAGCCACGTTATCGAAAGTTTCTGCATCTCTGGTCCTCCTACATGTCCGAACAACCTCGCTTTGTGTATTACCAGTGATGCACCACTGTTTGAAGATGGTCATGATAAAGACAGTGACTGGAAACCTTGTGGTTGATGAAACCATTGATGCTTCTTCAGGTGCGTTACATTTTCAAGTTGTATACGTCCGAAGCTAGGTAAATAAAACGTTTATTTTTCTGTACGTTTTAAACTAGAAAATAACACAACGTTGTTAGCCGACATTACAAATAAAACTGATTTAGTATACATTACTCTTAGATTGCACAGAAGAAGAAGGCCTAGTCAAATTGAGGTCATTAAGGTCTTACCGGCCAATGCTATTCCCCCTGAACCCTAGCCCAGGAAAAAAGGGTAAGAAGTGAGCACACATGGAAATAGCAGAAGAGGAAGACACTGGAAACAGGACAGGCTGGCATTTATCGTAATGTGCATGGGGCTAAAAAGCTACGTGAATACAATCACCAGTGTAGGTTCAAATGTTCAAATGTCTGTAAATCTATCGGACCAAACTGCGTGGTCATCAATCCGTAGCTTATTTTTAAACTACTTAAATCTAGGAAACTAACCTACAGATAAACACACACACCCATGCCCCAAGGAGGACTCGAACCTCCACGGCGAGCAACCGCGCGCTCCGCAGCGAGATGCTTTAGACCGCTCGGCTACTCCAACGCGGCCCAGTGTAGGTACAAATGTAATGAAAATATTCCCGATGAGAAGAGGGAAGTAATATTTAGAGATTATTGGAAACTAGGTAGCTGGGAACTTCAGACATCGTTCCTGAATGGTGCTGTAGATGTACAGTCTGTGTTCAGGAAGAAAGCCACAAAAAAAAGTTCAAATGTTTGTTAAGCTTATTATTATTATTTCTTTTTTCTGTTCCATAGGACCCACTTCAGGAGTAAGACTCCATGGTCATGGAACAAGTCAATACATTGAATGGTAATAGAAAAATTTTAAGTAGTCCTTTGCACACGACAATCTTAAGACAAAGTGAAAAGAATCAATAAAGAAAAAATGAATTAGCTTAATTGTTTAACTTTTCTAGGAGTTCCTCGACAGAATAAAAGGAGTGAGCCACGAGGTAACTCTTCAATTTAGATTTGAAAGCATGTGGATTAGTGCTAAGATTCTTAAGTTCTTGTGGCAGCTTATTGAAAATGGATGCCGCAGAATACTGCACCCCTTTCTGCACAAGTGTTAAGGTGGTGTGGTGCAAATGTAGATTAGACATCTGTCTAGTATTCACCGAGTGAAAGCTACTAACTCGTGGGAATAAGCTGATATTATTAACAACAAACGACATTAAAGAAAAAATGTATTGTGACGCCAGAGTCAAAATTCCTAGACTACTGAAAAGGGGTCGACATGACGTTCGCGAACTTACACCAGATATTGCTCGAACCGCCCGTTTTTGAGCCAGAAATATCCGTTTTGCATCAGGCGAGTTACCCCAAAAAACAATGCCGTACGTCATAAGTGAGTGAAAGTAAGCGAAATAGACTACTTTTCGTGTTGAAAAATCACTTATCTCAGATATTGTTCTAATGGTAAATATAGCAGAATTTAGTTTTGGAACAAGATCCTGAACATGGGCTTTCCATGACAGCTTACTGTCTATATGAACACCTAGAAATTTGAACTGTTCAGTCTCACTTATCACATGCCCATTATGTGTAATCATAATGTCAGATTTCGTCAAATTATGTGTTAGAAATTGTAAAAACTGAGTTTTACTGTGATTTAACATCAACTTGTTTTCTATTAGCCATGAACTTATCTCTTGAACTGCATTATTTGATACTGTGTCAATATTACGAGCAACATCCTTCACTACCAAGCTGGTATCATCAGCAAACAAAAATATTTTACAATCACCTGTTATACTCGAAGGCATATCATTTATATAAATAAGAAACAGCAATGGTCCCAAAACAGACCCCTGGGGCACCCCATACTTAATTGTGCCCCATTGGGATTGCACGTCATAGCCATTTTCTACACTGCGGAGAATTACCTTCTGTTGTCTATTAATAAAGTAAGAGGTGAACCAGTTGTGGGCTACTCCCCGTATTCCATAATGTTCCAACTTCTGCAACAATATTTTGTGATCAACACAATCAAACGCTTTTGTTAAATCAAAGAAGACGCCTAATGTCCGTAGTCTCTTATTTAACCCATCAAGTGCCTCACAGAGAAACGAAAATATAGCGTTTTCGGTCGTTAAACCACTTCTAAAACCAAACTGTACGTTTGACAGGAAATTATGTGAACTGAAATGATCAATTAATCTTGAATATACAGCCTTTTCAATAACTTTGGAAAAAACCGATGGCATAGAAATAGGTCTATAGTTGTCTACATTATCCCTTTCTCCTTTTTTATAAAGCGGTTTCACTACTGAGTACTTTAATCTTTAATCTTATGGGACTCAACTACGGGTCATCAGTCCCTAAACTTACAAACTACCTACGAACTACCTTATACTAAGGACGGCACAAATATCCATGCCCGAGGGGGAATTCGAACCCCCGACCGTAGTGGCCGTGCAGACCGTGACTGGAGCGCCTCAGTCTCCTCGGCCACCGGGGCCGGTAAGAAATCCACAGCTGTTACGCACAAAGACATATCATATATTTATAAACTGGAAGGTTTTAGAGTGTGCAAAATCTTTTTTTCGAAAAACGCTTGACCTATGTAACAAAAGGATAAGAAACATTATTATTAACAAAAAATCAAACCCATGTGGCATTTCCCCATGTGACAAACGGGGAAGGAAGGAACCTCCAAATAAAATTCCAGCGAACAGAATTGCAATAATCAAATGTTCAAATGTTTTTAAATTTATCGGACCAAACTGCATGGTCATCAGTCTGTAGCTTACAAACTACTTGCCGGCCGCGGTGGCCAAGGGGACTGAGGCGTTCCAGTCACGGTCTGCACGGCCACTACGGTCGGGGATTCGAATCCCCCCTCGGGCATGGATATTAGTGCCGTCCTTAGTATTAGCTAGTTCATAAGTAGTTGTAAATTTAGGGACTGATGACCCCGAAGTTAAGTCCCATAGACTCCACAAACATTTGAACATTTTTGAACAAACTACTTAAACCTAAGTAAACTAACCTACGGACAACACACCCATGCCCCAGGGAGGACTCGAACCTCCACGGCGAGCAACCGCGCACTCCGCAGCGAGACGCCTTAGACCGCTCGGCTACTCCACCGCGGCTTGCAATAATCACGGAGCATATAAGAAAATTCCCGATGTACTCAAGTCATTATAGTAGAGCAAAAGCTACAAATCGAAAGAACTTGCATTCAGACTTAAGCGTGGCAATGATGTATAAAATGTATGAAATTTTTTGGCACGAAGACAAAAAAGTGAAACCTGAAAGTGAAAGTTTTTACAGACCTAAGCTTTCACAGGCCTCATACCGATACATGTGTAACTTGTGACAGGTTTCGGATGGTTGTGATGTTTGACCTGGAATCTATGCATACAAGAACCATTAGCTGCATTAATGTGACAGTCTGTGACGATCTTTTTGTGAAAGCCCTTCATGAGAAAATAAAACTGCTTTCGCTAATTGTCAAAAATGTTGTGTCTGAAACAGATGATACGATGGTGGTAACTGTGTATTACCGAAACTAGTCATCCAGGCAATAAAATAGCGATGTTGGCAACATTTGGTACTTTTAGTTAGTACTTATCCTACATATGACGGACTCCACTATACTCAGTTTTTGGCCAATAGATTTTGGGGAAGTCCATTAATTACGTGACTTTTTTGTTGTTCTGTAATTTCGACACCGTCCACTCCCCTCGGTAAGATATAGTAGGAACCCATCCATCCAAAGAAATTAAAGCGCTTGAGATTTACCATAAAATTTAGGTCATGGGTTTGAATCATGACCCACCTGGATGGCCAAGTGTGTTAAAGCGCCTGCATCCGGGCAACACCGCGTAGAAGACAAGGCCTCACAACAGGCCGTGCTCACGTCACACCTAGAGGCCACGAACGCTAGCACCCCCTATAGAAAAAAGCCTGCGCACGACGTCACAACATGGCGGCGGTGAGAGGCTTAGAGTCCTCTGGAAGATTGTAAACATTAGCACTGCACGCTGTTTATAGTGCATTCTTTCGTTCAGGAGTGTATTTATTACGCAAATTGTTGTTGTGTACGGTGTGATCGCTACGCTGGACGATTTGTGAGTGTGAGAACAACGTGTGATCTCTCTTTAACAGGAAAATGCCGTTTGGCTGTTCTCTGCCGAAATGTAGAGGAAATTACGACTGTGGCCCGAACGTTTTCGTCTTAAACGTCCGGAGAAGAAGAAATGAATAACTTGGCCCCTTCCTCAAGTTAATGAATAAGTTTTCGGTTTTGTTTAACCTTATAAAAGAGTTTTAAGTTATGACTGTTTACCGTTGGATATTGCGATTCATTTTATTTATGTAACCACGCCCATTAGCTTATTCTTCTCCGGACGTTTAAAGACGGTAACTTTTGGCCACAGTCGTAATTTCCTCTACATTTCGGCACAGAACAGCCAAACGGCATTTTGTCAGTAAAAAAAAGATCACACGTTGTTCTCACTCATACAAATCGTCCAGCGTAGCGATCACACCGTACACAACACCAATTTACGTAATAAATACACTCCTGAACGAAAGAATTCACTATAAACAGCTTGCACTGCTAATGTTTACAATCTGTCAGAGGACTCTAAGCCTCTCACCGCCGCCATGTTGTGACGTCGAGCGCAGGCTTTCTTCTATAGGGGGTGCTGACTGTGCCGCAGCGGTCAGCCAGTCAGCCGGCGGCCGCGGCACAGAATAGGGAGCATACAGAAGGGAAAGCTGGGGGCGGCGCCTTTGTTACCAAGCGTTGCGCTTGACGCCATATTGAAAAGCAGTAAACGCGGATCTATAGCCACTCAGTGGTTGGAAATGGACTTTTTACGAAGTGCAGCTAATTTCACCGACTTTTACGAAAGGAAACGGCTTTTCATTATGCTCTCATCTGTTTTGCGCCCTCTTCTTGCACCTAATTATAATCCAACGAAAAAAAATTGGCCTAAATTTTAATAAAACTATGAAAATGTTCGGTGGAATCGATGATCGTTTTATTTGGCGCTTATCTCTAGAAAAATCCCAAATAACGCGGAGTTATGTTCGGGAAATTAGATAAAAACAAGAAAGTGACTTTACAACTGCCAGGTTTTATTTGACACGAATAAATTCGCACAAAATATTGAGTCAGACTTAGCAGTACAACGTGATTACGCAAAACTAATGACGTCTGGGCATATATAAAAGATGTATTTGCTTTAGGAGTATCATTAATTTACTGATCGGAGAAGGGCATATAGAGGAATCTGTTAACCACAGAGCAGGAACAGCATAAAATAATTATTCCCCTTAATCCGTTTGTTTGAGTATCAGAAGAGCGTTCGTTGCCAACATTAGCACGCTACGCCTTCAATGTCGTAAGTAAAATTTTACCTGCCTTCTTAACGCACTATTCTTTGCCATTCATTTTATATTATTCCCTGCAACGTTAAACTTATAAAAAATAAATGCACTTCAACATTTCGATGCTGTTGAACTGCTGCAGCAACAGCAATAGTGAGAGTTATCGCCAAGAGAAGAAGCAAGGCTACTTTTAATAATTATGCACACATTGCTCTCATTCGAAACTGATAACATTTAACTTTCACTCATGTTTTGGGAAGGTGAAGAAACGTATATCCTTATTCATATGAGAATTATTGCGGCAATTAGGTGATGAACACCATCGGTCGCCTTTACTTTTATTGCTGCTCGTAATAAAAGCGGAACAGCTACACCTACTGACACACAGTTCTTTCTTTTCATTGCACCAAATACTTGTTTGATTTTATGCGATTCAGGCAGCTAAAATACACAATTAACAAACAAAGAAGGCGCACTACCACGCTACAGAGTAGGGAGTGATATCGCGTTTACTGCTTTTCAAGATGGCCGATTCCGCGCATGCGCACAAAATTTTGGACGACAGACTGCAGCGGGAGTTTCCTTTCTGTATACTCCTTATTCTGTGGCCACGGCCTCTCGGTGTGACGTGGACACGGCCTGTTGTGAGGCCTTGTGTTCTAGGAGGTGTTGATCCGGGACGGAGAGGGGGCTGGCTAAAGCTCTGTATAGGGAACGTACGGCCAGCCGGCCAGCGGCAGCCATGCTGGGCCTATTCCGCTGCTGCTTACACACCGACCGCTACAACGTTCTCAGCGCTTAACAAAACTTATCAACCGGTTTTGAATAAACTATTCCATAAAAAAATTTCATTTTTCACGTGTTGTAATGTGATATATTCGCTCGATAATGATCTGATTTTCTATTCATTATTATTTATAGTTTCCGTGCTACATCAAATTAAGTAAACTACTGCGCAAAATTTTGAAGAGTGTGCACTGGAAAAATCACATTGCGTAGACTTTGCTTATGGTTGATATTATCACATACAATGCTGCGGACGAAATTCAGGTAAGATATCGAAATTTTATTTAAGGTTGAGAGCAGAACGATAACTCTTTTCATTCTCGAGATACCGGGTGTTATATCCGACGGACAGATGCGGGAACTTCGCGTAGTTCTGTCCATGCGGACCTGGCTGCCCTACGAATTCCTTACCGCCCGATTTTAAGAAAACTGTTTGGTTTGTGCATCTAGATCTAAAGAGTTCACCCATAAATTAAGATTGACCTGTACCGTAGCCAAATATTCGAATTGATCGCGAACATGTTGTCATTGGAGCACAGTATAAATTAAGAATACAATTGAGATTATGGATAAGTCTTTCATGAGTATTTTCTTGCGCATTATGAACTTATATTTTACACGAACTACGAAATATGCAAGGGGATACCCACTACAAGCCTTTCACCGAAAACAGAAATTATAACGCCAATAACATTTGAATGTCTAATATTTGTTTTGTTTCAATTCTTTGTTTCCTGTAATAATACAATTAACACATGAAAACGAATGAGAAAACCTTCCTTCAGTAACTGTATGTTAATTTCATATCTAAACGTGAATCTGTTTAGTTTACTCAGTTATAAGTCAAAATTTTTATGTTTTCAGCAATTACCTGCAAATAAAACCAACGAGGCGTGAATAATTTAACCTCACGACATTATGAAGGAATTTTATTCACAATTTTATTCAAGTTAAAAATAGATATGTTACTGCTGCGTGATCCATTCGTCACTGAATCTTTAATCTATTAATTTACACTATTAATTAAAATCATCACAGCACAAAAACCGAAGGTCGCTTCTGGACTTCTAGTTTTCCCTTTCATCAGTCAGACTGTTCATCTTCCTGCATTTCTGATATCTAATGAAAGTAATATAATGTGTACCATCCAAAAGTATATCACTGTGGCATTATTCAAACCCAAACATACGAATATTCACAAGACTTCTCACGGCAGCCAAGCAATGTACAGGAGCGATATGGCGAAAAGAACCACGTGACTCGATTTCAGCCAATCTCGAGCCGCAGACGGCGGCAAGCGGCGTGGAAAAGGACTGCCATACTTTCCTTATACAGAGCTTTAGCGCCGGCCCGCTTCGATTCCGCCTGACGGATTAATGACGAGAACCTTTATGTGTGCCACCGTGGGGTGTGGTCTTTAGGCAATTGCCCACACCTCACTTGGTGATTCCGGGGTGGTACCCTCAGATACACGATTTGTAAGGATCTAGAAAATGTCCGCACCTTTGTACATACGCAAACAATTGGGACTCCTACTTTCTCCCGTGGGTAATGGGGTGACGGCAAGAAGGACTTAGAGCCACTACTATAAGTTAACCATACCATTACTGCAATGTGGAGAAACATTGTGTTACGAAGTTTTAAGTCTGGATAGTTGATGCCAGTAGGAACCAAGATTACTAATGTTGTATTGATCGAAAGCGCACCATTTTTAAACTACGGAAAGTTGACGCCATGAGCTCCGATTGACGAACTCCGAAGGGCAAACCAGTCGCGGCCATGCGTTGTCCAAAGCATCGGGCAATGCGTGACGCCAAGTTTCTTTAGTTTAGAAATGGCACTTTTTAGATCTAAACAAAATTAATAATTTTGGTTCCTACTGGCATCGTCTACCTAGGGTTATAAATTCGTGACTATGTTTCTCTAGCACTTGTGGTAACCATGCAAACCCAGCACCAGTGCGAGACAAAGGCATACCTACAACTGTTATTAGCTGAAGCAAAGCTTCTATCTACTACTGTGTCCACAGTGAAAGTGGTAATTATGTGTAATGTGCACAATTACGAGTTTACGTCGCGGTGGAGGGGCCGAGCGTCCTAAGGCGCCTTGTTGCGGAGATTCGAATGTGTGTGTGTGTGTGTGTGTTGTCTTTAGTTTAAGTAGTTTCTAAACCCAAGGACCGATAACCTCAGTAGTTAAGCCCAATAGATTTACAAACGTTTGAGCATTTTAAGGAGTTTAATTTAACTAATTCTCTTAAAAAAAAAAAAAAAAAAAAAAAAAAAAAAAAAAAAAAAAAAAAAAAAAAAAAGAAAAAAAAAAAAAAAAAAAAAGGCTCTCTATACATCGTGTTATTTTGTAAATAATTTTGAGAAAGTAACCAGGAAAAACTTCCCCAAGCCTTCACTCACTCTATGGAAATTCGTGTTCTTCTTGTGCAGCCTCCTTGTGCAACCATTACAGCCTGTAGTCTAAGGCACACAACAGTTCTTCAGCTGACAGGCGACAAAAAGCTTCCGCGATAATGGTATTAACCGTTTTGATGGATCCCTAAAAAATTGACGTTTTGATATGAAATATACTACGGTTGGCGGTTGGGAGTTAAATAGTGGCAACATTTCTGTCCCAATGCAATTGAATTTACTATTGTCGCTGATAGCACACGTTGTTAAGATACCTACCTTACCTCCGAACAAATGGAATCGCATGTCCCACGTTAGAGACGTGTGCACAATCAAGGGAAACACAATTGTGAGCGAGAGGCCAAACGTAACGGTATCTCTATGTTTTCGAAACAGGAACACCGGAGACCGTCAATGCACACTACTACTGTTCGTTTTTGGAGCATCACCTGCGACCAGCTCTGCGAAAAAAGCGGCAACACTTTCTGTGCAACCCTTTCTATGATTCTTCACGACTATACGCTGTTGCTGGTCTGTTCGGTCGATGGGACGACCTATCATACAATCAGGTCTTAAGTCCTTCTGACATTGATTCAGAAGATGAAAGAACCACTTCTTGGCATTCGCTTCGGAACTGATCCAGAGATTCGACAGGCAGTAAAACGCTCCTTTTGTAACAAAGAGCTTAAATTTCATAGATTGGCTAACAAACGAGCTACAGCGCTCTTTGCGGCAACCAGCGTAAACTCGGCCGCCATATTTTGAGTAGTCTGTCTATCGTATATTGTTGTCGAGCTTGTATTTAGTGTGTATTGCCTGTACAATTTTTGCTGCTGAAATAAGCCTAAAGTATGTTCAGCATTAAGTGCACAAATCGAAAAGGTAAAACGACAAATACTTCCTGCCAGAACACCAAACGTTTTCCCTTGTTTGATCTCAGTCTGTCTTTCCCGAGTGATATCACTTAGCCACCCCAATAGTGAAGCTTAAGATGACCTATCCTGCAATTCCCTTGAAGTACACACCACAAAAAATGTTCAGATTTCTTCCTAGTGTAGATATTTCTTCTTTTGTCGCTCCTGTGGTTCTTGAAAACACACTTTGAGTGTCTACACCTTCTTTAAAAATATTTTCATTTGTTGTTGACAATACTTGTAGACCATGGTTTCCATGTACGTTTGACAGCAGTTATGACAGCCAAAATTTTTTCACTTGTATATGTCTGTGTTTTTTGCAACAAATATGTAGTTATTTCAGCGCGGTAACAACGAAAGTTGTTGATGCTATGTTGACTTGGTGTGGAATGCTTTTGTGGCAGTTGGTCCAGGCGGCGCTTTTTTTTTTGCTATAATCTGTTACCACTTTCGTCTTTCTACTCTAATTTCACGTACCAAACTTTACTTGTTTCATCGTGGCAACAAGGAAAGTTACTAACGACACCTTATTTCGGCGTGGATCTTTTGGGACAGATGACCTAGGCGATTTTTTTGTTGTCACTTTCGTCTTTGTGCTCAATTTTCGCCCACCGAAGTTTGTAGCCAAACCCTTTAACTGCAATTTTACAAGTTTGTAGACTTAATAGGTTTAGTAAACACAAGATAGGGGTATACTAGACTTTATGAAATCATTGTTTTGTTACAGCACATTAAAAGCAGTTGCAAATCCATGGTCATGATTGTTTGTCATAACAATTACTATTCGCTTTAGGTTACGCTGCTCGTTTAAACCACGTACTTGCATTAAAATCAACACAAATATTTTCGCAGCGGTAATTTTGTTGTTATTGGAAACCTCAACTGTTATACTTCGAAGTGGAACTGTATGCTAACAGGTTCGTGATATTTCATTACCGCATTTTTAGAAATTTACGATCAGGCTCGTCAGTTCGCAGCTTCGAAAAGGCTAACGAAGCTTGATGCACATCCGCGTTCAAGAGTCAGTCTTTATTTAAAACGTGGAACTGCAAATAGGTAAAATTCTCGAGTGGGTGTGATATACCAGCTGTCAGCCGATACCCCAAATAACATGGCGGACGCCAGCTCAGTTTGCCCCAGACATGGCGGACCTATCGCCATTCTATGAAATTTGAGCTCGTTAGTTCGCACCATCAGCAGAACAGGTACTGCTAACGGTATACTACGCTTCCTCTTCGCTGCCAACGGTTTCTACACCACGCTGGTGACTACTTTGAAGGACAGTAACAGGTGCAAATATGTAACGCTTTTTATCGGTTGTGAATAAATAGTTGTCACTATTTAAGTTAGAATCCTCGTATACAGAAAATTTATCACTGTATTAAAACGTGCAACAAGACCGGCAGTTGAACACCGGTTCCTATTCACTAGACAGTTGCTTTGAACACTAAGCCAGTGGCTTCGCACAGCCGCACGGGTTACCCTGAAACCCCTCTCTCTCCTCAGGACACATTCTAGAGTCCGCCTGAATCCACTTGATTTTCGCCTTTTATCCCGAACAACATCGCAGAGCCGCTGCACCTCTACTGGAATATGACGGTGAGGGAGAGTTTGGAGTGAGGAGAGAGGTGTGCCAGGGTAATAGGTGCGGCTGTGCGAAGCCAGTGTGACAGGGTGGCTTAGTGTTCAACGCAACTGTCTAGTGAGCAGGGGATCCAGGTTCATAGAGGGCTTCAGTTTGCATGTGCCAGAGAGAGGGCGCGAATGCACTATGCGACGAGAAATTTAAACATCGGACGTGTACAACGACGCGGCTTGGCGGCTAAGTGCTGCTGAAACAAGCAATTTGTCCATATGTGAAGTATCATCCGTCATGTAGCATACAACATTTTTTGTGTCGTTGACCTTCCCTATGTTTTGAAGGTCAAGTGTCTAAAATGCCATGAAGATTTTAGGATGAATAAAGTGTCTTCATTCGCATGTCGCATGATGCAATAGGTTTTCAACCACATAATTGTTTATGACTTCATATCTCCAGAACTACATGTCGTCAGCAGTTCTAACCCCTGCGTCAATTGTTAACGCATGGAAGGAATATGTGTACCAAATTTGGTTGAAATCGGTACAGCTCTTGTCCGCGCATTTTATTGTTTATTACGTAATATCTCCTGAACTGCCGGCCGCGGTGGCCGAGGTGACTGAGGCGCTACAGTCACGGTCAGCACGACCACTACGGTCGGGGGTTCGAATCCCCCCTCGGGCATGGATATTTGTGCCGTCCTAGTTCGTAAGTAGTTCATAAGTAGTTTGTAAGTTTAGGGACTGATGACCCCGTAGTTAAGTCCCATAAGCTTAACAAACGTTTGAACGTTTTTTTCTCCTGAACTATTTGTTGTACAGTCATTTAATGGTGCCTACGAGCATAGCGAAAGTGCAAGCAATATGTTGACATTCATGACAGGCTTTTGAACGGTACGGCAGCGCAATTTTTATTTTTATATCTTAAATGATGCAAGTTTTTTGTCTCTTGTGAAAGAGTAGTTTTTGGAACTTTCTCTGGAAAGAATTACAGCTTGTTAAGTTTATTCATTGATAATGTCGTGGGGTGATAAATATTTTTTGCAAATATTTTAATTTCTTTAAGCATATTCGCAATATTGACCATGTATGTATAGTGCAGGATCTGTAGGTTGTTTTGAATGTGGGCTTGCTTAAGTCGTGTAGCCGAATTTCTCTGTAGTGCTTCATAAATGTAAAATTGAAGCTTCTCCATATTATGTCTAAAACCCTTGATACTCTTGTTTTCTCACGGGAAAACGTAAAATACATACAGCAGCTTTGTCAACAAAGCAGAAAGTGCGCACGATTGCATAGAATGTTTGGTCTACAATTTTCATACATGAATATCAATCGGAATATAACACAAGGAAACGCCAGATACTATCACAGTGACCCTGTAATTTACGAAACAAATGAAGGACTGTAAAAAAAAAAACAACCCAGGTACGAAATTGGTGTAGGAAAAGTAAGAATGATACATTTCTGCCTAAGGATATGTGGAAGAGATATTTTGAAGAACTCCCGTACCCGAATGGAGACTTGGATGAGGAGGAACAAGCCGATGAGAAAGAGGAAGAACAGCAAATAGAAAAAGAGGACATGGGGAGAAGTGCAAGAAGCATAGGGCAAGATGAAGGGAGAAAATCACTGGGTTTGACTGATCTAAGTGTCGAGAATGGTGAGAGCAGCAGGAGAGGTGGGGATGCAGTGGCTCTATCGAATAATGAAAACTGTATGGAGACAAAATACGATACCAGAAGACTAGATGAAAAACCATGGAGAATAGAGGAAAAGTAAATTGTGTGAGAGGAGAGAGATCAGACTGGATTGAATAGAAGAATGGCTTGAGGTACGGAAGTGCACTTTCACCATTACTCTTCACTGTAGTAGTGGATGATGTAATGAGTACAGTAGCACAAGTAATTGGTGAAGGTTCAAAATGTGCAAATGTTTGTTAAGCTTATGGGACTTAACTACGGGGTAATCAGTCCCTAAACTTACAAACTACTTATCAACTACCTTACACTAAGGACGGCACAAATATCCATGCCCGAGGGGGGATTCGAACCCCCGACCGTAGTGGCCGTGCAGACCGTGACTGGAGCGCCTCAGTCCCCGCGGCCATGTGAAGGTAAGATGAAAGCTAGGGTATTCGCAGATGATGATGATGATTTGGGGGAATAAGGAGGAGGAAGTGCAAGAGCAGTTGGACGTGTGGGAACAAACAGTAAAAGTGTATGGGACGAAATTTAGTATAAGTAAGTGTGAGATGATTATCACAACAAGAACAAAGGAGAAAGACTGGAGTAAAAATCGGTGGGGAACTATGAGGAGAATGGAGAGTTTCAATTACCTAGAAAGCCTGATACAGGAAGATGGAAAAAGTGACAGAGAAATAAACGAGCAGGGGATAAAAGCAGAAAAATTTCGGAAGAGTGTCAGAAACCTGATATGGAGTAGGGATGTCCTGGAAAGCTGTAAAAAAGTTATATAACGGTCATACTATTTCCCCATCCTGACCTATGCATCCGAAACCTGGGTTTTGAAAAAAAGAGAAAAGCAAATTACTAGTGAGATAAATTTTTTGAGGAACAGTATTGGAGTGACAAAGATAGGTTAAGAAATGGCAGGATCATAATGAAGCTGTAAATATCAGAAGAGTAGATAGAGAATTCAAGGCTGAGATGGTATGGGCATGTTAAACGAATGGAGGAGAAAGGATACCCAGGATGTACGAGATAAAACTGGAAGGGAAGAAAAAAATTTAAATGTTTGTTAAGTTTATGGGACTTAACTGCGGGGTCATCAGTCCCCAAAGTTACAAACTACTTATAGACTAACTTACACTAAAGATAACACAAACATCAATGGTGAAAATTCTGTGCTACTCGGCATTACATCTGTCACTATCACTATAGTACCGTTTCATTTGGTTTCATTTGCTCCTAGTTACTCCAGTGCGCAAAGGGACGTTGATATCCTGCAAAACCCTCCTCAAGGATGTCCATCGTGGAGTGTGCAACAATTTCTAGCCAGTTATGTATCCGCCTTATTTCGGGCTTGGTAGCAAACTCTTCAATTGTGTCAATAACTCTCTTGCGGAATTTCAAATTCAAAATTCAAATGTTTGTAAATCTTATGGGACTTAACTACGGGGTCATCAGTCCCTAAGCTTACAAACTACTTATGAACTACTTACGAACTAGGACGGCACAAATATCCATGCCCGAGGAGGGATTCGAACCCCCGACCGTAGTGGCCGTACAGACCGTGACTGAAGCGCCTCAGTCCCCTCGGCCACCGCGGACGGCGCGGAATTTCAGCGGGACCAGTTGTTTGCAGTGCAAATGCATTGGCTATTGAAGATCGTTCATTTGTTTTGATCTTTCGATCTCGGCGGAGACTTTTCTTTGGATAACGGGTGGTGGTAAGCCTCTGATGGCAGCCAATTCTGTTAAGGCTCCAGTTAGATTCTCCTCCACTTGTTGAAAGATCTTACCCTGTGTTGTAACTGCTACATCAGTATAGATGGACATTTTTTTCTATTCGTTGATGGGGAGTTCATTTGAGTAGGTGTTAAAACGTATTTGACGCAAAACACTACCCTGTGCAAATACATTTTTCTGTGTCCTCCAGTGGTTTTTCTTAATTTGTAAACAACGTATGGCCTTTTTTTTATCGTTTAGACTCCAGCAGGGATCATGTATGGCCTGCCTACTGCAATTCTCTAGGTGACGCCACTTGCGGGTCGATGATGAAATCATGATGAAGACACCATAGCATCCAGTCCCCGCATGAAGAAAATCTCCGACCAGACGGGGAATTGTACCCGGGCCCTCGGCGTGGCAATTTTCCACGGTGTCCATTTTTTTCCTTACGAAATGGCGCTTAGAAAATAATCAAATTGTCTTGTTGGCTTCTTCATCAACAGACGTGAAAACTAAATTCCTTTGAAACCAAATTAAGGACCTTCTTTGTAGGGGTTATAAAAACCCATTCCTTCCATAAAAGAAAGGAATTGTGTCTTCAAGTAAATTATAATTAATGTTCCTTTTCTTCTTCTGTACTTCCATGGTTTTCGGTTTACCGAGTAATTCAAAGTTGTCTTCACGTAAAGGCTGCTACTGCAGTTTATGCCGTTTCACTCGTTTTCTTTGTTTCCTAATTATCTTTTTCTATTTGTTTGTCTTCTCAGTATACCTTGAAGTATCGGCCAGCAACAGCTAAGGACTATCTTACGAAATCCCAGAAGTTTTAAGGACATTTCAAAAAGAGTTAAGCCTTAAATATAGAAAATTAAAAAAACTTATATGGGTGTTACCCATCTTTTCCTATGTTATGGTTCTAAGTAGAAAATTCGCATACTTTTCTTTATATTTCTTAGTTCTCGTAAGTTTTTCGTGTTCTGTCGTGAGATAAATCCAATAGTCTTCTCTAGTCTTCTTCCTTTCTGACAAAATGTAGTATACAGTACGTCCTTTAATCCAATTTATTGCTCTTCGTTTTGTGTTTGGATAGGGGACTTCGTCTGGGTGGGCAGTCTAGCTGGTGTGATTGTTCGGGGAGATGTTCGCAGTACACTTGCGAGTTTAGTTGTACAGGGTGCCCAGATGTTTTTCACAGCGTCGCATGTGAAACGGTGTTCCTCTGTGTCAAATAAGTTACAGGTGATGCAATTAGGAGTTTCTGCAAGATGAATTGCATGCAACTTTGAATTTGTGGGAATTTTCCCGTTAACTGCCATGTACCATGTCGACCGCACGTTTGTCGGTAAGTAAGGCTCTTGAACGTTTTCCCAGATCTTTTCCCAGTCGTATTCTTTGTACTTCTCCTCTATTCTGGTCCTCGTTTTGTTTTTCATTATGTTGTGATAGACTTCTTTGACTTTGTATAGCTCTTTGTCGGGAGTATTTCGTCGAATATAGCTCAGTTCTATAAGAAAAAGTCTGATATGATGGAACGCGTTGGGGATGTAATGCACGTCTACTGGTGCCTCCATACTAGTCGGTGCCATTTCATTTAAAAGATGAGCTGTAAGAGTATCGGGCGATTGTTTCCACTGTTTGTAGAACTTGCTGACGAACAGCGCCTTTGATTTACTGTAAATATGTATCAACGTTAAGCCTCCGTTACTGAAAGGTAGCGTTAAGGTCTCATACTAGACCTTAAAAAAAATTGTCCTCTCGTGACAAAGTGGCAGAGTGCTGCTAGCATTTGTTGAGCCATTATCTTTCGTATTGGTAGTTGTTAGGCGACATAATTTACTTTAGAAGTTATGTAAATGTTTGCTAATTGCACTTTTTGGATGGAATTTAAATTACGTAGATTGTGTTGCTGTATGGCAGCTCGTAGTTTTGCCAGCAATTTTTTGTAGTTAAGGGCAGCCGTGCGGCGGATATTTGGCGTGTATTCAATGCCAAGCGTCTTGATAGTATCTACGTAATTTATTTGTTCGTCAGCTCTATGTTCTAATCCCCGGCCGATGTTCATTATTCCCGATTTATTACGGTTTAATCTTGCTCCTGACGCCTCTTCATAGGTCTTTATATTTTGGAGCGCTTTCTGTAGTTCGGCACTTTCCGTGATAAAGAAACTGACGTCGTCTGCGTACGCTTGACATGTTATTTTGCGGCCGTGTGTATGTAGCCCTGCGAGGTCCTGCGTCAGGAAGCATAGCAGAGGTTCAATTGCTATCGCAAACAAGCTCAGGGACATTGGGCATCCCTAGCGTACTGAGCTCATGATTCTGACCGGTCTGCTTAATTGGCCGTTGACACATATTCAATAGGTTTTTGGCTGTAGTGATAAATTTTTGTGGAATGTTCATTGCTTCCATGGTTCGGAAAATATATGAATGATTATCTCTATCAAAGGCTTTTTCAAAATCAAGAGATACTATAGCACTTGGAATGTCCAGAGCTTCTGATGTTGCAATAATATCTCTGTATTCACACAATGACTGGTAAATGGTTCTATTTTTCCCAACACTCGTTTGGTAATTCCCCGTGATGGTTGTTATAACGGAAATTAATCTTTGCGTTATGATGCGCGTGAAGATCTTGTAGTCGGTATTGAGTAGTGTTATTGGATGCAGATTGTTGACGGTCTTCCCTCCTGGCGTTTTAGGGACTAACACCACTATACCTTCACAAAATTCTAGTAACATGTCACTTCCGGCGTTCAGAATTTCATTACATATAAGCGCCAGCTTGCTGATTAGCTGCTGTTCAAACGTATAATAAAATTCTGCTGGTAATCCGTCAGGACCAGGGGACTTATTCTTTCCGCTTCTTCGTATGGCGTCTACCACTTCCTCTTCTGTTACATCTACTGACAGGTTTGCTGCTTCTTCCGGATTTAATTTCGCGGTTCGCCTTGCGATGACGGCTTGTTGCGCCACTTCATTCACTGGTGTGTCACTTAACAGTGTCGTAAAGTATTTATAGATTTCTTCTCTTATGTCATGTTGTGTTGTCACAATGCTCCCGTCTACTGATTTCAATTCTGTTAAAATTTTCCGGTTTGTTTTTTCCGTTCTTGTATTATATGATACATGGACGTTGTTTCGCGTTGAACTGTATTTTGTAGTGTTCTTACTATGCAACCTTCTAACTGCTTTCGCTTGAGGCTTAAAATTGTGGCCTTTATTCTTTTGATCTGTGTCTAATTTTCTAGGAGTGTAGCATCTTGTTTGTATAGATCACTGAGGCACTGATAATAAAATTCTATTGTATTCTTTGACCAAACACCTTTCTCCCAAGAGTAATGTTTCATGGCCTTGACTAACGCGGGCGCCGGCCGCGGTGGCCGAGGGGACTGAGGCGCTTCAGTCACGGTCTGCGCGGCCACTACGGTCGGGGGTTCTAATCCCCCATCGGACATGGATATTTGTGCCGTCCTAGTTCGTAAGTAGTTCATAAGTAATTTGTAAGTTTAGGGACTGATGACCCCGTAGTTAAGTCCCATAAGCTTTACAAACATTTGAACATTTGAATTTGACTAACGCGGGTTTTGCGTATTTCACCCACCACTTAAGGACCGAGTCGTACTTTGAAAACCTCCTCTCGCATTCTCTCCACGTATTCTGGAAGGTTTCGTGGCATTCTGGATCTGTCAGATGTGTGACGTTCAGTTTCCATTGTCCTTTTGCTCTGTACGTTCCTTGTTTTTGTAAATTAACGGTGCATATGTAGGCCACATGGTCGGAAAATATATTCGGCCACAGTTCTGCTTGCAGAACTTGCTGCTATAAATTCTGCGTGAAGAAATTCTATCAATACGGCTAGCGGAATGGGCGGTGATGTAGGTAAAACCGGGCTTATCACCATGTTTCAGTTCCCATGTGTCTATTATGTTGACCTCTCTGATGATGTTCGCAAGTTCGATACAGTTATTGAAATTTGGTATCTGATCTTTAGAGTTGATGACACAGTTAAAGTCGCCTGCAAATATGATTTGTTCGGGTCGCCGCATTCTTCTTTTAAAAAATTCCGCTCTCAGATGTTTTCTCCCCGTTCCGGAAGGAGCGTAAATATTAATGATCCTGGTATTATTTACTGTGCAAGCTATGCCCCTGCTGTTCGTGAGCCTCTCGACGTTCGTGGCCAGGATTCCTTCTTTTGTCATGATCGCTGTCCCGAGTTCACTGCCGTAACCAGGGTTAATTAAGGTGTTGTATCCTGTTATACGTTCCAGGTTAATGTCTGCACATTTAAATTAAAAAACCTTCAAGACTTCCTGTACGCCGCTGATATAGACATTGCGCTATTATAGGCGTCATGTCTGCGTTGCCTATTAGCTACGTAGCCGCCGCGCGAGGAAACATTGCCCCACAACAAAACCTAGACGCAGCTTTGGAGGCTTACAACGACCTGAACGAACAGGAAATAGCAATGGACACGAGCACACAAAATTCCCTTCCTTCTACTGCCCAGGCTCCGGAAGAAGGTAAACAGACAGTCGTATGTGAAAACAGCAATAACGATCAAAGTAAGAAACATAAAAAACGCCGTATTGCACACGAAGGTGCCGAAGAAAAAGCACGAATACTGCGCGAGAAAGCCGAGCAGATCCGCAAAACACTAACGGTACACCTGCACATGTGACACCGTTGCAAGCGTATCGCATATATATATATATATATATATATATATATATATATATATATATATATATATATATATATATAGGAAGATTATAGCGCAATGTCTATATCAGCGGCGTACAGGAAGTCTTGAAGGTTTTTTTAATTTAAATGCGCAGCTTATTTCATTCATATTAACGGGAGCAATGCGATACGCTTGCAACGGTGTCACATGTGCAGGCGTACCGTTAGTGTTTTGCGGATCTGCTCGGCTTTCTCGCGCAGTATTCGTGCTTTTTCTTCGGCACCTTCGTGTGCAATACGGCGTTTTTTATGTTTCTTACTTTGATCGTTATTGCTGTTTTCACATACGACTGTCTGTTTACCTTCTTCCGCAGCCTGGGCAGTAGAAGGAAGGGAATTTTGTGTGCTCGTGTCCATTGCTATTTCCTGTTCGTTCAGGTCGTTGTAAGCCTCCAAAGCTGCGTCTAGGTTTTGTTGTGGGGCAATGTTTCCTCGCGCGGCGGCTACGTAGCTAATAGGCAACGCAGACATGACGCCAGGCCTGTCTTGCTCGCCGGTCGGTATCTGCGTCACGCGCCGTTGTTAACACTGCGCGCGAACGTGTTCTGTCGAACCACATCCAGAGCAAGTGCGCGGTTTCCCGTCGTAAATTACGATCGCTCTATAGCCACAACTGTAATGTAAGACTGTATGTGCTTCATCATCTCTATTTTTACTTGCCTGACCATCGTTCCGCGATGTTACTGATGACTGTGCCGTATTCCCTCAGTTATTCGTTAATTGCTTCGGAAGGAATTTCGAAAGGCAGTTTGAAGATACGTACAGTTTTAATACCCATGCCAGCTCGTGATATTGTAACGTCTCCAATATTGCCGTCTGTATGTTTAAATTGTAAACGTCCTCCACAGGATTCAAATATTTTCTTGCATTTTTCAGGGCTTATCAGCTTTAAATACACTGTACTGCTGACTATCGATAAGTGTATTCCTATCAGTTCGTCGATAGTAATCTTCATAACATCTCTGACAAACAACTCAACTTAAAATGATTTTGGTCTACTAAATTTTGGGTCGAAACCCAGTCTAAGCGTGTCTTTTCGTTGTGGTCGATCCATTATGTTCGTGTGCAAAACATTCTAGTAGGTAAATATGAACGCTAAAAGCTCGTACTCACCGTATAACTCCGCTCGGCTGCCAAATAGCGAGGATGTAAACAGGACGTCCGCACAGCACGGCTGCCCGACGAAGACTACACCACTGAACTACGCAGGCGGACTGTAAACCACATAGAAACGTATGTTCTGTAACATACGTTTCACGAACACTTTCTGAGCAAGCAGCTTATGAATGATTGTGTCATATGCGGCGCTGAGATCCAGGAACGCGACCCAAATTACTTCTCCTCTCGGGTAGCTGTCTTCTATGTATTGTGTAAGGTTAAGTACTTGGCCACAGCACGATTTTCCTGGTCGAAAACCAGCTTGTTTATTAATGAGGACCATTAGTGATTATGTCGAAAAATACCCCAAACATTGTTGTACCTGTTGCCAATTAAGTTTTTCATGTAACAATGTTGTTCAAAAAATGGGGGGAGTTGGGAATTACTTTCCGGATGTTATTCGTAGTACCAGAAGTTACAGGTGTTATGATGTCGCTTTGTAAATGATGATATATTGACCTTTAAGGTTAGGTGGTATATATCAGTTGCACACTCAGTGAGAGTAAGGAAAGATGAAGAGAAGACGAAGAAAGAAGAAAAGAAAACACTGCGAAGATGGGAAAGAAGATAAAGTAAATGCAAAAGATGAATAACAGAAGCAGTAAAGTGGAAGGTAAGGCAGACTCGAACAAAATATCAAAAGAAAGTCATAAACAAAACTCAAACAGTACAAAGAGAGTTGTTTATCTTTTTGTGATATTTGGGTCCTGCAGCGTTAAATATGTCACTTAAAGACATAATTTTAAATGTTTCCAAATCGCTGCGTAATATTTTATTTTTATTTAACAATGGCAATTTTGGATACAAAGCCATCATCAGGTTAACTGCAATCGTGTAATATAAAAGTCGTTAGATAATATAAAAGTTACATGGTACAATATTTACATAAATTTTGATTATACATATACTTCCCTAAATGTGACTGTTCCATATAAGATCGTTGTCATGTCACCAATATGGTACAGTTATAATAAATTGCTGTAGCTAGCTATAATAAATTGCTTTAGCTGTCATTTGCTGGTGTCGACATTCTATGGTTGCAGTAGCTTGTTTATACTTATACCAATGATATATTAAACAGGTCAAAGGGTGTATTAAATTTTGTCTCTGATTATGATAGGCAACGATACTGCATGCCTCTAATGGTTTGTTTACTAACGATATACGAAAATAATTTAGAAGGTGCTCTTTAGTGTAATATGCGTTAAAATTTATCACTGGGTGTGTTGTTATTAACTTGGTTCCGCTTTGAATATTTCAATAAATTTTCGAGGAAACTTTTAAGTTTTTTTTCGTATATCATTTAAAATTAAGAGGCGCGTCAAGAAAGTAAGTTCCGTTTGGTAGCAAAATGAAATTGTACACAGATACAGAAGAAATTTTTATTGCACAAAATTCCTCAACTCTTAAACTACTTTTCCACATAACTGCCGAAATTTTGTAGGCACTTGTCATAGCGTGCCACAAGTTTTTGCATGCAAGGATGCCGCCTGTGTATTCAAGCTTTTTATCATCGTTGAAGTGTTGACCACCAAGGTCAGATTTTAGGTGTAAGAAGAGATGAAAGTCGCTAGGAAGGAGGTCCGAGCTGTATGGAGGATGATCAAACAGGTCCCATTGAAATTTCCGTAAGAATTGTTTGGTCACATTCGGTGTGTGAGGTCAGGCATTATCGTGAGAAAAAAAATCTTTTGACAGCAATCCTCTTCTTACACCTAAAATCTGTCCTTGGTGGACAACACTTCAACGATGATGACGAGCTGATAGAACATATAACCACATGGTTGAATACACAGGCGGCAACATTCTATGAAAAAGGCACACAAAACATTGTGCCATGCTATGACACAATTTCGGAAGCTATGTAGAAAAGTAGTTTAATAGTTGTAGATTTTTATACAATCAATATTTTTTTTCTGTATCTGTACCCCCCGTTCGTTTTACATAACCAAACGGAACTTACTTTCTGGACGCGCCACGTATATTAAGTTTTTTTATCTGTTTGTACAAACTACGATAAATTTTTGAGCAACATACTTTGTATTGGGAACTAGAGTCACAATATTTTATAAAAGCGAAGTTGCGGTTTTCGATAGAAAATATATGTTTGTATAAAAATTCTTACAGTGTAAAAATACACGAATGAAACGCGTGGATAAACAACGAACAGCTCTCAACATTACTGAACACATAATAAATGGAGGCGTTGCGAAACAGAAAAGGTTTATTTGTCGAGTACATAATAAAGTGAACAATGACAAGAGAGCGGAAAACGGCGTGCTTTGTTCGTCCACAATCACGCAGGCAGCCAGCTGCGCGAGGAACTTGGCTTCACCCACTTTGCTCCCGCGCCTCAGAAAGGAAGCCACATCGATCGAGAGAAACATCTGGCTCTCGGGCGCTCAGTAATGACTCGCCGTTTGCATGGGTTGGGCGTAATTTAATAAATTTCCAACATTCTCTTTATTGCGAGCTTTCTTCCGCCGGAGATCCAGTTATTGAACGCCGTGAGAGCCCCGGAGAGCAAGAGAGAGAGAGAGAGAGAGAGAGAGAGAGAGAGAGGGCGAACTGATAACGGCTCCTCTCTGGCAGGTTGGATAAAAGAAGAAGAAGAAGAACGATTTTACGGGATCGCAGCTGGGCTTGTCAAATTAGGAGCAAAATTAGCGGGGGCGATGTTCGATATAAACAGCCACGTTAACGTGCGCCAAATTATTAGGAGAAACCAATTACTAACTTTGTCAGGCGTCTGCCGGTCGGAATTGCTTTCTTATACCACTAATTTCTTCGCCCCCAAACTTTTTGCTTAAGTAATTACGTGATAGCTTCGAGGAGGAGGTAATTAACGGAGTCGCTGTGACAGACGTGTCACGATGAGGCAACGCCGTCGCGCCGTATAGCGGGGACTCAACGCTAGTCAGGTCTCGGCTGGCGCGCAGGTGACGTCATCCACTGGCGAATAGCACTAGATATGCGAGACTTAACTTTTCCCGCCGTAATGAATGTTCAAACAACTTACGGGTATGCTGCCGGGTGACGTCGTCGACAACTGCCGATATTTCGGCAGGAAGACACCCTGCTATTCTCAACGTACAACTGCACTTAAGGAAGTAATGTGCAAGCGTATTTAATACCTTGGTTTGCAAAGGTTAAACAAGGAAGATAACACACAGTACAAATCACAGCAGAGTCAACACAGACAAAGATGACCAAACATCAAAAATATCGATAGTGACTGTTAATCAACAGTTGAAGCAGCATTAATTTTGCCCCTCTGTTTTTTGACGAGAGACAGTGCCGGATTCCAAGCAGAATTTAAACAAAAACCACCATATCTGTTTATAACGTCGCTTGCTAGTTCAATTTCAACAGCTTCCTTAATAACACTATCCCAATAGGTGGAAGTGCATGCCAGAATCTCCGTGTTGTTGTATTCCATAGGATGACCGGTGCCAATACAGTGTTCTGCAACAGCGGATTTGTTGGGGTGTTGTAAGCGCATGTAACGTTTATATTCAATATCCGGTTTTCCACAGTCCTGATTGTCTGACCAATATATGACATGCCACAACTGCAAGGAATACGATATACACCTGCCTTACGCAAAACAAGATCACCCTTTGCGGACCCCAACAGGGCCTTTATCTTAGAAGGTGGTCGAAAAACACATTTCACATCTTATTTCCGAAAAATACGACCAATCTTGTTGGAAATGCTTCCTGTGTAAGGCAAAAAGGCCATAGATTTAGGTGCCACTTCATTACTATTGTCACTCACCCGTTGCACAGAAGGCTGAGATGGGACAACTCAGCTGACAAACTTTCAGGGTCTGAAATGACATGTGCCCTGTGAACCAATGTACGCAGTACTCCTTCACGCTGAGCTGGATGGTGACAACAATCAGCTCGCAGATACAAATCAGTGTGAGTAGGCTTCCTATAAACAGAATGTCCCAATGTACCATCAACCCTCCTTCTGACCAACACATCAAGGAAAGGAAGACAGCCATTCTTTTCCACCTCCATAGTGAACTGAATATTCGGGTGGATTGAATTTAGGTGTTCCAAAAAACCATTTAAATTCTCACTACCATTAGGGCAAACGACAAATGTGTCGTCGACGTATCTGAAAAAAAAACACGCAGGTTTCAGAGTCGCTGACGCTAAAGCACGTTCCTCGAAATCCTCCATAAACAAATTGGCCACAATAGGTGACAGCGGGCTTCCCATTGCAACTCCATCAGTTTGTTCATAGTACTGACCATTAAACAAAAAGTCAGCACATGTCGAAAAAGATTTGTTAACTCGACACCAAACTTAACCTCAATGTGGTATTCACACCTGCCTACCACTGGACTCAACAAACTAGCAAGATGTTTAGCTACACGATACGTTGGAGCACCAATGTTAGACACTATAGGTCTTAAAGGAATGTTCTGTTTGTGGACCTTAGGAAGGCCATACAATCTAGGTGGTACAGAACAGTAAGAATTAAGACTCTTAATGGTCTCCTGTGAGAAAGGACTTTTCTTCAGGAGGTTATTAGTCTTTCTCTCAACACTCTTTGTGGGGTCAGCACCGATCCTACGATATGCCGAATCAGAAAGCAGACATTGCATTTTTGAATGTAATCGTCCTTATTCAATAAAACTGTGACGTTTCCCTTGTCCGCAGGCAAGATAACAATATCAGGATCCATTCTGAGAGACCGTAAAGCAGACGCCTCAGCTGCTGTTATATTACACTTGGGTGGACGGGCCCCAGTCAACACATGACAAGCTTCCCTCCTAACCTCTTCTGCAGAATCAGGAGGTAGTTTAGAAACAGCTTGTTCAATAGAACTTATGAAATCAACGACCGGCAAACGCTTAGGCGTCGGTGCAAAATTCAAACCTTTCCCCAACACAGATAAAGCTGCGTCGTCATAAGTTTTCTCCGTGAGATTGATCACAGATCATCGCGAAATTAAATTTGAATCAGACTCTGAGCCAAGGAAACGTTCAAATTTCGCGAATTTTCTTGGGATTGATTGGATGGTGCCTCTTCGACACAGTCCGATTGAAATTCCCAATCTGTAACTGCTCGGCATTCGGCGAAGTGAATCAACAAATATTTAGTGATTTTATTGTTTTACAGTGTGAAATGGTTGATTATACCGCTACAAACTGCTCAAATAATAGCAGACATGGTCGCTGTAAGTTTTATCGGTTTCCTTCATAAAGAGATCGGCGTAAAAGGTGGCTTGTAAAATGCAGACGCCAAGTATAGTCGGCAAAAACGAGCAACTACCTGTGTAACGTTAAGAACAAAACCTTTTATTTTATTTGTATTAGAAATAGTTGTGCTCACTTAGGCCTATACATGTAAGCAATTGTTTATTTGAATTTTGCCACAGATTGTTAACATAACACGACATACAGTTCGTTTAAAGTAAGCTACTTCCATTGATTTCATTTAGACCCACCTAGGAGTTATTCTAAGGGCTGTTTATTGTATTTCAAGTGATTCATGAGTGCAGATTGCTTTATCCAGGTAGTGGTTTAAATTTTATTATTTCGCAATAGTTCAGTGTTTAAATATGACTCTCAACACGGGAATAAGTAGGTGTAAGCCAAGTTGTGAACAAGTTCGTATGTTCCAATGTTTGTTAATTTTATGGTACTTAACTGCGGGGTCATCAGTCCCTAAATTTACACTTATGAACTACCTTATACTAAAGACATCATAAACATCCATGAAGGAGGAAGGATTCGAACCCCCAACTGGGAACGGTCTCGCGCATTGAAGCATAGCGCCTCAATGCGCTCGGCCACTCCACCACGGCAAGAATTGTGAACAGGATGTCTATATATATATATATATATATATATATATATATATATATATATATATATATATATATATATATATATATATGGTTAGTCACCGCTGGATATATTTCGTAAACCACATCAAATACTAACGAACCGATTCCACAGACCTTACGTGAGGAGAGGGGCTAGTGTAATTGGTTAATACAAACCATAAAAAAGTGCACGGAAGTAAGTTTTATAACTCAAACCTACGTTTTTTTAAAATGGAACCCGGTTAGTTTTTTTAGCACATCTGAACATATAAACAAATATATAATCAGTGCCGTTTGTTGCACTGTAAAATGTTAATTACATCCGGAGATATTGTAACCTAAAGTTGACGCTTGAAAACTCCGACGTTCAGTTGCGTGTTGTAACAAACACGGGCCATGGTCGGCGAGCAGCATCTGCAGGGACATGTTTACGATGACGACCGTGTTTACGATTGTGGCTGTAGTGCACTGCTGTGGTTTTGTCTAGCTGTCGCAGTGTCCGCATGTAGCGCTTGCTGCTATTGTTATTCTGCATTCGTCTTTGCACGCAGACTAACTCTAGTACACTGTGTTACCAGACGTCTGTGATAGTGTAGTATTGTAGGAACTGTGACCATGGTGTATTCAAACTCTGAAATGGCGGAGATGATACTCATCTATGGCGACTGTCGACAAAATGCAGCTGAAGCCTGCAGGGTGTATGCAGAACGGTCCCCGGACAGAGAGCATCCACACATTTCAAAACATCTACCGCCAACTGTAAGCAACAGGTATGGTCGTAGCACGCAAACGGGTTCGTAACAGGCCCGCACAGCACAAGCGGGTGCAGTTGGTGTGTTAGTTGCTGTTGCCATGAACCCACACAGGAGTACAAATGACATTGCGAGAACCGGTGGACTGAGTCAAAGTAGTGTCGTGCGCATACTGCATCACCGCTTTCACCCGTTTCATGTGTCGCTACATCAGCAATTACATGGTGATGACTTTAATCATCGAGTGCAATTCTGTCAATGGGCATTAACAGAGAATGCCTTGCAGTTCTACCTGTTTACCGATGAAGCGGGTTTCACAAACCATGGGGCAGTGTATCTACGGAACATGCATTACTGGTCCGTGGACAATCCTCGCTGGCTCCGACAGGTAGAGCGACAGCGACCGTGGACTGTAAATGTATGGTGCGGAATCATTGGCGACCACCTCATTGGTCCTCACTTCATTGCATGGGCCCAAAAAGCTGAAACATACATCGCGTTTCTACAGAATGATCTGCCAACGTTGCTCGAGAATGTCCCACTGGAAACGGGTCGACGTATGTGGTATCAGCATGATGGTGAACATGCACATTCCGCAATTAACACTAGGCTGACCCTTGACAGGATGTTCGATGGGCGTTTCATAGGACGTTGGGGACGCATAAATTGGCCAGCCTGTTCTCCTGATCTTACACCTCTGGACTTCTTGTGGGGTACGTTAAAGGAAAATGTGTACCGTGATGTGCCTTCAACCCCAGAGGATATGAAACAACGAATTGTGGCAGCCTGCGGCAACATTGCACCAGATGTACTGCGGCGTGTACGACATTCATTACGCCATAGATTGAAATTGTGTGCAGCAAATGATGGCCACCACTTTGAACATCTATCGGCCTGACATGTCGAGATACACCCTATTCCACTCCGTAGTTGAAAACGGAAACCACGTGTGTACGTGTACCTCACCCCTCATGGTAATGTACATCTGCGTCAGTGAAAAAGACCAATAAAGCTGTTAGCATGTGGACGTAATGTGGTGTTCTAGTCTCTTCTGTACCTAAGATACATCACTGTTCCCTTTGGATCCCTACTTAATTCGGTGCTCTCCGATACACACGATCGAATAGCGGAGGAGTGATACTCAAGCGTCAACTTTAGGTTACAATATCTCCGGATATAATTAATATTTACAATGCAACAAACGGCACTGATTACGTATTTGTTTATATGTTCAGATGTGCTAACAAAACTAACGGGGTTACTTTTAAAAGAAACGTATTAACCAATTACACTAGCCCCTCTCCTCACGTAAGGTCTGTGGAATCGGTTCGTCAGTATTTGATGTGGTTTACGAAATATATCCAGTGGTAATGTTAGGTGACTCACACATTGAACTTCGCAAAGAATGCGAACAGGAAAGAAGTCGTACATGAAAGTCATTAAACATGCATGCAACATTCACTTCATTTCAAAGTGCATGCTACCAAACAGGCTTTATTTAGTCGTAATCTAACTGCACCAGACGTTCGAAGTTATTAAACACATTTTTGACGTAAAATCTTCTCTTAAATATGGTGTGCGTAAAATATGCGAGACATTAAAAATATTCCGTAACTATTTTCGAATCCAACTCTTAGTTACCGTAAACGTATATGAACTTACTATTTATAAACCAGAAAATAAGATAATTGTAACGTATTTTAACTGTATGTGGTAAATATTTATAACGGCAACATATGCCTTGATTTGGAATGTAAGTGAATGTATCGTATCTCTAAATATCCATCTAATCACCAACTTTATGTTGCCTGCCTCTTACAGTCAAAGGTAAGCAAATAGATTTACTGTGCTGTAATATTTTCTACGATAGGAAAGTATATTTAAAGACCTTAAGAGAATATTAACAAGCCTAAGTGTTCCGTAGTATTTAAATGTACTCCTTCAACATGGGATTCAAAATGGCGGATTTTCTGCTTGTACTACACAGTGCTCTACACTGGTGCTCACAAGTGCAAGCCTCATTCCGGTCCGTGCTGGAGAGTATGTTAAGCAAATACTGACAGTCTCCCCTAAAGGTGCATGGAAATGATGGAGGCAACGCTTATCATGTGGTACAAAGTGAGTGCAAGACCTGATCAGCTTGAGAACTGTATTTACTGGCTACGCAAGCCTTCAACTACTACCTCAATCTAGAATTGCGGTCCACGCCTAAAAATGCCTTCCCTATACTCTGCAAGGAACATATTCACACCTACATCTACTTGGATACTCTGCAAGTCACATTAAAGTGCATGGCAGAGGGTTCATCGAATAGCTTTTATGATAATTTTCTATAGTTCCATTCTCTAATAGCTCGCGGAAAAAAGGAACATCTAAATCTTTCTGCTTTCGATCTCATTTCTTTTATTTTGATATGATGATCATGACTCCCTATGTGGGAGGGTGCTAACAATATATGTTTGCATTCTGAAGACAAAGTTGGTGAAAGAAATTTTGACAATAGATCTCGCTACAACAAATAACGCCTTTAATGATCTCCACCCTAACTTGTGCGTCATTTCCGTGGCATTCTCTCCCTTATAACGCGATAATACAAAACGAGCTGCCCTTCTCTAAATTTTCTCTAAATCGCCTTTCAGTCCCACCCGGCGTGGTTCCTTCAATGCGCAGCAATACTCCAAAATACGACGCACATGTGTATGTAGTGTAGGCAGTTTAATTAGTAGAACTATTGCATCTTCTGTTCTGCCAATGAAACGTAGTCTTTGTTTCGCCTTCCTTACAATGTTTTCTGTATGTTATTTCCATTTTAAGTTGTTCGTAATTGTTACTTCTAATTATTTAGTAGAATTTTTTAGGTTTGACTGATTTATCGCGTAACTAAAGTTTAACGGATTTCGTTCAGTGGTCATATGGATGGTCTCACACTTATCTTTATTAAGGGACAATTGCTAATTTTTGCACCATGCAAATATCTAAACAATTTTGCAGTTGCTTTTGATCCTCTGGTGACTTTACTAACCAATAAATGACAGCATTATCCGTGAACAACCCAAGAGAGCTACCCAGATTGTCTCCTAAATCGGTTATAAAAATAAAGAATAGTAGGGACCATATAACGCCAGATATCACTTTTGTTCTACTCGATGACTTACCGTCAATTAGAACGTACTGTGTCTTTTCTAACAGGAAATCACGAATCCAGTCTCACGACTGTAGCGATATTCCATAAGCACGCAATTTGATTAGAAGACGCTTGTAGGGCACAGTGTTAAAATCCTTCCGGGAATGTAGAAATATGGAATCGGTTTGACATCCCTTGTCGATAGCACTCATCACATCATGTGTGTTTCACAAGAACGATACTTTCTGAATCCGTGGGACAATAGTTCATAATATTTGCGGAAAGTATATGTTCTAAAATCCTGCTGCAAACCGACGTCAGTGATACAGGCCTGTTATTTTGCTGCTCACTCCTATCGCTTTCCTTGAATATTGGAGTGACCTGTGCAACTTTCCAGTCTTTGGGTACGGAACGTTCGCTGAGCGAGCGGGTGTATATGATAGGTACGGGGATATTGCATCAGCATACTCTGAAAGGAACCTAATTGGTATACAGTCAGGACCAATGACTGTTTTCGTAATGATGTGTTTCGTGTCCTCAAAATCCCTGACACTCTGTTAATCAGAACTGACTATGATCCAACTTTTTGCATTGGCATATTCACAGAATTCCATTCCAAATGTGACGACTTAAATAAATCAAGCTCTAATAGCCACCTTCGTCAATCTTAATAATCATTTTCAATATCTGCATGCCTTTCAAAGGCCGTACACTAGGGTGGGCCGAAAAAAGTGAATTTTTGAGTATCGAGTTGTAATAGGGCTCGAAAGTTGCATATTTATATGCTGATTAACAAAAAAATAATTTAAAAAATCTACCTTAATATCTTCAGTTATCGCAGAGGGCGTTAATGTACAATAAAATTGTACTAAATCGGCAATTTTCATGATTTCATAAAGCAGAGAAATAACTTTTCATCTTTGCATGTATTTTCTTGTCTGCTCAGTGACGGACAGACAAAGGTGGGTGGCAGACTGCAGTGATCGTGGCAGACCGGCCAGTAAACGAAAGCCCCCCCCCCCCCCCCCCGACCCTCCCACTACCACCGCTTGCTCCGCCATTGCTATTGACTCCGTCGGTTGCTACTTTTTATTGCTGCTGACAACGTTGAGTTGAAGTGTTCGTTTAGTTTAAACGTTAGTGGAGTGTGCACTGTTTAATAAAGAGCATTAAGCGTCTTTAAGTTACCTGTTTTTTTTTTTTTTTTTTTTTTTTTTTTGGCACTAAGTGTGAAATGGCTACAAAACCGCAGCATTGATATAATAAAGGGAATATACTTTGATGGCAAAAAAGACAACACTATTCCAGGAGAAAATAGGAAACAAAATGTACAGAAGAGTCAAGAAAGAAGAGCATGTCAGTATAGTTCGTGAACCTGGAGGGCCGTATATCGGGCATATTTCTCCAGTAAGTGCAACTGGAACGGGTATAGCTGAGTGCATTCTGAAGTACCTTGAACATTAATGTGAACATTAATGTGTTATTGGCTATGATAGTAGACGAGAGATCACATATTAGAGAGTTGGGTTTTAGAAGAGGCCTAAAGGAAAGAAATATGAAAACTAACCGCAAAGCTGCAGTACGAACGTTTACTACACCAACACTAGATTTTGAGGCTACTGACTACAGTGAGCTTATAGATTGGTCAAAATGTAAGCTATCGCCTTCCTCTGTGATGCAGAAATTGACGACAGAATCCATTTCTACATATTTGATGAATAAGACTTTGCCCAAACTTGAATTTCTGAACTTTCCATGCAGTAGAAATATGTGTAAATTTAGTAAAAGATGATACAGAAAAAGTATGTGGACAAGATAGCAGAGATGGATTCATTAGGACGACTCTGCTGTCAAGATCAATAATGCCAAAATTTGGACACAAATCAGAATTCAACCCAACTACATCTTTGACTAGTATGTAAGTAAAGGTATATAAATGTAAATAAATGTATGTATTGTAAATATGAATATATAATTAGTATGACCTCCTTGGACGGTTGGTTGGTTGGGTAGGGTGTGGGTGGAACTCGAATTGCAGCCACCTCCTCGTGGTGAGTTCTGGGTCATTTAACCAAATTTGCTGGTGAAATGGGCGAAGAGCTGAAAAGTTGTTATCTCTTTAAATAATCAAATAACAATAAATAAAACCTAACATATTTAAAACATACTTATAAATACGAAATATTAGTAATTTTCCGAAACATTTTGAACATTTAGAAATGTCATATTTCGATAGTTAAGGCATTAAGCGCGAAATGATTACATAAGATAGGACTATAAAAAATATTTTTTATGTTAAACTACACATGGATACGCAGTTTTTGAATCCTATTAGGACGTGATATATTTTTATATGCCCTTTCAGAAATTCTATAAATTTATCTTTTTTTTTAGAAAAGTTAATCAGCACATAAATACGCATCTTTCGAGCCCTACGTATTTTACGCAGATACCAAGTTAAGACCATCTTCTGGCCTCCGGTAAAAACCACAGCACTTCTTGGCGGTGTTAAGGACGACCTGGGACTACGTAAATAAGGGGTTTACAAGGTGGTGAGGAATACATAGGTCAGACTATTCGCACCATTGAAGAACGGTGCCGCGTACACCAAAGGCACACGAGATTGCAACAACCAAATAAGTCGACAATCGCCGAGCATTGCCTCTCGAACCTCCACGGTATGGCTTATGACCAGACCAAGGTGCTAACAAAAACTTCTAAATACTGGGACTGCATCATCAAAGAGGCTATAGAGATCAGAATAAGGAAACCAAAATTGAATCCAGACAATGGCTATTTTATTAGCAAAGCCTGGGATCCGCAATTACACGGATTAGGACGAAGAATGAAACATCCCAAAGTGTACTGACTTTGATGGCGGGGGGAGAAACAGATGGAACGCCACCGCTGGCGGACCCCCCTGGGCGCGGACCTGGAGACTAAGAGGAAAAGTCAGACGACGGATGAGAGGAGGCGGGATCTGAACCGCAGACCGGGCGTGGCCCGCGAGGGGCTCAGACGGAGCGACCGAAGGATGAGGGGAGGCGGGGAATCTGATATATGCCCCACCCAGGACGCCCTCCCCAATGCTGTTCAGTACCTCCTTATTACAACAAATTATGTATTGTGGGCATCCGCAGCTGTAGACTTGAGTCATAATGATGGAAACTGCTTCAGCTGTATGGTGTTCTTTTATTAACCAACTAGTTTCGTGGCATTAGAGCCAAATCATCAGGGTTATCTGTATACAAAGAAGAGCAAATGCCACTAACAATGGCGAAAGTACTTACAAGTTATTTCATATTTTTCTCGCTCTCAGTGGAATAAAATATGAAATAACTGGTGAGTACTTTCACCTACAGTTTTCTTACCTATAGCCCAAATGTAAAATAGCATAACGCGGTTGTTACTGGCATTTGCTCTTCTTTGTATACAGATAATCCTGATGATTTGGCTCTAATGCCACGAAACTAATTGGTTAATAAAAGAATACCATACAGCTGAAGCGGTTTCCATCATTATGACCTCCTCATTAGTTACACGTCTACCACCTAATTTTCAGCATTCTTCTGTAGCACCACATTTCAAAAGCCTCTTCTCTCTTCCCGTCTGAACTATTTATCGTCCATGTTTCACTCCCGTACAAGGCAAACTTCACACAGATTTCTTTAGAAAAGACTTCCTTACGCTTAAACTACTATTTAATGTTAACAAATTTATATTTTTCCAAAAACGTTTTTCTTCCAATTGCCATTCCGCGTTTTATATCCTCTGTACTGCGACCCTCCACCCTCCTCCCTCTAGAGGCTGACAGTTCTTTCGTAAGTACGTGTGCAGCGAGCACGGGTCCCCGAGCTAATGCAGTCTTTCTTCCTTCTTTTCTCACAGGACTCAATTTCCTTTCTATTTCCCTCGTTTCCTGTGCTCTCTCCTGCCCCTCTCCCCCACCCACCCGCTCCAAAATGTTCAAATGTTTGTTGAGCTTAAGGGACTTAACTGCGGGGTCATCAGTCCTTAAACTTACAAACTACTTATGAAGTACCTTATACTAAGGACGAAACAAATATCCATGCCCGAGGGGGGATTTGAACCCCCGACCGTAGCGGCCGTGCAGACAGTGACTGGCGCGCCGCAGACCACTCGGCCACCGCGGCCGACCCTTCCCCCTTCCACTGGAGCACTGATGACCTACGCAGTTTAGTCCCACTGTCCCAAATCACAAACCAACCAATCTGTACTGAGACATTATATGTTATTTTACTGCTCAACTATGAAAACTCATCTACCACCTTTACTGTTTTCTTAGCTAATCTAATGGATGTAAATAAATTCAGTATAGATAATTGTTGCGCATTTTTTTGGCGAAGACTCGAATTGCTCTCTTTTTATCCTTATAGAGATCTGGCAACTCTAATGAAAGAACATATTTTCAGTAGATCGATGTTGTGCTCTCTAGCACCGATCTCCGAAGGGTGAGAGAGGAAACCCTGTCGTCCCTCTCCCCGCCATCCCAGTGGTTGTCCGACTGCACTTCGTGTCGAACACTGGCGACTGCGCTGCTGGCTGTCAGACCTCTCTCTGTACTGTGGCAGTCGCAGCGCGTGGACTGGCGGCAAACGGTTGAGCGCCTGGTGCTGCTACTGCGCGGCGGGCAGCCGACCGGCGTAATGCATTTCGTGCGCACCACGGAGGGAGGGGCAATTAGCGAGCGTTGCCTGCCATACGGGGGCGCCGTGCAGTTTGTGCCACGTCACTGCAGAACAGAACGGCCCGTCCCCACCCGCAGCGCGCAAGCGACAGCAAACAGAGCAGCGCGGCTGAGGTTGCTGCCACTTGGCAGCAGGAACCTGGAGATAACTGTCGTACTCCATACCAACTTTATGCAAATAAAGCGATATAAATGCTGTGACACTAAAAAGGACTAAAACAGAGCTGATATCGGGCGTTCCACAGGGTAGTTTTACTAGTCCTCTGCTGTTTATCTACATAAACGATTTGGGGGAAAATCTGAGCAGCTCTCTTAGGTTGTTTGCAGATGACGCTGTCATTTGTTTTCTAGTAAAGTCATCTGAAGATCAAACCCAACTGCAGAACGATCTAAATACGGTATCAGTATGGTGTAAAAATTGGTAAGTGACTCTAAATAATTAGAAGTTTGAAGTCGTTCACATGTGTGCGAAAAGAAATCTGTTATACGTTGTTTACTAGATAAATCAATCGAACGTGAAGGTCGTAAACTCACTAAATACCTAGGAATTACTATTTCTTCAGACTTAAACTGAACATGTAGATAATGTCGTGGGAAAGGTGAACCAGAGATTGTGTTTTACTGGCAGAACACTTAAAAGATGCAACAGAACTACTACAGACACTGCATACACCACTCTTGTCGGTCCTCATTTGGAGTATTGCTGCCGAGTTTGGGATCTTTATGAAGTGGGTTTCACGGAAGCCATCGAAAGAGTCCGAAGAAGGGCAGCTCGTTTTGTATTGTCTCGATACAGGGGAGTCAGCGTCACGCAAATGATACAGGATCTAGGATGGGAATCATTACGACAACGGCGTTTATCGCTGCGGCGTGGTCATTTTACGAAACTCCAATCGCCAACATTCTCCTCCGAATGCGAGAATATATTGCTGACTGCCACCTACATAGGTAAAAAAGGTTAATCATCAGAATGAAATACGAGAAATCAGAACGGAGAGATTCAGATGTTCTTTCTTCCCGCGCGCTATTCTAGAATGGAATGGTATATGGATAGTATAAAGGTGGTTCGATGAATCCTCTGTCATGCATGTATCCTATGTAGACGTAGATGAATTTAAAAAAATTAGCTTCCGCTGGCCATTGACTTTCATCAGTCGATAAAGTTTAAAATTGTATCAACGCTATTTGAACTCAGGTATTCGTGCTGTCCACTACTAAATCGATATACAATGGCCACCGCATCTGCGCAGTATACCCTAGCACGCCTCCAATCAGAACTAAATCTTCAACTTATCCACCCACTTTATACGAACTCACCCTTGTGCATTATCCTCGTTATCGCCGATTCCCCTAAGAGTTGGAGCGTGATGTGAATCTGCAATGATCGGATCACTGACGACGAGTCGTACTGACTTGAAAATGTTCAAAATGTTAACGCAACTGTGAGGTCTTCAGTCCCTAAACAAACAAACTGCTTACAAACTACATATTTTTGGAAACATTTTTGTTTCATTTATTGGGCAACAGCACTCTTATTTAAATTTATATATAAAGAACATTCTAGAGTGCAAAAATTAGCAGTGACGCACTTGAAGGTCCCAAGTTTCCTGCCAGCTCCACAACATCAATGGAGCTATATTTCCTGAAGATGGTCTAAGAGAAGACCGGAAATAATCTGAAGAAAAAAAATTTGCACTCTAGACGGTTCTTTATATATATATGCTTACAAACTGACTTATACAAAAGGCAACAAAAACATCCATGCCCGACGGGGAACGGCCTCGTGCATCGGAGCATAGCGCCTCAATGCGCTCAGCCACTTCGCCGCGGTCCCTGGCTTCATTTTCGTTGTTTTATTTCTTACTATGCACTGGCAGCCGCTTATACTCCCTTAGCGATATCTTTTCCTTGCTTCACTGCGGCTCGCTTTACGTTCGTCACTTTGCTCGCGGCTGGCGCTAGTTGCAGCGATTTGCGACTATATCTCGCAGCGCGTGCCGAAGTTGTGCAAGTTCTGTCGCGACCGAGGAAAAGGCGGGTACGGCTCTGATCCAGAAAATAGACGGCCCGGAACTGAGGCGCCCGGTTCGCGTGTTGTTGTTGCTGTTGTTGTTGTTGTTGTTGTTATTGTTGCAATAGCTTGCTGCGGGATGGGCTCTGCGGAGTCGGCTGTGGCCTCGTATGTACGCATCTGGTGTCAGTTCCCTGTTGGAATTGGTCGCCCCTGGAGTTCAAAAAGTGGAACTGCTTCGCAGCGGTGGAGTGCCGACCGTTCTAAAGAGTCTTGCTGAGGAGCGCGCTGTTTCTCGCAGTCGGAGGTTCGAGTCCTCCCTCCGTCATGGATTTGTGTGTGTGTGTGTTGTCCATAGTGTATATTAGTTTAAGTAGTTTGTCAGCCTAGGGACAGATAACTTCAGAAGTTAAGTCCCTTAGATTTACAAATATGTGAAACATTTGGAACTGATTTAGCTGTCGGCACATATGAAGTGGTTCTGTTTGATGTCGGCTCCTTTCAAGATAAGTATTGTTCTTGTCGTGACTCCGCTGCGCTTGTGATGGCAATTATGCGGATCAGGATTTAAGAGCTTTGCCTCACATTCTCTGTTATGCAGTCTCCATTGTGTTGGTCTCGCTGAGTAGTCTTGTTGGTTGAACCCCAACAGCTGGCATTGCCTAATGTCTGTGTCTTGCATGTTTCGTGTTGGTGGCGTGAATGTTGGTTACCGGTTGCTCGTGGTATGGAAGCTTGTATCTTGCCACTAATATTATTCAAGTTTGATGATTAATTCATTTTCTAGCAACGCTTAGGGCGTCTGGAGTGTTTATCTGGCGTCAATGCCCGCTTGTTGCTCCCTTACTTGCCCGGAGCCAGGCGTTATTGTTGGCAGTGTGTTTTCCCTCTGTGCGGCGTTTCCTGCCCACCGTAGTTGTAATGTCGGCAGCTCAATTCAGATAACTCTCACTTTCATCTGCTCTGCTCTGCTCGAATCTTCCTCCTGTGATCCTTTCTTTTTCCGCCGTCCTTACCGAGCCGGTAGTTTTTGAGCTCGAGTTCAGATTTAATTGTTCATTCCTGTTGCAAGTGGTATGGGATCTTTGTTAAAAAAAGGAAAAGAATTTTCCTTTTTGACCCTTTTCTAGACACTAGCGCTGTTTATTTTGAATGTGTTTTACTCAAAATTGCTTGTATACATTGTTAAGTCACATCTTCTGTTGATTATTATGCTTATTGGTGTGTTTTGGTAATTTTATGTACATTTAAATCTGGCTCAGTCCTTGTAAGTTTTGAGAGCTGTTCAAGCACTACTGTTAGTTCGCTTCATTACTTTATCCTACAATATTCTTTATTCATTTTATGTTAATGCCAACAGATTGGTTGGATCCTTTATTTTAGACGAGCTTAGTTGCCCGTTCAGGTCATTATTTTGTTACAGTGCAGTTTTGAATTAGGGACCAGTGGGCGCAGAAATGCATTAAATAAAGAAAATATGTGGCTCTATAGCAAGGAACTGAGGCGAACAGTATACCGCGCGGGTGCTACTTATGAAAATACGAGTGATGGTCGAGAAATAACGTCTCTTTATATTGGTCTTGTTTTGAATTATATTCTTCTTGCCTCCTGAAATACATTTGATTTATTTTTTTATTTGTGGTGTTTTGTACTTTTCGCAGATGTTAATGGAAGTCACGGAACTTATCATTAGCATGCTGGTAGTGCCAGGGAACCTCTGTGACGTATCTCTTAGGAAGTACGTAGTTTAACGCCTTGCACAGCAAATTTCCGGAGAGCATGCCCCATCCAGTTTATAGTGTCTTGAGCATGGATTGTTGAGAGATTGAATGATGTTTGACTGGAGAATTAAGTCCTTTTATGCCCCGTTCCAACTGTAGGAGAGATGATTCACTACAAAATCCAACAATACATTTAGTGAAACCAGTAATTTTAAATATTCTACACCTAACCAGCCAGCAGGATTTTGTAACCACAATGCGCTCACCTTTTATGCGTTTACTGCTGACGTACTAGTTTCAATAAATTGTGTAAAATTTACATTTCTCCCCTTCTTCTCATTTTATCCCTGTCTCCGCCCATCCTTTAAGTCCTATTATATAAAAAATGCTTATGTGGGGTTGTGGTGGCGATTCAGACTGGAAGTACGACAGTCCTAACAGTCCTTTATTCCAAAGGAGCTTCTTCCTTACTCAACTGTGGTAGCAAGGCAAATCCGTTGGTTGTGCCAATTATGAAGCTGTCATGAACTATACTCTCTATGTGGCCGCTGTTCCCTGCCACGACTTCCTACCCCTGCTCACCCTTCTCCCCCATTAACCTCGTTAGTTCCTCCCTAGCAGTATCCAGTTCAGCCTGAAGGGCTCTAATCTTCTCTTCCTGTTCAACTATTTTTATGTCCCTTGAACACACTTTGCAAAACAAAGGAAGAGACTCGTTTTCTTCCCTCTTTCCCACACCGTTACACCCCCCCACCCTCCCAATGAAACCACTTGTCACAACAGCTGCATTGAAACCCAGCACGAACAAACATACTGTAGTTCAAACACATTGCATTCATGATTGTTACTAGATTTTCTTACGTGATATGGATAATATGTATTATCTACAGATAGTAAGGGTTACTAAATTTGTTTAGGACTCTAAAATATGTGTAAGCTGTTAGTAAATGCACTTATAATTGCGGTATAACGCTTAATCTGCACATTAATTAATTTGGTCTATGAATATACACAAACAACATTTCGCGATTACTGAGACAATGCGCGAAAAAAAAAAAAAAAAAAAAAAAAAAACCTTTAATGGTGAGCTTGAACAGCACACTAATAAACGTATTCATTTAGTTAGCTGTGTTAATGGATCTAAAATTACGGAGAAACGCTAAAACTGCACATTCGAAATTTACGACTAACAAGGACGTATGTAAACAAACCGAACTTTTCGTGATTACTGGATCAATAAGTGAATAAAAGAAAAACATTTAATGGTAAGCTTGAAGAGCACACTAATAACTGTGTTTAGTTACTTAACGGTGTTAAACTATGTTTTATTTCTACCTAAATTACTTATCTTCTCTGATGGCACTGGCACTGCATCGCACGTCTAGCCTTGCATTATTATTACAGAGGGCGTTCAAGTGAAGCTGGAACTCGGCGCTATTTATTGGATACTGGCCGAACCTAGCTAACAAATTTTACTTGAAATAAAATATGTTAAGGTCATTAATAGAGATAAAAAGTATCCTAACTTATAAGTTGGACAATACCACACACATTGTGCAAATTTCATTAAGATAAGTTGAATATTTTCGGAGTTCATTGCTGACGAACATCGTGGATGAAAGAACAACAGAACAAACACCATTTTTATTGTGCACCCGTTGTGAATTAAGACGCAAAGATATTATAGTCATTAGTTGTCTGTGGACATTGTTCTACATCAGTGGAGGAAGTTGAATCGCACGGGGATGGTCACTCGCGGTCGGGCCAGACTGGGAAAAAGGGGGAATCACCTTTCCGATTTTCACACTGTAAAACTGTATGTAGGACTACCCCATATCGTTGATCAATTTATTTTTTCTTACATGTTTTCCATTGCTTGTGAAAATCGAACATGCATAATTTTCAGTCTGCCTGACTTTTTAGTTTCATAACGCTTGTCACTTTTGAAGAAAGCATACGGTTTAAGGATCTGATTTTTCACACGCGGTAGTACATCATCTCAGCTTTTCAATAAAACTTTAACCTCTCCTAAATTCGCAAGAGTCGTTTTAGAAAGACACTCTTTGTCAAGTAAGTGTACGGAATTTATTCAAGAAAGTTCGGTAGCGGGTATCTTACTGTTCGATACAGTTTAGACCATACATTACCGCTAGTGAAATAGAACTAAAAGTACAGAAAAGTTTCTGAGACGGTTGTCGCAATGAAACTCTCTCGTTTAACGAGTAATTGCGTGTTAATATCCATCTTATCATCACTCACTACCTGTTCGTCCCCTTCCCCCATCTTTATATGAATTTCCCTCGTTTCTTCTGTCTCCTCTTAGAACTATAACCTAGAGCCATGCTGAGTGTTATGTTATGAATTAGTGATCGGCAGATTCCATAGAAAACGCATTAAGTCTAAACTTACTACTATGCTTAATCTTATATTCAATTGTGTGAACCAGTTCATCAGACGGGCGACCACTTCGTTCTTCATCGTGTCCTTGATCATGTCCTTCATTGAACAGTCTGACCCATCTTCTAACTATTGAATCACTGATAGCATTTTGTGCATAATCCTCACAGATTTGCCGATGTATTTCCTTTGGTTTAACTATCTTTGCATTTAGAAAACGAATCACAGTTCTGATTTCAGACCCGGCGGCATTTTCAATTACGGCTGACAAAATAAAGAAGCACTACAAAGCACACGTCGGCAGCAGCGATCTGAAAAAGAGGTAGATGTCTTACTTTGTCGACAACCCTCGTATATAATGTGCGGTGATACTATATACGATACCACCCATTCTAATAAATGTCAAGCGACCCAAAGCCTATCGACCTACCTCGTGTTTTACGAAGTGTAGCCCCACACTCCGTATAGTAACACAAGGCGAGAATAGCCGCGCGTGCGGTTCGTGACTAAAAACGTCGTCGCGGAAAAAATCAATTTTTTATCATTACTAGCTAAAAACCCGGCTTTGCCCGGGTATTTATTTATTTATTCAAGCCTTGAGTTAGTACTTCTCCTATCCCTTCCCTCTCTGTACATCCCCTTTTACCAAAAACATTTAATTTTTTATGAGAATATATAAGGAATAGGGCTGTCATGCATAATGTTCAAAATTATAAGTGCAGTATCCAAACAAAGAAAGGTAGTAAACAAAATTAAAATTATATGTAATATTCATACATTAATTTAATTCAAACCTTGAATATAACCAATATTTCTAGGTACTTGCCCAGGATTTAATATGTATAAATTCTTTGAGTCCACCACGTTTCAGCGACTCTAACTCCAATGCACGTTCTTCAAAGTCCTCCATGAATAAATCAGCAATGATAGGTGACAAGGGACTTCCCATCGCAACTACATCTGTATGTTTGCAGTACTGGTCGTAAATAAGAAGCAAGTGAAAGTCTCCTGGAGAAACAGCGACCCGCTGTTATGATCCCTGCGGAGCCAGCTGCAATGTCCTGAATCTTGACCGTGTCATGGGTCCTCTGTATGGCAGTTCAAGAGAATCCGTCCCTTTTCCGCGATTATCGACGACAGGCGTTCCTGTAGTGGCTTCATCAGGAACATTACCGCCCTTAAAGTCCTTGAACAAGAAGCCATTGTCGTCTACCTGCTCTTCAGGATCGTAGTAAGGCTTCATGCGCAGGACGTGAACAATGTCTCTTCGTTTTTGACGTTTTGAAGACGGCTCATAATCCTCAACTTCGTATGTGACGTCTGACAGGCGGCGCATGACACGATACGGACCAAAGTATCGCTTCAATAAATTTTCTGACAGTCCAACTTTCCGTACAGGGGTAAAAATCCATACCAGATCTCCTGGGCTGTACACAACAGGTCGGTGCTTGTCGTTATACCGCTGACGGTCCTTCTCCTGGGCGTCCAGTGTCCGTATGCGAGCCAGCTGTCTTGCTTCTTCGACCCTGGTGATGAGCTGTTTAACATGGTAATCCTGAGTGTCGACCGGTTGGAACAGCGTATCCATTGTTGTCTCAGCTTCACGGCCATGGAGCAGGAAAAACGTAGTGAAGCCTGTTGTGTCTTGTCTTGCGGTATTGTAAGCAAATGTCACGACTGGCAGAATTGTATCCTAATCCTTCTGCTCAACATCGACGTACATCGACAGCATGTCGGCTAACGTCTTGTTAAAACGTTCCGTAAGACCATTTTTCTGAGGATGGTATGCAGTTGTCATTCTGTGGACAATGTCGCACAGTGACATTACTTCTGATACTAGTTTTGACTGGAATACTTTTCCACGATCAGATATCATCACACGTGGTGCTCCATGCTTCAAAATAATGTCTTCTACAAGGAATTTTGCGATCTCTGGAGCTTCTGCAGTCGGCACAGATTTGGTGACAGCGTAGCGTGTGAGGTAGTCAGTGCAGACTATTATCCAACGATTACCAGTTGTCGACTTCGGGAACCTCCCTAAAAGATCGATCCCAACTCGGTGGAATGGAGCTGCTGCCGGCGGAAGCGGTACGAGATGTCCTGGAGGTAATTGTGGCACATGCTTCCGTCGCTGGCACTCTTTGCAGTGACTCACATAGTGCTTGACAGATCGGTAGAGACCTTTCCAGTAATACCTGCGTCTGATTCTGTCTAGGGTCTTCACGAATCCCAGATGACCGGATACTGGAGCATCATGGAAATATTTGAGAATAGCTGGCTGGAGATGAGCTGGAACAACAAGTAGCCATTTGGGGCCCAGTGGATCGTAGTTGCTCTTGTACAATGTTCCGTTTATAAGTTGGAACTCTCCATTGGTCGGTTCTCCTTTCTCCAAGGCCTCTATCATTTTTAATAGTGTTGGATCTTCCCTCTGTTAAGCTGTAACGTCATCTAATTCAGTGAGAGCTGAAATGCTGTTGTGTTCCACTAATGGATTCCTCGAAAGGCAGTCGGTATCCTTGTGTTTGCGCCCGTTCTTGAATACCACTGTGACATCGTATTCTTGGAGTCTTAGTGCCCATCTTGCTAGTCGACCTGATGGATCCTTCAAGCTAGTCAGCCAACACAAAGAATGGTGGTCTGTCATGACGGTGAATGGTTTGCCGAATAAATACGGCCGGAACTTGTTGATAGCCCAGATAACCGCGAGACATTCTTTTTCAGTTGTAGAGAGTACTCTTGACGCGTAGGCTACCACTTTTTCGGCACCTTCCCGAACTTGTACAAGCACTGCACCAATCCCACAGCCACTGGCGTCTGTGTGAAGTTCCGCTTCTGCATTCTCGTCGTACAAGGCTAGCATTGGTGCGGAAGTTAGATCCTACTTAAGTGCTCGGAAAGCTCTTTCTTTTGTCTCATCCCAGTAAAATTTGGCGTCTCCCTGCAGAAGTTCTTGTAATGGACGTGCCATGTTACAAAATCCTTTTATGAAACGTCGGTAGTATGAGCACAGCCCGAGAAAACTTCTCACATCGCGAATGTGCTGAGGAGTTGGAAATTCTGTGACTGCCCTCACTTTATCTGGATCAGGACGGACACCATCTCCGTTGACTAGGTGCCCCAGGATTTTTATCTCTTTGGCGACGAAGAGGCACTTCTTTGGATTGAGGCGGAGACCTGTAGTCTGAACATACTTCAACACAGTTGACAGGCGACTCAGATGTTCTTCAAATGTTTTCGAGAAAACGACAATGTCATCTAAATAGCAGAGACACGTCGTCCACTTAAGATGTCGAAGCAAGTTGTCCATCATGCGTTCGAATGTGGCTGGAGCATTACATAATCCAAATGGCATTACTTTAAATTCATAGAGGCCATCAGGTGTAATAAAAGCTGTCTTCTCCCTGTCAGCTTCGTCAACCTCGATTTGCCAGTAACCTGTCTGCATGTCCGTAGTTGAGAAGTATGTAGCTCCTTTCAAGCAGTCTAAGGTGTCGTTAATACGCGGCAGTGGGTAGACATCTTTCTTTGTGATTCTGTTCAGCCGCCGATAGTCGACACATAATCGCCACGTGCCATCCTTCTTCTTTACGAGGACCACCGGAGACGACCAAGGACTCTCCTAAGGTTGAATAATGTCATCTCGCAACATCTTCTCCACTTCCTCCCGAATTTTCCGTCTTTCAGCTGGCGACACTCTATACGAACGCTGGCTAATTGGCGGATGATCCCCAGTATTGATACGGTGCTTTATCGTGGGCCGTTTAGTCTGACTTTTCCCCTGCTGAGGTGTGAATGCACCCGAAAATTGGCGTAGTATACCTAACACCCGGTGGCGTTGTTCCTTGGTCAGTCCAGGCCCTAATGGCAGTTCCACGTTTGTTTCCTCTAGCGTGTTGTCAGTACTAACAGCAGGGCATGGGTCTTCATTGATGACGTTGAGCTCACCGTCCTGAATTGGTTCAGCTGTCCCGATACACATTCCCTTGGGGATAAGTTGTGACTGCTCGTGACAATTTGTGATCCAAATCTCTCCTTGACCACTGGTAATGCTTATGATAGCCGCTGGTATGTAAATTTCTTTTGTGAGCCTCATAAACTTTTTACTATCAACAAGAACTTCACAGTTTAACCAGTCATCTGTGTTTGTGACTGAAACTCTTCTCATTGTCAACGGCGGTATCGTCACATTGTCAACGACGAATAGCTTCCCAGAAAATTCTGTATTACGTGTATCCGACGAACAACTTCTTCAATTTGCAGCTCAGATCTTCCACAGTCAATGATAGCTTGGGATGCCTGAAGGAAGTCCCATCCGAGGATGACATTGTGACTACATTCTGTTAACACGACAAATTCAAACGGCTGCGTCCTTTTGTTGATGGTTATTCTTGCGACACAAGTTCCTGCTGGATGGACGTACTTTCCATTCGCGACCTTCAGCACAGTTGCCCCCGTATCACAGAACAATGTCTTCTTTAGTGTGCGGCGGTAATTATCCGACAATACAGAGAAAGACGCTCCTGAATCAACAAGTGCCCGGACAGGTTGGCCGTCGATTATGACGTCGATGAGATTTTCCGACATCTTAGCGACTGTCGTCCATGGAGGATTTTCATCTGCGGCGGCCTCCCCTCCGTAGATGGTCGCCTCACTTAGTTTTCCTGGGCGCGGCGGCTAGGGGAGCGGCTGGTACCTCTGTACGGCGACGGTGAACGGCTGCGGCGCGTCGGGGAGCGACCTCGTCTAGGGTACGGCGATGGGCTTCTTCCCATAGGTCGACTGAATTCATCAGCCGGTAACTGCCTGGGATAGAACTGCTCCGACGGCTGGCGTCTTGCGGCAAAATAATCATCAAATACTCGCCTCCTCTCTCTGCAGTAGCGCACGACATGTCCAGGGCGTCCACAGTGGAAACACAGCGGTGTGTTGTCTTCTGTCCTACAGACGTCTGTTCTTCTTCATAGTTACCGGCGGAGCTGGCTGTGGTCGCGTCGGCCGGTTCATGGGCTGCCGTTTGGCGGCTGCCGCGTAAGTCATTGCAGGGCGACACCATTCTTCACGTCGGGTGCGATTGACGGGTCAGACAGGAGCTAATGTTTGAAATACCTCGTCCTCAGCGGCGTCGGCTCCCTCGTGACTTACAGGGATCACATCTATATCCATAATCTGATGGTCGCTTGGTCTAATAGTCCCGGCTGCCATGCACTGTTGTAATTCTTCTCTCACGATTTGTCGTATGAGAGAGGCGAAGTCATGCTGGTCTTCCAGGCCATAGGGACTACATTTGGGAGTCTGTCATACTTCTTACGTCCAACCCTCCTTTGTTGCATTTCTTCAATACGTTGGCACCACGTGATGAACTCTTCTGTCGTAGCGACGTCTTTTATCAGAGCTTGGTACATATCTTCTGCAATCCCCTTCATCAGGTGCGTGATTTTGTCCGCCTCAGTCATGTTCGGATTGACTATGTTACACAGGGCCAAAACATTCTGGCCGGCCGCGGTGGTCGAGGGGACTGAGGCGCTCCAGTCACGGTCTGCACGTCCACTACGGTCGGGGGTTCGAATCCCCCCTCGGGCATGGATATTTGTGCCGTCCTTAGGATTAGCTAGTTGATAAGTAGTTTGTAAGTTTAGGGACTGATGACCCCCGTAGTTAAGTCCCATAAGCTATACAAACATTTGAACATTTTTTTTGAACAAAACATTCTGTATGTACGATTGTGTCGGCTCGCCATGTCGTTGGGCCCGGTTCTTCAGTTGTTCTTCCGCCGAGCGGATTTGTCGCTGGCGGTCTCCAAACGTCTTCTTTAGTTCCTCCTGGAACGTCTCCCAGTCATTCAACTTGTCTTCGTTGTTCTCGAACCATTGCTGGGCTGTTCCGTCCAGATAGAAGTAAACGTTGGCCAAGCACATCGTATTATCCCACCTGTTGTACTTGGCGACTCGGTCGAACCCTTTTAGCCATTTGTTTGGGTCCTGTCCAGCGTCTCCAGAGAACACCGACGGGTGTCTCATGTGTAGCTGGCTTACTGCTGATTTCGTTTCCATTGTTCGTCTGATGATATGGACTCTTGGAAGGACGTACTCGGTGTATCCCTTGTATTCCGGTTCCAGTCCGTGTAAGCGACGGCTTTTACGTTGCCTAATCGGAGCCACGGTGATGCAGCTGTTGCACAGGATACCCGGCGCCTCCACCAAACAATGTCGCGTTGCAATGGAAGCAGGCTTGACTTCGAAGGCAATTAAACACAGCACTTATACTGAAAGCACGTTTATTACGAACTCAACATACACGCAGCACTGACTGCCTCTCAGGCAGAGTGCTCTGCTATTTATACACAGACAGAATTTACCAGAAATTAGAAGAACAGTTAACATAAGAAACAAGTGAACATAATAAAGTTGTAGAACCTTCTGGAATAGTAAATTACCAAGAAATAAATTTTTGCCGGTGGGCGGGATTGAACCGGCGACCTTATGCTCCGCAGTCCGTGACGCTATCCCCTGCTATCGGCAGTTGCTGTTCGTGGTCTCTCGCGGCAATATTGAAATAAATTCGTTAACTCAGTTCCAAACCAGGCCTCAATCAACTGCAACGAATCACACAGAGAAACGCGAGTGAAAAGAGAAACCACATGAAAACTGACTAAAATATTAATCATTCAAACGCACTCAGTCCAATCGACGTAGGAAATCTGCAGAGTTCTTAATATGGTGCTTGCAATGTGCCACAAATGGGCTCAACAAACCAGCAAGGTCTTTTGCTACACGATATATTGGAGCACCAATGTTTGACGCACTGGGTCTAAGAGGACATCCTTCCTTATTCTCCTGCCGATAGTTGCATCAAACAACGTGGTGGCTTAGCTCTTGTACTTGAAAGGATTCATTACACCCCCGAGAATTAGATTTTGTTTCTAAGGAATTATTTCTACTTCATTTATGTATTACCCTTGAAATTTTGGGTTTTTCTTGGGACTGGTTGGACGGTGCTTCTTGGTCACAATCTGAATGGGAATACCAAATTGTAACGGACTGCCATTAGTCGAATTCTGAACGATTCTGTAGTTAGGAGAATGTTTCTACAAATAGAGGACGTGTGATTAATCTGAGAAAACCTTGGATGACGCTTCTTTATCCGTACTGGGAAATGGTTTGAACTTTGCACTGACGATTAAGCGTTTATAGGTTGTTGATTTTATTAGTTATATGGCACGTGCTGTTTTTAAACTATCTTCTGACTCAAAAGAGGTAGTTAGGAAGGAAGCATGTCGCGGTGACCGAGCGGTCTGCGGCGCTCAGTCACAGTCTTCACGGCCGCTACGGTCGGGGGTTCGAATCCCCCCCTTGGGCATGGATATTTGTGTCGTCTTTAGTATAACGTAGTTCATAACTAGTTTGTAAGTTTATGGACTGATGACTCCGCAGTTAAGTCCCTTAAGCTTAACAAACATTTGAACATTTTGAACTAGGACACGTCCGCTCGTGATAAATATAACAACAGCAGAGGAAGTTGCTTTCCGTTCACTTAGGGTGGGTCCTGATATTGTTGTTTTACCTGCGAACAAGGGAAATGGTACTGCTTTTTTTTCTTTTTTTTAAAAAAAGCTTATGGGACTTAACTACGAAGTTATCAGTCCCTAAACTTACAAACTACTTATGAACTACTTACGAACTAGGACGGCACAAATATCCATGCCCGAGGGGGGATTCGAACCCCCGACCGTAGTGGCCGAGTAGACCGTGACTGGAGCGCCTTAGTCTCCTCGGCCACCGCGGCCGGCTATTGTTGTTTTAAACAAGCAGGATCAGGTTAATCAATTCAGGACCTTACAAAAAGTACTGAGAGGAAGACTAACAATCTCCTTAAGGAAAGTTTCTGGACACAGGAGATTATCAAGAGTCTTAATTCTTATTGTGCTATACCTCCTAGGTGATATGGCCTTCCTAAGGTTAATAAGGAAGGATGTCTGATCAACTGTGTGAAACATTGGTGCTCAAACATATCGTGTGGCACATTGTGAGCACCACATTAAGAACTCTGAAGATTTCCTCCGTCGATTGGAGGCAGTGCATTTGAATGTCTCTGGTATTTTAGTCAGTTTTGATGTGGTTTCTCTCTTAAATCGCCTTCCTCCATCTGACTCGTTGCAGTTAATTGAGTTAAGGTTGGGTACTGAATTAACAAATTTATTTCGACACGTCTTCTTCCACCTACGTCTTAGCCTGTGAACAGTACAAAGAAAGCAAGTGCAGACAAATGTGAAAATTACAGAACTATCAGTTTAATAAGTAATAGTTGCAAAATACTAACACGAATTATTTACAGACGAATGGAAAAACTTGCGGAATCCAACCTTGGGGAAGATCAGTTTGGCTTTAGAAGAAATATAGGAACACGGATGGCAATAATCACACTACGACTTATCTTAGAAGATAGGCTAAGGAAAGGCAAATGTACGTTTTTAGCATTTGTAGATTTGGAGACAGCTTTGACACTGTCGACTGGAATAAACTCTTTCAAATTCTGAACGTATAAGGCGTAAAATATAGGGAGCGACGAGTTATATTCAACCCACACCAAAACCAGACAGCAGTTATTAAAGTCGAAGGGCAAGAAAGGGACGCAGAAGTTGGGAAAGGAGTAAGACGGGGTTGTAGCCTTTCCCCAATTCTGTTCAATCTGTACATTAAGCAAACAGTGAAGGAATGCAAGGATAAATTTGGAGAGGGAATAAAGGTTCAGCGAGAAGAAATGAAAGCTTTGCGGGTTGCCGATAACATAGTAATTTTGTCAGGCAGCAAAGATCCTGGAAGAGCAATTGAATGGTATGGAAAGTGTCTTGAAAGGAGTGTATAAGATGAACATAACAAGAGTAAAACAAGGATAATGGAATGTAGCGTCAGAAAGTCAGGCAATGCTGAAGGAATAAGATCAGGTAAAGAGACAATAAAAGTAGTAGATTAGGTTTGTTATTTGGGTACCAAGATAAATTCTGGTGCCCGAAGTAAAGAAGATATAAAATGCCGAATGGCTATGGGAAGAAAACCGTTTCTGAAGAAGCGAAATTTGTTGACATACAATATTAATTTAAATGTTAGGATGTCCTTTCTGAAAGAATTTGTCTGGAATGTAGCATTGTATGAGAGTGAAACGTGGACGATAAGGAGTTCAGACAAAACGGTGATAGAAGCTTTTCAAATGTGCTGCAGACGAATGATGAAAATTAGATGAGTAGATCACGCAACTAATGAGGTGGTGCTTAACCGAATTGGGGAGAAGAGGAGTTTCTGGCATATCCTAACTAAGAGAAGAGCTAGATTAGTTGGACACATTCTGAGAGATCAAGGAATCGCCAACTTAGAAGGAAGCGTGTGAGGTAAAAGTCGTAGAGGGAGACAGAGGGACGAATACAGTAAGCAGATTCGAAAGGATGTAGGTTGCCAAACTTATTCACAAATGAAGAGACTTGCACAGGACAGGTAGCATGGAGAACTGTATCAAACTAGTCTGCGGACTGAAGACTACGACAACAAAAAAACTGCTCGGCATAGAGGAGATTTTACTGTTTTTACATTAAAAAAAGAAACGGATCTTTCGGAGTTTTACAAAAGTGACACTTTATTTTCCCCATATTAACACACAAGAGGTTAAGAGACACAATGCAAAGCATGTCATTTCAAGTTTAAAACTACCGTCTTCTTCTAAATGGTAACTGTCAGGACAAAGAGACAATACCAGATCCAGCTACGGCCAGCCTATACAGTCCAACGTTGTCTACCTTCCTAAATACGTTACTTTCACTGTACACCGTATCTGATTATGAAAGTTGCTATAAAATGCTGTTGTAAATCTTTAATACTTCCGTCATCATTTATCTAATACATAAACTTGAATGTTTGTTTATATGTTTGTTCGTATTTTATGCGCGCCTGTACCGTTCATTCGGATGCGATGAAACTTTTCCAACATATTGCTTGCACTTTTGTAATGGTTATTGACATAATTAAATGACTGTAAGACACATAGGTCAATGAATAAATTGCTGCATCACGCGACCATGTTGCACATCTCCTGCGAAACCACTGGACAGATTTTAACCAAAAATTATGCTACTTTGTCGGGCCTCACACGAATGTTTCAGCAAACGTGAAAGTCCACTTTTGTGTCCAGTGTAAGAATATACTTTTTACACGCAAAACAGGCCACTATGACGTTGATCTTTTCCTTGCCATCAAATACGTATCTAATTTTTTTTCCAAATTGACGATTTCAATATGATTTCCTTCACTAATGACAAATCACCTCTTTTCACTTGATATAGTATCGATTGATGTCATGTTCATTTTAAGAAAGAACTGTCACTGTATTCACTACGATGTACGTTGTCACTCGGTCACTACAAAGCGCTAACTCAATGCAGCTGAAATTTGGCATGACACCTCTGGTGGGCAGTGGGTCGGTTTGCCACTCAGAAAGCACTTGACAGACCGCATATAAGACACGGTCGCGTAAACGGAGTAGGCGTAGGTCTCTGGGTACAGCTACGTTCGCTGTGGTCTGGAGATGAGGGTAACAGACTTTTGCTTTATCTGGGCACTGCAAAGGATTCCAAAAATGTCCATAGGCTTGAAGTTTTTAGCTAACATTTCGACAGACGTACTGGGCAAATACCTCGCTCTTTATCCGCATATAGCACGTGGATATCCTCGTCGCTCACAATTTTATCTGGAAAGTAAGAAATACTGCGGATATCCGCATACGCGCAGACCTCCGGCTATTTACGTTTTGTAGCGTTGTTTGTGTGAGCGCCTTGGAGGAAAGTATGCAGCCCGCCTTGGCTTCCTGTTGTGCGGACACTCTACACAGTAAGGGGCCGCTACAGAACTTTGGCATTAAGGTTGGGCACGAGGCTGTGTCGTGGCCTCCATTGAGCGCAGACGGTAAAGGCTACTAAATCCACGTTAGTCTTTTTCTTTTCTTTTTTTAAACTTATGGGACTTAACTACGGGGTCATCAGTCCCTAAACTTACAAATTACTTACGAACTACCTTATACTAAGGACGGCACAAATATTCATGCCCGAGGGGGGATTCGAACCCCCGACCGTAGTGGCCGTGCAGACCGTGACTGGAGCGCCTCAGTCCCCGCGGCGACCGCGGACGGCACCGGTTAGTCACTCAAACCGTAGGGGTAAAATTCATTGCTTAACTATGACTAGTTACCTCCATACCAGGTATTTGGCTCAAATGTTGGCAGCAATCAGAGCAAAAATGCTGGCAATAACCAGAGCAATATTCTTCGGACCTCTGGCGGTGACGGAGCCCCACCTCTAGTTGAAAGACCGGGGACTCGTCAGACGACGTGGCAAACGATCTGAAATGAGAAGCTATTAACATCAACGGGAGCAACACTGGCAGAAGCTGCAATATGGTAGCCGCGGCGGAGTGGCTGAGCGCATTGAGGCGCTATGTTGCGATGCGCGAGGCCGTTCGCCATCGAGGGTTCGAATCCTACCTCGGGCATGGATGTTTGTGCTTTCTTTATCATAAGGTAGTTTTCCACGTTTAGGGACTGATGACCACGCAGTTAAGTCTCATAAGCTTTACAAACATTTGAACATTTTTTCCAATAAGTTGGGTTAGACTTTAGTGACGTTCAGAGAAAGAAGACGACGTGGGAGAATACAAGGTCTACCTGCCAGGAGTCGAAGCATGAAGTGCACACTTGGGTATAGTGCTTTACATCAGGTAAGCAATTTAATCAACACAATTGCAATAACATTTGTAGCCGAACAACTTAAGTGGATTGATCTGGCCGTCTGCAGCAAGAAAATTACTATTGTGTAAGTATATTAGCCCTGTGCAGACAGATTATATGACCCGCTCAGAGATGTAGTTGTTATAGTAAATGACAAGGACAGTGTTCTACTCATTAGTGATTTCAATCCCAGGAAACAGAATAGAGCAGAAGAGCATGTGCAGGTTATTCATAGGTTTCAAGATGCTAATAACAACATTTAAATAGAACCAGAGAGTAATGAAAAACATGACACTTTCTGTTTCATATTATAACGTTTTACTATATTTTAAAGTAATTACAGTTCATTCTACCACTTTCAAACATAATACTCAGCTTTTTAAAGATTACGATGTATGGGGATTCTGCTCGCTGCAACATTATTCTCCTGGGCGTCGTGGTAGAAATAAATACTCGTATGTACAATTTTTCACTTCTTCTTTAATTTGAATCAAAACTTCTCCACCAAAACATAACAAATTCAAAACAATGCAAGAGAACTTAGCCGACAGTACTTCCATTTTAAAACACAGACTGACATAGCTTCCAGTGCACTTTAGAAAAGCCCAAACTCTAACTCCCCCACGCAAGGCGGTGAGGCAAATATATAACATCGACAATAATGACGTTACATTATCCATTATTCATTACAATTGAATATACTAATTTACAATGAACAAACTCACAAAGAAAACATTTCATGTACACAAGAATAATCACAATATGAAATAAAAACTATGCGTACAATAATTTTAGATGGCGCATGTATTTTTAAGACGAAATTTCCGATCTTTCTGTTGACAACAAAGTGCGATGTTAAATGTCCATTAATTTGTTAATGAGTACATCATACATGTTCCTAACATATATTGAACTATCAATTATCTAGGCAATTCTCAAAATAAGTTCAAAATCTCACATCAGTCAATATATACAAAGAATTCAATAATGATAATTAATGTAATAGTCGAAATAACACAATTAGCTTGCAACACAACTTGTTTATGAGCCTAACATATATACAATGCTATTTATTTTCATTTCTTTATGTTTTACAAAAGTTTTTACACTTCGTCTGTCTATTTATTGAAATAATGTACAATGACAAAAGTATTGTGTATAGAGTTATTTGGAAACGACTTATACAAATCTCTTAATTAATGGAATCTATCGCTTGTTTTAATCACAGTAGCACCGAGACACTGTCCTACACTGATTCCTAGGCTGGCTATGTCGTTTGTAACTTCACACGCTACATACATCACTAATGAACCACACAATTCCGGATCCGATGCAGACGGTATCGTACGATAACATTGAGATGAGGGGGCCGGCAGTATCATCGCAATATGCAGTACGTCATTTCTGAACTTAACACTACTCAGTAGCATTGTAACGTTTGAAAATTGCAGGTGATCCGGAATTCGAAGGCTGGTCGTTAATAGAGCACAACTCTTTACACGTACAAGTTTATTGCTAACACAAGCGTACACTCAGTACAGACTGCATCCTGCTTGGAGTGCTCCACTATTTGTACATAGAAAGAATTTTCTGGAACTTACAAGTACATCAAACATAGGAAACATGTATAACATTCTAGAAATAGTGAGTACAAACAAATAAATTTTTTCTACCCGTGGCTGGATTTGAACTGGGAAGCGCAGGCACGGTGATCTGCGATGCTAGCCACTGCACCGCCGGTTTCGTCGAAAGATTCGCCGCATTGCTCCCCTTCCAGAAAGAACAGCAACCCGCTGTTAGGTTCCCTTTGGAGCCCGGTGCAGCGTCCTGGATCTTGTCATGGGTCCTCTGTATGGCAGTTTCACGAATCTAGTATAGATTTAATGCCAAAGACTTGAATCACTTTATCTAGTGGTTCGCTGTCAACCGAATCAAATGCGTTTTAGAAGGACATTGCAATAAAACTCCATAATCACTGCTTAAAGTATATTATTATCGCTACAGCTGCTTCGGCACTTTGCCTTTTTCAAGTGCCTGCATGTTTAGAAGAGTTATATTAATTACTTTACATCTTTATACAAAATTCTTGAAAAGTAATATATTCTAGAGTAGCTTCACCGTATGTAAAAAATAAAGTTCTAACAAAATGTCAGTTTGGTTTTCAGAAAGGCTTATCTACAGAAAATGCTATATATACTTTCACCAATGAAATATTAAATGCTCTGAATAACCGGACATAACCCGTTTTTGTGATCCCTCCAAGGCTTTTGATTGCGTAAATCATGGAATTCCTCTAGATAAACTAATGTGGTATGAATGGGACAGTGTACAAATGGTTTAAATTATACCTAACAGGAAGAGTGCGGGTCCTTTGCTGCTTCTTCATATATATTAATGACTTGCCATTCTATATTCATGATGATGAAGAACTTGTTCTTTTTGCTGATGATACTAGTTATCATACCTGACAGACAAGAACTGACTGAAGAAATTCATTAAGTGGTTCTCAGAAACTGGTCTATCATTAAATTTTGATAAAACACAGTACATACTATAAATGGAATGACACCATTAATAAATATAGACTTTGATCAGATATCTTTAGCAAAGGTAGAATATTTTAAAAAAAATTTGGTGTATGTATTGATAAATAGTTGAAGTGGAAAAAAACCATTGAAGATCTGCTGAAACGTTTGAGTTCAGCTACTTATGCTATTAGGGTCATTGCAAATTTTGGGTGATATACGTCTCAGTAAATTAGCTTACTATGCCTATTTTCATTCTCTGCTTTCGTATGGCATCATTTTCTGGGGTAATTCATCATTGAGTAAAAACGTATTCACTGCACAAAAGCGTGTAATCAGAATAATTGCTGTAGCCCACCCAGGATCATCCTGCAGACATTTGTTTAGGAATCTAGCGATCTTCACAGTAGCTTCATATATTCACTCATGAAATTTGATATTACCAATCCCACCGAATTCAAAAGCAACAGCAGCGTACGTAACTACAATACTAGAGGAAAGAATGATCCTTACCGCCGGCCGCGGTGGCCGAGGAGACTAAGGCGTTCCAGTCACGGTCTGCTCGGCCACTACGGTCGGGGGTTCGAATCCCCCCTCGGGCATGGATATTTGTGCCGTCCTAGTTCGTAAGTAGTTCATAAGTAGTTTGTAAGTTTAGGGACTGATGACCCCGTAGTTAAGTTCCATAGACTATACAAACATTTGAACATTTACAAACAATGATCCTCACTATTCAAGGTTAAATCTAGCTTTGGCACAGAAAGGGTTGAATTATGCTGCCACAAAAGTCTTTGGTCACCTACCTAACAGAGTAAAAAGCGTGACAGATAGAGAACTAGCATTTAAAAATAAATTAAAAGAATTTCTGAATGGCAACTCCTACACTATAGATGAATTTTTAGATATAAATTAGTAAATCAGCAAGAAAATAAATAAATAAAATAAACTTTTTCATCTAATATTTAGCACAAAGTAATAATTTATAAAGACACCTTTCATTAACCTGACACGTTCCACATCAATACGAACTGTCGCATTCATGATCTATGGAACAAGTAGTAATCTAATCTAATCTAATCATATTAAGTGAATAATACATGCGTCTTCGATGTTTTGTCGTTCGTAATTAGGCTAACATCAGGCGTTGCTGTTATAATAATTACTATACATTACTTACGTATTTTGGTATTATATACATTATTAGCTTGATCTGGCATGATGTTAAACTTTGTAGAAACATTTTATGTTTACTTAAGTTCAATCAGATCTACCAAATATGTTTTATTTACATAGGGTGTTTTATATATATACATATAGGGTAATGTCAGGCCTATTTTACCACTTTCATCTCTGAAGCAAATACTTGGAGTATGTCAGCATTGAAAATGGATTCGGAGGTACCCATATTTTGACATTACTTGAATTTTTTAACAAAGTTGATATTAATTACATCTGAAATGATTTACACAGATTAATTAGCCTTTTGACATTTTAGTCCGTACTTTTATGGGTTGGACATTCTCCTACTGTCCTTCAACAAGTTTCTCCCTCCATATTTCAGCAATAACTTTTAAAAAAATGATTTTTGGAATTTTTCACATTTCTTCTACCAGAAGTTCAGATGTTCAAATAATTCTAAACCAGTCAAACTGCTAAGGTCATCGGTCGTTAGACTTACAAACTACGTAAACCAACTTATACTAAGGGCAACACGCCCACCCACGCCCGGGGTAGACTCAAACCTCTGACGCGAGCGGCCGCGCGATTCGTAACGTAGCGCCCCAGACCGCACGGCAATCCCCACGCGTCCCCAAAATTTACCAGAACGCCTCTACTTTGTCGCATTTTTCACATTATCATTAATTGGAGCATCGCAATTAACAAATGTATACTGTTTATTTTTGTATTTTACTGTCAGAAGAGAAGGTGTTTCTTAACTGGGCTTGAATTCTGTTACATTATCTACTAATGTTTTGTGAATATGGTAGGAAGAACCAAGTATTCTCAAACATCTATTCTTTACTGCAAATTTACCCTTAAACATTTCGTAGAGCTTGGTTTCTGTAACATTTTCATACAAAAAAACGTGATTATTTTACTGCTAAATTTCGTATTTTATGCTTTTCTAAGAGTATTCATGTTCTTTCTGTATAACAAATTTTAGTAATGAGTTTACATCCAAGGTGCCAACGAACAATTACTTTTGGAACTACAGTATACACAGTGTATGAGAGAAATGCAACTGTAATTCTAATCGCAGTTTTCACATTTAATTCCTTTAAATATTCTGAAAGGAGTATACGAAAACTGACATCCACGTTAACCCTTTCATTCCCAGTGTTGTTCCTGGACAACAACGTATTAAAAATTAATTTCTACCGTATTTTGTGCATCAGTCCTTAAAGTTGAATTTTTGTTGATGAACAACATGCTTCTAGTACGAGATTTTGCCGCTTGGTAGGCGTGTAACCACTTCTGAAGCATTAATCTGTCCATGTTGGAGGTTGTGTTGCATTGCTGTCTGTATGTGGCTGAGAGTGTGAGCGTGAGTGTGGTTCCTTTTATTTTATTCCAGCTTTATTGGTGCTCTGGCGAAGATTATACTAGCATTGTTTTAACTATCAACAAAATAACGTCCTAGCAATAAAATACCTCGATACAAACGTCTGTGTTGTGCATGACATAAAAAATTAATAGTTCGACCAACAATTTTAAAACACATATTTTGATCTTTACTGCACTGTATTAATACAGAAAATACTAAATTTTAATTTTTCCAAAGCTGATTTCATACTGTGGGACTGAAACGGTTAAGAGTCACGTGGAGTCCCTAAATTGTCTTCAGGCAAGTTCCGTGGGATGCTTCCTTTGAAAGGCCACGGTACATTTCCTTTCAGATTCTTATCAAAAACAATCCGAGCTCGTGCTCCGTCTATAACGACCGCATTGTCGTCGGACCATTAAAACGTAATCTTCCCTCCTTCGTTTCTTTATAGATGAATCGCTTTTGTAAGCTTTCAATGAAAAGTTTTGCCGGCGAATAGAAACTGTAACGTCATATGAATTCGTTTAACGGCTTCCGCGAACATGAAAAGAATTTAATCTCTTTCCCAGTATTATCTCGATGTACAGACTTGCTTTTATTGAAACGACGTTTCCATCTCCGATTGTTTTAAACAACGTAATAGGAGGGTCGGTTTTCCTTTTCGCTTCTTTTCATCACTGTCAAACTTTCACAGAAATTCCACTGTAAAGTTTGCTTAACACACAATCCTCTACATCTGAACAAACATGCTTGATGCGTGCGACAGACATACTCGCATAGAACTCCAGATTTTAGAATTCTGCGGCAATTTCAGACAACGTTTCAGTCCGATAACCAGGCAGATTCTCTTCACACACATAGTACATTTTACAAACATACAGACTCCACGAAGCATTTTAATTCCGTTAAGCTAAATAAGTACCAACTACCACTGCTGCTGACTTCATCGCGACGTCAGCGAGATACCGACAAATGAAAAAAATAAATTCGCTTCCGAATATCTACTGTATCCCATAGAAAACATAAAATGTAAAAAAAAAAAAAAAAAAAAAAAAAAAAAAAAAAAAAAAAAAAAAAAAAAAAAAAAATTGCAAGTCTCGCAACGCAGTTTTTCCACCGTAAAAAGTTGAAATCTCATGCAAACCAAATCATAAACTTTGTTCGTCTTGCCGCAAGACCCCAGTTATCCGACTGCCGGCGTGGCGCAATGGATAGCGCAAACGACTGCGGTACTAAATGTCTCCGATTCAGTCCCGTCCACCGGCAAAATTTTATTTCTTTGTATTTATCATTCCAGAATGTTCTACGTGTTTATGTTCATTTGTAATTTCTACATGTTTCTTAAGTTAACGATTATTCTAATTTCTGGTACATTCTGTCTGTTTATAAATAGCAGAGCACTCTACCCGAGACGCAGTCAGTGCTGTTTCAGTTCGCAATAAACCTGCTTTCAGTATAAGTGCTGTGTTCAATTGAAAACACTGCCTTCGAAGTGAAAACTGCTTCCATTTCAACGCGACATTGTTTGGTGGAGTCGCCGGGTACCCTGTGCAACAGCTGCATCGCCGTGGCCCCCATTAGGCAACGTAAAAGCCGTCGCTTACACGGACTAGAGCTGGAAGATAAGGAGTATACCGAGTACATCCTTCCGAAAGTCCGTATCATCAGAAGATCCATGGACACGAAACCAGCTCGATTAGCCACCTGCACATCAGACATCCATCAGTATTCTCTGGAGACGCTGTACAGAACCACAACAAGTAGCTAAAAGGGTTCGATCGAGTTGCCAAGTATAACAGGTGGGAACATACAATGTGCTTGGCCAACGTTTATTTCTAGCTGGACGAAACAACCCAGCGGTGGTTTGAAAACAACGAAGAGACGCTGAATCACTAGGAAACGTTCCAGACGTAACTTAGAAGACCGCCAGCGAAAAATCCGCTCGGCGGAAGAACAACTGAAGAACCGGACCCAACGACATGGTGAGCCGACACAGTCGTACATACAGAATGTTTTGGCACTATGTAACATAGTCAACCTGGATATGACTGAAGCCGATGAAATCGCACACCTGACGAAGGGTATTGCAGAAGACGTGTACCAAGCTCTTCTTATAAAAGACGTCTCTACGACGAAAGAGTTCATCAAGCCAACGCCGTTGAGGAAGAGGTATTTCAGACATTAGTATCCTTTTGCCTCGCCAATCGCACCCGAATGAAGAATGAAGAATGGCCTGGCCTTAGAATGACGTACGCTGCAGCCGCCATATGACAGCCCATGAACCGGCCGACGCGGCCACAACAAACGTACCCGGAAACTTTGACGCCCCGCAAAAGATCAGACGTCTGGAGGACAGAAGACAACACACCAGTGTGTTTCCACTGTGGGCGCCCTGGACATGTCGTTCGCTACTGCAGAGAGAGAAGGCGAGTATTCGACGATTATTTTGCCGCAAGACGTCAGCCATCAGAGTAGTTTTATCCCAGGCAGTCACCTGCTAATGAGTTCAGTCGACCTATGGGAAGAATCCCATCGCCATACCCTAGACGAGGTCACTCCCCGACGCGTCGCTGCCGTTCACCGTCGCCGTACAGAGGTACCAGCCGCTCCCCTAGCCGCCGAACCCAGGAAATCTAAGCGAGGCGACCATCTACGTAGGTGAGGTGGCTGTAGATGAAAATCTTCCATGGACGACAGTCGCTAAGATGTCTGGAAATGAAATCTCATCGTCGTCATAATCGACGGCTAACCTGTCCGGGCACTTGTTGATTCAGGAGCTGCTTTCTCTGTAAATTGTCGGATAATTACCGCCGCACACTAAAGAAAACAATGTTCTGTGATACGGGAGCAACTGTGCTGAAGGACGCGAATGGAAAGTACGTCGAGCCAGCAGGAACTTGTGTCACAAGAATAACCATCAACAACAGGACCCAGCCGTTTGAATTTGTCGTTTTAACAGAATGTAGTCACAATGTCATCCTCGGATGGGACTTCCTTCAGGCATCCCAAATTTCCATTTTATTGATGTTTGGGTAGTGTTTTGTGTTTCTACATGTTGACATTACATTCAAGAAGACTAATAAATAAGAAAAATATTATTTATTCTCTAAAATGAGTAGTACACAGTCAAAAGTAAATTTTCATTTTACGTTTTATATAAGAAATTCTACAGTATTCTATCAAACATCATTCAAACAAATAGGTAAAGTAATTTTACGATGCTTATCTTTATAGGAAGACTGAAACAGAGTAAAAAAAATACAATGTATGCTACTAGTAACAGCATTTTTTTTTTACTTTACTGACACACAAGGTAAATATAGAGTATTTGCAAAAGTGTCTAAAATGTAACATGTTTTCTTGCTTATTGCAGTCAAGGGGCAAAAATATAAAAACAAACTATTTCAGTCTGTAATTGTGTTTGGAAAATTAGGACTTGCCACTTTATTTCGTCAATGAAACGTCGATGGTAGAGAATCTTGGCATTAGTGAGACCTCATCGCCTTGCGATCGTAGCTTCAATGACGCAAACTCGCCACAAACCACAAGCTCTCGTAGCTGCCACACGGAATTACTGAGCCCACTCGGCTTGAGAGAAGGCGAAGATACACAGGCAGGAAATATGTGTAAGGACAACGTGTCTGACATATGTCGTCATGTCATAGAACTCTTAGCAGTACTTCAGACAGAGGTGTGGTTATTCTGTGACTTCCCACTGCCATTTCATAAGTCTGCATGCATGCACCAGTCTACAGAAAACCGAAAGCAGCATTAATATAAGGCTTCACCCGTATTTTTGTCGTAAAGTGTCATAACATACTCCAGCATGTCGTGAATAACGTGGAGACGTCTAAAACTCATATCAGATTTCTGACATATGATTGCTGATATCATATTGCTGATATCAGATTGTGTTAAACTGTGTATGGGTCACAAATGACCCACACTGTACTACTGGTATAACAGATAATTTTTTCATACTTCTAGGTAGCCTAGATAGATGAATATTTTTGTTGTGTTATACGACTATATAAATGATTAAAAGTGTCGAGAGGACTTAGTCCTACGAAGAATATGGTGGCAGGTAGGGCTCTCGAAACATCCATATGGGTCAAAAACGACCCACATAGTACTTCCAGCGTTAACAGGAAACGACATCTTACAAACCTACGTTATGGTCTGAATTTATATTCACTCTTACACTACATCACCTGCTCTCTCATAATCTCCGGTCATTAAAAACAGAGCACACGCTCGGATAGTTTGCGGAAGAGGTAAAGAAGAAAACGGGAGTGCCATTTTAAAGAATCCATCACGGGATCTGACTGGAGTGATTTAAAAAAACCCACGGAAAGCCGAAAACAAAATGGCCGGAGGCGGGTTAGAATCGTAGTCCTTCCCAAAGTGATTCCAGTAGTTACCACAGTGCAAACTCGCTTCGTTTCTTCTCCTCCCCATATTTTGATTTAAACAACGGTATGTGCTAATTCTCTATAACATTTCCTTAACTATGTATTTATTCCAACCTGCAATTACCACATTTCGTCCTTAACCTTCTCTTTGTTCATTATGCCTTTCCTCACCACCTCAAACTGTCTCCTCCAACCCTTCCTGTCCCTCTCTTTTTTCATCACTTTCTCTCAGCAGTCCTTCAACTTCTTCCCTCTTCTGCCCCCTTTTCCGTCAAATCTCCAAACCCTGTCAATTTGCTTCTCCTGGACTTTCAGTCTATGCCTGATAAATTACACGGTGATCGGTCAAACGGTGTCCGATCTGGGGACTTAGCTATTTTTTTTATCTCACTGCTACCGGTTTCGGTTAGCTTACCATTTTCAAGCGTTACCAGAGTTTAGCTAATAGCTTAACATGTCTTGACACAAACAATCAAAATTGTAAATTAAGTATTTGTTGTCTTTACTGTACTCCTTATCGATATTATCACAGTGGCTGACTGCCATAATCGAGTCGCAATGGGTAGATACTTGAATTACTTTATAAAAGATTTGGTTTCAGAAAGAAAATTACGAATGACAGTTTTAAAATTCTAATGTTTAGCGCGAGGCCCTTAGAAACGCGAAGCCATGTGCCACTGCACAGTTTGCACAAGTCTGAGGCCGACCCTGGGGGCTTAGGCAGTCCACAATCATTTCCATGAGAACATACACACGTGTTAACTTCCATGGTGACCGATGAAACGGTATCGAAATCTATTGTAAGGTATTCTCCACAACGCATCATACGGTGGACTGGAGTATATCAACATTCTTCATCAAAAAATAAATAAAGAAAAAAATTCACACATGTGCTAAATATCTCTGTGATATGTACAATAAATCATATTCAGCGTCATTTATGATCAAAAGTGCATTCGAAATTTAGGGTTCTTGCATTGTGCCCGAATCTTGTATCATTTGTATTGTCCCGATTATTGAACTTTTGAAGGACCATAATACTATAAAAAAGGTTTTGTACAGTAAAACATGCTCAAAGCGGCACTTGAATATCTGGGAATTCTGCTCAATCCGTGCAAGCATTTCAGTCATGATGCATTTAATGCACTTTTATATGCAGATGTTTTGTATAAAGCGGAACGTGCCTAACGCGGAAACGAAAACAAAATTTCAGGTACATTACTTAATAATACGGAAAAAGAGCTTAAACAGTACAGCGGAGATACAACAGGTCTAGAAATTACTTATTCACAACTAGACGCTAATAAGCAGCGCAAAACGAAAAGCTGCAGGTGTGGATAGCAAATAGCGTCACTCTCTGCAAGAAGGAATAAGTCACTCTTAATGTCGGTACAGTACATGAAACGGACGCTCTGTTTGTCGGCTTTTCGTTTTCCCTTAATATTGACCCAAGCCGGCCCATACAGCAACATTACTGCACACCTCAGAACAATCTGCCGCAATGTGCGCAGTGAAAGACTTCGGTATTGTTTCGTTAAACAATGGTTTTATTCAGAAAGTTGGACCAGTTTCAGTTAACCAGTAGCTCATTAATTGATACTGTGCGTTAACATTGTATCGAACAAATGGCATGTACTGTTAACACTTAACGAAAAGTTTAAGGTTATCGAGGCGAGTGAAAAAGAAAAACTTTCTATGCGCGAAATTGTTGTATTTTAAATTCTTTAAAACACAAATTTATGAGCCTTTGAGGAAGAAGGATATGGGACGAATGGGCGAAGAAGATCAGAAATGAGGAAATTAACGAATTTCTGTGTGCGTGGATCGTCAATGCGCGGGAAAACACCTTTATCTGGACCTATGTTGCAGAATGAGGCTCCAAAAGTCGCTGAAGGTCTTGAAAATACGGAGTTCAAGGCGTCCCCAATGCGAGAGTGAAGGTCGGGGTGAGAGTTTAAAATAGGGAAAGATTAATTTTTAAAACTCACAACCACCAACTGCGAACCAAATTCCTAAACATGCAAAAACACTGGAACTGTGATTGCGACTGTTTGCTTCGTTTTCTAGTGGATGATATCACACATTCGCAGCTTTCCTTCCCTGCATATGATTAACAAAACAAATTCATAATAAAATCAAGTTCATGAGAGATAAGGGTGTACTAACTACTATTTTTGAACACACGTGAAAGTTCACTTTATGTTGTTTATTTCACAATATTAGAACCCTGTGGCTGATACATCTGTACGTTGACACATTTATCAAATAAAGTTATAGCTCGTGAGCCCCCAGACAAAAATGAATATTTGTCGCAAATTGTTTTCACACCATGTGGCTGTCTCAAACACCGTTTATGTTCGTGCCTATACGACGACACGTGTTACATTAACAAATCACAGTCACTTTAATTCAATGCGATGCACACCTTGTTCCACTGGCTAAATATTCACAACACTCGATTCAACTTGGTGCAGTCGTCTACGACGAGCAACCACACGTGGCGATTGCCACACACAAATCTATAACCTCCACCTGGAGAGCCACATGCCGACGAAATGTAGAGCGACGCCACACGGCCAGCTACCCCACTTGCTGCCGACTCGTCACTTCCTGCCCTCACGCGCGCGCGCGCGCGCCAAAAGCTCAACTGCCGGGGTTTTTTCCCCTACTTCATCAACTTCCCTATGTGAGCTGTTCTAACCGATTTGCCAACGTACAGCGCTCAGCCAATACATTTCTAAAACTTTACTTAAAATCAAAATAATTACACTACACATTAAACAAATTTCTTCTTAGGTTTTTATATTGGTATAAACATCCTTTGTACTGTTTATCATAATCGTGCAATTTCTTATATCACAGATAAGTGATTTAACTGAATACTTCAAGATAAAATACACTAGATTAATTGGAAAATAAAATGAGAAATAGTTAATATATTATTTTTATAAACAAATATTGCCATGCTAGTTGTGTAACTGTCTTGTATTCATTGGTAATTTATTACTTTTCATTGTCAATTAAACATATTATGCCAGATGTGACTATATCAGCTAATGTATTGTTTATTTATCAACAGGCTATTTTGTAATGAGGGCCTTAAAGGTTCCTAACTGCATCGTATTACTTCAAATGCCAGTAGTATTAGAATATTTTATTTCACACTGTGCACTGCACTGTGCCTGGCATTCGCCATTGTCCCTCTCCCCTCACCGGAAACGAAAACTGGAAAATCCTAAGCTGGAACAAGCCACCAACGTCGGCCTGCTCGCTGGCCTCCCGTCAGCTACAAGCACACAGCAAATCTCAACGTGGAGAATTTCTACCTATGGCCTAACTATAAATGTTGTCACCCAACTGCGTACATACATTGCTACCATAATTAATTAGATTAAATTTGTGTAACATTTAGTGCATTGGCATGGTCAATGTTTGCAGTGAACTTCATACTGTTTAATTATCAAATGCTATTAATTACCAGTATTTCTATTGGGCGGTAATCTCACAACAAGATGTGTGGACAGTTTCAAAACTAGACACAACATCGTGTGGAATGAAGTGTGTGGTTAAGCTTAAGATGTGGAGGAAAGTGTATTAACGGAATGGAAGACTAAAGTGTCCATCATAATTACGAATTATGACCTGAAAGACGTGTTGAGTACCGATGGAACGGGACTATTTTATTGCAAGTTTCCTTCAAAACCGCTAGCAGTTAGAGAAGAAAAATGCATCGACGGGAAAATATCCAAGAAAACACTCACTGTGCTGTTGTATGGAAACATGTTAGGTGAAATGGAGACGCCACTGGTGATTGGAAAGACAGAAAAACCGCATTGTTTGAAAAACCCAGATGTCAGTAAACTTCCAGTCACATGGCGAAGCAATTTGAAGGCGTGGATGGTGAGTGGTCTTATGATATGATGGCTATGCTCTTTCAATGCAGAAATGAAAAAAAAAAAAAAAAAAAAACATATCGCTACGTTACTGCTAGACAATCGAATGAGAAGTTGACAAACGTTAAATTAGCTTGGTTCCCGCCCAGTTCAACCAGTCTCACACAACCGATGATAAAAGAGTGATTCAAACATTCAAGTATCATTTTAGAGTTAATACGCCTGCAGCAGCTATTGCATGCATAAATGATATTATGCAATCTGTATCACACACAATTTATCCCAAGTTGTTGGAACTATTGTACAGTGCAAAAAAATGTGTGGAAAAACAGTTGTGAACAGGAAACTGAAACAGGTTTTCCTCCTTGATATGTAGCGAAAAATGTGAAGGAAGGAAGGAAGCTTAGGGTTTAACGTCCCGTCGACAGCTTGGTCATTAGAGACGGAGCTAACGCTCGGCGTTTTGGGTAAGGATGGGTAAGGAAATCGACCGTGCCCTTGTTGAAAGGAACCATCCCGGCATTTGCCTGGAGTGATATAGGGAAATCACGGAAAACCTAAATCTGGATGGCCGGAGGTGGATTTGAACCACTATCCTCCCGAATGCGAGTCCAGTGCGTTAAAACTGCGCCACCTCGCTCGGTCGGAAAAAAGTGAAATGCAAAGAAAATAAAAACGGGAATAATACTGAATTGTGTATGCACATACAAGAACAAATGAAGTTGTTCAATATACAGCAAACAATATTTGCTGTGATGCAGTGAAAGAATGTAAGTATGTGCATAATTACATTTTACTGTAATTTTGTGCATGGAATTGATAAATTTTATGAAGGCTAGTGAGTTTTGTGTTCAAATGTTTGTAAAGCTTATGGGACTTACAAATGTTCAAATGTTTGTTAAGCTTACAAACTACTTATGAACTATCTTATACTAAAGACGACACAAACATCCATGCCCGAGGAGGTATTCGATCCCCCGACCGTAGGGGCCGTGCAGCCTGTGAGTGGCGCGTCGCAGACCGCTCGGCCACTGCGGCCGGCTTATGGGACTTAACTGCGGGGTCATCAGTTCCTAAACTTAAGATCTACTTATGAACTAATTTATGCTAAAGACAGCACAAACATCCATGACCGAAGGAGGATTCGAACCTCCGTCGCGGGAGGCCGCGCGATCCGCAAAGTGGCACTCTGGAGTCCGGACCGCTCGGCTACTCCCGCGCGGCCAGTTTTGTGTAATCCGGAAACTTGTTCAATTCGGAAAATTATTTTAGTCCCAGTCGATTCCATTTTGAGCAATTTTTACTGCAAATCCATCAATTAAAACGTGAATTACGACCTGAAGTTCATAAATAAATATTCAAAAATGTTCAAATGATTGTAGAACTTATGGGACTTAACTACGGGGTCATCAGTCCCTAAGCTTACAAACTACTTATGAACTAGCTAATACTAAGGACGGCACAAATATCCATGCCCGAGAGAGGATTCGAACCCCCGACCGCAGTGGCCGTGCAGACCGTGACTGGAGCGCCTCAGTCCTCTCGGCCACAGCGGCCGGCCAAATAATAAATATTCATAAAGAAAGTACATTCAGCCTTTAAACGAATTAATCAATTTTTTGTACTATTTTTCCAATTTTTATTTTACACAGTCCTTATCCTGACTATTACGACCACACACACACACACACACACACACACACACACACATATATATATATATATATATATATATATATCACGTCTGCCGTCTTCAAGATGATCTTTCATACAAGTGGCAAATAATTAATATTTACATAGATTCTCTTCATTTTCTGAGCTCAGTGTAACGAATAAAGGGCTTTTATTTTCTCTGCATGCGATTCTAGCGCACTGCCGCAGTACTTATTTTGGGAGAGAAGCTAATACCGTTATTTATGCGACTCGGGCCCGGAGTACACAGACGTGGCAGCTGCTTGCTGCTTTCTTGCCGCCGCCTCGGAAGAGGATTTGCAACAAAGCGCTCTCAAAGCCGCCGCCACTCATTAGCATACGCATTTAGAAAGGCGGCGCGCCAAAGACGTATGCCGCCTCCTGACCTCCATTTGCAACGCGAATAACTTAACTCTCGGTGCGAGAAGGGGGAGGAGGATCGCAGATATGGAACGCTACACATTCAAATATTTTACGCGATTAGGACTGCGATTCCGGGCCCCGAAAATTTCTGCGTTTAAGTCGGCGTGAGGGCGGAGTGGCTTTGTTCCGAGCCAAGGGACCTTATTGGCTTAATGCGAGGTCGTGCTGGCCGGGGAGCGTGCTTCATTCTCTGCGAGTTTAATCGCTGGCGCGCCGGCGGAAGGGAATCCACTGAAAAGACCTGCCCGCCGAGGAGGGAAGGGAAGAGGTTTTCCGAGCTGGGTGTCGCTCTCTGCAGAGGGAGAACTCGGCCGTTCCGCCATCCCCGCGCAGACGTGGATCCTGGGTAGGGCCTTTGCCTGTGCCACTACCGACTGCAGAAAATGTGTAGGGTTAAACTTGCTTGATTACTGCACGGTTAGTGAAGGCTTCTCATGTGAATCACACATGTCAGAATAAGTGTTGCATCACCTTCAAAATAATGTTCAAATGTTTGTAAATCTTATGGCACTTAACTACGGGGTCATCAGTCCCTAAACTTACAAACTACTTATGAACTACTTACGAACTAGGACGGCACAAATATCCATGCCCGAGGGGGGATTCGAACCCCCGACCGTAGTGGCCGTGCAGACCGTGACTGAAGCGCCTCAGTCCCCTGGGCCACCGCGGCCGGCTGCATCACCTTCGTTCCAATTTTGAGACTACCGTACTGCTGAACCCCCGCTAATCGATAGCCAACGTAATTATTTTATTCTGATGTATCACAGAGTACTTGCAATTACGACCATCATTTATTCCTTCCTGCGAGGAAGTTAGACAAAAGCTTGTGTATTTCACTTCTGTTTCTTACGCCAGTCTGAGATCAGCTCGATGTACGAGGTACGTCCAGAAAGTAAGTTCCGTTTGGTTATATAAAACAAACGTGTACAGATACAGAAAAAATATTATTTATTGTACAAAAATCTACAACTGTTAAACTACTTTTCTACATAGCTGCCGAAATTTTGTAGGCACTTGTCATAGCGTGGCACAAGTTTCTGTATGCCTTCTTCATAGAAGGTTGCCGCCTGTGTATTCAGCCATATGGTAGCATGTTCTTTCAGCTCGTCATAGTTTAAGTGTTGACACGACAAATTTTAGGTGTAAGAAGAGGATTTCCATCAAAAGGTGGTGTTTGATTCCACGATAGTGCCCGACCTCATGTGGCGAATGTGACCAAACAACTCTTACTGGAATTTCACTGGGACGTGTTTGATCATCATCCGTACAGCCCGGGCCACTTTAACCTCTTCTAACACTTAAAATCTGTCCTTGGTGATCAACATTTCAACGATGATGACGAGCTGAAAGAACATACTACCACATGGCCGAAAACACAGGCGGCAACCTTCTATGAAGAAGGCATACAGAAACTTGTGCCACGCTATGACAAGTGCCTACAAAATTTCGGCAGCTATGTAGATAAGTAGATTAACAGTTGTAGATTTCTGTATAATAAATATTTTTTCTGTATCTGTACACGTTTGTTTTATATATCCAAAAGGAACTTACTTTCTGGACGTACCTCGTATTTTGCTATGTTCAATATTATATTCTTTATAGCTGATGTACTACTGGGATGTAAACTCAGGTAATGATGAAAACTATTTGCGTTCTGTTTCTCATTAATAAACCCCCGAGTCAATTTCAGTTCTACATTTGTTAAATTTGTTTAACATTTACCATTTCTTCCCTCTATCCATAAAATTGTTTTCAGATGTGTCGAACTATTACGATGTTGGATGGTTCGGGATTTACTTGTATTGAAATTGTGTATCTCGTGTAGCTTGCCTTTCCATTTTCCAAATTTTGTCCCGTATTTTTCAACAGTTTATTGACATAGAACCTGCAATCATTTTTGCACGTAAATTTTTCTGAAGTCCGGTTGTTTGTCAATACCCATCTTTCTCTGTCATTCTTAAACAAATAATACCGCCTTTAATTAAAATTGCTACACGATCCTTGAATTTAAATTACCGAACCACCATCCCATTTCTGCGGTTTACAAAGAGATTTTCGAATTTTCGACAATGCCGCAATAGGTAACTATTCGTCGAATTATGTGGGTTGCTTGTTCTGCAGAATATTTTACTTTGACTAGTTTGCCATTTCATTCATATTCGTGTTCTCCCATTTCAAAAATTTTCTTTAAACTTTTCAGTACGGCATTTTTTCAGCCAAAACAGTCCGACGAGCAGTATCACAACACAAGGTCTCCTGAACAATGTTATCGAGTGTGAATCTTGTATCAAGAACAGAGTTCCGTAGATTGTCCACGGATGTCACTTCACTTGCAACAGGCTTCGGTTTCTTTTAATATGGAAAATGTGAAACATTTTTTGATTATGCAAAACTTTGCTGATTTTTGTACATTTATTATTTCATCAGATTGCCTTCCATAAAGAAGATTTCTTGCGCCCACGACTACAGGAATATATGATTTCCGAATGGGTTCAATAATCAGTTATCAGATCTATAATTCGGCAAGTGACTTGCCCTTCGCATGGTTACATTTTTTATATCAGTAGGCTATGCATGTGCATTCTGTAGCCCCCATAAACGCTATAAAGTACACTTATTACAGTTTACTTGCATCTTAAATAAACTGTGATAAGTTTACTGTATAGCGTTTATGGGGGTTAAAGTATCGTCATTCATAGCATACTGATATAAAAAAAATATGTCTACACAGGGAATGGATAGTCACATGCCGAATTCTAGATCTGCACACTAAAGCAGTTAAAAAAATGTTGACTGCTGCAAATCCCCCATTGGGGGATTTATTGCTTATTATAAAGCATTAAAGATTCTTTCATACCAGGAACTTGAAATTAAGAAAGTACATATGCACTGAATGTTTGTGATTTATCAGTATTGGCAGCCCTGAAGCTTAGTTCAGTTAAGATGTGAATTCCATTACAAAACAGTTTTGTATTTTATCACTGATTTCATAACTGGAGTAATCACTGTCCTGTTTAAATAGTATTCCTCATTGTAATAATTTCTTAGGTCTAAATAAAATATAATTTCAAAAATTAATTTTTTTCCGTCTTCACACCTGAAGGTATTTTCGTAATAAACCAGAGACATTCCTTATCCACTTTTCTAAATACTCCAGTGACATTATTATTAAGTGTATCTAATAAATGAAAATTCCGAAGTTGTTTCACAATAGATTTAAATATATTTTCACTAATAGTCGATTTCCATAGATAAAACATTTATTACCCTTCATTCTCTTTCAATATTTAGTTCACAATTAAATCGTACAGAGGCCTAGATGAATGTAAAAATCCATACAGTCATACATAGTATCATCCCCATTTGTTCTAACACGTAAATGACCTGCTAATCTAAATGAGTTGAGAAACCTGACTGACTCTAAGTAGTATAAACGAAAGAGCAATGACTGAAGCGAAAGAGAACTGTGACTCGAAAGAAGCAGGAACCTAACTGCAACTCCTATTTATAAACAAACCAGAGGACTGATGTAGGCTGCTTGACCCGTTTGCTAAGTTTCTTTTATAAAATCATGAAAATCATTTTTATTTCATTTTGAATAAATTACAAAAAATAATTTAAAATTTACTAAAATTGCGTAGTCATACTACCACGATCGCGGCGCAGTATCACACGCGCAATCCGCGCAAAGATTTAATACCCCAATCTGCTAATACCTCAAACTGGGGAGATAGCAAAAATGAGGTCCCATAGGGTTCGGTCTTGGGTCCTTTGTTGTTCTTGATTTATTGTTATGACTTGCCATTCTATTTTCACGAAGATGAAAAGCTAGTTCTTCTTGCCGGTGATAGTAATCACACCTGACAAACAAGAATTAACTTGATGAAATTGTGAATGATTAAACTTATTAAGTAATTCTGTGCGAATGGACTCTTATTAAATTTTGTTAAAACACAACATACACAGTGCATACGGTAAATGGCATGAGACCATTAATAAATATAGTGTGTTTACAGAAGTCTATAGAACTCTTTAGCTAAGTTTTTAGGAGTGTGCATTGATGAAAAATTGAATTAGAAGCAACACATTGTTGATCTACTGAAACGATTGACTTCGGCAACTTATACTATTAGCGTTATTAAAATTTTTGATGATAAACATCTCCGTGAATTAGTTTACTATGCCTCTTCTCGTTCACTGCTTTCATATGACATTATATTTTGGGGATAATTAATCATTGAACAAAAATTGTTCATTACACAAAAGAGTCTAATTAGAATTTCTCTGTCGCGGTGGAGTAGCCGAGCGGTCTAAAGCGTCTCGCTGCGGAGCGCGCGGTTGCTCGCCGTGGAGGTTCGAGTCCTCCCTGGGGCATGGGTGTGTGTGTTGTCATTAGGTTAGTTTACCTAGGTTTAAGTAGTTTGTAAGCTACGGACTGATGACCACGCAGTTTGGTCCGATAGATTTACAAACATTTGAACATTTTTAGAGTTTCTCTGCAGAAATTTATTTAAGGATCTAGGAAACATCACAGTAACATCACAATATATTGAGTCGATTATGAAAATCATTATTAATACTCAATCCCATTTCAAAAAGTAATGGCAGTGCGCATAGCTACAACATAAGGAGAAATGATATATCTAACTTTGACACAGAAGGGGGTGAATTATGCTGCCTCAAAAGTCACTTACCAAATAACATCAAATGTCCGACAGAAATCCAAACACTGAAAGACAACTCCTACTCAGTAGATGAATTTTAACATAGAAATTTGTAATTTTACGAAAATGTATGTAATGTAATGTTATCTTTCACTAAACTGACACGTTCCATACATTACGAAATCTCATATTCATGAGCTATGGAACGAGTATCAGTCTAATCTAATCTAATCTGCGAATTTGACGGAGTGGGTAAGACGGCCGAAAGATTCCAGTCATAATGCCAGGAGGAAGTAAAACACTTTTTGTGTTGAATATAGTTCTGCCTTACCTGCAAGGTCAATTCCGAAGTTGGAGCGTATCCACATTGTTTGTGTCAGGGGATTCTTCTCGAGGGAACTTTCTAGACGTCACTGACTGATTCAAAAGATGTTGTCGGATTTTTAGTACAACCACATCGGCAGAATTTCGATAATGGATTCGTCTTAATATACGAGAATTTTCGCACTCATCCAGTACATCTTGTGAATGCGTTACTTCATGATGACGACATCAAAAATGTTCAAATGTTTGTCAAGCTTATGGGACTTAACTACGGGGTCATCAGTCCCTTAACTTACAAACTACTTATCAACTACCTTATACTAAAGACGGCACAAATATCCATGCCCGAGGGGAGATTAGAACCCCCGACCGTAGTGGCCGTGCAGACCGTGACTGGAGCGCCTCAGTCTCCTCGGCCACCGCGGCCGGCGATGACGACATCGCAAGATCAAAACGGCCAAAGTGTTTTGCAGATATGAACCCTATAGAACATACCTAGGATTCATTGAAATAAGCTGTTTCTGAGTGAGACGACTCCCCAACCATTCTGTGAGATCATCGTCGAATCGCCATTGAGGAGTGTGACAATCTGGACCAAAAGTGCCTTGATAATGTAATATGCCACGACGAATACAGGCATGCATCAGTGCAGGAGGAGGAACTAGGCTTTGTCACGGAAATTGTTAAGAGGAGTGCAACTGCACACTTCACCTGTTTGCACAAAAGTTGTAAGTTACGTTAATACAAATGTTAACACTCGGGAAAATGCAGGATGCGATCGTGATAATTTTACGCCTCCCAATGGCGATCTCAGAGGGTGCACAGATAGAGTCCTCAAGGTTTACTTGTAATTCGTTGTTTCTTGATGTTCCAGTTGATCGTTGCTCTCGGTAGCGGCTGGCTGAAATGTTATGGGGCAAAAATAATCTGCTACAAATGACGTTGGCGACACGTAGGATTGCATTTCATCGACATTTTAATTCATTGTTACTGCCCAATTGTCCCCATTTATGGCCAGCCTACAAATCTCATTAATTACAATCACTTACACCCAGTAAGTACATTCCACACTTCGTTTGCGGAATATTAAAGTCCGACGTGTACAGTTTGGCACAAATATGGATTAACCATGATAGATACTCTTTCTGCACGCCTAAGATTAACCCTCGAGCGGCAAATATGCTACCACCTTTCTTTTAACGCTCACTGTCGTCGTAATAATGGAGATGCCGTATTTATCCTTTGGCTATTCCTCTATAAAGCCTTAATAATGATGTCAGTGAAGGTTCTTAGTTTCTAGTGTACGGCTGTGTCCACTCAAAAAAAGTTTTGTTTGGGAGGCATCACTGGTAGCGCTGCCTATCATGTAAGTAGATTTGAAATGTTTTGTGTTACGTCTAGTTTTCCTTGCAATTGGATTTGTGGCAGTTTCTAGTAAATATTTATTGTGTAAATTTTAGCCTACATATTAGAATGCTCAAAAATTTAAAATAATTTCGTAAACAGAAGTTTCACACTCGATAAATTGTTCTCTAGTTCCTCCTGATTAGCCATGCTACAGTTTCAGTCAATCTCATTTTTAACCATTTTTAAGCCTTAAACAGTGCGAAAATGTAATCTTCACGTCTCGTAGACGTGGTATGGGTCTAACAGATGAGGAAATAGACTTCTTTCAACAAGTAATGAAGATCTTAGTCATTTTTATCTAGATTTCTCATCAAATCATGAACAGGATACTATTATTCAAATGGAAATCCTAGTCCCGATCCCGAACGAGATTTCAGAGACAATGAATCTGATATTGAAGACAGTACCACTCCGTGGAGTAAAACACCATACAAGCAGTACTCCAAACAGTGAAAAAGAATACCATAAAAATCTTCCCTGGTTCAAAAGGAAACGCAAGGGACGTGAGGTCAAAGACGCAAGCTATCATTCATGATAGATGATGATTGGTGACGTAATTATATATACTAAGTTCCACATAACACAGAAAAAAGCTGCCACTAATTACCCAAGAGATAGGAACTACAAGCAAGTAATGAAACAGGAAATGATAGTACTGCTGGGTCTATTATACATAATTATTGTCCACTTTCGGAATAATGTTACATTTGTTATATTTGTGACATACTAATTCAGATATTAACAAATGTGATATTTCTACCTGTACGTTAAATTATTTTTGTAATTATGATCGCTTAGTAGCTATGTACCAGATTTGTAACTCGTAATACACAGTGGTAGCAAATCTGCACCGCGCTGCTGCTGAAGTTATAATAATTGGCGCTGCCGCCCGAGGGGTAAAGAACTTTTAACATGCTGTCCAAATAAGACTACGAACTGGCGTGAGTTATGCCTCAGATCTTGGCCGAAACAATACTCTGAACTTGCATGGATTGTGCCTCAGACAACGGACGAAACAATACTCCATTACATGACGCGAACGCATCCTATTTATATCTTTCAAACAATGATACTGGAAATTGCGCATTGTTAATTATGTACATTAAGTTAATTATAATGGAAAAGTAAACAATTAAATGCAACTAGCTATAGTAAAAGATAGCGTAAATAACACTGAGTAAATTTTAATACATCTTTCTGTTAAATTAATAGTATTTCATTTTCCAATTTAATAGGGTTGGCAACAATACTTTCGTGTTAACGGTAATAAGACGGAAACTAATGAGGGTAAAACATTCTGGAAAAGTATTTAATTAGTTTTAACAGAAATACTATTAGCACACTATCTGAACTTTAACAATATACCTTTGGCATTAATTAATAAATATTTGCTGATTAAACAAACTGCTGCGACACAAAATAATAGAAAACGACTTCAGCTGGTCACGTTATAAAAAAAGAATAATAAAGGTTTAGGAACAGAAAATGATAATGGACTAATTACATTAATATCTATTATTATGCAACAGTGCTATCGGGAGGGTCTGTAATGCAAGCAGATGGGAATAAATCCCAACATGCTTATTTACAAAGGGACAGGAAATTTATTGTTATAATCTGATTTGCATAAAGAAAGAGGACTCTAGCAACGGAATCTGCACTCAAATAGTTGAGTAAAATAAAATATTTAAAGAATATCCACTGAGTGGAAGGTAGTTACAAAATACACTAAGTGATTTAAAATATTCGGATACCCTCAAAACATACGTTTTTCATATTAGGTACATTGTGCTGCCACCTAGTATCAGGTACACCAGCGACATCAGAAGTCATTAGACATCGTGAGAGAGCAGAATAGGGCGCATCGCGGAACTCACGGACTTAGAGCGTGGGTAGGTGATTGTGTGTTGCTTATGTTAGAAGTCTGTACGCGAGTTTTCCACGCTCCTAAAAATCCCTAGGTCCACTCTTTCTGACGTCATACTGAAGTGGCACTATCGCAGCACAGGCCTACATTGCTCTTTTAAGCACCTTGTTACGTCCCAGTACTTAACAGCAATTCGGGGATGGTGATTGCATCTTTCAACAAATTTTTGTATAGCTTATGGGACTTAAGTACGGGGTCAACAGTCCCTAAACTTACAAACTACTTATGAAATAGATAATACTAAGGACGGCACAAATATCCATGCCCGAGGGGGGATTCGAACCCCCGACCGTAGTGGCCGTGCAGACCGTGACTGGTGCGCCGTAGTCCCCTCGGCCACCGCGGCCGGCTCTTTCAATAGGATCGAGCATCTGTTCATAATGCACGGCTTGTGGCGGAGTGGTTACAAGACAATATTATCCCTGTAATGGACTGGTCTCCAAGGAGTTGATCCTTGAATCCTATAGAACACCTTTGGCCATTTTGGAACGCCGGCTTAATGCCAGACCTCACCGACCTACAGCGATATCTCTCCTCAGCGCAGCACTCCGTGAAGAATGGGCTGCCATTCCTCAAGATACCTTCCAGCACCTGATTTAACGATGTCTGCGAGAGTGGAAGCTGCCCTCAAGGGTAAGGGTGAGCCAACACCATATTGAATTTCAGCATTACCGTTGGAGGATGCTACGAACTTTTAATTCGTTTTCAACTAGGTGTCCGGTTACTTTTGATCACATAAATGACTTTAGGACTTCTTCATTATTGATTCAAGAACTCTAGACCGCACAAAAATCTATTGAGCATTAATTTTAATCACGTCGGACCGAAAAAAAATCGCAAAGTCGGCAGCGTAAGCGAGCGTGAAATATGAATCGTGCCGACATTAAAATACACACGATGACCAATGAAACTACCATTAATTATTCACAGAATGTTCAGCCAATAAAGCAAATGTTATAGTAATTCCAGCACGGCTATTTTGTGCCGAAGCAAGCAAGTCGTAATATAATTTAAGTCTCTCGGACATGAACCGATTCGCAACAATATTAGTATACCTTTTCTATTAACTCCACATAAGTTTTCCACTAGAAGGAAGAAGGCACGTGATAACGAACTTGTACGATGCACTGAGATTGAAGTATTACATAATCATCGTTTCCGATAAGTCACATAGTGTGACAATTTTCGCGTTTACGCCAGTGTTCTCCTTTCTTATCTTTGCCTTTTGTCAGCACCTTAATTTACTTCCTTATAAGGAAGAAAAACGATCGGGGGCCTTCTTATTCTGTTCCTTTTTGGAACTTTGCCATGGATATTTTCGCCGATTTTTATATAAATGCAGGTGAAATAAAACAACCTTTCTTAATAAACTCAATGAAATTCGAAGTGACTTTAACCCTGTTGTTATTTAAAATAATTGATTATGAAAACTTCTATTTTCAGTAATTCTACATAAATATAAGAAATGCAATTCCAGATTTGGACGCTATTAACTTTACTAATGAACGTTAGCAGCCATCTTGATTAGAAATCAATTTTTCCGCTCAAGAAATTAGATTAATAACTTTTCAAGTTACAAAATATTATCAAAACATTATTTACTGCATGCTAGTAATGAATATTAAAATTCATTCCTCGTAACAAAATTTGGTCAAATTTCCGTTCTGATAAAACTGCATCTCTAAATGTCATTTCAAATTTTATATCTGTAGGGGGAATTTACTTCAGTTTTTTTCTGGTTTAATTATTCTGAATTAACTAAATATATAGGTAAATTTTCGCCATTTATTGTGTTGCTTGTCGCCTTATATTAATTCGAAATATTCATATTTTTAATCTTACGCTACTCAAATATTAATAATTCAGAATTATGCTTCAATCGCTTCAGTGTAGATTTCCAATGAAATATATATTTATTTATAAATATTCTCTTATGTAACTTATGGTTTCAATCCCAAGAAATACATAAACGGACGAGCAAGGCTATAACCTTGACAAGTTATTAAAAATATAAAAAATAATAATTATGTCATAATTATTCCATTTCATACACACATTTATTACAATGACCGATGACTACCAAGTTCAGATGAAGTCTGCTTTATCAGAGTAAAAAACAAAGCTTACGTAGACAATAAAATTTCACAAGCACCCGCAAGAGGACGACAGAAAGATTAATTTATTTATTTTTCTCTAACTATAGGAGTTCTTCAAATAATAATAAAATCAAGGCAATTTATTTGGACAATATTAAACAACTCCATTCTTATTACATATTCCAAAAACATTTTTAATAGTTATTAAAATCACAATACCAGGAAGGATATTAAAAAAGATAATTATAGTTTTGTATTTAATGTTCTTCACAGGGGGAATAAAAGGCAGAAAACTAACATTAGTGACAGCTCTATCAGTATTCACCAATACAAACAATACCCTTCTTAAAATAGCAGCAGGCAGTTAAATTTTTTTTCTGAATTTCTAACATTTTTCGTATGTTTGATTCGATTGCCCAATCCTGTCCTCTTTATATTCACCAGATACTTGGTTAATGGAACACCGATAATTGTGCCAGTGCTCATTTACGAAAATACTACCATTTGACAAAATGAAAATGAAAAAATGCCTGAAGAGTGAACAATAGCAATAATAAAATCAATGTGCAAGAAAGGTGATGAAAGAAAGTATGAAAATTGTAGAGACCTGTCAATTTAGTACAAATATTAACAAAATTAATGAAATATTCAAATGTTTGTAAACTAGAGAGGCCAAACTGCTGAGGACATCGGTCCCTAGACTTAGAAACTACTTAATCTACTTTAATCTATGCTAAGCAGAAAATACACACACACACACACACACACACACACACACACACACACACACACACACACACACACACACTCACGATTATACACATACGCCCGAAGGGACACTCAAACCTCCGGCGGGAGCAAACAATGCTGTCATCGACATGGTGCATGCATGGCCATTCCTACCCGCTAAAGTCATAAGTACCAGGTCCTGAAAACAGGGAAATGGAAGAATAATCTAGATCTAGAACAGGCAGGGCAAGCAAGGATAACATATTTTCCATAAATCAAATATGGTAAAAGAAAAAGAAAAAGCTTCTAATAGAGCTTTACACTTATTATTTAATAAACTTATGAAGGCATAGTATATTATACCACCAAGAAAACTATGATAGGTTCTATAGGAAATAATAATTAACATTAAGTGGAATTAAAACATTTCTAAAAATGGAAAGAGGTAGGGTAATAAAGTTTCACGAGTTCCAAAAGGCTTGAGGCAAGCAGTAAGCCAACCCCTGATCCTATTTAAGATTACAAAGAGCTGTAAGAAACTGTAAGAAAAATGTCAACAACTGGGAATACCAATGGAGAATACCAACGAGTATGCATTAAATTATGCAGATGCCCAAGTATTGCCAAAAGACGTTGCGCATTTTTGGTGACATTTTCACATTTATTCAGTTATTTTATTTCACGCCAGGTTAGCCCGAAAAGACGTAGCAGCTACGATTTGTCAATATTTGCAGTTAGAATACAAAAAGAAAATATTAGGTGTGTATTTATTCATTGATTAATGCTTTGTACTGCTAATCATCTTATTATAACTAGTTTCTGATTTTTCCTTTCTATAGTGGCAATCTTTGTTATTGTATGTAGGTCACATATTTTCATTTTTGAGTTTGGCTACAAGCACTGGAAATCACTGCCGTGTGGTTAGTGTAAGAGATATTATTTCAGAGAAATAGAGGGCTGGATTTTCCTCTAAGAAAGTTACAACCAACAGACAGCTAGCAGCTGAGAGGGCCCACCCTGTGACCAAAAACTCAGCATTAGGCAGCTGGGTGAAAGCAACGGTGAGATGCTGTTAAAGCAGCACGTTCCACGTCATTACGAAATGTCGTATATATGATCCTTGGAACAAGTATTAACCTAATCTAATCAACAAAGAGACAGCTCCCAGAAGAGGCGAAATGCCGCCCCATTCCACGTTGGTGAATAAACGCCGTCGTTTCACACGGCCTGTGTAGGAAGCCAACGAGTCTTGAAAAAAGTCTCTCTATAACCACAACGGGACTGCCGGCTAACTTGCCACCACTGCCCACATTCTGTTACTAGTGGCCTAATTAATGGGCGCAATTTTATTTCTAAAAATTATGAAGTTGAACAGTGATAAGAGCCATGATTGGTGGAGGCCCTCTGGCGGAACTGCAGGATTGTGGGTAGCCGAGGTTTCGTTTTTCGATCAGAAAACGCTCTTACAGATTTGAATTTTGGTCAGCTTTACGCTCTTCACTTCAGGCGGTAACGATGCTGCACACTGGGTCACAGTCTAATGAGATCGAACGGCCTTCGTTTTCTGTGTGTGAATGCAGGAAAACTATGTTTTCGCACATTCATGAATGTGGGTTGTGTGGTTGTGCAACTTCTGTTTTCTTGTGAAACCAATCGCAGATAGATTTCTAAACATCATATTAAACTTTGTCTGGTTAATGTGAGATACGACAGGTTTCTGGTTCAGAAGTAGCGGGCGTGAAGAACTTAGATCTATTGATCCTTAAAGGAGAACATCACCCTAAGTGTGTGTTTAGGACTGTTTACAAATTATCGACGTATTGGTTTCTCCAAAATAAACAATATATATCGAAGAAACTTCCTGGCAGATTAAAATTGTGTGCCGGAATCGGGACTCGAACCTGGGACCTTTGCCTTTCGCGGGCAAGCGCTCTACCGACTGAGCTACCCCGACACGACTCACGATGCCGCCTCACAACTTTACTTCCGCCAGTACCTCGCCTCCTACTTTCCAAACTTACAGAAGCTCTCTTGCAAACACGCAAGACTAGCACTCCTGGAAGAAAGGATATGGTGGAGACATGGCTTAGCCACAGCCTAAGGGATATTTCCAGAATGAAACTTTCACTCTGCAGCGGAGTGTGCGCTGATATGAAACTTCCTGGCAGATTAAAATTGTGTGCCGGAACCGGGACTCGAACCTGGGACCTTTGCCTTTCGCGGGCAAGCGCTCTACCGACTGAGCTACCCCGACACGACTCACGATGCCGCCTCACAACTTTACTTCCGCCAGTACCTCGCCTCCTACTTTCCAAACTTCACAGAAGCTCTCTTGCAAACACGCAAGACTAGCACTCCTGGAAGAAAGGATATGGTGGAGACATGGCTTAGCCACAGCCTAAGGGATGTTTCCAGAATGAAACTTTCACTCTGCAGCGGAGTGTGCGCTGATATGAAACTTCCTGGCAGATTAAAATTGTGTGCCGGAACCGGGACTCGAACCTGGGACCTTTGCCTTTCGCGGGCAAGCGCTCTACCGACTGAGCTACCCCGACACGACTCACGATGCCGCCTCACAACTTTACTTCCGCCAGTACCTCGCCTCCTACTTTCCAAACTGCACAGAAGCTCTCTTGCAAACACGCAAGACTAGCACTCCTGGAAGAAAGGATATGGTGGAGACATGGCTTAGCCACAGCCTAAGGGATGTTTCCAGAATGAAACTTTCACTCTGCAGCGGAGTGTGCGCTGATATGAAACTTCCTGGCAGATTAAAATTGTGTGCCGGAACCGGGACTCGAACCTGGGACCTTTGCCTTTCGCGGGCAAGCGCTCTACCGACTGAGCTACCCCGACACGACTCACGATGCCGCCTCACAACTTTACTTCCGCCAGTACCTCGCCTCCTACTTTCCAAACTGCACAGAAGCTCTCTTGCAAACACGCAAGACTAGCACTCCTGGAAGAAAGGATATGGTGGAGACATGGCTTAGCCACAGCCTAAGGGATGTTTCCAGAATGAAACTTTCACTCTGCAGCGGAGTGTGCGCTGATATGAAACTTCCTGGCAGATTAAAATTGTGTGCCGGAACCGGGACTCGAACCTGGGACCTTTGCCTTTCGCGGGCAAGCGCTCTACCGACTGAGCTACCCCGACACGACTCACGATGCCGCCTCACAACTTTACTTCCGCCAGTACCTCGCCTCCTACTTTCCAAACTTCACAGAAGCTCTCTTGCAAACACGCAAGACTAGCACTCCTGGAAGAAAGGATATGGTGGAGACATGGCTTAGCCACAGCCTAAGGGATGTTTCCAGAATGAAACTTTCACTCTGCAGCGGAGTGTGCGCTGATATGAAACTTCCTGGCAGATTAAAATTGTGTGCCGGAACCGGGACTCGAACCTGGGACCTTTGCCTTTCGCGGGCAAGCGCTCTACCGACTGAGCTACCCCGACACGACTCAGATGCCGCCTCACAACTTTACTTCCGCCAGTACCTCGCCTCCTACTTTCCAAACTGCACAGAAGCTCTCTTGCAAACACGCAAGACTAGCACTCCTGGAAGAAAGGATATGGTGGAGACATGGCTTAGCCACAGCCTAAGGGATGTTTCCAGAATGAAACTTTCACTCTGCAGCGGAGTGTGCGCTGATATGAAACTTCCTGGCAGATTAAAATTGTGTGCCGGAACCGGGACTCGAACCTGGGACCTTTGCCTTTCGCGGGCAAGCGCTCTACCGACTGAGCTACCCCGACACGACTCACGATGCCGCCTCACAACTTTACTTCCGCCAGTACCTCGCCTCCTACTTTCCAAACTTCACAGAAGCTCTCTTGCAAACACGCAAGACTAGCACTCCTGGAAGAAAGGATATGGTGGAGACATGGCTTAGCCACAGCCTAAGGGATGTTTCCAGAATGAAACTTTCACTCTGCAGCGGAGTGTGCGCTGATATGAAACTTCCTGGCAGATTAAAATTGTGTGCCGGAACCGGGACTCGAACCTGGGACCTTTGCCTTTCGCGGGCAAGCGCTCTACCGACTGAGCTACCCCGACACGACTCACGATGCCGCCTCACAACTTTACTTCCGCCAGTACCTCGCCTCCTACTTTCCAAACTTCACAGAAGCTCTCTTGCAAACACGCAAGACTAGCACTCCTGGAAGAAAGGATATGGTGGAGACATGGCTTAGCCACAGCCTAAGGGATGTTTCCAGAATGAAACTTTCACTCTGCAGCGGAGTGTGCGCTGATATGAAACTTCCTGGCAGATTAAAATTGTGTGCCGGAACCGGGACTCGAATATATATCGATGATAATTTTAGACTGTATATGGATATATAGATTTGAATAGGCCAATATCTAGTGCCGATATTGTTATTTTATTGAAGAAGTAGATGAAGATGAAGTAGGAGATACTATACTGAGAGATGAATTACACAGCACTGAAAGGCCTAAGTCGAAGCAAGCCCCTGGAGTAGATGACATTCCCTCAGAGCTACTGAAGTCTCTGGGAGAGCCAGCCAGGAGAAAACTATTTCACCTGCTGTGTAAGATGTATGAGATAGGCGAATACCCTCAGACTTTAAGAAAAATGTGATAATCCCTATTACAAAGAAAGCAGGCGTAGACAGGTGTGAAAATTATAGAACTATCAGTTTAAAAAGCGATGGTTGCAAAATACTAACACGAATTATTTACAGAAGGATGAATAAGCTGTTAGAAGTCGACGACGGGGAAGATCAGTTTGGATTCAGAAGAAATGTAGGAACACGGGAGACAATACTTTCCGGCTTTTCTTAGAAGATAGGTTAAGGAAATGCAAACATACATTTCTAGCTTTTGTAGATTTGGAGAAGGCTTTTGACAATGTTAATATGAATTCACTCTTTTAAATTGTGAAGCAAGCAGGAGTAAAATATAGGGAAAGGAGGATTATTTCCAACTTATAAAAAGACCAGACGGCAGTTTTCAGAGTTGAAGGGCATGAAAGGGATGCAGTGGTTGGGAAGGGAATAGGACAGGGCTGTAGCCTTTCTCCAATGTTATTCACATTGTACATTGAGCAAGTTATAAAGGAAAGCAAGGAAAAATTTAGAATAGGGATTAAAGTTCAGGGTGAAGAAATAAAAACATTGCGTTTTGACGACATCGTAATTCTGTGAGACAGCAAAGGACCTGGAAGAACAGTTGAACGGAATGGACAGTGAGTTACAAGGTGCGTATAAGATGTACATTAACAAGAGCAAAAGAAGGGTAATAGAATGCAGTCTACGAAAATCAGGCGATGCTGAAGCAATTAGATTAGGTAACGAAACAATAAAGATGGTAGATGAGTTTTGTTACTTGGGGGTAAAATAGCAAATGATGGTCGCAGTACAGAGGATATAAAATGCAGAATGGGAATAAAAGCATTTTTGGAGAAGAGAAATTTGTTAACATCGAATATTAATTTAAGCGTAAGGAAGTCCTTTCTGAAGCCATTTTTGTGGAGTGTTGTATGGGAGTGAAACTTGGACGATAAACAGTGAGGACAGGAAGAGGATAGAGGCTTTTGAAATGTGATGTTACAGAAGAATGCTGAAGAGTAGGTGGGTTGATCGTGTAACTAATGAGGAGGTACTGAACAGAATTGGGGAGAAAAGGAATTTGTCGCATACCTTGACTAAAAGAAGGGCTCGATTGGTAGGACACATTCTTAGACATCAAAGAATCGTGAATTTAGCATTGGTGGGAAGTGTGTGGAGAAAATAAATTCTGATTCAAACCGATGTAGGTTGCCGTTCTTATGAGGAGATGAAGAGGCTTGCTCAGGATACAGAGGGTGGAAAGCTGCATCAAACCAGTCTCCGGATTGAAGACCACAACAAAAACAACATTTTTAGCAATGTTTGCTAAAATGTTTGAAATCCTTCTTCTGAAATTATTGTAGAACATTATTTTGCCTTTAAGATGTAATGGAGTATTACTACTTTTTGAGCGTTCATCATGTCCAGTCTTTCTCTTTGACTGTGTGCAGCAAGTGTAGGTGAGTATTGAACCCCCTTCGCGCCCTCACGAGTGTTGTGACCATCACAAAAGTTCTACTGTCTTCCCTGCATTTGTTATTATTTTACTCGATAATTCAAAGGATCCTGGTCTGTGATAAAGTCCGTACGTGTGGTTGGGCGTAACCATTAATACGGAGCATCAGGAAATATTTGGTGGAAGAAATGCAAACTAAGGGTAGCGGCTTTAAGCAGAGTCGGCCTTCGGCACGTGCAAACGTGCAATCACACAGGGTCCCGCGCTTCTAGGGGCCCCGCGTAAAACATCAGAAATGTCTACCTGGAACTACTTTTAATGTAATGTAATTCAAATATATACCAGTTGTGACACGACTGTAGACATTGAAGTATGTCTCCGATTTAGGAAATTATGCTCGTATCGAATGATTCAGTAGGATAATACTGATGCGCTATAGTAAGATCCAGTGTCAACTCATTACTATTGCTCATACTTATAGGTACGTGATTCATTGTTTCTCAGAGCTTCTCCGTGCTCCTTCCACTCATCGTTTTGACTAATAATCAAGCACTACACTCGTCCGTTAGCAGTTTTTTCCCATAAGACAGGCTGTTCTAGCTGTGAACAGTCAAATGGGACGGCAGGGCACTTGGCACAAGACCGCCATGCAGCTGGCACAGCGAGTTTTCTCGCCTGTCTGCTGTGCCTTAGATGAGCGTCAAACGCCTACCCGTTACTGCTACGACGAAACTAGACGCTACTTCAGGAAGATAAGAAATGAAATGATCGTATGGCCTTTATTGGCCAGCATATCCCTAGCTAGGCCGCCTACTGCAAGTCTTAAGGATGACGCCACTTCGGCGACTTGCGTGTCGATGATGATAAGTGAAGATGACGAGAAACACAGGACACCAAATCCCCTGCTGGGAATCGAACCTGGGCCTCTTGCAGTGGTGGTCAGTGACGATAGTTAATTAGCCTCCCGAAATTTATTTTCTTCTTCTTATTACTTCAGAAGCGGCATCTCGCAGGAACGCCTGTATTCTCTTGCCATGTTGTCAGTGGAAGACAACGTCTTTTCAAAATTGGTTTTTTGAAGATATAACTAATGAATTTCTTAGTTGAAAAGCAAGGAAAATATATTGTTTTTATCAAATTTGTAAAGAACGTCTTTTGATATATTGGTGATATGTCAATAACGAAACTTACAATTCTATTCAACGTGGCGAATGTTTATAACTGCTGCTGGTGGGGGGGGGGGGGGGGGTGGCGAGGCTGTAGGAGAGCCCCGCGTGGAAGTTTCGCACTGGGTCTCACGCAAGTTAGGGCCTGCTCTTGTTTTAAGGGCAGAGGGACAAAAAGCGCCAAGTATCAAGGAGAAATACCTCAGTGGTAGTCTGGACGTGAAAAAAGAGCAGTAATCATGCTATCTGCAACAGAGATGCAAAGAATAGTTTATGTTAGTATCAGGTATAGTGCAAGTTCGCTACTATTAGATATAGCACTGCTCGTCATAAGAGTATTAAACTAAGACTTGAACAGTACTAATGTGGCTGAGGGCCAAAAATGTCTCCTGGACCAGCTGAAGTCTCTGTGTGGCTCCAACAGCCACAGTTACACCATAAGTATAGTCGATTGGACATAGAACTGCGCTCACAGTGTGGGAGTTGGTTAGGGTCTGTTTGTGTAGCGTGTGCTACGCGGCCTTGCTAGGTAGGCGGCCGTGTGCATTGAGCTCGCAATGCCAGTTTGTTCGCTGATTTGCATGGGCTTCACCGTGTTACGGGTCGTGGGGGTGTGACTGGAGTAACAAGATTTAGGATTTGAGGAGACAACCATCAGCAGCGTTAAGAAAGAAGTTTTAGTTCAACTATTGTTCTGTTATTTCATATCGGAATTATTCAAAAACGTTGGCAGAAAGTTATGAACAAAATTCTTTCTGACAAGATTGGTCTTTGCGCGAAGTGGAGACGTGCCAGGAGAAAATGCTGACATAATCGGTGATACCAACAGAAATTGCAACGTTCAGATTCACTACACAATATTGACACTACAACTGATAAGGTACTGGTGTTGGCAGCAATTAAAAACTAATAAAAGGACAATCGTCGTGATGAAACTTTCGCTGCAGAGTGAAAGTTTCATTCTGGAAACATCCCTTAGAGCTGTGGCTAAGCCATGTCTCCACCATATCCTTCCTTCCAGGAGTGCTAGTCCTGCAAGTTTCGCAGGAGATCTTCTGTGAAGTTTGGAAAGTAAGAGGCGAGGTACTGGCGGAACTAAAGTTGTGAGGCGGCATCGTGAGTCGTGTCGGGATAACTCAGTCGGTAGAGCGCTTCTCCGCGAAAAGCAAAGGTTCCAGGTTCGAGTCCCGGTTCCGGCACACAATTTTAATCTGCCAGGAAGTTTCAATCGTCTTGATGTTTTAAGGACAAATCCAGTATGTGTCGAAACAGAAAGACGGACCCTTTTTATTGCGCTACTTACATGCAGTTACTATTGTTACAAAGTGGTTACCGCCATGCTTGAACGAACGGGAATCGTTTTCTTTTCAGGTGTTTTTATCCATGAAGTGTAATCATTCGGTCAGGCGGAAGAATATACAGAGTATACAAGGGAAATAACTGAGATTTTTATATTTAAGTACTATTCCAAAAATTCAGTCTAAAGAACTAGGTTTTGAATTAATATAATAAAATAAAATTGTTCATAGTCAAACATGGATGCGCATACTATTACGTCATATATATTCCGAGACCAAAGCACCATAAGCTTTTTTACAGACTAGGAAACGTTGACTATTATTGAAAACTTTGCATGTTTCAAGTTGACCATTTCGATAACAATATCATGGTTATGATTCTTTCGATGTATCCAACATGGCAGATAAGAGCACAGTTTCAGAAAACTGCCATTGAGTAACGAGTATAGTTTATCAGAGAACTAGAAACTGCACAAGAGCGTATAATTTATTATGGACATCGAAAAATTTTAACCGATAGGTTTAAAAATAATTAAGGTACATCCACCTTGGAGGATATTTAAAAAGACAAAAAAATTGGACCCTGCTCGCTATCGCTACTAATGTGTAATACCGCCAAACTGAAGGTACTAAATAGTTTATAGCAAGAGAATTGGAGACCCAACTACGGAATATATACCACAATCCATTTCATGAATATATTGTCCTCGACTACCCTTCGTGGTCCACTTCTTGTCACTCTCAATTTCTAAATTATTTCAGAGTCATTTATGCATTCACAGAGAACACTATGTTTGGAAGACTGTATGTCCACATTACGCGATGTTTTATATTGTAGAAAGAAATTCGGATACCTATGACGAACAAAATGGGTGCACGGTAGGGACCGAGCGCACTTTAAGGTGAGACCTTTTCCCATATAGAATACCTTGCTTTCGAAAGATTTCAGATTAGTAGCAATTAATTCATGTAAATAAATTCTGCACCTGTGGTGATGAAGTAAAAGTGAAATTCAATATTATTTTCCAATGGCAAATTCATTGCTTTCTTAAAAATGAAGGTGTCACCCTTCTGGTAACCTGACGTGCTCACAACCAAATTGGTGATGAAAGTTTAATGAAACTTTAAAAATGTTGAAACTTCCTGGCAGATTAAAATTGTGTGCCGGAACCGGGACTCGAACCTGGGACCTTTGCCTTTCACGGGCAAGCGCACTACCGACTGTGCTATCCTTTTTTTTTTTTTTTTTTTTTTTTTTTTTTTTTTAGGTTGTGGCGAGGTGTTTTTTTGTTTTTTTTTTAATTATTTATATATAGATGGTTGTCTTCACTGGTCGCCTCGACCCTTTTTCAAATTTATCTTTATTGAAACAAATTAGGGGAAAAGGAAAAAGGAGAAAGAATACAATATAATCAAAACGAAGGAGCCCTTCAAGCATAAACAAAAGATTATCTGTGACTTCTTTGTAATGAAATTAATGACTCCGTCGGACCTGCACATCCTCACAAGACTGGCGATCGCTGTGATTAGCCGCACGAGAATAAAAACCGCACGGCTGCGATACATCATTAGATCATCCATACATGTCTTCTCGAAATTATTTGAGGATTACCGGTGTAATGATCCATCATAAACTGGTAATAGGGAACGTAAGTCAGCTTCTCCCTGCATGGATGATCCAGCTGCGAGGGGGGTCGCGGAATGCACTCTGGAGGAAGTTCGAAAAGTGTTGCTGGTACTTCGGGTTCTTGACAACTGCGCAGTGTCGTTCATTGATGTATTGCCAGAAATCGAGAACTGATTTATCACCATTTCCAAACAGGTAGTGGACAGCGAGACCGCTAATCCATGTCACTGTGTGGGTCTTCGCTCGTGGGAAATAGTCCTTATCGGGGAAGAGAAGCATTTCGGCAGTGATATTGTCAGGGGTTGTTCGTGTAAAGAAGGCCAACATCTGGCGGACCAAAAGCCAAACATTGCCTGCCGCGCCGCAGACAAATCGATGGCCGTCGTCGTCTTGCACGCCACACGTGGCACATAATGGCGATGCTGCTAGGTGGATCCTGTGGAGGCGCGTCTGGCAGATCTGCTTCCCATTGACCGTGAGGTACCAGCTGGACTGGGCATCTGATGTAAGCGTAGGATCATGCACTGCTCGCCACACTGCCGTCCAGCGAACATGCGGATGTTTGCGTTCAATCGCATTCGGCGGAAGTCTCGATTGCATCGCTGAGTACACCAGCCGAGCCGTCGACATACGTGGACGTGTAAGTGTGGTTCGAAGATAACTGTACTCGAGGAAGAGGTATCTCAAGTAGAAAAAGGGCGCTGGGACGGCGGTCACCTGCACTGGTGCGATTAGCGAGCTTGGGGCAAGGGCCCTCATTAGTAGGCTGGAAAGGCAAGTCGGAGTACGTCGCCACATCTTGATATGAGTGCTTACAAATAGGGCCGTCGCTCGATGCGGTACGTGACAGAGGTGAAGGCCTCCTTTGCTCCTTGGGAGGGTTAGGGATTCATAGCTGACCTTGAATAACATACCGTGGCTCACAAACGAGCCCAATGCCGCCAACATGCGCTTGGCCATCGTCGAAGGTATGGGGAACGTCTGTGCCACGTGTGGGATACGGGATGCGACATAAACATTAGCGTACTGGGTGCGTTGCAGCATGTTCAGGGCTCGAAGGCGGTGATCTACAAGTTCCACCCGGATCCGTCGTAGAAGACGCCTACTGTTGAGAGCCACAGATCGCCGCAAGTCGGCTGTGAAATCAATGCCCAAACATCTTATTGTGTCGTGGACCGGCAGGGGAGCGACGTCAGGCTGTCCGCATCCTATTGGCAGTGCGCGTGATTTGCGAATGTTAAGGATGCTGCCTGACGCAGCGCCGTAGGACTCCACCCACGCCAGCGCGTCTTCGACGTCGTTGTGGTTTCTCAAGAAGAGGACCAGATCGTCCGCATAGGCTGTGCAACAGAAGGTGTGGCCCTCATATGTTATCCCCATGAGGCGTTGGCGGAGGCCACATAGGAGCGGTTCCATGGCAATAGCGTAGAGGATTGTTGACAGAGGGCATCCCTGTCGTACTGACCGTTGTACCGTGATCGGTGGTGTTAGTCGGCCGTTGTATAGAATCCGCGATGTCGCACCTCGAAGCAGGCGCATCGTTATCTCCACGATGTTGTCTGGGAATCTCATATTCCGCATCACCGCGGCCAGATATGTGTGATCGACCCTGTCGAAGGCCTGACTGAAATCGAGGGAGGCTAAGACCCCTTCCATGCGCCGTGTCCGCGCTAGTGCGATCATGTCTCGGTATCGATTTAACGCAGTCCGTATGTTGTGGTCGCCTCCTAAGGACACTTGATCGTGGGATATCACGCAGCAGGCGACCTTTCGGAGACGTGCTGCCAAAAGCCGCGTAAATATCTTCATGTCGCAATTCAGGAGTGATAGTGGACGGTAGTCTGTGAGGCGTGTTCCACCGTTCGGTTTGTGGACGGGAACAAGCAGTCCTTCAAGGTATTCATCAGGAATTTGTACTGTCGGCGTCATTAATTCGCGACATATGTCTATCCAGGCCGGTGTTAGCAGCTGGCGATAGGTCTTGTAAAACTCTAACGGGAGGCCGTCAGGTCCTGGTGACTTGTGTGGTGCGCCAGCCAATATTGCTGCAGTGACCTCTTCCTCAGTGACATCCTCAACTAGACCCAATTGTTTATCCTGGGGTAGTACTCCGTATGTTAGGCGAGAGATTTCCTCTATCACTTCTGTTGGATGATACTGAGCTGCGTATAGTTGACGATAGTGAGCGTGGAGAGCAAGACCTATTTCACGTTGCGTTTCGATACAGCGACCATCATCTAAAGTTATACTCTGAATCAGGGCCCGCCTCCGTCGTCGTCGTTCAGCGAGGATATGGTACATTGACGGCCCTTCGTGGTCCATTCTGTCTATGGTGCGTGCGCGAACAATTGTTCCCTCAAGGTGACGCTTCGTAAGTAATGTGATCTGCGCTTTCGCGTGATTCATTGCTTGCTGGCGGGCAGGCGAGTGCATCATTGTTGAACAATCACGTAGGATGCGGTAATAAAAGTCCATTGTGTGTCGTCGCCATGCGGCTGCCTCCCTTGCATGTCCAATCAACGCTTTCCTCAAAGCAGGCTTGGCACATTTTACCCACCAAGAGATTGTTGTTGGGTAAGCTCTTTTCCGGCGTGTGCATTGTGTCCACGTGGCCTCCACGATCTCTCGGCATTCTGGCGAATGTAAGTGTGCAATGTTCAGCTTCCAGGGGCCCCGCCCATGCCACGTCTTCTGTCGGCGCATGGTAAGAGTGCATATATATGCTGCATGATTGGAGAAACTTACAGGCCATATTTCGGCGGCCTGTGTGCCCTGAACGAAGGGTCGCGAGAGATAGATGCGATCGATACGGCTGGATGAGTGGCTGGTGTAGTGTGTAAAACCCGGCCGATCGCCATGTATGTACTCCCACGTGTCCACTAGACGTAGGTTGGTGATGATGGCAGCGAGCGCCGCACATGGAACATGGTGTGGTAGTTGGTCCTTGGGCGCCTGGGTGGAATTGAAGTCTCCACCGATGATTAAGGCATCCTGACGACCCAAAAATAGGGGCGTGACGGTTTCAGCGAAGAAAGCAGTCCGTTCACGGCGACGACCAGATCCAGATGGTGCGTAGATGTTAATGATTCTGACGTCATGTAGGGTGAGTGCCATGCCTCTTGCATCAGGTGTGAAAGTGATGTCTTCTGCAATTAAGCCGTCTCGGAGAAGGATTGCCACGCCGCTGCCTGTGTCAGAAGCGTGAGAGACATGAGTGGTATATCCATAAGGGCCGACGAACTCAGCAACATAGACCTCCTGAAGAAGGGCAATATCTATATCCGCCGCATTCAGCATCTCTTGTAACATCCTTAGTTTATGGTGCGCGCGAATAGTATTGATATTGATAGTGGCCAGTCTGTATTGTTGGGTCTCCTGGAAGAAGTCTGCTGCTCCAGCGGTGTCCGTTCGGGATGGAACAGACACAGCAGCCATCAAGTTGTCAGTTACTGTGTCGGAACTATGTCCGACAATACCATGGGGACATCCCCTTCATTTTCACCTTCGTCCAACGTTTCGTCCGCCCACGATCGCGGCAGTTCAGATGTAGTGTCCATCAAAGTATCGTTCGCTGTGCCCGCAGGTGGAGGTGGCACGGCAGGTGGGACACCTTCTGGGACTCTCCTGGGAGTGGGCGTCGTCGTCGCATCACGATTGTTGGAAGCGGTCGGGGGGTGAGATGTCGGCGCATTGACGTCTGACATCTGCGTGTCAGAAGACCTGCCGTCATCGGACAGGGAATCGTCTTCTTGTAGCCCCATTCGTTGTAAACAATCATCAGAGGGCAGACGATGTTTCTTCCGGCGCTTCCGAGGGTTCTTTTGTTTGCGGTTATGTTGTTCAGAGTCGGAAAGAGCGTGGGTGTCTGCCTCGTTCTTGTTTGTTGGAATGAAGGCAGAAGTTGGCACGACGTCAAGTGTCGGTTCCTTTGCATCTCCTTGCTCAGCGTAAAGGGGTTGCTGCATTTCTTCTTGCACTGCGTCTGGTTGGCATGGCGTCGAAGGTGTGAGAGTCATGTCTATGTTTGCGGTCGTTGTCGGTGGTTGGTTAGATTGACCTTGTAGATGATCGGCCGGTGGTGCGGCGGCTGCAGCATAAGTAACAGGGAGAACTGTGGACGGCGCAGAGAGGGCGTCGTCGTTGACAGGCGTTTGTACAGGTCGACGTAGGGGACATTGTTGGCGGACGTGTCCTTCCTGGCCGCAACCGGCACAGGTACGTGGCTGACCGTCGTACATGATGATGGCCCTGCATCCTCCTATATTCAGGTATGACGGTACGTGCTTCTTTAGTTCTATGTGTATTTGCCGTACACCGTTGAGGACCGGGTAAGTCTCAAACGTTTTCCATTTTTCGGCCGCGTGACCGATGACGTTTCCGTACGGGCGGAAGGCTGTCTTGACGATATCTTCTGGGACCTCAAACGGGAGTTCGAAGACCCTGATTGTACGCAGGCCGTAACCCACATGCTCGATCACGACGGCACCGATGTGGCCGTCAGGGTGTTTGAACTTGTGTCGTTCCGCGTGGCGGTTCACAATGTCGGTACACAGTTCTTCAGTGCGCATCTTCACATAGACAACATTTCCGGTAATGGAAAAGCGTATGCCGATTACATCTCGTGGATCGAGGTGCAGATCGTCTCTTATAAAGTTCTCAATTTCAAAAGGTCGTGGTCGTGCGTATTCTGCTTGGAAAGAGATCTTGATAGTCGTTCGGCGGTATGAGTGCGCCATGGCTCACTAGTACAGGGGACTCAATACACAATAGCGCGACGCGAAGTAAACAAGGAAAACGCGAACGCGTACCTCGCCAGGCGAGACGCCAGCGGACGTCCTCGCCTCACGGATGCCCGAGCCACACTGATGCCGCCTCACAATTTTACTTCCGCCAGTACCTCGCCTCCTACTTTCCAAACTTCACAGAAGCTCTCCTGCGAAACAAGCAAGACTAGCACACCTGGAAGAAATCTGCCAGGAAGTTTCATATCAGCGCACACTCCGCTGCAGAGTGAAAGTTTCATTCTTTAAAAATGTTGTTTCCTTTCATCTAACGTCTGCGCAGTTAATCATTGTAACTGTGCCGCCATGAAGGTACTTCATTATGAAAGTCACCACAAAATATCCATTAAATATGTAATTACCGTTGCATGTTGTCAGTGTGAGATCCTAATTGAGCTATTTGACTGTCGCAAGAATCCGCTCCAGCCACTACTTTCCTGGACTTGAAATTGCACTGGAGATGTTCATTTAAGGAACGGAATCCATATGCAAGTTTTGTTAATAAATAGTTCATATCATTACCAAGAAGCGAAAATTTCTGTTATATATATATCGGGTGTCACACCTAACTTTGCCACAACAAATACACTACTAGCCATTAAAATTGCTACACCAAGAAGAAATGCAGGTGATAACGGCCTTGATACGCCTGGGCATTGAGTCAAACAGAGCTTGAATGGCGTGTACAGGCATAGATGCCCATGCAGCTTCAACACGATACCACAGTTCATCAAGAGCAGTAACTGGCGTATTGTGACAAGTCAGTTGCTCAGCCACCATTGATCAGACGTTTTCAGTTGGTGAGAGATCTGGAGAATGTGCTGGCCAGTCCAGCAGTCGAACTTTTCAGTACCCAGAAAGGCCCGTACAGGACCTGCAACATGCTGTCGTGCATTATCCTGCTGAAATGTAGTGTCGCAGGGATCGAATGGAGGGTAGAGCCACGGGTCGTAACACATCTGAAATGTAACGGCCACTGTTCAAAGTGCCGTCGATGCGAACAAGAGGTTAGCGAGACATGTAACCAGTGGCACCCCATACCATCACGCCGGGTGATACACCAGTATGGCGATGACGAATACACGCTTCCAATGTGCGTTCACCGCGATGACGCCAAACACGGATGCGACCATCATGATGCTGTAAACAGAACCTGGATTCATACGAAAAAATGACGCGTTGCATTCGTGCACTCAGGTTCGTCGTTGCGTACACCATCGCAGGTCCTCCTGTCTGTGATGCAGCGTCAAGAGTAACCGCAGCCATGGTCTTCGACCTAATAGTCCATGCTGCTGCGTCGTCGAACTGTTCGTGCAGATTGTTGTTGTCTTGCAAACGTCCCCAACTGTAGACTCAGGGATCGAGACGTGGCTGTACGATCCGTTATAGCCTGTCATCTCGACTGCTAGTGATATGAGGCCGTTGGGATCCAGCACAGCGTTCCGCATTACTCTTATGAACCCACTGATTCCATATTCTGCTGTCATTGGATCGCGACCAACGCGAGCAGCAATGTCGCGATACGATAAACCTCAATCGCGATAAGCTACAATCCGACCTTTATCAAAGTCGGAAACGGTACCCATTTCTCCTCCTTACATGAGGCATCACAACAACGTTTCACCATGCGACGCCGATCAACTGCTGTTTGTGTATGAGGAATCGGTTGGAAACTTTCCTCATGTCAGCACGTTGTAGGTGTCGCCACCGGCGCTGACCTCGTGTGAATGCTCTGAAAAGCCAATCCTCTTCCTGTCGGGTAAATTTCACGTCTATAACACGTCATCTTCGTGGTGTAGCAATTTTAATGTCCAGGAGGGAAATTTTGTAGGTACATTCATTGGTATAAATCAACACTGTTTGTAATATATTTAGTAGCAAAGAAATAATTAATTTAAACGTCATTCAAAATGCTGCAATTTTTCAGGCATGTGCGTTGTATGGTGATATAATCACGCCTATAACCTTCGTGAAAGTAAAAGCTGTGTTCACTAATCCCTGTGTCTTTTTGGATGGGCTTTATTAGCTCCGGATTATTTCTTCGTAAGAGGTCAAGAGATCTTTCTCTCACCAATGAAAAACTTTGCGGCTAGTGCAGAATTGAAAATCAGGGCCAATCATTGGATACTTACCTAACCTAGATAAAACATTTAATTTGCAATCAAATAATATTTTAGGTCATCAACAGAGATTGTCCTACCTTTTAAGATGGATTAAATCTTACACACTGCGTAAAATTTCATTAAATTCAGTTGATCGCGAACAAACATTTACAGCGTGTTTATGTCGTAGGTACAAATATTCCTGTACGCGACAGTAAATTCTCAAGTAATCGAAGAGATTTGTTACGGTAGTGAGTGTTTTACTACGACTGAATAGTCCGCAGGGTTTGGAGATTATAGCAGCAGTACAATAATTGTCGATAGCAGAAATGACTAGCGGAGCGCAGGACTGCGAGTAAAGCACTAGACGAGAACACAGTAGTTAGAATTCATAACAGATCAACAACCGACACGAGTGCGCCCATTGTGTATTATCGCATCCGCGGCACTCACGAACGCCAAAATTCAACAGATTAATGGGAGGAGGTCAGTACTTTGCACGTTCATTCAGTGATATCGTTCAAAATAACGGTGGCATGAAATGGCTCCGCACGCAGCGTTCTGTTCGACACACACGTGATAGGTACCGAAATTGAATTCCGATTCCACATAATAACGAGCAGTCGTAGAGAAGAGATTGTGTCTTACCTTTCGCATTAGTGACACTCATGCACAAGTATGAAACTTTTACTATGCAGTCTTAGAACTTCCTTCTGAAAAAATTTCTTATTACTTATTTCACAGCTAATAGAATTAGGACTCAATGGCTATGGCAGTACTGTTACCGTTAGTTTTATCCCTCTACTACATACTGCGTACATGTCTCGTATGTTTAAACTACACATCTTAGCACAGTTTGTATTCTGGTGTTTCTCTTCTTGTACAGAAATATTTAAGTATCTAAAGCAATAGAAACTTGGGAAGCATAACATATCTGAGAAAAATGCTCCCTTATCTAGGTGTATCGTTTTTGACTACTAACCAAAATGTCATCTGTCCCTCGTAGCATTCTAGCTACTGCTAAATTCTGAACGTAAATTATCAGCAACGGCCGCAAAACGCCTCGCTAATTTGTTGTATAGTTCTAGCTGCATGTTGACTGTTTTCATCGTAACAACATACAATCACAGTTGGTTTTTGGTACAGTTAATGCTGTTCATTATTAAATAACTTAGTGACTAACTTTCTTCAAAGAAGGAGTAAATCAATCATCTTCAGACTTCAGTTTTTGATTTGATTTATTCATACAACCACTTCCAGCGATATACTTTCGTTATCTTTTGGTCGATGTTGTACAGCTGGTGGACAAACTAGGACATTCAGAGAAACATAAAATACACATAACAATGTAACATATAAACTAGGACTGCGGTGGACTGGCTGAGCGCTCTAAGGCGCCTTGCTCAGGAGGGCGTGGTTGCTTCCCGTCGGAGGTTCGAATCCTCCCTCAGTTCATGGGTGTGGGTGCTGGCCTTACGTTAGTTTGTTTAAGTAATTTGGAAGCCTAGGGTCTGATAAACACAATAGTTAATCATCATCATCATAATTAGAGACTGATTATGCCTTTCAGCGTTCACTCTGGAGCACAGTACCTCTAATAAAATTCCTCCATGATCCCCTATTCAAAACTAACATTGATGCCTCGTTTGATGTTATGCCTTTTACTTCAAAATAATTTTGCACCGAATCTAAGTACTTTCTTCTTCGTCTACCTCGACTCCTCTTACCCTCCGCTGCTGAGCTCATGAGTCTCTTAGGTAACCTTGCTTCTCCCATGCGTGTAGCATGACCCCACCATCTCAGTCTGTTCGCTCTAACTGCTTCATCTATGGAGTTCATTCCAAGTTTTTCTTTGATTTCCTCATTATGGGCACCCTCCTGCCATTGTTCCCATCTATTAGTACCTGCAATCATTGTTGCTACTTTCATATCTGTAACCTCTACCTTATTAATTAAATAACCTGTTTCCACCCAACTTTCACTCCTATACAACAAAGTTGTTAGTCTTGGTACTGACTTCTTGCAGAAGAGAGTAGATCTTAGCTGAGTACTCACTGCATTAGCTCACAATAGTTAAGTCCCATAGATTTACAAACATTTGAACATCGTTATATAAAACGAGGGGAATACATTTGAATAATTCTCAATCTCCATTTAAGTAGTGAAGTAGCACTGTATTGACATACAACAGATATCAATATACTAGCTTAAACCCGTGGCTCCGCTCGCGTGTCGGTTGATTATGATAGATAATGCGGGAAACGTCAAATCGATTTTTTTAAAGAGATGTATTAAAAGAAATTTCTTTTTTCTGCTTTATTTATTTGTTCTTACATTTCCTTATTCGTATGCCTATCCTTACAGAGAAAGAGCTGAAGACATTGTAGGACGCATAGACTAAAGATATGGTCTGTGGCATCACGTTTCACTGTATGTAACCTCCTTGCTATACAGTCGTAAACGTCATCGCTGGCCTTCGAATTTTTTTATAATTTGACGACTTTCAACAACCAAATCTTCCACCCCCTTATAACTATCGGTATGGAACTGCTATGGTGTACAACGGGAGACGTAGGAGAACAATTACACACACACCATTCGTTTGCGTTCTGTAGTTTTCGCTGCAGAGCGAAATATTAACACACACACACACACACACACACACACACACACGTAGAATTTTATATACACCGATAACTCTCCATCCCAATATACTCCACCCTTTTATCAGTATCAACCCTCAAGCAACAATGCAACCAATAAAACCATTTTCAAAGAGTAAATATAAATTATGATATGCATTCCTTCACAGGAAGAAATCGTTTTCATATAAGGTAGAAGTTGATAAACATATTTAAGGCTCTGGCAGGCAGGTAGTGTTCGCGAGATCTTCTAGGTGGTCGGTCATAAGGATAGGTCAAACTCGTGATGCGATCCGGTGTTGTGATAGATTCCGAAAATCAGGTTTTGGGATAGTTAGGTGTTTTGGAGGTTATAACGTACTACTCCTGTTTCATTTACTACTACCGTACAGTGAAGTGGACTAAAATAAATAAATAAATAAATATTTGTTAAAAACGGAATTTGATTCAAGTCAGTAGCAAGCAGAGGGTTGATTCGGACATCCATAGAAGCTACGATCCCCTTGAATACATCGGACCACGGTACAACAGCCCGGAATATTTCAATAATGTTTTCTTACAATGAATTTTTCTTATTAATATTAGCGAAAGGGATCGCGTGGGTGTATTAGAGGGGTGTAGCCAGGTGCTACTAATCGACTATCAAGCAATGGCACCATTTAAATCCTGAAAAAAAAATGCAATCATTTGTTAACATTACTTCAATGGACACTGTTTCCAATAATTTTTGAGGTATGTAACACGTCCACTGAATGTGTGATCATATTCCATTTTGATTTATTCATTAACCTAAAGTGTTTCTGCACCATAAATATTATCTATCTCTGTATTAACTATTTTATTAATGATCCCATGTTTATATATGTTTGCCCACATTTATATATGTTTCCACACGTGTGATTGAACTTGTGTATTCATGTGAATGTGAACGTGTGCTCTTAATATTGACTGATTGCCGCGCAATGACTTACAGTCGCCGCCTCCCGTTCTAGGCCTAGTTTTGCTGTAGTTAAGAAAGCATGGTTTCGTTCGTCGTTTGTGCTAGCGTCTGCTGGGTGGCCAGAGGCAAGCATACTTGGCAAGATGGCGAGGTGGCCTTGTTATTTAGTGTCGTACTTGGATGAAAGAGGTGACAGGAAACCTCTCTGGGAGCTGTTGAAGAGGGAATTGTTTTGGCCAGGTGGCAAGGGTTGATAAACACTAGTCTCTGAACGCACACTACGTCACTTTTAGCGCGCTCTACATCCGGTGTATGGTGGGGGGAGGTTTTCCGTGCCTTAGAGCTTCAGTCAGCACTCTTTATTCTGGCTCCGACGACTGTGGAAGTAAGTACTCCGCCGAATCATGCTGAGGGGAAAGCATGCTGTTAGGACTTCGATTTATTTGTGATCAGGCAGTCTTGGTATTTCAGTAAGTCTATCGCTATGAGAGGCGAAGCGTTTCTTAATTTACAGAACACCAGTAAATTCAGCGTAGATTTATTATTGGCATTTCATTCCAGTGATGATTGTGTGTCCCATTTTGCTCAAGTGTGTAGACTTCAGCCTTTGTGTGAACTTAGTGTGTTTGAATTTCCTTGCTACTTTTAACTGACTAACAGCATCGTTTCTGTATCCGTAAGTATGCTAAATATTTCTCAGATTTTCTGATTTGATGCCGTCTTTCCTGTCTTGTAGGACTGATTGCACCATATGCTTTCGTAACAGTCTTTACTTCGGCCTTCAGCCAAGCTTTTGTTAATACTAGCTTTCTTCTATACGATTTCTCACGATTATTCTAAATTAATTTCCTTCGTAAAGTCTATGTAATTCACCATGGTCGCATACCATGTGGTATGTAAGAATAGTATGCCACTGCCTTCCTACACATGAGTTCATTTAGTGCAAAGTATAATTAAAAAAATTTGTGATCAATACGCCCACCATCTCGTCAAGACGCCGCTGATGCTTTGTTTCGCCACTGCTTTCATGTGTTCCAGGATTATAATGTACTGCCAAGCTTTATGCGTGTGTGTGTGGATTAATGAATGTGCTTTCAGGTACCCATTGTGTATATAAAAGTTTCCTCCCACGTTACCTCAATATTCATAAAGGGCATAGACAATTTTAATACGGACAGTGATTATATGTTTTAATTTACTTTTGTGCAAGGTGCATGCTTAATTTGCTCTCCCCACATTTATTTGCTTGTTATTTTACTGAATAGATTATGATTTTAAAGTATCAAACCTCTGCTTTATGATTTCATGCTCCCCATCCCATGTTTAATTATCTATTCATTTACTTTTTAACATTGATTTTGTCTTTGTTAAAACGTTGGCTGCTTCCTTAAGAAGTGAGCAGTTAGATAAATTTCCGTTGCGCATGTACTGTGGCCACTCATAAAGTAATTTTGAGCGTTTTAACTATCATTTGCAGATCTCAACTGTCCGAGATGTTGCTTTTTTCTATAACAGGGTACTTTCACTTGGCTTACCGCAGCCAGAATTGTACTTCTGCCATCTCCTAATTTTTAAAATTTTTGTTTCTTTCTCTAGATGACCTCCCGTCCTTTGAATGTGTGTGTTTGTGTGCGTGTGAATGAGTAGAAATCGCAAGCGCTAGTGTACTTCCATTGTGTTGTTGTCAGTGCGCATAGGCAGTGCATTTGCTTTCTCTTTCAGCAGTGATCATTCCACTATGTGATTTTTTGGGGAAAAATAATCGTTGTGTTCATACAGTGTGAAACGAGAGCGCAATTAAGACTGCGTTGCATGCGAGAACAAATTTCTGTGTGTGAAACACTTACGTGTTCTGATCACATGGGTGGCCAGGAATTTGCTTTGGAATTTCATTGTGAATATTTTAACGTGTGTGTTGTAATATACGTAGCTAGGAGGGTTCCGTTTGTTTAAATAACTGAAGTATTCGATACCATAATTGGTCAGAGTATTGTAGCCTAATATTCTATGTTTATATTACATAAGCATCTTATGGCGCTTCTGTCAAGTTATTTTAATCATTATAATTTGCATTACTAGGGTCTTCTAACAAACTAAATTAATTAAGTATTGAAAGCCGTAACAACAATGTAAACATATATTAACACTGCAGTAATTGTTGTTTACTTACGATCTTTTGTATTATTTCATTTTGATATGGAAATATTTTTATTACATCTGTCACACTGTTATGTATCTTTACGTAAAGCAAAATATGCATATGTTTCATTAACAAATTGTTAAATGTTTAAATGTTGTCCTTCCGTGTTCTAGAAGGTTCTAGAAATGTGATTGTGTATTTATACGCGCGAATTGGCGCGAGCTGAGACAGAATTAAGTAGGAGTGGTGTGGAGTCAGGCTAAGTCAGTGGTTAGCATTGTTGTCAGTCAAAGTGTAGTCATGCAGTATTACTTTTGTGCTTCATCGAGAATGTATAAATAAATTTGTATAAAAATAAAACGTGTCATATTTGTAGTTTCCACAAGGCTCCCAAGAACCCGACGTCTTATTCTTTTGTGATGTATTATTGGCATGCGAGCAAGGAGATCTACGAGCATTGTACCACTGAACATATATAACAGGTGATGTGGCGTTAATAGATGTCAAGTAAAAAACAAATGCGCCACAGTGTGAATATTTAACGTGATTCAAAAATATATAGCATTTCAGTTTCAGCAATTGAAACAAGTAGGCTTAAGGAGTAAGGGAAGGAAAAGCGTGTTGGGTCATGGGAATTAGATTCAGTTGCTGCAGAAAATCAGCAAGGTGCCGTTAATGACGCTGGGAACGCGGGGATGTTTCTCTAACAGAACACAATCTTTACTTTGAAAACCGCATACAAAGCCTTGGCGATGGGTCAGGTAGAAGCGAGCAGCCCACTGGAAGCTGCCAGCTGGGGTCCCCTTGTGTTTCGGATTATGGGGTTAACCCAGGGGCGACTGCTTGTCCACCAGTAGCCGCGTTACCTGATGCACTCACCGGCCTTCTCAAACGAATGACGTTTTGACAAATTGGACCAACGCACTAACAACCAGTTTCGCGAAACAAAAGAGCAGTCGAAACAAATTGCTGAAAAATTAAAGAGCAGTTGAGAAAGATTGATGAGCGACTTGAAAAAATGAAAGAACAGTTTGCGAATCAAGAGGCGTGGGTATTGTAAGAGATGACTAGCCTCCGTGAGCATCTGGTGGAGGGAGTAAGCAGGAACAGTGCGGAGACAGAATCCATAAAATCTCATGTTGAAAGCGTGGAGACATGGGTCAGCGACTTGTCGAAGCCATAGAATCGTGTGTTGACGACATGCTCACGCAGGTGAAAACAGTGCATGAACACGTTAAAAAGCACGTAGAAACGGTTCAAACCACGATCAGTGCGGTTTCTGACTGCATTGATGTTGTGACCGCTGCAGTAACTAGAGGCAGACCACGCTAGAAGATGTCATACAACGGATTGCACGGGTCGAATTAAACCCCGTGCAGCCCTTAAACGAGAATTGCGACCACACTGACGAACCAAATGTGTGCATGTCTCAGCAGCAAGAGGTGCCCGCGTGCAATAACAGCCGCGCGGCACGCGGCACTTGCAGCAGCCGCAACGGGAGTGTGGGGCGCAATTAAAATTCTGCTTTTGAAGACGAAAGTGAGCCTCACGGGCAAGCTCAAGCCGTGCTCAAAACAGAACAGCACATTGTAATCGGGACCTAGCACTTGGCTTCGATGACAACCACTTTCTGACCACACGCAAATTTGAAGTATACTGGAATGCGCCCGATGGAATACATATACATCCGCAGGCACGGGTAGATCAATTTGACTTCTCGCTTCCGCCGAACTGGCCCAAAGGGTATAAAATCGAGTTCATGCACGGACATCTGGAAGGCGATCCCATGATCCGAATGAGCTCATTCCTAATGTTTGGTGAAAGCTATGAGAGATTCCGCCAATACTTTTTAGCTTCATACTGGTCCCAGAACCAGCAGCACTGCGTGTGCCACAACATACAAATGATGCCGCCCTTCGGACAGTTGATCTTTGCCAGACTGGCCGAGATTTTTCAGGACATGTTAAATAAGAACTATTATTTAACCAACCTCTATCCAGTACCTGAACTCATTAGAATTTGTTTGGGTAAGCTGCCGCGACATCTGTGCAATGCTCTCTTAGCAGGGAGATGCAAAGAAAACGTGGAGAAATTTCAAGCCCTCCTAGAAGATCTAGACTTTGATTATGACTCCTGCAAAATAACTTTTCAGTCAAACAGGGAAAGGGGAGTAATAATAATCAAAATCAGGAACCGGAGATGGAGCAAAATAATGGTCCTGGGAAAACGGCCAGCGAACCCAGCATAACGGGCGATGGCACAATCAAAATGAGAGTGGGTAGAAAGGTGACTTCCGCGAAAAAAAGCGGAAGTGGGGGAACGGCAATACACAATAAAGAACCGTGTGAGGAAAATTCCAAGCGCGTTCACTGGGAATGGCCGAACATGCCTCCAGAGGGTGTCAAAGTGAGTTCGTCCGACCCGAAGCGTAACAAAAACCCGACTCGCAGCCCTCGACATAAAAACAACGATGTACTTACTAGGTTCCTCCCTCACACTCTAGGACTAATTTTGCTATAGTTAAGAAAGCATGGTTTCGTTTGTCGTCTGCTCTAGCGTCTGCTGTGTGGCCAGAGACAAGCTTACTTGGCGAGATGGCGAGGTGACCATGTTCCTTAGTGTCACAGAATAACATATACAGAGAAGCAGCCCACCCTAAACCACTGTCCTACGCTCCACTCGTAGTACCGTAAAATGCTAGCAGGTGTCAAGCGGTTCGCTGGCTTAGGGTGCCTCTCGCACATCAGAGGGTAGCGTGGAGGGGAGCCTGAGGGGAGAGCTCTTGCCGCCTGCCATGGGGCCACGGCTGTGTCCGGCGTGCCGGCGTCTGAGGGTGGGTGGTGGTGGGGGCAGCCGCTACCTGCCGCCTGCTCTGGCTAGTTTAAAGGGCTGCTTCTGACCGCAGCGCCATCATGGGACATCTTACGGAACTGCTGGAAACCCTCCCTCCCCGCACCCCTGAGCGTAGGACCGGGCCCTTACGGAGGTTTCCCGTCTGAATATATTTGTCTGTGCTAGTGTCTACCAACCTACTCTTGGATGAAAGAGGTGACAGGAAATCTCTTTGGGACCGGTTGAAGAGGGAATTGTCTTGGCCAGGCAGCAAGGGTTAGTAAACACTTGTCTCTGAACGCACTCTGATCCGCTTTTAGCGCGCTCTACATCCGGTGTATGGCGGGGGCAGGTTTTCCGAGGCCTTAGAGCATTAGTCAGCACTCTTCATTCTGACTCTGACGACTGTGGAAGTAATTACTCCACCGAATCATGCTGGGGGGAAGGCATGCTTCGATTTATTTGTGATCAGGCAGTATTGGTTTTCAGTGATAGTTCTTTTGAGTAATACTTTCGCTATGAGAGGCGAAGTGTTTCTTAATTTACAGAACATGAGTAAATTCAGCATAGATTTATTACTCGAATTTTCATGTAACCCAATAATCTCAAATATTATCCTTATTCTTTATTGCTGTGTGCCTTATGTAAGAACCAAAAGGAGAAACTAGCGGAATTAGTTATCACGAATTTGCAGTTGATAATAACCTAAGAAATATTTGGTTACGCGTTAGTTGTAGACAAAACTTCACGCCAAATACACTGTGAAATTCATTAGTTTTTTGCAATGAACATTTTACCAATGCAGATTATAAATCTGATTCCAAGAGAAAGATTTTCAAAACAGGTATTATTCCCAACATATTTCCAAATGATTCTCTCCATAAAATCCAAATACGAGTAGTATCTAGGCGACAAATTGAAAAATGGACTCCAGAAAATGAAAACGTAAAAGAAGTGCAAACTCACACAATTATGTTATACTGTACAATTTGATCATGTCAAAAATGCCTACACTGAAATGTTTAAACTAACATCATAAAATTAATAGCACTATTCTTATGCAACACTATCACAAAAAATTATCTCAATTATCAGATCTGACTGCAAACTAAATTTTAAGCTGGTGAGAGGAAAGAGGAACTGGTAAAATGACTCTGGCTTAAATGAAAAATGCAAGCTGCACTTATCAGCATTCATTAGCAAAAGACAAACACCGGCTACAATACTTCAAATACAAGCTGCCATTCATAACAATAGAAATGTACAAGTTTTACCTTATTTGTGACAGTATTCATACACATCGACTGACTTACTCGACAGTTCCAAAACGAATTCTGCTCATCCACTGAACTCTGTTACAGTCACACAACGACTCTCTTGACGCAACAACTGGGACGAGTCCTTATTTCGACACGTAGAAATTAGCTCCGGCCAATGAGAACTCGCTAGCTGCCAGCCAATGAGATGCTGCGTATTTCTTAATCGGAGATTCGGGCGCTACGCGCCGTCACGTACTCTTGTTTAACCTACACCTAACCTAACTTTACCTTGATTAAAAAAGTGATCTGTAGCATAGCCTTAAGAAGGTTAGGTATAGGTAAAAAAAGAAGTGCTTTTTTTCCCTTTAGTTCGTAGTTTACAGCAGAGATAGATTAGACTTCAGCATGTTATATCGATTAATAAAATAATACCCGCGGTGGAGTAGCCGAGCGGTCTAAAGCGTTAAAGCGTCTCGCTGCTGAGCGCGCGGTTGCTCGCCCTGGAGGTTCGAGTCCTCCCTAGAGCATGGGTGTGTGTGTTGTCCTTAGGTTAGTTTACCTAGGTTTAAGCAGTTTGTAAGCTACGGACTGATGACCATGCAGTTTGGTTCGATAGATAAAAAAAAAAGAACGTTATGTAAATTTGTTTTCTACAGAATTGCAGCTTAAGTTTGTATTACGAAATATGCTCGAGGCTGAGTGATAGATAAAATTAAGTGAAAATTATATTACCTACTCCTTTCAATCTAACGACCACTAACTTATTATTTGCCTACAAAGGTGCCCAGTCTACAGTCATTCGTCGAGATGCTCGCTAGGGTACTGCCGTGGGGATTATTATGGTATGCGGAACAGTAAATTGCGTATATGAAAAAGAGAATGCCTTTTTGCAGCGGAGCAGTAAGAAACGGACCAGGTGGCGTGCTCTCGCCTTGGCTCCTGGATACACCTCCAGCTGCACTTCTATACGAAACGCGAGCTCTCTTTCTCTCTCTCTCTCTCTCTCTTTCTCTCTCTGTCTCACACACACACATACAGGCAAACACAGACGCAGACACACACACACATACGTCTGTCTCTGTGCAGCGTAGGAGGCGTGGGAATCTCCACAGTGCGCTCTGTGCTAGCTAATTACGAGTGCCTCATACGTGGTTGTCTGCCTTCTGCAAACCCTCATTTCACACGTTTTTAAAAAGTTAAACATGTGCGAGAGGACGACTCCAACACACACGGACACTTCCACATCCTCGTATAATTATTGCTTCACTGCATGTGGAACAGGGCTATGTGAGCTGCCCTCGGATACTGCGAGCAGCTTTGTGGGTACGATGCGCGCGCAGACAACATTCGTTCTTCGCGAACGACCGAAGACTGGTTTCATAATAATGACAGTACCACAATGCATATTAACAATATCAACACCGCAGCATTTGAGGAAGTATAGCCTCAAGCACCAATCAGTGGTGTACAGAAGTACCATCCAATGAAAATGAAATAACAGATTGCAACAATTATAACGAAAATTAAATGAATGAAACTTTCACTCTGCAGCGAAGAGTGCGCTGATATGAAACTTCCTGGCAGATTAAAATTGTGTGCCGGAACCGGGGCTCGAACATGGGACCTTTGCCTTCTGCGGGCAAGGGCTCTACCACTGAGCTATCCCGACAGAACTCACGGTCCGTCCTCACATCTTCAATTCTGCCATTACCTCACCTCCTACTTTCCAAGTCCCAGCTTCGAGTCCCAGTTCCGGCACACAATTTTAATCTGTAAGGAAGTTTCAAAATTAAATGAAATTACCTAAGATTGTTTGTATTTATGTGCCATATCTTCACATAAGGCATGCGTGTCAATTATAGCGCTGTGAAACTGTTGTTTTCGCATGGTTATGAGTGAGTCAAACTTAGTTTCTGATTTTTTCCCTGCGTTACCACTCCATATTTCATGACTGAAACTCCTCTGAGCGCCGGGCGCGGTGGCCGAGGGGACTGCGGTGCGCCAGTCACGGTCTGCACGCCCATTGCGGTCGGGGGTTCGAATCCGCCCTCGGGCATGGATATCCTTAGTGTTAGCTGGTTCATGAGTAGTTTGAAAGTTTAGGGACTGATGACCCCGTAGTTAAGTCCCATAAGCTTTACATTTGAACATTTTTTCCTCTGAGCGGGAAACTACCGTTCCCGCTTCTCTCTAAAAACTAAATGTATGTCCACGTGTTCAGATCACTCAAGAAAACGAGAGAAACACAGTTGACCATCTGCAGTTTGGCACAGACACAACATAGCCACAAAGAAACAGATAAAGAACAATTGCTGTGATGAGCTGTTTTGCGCTGCAAAGTAGGACACTGAATTGGTTGGTAGCAAGTAAAAGCTAAACGGAACTTTACTGATTCTCTCGTATGGTTTAGAGCAGAAGTAGGCTAGGAGAGATGGTGTCCTACAGGTAAAACGAAATAAACTTTGTCGGTGACGTAATATCCCAGTCACAGATACAATTCAAAGTAATGCACACATAAAACATTCTTTTTATTTTACACCCCTTAACTTAATACTTCTGTTTAAATGTATGAAGTTCAGGCTGCCATAATACTGCTGAAACAGAAAGAAACACTTATTTTCGTTACTCTACTTATATTTGAACTAAATGTTTCGAATGAGATTCAGTAGCTTAGCATCGGGGGTGCGAACGGTGAGATCCGCATCCGGTATCTGCTCTGTGGTGTGACTAAAATTATTACGTTCTGTAGCACGAGCTGCATCAAACTTGTTTTCGTTGTTTCACGTCCGGACACTTACAGGAGTGGGTGGGAAACTGAGATGTTAATGGAATTTTTGCTGCAGTAAAGTAAAATTATCCTATCTGGAAATCCAGTCTGATAGTTCGTCCAAACAATTTAATCGACTTTAAAAGTTATACAACGTCTTGTTCTTCCCATAAAATATTGGGTAGCAACATAATGACTGGTAACCGGCATAGGCATTTTCCAACTGCCAATCTACAGCCGACTTGAAACTGACCAAAGCGGAAATATTAGGCTAAAATACATGTGAAATTCCGGACGGGTGCCCTCCCCAATAAATATTGTGTTTCAAAGGTAAATATGTTTGTTGTTTTGATTTCCGAGGAAGACTCCCTGTTCAGTTTCAACATAAGGAAAGCAAAGTAGGAACAACAAATATGATGATACGACTGCCTGCAAAAGAATTTAACTGCACTTAGGTTAGGATCGGACACGTGTGAACATCTATGGAAGTATAGCGTTGTTTGAAAAATAACACACGGTATCTTGCTGTGTTATAATTTTTAAACGTCTTCAGATTAAACAGTTTCATTTAAAAAATGAATAACAGTGAAAACACTCAAACAAGATTACTAAGGATATCATGTAAGGAAAACGTTGTCAGGAAATTGGTAATAGCCACATATCCCATATTATGAGTAAGGATAAAGTTATATAATGAAATGCATCTTTAACCATCATCTGTTTTATTAAATCCTTAAAATCGACTCGTTTCGGTCCAGGACAGTCATCATACGTAAAAAGGCATTAAAACAGGTTAGCCAACAGCATGAAATAAAATAGATCTAGCTTAAAACAGCAGGAATCAGTTTCAATAAAATTACAAATGTTATACTAGATTATCATAGCAGTCAAAACAAACATAAAATTTTGTGTTTGTTTTGACTGCTATGATAATCACTTATGGCAGTTGTAATTTTATTGAAAGTGATTCGTGCTCTTTTCAGCCAGATCTATTTTATTTAATGCTATTGACTAACCTGTTTTAAAACCTTTTTATCTATGATGATGGTCCTGGACCGAAACTAGTCGATTTTAAGTATTTAATAAAACAGATGATGGTTAAAGATGCATTTTATTCAATACATGACGGCTGTTAGTACTCACCTTACCAAAACTTTGATAAAGTTATAAGATTTACAGAGGAATAGAACCACTAACGCAACAGCAATAGGAGGACAAACAGAACACAAGGAAAACTGGCCTAGCATTATAGAAAATAAAAGGACGTCACTTCTCCACGAGAAAAAACTTTAACTAGCATGTTCCGTACTCTGATACCTGCAAACGACGTGTGTGTGTAATAAGTTTACAACATTGGAAGCACAAAATGTATAGCTAACTAGCTAAATGAAGAATTTTAATACAACATTTTTTGAGTCATGCTTCTGAAATATTGTTTGCGTGCTCAGTCTCCTTTATTTTGCAAGCAATAATGTCAGTGTCATTAAGTACTCTTTGTATTTAAGGAATTTACAATTTATTATTATTTCATGTTTATTAATGAGAAATTTCTTTTACTGACTGAAATGAATATATTATCAGAATAATATTTCTTTTTGCTGAAATTTGATTCAAAATATGTACACAAACGCAAAATGACATCGTCCAAGTGCAGAACAGTGGAGAGAAAACTAGGAGGACATGGATGTTCCCACGTGCTCAACGCCAGGGCTTTTTCCATCGGAGTTAGTATTCGTTGCATCAACTGAAAAATTGTTCAGTCACACTGTAAGAAAAAAAAAGACCTACAAAACTGCATCATTTGTTATTACTACACTATGACACTTTTACCTGATTTCACAAACAAAACATCCAACATTGTATTTTGGAAGTCACCCAATGCTCACTTACTCTTTTGATTATATGCCCTCAAATGTGTATCTTTACTCCTCCTAAGCGAACAACCTTAAGAAAATCTTTTTCCGTAGATAATAAGTGTCAAACATGATTTGTTATCCGGATAGTTCTAAGTCCTGTCACAGAAACATATAATATTTGAATTCCGTTGAGGTCGGAAGCTTGACCAAAGCCAACTCTACGTTGCCGACGGCGGATCGTATTTGTTTGTTATAGATCAATGAGTTCTTCACTTTTTTTTTATTGCAGACCACGATCAGCCTTCTGACTGAATGTGTTGAGCTACCGCGCCAGACAAGTACCATAGAGCAAGCAGACACATCAGACAAATCGCAACGTAAGAGACGGGATTAGCTGCAGTCACCACGTGAAACGGATTTCATAGAGACAAAAACAATGATTAATAGTTTTATGTCACCCCATAAGTGAAAACCAGATTATTCAATGGAAGTTACTCGAATAATGATCTCAGGAAGCGCCGAGGGCGTTAGAGGATACTAGCGATCTATGGTAGTGAACATCTCAATTTCTGAGCCCCATAGGCAAAATATCTGTATTTGCTACAGTACATTAATTTTGTTACTCTCATTCGCTAATATCATCTTAATGAAGGCATCACAATCAGTTACTAGCAACAGTAGTGCGTAGAAATTCTCAATGAGCGAAGTTATCACGGTCAAGGATGTTGTGGCGTAAAGTCAGCGCCACACGCCAGACGTAAGAGAACGATCGTGGAGAAGGCAGCGATCGTCCGAAAGCCAATCGCAAGCACATCCTGGAGGGAGTAACCGATGATGCGCGCCCTCTACAAGTGGCTATATCTGGACCGAAATACGTCTGGACCGCCTGTCAGTTACTATTCAGTTACGAAGTCAGAAGTAGGACAGTACTAAGTCAGAACGCGGCTACGAACTTAGCAGTCACCAGGTCTCAGCACAGCTAGCATCATACGGACGACGACGCGAGAAGCAAGAAGAGAGAAGATACAGACTTATGTTCTAAAGTTGAGTATCATTGTAAATTTCAACCAATAAAACTTGTAATACTAATCTCTATAGAAATGTTTTAGCTGACCATAGATTCCAGCACTAGTACCTTTCCTGACAACTAGACCGGTCCGAGTACTCAACTAATGGCCGAAAGAATGAAACAACAAGAGATGACAACGTCACACCAAAGAAAATGCAGTAATAGTTACCCCTCTGATATTTGGTGCTGTTAGTTGCATCATGAAGTACACCTACACAAACTCATAACCTTCCCTAGTGAAAGAAAATGTTGATCGCGGTTCAATAGATGTGCCTTATCGAGATTCCTAGAATGTGATCTTATCAGACCAATTTTTGTGGAAACAATTATGTACGTCTTTTGTCCAAAAGCAGTCATCCAACATACCATACAAAGGTTTCGAGATGCCTCAAAGCTTTTCATCAACAGTGAACAATGGGTTGTGTTATACTGGTTTCCTGTTGAAATTATATGTTTGAAGTAAGGAAAATACCATATGTAACTGGAATATAAGAACCTGAATATCGAGTAAGTAAAATCTTTGTTTATTTCTTTTTGTATGGCCATGTTCCTGCACATGCAGGGTCGGCATTGTTAAATCCGGATTTGACGTGTTAATATTTACGGAGTGGCCTTCCCGGTGCCACCCCTTACTCCCTGGGAGGAAATGTGTATTCCAAATGTCTGCATGTAATGTTATAAGAGTGAAAGTGTTACGAAACGTTTGCGAATCGACTAAGTAAATTACAGTTGATAAATACACTGTTGTGCCGCTGCCGCTTAGTCAGAAGGACTGTGCTCGCGTAAAGGTGCCGTTGACGTTTTGCGGGCATCCGACAGGCAGGAGTCGTTGGCCGTTGCCTGGCGAGGGAACTGCTCAGCGTGAGCAAATCAATTGAAATACTTGTAAATCTATAGGACTTAACTACTCGTTATCAATCCCTAGGTTTACAAACTACTTAAACTAACGTATGCTAAGGACAACAAATACACCCACGCCCGAGGGAGGACTCGAACCTCCGACGACAAGCAGCGGCGCGCTCCGCATTTGGGCGCCTTGGAACACTCAGACACTACAGGCGGCTCAGCGCAAGCAGTTCTGATCTTCGATCAAGATGCAACCACGAGCTTTTGGTCCAACTATTTTCGCTACTGCTGGTGAGTTATGAAATGAAAAGAATTTTATTCGAGGTTTCCTCTGACTGGCAACATATCTTAACAGCTGAAATCAGTTTAGAATGAATTAGCGAGTAGATCCGAACTCGAAACTTTACATTCAAAAGGCGCGACGTTTCCAACGGGACCGCGAGTTCTCGAGTACTTGAGCGTTTGGGAAGGAATCGACACTTTCTCCAGACTCTTCTACATACTACAGTGTTGCCAGACCGTATATATCGCCGGAAGTAGAATTCTGAATGTCGACCGGCTTCATTGGTCACATTAGGCGATCGACTGGAGGCGAGCCAGCGATCAATTTTTAAAATTTTATCTTTAGCCTTTATTTGTTTATTTTTTTTTTTAATCGAAGACTGTTTGTTTGTAACTCTATCGGAACAAACTGCGTAGTCATCAGTCCATAGCTTACAAACTACTTAAACGTAGGTAAACTAACCTAAGGACAACACACACACCCATGCCCCAGGGAGGACTCGAACCTCCACGGCGAGCAACCGCGCGCTCCAGAGCGAGACGCTTTAGACCGCTCGGCTACTCCACCGCGGCAAAATCTAAGACTGTATTTTATATCGCTGGAACAAATTATTTAGCCAAACGTGTTGCTACATGTCGCTGCAAATGAAGTCGATTTGTTACTCAGTGGACAGTAGATAATTTATTTTAATTTTAATTAATTAGACCCGGTGGAGTAGCCGAGCGCTCTAAAGCGTCTCGCTGGGGAGCGCGCGGTTGCTCGCCGTGGAAGTTCGAGTCCTCCCTGGGGCATGTGTGTGTGTGTTTGTCCTTAGGTTAGTTTACCTAGGTTTAAGTAGTTTGTAAGCTACGGACTGATGACCACGCAGTTTGGTCCGATAGATTTACAAACATTTGAACATTTGATTTTTAATTAATTAATTAATTAATTAATTTTTTAGCTGCATGAAATGTTCCATTCTTCTCCCTAACAATAACTACAAGAATACACCTTCTCGTTTAAAAGTTAATTAAGCAGCAGCGTCACTGATGCACTAATTGCTCTCCTAAAGTGTTAACCCACTCAAGAAAGACACTGCTTGTAGGAATATAATATTGTTGCTACTACTTTGATAAGGACATGATAACATAATGGAATATGTCTGGTGACGCTGTGATAATTTTTGCAACTTCCTCGAAAGACAGAGAATGATCATGGAAGATACACATAATATATTTATGGAGGAAAAGCTAAAGCAATTAACGATACGAAGATGTGAGCACCGCAGCACAGCATGTCCCGTTGGGAGCTTCTAGGCATTTGCCTTCCTCCAACCTTTGAAATGACTTCCCAGCCAGTTATAGCGGAACATTCACTTTATCTGTTATTCTACACTACGTTGCGCCACGACATTTTTCATCCAACAACAATTCTAGAGGTAGGAGGAGTGAAAAGTGACAGAAATGCCAGGCTTAACCGGAAATCGAACCCATTTGTAGTCCGGTGCTATCATCCCCCATCCGCCGTCGAATTACAATCGAAGTTTCTGAAGAAATCATACCTTCATATTGTCGCATATTGATTATTACTGTCGAAATTGCTGAGAGGCTGTATGAAACCAATGGGGCGCACTCCAAGCTGAGAAATAGAGACCGTCGCAGATAACAGGCTAAAATGGACACATATAGCTTACGGGATGTAGACAGTTAGGAAATCTCCTCGCGAACTGCAGATGCCCTGAGCCATCGCCTTAAGATAGAGGGTTTACTTTCGGAGAATAAGCAAGTTCCTTTATACAGCTTCTAGACGCTGTTGTAAGATGTTACATTAGTAATCGGTTGCCAACTGGTACTTCTTAGTGTACGTAGCAATGTTGATACCAGTCATTGGGAACACCGACGTCACTGTGTTCACTAGGATAGAGAGGGTAGATGAGGTAAGCAGTTCCCCACGCTGGATAGGGCCTACGGCGTGGCCAACAGAAGTGAAATATTGTTGTTCTTGACCAGACTGGGTAGCACCTTGACGCTTTCTTTTCAGCTGAACAATGTTGTTACCAAGTATGAAGTTTGTTAGTTAAAAAACTAGTGACATCCCCACTCAGGGAATGGTAGAGGAGACAGGACTGAAACGTAGTTCGCTAGAGGACTCGGAGAGGTGGCAAGCCACAAGTTAGATTGAACACAGCAGTTGCTAATAAGATTTTTTTAGGTGCAGGAAAGTGGGGAAAAAGATTACGCCCACACTGTCCTTTAAAACCCTCGGGTTTCCGATAGAGCGAGAGTGCTCAGAGTTGGGCGTCGGAACCGTGTCGTTCGGCACCGGCCTCGGGTAAGCTCCACTATAGTCTGTTTCTCGCAGGGAGAGCGTCAATCCGTGGAATGCTACAAGAAAGGATAGCTGTATTAGGCTCTTCCCCAGGGACTTCTGTCGTGGCATGTTTTCTTTTGCTTTTCTTTATGATTAGCCTCAGTGTAGTGGTAGTGGTATTAGATCGGATGCTATAAAACATATTTACATTTACCTAGGCATTCCCAAAGTCTCCGGAACAAGTATCCTCTCCACTCCCAAGATCTGCATCTCTCGTAGATGCCTCTTACTTATCGCCACTACGGTCGGGGGTTCGAATCCCCCCTCGGGCATGATTATTTGTGCCGTCCTTAGTGTGAACTAGTTCATAAGTTGTTTGTAATTTTAGGGCCTGATGACCCCGTAGTTAAGTCCCATAATCTATACAAACATTTGAACATTTTTTATTACTTATCTTCTTAAGCCACTCCTTTCCGCTCGGGACTTGCAGAGTGACCTACAACTCATTTTCCTCACTCAGGACACAACACTGTAACATATTTATCAAATCTACATTACCTCTTAGAGTTTTCCATTTTATTGTTTAAACAACGGATATGGATTACATGAAATTATTTCATTGACAGATCAGAGGGTCAAGCGTTACCGATGTAACATGTATCGATGCAGACTGATATGTGATGTAGTCTCCACAAGAGACAATGCTTGCGTTGATGATGGCATCTATTGTCTTACATATCAATAGCTCAAGTGGTGCTGTGGTCCTTTGTGTCTACCCATGCTGAAACCCCCACATTAGTACGTGCTGTAGCGTCCACGGACGCCAATGCAGCCGCTGATTGTGCCATTCGTTGGATCACACAGTTTGGGCTTATGACTTTAGACGTCAAACTTACGAGGGGGCTACAATATATGCAGTGCGTATGTAAGGATAGACCAATGCAGAATTAGGAAGATCTGTGTAGTGTTACTTTTAATTCAGTATTTTAAGCACACAATGTTTATTAAAAGCAAATAGCAAACACTAACGACAATATAATCACTAGCAAGGATTATTAAAATTTAAGAAACGGCTTCAACTTGCCTAAGGGGCAGTAATTAAAGTATCAAAACAATATTTTACAGCGGCCTTCGCCAATAAAAATTAGACAAAAAACGTAAAATTTAACAAAAGGCTTCAACTTGCCTGAAGGGCACCGAATAAAATGTACAATTCAAATTACAGCTGAGGAGAAGCAATGTCAATGGTAAACAATAATCAATTCCCATTGCAGCAAACTCGAAGCAGCAATATTTTTCCCAGCAAGACAATGGCGAGTGGTCACAGAGAAAAAGAAAAGAGAAAGTGTATGGTTTAAGGAGTGTCCGAATGAATTAAGGAGGTACATTGCCTAAATATACGACTACGGGTTGGCATAATTTTACCGTAGAAGTAAAACACACCGCCAATGATTAGGGCTTCCCCCGTACGGGCCACGAGATAACGGTCGGATACATTTAACCAGAAAAAAATACCAGAGACACTTAAGTATGTTACAACTAACAAATAGCAGTTAAGAAAACATATAAAAACAAATTCCATGGCCAATAACCGCTCAAACAGCCCTAGTTTCTATAAAGTAAGACATCCAGTTTTGGTCATCAAAGTACATGTCTTCACAAGGACATAGGCGTGGGAAACCACTGGGGTTCAGCTAATCATCCTAAACTAAAACATGGAAAGAAGAGCAGTCAAGTACATGGCGAGCTAGGAGGGAAAGCCGCGGCGGAGAGGCCGAGCGCGTTGAGGCGCTATGCAACGATATACGAGGCTGTTCCCCGTCGGGAGTTCGAATCCCCCCCTCGGGCATGGATGTTTGTGTCGTGTTTAGTATTAGCTAGTTCATAAGTAGTTTGTAAGTTTAGGGACTGATGACCCCGCAGTTACGTCCCTTAAGCTTGACGAACATTTGAACATTTTGAACAGGAGGTAAAGGCGCCAACTGACACAAATAATTAAACATAGCCAAGCGAAGCAACTAGTCAACTCCTAAGTCCAATAATAGTTGTACATGACATGCTATGGTGCCTGAATAGACTTCTCGGAGATGGAAGCGAGTCTGTTTTAATTCATGTTGAAGATTCCAGAGAAGATGCAAGCTTATGGAATAGGTTTACAGATTTGTGACTGGCTGAAAGACTTTCTAAGTAATAGATCGCAGTAAGTTGTTCTCGACGGCGAGTGTTCATCAGAGACGAGTGTATCGTCAGGCATACCCCAGGGAAGTGTGATAGGACCGCTATAATTTTCTATCTATATAAATGATCTGATGGACAGAGTATGTTGTAATTTGCGGCTGTTTGCTGATGATGCTGTGGTGTATGTGAGGGTGTCGTCTTTAACTGACTGTAATAGCATACAGGATGACTTAGAAAAAATCTCTAGTTGGTGCGAAGAATGGTAGCTAGCTCTCAATGTAGAAAAATGTAAGGTGATGCGCATGAGTAGGAAAAACAATCCCATAATGTACGAATACAGCATTAGTAGTGAGCTTCTTGATGCTGTCGCGTCGTTCAAATATCTAGGTGTAACATTGCAGAGCGATATGAAATGGAACGAACATGTAAGGACAGTTGTGAGTAAGGCGGACAGCAGACTTTAGTTTATTGGGAGAATTTCGGGAAGATGCACTTCACCTGTAAAGGAGACCGCGTATAAAAATCAAATGTTTGTAAATCTATCGGACCAAACTGCATGGTCATCAGTCCGTAGCTTACAAACTACTTAAACCTAGGTAAACTAACCTAAGGACAAACACACACGCACCCATGCCCCAGGGAGGACTCGAACCTCCACGGCAAGCAACCGCGCGCTCCGCAGCGAGACGCTTTAGACCGCTTTTTTTTTTTTTTTTTTTTTTTTTTTTTTTTTTAACTTACAAACTACTTATCAACTACCTTACACTAAGGACGGCACAAATATCCATGCCCGAGGGGGGATTCGAACCCCCGACCGTAGTGGCCGTGCGGACCGTGACTGGAGCGCCTCAGTCCCCTCGGCCACCGCGGCCGGCGAAGACCGCTCGGCTACTCCACCGCGGCGGAGACCGCGTATAAAACCCTTGTACGACCACGTCTTGACTATTGCTCAAGTGTTTGGGACCCGTAGCAGATCAGTTTAAAGGAAGACATAGAGGCGAGCAGCTAGGTTTGTTACTGGTAGTTTCGACCAATGCGCAAGTGTCACGGAAATACTCCGGCAACTCGATTGGGGATCGCTGGAGGAAAGACGACATTCTTTTCGTGAATTTCTGTTGAGGAAATTTAGAGGGCCGGAATATGAAGCTGAGTGTAGTAAGATCTTGCTGCCGCCTACTTGAATTTCGCTTGGTGATCACAAAGACAAGATATGAGAAATTAGGGCTCGTACGGAGGCATATAGGCATTCTTTTTTTTTCCTCGTTCTATTTGGGAGTGGAATAGGAAAGTAAATGCCTAGTAGTGGTACAGTGTACTCTTCACCACGCACCTTACGGTGAAACGGTGAATTGCGGAGTATGTATGTAGATGTAGAAGGCGGTAGATCCCAAGTTCAGGTGCACATGAGGCCGCCATCGTCACATGGAACACACTAGGCGACACTGCTCGCCCGGCAAGTGGCACACCATTTGGTAATCATTGTCAGCACGCCAGGCCCATGCACGTTCTGAGTACCGCCGCCGAACACACGCCACTTTCGGGCTGCAGACCGACTTGCCGACTGAAGACACACAGTCTCACTCCTCGTATTAACTCGCTGATCAGGCACCCTGACCGTTTCCTTAGTTGGAGCAGAACTCGTCGTGCCTTGCGCACGCGCCATCAGATATAGCCGCCGCTCGCGTCAACTAGAGCCAGCTGCGAGGCAGTGGCGACGCTAGACGAAAACTGGGCGTCGGCGAACTCGTCTTTGCGAGGCCACTTTGATTTTTCCAGTAAGGAGGAAATGTTAAATAAAATGAGCTGATTTATACACCAATAATCATTATACAAAAATTTTCGTAGTATAATATACAAGTATTATTGTAATCAAAAAATTACAATAAACAAATACAAATTAAAATATAGAAACATTTCGGCTTTTCGCCTCACAGATTTTTTTAAGATCACATCTTAATTGATACCAGCCGCTATTTCGGTTTCAATTGATAGTATTGACAACGCAGAGAGTCTTTCTTGGCTCATTGTGCTTCTCAAGCAAGTCTTAATTTTAACTTTGTGAAGCTTCTCTCGGCCGAAGCTGTACTGAGTGGAACTGTGAGCATGATTCTGATTGTTATACAAACATTTGGATATACTTCTTCCAAATTGTTTTCTAAAATGCACTGAAGAAGTTGTTTTGCAAGTATTTAACTAAAAATTTCATCACTGCTGCACTCATACGGAAATAAATACGGACAACTAGATAGCTGCCGGCCGGGAATGGCCGAGCGCACTAAGGCGAGATGGCTCTCTTCGGGGGTCGAATCGCACCCTTGAGTACGGATGTTCGTTCTTGGGTTAAGCTAGTGTACGTTAGATGTAGGTCGTCGCTACATAGCCTAGCAGTTGAAAAGCGCCGATAAACAACAAATTAAAAAAAAAAACCAGCTAAAATTTTAACAATGTTTTGCGAGGCCCCCACAGGCGCGAGGCCGTCGGCGGTTGCCGACGTCGCCGACGCCCAGCGCCGCCACTGCTGCAAGGCAAATGACAAACTAAGACTAGCCACACAACCCGCAGTGAAGTAACGAAGAGATATCGATACGTGAGTTGGAGCGAGGTAACTGGCGCCAATACAAGTAAATCGAGCCAGTATAGCTCATCTACGTATTCTCAAACTCTGTACGTAGTTCTGTAAGAGTTGTTGGCTGACGAGTCAGACGCGTCAATTGGCGTCCTGTCGTATCCCCGATGTGTGCGACTGGAGAAAAATCTGAAGACCGTGCCGGCAAGGGAAGGTGCCACACGTCTAAAGGAGCATGTTGAGTTTCATGTGCCGCTTATGGACAAGCATTATCAAATGTTTAAATGTCTGTAAATCTATCGGATCAAACTGCGTGCTCATCTGTCCGTAGCTTACAAACTACTTAAAATTAGGTAAACTAAGCTAAAGACAACACACACACCTATGCCCCAGGGAGGACTCGAACCTCCACGGCGAGCAACCGCTCGCTCCGCAGCGAGGCGCTTTACACTGCTCGGCTACTTCACCGCGGCGATAAGCATTATCCTGTTGTAACAACCTATCACCTGTACCATTAAGTTTCGGGTGTACAGCCGCAAGAATTATCTTTCTTCTTCTTTTAATGTCACGTTCAGCCATCTTCAGAGTGAACCATAGGACTGACGCTCCAGTGCTCGCTTCGGCCCTTTAGACTCGCGTACTGCGCAACTGCACATGCAGTCATAGACACGTATGGAAGGAAGGAAGGAAGCTTGGAGTTTAACGTCCCGTTGACAGCGTGGTCATTAGAGGCGGAGCTTACGCTCGGAGTATTTGGGTAAGGATGGGGAAGGAAATCGGCCGTGCCCTTTGAAAGGAACCATCCCGGCATATGCCTGGAGCGATTTAGGGAAATCACGGAAAACCTAAATCGGGATGGCCGGAGGTAGATTTGAACCACCATCCTTCCGAATGCGAGTCCAGTGCGTTACCACTGCGCCAGGCACGTATGCACCAGAGACGTTGGTTGGCAGCAAAGACGTGCTTAATGGACAAGTAAAATCTATCGCTCCGCAGTCGATCCGTGTTGGCATGTAGAGTTAGCACTATGACGACGTCTTTGTGAGTTTATTACTGAACGTGCCGGATTTCATGCTATATCTAGATTGAAACCAATATCTCTATCAATTAAATTCGTCGTCAAGTGATTTTCAATTGCCTCCTTCACAACTGATTCGCAAAAAAGATGATGTAGTTGCCAATATGTCGACGTTTTCATACAATATACTATGACCAGTGTCAATACAGTGCTCTGCCACTGACGACTTGTTAGATTGTAAAAGTCGTGTGTATCTTCGGTGTTTTGTACATCTTTCATGGATTACAAGTTGTTTGTCCGATGTAAGAAAGGCCACATTCACGTCGGATTTTGTGAAATCCAGATTTTCGGGGCAGCAAATAATCTGTGATGGAGCCCACGAGTGCAGCTGTCTTGGGTGGAGGACGAAAGTGAAAGTGATTTTTCATCCTCCACCCAAACGTATCTGTGGCTGCATCCGCAGTTACGCGGTACGCGAATGTATAGGGCCACAGCGAACACTAGAGCGTCAGTCTTACTGCTCACTGTGAAGATGACTGAACGTTACACAGCCGAAATATCAGGAGAAGGAGAATTCTTGCGGCTGCACACCCGAAATTTAATGGAACAGCCTTTGCGCCGCCAAAACAAGAAGATTCACAACATATCACCTTTCTGTTGCAAGAATGGCAAAACAACAAATCTTACAATATTCTAAAATTGTCGAGCGCTGACAGACACCAAAGAGGAACGAGGGTTGCAGCTTATCGCAACCCGAACCATAAATAAGGCTGTGTTCATAGCTCGCAGTTGCTCCGCAGCGGAGCAATCGCGGCGGTTCGGCAGTGAGGTGTTTCTCATAAGGCAGTGTGGGCCTTGTTTATAGGTGCGACTCCAGCGGTGGTCCCTCCACTCTTACGATTCGGCGTCAAAATACCAGCGGCTGCACTTCCAAAACGCATACACGGCGGCTAATGGGGCTGTCCGACCGCCAGGTGGGAAAAAAATGTTCAAATGTTTGTATAGTCTATGGGACTTAACTACGGAGTCATCAGTCCCTAAACTTACAAACTACTTATGAACTACTTACGAACTAGGACGGCACAAATATCCATGCCCGAGGGGGGATTAAAAAAATGTTCAAATGTTTGTTAAGCTTGAGGGACTTAACTACGGGGTTATCAGTCCCTAAACTTACAAACTACTTATGAACTACTTACAACTAAGGACGGCACAAATATCCATGCCCAAGGGGGGATTCGAACCCCCGACCGTAGTGGCCGTGCAGACTGTGACTGAAGCACCTCAGTCCCCTCGGCCACCGCGGCCGGCGGGGGATTCGAACCCCCGACCGTAGTGGCCGTGCAGACCGTGACTGGAGCGCCTTAGTCCCCTCGGCCACCGCGGCCGGCGCCAGGTGGGAACAGGGTGCTCAAGGTCACTGTGGCTGAACACCAGCTGAGTGACGGGCCGTGCCTCCGCAAAAATCACCGCGGTTGATCCGTCGCGGAGGAACTGCGGGCTACAAACACAGCCTAAGACATACTGTGCGACCAGTGACAGCCCTCGCCACGTCTACGTCGTACGCTCAAACAACCACTGCTTTTGCGTAAGGAGACTCTTCTTTCAGCGCTAAAGACCACGGAGAGCTATTCCATGGTCAAGGTGTTCGAATTTTTTTTTCCGGCAGTAGGGCTGTATGTTTACAGATAGGGTGGGTGAATTTCACAAAATGTTGAAATGTTTGTTAAGCTTAAGGGACTTAACTGTGGGGTCATCAGTCCCTAAACTTACAAACTACTTATGAACTACCTGATGCTAAAGACGACCCAAACATCCATGCCCGAGGGGGGGGGGATTCGAACCTGCGACCGTAGCGGCCCTGTAGACTGTGACTGGCGCGCCGCAGACCGCTCGCCCACTGCGGCTGTAATGAATTTCACTCTGCAACTACAACTACCCTCGTTTTCTACATTGTGAATTACCTGAATCAACTTTCCCAAGGAAGCAATGAACACTGCAGTTGGTCGTTGCTCCATGAAAATTTAGACACACCACAAAGAATAAGAGACATAAGGTCTCAGTTCCAAACTGGCATCAATGTTACATTTTACCTACTCTATGACAGTATTACAGACATGGAGCTCAGAAAGACCTCTTTAGAAAGTTCTTCATCATAAGACTTCTCGGTACATTCAGTAAGCAGTTGATCTAGAGCAGTGTATTTCAACCTTTTTGATTATGCGACCCCCTTTCAAGTAAAAATATACCGATGACCACGTTCCCCGAACTGGAAAACAACTATGTGTGCGGTTTCAAATTTAATTCGCTTCTACTGATACAAATTTTTTGTGTGAAAAACTACAGTATTATACATCATAGGTTGAGTTTCTTTACTTTTTGGGAATGGAACAAATTATCAAAATTTTAGATTAATTCTGACAGAAAAATATTTCTTGAATAATGAGCGTTACGCATTGAAGGCAAGACGCACAATCGAATTATCCTCGCTAAGCCAGGTCCTGTTGTATTTGTAAAGAAGTAGATGTTTTTCGTTCGAATTTCTCAAAATTACTGACTGTATCTTATTAATGCAACTATCGATTGCTTTCTGAAAACAGTTTTATGGCTTTTTGTTCCTTTAACCTTAACACGGTGTATTTATTATGATAAACAACGAATTACGCTATGCAATTTTAAAATAAGTTTTAATTTCATTAGACCTTTGATTTATATTTTGAAACCCTAATTTTTGACATGGACTGGGCTCGTTGTTTTCTGATGGAATTTCATCTTCTCGTGACAGTGAGCTCCTGAACAACTCTTTGTGACACTCCTGGGGGTCGCGACCCACAGGTTTGAAAACTATTGAGCTGGAGGTAAGAAATACAAAATACTGCAGAACGGCTACGTCTGTTAATGAATACTCTGAATACTCTGTTAACCTTGTTACACATTGTCGTATTTACGTTGTAGTCCAGTAAAGCTACTTGATTCTGACAAAAGGTCTCAAGTTACACGGATTTCTGATAAGAAACCAGTTTTGTTAGTACAGTGCATATTAAATAACCGTGAGGGAATGGCCGCTTAGTGTAATGCACCGCGTCATGGAATGCGCTGCCGTTCCCGCCGAAAGTTCCAGTCCTCCCTCGGGAAGGTGTGTGTGTGTGTGTGTGTGTGTGTGTGTGTGTGTGTGTGTGTGATGTCCTTATTGTAAGTTAATTGAAATAGACCGATGTTCTTAGCGTTTGATCCCTTAGGCTACCCTATTAGGTTACTGAAAAAATTACAGAAAAAATATCAGAACAATTGTGAACAATATATGTCACCTCGTTATTGGAAAACGGCTGTTGATGCATAGCTAATTTTTTTGTGTCGACATTTGGAGCGACGTCCTGATTCTGTGTTAAGCCTAATTTAAAATGCGTTTCGCCAAAAGCAGAACAAACAGCAGAGAAACTTTCTTGGTGGTTGATCGACAATGAGCGAGAGGGGTAAACACATGCAGGTAGCCAAGAAAATGTGCGGAAACGTGTTTGCTGTCGTCCAGGTCGCATTTGTTACTCTGCGACTGCAGCCTTCTCACTTGTCGGTAACAAATGTCAACTGAGAAGGACATATCCCTGTGAAGAAAATTGTAGCACACAACACTTTCTTTTTGCGACAAGATGTATATCATATAACAATACGATTTGTGAACGTATACAGGTCATCGTTTGCGATAATGTTACGGCGTAGCCACCACGTTTTCCTTTTGAAGTCACCACATGATTCTTCAAATGACTATCAGGTCACACTGATTTAGTTTCGCGGCGACCTCCTTAAATTTTTTACGGTAAATATGAGGATCCATTCTTTGAATGGGTACAGACGATTGCGTCTCCAATTATTTTCATTCCTCCGTTTCGAGATTCTGCTTTACGTGTAATCGACGCGCCACATCCGACCTTTATTTTTGGTCTTAACATGAATACTGAACGCAAGTGTCATACGAAGGATACATCGTCACTGACTGTGGTAGTAGATCTCAGAAACTTCCCTTCTCAACGCCCGTTTATTTTCGTGACAATGGTGAATAATTTTGTCTCAAAACGATCGTGCATGAAACGATGCAACTTGAAAGTTATCGATAGCACAATCCATGCAGGACCTCCACTGATGTCATTTTGTTTATGTAAGTGCGATGAATATGTAACTAATTTGGTTTGGTAATGGCTGAGAATTAGTAACCTTTGTGAGACTAGATGGCGGTGTATGAACTCGGTTTAATTTCTTTCCAGCTTTGTGGGATGCAACTAAGGTGCGGGAATATTTTTATTCTGTGTAGTGCATGTGAAATATTCTTTTCCATTTCCTCCTTCCGCGAGTGATATGTACTACACGTGGTGTGTTCTTAGAACAAAGCCTTCAGCTACCCCAGTGTCTGTTTCTATGCCCTTCAGGCAAGAAATTATGCGTCTATCTTTCTGATTTCCATTAGTACCTCGCGATCTGTCCTCCGTCTATTTTTAAATTGTTGTTTCGTTTCCAAACTTGTACTTTGCATTCAGACTCCCCCAGTAAATTCTCTTCTAGCCTTGTACGACTCCCTTTATTGGCTTGCTTATGAAATACTACGTATTTCTAGGAGCTGCATGCCGTATTTCTTAGTTGATTTACTCCGACTTTGAATTTATTCCAATTCTTTGATTTTTGAAGACTTGACTTTGTCCAGCCTTGTAAAACCTTCCCAGTCGCGTCTAACTGTATTTCTTTAGCTTCCTTATGATGTCCTACGCATTTCTAAGGGTTGCATGCCGTAGCTATTTTTCTTTATTTTGCAGAAATTGAATTTTTGTATTTTTACTCCAAGGGTTTATACCTAGTCACTCCAGTTCTCGCCACTGCTCACATACCAGTGTCTTACCATTGTGAAATTCTTTCTTCTTAATCTATGATTTCGTTGATTTGTGTTGAAATGAATACCATCTTTAAGCACTTCGCCTTCTGTGGGGTGCGGATATGTAATGTAGTAGGCACGTGCCGTGTGTCTCAAGAAGTCTGCGTGCTCCCGGCTTGATTTAAATGGAAATTAATCTCGATATTATCCCGTACCATCTCAAGTAAAGAAAGACAGGCCAGAGCCACCTACGAAGTTTATTTTCCTTGTGTTGGGTAGTACATCCTGGTTCGCTGAATTTAGCCTACGATATCGGCGACTGCTTCTGATTCGTATTAGCATGCTGAGTTGGGTGAGCTTCGCTTTGCTTCGCGCGTGTGAGTGGATGAATAGTTGTCGATTGTAAATCCTTCCCCCGACGATGTTCAGTTCAGATTACTTTAAATTAACATTTTTAAATGGGATGCATTATTGTTTAAGAAAATTGTTTCCCCCATTTGCTCATGTTTGAACTGAATAAATAATTTATTATCAGTGAAACATTATCCTAATTATGAATATTAGTTAACGAATACCTTCCCTTTTTATTTAATATTGTTTTTCACCAGTGCTGAGAACAAATTCAGATACAAATTATCATATTTTAATTCCGTTGCGCCATAAATGTTCTCTCAGTCACCTTCATGAAATTGTTTAGTTCGCGGTGGCTTGTATATTAACGACTGCGTGTAATTCTCGTGATCTAAGACGTATGCTGGCCACCGTCTCTTTGTCTTCCTGATGCTAAAGTAAAGTTTGAGTTAGTTCTAAATTCTGGAGCAACGAACAAGATTCTGTTGCAGGAAGTAGTTAGTAGTTCACGTGAATCTTTTCGCTGGCTTTTTACGGCCAGAATTAAATGTTTAAAGTAAGCTTTTAACTGGCTCCTTTCAGCTAGAGTTAATTTTACAATCAACAGAGGTCTTTCAAGGTAAGGCTGTGGTAATTATTGTATGCTTCGCGCATCGATCTTTTTATAGACGCACGAAACTCCACTACCTTTTGCCTCTCATCATTTGCGTGCTCTTTTTTTGAACTGAGAGTGAAAAAGTCTTTGCTTTCTCAGTAGCTTTCTTTCCAATTCTAACTTTTGTTACCATCTCTGCTAAGTGTGCTAAGAACATATAGATTGTCAACTGGCGCGCGAAAGTAGTTGCATTTCTACATTGTTAGTTAGGCAATGCAGAAGCGCAGTTTTCGTGGGAAAACAAGCCGCTTTTTCTTCCATAACAGACCAAAACAGTGTTTTTTGTGTAGTGTGCTTTCCTTTTGCGTGTGAAGTAACTTGTGTTGTATTTATCTACTTTTATATTTACAGGGGAGATTGTATTCGTGTATATTTGCTGGATATCAATGAAAAATACATAAATGTTACAAGGTAAGTTAGTGGGAACTATTTGCTACTGAACGTGTGTGAAGTGCAGTATGTATGGCTGTGCAATCGGCATTATAGTTACTGTTTTCTATTGTTTAGAATGCCTGGATTCATTCCAGAAAAAGGTTTTGAGAATTTTGTACACTTTACCAGAAGATGTAGAAGATTCAGATGTCGATGCTGACTCTGTAAAGATTTTGAGTCACCAAATACTTCTCAGATTTTTAACAAAAGATGGAAGCAGGAGTGAAGTATTCAGCCCAGAGTACAATAAAATAATGGGAGAGTGGATCGATTTGATTAGCTGTGAGAACGGTATGCTGTAGGTCGTCGTTCATGGAAGTGGTGGCACAGACTATTTTTCTTTCTTGTAGATTTGGCAGCTGTCAATGTCTACATTATGTGGAAGTTATAGAAGCAGACCAGCTAACATTTAGATTGCATTTGGCAAGGCAACTCATCTCCGGCTTCTCAAGTCGTAAGCAAAGAGGAAGGCTCGTTCATTTTAAGACACCAAAAAGAGGCGTGTCTGGAGTTCCAGATGAAGTTGTCTGGTGAAAGGTGGAACTCATTTGCCAACAAAAGGTTCTACAACAGAAGGTGCCGCCAATGTAGCACGAAAAACAAAGAAAAGAGGACAAAAAATCGCACTGACGTGTTTTACGGCCCACTTTATATTTGTAGTTTTATAAGTTTTTGCAAACATTTTGGACCAAAATAATAATCTAAATAATAAAAAATTAATTAATAAAATTGTCTGAAACCCTTTTAGGAAAAAAAATTAAGTAGGGACGGGTTCCGAACCACCGACCTTCGGCATCATAGTCTAACGCCTTGCCACTACGCTATTTTTTTTTTTTTTCGTTCATGTGGTAGATCTATGGGTTCAGCACGTTCGTGATTGTTCGTTGAAAGGTTGGCTCAGCTTTTTATTACAGAGGACGTTTAGCCCCCTGACCGGGCGCGCTGAGCCACTGCGCCCGGCAAACGGCTATCAATCAGAAGGTGAGTCCCATAATCTCATACTATTGATGGCCGTTGTTAACTGATGCTAATATGGCATTTGTAGACAATAGATTATCATTTATCGTACGAAGAACGATGTGTTTTGTTAATTCTTCAGTGCGCCATTGGTTTGAAATGACAAGGTGTAAGTTACAATAAGAAAATCATCAAATAAGCGCAAGATGGCGTATGCCACAGAGAATTCAGCGCGAGGAATGTCACGTGACATCTGCGAACGGCTGGTTTTCGTTAATTCAATGGAGGGTGTCAAATCTCCGTTATTTTTGCAAATATGTCTCAAACGATACGAGATATGAAAAAAACATAAGGGAGCTACGTTGTAGAGAATTTTCTCCTCTACCAATTAGGTTATTCAATTGTCGTATCAGATGAACGGTTCGTTTGCAATTAGAATTATATTACAAACCGCGTTTTTAGCTTTTACTACCGTATTTTTTGCCCGAAAAATTTGAAAAAGGGAGGTTCTGGTCTCTGTCGGCCTACAATCATGTCTGTAAAATTTAGTGCTGATCGGTTGAACGGTTCGTCTTAAAAACAGGGAACACGTTACGGACAGACAGACAGACGGACGGACAGACAGACATACATCCCAAAATCGCCGTTATTTTTGCAAATATCTTTGAAACGCTACGAGATATGAAAAAAACATAAGAGAGCAAAGCTGTAGAGAATTTTCTCCTCTACAAATTAGGTTATTCAATTTTCGTGTCAGATGAATAGTTAAGCCGTTATTTTCATTTAAATTTCGAGCTGTCAAAAGAGGATCGCAAAGGCCCACTTTTAGTGTTACTACCGTAACCTAAAGTGGACCAAATGAGTAGCAACTGTCATTTACCTATGTATGTAACACCATGCTTCTCTAAGTTCCATACTACGCCACCTTAGTGAACTCAATGGACAATTTCAAATAATATAAAAGTAAATCAAATGTTTAATATGCTTTTTGTTATTAAAATAAAGGATATAAGTTTTTTTAAAATTATCATGTCCAGTTACTGCAAAGTTCGGTGGGAACAATAGTTTCCACTAATTCTTTTATATCCGTATGCTAAACTGTCAATTTCAAGATTTAAATCATGATTTTATGTATGGCTTCTTAGCCCAATATAATATTCATAAAAAGTCTATAACTTCTGGAAATAATTTGATCACTAAAGTGTTAAAGAAGAATTTTGTATAATTTCAGAACCTTGGCCGCTGAAAACCGGCTTGCTGTTGCTTTCTGGGAAAGTTGAAAGAAAGTTTGCTGCTGTACCTCTCCTTACTGCCGCCAGCCACTCTCGCGTGGAGAGGCGAGTGGGCTTAATTCTCGGGAGCGCGGCCTGTGCTCCACGCGTGCCCCGGCAGGCGGAGAGGCCTTTTTCCTCTCGACTCCCAAAATCCGCATCTCTCGTTGATGCCTATTACTTAACTTCTGAAATCATTCCTTTCTGCTCGGGACTTGCAGCGTGACCTACAACCCCCTTTCCTGACTCAGGACACAACACTATGTCACAGATTTATCAAATCTACATTACCACAAATAGAAAAAAAAATCAAAAAAAGAAATAGTACACCCTCTTGGAGTTTTCCAATTTCTTGTTTAAACAACGCATATGGATTACATGAAATTATTACATTGACAGTTCAGTGAATCAAGCGTTACCGAAGTGACATGTATCGATGTAGACTGATATGTGATGTAACTCCACAAGAGACAATGCTTGCGTTGATCATGGCATCTATTCTCTACTAATGTTCTTCACTAACTTTTGCCTCTCATCATTTGCGTGTTATTTTTTGAACTAAGAGTGCAATAGTCTTTGCTTTATCAGTGGCTTTCTTATATTATTATTATACCACGGTGGATCTTTTCCATCATTAATCGACTTTAGAGGGACTTATTTCTCTAACCCTTTAAATAAAGAAGAACTTATTAAAATTATTAAAGAAAAACTTATTATAATAAAAAATGGCCGGCCGCGGTGGCCGAGGGAATTGAGGCGCTCCAGTCACGGTCTGCACGGCCACTACGGTCGGGGGTTTCGGGGGTTGGAATCCCCCCTCGGGCATGGATATTTGTGCCGTCCTTAGTATAAGGTAGTCGATAAGTAGTTTGTAAGTTTAGGGACTGATGACCCCGTAGTTAAGTCCCATATAGCTCAATAGCCACAAAACTGAGAAACTACAAAACAGCCACACAGCCACAAATAACATAAGCTAGCGAAACTATATTTAAAACAACCAACACTGTAGCAATAGACAGGCTACTCAAAATAGAAAGGAGGATAGTCAGAACTTGCTTAAATAAGAAATACCAAAAAGACGAGATTTGGAGAATAGCTTCAAATGAAACTGTTTATAAAGAAGTAGAACCAGTGACAAGCACAATGAAAAAGAAACGGATCTCTTTCGTAGGACATTTGATGAGAACACCAGGAAATAGAATCAGCAGGAAGATAATTGAAAAGTTATGGAACAGCAAGAGCAACATAAGATGGATCATAGAAATCAAGGAAGACTTGATGAAACTACAGATAACGATGGAAGATTTGAAAAACAAGACAGACACACTCAAGATACTTCAGGACAAACACGTCACACTACCAATAAAAATTAACAAACAGAGACTGGGAAGGGTGATTTCGGATGAGGAGAGAAGGGCACGATCTGAAAGAATGAAAAAGTATTGGGCCAACAAAAAAATAAATAAAAATAAAAAAATAACAGAAGAAACTAATTCATAATATTTATGTTGATCATAAAAGTAATAAATAAATTAACCACTGTATTATTAAATTGTCATGTTTATTTTTGAACTAAATTGTGTTAATGCATAACGTACCCCACAAGCGGCTTCTTATGAAATTGCGTGCTTATGGAATATCTCCCCAATTGTGCGGTTGGATTCACGATTTCCTATCAGAAACAACACAGTTCGTTGTAATTGACGGTAAGTCATCGAGTAAAACTGAAGTGATATCTGGCGTTCCATAGGGAAGCGTTATAGGTCCCATACTCGTCCTCGTGTTTATGAACGATTTAGGAGACAATCTGAATAGCTCCCTTAGATTGTTCGTGGATGATGCTGTCGTTTATCGGTTAGTGAAGTCAACAGAGGATCAAAAGCAACTGCAAAGCGATCTTGAGAAAATTTCTGCATGGTGCGCAAATTGACAATTGACACTAAATAAAGAAAAGTGTGAAGTAATACACATGACCACTAAAAGAAATCCGCTGAACTTCAATTACGCGATAAGTCAGTCAAACCTTAAAGTCGTAGATTCTACCAAATACCTAGGAGTTACAATTACGAACACCTTTGACTGGAGAGAACACATAGAAAATATTGTAGGGAAGGCGAACCAAAGGTTTCATCGGCAGAAGGCTTCGAAGATGCACCAGCTCCACCATAGAGACTGGCTACATCACACTTGTGCGTCCTCTCCTGGAGTACTGTTGCCCCTTGTGGGACCCTCACCAGGTGGGATTGACGGAAGACATTGAGAAGGTTCAGAGAAGGGCAGCTCGTTTTGTTCCATCACGTTACCGGAGGGGGGGAGGAAGCGTCACGGAAATTTTGCACGAATTGGGGTGGAAATCATTAAAAGAAAGACGTTATTCATTGCGGCGTGATCTGTTTGCGAAGTTTCAATCACCGACTTTTACTTCTGAATGTGAAAATATTTTGCTAACACCCACCTACTTAGGGAGACATGACCATCCCAATAAAATAAGAGAAATCAGATCGAAAACGGAACGATTTAGGTGTTCTTTCTTCCCGCGCGCTATTAGAGAATGGAACGGTAGAGAAAACTTATGAAAGTGGTTAATGAACCCTCTGCCAGGCGCTTGAATGTGATTTGCACAGTATCTATGTAGATGTAGAACAATAAATTGTAATAAACTTTGTAATATTGACTAAAGTGGTCCAATGAAGGCTATAAAATAAATAAATAAATAAAATAAAGAAGAATTATGTATAATTTCAGAACCTTGGCCGCTGAAAACCGGCTTGCTGTTGCTTTCTGGGAAAGTTGAAAGAAAGTTTGCTGCTGTACCTCTCCTTACTGCCGCCAGCCACTCTCGCGTGGAGAGGCGAGTGGGCTTAATTCTGGGGAGCGCGGCCTGTGCTCCACGCGTGCCCCGGCAGGCGGAGAGGCCTTTTTCCTCGGGCCGCCCCCGCAATTTGTTAGCCCGCGGGACGCTAATTTATTGTGTATTAAAATGCGGCGCCTGCGCATGCGCCGGCGCCTATCTGGGCGCCGCGGTGCTCCTGACAGGCCGTAACGAACGACGCCCGCACGACGCCCACGCCGCGGCGTCTGGCGGCGTCGCCTCCCCAGCGCCGCGGGCGGCCGACTCGGGAACCAGGCGTGCCTGATTAGCAGGTGCGCCCTTCTATTAGCCGGCTCCTGCCCGCTCATTTGGCGGCCTCCCTACCCGAGCTCTCGGGCCCGGGCCTAATATATTGCTGCCGCCCTTGTGGACGCTTTTGCCTAAGTACCTCCGTGTTGCCACACGGATCGCTCTCCGGATAAGTACAAATTATCTCCTGCGTCAACCGTTATCTCTTCAGTGAGTCGATATTCGTGTGCGACTAGAGTGCTTTACGATTGTCAACTAAACGGCAAAAGACGACGCTGTATCTTAATATCAGAATTTTAACTTTGGTTCTATGTGGTTCTATGCCACTGTGATTAGCACTCAAAAGGAGAGGACGCCTACTCGTCGTTGCCGAACACGTCCAAATTTATGGTACATGTTGGGCGTGGTGAGACACGAAAGTGGCCCAAATGGGAACTCTAGAAGGCCAAGCAATAAGGAAATAAAACAGTTTGATACAGATCTATAACCATATGCATCTTACCAACTTTCACTGGGACGGCGGCGTTTGGGTCAGCGGTAAAACAGCGGATTCGTATTGAAATGGTCGCGGGTTCAACTCCACTCGGCGAAATTTTTTTCTGCTCCTTGGCAATGCGTATACCTACATATTGTTCCCGTAGGGATCGTGAGGACAAGATTACATTAATTACAGCACACAACGAGGCATTTAAACAAGCGTTCTTCGTATTGTCTATACGCGAATGGATTGCAATGGGGAAAACCCTGATATGTTCAAATGTCTGTGAAGCTACTCAAAAAATGTTCAAATGTTTGTTAAGCTTAAGGGACTTAACTGCGGGGTCATCAGTCCCTAAACTTACAAACTACTTAAATAAAAGGTAAAGCAGTCAACAATCCACAGAGCTTTACTAGGCATGGTCCTGTTCGGAGGTGGTATGCCGTTGCCTTCCTCCGACCTTCGAACTGACTTACCGAAACCACGCTTTTATACATTAGTTTATACTAAACACAGCACAAACATCTATGCCCGACGGGGTATTCGAACCCCCGACGGGAACTGGTTTCGCGCATCGGAGGATAACGCCTCAATAGGTGTCTGCAGAGTATTGTTTTAGATGTAGATTGACGTCCGAATTAATCGCAACATCATCAGCGCCTCCAAGGCTAAATAAAACTCACGATTGTTATTGTTTGCACCTTATGGACCGTTCACAACCCAAAGTTTGCAAGATAATATGCTTGTTTTAAATAATGACGTCCCATGCTGATGTTGTGCACATATAAATACAAAATAACATATATGATGTTTCGGTTAATTGTAAAGTCAATAATGTCCGCATTGTCAAGGAGCAAAAAAACATTTGCCGCCTGGCTGAATCGAATACGCGAACCTTTCAGAAAATCCGATCTCTTATCGCTGAGCCAAATGCCGCTTTCTAAACATTGTCTCTTAGAGGCTGTTGATAAGATGAATATGGTGATAGATCCGTATCAAACTTCCTTTCATTTCCTAAACGCTTCGCCATCTGGAGTTCCCACTTGGTGGACTTTCATATCTCACCACGTCCTACATGTACCATAAATTTGGACGATTTCGGCGATGACGAGTAGGCATCCTCTCCTTGTCATTATGTTTGGAGAAATTTGTTAAGATTAAATGCACCACAAATACTGACCTTGACAATGCACAAAATTGTTACACTGTTTTATGTTATTAATTTTGGTAGCATTATATCTATGTAGACTAGTGTGATTAATGGGAATGTATTATGTGTATAAATATGTAATGTATAAAAATCATGTTTAACAGCCGTGTGGCTAGGGCTCATAGTCGGCTGGCCAATGGAGAGCTTGTGTGTGAAACGTGGAAACGCCCGACCAGGGGACGCTTAGCGCTTGGGAAGGCCGTGACGTCAGGGAAATTCACTGCACAGCCAGGGGGGCGGCAGTGTATTTTGTACGATAAAGTTATATTTAAGAATAAAACATAATTGTACCAGAAAGGTGCGGCACAGTTTCTGAAAGGGTTTCATATGATACGTCTGGTGATGCTCAGACATCCTTCCTATCAAGTAAAAGTTGTAATAGAATAAAATGCGGCGATTTAGTAATTAGTTAAAAATTTATAACTTTTAAACCATTTAAGATGCAGAGGTGAGCGAGAGTTCATGTACAAGGTCTCAACAAGGTGCATAGCCTGATAGGTTTACATTCAACATAAGAATTATTGATCACAGGAAACCTAATTCACTAATACGATTGTATAAATTTGTTAATAACATGAAGTACAAGACAGATACATGACGAACAGCATAAAGGTGTTTGCTCGCAGGCGTCGCATTAGAAAAGATTATACCACATTTTGTGTCCCGACTTCGTCGCCGCTTTTGTGTCCCAGCCTCGTCGTAGGTGTCGGTAGCCGAGTGAAACGAGACCGACACGCTGGTGCAGGTACGGAGGGGAGCAGCCAGAAACTATAAACACTCGAGTAAATTAGAAAGATATATATTGCACAGAATGTAACAATACTTAACTTTTACATAGTACTGCAGAATGTTGATACATAGTTGTTGGAGGCCTGCCTAGTGCCTGTACAATAGCGAAGTCTTAAATCGTGCCTATCTGATTACGAAGGTCGTAACTGTTTGCTAGCTCAGTCCGAAGTCCGAAGTGCCCGATGTCCTTCAGTGGTGGCCACGAGCGGGGTTCCACCAGAGGGCGCTCGTGGCTGTCGTCGGAAGAACGCCGCGCCGTGCATGCATGGCGGCGCGCGGCGAAAGTAGGTGGCGCGCACTTTGTACTTGTGCGACACCACACCCCTCCCCCCCAAACCGCCGCGCCGTCGTGGCGTAGGGCTGAGGGCCACGGCGACGGCACTGGGAGGAGGGCCTGAGCGGGGGCGTTACTGGTGGGACGGGCGTCGTAGCTGAGGCCGGGATCGAGACGCCGTCCGCGCCCCGGCATTCGCCTTGCGATCCTCCAGGGAACCCGCCGAAACCTGGGGAAGGGCGCCCGCCCCCGCCCAGAGGGAGCAGGTCATCTTCTTCTGAGGTGCGTGGCCCAAGCTGGGGGGGCCCGCACGGTCCCGGAGTCCCTCTCGGTGACGCTGTCATCTGCGGCGGCGACAGCGGCGGCGACGACTGCGTCGGATGTACGTCGACGTCCATAGGGATCTCGTAGTCCGGGGACGAACGATGTGGTTGTGCTCCCTGGCGGTGATCTGGGTCTGGAATCAAGAAACCGGAGACAGGATCGCGCGGTCTGTGCAGGCGCAATTGGTTTGCGTGGCGCCGCAGCTCCGACCCTGTGGAAGAACGTACAACATACATATTGCGCCCAAGCACGCGTTGAATGGTGCCCGGCAACCATGTCTTGTTTCCAGCAAACACTCTGTACAGCACCGGCGTAGAAACCTGAAAACGCGTAGCGCCATACGAACCGACTCCGTGCGTGGGAGGCTGCAGCAGGTGAAGGAGAGTGCGGTGACGGCGGCCGTGTAGCAGCTCGGCAGGAGACGGGCCGTCACGTGGCATGCACCGATACGTAGACAGGAAAATTTGAAGAGCTTGCTGCCTGGAGTGTTGACCTTTCATCTTCTCCATGTGAGACTTGAATGTTCGAACGAAACGTTCTGCTTCACCATTGGACTGAGGGTGAAAAGGTGCAGTGGTAATATGCTGAATGCCATTCACACGACAAAACTGTTGAAATTCCGCACTAACAAACTGAGGTCCATTGTCACTGACGATAGTTTCAGGCAAACCTTCGATGCAAAACACTGATGTTAAGGCACTGATCGTACTAGACGCCGTCGTTGAGTTCATGGCAATCACAAAAGGAAACTTGCTGAAAGCGTCTACAACGATTAACCAGCGCGTATTCCAGAAAGTTCCGGCAAAGTCAATATGTAAACGTTGCCATGGTCCCTTGGGGCGTGGACAGTCTGAGAAACGCTGTGGAGGAGCCGCCTGATGCTCCGCACAAACTGTACACTGTGATGTCATGCTCTCTATCTGAGCGTCCATACCAACCCAGGTACAATGACGTCTGGCCAGTTGCTTTGTCCTAACAATGCCCCAATGTCCTTGATGCAGGAGGCGTAACACTTCTCGTTGCAGGGAACGAGGAACAATCACTCTTGCTTGGTCGTTGTCGGTATGCAACAACAGTACACCCTGACTTAAAGATAATGCATGACGTTGTGCAAAATAACGTCGAACCAGAGGCCGATCAATGTCTTTGGCTCTGGCAGGCCACCCTGAGCGAACAAAACGTGCTACCACACTTAGGTCTGCATCCGCAGCTGTTTCCTGTGCAACCCGACGAGAGTTCAAAGGAAAGTCTGCGACAGCGGAAGCATCTCTGGAGTCTATCTGACAACATGCCATTTCTGAAGAATCAAATGACACATCCTGGCCAACCGGAAGTCGGGAAAGTGTGTCCGCGTTGGCATGTTTAGTGGTAGGTCGGTACAAAATCTCATACTGATAATTTGACAATATCAAGGACCATCTCTGAAGCTTTTGTGCCGTACGTGGCGGAATTGGCTTTGTGGGTGAGAACAACGACGTGAGAGGCTTGTGGTCTGTCAACAAATAGAATTTTCTGCCATAGAGATAATGATGAAACTTTGTGACGCCGTAAATGATTGCTAAGGCCTCCTTTTCTATCTGACTGTAATTCTGTTGCGTCGGCGTCAGTAGCTTGGATGCAAAGGCAATAGGACGATCGTGACATCCAATACGATGCGACAGAACAACACCCAGACCGTACGACGACGCGTCAACTGCTAACACTACAGGCTTCTGTGGGTCAAAGGGAATCAAACATGCATCACTGAGTAGTGCAGACTTTAATTTGTCAAAGGCAACCTGACAATCTTTAGACCAAACAAAAGGAACATTCTTCCTACGTAAGTGATGCAGTGGAGCTGCAATCTGAGAGGCATTGGGAATAAACCTGAAATAATAGTTAAGCTTTCCCATCACTGCTTGCAATTCCTGCACATTCTTAGGAGGAGGCAAGTCTTTGATTGCTCGAAGATGTGACTGTAAAGGATGGATTCCTTGGGCATTAATCACATGGCCTAGGTACTCTATTTCAGTTTGAAAAAACGAACACTTTGCTTTATTGCAACGTAGACCTGCTGCAGTCAAAACTTTGAAAAGGCACTCCAGGTTTGCTAAATGTTCTTCAACTGTACGTCCGGATACCACAATATCATCTAAATAGTTCGAGCAACACGGTACAGAAACTGTCAGCTGTTCCAAAAAACGCTGAAAAATAGCGGGAACGGAAGAACTGCCAAAGGGTAGGCGTTGAAATTGAAAAAGGCCCATGTGAGTATTAATGACGAAAAACTTTTTTGACTCGTCATCAAGTGGAATCTGTAAGTATGCCTCTGCTAAATCAATCTTGGAAAAGAAACGAGACTGTCCTAATTTGTCCATTAGTTCGTCAGGTCTGGGCAGAGGGTAAGTGTCTACAATTGTTTGACTGTTCACTGTTGATTTGAAGTCCGCACAGAGACGAAGTTTTCCTGACGGCTTGGGTATAATTACTATAGACGAGGCCCACTGACTCGCAGAAACAGGAGAAATCACCCCACTATCTTGCCAACGTTTAAGTTCTTCGGCAACTGTATCACGCAAGGCGATAGGCACTGGTCTAGCTTTACGAAATTTTGGAACTGCAGATTCTTTTAAAGTTACCTGTGCCACGAAGTCTTTTGCACAACCTAGTTCCGGCGAAAACAAGTCACTATATTTGTCACACAATGCATTGATTTTATCCTGAGGCACTATTGACGAAATTTGAAGCACATCTCTTTGAATCGATAAACCAAACAAGTCAAAAGCATCTAGTCCAAAAATGTTCTGTGTCGATTTGGCCTGGAGAACTACAAAAGCAACTGTTTTTTTAACACCTTGAAAAGAGGCAGGCAGGCTACACGTTCCTAGCACGGGAATATTTTGACCTGTATACGCTGTTAACACTTGCTGTGACGGCGACAATTTTGGCGAACCCAGAAGTTCATACGTATCTTTATTTATTAATGTGACAGCGGAACCAGTATCAAGCTGAAATTACACAGTCTTATTTTCTATAGAGAGAGTAACAAACAGCTTGTGCTTCTGGCGCACGACCGGTGCGCGAATGTGGGCAACGTCTAATACATATTGTTTTCTGCGCTTGCGCGGGTTGCGTGCGGTAGGAAGCGGCGCATACTCGGCACACAGCGGATTAACCACACTGTCACTAGATGACACTACCGCCGGATCGGCGTCCGCGCACTGCGAGGCTACTGCACTAAAATTACTTTGAGTAGCTACACCAATTCTACTGTCTCTAGCTACACAGTACGGGGCACTATTACAATTAGAAGTTGCAGATGGCACTATTTTCACTACAGGAATGCACTGTTCATAGTCATTTTGCTTGTCCCGAACCCTTTTCCGTTGCACTGTTTTACGCGCTCGTCGGCGCTTGCTACGTGGTGCACTATATAGTTTTGCCATAGGCGCAGAACAACTTTCGTGCAATTGAGATCCAAGGAAAGCACTGTTCAATTCCACAGCCCGTATAACATTTACAGAATGAACTGTTCTCGCACTCTGCGAAGCACTGTTTCTAACGGTACCGTTCTTTGAGTTTTTAATTTGCATACATACAGACTGCACATGTCCCGATTTGCCACAATGATAACAGGTTGCGTTGCGACTAGGGCAATGAGCACGCTTGTGGCGAGACACACACTGGGGGCAAGATTTACGTACATTTTTCTGAAATGAGCGTTGGCGCCCGTTATTCAAATTACTGTTTCTAAGACGACGGGGCGACCTTTGCGTCGCACTTTTACACTGGCTACTGTTCACTGTCTGTTCAGCACGGCCGGTAGAAAAATAAGAATCACTAGTGCTATACTGAGAACTACGGCTAGGAAAGCGTCCGTTGCGGCGCACTGAATTTAAACTATGGCTTTGCATTTCTACATCAGCTAAGTCAAAAGTATCATGCGCTTCTATAAGCTGCAGTACACTGTCTAATGAGGGGTCAGACTGTTTCAGAATTGCTGCTCTAATTCTGGGGTCCTGAATATTCTGCGTAATCGCATCCCTCAACATCACGTCACTATACGAAAGTCCACAAGAACAAGTAAATTTACATTTGCGGGTTAAGCCCTTCAACTCGGTGATCCACTCTTGGTGTGACTGTTCAGGTAATTTTTTCAGTCTGAAAAATCGGTATCGTGCAGCGGCTACAAGAACTTTTCTCTCATAATGAGCATTCAGTGCATCTACAATTTGTTCAAAGTCTACATCACGAGGAGATGCGTGCGGGAATAGTTTTTGCAGTAACACGAAAGTTTTGGGGCCCACCACAGACAATAAAAGATGCTTAACAGTCTGACCTGTAAGTTGATGAGCCGCGACGAGTTCTTGAAACTGCGCCAGATAATCACTCCATTCTTCCTCACGTTCGTTGTATTGGCGAAACGTAGGAAGTGTTGCGGCGGCAGGTGTGGGCTGCTGAAGCGGCGGCTGTTGTTGTTGGTTAGCTGCCCGCGCTGTCAGCTCGGCCACCGCCTGGAGCAACTGGGTGATTTGCGCCGTCTGTAACTGAATAATTTCCATTAAGTTTGGGTTCGGGGTAGTGGCCATGCTGACCGATTAGGCGCCGCGCATACAAGTAAATTATAACAAAACACAAATGCAATACGGAAGAGGACTCGCTCTGCAACAAAAAAGTCCACAAAACACGTAACAAAATATCTTCCCCCAAAATTCTTATATTAAGGGTGGGTGGGCGGGAGCAATTTCTGCGTGCTCCGACTGCTGCTGTCTGGCTGCTGCAAGCGGGCTGGTCCAAGGTTCTATCACTCCTCGTCGCCACTTTTGTGTCCCGACTTCGTCGCCGCTTTTGTGTCCCAGCCTCGTCGTAGGTGTCGGTAGCCGAGTGAAACGAGACCGACACGCTGGTGCAGGTACGGAGGGGAGCAGCCAGAAACTATAAACACTCGAGTAAATTAGAAAGATATATATTGCACAGAATGTAACAATACTTAACTTTTACATAGTACTGCAGAATGTTGATACATAGTTGTTGGAGGCCTGCCTAGTGCCTGTACAATAGCGAAGTCTTAAATCGTGCCTATCTGATTACGAAGGTCGTAACTGTTTGCTAGCTCAGTCCGAAGTCCGAAGTGCCCGATGTCCTTCAGTGGTGGCCACGAGCGGGGTTCCACCAGAGGGCGCTCGTGGCTGTCGTCGGAAGAACGCCGCGCCGTGCATGCATGGCGGCGCGCGGCGAAAGTAGGTGGCGCGCACTTTGTACTTGTGCGACACCACACCACAAAATCACATCATTCAAATTTACTTATGCATGTTTTATTTCTTTCAATAATTAATTTGTATTTAATCGCTCAATAATTGTTTAATTCGAAATGGTACGCCAAAACGGCTTGTTCTATGTAAGGAGCAAGCCAACAAAAATAAAAATATATTTTATACATAAATTTACAGCAGGGTTTATCACATAAATAAGTTTCAAAGAGGAAAACAGTACTGCAAATTGCGGGAGAAATGAAATGTTAATTACTATGATCAGTTTCATATTTGTGTTTAGTATAAGTGTAAGAAGGTACAGTATACTTGGCAAATCGTTGTACGTTGGCGAGGGATGGCAACTCGGAATTTTGGTTATTTAGGGGTTTAACCGGAGAACAGGTATAAAGGCTGGGTAGTAGGACCAGCTGGGCCAGCATGTATTTGGCTAGCATCGCGACGGCGAAGCTATACCGGTCTGTGCCGCGACTTTCAGAAAGATGAAACTTTAAAAATTTTCAGAGTGCAGTTGAAAGAATAATTTGCGAATGTGATGAGTTACTGTTTAAACTTGCAAGGTTTCTTCTTGAGACGCCAGTGCTATGTTGAATTTGAAGATTGCAGCATGTGAAGTTTATGGACTGTGAGTTCGATAAATTTACGTGGATCAGAACGGTTATACCAAGTTGTTGGAAACTGGTTATAAAAGTGCATTATCGTCTGGAAGTGTTATCTGAGTTTCGTAAACTTTCATTCATCCCACTAAAGTGTGCAGATATCTGTTCTTGAACATTGTTTTTGTCAAATAATCTCAACTATAGTATTAGCGTAAAGATTTAGATGCGCATTTTTCTGCGAGAGTCATTACAGGGTGCTATCCTTAATCGTATAATATTTAAACCAATTACAGATGTCATGAGTTTTCATTTTCTGATTGAGTCAGTTTTCGGAGGTTTTATTGATTTTCGTCGAAGTACAAAATCAACTACGGTCGGGGGTTCGAATCCCCCCTCGGGCATGGATATTTGTGCTGTCCTTAGTTGTAGGTAGTTCATAAGTAGTTTGTAAGTTTAGGGACTGATGACCCCGTAGTTAAGTCCCTTAAGCTTAACAAACATTTGAACATTTTTTTTTACAAAGTCAATAGTTTTTACAACAGGCTGTATTGCTTTTGACAAGGCACATAACATTTATTTTCTGCAGTCAGATTAATTCTCAAATGTTTCAAATGTTTGTTAAGCTAATGGGACTTAACTACGGGGTCATCAGTCCCTAAACTTACAAACTACTTATGAACTACCTTATACTAAAGACGGCACAAATATCCATGCCCGAGGGGGGATTCGAACCAAAAATGTTCAAATGTTTGTTAAGCTTATGGGACTTAACTACGGGGTCATCAGTCCCTAAACTTACAAACTACTTATGAACTACCCTATACTAAAGACGGCACAAATATCCATGCCCGAGGGGGGATTCGAACCCCCGACCGTAGTGGCCGTGCATTAATTCTCATTCTAAAAGACAAATTCAGCTCTTAACAGAACCCGCGAGGTTAGCTTACACACAAGGTATTTTTAATAAGTGGAGCGTTTTATAGTAGTGCAAAAGTTTACATTTAGAAATAGACAATGAAAGATTGAAGCAAATAGGTATAGTCAGAATCATGAAGCTACCGATACAGTACCAGTAATAGAACATTAAAAATATATTTTGTATTAAGATATATTTCACGGATACCGTACATACTTGTCACAGTTGAACTTTCAGCGATTCTGTTGGAGACGGAAGACGCGAGTCAGGGGGGCCAATATCTGGGCTTAAGGAGGATGTTCCTGGCCCTCCCATCGAAATGTTTGAAGAAGCTTGAGGGTCATTTTGGCCACAAGTGGCTTAGCGTGGTCCTAGAAAAGCACTGTCCATCTCTCGGCAAACATGGTCACATAAAACCTCGTTACAGGGTAGGTTTTGTTTTCATTTAGGCTTATAATATGACAGTCCAGTGTTTCCATGCCTGTAATAAGTGTTAATTAAAATTTATTCCTGTCACGAAGTTATTATAATTGAAGTACATAAGTATCGCTACTGGGTGAAATACGAAGGCTGGATATGCTTGCGCAACAATTTTCAACCGCGACCAAGTCAACCCATTCCAACAGCGTATTCCTAAAAATACTCACATTGCCTAAAGGAAATGAAGTTTCTTGCTCTATCTCTGAGGTATATAGATCTTCAAACATACAGCATCACCATGACACTGGTTAAAAAAACTGCAATTAGCGCAGTGAGTTTCAAAAATAAAGGGAAGTGCTCTTATTACATACAAACGCACGTCTTGAGTTGAAAGTAATGAAATGTTATTGGTTTAAAATTAACAGATGACGCTTGGCTTTACTCATTGATGTAGTTCGGACAACAGCTAGTTAAAAATCCGTCGCTAAATCATAATTGCATCTTGACAGACTACGGATATGCTGCAGCGGACCTACTATATTGGCTGAAGTAATAAGTTCCATGGAAATGTCATGGATGAGTAACGAGGCGTTGCTATGTACAGGGTGATTCAGTAATCCAGGAACGATTCTGAAGTATCAATCTGAGGGAAGGGAGTTATAAGTGAAAATCGTTCTGATGCCTCTCACAGAAATTACGACCGAAGACTCTCGGGATAAGAACATCGTTCTGCAAAAGGCGTCGTGAAAGAGAGCGGAGGAGAGGACAAAGGATCTTAACACTCTGTTGGAGATGTGGCGAGAAACTGCCCCAAGAATGTTCAATGATCAAAGGGGTGGGACTGCAGAAGGCAATGGAAACTACTACATTGAATACAAGCAAAGTATACACAGAGGACATGTATGTGAAAAAGTGTCATGATGATTTCTCCATCAGCCAAAGGTTCTGGGGTAGGGTATTGCCAAGAGTGAGGTGACCAAGTGAGAAAGACCGAATGACTAACGAAATGCTGACATGGCTATTGTTAGTGAAAGAGAAGAAGAATTAGGGCATCCGATGAATCTAATGAGAAGGTTAAAGAGTACACATCTGGATGGAAAGTAAACAGCAAAAACTCGCACTACAAGAAGAATATAGTGACTTCAATTCCTAAGAAAGCAAGTGCAGAGAAATGTGAAAATTACAGACCTATCAGATTAATGAGTCATGCTTGCAAAATACTAACACGAAATATTTACAACGAATGGAAAAACCGGTGGAATCTGACCTTGGGAAAGATCAGTTTGGATTTAGGAGAACTGTAGGAATACGCGACGCAATACTCACATTACGACCTCTTAGATTAAGGAAAGGGTAACCTACGTTGTGTATCTGGAGAAAGCTTTTGACAATTTTGACTGGAATAGAACTTTTCAGATTCTGAAACCATTAGTGGTAAACTATAGGGAGCGAAGAGCTATATTCAACTTTTACAGAAACCAGACACCAATTATTAGAGTCGAAGGTCATGAGAGGGAAGGGAAGGGAGTAAAACAGGATTGCAGCCTTTCGACAATTTTGTACAATCTATACATTGAGCAAGCTGTGAAGTAATGCAAGGAGACATTTGGAGAGGGATTTAAAGTCCAGGGAGAGGGAATAAAACCCTTGCGGTTTGCTGATGACATAGTAAGTCTGTCAGAGACAGCAACTGGAAGAGCAATTAAACAGAATGGAGAGTGTCTTGAAAGGAAAGTAGAAGATGAACATTAATAAGAGTAAAACAAAGGTAATGAAATGTAGTGTTAGAATATCAAGTGATGCCGAAGGAATGAGGTTAGGTAATGAGACATTAAAAGTACGCTCCTGGCCATTAAAATTGTTACACCACGAATATGACGTGCTTCAGACGCGAAATTTAACCTACAGGAAGAAGATGCTGTGATATGCAAATGTTTAGTTTTTCAGAGAATTCACACAAGTTTGGCGCCGGTGGTGACATCTGAAATTTACTGACATGAGGAAGGTTTCCAACCGATTTCTCATACACAAACAGCAGTTGACCGGGGAAACGTTGTTGTGATGCCTCGTGTAATGAGGAGAAATGCGTACCATCACGTTTCAAACTTTGATAAAGGTCGTATTGTAGCCAATCGCGGTTGCGGTTTATCGTATCGCGAGATTGCTGCTCGCGTTAGTCACGATCCAGTTACTGTTAGCAGAATATTGAATCGGCGGGTTCAGGAGGGCGATACGGCACGCCGTGCTGGATCACATCGGCCTCGTATCACTAGCAGTCGAGATGACAGGCATCTTATCCGCATGGCTGTAACGGATCGTGCAGCCACGTCTTGGTCCCTGAGTCAACAGATGGGGACGTTTGCAAGACAACAACCATCTGCACGAACAGTTCGTTTGCATCAGCATGAACTATCAGCTTTGAGACCATGGCTGCGGCTACCCCGGACGCTGCATAACAGACAGGAGGGCCTGCGATGGTGTAAGCAACGACGAACCTGGGTCCATGAATGGCAAAACGTCATTATTACGTCAGCATCGTGATGGTCGCATCCGTGTTTGGCGACATCGCGTTGAACGCACATTGGAAGCGTGTATTCGACATCGCCATACACCATACACCATACACCGGGGGTGTGGTGATATGGGGTGCCATTGGCTACAAGTTTCGGCCCCGTCTTGTTCGGATCGACGCATTGTGAACAGTGGCCGTTACATTTCAGATGTGTTACGACCCGTGGCTCTACCCTTCATTCTATCCCTACGAAACCCCACATTTCAGCAGGATAATGCGCGACCGCATGTGGCAGGTGATGTTCGGGCCTCTCTGGATAAGGGACATGTTCGACTGCTGCCCTGGCCAGCACATTCTCCAGATCTCTCAGCAATTGAAAAGTCTGGTCAATAATGGCCGAGCAACTGGTTCGTCACAATACGCCAGTCATTGGTATCGTGTTGAAGCTGAATGGGCATCTGTACCTGTACACGCCATCCAAGCTATGTTTGACTCAATGCCCAGGCATATCAAAGTCGTCTTTACTGCTAGAGGTGGTTGTTCTGGGTAGTGATTTTTCAGGATCAATGCACCCAAATTGCGTGAAAATGTAATCACATGTCAGTTCTTGTATAACATATTTGTCCATTTGCATTTCTTCTTGGTGTAGCAATTTAAATGGCCAGTAGCGTAGTAGATGTGTTTTGTTATTTAGGAAAGAAGATATGAAATGTAGAATGTCTATGGGAAGAAACGCGTTTCTGAAGAAACGAAATTTATTGATATACAATATTAGTTTCAATGTTAAGAAGTCTTTTCTGAAAGCATTTGTCTGGAGTGTAGCAGTGTAAGGGAATGAAATGTGGACGATGAGTTCAGACAAAAATATGAAGGAAACTTTTGAAATGCGGTGCTACAGACGAATGATGAAGATTATATTTGTAGACCACGTAACTAATGAGGTGATGCTCAACAGAAATGGAGAGAAAAGGAGTTTCTGGAATATCCTGACAAAGGGATGGATCGGTGGGGCATATTCTGAGACACCAAGGAATGGTCAACTTTGCATTAGAAGGAAGTGTGTGGGGTAAAAATCGTAGAGGGAGACCGAAGGACGAATACAGTAATCAAATTCAAAAGGATGTAGGTTGTCGTGCGTATACTCAGATGAAGAGGCTTGCACGGGACAGGGTAGCGTTGGGAGCTGCATCAATGAAAAAATAATTCTAGGATAAATAGGAAGCTTCTTCAGGAGGGACAGGCTCGAGGCCCTACCGAAGCTCTCCTGCCTGGAACAACTAGCTTAAGGGACGTTACTCTTTTCTGACTCTAAGCACAACAAATGAATTTCTGTCACCATCCATCCAGATCAATAGTAACAAAATCATAACAGTATTACGCTCGATGTTTCTTCAAGAGGCCCTCCCATCTGGAACACCTGATGACGAACTAAATATGTACACTTTTTGTAACGTTTTTTTCTCTTTTTCAATATGCAATTTCCTAATTATCTTTGTTTGTCTCCTTTTTTTGTTATTTTTATGTTTCACTTACTGCTCCGTAGAATATCTTAATGGTAACATTTCTCTTTTCTAATTCTAAGAATTTCTACCTCAATCCATCCACGTGACTAGTAACCGAAACATTATAACAATGTTAGGCTAGAGGTTTTATTTCGAGACCCGCTCATCTGGAACAGCCTCGTAAAGCAATAAACATGTACACTCTGTAACGTTTCTTCCCTTTTTCAATATGTAATTTTCTAATTATTTTTGTATTTTTTCTTTTGTTATTTTTCTATTTCATATTATTTCTCTTTTGAATACAATATTCGTACATGGAAGAAATGTTTGTCTATTGTATGCTATACTGTGAAATGTACGACCTGCTTTTAAATATTAGGCAGCATGCCATAAAAATGTACAATAAATAAACAATCCTTTACGGCGATTATAAGTTGCGAATAGTTCTATGATTTTCGTAGCAGCAATGTACATTGCAAAGATAAGCAGGTTTGTTTTTTGATAGTCTTATGAGTGACTGTAGCACAGACGTGTGTATCGTCAGGCGTGCCCCAGGGGAGTGTGATAGGATAGCTATTATTTTCTATCTATATAAATGATCTGATGGACAGACTAACTTGTAATTTGCGGCTGTATGCTGATGATTCTGTGGTGTATGGGAGAGTGTCGTCTGTAACTGACTGTAATAGCATACAGGATGACTTAGACTAAATTTCTAGTTGGTGCGAAGAATGGCAGCTAGCCCTCAATGTACAAAAATGTAAGGTGGTGCGCATGAGAAGGAAAAACAATCCCATAATGTTGGAATACAGCATTAGCAGTGAGCTTCTTGATGCATCGCGTCATTCAAATATCTAGGCGTAACATTGCAGTGCGATATGAAATGGAACGAACATGTAAGGACAGTTGTCAGTAAGGCGGACAGCCGACTTCGGTTTATTGGGACAATTTTGAGAAGATGTACTTCACCTGTAAAGGAGACCGCGTATAAAACGCTTGTACGACCACGTCTTGAGTATTGCTCAAGTATTTGGGACCCGCATCAGATCAGTTTAAAGGAAGACATATAAGCAGTTCAGAGGCGAGCAGCTAGGTTTGTTACTAGTAGGTTCGACAAAGGCGCAAGTGTCCCGGAAATGCTCCGGCAACTCAATTGGAGATCACTGGAGGAAAGACGACGTTTTTTCGTGAATTTTTGTTGAGGAAATTTAGAAGGCCGGAATTTGAAGATGATTGTAGTACGATCTTGCTGCCACCTACTTACATTTCGCGTAGTGATCACAATGACAAGATAAGAGAAATTAGGGCTCGTACGGAGGCATATCGGCATTCCTTTTTTTTCCTCGTTCTATTCAGGAATGGAATAGGAAAGGAAATGCCTAGTAGTGGTACAGTGTATCCTCCACCACGTACCTTACGGTGGACTGCGGGGTATATAATTAGATATAGTTGTAGATCACAAAAAAACAAAAAACAAAAAAAAAAAATTAAAAAGTTAAACGTTAGGAGGACCAATGCGGCCGCTATGAAAGTCTCTGTTTCATACGGCCTCCCAAATTTTGGCGGCAGCGGACACGTAATCAAGTCATCGAGTACGTGGAGGGGTTAATGTGACCACCACCACACGTCTGCATAATGGGGATTATGCTCTTTCGTACATGGTCGATTGTGCCGCACACGGGCTTGGCTTGTCTGCGTGTGTATGCTCGGAGCAGTCAGGCTGTGCTCAACTCAGTATAACAGGCGGCAAGGACAGGGGACGCCTAGCAATGGTAACTTTAGTTGCTCTATAAAACAGCCACCTCAGTACAGTAACGCGTGATATTGTAGCCAACGATAATTAAGTTTCAACCATTTTAAAACTTTTTACAGGCATGTATTAAATCAGAATAATCCGCAAGGGGAAAGGAAGAACTGAAAATAAACAAAAACTATGACCAGGGCGATTCGACCAGCCCTCATTCAAAGGACATAGTCACAGCAGTTAGTTGAAATACATAGGTGAAAACAATCAGGAAATCAGGTGTGATATCGTACACAATATACCTATGGTTACGTATTTTATTCATATAGACCCTATTGGTTACAGTTGTAATTTGTTTGTGATACAGTACAATATTTTGCTGTCTCATCTCCTTAATTCAAGTTTACATAGCATTTACTTAAAGCGAGATATCGTGGGGCTTCCATTATAGTGAAGACGTCAGTCCCGTTACCCTGTAACAGCGGTCGGCAGCCGGCGGACTGCGGTCCAGGTCCGGACCTCGGAAGGCTAAAAAGTGCACCGCCAAAAATATTTTGAAAGTATAAGTTACATAATCAAATTATTAAAAAAAAAACTTTTTTCTGTTGAAAATAATTCGTATGAGAGCTACCCTTATATGTTTTTTCTAGAATTCTATACTCTGTACAGCACAAGGAAATTCATACTCTGACATTCTCTGAAACCTCTACATAAGCTGTCAAGGCATATCTATTTAAACACCGTTGTTTACGCATTTATATTTCACATATATTGTATTTCGTATTACTTTGAGAGTGAAAATTGAAACAAAATAGTGAAGAATATTACGTCTGGATTTTTGAATACAAATATGCCTGAAACTTTCTGGCGGATTAAAATCTTGTGCTGGAACCAGGACTCGAACCTGGGACGTTTGACTTTCACTGGCAAGCGCTCTACCACTGAGCTGCCTCGACACGACTCACGGCTGCCCCACACAACTTCAATACTACCAGTACCTCGCCTACTTTCCAAACTTCACAGAAGTTCTCATACGAACCTTGCAGGACTAGTACTCCTGGGAAAAAGGTATGGTGGAGACGTGGCTTTAGCGACAATCTAAGGAATGTTTCCAGAATGAAACTTCCACTCTGCAGCGGACTGTGAGCTGATATGACACTTCCTGGCAGATTAAAATTGTCTGCCGGAACCGGGACTCGAACCTGGGATCTTTGCCTTTCCCGGGCAAGCACTCTACCACTGGAAAGTAGGAGGGGAGGTACTGGCAGAATTGTGTGGGGGTGCCGTGAGTCGTGAGTCGTGTCGGGGTAGCTCAGTGGTAGAGCGCTTGCCCGCGGAAGGTAAAGATCTCATGTTCGAGTCCCGGTTCCGGCACACAATTTTAATCTGACAGCAAGTTTCATATCAGCGAACAATCCGCTGCAGAGTGAAAGTTTCATTCTACAAATATGCCTGTTTGTTGTATTTCATATTATTTTGTGAATAAAAATTAAAATTAAAAATTAATAAGGAATGTGAGATTTTACTTGTGGACCTCAATAAATATTTTCAAAAGTATCCGGTCCCCATTTAAGATTACTTGCCGACCTCTGCTCTGTCATCTCGGACGGCCAGTACAGCTGCGTGGCATGGGCAGTAAGAGGTTATCAATCAGCTCTTGAGACATATTTTTCCATGAGTGCGATATGCAGCTCTCCAACCGTTGTGGGAGGTGCTGTTATGGCTGCAATCCGTCTGCCAAGAGTATCCCAGACATGCTCAGTCAAGATTAAAATCCGGTGAACAAGCTGATCACTCCATTCGCTCAATTCCCTCAGCTTCAACCATGTTATCCAGATGCGCAGCTCTGTGGGGACGAACGTAATCATCCACCAGAAGGTACACGTCCCCTATGGCACCAGCGTAGGGCACAACAGAAGGTTGAAGCTTCTCGTCTCTATACCTCCGAACAGTAAACGCGCCATTCTGAACGACATATAGGTCCGTACGTCCGCCATACTGACTCGTTCCCACACCATTCGTCCACCATCATGATATGATAATGTTTCCTGAACGTAGGCAGTATTGTATCACGTTCCAGTATCTCTCCAAATGACGGAACGACGATTGTTCGGCTAAGCACAGAATCTTGACCAATCAATAGAAATTGGTGCCATTCATTACGACTTCAATCCTGATGTTCCTCACTACACTATCTGAACACAACTGCATCTGTAATTCGTTTTTTGAGTAAACACAAGTCAACCTCAACTCCATGCAGCAACAATCTGTTCTTACAGCTATCTCGATTGCCGTAATGTTGTTGTCTCCAAGTCGGTCGAACCATTTTAGTTCATTCTGCCGATGAAAATACTTCAGAACCTAAAAATCTGGACTGTTTGACAAGTATATTTAATGTGTCACCAAGCGAGGTGGCGCTGTGGTAACACACTGGACTCGCATTCGGAAGGATGGTGGTTCAAATCCACCTCCGGCCATCCAGATTTAGGTCTTCCGTGATTTCCCTAAACCACTCCAGGCAAATGCTGGGATGGTTGCCTTCAAAGGGCACGGCCGATTTCCTTCCACATCCTTACCCAAACACTCCGAGCGTAAGCTCCGTCTCTAATGGACAAGAAGTCGACGGGACGTAAAACTCCAAACTTCCTTCCTCCTTCCTATAACGTGTCATGATTAAAGTTACAGGCATTTAGAAAGCCAAAAGTTTCTTCAACAGTGAAACGGCATAAAAAATTGGAACAGCTTTGCTTAATTTCTTTGCGCATAATAAATGTCCAAGGGAGCAATCAACCGTCTACGAGGTATTAATTCGTAGGTATATAGAGTTTTCAGAGCATTGACAATTAAAATCACTCGATAATCCATACCTAATCTTGCAATGGCCATTAGTAATTCCTTTTAGTTTCCTTCAAAATTCACATTATAAGCCATATTCGGCCAAATTTCTTTGGGTTGTCAACGCGGCATTCTCTCCATCGAATAACAGTATTTACTTCCGAAAAACGATACAAATTAGTGTCATTACCATTTAGAAAACTCTTTTGTACTTCTAGCTCCTTTTCAACTGACATGATATATTTCCTAAATCGTAGCGATTAGTAGGCAGCACGCTCTCATCCTTTTTCAATGCAAATTAACAAAATTAAGCGCTTGTGCAAGACAAACAGTGTACGAGTTAGGAAAGGTAAATTATTTATTGAGAAGCTTTCGTATGAATACTGGTAAAAAATAAGACTATTTTAGCACTTATTTTCAAAACATGCCCATCCCTACATACACTTTGTTTTTATCAGCAGGTAAGCAGCAGGTCGAATTAACTTGTTCCGTAGCTCGTAGGGACGTATGTGGTTCTAAAAGCAACAGAATCAATTTACCGTCGCCACAATTCCCAAGATATAAAGCGACGTTGTACAGCCAGTGTCTTATACATCTAGTAAGTTAGTGGGTGAGTGTGTTGCAAAGAAATGGCCGAACAATGCATTAAAATGAATGGCGCAAGGTGATTCACAGCTTTTTTTTTCTGAACAGTCCCTTTAAACTAACAACAAAATAGTTAGTACTCGATAGGTACTCATCATCGAAAATTTACACTGCCTCTAAAAATGTTCAAATGTTTGTAAATCTATGGAGTCATCAGCCTTTGCCGTATGGAATGTTCGGCGGTCTAAGGCGTCATGCTACTTACTGGATGGTCGTTCCCGCCGGATGTTCCAGCCGTCCTTCGGGCATGGTGTGTGTGTGTGTGTGTTTTCTCCTTACTGTTAGTTTAATTAGTTTGTAAGTCTAGGGACTGATGACCATAGTTTGGTTCATTACGATTACAGCCATTTGAACATTTCATCAGTCTCTAGGCTTACAAAGTAACTAAGTAAAACACACACACACACACACACACACACACACACACACACACACACACACACGCCTGCCGTGCGGGAGTAGCCGAGAAGTCTGGAGCGCCACGTTGCGGATCGCGCGGCCTCCCGCGTCGGGCGTTCGAATCCTCCCTCGGGCATGGATGTGTCTGTATGTTGTCCCTAGGTTAGTTAATTTAGTTTAAGTAGTTTGTAAGCTACAGAATGATAAACACGCTGTTGAGTCCGATAGTTTTACAAACATTTGAACACCTACTCTAACTTCGGCGGGAGTCGTCTTGCAGTGCCTGACATGACGCCTAGAACCGCTCGTTCAATCCCGCAAGGCACACTACTTTTAATTACAACCAAGTTGACATCATGCACTACACCTAGTGACTGTTCCGAGTTACTTCAGGCAGAGGAAATTTTTTTATTATAAAACATCCTGGCACATTAAAATTGTGTGTCGGAACCGGAATTCGAACGTGGGACCCTTGCGTTTCGCGGGAAAGCGAACACTCCGCTGCAGAGTGAAAGTTTCATTGTGGAAACATCCCTCAGGCTGTGGCTAAGCCGTGTAACCACCATATCCTTTCATTCTGCAATGCTAGTCCTGCATGGTTCTCAGGAGAACTTCTGTGGAGTTTGGAAAGTAGGAGGCGAGGTACTGGCGGAAGTAAAGTTGTGAGGCGGCATCGTGAGTCGTGTCGGGATAGCACAGTCGGTAGTGCGCTTGCCCGCGAAAGGCAAAGGTCCCAGGTAAGAGTCCCGGTTCCGGCACACAATTTTAATCTGCCAGGAAGTTTCATATCAGCAAGTGTGAACACCACATCTCCAATTCTATGGATTTTATTAGACGATTGAAGTCCTTGATGCTGGGTCCTTCAGATTTACTCTTAAGCTTTGACGTGCTACTCCTCTTTACACGGGTACCACTGGAAGAGTCCTTGAGTCTAATTAGTGAAAAACTGGATGAAGAGGTGGTGAAGCTCTGTCGTCATGTACTCATCACCATCAACATCATCATCATTTTCCATCTCCAGTTTCCCGGATGTGGCTAACAAGCGCTCTCCATCTCATCCGATTTTGATATAACATTTGGTCTTGGACATCATCCCAGTTAAAACCGTTCTTTTCTATGTCTGATTTAACTGCCTCTATCTATCGTCTCCTTGGCCTTCCTCTTCGTCTTCTTCCTCCCACTTCCATTCTGAAGTATTTTTTAGCTGTTCTTGTGCTATCAATTCTCATTACATGGCCATACCACTGCAGTCTTCGTTTCCCGAAGATGTTCGTAATAGGGACCCTGATACCAACTGTTTCCCTGTGTACCTCATTTCTGATCTTGTCTCTCCTGGTACTTTGCTTCATAGTCCTGATAAACCTCATTTCTGTTGCTTGGATTCTGCTGTAATCCTTTTTAACAATGTACATGTTTCCATGCCATATATAAGGATTGGAATGATGTAAGTGTTATACAAAGTTAACTTTGCTGTCTGGGGTACTTTTTTGTCCCAGAGTAGATTCCGAACTTGCATGTAGAAATTTGATGCTTTTTGTTTTCTATTGAGGATTTCTTGCCAGATGGTGTTGTCGTTGGAGAAAATACTTCCAAGGTACTGAAAGTGGGAAACTGATTTAATTTTTGTTCCCTGTAAGTAGACGTTTGAACTTGTTCCCTCTCTGCTTATGATCATCTCAACCATCTTGGTCTTGCTGATTTTCAGGTTAAATTCTTTAAATTTATTGTTCCAGACAGTCAGGCTCTTCTGCACCTCTGTTTCTGTTTCTCCCCATATTACAACATCATCTGCAAATACCAGTGATCTCGACTCATTTGCAGTTTCCTTAATAGATTTTACCATTCTGTCCATTACAATAATGTACAATAATGTACAATGTAATGTACAATAATGTACTGACGTCCCGTATTTTTCTTTTGATGGTAACTTCTTTGAACAAAAGGACGGAGTGGCTATGGGCAGCCCTTTATCACCCATAGTCGCCAATTTATTGATGGTAAGGGCACTGAGAACTTCAGCGTTGAAACCGTGTTTTTGGATGTACGTTGCGGACACCTTTTTCATCTGGCCTCATGGACGTGATAAACTCAATCGATTTTTGAATCATTTTAACTGCCTTCACCCAAACATCAAATTTACTACGGAAGTAGACAGTGACGGGAAACTTCAATTTTTTATGTAATGTTTCACAAAAAAGATGATGGCACCCTTGGACATAGTGTTCACCGAAAGCGGACACATACTGACAGGTATTTGCATGCCAGTAGTTGCCATCCACCATACCAACGCAACGGCGTCCTTAGAAGTCTGGTACTCAGAGCATATGCCATTTCAGATGCAGACAGTTTACCATCAGAACTGGAACATCAGACGACTGTTTTTAAGGAAAAGGGCTACTCTGAAAAACAGATTCGCCGTGCTATGGAGTTTGGACCATCTCCAGAAGTGCTTGAAGAGCATAGGGCTCTAGCCTACATTCCTTACGCCTGGGGCGTTTCGTTTAAAATTTGAAGACTTTTAAAAAGTTTTAACATAAAGACTGTTTTACATCCGTCGTCCAAGATTAGGGCATTGCTTGGCTCCGTCAAAGATGACCTCGGACTCAACAAACCCAGTGTTTACAAAATACCGTGTGGGTGTGGCAAGGCATACTTCGAACAGTACAAGATAGATGCGTGGAACATTGCCGCCACACGAGAAATCAAATTCAAATGTTTGTAGAGCTTATGGGACTTAACTACGAGGTCATCGGTCCCTAAACTTACAAACTACTTATGGACTAGCTAATAGTACGGCACAAATATCCATGCCCGAGAGGGGATTAGAACCCCCGACCGTAGTGGCCGTGCAAACTGTGACTGACGCGCCGTAGAACGGTCGGCCACAGAGACTATTGCAGCCGAAAAAATCGGCGGTAGCAGAACACTGTTTAACGGACGGACACAATATATGTGATGAGACCTTCAAAGTAATCAATACCTCCGGGTTCTGGAACAGTGTTTACAGAGAAGCCATTGAAATCAGGTCGACAAACAATTTAATAAATAGAGACATGGGGATTCCTCTTAATAGAACATGGGATCCATTATTAAATAATATCAAATTGCAATGTTCGAACTTGATTCCACCAGCTGGGACTGATTAACGTACGGTGCGATATATCGTTGTGCCCTTTTCCACTATGGGCGGCGCCACCAGCCCTGTCTGGGAGGTAGCAACAGTGACGGCCGGCGTATGCGCCGTGCACACGAAAATGTTGAAATGTTTGTAGAGTTTATTGGACTTAACTAAACTTATGAACTAGCTTATACTAAAGACGGCACAAACATCCATGCCCGAAGGGCGGGGGGGGGGGGATTCGAACCCCCGACCGCAGCGGCCGTGCAGGCCGTGAATGGCACACCGCAGACCGCTCGGCTACTGCGACCGGCCCGTGCACGCGACCGACGACTATATAGGGCGCGGTACTTCGATCTTGCACCAGTATTCAGCATGACTCAGCAGCAGAAGTTTCCTGAAGATAACGGACAGTTTTACCGTCGAAACATTGAATCGGTTTGATTTTATTATCCGGCAGAAAACCTGCAGAGACTTCGAAGATTTGTCACGCCGGGAAAGCCTACGAAGTTACTTATGAACTTTCTTATACTAAGGACGACACAAATATCCATGCCTTAGGGGGGATTCGTAACCCAGACCGTAGCGGCCGTGCAGACTGTGACTGGTGCGCCGCATATCGTTCGGCCACTGCGGCCGGCGTCCAGATTTGGTTGAATTCTTTACAGTGGTTTAGAAGGAAATGTGCACCATTGTCGCGTGATGCAGCAGTTTTTCACGCACCTCATTGTTTATGACATAATATCTCGTGAACTATAAGGTGTACGTAATTCTTATACGCTGGCTGCAATGGCTGAGCGGTGTGCGGCGCACCAGTCACAGTCTGCACGGCCGCTACGGTCTGGGGTTCTAATCCCCCCTCAGGCATGACTGTTTGTGTCGTCTTTAGTATAAGGTATTTCATAATTAGTTTGTAAGTTTAGGGACTAATGACCCCGCAATTAAGTCCCTTAAGCTTAAAAAAAAAAAAGTAAGAAAAATCTTACACTTGTGGCGACCGTCCTCTTGGTTTGCATTAAGATTGTTACAAAACTGGAGATTTGTATTCAAAGCGTAAACAAAAATAAAGACACGGGCACATTGCTTTATATATAATGATCTACAAACAAAGTTACGTTACGCCAGATGAATTTGTCGGTGGATGCTTAAATTGCTACCCGTCCGAGTCTTTAGTTTCATACTAAATTTCTGGGAGTGGTTAAAAAACCAAGCATTTGGTAACTATTCGGTATCATCAATGACACGCTATGTACCTATGTCCTTGCGGTTCTAGCCGTCGTGTCAGGGACTGCGAGGACCCTTACTACCGGAAGAGCGCCTCCTTCAAAAAAAAAAAAAAAAAAAAAAAAAAAAAAAAAAAAAAAAAAAAAAAAAAAAAAAAGTTCAAATGTTTGTATAGTCTATAGGACTTAACTACGGGGTCATCAGTCCCTAAACTTACAAATTACTTATGAACTAACTAAGACTAAGGACGGCACAAATATCCATGCCCGAGGGGGGGATTCGAACCCCCGACCGTAGCGGCCGTGCAGACCGTGACTGAAGCGCCTCAGTCCCCTCGGCCACCGCGGCCGGCGCACTTCCTTCCTAGGGCACGTGTGTGTGTGTGTGTGTGTGTTTTATTCTGAGGTTAGTTTAAATATTTTGTACGTCTGATGAGCACAGTAGTTTGGTCCAAGAGGAATTAGAAACATTTGTCTAAATGTAGTGCACAACAAGCCGAAGACACTTCCGCTTTCTATCCACCACCGAAATAGTGTCACTATCCCGGCTAGACGAAACAGTACTTGGTAGCGTGATTTCTTCGGTGAGTATCTACTGTTTAATATGCTTATATATAGTTAATAATGCTTACAGTTTTGTTTTTTATTAAACTTTCATTTTGTAATAGTTTTTTTTAATTTATTGTGTTGCCTTTCTATTATCATTCATTGTTATTCACTGGCAATAATCTTTAGTCATGTTGCAATTTAATAGATCTATATGTAGTTCCTTGTTTTTTTTTTTTTTTTTTTTTTTTTTTTTTCATTCGTTATATTCATGCCTATCTGGTCAGAATCGAAGGGCAGACACGAACCTGTTTCCATTTATCGTCATTATTTTTTCATAATCGTTCTCGTATTTTCCTTAATGCATGCATTTCCGCGCTTCAACAACTCTGCTAAAATGGGTTGCGGCCTTGTGGCCTCTGTGAATATTTCAGCGCCACTGTAACTAGCCTCCATTTACAGAGCGTTGGCAAAGCACCTGTATTAGTCATTTCAAAGAAGAAATTTATAATACTGATGTTGCGTTTGAAAACGATCTCAGCCTTATATATGAGTAGATGCAATTCGGAGCTCTGTATTTGATAACGTTGAATTACTTCTGCTGCTTACTTTTATAATAAATGATAATTTAGAAAAGAAAATCACATTCGTCGTTTTTCTGCACCATGACAAAATATAGAAAGAAAGATTAAAATCTATTTGTCGTTGGTCACAAGAGGTGCACTTATGTACACGCTTTATCTCGAGAAAGAGTAGTTTAAGTACAGTTGCTGAAACTTTTGAAGTAATAATTTTCAAAAATGAAACTTTCACTCTGCAGCGGAGTGTGCGCTGATATGGGCCGAGAATAGACACCAAGTGCTTCGCCAGGGGGGATGTGGGTGCACCCAAATTAGAGACTATAACGCGTAACAGCACCCCTTCCTTGTGCACTTTTGGAAGACCGTACAACCTAGAAGAAACAGCTGCACCAGGATGAAGCTTCTTGCGCAGTTCTTCTGACAACGTGAGCGTTTTCAACAGTGACTGAGTCTTGCGCTTAATCCTTTCAGTGGGGGTCACTCTGTAATCTTACGTACACTGGATTGTTGAGTGGGTCAGCGTTCCCCCTATCTGCTGGTAAAAATTCAACTAAGGGAGCAAATAGCTGCTCTCTGTGCAGAAGAGATGTTGTCCCGTGGTGGAGCCCGACGCAAAGTGTGGGACACTTCCTGTCTTATTTCTTCCGCCTTATCCGCAGGGAGACTGTACACTGCTTGTTCTACAGAGCAGATAATGTCTCTAACCGGAAAGCTCCTTATTTCTTCTGCCTTATCCTCAGGCAGGCTGTACACTGCTTGTTCTACAGAGCAGATAATGTCTCTAACCGGAAGACTCCTTGGCGTAGGACCAAATTTTAAGCCTTTCTCTAACAGTGTCACGGTCCATCCAAATCCTCGTTTGAAAGATTGATCACAGTGCGCCTAGGTGTATCTCCTGACGATGTGGGCCGAGGAAGAGGTCGTTCAAATTTAGAGGACTGTCTGGCAACGGCGCTCCTATCTCATGTTCCCAGTCTGACAGTGCCCAAGTGGAACTATCAACCCACTCCCAAACATCAGTAGAAAGCTTCGATGACAAGTACAGATGCAAATAAAGTAAATCTTTGAAAATAATATCCAGCTGTCTACGGGTAAAGCAAATCCGATCTCCAATCAGTGCTCGACTGGCACACTCCTTAATTCTATTGGCTCTCTTGCTATTAATAAAATGAACAAATCTGACAGAATTAGGAATAATACCTTCGTCATTGCATCTTCGTAAAAAGGCGAGTGTACTCAACAGCTTTCCCTTCTTCGAAGAAAATACTGCGATTGAAAAAAAAAAAAAAAAAGCCTGTTATGGGCATAAGATAACATAATTATTTGAGACGACTTATCAGTAAATATACCGTTGACATAAGAAGTCTTGGATGTTACTTGGCTGTATATTATTTCTTTCGTTTTGTTCTGCGGCGGCCAGTACAAATGAACGGTAAAAATGCATGATTCCTGCAACTTCCAGAGAGGCGAACTCGATGGTGCGCATTTAATGGGAGCATCTGTGATGAAAATGGCTGCAGTAGCGACAGTGTCATCGATAATGACAGGTACACATATCAAGATAAAACATCAGCGGTGAATAGGAAGAGTGGGCGAAACTCGACGTTAACAGACAACGACGACGAGCATTAGGAATCATTATGGCCATACAACATAAAAAGCGCCTGAAAAACTCTACACGCATTTGAGTATGGCTGGGGAATATATGGAACGGCTGCGACTGCTGAACCATTAAAAACGGAGCCAGCGAAAATTTGCGAAGGAAGTGATGGCACGATCAGGGTGAGCAGGAGTCGTGTGGTGCAAGCAGCCTTAGAATGTAGATGCAAATTGGTGTGTTAGCTTGGATCATTTGAATCGTTTTATGTCTGATAATGTTGTGAAATATTTGAATATGAAAGTGTTCTGAGATTTTGAAGAATAAAGTTAATTATTAGGTGCTTCGCGTAATTGTTGTTCATCTCTAACGGACATTAAACATGAAGAGTTTAATTTTCGTCTTTTATGTCCATTCTTTAAAATAATTGAAATTATAGTGCAGCAATTTAGTATGTTTTTACTGAATAAAAAACGAAGGAAGCGTGATGTAGACAATTTCGATTTTGATTTACATTGTATAAAGTACTAGCTGGTTTTTCTTTTGTTGAAATTGACAGTATAAGTAAATTTGTTCCTGAAAAGATTCGTGTAAGATATTCCCAAGTTGTAATCACCATTTTTGTGCAATATTGATTAAGTTCATTTCTCCTTTTATTTAAAAAAATGTATAAAGCGCTTCAGTTTCACCTTCAACCTCAGGTCTTTTTCGTATTAGTCATTCATCCCGAAACCCAATTAATTATTTGTTTTAAATACTACAGAGATGGACAAAACTGTCGTTTGTGTAGTTAGTGGATTCGCATTGCACTCCTGTGAATCCTGTAGTTAGTTATTGACGTTGCAGCAGAAATATTTTTTGGCAGTAATTCTGAGGGTAGTTGCACTTGTTTCCTTGCGCACAGGTAGGCCATAAAATCAGTGTAAACGCTTGAGTGAGATAATTCAGAAATAATTGTCGATCTCAGCCTATTTGCCAATCAGTCACTTCTGCTGCTAGCTGATGTCCTACAGTAAAAACAATTGTAATCTTCAATGAAACAGATTATTTTTCTACCGGAGGTCAAATTGCCCATTCTATGAATAAAGTTACAGGATCAGAATTGGTTTTTAATACATATTTGGTTTTTCTTCAAAGTCTTGGTTAACCAGGTGAATAAAGTATTGTCAGATTAGGAAGTTTAAGTGCAGATTTATTTACAGCTACCCATACACACACAACTACACACGACACAATTGTATGAGAAGTCACTAAAGTACAGTCAAGCAATTTTTATTGACAAGCTGCGAGAACAGCACTAAACAGTATAATTTTAATTACAGTACCAATCATTATAGATTTATTTGGATCAATGACAGTCATTACATTATTCTTATCAACAACTTTCACCTGCCGACCCTGCCACAAGGCTCCCATTAAAAGCGCACCATCGAATTTGCTTCTTTGGAAGTTAGAGAGATCGTGCATTACACCGTTCATCTGCACTGGCCGGCGGATACAAACCGAATAATATTCGGCCAAGTAACGTCCATGACTTCTTACGTCAAGGCGGTACTTGAATTGTTTCTGGAAGTTCTCTTAAATAACTATGTTATGCAATGCTCCTAACATGCTTATTATCCTCTTGAATTGATTTTGTAAAAGAAAAGTTGGCGATGAAATTAATTTGAAATAGCGCTAAAACACTTTACTTGAGTCATGTGATATCTGTGACGGCAAATGATATGATGCTACGTCTGCTGCCATAAAGTTCACTAACCGTGATACATTGTTTGTACATTCACGTTTCTGAAAACCGTCTGCATCTATCGCGTCTCACGGCACTTCTTATATATAATGTCTCATCGTGTTGGAAGCAATGAGAAATGTGTAACATGTGGTTAAAACTTTTTGTTTACTTTTGTGAGGATCATTTTGATGCAAATAAACACTCCGTAGAATAATTATTACTCAATTAGTTCAATATTAAGTATCCCGCTTTGCAGCTGGAAAAGGTGTACAGTACTATTATGTACAGATTATTGAGCTGATATTTACATTTGCGAAACAGTTGTTCATGATAAGACACACGATGGTCAACGTACAAATTACATTGATGCAGTTTTTCAATATAAGATTGATAAATCAACTATTTGTGTTTCAAAAACACCTTTTGTGCGCATCTGCTAACTACAGCTACTTCTTAATAAAATGTGAATGATTACTAATTTCGTCAATAGACCGTTTCCGTTCCACATTATCACATTTGTCCGTGACAACTAAAAGAGGAAATAATAGGACAAGATTAGATTTCAACACGGAACGCAAAACTTAGAATTCAAAACACTAACCCTTTCGCTACTAAACAGGCACTGTGACTGGTGTCTGAGTAGATAAAGAAAATGCAAAACTTCGATCGTTATTTTTCATCTAAAATCTGTGACGGAATATTTGTCCCGTTATTTTCACCCTTCTTAAGGATCCCAAGCTCCAATTTTACACTGACTAGTTCCATTGGAACCGAATTAGCACGTGAAAAATGCATACCGATATGTCAGAAGTATGTGACTGGAAGTATGGGGCATGGGATAAAGAATAATCGTTTATATTGCTTGCTAAATAGAACCAGATTTATATATTGAGACCCCAAACAAAGTTTACTATACTGCATGTTTACTTCCTACAGTGAAACATGGGGGGAGGTTCCTTCAAGATTTGGGCACCAATATCGGGGTATTCAATTGTTTCTATCATTACCCTCACTGGTTGGATGAGTTTGAATGAATATCACAGCGTCCTGGATGACAAACTGCTTATTATAATATATTGCTAACAAACACTGACATATTCCAAAACGATAGTATGACCATAAACACACAGTCACAAAGGTTGAAGCGTGCTTTGGACAGCACTACAAATTATCAAACATGTCCCCTAGATAGCAAAATCGCCATGTCTTAAGATAAATGAACCTTTATGGAGAATTTTAGATCAGAGAGTCCGGACCAGATTTATAGTTACAATATCATTGAAGTAATGTCTGGATGTTTTCTTACAAAATTCGATGACATGCTGCTAGAAACTATAAAGACACTGTTCCTCGAAGAGCTGCAGCTGTTGTCAAAGCCGATGGTGGGTCAACGCCTTATTGTCTATGTAGGTTGTTCATATTATTCTGTTGAAACGTTTGTAAAACTTTGGAACTTAACTACTGCGATTATCAGTCCCAAGGCTTACAAACTACTTACACTAACTCGAACCTCCGACAGAAGCAAACACGCGCTCCGCAGTAAGGCGCCTTAGAGCCTCGGCTATTATTTTGTCCACACAGTGTAGCTACGCTAAGACAAATGGTCTAATGACTCTATAAATTGGTACAAGTGCGGACAAAATCAAGATCTTTTCACCACATTTAGTAGCTCAGACAGGAAGTAAGCACAAGATTTTTCCAACTTATGTAATTATGTGCTTTGGATCCTTTCTGCGGCAAATACACACCGTAAACGTATCACACCTGGAAAGACATGTCATGCAGACCTCGCAGCAGCAGCAGCAGCAGCAGCAGCAGTGTCGTTGGCAGTCAGCAGTGTCAGAGGCGGGCGGCGCTAAACGTGAAGTACAAACAAGATGCGGAGTGGCGATATTAACCTCTATTGTATGCGCTTGCGAAAGCGACACACAATAGCAAATAGCCGTGTCTTCGGTAAACTAGACTAACTGTGGTCCCAGATGGCTATGAACACAAAATGATAGTTCAAAGTGAGGTACCAACAGACCAACACTATGAAAAATAATCAAAGTTTCCGACCGACCAAAGCGGTGGAAAATACAAGTCCAAACAGAACACTTAGAAAAATTTCGAGGCACGACGGCGGGTTAGCACCACGTCGTAAGACCTTCCCGATCGCCGGTACTCATCACAGTCTGCGTTTCTCGCCCTCTCTCAACACGGAAAAGTTGTCCGGGAAAGAGTAAAATCGAGAAAAACTGAAAAGGCTTTTTCCAGTGAGCTATCAATACAGTTCGTCCAACTGCGAGAAAATTTTGTACATTTCATGTTGAAAGCGAGAGGAAGGTTCGCATCAAATAAAAATTTGGAAAAGTCGCCCGGAAAGTAGGAAAATGTAGGAAAAACCGAAAGCGATTGTGACAGGATAAGGTTTGTATGAAATAAATTTTTTGGAAAATCTACCGAAAAAATGGAAAATTTGAGAAAAACTTAAAGTGCGTTTTACAATGTGTTTTTGATTGAATTCAGCACTATAACTGACTATTCGCACGACGAAGAGGGGTAATATTTTTTTTTCTTCTTTTTTCATTAAGTACTTGGAAAAGTTTTCAAAAAAAAAAAAAAAAAAAAAAAAAAAAAAAAAAAAAAAAAAAAAAAAAAATAGGGACAGTTAAAAAGGAAAGTCGCAAAATTCGAACCAAGTTCATTTCTCAATATGTTTCTAAATGTACTCAATACTATAAGTTCAGAATCATTTATCTGATTGCGATAAAATTTTGATCATATGACGTTCAACGAAAGATGAGTGTTCTTATGATCTAAAAATTTGGGAAAGTTACCCGGAAAATTGGGAAATTTCGAAAACATACAAAGAGATTTTCTATGAAATATCAATACCATTCATCTGATTGCGATAAAATTTTGCACATTCAACCTTCAAAGAGAGAGGAAGGTTTGAGTGAAGTAAAAGTTTCGAATAGCTGGCCAGAAAATAGGAAAAATTATGGAAAACTGAAAGAGCTCTTTTCTTTGGGATATCAATAGCATTCATATGATTGCGATAAGATTTTGCACATCTGACGTTCAAAGCATGAGTACATAGAAATTAACAAATGCGAAACATTGCCAGGTCGACTAGATGGCCCGGTCAATTAGGTATCACTTACCTCTGAATGGAAACCATATTAATTTAAATCATATGTATTTTAGACCCAGTAGCTTTATAAAGGCATCATCAGATAGTCTACGCATCGGATCGATAGCGGGCGGAAAGAGAGGGCAAATCACGCATTCATGTCCAGGATAATGTTCATGTCACATTCGTAAAGTTCAGGGAAGGTTTAAACTGTGATAAAATATGGAAAAATTGTGAGGAAAATTTAAATTTAAAAAATGTAAAATAATGGCTTGGTTGTTGTGTTGGGTGTGGTCAGAAATATACTTTGAAAGAGTAAAGTTTGCTTTACACGATCTGAACCCGTATATGAACTGTCAAAGATAAAAATGAACTGCTGTTCGTTAGTTACACTAAAAATCGAGAACGGCTGAACCGATTTGGGTAGATATCATTATATAAACCATATTAATCTATTGTGATGAAATCTGGTGTGACGATAGCTCGAGCGGTGACGTACCGGATAAGATAATTTATAATTGTGTAATTCAAGATATTTTTTGAAGTATATAACATATCGAACAATAATTACTCTCTGGGAAAGCCATTTACTCTTTAACTTCTAAAATACATATGATTTAAATTAATATGGTTTATATTAAGAGGTAAGTGATACGAAGTTCACCGGGTCCTCTAGTCTGCAATAAAATAATCAGCTGCCGCTATCAGGGCACCGCTGTATACAGCTCTCTGTGGGATCCACCCACTGTGTGAGACGCACTCTGCTTTCCTTTGTCACTCGGCCTGGTGGTCCCAGCAACATAACTTATGTCAATATTATCGGTATTCCGCCAAGTTAACAGACGGGAGGTACCGAGTTTCCGTCAAGATCAAACGGCGTAGCCGCCTCAGCGCCCGCCGTATTTCGTTAAACCGAAGGCGCCGCACCGGTCGCAGGCAGACAGCCACAAACGCCCATTGTCAAGTTTCCGCCGGCGGACGAGGCAGGTAAAGAGCGGAGCGCTGCATACAGCTACTGACCAGACCGGTCACCAGCCCCCAGACCTCCTTTGAAGAAAGTCGCGCACTCAAGGCTGACCTATCGTACCTCGACCACAAGTAACGGTAACGTGGACAGCGTCCCTCCCACTCGCAGCCAGGTTTTTGTTTTGTTTGTATAGCTTATGGGACTTGACTACGGGAACGGGTCCCTAAACTTACAAACTACTTATGAACTGAAACTTCCTGGCAGATTAAAATTGTGTGCCGGAACCGGGACTCGAACCTGGGACGTTTGCCTTTCGTGGGCAAGCGCACTACCGACTGAGCTATTCCGACACGACTCACGATGCCGCCTCACAACT